>JAPTYO010000002.1:32417451-35197490 GCA_036873135.1 Clarkia xantiana subsp. parviflora
AATCCATAATAGGCACATAGGAATTATTGTACGCCAAATAACATCCAAAGTGTTGGTTTCAGATGATGGAATGTCTAATGTTTTTTTTACCTGGAGAACTCATTGGATTGTTGCGAGCGGAACGGACGGGGCGCGCTTTGGAAGAATCGATCTGTTACAGGGCCGTCCTATTGGGAATAACAAGAACATCTTTGAATACTCAAAGTTTCATATCCGAAGCGAGTTTTCATGAAACTGCTCGAGTTTTAGCTAAAGCGACTCTCCGGGGTCGTATCGATTGGTTGAAAGGCCTAAAAGAGAACGTTGTTATAGGCGGGATGATACCCGTTGGGACCGGATTCAAGGGATTAGTACACTGTTCAAGGCAACATAAAAGCATTCCTTTGGAAACTAAGAATAAGCACTTTTTCGAGGGGGAGATCCGAGATATTTTGTTCCACCACAGAGAATTATTTGATTCTTGCATTTCAAAAAAATTCCACGATACACCAGTATTTGATGATTCCTAAAAGAAAACCCAAAAGTCGTTTTTTAATGAAAAAACTCTCTAGGCCCTTTGATGTGGTCATGAAAAAACAGATAATAACAAATAAAAGGTAGCGATTTGGATCGGATATCGACACGGCCAATCTCCGGTAGAAGAAAAGGTTCCGTTGGAACAATTGTTTAGCTCATGGCACCTCGCCGCTTTTTTTTTTTTTTTGAAAAAAAAAAGCGGAAATGTGGGGAGAAATGTCTTGTTTTCCAAATCCCGGTTTTTTTATCCTTAACCATATCCATTGATATACAAGTTATCTTGCTATTTCTTTTTTTGGTCTCATATAACAACCATCTAATATATATTATTAGTGATTAGATATTAGAATAATTATATATTATTATAATATCTATTAGATGAATCGTAAAAAAGAAATAAAAATGAATGTTTTCGGTGTATCCTATGTTCTATGAGAGAACGAAATATATCAAAATCGATTGTCGCTTGTAAGAGAAAAGCTGGTGAAGAAAGTGATATATGGGTTATGTGAATACAAAGTCACAACTAGTTAATTTGTTCACCAAAACACTTGGAATCAATATCATCAGTTCTTGTGTGATTTATGTGTGTAATATTTGTTTCAGAAGGACGAAGATGCAGAAAATGAGAAAAAATAAGGTAGAATGAAGAAGTCAATTAGTTTACAAGCCTATATTCATCATCTACTAATTACAAGGACTATTTTGTACGTTTGAATAACTCAATTAGTTAGATCACTGAATTACTAGCTATATATGGCAGCTGTGTAACCACTTTCTCGTTGATGAAATCAATTCTGCAAATTAGAGAGATCCTTTGCTTTCTGCTTACTCATAAAGCTTTCTCCAGTTCATTGATTATCTTAATATTCACAATAGGTTGAGCTGCAGTGGTTTGCAGGTGCAAAGACATGTTCAGCAGCGGAGAAATGTTCCGTGGGAGCCTCTGATGATGGATATTGGCATAAGGAGAATACGAAATATCACCATATTTAAAGGTCAAGACGGACACGTGGATTCTGAACAGGTTATTTTACATTTAATAAAGGATGTTAATAATTGCTACTCCTAAGGTGTTGGGATCGTCGACTATCTTAGAGAAAAGAGGAATTGACCTCCCCTAATGAGTAAAAGGGTCGACCTCCTCATGGAAGGGGTCCGATCCCCTTGTTACATTGAGAGGTCGACCCCCCCCCCCCCCCCGGCAGCCCCGGTTCAACTAGGGTTCGACCTTTGACCCCCTCTGATACAACAAGGGGTCGACCCCCCCCCCCCCCCCCTCGCCCTTAAAAAATAAGGGGTAGACCCATCCTTTGTAGATAAAAGGGTCGACCCCCTTGTTCTAAAGAGAAGATTCATGATCCCCCCCCCCCCCCCCCACAATAAGGAAAGAATTTATAGATAAATTTTTATACTTGGAGAGTCGGCACGTCATCAATGCCTGAGCCAGTTACCATATTGGCCACTCATTATAATTATATATCATAACATCTATTCTCATTTTTTACACAATGATATATTATGCACTATATACTTCAGGTCTTGGATATTATCTTATGAGGACTGACTTATGCATCAGAGGGGTATCAACAGGGCCTCCCCCGGTTCATCCCTTTGTGCAGGTATCAGGTGCGGGGGGTTGCACGGAATTTCACTTTAAGACATCAAGAATGGACGAACCAACGAATTGACGATCAGTTCAAGTCTTTCTCGGAGGTTGAAATCCAAAATTGGCGAAGTCTGTGGGAAACGCTACCAAAAGTCATGACATACCACTCTCATTATAAGACCATTAGAAAACGAGATTTTGGTGGATCGCCATTCTCATTTATCTTACAAGGGGATTATTCCAACAACCCTCATCATTCACCTGCATCCGAACAACCTCTTCTCGAAGAGTTATCTTGCCAGGTTTTCTCACCAAAGGGTCCATGTGACCCAAGAACTAGTAGAAGCAATATATGTTCTCTCATAATATAAGAAGGCATTGTACTTTCAGGTGCAATGTAATCCCATATATATGCAAGACAATCTCATGTTTCCTATGCCGCTTATGTTACCACTTTTGGCCATGACCATCAAAAGGATGTCCTTCCGCAGCAACATCAACATCAGATGCCACCTCAACATCACTCCTACCCCTCATAGTACCATAGGAACTATGACGGGGGCTCATGAAGCAACTCTCGTACACCAAGTTATGTCATCTACCTCCCAACTCTTTCACAAAAAAGGAAGGAGGCACCACCTCTCCCTTGGAGGAGTGGCCGCACATCCTCTCCTCCTAGCATGATAATGAAGAAGGTGGTCATTCTCCTACTAGGGGAGGACCAATATCTTGATATCTATTTTAGAGGTGGTCAAGCCTAACCACCATACCCATCAGCATTTAAGAAGAGGACATGCCCGACCACCATACCCTTATCAGTCGGAGAGATGAACACAACCAACGCATACACCTCCGCCTCATCCATCGATTCCAGGATAGGCACTTGGTCAGATTTCACACCCCTGATTTGTGAACCTTCTGTCATAAACCAAGAAATGTTATACAACTTCTTACCATCTCCTCGGATCAAAAGAGGGATCCTTGCAGTAATGAATATCCACCAATGGTGTGATAACCACAAGGCCAGGGGGCACGATACAAATAATTGCAAAGACCTAAGGTTGGAGATCGAGATATTAATTTGAAGGGGTTCTCTCAAGAAATTTGTGGCAAACAGAAGGACCACTCAGGCAGTCAGATTCACCAAATTTGGCTACCACCATTAAGAGCAATGTATCATGTCATATGTCATTCTCTAGTTAGTGATAATGTTCTCTATTAATTGTCAGTAGTATCTAATCCAGATGGTGCAAATGTCTATGTACTATTCAACTATGATGTGTCCATCGATGTATGGGAAATAAAGTGTTATGGTGTTCCGAAAAGATGAAGTTTCTTGTTAGACACATGACTTAATTCATTGGCGATATTACTTCTCATATATTGCATCAAGTCATTTGTCGACGATGGTTTAATGTAATCATCTGAAAATAACACCATATCTAGCCAAAAAACTGTAAGTCCAAATAAGTGATGATGCGACACTTCCCAGTTGTCTTCCAACTTTGACGATACACCGCACGTTTGCAAGGGGTCAACTCCTCCAAGGTTAATGGTTCAACTCCTTCCCTCGAAGCACATGCGGAAACCTTCCTGGGCCGATCTCTAAATGGAAATTATCTCACCCGTGGACTCCCGCTCAGACGACCTCGACGATTTCCTCATTACGGTTACCCCTCATTACGGTCGACCTCCTCATTACGGTCGATCTCCTCCCTTATGGTCGACCCACTCACATCGACCCATTAAGATAGACGATCCCGGTCGTTGTTTCGAAAATCAATGCCATGTCGTCATGACAAAGGCTGAGATTCAAATCATGTCTTAGAATCAGCATATTTTTACCTCAACTAATGGTCAGCATATCACAGTTTCTTAGAAGCAATAAGCTCGTTCTCCAGGTCATGAGATAAGGTGCTTATGTACTTCCCCACCTTCGACTATGTCCTCTCAATGGGAATATTATTCACCAACACATCATCCTATAACCAATGGATCGTAGAAAATTTGGCATTTAATTTACTTCAGAGCTAAGTCTCCAGACCCCGCCACTAAATTAATGTCGTCTGCTGACAGGGGCATGGATGGTTAAACCATACGAATGAAGAGCTCGGTAGCCACAACTCCATTTGGAATACGTATACCGAATAGTTCCTCTAACGCTGAAGGCTCAGGGGAATACCTCATCTAGATTCTACCAACAGGGACACCTATTGGTGACACGCCTTGGCATAAGCATTTTGTGCCCCCAACAATGATTCCAATTACAAGGTCAATGTCACGGGGCTTCGAAGTGAATGAAGAAGGGGTCGAGCACATTCGTGTCAACTACAACATAACGTAGGTGGTCAACTAATCCAAAAGGAACTATATAACAAGAACCAATAAGCGAATGTTCTCAGCAAATTCGCCTTAGATGCACTGCTCGACAGGAAGTCCACTTCCTAGAAAGAATAATAATCTCGACGGATGACACGTCAGAGGTGCTGATAGTGGAGCACATCGTTATTTTGGTCACTCGCATCTCCTAATATTTTCTTACATGTATGCTCCTTACTGTGAGATGTCCACCAAAACATAGGCAGTCGTCAACTACATTGATCATCATCATTGTCTACTAAGTGGGCAAACGCTAAGGCCATGGCATAAACCAATGGAGTTATGTATTCTCAAATTAATTAAGATAGGCAAAGTTGCATGGTTTTATGTCTACGGGTCTTGACTCATGGAAATGACCCCCAATATCCAAGTAAGTTACTTGAATCATATTGTGAATAACTACATATCAAACTTTGGTTTGCTTTTTGCAAAATATTCCCAGGAAAAATGAACAATTAGAATCAGCCAACAAGGTGGTCTTGAACATCCTACAAAAGAGAATATGTGCCCTCAGGGGCAGACGAGAAGGTCTTTTGGGTAGTTCAAGCAATACCCGAAAACTGATGGACGAGATTCCTTCCAGTATGGCTTATGGAACGGAAGCAGCAACTCCCATTGAGATTGTATAATTTTTACATTGGGCATGTGAAGTCTCAAAAAAAGGAACACCCCGACAAAGTCACCTCCATGTAATCAGTTAATGCATATGCACTAAAGTATAGCAATTTGAGAATATTCGTGAATACTTTTATCGGAAGCTCTTCATTAAGGGCGTCGATCCTAACTCATGAAATGAGATCTCGTATAGTTTCCAATGGCGATCATATCCACGTACCACTAAGCGATTAACATGATCACATATATAAAAAGTGCCCTAGTTCTCATATGTTTCAAGGTGGCTATCATGTCCACATATCTTAAAATGGCTATCATGTCCATGAAACACCAAGTGAGTAACATTTCACATGAAATTATTGGTGGACAAACCATCCTTCATGTAAAGGTGTCCGTCCAAAGAGGCGGTCATCCTTAAACTACTCCAAAGAGAGTAATACTTCACATGAAAGGGTTGGTGGAGATACCATCCTTCATGCAAAGGTGTACGTCCAAAGAGGCGGACATCTCTAAACTACTCTAACTAGAGTAATACTTCACATGAAAGGATTGGTGGACGAACCATCCTTCATGCAAAGGTGTCTGTCCAAAGAGGCGGTCATCCCTAAACTACTCCAAAGAGAGTAATACTTCACAAGAAATGATTGGTGGACAAACCATCCTTCATGCAAAGGTTTCTGTCCAAAGAGGCGGTCATCTCTAAACTACTCCAAAGAGAGTAATACTTCACATGAAATGATTGGTGGACAAACCATCATTCATGCAAATGTGTCTGTCTAAAGAGGCTGTCATCCCTAAGCTACTCCAAAGTGAGTAATAATTCACATGAAAGGGTTAGTGGACGAACCATCCTTCATGCAAAGGTTTCCGTCCAAAGAGGCGGTCATCCCTAAACTAATCCAAGAGAGTGATATTTTACACGAAAGGTTTGGTGGACGAACCACCCCAACCTTCATAGGCGTTCATGGTTCATCCAAAAAAGCGGCCACTCTTAAACTAATCCAATAAAGTAATATTATACATGAAATGATTGGTGGACGAACTACCCTTCATAGGTGTTTGTCCAGAGAGGCGACCACCCCTAAACTACTCCAAGAGATTAATATTTATATGAAAGGGTTGATGGACGAACCACCCTTCATAGGTGTTCGTCTAAGGAGGCGACCACCCCTAAACTACTCCAAAAGAGTAATATTTTACATGAAAGGGTTGATGTACTAACCACCCTTCATAGGTGTTCTTATAGAGACACTACAAGAAATTTGGTCTATAGCTACGGTTGCTATTGCGATGACATTCTTTCCTCGCTATAGATCTTGTCTATTGCGACAACTTACACATATTGTCGCATACCGTGTAAAAATGACAAAATATCATCGCAATATTCAATCGCGACAATACGTCATCGCAATAAAAAAAGTGTTGCGACGACAACAAATCTGTTGTGGGGACCGCGTATTCTTGCAACATAATGAGTTTATTGCGATGTATGTAATATTCAATTGCGACGAATACTCCTCGCAATACAAATTTTCCACCAAAATTTTAGCGCAATTTTTTTTTTTCCGAAAAAATAATTGCGATGACACGTAATCTATTGTGATGTCCGTATATCATCGCAATAGAATGAGTTTATTACTAGGATTTTGAATATCCAATTGCGACGACGAGCTCTCGCAATAACAATTTTCCTACAAAATATTTAGAGCCAATTATTTATAGGAAAACAATTGTGATGACCCCAAATCTATAGCTAGGATCATATGCCGTTGCAATAGAATGGATTTATCGTGAGGATGTCTAAAATATAATTGCAACGAATGCTTCTCGCAATATGAATTTCCCACAAAAATTTTGCCTCAAACTTTTTCGAAAAACCAATTACGACGACACGTAATCTACTGCGATGACCGTAGATCATTGCAATAGAATGTTTTTATTGCTAGTATGTGAAATATCCAATTACAACGACTGGTTCTCACAATAATAAATTTCGCACCAAAAAATCGTCGTCAATTCAACGAGAAACCAATTACGACGACACGTAATCTATTGCGAAAACACATAATGCGATGATGTACTCATCACTAAACTTAAAACTATAAAAATTCCTTAAACGTTACAACTAAAACCTTAAAAAATAGTAGTAACCCTTAAACCTTAAAAAAATAGTAGTAACATTAAGCCTTGAACTCTAATCCTTAAAATTAACTTCAAAATTTAAACCTTAAAATTAACATTAAACCTTATAAGTCTAAACCTTAATATCTAAAATTTAAACATTATAAGCCTATAATCTTAAAGATAAAATTATATACCTTAAATTTAACATTACATACTAAACATTAGCCTGTTAATCTTAAACCGTATAAACCTATATAACTTGCAACCTTAAAATTATCTTTAAATACGAAAATATATACATTATGTATTAAACCTTAAACAATAAACTCTAGAAAAAAAAATGAAATTTACTTTTTAAAACTCAAATTGTACGAATACTGCGACGAAAGTATCTCTGCAATAAACTATTATCCTCACAGTAGAGTATTTACTTATTACAAAAAAAAAAAAAAAAAAAAAAAAAAAAAAAAAAGTAACTACGTACCTTCTATTCAGTTATTTCAACTTTTTATAGTAATGAAATTTAAGTTTGATTTTTTTATTGAATTCGTACTTTTGGAAGAATTTTGGTCTATGTGCGGCATGCACATAATGCGTTTGAGATATGACATGTGACGCACTAAATAAGGTAAATGTCTAAACATGGTAAGTTATGAAGTTTCGTAGAATATTCATATTAGTATATGTATTTATAGATAAAACATTATAGAATATTTTCAAATATTTATGACACATTTCCATAATGTTTAATATTTATTAGCATAATAAATTAGTATATTTTGTTTACTAAAATAGACTAAAATCCTAATAACATATTGGTATGTCTACATTGTAAAAAGGGGAAGTGAAAATCGACAGATAAATAAAAGACGTTGGAACCATCTTCATATTCGTTTATTTATGTTTGTATGTTTATTGTATGATGATTATATATGTATATTGTTATATATGGAGAACAGAGGGTCTCCAGGTTCAATATTACAACAACACAACAATAATCACATCTGTGAAAGCATCTAACATCCGTGAGAGCACCTTCACCTCCGACCTTCCTCCTGACGGTCACCTCCGACCTTCCTCCTGACGGTCACCTCCCGCCTCGACTTTGTCTAATTCGGGCCTCCAATCGAATTCTTTCTACCCCCAGCCGACCAGAGGAGTTCTTTCCGGCGGAGTCCGACCAGGAGAACTCTGACCAGGAGCGCAGATGACCAGGGTGCTCCGATATTCATCTTCACCACGTCCGAGCCGCACAGCCCATCGTCCTCGCTCCGTCCCTCATCGCGCCCGCCCAGACGTCCCAATCTGGCCCTGCTGCTCCACTGTTGTCCCTCCGCGCGCCTTCTTTTCGTCGCCATCACCACTGTCTACCGGTCGACATCCAGTTGCAGTCCCTGCATCTAGCAGCAGTACCTTCTTCCACCAGTACAACAACGATTTGACTTGGAGACCATATGAGGAGAAAAAAGAAGATTACGTCTTCAAATTTGGTTTCTTTATTATTTAATTGATTTTTTATATGTATATATTCTTTATTTGTTAATGATATAACTAGAGGGTCTCACTTTAAAGGTCATGTTGTTTTTTTTTCTTCAAAACATTGCACAGTTAGATCGAATTTAAGTCGCGGGGGTTGATCATCTCTTTTTATGAGTCTAAACTTTATGGGGTATACGAATTGCTGAATATGTAAAATACAAATTCTTTCAATAATCTAATCAGCTATCCAAAATTTATCTTTACACTATAAAGTGAACAAAAACACTTTATAGCGATCTTTATTTTATCGTCACAATAGAATCAGAATATCCACATAGTATATAGTCGCAATAGGGTTATTAAATCATCTCAAATAAATGTTAGTTACGATAATAATTTAAATTTGTCGTCACAATAGAATTATTAAATCATCATAATATGTCAACCTACCACGATAATATTTTCAAGTGGATCATCGCAAAAGAGCTATCAAATTCTCGCAATAGGGAAGACCAATTGCGATAATAATTTTTAATTTGTCATCGTAAGATATTTGATAAGTTCACGCAATATGTGTGTCTATTGCGACAATATTTTTAAGTATGTCTTCGCTATAATGTTATCCAATCCTCGCAATAGAGCTGCTCTATTGCGATGACAACTTCTTTTGTAGCAGTAGGGACCTATTGCTAGGGGTCTATAGCGACGAGGCTATTGCGACGATTTATCATCGCAACAGACATATAGCGACGATTTATGGGGTTATTGCGATGATTTTGGTCGCCGCAATAATCCTTGATTCTTGTAGTGAGATGCGACCACCCCTAAACTACTCCAAGAGAGTAATGTTTTACATGAATGATTTGGTGGACGAACCACCTCACCCTTCATAGGTGTTCGTCCAAAGAGACGACCATCCCTAAACTACTCCAAGAGAGTAATATTTTACATGAAAGTCTTGGTGGACGAACCACCTCAGCCTTCATAGTTGTTCGTCCAAAGAAGAAATCAGCCCTAAACTACTCCAAGAGAGTAATATTTGTTCGTCCAAAGATAAGATTACCCATGAATCACTACAAGATAACTTCATAAAGACGGACATTCTTGGTAGATAAACTGCCATTGGTCAACAAAACCCTAACATGTGCGCCCTTCTTAAAAAGAGGATAGTCCATAAGGCTTATTATTGTTCATTCACATTGCATTAGCATATATAAATTTTAATAACTATTCAAAAGTCAAGGTTCCACAAAAGAAGAGGAAAAACAACAATTTCCTTTCGAAAGAAGACATAAACTAAATATCAAATACTCCTTCAACAAGTCGAGGATGGTATTCTCATGTTCTTACTAATATTTTAAGGACAATATGAGACGTGCATTTTTTTTATCAAGGGATTAAAGCCTCTTAACAATTTAGTTGGGTTGGCTACTCATAGGGTTGGTTCCATGGTATATTTCTAATTCCTTGCAACAATTATACATTCCACTTACATTGGAAGGCAAATGCATCAAAATATGACATCAATAAACAATAAGGATTGTCAATAATGAAAATTGAAATTGGATAAAGAGATTGCTAAAATCACTTCACTCCCAACGATGTTGTCTCGTTCCGCCGGTCAAGATTTTCTCGTGTTCGGCCTCCACAATCAATCACGTCGACCTCGTAATCGATACTCTTTCAGTCGACCTCGTCGACAGCCTCCTTGATCTCGTCGCCGACCTTCTAGCGATCGACCTCCTCGTAGTCGTTGATCACGTCTTCTCAGTCGACGAATCTCCTTCCAGTGGATGAAGAGGACAATGAAAATTATTCACCTAAATAAGAATTCATTGACATTCACACTAAGGAATGAATCACCACCCAAAAATACTATATCAATATTGGTTCCACTAGCATCAGACGAATGAAGGGTTATCACCTTATTCTAAAAAATAAGCCCGTCAAAGTGTGGTAGACCAAAAATCCTACTACCACATCGACATTATCAAATTCTCAAAAAGAAAAGCGGAGTCTTGCTTATGAAATGCTAAGTTTGAAGGAGACCAAGTAATAAGCAAATAATTCACGCTCATCAAGAAAACCACGAAGATTGCAACCAAGCCTCATCTTAACTTGGGGGGAAATTATGGACGCTGCCCCAAGAATGGCATGAAGGCTGCACCCATTTAACGTAAGGAAACTAGACTTAATTAAATGAATGCCTGTCCGTAAATTGACGTCGGTCATCACGACATTTTATTAAAAAGTCTAAGGTATCATATTTCTCCTCTTCGAAAGCTCATCGCCTCAACTGCTCATCTCGTCTCCAAGGATCATCGCCACATTAGCTCTTTGCATTAAATGTCCTTTGCTTCATTGGCTCGATTATATCGAGAGAAAAAAATGCTAATAGTTATCAAGGCAAAACCTCCATCAACCCTGGGGGAAACTAGTGGATAGTGATAAAGACGGTGTGGACAGTTGCACTCACTTATTATGAGACTCGCATGTGACTCTTTCAAAAAGGTTACATCTAAAATATACCATTAAGTAAGACCGAATCTTATTAAACAAGTCAAGTTATTATTTTTTTATAGCCAAAAAGAGGACGGAGGTCGACAATCCCTTCGCCAAAAAGACGAAGGTCGACGACGACTTCACCGAAAGGATGAAGGTTGATAAACTTTTCGTCAAAAAAATGAAGGTTGATAAACCTCTCCGTCAAAAAGACGAAGGTTGATAAACCTCTCTTTCAAAAAGAAGAAAGTGGACAAACCTCTTCGTCAAAAAGACGAAGGTGGACAAACCTCTCCGTAAAAAAAGACGAAGGTGTTGATAAACCTCTTCGTCAAAAAGACGAATGTGGACAAACCTCTTCGTAAAAAAGACGAAGGTATTGATAAACATCTTAGTCAAAAAGAGGAACGACTTAGTAATAATTTATGATGAGTCTATATACACCCATATTGGGAAAGTTGTGATATTTTATAGATACTTGATGGATATGAATTTTCTTTACAGGTTAGAGTCTAATGTAGACGAAGTCTTCATCAGCCTCAGGGAAAATTGTTGGATGTTGGTCTAAAGAGAATACGAACTGTCACCCTCATTTAAAGCTCAAGACGGATACATGGATTCTTAACGGGTTATTTAACATTTAATAAAGGATTTTTAAAATTGCTACCCCTAAGGGGTCGGGATCGTTGACTATTTTATAGAAAAGAGGAATTGACCTCTCATAATGAGTAAAAAGGTCGACCTCCTCATGGAATGGGTCGACGCTCTTAATTGATAAGGGTTAGGTCCCCTTGTAGGTTGATCTACACTCATACAACAAGGGGTCGACCCCACTTGTTACAATAAGGGGTCAACCCCCTTGATATATTAAGGGTTTGACCCCCCTGTTACAACAAGGGGTCGGCCCTCCTTGTTACAACAAGGGGTCGACCCCCTTGATATACTAAGGGGTCGATCCAACCCTTAACAAGTAAGGGGTCGACCCATTTCTTCTAAAGAGAAGATTCGTGATCCCCCAGAAAGAAAGAATTTATAGACAAAATTTCATACTTAGGGAGTCGTCACATCATCAATGTGTGAACTAGTTGTTAGATTACGGGGAGTAATCACTACGGATACTAAATCAAGGTACATGCTAGTAATCGGAATTACGCAGCGGAAGATTCACACATACCTTTAGGATGATCCGTAGACCCAAGATCTTCTCTAGAGGGAGTACGCGATCCTCCGGTCGGGACCCGTAGAGGTTCTTGTTAGAGAAGCCCTACGTGGTGCAAGCTCCACAGAAAAGCCTCTGATCGATTCTTGGCACGAGGACATATCTCTGGAGAGTTTGCTCAAAGGCAATTTGGCACAACCTTGGTGAGGGCTATGGTTCGGCCGAAACTAGGTGTTAAGGGGGGGAGGGTTTTTCTCTCTAAAATACTCTGATGAGGGAATTGTGATTAACACTAAAAATCCCCTAACACCTCTTATTTATAGGAGGAGTAAGTGGACAATAGTCCACTTTACCCCACCATAAAATTTCGGTCGGCCTATGTATTTGGGGAGGCCCAATTTTGGGCCTCCCATGTCAATTGGGATTTGGGTCTAGCCCAATTACCCTAATGTGACATTTACCCAAGTTCATTAGGTAAACTATACATATTATGGGCTACCAATTATGGCGCCCATTACCATATGCTTACAGCTCCCACTCGCCGGAATGGGAGGGTGCCTGTTAATGTATTATCGTCCAAATTTGTATCAACATTTCTCTCCTTTGATCTGCTCCTTGCTTCCGAATAGTTCATACGAGGTTTGTCGTGCGACCGGCGGATACGACGGGCATCGTGCTACTCATCTGTTAGGAGTATTGTAGCGCCCGCGGAACGTTGATTCCCTTTTCTCCAATCAACCTGTTATAAACAACATTTATATTGTACCGCGTTGTATCCTAGGTCAACTGATAATTCTCCATTTGCCTATTTTCCACATAGGAACACTTTTTCAAGGCATCTGTACAAGTATTCACAACCTTCAACTAATATCCGGTTGGTGGCCACCTAGTGAATACAAGATTCGGTGAATTACATGTGAACTTGACCATCCCCATTGCTCATATCTTTAGTGTGACCCAACCGGTTTCCAAACACGTGGTCACTGGGCCTTTTTGTTCAGCACTACGTTCGTACGCCGGGAAGCGAGCATTGAGCCTGACCTTAGATATGAGTTCTGGGTCCGTGAGGATAATTTAGGTGCCTCTTCATAAGGCTCCTGGGATCAATCACACGCTCGAGGTGAAGAAGTTTGCGCCTGCCAGAATAGGTTTGTCAACAGGGTGGGTCGGGGCGGGTATCGCTTGCCCCGTACCTGTCCCGCGGGTCGAGATGGTCGACCCGTACCCGCCCCACACAGTTCGCGGGGCGGGGCGGGTCGACCCGCGGGTCACCTATTAGTGTTACACAAATAATAAATTTAACTTCAAATCCAAATACAAGTCACAAATCCTAATTATTTTATCTATGTATTATATTACCTATATAGTTTTATATAAATACATGTAGTATATATATAAACCATCCACATACGGGGCGGGGCGGGTCAACGGGGCGGGGCGACCCCAAAACCGTACCCGCACCACGGGTCACGGATCGCGGGTCAATGGGTCAAAATCGGGGCGGGGCTCCGCGGGTCACGGATTACCCGTGACCCGTTGCCACCCCTATGCCAGAATCATGAGAATTCCTTCCTAGCACAACCGAGTTGTGACCCCGTGGTCGGACGTGGCACGCGCAATATGAAGCACGCGTTGATAGCATACATGAACCTTTTGGGTTGACAGGAAATGGATATGTCAATCATGCTATCATAGATTCTCATCTGGCCCATAATGTGGTTAAATGACGAACGAAGTTCATCACGACGATATGCAAAAACGAAGATTATGTCGAGTTACTTCGAAACTAGATAATCGTCTTGCTTAATCAGGTTTATCCCCCTGACTCTTAGCCAGTCTTGTCTGGTGGAGGCCTCCCTCCACCGCAAGACTACCGTACCTGTGTGACTAGGTAAGGCCCACATTCGACATAGTTTGGCAGAGGATTGCGTCCTCCTCGACTTAGTTTATAGACCGTAAATCTGATGTAATCAAAACATTATCACGTCGATTGATCATAAACTCAGTTGCAATTCTTTCGCTTACAAAATGTAACTTCCTAATATCAAAATGCTATCACAGATACATTCCATTTCTAGACCCTACGCAATACAAGCAATTTTACATGCTTTTCGAATATGTCCTTGCGTAGTGGTTTAGTTAATGGGTCCGCTAACATATTATCAGTGGACAAGTATTCCATAGTGATTGTATTGTCTTCAACCATAGATTTAGCATAGAAATATTTCACATCAATGTGTTTGGTCCTACTATGGTACTTCGGATTCTTAACTGCCGCAATGGCTGCTTGATTGTCAAAGAAGACCTTCACAGGTTTATTCTCAACATCACCACCAAGCAGTGTAGTTAGAAGCCTTTTGAGCTAGACCGCTTCTTGTTCATTCTTAGAGAGAGCTACAAATTCTGATTCCATTGTTGTGGACAGCGCGACACATATTTGCTTCTTGCTCGTCCATGAAATGGCGGCATTAGCAAGGAGGAACACTCCCCCTGTAGTGGACTTACGATCATCTGGATCGCCACCATAGTCGCCGTCACTGTAACCGGTCAATTCTAACTTTTTTTTACCCTTATAGCACAGTGCGTAGTCGGCAGTACCTTTCAGATAACGAATTATTCGTTTTACAACCTTTAAATGTTGATAGCCAGGATCTGACTGGAAATGTGCTACTAGGCCCACGGCGTAACAGATATCCGGACGGGTGCATTGCATGGCGTACATCAAACTACCGACCATGCTTAAATACTCTGCACCCTTCATCTGTTCACGCTCCGCCAGGTTCTTGGGGCCGTCATGTTTTGACAGTGCGCATCCAAACTCCACCGGCGTTTCCACGGGTTTGGCATCCTGTAACCTGAAATCTTTTCATCAGTCTGTTGATATAAGCTTCTTGAGACAGACACAATTTACGGGTAGCCCGATCTCTAGCAATTTTAATGCCTAAGATGTACGTGGCCTCTCCCATGTCCTTCATCTCAAATACATATGTCAACCAGGACTTTGACTTGATCATAAAACTCATGTCGTTTGCGGCAATGAGTATGTCGTCCACGTATAAAGTTAAGATGACATACTTAGACCCGAAGGTCTTCTAATACACGGGCGGATCCTCGTGAAGATCCACAAATCTGTTTCCTACGATTTCCTCGTGGAATCTGCGGTACCATTGCTGAGACGACTGTCTGAGACCGTAAATAGACCTATGGAGTTTACAAACTTTACGTTCGTTGCCAGGAGTAATGAAACCCTCTGGTTGCTCCATGTAGATCTCTTCCTCCAGGTTTCTGTGGAGGAATGCGGTCTTAACATCCATTTGGTGCAGCTCGAGATCGAGACTTGGAACCAAGGCCAGAATGACCCGTACTGTGGTGTAACGCACAGTTGGTGAGTATGTTTCGTCAAAGTCCACTCCGTGAAGTTGGGTATATCCTTTCGCAACAAGTCGGGCTTTGTATCGCTCGACTCTTGCATCAGCAGTGAGTTTCAGTTTAAGAACCCACTTTGCTCCTATAGCTCTGCGGTTAGCAGGTAAATCAACAAAAGACCATACCGAAATGGCTTTCATTGATGAGATCTCTTCCTCCATTTCCTTCCTCCATTCCTTTGCTTGAGGTCCTTCCAACGCTTGCTGAACCGTTACTGGTTCGTCAACAGATGTTAGAGTGAAGATTTCTCCTCTCTCAATGGGATACTTCCTAGGAGAAGTTCGATGCCTTTGACTACATCTAGTCTCGTCCCCCCATCTTGATTTTGAACGCTACTCCCACTCGGGACAATGCTTCCATTCGGAGCATCACTCCCACTGGGAACAAGAGCAGTGTTAGAACCTTGACCTACAACCTTTCTCAGACGGCCTCTTGGTCTCGGGATCCTATCCCCGAAATGAATTCCTTGATCACTAGGACCTGGAACCAAGTTGGTCGGAGTACTCCCACTGGGAACAATGGGTAGTGTTGGTGGTTGTGGTGTCGGTCCTGCTACATGATTATCAGGTTCAACTTGATTCGTCTCTGCGGCAACAGTGATTTATGTGGTAGGTTTAATCCTCCCACTGGGTTTATAATGAAAATGTTTCCATTATCATTAACCATGTCATTCACTTGTGTTGCCGGTTCAAATCTCCCACTCGAAGTAAGTGGGACCTGATCATCAATGCTATCCTGCTCTAGTTCAATCAATATTTCATCTGTTTTAATTTCGCCAAGCGTTGGGAATTCGTTCTCAAGGAAAGTTACGTCTCTGGATTCATGTTCGACCACGCCACCATTTTCTTGAGCTGACACAAATACGTAATCTTTAGAGTTCTCTGATTACCTTATAAAGATACTATTTAGTCCTCTTGCTCCTAACTTGCCAAAACGGCTGTCAGTCGTATGTGTATAGGCAGCGCAACCCCAAGGTCGCAATCTGGTGAGATCTAATTCTCTTCCATACCACAGCTCATAAGGCGTTATCTCTACCGCTTTGGTTGAGACAAGGTTTATTACATGAGTGGAAGTCAACAACGCATCACTCTAATAGAAGATAGGTAATTGAGCCTGCGACATCATGGTTCTAACCATGTCAAAGAGTGTTCGATTACGACGTTCAGCCACACCATTCTGCTGTGGTGTGTTGGGGATTGTCGTTTGACGGGCTATCCATCTTTCTTTGCACAACTTTTCAAACTCATTAGAGAGATATTCTCCACCTCTATCAGTGCGTAAGGTTTTCACCTTTCGCTCATCTTGATTCTCTACGAGGTTTAGAAAGTTTCTAAAGAAATCTATTGCCTCGGATTTACGAGCAATCAAATGAGTAAACTCATAATGGGTGTAGTCATCAATGAAAGTTACGAAGTATCGTTTCCCATTCGTAGCGGTTACACTCATTGGTCCACAGACGTCTGAGTGAATCAACTGCAATGGATACTTGACTCGTTGAGCTTCTCCCAATGGTTTGCGGGTGGATTTTCCAGCCAGACAGTCATGGTAAGTGTGTTTATTCACATTGCTGGTACCAGACAAAAGCTCTCTTCGCGCCAATGAATGGACCCTATCGTAGCTTATATGTCCCAACCTCGCATGCTATCCGGCTGCGTCAGTCTCTGCTTCCTTGGAGGATAATGCATACATTTTATTCGAATTGATACATCCATTCAAGTCCATTATAAATAGAACATAAGAGGAGTAGGCATGCCCAAAGAATACATAGCCTTTATTGATACGAACAAAGTTCTTCTCAAATGATAAAATGTAGTTATTATTCATAAGAGCGGAAACAGAAACAATATTTCTACAGATTCTAGGAGCAAAAAGGACATTCTCAAGTAGCATGGTCCTGCCATTGTTCATAGACAATTTTCAGTTCCCTACTCCAATGACTTCAACTTGTGAGTTGTCGCCAATGTATATCCTCTTAGAATCCTTTGGCAATCGTCTAAACTTGGCAAATAGTCATTTGTCGTTGGCTATGTGGTCTGTCGCACCTGAGTCAAGAATCCTCGAAGGATTTGAGTCAGTTAACATGACAGTTGAGGAAACTAGAGTTTTCATTACACAACCAATCTCGCATACCTTTTCAGGATGCGTTTTGCTGGACCCTGCACCTTCGCCTATTCGGCGTGGACTGGAGTTCCCGCGGACTATCTCTGATTTAAAATTGGAGACTGCCTGGTTTAGGCTTTGTCAACATTTTACCTTCGACTGCCTATTGTTTCTTTCCTTTGTTCATCCTCTTTCTCTTTCCTTGCCCAGCTGGTATCGGTATTGATTTCAGCCGAGTTTGTTCCATCTCGATGAACTTCAGTACCGATGCAGGATCCAACACAGAACCACTGGCAGTCAATAAAGCCTTGGCTGCTCTCCAAGACTTCGGGAGGATCCCGATGATGGCTTGAATTTATCCCATTCACCCACATGACCTTCTTCTTCCAGTGGTTTTACCATGCCAAGGAAATCGTATACTTTTTCAAGTACACTTTTGCTGTAGCAGTTAAAGCTTTCTTCCATAATGGGTATAAGTGGATGCAGGATCGCTGCCATGTCGTTTCCATATTTCAGGAACAGGGCATCCCAGATGTCATTTGTGATTGGAACATCCTTAGATTCATCATGGAATTCCTGTGACATCTCAGCCAGCAATATCTCCTTTGCTTTCTTGTCATCTTGCTCCCATTGAAAATGGGCATATGACAGGTCTTTGGTCAGACCGGCATCTGGGTAATTCATGGATTTCTGAATGTGATCCACAAAGCCATTATCCTCCAACAGTGCATTGACGCGCTTACTCCACGAGTCGTAGTTAGTCTCAATCAAAATCTCATCAGCACAAGATGATCCCATCTAGGCTTTAATTCGTTACTAAACACGTTGATTATTATACAAAATCAGGGAGACAATAACATTTTGAGAAAGAATTGCATACATCAGATATCTATTAAGATTTAATCCGACAAATATGATTCCTCAGTCATCTAAACCAACCGACCACCAGTAAACCAATGGAAGATGGTTGTGAAAGAGTTCACATTACCGCCGTTTTCAATCCAATAGATCAGTCTTTTTAAAAAGATTTTAATCGCAAATTACCGGAATGAGAATTTTAAAACAAGCATACCCGATCTTGGCTTTCCCAAGGCCCTTTGTTATTTTTGAAAATATTCCGATGAATTTACTCATGCATATATAATTCTACTAACCACGTAAATTATCATATGCAAGTAACATTCATCAAACAAATCACACTCATGCTTACGCGTCATGCGTCTTATGTTCCGATGAACTCATGCTTGCATGCATAATTCTACTTACAAGTAAATTATCAAATGCAACTACATCCTCAACATTCTAGCATATGTGTCAAACATGAAAATTCCACAACAATCATACATATTTGGTGACTGGTTTTCGATTTTAAAATAATTTTAAACATTAGGGGCTGATTTGCAATTCATGCTTATATTCAATTACGTAATATTCTAGACATGAATCCTAGCCATTTACAATCATCACAGCATGTCTATCCTAGTGCGCATTCCATATATTTAACCAGGGCTCCGCCCACAACATGCAATGTCCAGCTAGCTTGACTATGTCAAAACAACATTTCTAATCATGCATTAATATATAGTGAATAATAAACAATTGCAATTCAGCCCTCTAATTAATCCAGTCTCAAAAACATGTATCTCAGAGATCCATCCCCATAATAGAAACAAGGCATTAAGGTTAGCAACCCATGATCACTATGTAGTGCATTTAGAGGTTCAAAAACATTTGGATTTTAAAACTTGACCACCCTAATTTATTTAATCGACGTGAATTCAGTTTTGAAAATCATTTCGGTTCAGTCAATTTCGGTTCAGTCAGTTTCGGTTCAGTCAATTTCGGTTCGGTCTGGTCCAGTTCAGAAAATCCGGTTCGGCCCGGTACGGCAAATACGGTTCAGTTTGGTCCGGTAAATTCGATTCGGTTCGGCCCGGTTTTAAATTTTAAATCTGGTTCGTCCGAACCGGTCTAATAAAATAGGGTTTGGTTCAGTTCAGCACTCAAAACCGGTTCGATTAGATCCACTTAATTACCCCGGTTCAACCCGTCCGATTAGGTCGAACCGATTGAGAAAACCTGGTTTGATTTAAATCTGTCCCGGTTTAATATATTGGACAGGCCCAATGATTTAAATTTTAAAGGTTGGGCCGAAATGTTTACTTGTGGCCCAAGTAGGGTTTTAAAGTCCAAAAATAATTAACTTAACCACCAGTAACATTAATTATATAAAATAATTTCCAATATTAAATATATATATATATATATATATTTCGGCCCATATAAAAACATATATATATTTATTGCTAAGATTCTATCTATAAGATTAAATCAATCAACAATATATATATATATATATATATATATGTGTGTGTGTGTAAAAATCGGCTACTATATATAATATATATATTTATTTATTGTCAATATCTTTAATAGGGTAACAAATATACTGACAATATATTTTCTCAATCTTTTAGGCAATAAAATCTATCAATAATATCTTTAATCCTATTAAATACTTAGATATATTGATAGTAATATATATATTTCTATATATTATTGTGAAATCCTAATGTTCCAATTATAGATATACTGTTACCTTAATTAAAAAATTAAAATATGGTAAACAATATTATTTTAATATGGTGGCCGAAAATTTTGTCCCGTGTTGCTTAAAAAATTTAAAATTTTACCTTGTAATTTACCTAGGGTTTCGGCCAAAACACTAAAATTGGGAACGAGTTGTTAAATTTTAAGATCAAATTTTAATAAGATCTATAATCCAATGTTTGATTTTGATAAATATTATTCTTTTCTTGAAGATCATGAACATCAAATTAACCAAGAACTTCATGAAAATTTCGGTTTCATCAAGAACCCTAATAATCGAAAATTTTAAAAAAATTCTTTTAAAATTTCGGTTTTCATATTTAAATTTCATGAACATCAATTTATCAAAATCATGAACTCCTAACACAGGCTCTGATACCACTGTTAGATTACGGGGAGTAATCACTACGGATACAAAATCAATGTACATGCTAGTAATCAGAAATTACGCAGGTGAAGATTCACACATACCTTTAGGATGATCCGTAGACCCAAGATCTTCTCTGGAGGGAGTTCGCGATCCTCCGGTCGGGACCCGTAGAGGTTCTTGTTAGAGAAGCCCTACGTGGTGCAACCTCCACAGCAAAGCCTCTGATTGATTCTTGGCACGGGGACAAATATCTGGAGAGTTTGCTCGAAGGCAATTTGGCACACCCTTGGTGAGGGCTATGGTTCGGCCGAAACTAGGTGTTAAGGGGGGAGGGTTATTCTCTCTAAAACACTCTTATGAGGGAATTGTGATTAACCCTAAAAATCCCCTAACAACTCTTATTTATAGGAGGAGTAAAGTGGACAAAAGTCCACTTTACCCCACCATAAACTTTCGGCCGGCCTATGTATTTGGGGAGGCCCAATTTTGGGCCTCCTATGTCAATTTGTATTTGGGTCTAGCCCAATTACCCTAAGTTCATTAGGTAAACTATACATATTATGAGCTACCAATTACGGCGCCAATTACCATATGCTTACACTAGTTACCATATTGGCCACTCCCTATAAATATAGTTTAACATCTCTTCTTATTTTTACACACTGATATATTATGCACTATAAACTTCAATTCTTGGATATTATCTTCTGAGTACTGACTTAAGCATCAGAGGGACATCACCGGAGCCACCCTGGTTCATCCCTTTATGCAGGTATCAGATGCGAGGGGTTGAGCTAAAGTTCAATTTAAGACATCAAGAATGGACAAACCAATAAACTGACGGTCGAGTTGAAGTCTTTCTCGGAGGTCAAATTCAACAACCGATACCCACAAAAACATGCCTGCAACGTTGATCTGAAGGCAATGGGTCATCAAGAGTGACCAAGTAGAATCCGATTTGTGTTGCTGATCAAATTAAGCATATGATATGATCATATGTAATAATCTATATCGGCCTTGAATGGTTTATAAGGGTTAACGGGTTTTTTTGTCTAACACGTTTGACAACTTTTGGGTTTTGGTCCAACATCTTTTCTTTTTTTTTTTTTTGTCTAGTTTTGGTACCATATGTTTGAAAACTTTTGGCTTTTGGTCCATCCGTTAGTTGACCGTCAATTTGACCGTTAAATAGTCACGTGACTTGCACATGCCTAGTCCAAATTTTTTATTTTGTTTAGTTGAGTTCTCAAATATATCGGGCGACCCTAGCCATGGTCCAACCTAGCCATGAGTCGGACCATGGCTAGGTCAATTTAGTCCTAGGGTGCGGTTGATAATGTTTAAGGGCTAAATTGCAAAAATAAAAACTTAGGACAATAAATTTGAGGACTAAACTGAACAAAAAAAATGGACTAGGCATGTGCAAGTCATATGACTGTTTAACGGTTTAAATGACGGTCAACTGTTGGATGTACCAAAAGCCAAAATTTATCAAACATATGGTACCAAAACTAGGAAGAAAAAAAATATTGGACCAAAACTCGAAATTTGTCAAACATGTTGAAAAAAAAAACATGTTAACCCTTATTATAATTAAGCATATCGTTTTGTTTCAAAATCTTTTGGACATTAGCAATATAATAATAAATAAATAATGCATGACTTTGCATCGACTTGATTCGCCACATTGTCTTTGCCTCAAAGCACAAAATCAATGAATTGACCCGCGTAATTCATAGTAAATCAGAAATTTCTACAATAGTAGAAGATCAAACATATATATTATAATATAAAGGAATTATTACAGCCTTAGTTCATCATTCACATCAAGGCAAAGAATGCTACTTCTTGAAGAGCAAAAATGCGTCCTACTACAAATCAACAAAAGGAAAAAATGGAGATTACCATAGCTTAGCGTCCTCCCAAAGAGGCAGGATTCATTGGCAACAGCATCTGCTGTGAAGCTGGCAAGTAAGCAATATTAGGGTTCTTTTTAAGTGTTGCTGCAATTTCCCTCGAAGCCTCGATCCTCCTCAGCTCAATCAAGCCCATACCCACTAGAGAAGTTGCACCAGAGATTAGCTTTGCAGCTTCACTTTCTCCTTCGGCCCTGATAACCGCAGCTCTTCTCTCTTGATCTGCCTTCATCACCACAAACTTGGACCTCTCTGCCTCTTGTTGTGCCACCTGTTTCTGTTCAACCGCTCTGGAGAACTCAGCACCATAAGAGAGGTGGGTAATGGCAACATCATCGAGAATGATGTGGAATTCCTTGGCTCGCTCTACCAGGCTCTCACGCACTAGGGCGGATACTTGGGGCCGCTCTGTCAGGAGCTGATCTGCATTGAATTGGGCAACAACAGCCTTTAGGACCTCATTCCCGATTGAAGGAAGGACCTTTTCATCGTATTCCAAACCAAGGTGGCGGAAGATATAGGGCAGTTGAACAACCTGCGTTTTAGTTAACCCCTTTGTATCATCACGCACTTCATAATTCATCCACCCAATAAGAAAGATTTAAATGATAGTAAGGTACTGTAAAATCAGATAGACAAGAGTATTCAAAATGCGAAACTTGGTGACAAAATTCAATCAACGAATCGTACAAGCAGTGGCACAGCATTAATTAATTTCATCAAGAAACAAGTTTCTCAGATGGGTCATGAAACTTAAGGCCCCCAAGGGACAGTAGCCATATAATTGCTATCTCATTGTAGATTGATTAACAAAACCAAGTTTAACAGCTTCATACTTGATATAACTCATTCAACAAAAAGATAGAAAAAGATAACAGTGAGCTTAAGAGAAATCAGAGTGAGGATTAGTTCAAAATGTAATCTTAGCTTAAACATAGTGAAAAATCAGATAGACGAATGTCATAGATGAGTGTTACAACATTAATTTCCTTGAAAAGCAAGTTTTGTGAACCGGACAGTGAAACTGATGTCCACAAGGGTTATACAAACTCCAGCAAACATCAATCAATAAATATTAAATTTCCCAACATCAATTCTACAATGAGTTCATCCCATTGCCATAGAAATTAGGGTTTTCAGTTATTATAATTAGACTGCATATGCTCCTAAGGTTTGCAATGTCTCCGAGTAATCTCCACTCCAGTCGAAAATAATTAAGATAAGCAGACAACTGAAATTCCCATTATCCATCTTATTCCGAGCAAGAGTCGGGATTAGAATACTAAAAGCTGGAAACAGTTAAGGGAGTTTCATCTAACCATCATATGTCGTACTAACGAATAATAAACGAAGGAAATGCGGGACTATTCCCGGAAATAATAAGTAACAGGAGCTCATATGTTACCTGGGGGCGTGAGAGAACACGGAGAGTGAGATTCACCATCTGGAGATCCTTGGTACCTGAGACGGAGGAGAAGGTGTGAGGACGAGTCCTGATATCGAAGATGAAGGGCTTTTGCAGCCACGGGATGAGGAAATGCGTCCCCTCGCCGACAGTGTCATCCATGACTCCGCGGAGACGATCGAAGATCACAGCCCGCTGTCCTCCGTCAACTGTATAAAGCGACGAGTTCACCACTGTAGCGGCGGTGCCGAGACCGAACGCAGCCCTAGCCACATTGTTGAGGAAGGTGACGGCCTGTGGGTTAGCCATATCGTAGCTGTGCGATCGAAGAGTAGTTCGAGGGGAAGAAGAGTGAAATACTGCTGCTGATTTAGGGGTTTATTTAATTAATAATTAATTTTTTGGCCAAAAAATAATTAAGAGTCGCCGAATGGAACTCGCTTCGCTTCGGTACCGCATTCCTAAAATAGCAATGTTGGAATACGGTTACTATTATCTTAGACCACTAAGCATAAATATAATTAAAAAAAAAAACACGTTTAACAGACTGCAGGTAGGGATGTCAATGGGGCGGGTCGGGGCGGGTATCGCCAGACCCGGACCCGCCCCGCTGGTCAATATGGTCGACCCGGACCCGTCCCATGCACTTTCGGGTCGGGTCAACCCGTGTGAGGTATAATTTATTATTTTAAATCTTAAATTCTAAATTCTATGTTACCGTATCCAAATTCAACTCCAAATTTAAATCATAAATTATTAAATTAACTCATAATCCAAATATAAATCACCCCATTCATTAGAATAATTGTTATTTTGACTATGTGTTATATTACCCGTATAGTTTTATGTAATATACTTATATACATATATTAAATATATATATGTAAAATGAAAGCTCGGGTCGGGTCGGCGGGTCGCCGTGAACCCAAACCCGAACCCGCCCCGCGTGTCACCGGATCATCGGGTCAAAATCGGGTCGGGTACCTGCGGGTCGGCGGGTACCCGTGACCCGTTGCCATCCCTAACTGCAGGTAACAAGTTTATATATTACTATTATCTTTTACTATCTATATCTATATATAATATAATCTCAATAGAAGTTACCACATCATGACAAATAAGCTTTTTAAACAATTTTATCTTTCATATTTGTTAAAATAACTTAATTTCATTGGTCCACATCATATTTTAGAAGTTACATAAAAATATCAATCATCACTCTTCCACATGGATCTCTAAAATGAAGGAAGCACTCCTCATTCACTCTTAGTGTCTGTTTTATTACAAGTTCAGCAAATTAAGTTTTACATCCTACAATTAAAAAAAATGAAATTTGCACCCCTATCAAAGTTATTAGAATTGCATACACCCTAAACAACATGAATTTCATTTGTACTAAAATTTTGATAACAAAAACATAAAATGCAAACCTTGAACCCTCAACAAATTAATTTTGAAAAATTGAACTAATACGAGGAATTAAAAAATTTAAATGAAAACATAACAAATTAGAATTTTTTATTTTTGGTCACAGAAGAAAATTATTAACCCTATTCCATTGTATCTGAATTATGAAACGATGTGTTGCCTATTTGCAGACGACGACTGATGAAAAAAAAAAAAGACACACTCTTACAATAATCTTACCGAGTTTTCTTGACACGTGGTGGTTATTCTCAAATCAACATCAACATGCATCTACGAGAATTAACATATTGGAAGTCTTGAAGACTTGGTCAAATGTTTTGCATATTTGCATATGACAGATAGTAAAAGAAAAAAGCACACTCTCACAATTATCTTACCCAATTTTCTTAACACGGGCTGGTTATTCTCAAATCAACATCAACACGCATCAACGAGAATTGACATATTGGAACTCTTGAAGGCTTGGTCGATGTATACCGTGATCTCATGGAGGTAGAAATATGTATTAACATTTTCCAATGTTATTACTTTTTTTAGAGATTAGAATCACCAGTATTTTTTTTAGTAAACATGTAATTACGTTAAAGAATGAATAGAAAAATCTATTTAAAGAAACTATTGAAAAATATACCTTATTTGTAACCAAAAAATTAAGAACGTACCATATTAGTAATCAATTGCTCATTCATTATGGGTATCTTTTAATTTTATTTTTTGAATTTCGATTTGCACATCAACAAATATTTTGTTTTATGTTTATAGATTTTTTTTTAAAAAAAAATTGTTGCAATGGGAAAACAAAATCAAGTTTAAATATATTAGTATACGTATTACAAAGACTTTAAATTATAATATAATGAAAATAATTATGTAAATTAATATATTATAATGAAAACTATATTATATTTCCATATTTGACTTAACTTTGGTTTTTATTATTGTTTATTTAAATCCAAAATCTAATTATGGGGTTACACTCTAACTTGTAAGATAATTATACAGAGTGACAAAATTTGAACATTCAGATTTCTTTTATTTTTAAATTTCTAAACAATTTCACAATCTAAATATTCTCAATAATTTTGTTCTCAATAAAATAAATTATTCACATATTTTATTTATTTAAATATTGGCATTATAATTTGGTATTTTAACATGAGGGAACATAAAAAGTTTTGATTTAAAATTAGAATGTTTTTGCCTCATTCACATTATCATATTTCTTGATTTATTTACTTTTATAACAATATTTATTTATTTATTTTCTTAACTGAATACCTATGATCATATAATAGTTCATTAAATAAATAAATCAATCTAAAATTAGTAACAACTAATTACTATGTGGCAAAAAAAAACACAACTAATTACTATAACAAATTTTTAAAACTAAGGATGATAGTTAAAAAATCTGTAATTAGTACTATAATAATTATGAAACTATTGTATTGATTAATGACAAAAACACTTCGTCAATTTCAAATTAAAAACCGTAAAGTATTAAATACTGCGTTATTTATGGTAATTATTCTTTTCTTATCAAAAGATGGTAATTATTTATTACTCTGTGGTAATAAATATTAATTACTATAAAATCTCAATAGTAAATTTTATTGCCTAATATAGTAATATGATGCCTAATAAATCTTAACCTAAATTATAAACGTTCATTCTTTATATACATCAATTCAATGTTTTAAAAACTTTCAAACCAAGAACATCAATTTATATAAAATCAATTTGATATTCAAAAGTTGGAACGTCAGAAAAAAATTATTTTATAGGTTTTATGTAGCATATCATGTTGAATAAAAAATTATTTTTGTTTTTGATATGAACTTATATAATATATATGAATATAGTGAAATATTTTCAATTTTATTATTCCATTAAGTCTTTACATAATATTTATTTAGATCAAATGATGTTTAAATTTTCACACAACAGTAACATTATCAATAAATTGAATATGAACATAAAGTTATCATTGAATAAGTATATTTCTAAACCATTTTATATTTTATAAATATTTTATATAAATTTGGAAAAAACAATATTCATGTACTTTATATGTAAATAATCTTACTTAACTTAAAAATAATTATTATTTAATGCATTTAATGTTTTTCAACTATTTAAAATAATTTATACTTGATAATGTTGAAATTGTGATCCCGGCGTAGATGTTTTTTTTTCCTTTGGTTATGTACCCATTTAGGTTTGTAATAATATTGATTTTACACCTAAAAAAAGTTTACCATCATATGCACTTTAATTTTACACAAATATGTTAATATCCGCGCAACGCGCGGAGCCGTTGTCTAGTTATATATATAAATGTTATCTAAACCCCTTAACTATTAAAATAAATTACACAACAACAAAATTTTTATAATATTACAACTTTTAATGCTTATTATTGACTTTAGTTCATACTTAAATTTAAACACAAAGTTTTTTTTTTCAATAATACTTAATGTATTTTGTTATTATTAAATTTATTTTAATTTCTCTTTACATCTCTAATAATTGTAGTACGATCGTAGATGTGTAATCGAGTCGAGTATCTAACAAGCTCGACTCGACTAATTTTATTCGAGCTCGAGCTCGCACTCGATCGAGCCTAAATTTTTCAAGTTCGAGCTCCACTTGGTGCCATACTCGACGAGTTCGAGCTCGATTCACTCGCTAAGTTTAAAATTATTTAATGAAATCATAAATGGTGCACCTTAGCTCGAGCTCGAATCAACTTGATTAGGCTTCTAGCTCGAACTCAAGCTCAAACTCTACTTGAACATAATATATATATATATATATATATATATATATATATATATATATATATATATATGTAAAGCTCGAGAAAAAAAACTCGAGCTTGAACTCGACTTGAATATGCAAAGTTTGAATAGGCTCACGAGACTCTCGAGTCGAGTGCCAGTGAACTCATACTCTCGTCTCGGTACTAGTCAAAGTTCGACTTGAGCTCGACTCGAAATTTAGCGAGTCGATTTCGAATATCGACCAAGCTGATCTCGAACAGCTCACGGGTAGTTTGACTCTTTTACACGTAAATTATTGGGTCTTTCTACCATGTTTTTGGTACTTTTTTTGTATTTTTCTGTTGCCCTAAATATGAACCCTAGAGGAAAATTGATATTATTAATAATATGATGCAAATATTAGGCGTGGTTAAAAATTTTCATATTTTTTCATACTTTTAAATTTTTACATATGTTACAATTAAGTCCACCCTAGTAATAAAAAAACCAAAAGCATGGTGCTCTTGAAGCATGGTAGAAAAACCCTAAATTATTTTAAAAACCAACATGGCACTACTTTAATTAAGTTTTATATATTTATAAAAAATGACATGTCTCCATACTCTTGTTTGCTCGTGCAATTTTAATTTTTAATATTTAAGACCCTTTTTTATTTCGAGTAATAAACAATTTAGATTTTTGTTGTCTCACTCTGAAACTATCCAAAATTCAAAAAAAAAAAATTTGTTGCAGAATAAGAATTATTAGTAATGGTGAGTGCTTAAAATTTTAAACAATCAAGAATAATAAGAGATCGTGACTTAATTACTTACTATTGTTACAAGGTAAGTGTTGAGTAAAATTGAAGTGCAGTTTTTAAATTTAAAACTTTGAAGGATGTATTTATTTTTTTCAAATAATTTATTTTCATTGTTTTACATTTTTTAACTACCTTTCATTTTTTATTCTATCTTACTATATTAGTAATGCGGGACAAGTCCGTAGCGGAATATAAGAATTCTCTACGACTGGACAATTCCGCATCAGGACAATTCGCAGCGGGACAATGTTGTTTACTGGTTTGGCTTGGATATCATCATATCATACCATTTTAGAGTTAAATTTATGCTCTGTTTGGAATTTGGATAGACATTTTTTATTTATTTTTTATTTATCTAATTTGGCCAAAAAAAAAAATTACTATCTCAGTTTTAAGAAATTAAATAAATTGATAACTAAATTTTTTTGACAAATTAACTGAATTTTTTTTGGACAAATCGCTACCTCACGTTTCAGCACTTGGACAAATTGCTAACTGAAGTTTTGTTTCATATAATTTTCTAGCTCAACTTTCACTTTATGCACAATCTTCTAGCTTAGGTTTTCTTTTATGGACAATTGCTAACCAACCAAAACGACAAGGTGAATTCAAAACAATCCCGACGTTTTTTGGGTGAGAATCCTAAGAGCACTTTTAATGGGCAAAATCATTTTGGTTACCATTTTGAGCCACCTCATCTCCACATCATCAATTATCATAAAAATGTTAACTTAATTTGAAATTTCTTTACCTCTTACAATGCAAAGACAATTTTTATCTCAATTTTGATTATTATATAATATAAATATTAGATATCATAAGGAGAGATATTAAAAATTTATAGCAACACATGAAAATGTACAAATGTCCATGGACAAGTTAGAGGCGAGAGAATAAGAAAGTATATGGACAATTAGTGGGGAGGACAATATTTGTCTTCACATCTCACCTCCACCTAAGAAAATGTCTTAAAAAATTTGCCCATTGGAAGTGCTCTAAAGGTTATTTATTTTTCCGAAGCGAGTTTATGAAAGTCGGAAGAGAATCTTGGGCTTGATTAGCATCCTCGAAGGGCGAGAAATACTCGCCTAAAAAGGTGTATGGCATTTTACGAACAATGAATCTGTCCAAGTATTTCACAGTACATGGATTACAAATCTAATTAACTAAACATTGCTTAGGGCCAGGACGTCCAGGAGCCAATGAGAGTCTGAGAATATCATAATTGCTTCTGCCTCCCTATATGGAGTAGAACCTAGACCCGATTGCTCCAGTTATCTCGAAGGAAGAGACTCGTGCGGTCATGAATATCCATATTCGCCGTGGCATCTCGGCTCCAGATAAGCTTATTTGGCCTTCCTCAAAACTGGAGTGGTCGTTCTAACACTGGTTTATCAATGTTTACGTGAAAAAGAACAAGTGGCCTCATCTTTGAACCCTTCAATGTCTCAAAGTTTCTCCACGTGTGTTTGGAAGGGTATATAGAAAGGGAGTGGTCCACCTAAAGTTAAGCACTTTCTATGAAAGTGTTGCGCGCGGACACCAACCTTTTACGAACTAAATCGGAAAGGAATCCATGTAACACAAAAATGTCCTTTTTGCAATGTTGTGGAATCCATTAATCATGCCTTGATGAATTGCAATTGTACTACTTTTTTTTTTTGGATGTCTTGGAATAAGGTGGAACTCATAAAATGAACCGTGTTAAGTAATTGTTTGGAGAACGTGTTTGAGAAACGGTCTCGAGACGGCGATTTTGCAAATTTCTTCTATTTGAAGATGGAGATCACGACATGGGAATTGTGGAAAGAGAGGTGTAGAGTCACGTATTAGAAGGAACAACCAAATCTGAGACTTGTCATGGAGCGAGTTCAGTGCTTCTCCGCTGAACTATGAGACCTGTATAAACCAGCAACAATAAAATGGAGCGACCTCAGTCTGACACCCACTACCCACTACTATGATTGTTAAGAATCAACATTGACTTACCATCATGGGCCAAGAAGATCTTACTTCATGGGCTAAGACTAACTTACAATCATTGGGCCAAGACTTGAAGATTTGGGCTAAGAGAGAGTTGGTCCAAGTTAAAGAAATATCTAGAGAGTAATACTTAGTTTATGTGTCTAGATAATTCTAAGAATTAAGTAAGTATAGAAAGTTCTAGATAGATTCTAAGGGTTCTTAGTCTAGATATTTCTGTCTAGAGATTTCTTTAGTCTCCTATAAATAGGATTGGAATCATTTGTAACAAAGAATCACCACAACAACACACCGCCACCATAAGTTGTTAGTGTAAGCATATGGTGATGGGCGCCGTAATTGGTATCCCATAATATGTATAGTTTACCTAAGGAAATTAGGTATATGTCACATTAGGGTAATTGGGCTAGACCCAAATCCCAATTGACATGAGAGGCCCAAATTATGGGCCTCCCCTATGCATGGCTGGCCGAAACCTAGGTATGGGCAAAGTCCACTTTACTCCTCCTATAAATACATGGTGTTAGGGGATTTTTAGGGTTAATCACTATTTCCTCATTTGAGTGTTTTAGAGAGAAAAACCCTCAACCCCACACCATCTAGGTTTCGGCCGAACCTACCTTATCCTAAGGGTGTGCCAATTTGCTTTCCAAGAAAACACTCCAGAGATCTGTCCCCGTGCCAAGAATCGATAAGAGGCTTTGCTGTGGAGCTTGCACCGCGTAGGGATTCTCTAACAAGAACCTCTACGGGTCCCGACCGGAGGATCGTGAACTCCCTCCTGAGAACATCTTGGGTCTACGGATTATCTTAAAGGTATGTGCGAATCTTCAGCTGCGTAATTCCGATTACTAGCATGTACTTTGTTTAAGTATCTGTAGTGATTACTCCCCGTAATCTAACAGTAAGAGTATCCAAGATATAATATTTAGAGTAAAAGAGCTATATATATACAAGCTATTCTCTTATTGTTGAAGTACGGTCTTGGGCAAGTGCAAATCAACACTTCGTTATTTTTTACATGGTATCAGAGCCACTTTCGTAGTAACGCGAAAAGATTCAAGATCGGGATTGAAGAACTCGGGTACCCTAAATATGGATTCTGTCGGTCGTATGATTGGACAAGGAATGGAGCTACTGAATTCGTCCAATTACCATATTTAGAAGTCATGCATGGAGTCATATCTCGTGAGCAAATATTTGTGGGATGTCGTTGGAGGCAGAGATACAACTGCCCCGCGCGGAGACCGCTACAAATGGTGAACCAATCAAACGCTGGAAGCGGAGGAATGCCAAGACAAAGTTTGCCTTGAAGAGGTCGATATCGTCGACGGTGTTTGAGAATATCTCACATGCACCTTTGCCAGTTCGATCTGGAAGACGCTAGACCAGCTATACAACAAGAATAACGAGGCGTGGTTGCAGACGTTGGAGACGCATCTGGCGAATGCGAAACACGGTGAGAGTTCGATTTCACAGTTCTTTCTAAATGTGAAAAAGTTGTGTTCGGAAATTAATTTACTCAACCTGGAGGAGCCAATTTCGGAAGCGCGGATAAAACGGTCCATTATTCGGGGATTACGTTCTGATTATATACCGTTTGTTACATCGATTCAAGGGTGGGTTCAACAACCATCCTTGGAGGAGTTTGAGAACCTTCTAGCTTCACACGAGTCGTTGGCTAAGAAAATGGTCGAGATAAAGCTGGAGGAAGAGAATGACGCCAGGAAAAAGGTTGGTGGGAATGTGGAGTCGTCTCGCAGGAAAGACTTCAAGTGTTATCGGTGTGGGAAGCCGGGACATCTGAAGAGAAATCGTCAGACCAAACTGAATGAGAGTAACATGGTGGAATCTAAGATCTCAACCGAAGATGATGAATGGGCTAAGTGTTTTCTAGCACAAGACCACTCCCACATGTGTGTTCGTAGCTCGAAACTCGGGAAAGGAGTGGATTTTCGATTTCGGTTGTGGTAATCATCTTATTGGGAATGTGAAGCAATTTTCGAATCTTCGCCGTCATGAAGGAGAAGAATTTATAGTCACTACGGATTACACAGTTCACCATGTTGAGAAGGAAGGTACTGTTTTCATCAAGAGTAGCGGAGGAACATCGGTTAAGCTCGATAACGTTTACCATGTTCCCTGGATGAAGAGAAATCTCTTTTCAGTGGAAAACATAGTTGATTCAGGTATGCACGTCTTATTTGGTCCGAATGATGTGAAGTTTCTCAGGAATGTTGAGATGATCAAGGTGGATGTAGTTCACATCGGTGAGCGAGTAGACGACGTGTTTGTGATACCGGCTTCAAGTAAGAAAACTTCTTCAAAGAAGGTTCATGGAAAAAGGGGGAGTTCGAATCCTCACTGAGGCGTCCATGGAGGAGCCAATGATAAACAAGTGGTGAAGCATTGATCAAGAAGATCGATCACTAAGCCCACGTGATCGGGATAAAAATTGCATATGCGCTTATTCTTGCTTCCTTGCAAGTCCGGTAGTTTCGCAATAAGCCTCTTTCTTAAGATGAAGATAAGGAAGAGTCGGACTTGGAGATGTCTAAGGGAGTTGAAGCTGTTCTGCCGACGATGGGAAATAAGCGTCGACCAGTAACTTTGTCGTCTGCTAAAAGTTCAGTCATCGATAAAGAAGGAAGTTCTTCAAAACCTGAATAGATCATCAGAAGAATCCATTCTTGGCCGGCTAAATGCGGAGCGAACAGTAAAACAAATAATGAAGACCTCGAGAAGAGAAATATGTAAAAGTATGAAGATTTATCGAGGCAGGCAATTTGATCCAATGAATAAGAGTTTTACCATAATCGACAAGAAAGAAGAATTTATCGAGGCGAAAAAGTACGGCAGAAGAATCGAGAGCAGCACGGGCCGGAGGACAACATTGACTAGAAGAAACATGAACGAAAGTCAATGTTGAGGGGGAGTGTTAAAAATCAAAATTGACTTACCTTCATGGGCCAAGAAGAACTTACTTCATGGGCTAAGACTAACTTACCATCATTGGGCCAAGACTTGAAGATTTGTGCTAAGAGAGAGAGTCAAGTTAAACAAACATGTAGAGAGTAATATTTAGTTTATGTGTCTAGATAATTTTAGGAATTAAATAAGTGTAGGAAGTTCTAGAGAGATTCTAGGGGGTTCTTAGTTTATATATTTTTATGTCTAGATATTTCTTTAGTCTCCTATAAATAGGAGTGAAGTTATTTGTAACAAAGAATCACCACAACAACACACCACCACCATAAGTTGTAAGAGTTTCCAAGATATAATATTTAGAGTAAGAGAGTTATATATATATATATATATACGAGTTCTTCTCTTGTTGTTAAAATACGGTCTTGGGCAAGTGCAAATCGCCACTTCGCTATTTTTACAGTGATCTCCATATGCTACGATGATTATTGGGATCATCTAGCCAATAGGAGCGGGACGGGAATTATAGCACAGAACGCACAAGGAAGGGTGATTGCAGGTAGGAATACCAGAAGTAGGGAGTTTGATGCAACTATGGTTGAGGCTCGAGCATTATTACAAGGAGTTGAGTTAGAAATCCATCACCAATGGTGGGATGTTGTATTCGAGTCGGATTCAGGATACATCGTAAACTAAATTTAACGCCCATTGACTACACCGGATTGAAGGTTTGACAACGATTAGCTTCATACGCCACCTAGCAAGCCGAGTTCAAAACATGTTTTGAAAAGTTATCCGTCAAGACGCAAATAGATGTGCAAACTGGGTTGCTATTTAATCCAGAAATGAGATGTGCAAATCTGGGTTGACATTTTAATGCTTTTTAATAAAAGTAATATTCATGGGAAAAAAATTACAATATACTGAGGATAAATTAGCCTAAATATAGATGTTAAGGACTGGATTACAGTCACATAAATATTAAATAGGTGGAGGGTTAAAAGAGAAATACATGCAATATCGTTGTGGGCTCATTTCGAGAAAGGCTAAACAAAACCAGCCCATCATCTCCGCTTCACTGAATAAGAAAAAGCTGAGATCCAAACCCATGTCTTCTCTCTTGCCGAACCCTAATCGAAGGTTCTGTTTCTGGGGTTTACTGAACTACCTGGTTTTGCTTCCTTGCAACTTTCGTTATTCAGTTGGGAGAGGAAGGAATGGCAAGTCAGGCAGCTACTGCTTTCAACGGCAATGTAAAGGTAAGGTCTTTCCTTGGCTTAAGCTGTCATTGCTTGATCCATCTTCCTCTTTCAATCGTGAATTATAGTTCTCTGGTGATGCGAAGGCGAGATGCGTTCAGTTGGATTCTTGATTTAGAGCAGTTCAACCATCCTGCACACCTTCAGTTTGTCAAATATTGTCACTGGAGATATCGCACAATGTCTAGTGCATGATTCAGAGCTCTTATGCCTATGTTCTTTATATTTCAGTGTTTGTATCATGGTGGCATAGTATTTTTCAACGAAATGCTCTACTAGTTCAAGTCCCTAAAAGACCTTTCCATGATCGATTGATCACTTCCATTTTCAACTAAGTTTACAAAGCAAGTTGCGATTAGCTTTGAAAATGGTGTTTTAGACTACTGCATTTTGTTATCGGTTTGTTTCGCTTTAGCTTTCGTTTCTTTTTTTCTTTTTATTTTGCATCTTCTAGTCTCCTTCTCTACAGCAATATGTCTTTAGACCTTTATATATATATATACACATTAGAAGAGAATACCATTTCTCTGGGTCATCCAAAACTAATACCATTCACACTAGTTGAGCTTATTAGTTGATTTCAGCAGTTTCGAATCGCCCAAGAAGAATAAAAGCATGTACCTTATGCAGCTGATGAGTGATACTGATTGAATGATGCTAACCATTTAATTCTGATCTGAATTAGCTTTTAGCATAATTATTTCCTACTCTGATTGATTTTACCTTCTCATTCTTGTAGAAAGCACTTGCTGGTCTGAGACGGATTAATCTGGAAGGACTGAGGTGGAGAGTCTTTGATGCTAAAGGCCAGGTTGGACTACTCATTCCTTCATTTGTTTGTGCCTCGAAGAAGAGCATGTTTGTGGGTCTTGTTTCTGCATCTGCTGAAGATCAAATTAGAAATACACTTGAGCTAGGGTTCACAATTTCTGGAATGACATAATAACATGACATGAACACAATTTGCACGAAATAAAATAAATGAGGGAGAAATTAGGCATGAAAAAATAACATAATAGAGATGAACGCAACGATAGCGACACGAACATGATAAGCCCATTAAGCTTGTAATGAGGTTTCTATGAAAGTCAAGGTGTCGATCGTATTTATATACAAATGCAATACTTGCGCACAGTTTGTCAGCCCTACCCTTGATGTAAGAACTTGCTGTGAGAAGCCAAAAGTAGCCTTTAAATCATTTGTTTCAGGTCCTAGGAAGATTAGCAGCCCAAATATCAACTGTAGTCCAAGGCAAGGATAAGCCAACATACGCTCCTAATCGTGATGATGGCGATATGTGCATAGTTATAAATGCCAAGGATATTGCGGTAACTGGAAGGAAGATGACAGATAAGGTTTACTATTGGCATACTGGGCAAGTCTCTATTCCCTCTCTTTCTTTGACCTGGTGGTGTCATTAGCACAGACTGCGGAATGCAATGCAGTGCACTTCTGCCAGAGGTTAATTTACTTGATTATTATACTGAAAAATATGAGGGTTTCTTAGGTATATTGGACATCTTAAGGAGAGGACCTTGAAGGATCAGATGGCCAAAGACCCTACAGAGGTCATTCGCAAGGCCGTGATGCGCATGCTTCCCAGGAACAAATTACGTGATGTGAGTATCAATAAATAACTTATGAACTCCTAACATCCTGGATTATAATTTTACTCTGTCCTTCACCTTCTTGATTGCAAAACTAGATAAAGATTAGGAAAATTCTATTAAGACCTTTTATGGGGAAGGTGTTTAGGTGGGTTTGTTAGCAGTTGTTTGAAATAGTTAAAGAGTCAACATTTTCACTAACTTCATGCTTTTATTGGAGCTTTGTACATTATTGGCTAACCAATTTAAGATCATTACTTTAATGCAGGATAGAGACCGGAAGCTGAGAATATTTGCAGGCAATGAGCACCCATTTGGGGACCGTCCTGTCGAGCCATACGAAATGCCTCCGAGACAAGTCCGAGAGCTGCGACCACGTGCAAGGCGAGCTATGATCCGAGCTCAAAAGAAAGCTGAGCTGCAAGAACAAAGTTCTACCATTACCAAGGGCAAGGGAAAGAAACGAAAGGAAACCACTGAAGAAGTGAGTGCAGAAAGTGAGTAGCTAGCTACCTCTTTTATAAATTGCTGCAGTATCAGTTTGTAGAAATTCAGAATCCTATCTTAGCCGAAATCTCATTTTGTGGAATTTTGGATTATAATCAGCTTTGTTTTATCGTGTATTGTTGTGATGATCAGACCATTTTATAAGCTGATGCAGAAAATAATGTTTTTTTTCTCGAGTTAATCCTCTCTCATCTACTTACTGATCATTGAGACTGTAAATTCTGACTGTGGAATAGACTAAAGGGTTAAGAACACAATAGGGGCCTGAATGTTTGCCCATGTTGCCAAAAGGGGTCTGAATTGAAAAAACGTATTATTAAGGGCCTGAATGTTGAATTTTGTGTTTTTTCAAGTCTCCGTTCAAATTTTCTGTTAAATCTAACAGAACCACGTGAAAAGACAAATACCCTTTTGTAATTATTATACAACTTATTAATTTAATTAATAAAATGTGAAATGTCTAAAATACCCCTACAAACTAATTATGCCCTTAAGGCCACCACGCTCCGGCCACCGCCCGGCGACCGCCACCCGACTCCGGCGACCGCCACAGGCCTCCGGCGACCACCACTGGCCTCCGGCGACCGCCACCGGCCTCCGATCGGAGCCGAAAAAGCTCCGATCGGAGCTTTTTGGTCGTCGCCGGAGGCCGGTGGTGGTCGCCGGAGTCGGGGTGGTGGTGGTCGCCGGAGCTGTGGTGGCTTAAAGGGTATTTTCGTCATTTTAGGTCAAACATATGAGAGACCCACTTTGGTCAAAGGGCATTTTCGGGTTTTCAAATTATTTTTGGTCACATGCCAAGCATGTGACTACTTTCCGTCACTTTTAACAGAAAAAATAGACGGAGACCTCACTTATACACAAAACTCAAAATTCAGGTCGTAAATAATACGTTTTTTCAATTCAGACCCCTTTTAGCAACATGGGCAAACATTCAGACCCCTATTGTGTTCTTAACCCTAACTAAAAGTTCCATTGTTAGTAAATCCATAGCAAATATGACTGGATATCACTAACATAAATGCGTGCCCAGAACTTCTTGACACGACTTTGTTGTAATATAAGTTAACCACCCATCTCATCTAAGTTGATTTATAATTGAAAGAAGACACAGATAAACATTACATGCAAGCGTGAGAAAGCTTTAGGTTCAATTAAGACAACAGGAAAAACAAACACCAACAACTAAGTAGAAAACCCGGTATCAAAAGCTAATCACTTGAAGATCCGTCATCATTGTCCTCATGCTCGGTCACGACCTTCTCAATAAACCTTCTACGGACACCGTCGAGTACAGCTTGTCTTGATTGGTCACCTCCACTTTGCCCATCGTTGAGAACAGGATCGGATTGGCAGAGAATCAATGCAACACCTTAAATAGAGCAATAAATTGTCAAATTAGAAGTAAAACAAGTCACAGTGCAAAAACTAGTCTTGCTAAATTACTTTCTGGCTGCAATTCTTATAATTTTCATCAACTACGAGGAACATGTTCTTGATAGTTTACTAAATAGATTGTAAACTGTCGATTTGGGTCTACCCCGTGTTAAAATGACTGATTTTGTTCAGGCAGGCAGTGAAAGCATCTTCTCTAACAACATTATTGGTTTCTCTCTTACTGATGGGATCATGTATACACATCAATCAAATAATTAAAAGTGGGTGAATAATTAATGGCTGTTGGTTAGTTTTCTAATACCTTCAGGAGTGCATCTTCGGCCAAAGCTGTGCAATCCCACGTAGTTTGCCTTGACGGCACCATTATTGTAGACTAGCAAAGTGGGCACATTCCGGTCTGGGTAGTTGGGGATGCAATCAGTGGAAATTATCTTAACAAATTTTGTTGCAGGATATTTTGTAGCCAATTCATCCAAAGACTGCATCAGCACCCCACATTCCTGGATTCTGCAAAAGAAAGAAAGAAACAAAATCATGAGAAACGGTTAACGTTAAGTTGTTAGAAAGATACGGAACTTGAATGCATTACCCGTCCTTGTAGAGGACCACAACAACCCAAACGTCAGGAGGAGCTTGGGACACCTCTCGAACAAAATCTGATCCTGAAATAGGCATTACTGATCCGTACTTTTGTACTTTAGAAGCATCCCTCAACTCTGCCAACCTCTTCTTCCTATAGTGACAGAAGTTTAACATTGAAATTTGCTTAAGCCCTGATATAGCTTCCCAAAGAGATGAGCAGATAAAGAGAAGGAAATGAAATGCAGAAGATCTAGTCTGATTTGGCGAAATATAGTATCATTCATCAGGAAAGCGTATTGAACAAATTTACAATACATGTAGATTCAATAGTCATACAGTTTTCTAATTATTATTATTATTATTATAAAAGATGATAATGTCTTCAAATGAAACAAAATTTCTTTGACCTTAACAATTTGGATTATCAATATCAAGTTTTTTCCCTGAAGTTACATTATGAAAGAATTTTACCAGCAAAATTCAGTCACCGAAAAAAATTAAAAAATAATCTGATAAAAATCCAAACAGTAGTTTTTCTGTTGCTTTCGCATTATTGTCTGAAGGGAACAAACTACTGCCAGGAATTGTTGGATAAAATCATTTTTTCCATCAATTGACGACAGGTTCCAGAAAACTCAACATTATTCATCTTTAAGAGCCAACCAAATTCTCACTGGAGATAAAGCTACACTGAATTTGCTGCTACATCCTTTTACTGCTAGATGCAGAAAAAAAAGCTTCTTGCGCCTCCATTGCATCAACAACAATTGCATCAACAACATCATGTACACCAATTGAAAGAGTCCTCCATCTTTCAAAATAAGATTCTGAATGAAAGGATTCATAGAAATTTTAGTTCAATGCAGTCTATCAACCGAAGCACCAAAATTCTACGGAATAAACAAATCTACGGCAGACATAAGACAACCACAATGAACATCCGGCGAAAAGCAACCGATAAATTGATAGAGGTTAAGCTGACCTGTAGTCCTCGAGAAAGCGATCGTCTTCGAGATCTGCATCGTCCTCGAGGTCCTCCAGCTCCTCTTCAGTCTTTTCATTGATCCAGGATTTGTCCTTGGGCAAGGAGTCGGAATCAGGCGCCGGAGCGAACGCGGGAGGCTTGAAGGGGGCCGGCTTCGGTGGAAGATTCCCAAGCTTCCTTTGTATATCGTCCCACTGCGTGGAAGCTCCTTCGAGATCCTTGTACACGAAGTGGTAGTCCGCCATTATCGTCTCTTAGTCTTCTGCTCTTCGACTCCGATCGGGTAGATTCGTTTGGTTACAGTAAAAAAAGGTATAAACAGTTGGACACAAAGCTGTTTTTTTTTTTTTTTTTTTTTTTAATTAAGGAAAAACAACTACAATAATCAATCGATCTCAGTTAACAATCACATGTGTTTCCGTCTTCCCCGTTTTCTTAACCAGTACATTAGTTACCTTGTTAGTTTCCGAAAAATGTTGATTCAAGGAGAGTCCTGCAATAAAAAATTAAAGACATTGGAGGTCTATCATCGTTCGACAGGTTAAATGTAATTTTACACAACGTGTTTGACTGAATGTGACTTTTAATATTGAATTTTGGTTTTGTATATTTTTTGTACTAAACGTTTGAAAAAATGTGGCTTTTGATACATCTGTTAGTTGGCCGCTAGCCCGTTAAATGACATGTTCAAATCACGTGACCAACCCTAAACTTTTAATTTTGTTCAATTTAGTCCCTCAAATATATTCCTAACGTGTATTTTGTTTAATTTAGTTCTAAAACTTAAAAATCGAACACAATTAAACCAATCAAACTCAAATGACCTAGCATGACCTAGTCTAGGCCTAGGTCTGACCATGGGTCAGGGTCGCCGGACCAAGTCGACCCGAACCCAGGGTCGGACCTAGCCCTAAGCTAGGTCTGCCTAGGTCAATTGGGACCTAGCCTCAATTGGGGTTGGGTCCCAATTGACCTAGTCGGACCTAGCCTAAGGCTAGGTCCGACCCTGGGTCGGAGTTTCCTGGCCCAGCCGACCCTGACCCAGGGTCGGACCTAGTAAGCTAGGTCCGGCTAGGTCAATTGGGTTCGATTGGTTCAATTTGGTTCGATTGGGTTCGATTTTGAAATTTTAGAACTAAATTAAACAAAATAAACGTTAGCAATATATTTGAGGGACTAAATTGAACAAAATAAAAAATTTAGGGTCGGTCACGTGACTTGCACATGCCATTTAACGGTCAACTAATAGATGTACCAAAAGCCACATTTTTTTTTCAAACATTTGGTACCAAAAGTATGCACAACCAAACATACAGTACTAAAAGTCACATTCGGTCAAACATGTAGTGTGAAAAGTAACTTTAACCCTCAATGGACTCTAGTAGGATTAAGTTTTTGGCTTCTTTCGCATCTTATTCGACATATATGAAATCTATATCCAATTTTTTAGAACACCCCCAGCTCCAACATGACCTGGATTTTGTATGATAGAACTATATGTATTAAGCTTGGTTCAATCATGAGGTACGGGAGTCCAATACATTAATAACTAATAATGTTGTTCTCAATATATTGCACTTTTCAAGGAGGGTGCACATAACTCTAGATTGAGAAACAATAAGTTGAGGCAAATTTGAGAAAAAACAGTAATTTTAAAGAGAAGATTGTTTCTGCTCTTCCAAATCAGCCAGATAGCTGTAGTAAAAATGCGACTCCAATTAAACCCCAAAGGGTGTTGATAGATGTTCCTGCAATTTGAGTAAAGCCAATCATATATACTTTCCAAAAAGAAGTTATGAGTAGTATCATAAAACTCAATAGCAAACCAAATGTTTTTTGCGATACGGCAATCCCGAAGGACGTGGATGACATCCTCCTCCTCTTGGTTACACTGAGAGCATTGTGGAGAAACATTAATGCCTCTTCTGTTCAGGTGTTGACCTGTAGAAATCCTTCCATGGTTACAAAGCCATAGGAAAGATTTAATATTATGAATAGTTTTGCAATTCCAAATCCAATTCCAACCTCTTTGGTCAACACTATCATACACAAGGTTTCTTTCTTTTAAGAATTTGTGGACTGAGGCAACAATATGATTTCCATTAGAGGAACCAGACCGGTGATGCTACGATTAATTGAGCACCATAAAGGTAAGTAGGCTAGCTATTCATATCACTAATTGGTTTTAGGATTGAACCCCCCCACTTGTATAATAGTTTACTCTCTATATTGGTCACGGTGCAGGTGATTGTTGTAGTAGCTTCTATCTCTCACCTTGTTAGATTTGGCTCGGCCCATTGTGAAATTTTACAAAACATTGTTATAAAACAGGTTGGGTTGGGTGGTGAATTCATATGGGGAATTCGTTGTTGATAGATCCCGTCCAGTGTCCTCCTTCTTCCCCCGCCGCCTTCTGACCAGCGGGGGCAGGAGTATACAATGACAACTTTTGGACACTCATGCCCGATCATGAGACTGCTTGTTGAAGGTCTGATGGTACCTTGGGTAAAGTTTATTTTTATTCCCCCTTAGCATTACCTATGACCCCTTTCCCGGTTCACTACCACTACCTGGTCTTCTATTTGAATAGCGAGCTATAGTTGGAGCACTTGCCTTCGCGAATCAAAGAATCGAATCCCTTGAAACTTGGAGATGGAAGTCTTCTTTCATTTCTCGACGGTGAACTAAGACCAAGCTCATGAGATTATTATCCTAGGTCAAAACAAGTTGATAGGATCCCCTTTTTGACGTCCCCATACCCTTTACGCGTGGCGTCATGGGGGCGAAAAAAGGAAAGAGGTCGCTTTTGACATAGCTGCGGGGCCCGTTGGGAGGCCCGCGCGATGGGCTATTAGCTCACTGGTAGAGCGCGCCCCTGATAATTGCGTCGTTGTGCCTGGGCTGTGAGGGCTCTCAGCCACATGGATAGTTCAATGTGCTCATCAGCGCCTGACCCTGAGATGTGGATCATTCAAGGCACATTAGCATGGCGTACTTCTCTTGCTCGAACCGAGTTTGAAATCAAACCATCCTTAGGAAGATAGATGGTCATACTATCGATCTGGTTCAATAAAAATATAGAATTTCACATAGAACCCTGCGTGATTACTGATTTGGGGCTCGGACCACTCATTTTCAGACAACCGGATCTGATTCTCCAGTTCAAACGTTATATATTTTTTTATTAAAAAAAACTAAAAACCCTAATTTGTAGATGATTCAATTTGTACCCTCTTCAGTCTGTTAAATATGTCGTGGTTGGTGTTGACAAAATTCCAAATTCTGTTAAGTTGGTTAACTTCTGGATTAGACCGTCTTCATCAATTTCAGTTCATTTTCGGTTCGTTTATTGCTTTATTTTTCGTTGTTTTCTCAGCACATTTTTGTTTACTGATTTTGTGATATTTTCTAACTCATTTATATTTATTGCTGATTTTAGGAAATTATGTTAGTTGGCCTAGTGGTTTTCTAGTTTGTAGTTTATGTTATTTCAATTGCTCTATAAATGAGCTTGTACTCTGTATCTATTATCAATTGAATTGAATCAAGATATCTTCCCTACAAGATTTCTGATTTTGTGTTGACATAGTTCGTTTGTGTATTAGCATCTATCGTGTTCAAGAAAATTGAACTAAAACAAGTTGAATGATTTCATTATCCATTCCTTACAAGTGGTATTAGAGGCTCAAGGTCCATCTTTCGTAATCAAGACTTCCAATGTCAGAAACCATCTTCACTAACTTAGCAATACCTAAGTACGATCGAAATTATGATTACTGGAGCTTAGTACTGGAAAATCTCCTACGTGTAAGGGAGTTCTGGGATGTTGTAGAGAATGAAATTATAGAAGAAAGCAATGATGCAACAACATAAAAGGCTAGGTGGCTCATGACCATGAAGGCGAAGAAAATTCTATGCAAGTCCATTGATTATGTCACTTTTGAGATAATTCTTTGTAAAGATACCTCAAAGGCAATTTGAGATTGAATGAAGAAAAAATGAACTAGTTCATCTCGAGCCAAGAAAACAGACATGCGATTCATTCAAAATGATTTTGATATCCTTCTTGTGAAACAATGTGAGAATGTGTCAACATACTGCAGTAGGGTGTAGAATTTGTAAAAAAACGAGGTTTTATAAAAAGCCTATGTCTGACACTGAAATTGTTGAGAAAATCTTGAGATCTTTAAGCTCTAGGTTTGAATATATAGTTTGTGGGATGGAAAAATCTAAGGATATAGATAAGCTAAACCTTAGATGATTGTAAAGTTATGTGATTGTGCAAGGGCAGAAAATATCACAGTGTACACACAGAAGAGCAGGAACTTAAAGATGTCAACAACTTTGAAAATTCAAACTAAACAGGAATGAGAAACTCTCAAGGATGAGGAAGAAGAAGTAGCTTCAAAAAGGTGGTTCGTCAAGGGAATGAAAAGAATATGCTCAGAGTGAATACCCCAAGAAAAGGGACCAGGAGCTTCCATAGAAAGGGGAGATGCAAAAACTTCAGCAAACCTGAGGTTGAATGCTTTAGATTTCACAAGTTGGGCCACTACAAATTAGAATGTAGGGTTAAACTCCCAGAAGGAAGAGAAGAAAGATTCTACTATGTGTAGATGGGTGAATGAGAAGTGTTGTAAATAACAGTACATGGAGCTCATACCAAAATATTTGCAGATGTTTGGTTCCTTGATATAAGGTGTAGTAACCACATATGTGGTAACATAGAGATTTTTATGAAGATCGATGAAGGCTATAAATTAAGAGTAGCCTTTGGAGACAACTCTTCAATCCAGGTCAAGGGTATATGAAACATAGCGATAAAATCTCTAAATGGCTTCACATAAACTATTTCGAATGTTTTGTATGTACTCGAGATTTAAAAAAATCTTCTAAGTGTAGGGCAGCTCACATAGAAAGGTTATTACATGTGGTTTGGCATAGACAAGTGTGTGATCCATGAAGATAGAAATAGTTCGATTTTGGAGATAAAAATGAACCAGAATCGACTGTTTCCAGTTGAAATTGGTGTTAGATTACTGGGAGTAATCACTACGGAAACTAAATCATGGTACATGCTAGTAATCGAAATTACGTAGCGGAAGATGCACACATACCTCTACAGTTGTCCGTAGTCCCAAGATCTTTGCAAGAGGGAGTTCACGATCCTCCGGTCAGCACCCGTAGGGGTTCTTGTAAAGGAAGCCCTACGTGGTATATTCTTCACAGCAAAGCCTCTGATTGATTCTTGGCAATGGACGGATCTCCGGAGTGTTTGCTCGAAGGCAAATTGGCACACCCTTGGTGAGGTAGTGGGTTCGGCCGAACTATGGTGTATTTGGGGGGAGGGTTTTCTCTCAAATCACCACTTGAAGGGAATTGTGATTAACCCTAATAAAACCCCTAACTCCCCATATATATAGGAGGAGTAAAGTGGACAAAAGTCCACTTTACCCCACCCATAATTCGCCCGGCCATGTATAGTATAGGGAGGCCTAATTTTGGGCCTCTCATGTCAATTGGGATTTGGGTCTGGCCCAATGTCCTAAAGTGACATGTACCCAATTAACTTAGGTAACATATACATATAATTAGCTTCCATTTACGGCGTCCATCACCATATGCTTACAGCTCCCACTCGCCGGAATGGGAGGGTGCCTGTTACTGTATTGTCGTCCAAATCTGCATCAACATTTCACTCCTTTGATCTAGTCCTTTGCTTCCGAATAGTTCAAACGAGGTTTGCGGTGCGACCGGCTGACACAACGGGCATCGTGCTACTCATCTGTTAGGAGTGTTGTGGCGCCCGCGGAACGTTGATTCCCTTTTCTCCAATCAACCTATTATAAACAAAATTTATATAGTGTCGCGTTGTATCCTAGGTCACTGATAATTCTCCTTTTGCCTAGTTTCCTCATAGGAACACTTCTCCAAGGCATCCGTACAAGTATTCACAACCTTCAACTAATATCCGGTTGGTGGCCACCTTATTGAATACAAGAGTCGGTGAATTACATGTGAACTTGACCATCCCCATCGCTCATATCCTTAGTCAAACCCAACCGGTTTCCAAAGACGTGGTCACTGGGCCTTTTTGTTCAGCACTACGCTCGTACGCCGGGAAGCGAACATTGAGCCTGACCTTAGATATGAGTTATTAGTCCGTGAGGATACTTTTGGTGCCTCTTCATAAGGCTCCCGGGATCAATCAAACGCTCGAGGTGAAGAAGTTTGCGCCCGCCAGAATCACGAGGATTCTTTCCTAGCACAACCGAGTTGTGACCCCGTGGTCGAACGTGGCAGGCGTAGTATGAATCACGCGTCGATAGCATACCTGAACGTTTAAGTTCAAAGGAATGGGATATGTCAAATCATGCTATCGCAGATTTTCATCTAACCCAGAATGTGGATTAATGACGAACAAAGTTCATCACGGCGATCTGCAAAACGAAGATCATGTCGAGTTACTTCGACAGTAGATGATCGTTCAGCGTAATCAGGTTTATCCCCCTGATTCTTAGCCAGCCTTGCTTAGTAAAGGCCTCCCTCCACCGCAAGACGACTGTCCTTGTGTGACGAGGTAAGGACCACATTCGACATAGTTTTGGCAGAGGATTGCGTCCTCCTACGACTTAGTTTATAGACCAAAAATTTGATGTAATCAAAACATTACGACGTCGATTGATCATAAACTCAGTTTCAATTCTTTCACTTACAAAATATAACTTTCTAATATCAAAATGTTATCATAGATACATGCCACTTCTAAATCCTACGCAATCTAAGCAGTTTTACATGCTTTTCGAATATCTCCCTGCGTAGTGGTTTAGTTAATGGGTCCGCAATCATGTTTTCAATGAACAAGTATTCCATAGTGATTATATTGTCTTCTACCATAGATTATCATAAAAATATTTCACATCAATGTGTTTGGTCCTACTATGGTATTTCAGATTCTTTACTGCCTCAACGGTTGCCTGACTGTCAGAGAACACCTTCACAGGTTTACTCCCGAAGTCACCATCAAGCAGCGTAGTAAGAAGCCTTTTCATCTAGACCGCTTCATGTACGTTCTTGGAGAGAGCTACGAATTCTGATTCCATCGTGGACAACGCGACACATGTTTGCTTCTTGCTCGTTCATGAAATGGCGGCATTAGCAAGGAGAAACACTCATCCTGTTGTGGACTTATGATCATCCGGATCGCCACCATGGTCGGCGTCACTGTAACCGGTCAATTCTAACTTCCCGCCCTCATAGCACAGTGCGTAGTCGACAGTACCTTTCAGATTACGAATTATTCGTTTTACAGCCTTTAAATGTTGATAGCCAGGATCTGATTGGAAATGTGCTACAGATATCCGGACGTGTGCTTTGCCTGGCGTGCATCAAACTAACGACCATGCTTAAATACTCTGCACCCTTCATCTATTCACGCTCTGCCAGGTTCTTGGGGACGTCACGTTTTGACAGTGCGCACCCAAACACCACTGGCGTATCCACGGGTTTGGCATCTTGTGATCTGAATATTTTCAACAGTTTGTTGGTATAAGCTTCTTGAGACAGACACAATTTCCGGGTAGCCCGATCTCTAGAAATTTTAATGCCTAAGATGTACGTGGCCTCTCCCATGTGCTTCATCTAAAATACAGACGCCAACCATGACTTTGACTTGTTCATAAAACTCACATCGTTTGCGGCAATGAGTATGTCGTCCACGTATAAAGTTAAGATGACATACTTAGACCCGGGGGTCTTATAATACACGCACGGATCCTCGTGAAGATTCACGAATCCGTCTCCTACGATTTCCTCGTGGAATCTGCTGTACCATTGCCGAGATGACTGTTTAAGACTGTAGATGGACCTTTGGAGTTTACAAACTTTACGTTCGTTACTAGGAGTAATGAAACCATCCGGTTGCTCCATGTAGATCTCTTCCTCCAGGTTTCCGTGGAGAAATGCGGTCTTAACATCCATTTGGTGTAGCTCGAGATCGAGTCTTGCGACCAGGACCATCACTGGCCCTAACCGTGGTTTTACGCACAGTTAGTGAGTTTTTTTTTTTGTCAAAGTCAACTCCGTTAAATGGGTATATCCTTTCGCATCAAGTCGGGTTTTGTTATACCTGACCTTTTCCATCAGCGGTGAGCCTCTTTTCAGGACTCACTGTATCCTTGTGCCCCTGTGGTTAGCAGGTAAATCAACTATAGACTATAATGGCTTTTATTTAAGGGGATCTCTCTCTTTTATTATTTTCCTCCATTCTTTACTTGAGGTCTTTACAATGCTTGCCAACAGTTGTTAGAGCGAGTTTTTCACCTTACTCGATGAGATACTTCTTGGAGAAGTTCGATGCCTCTGACTTTCGTCTAGGCTTGGTTAATCCCATCTAGAGTCTGATCATTTCTCCCACTCGGAATAATGCTTCTTATCGTAACATAATTTCTATTGGGAACAATTCTCCCACTCAAAATAATACTTCTTATTGGAGCATCATTTCCTTTGGGAACAAGAGCAGTGCTTGAACCTTGACCATCAACTTTCCTTTGACAACCTCTTGGTCTCGGGGTTTTACTTCCGAGATGAATTCCTTGATAACTAGGATCTAAAACCAAGTTTGGTCGGATCACTCCCACTGGAAACAATGGGTATCACTCCCACTGGAAAAAATGGGTAGTAGAGGCAGTTGTGGCTTTCCTGGGTCAGCAATATCACAATTAGGTTCAACTTGATTCGTCTCTGCGGCAACAGTGATCTCGTGTGGTAGGGTTTATTCCTCCCACTGGATTTACTATGAAAATGTTTCCATTATCATTTACCATGTCATTCACTTGAGTTGCCGGTTCAAATCTCTCCCACTAGAATTAAGTGGAATTTGATTGTCAGTGATATCCTGCTCCGTTTTGATCATGACTACTTAGATTTAAACTGTACATGCATTTGGAATATTCGCCCTCAAGAGATGTAATGTCTTCATGTTCGATCACGGAACCATTTTCAAAAGCTTTAAACATGCATTTTCTAAGAGTAGTTATCATGCTCCTGTCATAAATGCGTGTTTAGTGCGCAATTTAATGTTGCAAGATGATATGATTTAACTCGTTATCATTCTTTAGCTTTTATGGCGACGTGTCTTACCGATTGTATTGGAACACAGTTTACATACATGTGAGTCATATTTTTCATCCCTTAGGGAACACCTGATAGAGTAACTCTAACATTATGTTCTTTAACTGTGCTTCTTGAAGTGTGTTTTAATTATTTTGAATGCCTAGCATGACTTATCGTTCAAGGCTTACGGAAGGAGAATCGTTTAACCGATATCGTCCTACTTCGTTTGCAAACTTATCTCAGAGATTTTATCCCATCTCCGAACTGAGCATTTTGGGTTTTCACCCTATGCGCCAACTGATACTTTTACAAGGTCGTGGTAGTTTCGAAGCCTACTTTGTACCGATGTAAATGTTATCAATAAGTTGTTTTCGAAGGAACGCAAACGAAAATTTAGCACCTAATCATTCAAACACTTCATTATTAAACTCATATATTGAAATGATGTGTTCCGTCTTTCGAGGTCCACTTGCGCGAGGCGCACTTTACCGAAGTTTTAACCCTTTGGTTAAGTCGTTTCATTTCTGAATTTAATTTAATCCAATCGGTTTCGAACATGATCATCATTACATATTATTTCATTCAATGGAGTACTTAATAATAAAATAAGATTTATAATCAATATATATATGCAATGCATTAAACAGCAATCAAAAGGATCGAATAGCTTGAGAAATGGGTAATCGATACTTTGTCCAAGCATTTGTCACATGCTCAAAATGAAGTGTTTCCAATATTTCAAGGAACATTATTATCATTAAGTATCTTAAACTGAAAATTAAGAAGAGGTTCATTCAGCAAATAAAGATAAAGTCTTTCATTCAATCTTTATGTTTTCGGGGCAAGCTCCTCAGGTTTGTCCTTGTTCTCCTTCTCGTTTCTGTAATCCAAAAGGGTAAATTTGAATTACTTTCGAGTGAGAAGAGTCCTTGAAGAACTTATGAGGTTATCATTATTCTTCAGCACGTACCTTGGGAGGATTGCTACAAGTCATAGGAAGGTGCCGTTTCACGAGTTGACTGGCATGGGTAAGGTGCATTTTCATGCTATTCCAAGAATCAGGCAAGAATCGAATAACGCATTGGACCTTTTGTTCGTCGGTCAGGATTTCTTCTGCCTCCTTGAGTTCAGCGAGCATGTTATACATGTGTCTAATATGCTCCTTCATTTTGTGCTTGGGATTCATCTTGTACGAGTCTAAAGTGATGTGTAATGACCACTTCTGGGTTGTGGTGTAAACACCAAACCCTGCCTTAAGACCGTCCCAAAGGTCTTTGGCAGACTCATAGTGATCATATCCATAGAGTATGTCATCCTCAAGCAGTGACAGCAAGGCGAAACGAATCTCCTGGTCGTTTGCATCCCATTCATCATGGAATTTCTTCAGATCGGCCGTGAGGTCTCCCTCTGGCCTGACTTTTTTTGAAGTCAAATGCTCCAAACATCTCATTTCAGTAATTACCATCCTCGCGCGCTTATTCCAGATCTTATAATTGTTGCTGTTCAATCTCACTCCCTTATTCATTTGGGAGATAACATTGCTGATCGCAACCATTGATACTAACACATTGATAATCATGCATAATCAGGGAGACAATAACATTTTGAGAAATAATTGCATACATCAAATATCTAGAAGATGGAATTCGACAAATAATGATTCCTCAGTCATCTAAACCAACCGACCACCAGTAAACCAATGGAAGATGGCTGTGAAAGAGTTCACATTATCGTCGTATTCCATCCAATAGATCAGTCTTTTAAAACGGTTTTAATCGCAAATTGCCGGAACGGGAATTTTAAAACAAGCATACCCGATCTTGGCTTTCCCAATGCCCTTTTATTTTGGAAAAATATTCTGATGAATTCACTCATGCATATATAATTCTACTATCAACATAAATTATCATACGCCAGTAACATTCATCACATAAACCACACTCATGCTTACGCGTCATGCGTCTAATGTTCCGAGGAACTAATGCTTGCATACATAATTCTACTTCCAAGTAAATTATAAAATGCAACTACATCCTCAACATTCTAGCATACGTGTCAAACATGTAACATTCACATCCATCTTACACATTTGGCGACTGGTTTTCGATTTTAAAATAATTTTAAACATTAGGGGCTTATTAGGGGGCAATGAACCACCTACGTCCAATATATGTATGATACACCATCAACATGCTACAACAACCGACATATAAATGGTATTATGTCTACAACAAAAGCGTCATACTTACCATGCGTCACAACGAACAACCTATATGGGGTCCAACATATTATGTCTCAAACGACTATTTCGCCTACTTCGGGGACATTATCACACCTATGAGATACAAAGGGTTAGTCCCTACATCCACTATATGCTTACTTCGGGGGCAATGACGAAAATGGTTGAATCCCTACGTCTATGACTATACACATACTTCGGGAACAACGACAAAAGGATTATCCATATGTCTACAATTACAACGCCTACTTCGGGGGTAATACAATATCATTATTATACGACAAGCAAAAATGAGTATATCTCATATTTATGATGCTAACGCCTACTTCGGGGGCCAAATGTTTATTTTTTGATCTTATGATCACATGTTATACAAAGGTGTATCGCACGACGTCATCGACACAAGGCTAAATACCTCACGTCTAACTTATCAACAAGCCTATTTCGGGGGCAAATACTTATACGGCAAATTTTATGAACTATAAATTCATATACATGCGTATTACACGACGCCATCGACGCGAGACTCAACACCCCGCGTCTACATTTAACAAGCTCATATCAAGGGAAAATATCGATACATCGACAACATGATTTCAAGGCAAATACGAGAAAACCAATTCAAAAGACAACACGAGCAAAAATATAAACATATTTGCTCGAAAGGACACACAATTTTCAGCCGAGGTATTTACTTGAAAAACCGACATAAAGGTAACACCTTTCCTATGATCATGTTATAATTCGAGCAAATTTGACATAACAATATATTGCAAGTATCGTTTCGATCAATTTAAGGATAGGAAACGAGCAAAAGGGTGAAAGAGTGGACCTTAAAAATCGGGATTGAATGTGCAATCAACCCGAAAAAACCGAGCTAAACCAGCCCGGTCCGAAGCAAACCGGTTCAAGTTTAACCGGAAGAGGGCTCGCCGGAAATCTGATCCTCCGCCCAATGAAGCCGCCGATATCGCCTAGTCGATTCCGAGCCGCCACGATCGCCACTGGAATCTGACCTCCGCTGTTGGTTGTCCCCGTAAAAAACAAACCCCCACCACTGAAGAGTACACCGCCGTGACGAGAAGAAGTCGCCGGTGCTGGTCCTTTGATAATCGAGGCTGCGGTCACCACCGCGAGACCACCCTCGACCTTCCCTCGCACTCGTCGGCCTCCTTCCTAGGGAATGAAGCCGCTGCGACCACCCCAAGCCGCCCTCCGGAGAGCCTCGAATAAGAGCCGCCACGAGCCGGTTACGATGCGAACCGTTGCCGCCGGTGAGCCGGAATCAATCCGAACCAAGGCTTGATCAAACCAAAATCGAACCAATTCAAGTGCCAAAACCCGATCCCATGATAGTTTCTTGTATTCCAAGTAAGTGAAATGAGGTATGACAAAAACCTTTCTTCTTGAGCAAGATAGTGATTTTGGTGACGAAAGTAGACAACTTTGATGATGGTGGCTATAGTGATTTGAAAAATAAGCACCCTTTATAAAGGAGTTTGCTTTAGGGTTTCTTAAAGGAGACATAATCTCCACCATTGATTTCAAAAAGTAAAATCTAAGGGCTAATGAAAAAAGCTCTACTTTTTAATTATTTACTTATAATATAACATGCTTAGGCATATATATGCTTACACTTTACATATATACACTTAGTTGCATTAATATTGATACATTATTACATATCCATACATGAGACCACTATATACATATATGCACTCATATGCATTGCTACTAGTGTTTAACCAACACTTAGTAATTTTTCAATGGTCATTACATAAATGCACCCATATGCATTACTATTAGGTGTTTGTCCAACACTTAGAATTTTTCATGGATCATTATTTACATACATCCATAAGCATGGCCACTGGTGTTGTCCCGACAGTTAGAATTATTCCACGGTCTTTTGTATACACTCACATACATCAATATTAGTGTTTCCCAACACTTAGAAAATTGTTGCATAACAATAGACACACATGCATGTATTGCGTCAAATGTTATTATCTTATTACACGCACATGAGTACACTCCTCAGAATTGAATGATTAATAGACGCACACCCACAATTTATATAAACATATTTTTTACTAAGTGTTTCACACACATATATGATAGCATTGCATACACACATATGTCGCACACTGCACTATATTACATACATGGACACATACACTTACATTGAATATGATATTACACATGTGACTTACCCAGCACTTGTGTATATTTTTGTATCTATGATTTTGATGAATGGCACAGATTGACATCCCTGCAAGAAAAGGGACAGACGTTGAGCCATACGAATCGACAAAGACAAACTCAAAAAAGAGGTAATGTATCGCATGAGGTCCCAATTTGGGTATAAAACATGTAAAAAATAGAGTCAAGGAAGGGTTTTACCATTACTTGAATCGGGGGGCAAATGATGGATATACACCCAATTGGACCTCGACTAGGTTTGCCTTAGTCGCACCGTCGACCCTAGTCACAGTTATAAATCGAAACATAGACAAACGGACAACGGACCAAAACCGCACTAGTCCACCTTCTAAGGCCCCCGGCCGGATTAAGTCCAGTCGAAGGGGTGCCTTCGACCAGACTAGTCTGGTCAAAGGCCTTTGACCGGACTTGTCCGGCCAAACGGGCCGACGCGCTCCAGCAGTCGGCCCCCTACGTACGGGTAACGCACCTTCAACGTGCACACACCCGACGTACGTATATCCGACCTACAGACATCCCCATTTTCACTATTCTATATAGAATATTCCGCGGACCCTACGACATCTTTGTGGGCCCCTCGTGGCCAAACCTACAAACTCTATAAATAGGACCTCGCATTCTTCATTTGAAGGTAATATGCAACTTGATAGCTTTGACTTCTCTCTAGATTTTATCTCTCTAAAACCGAGCACTTACTTAAGCATTAGAGAGGGTTCTCTAAACACCCCATCCCCCCTCTCCGGCGCAATCCTTTGTGTAGGTTTCGAGGAAAGGAGCGAAGGAAGAGCACGATCCCGGAATAAGGCTCAAAGACACTTACATAGGGCGATCATCGACGCACGTGTTCCATCAGTCACAACCTGACAAATGGAGCCTTTGGTGTTCAGCCTTCGTGAGTAACAAGCGACAATCAGGACCTGAAGTCAACTTTTTGAGAGTCACAACCCGACGAATAGAGCCTTTGGTGTTTAGCCTTCGCGAGTCACAACCGACAATCAGGACCTGAAGTTTTTTAGCTTTTTGAGAGTCACAACCCATAAAACGGAGCCTTTGGTGTTGAGCATTCGTAAGTCACAACCGACAATCATGATCTGTAGTTTTCTAGCCTTCTGAGAGTCACCCCCAACTATGAACGGAGCCTTGGTGTTCAGCCTCCGCAAGTTACCACCGATGATCGGGATCTGTAGTTTTCCATATTTTTTAGAGTCACAACCAGAATAAGCACATGAGCCGCCTTAAAGATTTGAAGACTCATATGAAGACACACTTCTCATCCAAAATTCGGTGTTTTCTTGCCTTTGGGAAAACCATCTCGAACGTGTTCTACAAGAATCCGTCCAAAGAGGGGCAAACTATAAACACCTAATTTTGGACCACACTCGACACGTGTGGCATATGGCGCGCAAAATGAGGAAATGTCAAAATATGGCAAGTCGAGAATCTTTCAGGAATGCTCCAACGTATATTAGGACATTATATGTATTTATTATTAAGAATAAATCAGTGATATTTATTTTCTTATTATATTAGAATATTTAGCATTTATTTGGAGAATAAATCAGTGTAAATTACTGCTTAATTAGTATAAATAGGGGGTACCTATTACAATGTAATGGAAGACACAACAGAAAATCAACAATAAAAAATTAATTTTTCTCCTCAAAATTCGTGCATTGCTTGCTGTCTTCTTCCCTGAGTCGTAGTCACCATCGGCTTAGCATTAGGGCTGGGCATAAAAACCGGTTCGGGCGAACCGAACCGGAACCAAACCGGAACCGAACCAATACAAACCGGTTCTGACTGAACCGGTTCTTAAATGGTTCGGTTTTGTTAAGGAATATATGGAGCGGTTTTCAACTGGTTCAAAACAGGTTCCGAACCGGTTTTGAACCAGTTTTTCAGAACCACTTTTATTACATAAAACCTAAATTGTTAAATAGTAACACACTCTTGCATCTTTTTTTTTGTTGGTAGATTAAAGGGCTATAAACAAGCCGAGTATCCGACAAGCTCGACTCGACTCAGTTTACTCGAGCTCGAACTCGACCGAGCCTTAATTTTTCAAGCTCGAGCTCAACTCGGTGCCATACTTGACATGTTCGAGTTCGGCTCGATAAGGTTAAAAATTCAATTAAATAATAAATGGTGCATCTTAGCTCGAGGTCGAACTCTTCCTCGACTCAATATATACATATATATTATTATTACGTAAAACTCGAAAAACTCAAACTCGAACTCGACTCGAATATGCAAAACAAAAAAACTCGATTAGGCTCGCGAGCCTCTCGAGTCGAGTACAAGTGAACTCGAACTCGACTCGGTATCAAAAAAAGTTCAACTCGACTCGAAATTTAGCGAGTCGAATTTGAATATCGACCAAGCCGATCTCGAGAAGCTCACGAGTAGCTTGAATCGTTTACACCCATAGGGTAGATCCTTCACTATTTGGGTTAGGTTCATATTGGATATATAGGCGGTCGTAGCAGATTTGTTTACTTATATATAGTTATTATATATTATGTTAGCTCATATCAGTTCTACAGTCAATTGATTTTAGTTTTGAACTCGAAACTTAACTTAGGAATAGTTCTATATTGGCCGTATATTTTGAATTTTAGTAAAAAAAAATGAAAAAAAGGTTCAAAACCGGTTCGAACCGGTTCAAAACCGGTTCTCCTATGGTTCGGTTATAGGACCTAAAATCTGGTTCGGTTTTTACCTGGTATAGAAAACCAACTGAACCTAAAATCTGGTTCTGGTTCGGTTCTGAACCGGTTCGGCCAAAAACCGAACCATGCCCAGCCCTACTTAGCATGTAGCATCTCTCTCTATCTCTCTTTATTTATATAAATGTTTTTTTTTTCACATATTGATGTTATTTAAATAAGATTAGGTTAATTCAGTAACAATAATGTATGTGAATTATATATTATTATGTTGTACATTAATTTAAGTATGTTTGATAATTGATAATAGTTTTAGGTTTTATTTGTTGGTTTATACTCTGATAGTTTTTCTTAGTGATGTAATTTAATCTTATAATTTATGTTTTAACTAATATGAAGTCATAGATACTTAAACTATAAAATTGGCAAATGTTTGAATTGAGCTAAATGATATGATTAATTCCATATGTCTTAATTCGTAACAGAACCCCTGAATCTGAATTTCTTTTCGTAGACCGATCTTAGACCTAGGTTTAATTCATATTTTACCTATGAAAGTTAGGTTTCTAGTTAGCCTTATAATTAACTAGTGGCGACTCTTTCCAAATCTACATTTTCAAAACGTATTCGTCGTAGGTTAGATTTAGGCATGAAGCTCCCCCCCCCCTTTTAAGCTAAGGGACTCTCTCCCCTTGCCGACGTCAAAGCCAATCAGAGAGCGATCTCAACCTTCATCAAAGTCGGGTTTTTTACCATACCTCAGTCTTCGTCAAAGTCACCACGCCTCCACCTCCGCACAAGTCATCCCCCCATCCCTTTACCAGAGTTTTTGCCACACCACTTCAAAAATTTCTCGTCGCTAGTTTCGAAGCCACCAGTCCTGCATCGCCCCTTTACCACCAACAATTAATATCCAACCACCATCCTTGCATCACCTCCTTACTACCAACCACAAGTCAACTAGTGAGATCTATTATTCTCTAGATATCTATATATTCTCCATAGTTGATCGGTCTGACTGGTTAGTTCATGGTCACCATGTTTGCTTTCCTATTTCTGTTGTTACCGCCGCCTCCCCTGCCAGATTCTGATCTACCTTCAGTCATCTCTATCAACGACAACGTTGACAGGGTCGCTGCCTGGGTCTACGCTTGGGCTTTTATGTTGATCTTGTTCACTACTCTATATTTTCTACCACTTCCAGTTGGAACCAAATGCTACAAAATAAAATGTCCAATCTTCAAACCATATATAATCACACGATTGACCGATCCTACCCTTCAAATTTGCATATGGTTTCGATTGTCCTGTTGCGTCCTGGTTGAAATGAGTCAGATGGACGCGTTTGTCTGATTGGGTTGTTCGGGTTTTTGGGCTGACACCCTTCGCCTGGAAGAGGTTTTCGCCTTATGCCGGTGATGAGTGTTCGATTTAACGCCGTGTCTCAGGAAAAGTCTGTGTCTCAGGAAAAGTCCGTGTCTCAGGAAACGACTGTCTGGGCACAAGTCTTAGCGTCTGGGCACATCATACTCCTATTTCTCTTCCACACCTTAGCTGCGGGGCCCGTTCCTGCACAAAGGGCCAATACTAGCACGGAGAGGGGGGGTGGTGCTAGTGGAGCCCTCTCCGATGCTTAAGTCACGATTGGGCTAAAGAGAGGAAGATAACTCTAGAGAGAGAAAATATTTCTAGAGAGAAGTCAGAGCTCAAAATGCCAAAGTTGGGCAAATGAGAGGATGTGTGAAAATGGGTGGCCAAGGTCTCCTATTTATAGGCTATCTTGGGACCGGACCCGGTTTTGAAGCGGTTTGATGACGGTTCAAAGGAAAGCGGTAACCGTCATCAATATTGGCAATGCGCGAACTCGACTTCTCTACGTGTAACGGTAATCGGGGGGTACGCGTAATACCCAAAGAGCAATCCGGACATCCGGATTGCAAGCAAACCGGACATCCGGGTTGCTGCAACCCGGACCTCCGGATTGTTTAGGCAATCCGGAGGTCCGGTCCAGACGCGTGTACCACGCTTCCGGACCGTTTTGACCCTTAGGAGGTGTTTTCTAAACCGTAATGTGTTTTTCGACGTGTTTACGAGGCCCGAAATATAAATACGTACCCGAATTTGGACATATATCCATCACTTGCCCCCGAGTCAAGTAACGGTTCAAAACCTTTCTTGACTCTATTTTAAGTTAGGGTACATGTCCAATTTGAGCTTGACGCTAACCTTCCGGTTTTGATCGTCAGTTGGACGTAGAAGTCTTGATTTCGTCCGTCCTTTGATTTTTTGACCGAGTGACTTTATTTCCCATCATCACGGTTAGTGCAATAGAGAATGCGCATACATAACGTGCAAACATGATTACCGCTAGGGATATAAGCGATTAGTAATACGTCATGCAGACATGCTATTTATCAACATGTATGTACAAGTAACGGTCATGGCAAGAACGTAATTACGTGATGCTAGAAATATAATCCGTATACCCTAAAATGACTTAGCGATTAACAAATCATGAGTCATGCGATATGCAAACATGCATTTAAAATGATGAATTTGATACGCGTAGTACTAAAATAATCATACGCCGCGGTTGTTACCTTTCTGAAATCGTCTCGACGAGTGGAGTCCATTGTGATACTTTTTGTCACATTTTGAGGTAGTATGAAAACTCGATTTTACATAACAGCTTCGTCTTGACTTTTGGGTGTCACCATATTGTTGTTCCTTTGAACTATTTGTCGTTGTTGTTGCATAGAGCTGCTCATTGGTGTTCGTATGTTGAATAATTGCTGGTTGGTTGTTGTTGCTATTGTCGTTAGCTCATGCCTTAGACAATTTTTTACCTCCATGCATAGTCGTGGTAAGATTCCACCATTTGATATATTGCCCCCATGCCTTCGCGTAACGGTCTTTTGATCGGTACGTGTTGTTTTTCCCTTAACGGGTTTGTTGGTTGTCGGAAGTTGCTAAACATCTTTGAGGGTAGTCGTTTGTTGCCTCGATGCCTTAGAAAAATATTTTTCCTAAGTGTTGTCGCATTTGCTCTTCGCGGTTCGTCATGTTAGTCGTACCACTTGCATGATAGCTTATTGGGACGTTGGCCACTTTTGTTGCACGTACTGACTTTGCTATGCGCGTTGATTTTGCTTACACATATGTTGGTATGTGCATTGGCGTTTTACGATTGCATGACTTTGACGTGTAGACTTCTTGTTTGGTTGTTGCAGATTGTGAAGTCGCAGTAACCTTTTGTGGAACTCCTTTCTTTTTTATCGAATTACCACTATGAGTAAGTTCTTCATACCTACTTTGCAAATTTTAAGCATCTTGGTACTCATGATGGATAGCCTGTTAACAGGCTCTATGTCTTTTTTGGAACTTGTATTGCAGGTTGGTTTGCCGGAAAGAGTTCGTCTCTCCATGCAGTGGCTTCACGCGTTGCTTCCCGCGCTGATAAGGCTTTGACGGTCCCTGCCCCTATCACTCCTGCCAATTCGGGGGGTGATCCTGGCAAAAGGTCTTCTGCACATGTGACCGGGGATACTCTCCCGATGTCTGATTCCCGTGTTTCTTCCAAGCGGACTGACACAGTGGCGCGTGGCCCGACTGATCCCAAGCGCTCGAAGCCAAATGCGGCTACTCCAACTCATTGTAACAAAGGCAAGGAAGTTGCGAGTCGCACTGTAGCGCCATCTGCCCCCCGGTCGGGAAACCGACCTGTGGAAGTCCGCGGACTCTGTTAGTATATTTTTGATAAGTATATGCCGTGGTTTTGATATTTGTTGTTAACCGCTTTCCCTCTTTGTTGTAGCGGTTCCTCCTCTTAGGTGCGACCATCTGGTTTGCCCAGTTAGATTGGATATTACTGGGGACACTTGGGCACCTTTTGGTAATGGTGGTGTCTATTTTCCCAAGGAGTCTTCTCTTCGCACTCCAGAGGTTGGAGTTCGCGTATTGCGCAGATGTGTCCCCCCGGGTGATAGGCATTCTTGTCCATCAACTGATGAGGAGGCCGAGGCTTATGCGCAGAGTGCCTTGTCCCGGTTTGCTCCCGTGAGTATCTTGTTTCTTTTTGCCAAGTTTGCTGTTTTTGCGATTTATGTTTTGCCTATCGCATTAAAGTGTGTAGATTGTGGCCGACATGGTGAACATGTCGTCTTTTATTATGGAGCTGGTAAGCGCGAAGCAAGCTGCTATGGACAAGTGTGATGCTCTCTGTCAAGAGTTGTCACGAACCAAGGAGAAGGCGCGTTTAATGAGTTCGAAGGTCACTGCTTCTGAGGACCGTTATAAGGCGCGCCATATTCGCCTATCCGGGCTTGAATCTGAGATGATTGCTCTTGAGAAGAAAGTCACGGACGATCTTAATGCGCAGGGAGCGGAATTACTTGCTCTCGACAAGGAGAGTCGGGAGAAAGGTGTACAAATGGGCTTTACCAAGTACATGGGTACTTCTGAATTCGAGGCTGCTATTGAGGAGAAGGTGAACAAGTTGATGAGTGAGCGTTCCAAAGATTACTTCACTCGGGTGAAGGATCTTGATCCTGAGTTCCCCTTCGGCGAGCTAGGGCCTTATTGTTGCATTAAGCCTTTTGGAGCATGGAGTTCCCAACTATGAGATGTTGGTTGATGACAGTGGAGGTGTAAATGTCGTTGTTACCTCTCCTGAGTTTATGGAGGTTTCCCCCGAGCCTTCTGCAGGTGGTGCTGCACCTTGATGTTTATTTTGAGCATGTTGGGTTCTTTTTCCACTTTTGCTTCTGGCTTTTGTGTTTGGAACTTGGCATGGATTGTTCCTTGAGTTTTTGCTTGTTCGCTTTGAACTATGTTGCTTGAACCTTCTTTCTGCATAGCAGTTTGGATGATAACTTGTTAGTAATATTTCATACCGTTATCACTTACTGTTTTTGTTGAATGTGGATGACTAGTAATCATAGATGTAGTCTCCGTAGCCGTGATCGTTAGCCACTTCTTGGTTGATGACTTGAGGTGTTCTCAAGATTGTTTGCATGATGCATTACGCATGTTGCCCTTCTTTCCTGAATAGCTTGCCGCTATATATATTGTAACCTGTTAAGTATTTCGCGTATAGCGACTTTTCTTAACAAGTAGTGTATTTGGCGCGGGTACTTGGCACAAAGGCACTTGACGCTGGCCTTTGATATTTGAAAGGTGTTATCTTGGCTAAGCAAGATACTAGTTTATACCGTCTCTTAGTTCCACTCTAAGGCGACGTTGTACAAGACTCGACTTGTAAATTTTATGAGTTTTGTAAACAGGGTGCGCACCTGCCAGCGTGTATCAACCCGCGTTGGGGAAGCATACGTAAAAACATTTTGGTTTTTGAAATTTTTTTGTGATACATGATTCCTGCGTCCAGGGACCACGTAACACGTTTTGAAAATATGTATTATGATGCATGATTTCCGCGTCCAGGAATCATGCAACACGCTTTGAAAATCTGTAGTACGGAATTGTCATCTAACAAGAGGACGTTTGCCGTAAAGTGTGAACCCTTACGCAGGAATTCGTAGTACGGGATTGTCATCTAACAAGAGGACGTTCGCCGTAAAGTGTGAACCCTTAAGCAGGAATTCGTAGTACGGGATCGTCATCTAACAAGAGGACGTTCGCCGTAAAGTGTGAACCCTTAAGCAGGAATTCGTAGTACGGAATTGTCATCTAACAAGAGGACGTTCGCCGTAAAGAGTGAACCCTTAAGCAGGAATTCGTAGCACGGGATTGTCATCTAACAAGAGGACATTCGCTGTAAAGAGTGAACCCTGAAGCAGGAATTCGTAGCACGGGATTGTCATCTAACAAGAGGACGTTTTGCCGTAAAGAGTGAACCCTTAAGCAGGAATTAGTAGCACGAGATTTTCATCTAACAAGATGACGTTCGCCGTAAAGTGTGAACCCTTAATAGGAGATACACACTTGTTGTAGCGTGGGGTTGTTGTCTAACAAGAGAACTTCCGCCACTTATGGGGTGATCAGTCACGTATTGTATTTTCCCGTCCTGTTCTGAATCCAGGGAATGGCTATGAACATGAGGATTTGCCTCTAACAAGAGATGTCACAGTATGTCATTTGTATGTCGTCAATAGGACATTGTAGATAGAACGTCGTTAACACGACGTTTGAAGTAGGACGTCGTTGGTATGACGTTTTTGAAGTAGAACGTCATTAATATGAAGTTTAAATTAGGATGTCGTTAGTATGACGTTTTTGAAGTAGAACGTTGTTAATATGACGTTTGAAGCAGGACGTCGTTGGTATGACGTTTTGAAGTAGAAGGTTGCAATTATATCCTTGCAAGTATGTTGTTGTAGCATGCTGACTTTGAATATATCTTGGGTTTAATTCCAAGTTGTTGATTCCTTGATGACGCTTTTGATATAGTCGTCAATATGAGTAAGTTGTTGTTGATGATAAGCGTTGTCATAACGCGTAGTAATCTTGTTTGTATAGCATAATAGCTTGAAATGCTGACGTAGAGAATAGTTGTTGTAGTTACTTTGCTTTGCTTCCAAGTAACGTATATAGAATAGTAATGTTCCTACGAAGATAGAACAACTTCATTAGGTTCACGTGATTATTACAAAAATGCCACTTTATTTGAGAGTGTGGACTTTTCAACAAGTAGATGCATTATGAAAATAAGAGCAAAGGGCCGGATACGACAGCTCCTTTTGTGACAGAAGATTATCCTTTCATCCATGGAATTTCTTCAAGTTTTCTCCACTAAACGTGTTCGTAGAGGCATTGCCATTTGCATCTTCAAGGCGATATGCGTTGATATATGGGATGGATATGACCTTGTAAGGGTCTTCCCACTTTGGAGACATTTTGTTAATTTGATCGAGGTGTGAGAACTCATTCTTTCTCCACACCATTTCTCCGACATGGAATTGTCTTTCTTTCACCTTCCTATTGTAATATCTTGCAGTTATCAATCGCATGCGTGCCTGATTATGCTCTGAATTACGCCTTTTTTCTTCAGCCAGGTCTAGGTCTAGACGCATGTCTATTTCGTTGGCTTGGGCATCGAAATGGGTTGTGCGGTAGGATGAGACAGCAATTTCGATGGGAGCGACTGCTTCTGTTCCATACACCAGACTGAATGGTGTTTCTCCGGTTGACTCCTTTGGAGTTGTTCGTAGTGCCCATAGCACACTGCTAAGCTCTTCTGCCCACCCTCCTTTTAGTGCATGCACTCTCTTCTTGAGACCGTCTAGGACGGTCTTGTTGGCGGCTTCGACTTGTCCGTTGGTTTGAGCATGGCGAACTGATGCGAAACGGTGGTTAATGTTGAGCCTTTCGCAAAATGTTTGAAGCCTTGAAGCCTTGAACTCTTGAATTGTGGTTCATTGTCGCTGATTAGCACCTTTGGAACTCTGTATCGTGAGATGATGTGATTTTGGATGAAATCCATTATTTGTGCATCGGTTGTTCGTGCCAACACCTTCGCCTCGATCCACTTCGAAAAGTAGTCGATTGCGACGACAATGTACTTGGTTTGGCCTTTTGATTTTGGAAGTGGGCCCACCAAGTCGATCCCCCATTGTGCGAATGGCCAGGAACTTGCAATTGGGCTTAGCTCCGCGCCTGGTGCCGTGATACTTCTTGAATAAAGTTGGCAAGATTCGCATTCTCCGACCAAGTGCGTAGCTTGGTTCTTCATGGTTGGCCAATAGTATCCTAAGCTCAATGCCTTGCGTATTAGAGATCTCACACCTTCATGGCAGGCCGCTTGGCCTTTATGCAAATCTTCTAACACTTTCAGGCCTTCTTGGAAGGTGATGCATTTTAGGTATGGGGTTGAAAATCCTCTCTTGTATAGTTGGTCATCTATCAACGCGTAGTTGACAGCTTGCCTCTGGATTTTTTGGGCTTGAACTTTGTCTTCGGGGAGCTTGTTGTCTTTGAGATATGCCAATATTGGGGTCATCCAATCCGGATCTGGACTGATGCACAAGACTTCGAATTTGTCAATTACTGATAAGATTCTGTTTTCCACGAAGTGCGTTTCTTTGCCCTGTTCACTACCTTGTGCGAACTTGCTCAAGGCATCTGCTTCTTGATTTTCTTCTCTAGGTACCGAGATGATGTCGAAGGAATCGAAGCTTGTGATGAGGTCTTTTGCTTAGGTACTTTTGCATATTTTCTGACTTCGCCGCGTATTCACCTTTAACTTGATTGACGACTAACTGTGAATCGCACTTCACTCTTAGGTGCTTAACTCCAACACCTTTTGCAATTCTTAAGCTAATTATCAATGCCTCGTACTCCGCCTTGTTGTTTGTCGCTCTAAATGTTAAGTTTAGAGCATACTTTAATGGATCTGATCCGTCGGGTGGGATTAGGAGGAATCTGGCGCCTGATCCTCCTACATTTGAAGATCCGTCGGTGTACATTTGCCACACTTCGATTTGTTCTGCAATTCGTTGAGTTCCGTCTTGGACATTTGTCTCGGGTGTTATCCCGGTGAACTCTGCAATGAAGTCTACCAATGCTTGCCCCTTGATCGTCGTTCGAGAAGCGAAATGAATGCGGAATTCACTTAACTCCACCGACCACTTCGTTAACTTTCCTGACATGTTTGCCTTTGAAAGTATGTGCTTCAGGGGTTGGTCTGTTAGGACTGTTACTTCGTGTGCGTGGAAGTATGGCCTCAGTTTCCTTGCTGCTATTATAAGCGCGTACAGGTATTTCTCGATTGGCGTGTAGTTTATCTCGTACTTTGCAAGTATCTTGCTTACGTAGTATACTGGGAGCTAGATAGTCCCTTTTTGTTTGACAAGTACTGAACTGACTGCCGTGTTGCTCACCGATATGTATAGGTAAAGGGGCTCGCCTTGTATCGGTTTTCCCAATGCTGGCAATGTGCGCAAGTGTTGCTTTAATTGTTGGAAGGCCTCTTCACACACTGGTGTCCATTCAAACTTCTTATTTGCACGCAAGACTTCAAAGAAGGGGAGTGCCTTGTCACCTATCCTGGCAAGGAAACTGTTTAAAGCTGCTAGGCGGCCATTTAGTTGCTGGACTTCCTTATGTTTCTTCGGGGACTCCATTTCTTCTATTGCCCGCACCTTCTCTAGGTTAGCCTCTATCCCTCTCTGGCTCACCATGAATCCCAGGATTTTTCCTGATTGTACACCGAAAGCACACTTTGTTGGATTTAGGCGGACTTGATATTCACGCATTCTTTTGAAGATTGCTCGTAAGTCATCAACATGGTTGTGCCTTTTTGTTGACTTCACGACCATGTCATCCACGTATGCCTCCATTTTCTTCCCGATTAAATCGCCGAAGATGGTATTGACCATTCGCTGGTATGTTGCTCCCGCACTGATCAAGCCGAATGGCATCACCGTGTAGTTGTATATTTCGCTATCTGCATAGAATGCAGTGTGCGGTGCATCATCTTTGAACATCGGGATCTGGTTGTATCCTGAGTATGCATCCATTACGGAAATTAACTCATGGCCGGCGGTGGCATCGACTAGTTGGTCGATTCTTGGAAGAGGATATGAGTCCTTGGGGCATGCGTTGTTGAGATCTCTGTAATCGATGCACATTCTCAATTTGCCACTTGATTTAGGTACCAATACCGGGTTTGCCACCCATGTTTGGTATCTTGACTCTTCAATGAATCCTGCGTCAAGCAGTCTTCCTACTTCTTCTCTGATTGCCAGTTTCTTATTGCCCCCGAGGGGTCGAAGTTTCTGGGCTACTGCTCGAGTTCCTGGCTTGATGTTAAGCTTATGGGAGATAACGTCTGCGCTTATTCCAGGCATGTCACTTGGTGACCATGCGAATAACTCTTTGTACTCTCTGAGGAGTGCTGTGATTTCTATCTCTTCATCTTCTGACAAGGATGCTCCAATTTGGACCATTCTGTCTGGCTCTTCGATCTTTATTTGCTTTAACTATTCTACTGGGGCTGGTCGGGCATGGCCTTCTCTTGGATCATTATCGATGATGGGAACGTCGTCCTTGTTTGGCTTGACGTTATTCTGGATTGCCACGTTGTAACAATCCTTCGATAACTGTTGGTCTCCTTTGACTTCACCAATTCCAGCTGCTGTTGGGAATTTGATCTTCTGGTGTGCTGTTGATGGCACCATTCCCCACGCATTCATAGTCGTGTATCCTAAGATACCATTGTATGCGTCAAGCTTTTGCACTACCACGAATGGTACTTCTATTTGGAGACGTGGGTCGCTTTCTCCCAGTATAACTGTCAGTGTTATGGATCCCATTGGGTAACTTGCATCTCCCATGAATCCCACTAAGGGTGAATTCATCCTGTTGACATTCCTTTTTTTTCCAAGAGCTAGGATGACGTCTTTTGTAATTATGTTGGGCGAACTTCCTCCGTCCATTAAGATACGCTTGATGTCCATGCCGTCGATGGTTATGACTAAGGCGTCTCTATGCGGATATGTTATGTGCGTCTTGTCTTCTGAAGAAAAGCCAATGACATCTTCAACGCCAACATCTCTTTGCTGACTGCTTTTAAACTCATGGATCATCAGGGAAGCGTATATTTCTCTTTCATAAGACGTTTCGCCTCCTGCGCCAAAGCCTTCATGTATCACGTGGATGCTTGGAACTTCTGGGCCGTGCTGTGCGGATGGCACACTGCTTGCTGGCACGGGTGACGTCATAGACTTTTTACGCCGTCCAAGGTGCTTCTATGTTTCTGACAGATTGACATTAGTGGGAGCGTTGTGATCACTCGTCATGTCTTTGCGGTATGATAGCTTTTTGTTCGAATCACGGAGACGGCGCCAAATGTTGCGTCCTGGTTGAAATGAGTCGGATGGACGCGTTTGTCTGATTGGGTTGTTCGGGTTTTTGGGCTGACACCCTTCGCCTGGAAGAGGTTTTCGCCTTATGCCGGTGATGAGTGTTCGATTTAACGCTGTGTCTCAGGAAAAGTCTGTGTCTCAGGAAAAGTCTTTGTCTCAGGAAACGGCTGTCTGGGCACATCTTACTCCTATTTCTCTTCCACACCTTAGCTGCGGGGCCCGTTCCTGCACAAAGGGCCAATACTAGCACGGAGAGGGGGGGGGGTGGTGCTAGTGGAGCCCTCTCCGATGCTTAAGTCACGATTGGGCTAAAGAGAGGAAGATAACTCTAGAGAGAGAAAATATTTCTAGAGAGAAGTCAGAGCTCAAAATGCCAAAGTTGGGCAAATGAGAGGATGTGTGAAAATGGGTGGCCAAGGTCTCCTATTTATAGGCTATCTTGGGACCGGACCCGGTTTGGAAGCGGTTTGATGACGGTTCAAAGGAAAGCGGTAACCGTCATCAATATTGGCAATGCGCGAACTCGACTTCTCTACGTGTAACGGTAATCGGGGGGTACGCGTAATACCCAAAGAGCAATTTGGACCTCGTCGAATTTGGGCAATTCGGCGAGGTCCGGATTGCAAGCAAACCGGAGGTCCGGTCCGGACGCGTGTACCGCGCTTCCGGACCGTTTTGACCCTTAGGAGGTGTTTTCTAAACCGTAATGTGTTTTTCGACGTGTTTACGAGGCCCGAAATATAAATACGAACCCGAATTTGGACATATATCCATCATGTCCAGCCACTTTAAACTACTTCTTCTTCTTCAAGAGAAGCTGAGGTTTTCTTCAGCACCCCTAACGTGAGATAGTCCCCGGATATTCCGCGTTTAGGAATGCCTCGGTAGCTTGGTCTTTGACCTTGATTACTTCGGAGGAGTCTCAACCAACTTCAACCCCCCTCATATGGTTTTTCTTGTTTGTTAATTGGATTTTATGTGATATTACCGCACTTGGTGCTCTTTCTGGTATTGCTTGTCATGCATGGCCACTATTAGCTAAATCTAATTTGAAGGAGTTTCAGTTCTTTTTCATGGCTTTGATCGATGTGCTGAATCAGCTCCGGTCTTCCTCACCAAGCTTCAATCCTTTATCTGGGTCTTTATTGTTGTTAAGCTGATCTTGTCATTTACATTGGGTATTACTAGTAGGGTTGAAACCAAAATATGGTTGATCCAAAAAACTAATGAAAACCGAACCTGTACGGACCTAAAAATTTGAACCCGAGATATCTGGTTTGGTTTTTTGTCAGATTTTTCTACTATAGTTCAATTTTTCGGCCCACTTTTGACTTTGACCTTTAAAGACAGTAAGGACAGAACCGACTGTTATGTTAATTAAATATATATTATACTAGTTGATATTAATCAATATAATTATATAATTAGTTTAACATAAATTGCAAAAGAGGCACTTATGATTTATGAAGATGGGTTTTTCTACTTTTAGTTTATAATAATTTATTTAATAATAATAATGGACGTTATTATTATTTAGGTTTGATATAAAATTAATAGTCTAGATATTGATGAAGGACTAAAGAAAACTTTAGAAAAACTATTCCTTAATGAGGAAGGACAAGATTTAGAAGTGTCTGTTATTACAGATAAAAATAATTTTTACGCTGCAAATGAATCGGATCAGACCGATGAATCTGAATTTGACGATGAGTCAAATGATTCTGATTGCAGTGGAAATTGTAATTATTACAATCACTTTGCAAAGAAAATGGGTTATTTGTTCTTACCCATGAACAAAACTTTATACTAGATATGATAGATCAAATTTCTGATCCGAAAGAAAGGAGAGAAAAGCTACAAAATTATATTGACCAGTATAGTAAAAAATCTGAGAAGCAGTTAACATTAAAAGAACCTGAGGCTTATAGTCTCAAAGAAATTCTAAGGAGAGCTAAGTCCCATATAGAAGAAGACATTAGTGATTCTTCTTGTATTAATAATTTAATGCATGAAGTAAAAATTCTCAAAAAAGAATAAAGTGATTTAAAATCCAGGGTTCTCATTTTAGAATCTAAAACAGATGAAGCAACTGACAGTGAAGAATGAGAAAAATCTTTAGAAGCTATGAACTCCTTAACATTCGTCAATATGCTTGATAGAGTTATTACTCATAAATGGCATATCAAAGTCAACATTATTGTTCATAAAGAGTATTCTTTCTCCGTGATTGCAATGGTTGACTCTGGAGCAGACCTAAATTGTATCAATGAAGGACTTGTTCCGTCGAGATATTTCTCGAAAACAACTGAAATTCTAAATACTGCAGATGGTAGTAAAATGCTTGTAAAATACAAGCTACAAAATACTGCAGTCTGCAATAAAGGAATTTGTTTATAAATGTCATTTATAATGGTTAAAAATTTATCCCATGATGTTATTCTTGGAAATCCATTTCTTCATATGCTTTATCCTATTAAAAGCATTACTGAAGAAGGAATTACAAGTACTGTTAATCAACAAGATATAACTTTTAAATTTGTTACAGAACCCCGTTATCACGAGATTGATTTGATACAAAAGAAAATTAAGAGAAAAGAAAATTTTCTAAGCTCCCTAACTCAAGAAATAAGCTATAAAAAGATAGCAGAAATAATTCAAACATCCTATATGATAGAAAAAATTTCTAATTTACAAAAATACATAGAAAATTCAGTTTGTTCTGATATTCCCAGTGCCTTTTGGGAACTAATGAAGCATGTGGTAAATTTACCATATGAACCAAACTTTGACGAAAGACAAATTCCAACAAAAGCTAGACCTATTGCTATGGGTCATCGCCATTTAGAAATTTGTAAAAAAGAAATTGATAAACTTTTAGCTAAAGGATTAATTAGAAAATCATATAGTCCATGGAGTTGTCCAGCATTTTATGTTGAGAATGCTGTTGAATTAGTACGAGGCATTCCAAGGCTTGTTATCAATTATAAGCCCTTAAATAAAGTTTTAAGATGGATTAGATATCCAATCCCTAATAAATTTTTTTATTAAATCGACTTTACACAGCTAAAGTTATGTCAAAATTTGACATGAAATCTGAATTTTGGCAAATTCAAATTGCTGAGAAAGACAGATATAAAACGGCCTTTACTGTTCCATTTGGACATTACGAATGGAATGTAATGCCGTTTGGGTTAAAAAATGCCCCTTCTGAATTTCAAAATAGAATGAATGATATATTTAGTCCATATATGTCATTTTGTATCGTTTATATAGACGATGTATTAATTTTCTCACAAAATATTGATCAACATTTTAAACATCTAAATGCATTTATAAATGCAGTTAAAAAAGCAGGACTGGTGGTATCAGCTAAGAAAATTAAATTGTTTCAAACAGAAATAAGGTTTCTTGGTCATATCATCAAAGAAGGGACAATATTCCCTATCGATCGGTCAATTAGTTTTGGTGAAAAATTTCCAGATGAAATAAATAATAAGACTCAATTACAGAGATTTTTAGGAAGTCTTAATTATATTTCAGATTTTTATAAAAATCTAGCCATAAATGCAAAGCCTTTTTTTGAAAGGTTGAAGAAAAATCCTCCTGAATGGTCTGAAATTCACACTAAGGTTGTTCAAAAAATTAAAGCAAAAATTAAGGAAATTCCTTGTCTTGCTATAGCTCACCCTGATGCATTTAAAATTGTCGAAACTGATGCATCAGAATTAGGTTACGGTGGAATCCTTAAACAAAGGATTGGAAATAAAGAGACTCTAATTAGATTTACTTATGGAGTGTGGCAAGGACCACGAAAAAATTATGCAACCGTCAAGAAAGAAATTCTTTCAATTATTCTTTGTGTACAGAAATTTGAAAACGATTTAGTTTATCAAAATTTCTAATTAGAGTGGATTGCAAAGTTGCAAAAAATATATTAGAAAAAGATGTTAAAAACATCGCGTCTAAATAAATTTTTACTAGATGGCAAGGAATATATCCGTATTTGATTTTGATATTGAGATTATTAAAGGATCAGATAATTCATTACCTGATTTTCTAACTCGTGAATTTTTAGCAGGAAAATGAATAAGAAAAGAGCGAAGGATAAAGCCATAATTGCATCTCCTTCCACGCCTTATAAGGCAGCCATCGCAAAAACCAAAGATCAGCTAAAAGCTGAGGCCTTAAAGGCTATCCCTAATTAAATGCAGCTTAGAGGAGATGCTTATGCAGCAGCAAATAAATCAGAGCAAGCTAATGAGTTTGTCTATCCATATCCCCTATGCTACTATGTGGGTATCCCCAGTCGAGCAAAAATATGCTCATCTAACTCCAGAGGAAATATCCTCCTTTTATCTCAAAGAATTTGGAGATCCATTCTTTTATCAAAAAGAAACCGAATTTTATTTAACCATTCTGCAAGTTACTCAATCTGTAGACTTTGACTCTGTCACCAGAGGTAACAGCCAGGAGTGGGCTTATTCTAAAGCCTTCATCAAAAGGGTTTTAACACCAGATCAATGGAATGGTGATCTATTTCGTTATCACGAAATAACAAAAACAAAACACGTGTTCAATTACTTTGATTATATCAAAGCATGAGAATGTGCTTTCTACTACGAAAATCGTCAGAAGAAGCACACGTGGTTTCTTCAATTTCGAGATTTCGACACCACTAAAATTCCTCAGTGTTTTATAAAATGGTTTTATACATGGGGAGCAAATCCAATTATCTTCCCAGATAAAATCAGGAAAGCTTATGAACAATTTGAAGAGGTAAATTCATCTCTAAAACATCTTGAGCTTATTTTCACAGCTCTCTACAAGGTCCCATGGATTTTGAAATGAGAAATTGTTATGGCTAAAATGCCTATTAATCGATTCGAAAAATTAGTTCCCGATATTCCTTATTTAGGAAGAAGGGTCTCGATTAAATGGTGGGACAAATTCGAATTTTTCAAAGAAGACTCTGCCTTTACTCAAAAGGGGTTAGTTTCATTTGATCCACATCCACCTCCGCCTTCAGTCGTGGAACCTTTGAAGAAAGATCTTTCTGAAGTTCTAAAAGAACTATTGGAATTTTCATCTGAAACCAAGCTCGAATTGAAGAGACGACTTAAAGAGATTCTTTACGAATCTGAAGGTGAAAATGATGTAGAGGCTAATATCAGCCAAAAAACATATGACACTATGCATGATTCTCAAGATCCTTTTGCATAAATGTCTTCGGATAATAATCCGTTTAAATGTAAGTAATTATGCACTTATTAGTGTAAATTTAAAATTAATTAGTATTATGCACTTATTAGTGTAAATTAAAAAATTAATTAGTAAACTTTATTATTTATGAATAGTAAAAATTATTTTAGATGGATGGATGCATGAGTAAATACGTGGATGCCATGCAAAAAAAGAAAGTTAGTCTAAAAGGACATTTTCTATCAGGAGGGAATCTTGACAAACAACTCATGAAGACTTCTCAAACGTGGATGGCATGCAAAGAAGATAGAGAAGAATGCTTCAAAGAGTAATCATTATGTCTCCCACTCAATTAGATGTATAAATAGAACCTCTTATGAAAGCTAGAGGAAGACTTTGGAGAGTGCTATCTTTACATACATACTTGAGTGCTTTTGTTATATGTGTATTTGTCTTGAGTGTTGTCTTTCTCCTTGCATACACCAAGACAAATGCAAAGAGAAAGACAGCACTCAAGACAAATACACATATAACAAAAGCACTCAAGTATGTATGTAAAGATAGCACTCTCCAAAGTCTGCCTCTAGCTTTCATAAGAGGTTCTATTTATAGATCTAATTGAGTGGGAGACATAATGATTACTCCTTGAAGCCTTCTTCTCTATCTTCTTTGCATGTCATCCACGTTTGAGAAGTCTTCATGAGTTGTTTGTCAAGATTACCTCCTGATAGAAAATGTCCTTTTAGACTAACTTTCTTTTTATGCATGGCATCCACGTATTTATTCATGCATCCATCCATCTAAAATAATTTTTACTATTCATAAATAATAAAGTTTACTAATTAATTTTTTAATTTACACTAATAAGTGCATAATACTAATTAATTTTAAATTTACACTAATAAGTGCATAATTACTTACATTTAAACAGATTATTATCCGTAGACATTTATGCAAAAGGATCTTGAGAATCCTGCATAGTGTCATCTGTTTTTTGGCTGCTATTAGCCTCTACATCATTTTCACCTTCAGATTCGTAAAGAATCTCTTTAAGTCGTCTCTTCAATTCGAGCTTTGTCTCAGATGAAGATTCCAATAGTTCTTTTAGAACTTCAGAAAGATCTTTCTTCGAAGGTTCCATGACTGAAGGGGGAGGTGGAGGTGGATCAAATGAAACTAAGCCCTTTTGAGTAAAGGCATAGTCTTCTTTGAAAAAATCGAATTTGTCCCACCATTTAATCGAGACCCTTCTTCCTAAATAAGGAATATCGGCAACTAATTTTCCGAATCGATTAATAGTCATTTTAGCCATAACAATTTCCCATTTCAAAATCCATGGGACCTTGTAGAGAGCTGTAAAAATAAGCTCATGATGTTTTAGAGATGAATTTACCTCTTCAAATTGTTCATAAACTTTCCTGATTTTATCTGGGAAGATAATTGGATTCGCTCCTCATGTATAAAACCATTTTATTAATTTGGAGATCCATTCTATTATCCAAAAGAAACCGATTTTTATTTAACCATTCTGCAGGTTACTCAATCTGTAGACTTTGACTCTGTCACCAGAGGTAACAACCAGGAGTGGGCTTATTCTAAAGCCTTCATCAAAAGGGTTTTAACACCAGATCAATAGAATGGTGATCTATTTCGTTATCACGAAATACCAAAAAAAAAAACACGTGTTCAATTACTTTGATTGTATCAAAGCATTGGAAGGTGCTTTCTACTACGAAAATCGTCAGTAGAAGCAAACATGGTTTCTTCAATTTCTAGATTTCGACACCACTAAAATTCCTCAGTGGTTTATAAAATGGTTTTATACATGGGGAGCAAATCCAATTATCTTCCCAGATAAAATCAGGAAAGCTTATGAACAATTTGAAGAGGTAAATTCATCTCTAAAATATCTTGAGCTTATTTTTACAGCTCTCTACAAGGTCCCATGGATTTTGAAATGGGAAATTGTTATGGCTAAAATGCCTATTAATCGATTCGGAAAATTAGTTCCCGATATTCCTTATTTAGGAAGAAGGGTCTCGATTAAATGGTGGGACAAATTCGAATTTTTCAAAGAAGACTCTGCCTTTACTCAAAAGGGGTTAGTTTCATTTGATCCACATCCACCTCCCCCTTCAGTCGTGGAACCTTCGAAGAAAGATCTTTCTGAAGTTCTAAAAGAACTATTGGAATTTTCATCTGAAACCAAGCTCGAATTGAAGAGACGACTTAAAGAGATTCTTTACGAATCTGAAGGTGAAAATGATGTAGAGGCTAATCAGCCAAAAAACAGATGACACTATGCAGGATTCTCAAGATACTTTTGCATAAATGTCTACGGATAATAATCTGTTTAAATGTAAGTAATTATGCACTTATTAGTGTAAATTTAAAATTAATTAGTATTATGCACTTATTAGTGTAAATTAAAAAATTAATTAGTAAACTTTATTATTTATGAATAGTAAAAATTATTTTAGATGGATGGATGCATGAGTAAATACGTGGATGCCATGCATAAAAAGAAAGTTAGTCTAAAAGGACATTTTCTATCAGGAGGGAATCTTGACAAACAACTCATGAAGACTTCTCAAACGTGGATGGCATGCAAAGAAGATAGAGAAGAAGGTTTCAAGGAGTAATCATTATGTCTCCCACTCAATTAGATGTATAAATAGAACCTCTTATGAAAGCTAGAGGCAGACTTTGGAGAGTGCTATCTTTACCTACATACTTGAGTGCTTTTGTTATATGTGTATTTGTCATGAGTGTTGTCTTTCTCCTTGCATACACCAAGACAAATGCAAAGAAAAAGACAGCACTCAAGACAAATACACATATAACAAAAGCACTCAAGTATGTATGTAAAGATAGCACTCTCCAAAGTTTGCCTCTAGCTTTCATAAGAGGTTCTATTTATACATCTAATTGAGTGGGAGACATAATGATTACTCCTTTAAGCCTTCTTCTCTATCTTCTTTGCATGTCATCCACGTTTGAGAAGTCTTCATGAGTTGTTTGTCAAGATTACCTCCTGATAGAAAATGTCCTTTTAGACTAACTTTCTTTTTATGCATGGCATCCACGTATTTATTCATGCATCCATCCATCTAAAATAATTTTTACTATTCATAAATAATAAAGTTTACTAATTAATTTTTTAATTTACACTAATAAGTGCATAATACTAATTAATTTTAAATTTACACTAATAAGTGCATAATTACTTACATTTAAACAGATTATTATCCGTAGACATTTATGCAAAAGGATCTTGAGAATCCTGCATAGTGTCATCTGTTTTTTGGCTGCTATTAGCCTCTACATCATTTTCACCTTCAGATTCTTAAAGAATCTCTTTAAGTCGTCTCTTCAATTAGAGCTTTGTCTCAGATGAAGATTCCAATAGTTCTTTTAGAACTTCAGAAAGATCTTTCTTCGAAGGTTCCACGACTGAAGGGGGAGGTGGATGTGGATCAAATGAAACTAAGCCCTTTTGAGTAAAGGCAGAATCTTCTTTGAAAAATTCGAATTTGTCCCACCATTTAATCGAGACCTCTCTTCCTAAATAAGGAATATCGGCAACTAATTTTCCGAATCTATTAATAGGCATTTTAGCCATAACAATTTCCCATTTCAAAATCCATGGGACCTTGTAGAGAGCTGTAAAAATAAGCTCATGATGTTTTAGAGATGAATTTACCTCTTCAAATTGTTCATAAACTTTCCTGATTTTATCTGGGAAGATAATTGGATTTTCTCCTCATGTATAAAACCATTTTATTAATTTGGAGATCCATTCTTTTATCCAAAAGAAACCAATTTTTATTTAACCATTCTGCAGGTTACTCAATCTGTACACTTTAACTCTGTCACCAGAGGTAACAGCCAGGAGTGGGCTTATTCTAAAGCCTTCATCAAAAGGGTTTTAACACCAGATCAATGGAATGGTGATCTATTTCGTTTTCACGAAATACCAAAAAAAAAACACGTGTTCAATTACTTTGATTATATCAAAGCATGGGAAGGTGCTTTCTACTACGAAAATCGTCAGTAGAAGCACACATGGTTTCTTCAATTTCTAGATTTCGACACCACTAAAATTCCTCAGTGGTTTATAAAATGGTTTTATACATGGGGAGCAAATCCAATTATCTTCCCAGATAAAATCAGGAAAGCTTATGAACAATTTGAAGAGGTAAATTCATCTCCAAAACATCTTGAGCTTATTTTTACAGCTCTCTACAAGGTCCCATGGATTTTGAAATGGGAAATTGTTATGGCTAAAATGCCTATTAATCGATTCGGAAAATTAGTTCCTGATATTCCTTATTTAAGAAGAAGGGTCTCGATTAAATGGTGGGACAAATTCGAATTTTCAAAGAAGACTCTGCCTTTACTCAAAAGGGCTTAGTTTCATTTGATCCACATCCACCTCCCCCTTCAGTCGTGGAACCTTTGAAGAAAGATCTTTCTGAAGTTCTAAAAGAACTATTGGAATTTTCATCTAAAACCAAGCTCGAATTGAAGAGACGACTTAAAGAGATTCTTTATGAATATGAAGGTGAAAATGATGTAGAGGCTAATATCAGCCAAAAAACAGATGACACTATGCATGATTCTCAAGATCCTTTTGCATAAATGTCTTCGGATAATAATCTGTTTAAATGTAAGTAATTATGCACTTATTAGTGTAAATTTAAAATTAATTAGTATTATGCACTTATTAGTGTAAATTAAAAAAATTAATTAGTAAACTTTATTATTTATGAATAGTAAAAATTATTTTAGATGGATGGATGCATGAGTAAATACATGGATGCCATGCATAAAAAGAAAGTTAGTCTAAAAGGACATTTTCTATCAGGAGGGAATCTTGACAAACAGCTCATGAAGACTTCCCAAACGTGGATGGCATGCAAAGAAGATAGAGAAGAAGGCTTCAAGGAGTAATCATTATGTCTCCCACTCAATTAGATGTATAAATAGAACCTCTTATGAAAGCTAGAGGCAGACTTTGGAGAGTGCTATCTTTACACACATACTTGAGTGCTTTTGTTATATGTGTATTTGTCTTGAGTGTTGTCTTTCTCCTTGCATACACCAAGACAAATGCAAAGAAAAAGACAGCACTCAAGACAAATACACATATAACAAAAGCACTCAAGTATGTATGTAAAGATAGCACTCTCCAAAGTCTGCCTCTAGCTTTCATAAGAGGTTCTATTTATACATCTAATTGAGTGGGAGACATAATGATTACTCCTTGAAGCCTTCTTCTCTATCTTCTTTGCATGTCATCCACGTTTGAGAAGTCTTCATGAGTTGTTTGTCAAGATTACCTCCTGATAGAAAATTTCCTTTTAGACTATCTTTCTTTTTATGCATGGCATCCACGTATTTATTCATGCATCCATCCATCTAAAATAATTTTTACTATTCATAAATAATAAAGTTTACTAATTAATTTTTTAATTTACACTAATAAGTGTACAATACTAATTAATTTTAAATTTACACTAATAAGTGCATAATTACTTCCATTTAAACAGATTATTATCCGTAGAAATTTATGCAAAAGGATCTTGAGAATCCTGCATAGTGTCATTTGTTTTTTGGCTGCTATTAGCCTCTACATCATTTTCACCTTCAGATTCGTAAAGAATCTCTTTAAGTCGTCTCTTCAATTCGAGCTTTGTCTCAGATGAAGATTCCAATAGTTCTTTTAGAACTTCAGAAAGATCTTTCTTCGAAGGTTCCATGACTGAAGGGGGAGGTGGAGGTGGATCAAATGAAACTAAGCCCTTTTGAGTAAAGGCATAGTCTTCTTTGAAAAATTCGAATTTGTCCCACCATTTAATCGAGACCCTTCTTCCTAAATAAGGAATATCGGCAACTAATTTTCAAAATCGATTAATAGTCATTTTAGCCATAACAATTTCCCATTTCAAAATCAATGGGACCTTGTAGAGAGCTGTAAAAATAAGCTCATGATGTTTTAGAGATGAATTTACCTCTTCAAATTGTTCATAAACTTTCCTGATTTTATCTGGGAAGATAATTGGATTTGCTCCTCTTGTATAAAACCATTTTATTAATTTGGAGATCCATTCTTTTATCCAAAAGAAACCAATTTTTATTTAACCATTCTGCTGGTTACTCAATCTGTAGACTTTGACTCTGTCGCCAGAGGTAACAGCCAGGAGTGGGCTTATTCTAAAGCCTTCATCCAAAGGGTTTTAACACCAGATCAATGGAATGGTGATCTATTTCGTTATCACGAAATACAAAAAAAAAACACGTGTTCAATTACTTTGATTATATCAAAGCATGGGAAGGTGCTTTCTACTACGAAAATCGTCAGTAGAAGCACACATGGTTTCTTCAATTTCTAGATTTCGACACCACTAAAATTCCTCAGTGGTTTATAAAATGGTTTTATACATGGGGAGCAAATCCAATTATCTTCCCAGATAAAATCAGGAAAGCTTATGAACAATTTGAAGAGGTAAATTCATCTCTAAAATATCTTGAGCTTATTTTTACAGCTCTCTACAAGGTCCCATGGATTTTGAAATGGGAAATTGTTATGGCTAAAATGCCTATTAATCGATTCGGAAAATTAGTTCCCGATATTCCTTATTTAGGAAGAAGGGTCTCGATTAATTGGTGGGACAAATTCGAATTTTTCAAAGAAGACTCTGCCTTTACTCAAAAGGGGTTAGTTTCATTTGATCCACATCCACCTCCCTCTTCAGTCGTGGAACCTTCGAAGAAAGATCTTTCTGAAGTTCTAAAAGAACTATTGGAATTTTCATCTGAAACCAAGCTCGAATTGAAGAGACGACTTAAAGAGATTCCTTACGAATCTGAAGGTGAAAATGATGTAGAGGCTAATCAGCCAAAAAACGGATGACACTATGCAGAATTCTCAAGATCCTTTTGCATAAATGTCTACGGATAATAATCCGTTTAAATGTAAGTAATTATACACTTATTAGTGTAAATTTAAAATTAATTAGTATTATGCACTTATTAGTGTAAATTAAAAAATTAATTAGTAAACTTTATTATTTATGAATAGTAAAAATTATTTTAGATGGATGGATGCATGAGTAAATACGTGGATGCCATGCATAAAAAGAAAGTTAGTCTAAAAGGACATTTTCTATCAGGAGGTAATCTTGACAAACAACTCATGAAGACTTCTCAAACGTGGATGGCATGCAAAGAAGATAGAGAAGAAGGCTTCAAGGAGTAATCATTATGTCTCCCACTCAATTAGATGTATAAATAGAACCTCTTATGAAAGCTAGAGGCAGACTTTGGAGAGTGCTATCTTTACATACATACTTGAGTGCTTTTGTTATATGTGTATTTGTCTTGAGTGCTGTCTTTCTCCTTGGTTTTCATAAGAGGTTCTATTTATACATATAATTGAGTGGGAGACATAATGATTACTCCTTGAAGCCTTCTTCTCTATCTTCTTTGCATGCCATCCACGTTTGAGAAGTCTTCATGAGTTGTTTGTCAAGATTCCCTCCTGATAGAAAATGTCCTTTTAGACTAACTTTCTTTTTATGCATGGCATCCACGTATTTACTCATGCATCCATCCATCTAAAATAATTTTTACTATTCATAAATAATAAAGTTTACTAATTAATTTTTTAATTTACACTAATAAGTGCACAATACTAATTAATTTTAAATTTACACTAATAAGTGCATAATTACTTCCATTTAAACAGATTATTATCCGTAGAAATTTATGCAAAAGGATCTTGAGAATCCTGCATAGTGTCATTTGTTTTTTGGCTGCTATTAGCCTCTACATCATTTTCACCTTCAGATTCGTAAAGAATCTCTTTAAGTCGTCTCTTCAATTCGAGCTTTGTCTCAGATGAAGATTCCAATAGTTCTTTTAGAACTTCAGAAAGATCTTTCTTCGAAGGTTCCATGACTGAAGGGGGAGGTGGAGGTGGATCAAATGAAACTAAGCCCTTTTGAGTAAAGGCATAGTCTTCTTTGAAAAATTCGAATTTGTCCCACCATTTAATCGAGACCCTTCTTCCTAAATAAGGAATATCGGCAACTAATTTTCCGAATCGATTAATAGTCATTTTAGCCATAACAATTTCCCATTTCAAAATCCATGGGACCTTGTAGAGAGCTGTAAAAATAAGCTCATGATGTTTTAGAGATGAATTTACCTCTTCAAATTGTTCATAAACTTTCCTGATTTTATCTGGGAAGATAATTGGATTTGCTCCTCATTTATAAAACCATTTTATAAAATGGTTTTATACATGGGGAGCAAATCCAATTATCTTCCCAGATAAAATCAGGAAATCTTATGAACAATTTGAAGAGGTAAATTCATCTCTAAAACATCTTGAGCTTATTTTTACAGCTCTCTACAAGGTCCCATGGATTTTGAAATGGGAAATTGTTATGGCTAAAATTCCTATTAATCGATTCGGAAAATTAGTTGCCGATATTCCTTATTTAGGAAGAAGGGTCTCGATTAAATGGTGGGACAAATTCGAATTTTTCAAAGAAGACTCTGCCTTTACTCAAAAGGGCTTAGTTTCATTTGATCCACATCCACCTCCCCCTTCAGTCGTGGAACCTTCGAAGAAAGATCTTTCTGAAGTTCTAAAAGAACTATTGGAATTTTCATCTGAAACCAAGCTCGAATTGAAGAGACGACTTAAAGATATTCTTTACGAATCTGAAGGTGAAAATGATGTAGAGGCTAATATCAGCCAAAAAACAGATGACACTATGCAGAATTCTCAAGATCCTTTTGCATAAATGTCTACGGATAATAATCCGTTTAAATGTAAGTAATTATACACTTATTAGTGTAAATTTAAAATTAATTAGTATTATGCACTTATTAGTGTAAATTAAAAAATTAATTAGTAAACTTTATTATTTATGAATAGTAAAAATTATTTTAGATGGATGGATGCATGAGTAAATACGTGGATGCCATGCATAAAAAGAAAGTTAGTCTAAAAAGACATTTTCTATCGGGAGGGAATCTTGACAAACAACTCATGAAGACTTCTCAAACGTGGATGGCATGCAAAGAAGATAGAGAAGAAGGCTTCAAGGAGTAATCATTATGTCTCCCACTCAATTATATGTATAAATAGAACCTCTTATGAAAGCTAGAGGCAGACTTTGGAGAGTGCTATCTTTACATACATACTTGATTGCTTTTGTTATATGTGTATTTGTCTTGAGTGTTGTCTTTCTCCTTGCATACACCAAGACAAATGCAAAGAGAAAGACAGCACTCAAGACAAATACACATATAACAAAATCACTCAAGTATGTATGTAAAGATAGCACTCTCCAAAGTCTGCCTCTAGCTTTCATAAGAGGTTCTATTTATTCATCTAATTGAGTGGGAGACATAATGATTACTCCTTGAAGCCTTCTTCTCTATCTCCTTTGCATGTCATCCACGTTTGAGAAGTCTTCATGAGTTGTTTGTCAAGATTACCTCCTGATAGAAAATGTCATTTTAGACTAACTTTATTTTTATGCATGGCATCCACGTATTTATTCATGCATCCATACATTTAAAATAATTTTTACTATTCATAAATAATAAAGTTTACTAATTAAATTTTTAATTTACACTAATAAGTGCATAATACTAATTAATTTTAAATTTACACTAATAAGTGCATAATTACTTACATTTAAACAGATTATTATCCGTAGACATTTATGCAAAAGGATCTTGAGAATCCTGCATTGTGTCATCTGTTTTTTGGCTGTTATTAGCCTCTACATCATTTTCACCTTCAGATTCGTAAAGAATCTCTTTAAGTCGTTGTTGCATCCGAATTGAATAAGGTCGTGAGGACGCGTCTGTGGTTGTGCGGGCTGTAACCCTTCCGTCGGAGGTTGGGCCACTGACGAGTGTTAAGGCTTGCTCCCGGGTGAGGATTGTGTCTCAGATTGGTTGTGACTCGGTACGGATGTGACTCGATACGGTTGCGTCCCAACGTCGGATCCTGCACTAAGGACCAATGCTAGCACGGAGAGGGGGGTGGTCCTAGCGGAGCCCTCTCCGATGCTTAAGTCACTATAATGGCAAAAAGGTAATTTCTAGAGAGAGAGAATTTCTAGAGAGAAGTCAGAGCTCAAAATACCAAAATTGGGCAAATGACAGAATGTGTGGAAATGGGTGGCCAAGGCCTCCTATTTATAGGCTTCCTTGGGACCGGACCCGGTTTTAAAGCGGTTTGATGACGGTTCAAGAAAACAAGCGGTAACCGTCACCCATGTTGGTAATGTGCGAACTTGACTTCTCTACGCGTAACGGTAATCGCGGATACGGCAATCGCGCGATACCCGTAAGGCAATCCGGACCTCGTCGGATTTGGGCAATTCGGCGAGGTCCGGATTGCAAGCATGTGTGACGGAACCCGGACGTCCGGATTGCTATGCAACCCGGAGGTCCGGTCCGGACGCGCGTAAAGGCGCTTCCGGACCATTTTGATACCGTGGGAGGTGTTTTTAAACCGAGATGTAATTTTCGACACGTTTACGAGGCCCGAAATGTAAACACGAACCCGAATTGGACATTTATCCATCACTTGCCCCCGAGTCAAGTAACGGTTTAGAACCTTTCTTGACTCTATTTTAAGTTAGGATATTTGTCCAATTTGAGTTTGACGCTAACCTTTTGGTTTTGATCGTTGGTCGGACGCAAGCATCTTGATTTCGTCCGTCGCTTGATTTTCCGGCCGAATGACTTTGTTTCCTATCATCATGGTTAGTGCAATAGGAAATGTATATGCGAATATGATTATCGTCGGAGACATGAGCAAACGGTTAATGCGCTATGCGAACATGCATCTATCCATATGCGTACATAAATAACAGTCACGGCAAGGTTGTAATTACGCAATGCAAGAAATAGAAATCGTACGTTTCTAAAATGACTAAGTGATTACCGAATCGTGAAACATGCGATTGCAACATACGTGTATAGTAATGGATTTGATACGTGCAATGTCAAGACATGCATAGGAGTAGATATTTTAAGAGGAGAGGGTAGAGTGTACCGTAGGGGTTTAGTCTTGAGTGTAGGTAAACTAATCCTTTGATCCTTATCCACAAAGCATCTCTTTGGGATTAGTAAATACACACATCCCCATTTATCCTTCCAGCATCCTAGGAGTTCACCATTCCATTCCCTTTGCAGGTAATTCACTCACTCTTTCCCGAAATTACTTTTGTGCTCAAAATTTCTTCGCCGTCGCGGAGCTTAGATACGTTTTGACAGTTTCGAGTATGATTTTTTGCTTGTTTTTGGAAGTTGACACCACCATTCGACTTGGTTCGTCCCAAGGATTCCAACGCCACCTTCGGAGCCTCCAGGAGCCACCGGACGTGCCCTCACGCGCCGCCACGAGTGGGGCTTCTTCGCCGGAGCGTGTGGGCCACGCGCCGCCTTCCCAACCTCGCCTCGTTGCGGTCCTTACCTTCCCGGAATCGTCTCGACGAGGGGAATCCATTGGGATACTTTTCGTCACGTTTTGAGGTAGTTTAGAAATCCAATTTTAAAAGATAGCTTCGACTTGATTTCGAATGTCGCCGGATTGTTGTTCGTTTGAGCTATTTTTCGTTGTTGACATGTGGGACTGCTTGTTGATGTTTATACGTCGAGTAATTGCTGATTGATTGCCATCATTATCGTTGTTTGTCCATAATTTAGGTGATTTTCCATTTCCATGGGTATTTGATGTAGAATTTCCCGTATCTTCGCGTAGAAGCTTTTTTGGTCGATATGCATGATTTTCCTTTTTGGCGGGTTTTTTGGTTGACGGGGATTGCCCAATAACTTTAGGCATAGTCACTAGTCGTCTTGACGCCTTAGAGAAAAATTTCCCTTAAGCGTTGCCACGTTCGATCCTTACGGTTTGTCGCGTTAATTCCATCGTTTGCATGATAACTCCTTAAGACATTAGTCCCTTCTATGGTACATACCAACTTTACTATGTGCGTGGAACTTGGCTACGTGCGTTGACTTTTGATACGCGCGTTGACTTTGATACGCGCATTGATGTTGATACGCGCGTTGATGTTGATACGCGAGTTGATGTTGATACGTGCGTCGATGTTGATACGCGCGTTGATGTTGATACGCGCGTCGATGTTGAGCGTCAAGTATAAAATGTTGGTTATTACCTGCAAGTATGCTAAAACACTTAGAAAATATTTAAACGATATCTAACGCTTGTTACCATAGATGTCGTTGTATGAGCTTTGTCGATGAGCGTCGTAGGTGTGCTTAGGGGACATAGCTACTCGTTGTATGCAATCCATCTTTGTTGACATGTATGTGCGTACATGGAAATACTTAGAAAATATTCTCCTCTTGTCGACATGCATCCTCGTCGACATGTATGTACGTACATGGAAACACTTAGAAAATATTTTCTCCTTGTTGACATGCAACCTTGTCGACATGTATGTACGTACATGGAAATACTTAGAAAATATTCTCCCCTTGTCGACATGCATCCTCGTCGACATGTATGTACGTACATGGAAACACTTAGAGAATATTTTTTCCTTGTTGACATGCAACCTTGTCGACATGTATGTACGTACATGGAAACACTTAGAAATATTCTCCCCTTGTCGACATGCATCCTCGTCGACATGTATGTACGTACATATAAACACTTAGGAAATATTCTCCCCTTGTCGACATGCATCCTCGTCGACATGTACGTACGTACACGGAAACACTTAGAAAATATTTTCCCCTTGTCGACATGCATCCTTGTCGACATATATGTACGTATATGGAAGCATGATACGTGCGTTAACTTTGATACACGCGTTGATGTTGAAGAGGTTGCCTCCCTTGCGCGATGCTTGTTACTTGCTGCACGAAGACTAATAAGTCTTGTATGGAGCGTTTGTTGCATAAGTGCTTGAACAAGTGTTGGTGCGTGTTTGCACACTGACTGGATTGTTGATAGCACTCTCTAGGATATCGTTGGCTTGCAGTTTCTGTTCTTAGCATAATTCTCGAAAGATCCGACGCAGGGGCGTGTTCCTCGAGCGATTCTTGGTTCTTTATGCTGAGCATGACTGTGCTAACTCCTTCTTGTGATAAGAGAAATAAAGTTGAGGGTTGTGTAGTGGCGTCTTCTCCCCCCCGGTCGAGGGACCGGCCCAAGGAGGAGCGTTACTCCTACTGCGGTAAGTGTTTGTTGATAATTCTTTGTTCACGCTTTTTCTTGCGTGACATTTCGTCACCTGGACATTGTTAAGTGTTGTGATCGCCCTTCTTGGCTAGATTCCAAGGCATGGCGAGATGGGTAGAGCGTAGGATGTTGCAACTTGCACATTGTAGATTTTGTTTGGAGAAGAAGGTGGCAACTTCTGCTTGTTCCGCCGAGTCCTGTTAGAGATGATGGCATTCTTTAATCTGTGCCATCTTTTAGATATGTTGAATTCGTTTCTGAGTCTGTTTGCCCCCCGACTTCTATGCTTGAAGACTTGTTGTAGTTGTTCCTTAGTTGTTGTTTACGACTTGTTCGGTTTGAACTACGTCGTTTGAACTGTGTTTATTGAATGTGGATGACTAGTGACGTAGACATAGTCCCTGCGGTCGTGACCGATAGCCACTTCCTGATTGATAAGTTGAGATGTTCTCCTGATTGCCTGCCTGATGCATTATGCATATTGCCCTTCTTTCCTGAATAGCTTGCCGCTATATGTGTTGCAACCTGCCGAGTATTTTTGCGTATAGCAATATATCTCAACAAGTAGTGTATTTGAAAAGTGTTATCTTGGCTAAGCAAGATACTAGTTTATACCGTCTCTTAGTTCCACTCTAAGGCGACGTTGTACAAAACTCGACTTGTAAATTTTATGAGTTTTAAACAGGATGCGCACCTGCCAGCGTGTATTAACCCGCGTTGGGGAAGCATACGTAAGAATATTATTTGAGAGGAGTTATCTTGGCTAAGCAAGATACTAGTTTATACCGTCTCTTAGTTCCACTCTAAGGCGACGTTGTACAAGACTCGACTTGTAAATTTTATGAGTTTTAAACAGGGAGCGCACCTGCCAGCGTGTATCAACCCGCGTTGGGGAAGCATACGTAAAAACATTTTTGTTTTTGAAGAAGCATTTTGTGAACCCTAAAAAGCTTGTTGATAAAATATTTGAGAAAATATTTTGGCATTGAATGTTATACATCCAAAAAACCGTGTTGATAAATTTTTTTTGGAAAGGTGTTTGATACATAAAATATTTGGTAAAATGTTTGAAAAAATATTTGTGATACATGATTCCTGCGTCCAGGGACCATGTAACATTTTTTTTGAGAATATGAATTGTGATGCATGCTTTCTGCGTCCAGGAACCATGCAACACGGTTTGAAAATCTGTAGTACGGAATTGTCATCTTAACCAGAGGACTTTTGTCGTATAAAACGAACCCTGATGGCGTTCGTAATATGGGAATGCCGACTAGACAGAGGACATTCGCCATAAAGAGTGCACCCTGAACCGGATATACGCACTTGTTATAGAGTGGGGTCGTTGTCTAAACAGAGAACTTCCGTCACTTAAGGGGTGATCAGCCCCGTATGCCTTGGCGTTATTCCAAGGTATTTTAGTAGTAGGTCTTGGAGTTAATCCGAGACATTGCTTGTAGCTGACGCCCTGAATAGTCGTCGTTTTGATAATAAATCCGCAGGTTGTCATTGCGGTATATAGGTTGATTGTGCACATAGCTTGATGGCTTTGTGTTGCCGACATCTTTTTGAGATAGACGCCATAAATCCTTCCTTGAACACAATGCTAAACTTGTATTGTTGAAGTAGATTTTTGTGCATAGGTTACTACTTGGCATCATTCCTGAGAAGTAATCGTAGTGTAACATGTACCTACGAGTAGAGTTGCTTTTGTTAGATAATCGCAATTTTTATAAGTTTGCAAAAGTATGAAGTCATGAAATTTTCTTTTTAGTCATGCATATAATAAATGAAGTAAAGGAATTTGATACGAGGATTCCTTGTTTGTGTAGGAAACTTCCGTGATGGCAGATATGATAAGTGTAGATTATGATAGGCATATGTTAGGTAGAATTGCCGAGCACTTGTCAGCTTGGTGCCCCCCAAGTTGCTTGGCGGTTGTATCGCTGTTTCCTGATTGTTTATATTGTTTCAACTTCTAATAGTGCATGATCTGTCCTTGTTTAATGCCCCCGCCTTGTTTATTATTGCAACATGATTTTTAGTCTTGCGCGTATAAAATGCTTGAGACTTTGTGTTGTTGACGCGAGGAATCTGTGTGTAGTTGTTACTTGGCGTTATTCCAAGGTAATATGCGTCATAATAATGTACCTACGAAAGTAGATTTATCCTTTATTAGATATTTAGAGTTCACACGACGGATTACAAGAAAGTGTCTAGTGATCACTTCTTTTGAAAATTACTGAGGCTAATAAGCATGAGTTGTACTTAATCTTTAAAAGATTTAACATAGATATGCGAAAAAGGAGATAAGGAAGATAAAGGGATTGGTGATGTGTTTGACGTCCTCATAGGTGATTTGTTGGCTAGTTGATTCTGCCACGTGCCACATAGTTTCTCAATGCATCTAGCGTGTTGAGCTCTTCAATCTCCTCTTTTGGGGATGGACAAAAGTTGATGTCATGCCCCCAAGTTTTACTTTGATTGTGTTGTTCTTCAATATCTTTGTCAAGGAAGGCAGTTGTTAGCCCGAGTGGACGGTGAAGTTTACTTTCCGGGAGTTTGAGATTTGCTTCTTCTGCAGTCATACTCCAAAGATTGTACAACTTGTCCCTATTGGTTTCGTAAGTGACGTTGTTTTTCCGGCGTTTGGCGATAGGTGGGTTATTATCCGCCCTTTCTTTTCCCTTGCTTTTTTCTGAGGACTTCGCACGAGGCTTCCTTTGATGCTTATTGCCATGGTCGATATACTTCTTCATTTTTCCTTCTAAGATCAAATTGTTTATGTGAAATCTTAGTCCAACACAGCTTTCGGTTTCGTGGCCGTACACTTCATGATTTTCACACCATTTGCTTTCATCTTCTCCCAATGGTCCCTTGTGGAATTTGGAGGGTTTTTTTCCATAGCTTGGTTTCTTTTATTTCCTTCAGGATGACAGATAACGGTGTGTTTAATGGAACCCATTTGGTGAGATTGGACTCTTTGATCCTTTGGGCATTTGACTGGAATAGCTCCTTTTGTTGTGGTTGCCTCTTTTTCCAGGAGACGTGTATGTCCTTTTGGATTATTGCCTTCAAGGTTCTTGTTGTGAATCCCGTGATTGGGATGTCATCGTCACTAAAAGGTTTTTCCCGTCCCTCCTTGTGACAGATGTCAGCATTGTCTTGGCTTGTCCTTGTGGATGGACCTTCCTTGTGTATTTTGGATGACTCTGCTTGAGTCTTCTTTGGAGGGCTGTCGCCTTGATCAATGAATTGCTTTAATTTGCCTTTGAGGATGAAGCTGTTAATGCGGCTACGTAGGCTGACGCAGCTATCGGTCTCGTGTCCGACGACTTCGTGGTTTTCACACCACTTGTCCTTGTTTCTTCCCAATTGGCCTTTCCTAAAGTTGTTTGGCTCCTTCCACATATTCGCATCTTTCATCTCTCTTAATATCACGGATAGCGGGGCATTCAAAGGAATGTAGTCAGCGATGTTTACTTCTTTTGGCTTCTCGAAACCTCCTTGAAAATGTCGTTTTGACTGAGGCTGCCAATTTCTTCTTTGCTGACCGCTTGAGGGTGGTTTTGCTTGATTCTGCTTTGGGGGTTGTTTCCATGCCTCTTTTTGGTGTAGTGTGTCTTGATGACTTGTGACTCGAGACTTTGTCCCTATCATCTCAGCTTGTTCGTTGATTGGAGGCAAAGGAGGTAACAGGTTGACACCTTTGTACTGGAAGGCTCCTTGGTTGGATGGAGGTGGCTGAGCCGCATATCCTTGGTTCTTTAGAGACTCGTGGAATGCGAGTAACTCTTCTAACGCCGCCATCATTGCTGGAGTAATGGTAGGCATCGGGTTTGTTCCCGTTCTTTGCTCGCTCTGCGGCATTTCTGCCTGGGATTCATCTTCATGTACCTCTGGTTCGAAACTAGGTGGAGGTGCGTGATGTTTGTCTCTTGGCTCCTTGTGCTGTGCGCCGGGCACATTGTCAATCGGTATGGATGAAGCTACGGAAGTAGCACTTGGGATGTGGGAAGGTCCCGACTGGCTTCCTGCTGGCATTTGACCTCCTGAAATTTTGTTTGCCGGGGACTTCTTGGGACGTCCAGGCCTTTTCCTTGTGTTTTTGACCTCTTCGGGAGGGTTGTGATCACTCGTCATGATTTCTGCGTAACGGTAGCTTTTTGTTCGAATCACGTAGACGGCGCCAATGTTGCGTCCGGATTGAATAAGGTCGTGAGGACGCGTCTGTGGTTGTGTGGGCTGTAACCCTTCCGTCGGAGGTTGGGCCACTGACGAGTGTTCAGGCTTGCTCCCAGGTGAGGATTGTGTCTCGGATTGGCTGTGACTCGGTACGGATGTGACTCGATACGATTGCGTCCCAACGTCGGATCCTGCACTAAGGACCAATGCTAGCACGGAGAGGGGGGGTGGTGCTAGCGTAGCCCTCTCCGATGCTTAAGTCACTATAATGGCAAAAAGGTAATTTCTAGAGAGAGAGAATTTCTAGAGAGAAGTCAGAGCTCAAAATACCAAAGTTGGGCAAATGAGAGAATGTGTGGAAATGGGTGGCCAAGGCCTCCTATTTATAGGCTTCCTTGGGACCGGACCCGGTTTTAAAGCGGTTTGATGACGGTTCAAGAAAACAAGCGGTAACCGTCACCCATGTTGGTAATGTGCGAACTTGACTTCTCTACGCGTAACGGTAATCGCGGATACGGCAATCGCGCGATACCCGTAAGGCAATCCGGACCTCGTCGGATTTGGGCAATTCGGCGAGGTCCGGTTTGCGAGCAATCCGGAGGTCCGGATTGCAAGCAACCCGGACCTCCGGGTTGCTTTATGCAACCCGGAGGTCCGGACGCGCGTAAAGGCGCTTCCGGACCATTTTGATACCGTGGGAGGTGTTTTTAAACTGAGATGTAATTTTCGACACGTTTACGAGGCCCGAAATGTAAACACGAACCCGAATTGGACATTTATCCATCAGTCGTCTCTTCAATTCAAGCTTGGTCTCAGATGAAGATTCCAATAGTTCTTTTAGAACTTCAGAAAGATCTTTCTTCGAAGGTTCCACGACTGAAGGGGGAGGTGGAGGTGGATCAAATGAAACTAAGCCCTTTGAGTAAAGGCAGAGTCTTCTTTGAAAAATTCGAATTTGACCCACCATTTAATCGAGACACTTCTTCCTAAATAAGGAATATCGGCAACTAATTTTCCGAATCGATTAATAGGCATTTTAGCCATAACAATTTTCCATTTCAAAATCCATGGGACCTTGTAGAGAGCTGTAAAAATAAGCTCATGATGTTTTATAGATGAATTTACCTCTTCAAATTGTTCATAAACTTTCCTGATTTTATCTGGGAAGATAATTGGATTTGCTCCTCATGTATAAAACCATTTTATTAATTTGGAGATCCATTCTTTTATCCAAAAGAAACCAATTTTTATTTAACCATTCTGCAGGTTACTCAATCTGTAGATTTTGACTCTGTCACCAGAGGTAACAGCCAGGAGTGGGCTTATTCTAAAGCCTTCATCAAAAGGGTTTTAACACCAGATCAATGGAATGGTGATCTATTTCGTTATCACGAAATACCAAAAACAAAACACGTGTTCAATTACTTTGATTATATCAAAGCATGGGAAGGTGCTTTCTACTACGAAAATCGTCAGTAGAAGCACACATGGTTTCTTCAAATTCTAGATTTCTACACCACTAAAATTCCTCAGTGGTTTATAAAATGGTTTTATACATGGGGAGCAAATCCAATTATCTTCCCAGATAAAATCAGGAAAGCTTATGAACAATTTGAAGAGGTAAATTCATCTCTAAAACATCTTGAGCTTATTTTTACAGCTCTCTACAAGGTCCCATGGATTTTGAAATGGGAAATTGTTATGGCTAAAATTCCTATTAATCTATTCGGAAAATTAGTTGCCGATATTCCTTATTTAGGAAGAAGGGTCTCGATTAAATGGTGGGACAAATTCGAATTTTTCAAAGAAGACTTTGCCTTTACTCAAAAGGGCTTAGTTTCATTTGATCCACATCCACCTCCCCCTTCAGTCGTGGAACCTTCGAAGAAAGATCTTTCTGAAGTTCTAAAAGAACTATTGGAATTTTCATCTGAAACCAAGCTCGAATTGAAGAGACGACTTAAAGAGATTCTTTACGAATCTGAAGGTGAAAAAGATATAGAGGCTAATATCAGCCAAAAAACAGATGACACTATGCAGGATTCTCAAGATCCTTTTGCATAAATGTCTACGGATAATAATCCGTTTAAATGTAAGTAATTATACACTTATTAGTGTAAATTTAAAATTAATTAGTATTATGCACTTATTAGTGTAAATTAAAAAATTAATTAGTAAACTTTATTATTTATGAATAGTAAATATTATTTTAGATGGATGGATGCATGAGTAAATACGTGGATGCCATGCATTAAAAGAAAGTTAGTCTAAAAGGACATTTTCTATCAGGAGGGAATCTTGACAAACAACTCATGAAGACTTCTCAAACGTGGATGGCATGCAAAGAAGATAGAGAAGAAGGCTTCAAGGAGTAATCATTATGTCTCCCACTCAATTAGATGTATACATAAAACCTCTTATGAAAGCTAGAGGCAGACTTTAGAGAGTGCTATCTTTACATACATACTTGAGTGCTTTTGTTATATGTGTATTTGTCTTGAGTGTTGTCTTTCTCTTTGCATACACCAAGACAAATGCAAAGAGAAAGACAGCACTCAAGACAAAGAAACATATAACAAAAGCACTCAAGTATGTATGTAAAGATAGCACTCTCCAAAGTCTGCCTCTAGCTTTCATAAGAGGTTCTATTTATACATCTAATTGAGTGGGAGACATAATGATTACTCCTTGAAGCCTTCTTCTCTATCTCCTTTGCATGCCATCCACGTTTGAGAAGTTTTCATGAGTTGTTTGTCAAGATTACCTTCTGATAGAAAATGTCATTTTAGACTAACTTTATTTTTATGCATGGCATCCACGTATTTATTCATGCATCCATCCATCTAAAATAATTTTTACTATTCATAAATAATAAAGTTTACTAATTAAATTTTTAATTTACACTAATAAGTGCATAATACTAATTAATTTTAAATTTACACTAATAAGTGCATAATTACTTACATTTAAACAGATTATTATCCGTAGACATTTATGCAAAAGGATCTTGAGAATCCTGCATTGTGCCATCTGTTTTTTGGCTGCTATTAGCCTCTACATCATATTCACCTTCAGATTCGTAAAGAATCTCTTTAAGTCGTCTCTTCAATTCAAGCTTGGTCTCAGATGAAGATTCCAATAGTTCTTTTAGAACTTCAGAAAGATCTTTCTTCGAAGGTTCCACGACTGAAGGGGGAGGTGGAGGTGGATCAAATGAAACTAAGCCCTTTTGAGTAAAGGCAGAGTCTTCTTTGAAAAATTCGAATTTGTCCCACCATTTAATCGAGACCCTTCTTCCTAAATAAGGAATATCGGCAACTAATTTTCCGAATCGATTAATAGGCATTTTAGCCATAACAATTTCCCATTTAAAAATCCATGGGACCTTGTAGAGAGCTGTAAAAATAAGCTCATGATGTTTTAGAGATGAATTTACCTCTTCAAATTGTTCATAAACTTTCCTGATTTTATCTGGGAAGAAAATTGGATTTGCTCCTCATGTATAAAACCATTTTATTAATTTGGAGATCCATTCTTTTATCCAAAAGAAACCAATTTTTATTTAACCATTCTGCAGGTTACTCAATCTGTAGACTTTGACTCTGTCACCAGAGGTAACAGCTAGGAGTGGGCTTATTCTAAAGCCTTCATCAAAAGGGTTTTAACACCAGATCAATGGAATGGTGATCTATTTCGTTATCACGAAATACCAAAAACAAAACACGTGTTCAATTACTTTGATTATATCAAAACATGGGAAGGTGCTTTCTACTACGAAAATCGTCAGTAGAAGCACACATGGTTTCTTCAATTTCTAGATTTCGACACCACTAAAATTCCTCAGTGGTTTATAAAATGGTTTTATACATGGGGAGCAAATCCAATTATCTTCCCAGATAAAATCAGGAAAGCTTATGAACAATTTGAAGAGGTAAATTCATCTCTAAAACATCTTGAGCTTATTTTTACAGCACTCTACAAGGTCCCATGGATTTTGAAATGGGAAATTGTTATGGCTAAAATTCCTATTAATCTATTCAGAAAATTAGTTGCCGATATTCCTTATTTAGGAAGAAGGGTCTCGATTAAATGGTGGGACAAATTCAAATTTTTCAAAGAAGACTTTGCCTTTACTCAAAAGGGCTTAGTTTCATTTGATCCACATCCACCTCCCCCTTCAGTCGTGGAACCTTCGAAGAAAGATCTTTCTGAAGTTCTAAAAGAACTATTGGAATTTTCATCTGAAACCAAGCTCGAATTGAAGAGACGACTTAAAGAGATTCTTTACGAATCTGAAGGTGAAAAAGATATAGAGGCTAATATCAGCCAAAAAACAGATGACACTATGCAGGATTCTCAAGATCCTTTTGCATAAATGTCTACGGATAATAATCCGTTTAAATGTAAGTAATTATACACTTATTAGTGTAAATTTAAAATTAATTAGTATTATGCACTTATTAGTGTAAATTAAAAAATTAATTAGTAAACTTTATTATTTATGAATAGTAAATATTATTTTAGATGGATGGATGCATGAGTAAATACGTGGATGCCATGCATTAAAAGAAAGTTAGTCTAAAAGGACATTTTCTATCAGGAGGGAATCTTGACAAACAACTCATGAAGACTTCTCAAACGTGGATGGCATGCAAAGAAGATAGAGAAGAAGGCTTCAAGGAGTAATCATTATGTCTCCCACTCAATTAGATGTATACATAAAACCTCTTATGAAAGCTAGAGGCAGACTTTAGAGAGTGCTATCTTTACATACATACTTGAGTGCTTTTGTTATATGTGTATTTGTCTTGAGTGTTGTCTTTCTCTTTGCATACACCAAGACAAATGCAAAGAGAAAGACAGCACTCAAGACAAAGAAACATATAACAAAAGCACTCAAGTATGTATGTAAAGATAGCACTCTCCAAAGTCTGCCTCTAGCTTTCATAAGAGGTTCTATTTATACATCTAATTGAGTGGGAGACATAATGATTACTCCTTGAAGCCTTCTTCTCTATCTCCTTTGCATGCCATCCACGTTTGAGAAGTTTTCATGAGTTGTTTGTCAAGATTACCTTCTGATAGAAAATGTCATTTTAGACTAACTTTATTTTTATGCATGGCATCCACGTATTTATTCATGCATCCATCCATCTAAAATAATTTTTACTATTCATAAATAATAAAGTTTACTAATTAAATTTTTAATTTACACTAATAAGTGCATAATACTAATTAATTTTAAATTTACACTAATAAGTGCATAATTACTTACATTTAAACAGATTATTATCCGTAGACATTTATGCAAAAGGATCTTGAGAATCCTGCATTGTGCCATCTGTTTTTTGGCTGCTATTAGCCTCTACATCATATTCACCTTCAGATTCGTAAAGAATCTCTTTAAGTCGTCTCTTCAATTCAAGCTTGGTCTCAGATGAAGATTCCAATAGTTCTTTTAGAACTTCAGAAAGATCTTTCTTCGAAGGTTCCACGACTGAAGGGGGAGGTGGAGGTGGATCAAATGAAACTAAGCCCTTTTGAGTAAAGGCAGAGTCTTCTTTGAAAAATTCGAATTTGTCCCACCATTTAATCGAGACCCTTCTTCCTAAATAAGGAATATCGGCAACTAATTTTCCGAATCGATTAATAGGCATTTTAGCCATAACAATTTCCCATTTAAAAATCCATGGGACCTTGTAGAGAGCTGTAAAAATAAGCTCATGATGTTTTAGAGATGAATTTACCTCTTCAAATTGTTCATAAACTTTCCTGATTTTATCTGGGAAGAAAATTGGATTTGCTCCTCATGTATAAAACCATTTTATTAATTTGGAGATCCATTCTTTTATCCAAAAGAAACCAATTTTTATTTAACCATTCTGCAGGTTACTCAATCTGTAGACTTTGACTCTGTCACCAGAGGTAACAGCTAGGAGTGGGCTTATTCTAAAGCCTTCATCAAAAGGGTTTTAACACCAGATCAATGGAATGGTGATCTATTTCGTTATCACGAAATACCAAAAACAAAACACGTGTTCAATTACTTTGATTATATCAAAACATGGGAAGGTGCTTTCTACTACGAAAATCGTCAGTAGAAGCACACATGGTTTCTTCAATTTCTAGATTTCGACACCACTAAAATTCCTCAGTGGTTTATAAAATGGTTTTATACATGGGGAGCAAATCCAATTATCTTCCCAGATAAAATCAGGAAAGCTTATGAACAATTTGAAGAGGTAAATTCATCTCTAAAACATCTTGAGCTTATTTTTACAGCACTCTACAAGGTCCCATGGATTTTGAAATGGGAAATTGTTATGGCTAAAATTCCTATTAATCTATTCAGAAAATTAGTTGCCGATATTCCTTATTTAGGAAGAAGGGTCTCGATTAAATGGTGGGACAAATTCAAATTTTTCAAAGAAGACTTTGCCTTTACTCAAAAGGGCTTAGTTTCATTTGATCCACATCCACCTCCCCCTTCAGTCGTGGAACCTTCGAAGAAAGATCTTTCTGAAGTTCTAAAAGAACTATTGGAATTTTCATCTGAAACCAAGCTCGAATTGAAGAGACGACTTAAAGAGATTCTTTACGAATCTGAAGGTGAAAATGATGTAGAGGCTAATATCAGCCAAAAAACAGATGACACTATGCAGGATTCTCAAGATCCTTTTGCATAAATGTCTACGGATAATAATCCGTTTAAATGTAAGTAATTATACACTTATTAGTGTAAATTTAAAATTAATTAGTATTATGCACTTATTAGTGTAAATTAAAAAATTAATTAGTAAACTTTATTATTTATGAATAGTAAAAATTATTTTAGATGGATGGATGCATGAGTAAATACGTGGATGCCATGCATTAAAAGAAAGTTAGTCTAAAAGGACATATTCTATCAGGAGGGAATCTTGACAAACAACTCATGAAGACTTCTCAAACGTGGATGGCATGCAAAGAAGATAGAGAAGAAGGCTTCAAGGAGTAATCATTTTGTCTCCCACTCAATTAGATGTATAAATAGAACCTCTTATGAAAGCTAGAGGCAGACTTTGAAGAGTGCTATCTTTACATACATACTTGAGTGCTTTTGTTATATGTGTATTTGTCTTGAGTGTTGTCTTTCTCCTTGCATACACCAAGACAAATGCAAAGAGAAAGACAGCACAGTCAGCACTCAAGACAAATACACATATAACAAAAGCAATCAAGTATGTATGTAAAGATTGCACTCTCCAAAGTCTGCCTCTAGCTTTCGTAAAAGGTTCTATTTATACATCTAATTGAGTGGGAGACATAATGATTACTCCTTGAAGCCTTCTTCTTTATCTTCTTTGCATGCCATCCACGTTTGAGAAGTCTTCATGAGTTGTTTGTCAAGATTACCTCCTGATAGAAAATGTCCTTTTAGACTAACTTTATTTTTATGCATGGCATCCACGTATTTATTCATGCATCCATCCATCTAAAATAATTTTTACTATTCATAAATAATAAAGTTTACTAATTAATTTTTAAATTTACACTAATAAGTGCACAATTACTTACATTTAAAAATATTATTATTCGTAGACATTTATACAAAGGATCTTGAGAATCATGTATAGTATCATCTGTTTTTTGGCTGCTATTAGCCTCTACATCATTTTCACCTTCAGATTCGTAAAGAATCTCCTTAAGTCGTCTCTTCAATTCGAGCTTGGTCTCAGATGAAGATTCCAATAGTTCTTTTAGAACTTCAGAAAGATCTTTCTTCGAAGGTTCCACGACTGAAGGGGGAGGTGGAGGTGGATCAAATGAAACTAAGCCCTTTTGAGTAAAGGCAGAGTCTTCTTTGAAAAATTCGAATTTGTCCCACCATTTAATCGAGACCCTTCTTCCTAAATAAGGAATATCGGCAACTAATTTTCCGAATCGATTAATAGGCATTTTAGCCATAACAATTTCCCATTTCAAAATCCATGGGACCTTGTAGAGAGCTGTAAAAATAAGCTCATGATGTTTTAGAGATGAATTTACCTCTTCAAATTGTTCATAAACTTTCCTGATTTTATCTGGGAAGAAAATTGGATTTGCTCCTCATGTATAAAACCATTTTATTAATAAAAATTGGTTTCTTTTGGATAAAAGAATGGATCTCCAAATTAATAAAATGGTTTTATACATGGGGAGCAAATCCAATTATCTTCCCAGATAAAATCAGGAAAGTTTATGAACAATTTGAAGAGGTAAATTCATCTCTAAAACATCATGAGCTTATTTTTACAGGTCTCTACAAGGTCCCATGGATTTTGAAATGGAAAATTGTTATGGCTAAAATGCCTATTAATCGATTCGGAAAATTAGTTGCCGATATTCCTTATTTAGGAAGAAGGGTCTCGATTAAATGGTGGGACAAATTCGAATTTTTCAAAGAAGACTCTGCCTTTACTCAAAAGGGCTTAGTTTCATTTGATCCACCTCCACCTCCCCCTTCAGTCGTGGAACCTTCGAAGAAAGATCTTTCTGAAGTTCTAAAAGAACTATTGGAATCTTCATCTGAGACCAAGCTCGAATTGAAGAGACGACTTAAAGAGATTCTTTACGAATCTGAAGGTGAAAATGATGTAGACGCTAATAGCAGCCAAAAAACAGATGACACTACGCAGGATTCTCAAGATCCTTTTGCATAAATGTCTACGGATAATAATTCGTTTAAATGTAAGTAATTATGCACTTATTAGTGTAAATTTAAAATTAATTAGTATTATGCACTTATTAGTGTAAATTAAAAAATTAATTAGTAAACTTTATTATTTATGAATAGTAAAAATTATTTTAGATGGATGGATGCATGAATAAATGCGTGTATGCCATGCATAAAAAGAAAGTTAGTCTAAAAGGACATTTTCTATCAGGAGGGAATCTTAACAAACAAATCATGAAGACTTCTCAAACGTGGATGGCATGCAAAGAAGATAGAGAAGAAGGCTTCAAGGAGTAATCATTATGTCTCCCACTCAATTAGATGTATAAATAGAACCTCTTATGAAAGCTAGAGGCAGACTTTGGAGATTGCTATCTTTACATACATACTTGCATTGTTATCAGAACCGGACCGGACCGGCGGTCCGATCGGGTTCGGACCGGAACCGGACCCCTCCCCGGTCCTGTTTGAGTATTTCCGGAGGATGTACGCGAACCCGGTTCTAAATGCCGGTTTTTATCGAACCGTCTGGTTTTGAGTGAACCGGGCGGTTCTCCGATTCTCCGGTTCGGGCTTATTCTTTAAAATTAAAAAAAAAAATTAGGGCTTATAGTTTTTTTGACATCCTCTCTGCGCCGCAACTCACAATCAAGGTCACTAGGTCAGTCGAGAGAAGGAAAATGGAGATTGGAGAAGAGGAGCTCCAATTGGAGAAAATGAGCACCGCCCCCGCAGCGCCGTAGCAGAGAGACAACGAGGAGCCCCGCAGCAGAGAGACAACGAGGAGCTCCGCACCGCCCACAACCATCGCCCGATTGGAGAAGAGGAGCTCCGCCTTGCAGCCACCGCCCACAGCCGCTACACATCCAAGGACAACCTCGCCACCTAGTTTGCCCACTCCGACCACCTCGGCGTGGTCAAGGAATCAGTCCTCCCTCTAAGGTATAAGCCTAGTTTGCTCCCTCGACCACCTCCGGTACGAAGATATATGAGCCACCGATTTTGTGGTTGACTGCTTCGATTCCACCCGGGATCTGGTCCTTCTGCCTTTAGGATTATTTTTTATCAAAGTTGAAGGATGGAGAAAGATGCGTAAGAGGAGATGTTTGGTGAAGAGAGAAGGGGATGAAGAAGGGAAGAAAGTCCAATAATATGGATCTGAAAAATACAGAGGGATTAAAGTGACTAAGCAGAAGGACCAACACGTAAGTGATTGAACATTGTGTCAGTAACCTGTCGGACCGGGTTCGAACCGGGTAGAACCGTCCGAACCGTGAACCGGTAGCCATGGCGGTTCGACCTCCGGTCCGGTCCTGATAACACTGCATACTTGAATGCTTTTGTTATCTTGAGTGCTGTCTTTCTCCTTGCATTTGTCTTGGTGTATGTACCTGGGAAGAGTTTGGTATCATTAAAATTATGAGCATTTTAATGGTAATTGCTAATTTGTGGATTTTCGGTTTAAAGGGAAAAATCAGACCTAAAAACAGTTTTACAAATAGACTGCTTATTTTGATGCACACTGTTTTATATCCGTATATTTTTAAGGGAAAAATCGGACCGGAGATATTGGTACCCGACCGAAAAAAGGTAAAAAAGCCACTCGGACCAGTCCGGTTTCACCTCTAATTACTAGTTGTTTGTTGATATCCTTCCGTATTGTTCTAAACTTTCCGGTTTTGATTGCAGCTACACTGTTTGTACGGGCACTTGGTTTTAAATAAAAAATCTGTCGTAGCTGTGTCTTTACCTTATTTTGTAATCACATTAGCTCTTAAATAATATATCAGCTATATAAATAAAAAAAAGAACTTGTTGATGTTGAAACACGCATAAAGAAACCAGTGCAGTTTCACAAACTCAATCTCAAAATTCAATTAGTTTCCCACCAATAAAGCATCTAGAACACTTTTGATCGCCCGCAATTGCATTGAAAGAGATTTCATTATACAGAAGCTCTGATATATGTTAAACCCATTTTCACGGCTATAACCACAACTGAGTGATAGTTGATCTCTGGTCCTTTCATTTTCTGCTAATTATCTAAGAAAAAAATTGTTAGGATTACTCCATAACCCATTTTTTTAATCCAAACAAAAAAAATAAAGGGGTTTGTGACATAAAAAGAAAAATTAATCAAATTTACTTGTAAAAGTTACAGTTTCTCATATTCAGGTCTAAAGCAGTGATTAACACTAGAGAAATTGCTTCTTTGTAGCTAAACAAGTCACCAATTTCTGCACTTTAATTAGAACAAAAATGAACGATATTTTGGAAGATGCATGTACTTTGAAAATGCGGAAGAAATGGATGGGGGAGATGACAATTAGTGAGTAACGTCTTTGCTGCAGAGATGCTCAGAGAGATGCAGCCATCAGCTGGACTAGCTATGTCCTGAATAGTTTTTTTTATATTAATTGTCTAGGTTGGGCAGAATACATGAAAGGACATAGAATTAATATGGTTCCTATAAAACGTTGCAGACACAGAACAACGTGATGAATTTGTATAATTACTTTTAGCATTGTTACATTTTTCTAATAATTTTGTATGAGCTGTTTTTTTTTAAAGAAGCTAATATTTTTTTTAGAAGTTAATATTTCTTTGGCCAAAAAAAAGAAGAAGCTAATATTTTAGAAAGTATGTTATTATATGTTATTTATTGGAAAGTGAGTCATGAAATTTAGCAAATAAAAAAAGGGTTAACAGGTCTTTTGGTCCATAATGTTTGACAATTTTTGGGTTTTGGTCAATAATGTTTTTTTAACCTAGTTTTGGTACCATATATTTGCAAATTTTTCTAGTTTTGGTCTAACCGTTACATTCCGTCCATTTTTTTTTACATGTGCAAGTCACGTGATCCACCCTAAACTTTCAATTTTGTTCAATTTAGTCCCTCTAATACTTTCCTAACCCTTTTTTTTGTTCAATTTAGTCCCGAAATTTTAAAAATTCAATTGGACCTATTGTCCAATTGGGGTCAATTTTGAAACTTCGGGACTAAATTGAACAAAAAAAATGGTTAAGAAAGTATTAGAGGGACTAAATTTAAAGTTTATAGTAGATCACGTGACTTGAACATGTCAAAAAATGGACGGAATGTAACGGTTAGACCAAAACTAGAAAAATTTGCAAACATATGGTACCAAAACTAGGTTAAAAAAAACATCATTGACCAAAACCCAAAAGTTGTCAAACATCATGGACCAAAAGACTTGTTAACCCATAAAAAAATGCATAAGTATGATTCAAATTAGAAAATAAAACTAGGTTAAATTTATAACTATTTTTTTTTTTTGGGTAAAATACCATTATAGGAGGGAGCGAATCACTATTCTATAATAACACACTACTCTTTAATTGTCAAAATTAAAATAGGAACCACACACACGAATAACTAACTATTGTAGATGCTCTTGGTTAACTTTTGAACCAAGGTTTTCAGTTAGCTTAGGGGTGAAGAAAACATGATGAAAGAAGTGTGTGCGAAATGGGTAGATCTAGCCTACTACCTTCCCTTCCGACGTTAAGTTACTCTACGCCATAGCCCCGCAGAAATTCAGCAGCACAGCATGTTAGGATTTATCATTGACCTGGCTGGGTCATTGGTTGACGTTAATCAATAATTAATTGACTGCATAATGACAGTTTCGGAGCTAAGAAAGAAAGATGTTAAAATCTGTTCATGATTTACATCCAGGCTAAAATATCACCGCACGACGTCCGTCCGTTCCGGCGGGCCGTGAATTGACGGCTGGGATCGCGTGAATACACGCGCTAAAGTCTCAAATATCATTTCAGGTTCATGCCCAACCAATTTCTCTCTCTGAATTGCTTGAGACCCCTTTACTTGCTGCAGTTTTCATTTCTTCCTCACGAAGTGCTGACGTTCTTCGTCTTCAATCAAATTAGGGTTCGGGAAGTACTCCACTGAGCTGCAGTTTGAAGGTGATTCAATTCCCATTGCAGAAGCAACAGAATTTTGGCCTAGTTTTACCTTGGGTGGCTTTGCAGCTTGGTTTCATCTCGTCTAAGATCTGGGCAAGTTTGGCGCCTCGTTAGCGGACTCGTGCGGTTCCAAACCTATGCCTAGCGTTTCTGCTTAATTCGTTGTCGAGGGCTTTAATGATTTCGTCCGCGTCGAGGTGGAGCAAGTGGTAAGTGGTTTATGGTTTTGAGCTTTCCTGACTGTTTTTATTGTCAATGAGCGTTTATTCAAGTTCTTCTAGTGTTCTTGATGGGAAATTCTAAGGTCGTGTCTGTGAGGTTCGGGGATCATCGCGAGGTTGACAATTTTATATTTGGATATGCTCGGTTCAATTATATTGGGATTTTCTCAGTATTCAAATAGATCTCTCTCATTTATTGTGGTTCGCTGATTTTTACCTGTAACTTTAGTTCTGAGATAGTTGTAGCGAAAGATAATTCTTTTTGGATTGATTAATATGGCATGTCAATAGTTCTTGACCTGCAGCTGAAAGAAGAAGCTCGGTATTGATCTGGTGCTGATGTTTGTAAATTCTTAATTTTTCAGATCATGGAAGTATTGGGAAAATCATAAGCCCCCCAAGTGAAAATGCGTGGTAGGAATCAGAGTTTCCCTGTAGGATATTACCAAAACACATTCAGTGCAGCTGGTGAATCTGAGGGATCTGGTAGTTCAGGGCGCATGGATGCGGAGTTCAGTGCTTCAGAGGATTCAACTGTTCCTTTCAGGAAATGCATCAATTTAAATTCAGACAAAGGATCTGCCTTCTTCGTCCCTTCAGTAGTCGTTCCTTTGTCAGGCATGTTGCCTTCTGAAAGAAAACAATTGATACATAGGTTAAAACATGAACTTGAACAGATACGGATTCTTCAGAAAAAAATAGATTTTCAGCGAGCCAATGGTGTTGCAGTGTCATCCTCTCTTAGCTGTACTAATGGAAAGCTGGGCCCTAAAGCTGTGAAGAAATCTGCATCGACTTCCGGTCCAGATAAAAAGGCAAAGCCCACTAGTTGTAGCAAGGGGCCTTTGGTTCGAGATAGTTCAGGCAAGCTGGAGTCAGCCAAGCAGGTTTCAGCTACCCAGGCTGCTGATACTATGTTGATGAAAAGGTGTGAAAACCTGTTGAAGCAGTTGATGACCCATACCTACAGCTGGGTGTTCAGCAAACCTGTTGATGTAGTTGCTCTAAATATTCCTGATTATTTAGAGGTAATCAAGCATCCGATGGATTTGGGGACTGTAAAAGGCAAACTAAGTTCAAATGCTTACTCTAGCCCATTGGAGTTTGTTGCTGATGTTAGGCTTACTTTCACCAATGCAATGACCTATAATCCACCTGGAAATGACGTCCACATCATGGCTGATACTCTCAGTAAATATTTTGAAGTCAGATGGAAAGCTATTGAGAAGAAATTGATGGTCAATGACACACAGAAGTTGCCACTTAAATCAGGTCCTCATCATGAGGATAAAGAAGTGTTGATGTCAATGCCTCCCTCAAAGAAAAGGAAAGTATCTTCTATTCAATATGAAGTTGCGCCAGAGCCAGCTAAGCCGATCATGACAGATGAGGAGAAGCACAGTCTGGGCCGACAATTGGAATATATGGATGATATGCCTGAAACTATTGTTGATTTCTTGAAAGAGCAAAGTTTAAATGGTCGAGAATCTGGTGAAGAAGAAATTGAGATTGATATCGATGATCTCAGCAATGATGCACTTCTTATGCTAAGAAAATTAGTTAATGACCATTTGCAACAAAAACAAAAGAATCAAGTTGGGGATGAACAATGTGAAATAGAGGTTTGCCTCCTTGCATATCCTCTGATGGGATATAATCCTGTAAAATGTTGAGAGTTATATTAATTAGAATATGTATATAAACATTTGTTTTCTTGTTGGCTGTCATGCAGATTGTGCACGAGGCAGGATTTAGCAATTCCTCTATGCAGCCAAGTAAAGGTTATTCTCAAGCCTCATTTATGTGATTTAATTAATTAAACTTAAGCAACTCACTGCTCACAAGTTTCCATTTTGCTGGAGCTTATATTCAAATTCAAATTGGTCAGATTTGGTTAAACTTGCAGTTAACGGGGATGAGGATGTTGATATTGGTGGTAATGAACCTCCTGTATCAAGCTACAGCAAGGTGGATAGAGAAACAGGTGCAAGCCTCAGAGATACCAAAAGCATTAGTTCAGGGAGTTCCAGTGGTAAGTTCATTTTGTTCTGGGATAAAGTTCACTTGTTTTTTGGTCTCTTTAGAATGGTGAGAGCAGTGAAAGCCTAACATGCTCCCATAATAGTTGCAATTGAAAGTAATTTATAGGGATAGGCCCAGTCATTAGGTTGGCATGATCATGGATATAATCCTGAATGGAATCTATATCAATCTATTTGGCATTCTGCTCTGCTTGCTCTAGTAAACAATAACATCTCTATGGCACAATGTCCAGTGTCCACACTTATCGTCTCTCGGCGTCCATTTGTTCCTGTACCATGACAATATTTTGGTTGGGATGATTAGAGGCCTGTCGGTTTAGTCTTTGTTCTGCTTTCTTTTGCTCTTTAAATGAAGATGAGTTCTCTTTTTTTTTTTCTTTTTTTTTTTGTTTCTCTGATCTTATGTCTACGGCAGATTCGAACAGTTCAACAGATAGTGAATCCGATAATGCTATGGTTCCAGACCCGGAAACTGCATCAAAGGTATAGCATCCCCCCCTCCTCTCAACTATGATTCTATGAATTGGACTATGGAATATTTTTTAAGCTTGGTTTGTTTTGCTCAGGTTCAAGAAACTGCGGGTTCTGAAGTCCAACCGAATGAAAAGAGGAGTGGCAGCCCAGTTGATGTAAATAGTGAGTTTTCACGTAGAACATACCTTCTCTAGTCACTAATATCATGTCAAACATGGGGCTTTTCTCATTGTTCTGTTCACTTCTAGTTTCATCCATGAGATCCCTCCTATATAAGTCATAACATTCCTTGGTTCATTTGATTTCAAGTTCTTCTTATCCATTTAATATTTTTTGCAGTGTCTTGGTGTGAATAATCCATGATACTTCAGTTAATTTGTTTGACCTACTGAAGAATTGCATGGTTTTGCGTTTTGAAACGGTTTTCGATTATCGTTCTTGCTTCAGTAACATATGTGTAAACAATCTGAAACATATTCATCATGTGTATATACTATATATAACTCCACATACTTTGTTTTCTTGTGATCCTTGATTTTGATTGCTTTGACATCTTACAAACCATATGTTTAGCGCTTTTTACTACACCATGATATTCACTGGTACCAAATGCTGCATATATTTTTATTTTCTATTTTCTGCTGTGCCATGATGTTGGCCGGTCTTTCAACCATTTCATTATCTGAATCAATGCTTTTAATGCATAACGTAAGCAGTATTCATAACCTTCAATCAATCTGCAGAATATAGTGGCTTGGATCAGCATGAGCAGACCTCCCTTCAAAAAACAAATTCTACTGAACCAGACAGCCCTCAAGATGGTAAGAATAGGTGGTGAAAAAGTTGTCATCTGTTGGAAGGGTTGGGATCTCATGCCTCCTAATTCACCATTTTAGGGGAAACTGCTGCCAGTGAAGGTCATGTATCTCCAGGGAAGCGTTACAGAGCAGCTTTACTAAAAAATAGGTTTGCTGAGACAATTTTAAAAGCAAAGGAAAAGACGCTCAGTCAGGTCCGAAGAATGCCTTTGCTATCAGTTGCTATTTACGAGGTGCTATTTATTCTTGAACTCTCTAATGTATTCTAGCTGTAACTAGGCCGACAATGGTGATCCTGAGAAGCTGCGCAAGGAGAAAGAAGAGCTTGAAATGCAGCGAAGAAAAGGTAGTAGTGTGTGTTACTTTAATGATTATATGAGATGGTTTTCAAGGTGGTATATATGGGGATATCTGTGGCTCTCTTGTGGTGTTTACCTTTTTTTGGCTTGAATTTGAACAGAGAGGGCTCGTCTACAAGCAGAGGCCAAGGCTGCCGAAGATGCTCAAAGACAAGCAGAAGCTAAAGCTGTAGCCGAGGCTAAAAGGAAGAGGGAGCAGGAAAGAGAGGCTGCTCGCCAGGCCTTAATGAAGGTTAGTAAAAAGCAGATAGCTACTCTTATGTTCAGTTTGCTACTTAATCTGTCACTAGACCGCATTAAAATCTGAATCCTAGACACCCGAGGCATGGATGATACAGTTTACGTATAGGCTTTTGGATTTTAATAGAGGACAAACCTCGTTTCAGGCTATGCTATTATGATATATACATGTGATCTGATGATGTATGTGATCCATTACTTGGGATCATCTCGTCTTCTCTACAGATGGAGAAAACTGTTGAAATAAATGAGAACTCACGGTTCCTGGAGGACTTAGAAATGCTAAGCTCGGTCCCCACTGATAATCTACCCAGCTCAGCTGAGGAGACGAGCCCTGAGCTAGCTGCTATGGACAGGCTGGGGAGTTTCAATATCGGTGGGAGCAACCCGTTGGAGCAGCTTGGGCTGTTCATGAAAGACGATGATGAGGATGAAGAGCATGAACCGCAAATGCATCCATCTGTAAATGTTGGAAATGATGTGGAAGAAGGTGAAATCGATTGATGCTCCTCTCTTCTGTAGTGTTTCATTCATGTGGTGTTCAACATTTTGTGCCAAGTTATGTACGTTGTTGGACTGAACAGAAAGGGCTGCATGTTTGCTTCCAAAAAAAATAAAGAAAATCTAAAATCAGAGTGCTTATATTCTGTGTATCTTGTATTTATTTATACACTGCTTGTTCCAAATATATATTATATTAAGTAACATCGGGTAGGTAATAGGTAATTGAATTATCGTTTAAGAACACTGTTCAAATATTGTATTTTGCCTTCTGCTCAATTGTATTTCTGAAAGTTGTACTTGGACATAATTTTGTGAGTCTAATTTTATGTATACCTTAACTGATGTAAAAAAAAGAAAAATCAACTGTATAGAAACATGGCTAAGATATCAAAGTTGAAATTCTACTCGATTTCTCAGGTTCAACACATTTTTTGTGTGCAAAGGTTTAACACATTGATGAGGTTTATGTATGGTACATTTACTTCCATTTATTTCTAACCAGGTGTACTCAAGTGTAAATCTTTTGGAATTTTAGGTACCGTGCCTATTGATCAGTTTTCTCTTTTAAAAAATTTGTTCCATCATATTAGTCGGAAAATGATATAATATCGTTGAGAAGAATACCGAATGTTATACCCTATCTGTACTACACTTGTATAAACAACAACCGAATGTTAAGAAAACATGAAATCATTGCCACATTGACCTCCATAATGACTACCGTATCGTAGTAATCTTGGACACCAAGATATAGACCTCCTTGAATCGTAACAAAGAACAATCACATTTGGTAATCTCCATCAATCTTCCATAATTGGCAGGCATCCAAATATTATTTTGTAGAAAAACACTAGAAATGCAAACAAATCTTAGCCATCGTATCTCTCTAGTTTCTATGAAACAGAATTTAACGTAACGGAATTTACCGACTTCATGAAAGAGGAAATCCTCACACGGTCCTTCTGGATACCATCTGGACCACAAATACCACTGCTAACATCAATCCCATCTGGTTTTAGAGTAGAGAGAGCTTCACCCGCGTTGTCTGGATTGATTCCCCCTGCTAATAGCCAACCGTACTTGCTTTTCATACTCGGAAGCTTAAACTGAGCCCAGTTGAATCCTTTGCCGCTGCACATATATTATATGAATTGACCTCTTAATAAACTTCAACAGGACAAGAACAGTGTAGTTCGGTATTATAGCTTTCATTTCTCATATATATGTCATACGTGAGTGTGTAAGATCATCGAAATAGTTTAAGTGGTGTTCTAACCTGCCGCCTGTAGCACTATCTACTAACATCCAATCAATCAACGCAGATTCTTCCTCAGAAATCTGATTTAGGAGTTTGCCTTCCTCGTTCGCATGAAGAACATAGATAATCTTTTTGTCTTTGACAACAAGGGCTGGAGCAGCTGCCCGGGAGTCATTTCCATGCAGCTACAAACAATGGGTAAATTTATGACATTACCAAAGTTTCAACTTTATCCGAGATGTTTCTGTACCTGAACGAGTTCAAGCTGTGCAGCATCTGAAGCTTTTAGTATCGTATCTGCATCATCATCCACAAAGACTCCAACAGGCTGGGCCCCGTACTCCCTAGCAACCTTTGAGATTTCTTTGGCAACAGAAAGTGATACAGAACGTTTTGAGTTGGGCCAGATGATCATCCCGATAAAATCAGCACCGGCTTCAGCTGCCATGGCAGCATCTCTAGCTGATGTAATTCCACACATCTTAACCACTGGCCAACTCTCTTTAGGTTCCTTATTATCGGTGGTGACTTGATTAGATAGAGCAGTACCGCATATTATCCTTCCCTTCTGGTTTGAGCTTAGCCTCATTGAACACCTCGACAAAGTTTTTGAAGCTAAATACAATAAAGCTAGCAAACAACTCAATAACAGTGGCAGCAACATTTTAGGTGTGCATGGAAACAAAATGGATTAACCTGGTCATGTGAGGTGCAGAAATTAGGAGAAAGGAAGACTAAGATAAAGAAAGTGAAATTACCTTGCAGAATGTATGAAGGAAAGCATGGTTCAAAACACGACGAGAAGGGGGTGGTCAGTGGTTTGGCGACATGAATATGAACGGACGAATGCAACATTGTTTTCCAGCTGATGAATAAACTCAAAATGTGAGCTGCCCTCTCGCTTTTCCGACCCAAAGAGAAAAGGATTTTGATATGCGAAAAAGGAGTTATTCATTCTGGTTTATGGAAATACTAATTCCAAATCATGAACTTGAACTAAAAGACATGAGATTCGTTTGGTAATTGTAACAAACACATGGTCGGCAACTTTCAAAAATGGGTGGAAAGAACACACGTCCAATCGATTTATGTTCATCGAAATTCAGGCAAAGTCACAGCTAGCTACCAAGATAAATTCAAAATACTTGTTTGCTTCATCAAGCGCCAACGTGCCTTAAATTAAATAAACCACCATAGCAGACATCGGTCAAAACTACTAGAGATCGAGAAGATGATTAGAAGAAGTTCCTGTGGCTTACCGGATTGTGATACAACCCCGCCTTGATGGTGGCGCAGCTTGATCGAATTTCCGGTGAGGTGGGGATTGAGACTCCCTATTAGATTGAGCTGCTGCTACCTTTGCAAAAAATAAAAAATTAAAAATAAATAAATTAAATTAAATAAAAGAACAACTGAGGGTGGACTAAAATACTATAATAGCGTTTAAAAAATAAATATATTAAAAAAAAAAATTTTTTAATAAATACGGAAATGATTTATGTTCCGAGTGTGAACATGTTGAAGTCTACGGAATGCCAGCTGGAAGATAACTTAATACAGCTGTGTAGATAGTTAGTCTTAGTTAGATTTCTTAGTGAGCAAGTTGTTAGATCTGTTAGTAGCTTATAGAGCAAGTAGTTAAGAGCAGTTGATGTATAAATACTAATGTATGTATTATTACTGAATGAATGAAATACATGAATTCCTTTACATCTCTTTCTCTCTCTAAATCTCTCTCTCGTTCTTCATCGTTTTCATCGTCGATCTTCGCCTTCCTCGATTCTCCATTCTGATCATGGTATCAGAGCTGTGAGATCAGCTTCCGCATCCATCATTCTTGCAATCGCAACTCTGTACTGGAGATTTGAGGAGTTCTTCTGTTTCGTCTCTGTCAAAAGAAATGGATAACAACGAAGTGCACATTCCTGGTATTGGAGTCAACGTGATCAGAAGATCTTCTCCATTGGTAATCGATTCCAATCATCCTTTGTTTTTGCGTCCATTTGATAATCCGAGCTCTACTCTCGTTTTGTTTCCGCTGATTGGAATTGACAACTATGGATTATGGAGTAGAAATGCGTTGATATCACTTGTTGCCAAAAATAAGCTAGGATTCATCGATGGAACTTGTACGAAAGAGTCTATAGATCCGTCTCATGTAGGTTTGTGGACTCGTTGCAATGCATTGGTACTTGCGTGGATTCCGAATTCTGTATCGAAGGATTTACACAGCGGAATTGTGTATGCCAGTGATGCTTGTGCTGTTTGGAGAGATTTAATAAGGCGAACGGAACTAGGATTTTTATGCTTCATCGCGAGATTTGCAATCTGCGTCAAGGTTCCATGTCGATCACTGAATACTATAATCGTCTTCGTTTGCCGTGGGATGAATTGAACTCTATTATTGAGATACAAACTTGTTGTTGTGATAAGTACGACAATAGTTAGCAAATCTTTGAGAATCAGCGTCTTTTCCAATTCTTAATGGGATTGAATGATATGTATGTGAATGTGCGTTGTCATATCTTGTTATGAATCCTTTGCCTGGAGTCAATCAAGCTTATTCGATGATGATTCAGAATGAAGCTCAGAGGAACATGAATTTTGCTGATTCTAATTTTGAAAACATGTCTGTATTGTATCCTGCTGTCAATGCTACTAAATTTCAGAGAAAGCAATATTTCTGTGATCATTGCAAGAAGAAAGGTCACACTGCAGATTTTTGCTATGACTTGTATGGAGTTGAAGAAGTCAAAAAGAAGAAGCAAAAGCTTAGGACAACAGCGTACAATGCATCAACTCATGGTGCAGCTGAGATGAACACACCAGTCAAAGTCTTAACAGAAGCTCGAACACCTTTATCTGAAGGAGGTGTATCATCTGGTGGAACACCATCATTGAGCTCCAGTCTTTCTTCTTACAGCAGGGAGCATATTGACAGCTTAATGAAACTTGAGATGTGCACCACATCTCAGAGTACACCACAGGCTAACATGGCAGGTATATACTCTTTCTTATCGAGTAAAACTGCTAGTGACTATTGGATACTAGATAGTGGAGCAACTGATCACATGACACCACACTTAGATTGGTTGCATGATATTAAACCACATCTAAACAACTCCAAAGGAGTTCTCTTGCCTGATGAAAAAATAGCAGCTATAAAGAATATTGGAACATATGTTTTGTCCACAGGACACTTTCTTAAGGATGTGTTACATGTTCCAGTGTTCACTTTTAGCCTTTTATCCATTTTGAAATTGACTAAAGATTTGGATTGCTCAGTTTGTTTCTATCCTGAAAAGGCTGTGTTTCAAGAACCCTCCAATGGGAAGGCCTTGGTGATTGGTAGAGAAGAGAATGACATGTACTTGTTGAGAAAGGAGGATTTCAAAATATGTTCTTATAATGCTGCTAGTTGTTTGTCAAATAAATCTGATATTAAAGTTTGGCATTATTGTTTGGGACATATTGGTTTGTCTAAGCTTGGTTTGTATGATTTCCTGAAACCACTAGTTAATAAGGCAGACTGTATGGAGGTTTGTCAAGTATGTCCATTGGCAAAGCAGACAAGACTTTCTTTTCCTCTTAGTTCGAGTCGTGCAGATGAAGTGTTTCATGAGTTGTTGCACATTGATGTTTGGGGGCCTTATCGTGAGGTTTCTTTCTTATGGAAATCATTTCTTTATCACTATAATGGATGATCATTCTAGATTCACCTGGATATATTTCTTCAAATATAAGAGTGATGTTCATGTTCTACTGAAATCTTATATAAGCCTAATGAGAAATCAATTTAACAAGCCCATTAAGATCATTAGGACTGACAATGGTTCAGAGTTCTTTAATGAGCATTGTACCTCTTTATTCACTAATTTGGGAATCATCCATCAAAGCACATGTGTGTATACACCACTGTAGAATGGAGTGGTTGAAAGACGTCATAGACATCTACTTGAGATTGATTGCTCAAGCTCTACGTTTTCAAGCTTCTCTTCCTATTAAGTACTGGGAGTATTGTATTGCTGCTGCTAGCTATCTGATAAACATTACTCTTTCTTCTACATTACGTAACAAGACACCACATGAGTTGTTCTATAACAGACCACCTACTCTTCATCATTTACGAGTGTTTACTGTTAGGTGCCTCTGCTATGCTAAGAAGTTGAATGAGCATGATAAGTTTGCATCTCGAGCAATTCCTGATGTTTTTATTGGATATTCTCGCACTCAAAAAGGCTATATTCTGCTCAATTTGGAAAATGATGTTCCTTTTATCAGTAGATATGTTATATTTCATGAGGAGTTTTTTCCTTTTGCACCATCTAACTCAGTCATTTCTAGTGACGGACTTGGTGTTTTCCCTAGTGTTGGAGCATTGATTCCTGATGTTTTTGCACCTTCTCCTAGTGTACAGACACCATCCCATGGTGCACAGACACCAATCTTTGGTGCTCAGTTACCATCTCCTAGTGCTCGGACACCACCCTCTGGTGCTCATTCATCATCTCCAAGTGCTCAAACGCTATCTTCTGGTGTTCAGTCATCATCTCCTAATGATCAGACACATTCCTCTGTTGCTCAAGAAATGCTGCCTGATACACAAACAATTCTTGAACTTAGGAGAAGCACTCGACAGAGGAAGGTTCCCATATGGCATACAAACTATGTTGTTGGTAGCACAGTTACTTATCCTATTCAACAATATGTTTCTTATGAGCAGCTGTCCACACATTATAAATGTTGCCTTAGTGAGTTTCCTAAAGAAACTGAACCACGCAATTTTGAGGAAGCAGCTACTAGGGGTGGCAAACAGGTCGTGTCGTGTCGATTCGTGTCGTGTCACTACTGACATACGTGTCAACAGATCTCTCGTGTCTAAACAGATCACTTTAAATATGACACAGACAGTTCTCGTGTCACACGGGAGTTGGCAGATATCGTGTCACACGGAACACAGACACGAGACACAGAATTTTGTTTTTACACCAAAAAATATTACACTTTTTAGCCCAAAAACTTTTACAAATGTTACAAAATCATCCTAAATCAAGCACCATCATATTTTGAGAAATAATTGAATCTTCTCATTATACAAATAATAAGTTCATAAAGAAAAATTACTTAAATATAAAAAATCGAACATTACAAACAAAATAAGCCGATATCTAAATTTCAAGTTATCTTGAAGCTAGCACATGAAATCATATTATAAGTTTTTTTTGCCAATAGAAGTTTTTATTATTACAGACAATCATATTATAAGTTTTTTTTTAAATAGATTAATGTACTAAATAGTTGCAATATTTTTAAAATTATTATTGATCATTATATATTTTTTTTGGCAAAATTATTGGGCTTTATATAAATATTAAGTTTCAAATAAGTCGTGTCGATGCGTGTCTATCGTGTGGACCTACAGATCAGATCTACACGGACTTGCCTAAAAACGTGTCTAGTCGTGTCACAGATCTATCAGACACGGTCAGATTTTCGTGTAGATCAGGACACGAAAAAAAGCAGGTCCGTGTCAGATCGTGTCGTCGTGTCGTGTCAGCAATTGCCACCCCTAGCAGCTACTGATCCTCGTTGGGTTGAAGCCATGCAACTTGAAATTAATGCTCTTCAAGATAATGGGACCTGAGAATTAGTTCCATCTTCGACTATTCCTTCTGCGAAAAAACTCATTGGATGCAAGTGGGTGTTCAAGATTAAATACAAGGATGATGGTACAATTGAATGTTTCAAGGCGAGACTGGTTGCGAAAGGTTACAATCAAGTTGAGAGCATTGACTACTCAGAGACTTTTTCCCCAGTAGCAAAGATGAACACAGTGAGAACTACCCTTGTTGTTGCTGCTGCTCACAACTGGCCTCTCTTTCAGCTAGATGTATATAATGCTTTCCTCCAAGGCGATCTTGACGAAGAAGTGTTTCTGGAGGTGCCTAAAGGGTTTGGTAGTCAGGGGGAGTCTCATGTATGTCGACTACTCAAATCTCTTTACGGCTTAAAACAAGCTTCACGACAATGGAATGCAAAACTTACTGAAGCTCTCTGTGCACATGGATACAAGCAGAGCAAGCTGGATTACTCTCTATTCACCAAGAGAGTTGAAGAGAGGATTTTCATCTTACTTGTGATGATATTCTAATCACAGGAAATGATATGGTACTTGTTGAAGAACTAAAACAGGTGCTCAACTCAAATTTCAAAATTAAGGATCTGGGGGAATTGAAATTTTTCCTTGGAATGGAAGTGGTGAGAAGCAACAAGGGAATTATCATGAATCAGAGAAAATATTGCCTTGAGTTGGTCGAAGAAGCAGGACTCTCAGGACCCAAGACTTACAGTACCCCAATGGAGCAGAAGCAGAAAATTACCTCAGCAGAGGATGATAAGCTTTTCAACACAGGTGATAGAGATGTGCTTTATGCAGATGTAAGTGGTTATAAAAGACTAATTGGGAGGCTATTATATCTAACAATGACAAGACCAGACATTAGTTTCACAGTTCAAAATGTAAGCCAATTCATGCATTCTCCAAAGAAATCACACATGGAAGCTGCACTCAGAATAGTGAAGTATGTAAAGAGAGATCCAGGGCTAGGAATTTTCTTCCCTACAGGCAATACTTTGGAGATGAAGGCATACTGTGACTTAGACTGGAGAACATGTAAGATGACAAGAAGATCAATAACTGGATATTGTATAAAAGCTTGGTGATGCAATTGTGTCTTGGAAAGTAAAAAAAAAAAAAAAAAAAAAGATACAGTAGCCCTCTCCTCAGCAGAAGCAGAATATAGAAGCATGCGTGCCACAGTTTCAGAGATCATATGGCTTAGAAGTTTGCTAGCTGAGCTAAATCAACAAGTTTCTGAGTCCACACAGTTATTCTGTGATAATAAGGCAGCACTACAGATTGCAGCCAATCCAATGTACCACGAAAGAACAAAACATATCGAAATGGACTGCCACTTCGTTAGTGAATGGATTCAGAAAGGGATTGTCACTACTGCTCACATAAGAACTGATAATCAAATCGCAGGTATATTTACCAAGGCTCTTGGAAAGTCAAAGAATGAGTTTCTACGATCAAAACTAGGGCTAAAGAACATCTTTGAGACATGACCACCGTAAGGGGGAGTGTTGAAGTCTACGGAATGCCAGCTGGAAGATAACTTAATACAGCTGTGTAGATAGTTAGCCTTAGTTAGATTTCTTAGTGAGCAAGTTGTTAGATCTGTTAGTAGCTTATAGAGCAAGTAGTTAAGAGCAATTGATGTATAAATACTGATGTATGTATTATTACTGAATGAATGAAATACATGAATCCCTTTACATCTCTTTCTCTCTCTAAATCTTTCTCTCGTTCTTCATCGTTTTCATCGTCGATCTTCGCCTTCCTCGATTATCCATTCTGATCAGAACGTTCGAAGAATTCCGAATGAGAGAGGCAATTGAAATGCCACAAAAGTTGTCACATATTGCACCATCTGCCATTGTGTCTTGTCAGAACACTTTCGGAATATCACTTTCGGAACCTTATCAAATCTCTGATAAATAACGTATAACACATAAGATGAACCTGTGTGAAGCACTGTTATCAGATTGGACCGGCGGACCGATCGGGAATATGATGCTTAAATGGTGCCGTTCGACGAAAGACCGAACTGCATGTGAACCTGGTTCATCCGTTCGGTTTTTTTTCGAACCAGACGGTTAAGTCCAACTGACCGGGTCACTGGCCCGCCGATTCAGCTCTGCTAGAGAGTTCTTTTATTTACCAAAAAAAACTCTGCTAGAGAGATAATTTTACAAACCCTAAATCTTTAGATCTGCAGCCGCCAACCAGCCTCTGCCTCGAACTCGAACCAATTCAAAGGCATGAAAATCAAAGAATCATCACCTATATAATATTAACGATTAACATAATCTCTGGTACGAAAGATCTATACTCATATCATATATGAACGAGGATATATGTATTATATATGGTGGTGTACGTTAGAGTTCTTTTGGGTGGTCTTCTGTCATTTAGAAACACTGAAATCCGACGGTGGTGCCTTCCTTGACCTTCTTGACGTCGTTAGACGCTGCAGATTTGGTCTTCTCTCAACACTATCGATATCCGACGCGATTCTCCCTCCTGAAATTTTGTCGTCAAGAAATCCGCCAAATTCATGAAAATCGATTCTCTTCCTCCTTTAACTGCTGTTTGAGAGAGAAGAGACACTCACGAGTAGGGCAGGAAATAATGCATTAAAAATTAAATAATTATGATTTTTTTAGCATTTTCCATAATGTTAACCGCACTTTTATGGTGTGGTGCAGTTAAGGTAATGATTTTGTATCCAAAATTATAATTATGATATTAGGTTCATAACCACGGTTATAACTATCATTATATAAATAATTATATATATAATACATATTATAATTCTTAATCCAATATTCTTTTCAAACTCCCATATTATGGTTTTGAATTTATGAATCTCCATGGATCTCTTGACTTATCATATTAAAATTATATACACTTTAACTTTTTGCTGCATTTCTATATATATATATATATATATATATATATATATATTACCAAATTTGTCACTTTCTACAATTTATAATTTTAACTAAGAGTAACTAGTCAAGGCAATGTATTATTTCTATTGCATAATGTGAACTAATTTATATCTTTTATTTGATTGTTACAGTTGATTATGTAAAGAAAGATGATGATTCAACACTATCTAAGGTATTTAGTTATTTTCGGAATAACAGAGAGTAATATAGCAATTACATGATTATGCTTAGACTTACTCTTAATAACTGAGAGTGCTTTAGCAAAACCTATTATTATATTTAATGCGTTGAAATTTGATGCATAAAACATACATGAATATGTCTAATCATTATGTCTATATTTCTAATTATAACATCGGTCGGTAGTGATGGTGATTGATGATTTGAAATGATAGGCTTTGAAGAAGTGTTGTTTAGTTAAGTGAAACAATGAATTTATGTTTAACTGGATTCTTGTATGAAACAATGAATATATGTTTAATTTGGTTTTTTTTATGAAACAATGGTGTTGTATTTCCATGAATGGTTATTGTTAAGTGGTTTGACTGTGGTAAAAAGCATGGTTATGGTTATGGTTAGGGCTATGGTATAAATGGAAAAAAAATGATACGGTTATGGTATTAGTGGTAATCTCACCATTCCCTTCACCATCGCCAGCCCTACTCACGAGTCACGACAAAGAAGATGACAGTTCAGTTCCAAATGTATTGGGCTGCGCTATATTTTTAATTGAGCTACAATTTTGATAAAATTAGTTTGGCTGGGCTACAAAATTTAAATGTTTAGCATAAATAGTACGACCGACGGGCGAACCGGAAACAGGACCCCTAGCCGGTTCGGGATCCGGTTCCAATAACATTGGTGTGAAGACAAACAGGTTCATCCTGACAAGCAGGTGGGTCTCACATATGTGGGACCAATAATTTTTAAAAATTGACATTTCTAATAATTAAAAATATTTTTTGAAATATATAATATTGATAATTAATAAAGTTGTATTTAAAAAAAAAAACATACAAAGATTATTTATTTATCTGTTAATAGTTTATTCATTATTTGAAATTTTCATAAATTTAATATTTAAGAAAATGAAAACAATCAAATACACATATAGAATTACCTCGGTTACTCGGATTTCGTGTTCAATTTTGCATGCTGTAGAGGAATGATTTGGCACATTCATCTTGAATCTGTACTTGTTTCAGTATTCAAACTTTGTCATTGCTCCAAATAAATAATAATAATAATAATAATAATAATAATAATAATAATAATAATAATAATAATAATAATAAATTTATTACAATCAAATATATCATAAATTTAAATTACTAATAAGAAATGGGCATTTGATTTTAAAGAGTAAAAAGTTAATTACAGTTAAATACATAAACATAAAAGGCCTCATCCCTTAATCAGAGGTCATGGGTTCAATTCCCGCTAGTGACCTTGGGAATGGAAAATTGTTCATGGCCAGCACTTTACCTCTTACGCGCTGACCCGGTGCGAATGGGGATTAGTCTAGGTGTGGAGCAAGCATGCTACGGGTGCTGCCCTCCTGATGAGGGGCCCCCTAGGACCACCCGCGGGAAACCAAAAAAAAAAAAAATCTATATATCTATATATATTATATAAATTCTGAAGGATTAAATGTACTTTTCACACCATATGTTTGACCGAATGTGGCTTTTAGTCATGGATTTTTGGTTTTGTATACTTTTGATACCAAACGTTTGAAAAAAAATGTGACTTTTGGTACATCTGTTAGTTGGCCATTAGTTTTGGCCGTTAAATGACGTGTAAGTCACGTGACCGACCATAAAGTTTTCATTTTGTTCAATTTAGTCCCTCAAATATATTTCTAACTTTTATTTGTTTAATTTAGTCCCAAAACCTCAAAACGACATCCCAATTGACCTAGCCTCAATTTGGTCAATTGGACCTAACTTTTTCTAAGTGAATTGGGTCTTATTGGATCAATTGGGTTCGATTTTGAAGTTTTAGGACTATATTAAACAAAATAAAGGTTAGGAATATATTTGAGGGACTAAGTTGAACAAAATTAAAAGTTGAGGGTCGGTCATGTGACTTGCACATGTCATTTAACGGCCAAAACTAACGGCCAACTAACAGATGTACCAAAAGCCACATTTTTTCAAACGTTTGGTACCAAAAGTATACCAAACCAAACATCCGGTACTAAAAGCCACATTAGGTCAAACACGTGGTGTGAAAAGTACCTTTAACCCAATTCTGAAGGAAGGATAATATCACATTGAATATGGAGCTGAGGTTTTTAAATTTTATAATTTCAAGATGCAAGAAGATTTTTAATAAAATTACCTCGGTTGGCATGTTCGGGTCGGACCATATCCGAGCCGGCCATGACCGTTTCATATCGGGCCGAATATAACTGGTTTGTGGTACTGTTGCATAAATTAAAGTTACTTTTTCTATTTTTTTAATTATTCATATGTAAAAATATAATCTTATTAAAAAAAACACATATAAGGAGGGGTATTTATGTCTTTTAGTCATTGTATTAGGATATCCTAATACAAAATGCATCCAAACATTGTATTCGGATATCCTAATACATGGTTCGTGCAAACATAATATTAACTAAGCACCGACTAGGATATCGTAATCGCCGCTTAACTAATACGTATATTAGCTAATACATGCAATCAAACATGCCCTTAATATTTTAGCAACTTAGGGAATGTTTGATTGCATATATTAGCTAATACATGTATTAGTTAAGCATCGATTAAGATATCCTAATACATGCGTAGCTAATATAATGTTTGGTTGAACCATGTATTAGGATATCCTAATACAATGTTTGAATGAACTTTATATCAGGATATCTTAATACAATAACTAAAAGACTTAAATACCCATATTTGTGTTTTTCAGTGAAATTATATTTTACATATGATTATTTTTTTTAACAAAGATAAAATTTAACAAAAAAAAACAACTTCAATTATTTAAAATATTAAAATAAATAAATAATTTTTTCATGAAAAATAAATATAATTCAAAAACAAAATCAAATTTATGTATAAATAGTAAAAATTACTTTTTTTAATGTATAAATATCTATATATATAAAGAAAGTAATACAAAGCAATTGAAAATGTGAATAGTCTGACCCGACCTGCTCTGATCCGACCCAACACGACCCGTCATAACCCGGGTCGACCCATCCCAACACGACCAACCCGACCCGATTCAGCCGGCCTGACATGACCCACTCAGCCCGACCCGACCTGAACTAACCCGACCCAACTCGACCTGACCCGACCCGTCTCAGCCCGACCGGACGCGAACGCATAAGGGCCGACCCGAAGTATCGGTGCATATGGTGAGAGTTTGCCATACATTCCAAGGGTAAATGAGTCATTACGAGGGTGATATTAACTATTGCTTCATTTTTAGGTGGGTTTATTTAATACCAAATTCCCTATACAAGTGAGTATTAACTAATACCAAGTATTAGTTAATACCAATACCAAGTAGAAACAAACTAAGTATTAGCTAAGACATGTACTAGAATATCCTAATACATACAATCATATATGCCCTTATTCATATATGCCATTATTGTCAGAAATTTGAAAAAGAAGATGAACGTTCAACATTATCTTCTAGACTGTTACCTAATCAAAACCAAATAATACATCATGATGCTAATGATTTACTTCGATTTATTCCGTATTGGCAAATATCTAGATAATACTGAACGTAGTGCTTTATCAAAAAATGGGGAAATAAATTTTGTGTGATAATGTAGCAACATAGTGCTTTCTTTATATTTAAGAAATGCTTTATATAAAATCCTGTGGGTCCCATTTTAAAAGAATATTATGTGAAACTATTGTAATACATTTTTTTTTGCATTTTAGATAAAAAAACATTGGACCAACATTTAAGTAATATTATGTAATACCATTGTGGATGCTATAACGACAGCAAAAAAGTGAATATTAGATTAACAAATAAATTAGTATGATAAAAAAAAAAGAAATTAATATTATTTATATCCTAAAACTAAAAGTGTGTTTTTTTGGAAGTGTGAGATAATAATCTAATAAATTAAATAATTATATACCTACTATGTGATAAATTGAATGGAAATATAAAATAGTGGAGAATATGGAATGAGGAATGGAATAAAACCATCCTAATATTAGTGTTAAGAAGTTATTCCTTATAAGAGTGAAATTGAGATTCATATTCCAAACTTTATTTACAATTAAATTTCTTCATTATAATTCTCAATTCTTTTTTCTTATGTATTTTGCAAACACGTCGTTAAAGGTTCATAACCAATTACTATCAGAACTTCGAGCCAATTACAAATCACTAATTGAACCTTGATTTTTTAAATTTGGCTACATTAACTTTCAATTTTCAAGATTGTTGCAACATCTATTATAATTTTCGTCAAATTAAGAAAAAGAACATGTGCCAGCCAAGTGAGGTATTTTGATGTGTACCTAAGACCGATTAGCCAAGAAATTGAAAAAATTGCACCAAAATACTTTTAACTAGACGCTTCATTAAAAGACAATGTTGGATTTGAGTGGTCCAATTGAAAGTATTTTGTTTTGCTTTCCTGAAACATCTTCTGTTTCCGTATTATAATTTGACGGAAACATAACGGATGCATCAAATTCCTTGGAAATTAAAAGTTTAAATATCTAAATATAATTTTAAAAGTAAAAGTTCGAATCAATTTGTAATTAACTTAAAGTTTCTTAGTTATTACCCGTCGTTTATAATTAGAAAAATAATGATTTTTGGGTAAAATTGTAATTAAGAAAGCATCTATGAAGAAACCTTTTATGATGCTCGGGATCCGTTTACAGAACGCCACGCCAGTACGCCACTGCGTCTGCTCTTCGCGCTCAAGCTCAACAGTCCCTTCTGACTTATCTGACTTCTTACGTACCGAGGTCCAGCAGCAGCTGCAATGGAGGATGCCAGCAACATCGACTACGCCATGGAGGCGGCTTCCGGTCCTCACTTCTCCGGTCTCCGCCTAGAAGGCCTCCTGTCTTCTCCTTCCGCTTCACCTCGCGCCGCAGCAGCAGCCGCCGCCGCAGCTTCTAACTCCCTGCCTGATTCCGGTGCTTCAGTTAGACAGCCTTTTGTGATCGGTAACCGCGGGTTCTTAGCAATTTCATTGATAATTTTGATAGATCACTTTGGCAAATTACAATGAGTTAATTTCAACACGATCCAGCTGTTTAGCTGAATAAGTGCGTGAAGTTTGACTTCCCAGCATGAATTCAATTGGATGAGTTAACCATTTACTGTAAGAACTTTCAGATTTTTAATCGAAGGTGATGCTTTCCTGAAAGAAAGAAATGGTTCATTGTATTTCCCGGAAGAACGATACGCGTGCAAGAAATCCGCAGAATGGAATTGATCTAGAATCCAGCAACCACCTCACTTAATTTAGGAGTTTCCTGTATAGCTAAAGTGTTTAGTTCATATTTCAGTTTATTGTTAGTAGTTTTACTTGACTTAATTTGTGCAGGAGTTTCTGGAGGTACTGCTTCAGGCAAGACAACAGTGTGCGACATGATCATACAACAGCTTCATGATCACCGTGTTGTTCTCATTAACCAGGTAAATGATCATGGACTCATTGGACTGTACCAAGGTTCGATTCTAGAGGTTTGCAAAGATTGTATAGTTAAACTCCAGAGGCAATTTGGCAAAAAAAAAAAAAAAAAATCCTGAGGCAGTAGATTTTGAATCTAGAAAATCATCAAATTTAAAACAATTTAGAGTAAATTTATCAAAAATTAAAATTCAACAAGTCAATTGTTTGCTGCAGCACCCCTCGCTTCATCTGTATCAAGCATTTACTGCGTTTTGGTAAAACCCTTATTTGATATAGAATTTCTTGTAAATGAGATGATCTGCTTACAGATATACCAGATATGCCTTATAGTAGAGTTGCCCACCTGTGCAGGATTCCTTCTACCGTGGTCTGACTCCTGAAGAATCAGACCGTGTGCACGAGTATAACTTTGATCATCCTGGTAGGTTGTTGACAATCTTCATCTCTTTGTAGTGGATGTGCTCTGTGTCAGGTGGACTTGTGTTGATGCATTTGTTCATTTCTCCTGCTTAACAAATAACAACACATGGTTAGATTGTATTCAGCAAAAATATGACGATAATAAATAAAGGATTATATGAGGTTTGACTTATGGTCTACTGATTTGGTGTTGTAGATGCTTTTGATACTGAGCAGCTTCTGGATTGCCTTGAAAAGCTCAAATCTGGTCAGTCTTATCAGGTTCCGGTATATGATTTTAAGATTCATCGTCGCTGTTCTGACAGCTTCCGCCAGGTAACATAGTGATGTTTGCAAGCAAAATTTCACTCTACCCTTTTATTAAGAACTTCTGAAAAATTTATCTTCTCTTGAGATTGTGATAAAATAGTTCTTCATTGGCAAAAGTGCTAAACAAACAAATTGCTCACTGCATAATTCATCTTCATTAACTTATTGATACATTTCATGGCCTTGCATTGACTATTGAGTTCTGTCAATAATTTTCTACCTCGTGTTCCAGATAAAGAAAACAAACACTAGTTACTTCTGCTACTTGTAAAACTTTCCGGCATGGAGAAGAATGCCAAAATGTTTATCAAATTAATGTAAACTTTCAAAACTGGAAGTGGGTCGTGATTAGGTAGATACTGTTGAAAAAGTTCGTATGTATTCCTTTATGGTCTGACTAATGCTTCAATTGTTTGCTAACCTAATTTTTCAAATATTTCTACGTTCTTTTGTTATCACTGAAAGCAAATTTAGTCTCTCCATCTCACAAATATATTCATGGATCACTGTAGGTCAATGCCTCTGATGTTATTATAATGGAGGGAATTCTGGTTTTTCATGATCCTAGAGTCCGAAGCCTCATGAACATGAAGATATTCGTTGATACAGGTTCAAACTACCCTTGGAAATTCTACTGAGATTCTGCATGAACTTCTAGTTGATCCTGATATTTTCTCTTGCAAGTAGTTTCTTGCTCACTGGCGCTTTTTACAGAAGTATATTTTTCTAATAGGCTAATACAGCTATGCTCAAGCCATTTCAATCCATCATTGAGAGTATTAAAATTATATATAGAATTGCCAACATTTATCCTTCAAACTTTGTACTTCAATCATTTAGAGACATGATATGAGTAATTAAGTATAAGAAATAAGTAATACTAGAAGTACCAATCCTTTTATTTTATAACTAGTAATTATGTTGTTTTGAGGAATGAAGATAACATCTTACTTCTTCAAAAGTAATCTTAGCCTACATTTTCGTATGTTCGCTTGCTCATTTTGATTAGTAATTTTTGTTGTCACATCCTACTCACGACTATGCCTATTTTAGCGTTTTCCTCTCACATCTTGCATCAATTTCTGTAGATGCTGACGTGAGGCTAGCTCGTAGAATAAGACGTGACACAGTTGAGAGGGGTAGAGATATTAACTCTGTTCTTGAAATGGTAAGCAATAAGCACTGACAGCTCGCAATTTTGCCATTACTTTTATTTCCAGTAGTTCTTTTGCGCTATTATTATTAGTTTATAATCAACAGAAATTTCTGTGATATATATACCCTAATCTACATTAGTACATTGCCACATTTATTGCTTGCAACTAGAAATACAAGGCCAGAGTTTTTCTATTAATAGACAACATTGTTAGCTGTCAGCTTTACTCTTTTTCTGGTTCTCTGTTAGCTAAAACAGAAACTGATATCCATCTTCCTTTAGCATTTACGTGATCTCTTAGCCTATCATATTTAAGTGCTTAAGGTGGTCAAGTTGCAAAATTTAATCCCTTTTGGCCTATGCTAAAATCAACAAGGCAGTTAAAACAAGTTTATGCTTGTTTCCTATTCAGCCTCTCTTAATATATTGGCAGTAGGATCTTCATTTGGTTGTCACTCGTTGCTAGATTCCTCTAACCTAGTGTTCAAGTTATTAGAAATTATGCTCATATTGCAATCAGATTGTGACATATTTTTTTTTTGTGAGCAGTATGCAAAGTTTGTCAAGCCTGCTTTTGATGATTTTATACTTCCATCAAAGAAGTATGCTGATGTTATCATACCAAGAGGAGGTGATAATCATGTTGCTGTTGACCTAATTGTGCAACACATTCGAACAAAGCTTGGTCAGCATGATCTTTGCAAGATTTATCCGAATGTATATGTGATTCAGTCAACATTTCAGGTACATGGTTTTGTCTAGGTGCTGTTGCATCATTTACCCCATGCATATTTATTATCCACTATTTCTTCAACAAATCAATGAATTCACAAAAAGACAGGGTTAATTACCTAAGGCTTGAGGGACGTATGCAGCCTGTTTAGTAACAGCCTGCAAAGTGCTGTCCTTTTCTTTTAAGAAGAAGAGACACATTGTCTTGAAAAAACATAATCAAGGCATTCATCAACGTGACAATCCTATTTTGGAGATGGTTGTTTCCTTTTTCATGACCAGCTAAAATATGAATTTTATTTTGCTCAATACCAGCTAAGATATGATTGCTGATTTAATTGTCTCTAGTCTGAGGCATGTTTTATCCTGGCTCTGATGCATGGTTTTGTTTTTTATTCAGATTAGAGGCATGCATACATTGATTCGAGATCAGGACATATCGAAGCATGATTTTGTCTTCTACTCAGATCGACTTATTCGACTGGTACCATTCTTTGCTTGTACATTTAATGATTAAATGTGTTTGTGTGACTTGTATTGTTGGCCCTTGGACTTTATAGAGTTATACTTCTTCCAGGTAGTCGAGCATGGACTTGGTCATTTGCCATTCACTGAGAAGCAAGTCGTTACTCCTACAGGTTATCTGATTAATGAAATAGTACTCTTCTAAAACTTTACGTGCTGTGATGCTCAGTTAATTGCCAAGAGATGTCCTTCTGTTTAATGGCCCAACTGTAAATCCTTGCTAATGGAACTTCCCATTGGCAAAACCGTTAATGATAGAACTTAAATGTGAAACTTTCTTCTTACGTTATTATTTTTCAGGATCATTGTATACTGGAGTTGATTTTTGCAAGAAACTATGCGGTGTTTCCATAATTCGAAGGTAAGTCTTAATATATCCATCCATATATTAAGTATTGATTCTTAATAGTTATTATCATGGAAATGACGGAAGGTGATAGAGAGCCTTCCGTAATAGCAGGGACAAAGCCAACATGGGATGAGGAGTAATTTGTTATGTCTAATTTTTGTCCTAAAGTCTGTAATTATTTTCAATTTTGCCCTTTAAAATCTTACATTTGCCCCCTCAAATTGTTTTATACTAGTTATTTGGCCCAACTCAATTCTTGCCTCCATGCAAGAAATTTTTTAGCTTAGACCCTGTGTAATAGTAACACATGAAAGTTCAACTGTGCCTACTTGGCTATGATTTTGTGGTACGATCCTTCATCATACTGTTCTGCAGTGGGGAAAGTATGGAAAATGCACTGCGTGCATGCTGCAAAGGAATCAAAATCGGGAAAATTTTGATCCATCGTGATGGAGATAATGGGCAACAGGTATGAATTTTTTCCTTGTATATATATATATATACATGACTCACTTTTTTGGCTCTTTGGGTTTCTTTCTTCATTTCCATTTTGAGCAGACACCAATATTGTTTCTTGCTGTAAACAGCTCATATATGAAAAGCTCCCCCAGGATATATCTGAGCGACATGTTCTACTTCTAGACCCCGTTCTTGCTACTGGTACTATCCCTCCTTCAATCATAATCCCCATAACTGAACCAAAAATGTTGAGCACAGTTGATGTGTGATTCAGGTAACTCTGCTAACCAAGCAATCGAGCTGCTGATAAGGAAAGGAGTCCCAGAATCTCACATCATATTTCTAAACCTAATATCGGTGAGCGACAGACGCTCCTGATTAATATTGACTGATAGATGTTTGTTTAAACTTATAGTTGTGTGATGATCCTCTTCATTTGCCAGGCTCCTGAAGGAATCCACTGCGTGTACAAACGGTTCCCATCCTTGAAGATTGTGACTTCTGAGATTGATGCCGCACTGAACGAGGAGTTCCGTGTGATTCCGGGTATGGGTGAGTTTGGTGATCGGTACTTTGGCACAGATGACTGATTTATTCTTATTGAGGCACAGCTTCCTTTATTGTGTATGACCTGGATTACGATGGTGTAACGGGGAAATGAAGCACGAGTTGTAAAAAGGGCAACTACGTTGAGTTGAGGTTGATGGTTAAGTGTAGGTTGGGAATATATTTCTCACTATGTATCCTGGAATCAAATCGAATTTCATTACATCCAATTTTACAATTAAGGAAAGTCTAATACCAAAAAGGAATGGAATTAATAAGAAGGTGGTCCGGAAGGTGTGATAATAGTTGATGAATGAATCAATTCAAGTAGGGAACGTCTCCAGCAGGAAGATCCCAGTTGTCATTGTCGTCCTCTTCCTTCTTCTTTGAGGTTACGGGAGCTTCGTCGGGCTTGTTCTGCGGGGTGAATCTTGAATTCTGACGCCTGAAATACAACCAAGAAAATTAGAGAGAGGTTGGATAGATAATAGATAAGAAAAAAATGAAGAGATAAGTAGGGGTGAGAGACCGGCGGCGGTTGCGCTTAGCAGCATCACGGGTGCGGCGCTTCTTCTCCTCCTGTTTGTTCTCGAAGAAACGGCGGCGCCTGGTCTCCTGAATGATACCGGCTCTCATGACCTCGCGGCGGAACCTGTTCAAAAGGCGTTCCTCGGGCTCGTCATCCTCCACGATCACCTCCACATTGAAGCCATCGCTGAAGAGAGTGTTGGCGTTGTCCAGAGGTGGATTCATGACTGAGAATACTTGGCTTTGGGACGCAGCCGCTGCAATGAAGCAGGGTCTGGATGGGAGAGAGAGATGTGTCGGGGGGACTTTGGGAGTGGAGAAGGTGCGGAGGAGGGTGAGAATATGATGAAGTTGGATAACGTGGCAGCAGCAGCAGCCATGGTAATGGAATGGATGAATGCTCAACACTCTGACTCAACAGAGAGAGTAGTAGCACCAGCACCAGCACCAGCACCCACCGAGTAGAGACTACAGAATAGAAAGCGAGCAAGTGATTGATATAGATTAGAGAGTAGGAATATATGTTTGTGGTGTGGATTCATTCTGCAGCTTTCCCAATTCATCCGTTTCAAGTCGGGTCGGTTCCCATTAAGCCATATTTTGGTGTATATATATTAATATTTTCCCGGAATTCATTAGTGGTAGGACTCAGAGCACTTTCAGCAACTTCCTAGTTTCTCCGCCACAACAATGTCAACTCATCAAAGTAGAAAATGTCACAGTAAATGCTACAGTAAAATTGAAACTTTCTTCAATGTTGGAGACCTAATTTCCCTTCCAATTTCGGACTCACATAATTCTATACTCACAATATAATTTTTTTTACATAAAAAACTCTATAGATAAATTAAATATTTATTTTAGTATTCAAATAATTATATAAAAAGTCACGAACATAATATATAAATAAGCACGTAATTTTTTTAAATATGATTGTCATAATTTAAAAATCATATTACAGAAAAAAAAATATATGTTAAATTTGTTAACTAAAAAAATGAACACATATATTTGAGATAACATAGAATTAGCACATGCATACTAAAATTCAATAGATGTTCGACCAAATTTTTTAAGCATTATATATAAATTAAATATTCATATTTTTAAAAATACGGACATGAACAAACCAATGAATGAGATTCAAGTTTTAGACTGAATTAATTAAAATAAATTTGGAAAAAATATGTACAAAATCATAAAAATGTAATTGATTGTTTAACGAAATTTACATTTTTTTTATGAATTCGTCACAGTTTCAATTTTGGATCAAATATTTGGGTTCCAACTTTGACCGACGTGTATTGTTAATTATCCCAAAATTCGAAAGTCGACGTCGTTAGGGTTAGTTCAATTATTTAAGTATTATACATTTAAAAGTAAGTACGATTATTTTGGTATTTTAAAAAAATTGTATAAAAAAGAATATAATATATAAATGAGCACACATTTTTTTTAAATAATGATTGACTAATTTAAAAATTACATTACAAAAAATATAAAAACAATACATTAAAGTTGCCAACTAAAATAAAAATTAACATATATATATATGAGACTACATAGAATTGTCGCACACATTACTAAATTGCCAATGATGTTCGACCAAATCGTCTTGTAATCTTTTATATTTCTCTTTATCGCGTAATTGAATATTATTTTCGATATACATTTGATACGAGATTGGAGGTTTTGTGCTCACCTCTGGCAGAAATATGCCTTCAGCAATATCATCATAATTGAATAATTCTTCATATTTATATATAATATAAATAGTAGATTATATATAAAAATATATGGATTAAAATAAAATAATATTTTTTAGTAAAAAAATTATTTCACGTTTAATAATATGGAATTCTATACTATTTTTCAAAATTTAGAATTGAAGTTGTGTTACATGGTAAAATATAAACAAATTGAATGAAAACTCTGAAATTGATTCGAAGTTAAAAAGGTAGTAATTTTAGTTCATGTCATTATTTAATTCATTTAATATTAAAAACGACATATTACGGCTCGTGTCATTATCCGACTTAACGTAGCATAATTATATATATATATATATATAATCCAAAAGAGAAGCTAACCGATTGAATAAAATAATATTAACAAGTAGGAACCGACATGAACAGTAACGTGGGAGTTTCTATTAATAGGAACTGTCCCACTTCACTATTCACTTTATAATGACAAAATGGTAATATTTGTTGTCCCAATCACGCCTAGTGGCGCCTAGTCAGCGTCCAGTGGTAAATCTAGGAACTAGGAACTCCCATTTTGGAAGAAGGAACTCCCATTGGAAAGTCAAGTTCATATTTAATCATTACTAGTAGGAACCAACAGTAAGTGGAACTAGGAACTAAGAACTAGGAACTAGGAACTCTTTATAATGATAAATTTACAACATGAAATTAGGAACTAGAAACTACCATTGGAAGTGCTCTTAGGAGAACCGGGTTTTTCTGGTATGCTTCCTAAATATCATGTTAGTGCTAAGCGGTCTTACTTATATAATAACATAAAAGTATGATAATTTTAGTTAAATCTAGTATTTACGTTATTAGTACCATTAATAATATTAATTTCTTTTTAATGTTTATATTATGGCAATAGAAAATATATATATAAAAGGGTTAAATGTCCTTTTGGTACCACATGTTTGCAAAAATTTCACTGTTCATACCACTAGTATTTTTTCGTACCGAATTGGTACCATATGTTTCCAAACCTTACTGTTTTGGTACCTCCGTTAGGGTTTCGTAAAAACGGCCGTTAAATGGCATGTGCCATGCACGTGACCAGCCCAAAACTTTCAATTTTGTTACAATTTAGTCCATCTAATACATTCCTAACTTTTATTTTGTTCAATTTAGTCCTAAAACTTCAAAATCAAACCATTTCCCCAAATTGACCTAGCCGGACCTAGCCATGGGCTAGGTCCGACCCTGGGTCGGGGTCACCGGACCCAGGGGACCCTGACCCAGGGTCGGACCTAGCCCTAAGCTAGGTCCGGCTAGGTCAATTGGACCTAGCCCCAATTTAACTCAATTGGGGCTAGGTCCCAATTGACCTAGCCGGACCTAGCCTAGGGCTAGGTCCGACCCTGGGTCATGGTCGCTGGACCCAGGCGACCCCGACCCAGGGTCGGACCTAGCCCTAGGCTAAGTCCGGCTAGGTCAATTTGGGAAAATGGTTTGGTTTTGAAGTTTTAGGACTAAATTGAACAAAATAAAAGTTAGGGATGTATTAGATGGACTAAATTGTAACAAAATTGAAAGTTTTGGGCTGGTCACGTGCATGGCACATGCCATTTAAAGGCTGTTTTTGACAGAACCCTAACGGAGGTACCAAAACAGTAAAGTTTGGAAACATATGGTACCAATTCGGTACGAAAAAATACTAGTAGTATGAACAGTGTAATTTTTGCAAACATGTGGTACCAAAATGACCTTTAACCCTATAAAAAAACTACAAATATAGTACGTGTGAAACATAATAAAAATGTTTAGAAGAACCAGACTTTTACCTTATGTCTAGTAAATTATTCATTTTAATTTACATATATATTTTCTAGTAAAGTGTAACGTGTGAGTCTAGGCGCGTAAATAAACCGAGTCGAGTATATTATAAATTTGGCATATCTCGAAACATTTTAATCAAGCTCCAACCTGTTTGAGCTCGATTTTTTCAAACTCGAGCCCATCTTGTGTCATACTCGACGAGTCCGAAGTCAGGTCACCAAATTAAAATTATGCAGTTAAATCATAAATGGTGCACCTTAGTTCAAGTTCGAACTCGACTCGATAACTGCTTTTGAAAAGGTTTAGGATCCGATGGGTCAAGTGAAAGGCATGCAATCCTTATTATAGCATAACTGGCGACGAAGTTGAAAGCGAGGAGGAGGAGCGAAGCCCCTTGTATTAGGAACACCGTATATGGTCAGAGCAGGATCCCATGCTTCATAATTGGAAAAACGAGCACCGCTTTAGTCCCTTCTTTTCTTTCTTTGTGCTCGGGTTGATAGGAGCCGGGTGGTGGTCGCCGGAGCTGGGTGGTGGTCACCGGAGCCGGGTGGAGGTTGCCGGAGTCGGGGTGGTGGTCGCCGGGGCGGTGGCCGGAACCGTGGTGGCCTTAAGGACATAATTAGTGTGCATGGGTATTTTAGACATTTCACATTTCATTAATTAAACTGATAAATTGTATAATAATAGCAAAAGGGTAATTCTGTAATTTCACGTGGTTCCGTTACATTTTATAAAAAATTTGGACGGAAACCCGAAAAAACACAAACATGAAAATTCAGTCCCTTAATAATATCATTTTTCAATTCAGACTCATTTCGGCAACATGGACAAACATTCGGGCCCCTATTGTGTTCTTAACCCTTTATGTTTTAATAGTTGAAACTTTTGTTCTTTAGAAATATTCAAACAAAAGTATAGTTATAACTGGTTGCTTCCTCTATATTTACTCTTATTACTTCTCTGTGTTTTTCTTTTCCGTAAATTGGATTTCCTACCAATTATAGTATACGATTTCATTTTACGTACCTTGCTTTCTTAGATTAACAAGATCTTATTTTTTATAGAAGATATGTTGCATTGTTCAGTCTGCTAGAACATTAGCTTTGTTTGATTTGTTTCAGCTATTGAATGTATTGTTTCCTTTCGTTCTTTTCACTCTAAAATTTATCTCGGTTAATATGGTTAATCTATTTGTGTGAAGGCCTTTTGAAGGATGATGTGTTATTTTACTTATTTAAGTAATTTGATGATACTCAGCAAGAGGTTGGGGCATATCTTCTGTCTCATTGTTTTGTTTGTAAATGGTCTTTTGATTAACATAGAGAGTTTTACAATTATTCTAATTGTGGGGAATACACATTAAACTGCAAGCATCTGGTTCGTTAATTTATCCTGCACTGCAAGCATTAGGAAGGTGCTCCACTTACAATGAATTTTCAACGTAACTGTAAGTTTTAGAAGGATGGAAATTCTGCTAAGTTGTAGTAGAAAAGAGTCAAAAGACATCAAAATGATTGTCAACTTCAGCAGTAATGAGGTGGGCCGTGCTTCATTTGCCAGCGATATTGGGTGCAATCGTCCACATTTGATAGATGAGGCTACCTATGTGTTTATGTATCATGATTGGAATAATTTCATTCTAAAATCTAAGGTGGCAGTAGAAATGCATACTAGGTTTGTGAGTTAGAAAAATCATATTGTACATGGGTATAGATTGACATTGTCATTAGTTCTTTCTAACTACATGCTCGATATTTATCTTTTAGGGTTAATAACTAATAAACTGTCTGAGGTTTGACCAATGTTGAAATCCGGTGTCCGTCGTTGAAATTAACTGTCCCAGTTTGGTGTTTGTTGAAATTTGATGTCTCCGTCTATTTTTTGGGTTAAGTCGAACGGAAGTGTATCACGTGACCGTCACGTGAGCTCAATAAAAGGGATATTCCAAAAATGCCCTCCATGAAAAATCTGACCTCCCATTACATAGCGAATTGTCGAAATTAATTATCCTCGCCGAGCTGAAACAATCCCCGCCGAGCTCTACCAAGAATTTCCTTCTGAACTTCACCAGGTACAGCACCGGCGCCTCCTCCACCGATTTAACCTCCTCCCACCCTCGACCTCGGCCTCGCCACCTACGTGATATTTGGCGGAGGGTTGCATCCACCCCCGCCCTCGCATCTGTCTCCTAGCCGGCGGGCTGCTGAGGCTAATTGAGGATGAAATATCGGATATCGGATGAAAATTCAGATCTGGGCCAGCTGCGGAGCTTGTTGATTTCGCGATTCGGTAGTGATTCTACAAAGGTATGGCTCTGATTCAAGTTCGCAGGAAACCCAGAAAGTTTGAAACTATCTTCCTGTCCTAAATTTGTTTTGGGTGCTTCGGTTGCTGTTGCTATCCAAGCTTCAATTGTAAGAATATATATATATATATATATATATTAATGTTACGTTATATATATATTCTAATTATATGTGGCTATATAATATTAAGGGACATAAATATATTGAATAATATAATATGTATTTTATTATATTATATCAATATATATCTTTATGGTATGATTTAATCTCGACCGTTCGATTGGCTACTCGATGGACGTACCAGATTAATGCTAATATATTAAACGGTCCTCTCTCCCTGCCAGTAATGTATGTAGAGATTAAGAGGGTTACTCCATCTAACCGTCTCCGCACAGAAAGAGTGGACAAGGGAGAGAAGTGGAACCGTTCTTCTGGGAAATCAAATTGACTGATCAGAGACCAAGAAGATCAATGGAACCGAAGCATATTCCAGGTATGTTATTCCGCACTAAACATCAACCCTCATAGAGCATGATCAAGATCCGGGCAATTACAGATTTCAAACTTACATGTGGTATCAGAGCCTGAGTTATTGATCATGCTTTTAAGTTGTCGTGATTGTTCGATTTATTGAATGTCGATCAATTTCGTATTTAATTTAATCTCGTTGATGTTCAATTGAAACCGCTCCACTATGAATAGTTACTGTTCTCAAACTTGTCCGTGATGCCGATGCAAACTTACATCGTACTGTGCAAAGCTTTAATTGAATATATTTTATTCAATTTAGCATCATGTGTATAATTCGTGGTTTACTGGACGATTGGATGTGGAAATTGTTTCAAAGCCTCTCACGCATGTAATAGTGGATTTAGGGTTTTCTTCTTGAGTATTAACAGAACTGTCGCATGCCTTGTTCATCTTGCTAGTGGAATTAGGTTTTTATATTTGCAAAAAACCTGCTGTGAATTAGTGGGAATGTATAGGCTAGTGGGATTAGTTTTATTTGTTCAATGGAATTGAATCCTTCGTTATATATATATATGATGATATGATTATTGCGTGATGACATGAATGATTTTGCCGTAATGTTTGCAATTACGTTATTTGCAAATCCTCAGAACAACACGAACATGTATAGTAAGTGGATTGTTGTTGCCAAAGTGACCAATCTAGAATGTTTGCATGTTTCGTACTTAACGTATAGTCATTTATCCACTATGATGAAATGCATATTACTGTTTACAAGCAGATAAATTGACATTTATTGGTTATTAGAATTTTAGGATTCTGCCCAAAGGTGAATCTCTTTCTATAACCGGTAAACATGATGGGATAATTAATATCTTTGGTTCTATATATTTGTATATCCAAAGATAACTTGTATATTTAACCGAAGATTTTTCTTAATTGTCCAATAATGGTATGGAATTGAATTAAGATTCGTGTATTGTAGTCGTTGCCCAAATGTCGGTTATAATATACTTTGAAGATTTCCAAATAATGATAAGACATTTAATTAAGATTAGTGTATTATAGTTGTTGCCTAAAGGTCGATTATAATATACTCTGACGGTTTCCTATCTGAATCTATTATTTACTAAATGAGCATTTATGTATCAATTGCAGCCTTTTCACTTAATTCGCAAGCTGCCTTTGTAGTCGTGTTCAATGGGTTAAACTTTTTTGAATGGTCCGAACAAGTCATGTTCCATTTGTTTTGGATCTTGACTTGGCACTGCTGGAAGAAAAACCCGCTGATCTTATGGATGAAAGCAGTGAGGATGAGAAGTGGACCCATAAAGCCTGGGCACGATCTAACAGGTTAACTCTTTCGTTTATGCGAATGACAATTTCTACCAACATTAAGATCACTCTTCCACAAATTGAAAATGCTAAGGAATACATTAAATATGTGGAAGATAGATTTCGTTCTACAGACAAGTCACTCACAGGAACACTTATGGCAGAACTCACTACCATGAAGCATACTGGTGTGAGGAGTATGCATGATCATGTTCTTGAGATGACTAATATTGCAGCAAGGCTTAAGTCACTGGGGATGGATGTGAATGATTCCTTCTTGGTTCAGTTCATTCTGAATTCGTTACCTCCTGAATATGGACCTTTCCAAATCAATTACAACACACTTAAGGATAAGTGGAATGTCAGTGAATTGTCCAGTATGCTTATTCAGGAGGAAGCGAGATTAAAGAAACAAGAAAAACATTCTGTCAACCTCGTGTAAAAGAAAGCTGGTAAAGGACTGAGTGCATGGGCCAACAAGTCTAAGAAAGGGAAGGATCCTGAGCACGTCCCTCAGGAGAAAAGAAGGGAACTAGGTGTTAATAAGTGTCTCTTTTGTGAAAAGGCAGGACACTTTAAGAAAGATTGCCTGAAACGCAAGGCTTGGTTCGAAAAGAAAGGTAACAATAATGTTTTTGTTTGTTTCGAATCAAACTTGATTGAGGTTTCCAATAATACTTGGTGGCTCGATTCTGGTGCTACAACTCATGTGTCCAATACAATGCAGGGATTCGTTTCAATCCGGACCATAAACGCAAATGAAGAGTTTTTGTTCATGGGAAATCGAATGAAGGCTCATCTTGAAGGCATAGGGACTTACAGATTGATTCTAGATTCTGGCTACTGCCTGTATCTGTTTCAAACTCTTTATGTACCTTCAGTATCGAGGAATCTGATTTCCGTTTCAAAACTTGATGGTTTAGGATTTTCTTTAAAGTTTGGACAAGGATGTTTCAGTTTGTTGAAAAACAATGTTATGGTCGGTTCTGGTGTTCTTTCTGATGGATTGTATAAACTGAAACTTGATGATGCATTTTATGAATTCTTGCTTACTGTTGTTTATTGTGATACTGGGATTAAGCGTAGCAGAGAGGATGAAAATTCTTCTTTCTTGTGGCATAAACGTTTAGGTCATATTTCCAAAGAAAGATTGGAAAGAATGGTAAAGAATGAGATTCTTCCAGTTTTGGATTTTACTGACTTTCAAGTATGTTTAGATTGCATAAAAGTAAAGCAAACTAAACATAATAAGAAGGATAAAGCCACGAGAAGTAGCCAGCTTCTTGAACTTATACATACCAATATATGTGGACCTTTTGATGTTCCTTCCTTTGGAGGAGAAAAGTATTTTATCACCTTTATTGATGATTTTTCACGTTATGGTTATATCTATTTGCTTAATGAAAAGTCTCAAGCAGTTGACGCCCTTGAGGTGTTTGTGAATGAAGTCGAAATGCAATTAGATAGAAAAGTAAAAGTGGTAAGGTCTGATAGAGGTGGTGAATATTATGGTAGACATACCGAAACAGGGCAATGTCCTGGTCCTTTTGCAAAATTCCTCGAGAAACGTGGTATTTGTGCACAGTATACAATGCCAGGTACACCTCAACAAAATGGTGTTGCAGAAAGGCGTAATCGGACTTTAATTGATATGGTTAGGAGTATGATCAGTAACTCTTCTTTACCCAAATCATTGTGGATGTATGCATTAAGGACTGCCGTCTACTTACTGAATATGGTTCCTAGTAAGTCAGTCCCTAAAACTCCTTTTGAGTTATGGACTGCAAGAAAACCTAGTTTAAGGCATCTTCATGTTTGGGGTTGCCCGGCAGAAGTACGCATTTATAATCCGCATGAAAGAAAGTTGGATTCTTGAACTGTTAGTGGTTACTTTATTGGTTACCCAGAGAAGTCCAAAGGGTACAGATTTACTGTCCTAATCACACTTCGAGAATTGTAGAAACCGGCAATGCAAGATTCCTTGAGAATGATGAGATTAGTGGGAGTATCGAAAGACAAACTGTGGATATTAATGAGATAAGGATTGATATCCCTCTGTCTGTAAGTATTCCACAAAACATTGTTCCTGCTGTTGAACGACAGTATGACAATAATGAACAATATATAAATGAAGAGATAACCCAGGAAGAAACTAATCATCATCCAGCTCAAATAAATGTTCCACAAGAAATCCATGATGAAGCTGATTCTCAGCCAACTAACATAAATGAACCACAAGAAGTGCCATTAAGAAGATCTTTAAGAGAAAGGAGGTCGGCTATTTCGAATGATTATGTGGTTTATTTGCAAGAATCGGATTTTGACATTGGAATTAATAAAGACCCGGTTTCTTTTTCAAAAGCCATGGAAAGTAGTGAGTCAGGTAAATGGAATGATGCCATGAATGAAGAATTAAAGTCAATGGAGTATAACAAAGTTTGGGATCTCGTTGAGTTACCAAATGGATGTAAGCAGGTCGGGTATAAATGGGTCTTCAAGACCAAACTTGACAAGAATGGAAACATCGAGCGATATAAAGCTCGATTGGTCGCTAAAGGTTATACCCAGAAAGGTGGCATTGATTATAAAGAGACATTTTCACCTGTCTCTAGGAAAGACTCTTTAAGGATAATCTTGGCTTTGGTGGCTCAGTATGATTTAGAGTTACACCAAATGGACGTGAAAACAGCCTTTCTTAATGGAGATCTTGAGGAGGAAGTATATATGGACCAGCCTGAAGGTTTCTCAACTGATGATAAAGGTCACATGGTATGTAAGCTTAAGAAGTCAATATACAGACTGAAGCAAGCTTCCCGCCAATGGTACATCAAGTTTAATGATACCATAACTTCTTTCGGTTTTAAAGAAAACACCGTTGACAGGTGCATATATCGAAAGATCAGTGGGAGTAAGTTCATATTTTTAGTTATGTATGTTGATGATATTTTACTTGCTGCTAATGATTTTGGCATATTGCATGAGACCAAAACTTTTCTTTCTAAGAATTTTGAAAGGGTTAAGGTCTTTTGGTCTATTATGTTTGACAACTTTTGGTTTTTGGTCAATGATGTTTTTTTTAACCTAGTTTTGGTACCATATGTTTGTATATTTTTTCTAGTTTTGGTCAGACCGTTACATTCCGTCCATTTTTTGACATATTCAAGTCACGTGATCCACTATAAACTTTAAATTTAGTCCATCTAATACTTTCTTAACCTTTTTTTTGTTCAATTTAGTCCCGAAGTTTCAAAATTGACCCCAATTGGACAATAGGTCCAATTGAATTTTTGAAACTTCGGGACTAAATTGAACAAAAAAAAGGTTATGAAAGTATTAGAGGGACTAAATTGAACAAAACTGAAAGTTTAGGGTGGATCACGTGGCTTGTACATGTAAAAAAATGGACGGAATGTAATGGTCTGACCAAAAATAGAAAAAATCTGCAAACATATGGTACCAAAACTAGGAAAAAAAACATCATGGACCAAAACCCAAAAATGGTCAAACATCATGGACCAAAAGACCTGTAAACCCATTTTGAAATGAAAGATATGGGAGAGGCATCCTATGTGATTGGACTTGAAATTTTCCGTGATAGATCACAATGACTGTTAGGATTGTCTCAGAAAGCTTATGCAGAAAGGGTACTAGAAAGATTTGGGATGCATAAATGTTCTCCCGGAATAGTACCAGTGCAGAAAGGAGATAAGTTTAGTCTCATGCAATGCCTAAAGAATGATGTGGAATGTAAAGAAATGAAATCTATTCTTTATGTTGCTGTTGTTGGTAGTCTAATGTATTTACAGACATGCACAAGGCCGGATCTCAGCTTTGCAGTTGGGATATTAGGAAGATATTTAAGCAATCCCGGCATGGATCATTGGAAAGCTGCAAAGAAAGTACTTAGGTACGTATAAGGCACGAAGGATGACATGCTCATGTACAAGAAGATTGACCAATTGGAAGTAGTTGGTTATTCAGATTCAGATTTTGCTGGTTGCAAAGACAGTAGAAAATCCACTTTTGGCTATGATGGGTTCGACTACAGCCGCCAGGCCCTTTAACGGTGAGGAAACGGCAAACAGGCCCACCAGGCCCCAAATGAAGGTCAAGATGACCGAGGAGAAGGGTCCCGACGAAGGGAGTCCCGATGATGAAAGGTCCCGACAGAGTCGGTCCCGACAGCTGAGCTGGAAGCTCCCGATGGAAAGCCTTTAAGTAGGTCCCGATGACGAATCCCTGAGAACGATTGGCCCTGTCACGATGACGAGGGGCCCCGAGCGGTGACACAATGAGGCAACTTTGGAGTCCCCGACGGGAGTCGGGACTCGTTACCAGAGGATAAGGCCAAGATACGCGGGGCGTGGCCGAGATACGCAGGACGTGGTTAAGATACACGGAGCGTGGCCGAGATACGCGGGGCGTGGCCGAGATAAGCGAAATCATGGCCTAGATAGGCGGGATCACATCCGAGATACGCGGGATACGGGCTAACCACCCCCAACGGTTCACCAGGTACCTGAGGCATCTCTTCGCCTATAAAAGGGCAAGAGGTCACCTCAGAACACTTACGTTGAATTCAATACACTTTGAGATTACTGCTTGCCAGTCATACGAGATACTCATTTAAGCATCAGAGAGGGATTCTGGGTCACCGCCCGGTCTATCCCCTCTTGCAGGATTGCGTGGAGCAAAGGAGCTAGGATTGCCGTCAAAGTCCGTACCGGAGTTCCACCGTGATCCAACATTGGCGCCGTCTGTGGGAATCAAACAAAAAGCTGATATGCCTTCTACTCGATCGATGGCGGCTGGCAAGCACAGAAGACAGGGACAATCCGGTGGTTCCCGTCACCCCGCTGCAACAAATCTGGATTCAGTACCAGAACAGGAGGAAAACCAGAACCATCCCCCGGCTGAGCTCTCCCAGACAGGGGGGCACAATGAAGGTCCCGAAGATATTGCTCCTCAGCACCAGGGCAATAGGGGGCAGGAGGCTCCCCCAGCTACAGACTTGACAAGGGCCGTGGCAGAAGCCATGCCCATGTTTCTGGCAGCCGTGGAGGCTCTCTTGGATCGGAGAGAGGCTGCGAAGAGGCAGGAGGAGATGCCCCCGTTGGAAGAAGTGGCCCCACCAACAGAGGGTCGGAACGCACAGGAAGCCCCGCCCCGAGGCCAGGACAGAAGTAGGGCATCCGGTCAGCCGGAGAGGTTCGTGGTTGATGGGCCAGGACCAGTACAGCACAGGACCATTCCCCTGAATGGTCCCATCACTCCCGACCAGGTGGTAAAGATCGTGAACATCTGTATGGGAGAACAGAAGCCGCTGGTGTCGGAGCTAAGGGATCGATCCACTCATCCCTTCGTTCCCCGACTCATCGACACCCTAGCCCCGCCTGGGCTAGGTATCCCTACGATAAAGGAGTACGATGGCGAAGGAGACCCGCTTCGCCATGTCCAGAAGCACCTCATGGCGTGCCTGGGAAGAGCCCCGAATGAAGACATAGTGTGTACATTGTTCCCGAACACACTCGGAGAAAGAGCCCTGACCTGGTTCTTCAGTCTGCCCCCAGGCTGCATCACTTGCTGGGCAGATATGCACGACCGGTTCATCCAGCAGTATCAGGGTCGGAGACGTTTATTGAAGAGCGTGAGGTCCCTGACCCAGGTGGTACAGAGGCCCGACGAATCGCTGGCACACTATTACCAGCGGTACACTGCCAGTGTGGCAGAGATTGACGAAGAGATCTCGGAAGGTGAGACCATTCGTACCTTTATTCGGAACTTAACGGCCCCCTATGGTTCCGACCTGATGCACAGCGTGGCTGAGAAAGCTGTGTGGAATATGGAGGCACTACAGAAGAGGGTGAAACGGAAAATCGATGTCCAGGAGTCAAAGATAGCCGCAGGAGAGTTGGAGCCCCCAAAGTCAAACAAAGGAAAGCAGTCGGTTAAACCCTTCGACGATCGTAAGTCAAAGGGCAAACCCGAGAATAGTCGGAATCGAGGCCGACCTGATCGAAGGGACGATAGGCGTTCTTCAAGGAAGGATAAGCGGGAGGATCTCGACATTCTTCTCAACTGCTCCATGGCAGAGGTACTGACGGTCATGGAACGACAAGGTATCTCAAGGTACCCCACAAAGAAGGATGGAGAATTCTTGGGATCTCGCACGGATCGCTACTGCCGATTTCACCGCGCAAATGGTCACGACACCAATCACTGTCGGGAACTGAAGAAGGAGATCGAAAAGCTGATCCAGAAGGGGAAGCTCAAGGAATTTGTCGGGGATAAGCGGTGTCGATCCCGCTCTCGGTCCCGATCGCGGTCCCGTTCCCGATCCCGCGATCGGTCCCCAAAGAAGAAGAGAACCGATCCAGAGTCATCCGGTGCTCGCAAGGAGAGACGGGGCACTATCAATGTGATCCATGGAGGATTTGCTGCTGGAGGTGATACTTCATCCGCCCGAGAGGTCTATGCCTCTAGAATCCCTACGGCGGTGGTGCTGGGTAAGAGGTCCCGATCCTGGACCTTGAAAGCAGAGATGGTAATCTCCTTTTCGTCGGAAGATCTCATAGGCGTGGAGACTCCGCACGACGACGCCTTGGTGGTAACCTTGGATGTAGACGGGTTTGAGATGAAGCGAATTCTAATCGACGGAGGGAGCTCCTCCGACATTCTATTCATGGACGCGTTGGAGGCTATGGGGAAAACAAAGAAAGATCTAAAGGAGGCAAACTTCCCGATGGTCGGGTTCTCTGGCTCAACCTCCTATCCGCTAGGAGTAATCACCTTACCAGTGGAGTTTGGTAGCGGGTGGAAATCAGAAAGGAGGAACGTGGAGTTCGTTGTGGTTGATTCCGCGGGGACCTACTACGCGATTATCGGGAGGACCACTATTAACCCCCTGATGGCGGTCGCCTCGACAGTGCACCAGAAGATGAAGTTCCCGACCGACCACGGAGTCGGAGAGGTCAAGGGCGACCATGTGGCTTCCCGAAAATGTTATGTTAATGCCACCCGAAGGAGGAGACGAGAGGCCATGACTGTCCTTCAGACAGACACAGATCCCAGAGAAGAATTCGGGCGCCCCGCCCCCGTAGAAGATCTGAAAGAAGTCGAGATAGATGGACCCCAGAGGAAGGTGAAAATCAGGTCTGCTCTGACGGAGGAGACAGCCCATAAATTGGTGGAGTTACTGAAAGAGTTCAAGGAACTGTTTGCCTGGTCCCCGAGCGATATGCCAGGAATCAGTCCCGATGTGATCGTACACGAGCTGAAGATAGACCCCGCGATCAAGCCTATCACACAGAAAAGGCGTCCGATGGGCACGGACAAGAAGATCGCGATCCAGCAGGAGGTGGGCAGGTTGCTCGATGCCGGGTTCATTAAAGAACTTCGATTCCAGACTTGGGTTGCTAATCCAGTGCTGGTGAAGAAGACTAACGGCAAATGGCGAATGTGTGTGGACTTCCGCGACTTGAACAAGGCTTGCCTAAAGGACTGCTACCCACTCCCGAGAATCGACCAATTGGTGGATGCCACGTCGGGACACGAGCTGTTGAGTTTTATGGATGCGTATTCAGGCTACAACCAGATCAAGATGGCCAAGGAAGACGCTCCCCACACAGCGTTCTACGCAGACAGTGACATCTATCACTACGATGTCATGCCTTTCGGGTTGATCAATGCTGGGGCAACCTACCAGCGGATGGTGAACAAGCTGTTCAGAGATATGCTGGGGGAAACCATGGAGGCTTACGTGGATGATATGCTGGTGAAATCCCGACAAGCCGAGGATCATGTGCACAATCTAACCATGGCGTTTGAGCGGATGAGGCTTCATCACGTTCGCTTAAACCCGACGAAATGTGCCTTCGGAGTCCACTCAGGGAAATTCTTGGGCTTTATGGTGAGACAGAGAGGAATTGAGGTGAATCCCGAGAAGCTGAGGGCGATTGAGGAGATGCAGTCTCCGATAAACCATCGGGAGGTACAAGTGCTGAATGGCCGACTAGCTGCAATGAATCGCTTCCTGTCCAAGGCGAGTGACCGATCAATGCCATTTTTTGAAGTCCTGAGGGCCAACAAGAAATTTGAATGGACCGCCAAGTGTGAAGAGGCGTTCCAAGCACTCAAGCAGCACCTTCGCACCCTCCCGCCGTTGGCGAAACCGGTTCCAGGCGAGCCGCTCTACCTTTATTTGGCTGTTTCTGAATTTGCCATTAGCTCTGTGTTAGTAAAGATTGTCGAGGGTAATAAAGTCCCCGTCTATTATGTAAGCAAGGCGTTTGCCAAGTCTGAATTGAACTATCCTGCTGTTGAGAAGTACCTCTTTGCGTTGATTATTACTGCTCGGAAGCTAAGGCCTTATTTCCACGCACACGAGATCACCGTGCTGACGAACCAGCCTTTGAAGCATTTTTTGAACCGACCGGATGCGTCGGGGAGATTAGTGAAATGGGCAGTAGAGCTTAGTGAGTTTCGCATACACTTCGCTCCAAGAACGGCCATTAAGGGCCAGGCATTGGCAGATTTCATAGCAGAATCTACAGCCCCCGATCTGGAAGAAGCGGGTCCTGTAGAGGGGGCAACCATGGAGGTTCCGATAGAAGAACAACCAGAGAGGGCAGAGCAATCAGAACAGCCAAACGAAGAAAATACCTGGGAAATGTACACGGATGGCTCCTCGAGTTCGGACGGATCAGGAGCGGGCTTTTTGTTGATACCACCGGGTGAAGGAGAACCGCTTCGATACGCCTTGGCTTTAACATTCAAGGCCACAAACAATGAAGCGGAATATGAAGCTCTTATCACGGGTCTAAAAATTGCTAGAGGCACGGGAGTCGATCACTTGAGAGTGAAGTGTGACGCAGCTTTAATCGTAAACTAGGTTCAAGGGCGATACGAAGCGAGGAGTCCGATAATGAAGAAATAATTACGCGAGGTGCAAGCCCTGAAGGAGAGCTTTAAAAGCTTCGATATCGAGGCAATCCCGAGGGAGGAAAACGTAGAGGCAGACGCCCTGAGCAAATTTGCCCTGGGGGCACCCTTAGAGGAAAATCCGAAGGTGCACTTCTTGGAGAAGGTGATCTTATCGACCATCGACCCGACGCAGGTGTGCACCATTGAAACAAAATCGGAGGAGGAGCCCACTTGGATGACCCCGATAGTCGCGTACCTGACTACGAGGGCAGTCCCCGATGATAAGGTAGCAGCAGACAGGATATGTCGGATCGCGTCTAATTATGTGATGCTAGACCATAAGCTATACAAGAAGGGCTGATTCTCCACTCCGTACTTGAAGTGTGTGCACAATCATATCATGGGGCCATATCATGGAAAAGTGGGAAGGAGTCTGTTCTTGCTGCATCCACAATGGAAGCAGAGTTTGTGGCGTGCTTTGAAGCCACTGTTCATGCATTATGGCTGCGGAACTTTATTTCAGGACTTGAGGTTGTCGACACCATTAGTAAGCCGCTGAAAATTTATTGTGATAATTCCGCCGCAGTTTTCTTCTCTAAAAACGACAGATACTCGAAGGGTGCCAAACATATGGATATAAAGTATTTGGCCGTTAAGGAAGAAGTTCAGAAGCATAAAGTGTCCATTCACCATATAAGCACTGAGCTAATGATCGCAGATCCTTTGACGAAAGGATTACAACCAAAGACATTTAGGGAGCATGTCACTAGAATGGGTCTTGGTTATAAAGATGAATGAAATTTATGATGGTACTTAGGACACTTTGAGCTCAAACATATGCTTCTGACTTATGTTTTATTTTCTTGTTTATTATGACTGTATATACGTGATGCTTTACGTAACAAGAAAATATTATTTCAAAGCATTAGGTGGACCTTGATGTGTTTATATATATTGCTTACAAGCTTACATTTGATAAGATGTGACTGTCGTGGTATATGGAAGGGAGTATGCTACTTAAATAAGTGTATGACCGCCATAACCCACATTTGCAGATTATTGAGTGTAAGTGATTATGATGAACGGGAAGATTAAATCTTTACGCGCGACTTATGTTTTCCATAAAGATGTAAGAATTATGTGATTATCTGACCAAGTGGGAGAATGTAAGAATATATATATATTAATGTTACGTTATATATATATTCTAATTATATGTGGCCAGATAATATTAATGGACATAAATATATTGAATAATATAATATGTATTTTATTATATTATATCAATATATATCTTTATGGTATGATTTAATATCGACCTTTCGATTGACTACTCGATGGACGTACCAGATTAATGCTAATATATTAAACGGTTACTCCATCTAACCGTCTCCGCACAGAAAGAGTTGACAATGGAGAGAAGTGGAACCGTTCTTATGGGAAATCAAATCGACTGATCAGAGACCAAGAAGATCAATGGAACCGAAGCATATTCCAGGTATGTTATTCCGCACTAAACTTCAACCCTCATAGAGCATGATCAAGATCCGGGCAATTACAGATTTCAAACTTACATCAATTGCTAATGATTCTACCAGGAAGGCGATAACACACTTACACATTTCAAATTTCATATCATTTGGTGGAAAACTTCAAATTAGGTTTTCCATGGCTGCCGGAGACGTTGGAGACCGGTGTCTGGAATTGGTGCAATGGAACATTGGGACTGCTTTCAATCTTCAAAATCATTTTTTTAAGGACCTGCTTTGAAAAAAATTATGTTCATCCGTCTGAGAAGAACCTCACTTCAGCTCTGTAAAAGTCATATGAGAGAATTCTTTATTGATGAATGGTAATTGAATCTCTTAAGCTTATTATAACTAACAGTTTATGCATTTTTTTGCCATGGCTCATCTGGTTATGTTTAGTCAGTTCTTATTTGGAATTGCCACTGGACCGGTTTATTGACATGGTTAACAATGATGAGATGTTAGTCATACTCTATAGTCTATCTATACACCTGATTAGTTTGCTAGGAAGAATATAGCAGCTAATGGCTAATGCTAATACTTGGTAATTACAATCTAAAAATCTGATTGGCAGCAAATTCTTGGAAGATTGTAGTAATGCTCCGTAATTACAGTCTATAAACCTGATTGGCAGCAAATTTTTAGGAAAACTATTGTTAATGCTTGTAAATTAAAGTGAGAAACTTGGTTGAAGTTACAAAACTAAACTTAGTTTCTGCTACAAATTTATAGTTATTTTGTAATTCTAGATAGGCTAACAAATGTTTGTTAATTACAACAAACTTGTTTGAGAAGTGCAAAATTTAGTTTTACTGCGACAAACTTTGCAGTTTTTCTTTAGTAATCTAGGAAGACTAGCTAATGTTTGGTAATTGCAGTGGGAAACTTGATTAGCAGTATAAAAATTTAATTTAAATTATTACGGGTTTGTTTTTAGTACAAGCAATACATGTTTTTTCAACTTTATAGATCTAAAAAATACACCAGTAATCCATCATACATTGCTTTTTAACACCTTACAATTTTCAGACACCTAAAAGCAACAACAATATTATATCACATTTTTTTCAAGGCCATACAACTTCCATACACCTCAAAGCAATATAAATAATTTCTCTAGCTTTCTTTTTTCACAATTTATAAGTTTCAGACACAAAAAAATCAACATAAATAATTTCTCATACTTTATTTTTTCACAACTTATGAGTTTCAGACACAAAAAATCAACAGAAATAATTTCTCATACTTTATTTTTTCACAACTTATAAGTTTCAGACACCAAAAATGAACAACTATAGAGTTTTTTGGTGGTGGTGACCGGAGTAAGATGGTGGTCGGTCAGAGTAGGTGGTTGCCGGCCGGAGTAGGGTGGTGGCCGGCCGGAGTTGGGTGGTGGCCGGCCGAAATTGGGTGGTTTCCGACGGAGTTGAGTGGTGGTTGTTTTAATTTGACTCTAGGGGTAACTTCGTCACTTCATATTTGGTAGAATAACCTATTAATATAAACAGAATATTAGAAAGCGGAATTCCAACTTTTCGCAATATTATGTCAAAATTAACAGCAATTTTGGACGGAAAACCAAATTTCAACAAAGTCCAAACCTCGGACAATCAATTTCAACACTTTAAAGTTCAGACATCAGAATTCAATATAGGTCAAACCTCAGACAGTTTATTAGTTATTAAATTAAAGCCTATGTTTTATTACCTCTTAGAATTTTTTTTCACAAGCAACCAACTCTTATGCACTTTTAAACATATTGTATAGTGAGAATTTTAAAAGAGAATTGCACGTATATAGGAAGAATTTTAGAAGAGAATTACGTGTATAATTTCTCTAGTAGCATAAAAAGAGTTAGTTAACTAGACAATCAATAACCTTACCTAGCTAACCTAACATTATATATATGCATGGTTTCACTATTCCTCCTCCACACGTGCTATCTAATGGTCTTCACTAAACAACTAATCTTTACGTACCTACCTCATCTCTCTCCTAGTATTATATTATATACTCACACAGTCCTTGAGGAGAGCCACAATAAGAAGAATCTGTATATTTCTCATTAGCTAGCTAGCTAGTTTCTCTAAAGAAGAAAGTATGCAGTCTCGGCTTCACATTGCTCTGTTCCCAAACTCCGGCATGGGCCACCTCATGCCCTACCTCCGTCTTGCCTCCCAACTCCTCCGCCGTGGCTGCTCCCTCACCCTCATCACTGCCCGTCCAGTCGTTTCAGCCGCAGAATCCGCCCACATTGCATCCTTCCTCCATAATCATCCCCAAGTCAACTCCGTTGACCTCCACCTCATCATCTCCGACCACCATTCTCCTGCCGGACCACCTCAGGACCCTTTCTTCCTCCAGTGGGACCGCATTTGCCGCTCCACCCACCTCCTCCGCCCTCTGCTTTCTTCCGTTAGCCCCTCTCTGTCCGCCATTTTCGCCGACCTGATAGTAGCGCAGGAGATCTCTCTCGTCGCCACTGATCTCTCTATCCCTCTGTATCTGTTATCCACCACTTCCATCAGCTTCTTATCTTTAATGGCTCATCTGCCGGAGCTTACATCATCGGAATCTTCAACGTTTAGCTCGGACGTTACTATTCCCGGAATCTCATCACCCCTGCCGGTGAAGAGCATCCCGCCGCCGTTCTTCGAGCCCCATAAATACCTCTTCACATCACTCCTCTTGAAGAGCTGCAAAGCACTGTCGCTGTCGAGAGGGATCTTGATGAATACTTTCGAGCAGTTGGAGCCGTCCACGCTGGCCGCTTTGAACCACGACAGGGTCCAACAAAACTTGCCCCCTATCCTCCCGATTGGGCCCCTTCAACAAATTCATGATCGGAGCATCGAAGATGGTCTTGATTCTCCCATTCAAGAGTGGCTCGGACACCAAGAAGCTAAATCCGTGGTGCTGGTGAGCTTCGGAAGCAGGACAGCCATGTCGGTGGAGCAGATCAGGGAGTTGGGAGATGGATTGGTGAGGAGTGGGTGCAACTTCATCTGGGTGGTCAAGACCAGCAAGGTCGACAGGGATGATGACGTCAGCGGCGGCGATGACATCAAAAGACTGCTGGGAGAGACATTATGGGAGAAGACGAAGGAGAAAGGGAAGGTGGTCGGAGGGTGGGTGGAGCAGGCGGAGATATTGGCGAGTCCGGCAATCGGAGGGTTTCTGGTGCACGGGGGATGGAACTCGGTAATGGAGGCTGCATGGTTAGGGGTGCCTATGTTGGTATGGCCGCTGCATGGAGACCAGAGGGTTAATGCCAAGGTTGTGGAGGATGCAGGGTTAGGGTTATGGATGCAAGGTTGGGGAATGGGGAATAACGGCGTCGTTAAAGGGGAGGAGATTGGTGAGAAGATAATAGAGATGATGAAAGATGAAAAGTTGAGAGACAAGGCCGACAAGGTTAAGCAATATGCCGTTGAGGCTGTCGGTGTCGGAGGTACTTCCTACAGCTCTCTCACTTCCGTCCTACAATCTCTATATCCACCACCACCACCTAATATTTCTAGTCTACTAAACTGATGTAAGTTTAATACAACTATTAAGAGATTATTAGCCGGCGCCAATTAACCACGTGGTGTATTTTTGATTCGGGAGAAAATCTTGGATACCTCGTATCCACCGCCTATTATACAATGATGGATATTCGGCCACTAGTTTTCATTTTAGTGGCCTAAGATCCACCACCTATTATAACAGGTGGTGGATGCAAGATATCCAAGAATTTGTCTAGCAGCAATAGTGTGTAAGTAGGGTCCTCCAATACTGGGTCTCACTACAATCACAAAACAGTAGGTATTCTGTATTCAATCATTATTATCGATAATGTATTCGCTACTAAAAAGTATATATGGTATATTTATCGTATAATGGTATGAAATATATTATAGGTAATTTCTTGTCCCAACAGAGTTAAATATATTGTATTATCTTATCAGAAATGCTTTACTATGCGACACAGAGGACGAATGTCATGCGACTGTATCTGAGAGTATAAATACCCTCTATTATTCCATTAATTACAATATGTCATGGTGAGTGGTTCGCATGGCAATCGCATGCTCTAACAACTCCATTATCTTATATTATGTTAGATTATAATGTTTAGATTATATTATACTAATGATGTGCTATAAGTGATGTGCTATGTTAGAATATATTATATATTATATTATATGATTTAATATATTACATAATATACATAAACAATAATTTCAAATGCTTATATAATGTTTACTTTATCTAATAGTATAATGTTGACATAATGATAAATTACGATTCATACATATATGCTAAGCAATATATGATATAATTGCTCTATTGATTAGGACAGACCCATTTTGCACATATAGAACAAGACCAAAGTTATGGTCTTGATTTTCACAAAAAAAAAAAAAAAGTGTTATGGTCTTGGACCCACCGATCAAGTCCAGTGGCGGATCCAGAAGGTTCATAATGGGCTTACGTTATGCAATTTTTTTTTTTTTTGAAAATTAACAATTTCCTTAAGTTTTTTTTGGGTAAAAATGCATGTTTTAAAACGATGAAAATTAGTACTTTCTTCAACTACTTATTCAACATTGTTGTTAAATACTTTTCAAATGAACAATATTAACTAAGCACAAATAAACCGTACTTGCTTGTGCAAATGTTACAATTTAGTCAAATTAGACTAGAACCATTTGTGGGTCAATTGAGTCTCAATTGAGTCAAGACACTATTATAACACTTATACAAGTTATTAGATCTTGATTTAGATATTTAGAAAAGTATTTGGTTAATTTTGTAAGTTTAAAACGTATTTGACGACTGATGGGTTCCGATGTAATCGTTAGCCCCGTTAACAGTCATCAGACGGCGAGTAAGTCCAGTGGGCCTCGTAAATGGCCGGGAAGGCCCAAAGCCCAGTATGAAGGGTCCCGACTTTAGCGATCCTGATATATGAGCTGAACGCACCCGACAATAAGCCTCTGAGTAGGCCCCGATGTGCCTTTGTGAAGGCCCCGATGATAAAGCCCCGATGAGGCTGGACCTGTCTCGTAAGACAAAGGGTCCTGGGTGGTGACCTAGAATGAGATAACTCTGGAGTCCCCGACAAGAGTTGGGACTTGTGATCAGAGGATAAGACCGAGAAACCCGCCTACTAGATAGAGTAGTGGGAAGACGGTTAAAGATATATATAACCTCCCCCGAGATACGCAGGGCGTGCCCGAGATACTCGGAGAGTGGGCAAGATACGCGGAGCGTGGGGCGAGATATACGGAATCCCGAACGAGATATACAGAATCATGGGTACAACGGCCAAGCACGGTCACAGGTAGCTGAGTAACTTCCCCTCCTATATAAAGGAGGAAGTTACCTCAGAAAACACATTCTCTAATATGAACTTACATTACTGCTTACCACCCCATTGATCACATACTCATTTAGGCATCGGAGAGGGATTCTGGGTCACCACCCAGGTCATCCCCTTTTGCAGGATTACACGGAGCCCAGGAGTTCAAGCTTTCCGTCAAGAACGTAACGGAGCTTCGACCGTGATCCAACATTGGCGCCGTCTGCGGGAACCTGAACAAAAAGCCAAAATAGTTTCTACCAGATCAATGGCCGGTGGTGGCAAGAAGAAACAAGTCCAGGCTGGCAGTTCTCGCCCCGCTGGAACTGTGAATTCCCCGTTGCTGGAGTATGCTGCTGAACAAGGTGAGCACCCCGCTGCTTCTCAGACAGGGGGGCATGGTGATGCTTATGAGGTCTCAGTCCGAGACACAGAGGTGAACAGGCAAGATATCCCGCGAAGGGAGGTGGATGCTCCCCCAAACCCGGTAGGGCATAGAAAGGAAATCCCGCAAAGGGAGGTAGGTTCTTCCTCAAACTCGGAGCTGGCCAAGGCAGTAGCAGATGCTATGCCCATGTTCTTGGCGGCCATGGAGGCTCTGTTGGACAAGAGAGAGGCTGCCAGGAGGGCAGAGGAGTTGCCTCCGCGAGAGGAGTTGCCTCCACCTCCTCCGAAAGTGGTTCCAGAAGAACCGGAGGTTCAGGAGGTTCAGCCCAGGAATAAGGGTAAGGAACCCGCGCACTCGGAGAAGTTCGTGGTTGATGGTCCCGGACCAGTGCAACACAGGACCATTCCCCTGAATGGCCCCATCACCCCCGACCAGGTGGTGAAAATTGTCAACATCTGCATGGGTGACCAGAAGCAAATGACGTCGGAGCTGAGGGATCGATCCACTCATCCTTTTGTTCCGCGGCTGATTGATACCGTCGCCCCGCCCGGGCTAGGTATTCCGACCATTAAGGAGTATGATGGTGAAGGGGACCCGGTTCGCCATGTTCAGAGACATGTCCAGGCCTGTATGGGTAGGACTTCGAGTGATGACCTCATATGTTCATTGTTCCCGATCACCTTAGGAGAAAGGGCCATGACATGGTTTTTCAGTCTACCGCCGGGAAGCATTACGTGCTGGGCCGACATGCACGATCGCTTCATCAAGCAATATCAAGGGCGTAGGCGTCTCTTGAAGAGCGTGAGGTCTTTGACACAGGTGGTGCAAATATCCGATGAATCGTTGGCATACTACTACTAACGGTTCACTACTAGTGCCGCGGAGATTGATGAGGAGATATCGGAGGGAGAGACCATCCGCACTTTCCTTCGGAACCGAACTGCTCCGCATGGTTCCGATCTGATGCACAGCGTAGCCGCGAAGGCTGTGTGGAGAATGGAGGCCCTGCAAGCGAGGGTGAAGCAGCAGATCGACGTGCAGGAGTCGAAGATTGCTGCCGGAGAGCTTGATCCTCCGAAATCAGGAAGAGGAAAGCCATCGTCCAAGCTGTCGGATGATCGCAAAGGGAGCGACAAATCGGAGGGAAGTAGGAGCCGTGGTCGCCCCGATAGAAGGGAGGACAAGCGTCCTCCGAGGAAGGATAACCGCGAGGGTCGTACTGTTCCCATCAACAGCTCGATGACCTCCGTGCTAGCTGTGATGGATCGACAGGATCTCGCCCGATACCCCCCCGAGGAAAGAAGGTGAGTTCTTGGGAGGCCGCTCTGATCGTTATTGTCGGTACCATCGAGCCAATGGTCACGATACGGATAACTGTCGGGAGCTGAAGAAGGAGATAGAGAAGCTGATCCAGAAGGGGAAGCTGAAGGAGTTCGTCGGAAGGGGACGGTGCCGATCCCGCTCTAAAAGTCGGTCACGGTCCCGTTCCAAGTCCCGTGATCGATCCCCGAAGAAGAAGAAGGTTGAGCCGGAAGCCTCCGGTTCTGGTGCCCGTAAGGAGAGGCGAGGGACCATTAACGTCATTCACGGAGGAATGGCGGCGGGAGGCGACACCTCCGCTTCTCGGGAGAATTATGCTTCCCGCATCTCTGCTGCTGTGGTGCTAGGCAAGAGGTCCCGATCGTGGACTCTACAGGAGGAAATGGTGATTTCTTTCTCAGCGGAGGATTTGATAGGCGTGGAGAGCCCCCACGATGACGCCTTGGTTGTGAACCTGGACGTGGACGGATTCGAGATGAAGCGGATCCTGATAGATGGAGGGAGCTCCTCTGACATTCTTTTCATGGATGCCCTGGAAGCCATGGGAAAGACGAAGAAGGACCTGACACAGGTGAACTTCCCGATGGTGGGATTCTCTGGATCTACTTCCTATCCATTGGGAATGATTACCTTACCGGTGGAGTTTGGTAGTGGCTGGTAGATGGAACGGCGGAACGTGGATTTCGTCGTGGTAGAATCTGCGGGGACGTATAACGCTATTATCGGGAGGACCACCATCAACCCTCTCACGGCAGTTGCCTCAACCGTTCACCAGAAGATGAAGTTCCCGACTGACAATGGGGTCGGAGAGGTCAAAGGTGACCAGGTGGCGTCGCGAAAGTGTTATGTCAATGCCACCCGAAGGAGAAGGAGGGAAGCCATGGCGGTCCTGCAGACCGATGCCGATCCTCGAGAGGAGTTTGGGCGTCCAGCCCCCATGGAGGACCTGAAGGAGGTTGAGATTTACGGACCTCAAAGGAAGGTGAAGATTGGGTCTGCTCTATCGGAGGAGAGAGCCCGAGAGTTGATCGAGCTTCTGAAGGAGTTCAAAGAGCTGTTTGCCTGGTCCCTGAGCGATATGCCAGGAATCAGTACCGACGTAATAGTGCACGAGTTGAAGATAGATCCCGCGATCAAGCCTATCGCGCAGAAGAGGCGTCCGATGGGCGCGGATAAAAGGATCGCGATCCAGCAGGAGGTGGGCAGACTGCTCGACGCTGGATTCATCAAAGAGCTCCGATTTCAGACATGGGTTGCTAACCCGGTCCTGGTGCGAAAGAGTAATGGGAAGTGGCGGATGTGTGTCGATTTCCGCGACTTGAACAAGGTCTGCCCGAAGGATTGCTACCCGCTCCCGAGGATTGACCAGTTGGTGGACGCCACATCGGGGCATGAGCTGCTGAGCTTCATGGATGCCTATTCTGGTTACAAACCAGATCAAGATGGCGAAGGAGGATGCCCCCCCATACGGCCTTCTATGCCGATAGTGACGTCTATCACTACGACGTGATGCCCTTCGGATTGATCAATGCCGGAGCAACTTATCAGAGGATGGTGAACAAGTTGTTCGGGGACATGCTGGGAAAGATTATGGAGGCGTATGTGGATGACATGCTGGTGAAGTCCCGACAGGCAGGAGACCATGTCCAAAACTTGGCGGCAGCGTTTGAGCGGATGAAGTTTCATCAGGTTCGGTTGAACCCACACAAGTGTGCTTTCGGGGTGAACTCGGGGAAATTCCTAGGGTTCATGGTGAGCCAGAGAGGAATCGAGGTGAATCCCGAGAAGCTACGAGCAATCGAGGAGATGCAGTCTCCGAAAACTCATCGGGAGGTTCAAGTGTTGAATGGCCGGTTGGCCGCGATGAATCGATTCCTATCCAAGGCAAGTGACAGAGCCATGCCATTTTTTGATGTACTAAGGGCCCACAAGAAGTTTGAATGGTCTGAGAAGTGCGAGGAGGCATTCCAAGCACTCAAACAGCACCTCCGCACCCTCCCGCCGTTGGCGAAACCGGTTCCAGGCGAGCCGCTTTATCTCTATTTGGCTGTTTCTAAAGTTGCTGTTAGTTCCGTTTTGATTATGATTGTCAAAGGCAACCAAGTGCCTGTCTATTATGTAAGCAAGGCGTTTGACAAATCTGAAATGAATTATCCCGCTATTGAGAAGTATCTCTTTGCGTTGATTGTTGCTGCTCGAAAGCTACGGCCTTACTTCCATGCCCACGAGGTTACGGTGTTAACTAATCAGCCCTTGAAGCACTTTTTGAACCGACCGGAGGCGTCGGGGAGATTAGTGAAATGGGCCATCGAGCTTACGGAGTTCCGTATTCATTTTGCTCCGAGAACCGCTATTAAAGGCCAGGCATTGGCGGATTTTATAGCTGAGTCTACAGCACCCGATCTGGAAGAAGCGGGTCCTGTAGAGGGGGCAACCATGGAGGTCCCGATAGCAGAACAGCCGGAACAGCCAAAAGAGGAGAACACTTGGGAGATGTACACTGATGGTTCATCGAGTGTAGAAGGATCGGGGGCAGGATTCGTATTGATACCGCCCGGTGGAGGCGAGCCCTTGCGATATGCCTTGGCCTTGATGTTTAGGGCCACCAACAATGAAGCGGAGTATGAGGCTCTCATCACGGGCCTTAAAATTGCCAAGGGTACGGGAGTCGATCATTTAAAAGTGAAGTGTGATGCCAGCTTGATCGTGAATCAAGTCCAGGGGAACTATGAAGCCAAGAGCCCGACAATGAGGAAGTATTTGCACGAGGTGCAGACTTTAAAGAGGAGCTTCAAAAGCTTCGATATTGAGGCAATCCCGAGGGAAGAAAATGCGGAGGCAGACGCCTTAAGCAAGTTTGCTCTGGGAGTGGCCCCCGAGGAGAGTCGGAAGGTGCACTTTCTGGAAAGAGTGATTATCTCAACCATCGATCCGTCGGAGGTTTGCACTATTGAAGCAAGATCGGAGGAAGAAGAGAAACCCACCTGGATGACCCCGATGGTCACATACCTGACTACGGGGGCACTCCCCGATGATGAAGTGGCAGCTGTTAGGTTGCGTCGAATCGCGAGCAACTACGTGATGGTGGACAACCAGTTATACAAGAGGGGGCATGTAAAGCCTTTTCTGAAATGTGTGGCGGAGCCTGATACGAATCGGATCCTGAGAGAGCTACACGAGGGAGTCGCGGCCTGTCATGAAGGGGCCCGGTCCATCGTGAGGAAGGCGTTGAATCTAGGCTACTATTGGCCTTCGATGAACAAGGAGGCAACAACGATGGTCCAATCCTGTGATGCATGCCAGAGGTACACTCTGAATATCGTGGCTCCTGCCGCGGACTTAATGTCCATCAGGAGTGCTTGGCCCTTCGCGCAGTGGGGCATTGACTTGGTGGGACCTCTTCCACAAGCGAAAGGTCAGTGCAAGTAATTACTCGTGGCCATCGATTACTTCTCGAAGTGGATAGAGGCTAAGGCGTTGGCTAAGACAACGGGGCAGCAGATCCTCAAGTTCCTTCAAACTCAGATCGTATCCCGGTATGGGGTTCCTCGAGTGTTGATCAGCGATAATAGCCCTCCATTCAATGGGGCTCAGTTGAAGGAGTACCTGGAGGAATTGAACATTGAGCATCAGACAGCTTCCGTCCACCATGCTCAGACCAATGGCCAGGTGGAATCAGCCAACAAGATTGTGATGGATGGCTTGAAGAAGAGAGTTTATGCCTTGCAAGGTCATGGGCTAGATGAGCTTGAAAACGTGCTGTGGGCTGTTAGAACAACACCCAAGCAGTCGACAGGGGAGACTCCGTTTGGCCTTGTCTATGGCATGGAAGCAGTTGCCCCCGTGGAGATAGCGGTGGCGTCCCATCGCAGGAGGTATTATGAGCCTCTAACGAACGAGGAAGTGAGACGTCTAGACTTAGACTTGCTCGAGGATAAAAGGTGGAAGGCTGATGAAGTTCAGGCTCGGATGCGTCTGGCAACAGCCCGATATTATAATCGGCGTGTCAAGTCCCGACAATTCTTCGTGGGAGAACTTGTTTGGCGGAGGAACGAGTTCGTTCATCAAGATCGGATCAACAAGCTATCGCGGAAATGGGAGGGACCTTACAAGATCGTAGGGATGCCAGCCCCGAATGCGTACAAGTTAGAAGACCTTGATGGCAAGACGCTGAAACATTCCTTCAGTGGCGCACACTTGAAGAAGTATCATGTTTGATATTAAGTCGCCGCGAATGGCGCAAATTGTCTATCGATAAAGACCCGATGTAAGCCAGCTTTGAGTTGTTAATGAATAAAAGAAGTTGCTTTCGATCCTATTGCTTTTAGATTTATTCTAACTGTTAGTAAGACGTCCTGAAGGACGCGACAAAAGCCTTTCGAGGTACGATAAAAGCCTTACGAGGTACGAGTAAGTCGCCTTTATGGCGCGACAAAAAGCCTTTCGAGGTATAGACAAAAGCCCAACGGGGTATGAGTAAGTCGTCTTTATGATTCAACCAAAAGCCTAGGTACGAAAAAGCCCTAACGGGTCCGCGTAAGTCGTCTATATGATGCGACAAAATGCCTTAAAGGGTACGAAAAAGCCCTAACGGGTCCGCGTAAGTCGTTTATATGATGCGGCAAAAAGCCTTAAAGGGTACGAAAAAGCCCTAACGGGTCAGCGTAAGTCATCTATATGATGCAGCAAAAAGCCCTAACGGGTACGATTAAGTCGTCTAGATTGGCGCGATAAAAGCCTTAAGGGGTGCGAAAAAATCATCTTATGTGATGTACAAAATTGCCTTGAAGGGCATGGATGAAAAACCTTAAGTGGTAAAGTCCCGAGGAAAATGTCGCGAAAGACATACGAAATTACATTAAGTGATATGGACGAGAAACCTTAAGTGGTGAAGTCCCGAGTAAAGCATCGGAAGGATGTATGAAGTCATCTTAAGTGATGCATCGGAACGTTTTTGAGTAACGGATCTAAAGTCGCTTTAAATAGTGCAACAATTATCAAGACTAAAACAGATGAAAGGAATTTCTTATAAGGGCTCAACGGCCTAAAGGTTCCGATACAAAAGATAAGGAGGATACAAGGAGGAAAATTACAAGGACTTAAAGAATAGAGCATTAAGCTTGGTCCTTGTTGGAAGTTAGGTCCTCAGCAGCTTCGGAGGGAGTAGGATTCGGAGGGGCCTGGGCAGAAGGCTCCGCAGTCCGCGGAGTTGGGTCCGCGGCATCACCCTCATCACTCTCCGCGGGGAGGTTGAAGTATTTCTCCGCGAAAGGGGCGAGGGTCTCGGACTTCTTGAAGTCAATGGAATCCTCGTATGCTGTGTAGAGCTCTTCGACGGCATTGAACATAACGTTCTCCACCTCGGATTTGCAGAACCCCACAACATCCACCTTGAAATCTTCAGAGTTCCGATACTCCTCGCGACCTTCCAGATGACCCTCATCGTGACCCTGCAGGCGACCTTCCTCGTGGCCCTGAGCCTTGGCCTCAGCCAGCTTGGCCTCGAGTCCCGCCTTGGCCTCCGCGAGAGCTTCCGCGAGAACGCCCTTCTCGTGGATAAGCTGCCCCTTCTCCGCCTCGTTCCGCCGCTGATCCTCCTGGACCATCCTCCGCTCCCGACGCAGGACGGCCTCGTGATCTTGAACCTGCTTGAGCAGGCCCTTAGCCATCTCGTCGAGGAGGGTCCGTTCCTTGGCTATCTTGTCCCTGGCCGCTACGGCCTCGTCGAGGTCCGCTTGGAGCTTGGCCAAAGCGTCGAAGTCCGACTTGGCTTGTGCCTCCTCCAAAGCGCCCTTCAGAGCAGGGATGAAGCCGAAGCAGCGCTGCTGGTCCGCGGTTTCCTAAGACAAGGGAAAAAGGATTAAAATTCGATAATCGGAGGCAAGAACAAGGAATGAAAGAATGAAGTAAAGGTAAAAGTTTTACCTCCATCCGACGAATAGCCATCTTGCGGAGCTCCTCCTCGATGTCCTCCCGCGCCAAGGAGATTGGCCGCTTCAAGGCTAGAGGAATTGACCCTGCCAGCAGATGCAGGGCCAATTCAGGCTGAAGGTCCCCCCGTTGGAGTGAGACCCCTTGGAGAGACTCGATCGGGTTCCAGGGAACCGTCTCCTGGTCGGGGGTGAAAATCTTGTAAAGATTATCATCCACGGGGAGAGGAGGGATGACCCTGGAAGCTTCAGCCGGAGGAGCCACCTCGGTCGGAGGCTCGGGAGTCGGAGTGCGAAACTCTGGAGGAGGACTCTGGGACACATCCTCCACGGTTGGCCTCAGGATGCTTCGGCCTGGCTTTCGGCGGGGAAGCAGGCCACCTTCATTCAGCTCCTCGGAGGAAGGAGAAGCCTCCAAATCAGTCACCTGACGGAACTGAGCTTCCGTCGGGATATCCTCCATCATCGGCGCCTGTGGAGTCGCGGCCCGTGCTGGAGTAGCAGCCTTCCTCGGAGTGAGAGCCTCCGATGGACCTGCGGTTGCGGGACGAATAAAGTCAGGCAGAGTATCATGGGGGCACCAGATGATTTGGCGCTCGAGATGTTGGTCCTTTCCGAAGAAGTTGTAGTATCCCACCTTGAGAACGCGGGGGGTTTCTCCTCGAAGGATGTATTTGATTTCTCGAACCCGCGATTCCCGATCAGCGGGGATAAACTCCTCGGGAACCAGCTTCCTATATTTCTTAATAGCACGACGAACACGCTTACCTTCCTCGGCGGTAGTGACCCCGAAGGCTTAGTCTATTTCCTCCCTTCTGGCCTGCTTGGCCACGACCTGTTCTTCGGTCGGAGGGGCAACAGAAGAGGAAGCTCCCTTTTTCAGCGACTTCCGCTTCCGCTTGGAGCCACCTTGGACGGCATCAGTCTCACCCTGCTTCAACATGAGATGAGTCAGCAGAGATGCCTTCTTGGCTGCAAAAATGAAAAGACAAAGTGGTTAGAAGTATTACCTAGATGACCAAATCCTTGGAAACGGAATCAAGGAGCCGGACTCCGATATGAATCAAGTCCTTCTCCACGAGCTTGTTGGCGTCGAGGGGAATAAAGGATTCCCCCGAACGATAGAGCTAGACCAGCTGGAGAGTGTTAAGGTCATCCTCGGTGTAGACCTCGAGCTTGGGGGCAGGGTCCTCCACAACCTCCCATCGGGGCCATGGGACAGAGCTGTTTTGGACGAAGAAGTAATACTTCTTCCATCCGCTATTGTCGGACCCTGAATCACGAATAAGCACCCGATCCTTGTGGAACTTCCAGGTTTCGCTATCCCAGCCGAAACGTGAAAGTTGCTCCTTTGTCCACTTGGGGAGTCGGGGGGAGAAGGAGCAAACACCAGCCTTATTACACTTCATTCCGTAGAAGGTGCGGAAGAGCAGCAAACTGTATGTCCACTGCTGGCGGAGGCATAGAAGCTGGAAAGCGTTCCACACGCGGATGGCATGTGGAGAGAAGGTGCAGGGATGTGTCTGGTAGAAGTTGCACATCTCCACCAGGTTCCCGCAAAAAGGGAATCGAATCCCAGCACTTATCTGCCCGGCGGAGACGAACACTTCTCCCTCTCGAGGACGCGTGACGATATGCTTCCTCCTGGTGGTAGGTTGAGACTCGTAGGGGAAGCGGGGTTCCTAGTCTGAAGTGATGCACCCTTCTCGGAGAGCAACCTCGTACGAGGTCTCGGAAATCTCGTTAACAGCAAACTCAAAGGTAAAGGGGGTCCTTGCCCCAGAACTAGCTTCGTCTAAAAACGGTTACAAACAGGAAAATTCAAGAAAAGGAGGAGAAAGTGATATCAATAAATCGTAGAAGCAAAGAGACGAAAACCTTACCAGACATTGTTGATGGTTGCTTGAAGAAGATGAAGAAAGATTTGGAGGGCTGGAGGTCTTGGATCACTGGAAGAGCAGAGGAAACTTGGAGAAGAAACTTCGAGGTTCGAAAATAGCAGGGCTTCCAGAGATTGAAACGGCGAGGAAGAATGAATAGTGCCAGGGTTTTAGCTTTTATAAGCAAAAGGACAACTGGATGGACTCAATCTTGACCGTTGAAGACGAAACGATTCAATCGTGATCGTCGAGATTGTGGGTACGGTACGGAAGAGACGTGGTGACGTAATGAGTGCTTTTTCAGAAAGCAACAGTCACGCCGATTTGAGCGTCGTTTCATAATCCACAGCATTTAATGCTGCAGTAACCGAGGAGTCTCCTCGGATTTGGCAACTGTCTTTAGAGTCTAGTGGGCCTAAGGCAATCATAAGAGAGAAGCTAAGTTATTCAAGGATCGTGCTCAAGGCAAAAGCCTCCGATGGCAATATCGGGAGGTATGAAGACAAAGGCCTCCGATGGAAATATCGGGAGGTATGGAGACAAAGCCTCCGACGATGAGGCCAGGAGGTCTGGATCTGGAAGACACGACGGACTGAAAGTCCCCCATGTTTTGGGGGCAAATGATGGGTTCCGATGTAATCGTTAGCCCCGTTAACAGTCATCAGACGGCGAGTAAGTCCAGTGGGCCTCGTAAAAGGCCGGTTAGGCCCAAAGCCCAGTATGAAGGGTCCCGACTTTAGCGATCCTGATATATGAGCTGAACGCACCCGACAAGAAGCCTCTGAGTAGGCCCCGATGTGCCTTTGTGAAGGCCCCGATGATAAAGCCCCGATGAGGCTGGACCTGTCTCGTAAGACAAAGGGTCCTGAGTGGTGACCTAGAATGAGATAACTCTGGAGTCCCCGACAGGAGTTGGGACTTGTGATCAGAGGATAAGACCGAGAAACCCGCCTACTAGATAGAGTAGTGGGAAGACGGTTAAAGATATAGATAACCTCCCCCGAGATACGCAGGGCGTGCCCGAGATACTCGGAGAGTGGGCAAGATACGCGGAGCGTGGGGCGAGATATACGGAATCCCGAACGAGATATACGGAATCATGGGTACAACGGCCAAGCACGGTCACAGGTAGCTGAGTAACTTCCCCTCCTATATAAAGGAGGAAGTTACCTCAGAAAACACATTCTCTAATACGAACTTAGATTACTACTTACCACCCCATTGATCACATACTCATTTAGGCATCGGAGAGGGATTCTGGGTCACCACCCAGGTCATCCCCTTTTGCATGATTACGCGGAGCCCAGGAGTTCAAGCTTTCCGTCAAGAACGTAACGGAGCTTCGACCGTGATCCAACAACGACAAAATTGGACGAGTAATTGAAAAGAGTATCAATTACCATTGTTTTGAAACATGTTGTATATTTTAAAATATATTGGTACTAAAAACCATTTTTTCAAACATATTTTATGGTTTATATATTTATTCTTATTGAACCTCATATTGTAATACATTAGGTTAGAGTAACTAAAATTTATAGTTATAACAAGTGATAATAATAAAACGTACAACATACTATTTAAGTGAAAAGCCACAAATTTAAAATGAATGAACTTTTTTTTCCGAATGGATTGAATAATAGTGTTACAAAATATTAATTACAAAACATATTTGACGACAAATTTGGACAAGTGATTGAAAATAGTATCAATTATCATTGTTTTGAAACATGTTGTGCATTTTAAAACATATTGATACTAAAAATCATCTTTCTCAAACATATTTTACGGTTTATATGTTTGTTCTTATTGAACCTCATATTATAATACATTAGGTTAGAGTAACTAAAATTTATAGTTTAACAAAAGAGTGATGATTAATAAAACGTACAAACATACTATTTAAGTGAAAAGCCCCAAATTTAAAATTGATGAACTTTTTTCCGAATGGATTGAATAATAATGTTAAAAAATAATAATGAAGTTCAACAAAATATTAATGAGGGCTCATTCTCTCACACTAAAATAATGTGGATCTTACAACAAAATAATGAGGATCGAGATATAATTTGCTTCAGAAATAAACCTAGGATCTCAATAAAAATACTCGATAATGTGGTTAATTTCGTAACCACATTATCTTTAATGCATCCGCCACTGATCAAGTCAGATGGTTGCAATCCAAGATGTGGACTAGCTAGCTAGACGGTCTAGCCTTGATCCTAGGGTTGATCAAGAGTCACGCACGTATCCGGGCTCTTAACCTGCAGGAAGCACTAGGTGGACGTGGATATCTTCGAATCTGTACTTCTTAAACATGCCCATTCTTTTTAAAAGAAATATATATTTAATCATGTAACGTTAGATTCAATCTATTGTTTAATTTTTATCAAAAAAAAAAAAAATCTATACTTCAATGTTCAATCATCATGGTTTACAATAAAAAAAAAAATCATCATGGCATGAAAAACAATAAAATATCAAAACTTAAACAATGCGATCTCACTAACACTAACTATACTTTTATGTGGGCCCATGTTATGTTGACGTCAACACATTATCGGCTGAAAAATTCTTCTATAACTCGGTGGTAACACATGTAATCTACGTGTTGCCACTCCTCTACTCATATTGATATCAGTGTTATCAGAACCGAGCCGGACCTGCGGTCCGACCGGGTTCGAACCGGTGCCTACAACGGTCCGATTCGAACAAATTTGGAGGATGTACGCGAACCCGGTTCGATAACCGGGTTTTTAGGGAACCGGCCGGTTCTGAGCGGACCGGACGATTTTCCGGTTTGTCGGTTCGGGCTATAAGCCAAAAAAAAAACATCTTATTTATTACTAAAATTCGGTTCAAACAGGAAACCCTAAACTTCAAATACAAAACATATGGAGCGCGCCGCAGCAGATGGCCTACCCACTGATGGCTGCCGCATGAAGATCTGCGAGATCAATTCCGTTCCAATTGGATTTCAGTATGTATGCCACATGAAGATATGCGAGATCAATTCGAATAGAATGAGGAGATCACTTCAGACAGAACGGCGCGGCTAACCCGAAATCATCGAGATCTGCAAATTCGAAATCGACGAGATCTGGAAACCGAAATCAGCTCGAGGGGAGGGAGGAGAGGAGATGGAGGGATGGAGAACAGAGGGAAGGAGATTGGGGGTTGGAAGAAAGGGAAGTTGGGAGGGATAGATGTGGGAATGGAAGGGATGGAGATGAGGTCGTATTCATCTGGGAATGGAAGGGGAGGTCATCTGGGAATGGAAGGGGAGGGATGACAGATGAGGGCGTGAAATATAAGTGTTGGAGCAGTCGAACCGGGTCGAACCGATGAACCGTGAACCGGAGCTCTAATTGGTTCGGCGTCCCGTCCGGTTCTGATAACACTGATTGATATGTGATTGGGTCCCACATGGTCCCATACCACTGTGAAATAGAGAGGGGTAAAACGTGTTACCACCGAGTTACCGGAGAAAACCTCTTATCGGCGATATAATTATGAAAAATTGACATGGCGAAACAAATGGAAATTTCAAACTATGTAATGATTAAGAGCATCGCGATGATAGAAAAATGCTAAAAGAGCCTACTATTTTATACGGCTTTTTTGCCCGACACTATTTTTCCTCGTGACACGTGGGCTCTGGTGAACGATTACTCTCTTTCTTTCTTTCGTTTTATTTATTTTTCTTTTTTACCCCTATATTAATTGTTTCTTATTTTAGTTTTTTTTTCTATTGATAATAATTGTAGCAACGTAACTAAAATATTGAATTACTATAATAAGTACCAACATTATAAATTTATAATATCTTATTAGACATCTATTATATATTTATACTTTTGTATATATATATATATACATATTTTATTTAAAATATTTAGTTAAGTACTATGGTATTTAAATTACCGTATTTCTAACATTATCTTTCTACGTCAAATTTGTATTTATATACTTCTTTAGTGAAAATATTTTATAAGTTCATTTTTTTAATTCAGTGGGGTAGTCCTAGGGTTTATCAAGAGGCAGCACATGTAGCATGACTTACTCCATAACTAGATTTATCTTTGTTTATATCGGGTCATACTATATGTTTCGTCCAAACCCGCTTGACGTAACGGACTTGACGAATCCTTAAGTTGATCGCTGTGTCAGGTTCTTCTACTTGCGCTCCTTACTTCACGATCGTTGTCCGAACCTGCACACAGGGGCAGTAACCAGCACGGAGAGGGGGTGCCGGTTGAGCCCTCTCCGATGCCTAAATGAGAATTTTAGAGAGAGAAAGCTAGAGAGAAGTCAGATCTCCTAAGTCAATCTCAAGTGAATGTAAAAATAAAATGAGTGGCCTAGGTCCCTTTTATAGACAACCTTAGGACCGACCCCGGTTTTTGTACGGTTCGACGCCAGTTTAAAAGAAAGTGTGAACCGTCGTCTGGTTTTATCAAGGTTGGCTATTGGAAAACTCTAACTTAGTGTACGAACACAAATGGGACACGCGCATTGCAGACGACGACTCGAATCACGCCGGATTTGGGCAATCCTGGCGTGATCCGGGTCGCCTAGGGCAATTCAGGGGTCCGGATTGCCAGCAATCCGGAGGTCCGATCCGGACGCGTGTGTCGCGCGTCCGAACCGTTTCGACCATCGATAACGTGTTTCTATCTGTTTACGTGATTTTGACGTGTTTACGAAGTCCGAAACGTAAATTCGAACCCGAATTGGGCAGATATCTATCACTTGCCCCCGAGTCAAGTAATGGTTCAAACCTTGCTTGACTCTATTTTAAGATAGGATAAATGCCGAATTTAGGCTCGGTGCTGACCTCAGAGGTTGACTGATCATCAATTGGGCACGCGGGCCTTGATATCGTCTATCTATCCTTAATTTTTCTTGGTGAGTAATTTGACATCTGCTTACATGGTTAGTGTAGGTATGTGAAGAGTTATAAATGCATGTGATCATATTTATGGATGTTGACATGCCTAAGAATGCACCGACTGCGAACGCGTTAGACATGGACGTATCCGACACGGGCACGACAGGTGCATTTATAGTAATGAGGACATACATGGTGCAATGATGTATGATTGATAATAAAATCATGCAATTAATTATGTAATGATGAAAATGTAGATAATGGATTAAGATAGATGAGATGACAATAAATAAATCATGGATATGTAACTCATGAGCATGATTGCGTACGTCGAGTCTAAAAATGATGTATGTTGTAGTAAGGGTGTAAAAACACTTAGTCATGCTACTAAGGACTTGTAAAAAATAGAGAGGGATCAAAGATTACCCATAGGTATAAATACTATTAGTAGGAATGAGAGAGGGAGTATTCATTAGTTGAGCCTCCACACTTAGTAGTTTTTAGGACCACTCTCATTTCTTGAAGGAGAAGAAACCTTGGTGTAGCAAACTTGGGGTGCTAAATCACATTGGTCGGCCACATTTAATCACCATCACGGCGACGGGACAACGACAAGGAGTTGTGGCAGCACGGGGGCAGCTCACGGTGGTAAGGGCGGCGGCGCATGACATCCACGGCGGCGGCGCGTGACTTCTACGGCTGAGGTGAGATTTTCCGGCGGCCTTTGGTGGTGTTTTTCACGGTGGTTCGATCGTCTTGAGGTGGTGAGCTCAATTTTGGGTATGGCGAAACCATTTGCAACCTTGTTTGGATCCAATTTGATCTTGATTGTCTCTTGAAGTTGATTATTCTAGAATGTCCATAAGGTGTTTGTTAAAAATTCTACAAGAATTAGTTCCACAAATCGGCCAAAATTTTGGCTAAGTACTGAAAATTTAGAAACATGATTGTAAGTAGTAATACTTTCCTCATGTATGGTGGTCACTGTTGACATGTTGCACCTTGATGTAGATATTGGTCAAACACTCTTGATGTTTATTGTTGATAGTTGATATTTGATCATTGTTATCTCCCCCATGATAAAACACTAAGGAAATATCTCTTGGTAGTTGATGCTTACTACTTGACATCCGTCGCCTGTCGTCTGTCGTCTGTTGTCATGTTGGAATACTTAGAAAATATTTCTTGATAGTTGATGCTTGTTATCTGTCGTCTGATATAATGGTGAAACACTTAGAAAATATTTCTTGATAGTTAACGCTTGCTACCTGTCGTCTGCTATCATGGTGAAACACTTATAAAATATTTATTGATAGTTTAGCCCATGACCATACTAGTATAGTGACTAGTATGCCGTTAACTCATGCATACGTCCACTTGACATCATAATCATGATAACTGTAGAAGTTGAATTTAATCTTCTCTTGATTAATCACATGAGTAAGTAAGAACACATGTTGCGAATGTGACCATTGCACGCGTGTTCACCGCGCGCGTCACTTGTCGTATACATGATCATAGCATACGTGATGTAGTATCTTGAGCACTTAGAATTTCTCAAGTGTCTTAAAGCATGTATTGTAGTCATGAAGCAATGGTATAGCATTATGTAAGCGCGTCGTTTGTCATGTACGTGCTTGACGTGTGCACACTCAGCGCGCGTGTTGTAACCACTTGAACACTTAGATTTCTTCCTTGAACGTCAATATACATGTTGTAGTCCTGCATTAATTAGAAGATACATGCAAGTATAAATGTTAGTGCCATAATAATATTCTCACTTGTTACCTTAAGTAAAGGCGTAGTTAGCATATGGTGACGTGGCGCCGTAATAGGAGCCCGTTAATTAAGGGAATTACCTAAGTTAATTAGGTAATTGTCAATCTGGGCTAATTGGGCCAAATCCAATTAGTAATTGACAAGGGAGACCCAAAATGGGCCTCCCCTCTTATTGTGCATGGTTCGGCCAAAACCCTAGTACCACATTGGTTGGAGTTGCCTTTTGACAACTCCACCCAATACTATATATAAGGGTGACTCCTAAGGGTTTAAACACACAATTAAGAACAAGGATCTCCATTGAGAAAACTTGTCACCCTAGTCTAATATTTTGGCACCATCAACATCAAGTCCGAGGTTCCATCTCCATTGAAGAATCGATCAGAGGTCTTGTTGTGGAGCTATATCGTGTGGGACTTCTTCTAACAAAGAACTTGCACGTGGTTCCGACCGGAGGATCAGAACTCCCTCCACATCGTTCTTGGGCATGAAAGCTAAAAGGTATGTGTACTAATTCCACTACGTAGATTAGAGTCCTTGGATCTTGCGCCTGCAGGACTCCGCGCGTGGACTTGTTTCCGAGTACTATTTCACGAGTAGTCGTGGCATTACTCTACAGTTATCTTCCGTTGCTTCTACCAACTTCTGCGTCCAGACGTAACAGGGTTGTGTAGCATGAAGATGCGTTGGCCTTGTTTACAAGAGAAGGGGTTCGCAACACTTGGGCTTGGAGACGCATAGTGGGATAGTGATGTCAGGCTTGCCGCGAATGCTGACCATTCTGGTTCTCATTGGCGACATCAATACTTCTTTGTGTGTGATGTTGGCACTACTTGGGATACCACGCATGTTACAGAGGTTGATCCTGCCCCCACTTTCTCTGAGCTTTCTTCTGCGGATAGGAAGGTTTTGAAACACATATATCAGTGTCAACAGGCGCGCACGTATCATTGTCTGTTGCGTGCATCAGACTAGGAGTTGATTGATGCAGGGATTCATGTGCTTTCTTCTGAGGATTCGGTATACTAAAAGCCTTTATAACTTCCTATTATGTTGTGATGTAGGTTGGTTTGATGGAAAGAGCTTGTCCTTGCAGACGGATCCTGCTCGTGTTATTTCTTCTACTAAGAAGGTCGCGTCGTCTCCTGTTCCTCCCACTCCTAAGGCTTCCGGACATGGCCGCGGCAAGGGATTGAAGAGTAAAATATTCCCTTGTGATTTTCCTTTGTCTTACTATTCTTCCGTTTTATTTTCCTTAACTTGTCTTTGTTTGCAGGCCGCTCGGCTCTCGTGACTGAGCGCGTTGTTCCGGCTCCGAACTCCTGCCTACCTGCTAAGAGATCCGACTTTGTGGCGTGTGCCTCGAGTGAACCCAAGCGCACTAAGGTCGGTGCGACAAGCCAAACTCCTTCCCGCGGGAAAGGAAAAGGAGTGGAAGGTCGTATAGAGGCGTTTTAGTATATATTTTGATAGTTTGTAATGTGTGTTTCTACATGCTTGTGGAGTATCATACTTGTGTTTTTTTTACTATTATGGTTGACTTAATTATAACATATATAAATTTTAAAAGTATGAAAAAATATGAATTTTTTTAACTACGCCTAATATTTGTATCATATTATTAATAATATCAATTTTTCTATAGGATTCACCATTATAACAATAAAAAACTGTAAAAGATACCACAAGCTTGGTGCTTGTGGAGCATAGTAGAAAGAACCGTTTGTAATGGGTCTATTCAAAAGTTGTAATATCATATGCATAATATATAACTAACGAACTGAAAGTCAAATAACAAAGACCAATTAAATTAATTATCAATATCAAATTTGAGTTTTTATAATATCTTAATAATTATATAAATAAATTAGTTTACTGCGCAACAGGTACTAATTGCATGATGATGATTACCACTTAATTTATTTTACTTAATCATTGTCAATTAAGATGCTAAAGCGTGCGAAGACCCAATGCGAATGGCATGCGAAATGGGACTAAAGTGCACATCACTTAAACTAACGGATCTGTTCTATTTTTATAAAATTATTTTTTTGACTTCTTTCAATACTACCCCTTCCTGTGCGAGTCTTCAATCTCACGTGACTTTTGTTTTTACCATTTAGATACTTCGTGTTTTTTCCTTTTTTTTTTTTTTTACATTTAAATTAAACTAGATTACCCTACACTAGTTAATGTTAAACCTCTAACTTCACTAGCTAAATAATTAAAGTTTAGATCATTTTACATTATTAAACACATTTAAGTTCTTCTTTTTTCCACTGGCCACATTTAAATAGGGTGGAAACGAGCCGAGTATCTATCAAGCTCGACTCGAATCGATTAGTATAAGTTGAGTTCGAACTTGGTCTAGCTCTAAATTTTGAAACTCGATCTCGACTCGAATCCAAACTCAACATAATTGAGTTAGGCTCGACTCAACTCGTTAGTCAATTCTATATCACAATAAATTAACATTTCTCATAACTAAAAAAATTGAATTTGATTCGACTCGACTTAAATCAAACTCGTTTGACTTATATAATAATTAATTATTATTAAATAAGAACAATAATAAGATTCAAGCTCGACTCGACTTATAAACTCGAACTTGAAACTTACTCGCGAGTAAATCGAGCCAAGCATTATCAAGTTCGAGCTCGACTCGGCAAACTAGAAAGCTCGACTCGGCATACTAGAAAGCTCGATTAGAATTTTTTCGAGCCAAATTCGTGTTTGTCCGAGTCGATTCCGAGTAGCTCACGAGTAGCTTGACTCGTTTACACCCCTACATTTAAATGCATGAATAAAATTAATCATTTATATGTGCTACATATTTTTCCCTTCATAAGAAAATAAATTTAAAAGTTCAAATCTTAGAAATCATACAATGAAATGTAAATAATCTAACAAAAAACACATAAAACATAACTTCACACGGGAATACCATACTGATCACTTCTCATTCAGTGCAAATCTTCATTTATACAATTATATTTCACTTAAACAATATTTCACTGATTATTAATTAAATGCGCAAAATAAATCATATAAAAGTATACATTATTATTCTTCCGTAGATGACTTAATTAGGGTTTTTTTAACAATAAATTAATTTAATTAGAGATGGAAGAATTGGCTAAAAAAATAGAGATGGAAGAAAGACTAGCACGGCAAGGGACAATATTGGAAGAAGTAAAAATAATAATTGAAAAGATCCATTAATTGAAGTGATATGCACTATAGCCCCAATTCGCATGCCACTCGCACGGAGCCTTCGCATGCTCCAGCATTTCTCTTATTATTATTTTCAAGTATTTGGGTTTCACCTATTTTTGCGCTAGCTATAAACTTGGTCAAACCCGATAAAATTTGAAGGACATGGAAAGCGCCCTAAATTTCTGCCTGCCTATAGTTGGAAGGAAGCCTAACAAAGGCAATGAAGTCCAGTATATAAAGAAAGCCCCCATCCACCCCTAACCATAATCATCCACACTCGTGCCTAATAATAAATAATTCAAACTCCACCTTCATGGCACAGTCGTGCTAAATAAAACCTAAACTCTACCTTAACGAGCTCAAGGGTCACAGTTTGATTGGTCCCTAGCTAAGAAAACAAAAATTAATTAATACATTCCAAAATGAGGAGGGCAGGAGAATTCTGTGTATGGATCATTGGGTTGTGCTTGGCGGCCCTAGCACCGCCTCTCATGGCCGGGGATAGCATCACCGGGGACCTCGGCTTCGAGATTGACGAATTTTGGCATCAGCGAATCCAGGAAGCTGACAAGGCCGTGCACGAGGCCTACCATCCCATCCCGGAGCATGTCACTGACACTCTCGATGCAGCCGTCGATACGTAAATTAATCTACACTGAAATATATATATTTATTTATTATATACGTAGGTTGTTAGATGTTAATTACATGTATTATTATATATAGGGTTTACGGTTTGAACAGCAGCGCGATTGAGAGCGTAATAGCAATGAACGACACTCGGAGAAGCCTGCGAAAGCGGTTCAGCGGTCCATGCAAGGCGTTCAACATTATCGACCAATGCTGGCGATGCCGACCCGACTGGGAGAAGAACCGGAAGAGGCTAGCAGAGTGCGCCATGGGCTTTGGAGGTAAAGCCATCGGAGGCAAGCTCGGTAAATTCTACGTGGTCAACAGCCCCGTCGACGACCCCGTTAACCCCGCCCCGGGAACACTTCGCCATGCTGTGATTCAGAAGCAACCTCTATGGATCACCTTCTCCAAGAAAATGATCATCACCCTCAAGGAGGAGCTCATCGTGGCTAGCGATAAGACGATCGATGCTCGTGGCGCTGACGTCAGAATCGCTTACGGTGCCGGCATCACCCTGCAGTGCGTCACCAACGTCATCATCCACGGCCTCCACATCCACGACATCCTCCCCACCAAGGGAGGAAACCCTGTCGCTGATGCCCCTGGCCACGTCAGCAACCGTGGCCCCGCTGACGGTGATGGTATCACCGTTTTCCAGTCCTCTGTCATCTGGCTCGACCATCTCTCCATGGCCCGCTGCTCCGATGGCCTCATCGACGTCGTCTTCAAATCCACAGCTGTCACCATCTCCAACTGCCACTTCACCGACCACAACGACGTCATGCTTTTCGGCGGTAACAACAATCACGACTTCGATAAGATCATGCAGGTCACCCTCGCCTTCAACCACTTCGGCCGTGGCCTCGTGCAGAGGATGCCGCGTTGCAGGTCAAATTTCAAACACACCAATTTTTTTTTATAAGTAAATGCATGCAAAAATGGATGGTTTTATAAGATTTAACTAATGTTTATTATATTTGTAACAACAGGTTTGGATTTTTCCACATCGTGAACAATGACTACCATCTGTGGCAAATGTACGCCATTGGAGGTAACATGAACCCGACCATCATCAGCCAGGGGAACCGGTACATCGCCCCCAATACCGATGTGATTAAGGAGGTGACCGGTAGGGAAGGAAACCCTAGGCCCCCACCGAGTGTGTGGCAGCAGTGGAGGTGGAGGTCGGAGGGAGATTTGATGGTCAACGGAGCCTTCTTCGTTCAGTCAGGGTCGCCGATGGGTGCACCTTTGCCCGGAATGATCAAGGCGATGCCAGGGACGATGGCCAGTCAGCTTACTCTCTGCGCCGGTAGTCTTACCTGTTTCATCAACCAGCCCTGTTAAACCAACCAACAGAGACTCCCGCTCCGCTCCTCCAATCCTTCTTTTTTGTAAATCAAACTTATAAATGACTTGTTTTTTTTTCTTTAATTAATGAATGTCGATGATGGTCGAGTTAAAAAGTGTAATCAATTTTTTGCACGCTTAGCAGCGGTGAGTAGTGCAAGTATCTTTTATTTATAAAAACATATTCTATTAGTTTTCTATTAATTTGTTTCTAGTATAAATTAAAGACTATATATATAGGAAAACACTTGGGTTATAATAAGCGGAAGAAGAGTTTTAAAAGATTTGGAAAACAAAAAGAGTTTTAAAAGATGTAAATTTTAACATGTCTACCGAGAGACAAATAGAATGTAGATACCTTTAGTAAATGAATCTATCAAGTATGAAGCTAACATTCTTATTCACTCTCCCTAGATCAAATAATCTTGTCATTGCTCAAAAATTATACCGGCCCAGCAAAGTCCCTGTTGGCTGTGGAGGACTAATTTATCTATTTACCTTGTATTGCTGTTGTTACGCAATTTACCTATGTTTTAGTCCAACAAAGATACCTTATTTAAGCTACGACGCGTAAAAAAAAAAAAGAAATATGCTAGGGCACGCCAAGGAAAACAAAGGAGATTGCATGTAGAGTAATCAAATTGAACCTTAATTAAAAGGGTTAATAGGTTTTTGGTCTATAATGTTTTTCTTTTGGCCTAGTTTTGGTACCATATGTTAGCAGATTTTTCTAATTTTGGTCTGACTGTTACATTCCATCCATTTTTTTTCGTTAATTGACTTGTGCAAGTCACGTAATCCACCCTAAACTTTCAATTTTGTTCAAATTTGGGGGAATTGACACCCTAAACCTAGTTCAATTTGGGTGAATTAAACTAGGTTTAATGTGTCAAATTTGGGGGAATTGACATCCTAAACCTAGTTCAATGAGTCAATTCCCCCAAATTTGAACAAAATTGAAAGTTTATGGTGGATCACGTGACTTGCACATGTCACTTAACGGAAAAAATGGACGGAATGTAACGGTCGGACCAAAACTAGAAAAAACTGCAAACATATGGTACCAAAACTAGGCAAAAAAAACATCATGGACCAAAACTCAAAAGTTGTCAAACATCATGGACCAAAAGACTTGTTAACCCTAATTAAAATAAGATCTCTTTTAATAATTATTAAAAACATTCTTCAATTCTTCAATATTCACTACAAGAAAATGCATATTTGCATACAGATAAACTAGTGTGCAAGTGGTGTGTACATATGTATACACTTGGATTCCACACTAATAAAACTCGTGTGAAATCTAGATGTGGTAATCGGTATGTAAATTGTACACCAAAATTTTGATGTGTAAATACATTGCACACCGAAAATATATTGTGTAGGTTGTGTGGACATTTTCGGTGTGTACAGTACACGACAACTCTTGTGTATACTCCGAAAGCAAGTACAGTCACATTCCACACCGACATGTCAATTACCGTATGGAATCCGAGTGGAATGTCAACATAAGGATTTGTTACATTGACACATATTGGATCAACTTCTCCATTACTAATGCACTCTTATGGAATTGTTCATAATTCATACAATTTATCCCCTTTAGATACAAAACTTTTGGTTCAAATGTTGGTCCTTTAGTAACTAACTTTTGATCCAAATACGAGTCATTTGGTAATGAGCAATTTAAACTCTATTTAGACATTTAATATTGCATTTTAGTAAAAAAAAAAATAGACAATTAGTAACTAACATTTTAACTTTATTTATAACCTTTAGTATCGCATTTGTTGTTCCAAAAATGTCGGATTTAGTAACTACCATGTAAAATCTATGTTGTACATTTAGTGTTGTATCTTTTGATTCGTAAAATTTCATTTAGACTTTTAACATTATTTGAACTAACTCGGATACAATGTTTTAGAAACTCATTCAATAGAAGGAAAACAATCATAAAAAAAAATCTTTATCAATAAACTTGTTAAGCTCCAATTCGTAATGTTAAGGTCAATATTCATAATATACATATTAAGACTTAAACAACTATATTAATTTTTTGGAAAAGTAATAAACTAGCATTCCATGCATTGTAGTCGCCTTCATCAACACCCATCCTCGTTGTGATTGACTGCATAATGTCCAAACTTCCTTCCTACAACACAATTACACATCACAACCACGTTAACACCACAACGGCACAACTACATTTTGTTGACATCATATTATCGGTTCTGGAATAATCTGAAGTAAATGAGAATACAACTATTCTTTTCGCCCTCTTTCGAACAAAAGATTATCAAAAGGGTTAAAGGTACTTTTCATACCACATGTTTTATCGAATGTGGCTTTTAGTACTGGATGTTTAGTTTTGTATACTTTTGGTACCAAACGTTTGAAAAAATGTGGCTTTTGGTACATCCGTTAGTTGGCCGTTAGTTTTTGCCGTTAAATGACATGTACAAGTCACGTGATCGACTCTAAACTTTTAATTTTGTTCAATTTAGTCCATCAAATATATTCCTAACTTTTATTTTGTTTAACTTAGTCATAACACTTCAAAATCAGACCCAATTAAACTAATCGAATTCAATTGACATAGCCCCATTTGGGTCAAATTTTACCCAATTGGGGATAGGTCCCAATTGGGTTCGATTTGGAAGCTTTAGGACTAAATTAAACAAAATAAAAGTTATGAATATATTTGTGGGACTAAATTGAAAAAAATTAAAAGTTTAGAGTCGATCACGTGACTTGCACATGTCATTTAATGGCCAAAACTAACGGCCAACTAACGGATGTACCAAAACCCTCATTTTTTCAAACGTTTGGTACCAAAAGTATACAAAACTAAATATCCAGTACTAAAAGCCACATTCGGTCAAACATGTGGTATGAAAAGTACCTTTAACCCTTATCAAAATGGCTAAATAAAAGGCAGTATAAAAATGAAAACAGAGACAGTAAATCATCAATTACGCAATAGAGAAGCTATAAAAAGAATAACATACCTAAAGTTATCCGAAAGAATAATAATTTCAAATGCTAGAAGGGAGAGAAGGACGATCTTCAAGTTCACTGCAGGGAAATCCAAACTATAGAAAATAAATCAGAGAAAATCTATTAGATTTAGAGAAGCTAAAAGTTACAATAAAAACGAATCTGAAGCAACCTAGCAATAAACTTGTCCAGTATACAAATATAAACATGTAACCAATTAGAGAGAATATATAAAGCAATCAGTAAAATGTTTTTCTTATGTGGAATATCAAAGGTCAAAATACAAAGTCATTTGTGATTCTAAAATAATTTATTAAACATCATGAAAATAAATTTGCACTAAGTAAGAACATCTAAGAATGGACACGACATAAGGCATATTACTCATACTATCATGCAATGACTAAAGTGGATATTCATTGAATAGAAACGTACCATTTTTACTCTCCAAATATATACACAGAAGCAGTTCAAATGCAACCAACAAAGGTGTCGCCACAATTGCATGGCAAGAGGCCCACTGTCGTAAGAAATACGCAATCACGGGGTTAATATTCCAAAAAAGTATTATGATATGGATAAAAATATCCATAATAGTATAGATTCTGTCCTTAATAATAATATTGATATTATAGAATATATTATATTTAGTAATAGAATTAAATAAATTATTTTCATATTGTAATATCAAGTCTTATTTAAGGGCTAGTGATTGAATAAGAAATCAAGCAGAAAGTTAAACAGAAACTTAGGTTTCAGAGATGGAATTTTTTCTCTAATAAGTTCAGGGTTAATGCTCCCCTTGATGAGCCCAACTATCCACCATCCGCCTATCTATTCTATCCGTGAACCATTGACTCGATCCTAGGGTCATAACATTTGGTATCGAGCCGACGATCCCATGGACCCTAAGTTAATAAGTGAGATGATGAAGCATCTCTCGGATATGAAGGCTGGGATTGAAGGAATGTCGTTGGCATGTAAAGAAATGAGTGTCATATGCAAGAAACCGCTGCCGACGTTGCAGTTACCGCTGCCGTTGCAGCCACCACCGCCATTTCAGCCTCCGCCACCGCCAACCAGCCCTCCGACAGCCATAACCCCGCTAATCACACAACCCAAGCTGACCTTGCTGACCCCAACATCCCAACCTACCTCCCAGCAAACCCCGCAGCCACCACCACCATTGCTGCAGCCTTCGATCGTGCCTCCGTCCCAGAGCTCCACCAACCAGATTCCACCGTTCTTTACCAGGCAGACACCCTCTCCCTCTGCCAGCGCCACCCAGACCATCACCGACCACCGCTCGGCGGACCGCCCAACCCCAGTCGAGCAACCCAATCGCACCAGCAAGGCCGGGAAACTGCTCCCAACGAAGGAGCAGATAGCCGCCCCACCTCCAACTCGGACGCCAAGTCAGCCACTGCCTCCACCCACCAGCCCAGTCGTCCGCATCGCCGCGCCGGAGAACTCCTGTCCAAGACCAGCTCCTCCCAAAGAAAACAAACAGCCATACCCTACCCTTTCCCGTAACCTAGCCTTTCCTTCCCCCACAAAATAACCTTTTTCCACCTTCCACTTTCCAAAAACATCAAATTAAACCCCTAGAAAGTATTTTGCTATTCAGTCCCTCCCCTTTTTCACATAATTTGTTTTGCACTAATCATTTTTTTGATGTAGGAATACCTGAATAATCGGCATCAATCATTGATTATCCGAAGAAGATGGATCTTCGAGCTTGAGGACAAGCTCGTTTTGCAGGAGGGGTGTAATGATATGGATAGAAATATCCATGATAGTTTAGATTCTGTCATTAATAATAATATTGATATATATAATATATTATATTTAGTAATAGAATTAAATAACTTATTTCCATATATTGTAATGTCAAGTCCTATTTAAGGGCTAGTGATTGAATAAGAAAGCAAGCAGAAAGCTAAACAGAAACTTAGGTTTCAGAGATGGAATTCTCTCTCTAATGAGTTCAGGGTTAGTGCTCCCCTTGATGAGCCCAACTATCCACCATCCGCCTATCTATTCCATCCATGAATCATTGACTCGATCCTAGGGTCATAACATATTAGAGAATACAAACTTCAGTTATTGAGAGCTCTGAAAACCTACATTTTGGTTATGAGGAACTGATGAGACGGGCAATGAGATTAGAGAGAAGAATGGAGAAGAAGAAGAGGGGTGATTAAGAGAGGGGATGAAGAGAGGGGAAGAAGTGGGAAGTGATGGTGATTAGAGACAATGACTAAAGGCTAAAAGTATTGCTATTTACATGTAATTCAAATTTCCCCCCTAAAATGCTCCCACCAATATTTTGCCGCTCCTTCCATCCAAATATCCTAGTGTGTATGTTGTGTGGACATATTCGGTGTGTAGTACGCACTGAAATTGTTGTGTACTCCGAAAGCAAGTACCGTGTGGAATCTGAGTGGAATTTCAACATAAGAATTTGTTAAGTTGACACATATTAACTTAACTTCTCCGTTACTAATGCTCTCTTATGGAATTGTTCACATTTCATACAATTTATCCCATTTAAATACAAAACTTTTTATTCAAATGTTAGTCTTTAGTATTACATTTGTAGTTCCAAATACGAGTCATTTAGTAACTAACAATTTAAACTCTGTTTAGAACATTTAGTATTGCATTTTTTATTTTACTAAATAGACAATTAGTAACTAACATTTTAACTCTATTTATAATACTATTGCATAGGTTGTTCTAAAAAAGACAGATTTAGTCACTACCATTTAAAATCTATTTTCCAATTTTAGTATCACATTCATAGATTCTAAAAATATAACTTAGACTTATAATGTATATATAATGGTAACACCAATATTAGCACCACAACTACCTTATGTTAACATTCTATTAACATATATAACTGCATAAGGAGTTGCATTATGTAATATCCTAAGTACAAAAAATTTAGCGATAAATGAAGGAATATTTTACAATTAGAACGATGGTGAAGAAACCCACACATGTCGCCAAAACTATTAAGTTCTCGAAGGCGAATGTTTGTGAAGATGTTATCAAGTCATCGTTTTAAGGCAACTTAAGTTGAATGTGGTAATAGATAGAATAAGTATGTAGAGTCCATTAATTCAACTATATATTTAGCTGAAGTAGGGAGTTTGAAAAAATGTCGCCATTTTTTCATTTATTCTTGAATTTTTCCCCTTATTTTTCATTTGAAGTTATTAGACTTTCAACCTCATTTGTTTGTATTACTCTCGTTATGACTATATAATAATATATAATACTCCATTCCCATTTCAAATAGTTATGTATTAATTTTTATTCATGAATTTCTCCAATATGCCCAAAAAAAATTCAACATATATAAAACCATTCTAGAATGCAAGTCTGATTCATAAGTAAAAATACAATATTTTTTAACTATCGATTTCTTACATTATCATACATACTATTCAATAGTTAGAAAATTTAAGAAGTAATACAAGATTTCCAACTATCAGTACATTAAGCACATGCTAACGTGCTGATCGATCGGTACAAGCACAAGTAAGGAATGGAAGCTGGAGTTGCGGATCTTGAGGTAAAAGGCGTGGTATAAGGAAATCGGCTGCGTGAGGTGGAAGTCTTTGCGGATTCAGCTCGTGAGGACTTGAAGTTGATAAAGAAGAATGTAAACAGTCACTCCAATGAAAAAGTAAAGGTACGTGAGCCAAAACCCTTTCTAGGTGTTCGTGATTCCCAGACGTTAAAAGAGTTTTTGTGGCGAATGGACCAATACTTCGAAGATGCTGAAATCCCTGAGTCGAAACAAGTAAGGTGCGCGAGTGCGTACTTCGAAGGTGACGCGATTTCTTAGTGGAGAAGTTATCTAACTTCGTGCGACCTGATGGATGGGGAACCTTTGTCTACTTGGGCAGAGTTGCGCGCGGAGTTGAAGGCTCGTTACATGCCAAACAGCAGTGCTTAGGTGGCCCGTGAAAAGCTTTTGAACTCGAAGCAGACAGGTTGGAAGGATCCGAGGACCCATGGATGCCTTATTTGCAATGGAGAGCACATAGCTCGGGACTGTCCCAAGAAGCCTAAAGAACGGTTGAGTGCCATAGCGAAGGTCGATGAGACGTCGGATGAAGAAGAGGAGACGATGAGCCGGTTTGCTCCGATGCAAGTGTTGGGTGCATTGACAGCAACTAAGGGTATAGTACCTCCTTTGGTCCGTGTTCGAGCTTATCTAGATGTAAAGGATGCGGTGGTGATGGTGGATACTGGAGCTACACATTCTTTGTGTTCAGACAAAGCGTTTGCGGAATTTGGATTCAAAGTCTCTAAGTGCTCAGGGCGTGTCAAAGCGGTGAACTCGGAAAGCATGGTGGCGAAGGGCATGGTGCATGTCTAAGCGAAGATTGGAGACTGGAGTGGCCCGGTCGAGTTCATGGTGGTGCCAATGGATGATTTCGACTTCATCCTTAGAAACAACTTTCTTATGAGAAACAACGTTATGGTATTACCTTATGTTTGCAGAATAATGTTCACGAACCGAAGAAACCCTGTTTTATGCCAGGTGTTAGAGAAGTCCCGGAGGCAATGAGGTTGGTTGAGTACGTCTCAGCTATGCAGCTAGCGCATGAGCTGGAACGTGAAGAGTGTGTCTGTGATTAAATCTAGCTAGAACCAGAAGAGCGTGGGAAACTCATACGGGGAAGGCACAGTGGGAATAAAGCTGCGATGAAGTCCAAGACGGATGTAAGTGCATTGAGTAAGTCAAGGCGCAGCGGAGTAGTACAACAAGTGTGGAAAAATCGGTCTTGTGTCCCTCTCTTGAGTATGAAGAAGGGTGTGTCCAGCGGTCACGACCTAGGATTTGTGGAGCGCATTGGTAGAATGGTGCGTGGAGAAACCAGCTTGTTGGAGTCGGATGGATTGAATGTGAGTACGAGGGCACGTATTCCTAAAGTGCGCGTCTCAGAAGTAAAAGGTAAGCTGCCATCGAGTGATGACAAGACCGTCCAAACAAATCGAGTGAATGTTAAGGTCGCAGCTGACGCAGAGTGCTTGTTAGATAAGAGTTTGTCCAGAAGAGGCAAAGAATCTTGGTGTGGAGTTACGGGACGACTTCGACCATTGCAGAGTAGCGGAAAGATGCGTGTTGATTCCAAGAGTAAGATGTGTTTGCCTGCGCCAAAGAAGCTTTTAGCTCGTGGAGGAGTTGAAGCATTCCACAAAGTTTAGTGTCTGGAAGTAGCATCTTCATCAAGTTTTCATGAAGAAAGTTGTGAGGCTCATGTGAAGATTGATGGTACAGAGGAGACGACGCAATTTCAAAGGGAGTATGGGCCCCGGGTTGAAGAGTGTCGCGAATCTGTGTCGACGAGGTCGTCGACTTCAAGTGGTCGGGGAGGTTTGTCACCCCTCTGAAACGTGACTTATTGGGAAGCATGAATTTTGCTAAGATAGACATGCTTCCCAAGCCTAACAAGCGTTTGGAAGGTGAAAACAATAAATCGTAGCATTGTGTAACGTGTTTTGGGTGTTTTGAAAATATTGGCAGCAAGGTGGAGTTGGTGGGATTCGATCCTTGGACAAGAGTTTGTCCCGCGTCCGTCAAGAGTTTGTCCCACGTCATCGAGTGATTTCTCGTGTCCATCCCGAGATTGTCCCGTACGAGCAAAGAGTTTGTCCCGTACTAGCGAAGAGTTTGTCCCGTATCAGCCTCAACACTCGTCCCGTGCATTTAGTGTGTTCGTCCCGTGCATTTTGTGTGCTTTGCCCGTGCTTTGTGAGTGCCAGTCCCGTGCCCAGCAGATGTCCAGAAGAAGCTGCCAGTCAAGTGCTCACACAGTGCTTGGCCCGTGCTTTTTGTGTGTTCAGCCAGTCCTCAGGAAGTGCCCAGCACCAGAAAGGCTGAATTGGACCAGAATTGGCCGGAAACCCATGTTTGATGGAAAGACAAGCCCATGCCTGTGAGGATTCGAAATTAAGGAATGCCAACTAGTTACTTAGCTGCCAAGAAAGATCAAATCTGTCAAAGATATGTGAGGATTATATCTATAGCTATATTTAAGGGAACTAAATATATTTGTGAGCTTTGTTAATTTGTTATGGATATATATATGTTATAAATATATATCTATACTAATATAGCTATATATAAGGGAACTTAGATATATTTGTGGGTTTTTCTAATAGCTATGGATATATATATATATATATATATCCTAGCTAAGTATATATAGAATTGGATAGATATAGATTGATTTCTCCTAGGAGTCTGGAATCCGAAAATCTATATATAGGGAGAGTTCCCTTGTGTTGTAATCAGTTTTCGTCACCCAACTAGGTCAAAACTGAGGAGTGTTGTGAGCGTCTAAATTGTGTGGGTGTAATTCGGGAGCGTAGCCTTCATTGAGTAATAAAGGCAAGTGTTTATACATCTTTATCTTGTTTGCTTGTTGATTCCTTTGGTGTGTTGCTGCGTTTTTGGTGTTGTTGTTCGAGATCCTTGTGCGTTTCTGGTTCCGTGTTCGTGAACTTCGTTCGCTACATTGGATCCGTGTGTTGGCTGGTGATTTTGAGTAGGGAATCATGCCAGGAAGTGCTATACTTAGGCGAAAAATAAGCCATAATTTAGCCCTTGTTACACTGGTATCAGAGCAGGAACCACTTCTTGTGGATGTAGTATCAGAGTTGTGTTGGTAGCTGCGATTTTTAGAAGACGACGTTGCATTCAAGATTGGATCGTTCCTAGAGAAGAAGGAGCTACGTGCAAGGGAGTAACTTTCTTGAGGTAAAAAGAGAGTTACGTGTGGGTTGGGTTGGTTTGTTTTCTTGGAAAAGAAGAAAGCTGCCCTTGAAGGATCATGATGCTCGAAGGGTTGTTAGCGTGGATCTGTGGAATTCTTGTGGTTATGCTCGAGGAGGGGTCAGCTTCGACGATGTGTGTGCTGTTGTTGCTGGTCCGTGTCCATAAGTGTCAGACCTAAAATCTAACTTAAGGCGAATTACATTTTGAAAAACGTGCATTTTGAAAAGAGTCGCCACTAGTTAATTATTAGGCTAACTAGAATCCTAAATTACCTAAGCGTATAACGAATTTAAACACCTAGGCATAAAATCGGTCTACGATTAGAAATTTGAGTTCATGGGTTCTATGACGAATTAAAAAATATAATTTTTTTTAACTACGCCCTTTCGGTACTCAATTCACTTAATTTGCCAACTTTATTATTTAAATATTATATCAGATTAATCTAATAACGTCAGGATTCAATTAATTTCATATGAAATTATTATTATCAACTATAAACCTAATACTAAAATTATTTAAAAAAAAACTCTCGACGAAATCTAAAAAAATCCCAAAAATTACCTAACATGATATTTATACACAACCTAATATAGAAGTTAACATACAAACATAATTTGCCTATTCAATATTTAACCAATTACATTTTTAAAATACCTAATTAATTATAATGTGATAATATAATAACAAATAAAAAAAATTGAATAAATAAGTATATAAATTATATAATAATATAATATAATATATATTGAAAAAAAAAATCAAAATTACCTGCATATTCAAGGTTTCCATCAGCCCAGACAGAGACGGCGGACGGCAGCACGGACAGGGACGGCGGACGGCAGCACGAACAGGGACGGCGGACGGCAGCACGAACAGGGACGGCGGACGGCAGCACGGATAGGGACGGCGGACGGGGACGGCAGCACAGATAGGGACGGCGGACGGCAGCAGGGGCGAGATCGAGTGCAGAGAATCACGGGCAGCACGGACGACGACCGGTACTTCCAGTGGGCGGGGGTTGGAGTCACAGGCTTAGGTCGAGTGCGGAGCAGGGGCGGCGGACGGGCGGTGGAGGTGGCCGGACGGGTGGTGGCACCGGAGCAGGTGTGGCGTGACACCGGAGCAGGGGCGGCGGAGCTGGCCGGACGGGCGGTGGATGTGGCCCGACGGAACAAGCGGAAAAAAAATGAAATTTTTTTTTGAAATAAAGCACAAAAGGACAAAATTCGCACGGATCCCAGTGAAAGCAGTCTATTATTTTCTGATGTGTTTTCTGTCCTCTACAATGTAAACTTAGACCCCTATTTATACTAAAAACCTAGTCTAGATTACAGATAAAATTTAAATAAAAAATGCTAACAGATAATTTTTCTAGAGAATATTCCTAAAGATATATATCTTTACAGATAATTATTTTTTTAAATAAAAAATAATATCTGGAGATAAATATCTTACAGATAATTTTCTAAAAATAAAAAAACTAATTATTATATATATATATATTTTAAATATTCCAAAAATATTAAATAAATTCGAAATAATTTAAAATATATTTTATAATAATTTTCCTAATGTTCCCTTAAGCATTTTTGGAGACTTTGTGGCTTGATGCGTCCGGAAATTGACGTATCATGCGTAACGTCGTTACGTCCGGGTCAAAATCGAGTGTTTACACTTTGCCCCTCTTTGGACGGACTCCCGTAGAACGTGTTCGAAGGAGTTTGTCCAAAGACGAAGAAACACTGATTTTGACCAGAAAATATATTCTCTTCCAATTCTTCAAAGTCTTCAAGGTGGCTCATATGCTTATTCTGGTGCGGAAAGATAAAACCTCTGTCGGCGGGACGCCTGTTGGCGGTGCCTCCATTAGCGATGCAGAAAGTAAAGCCTCCAGTGGCGGTGCAGTAAAGAAGAGCCTCCAGTGGCGGTGCAGTAAAGAAGAGCCTCCAGTGGCGATGCGGAAAAGTAAAGCCTCGGTCGGCGGTGCCCTTGTTGGCGGTGCCTCCGTTGGTGGTGCAGAAAGTAAAGACCTCGATCGACGATGCCTCCAGGGGCGTGCGACAAGGAAAAGCCTCCAGTGGCGGTGCGGAAAGTAAAGCCTCCAGTGGCGGTGCGGAAAGTAAAGCCTCCAGTGGTGTGCAGAAAAGTAAAGCCTCCAGTGGCGTGCGGGAAAGTAAAGCCTCCAGTGGCGTGCGAGAAAGTAAAGCTTCCAGTGGCGTGCGGGAAAGTAAAGCCTCCAGTGGCGTGCGGGAAAGTAAAGCCTCCAGTGGCGTGCAGAAAAGTAAAGCCTCCAGTGGCGTGCGGGAAAGTAAAGCCTCCAGTGGCGTGCAGAAAAGTAAAGCCTTCAGTGGCGTCCGTCAGAGAAGAGCCTCTAGTGGCATATGTCGGAGAAATGCCTCTAGTGGCATCCGTTGGATAAGGGCCTCGAGTGGCTTGACGACTTGAATGCATGTCCCTAATTTTTTCCTAAACTGCGCATGACGCGACAACTTAGCCGGATATTTTTTTTTTTTAATCTCTCATATTCTCTCATTTTGCCACGGTCAGAATTTTAGACCGTGCCCCTCGGTTTTCCTAATTTTTGCATGGATTGCCCCTTGGGTTTTTTTATTCCATCGGGGTTTTATTTTCTCTCCTTTTGCCATGATCGCAATTTCTAAATTTGCTATCATGACCCTCATTTCCTAATTTTGCCTAGGCTGCCCTTTCGGGTTTTCAACCAAACGGAAGCGCTCTTTTTTGGTAGCCGATTTAACGGTGGTTGTGACCCGTACTTTATTTCTCGTCTCGATGCGAGTGTATTTGTAGCCATTTGGAGGGTGGCTGTGACCCTTTCCTCACCGTCTTCAATGTCGCGAGAGCTCTTTTGATTTGTAGCCATTTGGAAGGTGGCTGTGGCCCTTTCATTTATTTCCATCGTCGATGTTCCGGGAGTACCCTTTCGATTTGTAGCCGTTTGAAGGGTGGTTGTGGCCCTTTATTTTGTAGTCGTTTTAGGGATGACTGTGGCCCTTTTTATTTTCCCGCTCTTACAAGATTCGCGGGGTCACTCTTTTATCTGTAGCCATTTGGAGGGTGGCTGTGGCCCTTTATTTTGTAGTCGTTTTAGGGACGACTGTGGCCCTTTTTTATTTTTCCGCCCTTACAAGATTCGCGGGGTCACTCTTTTATCTTTAGCCGTTTGGAGGGTGGCTGTGGCCTTTTCATTTATTCTCCACTTTTGATGTTACGGTAGTGCTCTTTATATGTAGCCAATTGAAGGGTGGCCGTGGCCCCTTTTTTTCATTGTCATTTTAGGGATGACTGTGACCCTTTTATTTGCAGTTGATTTAGGAACAACTGTGACCCTTTTATTTATTCACTGCTCTCACAATATTAGTACAAACACTCTCTTTATTTTCCTGTAGCTGATTAAAGGGCGGCTGTGACCCTAAAGAAAACATAGTTTTTTTTTTTTTTTACTTTTTTCATCTCACCCTTTGCCATGATTGCCCCTGCGGGTTTTCAATCATGCTCCTCTCCCTGACTTTTGCCTAGGTTTTCAACCTAGCGGGAATTTATTTTTTCTCTCTCCTTTTTTTCATGGAGAAACTGCCCTTTCCAGGCATAGTACCTTTTAAGTGCGTCTGCATTGATTGGACTAGGAAGGTCCTGACCGTCCATATCCGTGATGATCAGCGCGCCTTCCTCGAACACTTCTTTGACCACGTAGGGTCCTTCGTACTTTGCCGCGAACTTCCCTCGCGAATCAGGATTGATACGCAGTACTTTACGCAATACCAGGTCCCCCGGTTGGAAATTACGTGGTCGTACCTTCTTATCAAAGGCCCTAGCCATCCGTTGTTGGTAACATTGCCAGTGACACAGTGCCGTGAGCCTCTTTTCGTCAATGAGGTTCAACTGTTCATACCTTTGTCTAGCCCATTCTGCCTCGTCGAGCCCTGATTCTGCCAGTATCCTTGCAGAGGGGATCTCTACTTCCACGGGTAGAACAGCTTCAGTTTCGTATACGAGAGTGCCCAAGGTAGCATATTATGCCAATCTTTGTATGTGACTGTCATCTTCTCAATGATCTTCTTTATGTTTTTATTCGCTGCTGTCACCGCGCCGTTCATTTGAGAGCGGTATGGGGACGAATTCCTGTGCTTGATCTTGAGTTGAACATATAAATCGTTTATCAACTTGTTGTTGAGGTTCTTGGCATTGTCTGTGATTACCGTCTCGGGCACCCCATAACGGGCAACAATGTCTCTTCGTATGATAAAATAATCAATTGCCACCAAAATAAACCTGTGGCCGTTAGATGCATTTGGTGAAATGGGACCGATCACATCAATTTCCCACATTGAAAAAGGCCACGGAGAAGACATCGGATGCAACTCGTTTGGCGGCGCATGAATCTGACTAGAGTACACCTGGCATAGGTGGCATCGTTGGACGTGCTTGACACACTCTAACATCAGGGTAGTCCAAAAATAGTCCATCCTCATGATTTTTCTTGCGAGCATGTGACCGCTCATGTGCGGTCCACAGCTTCCTTCGTGGACTTCCTCCATCATTCGCTTTGCCTCTTCCGAACCTACACATCTCAAAAGGGTGGCATCAAAAGATTTTCTATAAAGAATCTCACCACTAAGAAAGTAATTACATGCCATCCTGCGGATGGTTTTCCGATCCTTGCTATTTGCGCCCTCGGGAAACTCGCCTGACTGCAAGTATCTTTTTATGTCGATGAACCAGGGTTCGCCATTTGATTCTTCAAGTGTGCAACAATACGCAGGACGCTTGTTTACTTCGATCTCAAGAGGCTCTATGGAACTCGCATCTGAAATATTCACCATTGACGCGAGGGTCGCCAACGCGTCTGCGAACTGGTTTTTACTCCGAAGCATTTGCGTGAACGTTATTTCTTCGAAATTCTCGCTCAACTCTTCAATATGCTGATGATATGGCTGCAACTTGGGATCTCTTATTTTCCATTCTCCTAAGGTTTGGAGAATGATCATCATGGAATCTCCATAAACCTCCAGTTCATGTATCTTGAAATCAATCTCGCAACCCGAGAATGCACGCTTCGTATTCCGCCACGTTGTTGGTGCATGGGAAAGTAATCTTTGCTGCTACAGGAAAATGTTGACCTTTTGGGGATACGAGTACTGCCCCTACACCACAGCCGGTGGAGTTTGCAGCTCCATCAAAATACATTCTCCACATGCTTCCATTTTCTGTCTCTTCTTCCACGTGAAGTATGTCGCTATCCGGAAGCTCCCGACTTGCTTGATGATCGTCATCAATGGGAAACTCAGCTAGATGATCTGCAACAGCCTGCCCTTTTATAGAAGTACGAGGAATGAACTGTATGTAGTACTCAGCAAGCTGGACCTGCCATTTGGCGACATTCTTCATTAACGCCGGCTTTTCTAGTATGTACTTCAAGGGATTCAGCTTAGAAATGAGGTGTATGGTGTAATATAGCGTATACTATCGGAGTCGCTGCATCACCCATACCAATGCGCAACTCGTCCTTTCAACTTCCGTGTACTTGGCCTCTCCTTCAGTGAACTTCTTGCTGAGGTAATAAATGGCGTGCTCTGTCTGGCCATCTTCATCTAGTTGCCCCAGCATGCATCCCAATGAGCCTTTTCGAACCGCCAGATACAAAATAAGCGGCCGACCCGGAGTGGGTGTGACCAGGACTGGTGAATTGACGAGATATTCTTTTATTGAATTGAAGGCATGTTGACACTCTTCATCCCATTCAATCAATGCATTTTTCCGCAGGAGGCGGAACAAAGGCTGACACTTGTTCGTCATATTGGCGATGAACCTCGCAATGTAATTCAAACTTCCGAGCAAGCTTCTGACTTCCTTGATGGTAGACGGTGCTGGAAGGTCTAGTATCGCCTTGACCTTGTCGGGATCCACTTCTATACCCTTCTTGCTGACTATAAAGCCCAGCAACTTACCGGATGTTACCCCGAATGTGCATTTTGCTGGATTTAGCCTGAGTTTAAACTTCTTGAGCCGTTCAAAGAGCATCCGCAAGTTGACAAGGTGGTCCTCATTTTCGCGGGATTTTGCGATCATATCATCGACGTACACTTCTATCTGCTTATGCATCATGTCATTGAACAATGTCACCATTGCTCTCTGGTAAGTTGCCCCCACATTCTTGAGTCCGAAAGGCATGACATTGTTACAAAACGAGCCCCACATCGTGATGAAAGTGGTTTTTGACTTGTCCTCTTCCGCCATCTTGACCTGATTGTATCCAGAAAACCCATCCATGAATGAGACCATGTTGTGTCGTGCCGTGCTATCGACTAACATGTCAATATGAGGGAGTGGAAAGTTGTCCTTCGGACTAGCCTTGTTGAGATCTCGATAATCAACACAGACTCGAACACGACCATCCTTCTTCGGTTCAGGGACAATATTGGCAACCCACTCAGAGTAGTTGCACACCTCAAGGAATCCTGCGTTAATCTGCTTGATGATTTCTTCCTTGATCTTGAGGAGTAACTCCGGACTTTGTCGCCTTAAATGTTGTCTTTTGGGTTTGAACTTCTCAGTATCTATGGGCAAAGTATGTTGGATGATGGGTTCGACTACAGCCGTTAGTCCCTATTAACGGTGAGGAAACGGCAAATAGGCCCGGGGGGCCCTAAACGAAGGCCAAGATGGCCCAGGCTAAGGATCCCGATGAAGGGAGTCCGAGGATGAGAGGTCCCGACAGATTCAGACCTGACAAGCGAGCTGAACGCTCCCGACGAGATGCCTCTGAGTAGGCCCCGATGATGAATCCCTGAGAACAATAGGCTCTGTCACGATGACGAGGGGCCCCGAGCGGTGACACAACGAGATAACTCTGGAGTCCCCGACGTTAGTCGGGACTCATTATCAGAGGATAAGGCCGAGATACACGGGGCATGGCCGAGATACGCGGAACGTGGTTAAGATACACGGAGCGTGGCCGAGATACGCGGGGCGTGGCCGAGATAAGCGAGATCATGGCCTAGATAGGCGGGATCACACCCGAGATACGCGGGATACGGGCTAACCACCCCCAACGGTTCACCAGGTAACTGAGGTACCTCTTCGCCTATAAAAGGGCAAGAGGTCACCTCAGATCGATTACGTTGAATTACATTACTTGAGATTACTGCTTGCCAGTCCGTACGAGAGACTCATTTAAGCATCAGAGAGGGATTCTGGGTCACCGCCCGGTCTATCCCCTCTTGCAGGATTGCGTGGAGCGAAGGAGCTAGGATCGCCGTCAAAGACCGTACCGGAGTTCCACCGTGATCCAACATTGGCGCCGTCTGTGGGAATCTAACAAAAAGCTGAGATGCCTTCTACTCGTTCAATGGCGGCTGGCAAGCAAAGAAGGCAAGGACAATCTGGTGGTTCCCGTCATCCCGCTGCGACGACCCTGAATTCACCACCGGAACCGGAGGAAAACCAGAACCTTCCTGCTGCTGAGCTCTCTCAGACAGGGGGGCATAATGAAGGTCCCGAAGATGTTGCTGCTCAGCACCAGGGGAATAGGGAGCAGGAGGCTCCCCCAGCTGCGGACCTGACGAGGGCCGTGGCAGAAGCCATGCCGATGTTTTTGGCAGTCGTGGAGGCTCTCTTGGATCGGAGAGAGGCGACGAGGAGGCAAGAGGAGATGCCCCCGCTAGAAGAAGTGCCCCCACCAGCAGAGGTTCGGAACGTACGGGAAGCTCAATCCCGATGCCAGAACAGGAATGGAGGGTCCGTTCAGCCAGAGAGATTCGTGGTTGATGGGCCAGGACCAATACAGCACAGGACCATTCCCCTTAATGGTCCCATCACCCCCGATCAGGTGGTAAAGATCGTGAACATCTGCATGGGAGAGCAGAAGCCTCTGGTGTCGGAGTTGAGGGATCGATCTACTCATCCCTTTGTTCCTCGACTCATAGACACCCTAGCCCCGCCAGGGCTGGGTATCCCCACGATAAAGGAATACGATGGCGAGGGAGATCCGGTTCGTCATGTCCAGAAGCACCTTATGGCGTGTCTGGGAAGAGCCCCGAATGAAGATATAGTGTGTACGCTGTTCCCGAACACACTTGGGGAAAGAGCCCTGACCCGGTTCTTTAGTTGCCCCCAGGCTGCATTACTTGCTGGGCAGATATGCACGACCGGTTCATTCAGCTGTACCAGGGTCGTAGACGTTTGCTGAAGAGTGTGAGGTCCCTGACCCAGGTGGTACAGAGGCCCGACGAATCGCTGGCGCACTATTACCAACGGTACACTGCCAGTGTGGCGGAGATTGATGATGAGATCTCAGAGGGTGAAACCATCCGTACCTTCATTCGGAACCTAACGGCCCCCTACGGTTCCGACCTAATGCACAGCGTGGCTGAGAAAGCCGTGTGGAATATGGAGGCACTACAGAAGAGGGTGAAACGGCAAATCGATGTCCAGGAGTCGAAGATAGCCGCTGGAGAGCTGGAGCCCCCGAAGTCGAATAAAGGGAAGCAGTCGGTTAAACCTTTCGACGATCGTAAGTCAAAGGGTAAACCCGAGAGCAGTCGGAACCGAGGTCGGTCTGATCGGGGAGATGATAGGCGTTCTTCAAGGAAGGACAAGCGGGAGGATCTCGACATTCCTCTCAACTGCTCAATGGCGGAGGTACTAACGGTCATGGAACGACAAGGTATCTCCAGGTATCCCCCAAAGAAGGATGGAGAATTCTTGGGATCCCGCACGGATCGCTACTGCCGATTTCACCGCGCAAATGGCCACGACACCAACCATTGTCGGGAGCTGAAGAAGGAGATCGAAAAGCTGATCCAGAAGGGGAAGCTCAAGGAGTTCGTCGGGGATAAGCGGTGTCGATCCCGCTCTCGGTCCCGATCGCGGTCCCGTTCCCGCTCTCGGTCCCGATCGCGGTCCCGTTCCCGATCCCGCGATCGGTCCCCAAAGAAGAAGAGAACCGACCCAGAGTCATCCGGTGCCCGTAAGGAGCGACGGGGCACTATCAATGTGATTCACGGAGGGTTCGCGGACAGAGGGGATACCTCGTCCTCTCGGGAGGTTTACGCCTCTAGAATTCCTACGGCTGTGGTGCTGGGTAAGAGGTCCCGATCCTGGACCCTGAAGGAAGAGATGGTGATCTCCTTTTCGTCGGAGGATCTCATAGGCGTGGAGACTCCGCACGATGACGCCTTGGTTGTGACCTTGGATGTAGACGGGAACGAGATGAAGCGAATTCTGATCGATGGAGGGAGCTCCTCCGATTTTCTATTCATGGACGCGCTGGAGGCTATGGGAAAAACGAAGAAAGATCTGAAGGAGGCAAACTTCCCAATGGTCGGGTTCTCTGGCTCTACCTCCTATCCGCTAGGAGTAATCACCTTGCCAGTAGAGTTTGGTAGTGGGTGGAAATCAGAAAGGAGGAACGTGGAGTTCGTGGTAGTTGATTCCGCGGGGACTTACAACGCGATTATCGGGAGAACCACCATCAACCCCCTGATGGCAGTTGCCTCGACAGTGCACCAGAAGATGAAGTTCTCGACTGACCACGGAGTCGGAGAGGTCAAGGGCAACCAGGTGGCTTCCAGAAAATGTTACGTCAATGCCACTCGAAGGAGGAGACGAGAGACCATGACTGTCCTCCAAACAGATACTGATCCTAGAGAGGAGTACGGGCGTCCCGCCCCCATAGAAGATCTAAAAGAAGTCGAGATTGACGGACCTCAGAGGAAGGTAAAAATTGGGTTTGCTTTGACCGAAAAGACAGCCCGAGAGTTGATCGATTTGCTGAAAAAGTTCAAGGAGCTGTTTGCCTGGTCCCCAAGCGACATGCCAGGAATCAGCCCCGACGTGATCGTACACGAGCTGAAGATAGATCCCTCTATCAAACCTATCACGCAGAAAAGGCGTCCGATGGGCACAGACAAGAAGATCGCGATCCAGCAGGAGGTGGGCAGGTTGCTCGACGCTGGGTTTATTAAAGAGCACCGATTCCAGACTTGGGTCGCTAATCCGGTACTGGTGAAGAAGACTAATGGGAAATGGCGGATGTGTGTAGATTTCCGCGTCCTGAATAAGGCTTGCCCGAAGGACTGTTACCCGCTCCCGAGAATCGACCAGCTGGTGGATGCCACATCGGGACATGAGTTGTTGAGCTTCATGGATGCGTATTCGGGCTACAACCAGATCAAGATGGCTAAGGAGGACGCTCCTCACACAGCGTTTTATGCAGACAGTGACATCTATCACTACGATGTCATGCCTTTTGGGTTGATCAATGCCGGGGCAACCTATCAGCGGATGGTGAATAAGCTGTTCGGAGATATGCTGGGGGAGACCATGGAGGCTTACGTGGATGATATGCTGGTGAAGTCCCGACAAGCTGAGGATCATGTGCACAACCTAGCCATGGCGTTTGAGCGGATGAGGCTTCATCAAGTTCGCTTAAACCCGACGAAATGCGCCTTCGGAGTCCACTCAGGGAAATTTTGGGCTTTATGGTGAGCCAGAGAGGAATCGAGGTGAATCCCGAGAAGCTGAGGGTGATTGAGGAGATGCAGTCTCCGATAAATCATCGGGAGGTGCAAGTGCTGAATGGCCGACTGGCTGCAATGAATCGCTTCCTGTCCAAAGCCAGCGATCGATCAATGCCATTTTTTGAAGTCCTGAGGGCCAACAAAAAGTTTGAGTGGACCGCCAAGTGTGAAGAAGCGTTCCAAGCACTCAAGCAGCACCTTCGCACCCTCCCGCCGTTGGCGAAACTGGTTCCAGGCGAGCCGCTCTATCTTTACTTGGCTGTTTCTGAATTTGTCATTAGCTCTGTGTTAGTGAAGGTTGTCGAGGGTAATCAAGTCCCCGTTTATTATGTAAGCAAGGCGTTTGCCAAGTCTGAATTGAATTATCCTGCCGTTGAGAAGTATCTCTTTGCGTTGATTATTACTGCTCGGAAGCTAAGGCCTTATATCCACGCACACGAGATTACTGTGTTGACGAACCAGCCCTTGAAGCATTTTTTGAACCGACCGGATGCGTCAGGACGATTAGTGAAATGGGCAGTAGAGCTTAGTGAGTTTCGCATACACTTCGCTCCAAGAACGGCCATTAAGGGCCAGACATTGGCGGATTTCATAGCAGAATCTACAGCCCCCGATCTAGAAGAAGCGGGCCCTGTAGAGGGGGCAACCATGGAGGTCCCGACAGAAGAACAACCAGAGAGGGCAGAGCAATCAGAACAGCCAAACGAGGAAAATACCTGGGAAATGTACACGGATGGCTCCTCGAGTTCGGACGGATCAGGAGCAGGCTTTTTGTTGATACCACCGGGTGGATGTGAGCCGCTCCGATATGCCTTGGCTTTAACATTCAAGGCCACAAACAACGAAGCAGAGTATGAGGCCCTTATCATGGGCCTGAAAATTGCTAAAGGCACTGGAGTCGATCACTTGAGAGTGAAGTGTGACGCAGCTTTAATCGTAAACCAGGTTCAAGGGCGATACGAAGCGAGGAGCCCGATGATGAAGAAGTATCTACACGAGGTACAAACCTTGAATGAGAGCTTTAAAAGCTTCGACATCGAGGCAATCCCGAGGGAGGAAAACGTAGAGGCAGACGCCTTGAGCAAATTTTCCCTGGGGGCACCCTTGGAAGAAAATCGGAAGGTGCACTTCTTGGAGAAGGTGATCTTATCGACCACCGACCCGACACAGGTGTGTGCCATTGAGGCAAGATCAGAGGAGGAGCCCACTTGGATGGCCCCGATAGTCGCATACCTGACTACGGGGACAGTCCCCGATGATAAAGTAGTAGCCGATAGGATACGTCGGATCGCGGCTAACTACGTGATGCTGGACAATCAGCTATACAAGAAGGGCTGGTTCTCGACTCCGTACTTGAAGTGTGTGGCAGAGCCCGACACAAATCGAATCCTGAAGGAGGTGCATGAAGGGGTCGCGGCTTGTCATGAAGGGGCCCGATCCATTATGAAGAAAGTGCTGAACTTGGGCTATTATTGGCCTACGATGAGCAAGGAAGCGACGGCGTTGGTGCGATCCTGTGACGCGTGCCAGAGGTACGGCCCGAGCATCATGGCTCCGGCCTCCAATCTGACATCCATCAAGAGCGCTTGGCCCTTCGCGCAATGGGGCATCGACTTGGTGGGACCTCTTCCACAAGCACAAGGTCAATGTAAGTATTTACTTGTAGCTATCGATTATTTTTCAAAATGGATAGAGGCAAAGGCGTTGGCCAGAACGACGGGGAACCAGATCGTCAAGTTCCTCCAGACCCATATTGTGACCAGATACGGGATTCCTAAGGTGGTGATCAGCGACAATGGTCCACCGTTTAACGGCTCTCAGGTGAGGGAGTATCTGGAGGAGTTGAACATCGAGCATCAGACAGCTTCCGTGCGCCACGCTCAGACTAATGGCCAGGTGGAATCAACCAACAAAATCGTGATGGATGGCCTGAAGAAGAGGGTCTATGCCTTGAAGGGCAAGTGGCTGAACGAACTGGAAAACGTGCTTTGGGCTGTTAGAACGTCACCCAAACGATCAACGGAGGAGACTCCGTTTGGCCTCGTTTATGGCACGGAGGCTGTCGCCCCCGTGGAAGTAGTTGTGGCGTCCCATCAGATGAGATATTACGAGCCTCTGACGAATGATGAGATAAAACGTCTGGACTTGGACTTGCTCGAAGAGAAGAGGCGGGAAGCCGATGAAGTCCAAGCTCGAATGCGTTTGGCGACGGCCAGGTATTACAATCGGCGAGTTAAGTCCCGACAGTTCTTCGTCGGGGAGCTAGTTTGGCGTCGCAACGAGTTTACCCTTTTGGATCGAATCAACAAGATGTCACCAAAATGGGAAGGACCTTATAAGGTCGTGGGGATGCCAGCTCCAAATTCGTACAAATTGGAAGACCTCGATGGCAGAGTATTGAAGCATTCTTTTAGTGGCGAACACTTGAAGAAACACCATGCTTGATGAAAGTCGCCTTAAGTGGTGCCCGATGAAAGTCGCCTTAAGTGGTGCCCGATGAAAGTCGCCTTAAGTGGTGCCCGATGTAAAACCGCCTTAAGTGGTGTATGCTGTTTATCGTTTAAATTCGATGTAAGCCAATTTTGTGCCATCAATAAATAAAGAGGTTATTTCCGATCAGAATTGTTCTTAGATTTACTCTAAGCATTATAAAGTCGCCTTGAGTGGTGCACGAGGAAAGTCGCCTTGAGTGGTGCACGAGAAAAGTCGCCTTGAGTGGTGCACGAGAAAAGTCGCCTTAAGTGGTGCGCGATTCTTAGATTTATTCTAAGTACTGAAAAGTCGCCTTAGGTGGTGCACGATACCAAGTCGCCTTGAGTGGTGCATAAGAATTAAGTCGTCTTAAGTGATGCATGTTTTTTGGATTTATTATAAGTATTGAAAAGTCGTCTTAAGTGACGCACGAGATTAAGTCGTCTTAAGTGATGCATGTTTTTTGGATTTATTATAAGTATTGAAAAGTCGCCTTAAGTGGTGCATGATGGTAAGTCACCTTAGGTGGTGCAAGTTAGTAAATCGTCTTGAGTGATGTACGAGAATGTCTTAAGTGTCGAAGTATCGACCTAAGCAAGTATAGTAAAGCCACTTGGAGAAGTGCATCGAAAAAATCGGAACTAAGAAAGTCTGATAATTGTAAGGGCTCAAAGGCCCGACGATTACAAAAGCAAGGAAAATACAAGGACTTTAAAGATAAACAGTTAGGCTTGGTCCTTGTCAGCGGCATCTGCGGGAGCTGGGTCCACGAGGTCGGTGGCAGAAGGCTCCACAGGGTCGGCCGCGGGAGGATCGACTATCGAGGCATCAGCACTTGGAAGCTCTGCTGCGTCTTCGACAATTGCGGGAGTACTCCCCCCATCACTCTCCTCCGAAAGAGCAAAGTATTTCTTCGCGAAGGGAGCGAGAGAAGGAGACTTGTCGAAGTTGATGGCGTCGCCATACTCAAGGTGGAGCTCCTCAACCGCATTGAAGAAATTGTTCTCCACCTCCGCGCCGAAGAACTTCACAGCATCAGCCTGGAAGTCTTCAGACCTCCGATAATCCTCCCGGCCCTTGACCTCGACCGCGACCAGCTGCGCGGGAACCCCCGCGACTTGCTCCTCCAAAGCCTTCTTCTCGAGGACCAGTTTGTCCTTAGCAGTCTGCCGCTCCTGTCGCTCCCGCTTCAGGAGCCCCTCGAAGTCGCCAACCTGCTTTTGGAGGTCCTGAACCTTTCGGTCGAGGATGGCCTGCTCCTTGGCAAGTTTCCCCCGCGAAGATTTGGAGGCCGCAAGATCCTCCTTAAGCTTGGCAATGGTCGCCCGGTCCCGCTCCCGGGACTCATCATAGGCAAAGAGGTACCCAAAAAGACGGTTGAAGTCCCCGAGCTCCTACGATAGAAGAAAGAAAAGTGTTAATGAACAAGCAACCAGCCTTACCAATGAAGAGGGAGAAGCGAAGTTTTACCTCTATCCGACGCAGGGACATCTCTCGAACATCCCGACGCATCGCCTCCCGATTCAGGGAAATCGGATACCGCATGGTGGGCAGGATCGAGCCTGCCAGCAGATGCAGAGCCAGTTCTTCATGGGCATCCCCTTGTCGAAGCTGGACCCCTTGCAGTGTTTGGATTGGGGTCCAGGGAGCATCCACTTGCGCGGGGTCGAAGGCCCTGTAGAAACTCCCGTCGAGAGGGAGAGGAGGAGGGCCAACACGAGTCGTGGAGGGGCACGCCTCCGGCTCGACCCGGGCGGGGGAAGGAGTGAAGTCGTGGATGGGCGACGGCTGTCGCTGCTGCGGAGAAGATGAGGGGGCACCCCCTGAGAGGTTGGTTTCAAGGGGGACTGCCCCGTCTTCCGACGATGACGAAGGGAGCCACCCTCATCAGTCTCCTCGGAGGAGTCCAAGGTTTCCACCCGACGAAATTGTTCGCCGGTCGGGGTTTTCTCCCCAGTTGAGGGAGGCGCCCCTGTTGAGGGTGGTGCACCCGCGGAAGCTTCAGCGCCCGATGGAGCTCCTGAGCGACCTGCACCTAGAGGACGAGAGGCTTCAGAAATGTAATCAGGGAGTTCATCAGGATTCTTACACCAAACAATATGTCGGGAGACATATTGGTCCTTCCCGTGGTAATTGTAGTAGCCCGCCTTCAGGACACGAGGAATTTCCCCTCGAAGGACTCGTTTGACGTCAGCAATGCGGGCCTCCATGGTTGAAGGAATCAACTCCTTCGGGACCATCCTCCTGTACGATTTAATAGCGAGACGGAGCTTTTTACCTTCTTCAGCGTTCTGGACGTCGAAGAGCTGGTCCACCTCCACACGCTTTCGCTTCGGCTGCTCTGCAGAAGGAGATCCCGACGGAGCACCAGCCTTCTTGGCGGACTTCCTCTTCCGCGAAGGGCGGACAGCGTCGGTCTCCCCCTGCTTAAGGAACAGATTGGTCAGCACGGATACCTTCTTGGCTACAAACAGTAGAAGAAAAAGGGTTAGAGATGTACCCAAGGAACCATATTGGAGGGGCCGTCGAAAAGCTTACCCAAGGAGATTATATCGAGGAGTCGGATCCCGGCGTTCACCAGGTTTCGCTTCACGAGAGAATTGACGTCGAGGGGAGTGTAGGGCTCCCCCCATCGGTAGAGCTGGATGAGTTGAAGAGTTTGGAAATCTTCGTCAGTATAGGTGTGGAAGGCAGGAGGAGAGTCTGCCTCCACCTCCCATCGGGGCCATGGGATCGAAGAATTTTGGATGAAGAAGTAGCTCCTTTTTCATCCGCTGTTGTCGGACCCCGTGTCGACTAGGAGTCCCCGACCCTTGACCACCTTCCAGGTGTCAGTGGTCCAGTTACACAACCTGAGTTGCGTCTTGTTCCACTTCGGCATCCGGGGGTAGAAGGCGCAAACCCCCGCCTCGTTGCACTTCATCCCGTAGAAGGTCCTGAAGAGCTTGAGGCTGTACACCCACTTCTGATGGAAGCAGAGGACCTGGAAGGCGTTCCACAGATGTATGGCGTGGGGAGAGAAGGTGGTCGGATGCGTCTTATAATGCTGACACATCTCAACCAAACTGCCACAGAAAGGGAACCTAATCCCCGCTGATACTTGCCCCGTAGAGACAAATACCTCCCCTTTTCGGGGACGAGTAACCTCAAGGTTACCCGAGGGGCGAGGCCAGGGATACAGGAAACGAGGTTCCCAAGTAGAAGTGATGCATCCCTCCCGGAGAGCTGCATCATAAGCGGTGTTGGAGATTTCATTCAGAGCATAATCAAAGTTGAAGGGCTTTCTTCCCTCAGAGCTAGATCCACTGTCTGAAAAGTAGCAATGGCAAGGAAGGCACATTGGGATTTTCGGAAAGCTGCAAACAAGAAAAAGATGAGCAAGCAACGAAGAAGAAATCCTTACCAGACATGACGATTGGAGGTTGAAGGAATGAACTGGGCGTTGCCGGGAAGATGATCGGAAAAGCACTAAGGTCTTCGGAATCGCAAGAGTTTGAATTCGCAAAAGTTATAGAGAGCTCCTGAAAATTTGAAGACGGTAAAAGTGATCCAACACCCACGGTTAGGGTTTTATAGGCGAAGAGGACAGTGGAAGGGACACTTCGATCTGAGTCGTCGAAGTTGAAGCGTTCTAATATGGACCGTTGAGATGGAACGTGCAGAATGGCAACGGGCGTAATGATGAAACGGCCTGAAAAGCACTTTTCAGAAAAAACAGGCGCGAAAAACCAGGCACGAGTGCCGAAGACGTCGCTTCACTATCTGCTGCATTTAATGACTGGGGAACCGGGGAGTCCCCTCGGATTTGGCAGTTATCCACAAGGCATCGAGGAAACGTGAATGAGAAGACTAGTATTGAGTGACTATGCCAAGGGAAAGATCCCCGATTTCGATGTCGAGAGGTCGGGAGTTAAAAGACACGACGAACTAAAAGTCCCTCATGTCTTGGGGGCAAATGATGGGTTCGACTACAGCCGTTAGGCCCTATTAACGGTGAGGAAACGGCAAATAGGCCCGGGGGGCCCTAAACGAAGGCCAAGATGGCCCAGGCTAAGGATCCCGACGAAGGGAGTCCGAGGATGAGAGGTCCCGACAAAGTCGGACCTGACAAGCGAGCTGAACGCTCCCGACGAGATGCCTCTGAGTATGATGAATCCCTGAGAACAATAGGCCCTGTCACGATGACGAGGGGCCCCGAGCGGTGACACAACGAGATAACTCTGGAGTCCCCGACGTTAGTCGGGACTCATTATCAGAGGATAAGGCCGAGATACGCGGGGCGTGGCCGAGATACGCGGAACGTGGTTAAGATACACGGAGCGTGGCCGAGATACGCGGGGCGTGGCCGAGATAAGCGAGATCATGGCCTAGATAGGCGGGATCACACCCGAGATACGCGGGATACGGGCTAACCACCCCCAACGGTTCACCAGGTAACTGAGGTACCTCTTCGCCTATAAAAGGGCAAGAGGTCACCTCAGATCGATTACGTTGAATTACATTACTTGAGATTACTGCTTGCCAGTCCGTACGAGAGACTCATTTAAGCATCGGAGAGGGATTCTGGGTCACTGCCCGGTCTATCCCCTCTTGCAGGATTGCGTGGAGCGAAGGAGCTAGGATCGCCGTCAAAGACCGTACCGGAGTTCCACCGTGATCCAACATTGCACAATTGATGTATCTAAACCTGGCATGTCGGAGTATGACCAGGCAAAGATCTCCTTGTACTCGTCTAGTAGCTCGATCATCTGGGCTTTCTGAGAGGGATCAAGAGTTGCCCCAATTTTGAGCTCTCGGGGTTCTTCCTTTGTACCGATGTTAACTATCTCGATAGTTCCGGTAGTTGATGGCTTCCTCTCCCCGAATCTCTCGAGACTCTCTTATTTCGATCGGAACATGGCCATCACTATATTCCTCTGATTGAATCACATCGTCATGGTTTTCGTGTTTTCTTGTATTTTTCCTACGGTAAGGAAAATAACCGGAATCAATGCGAATTTGACGGAAAAAATCGAAATAAAGGGATTTATTTATATCGATAAGATCATGACAATATCCCTCTTTCCTATGCGGGGCTCATGATCTTGCCGTGCAAAGGAGTACAACAGAAACTCATAAATCTTACTCATCGCTAAGCGGAAGAGCATAAACCGGAATCGAAAACCAATTGGTGATTGCTTCTCCTTCAACGGAGGGTCGAACATAAATGCCTGGGGGGGCTTCTTCGAGGACGGCTCCGACTGTGTTGTCGGTGATGAACAGTCTTGCTAAGGCTTGTAATGCTTCATCTTCATCAGTTCGAATGACGTGAGCTGGTCCTGGGAAAGTGACTGACAGAGGCGGAATGTTCATAGGCCTCCATCTTCTAGCGAATTGTCCCCTCTGGAAGTCCATCAGTTGTTGCTCTCCATGTGCGCTTTGACCCTCTTCTTGGGAAGGGGAATACCCCAGTCTGTGTCTGCATACACTTTCCTTCAGCTGAAGTGGGCGCGGGATTCCTTGACACCTGATACCCAGGCCTTGACCTGGGACAAAATTATTCTTCAACATGAACCTTCCCACCATGATATCTGCCTTGCTCAGTGTTGGCTCTCCCCAATCCTTGATTACAGAGACTGGTTCAAAGGAATGGAATGCGGGTGGTTCATCTCTGCTGGTGTTGATGACAGGCACTGCCGTTTCCTGGTAAATGTTGTGATCACCTTCCCCCTGATTTCCACAAGGCGGTTGTTAATCACGTACTTCAGTTTCTGATGTAGGGTGGATGGAACTGCCCCAGCCGCGTGGATCCATGATCGAGCTGAAAACATTCGGGATATCCATGAATCTTAAGGTTACATCAAAAACATTTGGACCAATATCGAGCTGTAATTCGATCTCTCCGTAGACTTCCTTCTTCGTACCATCGAAAGCTCAAACCGCCGACTTGCTTGTACGTATATGTGACAGGTCAATCTTCATTTGCTTGAGCGTGGATAATGGGTAAACATCGACTGCCGAACCACCGTCAATCATGACCTTCGAGAGCACAAATCTGTTACACTTGCAGATAATGTGAAGGGCTTTTACATGGTTCTGGCCGTCGACTGCCAGGTCATCATCCCCGAAATAAATTTGGTTCGAGAATATGGAGCCAATAACATTGCCCATTTGTTCGGAAGAGGTCTCTTTTGGAACTAACGCTTCCTTGAACACATTCATGAGAGCCTCGCAGTGACTTTCTGAGCTTAAGAGGAGGGCAAGAAAAGAAATTTGAGCCGGGGTCTTGCGGAGCTGATCAATCACTTTGTCCTCTCCTTCCTTCATGAACTTTACGAAGTCCTCAATTTCGTCGTCGGTTACCTTCTTCTTCGGTGCCACTTCTACAACCCTGTATTTAGAAACATCCTCTGCGTACACACGACCCGAACGTGTCATGATCATAACATGATCATCTGGTTTTGGTGCCCCGATTACTTGAGCTTCATAGATCCAAGGGACCTTCTTGTTGCTTTCATATTGGAAAGGAGCTGGCCCTGCATCACTAGCGGCAGCCTGGCTGGCTGTTCGGGCACATAATTTAGTACGAATGGCGTGATTACCGCGATAGCGACATCTTCTGACGACTCATCTTCAAGACAGATCATGTTGATAGACGATGATGAACCCGCATTGTGTTGCGGTAAAGGGTTCGTCTTGACATTTGGAGGAGGGATCGGGTTGAGAATAAGGAGCTTGTTGTCAATGAGGTCTTGAATCTTGTGCCTCAGGCGGGTGCAATTCTCTATGGAGTGTCCTGCTATCCCCATATGGAACTCACATCTCGAACTTGGGTCGTCGTTGGGTACTTTTGAATCTGACCTCATTAACTTGGGGCCGATGAGGTTTTGTTCTAACATCTTCTGGTACACCTCGGTCATTGACACAGGTAAGGGCGTAAAGGATCTTATGTCCCTCTGCTTGTAATTAAATCGATTTCCTTGTCCACCCGTGAAGGAAGGTTGTGGAGCCGGGGGTATTTGAGTCATTGGCTGAGTCACAGGTGCCGCCAACTGCATCGTGTAGATTGCGCTTACAGTTGCGTCTTTTGGGAGCAGCTTTTTGGAACCACTCTTTCTCAAACCGTCTCCCTGGTAGCTTTTGAGGGGATCTTCAATCCTCCCTGTCCGGATTCCCTGCTCGATCATGTCTCCGGATTTTACCAAGTCAGCGAAATTTGCAGAAACATGTCCCAATAAATGAGAGTAATACGCTCCCTTCAAAGTTCCAATAAACATGAATACCGCTTCCGCATCCTCTAGAGGTGGTCGGACTCCGGCCGCCTTTTCCCTCCAAGACTGCATATAGTTCCTGAAGGACTGTCCCGCATTCATTTCCATGCTCTGGAGATCCATGCGGGTCGGAGCGGTGTCCAGATTGAACTTATGTTGGCGAACGAAAGCGTTGGCCATTTCTTCCCATGTTGAGATATCGCCGGCCTTCAAGCTAACAAACCAAACCAAAGCTGCTCCTTTCAAGCTTTCTTGGAATGTTTGGACCAAGAACTCCTCATACTGTTGGTAAGGGGCCATCTTCGTAAGGTAAATCCGCAGGTGAACGATGGGATTACCAAGGCCATCGTACTTCTCGAACTCAGGGACCTTGAATTTCTCCGGTCTTGACATGTTAGGAAAAAGGCACAGGTCAGAGTAACCAATGCCCCCATATTGTTCGAGACTGGAGAACGCTTTCATCTTTTCCTCCATTTTCTTCAAGCGGCGATCATGTTCAGTCTCGATGACAGGCGATGATGTGAAAGCATTCGTGCCGGTTGCGCCCCCTTGGTTAACATGCCCATGCATTATGGTCGGGCTTGGGGAGACACATGGTGTTGGTAGAGTCTGATCGGGGCTGATCAAAGTAGGGTGGTTTCGAGAGGGGTCCACCGTGGTGTTGGGAGGTACAGTGGTAGCTGGCATTGCGGTTCCTATATTCGCTGAGGGGCCTGGAGTCGAGGTCCCTGTCGGCAAGGGCGGGTTTGGAGCATTGATGGTTGACTGAGCCTCGAGGAGTGCCATGATGCGTTCCATGTTTGCTGACATGGTGGCCATATCCTCATGCATTTTTGCGTTAGCTGCCTCGATTTCGACCATTCGTTCCTCATGTCGCTGGATTTTCTGCGTGTTCTCCATATTAGTGATTTTTCGCGTACGTGCCAGTACTAGCTAGTCCTGCAATTGGAAAAAATGACGATTCAAAATGTGGACAAAGAATTCCATGCATGATTTTTTAAAAATTAATGTGTCATTCATTTCAACATTTTGTTCATAAAAGAGATAGTTTTACAACTAAAATTTAAACTCTAAAATGCTTTACACGACTGCGCATCTCGCCGAGTGTGTCGAGTGCTTGCTCTTTAGTTCTAATGAAAGCGACAGATAAATGCTTTGAAAAAATATTTGAGTTTTCTCGCTCTTCGTTTGAAATTTTCAAGCTCAGCACTTAGTCGCGTCTTCTGTCTCTCTTTCACCTTGAGAGCCCATTGCTGGTGCATGACAGTGGCATTTGCTTCGACAAGGTCTTTTTGTAGCTGCTTGACCTCTTCCCTAGCCCTTGTACAGTCCTGGACCCATGCCGCGCACTGAATTTCTACCCGAGCTGCCAGTGTGTCGTACACATCTTCGCTAGAAGGATGTTGAGTTTGGGGTTTTTGCCCGAGGATCTATGTGGGGTCAATGAGTGGCTCACTTGGAGTCGTGTGAAATCGGTAGATGTATTCTTTGGAAGCGCAATACATCTTTTCCTCTTCTCCGAGATCATCCGGTATATGGACCTTCTCCTCGACTCGGTTTTCCCAAATCTTTTGAATCTGTCTGGCACCTTCCTTGAGCGTGGCTTGAGTGACTTTGTTGTCATGCCACTTGAACACGAGAGAGGTTCCCTTCACGCTCGCCGGTATACCTTGGAGCCCCCCAGTTGTCGTGTGACTCGAGCCGGGTAGGTGACTACTGAGCCTAGGTGACTGATAAGAGGAATGCCTTCGAAATCTTTGCATTTTAGAAATACGAGTTTTGGCGAAAACCAACGAGCTACCCACAAAATATATTTAGGTAAAAGTTTTGAAAAATGTTTTTTCCATTCAAGGGCGCTCCATCCTCTATCTACATGGAGAGAATAATCTATCATTCTTGATATAATTTTTTGGTCAATGAGAAAACGAAATTTGGGGAAACCCGCGCCGATCTCGATCAGATGACTTAAAAACCATATTTGTAGCAAAGCTGGACTTGCCCTAATTACCCATTTTCCTTTAGCCTTTATGAGATTCAGTGACGTGATTGTTTCAGCAAGCAACGCCACTATGTAACCTCTGCCTTCGACCACCTGAAGGACGACGTGTGCTAATGCCACGTCTATATGGCTTTTGGAGCGGGGGAATAAGACAGTCCCAAAAAAAAGTAAGAGATAGGCGTGAGTTGCTCCTCGAATCGTTCGTTCATCTTTCATTCTGAAATCGATCCATCTTATTAAATGCTCGATAGATATACCATGCTCTACATTCACCATAAGCTCGTTAGCCACCCTCCCTTTTTTAGCTCGCAACAGTGTGGACATGATACATCTCTCCGGGCTCCGAATTGTGGCAGTATAATCTTCCTATTCCACTCGACACCTTTCACTAGTTTTCCGTATTCTTCTAGCGTGGGGGTGAGCTCTACGCCATTGACGATGAACACCGCCTTTTCCGGGTCCCAAAATTCGGTTAAGGCTTCAAGCATATGCCACTCTATTTTGTAGTCGGGAAGACGTTGAATTCCCCCAATGATCTTGGTGACGTAATCTTGTTTCGTGCTTAGCATGGCATTCCAGTTTCGATTGATATCTTCCTTGGGAGCCGGCAAAGTCATGAGGTGCAGGCATTTGCGTACTGCCTCCATCCTTACCAAAATGGAGTGTAAAACACTTTAGAGTTGGTGAAATGAATGGCACATAAGTTTGTTTTTTTAAAATGATGATGCATGCTTTAAAAGTAAATTTTCCACTAATATCCATGTCACATTTACAATTACAACACTATAACATGAAGATTACATATGGACCCATATCCTATACACCATAAAATCTAGGGGTCGAGAATGATAAAGCGAAACAAAAAAACCACGCATGCATGCATATCAGCCGGATTGAAGCTTCTGGTAGTGTGTGTTTTGCTTTTCTCTATAGTTGGTTCCACTGATAGGTTCCCGACAATGTGGTTTCCTCACCCCATCATAGGGATCACAGGACCTACACAAGCGAGTAGAGTTTTTCCGAGCCGTACCGGCGGCCCAGCCGCTCCGGTCGTACCGTACTAAACCTCTGGGGTTCCTAGTCGCCCTAGGTTTTAGGCGTTTGGTCCTTATTCTAAAGTGATGTGTGTGCGGGTTTATACAGTATAGAATACAACAAAGAAAAATAGTCAGTTTAAAAAAAAATATATTTACACCTGAAATCACCCAAAAATAACCAAATTAGAACGACAAAGTTAAATATATATATAAAAAAACTAAAACATGGCAAACAAGCAAATATATAAGAGCCCGAACCCTCAAATAGTCCCAAGCAGAGTCGCCAAATTGTCGGACCTAAAATCTAACTTAAGGCGAATTACATTTTGAAAAACGTGCATTTTGAAAAGAGTCGCCACTAGTTAATTATTAGGCTAACTAGAATCCTAAATTACCTAAGCGTATAACGAATTTATACACCTAGGCATAAAATCGGTCTACGATTAGAAATTTGAGTTCGGGGGTTCTATTACGAATTAAAAAATATAATTTTTTTAACTACGCACTTTCGGTACTCAATTCACTTAATTTGCCAACTTTATTATTTAAATATTATATCAGATTAATCTAATAACGCCAGGATTCAATTAATTTCATATGAAATTATTATTATCAACTATAAACCTAATACTTAAATTATTTTAAAAAAAACTCTCAATTAAGACGAAATCTAAAAAAATCCCCAAAATTACCTAACATGATATTTATACACAACCTAATATATAGTTTAACATACATACATAATTTGCCTATTCAATATTTAACCAATTACATTTTTAAAATACCTAATTAATTATAATGTGATAATATAATAAAAAATAACAAAAATTGAATAAATAAGTATATAAATTATATAATAATATAATATAATATATATTGAAAACAAAAAAAAAATCAAAATTACCTGCAGATTCAAGGTTTCCCTCAGCCAAGACAGGGACGGCGGACGGCAGCACGGACAGGGACGGCGGACGGGAGTGTTTACTATAAGGAGGTGCAAGGATTTGTTGATCGGTTGGCTAATTTCGAGACAAAGAGGATGGCACAAGGAAATCAGATTCAAGAGTTGGAAGTCTTTGCGGAATTCAACGCACGAATACACGAAGAAGATCAAGAAAAGTGGGAACAGTTGGCATGTGGATCATTACTTTGAAGATGCTAAAGTCCCTGAGTCGGAAAAAGTGTGGTGCGCGACGGCGTACTTGGACGGTGGTGGAATTGCTTGGTGGAGAAGTTGTGTGACTTCTTGTTTCGTGTTGGGAGGTGAACCTCTGTCTATTTGGTCAGTGTTGTCGTCAAAGTTAGGAGTTTGGGCAGCGATGGATCGTGAGAAGCTTTTGGACTTCAAGGAGACATGTTCGATTCGTGAACACTACGGGTAATTTTCAGCTATCATCATTGCGATCCCGAGTTCGGAAGAGGACAGTAGGCTCTTTCACTCTGTTATGGGTTCGCAAGTTTGGACTCAGGTGGAGCTGAAGCATTGGGGAGCTAGGGACTTGAAGGTTGCGATTATCGCTGCGGACGGATGGATCGAGCTTCGAGCTCTGAGTAAGTTAGGAGATGCTAGCCACGACGGTCAGGAGCAGAGTGCGTCCAAGCCTCGTGACAACACAGGGAAGGGATTAGTCAAGCCCTAACCTGAACGTGGGAAGCAAGACATAGGCAACTCCAAGGCGGCAAGTTGGAAGGATTCGGAAACCCACCCAGGGTGCTTTCGTGGAAGTGGGCAGCACAAAGCCCGTATCCGTCCGCAAAGGAGTGAAGTAATGGCGAGGCCTGATGTTTGCGGAGACAAGTTCAACGGCTCGGAGGGAACCTATTTTGTGCTAGGTGTCCGCGAAGTCCCAAAGGCAATGAAGTCAGTTGAGTATGTTTCAGCTTTGAGCTAGCGCAAGAGATGGAGCATGAAGAATGTGTCCGTGATCCGATTCAGCTGAAACCGGACAAGAGTGGAAAACTAAGAAGGTGGAGGCACAGTGGGAATAAAGCTGCAATAAAGGCCAAGACGGGTGCGAGTGCATTGAGTAAGTCAAGGCGCAGCGGAGTAGAACAACAAGCGTGGAAAAAGCGGTCTTGTGATCCTTTCATGAGTATGAAGAGAACTGAGTCCAACGATTGCAACGTCGAATTGAGGTGCGCATTGGTGGAATGGTGCGTCGAGAAACCAGCTTGTTGGAGTTGAATGGATTGGATGTGAGTACGAGGGCACTTATGCCTAAAGTGCGCGACTCGGAAGTAAAAGGTAAGCTGCCATCGAGTGATGACAAGAACGTCCTAAAAATTCGAATGAATGTTAAGGTTGCAGCTGACGCAGAGTGCGTGTCGGATAAGAGTTTTTCCAGAAGAGGCAAGAGCCAAGAAGGCAAAGAAGCATGGTGTGGAGTTACGGGAGGACTTCGACCATTGCGGAGGAGAGTAAAGATGCATGTAGATTCCAAGGAAAATGCGTGCTTGCCTGCGCCAAAGAATCTTTCAGCTCGTGGAGGAGTTGAAGCATTCCAGAAAGTCGGGTGCTTGGAGGGTGCATCATCATCAAGTTTTCATGAAGACCGTTGCGAGGCTCATATGAGGATTGATGGTGCAGAGGAGACGGCGCGATTTCGAAGGGAGTACGGGTTGAAGAGTGCCGCGAATCTGTGTCGGCGAGGGCGTCGACTTGGAGTGGTGGGGGAGGTTTGTCACACCCGTAAAATGTGACTTGTTGGGAAGCACGAATTTTGCTATGATAGACGTGCTTCCCAAGCCTAACAAGTGTTTAGAAGGCGAAAATAGTGAATCGTAGCAGTGTGTAACGTGTTTTGGGTGATTTGGAATAATTGGCAGCAAAGTGGAGTTGGTGGGATTCGATCCTTGGACAAGAGTTTGTCCCGCGTCATCGAGTGTTTTTCCCGTGTCCATCCTGAGATTATTCCATACGAGCAAAGAGTTTTGTCCCGTACCAGCGAAGTTTGTCTCGTACCAGCCAAGTGATTGTCCCGTACCTGCGAAGTGAATGTCTCGTACCAGCCAAGTGCCTGTCTCGTACCAGCCTCAGTGCTTGTCCCGCGCATTTTGTGTGTTCGTCCCGTGCATTTTGTGTGCTTGTCCCGTGCTTGGTGAGTGCCAGTCCCGTGCCCAGCAAATGTTCCAGACGAGCTGCTCAGCCCATGCCCAGACAGTGATTTGCCCGTGCTTTTTGTGTGCATGAACCGTGCTTTTTGTGTGTTCAGCCCGTGCTCAACAAGTGCCCAGCACCAGAAAGGCTGAATTGGACCATAATGGTGGAAAACTCATGTTTGATGGAAAGACAAGCCCAGGCCTGTGAGGATCAAGGGAATTTCGAGATTAAGGGATGCCAACCTGTTTCTTAGCTGCCAAGAAAGATCAAATCTGTCTAAGATATGTGAGGATTCTATCTATAGCTATATTTAAGGGAACTAGATATATTTGTGAGCTTTGTTAATTAGTTATGGATATACATATATATATATATATATATATATATATATATGTTATAAATATATATCTATAATAATATAGCTATATATAAGGGAACTTAGATATATTTGTGGGTTTTTGTAATAGCTATGGATATATATATGTGTTATAAATATATATCCTAGCTAAGTATAGATAGAGTTGGATTGATCTACATTGATTTCTCCTAGGAGTCTAAGGGAATCCGAAAATCTATATATAGGAAGAGTTCCCTTTTGTTGTAATCAGTTTTTCTTCACCCATCTAGGAAAAAACTGAAGAGTGATTGTGAGCGTCTAAATTGTGTGGATGTAATTCAGGCGCGTAGCCTCTATTGAGTAATAAAGGCAAGTGTTCCACTTGATTGTGTTGTTGTTGATTTTCCTCTGTGGTGCTGCGTTTTTACCTTGTTGTTCAAGATCTTTGCTACGTCCCAAGTCCCTTGCTGTGTTTTGGCTTTTTCGTGATTGTCTTGGCTGCGTTGGCTTCGAGTTTGGCTGGTGGTTTTGTGGAGTGAATCACGCCAGCAAGTGCTATACTTAGGCGAAAAATAAGCCCTAATTTAGCCCTTGTGACAGCGGTATCAGAGCTACGTCCAACAAGAGTGCGTGCAAGGGAGTCCTTGAAGAAGGTGCATCATGTCGATGGAAGAGGTCATAGTGAAGTGCAGGGAAATTCTTGCTGAAGCTAATGCAGCTGAGGATCAGTCCATTGAGCACATGCTAACGGTGTTGATCGACCTGTACGAGCACATGCAAGGAATGGAAACTCGAGTTGTGGATCTTGAGGTAACAGGCGTGGCACAAGGAAATCGGCTGCGTGAGGTGGAAGTCTTTGTGGATTCAGCTCGTGAGGACATGAAGTTGATAAAAAAAAAGAGTGTAAACAATCACTCCAATGCAAAAGTAAAGGTACGTGAGCCAAAACCCTTTCTAGGCGTTCGTGATTCCAAGACGTTAGAAGAGTTTTTGTGGCGAATGGACCAATACTTCGAAGATGCTGAAATCCCTGAGTCGAAACAAGTAAGGTGCTCGAGTGCGTACTTCGAAGGTGACGCGATTGCTTGGTGGAGAAGTTATCTAACTTCGTGCGACAAGATGGATGGGGAACCTTTGTCTACTAGGGCAGAGTTGCGCGCGTAGTTGAAGGCTCGTTACATGCCAAACAACAGTGCTTGGGTGGCCCGTGAAAATCTTTTGAACTTGAAGCAGACATGTTCGATTCGTGAGTACATTGAGCAGTTTTCAGCGATCTTGACCGAGATCCCAAGTATGGAAGAGGAGGATAGGCTCTTTCACTTTGTGAAGGGATTACAATATTGGGCTCAGGTGGAATTGCAACGTCGGGGAGCTAAGGACTTGAGGAGTGCGATCATTGCTGCGGACGAATTTATCGAGCTTCGAGCCCTGAGTAAGTCGGAGGATGCTAGCCGCGATGGTAAGGAGCATAGAGCTGCCAAGCCTTGTGACAAAGGGAAGGGTAACTTCAAACCGCAACCCGCGAGTGGAAAGCCGGACAAAGGTAAGGAGACAGGTTGGAAGGATCCGAGGACCCATGGATGCTTTATTTGTAATGGGGAGCACACAGCTCGGGACTGTCCCAAGAAGCCTAAAGAACGGTTGAGTGTCATAGCGAAGGTCGATGAGACGTCGGATGAGGAAGAGGAGACGATGAGCCAGTTTGCTCTGATGCAAGTGTTGGGTGCATTGACACCAACTAAGGGTAAAGTACCTCCCTTGGTCCGTGTTCGAGCTTGTCTAGATGGAAAGAATGCGGTGGTGATGGTGGATACTGGCGCTACACATTCTTTGTGTTCGGACAAAGCGTGTGCGGAATTTGGATTCAAAGTCTCTAAGTGCTCAGGGCGTGTCAAAGAGGTGAACTCGGAAAGCATGGTGGCGAAGGGCATGGTTCGTGTCCAAGCGTAGATTGGAGACTGGAGTGGCCCGTTCGAGTTCATGGTGGTGCCAATGGATGATTTTGAACTAAAACCCTTTCCGATCAACAAATCCTTTCACCTCCTTATGGACACGGACCAGCAACAACAGCACACACATCGTCGAAGCTGACCCCTCCTCGAGCATAACCAAAAGAATTCCACAGATCCACGCTAACAACCCTTCGAGCATCATGATCCTTCAAGGGCAGCTTTCTTCTTCTCCAAGAAAACCAACCAACCCACGCGTAACTCTCTTTTTCCGTCAAGAAAGTTACTCCCTTGCACGCAGCTCCTTCTTCTCTAAGAAAGATCCAATCTTGAACGAAATTCGGGCAACGTCGTCTTCTACAAATCGCAGCTACAAACGCAACTCTGATACCACTTCCACAATAAATGGTTAGCCTGCTCTGATACCTTACTGTTACAATGGCTAAATTAGGGCTTATTTTCGCCTAAGTATAGCACTTGCTGGTGTGATTCACTCCACAAAACCACCAGCCAAACTCGAAGCCAATGCAACCAAGACAATCACGTACAAGCCAAAACGTAGCAAGGGACTTGGGACGTAATAAAGATCTTGAACAACTAGGTAAAAACGCAGCACCACAAAGAAAAATCAACAACAACACAATCAAGATAGTGGAACACTTGCCTTTATTACTCAATAGAGGCTACGCGCTTGAATTACACCCACATAATTTAGACGCTCACAATCACTCTTCAGTTTTGCCCTAGATGGGTGAACAAAAACTAAATACAACTCAAGGGAACTCTCCCTTATATAGAATCCGAAATTCTCTAGACTCCTAGGAGAAATCCATCTATATCTATCCAATTCTATCTATACTTAGCTAGGATATATATTTATAACATATATATATATATCCATAGCTATTATAAAAACCCACAAATATATCTAAGTTCCCTTATATATAGCTAAATTAGTATAGATATATATTTATAACATATATATATCTATAACTAATTAACAAAGCTCACAAATATATCTAGTTCCCTTAAATATAGCTATAGATAGAATTCTCACATATCTTGGGCATATATGTTCTTTCTTGGCAGCTAAGACACAACTTGGCATCCCTTAATTTTGAATTCCCCTTCAATATTGCAGGCATGGGCTGGTCTTTACCACCAAACATGGATTTCCAGCCATTCTGGTCCAATTCAGCCTTTCTGGTGCTTGGCACTTGCTGAGCACGGGCTGAACACACCAAAAACACGGGCCAAACACACTTAAAGCACGGGCAAAGCACTATCTGGGCGTGGACTGAGTAGCACGTCTGGGACATTTGCTGGGCACGGGAATGGCACTTACCAAGCACGGGACAAGCACACAAAATGCACAGGACGAACACATTAAATGCACGGGAAAAGTGCTGAGGTTGGTACGGGACAAAATCTTCGCTGGTATGGGACAAACTCTTTGCTAGTACGGGACAATCTCGGGATGGACCCGGGAAAATCCTCGATGACACGAGACAAACTCTTGACGGACGCGGGACAAACTCTTGTCAAAGGATCGAATCCCACCAACTCCATTTTGCTGCCAATTATTCCAAAACACCCAAAATACGTTACACACCGCTACGATTCACTGTTTCTCCTTCCAAACGCTTGTTAGGCTTGAGAAGCACGTCTATAACCAAATTCGTGCTTCCCAACAAGTCACATTTTACGGGTGTGACAAACCTCCCCCACCACTCCAAGTCGACGCCCTCGTCGACAAAGATTCGTGGCAGTCTTCAACCCGGGGCCCATACTCCCTTCGAAATCGCGCCATCTCCTCTGCACCATCAATCCTCATGTGAGCCTCGCAACGGTCTTCATGAAAACTTGATGAAGATGCACCTTTCAAGCACACGACTTTGTGGAATGCTTCAGCTCCTCCACGAGCTGAAAGCTTCTTTGGCGCAGGCAAGCACGCCTTTTCCTTGGAATCTACACCCATATTTACTCTACTCCGCAATGGTCGAAGTCGTCCCGTAACTCCACACCATGCTTCTTTGCCTTCTTGGCTCTTGCCTCTTCTGGATAAACTCTTATCCGACACGCACTCTGTGTCAGCTGCAACCTTAACATTCAATCGAATTGTTAGGACGGTCTTGTCATCACTCGATGGAAGCTTACCTTTTACTTCGAGTCGCGCACTTTAGGCATAAGTTCACTCACATCCAATCCATTCAACTCCAACAAGCTGGTTTCTCCATGCACCATTCCACCACCGTCCAAGTACGCCATCGCGCACCACACTTTTTCCGACTCAGGGACTTTAGCATCTTCAAAGTAATGATCCACATGCCACAAGAACTCTTCCAACGTCTGAGAATCAAGAACAATTGGAAATGGTTTTGGATCACATACATTTACTTTCGGAGCAACATGTGAGTGACTGTTCCCACGTTTCTTGATCTTCTTCACATATTCGTGCGTTGAATCCGCAAAGACTTCAAACTCTGGAATCTGATTTCCTTGTGCCATCCTCCTTGTCTCGAAATTAGCCAACTGATCATCAAATCCTTGCACCTCCTTATGGACACGGACCAGCAACAACAGCACACACATCGTCGAAGCTGACCCCTCCTCGAGCATAACCACAAGAATTCCGCAGATCCAGACTAACAACACTTCGAGCATCATGGTCCTTCAAAGGAAAATTTCTTTTTCTCCAAGAAAACCAACCAATCCACGCGCAACTCTCTTTTCCGTCAAGAAAGTTACTCCATTGCACGCAACTCCTTCTTCTCTAAGAAAGATCCAATCTTTAACGCAATTCGGGCAACGTCGTCTTCTACAAATCGCAGCTACCAACGCAGCTTTGATACCACTTCCACAAGAAGTGGTTAACCTGCTCTGATACCACTGTCACAAGGGCTAAATTAGGGCTTATTTTTCGCCTAAGTATAGCACTTGCTGGCATGATTCACTCCACAAAACCACCAGCCAAACTCGAAGCCAACGCAGCCAAGACAATCACGAACCAGCCAAAACGCAGCAAGGGACTTGGGACGTAGCAAAGATCTTGAACAACAAGGTAAAAACGCAGCACCACAAAGGAAAATCAACAACAACACAATCAAGATAGTGGAACACTTGCCTTTACTACTCAATAGAGGCTACGCACCTGAATTACACCCACACAATTTAGACGCTCACAATCACTCTTCAGTTTTGCCCTAGATGGGTGAACAAAAACTAAACACAACTCACCCTTATATAGAATCCAAAATTCCCTAGACTCCTAGGAGAAATCCATCTATATCTATCCAATTCTATCTATACTTAGCTAGGATATATATTTATAACATATTTATATCCATAGCTATTACAAAAACCCACAAATATGTCTAAGTTCCCTTATATATAGCTAAATTAGTATTGATATATATTTATAAAATATATATATATATATATATATATATATATATATATCTAAATATGTTAAGGGAAATCATGAATTTGTTATATAGGTATATTAGTATAGATATATATATTTATAAAATATATATATTCATAATTAATTAACAAAGCTCACAAATATATCTAGTTCCCTTAAATAAAGCTATAGATAGAATCCTCACATATCTTGGGCAGATTTCTTGGCAGCTAAGAAACAGCTTGGCATCCCTTAATTTTGAATTCCCCTTCAATATTGCAGGCTTGGGCTTGTCCTTACCATCAAACATGGATTTCAGCCTTTCTGGTCCTATTCAGCTTTTCTGGTGCTGGGCACTTGTTTAGCACGGGCTGAACACACCAAAAGCACGGGCCAAACACACTAAAAGCACGGGCAAAACACTGTCTGGCCGTGGACTGAGCAGCTCGTCTGGGACATTTGCTGGGCACGGGACTGGCACTCACCAAGCACGGGACAAGCACACAAAATGCACGGGACGAACACACTAAATGCACGGGACAAGTGCTGAGGCTGGTACGGGACAAACTCTTCACTGTTACGGGACAAACACTTTGCTCGTACGGGACAATCTCGGGATGGACACGGGAAATCACTCGATGACGCGGGACAAACTCTTGACGGACGCGGGACGAACTCTTGTCCAAGGATCGAATCCCGCCAACTCCACCTTGCTGCCAATTATTCCAAAACACCCAAAACACGTTACACACCGCTACGATTCACTGTTTTCGCCTTTCAAACGCTTGTTAGGCTTGGGAAGCATGTCTATCATAGCCAAATTCATGCTTCCACTATCTTCTCTAGGGAACTTAATAATATGTTTTATCTATAATATATTTATAACATATATATATATATTTATTAAGCACATCTATCATGTGCTTAATAATAAATCGTATTATTATTATTATTATTATTATTATTATTATTATTATTATTATTATTATTATTATTATTATTATTGAGGATATAGTTATTTAAAATATATTAATTTATGATTTATGGTATAGTGGTTTAAGGTTTAAGGTATAGTGATTGGAGACCTACATAAGAATTGTTTTGTAATACATGTAGTAGATGTGTCAACATATATGTTCATTGTACTAATTTTTGTAGAGCACTTTCATAGGTGTTATATGTTAACATAGGTAGTGTTGCGTCCGGGATGAACAAGGTCGTGAGGACGCGTCTGTTTGCGTGGTTGTGCGGGCTTTTTTGGGCTGTAACCCTTCCGTCGGGAGGAGGCTTGGGCCACTAACGAGTGTTCTGATTTGCTCCCATAAAGGTCTTGTGACTCGGATCGGCTGTGTCTCAAGAGGCGGTGGTCTGTTCACGGATGCGGGCGTCTGGGACGCGGTTCCTGCATGAAGGACCAATGCTAGCACGGAGAGGGGGGTGGTGCTAGCGGAGCCCTCTCCGATGCTTAAGTCACTATAAGGGTAAAAAGGTAATTTCTAGAGAGAGAATATTTCTAGAGAGAAGTCAGAGCTCAAAATACCAAAGTTGGGCAAATGAGAGAGTGTGTGAAAATGGGTGGCCAAGACCTCCTATTTATAGGCTTTCTTGGGATCAGACCCGGTTTTAGAGCGGTTTGATGGCGGTTCAAGATCATGCGGTAACCGTCATCCATATTGGTAATGTGCGAACTTGACTTCTCTACACGCAACGTTAATCGCGGATACGGTAGTCGCGCGATACCCGTAAGGCAATCCGGATCTCGTCGAATTTGGGCAATTCGGCGAGGTCCGGGTTGCTATGCAACCCGGAGGTCCAGTCCGGACGCGCGTAAATGCGCTTCCGGACCGTTTTGATACCGTGGGAGATGTTTTTAAACCGAGATGTAATTTTTGACACGTTTACGAGGTCCGAAATGTAAATACGAACCCGAATTGGACATTTATCCATCACTTGCCCCCCGAGTCAAGTAACGGTTTAGAACCTTTCTTGACTCTATTTTAAGTTAGGATATTTATCCAATTTGAGTTTGACGCTAACCTTTCGGTTTTGATCGTTGGTCGGACGCAAGCATCTTGATTTCGTCCGTCGTTTGATTTTCCGACCGAATGACTTTGTTTCCTATCATCATGGTTAGTGCAATAGGAAATGTATATGCGCAAGTATAGTTATCGTCGGAGACATAGGCAATTGATAATACACTATGCGAGCATGCCTCTATCAATACGCATGTATAGGTAATGGACACGGCAAGATCATAATTACGTAGTACAAGAAAAAGAAACCGTATGCTTCTAAAACAACTAAGTGATTACCGAATCATGAATCATACGATTGCAACGTATATGTAAAGTGGTGGGTTTGATACGTGCCATGTCAAGATACGCATAAGAGTAGATATATTTAGAGGAGAGAATAGAGTATACCGTAGGGGTTTAGTCTTGAATGTAGGTAAACTAAACCTTTGATCCTTATCCACAAAGCATCTCTTTGGGATAAGTAAATACACACATCCCCATTTATCCTTCCAGCATCTTGGGAGTTCACCATTCCATTCCCTTTGCAGGTAATTCATTCACCCTTTCCCGAAATTGCTTTTGTGTTCAAAATTTCTTCGCCGTCGTGGAGCTTAGATACATTCTGACAGTTTCGAGTCTGATTTTTGGCTTGTTTTTGGAAGTTGACACCATCATTCGACTCGGTTCGTCCCAAGGATTCCAGCGCCACCTTCGGAGCCTCCAGGAGCCACAGGACGCGCCCTCACGCGCCGCCGCGTGTGGAACTCCTTCGCCGGAGCGTGTGGCCCACGCGCCGCCTTCCCGGACTCGCCTCGTTGCGGTCCTTACCTTTCCGGAATAGTCTCGACGAGGGGAGTCCATTGGAATACTTTCCGTCACGTTTTGAGGTAATTTGGAAATTCGAATTTTTAGGACAGCTTCGACTTGAATGCCGATGTCACCGTATTGTTGTTTGTTTAAGTCATTTTTTGTTGTCGACATGTGGGACTGCTTGTTGATGTTTATACGTCGAGTAATTGCTGATTGATTGCCGTCATTATCGTCGTTTGTCCATAATTTAGGAGATTTTCCATTTCCGTGGGTATTTGATGTAGAATTCCCCGTATCTTCGTGTAGAAGCTTTTTTGGTCGATATGCATAATTTTCCTTCTTGGTGCGTTTTTTGGTTGACGGGGATTTCCCAATAACTTTAGGCATAGTCACTTGTCGTCTTGATGCCTTAGAGAAAAATTTTCCTTAAGCGTTGCCGCGTTCGATCCTTACGGTTTGTCGCGTTAATCCACCGTTTGCATGATAGCTCCTTAGGACGTTAGTTCCTTCTATGTACGTACCAACTTTACTATGTGCGCGGAACTTGGTCACGCGCGTTGACTTTTTGATACGCGCGTTGACTTTTGATACGCGCGTTGACTTTTGATACGCGTGTTGACTTTGATACGCGCGTTAACTTTGATACGCGCATTGATGTTGATACGCGCGTTAACTTTGATACGCGCATTGATATTGATACGCGCGTTAACTTTGATACGCACATTGATGTTGATACACGCGTTAACTTTGATACGCGCATTGATATTGATACACGCGTTAGCTATGATACGCGCATTGATATTGATACGCGCGTTAACTTTGATTGCTTCTTGCAGGTTGTGGGATTGTAGTAACTTCTTGCGGAGCTTCCTTCCCTTTGATCGCGTTGATACAATGAGTAAGTCCACCACTCCTCTATCGCAGACTCCCTTTAATTCCGATATAGAGGATGACTTGGAAGTAGACCCGGCTTTGCCGGCAGGTAGTGCTTTAGACACTGATGAGGGGGTAGCTGTTGGGGTATCTCCCGCTGGAGAGACTGAGGCGTTGGTTAGGTATTATACTAACCGCTTGGATAGATCCCTGTTCACCTTGTATGCGAGTGCTTCCGGACTCGACGCTTGTACCGAGGATTTTTACCCCTTTGAGGTACTTCCTGATAGCAATCTAGGAGATGCTACTCCTCCGCCTGTAGATTTATCCGTCGTGTACACATCACACGTTAGAGAGGGTTTGCGGTTTCCCTACTGTTCCGACTTGGTTGATCTCTGTAGCGGATATGGGATTTCCCCTTTAGATCTTGCACCCAACGGGATTAGAGTATGGACTTGTTTCAGAGTGTTGCTTCACAAGCAATCCTGGCGTTATTCTCGCACCCTCTTTCGCTGTTTCTACCAGCTTAAGAGTTCAGACTCTGCGGGATTATGCGGTGTGAAAGTTCGTTGGCCGAACTTGCAGAGCGATGGTTTTGAGGAGTTTGGTCTTGGGGAAGCCAAGTGGGATCCTAGTTACCGACTAGTTGCCACCGCGGATCGGTCCGCCGACCATTGGAGGCATCATTACTTTTTTGTTCATGATGCGGGGACGATTTGGGATGTCGAGTATGTTCAGAAATTTGATCCCGCGCCTGCTTTTCGGGAACTCTCCACGTCAGATAAGGAAGTGATAAAGCAGATATATCGTTGTAAACAATCGCGCAGCTTTACTTGCTCATTGCGTGCATCCGATCAAGAATTGATTGATGCTGGGATCCATGTGCTCCCTTCTGCAACTTCGGTATGTTGATCATTTTTATAACTTTCTACCGTGTTGCACTGTAGGTTGGTTTGACGGAAAAAGCTCGTCTTTGCAGACGGCGGCCGCTCGCAAGATTGCTTCTAGCGGGAGGATCGTTCCCCCATTTGCTTCTGGAGCATCAGCGGCTTCTGGACGCGGTAAAGGTAGATAGCTTTTTTGAAAGAGTAATCTTTTATTTTCTCAGTTAGGTTGTAACTTTGTATGCTACTTGCAGGTCGTACGACGCTTGTTACTGATCGCGTTGTTGCTGCTCCTGACTCTTCCAAACGGTCCACCACTGGGGCGCGTTCTTCGAGCAGTTCAAAGCGTCCGAAGACTGCTGTGACCGTTCCTACTCCTTCCTGCCATAAAGGGAAGGAAGTTGGCGGTAGCGAGGAGATGCGTTGTCTGCCCCCCGCTCGAAGGAGCGGTCCGAGGTGGAACGTTCTCTTCTTTCTGGTATAAGCTGGACACTTAATTCTGTGCCTTTATACGCTTTATTTTTGGCTTTTGCATAACGCTGCTTGGTTTACATGTAGCGATCCCGCCACTTGGACGTGCATATTTGCTTCGTCCTTTGGATGGTGATATTTCAGATGGTAAGTGGATGCCGTATGTGGCAGGAGATCTTTCTTTTCCCAAGAACTCCCAGCTGAGCATGCCTGAAGTTGGCGTGCGTGTTCTCCATCGATCCATTCCTCCTGGTGATCGAGTTGTCCGACCCTCGAGTGACGAGGAGGCACGAGCATTTGTTGAGAGATCGTTGTCTGGATTCACTCCAGTGAGTATCTTTTTTCCACTTCGCTATGTTCGTTGTTCTCGAACATGTATGTTTATTGTGTCCTTGTTTTCAGGTTGTTTCCGACATGGTGCACATGGCCTCTTTCATGTTAGAGCTTGTTCAGGAGAACCGTGCCACTGCTGACAAAGCTGCCACTTTGTCCAAGGAGCATGAGGAAGCTAAGGATGAAGTGCGCCGTCTTTCATTGAAGAAGACGGATTTTGATGCTCCTTATGAGTCTGATCATGCCAGCCTTGTTCAGCTTGAATCTGAGAACGCCGCCATTGAGAAGGCCATTTCTGATAATGCCGGCAAGCACAAGGCTGCCTGTCGGAAAATGCGCGAGGCGGAAATGAAGGCTGGCATTGAAGAGGGACTTAGCAAGTTCCCTTCTACCCCTGGATTTGATAACGCAGTTATTGCTGCTGCCATAGCGAAGGCCACTCCTATGCTCAGCGAGTTTGCTGAGGACTTTATTCGTAGAGTGAGTATTCTTGCTCCTGGCTTTCCTTTTGACAAGTTAGGGCCATATGCGGAGTCTGCTGTTGGGCAAGTTGCCAAGCTTCGTCGCTTAGATACTGCAACATCTGAGTTTGCATTTTTGTTTGGAGAAGATGGTTGCGGCACTAATGTGCAACATTTGCCTGTTCCGCCCAGCCCTGTCAGGGATGATGGACTGCTTTGATTTGTGTCATCTTTTCGATATGTTGAACTCGTTTATGAGCTCGTTTGCCCCCCGGCTTCTATGTTTAGAAACTTGTTGGAGTTGTTGTTTGATTGTTGCTTGTGACTTGTTTGCTTTGAACTTCGTCGTATGAACCTGTTTTATACACAGCAGTTTGCATGATAACTTGTTAGTAATATTTCATACCGTTATCGCTTACTGTGTTTCTTGAACCCGGATGACTAGTAGTGTAAACGTAGTCCCCGCAATCGTGACTGATAGCCACTTTCAATTCAAAATTGTTCGCATGATGCATTATGCATGTTGTACGTCTTCCTGTATAGCTTGACACTATATCCGTCGAAACTTGTCAAGTGACTCGCGTGTGGCGACTTAACAAGTAGTATGTTTGAAATGTGTTATCTTTGCTTGAGCAAGATACTAGTTTATACCGTCTCTTAGTTCCACTCTAAAGCGACGTTGTACAAGACTCTACTTGTAAATTTATGAGTTTTAAACAGGGTGCGCACCTGCCAGCGTGTATCAACCCGCTTTGGGGAAGCATACGTAAAAACTTTTTGGGTTTTGAAAGAAAGTTTTGCGAATCTAAAAAAGATTGTTTGATAAAATGTTTGAAAAGGTGTTTGATATAGAAAGAATTTTATAAAGTATTTGTCAAAATATTTGGTAAAAATATTTGTGATACATGATTCCTGCGTCCAGGGACCATGTAGCACTTTTGAGATTATGAATTGTGATGCATGTTTTCTGCGTCCCGGAACCATGCAACACGGTTTTGAAAATCTATAGTGCGGAATTGTCATTTTGCAAGAGGACTTCCGCATTGAAGAGTGAACCCTTGTCAGGAGTTCGTTATGTGCGATTGTCGTCTAAACAGAGGACATCCGCCATGAAGAGTGAACCCGTACTAGGAATTCGTAACAAAGGAGTGTCGTCTAATCAGAGGACATCCGTTATGAAAAGTGAACCCTTACTAGGAATTCGTAACAAAGGAGTGTCGTCTAGACAGAGGACATCCGTTATGAAAAGTGAACCCTTACTTAGGAATTCATAACAAAGAAATGTCGTCTAAACAGAGGACATCCGTTATGAAAAGTGAACCCTTACCAGGAATTCGTAACAAGGGAGTGTCGTCTAAACAGAGGACATTCGTTATGGAGGGTGGTCAGCCATGTTATTGTATTTGCCCATCCTGTTCTGAATTCAGGGAATGGCTATGATCATGAGGATTTGCTTTTAAAGCGAGATGTCACTTAGAAGTAAACATGCCCCCTTTGATAGTAGGTCTTGGTGTTAATCCAAGATATTGTTTGTTGGTGACGGCTCTTTGAGTAGTCGTTTCTTTGAGGAGAGAATTGCTATAAGTTCCTTTTTTGTAAATAATCCGCAAGTTGTCCTTGCGTCATATGAGTTGTCTTGTGAACACAGCACCATTGCTTTGTGTTGCCAGCGCCTCCTTGATGTAGATGTTGATTTGTGAATGGAGAAATAAACTCCTTGTTGGTGTAAGTATGCAAATATCATCCATTGTGTGTATTTGCAATATGTTGTTTTTGAAAGTGTCTTGGGCTTAACTCCAAGTGTTTGACTCTATGATGATGCCTTTTTATGTGGTCATCCATATGGGTAAATTGTTGTTGATGATAAACGTTGTCATAACGCATGATAGATTTTGCTTGCACGTGTCATAATTTCTTGGATTATTGATGTAGATAATGAGCGCGTAGTTTAGTTGCTTCGCGTTTATTCCAAAAAATATCGTGCAAGAGATAGATGTGTACCTACAAATGTAGATTGATTTTATTAGATACTTGCGTGTATTTACATTGATTATACTAGAAGTACTAGGAATGCGCAAAGTAATCTAAAAGATAGTTGTTTCTCCCGTTTCATTATGGCTGGTTTGATGACGATGTCGCATAGTTGGTTGCAACAAATCGCCTCAATGCACCTAGCGTGATGCATTCTTCAATTTCCCACTTTAATGGTAGACACATGTTTGTGTTGTGCCCCCAAGTTTTATGGTACTTGCACCATTCTCTGATGTTGTTGCCCAAGAAAGCTGTCTCCAGGACAAGTGGACTTGGGAGCTTGTTTTCCAGCAGGTTGACGTAAATGTCTTCGGCCACCGTGTTTAGCGGTGTGAAGATGTTGTTGATATCAATGCTTGCGTCTTCCTGCTTGTTCATTCTTGCTCGAACTCCTTTGTCCCAACTGAGGGGTGTACCTCACCTCAGTTCTTGTTCGCATAAGACTGCAGTCTCAAGCTTATCCTTTAGATCTGCCATGGTTTTTGTTGTTTGCCATCCATGAGTTCGTCCAAAGAGAAGGAAATATTTTGCATTCATGTTTGCATAGAACACACTTATCACTTTTTCTCTTGTTGCTTTCGTTGTTGAGGCGTTGGAGGCAAATTTGATGAAGTATTCCATGATTGGCTCGTCTTCTCCCTGCTTTACGAGCCATATCTGGTGCCATGGTGAGAACTGGATGCTTCCTTGTTGGGTCCAAACTGTAACAGCTTGTTCCATCAGTTGCTTCTTTCTTTCATCAACGACTTTCTGCCTCTTGAAGGAATTTATCATGGCAACATGGTATTGGTGCTTTGCTCTCAAGGCATTGACGTAACAACATCTTGCGGTTATCTGATCGTCTAGCACTTCCCCAGTCCCATGCTCCGTCGGGAATTTCATCTTTTGGTGGACGGTGGAGGGCACGATCACATAGGGATTGATCGTTGTTCGTCCCAAGATTCCGTTGTAGGCTCCGAGAGATTCTACAACTACGAAAGTGACGTTGACATGTAATGCTCTCCATCCCTGGCCAAGGATGACAGGAAGTGTGATTGTACCCAGGGGTTGTATAGCTGCTCCTGCGAAGCTGACCAATGAGAAGGTTCATGGGGACAAGTCCTTGACAGATTTTCCTAGTTGCTCCAGAACTTTGACATGTAGAATATCAGCGGAGCTTCCACCATCGACAAGAATTATTTTCACATCGTACCCGTCAATGTCCATGGTTATGACCAAGGCATCATCGTGGGGGTAAACGATATGCTTTAAGTCTTCCCTGGAGAATTGGATGACTGTGTCTTCTTGCTCAGGCTGCTTGCGCTTTCCGTACTTCGGCAGAGTTGCTGCTTGGGACGCATAAATGTCCCGAGCATTAGATACTTGTCCTCCGGCGGCAGGCCCTCCGTGTATGACGTTGATTACACCTCGCTTAGCTGGCGGAGGATTGTCATTGACTTTTTCTTTTCCCTTGTTTCCTCTTTTTGATGACTCTGGTTGAGTCTTTCTCGGGGGGTTGTTGCCTTGGTCGACAAACTGTTTCAATTCGCCTTTGAGGACGAAGTTGTTAATTCGGAAGCGCAGACTGACACAGCTATCGGTCTCGTGGCCAAAAACCTCGTGGTTTTCACACCACTTGTCCTTGTCTCTCCCCAGTGGGCCTTTCCTGAAGTTGTTTGGCTCCTTCCACATATTTGCGTCCTTCATTTCTTTCAAAATTATAGACAGCGGGGCATTCAAAGGAATGCAGTCGGCAAGATTTACTTCCTTTGGCTTCTGAAAATCCCCTTGGAAAGGTCTTTTCGGTTGAGGTTGCCAATGTCTTCCTTGTTGACCACTTGGGTGTGGTTTTGGTTGGTTCTGCTTTGGATTATCTTTTGCCTTTGCTGCAGCGATTTTTGCCTTGTTCTGGCTTCTGAATCTTTCGAGGTCTATGTATTCTTTGACTCTTGCGGCTAATTCTTCCATGGATTCCGCTGGGCGCTTTGCCATTTTTTCAGCTAGGACATTGCCTCTTCGTCTGAGGTTTCGAATGAAAGCTCGAACAATTTCTCCTTCAGTCAGGTTCCCCTGAATGTCAGAGATGTTCTGATTGAAGCGGACGTAGTAGTTGGCAAGAGACTCTTCATTTTGTTGTTGAACGTCGTCCAGAGCGTTTGCCCCTTTCAACAATGTGCGCTCGCCCATGTATCGTTGAATGAACTTGGCCTTTAGGTCTGCCCATGAAGTAATGCTTCCGCGTGGCAGTGAGAAGAACCAGTGTACTACTGTCCCGGCAAGAGTTTGTGAAAACGTCATTGCGAAATGGTGTGGGTTCTTCGTTCTGCCTAGCAGAGAGGCCTCGTGCTTTTGCACGTGTTCAACTGGGTCTCCTTTTCCTCGGAAGAGGTCCCCTCCAATTCGATACAGTGCGTCTGGGACGCGACTGTCCATCAAGTGGTCAGCGAATGGATGTGACGCCCTTTCTTCAAGAGCGTGCATACCCTTCATCTTTGCTTCCTTCATCTTCTTCTCCACCATTTCTTCTAACATCTCAGCGGTAAACCCTTTTACCGGTTTAGCATAACCTGTTGAAGGATTTTGCTGACCATTGTTGTGGTAGATGTCAGATTGATCCCTGCTTGTGGCCTGAAAAGGATCATCTCTCGTTGGCTGCTGTGGGTGGTAGAATGGGGGCTGCCTTTTGTTCCTCCATTGTTGGGATCCTTAGAAAGGAGTGTATGACCGTGCAGGTTCATATCTTGTGTGTTGGTTCCTACCCTGGAAAGGATTGCCGTAGCGAGTAGTGTCTTGCGACATCTCTCTTGCTGGCGCAGCATACTGTTGGTTGGCCGGAGGTGGTTGAGCTGCGTATCCTTGGTTTTTTAGAGACTCGCGGAATGCGAGTAATTCTTCCAGTGCAGCCGTCATCGCTGGAGTAACGGTGGGCATCGGGTTTGCCCCTGTTCTTTGTTCGCCTTGCGGCATTTGGGATTCATCTTCGTGCGTTTCTGGTTCGAAACCAGGTGGATATGCGTGATGTTTGTCCCTTCGCTCTCTGTGCTGTGCGTTGGGCGCATTGTCAGTCGGTATGGATGAAGCTATGGAAGTAGCTCTTGGGATGTGGGAGGGTCCTGACTGGCTCCCAGCTGGAGCTTGGCCTCCTGTTCTTTTGTTTGCTGGGGATTTCCTGGGGCGCCCGGGCCTTTTCCTTGGGTTTTTCACCTCTTCGGGAGGGTTGTGATCACTCGTCATGATTACTGCGGTACGGTAGCTTCTTGTTCGAATCACGTAGACGGCGCCAATGTTGCGTCCGGGATGAACAAGGTCGTGAGGACGCGTCTGTTTGCGTGGTTGTGCGGGCTTTTTTGGGCTGTAACCCTTCCGTCGGGAGGAGGCTTGGGCCACTAACGAGTGTACTGATTTGCTCCCGTAAAGGTCTTGTGACTCGGATCGGCTGTGTCTCAAGAGGCGGTGGTCTGTTCACGGATGCGGGCGTCTGGGACGCGGTCCCTGCATGAAGGATCAATGCTAGCACGGAGAGGGGGTGGTGCTAGCGGAGCCCTCTCCGATGCTTAAGTCACTATAAGTGTAAAAAGGTAATTTCTAGAGAGAGAATATTTCTAGAGAGAAGTCAGAGCTCAAAATACCAAAGTTGGGCAAATGAGAGAGTGTGTGAAAATGGGTGGCCAAGACCTCCTATTTATAGGCTTTCTTGGGACCGGACCCGGTTTTAGAGCGGTTTGATGGCGGTTCAAGATCATGCGGTAACCGTCATCCATATTGGTAATGTGCGAACTTGACTTCTCTACACGCAACGGTAATCGCGGATACGGTAGTCGCGCGATACCCGTAAGGCAATCCGGACCTCGTCGAATTTGGGCAATTCAGCGAGGTCCGGATCCGGATTGCTTTGCGCAACCCGGAGGTCCGGTCCGGACGCGCGTAAATGCGCTTCCGGACCGTTTTGATACCGTGGGAGATGTTTTTAAACCGAGATGTAATTTTTGACACGTTTACGAGGTCCGAAATGTAAATACAAACCCGAATTGGACATTTATCCATCAGGTAGTAGATGTGTCAACACATATTCATAATTGTGCAAACACCACTCCAATTCCACACATAATAATGATTTCAACCTACTCCACACGGAAACTATCCACACCGAATATATTGGTATTCACTCTATGTATATGAGGCAAAGTCCATACAACTTACACATCGATTTTATCAGTATGTAATTCCGTGTGGAATCCGAATGGATTCTAGTATTCACAATTTTCAACAGAGTGGTATGTACTAGGTGTGCAAGCTGAGTGAAATTACACACATGTACACCTGTGTGTAAATATCTGGTATGTAAACCAACATTTTCTTGCAGTGATTAGGGGTCTTTTTACTATGCTCCACAAACACTATTTTTTTTATTTTTTATTTTTTTGCAATATTTCTATTGCCCTAAAAGTGAGCCTTAGATGAAAATTATTATTTGTAATGATGTGATACAAATTTGAGGTGTAACTAAAAAAACCACAAGCATGGTGCTCCACAACATAGTAGAAAATCCAACTAGTTATAATTATTTATTTTATTTTCCAATATTACCCCTAATAATTAAGCATGAAATAAACTTATAATGAGTTTAACAGTGCATTTACTTTAAAAAATTACGTGTATTAAAAATTGATTAGAAAAAAGTGGATAAAGATAATGTAATTAGTATTTGAAATTTTAACATTTTAAACTTGAATTAGAAAGTATTTTTTTTCTAAATATATATTTAATAACACAATTAGCTTAAAATCTATTTTGACTACATATTTAGTTATTATTTATTAAATTATATAGTAAATACATTATATGATATATTATTTTGCGGTTAGCACAAAATATGTCATTTTTTAAAAAATATTTGTACAATACAACATATTCATCTTATAAATATCTAATTTGTTTATAAAAAAAATTTAATAATTAAAATGCAAGAAAGAAATTTTAATAAACATAAAAATTTTATTAAAACACTTAATACTGTAAAATAAGAAGAATCACAATAATATTTCATCACATAAATTTAACATCTCCACTGATGTATTGTCATCTCCATTGTTACCGTCATTGTTACTTATAGGAGTGAAATTGAATCAAGCTACTCGCAAGATACTCGTAATTGAACCGAGCAAAAATCAAATTCGGCTCAGAAAATTTTGAGTCGAGGTTTTTGGTATGTCGAGCTTGAACTTATTAATACTCGACTCGAAGTAGTTACGAGCATAATAGTGCTCTATAATATATATAATTTATTCGAATTCGAGTCGAGCTCGATTACCGTAGTCATGAGAAATACTAACTTATTGTGATGTATAATGAGCATCTTTGTCGAATAGAGTTGGGTAGTCATGAGAAATACTAACTTATTATAATGTATAATCGTCTTACAAATTGAGTCGATTCCAACTTGATTATTTCGAGCTTAGACGTGAGTCGAGTTTAGAAATTTGAGCTTAGCTTGATTAAGGTAGAATCTTCTATAAATATAATTAATATATTTTTTAACAGACTAATGAAATTTTATGGCTGATGCGCGTTTAAGGATCAAATAACATGAAATTAGGGTCGAGGAAAAAAAATGAGAAGAGGGTACAATATTAAGGAATAAAACTAATCTTTATATCATCATCATCATCATCATCTTTATACCAATATAAAATGTGAGAGTTGTCCTCACCCCCAAAAGGTACCTCTTGAACATTTTTATTTTTATTATTTTTATTATATATATATATATACTATATTTAGTTCCCATATATTTTTATTTTATTTTATATATATATATGTGTTATATTTAGTTCCCCTATTTTAAAAAAATTGGCGATTTAGTCTTTTTATCTTTGAGACCCATCTATGTATCTTTACTATTACTAAAAAAACCATTTAGTTACATTTTGTTGTTTTTAGTTTTTTAGGTCGCTTAATTGGTAGGTCACCGTAGTTATTATTAATTTCTCCATCAAATATACTTATCAATTAGAGTCAACATGCATTCAATAGGTGCAAATGTCAGGTAGATGCATTTTTTTCATTCACTATATCACCGATTTAGAGATGTTTCGCTTGTTGACATTTTTGTATTCAATAAATTAGTCACTTGCTAACTCATATAACATATCAAATATGGATCAAACGTGGTTCTTGAAGTTTGACTTTACATATAACATGTTACTCAATGTTTAATACTTATTGTTTCGAACTATCGATTTAGTTCTTGCGTTTGTAAATTCAATCATATTAGGTATCTCCTAATTAGTAGTTGAATAAATTGTTAAGTTGAATTCAAGTATAAACTTTAGACATTACTGTTTTAAAAAATTGATGCTTTAGTCTATACAATATTTGAGTATTACTAAAAATTTCATTAGATAATTCCATTAACTTTTTTGTTAAAGTCGCTTAACTGACATCTTACATTAATTATCATTAACTTATTAATACAATATACCTATAAATTTGAGCCACCCATAAAGTAAAATATGTACTCAACTCGTGCAAACTTCGAGTATATGTTGAGATTTTTTTCGTATCACATAGATCAGTCACTTGTCAAATCATATCAATTGTTAAAATATGGGTCAACCACGGTTCTTGAATTTTGATCTTTTACGGATAACCTGGTACTCATCGTCCAACATTTAGGGTCTCGAATCATTAATTTAGTTCTTCAGTCTGTCAATTAAATCAAATTGTGTACAACCTAATTAGTAGTTAAATAAGTAATTGATATAAAATCAAGTATAAACTTTAGATTTTAATGAATTGAAATTTCCTTTAGCGTTAAATCAATTTTTTGTTGGTATTATGATATAAAATTGCATGAAAAGTGTATAGTTACGTTTGTATAGGTCAAACTGCTTCACCGGTGACTCTAAGTGGTTAATTACGGGCTTACATTCTTCACATCTCAAGTTGATAAATTAGATACAACTTTTTCGTTAATAACTCACATCATGCTCAATCCAACTCATTATTAGTTATAACAGTAAATTAGTATCGTAATTTTAAAAAAAAAAATTAATTTTTTTTGACTTAATTATTTACTTCTATTTTTTCCGTTTTGAATTACTTTGTGTCGTTCTTTTCGATCACAAATTCATTTATCGCAACCCCTAAACTTGGCCATGTATTAATTACATGTTAAAATGTTAGAAAACTGAATATAAATTATGTATTTTAAAACTTAGACGATTAATACGCGTGCAACGCACGCGTTAATAACTAGTCAATATAAAAAGTGAGGGTTGTCCTCACCCCTAATAGGTATCTTTTGAACATTTTTATTTTAATTATTATTATTATATATATATATATGTATTATATTTAGTTTCTACATTTTTATTAAATTGGTGATTTAGTTCTTATTATCTCTGAGACCCTTAGTTAAATTTATTATTTTTATCTTTTAAGCTCGCTTAATTGGCAGATCACCGTAGTTATTATTAACTTCTCAATCATATATACTTATCAATTAGAGTCGAGCTTAACATATGATATGCATTCAGTATGTGCAAATGTCGTGTGCATGCATTTTTCTATTCACCATATCACAAACTTGGGGATGTTCCGCATGTTGACATTTTTGTATCACATAAATCATTCACTTACCAACTCATAACATATCGAAATATGGATCTATTCAGTGGAGAGGATTTGGAATATGCAATGTATTCTTATTAGACCAAATCAAATTACAATGTACATATGAGATGGTATTTATACTAGGAGCAGATAACACTAACTATCACTAACTAACACTAATCAATTAACTAACTTAGTGTGTACATATGTTAGTGAGTAAGTATACTCCTATATGCCCCCACCTTCTTCATCTTCTTCTCTCTTTTCATGGAACACATCTTCTATTCCATATAGCCTAAGTAAGGCAATGTGCGGCTTCTTAATAAGAGCCTTGGTGAGTAAGCAGCCAGCTGGTCTTTGGATGCAACAAAATGAGGAAGAATCACCCCTGAATCAATATGCTGCCTAGTAAAATGACAGTCCAGCTCTATGTGCTTGGTCCTTTCATGAAACATGGGGTTCTTTGCAATCTTGATTGCTGCCTGACTATCTGTGTAGATTGGTATAGGTGAAGAAATATGAATCCCCAATTCTTTGAGAAGGCTTTTGAGCCACAAAGCTTCCTGAATAGCCACCCATTAAGCACCTGTACTCTGCCTCGGCACTCGAAAGAGAGACTGTATCTTGTTTCTTCACCTTCCATCCCACTATTGCATTGCCAAGTCTCACACAATAAGAGCTCAGAGATCTCCTACTAAAGGGACATGCTGCCCAATCTGAGTCACAAAACATGCTCAAGGTGAGAGGATTTTGGGATGGGTAGATCAAACCTTGGCCAGGGCTACCTTTGATATATCTGATCACCCTCAAGGCAGCATCTAGATGAGACTTCTTTGGCTTGTCAACAAACTGACTAAGTCTCTGGACAGAGAAGCTAATGTCAGGGCGTGTCATAGTCAAATAGAGAAGCCTACCAATCATCCTTCTATAAGAAGTTGCATCCTCTAAAGGAATGTCATCAGAATTGGTGTTGATTGCTTCATCATAACCATGTGAAGTAAGTTTGAGATTGAACTCCATAGGAGTCTCAGTAGGCTTAGCTGCTCTAAATCCAGCCTCTTCAATCAATTCTAAGGCATACTTCCTTTGATTGATGACCAAACCCTCCTTAGACCTTGCTATCTCCAACCCCAAAAAATATCTCAAGTTGCCCAAATCCTTGAGCTTGAAATGAGACTGAATAACAGTTTTCAACTGATTGATCATCCTAGCATTGGAGCCAGTGATTAGCAAATCATCCACATATATGAGTAAGAATACTCTATCCTTACCCTCAAACTTAGTGAAAAGAGAGTGATCAGAGGAACTTTGGATGTATCCATGCTGAATCAAAGTATGAATGAGCTTGATATTCCACTGCCTTGAAGCTTGCTTAAGACCATAAAGAGACTTCAACAATTTGCATACCCTTCGAGGAGCTCCAAGTACAGGCTTAGATGAATCAAAACCCTGAGGAATATCCATGTAGACCTCCTCATGTAAATCTCCTTGAAGAAAAGCATTATTCACATCCATGTGAAATAATCCCCAAGAATAAGAAGCTGCCATAGCCAACACAATCCTTACTGTGGTCATTTTGACAATTGGAGAGAAGGTCTCATTAAAATCAGTCCCCTCTACTTGAGTGAACCCCTTGGCAACCAATCTAGCCTTGTATCTCTCTATAGATCCATCAGAGTTGTATTTCACTCTAAACACCCATTTACAACCAATGGTGCTCTTATCAAAAGGCAGATTCACCACCTCCCAAGTCTCGTTGTCTTGAAGAGCCTTTATTTCATCCTTCATGGCCACCACCCAATTTGAATCCTTGATGGCCTGCTTATAGGTTGAAGGCTCTTTGATCTTGTCAATAGAAGCTAGGAAGCAGCTGAAATCATAGCTCAAACTATCATATGAAACAAACCTTTCAATACCAAAAGCAGCATTAGAAGAAGTCCCTTGATTCCTTTGTGCAATCCTAGCACTCCTTCTAAGAATAGGCACCGGAGGAGTGACAATTGGAGATGGATGTGATGCAGTGGGTTGTGGATCATCCACAACCTTAGGAGGAGGTGAAGGAACATCAATAGGAGGATCAGCTAGAGAAGGAGGATCCTCTATAATGGAAACATCATCCAATGCCTTTGGACACAAGCAAGAAGGCAATAGAGAACCCAAAGCTGACTTGGACATTCCAAAAGGAAATATGTGTTCATGAAAAACCACATATCTTGATACCTGAAAGGAAGATGTGTGAACACTCATCACAATGTAACCCTTTTGAGAAGTGGAATACCCCATGAGAATGCAAGGTTCAGCTCGAGGACTGAACTTATCTGAATTGTTTAGCTTGGTGGCAAAGCATAAACAACCTATGATCCTCAAATGTGCAATAGAAGGCTTCCTTCCATATAACACCTCCATAGGGGATTTGTAGTCCAGTATAGAAGATGGCAACCGATTGATTAGGTAGCAAGCTGTGAGAACACAATAGCCCCAATACTTAATAGGCATGGAAGCTTGAAATCTGATTGCTCTAGCCACATTCAATATGTGTCTATGCTTGCGCTCTACTCTACCATTTTGCTGAGGAGTGTGAACACAACTAGTTTGATGCTGGATCCCCAACTGAAGAAAATACTCCTTGCAAATTGAATTGACAAATTCTGTGCCATTATCATTTCTTAAGGTTTTGACAACTACTCCAAACTGATTCTGAACCATTGATAAGAACCCTTTGATATGAATGAATGTATCACTCTTATTCCTCATCAGAAACACCCAGGTTGCCCTTGAGAAGTCATCAACAATGGTGAGGAAATATTGATAATTCTTGATTGTAGACACCTTGTAAGGACCCCAAAGATCCATATGAACCAATTCAAAGGGCTTAGAAGCATTAGAATCACTAAGAGGAAATGAAAGTCTTGTTTGCTTGGCCAAAGGGAAAATTCTACACTGTTTAATACAATCAGTGGATTTATTCAAACACAATACATCATTCAAATGTCCCATGTGAATGGCTGAAACATGACCCAAACGCTTGTGCCAAGTCCATGCATCCACTTTATTAGTTTCAATAGAAGAAGCTGCCACCACCATCCTTGCATAAGAAGGCACCTGATCCTTGAGTATGTAGAGCCCCTTTGACCTTTCACCAATCTCCATTTGCTTCCCAAATTGGCCCTGAAGCAACACATGATCAATGGTGAATACTACTTTGCAATTCAATTGATGAGGAAGTCTAGACACTGAAATCAAGTTGAACTTGAAATCAGGTACCAAAAGGATACCATCCAAGGTAATACCATTTGAGAAGGAGCAGCTACCAATATGTGTCACCTTACACTTGTGACCATTAGGCAAGTGGACAAACTGAATGTTGGAATCAGTTGCCCTTAGATTATGCAACCAACTTACCTCATGAGTTATATGATTGGTAGCCCCTGAATCAATGATCCAAGTCATAGTAGAAGGTGATATCATACCTGCCATGTGAGCTTGAATCTGATCACCACTCTCATAGCCTAGAGGCTCAAAATCATCTTGGGCTGCAACATGTTGCACCCTCTTATCCATAGCTGAGTGAACAATCCTTTTATCACAGGTGCCATGGAAAATCCTTTTATCCCCAGCTGCAACATGCTCAACCAAATTGAGATCATCAACACTTGCATTAGCTGAGTTCCATTGGCGTTTCAAAGCTCCTGAAGGACCACCAAATTTCTTCCAACAAGTATCCTCTCTATGACCATACTTACCACAATAGGTACAATGCCAATTGGACTTATCTATCTTGCCAGGTCTACCACAATTACCCGAGCCACCAGAGTTATTATAGGGCCTATATGGACCTTCATTGCCTGATCCATTCCTTGAACCACCATTGGAATTCTTAGGATAACCAGAAGGATTCCTCATTTAATACAAGGCAGTTGATTCACCAACATCACCAATTGAACCTGAAATGGCACGCTGACTCTCCTCTTGCACCAACACAGAAAAAGCAACACTAAGAGAAGGAAAGGGCTGCCTCATCAACAAGCTGCTCCTTACATGAGCATAAGATTCATTCAATCCCAAAAGAAAAGCAATGAGTTTCTGCTTCTCCTTGTGATCATTGACAAGTTTGAGATCAGCCTGACATTCAAGCATCAAGTCATCAATTGAGCTCAAAGTATCCCAGAGTTGTTTCATCTTTGCAAAATACTCAGTGATAGAGAGAGCACCCTGGGAAGTCTGGTAAATCTCCCTTGTGAGCTGAAAAACCTGCGTGCCATCCACTTTATCAAACATCTCTTTGAGATCATTCCATATGGATAATGTTGTGGAGTTGTAAACCAATCCATTAACCAGCTCCTTAGCAACTGTGTTTCTGAGCCAAGCCTTAACAATAGCATTAGCTCTATCCCATTTCAAACATTGTGCCACAGGAATACTTGAATGTGTGAAGCTGCCATCAATAAATCCAAGCTTGTTCTTCACTAAAAGAGCTTCCCTCATGGCAGTGCTCCAGGTATGATAGTTAGTAGAACCTTGGAGTTGAAATGGAATCAAGAGGAGACCAGTTGTGTCCGAAGGGTGGAGATAAAGAGGATCATCAATCAAATTCTCTGCCATAGCTGAATCCAAATCGAATGTATAAAGAAGCAATCTGTCTTGATCAACAAGAGAGCCTCACAGCCACAGAAAATCTCTAGAATCAGACAAAAGAGCAAGCTGGCAACAGCTAGCAATAGTACAACAATCCAGAAATGTATTATCCAGGTGCAAAGAAACTTGCGCAGGAATTCAAATCCAAATTCCTCCCAAAATCAATCAGAAAATGATCCAGAACCACTGAGCAAAGTATCTCGGAAGAAAATCAATGAACAAGACTTTCAATCGAAGCAGATGCAACCAAGCAATCAATCAAATCAATCGCAACTAAACAAAGCTACTTAATCTGATCCAATGAATCTGAAATGCATCAAATTCTTGATCCTTGAAGACTTATAAAGAGTCGGAATCAAGATTGGAGCAGAATGCAATCCTCAATTGAAGAATCGAAGCAAAGAATCCAGAAGAAATCAGTAATCTAGAAGCTTGCTTGATCTCCAAGAAATCGAAAAGACGAAGGTTGTTTGGGCTCCAAGAAATCGCCGTGCTCTGATACCATATTCAGTGGAGAGGATTTGGAATATGCAATGTATTCTTATTAGACCAAATCAGTTTACAATGTACATATGAGATGGTATTTATACTAGGAGCAGATAACACTAACTATCACTAACTAACACTAATCAACTAACTAACTTAGTGTGTACATATGTTAGTGAGTAAGTATACTCCTATAGGATCAAACGTAGTTCTTGAAGTTTGACTTTACATATAACATGTTACTCAATGTTTAATACTTATTGACTCGAACTATTGATTTAGTTCTCGTCTTTGTAAATTCAATCATATTATGTATATCCTAATTCGTAGTTGAATAAAGAGTTAGGTGAATTCAAGTATAAACTTCTATTTGTGATTTATAAAATTAAAGATTTAGTCCCTAATATATTTGAGTATTACTGAAATTTTCATTATTTAATTGCATTAATTTTTTTGTTAAGGTCGTTTAATTGATACCATACATTAATTATCATTGACTTCTTAATACAATATACCTATAAATTTGAGTCACCCCCAAAGTAAGATATGTACTCAACTCGTGCAAACTTCGAGTACATGTTGATATTTTTTGTATCACATATATCAGTCACTTGTCAAATCATATAAAGTGTCAAAATATGGATCAACCACGGTTCTTGAAATTTGACATTTTACGGATAACATGTTACTCAATGTCCAACAATTAGGGTATCGAACTATTAATTTAGTTATTCTGTCTGTCAATTTAAACAAATTGTGTACAACCTAATTAGTAGTTAAATAAGTAATTGACGTAAAGTTAAGTATAAACTTTATATTTTAATGAATTGAATTTTCTTTTAGCGTTAAATCAATTTTTTTTAGTATTATGGTATAAAATTGCATGGAAAGTGTATAGTTACGTTTGTAAATGTCAAATTGCTCCACCGGTGACTCTAAGTGGTTAAGTACGAGTTTACATTCTTCACTCGTCGAGTTGATGAGTTAGATACAACTTTTTCGTTAATAACCCACATCATGCGCGATCCAACTCATTATTAGTTCTAACCATAAATATATACATGTAAGGCTAATTTAGTACCGTAATTGAAAACAATAGTTAATTTTGTACCTAATTATCCTCTTCTATTTTTCCTGTTTTGAATTACATTGTGTCGTTCTTTTTTATCACACAGATTCATTTCTCGCAACCCCTCAACTTGCCCATGTATTAATTAAATATTATCATATTATAAAATTTAAAATAAATTATGTATCTTAAATAAACGATCGATGCGCATGCAACGAACGCGTTAATAAGTAGTATATTTATAAACAAATCAGGAGTCTTAATCCAAACAAGGTAAGTTAATTCCTTGGTTGGCCGTTGTTATCTCTATCGAAGGTGATGGATTGAACGGTGGCCTCTGATATTTCTAATGCTTGTAACAACCTCAATTTTAGAAACTCTATTATTAGATTGTGGAAGGTGGTACGACCTTAATATATTAACAACCCTCATCTTCCATTACCACAATACAATTATAGAACCAAACCCTAACCATGGCTGTGTAGTAGTAGTCCACAGCAAACCCCCTTTGGTTAATTCTTCTTATTGAGACTTGGCGACATAAGCCAAGCCCGATTATCATTACCAAAGGGTGTTAACTCATATTTGTAAGGACTCCTTACCCAAAATCTTCAATATACACACACAAAAAAAAAACCTTAAAATGGGGATAGTTTGGTTATCTTCTTGGATCATCGTCGCTTCTTTGGCCATTATCGCACCGAGCATTAACGCCGACTCTATCGATGAATATTGGCAGCAACGTGAAAAGCAAGCGAAGATTGCCGCTCTCGAGGCCTATCATCCCAACCCTGAACAAGTCACCAATGAACTAAACCTCCATGTTCACAAGTAGGGTTCTTACAAAATTTAGTAAATTTTATATGAACGATGTGGTGGTCTCAATCAATTAATCAAAGTCTAATAACCCACTTTTTTTTGTTGTCTAAGACATGCAATAATGTTTGTTGATATCTAGGGTTTTCTTTTTTTGTCTAATGTGGACAGGGCACTCGCACGCACCAATAACAGTAGCAGGGCTCTGATGAAGAGATACAACGGGCCTTGTTTGGCGACTAACCCTATCGACCAGTGCTGGAGATGCAACAACGACTGGGCTGAGAACCGAAAGAGGCTCGCTGACTGTGTACTGGGGTTCGGACGAAAGACGACCGGAGGAAAGAATGGAAAATTCTACGTGGTGTTTAATGGTTCTGACGATGCAGTAAACCCTGCCCCCGGCACCCTACGCCACGCAGTTATCCAGGAAGAGCCCTTATGGATTATATTCAACCAAAGCATGATCATTTCGTTGCAACAAGAGCTATTGCTCACTTCCGACAAGACAATCGATGGGCGTGGAGCGAATGTCCGTATAGCGTACGGCGCAGGCGTGACGTTACAGTCCGTGAATAATGTTATCATCCACAACATTCACATACACGATATCCATAACTTGAGCGGGGGTTGCCCCGTCGTACAGTCCGTTAACCACGTTGGTGTCAGAGGCAAGACTGACGGGGACGGTATTTCGATATTCGGTTCATCCAACATATGGCTCGATCATTTGTCTATGGCGCGTTGCCATGACGGTCTCATCGACGCCATTATGGGTTCCACAGGAATCACCATCTCCAACTCTCATTTTACAGAGCATAACGATGTAATGTCATATTTTGTTGTTAATTAATGTCAATTTGTGAATTTTTTTTGGGATGATATATAATTAATGATCATACACCCACCCTAACAGGTGATGCTGTTTGGCGGCAACAACAATCACCACGAAATTGATTCTGTGATGCAAGTAACAGTTGCGTTTAACCACTTTGGGCGAGGACTAGTGCAGAGGATGCCGAGGTGCCGATCGGGGTTCTTCCATGTGGTGAACAACGACTACTACACTTGGGCGATATACGCGATTGGTGGCAGTGCAAGCCCGACGATTGTAAGTCAAGGCAACCGCTTTATTCCGTCCAATAATAAGTCATCTAAGGAAGTGACGAGGAGAGAAGAGACGCCAGAAGAAGTGTGGAAGAACTGGAATTGGAGCTCAGAAGGAGATTTGTTCGTGAAAGGAGCTTTCTTTGTCGAGTCGGGGAAGAAGGTTGACGCGAAGATGAAGGGGGATATGAACTTGATTAAGGCCAAGGGCGGTGAATACGCTAGCATTCTTACGCACTTCACTGGTACCATTGTTTGTAACCCTGGCCAAAAATGTTAACGCTGGATATTTATCAAATGTGTGTATGTACTACTGCTCATTCATAGCTAAAAAATAGATTCCTCAGCCAAACGAAAAAATATGGTTCATTGCTTACTTAAGGATGTATACAATTACTGCATACTTTTTCAGGAAAAGATCAATGCCGGCCATTCGGTTACTCCTTTTGCAGGATGCATACCACTACGCCTTTCCGCATGCTTATATTACAAAGAGATACTCCATTTAAAAAATTAAAAAAATCAACCCTTCCCGTTTTAAAAAGTTAACATGGCCAGTGCAGAATATACCGTCCGAGAATTTTTTAGATCTATATCTATCTATCTACTACTATTATAAAAGTTAGTGCTGCCTCACATCCAATAGACACCAATATCTACTTTTTACCGTTTCGGGCTTTGTACCCTAAGGAAAAGTTACAATCCTTCACACACAACACAACGCTTCACATACACAGTAACCCAGTTGTCTATATGTCTCATTTTACACCAAAGAGGTAGAGAGACAGGGCCGTAAACGAAGATTTTGAAAAATCTCCCTCTTCGCCTTTCTCTCCGGTAACCCACTCTTCCGCCTCCTGTCGCTCGGCCGCTTTCCGCTTCCTCGCCTATCAGGCCCCATCCCGCCTCCTCTCATCGAGCTCTCTCTCCATCTCCGCAACAGTTAGCCATAGCCGCACAACCTTCTCCTGTCATAGTCAGTCGATTCATCTTCCACAGATGTTTTAAGCTTAGTTCTTCAATTCTTAAATTGGCATTTATTCTTTGTTTCTCTCTTTGCAGTAACTCGCCCTAATTAGCCTGTTGTATATGATTTCGACAAGGATTATTGTTCCCATTTTACCGCTGCTTATATGTAATTTCCATCATATTTGTATGGCACCAATATTGCACTGTCATTTGTCTATATATGTCTGATTCTTGTATAGTTCTTTAATAAATCTTTACATATTGAACTTATAATTAATGATCGACATGCTTAATTAATGAAATCGGCTACTTTATACTTATTCCTAGATTTGTTCATTGATGCAACATGGAACGAATATATAGAGGAAGTTACAGCTTTTGCAAGTAAGTGTTCATTCCTTATATTCTTAATCTATTTATGTGGAAAATATTTTGCAGGTTTTCATGCTGTAAATGGCTACAGTAGGCATGTAAATTTGCTTCCACAACTAAGTAATTACCCAACACAGATTGGTTGCTCTTTATTGATATGATATTTTATGAAAACCCAAGTACCATTCCACCCTAATTTTGAAATCATATTGTCCTGGGAAAAGCTCAACTTTTTAAGAATTCTCTACAATGATACTGAAATTTATAGGAACACGCTTCAGGGATAGAGTCCCAACAATTTTCTTAAGTTGTTTATTTGGCTTTAGTAAGTTGATTGGTACTCATTTTCACTACTATTTCTTTCTATTTTAGGTCATTCCGTCCTATGGCAAAAGTATTTTCTATCTCCTTTTTTGCCATATTAATACAGTTGCTCATTCTTTTTTCATTGAATATTTAACTGCTTATTTAATTAGAGTAGCTTAATAGAATAAGGTGAGAGGTTTAGGATTTTGATCTTATGAAAGGAAAACTGTTGCTAACTGGTGTCTTCAGTTTGTCTGAACTACTGTCCTTTTGATTTTCAATTTCATGTATTTTTCTTAGCAAATTCAAATCATTCCCATTGAAAGCACTATGTGCTCGGTTCATGCCTTTTTCCCATCCCATGTTCGTTATCTTGATTGTAGTTGATAATCTTCATGAAGCTGAAGCATTAATGGCGGAGGAGCATCTTGTTGTTTTAGATTGACGGAAAGCCAGTAATATTAGAAAATGTGATTTTTCATAATCTATCTGAAGATTTAGACTCGTCACTTGCTTCCAATTGAATTATATTCAACCAAAAGAAGCTGCTTTCTGCATCTTTATATCTTTTTTAATGCATATTATGTTGTATATTCTGATTCAATCATTTATGGTTATATTCTTAACTTTATAGGTACTATTTTCTGATGGATCTTCGAACTTAAAGTTGAAATATAATTTTAAATGTGTAAGAATTGACTTGGTACCAGGTCGCCCTTAGAAGAAAAAGAACATCAAGAGGAAATTCAGAGATGCAATTATATAATTACCCAGCAAAAAACATGAAAATCAGTGATGCAGCAGCATGACACATTTGATCAACAAATGGAAGACAAAAGAGATTCAAACTAAAAATTGATTTACAAACAGAAGCTGAAAGACATGTGTTCCTTCAAATCTGCATAGATAAGTCAGCTAATGAAGGTGAATCATCAGTAAGTGAGAATGTGGTTGCAAATTAACTCTGATCACTTGGAAGAGATATGGAAGGAGGTAGCGGAAGAAGCTCATAGACATGGGCGTTTGGTTTTCTTAATGTTAGATCTCTCTATCTTTTGTACCCGGTTTCCTCACTTATATATTCTAAGGTAGACAAGACCACTTATATATTCTAAGGTTGACAAGACCAATTAAGTGCTATTTCGACATCAACTACATACAAGAGAAGACTGAGTTTACGATACGGTTGTGTTTTACTTAATTACACATAGTCTTGTATTATTAAAACTTCTCATTTACTTAGAATTGTCCATTAACCCTTATATCTTTTTTTTTTTTTCCAAATTCAAATGTAATTCAACATTCTATGACTTATTAAGTTTTATAACAAAATCATTAATATATATGACTGTCGCGCGTGCAACGCATGCGCCGACAAGTAGTATATATAAAGTTAAGCTTAGGGTGTTAAAGTAATTCAACTATCAATCAATTCAAATTTCAAAGAGAAACTTAGATGAATTAGATACATTGAAATGTTATGTTGGAAATTGTAAACTAAAACATCATATTAATTACTCAAACCACTAACCTTAGTAACATTAATATGCAGAAGGGTGAATTTCACTAACAAGTATGAATTACAACTTTCGAAACGTGGAAGAACATATATCTCCTAATTGTGGTGAAATAGTTTCAGGTCTCTAAATCCAGTATCTTGCCTTCTTGCAGGACGATTTCTTTGCAAAATTTACACCATGAATCTTTAAGTCGACGACTGATAGACAATGGTTAAAGAAAATCCTTAGGGAAAGCACGAAAGGCGACACCCCACAAAAAATCCGCAAGGATGGTACGTAAGGCGACACCCCAAGTAAACCCATCATCTTAAAGAATTAAGAGGTGGCAACCAACTTAATATCGACTTGGAGAAAACCTATCATCTTAAGAATTGTGAGGTGGCGGCCTGCTTGATGTCGTCAAAAGGAAACCCACCCTCCTAAGTAAAATTGAGGTGGCGACCAACTAAGTATCGACTTGGAGAAAACCTGTCCTCTTTAGGAATGATGAGGCGGCGATCATCTTGACACTGCCGCAGGGAAACCCACCCTCCTAACTAAAGGTGAGGTGGCGACATGCTTGACATCTGCTCAAAACCGCCACAGGAGCAAACCTTAAGGGAAGGTAACAATGCCATAGAGTCGGTCACAAGCTCTATAAATAGTAAGAAAATTAAATTCATTTACAAGGTTCCTACTTATAATCCACTTATACTAACATAGGCATCGGAGTGGAATCGGGGGAAAAAAACCCCCCACACGATCCCTCTTTCAGGTTATGCTAGGAGAATCCCGCCAATGAAGATCAAGGTAGCCCAGAAGCTCAAAACTTCAGAGAGACACATAGGCAACGATCAAAAGAGCTAACTCCAGTTTTAGCTGGACTTTGGCGATCCAACATGCGCCAAAATATTTTGGTATTTATTATCACAAAATAGCCAATGATCAGATAGTGACGGGTTAAGGGTACTTTTGGTACCATATGTTTGCATGAAATCCACTGTTCATACATGATATTTTTTTGTATCAATTTGGTACCAAAGGTTTCCATTTTGTACCGTTTTCATACATCCGTTAACTTTCTGTAAAAAATGACCGTTAAGTTGACTTGTGCCTTGCACGTAAGGTGGTTTTTTTTTAACGAAAAATGAAACTTGTTTTGCCTATAATGCCCCCACTTCACCTTCTACTACGACCAGGTCACCGTGACGTTCCTCTCAGGCGAGGTCTTCGTCGGAAACGCCTCCATCGCGTCGTTCACCAGCTACCCCAATAACCAGACGGTCTTCCGCGGCGTCTCCGTGTCAGCGGACGTCGTGAATCTCGACACAGGGGATCTCAGCACCCTTTGCTCAGATCTGAAGAGATCGATAGGGATTCCTCTGAAAATCAAAATGGATACAGAAGTGAGAGTGAAGAGTGGGAAAGTGAAGAGCAAGAAAGTGGGATTCATAGTGATTTGCGACGAATTCAAAGGGCTGGTCCCTCCCAAACGGAAGTCCCCGTCGGTGGCCATAGTTGCAGACTCCAAATGCAATGTGGATCTCAATTTCAAGATATGGAAATTCACTTTCTGACCACAATTCTCTCTCAGGGCTGTTCTTCATTAATTATGGAAGTTGTATGAGTTTTATTTTATTTTGTGGAGGTTGTATTAACATTTGAAATCATTTGGAGGAAACAAAGATCATCAAATTCACATAGTGTGGGGAAGGAAGTTATTGAATTCAAAGAAGAGGCCAAACACCACAGGAGGACGACGACAGCAGCCTATACTTGCAGGTAAGGGTATTTTTGTCCGTACAAGTTTCATTTTTCGTTAAAAAATCAGCTCATGTGCCTAGCACATGACAACTTAACTGCCGTTTTTGACAGAAAGTTGACGGATGTATGAAAACGTTACAAAATGGAAACGTTTGCTACCAAATTGGTACAAAAAAAACTTCCGGTATGAACATGGATTTCATGCAAACATATGGTACCAAAAGTACTCTTAACCCAATAGTGGCACTATTTCATTGCAAATATGATTGCCAGAAATTCATTCCCATAGACAGTCAAGGCTTGTTAACTTGGAGATAAAGATTTTCTAATGAAGGCTAGTGGATGTTGATCTTGCATTAGTACTACTCCAATACCTTTGAAAGAAGCATATGTCTCAATAATGAACTACTCGGTGAAATCAGGAAGTACTAGAACTAGGACAGCAATTAGAGTTGCACGAAGGGCTTCAAATGATAGTTTTGCAAACTCAGACCAAATAAAGTTTCCCTTTTTTAGTAGGTTTGTTAATGGACGAGACAATTCAAAATAGCAAATTATAAAACGTCGACGGTATCCAGTAAAACCATGGAAACCCCTCAATTACTCGACATTTGGTAATGGCCACTGTTTCACATCCTCAATTTTCTATGGCTATGTTTCAACTCCTGCACCTGAGTTAATGTGTCCCAAATACTCAACTACAGATCCCCAAAGGCACACCTAGACATCTTGGCAAACAACCTATGTTGCCTCAACAAGGACAAAACATCATTGAGGTGTTAGATTTGAGACTCTAGAGACTTGTACACCAATACATCACCAAAGAATACCAAGACACAACTATGTAGCAATAAATGAAAGACTGAATTCATTAATGCTTGAAAAGTGGTAGGTGCATTGGTGAGGCCAAAGGGCAAAAGCAATAACTCAAAATTACATTGGTGTATCCTAAAAGAATTTTTGAAACATCATCTGGCCAAATTCAAATTTTATAGTAGAACGCAAATCAATCTTCGAAAATATAATTGCTCCATGTAATTCATCCAATAAATTTTCCATAAAAGGTACAGGAAATCTATTATTTATGGTAGCATCATTAAGTTTCCTATAATCCATACACATAACCCAAGTTCCATCCTTTTTCTTCACCAAAACCACTAAGGAAGCAACTGGGCTTTTACTTTCTCTAATAACTCCAGAATTCATTGGTCATCTTCTCAATTATATCCGTTTGAGATGCTAGGTATCAATAAGGCTTTTGATAGATTGCAGATACCACCTACTTCAAAGTAATCTGGTGGTCAAGGTCAAAATCCCTTAAATGAAACAAAGTTAAAGGTAGTTGGAAGACATCATCAAATTTAGTTAATACATTAGAAATATTTGAAAACTGAGCAAACCCCATTATGGTGGAAGAAAGTGGTTGATCCTACTTTGGACTAACCAACTGCAAGCTACACAAGTGAATTGATGCTAGCTAGCTCTAATAATTCAATGATGCGGAAATCTTCTTTAATGAACACAGTGCAAAATCATTATGCTCAATTCCCTTCAATTCCACATCCATATTATCAACCTTGTAAATATTCACTGTTAAATCGAGGAAATTCTACTTTACCAAATCGAAATGAACATTGTTGCTGTTTTTGTGGAAACGGATTTCCATGCTCACTATGCACCGGCGGTGGAGACTTCACTTAAGAAGAGATTCATATGCGTTGTAATAAAATATTAAATTGTGATGCCATTGCCGCATGTTGTGACGCCATTGCAGCTTGTTGCCAATTCGTTTACCAGATCGTGCAGATCCACTATAGATATGTCCATCTCGTCCTTTCGAGTAACCCATCTCTGCATAATCTTATTGTGATCCTTCGTCCGCAGTTCCAATGTCTTGACTTCTTGGCTGCTTGTGCTCTCTGCGATGATCATTTGTGAATCATGAACAAAAATGCCACCGGAAATGTGGTTGGGATCAAGAATAATGAAGAAAGTGGGAGGATCGATACTCTGATACCAATTGATAGGTGACGAAAAAAATTAAGGATAAGAGAAGTTGTTCGCAAGAATTTCGATACTTCTATTATTCAACAACCAACTATTAATGGCAACTATAGTTCTGTTACAATCTCAAGTGTCTAACTTTTTGAATTCCCACTAATGACCTCCATCTTTTACAATTGATTAATAAGACCCCAACTAATTATATACATAAAAGAACGAAATCAGCAGAATGATAAGAGTCATGACTCTCTCTTTCGCCTTCCCAATCTTAATTGGAGTGATAATGCCTTAATTTATTATTCGTTGTTTATCCATTTATGCCTGACCGGCCAGTCGAATTTAGAAATGATACCATTTTGAGTGAATGTACCATTTATGGATGATGACAGCCTCCAATTTGTTATATATAATGCAATATTATTTTTCCCACCCCACCTGGTCTCGATGTCATTTTTTTAGGATAGAAATTATTTGTAAACCCACTAAATCTGCATCTTTCACTAGTTCAAACTTATGATATTTATTTACTTACGTTTCAAAATATTGTTATTTAATTATATTGATTAACATTGGCAGATGTAAAAGTAAATTGGAATCTATTCTTAGAGTTCTTCATGTTACTCGTCAAGTTCTCATCATGTTTTTAGATTATTTTTAATTATTTTTAGTAGAAATCAAACCTATGAGATATTTCAAAATTCGATTTGAACCCCGGAATAGCTTCAAGAAACATTTTGCTAGGTTCAATTGAACTCAGGGACGAAGCTGTGTAGAGGTCAGAGGGGGCAATTGCCCCTCCTGACTTCCATACAAGTTTCAATACATACATACAAGCTTCATGAAAAAAATCGGTTTTACTTAAGTTTGCCCCCTCTGAAATTTTTGAAAAACAGTAGTATAAGTGTTTGCCCCAGATCTAAAGTTTCATTTGACAAAGAAAAAAGAAAAAAATTAAGTGATAAAAGTATGATTTTCTGGTTTTCTTTGTGTGCTCTTAACAATGTCTTCTTCCTTGTAAAGAATGGAGAATGGGAAGAAGATGAAGTGAGGAGAGAGAGAAGAGATAACTTTCGATGTTGTCTTTGCTTGTAAAAAAGAAAGTTACACTCTACTAAACAAACTACAACCTATAGTCTATACTATCCTACTACTAGACTAGCTAGCCTAATATAATAGGCTACGAGAAGATAATTAAAGTTATTAGAATTTGTTCAATTTTTGTTTTTTAAAGACTCAATTATTATTCAAGTCACCTATTTTAAGTAATTTCTCTATTTATTTATTGCTCACTTGTACTTAATGTATTCATTTATTTATTTATTTATTGCGTATATAAATATTGGGTAATACATAATTTAGATAAGAAGTGCAATATAATAAATTTACAAATAAACAAGGGATAAATAATAATAGATTCAACAAAGTTTTATATTATGTATGTATTACGATCCAATAAAGTTTTATAATATTTATAGGAGTTTTTTCATATTTTTTTTAAGAGTATTGATTTATATTTATATTTTTATTATAATTTATATGTAAATTTAAGGTGTAAATTATTAAAATAAGAAAATAAATTATTATATTTTATTTAAATTTTACTACAAAAACATGTTTACTCCTTAAAAGCCAGAACGGGACTTTGGGATGACGCTTTTTGACATTTCGTCATGTATACTTTTAACTCTAAAAAATGTAACTGTTATCAATTCGACCTATAAAAAATTATATTTAGGTCTTTATTTTTTAAATTATTTAATTAATTTAAATTCTTGCTCTCATTCATACATAAAAAAAATCTTGCCCACTCTGAAAACAGATGCTGGCTTCGTCCCTGATTGAACTTATGCAAAAATAAAAATAAAGATGAAGAGTATGATTGAAATTCATTAAAAAATAAACATATATGAATATGATTAAGAAGAATAATACATTTTTTTTCGACATGTCACTTTTTGTTTGTCTAGCGTACTACCACGGAATATTTAATGGAAGATTTGATGAAAAATTAACGGAGTAACAATTTTTCAGTCATTTGAAACTTATGCAACTATTCATAAACGTAAAAAAATAAAAGATAATTAGGCGAAAAAAACTATGAATATTGATTCGAACATAATTTTTTTAAGTGATTTTCCTCTATAATTAGGAAGTACCTAACCGTATATGTTTATTTTATGCTATGTACCTCAAAACGTAGGATGCTTTTGGATGTTAGGACAAAACAACACTTATGCTTTCTTCATCAATGACCAAACCCCTCATGTTTTACTTGGTCATTAGTTTTTCCTAACAAATAGGAGAATTAGGTGACAATCTGCGAAGGAAAAAAAATTGAGTGGTCTAACTGCAATCCATCTGATCGGGACAATCGCTTCCTTGTTGTTCGGAGGCAAGGAAATGAACGGGCCCAAAAAAGAGGGGTCGGAGAATACATATAAGGAACTTTCTTCATCATCACATTTTGCTCGTTAATGACAACAAATAAGGCATTCATGTGCCAACGGACCATGTCGACTCAATAAAAAAAAACCTCCGATTTGATTCACCAATTCGTTGGTCTTGGCAAGGTCGAGTCATTCCCGACCAAGCCCCCTTGTCTCCATCATGGTCTCCGGAATTTGTTCCTAGAACCGTCGTCATTACAAACACTTTTTTTATAAGAGTTGAATTTTGGATTTTTAGTTGCCAAAGCAATAAAATTTTCTAATTTAGAGGAGAAAAAACAAAAAGATTTTGAAAGAAAAACAACAACAAAAAGACTAGAAGAAGTTTTGAGGTAAAATGAAGAAGGGAGAATACTTTGTTTTTTGGAGCATAGCATTTTGTTGGGTTGTGTCGGTAGGGGCCCACATCGCGGAGTTCGACGAGTACTGGCAGCGGCGAGCCGAAGAGGCTAAGGCTATTGCCCAAGCGGCCTATGTTCCCAACCCACTTGAAGTCATCAATCATGTCAACCTTCTCGTAAATAAGTAACTATACTATATATCTCGCTCTCTTTGCTTTATTACTGACTGATTTTTTTATTAGTTTCATATGATTTTATTTATGTATCGTTTCCATAGGGCCACTCAAGGCACCAATGGCACCCGAAGAGAGTTGAAGAAATATGTTGGGCCATGTAGTGCCTCGAACCCGATCGATCAGTGTTGGAGATGCCAGAAGAACTGGGCGACAGATCGGAAGAGATTAGCGAAATGCGCGCTAGGGTTTGGTCGGAAGACCACCGGAGGGTTGGACGGGGAAATATATGTTGTCACTGATGGCTCAGACGAGGATGTAAAAAACCCTAAACCCGGGACCCTTCGATATGCAGTAACTCGAAAGGAACCGTTGTGGATCACGTTTGCCAACAGCATGATCATTGAGCTAAAAGAAGAGCTGTTGGTGACCAGCAACACGACTATCGACGCTCGAGGAGCCAATATACGTATATGCTATGGCGCCGGCATTACGTTACAATTTGTCCATAACGTTATCATCCACGGATTACATATCCATGACATCGTGGCGACCGAGGGAGGTGAAATCATGGATTATGCTGGTCATGTCGGGTTGAGGACAAAGGCGGATGGAGACGGCATTTCCATCTACGGCTCATCCAACATATGGCTCGATCATCTCTCCATGTCATTCTGCATGGACGGCCTCATCGATGCGATTATGGGGTCCACGGCCATAACAATTTCGAACAGTCGTTTCACCCATCACAACGATGTAAAAGCCTGTTACTGTGTTTGGGAAAATTCTTGTGCTTACTTACACCAATCAAATTAAAAGATGTCAAGTGGTGTAAACACTAAGCTTACACAATAATCGTATCTTCTGATTCTGACGACTTGCATTGTGCAGGTGATGTTGTTGGGGGCGAACGACGCACACTCGGGTGACACAATCATGCAAGTAACGCTTGCATTCAACGCCTTTGGAAAAGGTCTGGTCCAGAGAATGCCGAGGTGTCGATGGGGGTTCACCCATGTAGTAAACAACGACTACACCCACTGGCTGATGTACGCCATCGGTGGTACCAAGAGCCCAACCATCATCTGCCAAGGCAACCGTTTCGTCGCTCCAGAAAATGCAGTAACAAAGGAGATCACCAAGAGGGACTTCTCCCCCGAAAGCGAATGGAGAAACTGGATGTGGAAGTCCCAGAATGATCTGATGGTGAACGGAGCCCACTTTACCGAGTCTGGACCGCCCTTCGACAAGAGTAAGTTCCAAATGGGGGACTTGATTGACCCAAAGCCCGGCACGTTCGTCACGCAACTCACCCGTATGTCTGGCGCCCTCGACTGTGTCCCCAATAAGGAATGCTAGATTAATACAATCTCTTTGCTCTTAAACCATGCATCAATTATACCCAAGTTCAAATTTAAATATACTTAACTAATTATCAAGGACCACATTAAAAGTCCTGGATATTTACACAACTGTGAGTCGTCCAGTTAGCTAGTTTTTGCAAGATATGTGTCAAAAGAAATAGTAGTCCAGAGCTGCATATTATTCATATAATGATGGTCTTTTTTCCTTTGTAAATAAATATTTTTTGTTCATTAATCAAAAGAGATTTCCTTATATGCCATGCTTTTTCTCTTGAAAGACCAGGGATTCCTATAAGGATCATACACCATATAGTTGATTCTTTTGTTAAATTTCACATTGGACAAAAATAGATAAACAAGCCAACAAAAAGCAACTATCTTTACAAGTGGGTCTCTAAAATTGATGACTATCATGTATTTAACAAATAGCCCTCACACGAGGGTAAGACCAAAATGAATTAACCGATATTTTTCCATCTTAAAACTAATTTGTAACAGAACAGGTAATACACTTGCTTTAATTAATCAGCAACACTGGTATGACATATCACTCACGGTGAAAATTATTTACTAAAACACTCCCCTGCACCGTGAGAGAAAGACAACAATTTTTTAAATCTACACGACTGATATTCACAAACTTCCCTCTCAAGCCCATGTTTGACCATGACAAATCTAGTAGATGAAATCTACAAAGATGGCACAAACTCAACATCACCAATTCAGATTGAGCTCTGATACTATATTGAATACAACATTAGGCCAAATCAAACCTAACGGCCAAGAGAGAGCAATTATTTATAGATTTCGAGTTCACAAATTTATGTCCAACAAATTTGAGCACTCATTGTTTTTCTGCTATTTGGCATAATTTTTAGAGTTAAGAACCTAATCACAGTACCAAGTTTGCACCATGTTTTTAGGTGTCCCAGGTTTAAATTATTGCTAATCACAGTCCCAAGTTTGCACCATATTTTTAGGTGTTCCAGGTTTAAATTATTGCTAATAGGTGTCTTAGGTTTACTTTTATTTTTTTTTCTCTTTTTTTTAATACTTTTGTTGTTGATTTTATAATCATTGATTCATCAAATTAAAAAAAAAAAAAAAAAACAGACAGAAAATCAAGAAGTAACGGAAACAAAACATGTAATATATATTAGCAATAATTTAAACGTAGAACACCTAAAATCAGCATAGTGCAAACTTAGAATTGTGATTAGATTCTTAACCTAATTTTTATGACTATGCAGCACGCGTCAAATGTCAACTCGAGACATCGGCTATCCGGATGAAGCACTTTACAGATCGGACTATTCTACAACGAAAAATAAATAATTTTGTTGGAATAGACAGACTCTAATATAGGCATTTCTTCAAGCAAATACAGGCTATTGAACTCTAATGAAAAAGTGATTCATCACAAGTAATGCAAGAATCATATGTCAGAATCTGAAACTGAAGAGAATGGAAACAAATGTATACATGCTGAAAACACGGTTCCCGTCGTCACTGAACAAGCTAATAAACTAACACTAAACCATGATTTTCCTCCCACAAAGCAGAGAATTTCACTACGCGTCCTATTGCTTTCCAATTTTGCAGAATCTCAAACACCATCAATCATTGTTCTCGATAAGCTCTCTTGCCTCTTTTGGATATATATTATATATCATGTAGTGAAAGGCATGAAGATATAATATATCGATGCTTACATGGCACGTACAGCTTTCTTGATCTGTAAGGCGCCGTGTGTCTATGAAACCTTCAAGAGCTCATGGAAAGCCTCCTGTGGAATATCAACGGATCCGACTCGTTTCATCCGCTTCTTTCCCTCCTTTTGTTTCTCCAACAGCTTCTTCTTCCGCGTAATATCGCCTCCATAACACTTGGCGAGGACGTTCTTTCTCATTGCCGATAGTCTGTAAACAAACAACCACTTAGAGATCTTAGCCGATAAAATCCAACTCAAATTAGATCATCACAGCAGATAAATAAATCTCAAAGTTATCATTGAATAATTGACAATGATCAAGTTTCTCAATTTGGTCAATTATTGTAAAATGTTTGGGACCAATAAACCAATTTCTGTAAAGTCCAAACTTGTTGGTGAAAGAATGTTTGAAATGTTTTTTTCTAGACCAATGAGTGTCCAGATTTTCCAAAAGCTAGAGCTTGTATGAGAATTCGTGGTTTAACATTATATTATCTTCCATACATTGAATAGCCAAGAGAAGGAAGGATTCAAACTTACGTCTCTCTGGCGACAATCTTGGACCCGATTGCAGCTTGTATTATGATCTCAAACATTTGCCTATCAAAATGAAACCATACATGAGTGACTAATGATGAAAACATTGGCTAACAACATAATGCAGCAAATAATATATAAGTACCTGTCTATGAATTTCTTCAGCTTTTCCACAAGTTCACGGCCAACTCTCTGAGCCTTTTGAGTGTGGACGATAGTAGCCATTGCATCAACGGCTTGCCCATTTAAGAGGACGTCAAGCTTCACCAAATCTGACTTTTGATAGCTGTGATAATCACAATCATGGCACTTGTCAATGAGGAATATATCTGAGTCTAAAAATTGCCAAAAAAAAAAAATCCATAGCTATGAATTCACCAGTATAAATGAAATATATTTAATAGGAAAATTTTGCAAAATATATGTTTTCCTTAACGCAAAGAGAGACTTACTCTGCATCTTCATAGTCAAATGATGCATATCCTGAAGTAAGACTCTTCAATTCGTTGTAGAAGTCGACGACAATTTCCCTCAAAGGCATCCTATACTTCATAAAAGCCCTTTGACTGCATAAATAAGTACTCAGTGTGATTAGTTAGTAGGAAAGAGAACAGCTTGAATATTTCACGAACCTAGAGTTTGTTTGCACAAGTCATTTTTTTAAATAAAAAAAAAAATTAACAAAAAAAACTTCTTAATAGCAATATTACAATAGGGTTTTTCTTTTTCCTAACTGGAAATGAAGCAATAAAAGTATAAGTGGAACATACCTGTCTATAAAAGAATATTCCAGTTGCTGACCCCTTCTTTCAGAGCAAAGGGTAATAACAGATCCAACATACCTTCAAGTAATGTATGAAATGCAGATTGATTGAGTATAGACCAGATTCTATCTTACAGAGAAGCAAGTAGATTTGATGCAAGGGAAAATGAGAGCTTACTCACTAGGGATAATGATTGTGGCTAGTACTGTCGGTTCCCAACAAGCAGTTACTTTGTTTTTTGGATTTGACGGCAAAGAGGCGGGATTCTGAACTTCTAGTTTACTGTAAAAGGCATCAACCCATTAATCTGATATAGCTGCTAAACCATATGCTATGTATGATCACTGAGAGAGAATGTATAGCTTTTTACCTTCCGTCAGAGTATTCAAAAATATACGGTACAGTTGGAACTGTTGATATAATATGTGCTCCATACTCCTGCAATAATTCACATTACTAATGATTATGATATTTCAATCTGTTATATCAGTAAAATCATCATACTGAGTATCTTGACTCTTGACATGCATGATGCATCACTATCTCCTAGTATGCTATGATGATTAAAACAGGGTCTTATGAAAGTTTTGAACACCATAAATTACAATAAGATGAAGTAAAAAGAAAATCACCTGCTCAAGCCGCTGATGAAAAACATCCATGTGAAGCAAACCCAGGAAACCACACCTATCGAGACACCCACGTGCACATTATCAGTTGTTGTGAGTGATTAAGTTTTTAAATTTTAGCACCAAACGAGCAAAAGCAGGGTTTTTAAAGTATGAGCCACAGGAACCTGAAACCAAGACCAAGGGCTGTACTACTCTCTTTGGTGATGGAGACACTTGCATCATTGCATGTAAGTCTCTCTATAGCATGATTTAAAGCCTCAAAGTCAGATCCATCAGCTGGATAGAGACCAGAGAATACCATATGCTTTGCAGCCTTGAAACCTAGTCCATTGAAGATGCAAGAGGTAAGATAATGGGAGAGCTACAAATACAGGAGAAACACAATAAGAGTACACAATTAAAGCCGCTAATCACCCTAGCCTTCCTTAAAGTAACTACAGAAAGAACGACAGTGGAAAAATAACAACAGCATTGTCTGATTAATATGGAAGCAACAAATGAATTTACCAGGAAGTGGCTCCACAACAGTTTTGTTATGGTGCAGAGTGTCTCCTATTCGTGCTTCTTTTGTCGAACGCATTCCACTAACAATATACCCCACTTGGCCCGTCAAGAGGACTCCTGTGGAGATCAGTTCTGGATGCATGATACCAACATCGAGAATTTCATAGGATTGGCCCGTTGCAGCTGATGAAATCTTATCCCCTTTGCGAAGAACACCATCAACAACAGCTACGTGGCAAATGACTCCTTTATACTCATCATAATAGGAATCCAGTAGAAGCATACGCAGAGGTAAACTACCCTTTCCACGAGGAGGAGGTAAGCGCTCAATAACAGCGGGAAGCACATGTTCAAGGCCCTGTCCTGTCTTTGCAGAAGTAAGAAGTGCATCACTCGCGTCAAGATCAAACATGGACTTCAACTGTGCTTTAACACGATCTGGGTCAGCAGTTGGCTGATCAATTTTGTTTATCACAGGTATTATCGACAGCTCATACTCGAATGCAAGATAAAAGTTGGCCACTGTTTGTGCCTGAACACCCTGGGCAGCATCAACAACCAAAAGTGCACCTTGGCAAGCTGCAAGTGATCTTGAGACTTCATAGCTAAAATCAACGTGACCAGGTGTGTCAATAAGATTCAGCAGGTATCTTCCCGATTTATGCTCATCACGAGGAGCATGGACTTGGGAACCATGATTGAAGAACATAGTTGCAGTTTGAGCTTTCACAGTGATTCCCCTTTCTCTCTCTACCTAATAAGATAGGTCAATTTCAATCACATGAATCAATTAGCAACTTTTGGAAACCCAGTACCACCAATTGAATACAGGCTTCTGCAAAGCAAATATAAACAAACTACACTTGGAATACCAAATTGACTCATTCAAGCATTTAAAAAACGCAACTTTTGATTAACCATCCACAATATCAGACGCATAGAAGCAGAAGCGGGCATTATTCACATACCTGCAGTTTGTCGAGGTACTGGGGCTGACCATGGCCTTTCTTGATGGTGCCAGTGAGCTCCAGGAGCCGGTCAGCGAGAGTGGACTTGCCGTGATCGACATGGGCAATGATGGAGAAGTTCCGAATCTTTTCAGGCGGGTACTGACTCAAATCAATGACACTGTCCTTGGCGTTTGACCGAGAGCAGAAACCATAAGTGGAGCTAAAATGGTGACTGCTGAGCGGGTGCCTGCGGGAAATTAAGTCCAAATTGGGAAACGAGGAGACGAGTTTGGATGATTTCAGGGCTCGAGAAGCTCGACGCAGAGAACTCATCGGAGGGTAGGGAAGCCGACGAACATAGACGGCGGCGCCGACGGCTGGAGAGGGAAAATCACGAACGGGGGGATGTACAACTTTTCAGCTTGCAGCACAATTACGACGCCGATTCTTCTTCCTTTTCGGACAGAAACACACACAGGCCGAATCGATTCGGTCCGACTCAACCAGTCCAGCAATGCACCACCTCGAATTCCGCCCCTTACCGTCTCACTTATAAATGGGCCTCCGAAATAAACTGAGACCCATTCATTGATAAGACCATTGCTTTGTCTGTTCAAGGAAATTGTGAATTTCCCATACTATTCGTCCATCTGAAGAGTTAAAGTTATTTGATTTGCCATTAAGTACACATTAGCGATAAGGGCTAGCTAATTTGTTCTTAAGTTTATTTAAATTTGAATTTATGACCATCGGATCAATATCTATAAAACTCTCTCCGCTGAAAAGAAGATAGAGATGAAGTATGCACGATTTTCGATACTTTAATCCAATGATCATAAATTTAAGTTTAAATAAATTTGACAACAAATTAGCCAACCCAACGATAAGCTATATGTTTAGATCGTGAAATAGTAATATGAATAGAGAATGGGAATCCATATATATTGATGTTTGGGTGTGGAATAAGGATTTTTAATTCTTACTTAACTTTGAGGGAATAGTCAATCTTATCAAATCTCAAGAATGACTGACCATTCCAAAATACAATTAAACTCAAATTGCCCATTATTTAAGTCGGCACCTAGTTTATTGTTTAGGTAAGATAAGTAAAAAACAAATTATTAAAGTATCACTCTTCTCTTAACGTAAATTAAAATTAAAATCATTATAATGTTGAATTTGATATGTCAAAGCATTGTCTTGTGAAACATGATGTCTCGCACCTACACTGAAGTCACCCTTTTGTTTGTTACTATTTTTTCAAAAGCAACATTGTGAGCAGTTCATATAATAATAATAAACTAGATTTTGCTGGGTTAATTACTAGTATTAATTGAGTTTTTTCAAACGATAAACCGATATTTTTTAAAAAATAAACTCAATTTAATTGATTTTTTTCATGAAAATCGAACACGTAACATCCACATAATGTATTAGAAGCTATGTTGATTTGCCCATCCTGTCTAACATGAACAAGCATGATCTGATTCTTAACTATGCAGTTTTGTAACTTTTTAATATAAAAATCAATGTAGTTTGCATTTTGCTATGTTTGTAAAATTAAATTTTATTTTGGAAAACACTTAAAAGTTGAGTTTTTTTTTTTATTTACCGTTTTCACTTTATTTTTTAACAAAAATCAATTGAAATTTTAACTGAATACATAATATATTATTTTTACTGATAACAATGTTAATTTGACGACCTCGCGTCATAATAAAACGCGTCATCCGACTATTATGTGTAATTTTCTTTATATTTTAATAGTGAATAAATATAATTCACGTTTTCTTATATACATTTGATTATTTGATACTTTTTTCAATTTATATTATATTTTGACAAATATTTAAAATTCAACTTATTGTTATAAATTATAATTCATTTTTCCTTCATAACTTCACTCGTTTCATATTTCATTATCTGTCGGACCCTAAAAATCCGACCTAAGGCAAATTACATTTTGAAAAACGCGGATTTTGAAAGAGTCGCCACTAGTTAATTAAGATTTACTAGAATCCTAAATTACCTCAGCGAATAACGAGTTAAACACCTAGGCATTAAATCAATCTACGATCATAAATTCGAGTTCGGGGGTTCTATTACGAATTAAAAATATAATTTTTAACTACGCCCTTTCGGTACTCAATTCACTTAATTTGCCAATTGTTAATCAATTATAAATCAATTCTAAACATAAACAACAATAAAAACATATGCAATTAAATCGACGCGAACTAATATGACGAATATACACAATTAACCATTTATCGCTTAATTAATTTAAACTAATCAAAATTTAACACTATTTACGTCAAATTAATTCTACCAATGTACCATGTACTTAAAAATAATAAAATATGTAGTGTTGCAATATGTGGTCAGTATTATTTGACTATAGTTAAATTAAAACCCAACCTAGTTATCCTATAATAATAATAAAAAACATAATAAATAAACAAATAAATAAACAAATAAATAATGAAAAAAAAAATAAAAAAACAAAGAACAAAAAAAACAGCAACTGACGAGGGGAAGCCTCACCTGCAGGGAGCGGAGATCACATCCGGCAAGGGAGGACTCCACGGGGCGGACGGCGAGGATGGTCTGAGCGGACGGAGCTCCGGCAGGGGTCTTCGGTGAGGCAAGGTGGAGCACGGTGGCGGACGACGTTGGTGGGCGAGGCAAGGCCGACACAGTGGTTGGCTAGGAAGGCCGGCCAGATTCCATGGTTGCCGGTGGAGGGAGAAGACAAAGGGCGAAAAAAAAAAAAAAACTTTTATTTCACTAGGAGACAAAAATGCACGAACTTCGAGACCAAATGTTTATTATTTTCTGTTGTGTCTTTTACATGTAGCTAGGATCCCCTATTTATACTAATCTAAGCTAGAACTAATTAAGCAGTGAATTACACTGATTTATTCTTCTAATAAATGCTAAACATTTTGAACATTAAATACAAATATTCAGAAAATATACTCTGCAATAAATACAGATAACTATCCTAATTTAAACTAAATATTTTTAGCAACTCTGTGACCTTCCATATTTAAATACTTCATTTTTTAAGCGTGTTACACATAACATTTTTGAACGTATTATATACGTGTCGCGCGTACCAAAATTAGGTGTTTACATTATCTTTACCCAAAAATTTTTTATTATAGTTTATGGCACAACAATATTAGTTTATTTTCCTCTTCCCTTGAATGTATTTATTGGTAATTAGTTATTATTTACATTGTGAACATACCAATGAATATACTATGTTCAAGTTTAATATAATTCACATGGTTTGTTATTACTTTTTACGCCTTCTGTGTGTATTTCATTGTACGGTGTCGCTATTATTTTCAAATAAGGGATATCTAATATAGTATCAACCGAAGTTTAATCTTGCAATATAGTGTAATGGTTTAACGATTCACATTTTGATAAGAGGTATTGAGTTTAAATTCCGCCTGAGCTTTGGAAAAACGCCTTTGACCAACACTTTATCGCTTAGAGCACTTTGAATGGTAATTCCTAGTTTTTAGTTTCCGATTCCATTTTGTAAATTTGTGAGGAGTTCCTAATTTTTAGTTTCATTTACAGTTGGTTCCTACTAGTAATGATTAAATAGGAACTATACAATCCAATGGGAGTTCCTTGTTCCAAAATAAGAGTTCCTAGTTCCAATATTTGTCACTGGACAGTGTGACTAGGATTATAAATATTATCGTGTAAATAGTGAAGTAGTACAGTTCCTATTACCGTATGGTGATTGAGCGCCGTAAATGGAAGCCCGTTAATATGTCTATGTTACCTAAGAAATTAGGTAAATGTCTGATTAGGGAAATTTGGTTTGACCCAAATCTCAATTGACATGAGAGGCCCAAAATTGGGCCTCCCTTATACACCATAGGCCGGCCGAAACTTAGGATATGGCAATGTGGACTTTTGTCCACTTTGCTCCTCCTATAAATAAGAGGTTTTGGGATTTTATTAAGGTAATTCACAATTCCTCATTTGTGGTGATTTGAGAGAAAAACCGTCCTCCCTAAACACTAGTTTCGGCCGTACCTACACCAACACATAGGGTGTGCCAATTTGCTTTGAGCAAAACACTCCGGAGATCTGTCTCTGCTAAGAATCGATCAGAGGCTTTGCTGTGGAGACTATACCGCGTAGGGCTTCCTTAATAAGAACCTCTACCGGTTCCGTCCGGTGGATCGAGAACTCCCTCAACAAGATCTTGGGACTACGGAAAATGTTTAAGGTATGTGCACATCTTCCGCTGCGTAATTCTGATTACTAGCATGTACCTTGTTTATGTTTCCGTAGTATTTAGCCTCGTAATCCAACAGTGGTATCAGATCCTGTGTTAGGAGTTCATAATTTTGATAAATTGATGATTCTTGATTTTAATGTGTTGGCCAAAATTTTAAAGAACGGAAATTTAAAATTTCCGATTTTTATAGTTGTTAGTGCCGAAATTTTCATGATGTTCTTAGTAAAATTTGATGTTCATGATCTTCAAGAAAAATGTGACTTTTATCAAAATCAAACATTGGATTGTAGATCTTATTAAAATTTGATCTTGAAATTTAACCATTTAATTCCAATATGTGCTTCGGCCGAACCCTAGGGGAATTGACAAGGTAATTTTTTTTAATTTCTTAGGCCCCAAGATTCAATATTTCGGCCGAAATCGACTATAATATTGTTTACCATATTTTAATTTTTATTAAAGGTGAAGATATATCTATAATTGAAAATATATGGATATGTTTACACTAATATATAGAAATATATATTTATTTATTGTCAATATCTTTAATAGAGAAACAAATATATATGACCGAAATTTATATATATATATATATATTGTTGATTGATTTACATCTTATAGATAGAATCTTGACAATAAATATATATATATATATAGATGTGGCCGAAATTTTATATATATATATATATATGCAATATTGGAAATTATTTTACATAATTAATATTTCTTGGTGGCTAAGTTAAGTTTTTAGTGAACTTTATAACCCCATTAGCCCACAATATTATTTCGGCCGAACCCTATGGGTTTATTGGGCCGGTCCAATTTGCAAAACCGGAGAGGATTAAACAGAACAGGGTTTTCTTAATCGGTTCGACCTTGTCGGGTTGGGTCGAACCGGGGTAACTAAGTGGACCTAACCGAACCGATTTTGAGTGTTGAACCGAGCCGAAATCCTATTTTATCGAACTGGTTCGGACCGAACCAGATTTTAAATAAAATCGGACCGAACCTGAACCAGATTTATTGGACCGAACCGGATTGAACCGAAATTGACGAACCAAACCGGATTTTTCAAAATCAAATTCAAGTCAATTAATAAAATGGGATGGTCAAGTTTTAAAATCCAAATTTTTTCGAACTTGAAATAATCTACATAGTGCTTGAAGGTTTAAAATTTTCACGTTTTGTTTACACCCTAATGCCTAGTTTCGATTATAGGGATGGATCCCGGAAATGCATGATTTAGACACTGGATTAATTAGAGGGTTGAATTGCAATTGTTTACTTTTCGTCACATATATTTATTAGAACTGTTGTCCTGACTATGTTAAGCTAGTTGGATGTTGGGGCAGAGCCCTGGTTAAATATATGGTTTGCGCACTAGGACAGACATGTTGTGATGGTTGCGATTGCCTAGGATTCATGTCTAGAAACACGCATGATTAATTGTAAGCATGAATTGCAACTCATCCCCTAATATTTAAAATGTTTTTTTTAAACAAAAGCTAGTCGCCAAATATGCATGTTTGATGTGGAAGTTTCATGTATGACACGTATGCTTGAATGTCGAGGATGTAGCTGCATGTTATAGTTTACTTAGAAAGTAGAATTATATATGTGCTAGCATGAGTTCCTCGGTACATTAGACGCATGACGCGTATGCATGATATGTGGTTTGGATGATGAATTTGGCTTGCTATGATAATTTACTTGTGAAGTAGAATTGTATATGCATGCGTTAGTTCATCGGAACATATTTCAAATACAAAAGGGCCTTGGGAAAGCCAAAATCGGGTATGCTTATTTTAAAATTCCTGTTCCGATAATTTGCGAATAAAACTGTTTTAAGAGACTGATCTATTGGATTGAAGATGATGGTAATGTGAACTCTTTCACGAACCCCCTTCCCTCGGTGTACTGGCGCTCAGTTGGTTTAGATGGCCAATGAATCATTTTTTGTCATATTCCATCTTAATAGATATCTGATGTATGCAATTCTTTCTAAAAATGTTATTGTCTCCCTGATTGTGCATGATTATCAATGTGTTAGTAACGAATTACAGCATAGATGGCTTCATCATGTGCTAATGAGCTTTTGATTGAGACGAACTACGACTCGTGGAGCAAACGCGTCAGTACACTGCTGGAAGGTCAAGGTCCTATAGACCACATTCAAAAGAAAATGAGCTGCCCAGATGATGGTCTCACTAAGGGACTAGCATTCGCCCATTTCCAGTGGGAGCAAGATAACAAGAAAGCTAAGGAGATACTGTCGTCTGAGATGTCTCATTACTTCCATGCCGAGTATAAGAATGTTCCGATAACAAAGGAAATCTGGGATGCACTCTTCCTGAAATACGGAAGTGGCATAGCAGTTATACTGCACCCACTTATACCAGCTATGGAAGATTGTCTAAACAACAACAGCAAAAGTGTACTTGAAAAGGTATACGAACTCCTCCGCATGTGGAAACCATTAGAAGAAGAAAATCAGGTGGATGAATGGGATAAAATTCAAGCCACCATTGGGATTCTCCCGAGGTCTTGGAGAGCAGCTAAGGCTTTATTGACTATTAGTAGTTCGTGCTAGATCTTGCATCTGTCCTGAAATTGATCGAGGTGGAAGAAGCTCGATTAGCATCAATGTCGAAAGACACAAAGATGTCAGGACAAGCTGGGCAGAGAAAGAGGAAGAACAGGAATAAGGGGAAGAAACAACAGGTTGTCGACGATAAAAAATTGTCTAAGCCTAAACAGGGCAGTCTCAGATTAAAATCCGAGATAGTCTGTGGGAACTCCAGCCCATGTCGCATAGGCGATGGTGCAGGATCCAGCAAATCGCACCCTAAAAAGGTACATGATGTTGGTTATGTTATGGAAGCTTTAGATCCTCAACCGTTATGTTAACTAACTCAAATCCTTCTTGGATTCTTGATTCAGGCGCAACGGACCACATAGCCAACGACAAAGGACTATTTACCAAGTTTAGACGATTGCCAAAGGATTCTAAGAAGATATAGATTGGCGACAACTCACATGTTGAAGTCATAGGAGTAGGTCTATGAACAATGGCAGGACCATACTTCTTGAAAATGTCCTTTATGCTCCAAGAATCCGTAAAAATGTTGTTTCTATTTCTGCTCTTATGAATAATAACTTTTTTATCATTTGAGAAGACCCTTGTTCGGATAAATAAAGGCAACGTCTTATATGGACATGCACTTTCCTCTAATGGTCCCATTATCATGGACTTGAATGGTAGTATAAATTCGAATAGAATGTATGCATTATCTTCCAGGGAAGCAGAAACTGACGCGGCCGGATGGCATGCGAGGCTCTGACATATAAGATATGATAGGGTTCAGTCGTTAGCTCGACAAGGGACTCTTGCCATGACTGTTTAGCTGGAAAGTCCACCCGCAAGCCATTTGGCGAAGCACAACGAGCCGAGTACCCATTGCATCTGATTCATTCTGATGTATGTGGACCAATGAACATAACCGCTAGGAGTGGTAAACGATACTTCATGACTTTCATAGACGACTTTACCCGTTATGGGTTTACTCATTTGATTACTCGCAAATCTGAAGTTATAGATTGCTTTATAAGTTTTCTAAAGCTCGTAGAGAATCAGCATGAGCGAAAGGTGAAAACCTTACGCGCTGATAGAGGTGGAGAATATCTCTCTATTGAGTTTAATAAGTTGTGCAAAGAAAGGGGAATTTCTCGTCAAACGACAATCCCAAACACTTCGCAACAAAATGGTGTGGCTGAACGTCGTAATCGAACACTCCTGGACATGGTCAGAACTATGATGTCGCAAGCACAACTACCAATCTCCTTTTGGGGAGACGCATTGTTGACTGCCACTCATATAGTAAACATTGTTCCGACAAAAGCGGTAGACTCGACACCATACGAGTTATGGACTGGTAGAGAGTTAGACCTTACCAGGCTGTGACCGTGGGGTTGCGCGGCCTATACACATACATCTAATAGCCGTTTTGGCCAGCTGGGACCCAGAGGAATAAAGAGTATCTTCGTAAGGTATTCAGAGAACTCTAAGGGTTATGTATTTGTGTCAGCTCAAGAAAATGGTGACATGGTCGAACATGAGTCCAGAGACGTTACATTCCTTGAGGACGAATTTCAAACGTTTGGTGAAATGGAAATAGACGAAGTCTTGATCGAATTGGAGCATTATAAGATAATAGTCAGGTCCCACTTACTTCGAGTGGGAGATTTGAGGCAGCAACGCAATTGAATGAAATGGTAAATGAAGATGGAGAGATTTTCATAGTAAATCCAGTGGGAGGAGCCAATCCTACCACACAAATCACTTTTGCTGCAGGTGCGAATCAAGTTGAACATGATAATCACGTAGCCGGACCGCTGGATGAAAATCCAATAATGCCACAACTACCCATTGTTCCCAGTGGGAGTGGATCAACCAACTTGGTTCCAGGTCCCAGTGATCAAGGAATAAATCTCGGAGGTAGAATCCCGAGACCGAGAGGTCGTCCAAGAAAAGTTGTAGGTCAATGTTCTAGCACTTCCCTTGTTCCCAGTGGGAGTGATGCTCCGATAGCAAGCATTATTCCGAGTGGGAGCAACGTTCAGACTCTAGATGTGATAAACGAGCCTAGACGAAGTCAAAGGCATCGAACTTCTCCCAAGAAGTATCCCATCGTGAATGGTGAAATATTCACCCTAACCTCTGTTGACGAACCGGTAACGGTTCAACAAGCGTTGAAAGGACCTCAAGCGAATGAATGGAAGAAAGCAACAGAGGAAGAGATTGCCTTAATGAAAGCCAATTCGGTATGGTCTTTAGTTGATTTACCTGCTAACCGCAAGGCTATAGGGGCTAAGTGGGTTCTGAAACTGAAACTCACTGCTAATGGAAATGTCGAGCGATACAAAGCTCGACTAGTTGCGAAAGGATACACGCAGCTTCACGGAGTCGACTTTGATGAGACATACTCACCGAATGTGCGGTACACCACTGTCAGGGCAATCCTAGCCCTGGTCGCATGCCTCGATCTAGAGCTGCACCAAATGGATGTTAAGACCGCATTCCTCCACGGAAACCTGGAGGAAGAGATCTATATGGAGCAACCGGAGGGTTTCATTACTCCTGGTAACGAACATAAAGTTTGTAAACTCCAAAGATCAATTTACGGTCTTAAACAATCGTCTCGGCAATGATACCGCGGATTCCATGAGGAAATCGTTGGAAACGGATTCGTGAATCTCCAAGAGGATCCATGCGTGTATACAAAGACCTCTAGGTCTAAGTACGTCATCTTAACTTTATACGTGGATGACATACTCATTGCTGCGAACGATGTGAGTTTCATGCATGAATCGAAGTCCTGGTTGGCATCTGTGTTTGAGATGAAAGAAATGGGAGAGGCAACGTACATCTTGGGCATTAAGATTTCTAGAGATCATGTCGCCCGGAGGTAGTGTCTATCTCAGGAAGCCTACATCAACAAACTGTTGAAAAGGTTTAGATTACAAGATGCCAAACCTGTGTAAACACCGGTAGTATTCACGTGCGCGTTGTCAGAGCGCGACGACCTGAAGAACCAGCAAGAGCGTGAACAAATGAGGAGTGCAGAGTATTTAAGCATGGTCGGAAGTCTCATGTACGCCATGCTTTGAACTCGTCCGGACATATGTTACAATGTGGGCCTAGTAACAAAATTCCAATCAGACCCTGGCTATCAACATTTAAAAGCTCTAAAGCAAATCATGCGATATCTGAAAGGTACTGCCGACTACGTACTTTGCTATGAGGGATGGAAGTTAGAATAGACCGAATTTAGTGACGCCGACCATGGTGGCGATCCAGACGATCGTAAGTCCACCACAGGAGGAGTGTTTCTCATTGCTGATGCCGCCATTTCATGGACGAGCAAGAAGAAATCCTGAGTCACCCTGTCTACAATGGAATCAGAATTCGTTGCTCTCTCCAAAAATGCAAAGGAAGCGGTCTGGCTGAAAAGGCTTCTTACTGCGCTACTTAATGGCGATGTCGGGAGTAAACCTGTGTGAAGGTGTTCTCTGACAGTTAGGCAGCCATTGCGGCAGTAAAGAATCCAAAGTACCACAGTAGGACTAAACACATTGATGTGAAATATAATTATGCTAAATCAATGGTAGAAGATAATATAATCACTTTAGAGTACTCGCCCACTGATGACATGGTAGCAGACCCATTAACTAAACCATTACGCAAAGAGACATTTGAAAAGCATGTTAAACTACTTGGATTGCGTAGGGTTTAAATGTGGGCGTGTGTTTGTGATAACATTTTGATAATTGAAAGTTACATTTTTGATAAATGAGAGAATTGCAATTCGAGTTTATGATTCATCGACGTCATAATGTTTAATTACATCGGATTTTACTGTCTATAAACTAAGTCGTAGGAAGACGCAATCCTCTGCCTAAATTATGTCGAATGTGGGCCTTGCCTTGTCACACGGGCACGGTCGTCTTGTAGGAGAGGGGGACCTCTACCGCAGCAAGACTGTCTAAGAACCAGTTGGATAAACATGGTTACGCAAAACGATCATTTGGTTTCGGAGTAACACGACATGATCTTCATTTTGCACATCGCCGGTGATGAACTGTGTTCGTCATTAACCACATTCTGGGCCAGATGAAAATATGCGATAGCATCATTGACATATCCCACGCCTGACGTTGTTCAGGTATGCTATCGACGCGTGATTCATACTACGCGTGCCATGTTCGACCACGGGGTCATGCCCGGTTGTGCTAGGTAGAATCCTTGAGATTTGGATGGGCAAAAAATTCTTCACCTCGAGCATGTGATTGATCCCAGGAGCCTTATGAAGAGGCGCCCGAAGTATCCTCATGGACTAAGAACTCATATCTAACGTCAAGTTCAATGTTTGCTTCCCAGCGTATGAGCGCAGTGCTGAAGAAAAAGGCCAAGTTACCACGTCTTTGAAACCTGTTGGGTCTGACTAAGGGTATGAGCGATGGGGATGGTCAAGTTCACATGTAATTCACAGACTCTTGTATTCACTAGGTGGCCACCAACCAGATATTAGTTCAAGGTTGTGAATACTTGTACGGATGTGTTGGGTTTGTCTAGAATTAGTTGGTTAGGTCCACTAAGCAATTTAGCCCGTTAGCTATTTTAGGTAGCAATTAGTGTATATATAGATATAGATATATATAACTGTTTTGATTTGTTATATATATATATATATAGTTAGTGGCGGTGGATTTGCTATATATATAGGGTTAATTGCTGCACGTGAGAGAGAGTTGAAGTGTGGAGTAGTCTTCTAGGACAAGAGTGAGACAAATCAACGTGGGCATTAGGGTTCTCAAGGGCTTCAAGTAATCAACAGATTATAGAGTTTTGGGGCGTGAGTTAATTTGTCCGAGGTTTAGGCGAGTGGTGTTAATTTAGAGCGTGTAATAGGTCTCTACATGTATTGTGAGAGTGAATGCTCTATGTGGTCTCGTCTTGTAACCCTCCAGTGTTGATTGTGCTAGTGAAGTGGTGCTCCTCCTTTGCCCGTGGACATAGGTCGCGTTGACCGAACCACGTTAAATTCTTGTGTTCTTTATTGCTTTCTTTTAATCCGTTTGTGAGTGTTGAGAGAATCGATCCTAACAACTGGTATCAGAGCTAAGGAGATTCAACACGATCACTGAAGATGGAGTTGTCGAAGGCTGGAATAGAGAAGTTCGATGGAAATGATTTTGGTTTCTGGAAGATGCAGATTGAAGATTATTTGTACCAGAAGAATCTGTACGAACCCCTGTCTGGGGAGAAACCGGAATCCATGACGGAGCAACAGTGGAAACTCAAGGATCGACAAGCCCTGGGGCTGATCCGGTTGTGTCTGTCCAGGAACGTTGCGTTCAACATCGTCAAGGAAACATCGACGGCAGGCGTGCTGAAGGCGTTGGCAAACATGTACGAGAAACCATCGGTGATGAACAAGGTATATCTGATGCGTAGATTGTTCAATTTACAGATGGTTGAAGGTGGTTCTGTTGCTGAACATATTAATGCTTTTAATATGATTGTGTCGCAACTGAGTTCTGTTGAGATTAATTTTGAGGATGAGGTTAAAGCTTTGATTTTGTTGTCATCTCTGCCCGAGTCGTGGGATACTATTGTTTCCGCAGTTAGTAGTTCCCGTGGATCTGAGAAGCTGAAGTTTGATGAAATCCGAGACGTTGTTCTTAGCGAAAGCATTCGCAAAAGAGAAATTGGTGAGTCATCAGGAAGTGCTTTCAGTGTTGACAGAAGGGGGAGAAGTAAATCAAAGGGTTCTAATCAGTATGGACGCTCAAAATCAAGAAACAGAGGAATACCACAAGGAACATGTTGGAATTGTGGTGAAGAAGGCCACTATCGATCTGATTGTCCGAAGTCAAATAAGAAGAATCACGAACCTGGCTATGATAGTGATTCTGTGAATTCAGCAGAAGACATTGGGGACGTGTTAACCCTCAGTGTGGACAGCTCACTTGAATCCTGGATTGTGGATTCTGGAGCGTCGTTTCATTCGTCTCCGAGTAAGAAGTTGTTCCGAAATTTCAAGTCAGGAAAGTTTGGAAAAGTGTATCTTGTTGACAACAAGGTGTTGGAGATCGAAGGAAAGGGGAATGTCTGCATTCACAGTCCAGCGGGAAATCAGTGGACATTGGAAGATGTCAGGTACATTCCAGGTCTCAAAAGGAATCTGATCTCGGTTGGTCAGTTGGATCGCACAGGTTATGCAGCAGAGTTTGTGAATGGTTCGTGGAAGATCAAGAAGGGTGCTATGGTTGTAGCACGGGGCCTTAAATCTGGAACCTTGTACACCACTGAAGGGTGTGTAAACGCGGCCGCTATTCAGAAGAGTGCATCCAGACAGATGAGTGTTAAAGGAATGAAGATGCTGGTGAAGAAAGGAGCTTTAGAGGGCCCGAAGTGTGTTGACAAGGGACTCTGTGAAAGCTGTATTACGGGGAAGAAGAAACGAGTCAGTTTCGCGATGACCCCAAGGGAGCCAGAGATCAAGTCAGAGGTAGATCCAGTAACATCTGGGCAGGTGTTGAGGAGATCATCCAGGACTACCAGGCCAACTGACAGGTATTCACCTTCGTTAAACTACCTGTTGTTGACGGATAATGATATGGGAAGACAGAGTGTCTTGAAGAAGGTGGAGTTGGAGGTTGGTTGCTCTTCTGGTCAGAAAGAGCATGTTGTTTCTACTCCAGATCGGTTAGTCCGGGACAGGGACAGGAAACTGGTCAAGTTTGAAGACTTGGAGGCATGTTGCCTCAGTGTAGCGAAAGCTGAGACCGAGCAACATTTGAGCTCGGTTAGGATCTTGCGGAGATCGAGTTAGGCCCGTCGGGGGCCTTGGCAAAGGAGGTAGCGGACCATGGAGCATGCTAGCAAGGTGGAGCTATGAAGAATACAAGTTGAGGTGGAGCTTTGGAGAATTCAAGACAAAGGTGGAGATTGTTGGGTTTGTCTAGAATTAGTTGGTTAGGTCCACTAAGCAATTTAGCCCGTTAGCTATTTTAGGTAGCAATTAGTATATATATAGATATATATATATATATATATAGTTAGTTAGTGGCGGTGGATTTGCTATATATATAGGGTTAATTGCTGCACGTGAGAGAGAGTTGAAGTGTGGAGTAGTCTTCTAGGACAAGAGTGAGACAAATCAACGTGGGCATTAGGGTTCTCAAGGGCTTCAAGTAATCAACAGATTATAGAGTTTTGGGGCGTGAGTTAATTTGTCCGAGGTTTAGACGAGTGGTGTTAATTTAGAGCGTGTAATAGGTCTCTACATGTATTGTGAGAGTGAATGCTCTATGTGGTCTCGTCTTGTAACCCTCCAGTGTTGATTGTGCTAGTGAAGTGGTGCTCCTCCTTTGCCCGTGGACGTAGGTCGCGTTGACCGAACCACGTTAAATTCTTGTGTTCTTTATTGCTTTCTTTTAATCCGTTTGTGAGTGTTGAGAGAATCGATCCTAACAGGATGCCTTGGAGAAGTATTCCTATGTGGAAACTGGGCAATTGGAGAATTAATAGTTGACCTAGGATACAGTGCGATACAATTTGATGTTTTTTAACAAGTTGATTTGAGATAAGGAATCAACGTTCCGCGGGCAATACAACACTCCTAACAGATGAGTAGCACGATGCCCGTCGTATCCTCCGGTCGCACGGCGAACCTCGTATGAACTATTTGTAAGAATATATATTTAATGTTACAATATATATTCTAATTATGTGTCCAGATAAATCACGTAAGTAAACTCACTCCTTTCTTTCATGTTTTTTATGACATGATAATTTGGAGATTTCTACCTAAATGATAGCATGTATAATAAGTGGAGTGGATTAGGGTTTCTAAATGATCAAATTAGAGTTTACATGTTACGTTGATCACGTGCTTTAAGGGTTATTAATTAGAATCTCAAATTTATAATAGTATAAATATACATGTAAATGTCGAATTTGGAGTGTGATAATGGTAGTCAATTGAGACTCATATGCATGTGTTTATGGATTCTAAATCATGATGATGTTATTATTTATGCATGAGTGATGAATGAATGACATATTAGATCAGCTGATTCTAATTTGAAGTTAATGATTGATTATGTTTCAACAATGAAGGATAAGCTATTAATTTAGCTTAGAATCTGAATTAAGTTTTAGTCATCGATTGAAATTAGTGTTTCTTTTTTTATGAATATAAAGTTTTAAATGGATTATCAATCATGATGGAGGATATAAGTTTTCCTTGATAATTGCTTCCGCTAATAATAATAAAAATTATAGTTTTTATGGTGTAAAACCATAAACTTTATGGGTTAAAATATTTTATTTTAGCCAAACCTTATGTTTTCTAGTAATGTTTCAATAATGTCATGATAACCGTTATGAGATCGGGTTATATTTAGTTATTGAAATATTACTTTAAAGCCTATAATCATGACTTTATAGTTAGTTTCTAATCACCAAAGTGATTGAACTAGAATGATAAGGTTATGGTTTAATGGGACATTACTATCAACATGACTTTATGGTTAGTTTCTAGTCACCAAAGTGACAGAACTAGAATGTGTTGTCATGCCTAAAGAAGATCAATAACTATATGCATGAACTTATATTTTAAGTAGATTATTGTCACCAAAGTGGCTAATCTAGAATGTTTATTTGTTTCATGCATATAATACAATTGTCATTTATCCATGATAATAATGAAATGCCTATTACTGTATACCTGATTGGATAAATTGACGTTTGCTTGTTACTAGAATTTTAGGATTTACCCAAAGGTGAATCGCTTTCTATAACTTGTAAACATGATGGGATAATTAAGATCTTTTGGTTCTATATATTTGTATATCCAAAGATAACTTGTATATTTAACCGAAGATTTTCTTTAATTGTCCAATAATGCTATGGAATTTAATTAAGATTTGTGTGCTATAGTCGTTGCCCAAAGGTCGGTCATAATATACATTGATAATTTCCAAATAATATTATGGCATTTAATTAAGATTAGTGTATTATAGTCGTTGCCCAAATGTCGATTATAATATACTCTTATTGATTATCTGAATCTATTATAGCTTATTTCCAAATTAGCATTTACTTAATGATAGTATGTTATAGTTGTTGCCCAAAGGTCGATTATGATATACTCTGAATGATTAGCTGATTCTATATTAGTTTATTTTATGTATTGGCAAGTATGTAATTTGCAGCTATTATAGTTAATTCGCATGTATGTTCTGTTATTGTGTTTAATAGGTTTGACTTTCAAAACTGTGTAAGTCAGGTTCCTCTAAAGTTACTAGGTCATGACTTAACACAATTAAATAGTATCCTTACGGGTACACAACTTAAGTAGAAAGTCAAATCATAAAGTATAAACACGATATAACAGAGTAAATTTTTAAGTTAATGCGAATAATTTTGGTTTATTCCACAAACAATAAATAAAGAAAATTATGAAGTTTTGTGGATGAAAGAACAAATTATGTAATAAGTCACTCGTATGTACAAACTTACAACCATTAAGTTTTGAGTTGTATAGTTTGTAGAAGTTTGAGTTGGCTAATTTATGGAGCAAGATTAAAGACCTTAAGGATGACTAGAGATAACTCAATATTTATGAGAGCACTTTAAAGTGTTCATTAAGTGATATTGAGTTAGCTCGTATGTTTATGAAGAATAAGGAAGTCACATGTCAACCATGCATAAAGGAGTGCTGCTAAAAGGTTAGTGCAGTTGTTTTTCATACATGAATAAAATGTAATATCTTGTATATCTCACTTATTGCATGATTATTATGCGGAAAATTAATAAGTGTCAAGAATAGGGGGATAATTTGTATATCTTCTTGAACTTATGAATTTATTTTTTATTTTTCCGTATTATGTTTTAATGAAGTTAATCACGTTTATTAATGTTATTCATGTTATGACTATATCTATTTCCTTAAGAAATTAGATAGAAATGTGAAAGCTTATAAGGTCTTATATGTGTTGTGACTTTTATGAGAAATATATAGAAACTTGTTATGACATTTAGTTCATTAGTAAGCCTTCTTAAGAGAACATGTCATACATTTATGAAAATAGTATTGTGAGAAATATAATCGGACTTTGAAAGTTGCAGTTAAGAGTTAGATAAGTAAATCTTCCTTACCCAGTAAAGATACATTAAATTGTGGATGTATGAGTTAAGAATGCAACTGAGATCCCAGTAAGGCAGTTCCAACCTCTTAATGATCTTCGCGTTGGAAGGGAGCTTGGTTAAAGACACCGTTATGTTTGAGGTTGTCTGCTAAAAGTAAATGTTTATGATCCACATAAAAGAATGGACTTTTGAATGAAATGTTTACTCTAGAATAACATTAAAGATCCAAAGGGTATAAAGACTTACTTTCTTAACTGAAATCCGAAAATTGTAGAAACCAGTTATGTTAATCTTAAGAATAATGAAATTAGTGGGAGTGTCTGAATAATAAGATGTGGATATTATGGTAAATGATAGACACTGTCTATCTGTATGAATACATTATTCACATGGATTAGAATATAGTTCCATCAGTAGAATGGAAATTTCAACATAAGGGATAATGTTCGAAAGACATGATACTCGAAAGAAAAATATAATCATCTGATATAAAGTTAAATCATTTAGAATAACATTACGAAAATTTGTTATTCTGGAAGTTGGTTTACTTGTAGGATTCAGATATTAGTAAATACTTTTTCGGTTTCATTCCCACAATATATTATGTTATGAAGTATATATTTATCAATTAATAAATGGTCATTTTAGAAATCAATTTATGAGATAAAATAAATGTTCCCACGAATGGTTTAGTAAGTTACTTTACAGTTGTATGAACCAAAAGATTAGTGGGAGTACGCATATATTTTACATGTATAATTGATTATATCTTGCTCACATTTAAAAATGATTATGTATATTCTCTCTGAAGTTAAGATGAAAGTTAATGTGAGAGAAAATTTATGTGACTAAGATTAAATAAAAAATTTAATCTAGTCACAGTTATAGTTGGATTGTCTCAGAAAGCTCACATTGGATTGATCTTATATAGGGAGTAATTCTCGAATTCTGCAAATAAAGTCCTAATGCACCTACAAGAACATGTGAATGCATTTATGTTCGTGTAGATTCAGATTTAAGGGATATCGTGACAGTTGAAAGTCCACTTTCAATTATTTGTTCCTTTTATGTGTTGGAGCAATATTATAGAAAAGTGGTAATTATCTGTCGTTATCAATAATGTAAAGTAAGGTTTTTAGCATGTTTTATCATGCATTAAGGACTGTGGGACTTATTTCAGGGCTTGAGGTTGTCGATACCATTACCAAGTCGCTGGAAAATTTATCGTAATAACGCCACAGTTATTTCTTCGTCAAAACGACAAGAATTAAAAGGTGCAAACTTATGGAATGAAAGTTTATTGTCGTTAAGAAGAAAGTTCAGAAACAAGAGTGTCTGTCAGCATAATGGCCAAGCTGACAATGATGTATTTAAATGAATGTTTACAACTAATGACATTAAAGAAGCATGTAAATAATGGGTCTTAGTTGTAAAGCTGATGATGATGATGTTTGACACTCTGAGCTCAATGATATGTTTCTGACTCCAATGTTTTCCTGTTAATTATGATTGTGTACACATAAAGTTTATGATAACGGGAAAACCTTATGCAAAGCCTTACTCGGACCCTAATGTGTTTATATATATTACTTACAGGCTTACGTTTGATAAGATGTAACTGTCGTGGTATATGGAAGGGAGTATGCTGCATAAATAAGTGTATGACCGCCATAACCCGCATTTACAGATTATTGAATGTAAGTGATTATGATGAACGGAATGATTAGATTTTACGCGCGCCTTATGTTATTCCATAAAGATGAAAGACTTATGTGATTATCTGGCCATGTGGGAGAATGTAAGAATATATATTTAATGTTACAATATATATTCTAATTATGTGGCCAGATAATATTAAGGAATATAAATATATTGAATAATATAATACATTATGTGTTATATTATATTATATCAATATATATCTTTATGGTATGATTTAATCTAGACCGTTCAATTGGTCACTTGATGGACGTACCAGATTAAATGGTTAATATTATAAACGGTCCTCTCTCCCTGCCAGTTATTGACGCAGAGAGAAAGAGCAGTTCTCCATCAACTGGTCTCTGACAGAAGGTGGACAAGGGAGTTAAGTAGAACCGTTTTACAGAGAAGCAAATCTGCAGTCTAGGGAAGATCAATGGAGTCGAAATCAATTATCGGGTAAGTCATTCATCTCTATATCTTTTCCCTCATAAAGCATGATCAAGATCCTGGCAATTAGAGTTTGTAAAACTTACACTATTCGAAAGCAGGGGCAGGATCAGAAGAGTGAAATGTTGATGTGATTTGGACAACAATACATTAACAGGCACCCTCCCATTCCGGCGAGTAGGAGCTGTTAGCATATGGTGATTGGGCGCCGTAAATGGAAGCCCATTAATATGTATATGTTACCTGAGAAATTAGGTAAATGTCACATTAGGGAAATTGGGCTTGACACAAATCCTAATTGACATAAGAGACCCAAAATTGGGCCTCCCTTATACACCAAAGGCCGATAATTCCTCCTATAAAGAAAAGTTTTTAGGGATTTTATTAAGGTAATTCACAATTCCTCCTATAAATAAAGGTTTTAGGGATTTTATTAAGGTAATTCACAATTCCTCCTTTGTGGTGATTTGAGAGAAAAACCCTCATCCCTAAACACTAGGTTCGGCCGAACCTACAACAACACCAATGGTGTGCCAATTTGGTTTGAGCAAAACACTCCGGAAAACTGTCCCTGCCAAGAATCGATTAGAGGCTTTGCTGTGGAGACTATACCGCGTAGCGCTTCCTTAACAAGAACCTCTACGGGTTCCATCCGGTGGATCGAGAATTCTTTCAGCAAGATCTTGGGACTACATAAAATGTTTAAGGTATGTGCACATCTTCTGCTGCGTAATTCTGATACTACCATGTACCTTGTTTATGTTTCCGTAATATTTAGCCTAGTAATCCAACAGTTCCTACTAGTAAGAACTTCCCACGTTACTGTTCATGTCAGCGCTAACTTTTTAATATATTTTATTCAATTATTTTGCTTCTCTCATTGGTTTTATAAATAATTATGGTACACTAAATTAGATAAAGACACGAGTCGAAGTTATTTTTAATATTAAGTAAGTTAAATAATGAAATGGACCAAAATTTCTACTTTTTAACTTTGAATCAATTTTAGAGTTTACCGATTCAATTTATTTATATTTCATCACCTGGTACAATAGTAGTTATAAACTTTGAGATAATATAAAATTCCATATTATTAAATATTCAATTTTTTTTTTACTAAAAAGTATTATTTTATTTTACAGCATATATATTTTCGTTAATTTTTTTTTTTTTTTTTTTTTTTTTTTTTTTTTTTTTTTTGGTTAAAGACCGATATTATTAAACACCACAGCGATTACAGTGCATATGAATATAACAGCCACAACGGGTAGTTTGGATAAATCCAAATCCACGTACAAACAATGCAGCTGATAACAGAACATAAAAAACTGAAGCAACACAGTATGAACCAACCATACAAACAGCAAGAACTGGAGTAAAAAACATAATCGGTTTAAGAGCGCTAACACCCCATAACAAAAGATAATAGCTTGTTGAGGAGGACCCTATCTGATACAGCAAAACAGTCAAATCTTTGTAGAGGAACCGATGTACCCTCAAAGAAGACCTAGCTAACAGCAGCCCTGCGCGGCAAGCAATACTAGAAAAAAAACCAGGAACGATAAAATTACAGACAATCCAATTATCAAACGATAACCACACGAGTGAGTCGAAGATGGTAGAGATTCCCCCAAGGTAGATGAGACCAAAGATCAAACTACCGATGCATTCCTGAACGAGGAACATCCGAGGACTAACGCACGTTAGGTGTGCCGAGGAAAAACTCTGCTCCTCTCGCAGGAGGAGAAGTTTACAAGGATCAGATACGGTAGAAACCGGATCCAAAATTGAATGGTGGCAATGGAAAAACATGTGGTTCAAAGTGTGAAAATTGGAATGGTGATTTTGTTGAACTTGGTCCCCATCTAGAAGGGGTAAGTATAGTAGGGAAGTGTAAATGATCACAGTTACAAAATAACCCTTAAGTTTGAACCGATGGACAGAATCATCTGCAAAAAATTTATCACGATCCTCCAACCAAAAGATGGTCAAAGAAACAAAGATAAATATCACAGTGATATCAGCACAGCAGAAAATTTTGTAGAGGACCGTGGATTGTAAGTACCACCAGTTAAGGATCGTCGGCTTCCGGACGGTGAACCCAAATTCGTCGTAGTTGGTGGTATCCGATCGGAGATCTAAAGCTTTCATCGATGGCGGTGGTAACATGAGAAAAAGAAAAATAAACATAGTTTGGATAGAAAACGAACCTTGCAAACTAATTTACTATTATGATGAAAATCAGTAGCAAATATGGAAGTTAGGACTTGAACGACTGAGGGGCGGACGGATTGGCTATGGATAGCATGGCTTCTAGGCAAGAAACCTTCAGCAAAGGGTTTGCTTTGGGAGGGAGAGAGGGCTTTGGGAGGGAGAGAGGCTCACGATGTACGATGTTATTTTTATTTTCGTTTAATTTACTTAGTATTAGTATATTATTATATTATATAAAATGATGATTCTTTTTTTATGATATATTATTGTAAAAATTATTTTTTTAGGATGATATATAAGATATTTATAATTTACTTATATATGAAATCATTAGTAAAAACACTGGATTAATACCTATAATCGATTTACAGATATGTATTTGGTTAATGTGCGTAAGTGTGAATCTGTTGGCTGTTGGCTTTTGGAGAATATGGGCTGCCGTAATAGGGAGCTCATTAATATAAGCCCAACATCCTAAGGATAATTGGGGTACGTCACATTAAGGATTTTGGGTCAGGCCAAAATTATAATGGACCATATGAGGCCAAAAATTGGGCCTACCCCATTATGTGGTTCAGCCGAACTACAGGGAGCAAGCCCTAGTTGGGCTTTGCTAACCTCCTATTATAAATATGAGGTGTTAGGGAATTTGTTAAGGTTAATCACATTCTCTCCTTTAGTTGAGACAAAATAAATCATTTCTCCATCACATCACAGTGGTTCGGCTGAAACCCCCAACACCTAATGAGGTGCCGAAATTGCTAAAGAAATTTAACCCGGAGATCCATCCCAGCAATCAGATTGAAGAAGTTTTGCTGTGGAGACCATAACCTGTGGATTGCTCTTCAACAAGGGTTCCCGCAGGACACCGTCAGATAGATCGCGAACTCCCTCGTGACGTTCGTAAGCTAGGGAAAGCTAAACTGGTATGTGCTCCCTTTCTGCTGCATAACTAGTTTATTGAGCGTGTACACGCGTTTTAATCTGTAATTGTATCCCCTAAATCCATCAGTGGTATCAGAGCCCGTGTAGGGTGTTCATGATTTTTTAAAAAACGTCTTCATGAATATTAATGAAAACGTAATTTTTGTCAAAATCGAAATTTGAATTTTTAATCGAGGTAAAACTTGATCTTGAAATTGCCCACCAAACCCTAGGACTGCGCCAAGCCACGACGCAAGCTACGGAGAATATTAAAAAAAAAATCGGTGCCGCCGGCGGCGGTTTTATGGTGGCCTGCGCGGTTTTTGTTAGCATTTGGACAATGAGCCGCCGTAATTAGAGACTGGTACCTAAGAAATTGGGTAATGTCACATTAGGTATTTTAGGCTAGGCCTACAATCCTGTTAGATTACGGGGAGTAATCACTATGGATACTATAAACAAGGTACATGCTAGTTATATCAATTACGCAGCGGAAGTTTCATACATACCTTTAAGATGATCCGTAGACCCAAGATCTTCTCGATAGGTAGTTCACGATCCTCCGGTCGGGACCCGTAGAGGTTCTTGTTAGAGAAGCCCTACGTGGTGCAGCTCCACAGCAAAGCCTCTGATCTCTGGAGAGTTTGCTCGAAAGCAATTTGGCACACCTTCGGTGAGGTAAAGGGTTCGACAGAACTAGGTGTTTATGGGAGAAGGTATTTTCTCTCTAAAACTCTCTTGTGAGGGAATTATGATTAACCCTTAAATATTCCCTAAGACCTCTTATTTATAGGAGGAGTAAAGTGGACAAAAGTCCACTTTACCCTCACTATAAGTTTCGGCCGGCCATTACTATAGGAGGCCCAATTTTGGGCCTCTCATGTCAATTGGGATTTGGGTCTATCCCATTTATCCTAATGTGACATTTACCCAAGTTCATTAGGTAAACTATTAATATTATGGGCTACCAATTACGGCGCCCATCACCATATGCTCACAACTCCCACTCGCAGGAATGGAAGGGTGCCTATTAATGTATTGTTGTCCAAATCCGCATCAACATTTCTCCCCTTTGATCTGCTCCGTGCTTCCAATAGTTCATACGAGGTTTGTTGTGCGAGCGGCGGATACGACGGGCATCGTGCTACTCATCTATTAGGAGTGTTGTAGCGCCCGCGGAACGTTGATTCCCTTTTCTCCAATCAACCTGTTATGAACAACATTTATATATATTGTACCGCGATATATCCTAGGTCAACTGATAATTCTTCATTTGCCTAGTTTTCACATAGGAACACTTCTCCAAGGCATCCGTACAAGTATTCACAACCTTCAACTAATATCCGGCTGGTGGCCACCTAGTGAATACAAGGATCGGTGAATTACAGGTGAACTTGACCATCCTCATCGTTCATACCCTTAGTCAAACCCAACCGGTTTCCAAAGACGTGGTCACTGGGCCTTTTTGTTCAGCACTACGCTCGTACGCCGGGAAGCGAGCATTGAGCCTGACATTAGGTACGAGTTCTGAGTCCATGAGGATACTTCAGGTGCCTCTTCATAAGGCTTCCGGGATCAATCACACGCTCGAGGTGAAGAAGTTTGCGCCCGCCATAATCACGAGGATTCCTTCCTAGCACAACCGAGCGGTGACCCCGTGGTCGAACATGGCACGCGTAGTATGAAGCACGTGTTGATAGCATACCTGAACCTTTTGGTTCAACAGGAATGAGACATGTCAATCATGCTATCACAGATTTTCATCCGCCCCAGAATGTGGATTTATGACGAACGAAGTTATTACGGCGATCTGCAGAATGAGAATCACGTCGAGTTATTTCGACTATAGATAATCATTCTGCTCAATCAGGTTTATCCCCCTGATTCTTAGCCAGCCTTGCATAGTGGAGGCCTCCCTCCACCGCAAGACGACCGTACATGTGTGACTAGGTAAGGCCCACATTCGACATAGTTTTTGCAGAGGATTTCGTCCTCCTACGACTCAGTTTATAGACCGTAAATTTGATTTAATCAAAACATTATGACGTCGATTGAAACTCAGTTACAATTCTTTCGCTTACAAAATGTAACTTTCTAATATCAAATGTTATCACAGATACATGCCATTTCTAAACCTTACGCAATCCAAGCAGTTTTACATGCTTTTCGAATATCTCCCTGCGTAGTGGCTTAGTTAATGGGTCCGCAATCATATTATCAATGGAAAAGTATTCCATAGTGATTATATTGTCTTCTACCATCGATTTAGCATAGAAATATTTCACATCAATGTGTTTGGTCCTACTATGGTACTTCGGATTTTTAACTGCCGCAATAGCTGCCTGCCTGTCGGAGAACACCTTTACAGGTTTACTTTCGACGTCACCACTAAGAAACACAGTAAGAAGCCCTTTCAGCCAGACTGCTTCCTGTGCATTCTTAGAGAGAGCAACGAATTCCGATTCCATTGTTGACAGCGCGACACATGTTTGCTTCTTGCTCGTCCATGAAATGACGACATTTGCAAGGAGAAATACTCATCCTATGGTGGACTTACGATCATCCGGATCGCCACCATGGTCGGCGTCATTGTAATCGGTCAATTCTAACTTCCCGCCCTCATAGCACAGAGCATAGTCGGCAGTACCTTTCAGATAACGAATTATTCGTTTTACAGCCTGTAAATGCTGATAGCTAGGATCTGATTGGAAACGTGCTACTAGGCCCACAGCGTAACAGATATCCGAACCTATGTAGTCAAAAACGCGTTTCTAAGTCGTAGAAACGTGCGTTTCTACGTATGTACATAAAAAATCGAGTTAAAACGGGCCTAAGTCGCATTCGGGGTAAAAACGTGCAAAGACGCGCGTAAACTCGTAAAGACGTGCAGAAACGTAGTTTTTGCACGTCTTTGCCGTTTTTATAAACACTGTAAAAAAAAAAGTAAATAAAACTGGCCAAAATAACTTGTGTTCAAATGTGGCCCAAACAAATAATGTTATTTCGCCCAAATCTAAAATCATTCACCATCGTCATATTTCTCTCTCTCTGACCATTTGTCTTCTTTGTTTTTAGTCCAAGTGTTCTACAAACAAGTTCAGTCACTTCAACTTCATTAATTTTTCTGTGTTTATGATAGTTCATATTTTGAGATATGTTATTAAAAGTATATTTATCATTTTCAGTTTCTCTAACACGATTATATTATATTTATGGTTAAACATTTCATAACATTTCTAATTTTATTTTAGCATATTGGTAGAAACTACGTTTCTACGACCCGTCTTTACGACTCGACTTTACACACCATTTTCCGTCTCTACGTAGAAACTCGTCTTTGACTGCATAGATCCGAACAGTATTCCATGGCGTACATCAAACTACCAACCATGCTTAAATATTTTGCACCCTTCATCTGTTCACGCTCCAACAGGTTCTTAGGCCGTCACGTTTAGACATGCACACCCAAATACCACCGGCGTATCCACGGGTTTGGCATCCTGTAATCTGAACCTTTTCAACAACTTTTTGATATAGGCTTCCTGAGATAGACACAATTTCGGGTAGCCCGATCTGTTAGCAATTTTAATGCCCAAGATATACGTGGCCTCTCCCATGTCTTTCATCTCAAATACAGATGCTAACCAGGACTTTGACTTGTTCATGAAACTCATGTCATTTGCAGTAATGAGTATGTTGTCCACGTATAAGGTTAAGATGACATACTTAGACCTGGAGGTCTTATAATACACGCACGGATCCTCGTGAAGATTCACAAATCCGTTTCCTACGATTTCCTCGTGGAATCTGCGGTACCATTGCCGAGACGACTGTTTAAGACCGTATGTGGATCTTTGGAGTTTACAAACTTTACGTTTGTTACCAGGAGTAATGAAACCCTCTGGTTACTCCACGTAGATCTCTTCCTTCTAGGTTTCCGTGGCGGATTACGGTCTCAACATTTATTTGGTGCAGCTCTAGATCGAGACTTGCGACCATGACCATAAATGGCCCTAACCGTGGTTTTACACATAGTTAGTGATTTTCTCTTATCAAAGTCCACTCTTTGAATCTGGTAAGTCCTTTCGCAGTAAGTCGGGTTGTTCGACCTTTTCCATCAGTGGTGAGCCTTCTTTCAAGGCTCACCTTATCCTTATGCCCCTGTGTTTAGCAGGTAAATCAACTAAAGACTATAATGGCTTTCATTTAGGCGATCTCTCTCATTTATTATTTCTTTCCATTTCTCCACTTGAGGTCTTTCCAGTGCTTGCCAACAGTTTTGAGCAGGGTTTTCACTTTGCTCAATGGGATACTTGCCTTTGATTTCGTCTAGGCATTATGAGTCCCACTTATTAGTCTGATCTTTTCTCCCACTCGGAATAACGCTTCTTATCGTAGCATCATTTCTATTGGGAATAATCCTCCCATTCGGAACAATGCTTCTTATCGGAGCATCGTCTCTGTTGGGAACAACAGCAGTGCTAGAACCTTGACCTATAACTTTCCTATTACAACCTCTTGGTCTCAGGATCTGGAACCAAGTATGGTTGAACCACTCCCACTGGGAACAATGGGTAATATAGGTAGTTGTGTCATTCCTGGTTCAGCAATTTTGACCATCAGGTTCGACTTGATTCATCCCAATTGCAACAGTGATTATTTGTGGTAGGGTTTATTCCTCCCATTGGATTTACTATGAAAATGTCCCTATTCTCATTTACCATGTCATTCACTTGAGTTGCTGGTTCAAATCTCTCCCACTCGAATTAAGTGGGACCTAATTGTCATTGTTATTCTGCTACGTTTTGATCATGACTATGTTGATTGAAATTGTTCATGCATTTTGGAAAATTCACCCTCTTAGTGATGTAATGTCTCATGTTCGACCACGGTACCATTTAGCAATCCAAGCTGTAAACAGGTATTTTCTAAGAGTAACTGACGTACTCTTGTTCTCAATACGTGTTTTGTTGCGCAAACTCATGTCGCATGGTGATACAATTGAACTCATTATCACCCATCAACTTTAATGGCGTCATACCTTACCGATATTAATTGAAACATAGTTTTACATTTATGTGAATCATCTTTCATCATTCCGTAGGGATCTTCTGATAGAACGACTCCAACATTAAAAACTATGTCTCTTGAAGCGTGTCATTTGATTTGAATTCCTAGCCTGACATATCGTTCAAGGCTTCTGGAAGGAAAATCATTTAACTGACTTGATCCTTCTCCGCTTTCCGACTTATCTCAGAGATTTTTATCCATCTCCCAACTAAGCATCTTAGGTATTCACCTTATGTGTCAGTTGATACTTCTACAAGGTCGTTGTAGCTTACATAGCTTACTTCGTACCGATGTAAATGTTATCAGTAAGTCATATTTTCGATGAAGTGCAAACGAAAATTCAGAACGTCATCATATAAATACTTCAATATTAAACTCGTGTAATGAAACGATGTGTTCTGTCTATCGAGGTCCACTTGCGCGTTGCGCAATCTACTCTGGGGTTAAACCCTTGGTTAAATCGTTTCATTTCTGAATTTATTCTGTTTTATCCAATCTGTTTCAAACATGATCATCATTACAGTTTATTTCATTCAATGGAGTAGTAATAATAAAATAGATACTAAATCTTTCGATCTAGCTACGCAATCGATGTGTATGTTCAGTTATCCCGACTGAGATGACGGAGTACATGAATCGTTTCTTTTTATTCGACCACTTTTACCTGGCCAAAATTTCGTTTCAGATCGATCCCTCTCAACTGGGTCGATTAATTTTGACAAGTAGATCACATTTCGAATCGAACAGAAACTACTTTATTCAATAAATCCGAATCCCAAAATAACCAAAATTTTAGTAACTCAAACGAACGATAAATGACAATGGTAGAGTTCCGGATCTGAAGATCGCGTATTTGATTTATGATTGTCGCATAGATAGTCGAGAACTTTAAGTCATGTTGAACATCACGTCTGAGTAAATTCACAAGTGAATCACGTCAAATGATCTGTGTCTGTGTAAAACATTTTACCGCTTCACACAAATGGCCAACGAGGCGTACTTTAGACGCACTTTTATCAATAATGGTTTAACCCACCGGATTATCGTATAAGACCTTTATGGTCCAGTTCTCTCTATAATATGCAGATCATGGTTGACTTCTTTCGAACCTAGTATGGTGAGCAGATAAGGTTTACCTTTTACTGCTGTGGTTACTGTACTTGATTAGGCTCAAGGTCAATGAGTCCTGTCAATATCAGACAACCATATACATCTTTTCCATGTTAATCTTTCATTCTGAAGATCCGATGCGGTTTTTACGCCAACATCCATGAAAAGAGAGAAGACCATCACATTCAACCGAAACATTTCTTGCTTTTGCATCCTTGCTTCCATCGTGGTGGATGCAAATGAATATCAAGCTGTAACATTGTTTGGTCGCTATTGAAGTCTTCTTCAACCCCCTCTGATCAAGGTTGAATGTATCACCACATACGCGTTGAGATCATCAAAGAACCTACTCATATTCTTGGTGGAACAAGTTATTACATTCGTTTCACATTGTCAAAATCATACAGACTACCATATTCATCTGTAGTTGTCCTCTCCACTTTTCGGAATCGTAGTAGAGAGTTCAACACGTACTCTATTTATTCATCATTATTCATACCATCAAGATTGTGAGGAATATCGAATCGCATTAATCCAACCAATTCATACTAACACGTCGATGGATGATTATGCAAAAATCAGGGAGACAATCAAATTTTGAGAAAGAATTGCATACATCAAATATCTATTAAGATGGAATCCGACAAATAATGATTCATCAGTCATCTAAACCAACCGACCACCAGTAAACCAATGGAAGATGCTGTGAAAGAGTTCACATTATCTTCGTCTTCTATCCAATAGATCAGTCTCTTAAAACGGTTTTAATCGCAAATTACCAGAATGGGAATTTTAAAATAAGCATACCCGATCTTGGCTTTCCCAAGACCCTTTTTGTTTTGGAAAAATCATTCCGATGAATTCACTCATGCATACACAATTCTACAACCCATACAAATTATCATATGCTAGTAACATTCATCATTCATACCACATACATGCTTACGCGTCATGCGTCTAATGTTCCGAGGAACTCATGCTGCATTTATAATTCTACTTTTAAGTAAATTATCAAACGCAACTGCATCATTAACATTCTAGCATACGTGTCAAACATGTAACATCCATATCAATCATACATATTTGGTGACTGGTTTTCGGTTTTAACATAATTTTAAATATTAGGGGATGATTTGCAATTCATGCTTATATTCAATCATGCAAGCTTCTAGACATGAATCCTAGGCATTTTCAACCATCACAGCATGTCTATTCTAGTGCGCATACCATATATTTAACTAGGGATCCGCCCACAACGTGTAATATCCAGCTAGCTTGACTCGGTCAAGACAACAGTTCTAATCATGCATATATATATATATATTGAATTATAAACAATTGCAATCCAGCCCACTAATTTAACCAGTCCAAAAAACATGTATCTCCGAGATCCATCCCAATAATCGAAACAAGGCATAAAGGTTAGCAACCATATATGAGCACTGTGTAGTCCATTTCGAGGTTAAAAAACATTTGGATTTTAAAACTTGACCTCCCTAGTTTAATTGAATTGAATTCGGTTTAGAAAACATTGTTCGGTTCAGTCAATTTCAGTCTGTTTTGGTCCGGTTCAGAAAATCCGGTTCTGTTCGGTCCAGAAAATCCGGTTCGGTCCGGACCGGTTTTAAATTTTAAATCTGGTTCGGTCCGAACCGGTCCAATAAAATAGGGTTCGGTTTGGTTCAACATACAAAACCGGTACGGTAAGATCCACTTAATTACCCCGGTCCGACCCGAATAGGTCGAACCAATTGAGAAAATCCGGTTCGGTTTTGTTTCGTCCCGGTTTAGCATATTGGACCGGCCCAATAATTAAAATTTTAAAGGTTGGGCCGAAGTGTTTACTTGTGGCCCGAGTAGGGTTTTAAAGTAAAAAAAAAATATTTAACTTAGCCACCAAGTAACATTAGTTATATAAAATAATTTTCAATATTAATATATATATATATATATATATATATATATATATATATATATATATATATATCGGCACTATATAAAACATATATATATATTTGTTGCTAAGATTCTATCTCTAAGATTAAATCAATCAACAATATATATATATATATATATGTATGTAAAATCGGCACAATATATATTATATATATTGTCAATATCTTTAATAGGGAAACAAATAACTGACAATATATTTTCTCAATCTTTTAGGTAACTAAATTTATCAATAATATCTTTAACCCTATTTAAATATTTAGATATATTGATAGTGATATATATTTCTATGTATTATTGTGAATCTATCCTAATGTTCCTAATTATAGATATATTGTTACCTTAATTAAAAATTAAAATATGGTAAACAATATAATTAAAAAAAAATTCTGGCCGAAACTTATCCATTAGGAACAACTGGTCAAATTTTAAGATCAAATTTTAATAATATCTACAATCCAAAGTTTGATTTTCATAAATATCACATTTTTCTTGAAGATCATGAACATTATTTTAATCAAGAACATGAAAATTTCGAACCTATCATATAAACCCTAAATTTAGAAACTTTTAAAATTTTCTTTAAAAAAAAATTTCGGTCCAAAATTGTAATTTTCAAGAACATCAATTTATCAAAATCATGAACTCCTAACACAGGCTCTGATACCACTTTTAGATTACGGGGAGCAATCACTACGGATATTATAAACAAGGTACATGCTAGTAATACTAATTACGCATCGGAAGTTTCACACATACCTTTAAGATGATCCGTAGACCCAAGATCTTCTTGATAGGGAGTTCACGACGAGACCCGTAGAGGTTCTTGTTAGAGAAGCCCTACGTGGTGCAGCTCCACAGCAAAGCCTCTGATCGATTCTTGGCACAGTGACAGATCTTTGGAGAGTTTGTTCGAAAGCAATTTGGGACACCTTTGGTGAGGTAAAGGGTTCGGCCGAACTAGGTGTTTATGGGATGAGGGTTTTTCTCTCTAAAACTCTCTTGTGAAACAATTATGATTAACCCTAAAATATTCTCTAACACCTCTTATTTATAGGAGGAGTAAAGTGGACAAAAGTCCACTTTACCCTCACTATAAGTTTCAGCCGGCCATTAGTATAGGGAGGCCCAATTTTGGGCATCTCATGTCAATTGGGATTTGGGTCTAGCCCAATTACCCTAATGTGACATTTACCCAAGTTCATTAGGTAAACTATACATATTATGGGCTACCAATTACGGCGCCCATCACTATATGCTTACAAATCTCAATTGACAAGAGAGGCCAAAAATTGAGACTCCCTTCTCTAGCTTGACCGGCCGAATATCACTAGAGGGCAAAGTTGACTTTTGTCCACTTTGATCCTCTTATAAATAGGGAGTGTTAAGATTAATTTAGGGTTAACCAATTAATCTCCTTTCTTTATTTATGGTGAGACAAAAAATAAAACCCTCATCCCTATTCCTAAATAGTTTCGGCCGAGCCCACCAAGAGCCAAGGAGGTGCCAAATTGTGTCATGTAATTTACTCAATTGATCCATTCTTGTGAAGAATCGACAGAGGCTTTGCTCTGGAGCATAATCCGCGTAGAGCTTCTCTAACAAGAGGTTTTACGGGAACCGTCTGGTGGATCGAGAACTCCCCCCAAACGATCTCAGGTACAAGGAAATATAGTAGGTATGTACACTATCTTCCGCTGCGTATTAGTTACCTAGCACATATCTTGTTATTGTTTCCGTTGTATTTAGCACCATAATCCAACAGTGGTATTAGAGCCTGTGTTAGGGAGTTCATGATTTTGATAAAATTGATTTTCTTGATTTAACTATTTCGGCCGAAAGTTTTAAAAAAATATAAGTTAAAATTTTCAATTTTTTAATCATCTAGGCCGAAAAATCATGATGTTCATAATAAAAATTGATGTTCATGATCTTCAAGAAATGTTGAACTTTTATCAAAATTAAACATTGTATTATCGATCTTAGTAAAACTTGATCTTGAAATTCGACCACTAACCCTAATTACATGTTTCGGCCGAACCTATAGGGTTGTACAAAGTGAAAATTTTAATTTCTTAGTCCCTAAGTAATTGATAATTTCGGCCGAAAATATTGTTGCTAATTTTAATAAATATTTCGGTAACACTATTTGTAAACACTCGATTTTGACCCGGACGTAACGACGTTACACATGATACGTCAAATTCCGGACGCGTCAAGCCACAAAGTCTCCAAAAATGCTCAATGGCACATTAGGAAAATTATTATAAAATATATTTTAAATTATTTCGAATTTATTTAATATTTTTGGAATATTTAAAGATATATATATAATAATTAGTTTTTTTTTTATTTTAGAAAATTATCTGTAAGATATTTATCTCCAGATATTATTTTTTATTCAAAAAAAATAATTATTTGTAAAGATAAATATCCTTAGGAATATTCTCTAGAATAATTATATGTTAGCATTTTTTATTTAAATTTTATCTGTAATCTATACTAGGTTTTTAGTATAACTAGGGGTTTAGGTTTACATTGTAAAACACACAGAAAAACACCAAAAAAGAAGCAATAATACATTATTTTCGGGTTCTGTGCGATTTCGTCTTCTAGTGCTCAGAAAAAGTTTTTTTTTTTTTTCTTTTTGACCGTTACAACTTCTCCTTCCACCTCCGGCCAGGCCTCCGGTCACCGGGCCGACCAGTCTCGCCGGCGACCGCACCTTGGCCCTCCGACAGCACCGGGCGACCCCGCCGTCCGCCGGGCCTTCAGCCGCCTCGCCGCTCGCCGGCCGCTCTCTCTCCTCTTTCTCTCTCTCTCCCTCTCTCTCTCTCTCTCCTGTCAATGTCTCACGGTTAAACTCCTCGTCGGAGGAGTCCGCCAGAGCTCGACCGGACTCGACCATCCCGACCACCTTCGCCGTCTGGTCCACTCCCTTGCCCCGGCGACAAATCAGCCCGTCCGCCGTTGTCTGGTGCCATGTCTTCCAGGTGTCGTGTCCTCCCGCTATCCGCCAAACTCGACGCCGGACCACCACGCTCCGCCGCACGCCCTGACCGGACTGGAGCTTCGCCCTCGACCCATCCAGCCACCCGATCCGCCACGACCTCGCCACTGCTTCCTGACAGGACCGGCGCCTTGCCTGGCTCCGTCCACCATCGTCCATCTCCGGTCTTCATATTTTCCAGGTAGTTTTTTTTTAAATATATATTTAATTAGTTAATTAGTTAATTAATTAATTAATTTATTATCATTATTATTATATTATTATGATATTATTATTATTATTATAGTATTAATCTGATTTATGTTTAAATAATAAAAATTTAATTGATTTAGGTTAATTAAAATTTTGATTATTTAAGTTGTGTGAATATGTTAATTCGCATTTTTTAATGAAAAAAATTGTTCGATAGTGTTATTAGGTTTTATTTTGTTTTATTTTATTTTATTAGTCCATTTGGGGTATTAATTAATAAAAAAATTGGCAAATTAAGTGAATTGAGTACCGGAAGGGCGTAATTAAAAATCATATATTTTTTTAATTCGTAATAGAACCCCCGAACTCGAATTTCTAATCGTAGACCGATTATATACCTAGGCGTTTAATTCATTATTCGTTTTGGTTAATTAGGATTCTAGTTAACCTTAATTAACTAGTGGCGACTCTTTCCAAAATTGCGCGTTTTAAAAAATGTTATTCGCCGTAGGTTAGATTTAGGTCTGACAATTTGGCCACTCTACTGGGGAACTTTTAGAGGGTTCGGGCTCATTATATTCGCTTATTTGCCATATTTTTTTTATTTAATCTAATTCTTTTCTCTTGATTAATCTAACTTTGTTTTTTTTACATGTACAAAGTGTAGAATTTAAACTAATTCTTTTCTTTTTTATGACATTACTTAAATTCGCACACACTCACTTTAGTGTAATGTCCAAAACGCCTAAAACCCAGGGCGACTAGGAACCTCGGAGGTTTAGTACGGTACGACCGGAGCGGCTGGGCCGCCGGTACGGCTCGGAAAAACTCTACTCGCTTGCAAAGGTCTTATGATCCCTATAATGGGGTGAGGAAACCACCTTGTCGGGAACCTATCAGTGGAACCTACCTTGTAGAGCAAAGCCACACATTTTTTTTACCCCCCCTAACATGATCTGTTTTTTGTTGTGAATGTTATCATTTGAATGTTTGTATAGCTTTTATTTCTCATGCATTTATCTCATTGCATTTAAAAAAAAATAATAAAAATTCACTAAGTAGTTAATCATTTAGTTATAAAAAATTATTTCCAAACATGCAAAAGAGCGTTCCCGCAACATCAAAAGCGGAGAATAAGTGAAAGGGCCACAGCCACCCTCCAAACAGCTAAAGATAAAAGAGTGACCCCGCGAATCTTGTGAGGGCGGAAAAATAAAAAGGGCCACAGTCGTCCCTAAAACGACTACAAAATAAAGGGCCACAGCCACCCTCCAAACGGCTACAGATAAAAGAGTGACCCCGCGAATCTTGTAAGGGCGGGAAAATAAAAAAGGGTCACAGTCGTCCCTAAAACGACTACAAAATAAAGGGCTACAACCACCCTTCAAACGGCTACAGATATAGAGCACTCTCGCAACATTGAAGGCGGGAAATGAGTGAAAGGGCCACAGCCACCCCTAAAATGGCTACCTACATAGAATGGGTGATTGTTGAAAGGGCCATAGCTACCCTCAAAGTGGCTACATATAAAGAGTATTCTCGTGAATCTTGTGAGGCCGGGAAATCATTTGAAAGGGCCACAGCCACCCTTAAAACGGCAACAAATCAAAAGAGCATTCCCGGAACATCGACGATGGAAATAAATGAAAGGGCCACAGCCACCCTCCAAATGGCTACAAATCAAAAGAGCTCTCGTGACATTAAAGACGGTGAGGAAAGCGTCCAACCACCCTCCAAATGGCTACAAATACTCTCGCATCGAGACGGGAAATAAAGTACGGGTTACAGCCACCGTTTAATCGGCTACAAAAAAAAAAAGAGCGCTTCCGTTAGGTTGTAAACCCGAAAGGGCAGCCTAGGAAAAATTAGGAAATGAGGGGCATGATAGCAAATTCAGAAATTGCAATCATGGCAAAAGGAGAGAAAATAAAATCCCGATGGAATGAAAACCCCAAGGGGCAATCCATGCAAAAATTAGGAAAACTGAGGGGCACGGTCTAAAATTTTGACCGTGGCAAAATGAGAGAATATGAGAGATTAAAAAAAAAGAAAAAGAAAAAGAAAAAAGAAAAGAAAAAGATCTCGCTAAGTTGCCGCGTCATGCGCAGTTTAGGCAAAAATTAGGGACATGCATTCAAGTCGTCAAGCCACTCGAGGCCCTTATCCAACGGACGCCACTAGGGGCATTTCTCCGACATATGCGACTAGAGGCTCTTCTCCGACGGACGCCACTAGAGGCTCTTCTCCAACGGACGCCACTAGGGGCTCATTTCAAAATACCGCCACTAGAGGCTTTTCCTTTTCGCACGCCACTGGAGGCGTCGTCGATCGAGGTTTTTACTTTACTGTACGCCACTGGAGGCTTTTCCTTGTCGCACGCCACTGGAGGCATCGTCGATCGAGGTTTTTCTTTTATGCACGCCATTGGAGGCTTTACTTTTCCGCACGCCACTGGAGGCTTTACTTTTCAGCACGCCACTGGAGGCTTTACTTTTCAGCACGCCACTGGAGGCTTTACTTTTCTGCACGCCACTGGAGGCTTTACTTTCCCGCACGTCACCGGAGGCTTTACTTTTCCGCACGCCACCGGAGGCTTTACTTTTCCGCACGCCACTGGAGGCTTTACTTTCCCGCACGCCACTGGAGGCTTTACTTTTCCGCACGCCACTGGAGGCTTTACTTTCCGGCACGCCACTGGAGGCTTTACTTTTCCGCACGCCACTGGAGGCCTTACTTTCCCGCACGCCACTGGAGGCTTTACTTTTCCGCACGCCACTGGAGGCTTTACTTTTCCGCACGCCACTGGAGGCTTTACTTTCCCGCACGCCACTGGAGGCTTTACTTTTCTGCACGCCACTGGAGGCTTTACTTTTCCGCACGCCACTGGAGACTTTACTTTTCTGCACGCCAGTGGAGGCTTTACTTTCCGCACCGCCACTGGAGGCTTTTCCTTGTTGCACGCCACTGGAGGCATCGTCAATCGAGGTCTTTACTTTCTGCACCGCCAACGGAGGCACCACCAACAGGGGCACCGCCGACCGAGGCTTTATTTTTCCGCACCGCCACTGGAGGCTTTACTTTCTGCATCACTAATGGAGGCACCGCCAACAGGCGTCCCGCCGACAGAAGTTTTATCGTTTCCGCACCAGAATAAGCGTATGAGCCACCTTGAAGACTTTGAAGAATTGGAAGAGAACATACTTTCTGGTCAAAATCAGTGTTTCTTCGTCTTTGGACAAACCCCTTCGAACACGTTCTACGAGAGTCCGTCTAAAGAGGGGCAAACTGTAAACATTCGATTTTGACCCGGACGTAACGACGTTACACATGATACGTCAAATTCCGGACGCGTCAAGCCACAAAGTCTCCAAAAATGCTCAAGGGCACATTAGGGAAATTATTATAAAATATATTTGGAATTATTTCGAATTTATTTAATATTTTCGGAATATTTAAAAATATATATATATATAATAATTAGTTTTTTTTATTTTAGAAAATTATCTGTAAGATATTTATCTCCAGATATTATTTTTTATTCAAAAAAATAATTATCTGTAAATATAAATATCCTTAGGAATATTCTCTAGAATAATTATCTGTTAGCATTTTTTATTTAAATTTTATCTGTAATCTAGACTAGGTTTTTAGTATAAATAGGGGTTTAGGTTTACATTGTAAAACACATAGAAAAACACCAAAAAAGAAGCAATAATACATTATTTTCGGGTTCTGTGCGATTTCGTCTTCTAGTGCTCAGAAAAAGTTTTTTTTTTTTGTCCAGCTTCTTTTTCCACCTCCGGCCAGGCCTTCCGGTCACCGGGCCGGCCAGTCTCGCCGGCGACCGCACCTTGGCCCTCCGACAGCACCGGGCGACCCCGCCGTCCGCCGGGCCTTCAGCCGCCTCGCCGCTCGCCGGCCGCTCTCTCTCCTCTTTCTCTCTCTCTCCCTCTCTCTCCTGTCAATGTCTCACGGTTAAACTCCTCGCCGGAGGAGTCCGCCAGAGCTCGACTGGACTCGACCATCCCGACCACCTTCGCCGTCTGGTCCACTCCCTTGCCCCGACGACAAATCAGCTCGTCCGCCGTTGTCTGGTGCCATGTCTTCCACGTGCCGTGTTCTCCCGCTATCCGCCAAACTCGACGCCGGACCACCACACTCCGCCGCACGCCCTGACCGGACTGGAGCTTCGCCCTCGACCCATCCAGCCACCCGATCCGCCACTACCTCGCCGCTGCTTCCTGACCGGACCGGCGCCTTGCCTGGCTCCGTCCACCATCGTCCATCTCCGGTCTTCATATTTTCCAGGTAGGTTTTTTTTTAAATATATATATTTAATTAGTTAATTAATTAATCAATTTATTATCATTATTATTATATTATTATGTTATTATTATTATTATGGTATTAATCAGATTTATGTTTAAATAATAAAAATTTAATTGATTTAGGTTAATTAAAAATTTGATTATTTAAGTTGTGTGAATATGTTAATTCTCATTTTTTAATGAAAAAAATTGTTCGATAGTGTTATTAGGTTTTTATTTTATTTTATTAGTCCATTTGGGGTATTAATTAATAATAAAATTGGCAAATTAAGTGAATTGAGTACCGAAAGGGCGTAATTAAAAATCATATATTTTTTTTAATTCGTAATAGAACCCCCGAACTCGAATTTCTATTCGTAGACCGATTATATACCTAGGCGTTTAATTCATTATTCGTTTAGGTAAATTAGGATTCTAGTTAACCTTAATTAACTAGTGGCGACTCTTTCAAAATTGCGCGTTTTAAAAAACGTAATTCGTCGTTGGTTAGATTTAGGTCTGACACTATTACATGTATTTAGTCAAGATTAGGGTTATATTCACAAGATAATTGTGAATAGAAACTATCAATATATCTAGCACAAATTTAGGGATATAGATAATATTGATATTTATTAATTGCCTAAAAGATAAAGAAAATATATTGTTGATATATTTTTTATCCCTAATATCGAATATTGACAATAAACAATATATATATATATATATATATATATATATATATATATATATTCCCAAATATATATATGTATATATATGTTGATTGATTATATATCTCTAAATATAGAATCTTGACAATAAATATATATATATATATATATAATTGTGCCGAAATTCTCTATATATATGTGCAAATATTGGAAAATAATTTATAATTAATTGTTACTTGGTGGCTAAGTTAAGTTTTTGGTGGATTTTAAAACCCTACTTAACCCACAAGTCACAATTTGTGCCGCACCCTATGGTAATGGGCCGGTCCAATTTATCACATTTGGGTCGTGCCAACCAACCCGGAAGACCAAGGGAACCCGACCGGACCGAACCGGGTCAACTGAACCGAACTGGGTCTACCGAACCGAACCGGGTCGGGTTCACGGGTCCAAAACCGGTGCGGGTCAACCAAACAGGGTTTTCTCAATCGGTCCAACCCACGCGGGTCGGGTCGGATCGGATCAACTAAAATCGGTCGAACTGACCCGGTTTGAGTGTCGAACCAAACCAAATTCATATTTTAAAACCGAACCGGTCCGGCCGAACCGTTTTTGAAACCAAAACGAACCGTACCGGCTGAGCCGGTACTGAACCGAACCAAGTTTTTGACTGAACCGAACCAAGTCAAAATTAAAAAACGATGGTCAAATTTTTAAATCCAAATTTTTTCGAACTACAAACTACCTACACAGTGCTAATAGGTTTATACCTTATGCCTAGTTTCGATTATGGTGATGGATCTCGGGAATGCATGATTTTGGGACTGGATCGATAAGTGGGCTGAATTGAAATTGTTATATAATTGATATTATTTCATGATTATTATTGTCATCTTGACCAAGTCAAACTAGCTGGCTATTACATGTTGTGGGCTGAGCCCTGAATTTCAATTAATGAGTTGCGCACTAGGATAGACATGCTGTGATTGTTGAAAATGCCTAGGATTCATGCCTAGAAGTACGCATGTTTGATTGATAGCATGAATTGAAAATAAGCCCCAAATATTTTAGATATTTTTAAAATCGAAAATCAGTCGCCAAATATGCATGTTTGTATTGTGATCACGCATGATGCGTATGCATGAATGTTGAAGATCTTTTAGCATGTGATAATTTACTTAAGCAGTAGAATTATATATGCAAGCATGAGTTCCTCGGAACATTAGACGCATGACGCGTATTCATGATATGTGGTTTGTTTCTTGGATATGATATGCACATGATAATTTACTTGTGTAGTAGAATTATGTGTGCAAACTAGAAATCCTTGAAAACGTTTTCAAAAGGGCTTTGAGAAAGCCAAGATCGAGTGCTTTAAAACCTCTCATTCTGGTAAAAGTGATTAAACCATTTTAAAATAAAAATACTGATTTATTTGAAAGAAGACGACAGTAATGTGAACACTTTCACGACCCCCCTTCCATCGGATTACTGTCGGTCGGGTTATGGTTAGATGTCTGAGGAATCATTATTTTTCGGCTTCTATCTCATATATTTTTTATGTACGCAATTCTTTTTCCAAAATGTTATTGTCTCCCTGATTATGCATGATTATCAATGTGTTAGCTTCAATGGCTGCGGTTAGCAATGTCATCTCCCAATTGAAAAAGGGAGTGAAACTGAATGGTAAGAACTATAAGATCTGGAATAAGCGAGAAAATATGGTGATTACTGAATTGAAGGGTTTGGACCATTTGACTACAAAGAAAATTAGTCCAGAGGGAGACCTCACAGATGAAGAAAAGGCATCCCATGATGGAGTGCTAAAGACCTGGAAATTCGTTCCCCCTTGATGTCGATGCTGGAGGATGACATACTATACGAGTTTGATCACATTGAGTCTGCTAAAGACCAATGAGACGGTCTTAAAACAGGGTTTTGTGTTTACACCACAGCCCATAAGTGATCGTTAAACATCGCTTTAGACTCATATAAGATAAATCCTAAGCATAAGATGCAGGACCATATAAGACAAATATCTAACATGCTTTCTGAACTCAAGGAGGAAGGGGAGACCCTGAGGAACAGAAAGTCCAGTGTGTCATCCACTCTTTACCGGACTCTTGGAACAGCATGAAAATGAACCTTACCCATGCCACCTATCTCGATACCCTCGAGAAGGTACGAGCTCATCTCGAGCTAGAAGAGGATCGACTCAAAGCTGAAAAGCCTAGAGCTGAGATGCACGTTGCATTGTCCTCTCTAGCTTTGCAAAATGGTAAGCGCAAGAGGATGGGTAAAGACCTTCAAAAGAAGGCTAACAAGTCGCTTGGTCCAAACACACAAAGAAAGTTCAAACCTAAGCAAGGAGGTGGCAATAACATGCAGAAAAAGCTCGCGCGTAGAGAGGAATCTCGAACGTGCTTCAGGTGCGGCGTAAAAGGCCACCTGGCTGCTGCCTGTACTAATCCTCATAAGGAACGTTCAGAGAATGAATGATAAAAATGATATGTTTTCATTGAAATTCCTACTTCCTCGAGAGTAATTCAATTTGCTCTTTTGAATTACAGACTCGAGAAGGGGAAGGAGCGTAAAGATTGGAGGAGATGCCCCAAATAAATAAGGATTGGATGCGAACATCTTCTTACTTGCATGAATTTTTTTTTTTTCAATTCTTAGTTATTAATACTCTTGAATTATAAGTTTCCTCGCGTAAAATGGGAACCTTTTGTTTTGGGCATATAAAGTATGCTTGAATTGAGTATCGATTATTCCTATTATTATTCACCTCGAGCCGCTTGATCTTATAAGTTACTATTAAAAAAACATTGCTAATCTGAGTGTGTTCAATTAAAAATTCCTTATTTGTAAATACTCCTTGAAATATTTAAAACCGTAATGATGAACGCGTTCGAAGCCGATTTAATTGAATATAGGAAACGAAACGATTTTACCACTGGTAAAAGCTGGCGAGTTAAGCCGCATAGCGTAAGGGTTCCTCGAAAGATGGAAGACATCGATTCAAAGTACAAATTCAAGATGAAGTTTTTTAATGATTTTATGCTTAACAAAAAAGTTCTTTTGCATTTAACACCCATTTCGGGTTATACTCATTGATTTCTCATAAATCGAGAAGAAGTATGCTTTAATAGCTGCCACGATCTCGTAAAGAATCAATCAATGCATAAGGTGGAAAACCTAATGCATCACTCAGAGATGGTCGAAACCTTTGAAAGTGAGTATACAATGAAAAATGATATTGAATGTCAAATCACTATCCTATAATTCGCCTCTAACGATAAGATTGACGGAGCATTTTTAATCATACAATTCAAGGACATAGTTTGAAACATGGTGCCGACTACTCAACTTCCGATCACCTTCAAGGATGATATGATGTTGATGTCCACTTATTAGAACTTTGTTCCTAAAATATCGGTTGATGCGACACCACATGAGCTATAAAATGGAAAAGAGACGGATCTTACCAAAATATTACGACCTCATGGTCTCAAATGTAAACACGTATTTCACCGACATCTGTGAACGCAAAGTCGGAACTTAGAGTATTGAAAAGTGTCCTTTTATGGTACTTTGAATACTCTATGGCATACATGTTTGTAATAGCTCAGGATATTGGTGGCGTGGTCTAACATGAGACGTTACGTTATTTGAGGACGATCTGGTAAATGAAGATGGAGATATTTTCATAATAAATCCAGTGGGAGGAGTCAATCCAACCGCTCTGATCACTGTTGCTGCTGGTGCGAATCAAGTCGAACCTGATAATCATGTTCCTGAACCAATGGATGAAAAATCTACAATGCTGCAACTACCTACTGGCAACAGTGGGAATAGTACAACCAACTTGGTTCCTGGCCCGAGACCAAAAGGCCGTCCTAGAAAAGTTGTTGGTGAAGGTTCAAGTAACACTCTTGTTCCCAGTGGGAGTAATGCCCCGATAACGAGCATTTTTCCGAGTGGGAGCGTTGTTCAAGTTCAAGATGCGATTAACGAGCCTAGATGTGGTCAAAGGCATCAAACTTTTCCCAAGAAGTATCTCATCGGGAGATGCGTGTAATTCACTCTTACTTCGGTTGATGAACCGGTAACGGTTAAACAAGATATGGATGGACCTCAAGCGAAAAAATGGAGGATGATATCGCCTCTATGAAAGTTAATCCCGCTTGGTCTTTGGTTGATTTGCCTGCTAACCGCAGAGCCATAGGTGCCAAGTGGGTTCTGAAACTAAAACTCACTGCCGATAGAGCCGTCGAACGATACAAAGCTCGAGTCGTTTCAAAAGGATATACCCAACTTCACGGAGTGGACTTCGATGAGACATACTCCCCGAATTTGCGTTACGCCACAGTCTGGGCCATTTTGGCCTTGGTTGCAAGCTTCGATCTAGAGCTGCACCAAATGGATGTTAAGACTGCATTCCTCCACGGAAACCTGGAAGAAGAGATCTATATGGAGCAACCAGAGGGTTTCATTACTCCTGGTAACGAACGTAAAGTTTGTAAACTCCAAAGATCTATCTACGGTCTTAAACAATCGTCCCGACAATGGTACCGCAGGTTTCACGAGGAAATCGTTGGAAACGGATTTGTGAATCTTCACGAGGATCTGTGCGTGTACACTAAGACCTCTGAGTCGAAGTACTTCATCTTGACATTATATGTAGATGACATATTAATTTTCGCGAATGATGTTAGTTATATGAATGAATCAAAGATTTGTTTGGCATCTGTATTCGAGATGATGGACATAGGAGAAGCCACGTACATCCTGGGCATTAAGATTGCTAGGGATCGGGCTGCTCGCAAGCTATATCAACAAATTGTTGAAAAGGTCCGGGTTACAATATGCCAAACCCGTGGATACACCGGTTGTGTTAGGGTGCGCGTCGTCGAAACGCGACGGCCCGAAAAACCTGGCTGAGCGTGAACAGATGAAAAATGCATAATACCTTAGTATGGTTGGAGCTTAATGTATGCCATGCAATGCACTCGTCCAAACATCTATTACGCTGTGGACCTATGAGAACGAATCCACTCAGACCCTGGCTATCAACATTTAAAGGTCATAAAACGAATTATTCGATACCTGAAAGGTACTGCTGACTATGGACTGTGCTGCAAGGGTGGAACACTAGAATTGACTGGGTTCAGTGACGCCGACCACAGTGGCGATCCGGATGATCGTAAGTCCACCTCAGGAGGAGTATTCCTCCTTGCTAATGCCGTCATTTCATGGATGAGCAAGAAGCAATCAGGTGTCGCGCTGTCTACGATGAAATCCAAATTCGTGGCACTCTCTAAGAATGCACAGGAAGCGGTCTGGCTTAATAGACTCTTAACTGCATTGCTTGGCATCCAGGACGGGGGTGAGCCTGTAAAGGTGTACTCTTACAGTCAAGCAGCAATTGCAGCAGTTAAGAACCCTAAGTACCATAGCAGGACGAAACACATTGATATAAAATATAATTATGCTAAGTATATGGTTGAGGACAAATTAATCGAAGTATGACGGTGGACCCATTAACTAAAACTTTACGCTGGGATGTTTTCGAAAAGCATGTTAAAATGCTGTGACTGCTTAGGGTTTAAGTGGCTTGTATTGTGATGATAACATTTTGAGATTTGAAGTAATTTTTTGAATAGAATGAATTAGAATTTTGAGTTTATGATTCTTACGACGTCATAATGTTTAAATTACATCAGATTTTTACGGTCTATAAACTAGTCGTAGGAGGGTCAATCTCCAAAATAAAATAATGTCGAATGTGGGCCAAGCCTCGTCACACAGGCTCGGCCATCTTGACGGAGAGGGGGACCTCTACCATATCAAGACCGCCTAAGAACCACAGTGGCAAACCTGGTTGAGCAGAACAATCATTTGGTTTCGGAGTAATACGATATGATCTAAGTTCTACAAACCGCCATAGCAAACTTCATTCTTTAAACAACCACATTCTGGGCCAGATGAAGAATCTGTGACATCGTATGACATTTCCCACTTCATACTGCGCATGCCATGTTCGACCACGAGGTTAGGCTCGGTTGTGCTAGATAGAATCCACGAGATTCTAATGGGCACAAACTTCTTCACCTTGAGCGTGTGACTGATACCAGATGCTGTATGAAGGAGCATCCAAAGTATCCTCACGGACTCGGAACTCATACCTAAGGTCAGGCTCGATGTTCGCTTCCTTGCGTACGAGCGTAGTGCTGAACAAAAAGGTCAAGTGACCGCGATTTTGGAAACGGGTTGAGTTTGACTAAGGGTATGAACGATGGGGATGGTCAATTACACCTGTAATTCTCCGACTCTTGTATTCACTAGGTGGTCACTAGCCTGATATTAGTTGAAGGTCGTGAATACTTGTACGGATGCATTGAAGGAGTATTCCTATGTGGGAACTAGGCAATTGGAGAATGAAAGTTGACCTAGGATACAACGCGACACCTTATTACTTTTCACAGGTTGATTAGACATGGGGAATCAACGTTCCGCGGGCACTACAACAGTCCTAACAAATGAGTAGAACGATGCCCGTCGTGTCAGCCGGTCGCACGGAAAACCTCGTATGAACTATTCAAAGCAGGGACTGGATCGAATATCAAATGTTGATGTGTCAGTCGACAATATATTAATAGGCACCCTCACATTCCGGCGAGTGTGAGTTGTTAGCATTTGGACAATGGGCCGACGTATATGGGAGCCCATTAATTAGAGATCAGTACTTAAGAGATTGGGTAATGTCACCTTAGGGATTTTGGGCTAAGCCTAAAATCCCAATTGACGAGACAGGCCCAAAATTGGGCCTCCCTTCTCTAGCTTGGCTGGCCGAATATCACTAGAGGGTAAAGTGGACTTTTGTCCACTTTGCTCCTCTTATAAATAGGGAGTGTTAAGATTAATTTAATGTTAACAAATTAATCTCCTTTCTTTCTTTGTGGTGAGACAAAATGAAAACCCTCATCCCTATTCCTAGATAGTTTCGGCCGAACCCACCAAGAGCCAATGAGGTGCCAAATTGTGTCAAGCAATTTACTCCATTGATCCATCTCTGTGAAGAATCGACAGAGGCTTTGCTGTGGAGCATAATCCGCGTAGGGCTTCTTTAACAAGAGGTTCTACGGGAACTGTCAGGCGGATCGAGAACTCCCCTCAAACGATCCCAGGTACAAGGAAATCAGAGTAGGTATGTTCACTATCTTCCGCTGCGTATTAGTTACCTAGAACATATCTTGTTATTATTTATGTTTTATTTAGCACCTTAATCCAACAGTTTTGTGGTGGCCGGTGGCGATTTCGTGGTGGCCCTAGGGTTTAATCAATGTTAAATCCTGACATTAATTACCGATATATTCTTTCCATGATTTTAGGGATATAGATATATTTGGTATTAATTAAGCCTAATAGATTGAGAAAACATGTATATATAATAAATAGATTTTATCTCTAATATAAAATGTAATCAATATTGATATATAATGCACAATAATTATCTATGGAAATATATATATATATATATATATATATATATATATATATATATATAGTGAATATATTATATTTATTGTTACTTGAGGGCTAAGTTAAGTTTTTAGTGGATTTTAAAACCATAATTAGCCACCAAGTAAGAAATTCGGCCGAAAACCTAGTGGTTAATGGGCCGGACCAAATGCGTAACCGGGTCGGGTCGACCGACCCGGGTAACCCGTGGGATCCAAACCGGTTTGGGTTCAGGTCAGGTTCCACCGGTTCAATCAGGTCGGGTCGACTGACTCGGATTTATTAATCGGTCCGACCTGGAGCGGGTCGGACGATCTGGGCTAATGGGCCGGGTCAAACCCAACCCGGTTTGATAAAACCGAACTGAAATAACCTAACGGACCGGACCGGGTTTGGGCCAGCTGAAAATAGGTCAAATCAAATTTCAAATACAAATGTATTTTAACTTTAAAATTACTGACACAATGCGAATTGGTTTGATAGTTTCACGTTTTAATGAAACCTGATGTCTAGTTTCGACTATGGGGATGGATCTCAGAAAATGCATGATTATGTGACTGGATTATTTTGTGGGCTGAATTTCAATTATTTGATATCGGTATATTCATGTTAGAATTGTGTCTTGACTATGTCAGGCTAGCTGGATATCACATGTTGGGGGCGGAGCCCTGTTTTTCAATTAATAAGTTGTGTACTAGGATAAACATGTTGTGCTTAGTGATCTTGTTTAGGATCCATGTCTAGAAGTTCGCATTACTGTTATAACATTAATTTCAAGTAAGCCCCAAATATTATAAATCGATATTCAGTCGCCAAATATGCATGATTGATGTGGAGTGACTACGCATGATACGTACGCATGATAGTTTCATGATGTGATCGCATGCGATAATTTACTTGTGTAGTAGAATTATGTATGCATGAATGAGAAATCCTCGAAACATTTTAAAAAGGGCATTGGGAAATCCAAGATCGGGTGTATGTAAAAACTCCCCGTTCCAGTTAAAGTAGCTATTAAACCGTTTTAAAAAAGGCTGGTCTATTAGAAAAGGGACATCAACAGGGTGAACTCTTTACACGACCTCCTTCCATAGGTTTGTTGGTTTTCGGGTTGGTTAGATGACTGAGGAATCATAGTTTGTCACCTTCTATCTCATAGATATCCGATGTAAGCAATTCTTTTCAAAATGTTTTAAATTATCACCCTAATTGTCGCATGGTTTGTCGATGTGTTAGTCTCAATGGCTGCAATAAGCAACGTCATTTCCTAAATGAACAAGGGAGTGAGATCGAATCGTGATAATTATAAGATTTGGGATAAGTGTGCAAAGATGGTGATAACTGAAATGAAAGGTCTGAATCATTTGACCACTAAGCATGTTAGGACTAAGGGTGACTTCCCAAATGAGCAAAACACATTCCATGACTAGTGGGATGCCAAGGACCTTGGAATTCGTTACGTCTTGATGACAATGCTAGAGGATGACATACTCTATAGTATGATCATCATGAGTCTGCTAAGGATCTGTGGGATGGTCTTAAGGCAGGTTTTGGTGTTTACACCATTGCCCAGAAGCGGTCGTTAAACATCACTTTAGACTCATATAAGATGAATCATCAGCATACCATGAAGCAGCATATTAGACAAATGTCTAATATGCTTGTTGAACTCAAGGAAGCAGAGGAAACCCTGACTGAGGGACAAAATGTCAAATGCGTCATTCGCTCTTTGCCCGACTCTTGGAACAACATGAAAATGCACCTTACCCATGCTACTCATCTCGATACTCTCAAGGCGATTTGAGTTCATCTCGAGTTGGAAGAAGATCGGCTAAAGGCTGAAAAGCCAAATGTTGAGATGCATACTGCATCAACACTTCCAACACATAGGAAGGGTAAGCGTAAGAGAAAGGGCAAATACTTCGCAAAGAAGGCTAACAGGTCATCTGGTCCGAATGACCAAAGAAATTTCAAATCTAAACAAGCTGGTGGAAAGAACAGGCATAAGAAAAGAGCACGTAAGAAGGAAACTCGAACGTGCTTTAGGTGTGGGGTGAAAGTTCACCTAGCATTTGCCTGTACGAATCCTCCAAAGGTACGTTCTAATAAACAATGATGAAAAGTCATATATTCTCTTTGTATTCCTATAACATTGTGAGTAATTCAATCTCACTTGTGAATTACAGAACCGAGTTGAGGAAGGAGCGTGAAACCAAAGGAGGACGTCTCCAGAATAAAGGAATAGCATTTTCTATCTTTCAGCTTGATACATTTTTTGGTTTATGCATAATATGCGAAGTGAGATTCTGCATAATTTAATTGGTTGAACCAAGATATGTTTGTTTCATCTTGCATAGCTGAATCTTAATTTCACCAATCTGAACATTGCATAATGAGTTTGAACGAAATATTTCTTATTTGTTAGTACTCAATAAATATTTGATAACGTAACAACGGAAATGTATGAAAACGGTAATTAAATTGTGGAAACGAAATGATTTCATGTTGGCATTTGGTGAATGGGTCGCCGTAATATGAGCCATTTAATATAAGCCCAACACCTAAGTAATTGGGTAATGTCAAATTAGGGATTTTGAGTCTTGCATAAAATTCCAATTGACATGAGAGACCCAAAATTAAGCCTCACCTTTAACACATGTGGCCGACTGAAACATGCTTTAGGGTTGAGGTGGGTTTTGCCTACCTCCTCTATAAAGAGAGATTCTTTACTCATTTGTGTTGAGATAAAATAAATCTCTCCTCCCTAAACACTACTAGTTTCGGCCGAACCTATCAAGGAGCTAAGGAGGTACCAAATTGCTTCAAGCAATTACCCCAGAGATCCATCATGCTGACGAATTGAAAAGAGGCTTTGTTGTGGAGACCATTCCGTGTAGGTGATTCCTTAACCAGAATTCTTATAGGAGCCGTTCGGCGGACCATGAACTCCCCTCAAGATGTTGGGTCTACGGAAAGCTTGAAACTGGTATGTGTCCCTTTCCGCTGCGTAATTAGTTTACCTGACATGTACACGTGTTTTAATCCGTAATAACTATCCCCTAATTTCCAACAGTGGTATCAGAGCCTATGTAGGGAGTTCATGATTTTGATAAAAATGGTGTTCTTGAGTTTTTAGTAAAACTGATATGTAAGCATATGGTGTTGGGCGCCGTAAATGGAAGCCCATTATATGTATATGTTACCTAAGTTAATTAGGTACATGTCACATTAGGGTATTGGGCAAGACCCAAATCCCAATTGACATGAGAGGCCCAAAATTGGGCCTCCTTATATACTAGCATGGCCGGTCGAAATTAATGAGGGGGTAAAGTGGACTTTTGTCCACTTTACTCCTATATATATGGGGAGTTAAGGGTTTCATTAGGGTTAATCAAAATTCCCTTTAAGTGGTTTTTTTGAGAGAAAACCCTTTCCCCAAGAACACCATACTTCGGCCGAACCTTGCAAACACCAAGGGTGTGCCAATTTTCCTAGTCAATTCATCGGAATATTTTTCCAAAATAAAAAGGGCCTTGGGAAAGCCAAGATCCGGTATGCTTGTTTTAAAATTCCCGTTCCGGTAATTTGCGATTAAAACCGTTTTAAAGACTGATCCATTTGATGGAAGACGACGATAATGTGAACTCTTTCACAGCCATCTTCCATTGGTTTACTGGTGGTCGGTTGGTTTAGATGACTGAGGAATCATTATTGACGGATTCCATCTTAATAGATATTTGATGTATGCAATTCTTCCTCAAAATGTTATTGTCTCCCTGATTATGCATGATTATAAAAGTGTTAGTTTTCATAGCGGGTTGGTTTGCTTATACGATCCTCGCAATCTGGATTGCATAGGCTATGATGCATGGAGTGAATATGTAAGGGAACTCCTTTTCGCTGAAAGTATACACAAGTGTATTGATGTGAATAAGAGCAAAACATTGGTTAATGAGCAAGGTGTCCTTACATACCCTAATAAGTTAAGGAGCCTTGACGACCAGAGTGCTTGCATGGTGATACTGGCAGTCTTGGACAGAGAGGTTGCAGAGGACTTCAAACTCAACTTTAGTGCTCTTCAACTTTGGTGTGCCATTAGACTCCGCTTCGGTGGAGGAAGGGCAGCCGAAGCCAGAGGAGTGCTATTTGAGTATGTTGCGCTTATTTCCCAAGATGCAGGTGTAAAACCCACATCAGATCTTACGAACGAGAGATCAAATTGGAGAAAGATACTCAGTATTGCACAGAGGTACCCTCTATCATGGTTGGCCGACGACAATGGACTTGGTTACTTGATTGAATCAATTAAGTTTATCACAATCCTGTTTGCTGAAAGCAAAAAAAAGGAACCGAATGGTGCTTCTGTGAATGGTAGGAAGATTCAATGTACGCCATGCTATGTACTCGGCAAGACATCTGTTACGCTGTGGGCCTAGTAGCAAGATTCCAATCAGATCCTGGCTATCCACATTTAAAGACCGTAAAAAGAATTATAAGATATCTGAAAGGTACTGCCGACTATGTTCTTAGCTATAAGGGAAGGCAAATCGAATTAACTGGTTATAGTGACGCCGACCACGATGGCGAACCAGACGATCGTAAGTCCACCACAGGGGGAGTTTTCCTCCTTGCTGATGCTGCCATATCATGGGTAAGAAAGAAGTAATCATGTGTCGCGCTTTCCACTATGGAATCAGAATTTGTTGCCCTTTCTAAAAACGCACAAGAAGCAGTCTGGCTGAAAATGCTTCTTACTGCATTAATTGACACTTACAAGAAGAGAAAACCTGTGAAGATATACTCCGACAGTCAGGCAGCCATTACAGCAGTTAAGAATCCAAAGTACCATAGTAGGACCAAACACATTAATATGAAATACAATTATGCCAAATCTGTTGAGGAAGAAAATATAACCGCTTTAGAATACTTGTCCACAGACAATATGGTCGCAGACCCATTAACTAAGCCATTACATAGAGAAATTTTCGAAAAGCTCGTAAAACTGCTTGGATTACGTAGGGCTTAATAAGTGGCTTGTATGAGTGATAGTATTTTGAAATTTGAAATAATATTCGATTGAATAAAAGAATTTAAAATTGAGTATATGATCTATCGACGTCATAATGATAAATAACATCGGATTTTTCGGTCTATAAACTAAGTCGTAGGAAGAGGTAAAACTCTTCCACCAAAATTATGTCGGATGTGAACATTGCCTCGTTACAAAGGAACGGTCATCTTATAGGAAAGGGGAACCTCTACCACAACAAGATTGGTTAAGAACCAGGGGGATAAACCTGGTTAAACGAAACGATAACTTGGTCACGCTTATAGCATGACTTTATCTTCATTTTGTAAATCGCCGTGTTGGACTCTGTCCATCAATAAAATCACATTCAGGGCCAGATGAAAGACTCTGTGATAACATGATTGACATATCCCACCCCTGGCTTGTCCAGGTGTGCTATCGACGCGTGCTTCATACTACGCGTGCCATGCTCGACCACGGGGTCATGCTCGGTTGTGCTAGCTAGAATCCTTGTGATTTAAAGGGCGCATACTTCTTCACCTTGAGCGTGTGATTGATCCCGGGTGTCTTATGAAGAGGTACCCAAAGTATCCTCTCGGACTCAGAACTTATACCTAAGGTCTAGCTCAATGTTCGCTTCCCGGCGTACGAGCGTAGAGCCAAAGAAAACGGCCAAGTGACCACGTCTTGGAAACCGGTTGAGTTAGACTAAGGGTATAAGCTATGGGGATGGTCATGTTCACCTATAATTCACCGAATCTTGTGTTCACAAGGTGGCCGCCAACCGGATATTAGTTGAAGGTTGTGAAAACTTGTACGGATGCCCTGGAGAAGTATTCCTATGTGGAAAACTGGGCAATTGGAGAATTATCAATTGACCAAGGATACAGTGTGGTACATATTTTATTTTTGACATGATTGATTTACGAAAGGGAATCAACGTTCTACGGGCGCTACAACATTCCTAACAGATGAGTAGCACGATGTCCGCCGTATCCGTCGGTCGCACGACAAACCTCGTATGAAATATTCAGAGACGGAGACATTGAATGAAGACTGAAATGTTGATGCTATTGGATGACAATACATTAACAGGCACCCTCCTATTCCGACGAGTGGGAGCTGTTAGCATGCGGTGACGTGGCGCCGTAATTGGTATCCCGTCAATGTTAAGGAAATTACCTAAGTTAATTAGGTAATTGTCACATTAGGTTAATTGGGCCAGACCCAATCCCTAATTGACATGGGAGGCCCAAAAAATGGGCCCCCCCTTAATTAGCATGGTTCGGCCGAACCATGTACCACATTGGTTGGAGTGGACTTTTGTCCACTCCACCAATGCTATATATAGGGGGTCTCCTAAAGGGTTTAAAACATCAATCAAATTAATAAGTCAATCCATTGAGGAACTTGAGAGAAATCCTCTCACCCTTAGTTGAGATTTTCGGTGCACATCAGTCCGAGGTTCTATCCCCGTTAAAGAATCGATCAGAGGTTTTGCTGTGGAGCTTATACCGCGTAGGACTTCTTCTCACGAAGAACTTGTACGGGTTCCGATCGGAGGATCAGAACTCCCTCCACAACGTTCTTGGACAGGAAAGCTATTGAGGTATGTGTACTTTATTCCGCTGCGTAATTATGTTACTTACTAGTACATGTTTAGCTTTCCGTAGTATTACGTCCCCGTAATCCAACACAGATCTCTGGAGAGTTTGCTCGAAGGCAATTTGGCACACCCTTGGTGAGGGTTATGGTTCGGTCGAAATAGGTGTTATAGGGGGGAGGGTTTTTCTCTCTAAAACATTCTGATGAGGGAATTATGATTAACCCTAAAAATTCCCTAACACCTCTTATTTATAGGAGGGGTAAAGTGGACAAAAGTCCACTTTACCCCACCTAGGGTTTCGGCCGGCTTATGTAATTGGGGAGGCCCAATTTTGGGCCTCCCATGTCAATTGGGATTTGGGTTTAGCCCAATTACCCTAATGTGACATTTACCCAAGTTCATTAGGTAAACTATACATATTATGGGCTACCAATTACGGCGCCCATTACAATATGCTTACAGCTCCCACTCGCCGGAATAGGAGGATGCCTGTTAATGTATTGTCGTCCAAATCTGCAACATTTCTCTCCTTTGATCTGCTCCTTGCTTCCGAATAGTTCATACGAGGTTTGTCGTGCGACCGGCGGATACGACGACCATCGTGCTACTCATCTGTTAGGAGTGTTGTAGCGCCCGCGGTACGTTGATTCCCTTTTCTCCAATCAACCTGTTATAAACAACATTTATATTGTACAGCGATGTATCCTAGGGCAACTGATAATTCTCCATTTGCCTAGTTTCCACATAGGAACACTTCTTCAAGGCATCTGTACAAGTATTAACAACCTTCATCTAATATCTGGTTGGTGGCCACCTAGTGAATATAAGATTCGGTGAATAACAGGTGAACTTGACCATGCCCATTGCTCATATCCTTAGTCAGACCCAACCGGTTTCCAAAGACGTGGTCACTGGGCCATATTGTTTAGCACTACGCTCGTACGCCGGGAAGCGAGCATTGAGCCTGACCTTAGATATGAGTTCTGAGTCCGTAAGGATACTTTAGGTGCCTCTTCATAAGGCTCTTGGGATCAATCACACGCTCGAGGTGAAGAAGTTTGCGCCCGCTAGAATCACGAGGATTCCTTCCTAGCACAACCGAGCTGTAACCCCGTGGTCGAACGTGGCACGCGTAGAATGAAGCACGCGTTGATAGCATACCTGAACCTTTTGGGTTGACAGGAAAGGGATATGTCAATCATGCTATCACAGATTCTCATCTGGCCCAGAATGTGGTTAAATGACGAACGAAGTTCATCACGGCGATTTGCAAAACGAAGATCACGTCGAGTTACTTCGAAACTAGATAATTGTCTTGCTTAATCAGGTTTATCCCCCTGATTCTTAGCCAGACTTGTTTGGGTGGAGGCCTCCCTCCACCGCAAGACGACCGTACCTGTGTGACTAGGTAAGGCCCACATTCGACATAGTTTGGCAGAGGATTGCGTCCTCCTACGACTTAGTTTATAGACCGTAAATCTGATGTAATCAAAACATTATGACATCGATTGATCATAAACTCAATTGCAATTCTTTCTCTTACAAAATGCAACTTTCTAAAAATGATTTAAAAGACTGATCTATTAGATAGAACACGACGATAATGTGAACTCTTTCACAGCCATCTTCCATTGGTTTACTAGTGGTCGGTTGGTTTAGATGACTGAGGAATCATTATTAGTCGGATTCCATCTTAATAGATATTTGATGTATGCAATGATTATCGATGTGTTAGTATCAATGGTTGCGATCAATCTCCCAAATGAAAAAGGGAGTGAGATTGAAAAAGAATAATTATAAGATCTGGAATAAGCGCGCAAAGATGGTGATTACTGAAATGAGAGGTTTGGAGCACCTGACTTCGAAACATGCCAGGCCAAAGGGAGACCTCACGGCTGATCAGAAGGAATTATATGATCAATGGGATGCGAAGGATCAGGAAGTCAGTTCCGCCTTTTTGTCACTGCTTGAGGAAGACATACTCTATGGGTATGATCACTTTGAGTCTGCCATGGATCTGTGGGATGGTCTTAAGGCGGGATTTGGTGTCTACACCACAGCCCAGAAGCGATCTTTAAACATTTCTTTAGACTCATATAAGATGAATCCTAAGCACACAATGAAGGAGCATATTAGACACATGTCTAACATGCTTGCTGAACTCACGGAGGCAGGAGAAATCCCGACCGAGGAACAGAAGGTCCAATGCGTTATCCGATCCTTACCTGACTCTTGGAATAGCATGAAAATGCACCTTGCCCATGCCGCTGAACTCGATAACCTCGAGAAAGTGCGAGTTCATCTCGAGCTGGAAGAGGATCGTCTCAAAGCTGAAAAGCCGAGAGTGGAAATGCATCTTGCATCCTCGCATCCAGCTGAGCAAAAGGGTAAACGCAAGAGAAAGGGAAAGGGCCTTCAGGTTAAGGCTGACAAGTCTTTGGCTCCAAAACCTCAGAAGAAGTTCAAATGCAAGCAATTTGGAGGCAAGAAAAAGGCAAGCAAAACAAACACGTAAAGATGAAACTCGTGTTGGATTACATGGACGTAATACTACGGAATGCTAAACGTGTACATGCAAGTAAAATAATTACGCAGCGGATGATGTACACATACCTCAATAGCTTTCCTGCCCAAGAACGATGTGGAGGGAGTTCTGATCCACCAGTCGGAACCCGTACAAGTTCTTCGTGAGAAGAAGTCCTACGCGGTACAAGCTCCACAGCAAATCCTCTGATGGATTCTTCAACGGGGACAGAACCTCGGACTGATTGCTCAGAAGAAATTTGGCACACCAATGGTGGTGTTTGTGGGCCGGCTGAAATGTAACTATAGAGAGAAAGGAATTTCTCTCAAATCACAACTTAGAAGGAGTTGTGATCAAGGTGTGATTGGAGGTGACCCCAAGACCTCCTTATATAGTGGGGGAGGAGAAAATCCTCCCCCTTCCCCTCTAGGGTTCGGCGCCGACCTATGTGGGTGGGGAGGCCCAATTTTGGGCCTCCCATGTCACATGGGAATTGGGTCGAGCCCAATTAGCCCAAATGTGACATTTACCTAATTGCCTTAGGTAACCACATATATTAACGGGCTACCAATTACGGCGCCATGTCACCATAGGCTAACAACTCCCACTCGCCGGAATGGGAGGGTGCCTGTTAATGTATTGTCATCCAATAGCAACATCATTTCAGTCTTCAGTTATTGTCTCTGTCTCCGAATAGTTCATACGAGGTTTGCCGTGCGACAGGCGGATACGAAGGGCAACGTGCTACTCATCTGTTAGGAGTTTTGTAGCGCCCGCAGAACGTTGATTCCCTGTCGTAAATCAATCTTGTTAAAAACAAAATATGTACCGTATTGTATCCTTAGTCAATTGATAATTCTCCAATTGCCCATTTTTCCACATAGGAATACTTCTCCAGGGCATCCGTACAAGTGTTCACAACCTTCTACTAATATCCGGTTGGTGGCCACCTAGTGAACACAAGAGTCGGTGAATTATAGTTGAACATGATCATCCCCATCGCTTATACCCTTAGTCTAACTCAACCGGTTTCCAAAGACGTGGTCACTTGGCCTTTTTCTTTGGCACTACGCTCATACGCCGGGAAGCGAACATTGAGTCAGACCTTAGGTATAAGGTCTGAGTCCGAGAGGATACTTTGAATGCCTCTTCATTAGACACCCGGGATCAATCACACGCTAAAGGTGAAGAAGCATGCGCCCTTTGAATCACAAGGATTCTAGCTAGAACAACCGAGCATGACCCCGTGGTCGAATATGGCATGCGCAGTATGAAGCACGCGTCGATAGCACACCTGGACAAGCCAGAGATGTGATATGTCATTCATGCTATCGCAGAATCTTTCATCTGGCCTTGAATGTGATTTTAATGATGGACAGAGTCCAACACGGCGATTTACAAAACGATGATCAAGTCATGCTTTTAGGCTTGACCAAGTTATCGTTTCGTTTAACCAGGTTTATCCCCCTGGTTCTTAGCCAATCTTGTTGTAGTAGAGGATCCCCTCTTCTACAAGATGACCGTGCCTGTGTGACGAGGCATGGTTCACATTCGACATAATATTGGTGGAAGAATTTTACCTCTTCCTACGACTTAGTTTATAGACCGTAAAATCCGATGTTATTTATCATTATGACGTCGATGAACCATATACTCAATTTTCAATTCTTTTATTCAATCGAAATATTATTTCAAAAGTCAAAATGCTATCACTTATACATGCCACATATTAAGCCCTACGTAATCCAAGCTGTTTTACGTGCTTTTCGAAAGTATCTATACGTAATGGCTTAGTTAATGGGTTCTCGACCATTTTGTCTGTGGACAAGTATCCTAAAGTGATTATATTGTCTTCCAGAACATATTTAGCATAATTGTATTTCACATCGATGTGTTTGGTCCTACTGTGGTACTTTGGATTCTTAACTGCTGCAATGGCTGCCTGACTGTCGGAGAATACCTTTACAGGCTTTCTCATTTCGTCAGTGCCTAACAATGCAGTAAGAAGCCTTTTCAGCCAGACTGTTTCCTGTACGTTTTGGAGAGGGCAACGAATTCCGGTTCTATTGTAGATAGCGCGACCCATGATTGCTTCTTGCTCGTCCATGAAATGGCGGCATTAGAAGGGAGGAATACCCCTCATGTGGTGGACTTACGATCATACAGATCGCCACCATGGTCGGCGTCACTGAAACCGGTCAATTCTATCTTCCTGCCCTCATAGCACAGTACATAGTCGGCAGTACCTGTATGACTCGCTTTACGGTCTTTAAAAGTTGATAGCTAAAGTCTGATTGGAATCTTGCTACTAGACCCACAGCGTAATAGATGTCCGGACGAGTGCAGAGCATGGCGTACATTAAGATTCCTACCATGCTCAAATATTCGCCACTCTTCTTTTGTTCACGCTTCTGTAGGTTCTTCGGGCCATCACGCTTTGACAGCGCGCACCCGATTGCAACCGGAATTTCTACGGGTTTGGCATTCAGCATTCTGAATCTCTTTAACAGTTTATTGATTTGAGATTCTTGAGATAGACACAATCTCCGGGCGGCACGATTTCTGGCGATTTTAATGCCTAAGATGTACATAGCCTCTTCCATGTCTTTCATCTCGAATACTGATGCCAACCAGGACTTTGACTGTTTCATAAAACTCACATCGTTTTCAGCAATGAGTAGGTCATCCACGTATAAGGTTAAGATGGCGTACTTAGACCCGGAGGTCTTAGTGTATACCTAGGGATCCTCATGGAGGTTCACAAATCCGTTTCCAACGATTTCCTAGTGGAACCTGCGATACTATTGCCGAGACGATTGTTTAAGACCATGGATAGATCTTTGGAGTTTGCAAACTTTTACGTTCTTTACCAGGAGTAATGAAACCCTCTGGCTGCTCCATATAGATCTCATCCTCCAGGTTTTCGTGGAGAAATGCGGTCTTAACATCCATTTAATGCAGGCTCATGATCGAGGCTTTCAATAAGGGCAAGGATAGCCCTGACTGTGGTGTAACGCACAGTCGGTGAGTTTGTTTCATCAACATCCACTCCGTGAATTTGGGTACATCCTTTCGCAACTAGTCGGGCTTTGTATCGCTCGACTTGTCCATCAGCAGTGAGTTTGAGTTTCAAGACCCACTTTGCCCCTATAGCTCTGCGTTTAGCAGGTAAATCAACCAAAGACCAAAATAAATTGGCTTTCATTGAGGCGATCTCTTCCTCCATTGCTTTCCTCCATTCCTTTGCTTGAGGTCCTTCCATCGCTTGCTTAACCGTTACCGGTTCGTCAACAGACGTTAGCGTGAGAATCTCACCCCTTTTGATAGTGTTGGATATGATTCGAGGCAGCCTAGTACGAGTCGACAGAGTAAAGATCGAGTTCTTAGAAGAACGTATGATCGACCATTCAAGTCCGGAATAAGGAGACAAAGAGGAATGGTCGACTACCCTACAAACAGAAGTCGACCCACCAGACAACAAAGGACAAGACAAGAAAGTCATTCAAGGCTCCTCTCTTGAAGTGTAAGTCGAGTCGAGGACCAAAGCTTCCCTACTAAAGTACGAGTCGAGTCGACCACCAGATATTTAGAGGAAACCCTTCCCTCTTTAGGAAGACTTCCATTTGAAGAAAGAGGCACCAGCTGGCGACCTGCTCGCCACCCTCTATACCACGAAACCTTCCTCTTAAGGAAGTGGTATTAGCTGGCAACCTGCTTGTCACCTGCTTATGCCGACTCAGGACAGAAACCCTTCCAATAGGATAGCCGCTAATAAAAGTCGGTAATTTCTCCCTATAAATAGGGGCTCACTTTCATTATCTAAGTTAAGTTCTATCATATACTTTACAGTATTCTCTCGATATCCATTACTGACTTAAGCTTCGAAGTGGAATCAGGGGCTTTCCCCACCTCTTTTCAGGTCCTCGCCCAGGACAAAGCCACCAAAGAAAACTAAATACCCACGAGGTCAAGAAAGATACTTGAGTGAGCTAGCCCCCGGCGAGATCTCGAAGTCCATTACCCGAAGTTCTAGAGCAACTTCTTTTTGATCCCAACAGATAGGATACTTCTTGGGAGAAGTTCGTTGCCTTTGACTACGTCTAGGCTTGTTAATCCCATCTTGAGTCTGATCGATACTCCCACTCGGAATAATGCTTCTTATCGGAGCATCACTCCCACTGGGAATAATGGCAGTGCTGGAACCTTGACTAACAACTTTCCTTGGACGTCCTCTTGGTCTCAGGATTCTACCTCCGAGATTAATTCCTTGATCACTAGGATTTGGAACCAAGTTGGTCATACCACTACCAATGGGAACAATGGGTAGTTGTGTCATTATTGGATTTTCAACAACGGTTCAGCGACGTGATTATCAGGTTTCAATAAGATTCGCATTAGCAGCATTAGTGATTTGATTGTGTGGGGGGGGGGGGGGGGGGCGGGGGGAGTGAGCCCTCCCACTAGATTTACTATGATAATGTTTCCATCATCATTTACCATGTCATTTACTTGTGCTGTGTCAAATCTCCCACTCGAAGTAAGCGGGACCTGGAATCATCGTCATCCTTTTCCAGTTCGATCAAGACATCGTTTGTTTCTAAGCGTTGGAATTTCGTCCTCAGGCTTTGTAATGTTACATGTTCGATCACGGCATCATAATTTAAGCTAATTAAACATGTATCACACGAGAGTAGTCCGTACTCTTTTATCCAAATACTTGTTTAATGCACAAATTAATGTTGCAAGCTGACAAGGTGCAACCTTTATCATTCCTTTTAGCTAATTATGGTAGCGTGTTCAACCGATTATTCGGAACATAGTATTACTTTTATGTGAGTCAACTGATTTTCATCCCATAGGGAACGTAGTTGTTGAACTCTAACATTATGTAATTTTAAACTATGCTTCTTGAATTGTTTTTATTGAAATGAATGTCCAGCCAGACTTATCGTTCAAGGCTTATAGTGGGAGAGTCATTTTACTGACTACTTCCTTTCGTTTGTCAACTCATTCAGAGACTTATCCACCTCTTGAGCTATGCATTTAAGCTTTTGCCTATGCGATAGTTGATATTATACAAGTTCGTGGTAGCTTTTGAAGCATACCTCTGACTTTCGTATAAGTAATCAATGAGTTATTCCATAAATGGTCATAAAAGAAAATTAAGCATTCATTCATTAAAACATTTCATTATTAAATTTTTACTTTGAAACGATGTGTTCCGTCTTTCGAGGTACACTCGCGAATAGCGCCTTAAAACCAGTTTTATCCTGTGATTTTAAATCGTTTCGTTTCCAAATTCAAATCAATTTAATCCAATCGGTTTCGAATATGTTCAATCATTACGGAAAATTACATTCAATGGAGTGCTAACAAATAAGAAATACTAAATATTTCGATCTAGCTACGCAATCGATAGGTTTATTCAGTTCAGTTGTCCTGACTGAGATGACGGAGTATGTGAATCGTTTCGTCTTATTCGACTGCTTTTACCTGGCTGGAATTTTAGTTCTAACCCGTAGGTATGTTATTTGTATTTTCGTTTCGGATCATTCTCGTTTAACCGAGACATTAAATTGATAAGCAAATTGAGCTTCAAATCGAGCAACAATTACTTTATTCAATAACTCTGAATCTCAAAATAACCAAAATTTTAGTAACGAACAACGAACGATAAATGACAATGGTATAGTTCTTGATCTGAAGTTTGAATATCTGATCCATGATTGTCGCGCATATAGTCAAGAACTTTGAGTCATGTTGAACATCTCATCTGAGTAAATTCACGAGTGAATCACTTCAAATGATTTGTGTCCGTATAAAACATTTTACAGCTCATACACATGACCTACGAGGCGTATTTGAGACGCACTTTATCAACGGGGTTTAATCTACCGGATTATCGTATAGGACCTATTCGGTCAAGTTCTCTTCTTGCTATGCGGATCATGGTTCACTTCTTTCGAACTCTCTATGGTGAGCAGATAAAGTCTCCCTTTCACTGCTGTGGTTACTGTACTTGATTAGTCTCAAGGTTATTGAGTCTTGTCAATATCAGAAAACCATATACATCCTTTCCATGTTGACCTTTCATCCTTAAGATCTGATGCGGGTTTTACGCCAACATCCATGAAAAGAGAGAAGACTATCACATTCAACCGAAACATTTCTAGCGTTTGTATCCTTGCTTCCAACGAGGCGGATGCTAAGGGATACTAAGCTGTAACATTGTCTGGTTTCAATTCAAGTCTTCTTCAACCCCCTTTTACCAAGGTCAAATGTATCACTATATATGTGTTCAGATCATCAAAGAACCTACTCTAATTCTTGGGGAAACGAATTGTCACATTCATTTCTCATTGTAAAAATCATACATATTACTATATTCATCTGAAATTGTGCTCCCTACTTTTCGAAATCGTAGTGGAGAGTTCAACACACACTCCAATTTTATTCATCATAATTAATACCATCAAGATTGCGAGTAATATCGAATCGCACTAATTCAGCCAACTCACACATTGATGATTATGCAAATCAGGAAGACAATAACATTTTGAAAGAATTGCAGACATCGGATTATCTATTAAGATGGAACAAAAAAAATAGTGATCCCTCAGTCATCTAGACCAAATCGACCGCCAGTAAACCGAGGGAAGGGGGTCCGTGAAAGAGTTCACACTATTGTCTTCTTCAATCCAATAGATCAGTCTTTTGAAAAAAATCGGTTATTATGTTGCAAATTATCGGAACGGGAATTTTCATAATAAGCATACATGATCTTTACTTTCCCAAGGCCCTTTTGATTTAAAAGAATTATCCGATAATTTACGCATACATAACACTATATCACGCCATAAACATCGAACAAACCAAACAACATGCTTACGCGTCATGCGTCTAATGTTCCTAGCATACATAATTCTACGTAAAGTAAATTATCACATGCTTTTAGTCCTGAAAATTCTAGCATACGTGTCAAAACATGCAACTTCCGCACACATCATGCATAATTGGCGACTGGAATTTTCGGATTTGAAAACGTTTTGAAAATATTAGGGGTTGTTTTGCAATTCATGCTTACAATCAATCATGCGAAATTTCTAGACATGGATTCTAGGCATGTATATCCTATTGCACAATCAATATATTTAAATCCCAGAGCTCAATGCTCGCAATATATATTATCCAGCTAGCTTGACTAAGTCAAGACGACAGTTCTAATATATGTTGCAGAAAGTAAACAATTGCAATTCAGCCCACTAATTTAATCCAGTCCAAAAAACATGCATATCCGAGATCCATCCCCATAATCGTAACCAGGCATTAGGGTTTTAACCGAAAACGTATTAAAAACGCAAACCCTAAGAGCACTGTTTAGGCTAATTTTAAAGTTTGAAAACGTTTTGGATTTAAAATTTGACATCCTATTTTATTGAACATTTTAAAATTTCCGAAAATTTTAAAATTTGGTTTGGTCCATTTTAAAAATCCGGTTCGAGTCGGTCCGATTTTAAAATCCGGTTTGGTCCGAAACGGTTCAATAAAATAGATAGCGGTTCGGTTCATCACTCAAAACCGGTTTGGTTAGGTTCTACTTAATTGCTCCGGTTTTACCCGACCCGAGAAAGGTCCACCTGATTAAGAAAATCCGGATTGGTTTAACCCGCTCCGGTTTAGCAATTGGATCGGCCCATAAACCCTAGGGTTCGGCCGAATTATATCTTGTGGGCTAAGTAGGGTTTTAAAATCCACTCAAAACTTAACTTAGCCACCAAGAAATATTAATTATATAAAATAATTTCCAATATTGCTAATATATATATATATATATATATATATATATATATATATATATATATATATATATATATATATATATTTCGGCACATATTTAAACATATATATAAATATTGTCAAGATTCTATCCTTAAGATGTAAATCAATTAACAATATAAACATATATATAAAAATTTCGGCATGCTTATATATATATATATATAATTATTGTCAAATATATCTTTAGGGAATAAAATATATGTAGACAATATATTTTCTTAATCTTTTATAGCAACTAAATCTATCAATATATATTAACCCTATCTATTATCTATATATATATATATATATATATATATATATATTGATAGTTAATATATATTTCAATATTATATTGTGAACCTATCCATATTTCCAACTTATAGATATGTTGTTACCATTAATTAAAATTAAAATATGGCAATTTATATCCTTTTTATATTTGTGCCGATTTTTTAAATTACTTGGTGGCCAAGAAATTAATTTTTTGTTACCTAAAATACCCCTAGGGTTTTCGGCACAAACATGTCTAGTTGGAAAAGTTATCAAATTTTAAGATCAAACTCTATCATGATCATGAATCCAAAAAGTGTTCTTGATACAACTCATCGTGTTCTTGAAGATCATGAACATCAAACTCAAATTTAAACTAAATTTTCGGTTTTGATCTATACAAACATGTAAATTCTGAAATTTTTAAGTTTTTAAAGATCAAACACATGTTTTCTTGTTTAAATTTTTGGAAATACTTTGGTGTTCATAAACAAAAAATTTCGGTTTTTGTAAAAATTCAAGAACATCAGTTTATCAAAAAAAAAATTAAGAACTCCTAACACAGGCTCTGATACCACTGTTGGATTACGGGGGCGTAATACTACGAAATGCTAAACGTGTACATGCAAGTAAATTAATTACGCAGCGGAATAATGTACACATACCTCAATAGCTTTCCTGCCCAAGAACGATGTGGAGGGAGTTCTGATCCTCCGGTCGGAACCCGTACAAGTTCTTCGTGAGAAGAAGTCCTACGCGGTATAAGCTCCACATCAAATCCTCTGATCGATTCTTCAACGGGGATAGAACCTCGGACTGATTGCTCGGAAGAAATTTGGCACACCAATGGTGGTGTATGTGGGCCGGTCGAAATGTAACTATAGAGAGAAAGGAATTTCTCTCAAATCACAACTTAGAAGAAGTTGTGGTCAAGGTGTGTGATTGGAGGTGACCCCAAGACCTCCTTATATAGTGGGGGAGCAGAAAATCCTCCCCCTTCCCCTCTAGGGTTCGGCGCCGACCTATGTGGGTGGGGAGGCCCAATTTTGGGCCTCCCATGTCACATGGGAATTGGGTAGCCCAAATGTGACATTTATCTAATTGTCTTAGGTAACCATATATTAACGGGCTACCAATTACGGCGCCTTGTCACCATATGCTAACAACTCGAACGTGTTTCAGGTGTGGCGTGAAAGGACACCTTGCTATTGCCTGTACCAATCCTCCCAAGGTACGTGCTGAAGAATAATGACAACCTCATAAATTCTTCTAGGACTCTTCTCACTCGAAAGTGATTCAATTTACCCTTTTTGAATTACAGAATCGAGAAGAAGAACAAGCACAGACATGAGGAGATAGCCCCGGAAACTTAAAGATTAAATGAGAGACTTTATCTTTATTTGCTGAACAAACTTCTTCTTGATTTTTCAGATTAAGATACTTAAAGTTCCTTGAAACATATCCATTACATTTTGAGCATGTGACAAATGCTCGGACAAAGTATTGATTACTCATTCCGTCAGTACTCCATTAAATGAAATAATCAGTAATGATAATCATGTGTAAAACCGATTGGATTGAATTAAATTAAATTCAGAAATGAAACGATTTAACCAAGGTTTAAAGCTTCGATAAATAGCGCAATGCGCGATTGGACCTCGAAAGATGGAACACATTGTTTCAAAGTACGATTTTAATGATGAAGTGTTTTGAATGATTAAGTGCTGAATTTTTTGATTGCATCCCTTTGGAAACAACTTACTGATAACGTTTACATAGGAAAGAAGTATGCTTCATAAGCTACCACGACCTTGTAAAATTATCAACTGACGCATAGGGTGAGATCCCAAGATGCTCAGTTCGGAGACGGGATAAATCCCTGAGATAAGTTTGCAAAAGAAGAAGGATAAAGTCAGTTAAACGATTTTCCTTCCATACGCCTTGAACGATAAGTTAGACTAGGCATTCAAATCAAGTGAAACACACTTCAAGAAGCACAGTTCAAGAACATAATGTTAGAGTCAATCTATCAGGCGTTCCCTATGAGATGAAGAAGATGACTCATATGTATGTAAACTGTGTTCCAATGAAATCGGTAAGACGCGTCACCATAAAAGCTAAGGAATGATAATGAGTTAAAATCATATCATCGTGCGACATTAAATTGCGCACTAAACATGTATTTAGGACAAGGGTACATTACCTACTCTTAGAAAATACCTGTTTAAAACTTTTGAAAATGGTGTCGTGGTTGAACATGAGACATTACATCACTTGACGACGAATTTCCAATGCATGGTCAATTTCAAACTGGTGTAGTCTTGATCAAACCAGAGCAGTAACACTGACAATCAGGTCCCACTTAATTCGAATGGGAGATATTTAACCAGCAACTCAGGTGTATAACATGGTTAATGATAATAGAAACATTTTCATACTAAATCCAGTGGGAGGAATAACTCCTACCACATGAGATCACTGTTGCCACAGACACGAATCAAGTAGAACCTTATAGTCATATTGTTGAACTAGGAATGCCAGAACTGCCTAGACTACCCATTATTTCAAATGGGAGATACCCATTGTTTTCAGTGGGAGTGATCCGACCAACTTTTTTCCAGGTCCTAGTGACCAAGGAATTTATCTCGGAAATAAAACCCTGAGACCAAGAGGTCGTCCAAGGAAATTTGTAGGTCAAGGTTCAAGCACTGCTCTTGTTCCCAATGGAAGTGATGCTACGATAAGAGGCATTATTTCGAGTGGGAGAAACGTTCAGACTCAAAATGGGATTAACAAGCCTAGACGAAAGTCAAAGGCATCGAACCCATTGAGCAGGGTGATAACCTCACTCTAACAAATATTGATGAGAATTGGAAATACCTCAAGTGGAGAAATAGAGGAAAACAATAAAAGGGAAAGATTGCCTAAATGAAAGCCATTATAGTCTATAGTTGATTTACCTGCTAACCACAGGGGCACAAGGATAAGGTGAGTCCTGAAAGAAGGCTCACCACTGATGTAAAAAGTCAGGCGGTGCGAAACCCGACTTGTTGCGAAAGGATATACCCAACTTCACGGAGTGGAATTTGATGAAACATACTCACCAAGTGTGCGTTATACCACAGTACGGGCCATTCTGGCCTTGGTCGCAAGTCTCGATCTCGAGCTGCACCAAATGGATGTTAAGGCCGCATTCTCCACGAAAATCTAGAGGAAGAGATCTACATGGAGCAACCAGAGGGTTTCATTACTGATGGTAACAAACGTAAAGTTTGTAAGCTCCAAAGGTCCATCTACGGTCTCAAACAGTCGTCTTGGCAATGGTACCGCGGATTCCACGAGGAAATCGTAGAAAACGCATTCGTGAATCTTCACGAGAATCCGTGCGTGTATTAGAAGACCTCCGGGTCTAAGTATGTCATCTTAACCTTATACGTGGACGACATACTCATTACCGCAAACGACGTGAGTTTTATGAACAAGTCAAAGTCATGGTTGGCATCTATATTTGAGATGAAAGACATGGGAGAAGCCACGTACATCTTAGGAATTAAAATTGCTACAGATCGAGCTACCCGGAAATTATGACTTTCTCAAGAAGCCTATATCAACAAATTGTTGAAAAGGTTCAGATTACAGAATGCCAAACCCGTGGATATGCCGGTGGTATTTGGGTGCGCACTGTCAAAACGTGACGGCCCCAAGAACCTGGCAGAGCGAGAATAGATGAAGGGTGCAGATTATTTAAGTATGGTCGGTAGTTTGATGTACGCCATGCAATGCACCAGTCCGGATATCTGTTACGTCGTGGGCCTAGTAGCACGTTTCCAATCATATCCTGGCTATCAACATTTAAAGGTTGTAAATTGAATTATTCGTTATCTGAAAGGTACTGCCAACTATGCTCTGTGTTATGAGGGCGGGAAGTTAGAATTGACCGGTTACAGTGACGTTGACCATGGTGGCGATCCGGATGATCGTAAGTCCACCACAGGAGGAGTCTTTCTCCTTGCTAATGCCGCCATTTCATGGACGAGCAAGAAGAAAACCTGTGTCGTGCTATCCACGATGGAATCAAAATTCGTAGCCCTCTCCAAGAATGCACAAGAAGCGGTTTGGCTGAAAAGGCTTCTTACTGCGCTGTTTGATGGCGATGTCAGGAGTAATCCTGTGAAGGTGTTCTCTGACAGTCAGGCAGCCATTGCGGCAGTAAAGAATCCGAAGTACCATAGTAGGACCAAACACATTGATGTGAAATATTTTTATGCTAAATCTATGGTAGAAGACAATATAATCACTTTGGAATACTTTTCCACTGATAACATGGTTGCGGATCCATTAACTAAACCATTACGCAGGGAGATATTCGAAAAGCATGTAAAACTGCTTGGATTGCGTAGGGCTTAAAATTGGCATGTATCTGTGATAACATTTTGATAATTGAAAGTTACATTTTTGAAATGAAATAATTGCAATTGAGTTTATGATCTATCAACGTCATAATGTTTGAATACATCAGATTTACGGTCTACAAACTAAGTCGTAGGAGGACGCAATCCTCTTCCAAAACTATGTCGAATGTGGGCCTTACCTAGTCACACACGTACGGTCGTCTTACGGTGGAGGAAGGCCTCTACCAAGAAAGATTGGCTAAGAGTCAGGGGGATAAACCTGATTATGCAGGACGATTATCTAGTCTCGAAGTAACTCGACATGATCTTCATTTTGCAAATCCCCGTGATGAACTTCGTTCGTCATTAATCCACATTCTGGGCTAGATGAGAATCTGCGATAGCATGATTGACATATCCCATTGTCAACTTAAATGTTCAGGTATGCTATCGACGCGTGCTTCATACTGCGCGTGCCATGTTCGACCAGGGGGTCACAGCTCGGTTGTGCTAAATAGGAATTTGTGTGATTCTAGCGGGCGCAAACTTCTTCACCTCGAGCGTGTGATTGATCCCAGGAGCCTTATGAAGAGGCACCCAAAGTATCATCACGGACTCGAAACTCATATCTAAGGTGAGGCTCAATGTTCGCTTCCCGGCGTACGAGCGTAGTGCTGAACAAAAAGGCCCAGTGACCATGTCTTTGGAAACCGGTTGAGTTTGATTAAAGATATGAGCGATGGGGATGGTCAAGTTCACCTGTAACTCACCGACTCTTGTATTCACTTGGTGGCTACCAACCGGATATTAGTTGAAGGTTGTGAATACATGTACGGATGCCTTAGAGAAGTGTTCCTATGTGGAAACTAGGCAAAATGAGAACTATCAGTTGACCTAGGATACAGTGCGACACTATATACATGTTGTTTATAACAGGTTGATTGGAGAAAAGGGAATCAATGTTCCGCGAGCACTACAACGCTCCTAACAGATGAGTAGCACGATGCCCGTCGTGTCCGCCGGTCGCACGGCAAACCTCGTATGAACTATTCGGAAGCAAGGGCGAGATCTAAGGAGTGAAATGTTGATGCAGATTCAGACGGCAATACATTAACAAGAACCTTCCCATTCCGGCGAGTGGGAGCTGTAAGCATATGGTGATGGGCGCCGTAAATTGAAGCCCATTATATGTATATGTTACCTATGTTAATTGGGTACATGTCACATTAGGACATTGGGCCAGACCCAAATCCCAATTGACATGAGAGGCCCAAAGTATGGGCCTCCCTATACATAGGTCGGCCAAATTATAGGTGAGGGGTGAAGTGGACTTTTGTCCACTTTACTCCTCCTATATATATGAGGTGTTAGGGGTTTTATTAATTTAATCCTTAATTCCACCTTAGAGTGTTTTTAGAGAGAAAAACCCTCCCCTATAACACCCTAGTTCGGCCGAACCACACAGACACCAAAGGTGTGCCAATTTGCCTTCAAGCAAACACTCCGGAGATCCGTCCCTTGTCAAGAATCGATCTGAGGCTTTGCTGTGGAGAATATACCGTGTAGGGCTTCCTTCACAAGAACCTCTACGGGTGCCGACCTATAGAGTGTAGTATATGTTGATGGTTCATATTGTCTACACTCACTCTTAGTTGCATACATAGTGTAAGTGTCTACACTTACAATTAGTTGTATACACCCGGCCACTAGGTTAAGCTAGTATAGTCCTAGTTGGTGAGCCTAGTCTCACTTAGTATATATAGTGCACACTTTAGTTTGTAATCCCTAATCATCAATGAAGTATGATTCAAGCTTATATGGTATCAGAGCCATCCCTAATGGCGGCGTATTCATCTAGTTGAAGAAACTTGATCTTCTTCAACATTGGCCTTAAAGTTCACCTTGTTCTTGTATAGCCTTACAAGATAAGCTTCGTGAATCTTCATCTCAGATTGAAATTTCCATTTCTTGTGCAAGAATGGATGTCAAGTAAGTAAAATTTCAAGAAATCACACCACTAGCCAAAGTTGAGCATAGACTAAGGATAGCCAACATGCCTTAGTACTAGTTTGCTTAGTTCTTGTTGATTTCAGCCTTGTTGAGCTGATTGGGTGATTGTTCTTGTTATATTCTGGGGTTTGCTTTGTTTCCATGGATTTGGGTGTGAATTCTGAGCTTGTTCAAGCTGCGCCTACTGCTTGGAAGTTGTGATTCCACTACGTTACATTGTTTGCATACACCTTGCTCGGTTGAGGAGTCATTGTGTCTTCTTCGAGTTTTCACTACATACCTTGAAGATTTCAGAGTTTTCTTCAATGGAGGATTGATCCTAATCCATTCCTAGTTATTTGTGAACATTGAACTTGGGGTAATTTGTTGCGGAGTAGTACGGATTGTACTAAAGAGTGAGCTGGAATTTGTCTTACTGTCAACAAACTTGGTGTGCTAGTTTTGTTGCTAGTGCATACCTTGTGTGCGTTTTCTTTGGAATTCTTTGCATCTGAATTTCCCCTTCTTTGAATCTTCAATATCCTTGTGTTACTTTGATTGTAAGATGGCTCAGGAAACCAATGTTGATGATCCCCTATACATTCACCCCTCAGACACCACTGGTCATATGCTCATTCCTTTTCAGCTTCAAGGAACATCCAACTATCATGTTTGGAGCACCTCAATCAGGGAAGGCTTGTTGGTGAAGAATAAGCTTGGTTTTATAGATGGCACATTCACAAGATTGGATGTTGGTGTCATTGATAGGGTGAGATGGGATAGGGAAAATGCAATTGTCAAGGCATGGTTAAGGAACACTGTGGCCAAGGATTTGGTCAATGGCTTGATCTACAACCCTACTGCTTCTTCCATTTGGAATGACCTAAAGGAGATGTTTGACAAAGTGGATGGCACTCAAATCTTTCAATTGACAAGGGATATTTACCAAACATCTCAAGGTGTGCTCTCAATTACTGAATACTTTGCCAAGATGAAGCAACTATGGGATGCTCTTGCTTCCATTGATGATTTGGTTCTCCAGTGTGCTGGGGACATTGCCATTGTCAATGAACACAAAAAGAAGCAAAAGTTGATGGCATTTATCTTGGGGCTAAATGATTCCTATGGACACATTAGGAGCAACTTGCTTATGAGGCAGCCCCTTCCTACCCTTAGCATTGCCTTCTCTGTGTTAGTACAAGAAGAAAGCCAAAGGACCATCTCTGGTTCCATTGGTGATATGGGTGAGGCAACTACCTTGTTCACTGGGAAGAATCCATCTTATGGAGGAGGTAGAGGCAATGGAAGAGGATATGCAAGGGGTAGAGGTTTTGGAAGAGGCAATGGCATTGGAAGAGGCAGAGGCAACTTCAATGCTTCAAGTGGCAAACCTATAAGCTTGAATCATACTTCATTGATGATTAGGGATTACAAGCAAGGTGATACAATATATATACTAAGTGAAACTAGGCTCACCAACTAAGACTATACAAAGAGTTGTGGACCAGGTGCATAGTGTTTGCATAGCATAACCGGGTGCATACATAGTGGCAGGGTGTATGCATAGTAAAACTAAGTGTATGCATAGTGTATTGAACATAGTCTTCATATACACTTCTATATTCTCCCATCCTTTTCTTCTTCCTCTTTTATTTCTTGGAAGACATCCTTGATTCCATATAGCTTCAACAAAGCCAAGTGTTGGTTCTTCACTAAAGCCTTGGTTAGCAAGTCAGCTAGCTGATCCTTTGAAGGAATGTAGTGAACATCAATCCTGCCTTGTCCAATGTGATGTCTTGTGAAATGACAATCCAATTCAATGTGTTTGGTACGCTCATGAAACATTGGGTTTTTAGCAATCTTTACAGCTGCTTGACTATCTGTGTATATAGGGATAGGAAGGTTTACTTGCAATCCAAGTTCCTTGAGAATCCTGCCTATCCAAAGTGCCTCTTGAATAGCAACTCTAAGGCACATATACTCTGCTTCAGCACTTGACAGGGAAATGGTATCTTGCTTCTTGACCTTCAAAGCTATCATAGCTCCTCCTAGCTTTACACAATAGGCACTCACTGATTTCCTACTAAAAGGGCAAGTAGCCCAATCAGAGTCACAAAACAAGCTCAAATTAAGGTTGTTGTTGGAAGGATAGATCAAGCCTTGGCCTGGGGTGCCCTTGATGTACTTGATTATCCTAATGGCAGCTTCATAGTGAGACTTCTTTGCCTTGTCTACAAATTGACTTAGTCTCTGGACTGAGAAGCTAATGTCTGGTCTTGTCATTGTAAGATAGAGCAATTTGCCAATAAGTCTTCTAAATGAAGTAGCATCCTCTAATAGCACATCATAAGTGTTTGAGTTGGATGCTTTGTCATACTAATGTGTGGTGAGCTTGACATTGAATTCCATAGGAGTTTCAGAAGGCCTTGCAGCCCCTAAGCCAGCCTCCTCAATGAGCTCCATATCATATTTCCTTTGATTGATCACAAGTCCTTGATTTGATCTTGCAATCTCCAAACCCAAGAAGTACCTCAAGTCCCCCAAATCCTTCAATTTGAAGTGTATTTGAAGTGTGTGTTTCAATTGATTGATCATCTTGCTATTGGAACCAGTGATTAGAAGATCATCAACATAGATTAATAGAAACACCTTGTCATTGCCTTGTATCTTGGTGAACAAGGAATGATCTGAGGCACATTGTGTATAACCATTCTTCAACAATGTTTGGGTGAGCTTGATGTTCCATTGCCTTGAAGCTTGTTTAAGGCCATATAGGGACTTCTTGAGCTTGCATACACGTTTGGTAGACCCTTCAAGAGACTTTGAAGGATCAAAACCTTGTGGAATATCCATGTATACTTCCTCAGTTAAGTCACCTTGAAGAAAAGCATTGTTGACATCCATATGGTATAATCCCCAAGATTTGGCAGCTGCCAATGCTAAGATGATCCTCACTGTGTCCATCTTGACCACAGGAGAGAATGTCTCATTGAAATCAGTCCCTTCCACTTGAGTGAATCCTTTGGCAAACTAATCTTGCTTTATACCTTTCAATGGAACCATCAGAGTTGTACTTGACCTTGAAGACCCATTTGCAACCTATTGAAGATTTGCCTTGAGGAAGTTCCATGAGTTCCCAAGTGTTGTTTGCTTGAAGGGCTTGTATCTCTTCCTTCATGGCCAAAATCCAATTGGGATCCTTGATTGCTTGCTTGTAGGAGCTTGGTTCCTTGATTTTGTCAATGGTAGCCAAGAAGCATTTGTATTGAGGGCCTAAAGTGTCATATGACATATACCTCTCCATGCCAAAAGTGGCATTGGAACTTGATCTTTGTTGAAGTTCAGCAATCCTTGCACTTCTCCTTGGTTGTGGTGGATTGAGTTGTGCAATTCTAAGACTCCTCCTTAGATTAGAAGGTTGGGGTGGATCATCCACAATGGGTGGTTGAGGTGTTGGAGTTTGTTGAGGTGGTGGAACTTCATTGATTGGGATGTGTCTTTGTATATCCTCATCAAAGTAAGTTGGATTCTCTTGTGGGAATTCTTCAATGGATTTCTTGGCTCCCAAGAAAGATGGAATGAGAGACTTTAAAGCATTCTTGGACATGCTAAATGGGAAGATGCCTTCATGAAATGAAACATCCCTTGAAACATGAAACATTGAGTTGGAAATGTTCATCACAAGGTATCCTTTTTGTGAAGTTGAATACCCCATAAGGATGCATGGTTCAGCCCTTGGAGTAAACTTGTCATGGTTGTTCAATTTGGTTGCAAAGCATAAGCAACCTATGGTTCTCAAATGAAGAAGAGAAGGTGCTTTCCCATATAGCACTTCCATAGGTGATTTGAACTTCAAGATGGAGGTGGGTAGCCTGTTGAGCAAGTAACAAGCATTGAGTATGCAATATCCCCAATGTCTCAATGGCATAGAAGGTTGAAACATTATGGCTCTAGCAATGTTGAGGATGTCCCTATGTTTGCGTTCAACCCTGCCATTCTGTTGTGGTGTATGCACACAACTTGTTTGATGAAGAATCCCAAATTGAAGAAGTAAATCTTTGCAAATTGAGTTGATGAACTCAGTCCCATTGTCACTTCTCAAAGTCTTGACCATTGTACCAAATTAAGTCTTGACCATGATCAAGAAATTCTTGATGTGCAAGAAGGTGTCACTCTTGTGTCTCATCGAATAGACCCAAGATGCTCTTGAATGATCATCAACAATGGTCAAGAAATATTGATTGTTCTTGAAGGTAGGCACCTTGTATGGTCCCCATAGATCCATGTGAATCAAATCAAAAGGCTTTGAAGCAATTGAATCACTGATTGGAAATGAAAATCTAGATTGCTTTGCAAGAGGACAAATAGTGCATTGTTTGATACAACCATAGGTCTTATTCAAGCCTAAAACATCCAAATGGTTCAAATATTGTTCTGAGACATGACCCAAACGCCTATGCCATCTCAATACTTCATCCTTATTCCCCAAGCAAGTAGCTGCTATCTTCCTTGGGCTTGAAGGCACCACATCCTTCAAGGTGTACAATCCTTTATTCCATTGCCCAATCACCATGGACTTGCCACTCTGGCCCTGAAGCAACACATGATCACAAGTAAAGATCACTTTGCAATTTAACTGGCTAGGCAACCTAGAGACTGAGATCAAATTGAACTTGAAATCAGGGACCAAAAGGATGTTAGTCAATGTGAATCCACTTGAGAAAGAGCAAGAACCAATATGAGTCACTTTGCACTTGTGACCATTTGGCAAGTGCACATATTGGTGATCAGAGTCACTCTTCTTCAAATCATGTAGTCATTCAATTTGGTGAGTGATATGGTTAGTTGCACCTGAGTCAACTATCCAAACCATAGGATCACTAGATATACCTGCCATGTTGACATGAGCTTGATCCACATCTTCAAAGGATAGAGGTGTATGATCAAAATGATCATCATGGGCAGCAACATGTTGAATCCTTTTGTCAGCTGTGCCCTGGAAGATTCTCTTGTCTTTGGCTGCCACATGCTCAATTGAACTTGAGGTTCCACCATCTTCAACAATGTTTGCTGAGTTCCAATTCCTCTTATGAGCATTTGGATTGTTTTGATGGATTGGATGATCATATGGGTAGCCATGCTTGGTGTAGCAAACATCCTCATGATGACCCTTCTTGCCACAATAGGTGCAAGTAGGAAGTGGTTTGCCACTTGAAGCATTGAAATTGCCTCTGCCTCTTCCAATGCCATTGCCTCTTCCAAAGCCTCTACCCCTTGCATATCCTCTTCCATTGCCTCTACCTCCTCCATAAGATGCAATCTTCCCAGTGAATAAGGCTGTTGCCTCACCCACATCACCAATGGAACCAGAAATGGTCCTTTGACTCTCTTCTTGTACTGACACAGAAAAGGCAATGCTAAGTGTAGGAAGGGGTTGCCTCATAAGCAAGTTGCTCCTAATGTGTCCATAGGAATCATTTAGTCCCAAGAGGAAAGCCATCAACTTCTGTTTCTCTTTGTGCTCATTGACAATGGCAATGTCCCCAGCACATTGGAGAACCAAATCATCAATGGAAGCAAGAGCATCCCATAGTTGCTTCATCTTGGCAAAGTATTCAGTGATGGAGAGCACACCTTGAGATGTTTGGTAAATCTCTCTTGTCAACTGAAAGATTTGAGTGCCATCCACTTTGTCAAACATCTCCTTTAAGTCATTCCAAATGGAAGAGGCTGTAGGATTGTAGATCAAGCCATTGACCAAGTCCTTGGCCACAGTGTTCCTTAACCATGCCTTGACAATTGCATTTTCCCTATCCCATCTCACCCTATCATTGACATCAACATCCAATCTTGTGAATCTGCCATCTATAAAACCAAGCTTATTCTTCACCAATAAGCCTTCTCTGATTGATGTGCTCCAAACATGATAGTTGGATGTTCCTTGAAGCTGAAAAGGAATGAGCATATGACCAGTGGTGTTTGAGGGGTGAATGTATAGGGGATCATCAACATTGGTTTCCTGAGCCATCTTGCAAGCAAAGTAACACAAGGAGCTTGAAGATTCAGAGTAAAGGGAATTCAGAAGCAAGTGACTCCAATGAAAACGCACACAAACTATGCACTAGCAACAAAACTAGCACACCAAGTTTGTTGAGAGTAAGACAAAATTTCAGCTCACTCTTCAGTACAATTTGTACAATCCGCAACAAATTACTCCAAGTTCAATGTTCACAAATCACTAGGAATGTATTAGGATCAAATCTCCATTGAAGAAAGCTCTGAAATCTTCAAGAAATGGAGTGAAAACTCGAAGAACACACAATGACTCCTCAGCCGAGCAAAGTGTATGCAAACGTTGTAACGTAGGAAAATCACAACTTCCAAGTGGTATGCGCAACTTGAACAAGCTCAAAATTCATATCCAAATCCAGGGAAACAAAGCAAATCCCAGATTATAACAAGAACAATCACGCAATCAGCTCAACAAGGCTGAAATCAACAAGAACTAAGCAAACTAGGACTAAGACATGTTGGCTATCCTTAGTCTATGCTCAGCTTTGTGTAGTGTTGTGATTTCTTGAATTTTTACTTACTTGACATCCATTCTTGCACAAGAAATGGAAATTTCAAGTTGAGATGAAGATCCACGAAGCTTATCTTGTATGGTTATGCAAGAACAAGGTGAACTTTGAAGGCTAATGTTGAAGAAATTTGATCTTCTTCAACTAGATGTGTACGCCGCCATTAGGGATGGCTCTGATACCATATAAGCTTGAATCATACTTCATTGATGATTAGGGATTACGAGCAAGGTGATACAATATATATACTATGTGAAACTAGGCTCACCAACTAAGACTACACAAAGAGTTGTGAACCAGATGCATAGTGTTTGCATAGCATAACCGGGTGCATACATAGTGGCAGGGTGTATGCATAGTAAAACTAAGTGTATGCATAGTGTATTGAACATAGTCTTCATATACACTTCTATAAAATCACTTCCTACTTGCACCTATTGTGGCAAGAGGGGTCACAATGAGGATGTTTGCTACACCAAGCATGGCTACCCATATGATCATCCAATCCATCAAAACAATCCAAATGCTCCTAAGAGGAATTGGAACTCAGCAAACATTGTTGAAGATGGTGGAACCTCAAGTGCAATTGAGCATGTGGCAGCCAAAAACAAGAGGATCTTCCATGGCACAGCTGACAAAAGGATTCAACATGTTGCTGCCCATGATGATCATTTTGATCATACACCTCTATGCTTTGAAGATGTGGATCAAGCTCATGTCAACATGGCAGGTATATCTAGTGATCCTATGGTTTGGATAGTTGACTCAAGTGCAACTAACCATATCACTCATCAAATTGAATGGCTACATGATTTGAAGAAGAGTGACTCTGATCACCAATATGTGCACTTGCCAAATGGTCACAAGTGCAAAGTGACCCATGTTGGTTCTTGCTCTTTCTCAAGTGGATTCACATTGACTAACATCCTCTTGGTCCCTGATTTCAAGTTCAATTTGATCTCAGTTTCTAGGTTGCCTAGCCAGTTAAATTGCAAAGTGATCTTTACTTGTGATCATGTGTTGCTTCAGGGCCAGAGTGGCAAGTCCATGGTGATTGGGCAATGGAATAAAGGATTCTACACCTTGAAGGATGTGGTGCCTTCAAGCCCAAGGAAGATAGCAGCTACTTGCTTGGGGAATAAGGATGAAGTATTGAGATGGCATAGGCGTTTGGGTCATGTCTCAGAACAATATTTGAACCATTTGGATGTTTTAGGCTTGAATAAGACCTATGGTTGTATCAAACAATGCACTATTTGTCCTCTTGCAAAGCAATCTAGATTTTCATTTCCAATCAGTGATTCAATTGCTTCAAAGCCTTTTGATTTGATTCACATGGATCTATGGGGTCCATACAAGGTGCCTACCTTCAAGAACAATCAATATTTCTTGACTATTGTTGATGATCATTCAAGGGAAACTTGGGTCTATTTGATGAGACACAAGAGTGATACTTTCTTGCACATCAAGAATTTCTTGATCATGGTGAAGAATCAGTTTGGTACAATGGTCAAGACTTTGAGGAGTGACAATGGGACTGAGTTCATCAACTCAGTTTGCAAAGACTTACTTCTTCAATTTGGAATTCTTCATCAAACAAGTTGTGTGCATACACCACAACAAAATGGCAGGGTTGAACGCAAGCATAGGGACATCCTCAACATTGCTAGAGCTATAAGGTTTCAAGCTTCTATGCCATTGAGGCATTGGGGATATTGCATACTCAATGCTTGTTACTTGCTCAACAGGCTACCCACCTCTATCTTGAAGTTCAAGTCACCTATGGAAGTGTAATATGGAAAAGCCCCTTCTCTTCTTCATTTGAGAACCATAGGTTGCTTATGTTTTGCAACCAAATTGAACAACCATGACAAGTTTAGTCCAAGGGCTGAACCATGCATCCTTATGGGGTATTCAACCTCACAAAAAGGGTACCTTGTGATGAACATTTCCAACTCAATATTTCATGTTTCAAGGGATGTTTCCTTTCATGAAGACATCTTCCCATTTAGCATGTCCAAGGATGCTTTAAAGAATCATATTCCATCTTGTTTGGGAGCCAAGCAATCCATTGAAGACTTCCCACCAGAGAATCCAACTTACTTTGATGAGGATGTACAAAGATACAATCCAATCAATGAAGTCCCACCACCTCAACAAATTCCAACACCTCAACCACCCATTATAGATGATCCACCCCAACCCTCTAATCTAAGGAGGAGTCTTAGAATTGCACAACTCAACCCACCACCACCAAGGAGAAATGCAAGGATTGCTGAGCTTCAACAAAGGTCAAGTTCCAATGCCACTTTTGGCATGGAAAGGTATGTGTCATATGACACTTTGTGTCCTCAATACAAATGCTTCTTGGCTGCCATTGACAAAATCAAGGAGCCAAGCTCCTACAAGCAAGCAATCAAGGATCCCAATTGGATTTTGGCCATGAAGGAAGAGATACAAGCCCTTCAAGCCAACAACATGGGAACTAATGGAGCTTCCTCAAGGCAAATCATCAGTTGGTTGCAAATGGGTCTTCAAGGTCAAGTACAACTCTGATGGATCCATTGAAAGATATAAGGCAAGATTGGTTGCCAAGGGATTCACTAAAGTGCAAGGGACTGATTTCAATGAGACATTCTCTCATGTGGTCAAGATGGACACAGTGAGGATCATCTTAGCATTGGCAGCTGCCAAATCATGGGGATTGTACCATATGGATGTAAACAATGCTTTTCTTCAAGGTGACTTAACTGAGGAAGTATACATGGACATCCCCCAAGGTTTTGATCCTTCCAAGTCTCTTGAGGGGTCTACCAAACGTGTATGCAAGCTTAAGAAGTCCATATATGGCCTTAAACAAGCTTCAAGGCAATGGAACATCAAGCTCACCCAAACCTTATTGAAGAATGGTTACACACAATGTGCCTCAGATCATTCCTTGTTCACCAAGATACAAGGTAATAATAAAGTGTTTCTACTAATCTATGTTGATGATCTTCTAATCACTGGTTCTAATACCAAGATGATCAATCAATTGAAACACACACTTCAAATACACTTCAAATTGAAGGATTTGGGGGACTTGAGGTACTTTTTGGGTTTGGAGATTGCAAGATTAAATCAGGGACTTGTGATCAATCAAAGGAAATATGCTATGGAGCTCATTGAGGAGGCTGGCTTAGGGGCTGCAAGGCCTTCTGAAACTCCTATGGAATTCAATGTCAAGCTCACCACACATGAGTATGACAAAGCATCCAACTCCAACACTGATGATGTGCTATTAGAGGATGCTACTTCATATAGGAGACTTATTGGTAAGTTGCTATATCTTACCATGACAAGACCAGACATTAGCTTCTCAGTCCAAAGACTTGATTCAATTTGTTGACAAGCCAAAGAAGTCTCACTATGAAGCTGCCATAAGGATAATCAAGTACATTCAAGCAGCTGTGAAGATTGCTAAAAATCCAATGTTTCATGAATGTACCAAACACATTGAATTGGATTGTCATTTCACAAGACACCACATTGGACAAGGCAGGATTGGTGTTCATTACATTCCTTCAAAGGATCAACTAGCTGACTTGCTAACCAAGGCTTTAGTGAAGAACCAACACTTGGCTTTGTTGAAGCTATACGGGATCAATGATGTTTTTCAAGAAAGAAAAGAAGAAGAAGAAAAGGATGGGAGAATATAGAGTGTAGTATATGTTGATGGTTCATATTGTCTACACTCACTCTTAGTTGCATACATAGTGTAAGTGTCTACACTTACAATTAGTTGTATACACCCGGCCACTAGGTTAAGCTAGTATAGTCCTAGTTGGTGAGCCTAGTCTCACTTAGTATATATAGTGCACACTTTAGTTTGTAATCCCTAATCATCAATGATGTATGATTCAAGCTTATACGACCGGAGGATCGTGAACCCCCTTCTGCAAGGATCTTGGGACTACGGACTACTTGTGAGGTATGTGCGAATCTTTCACTGCGTAATATGGATTACTAGTATGTACCATGTTTATAGTATCCGTAGTGATTACTCCCCGTAATCTAACAAACCAGACAATGCTACAGCTTGGTATTTGCATCCGCCTCGGTGGAAGCAAGGATTCTAAAGCTAGAAATGTTTTGGTTGAATGTAATGGTCTTCTCTATTTCCTTTGATGCTGGTGTAAAAGCTGCTCGAGACCTTCGCGATGAAAGGTCAACATGGAAAAGATGTATATGGTTGTCTGACGTTGACGGGACACACTTACCATGAGTCTAGTCAAGTACAGTAACCACAGCAGTAAAGGGACAACCTTTTCTGCTCACCACAGTGGGTCGAAAGAAGCCAACCATGAGCCGCAAATCATGTAAAGAACTGGACCGAATAGGTCCTATACGAAAATCTGGTGGGTTAAACCCCGTTGATAAAGTGCGTCCCAAGTACGTCTCGTATGTCATGAGTATAAAGCTATAAAATGTTTTATACGGACACAAATCATTTGAGGTGATTCACTCGTGAATTTACTCAGGTGTGATGTTCAACATGACTCAAAGTTCTCAACTATGTGTGCGACAAGCATGGACCAAATACGCGACCTTCAGATCAAGAACCATACCATTGTCATTTACCATTTGTTGTTCGTTTGAGTTACTAAAATTTTGGTTATTTCTAGATTCAGAGCTATTGAATGAAGTAATTGTTGCTCGATTCGAAGCACGACTTGCTTATCAATGTAACGGTCCCGTAAAAGGGAACGATCAGAAACAAAAATTCATAACCACAGGTTTGGAACCAAATTTTCCTGCCTGGTAAAAGAGGTTGAATGAAACGAAACGACACACATGCTCCGTCATCTCAGTCGGGACAACTGGACTGAATAAACCCATCGATTGCGTAGCTAGGTCGAAAGATTTAGTATTCCTTATTTGTTAGTACTCTATTAAATTATGTAATGATGAACATGTGTGAAACCGATTGGATTAAATTAAATTGAATTTTGGAAACGAAACGATTTATACCATGGGATAAACCTGGAATAGGCGTCACGGGCGCGTGTACCTCGAAAGACGGAACACATCATTTTCAGAGTAAAAATTTAATGATGAAGTGTTTTTAATGAATGAAAGCCGATATTTTTCATTTGCCTCCCTTTGGGAATAATTAATTTAATACTTATACGAAGACAAGAGGTATGCTTCACAAGCTACCACGAACTCGTAAAGTATCAACTGATGCATAAGGCGAAAGCCCAATGCACAGTTCAGAGATGGATAAGTCTTTGAGATGAATTGGCAAATGAAAAGGATGATGTCGGTAAAATGACTCTCCCAATAAATGCCTTGAAAGAGTAGTTTGGCAAGACATTCATAACGATAACACAGTTCAACTAGCATGATTTGAAAACATAATGTTAGAGTTCAACGACCGACGTTCCCTACGGGATGAAAAGCAGTTGACTCACGTTTATGTAGAACTATGTTTCAATAAATCGGTCAAACACGATGCCATAAAAGCTAAAAGGAATGATAATGAGGTGAAACTTATCATCACGCGACATTAATTTGCACATTAAACAAGCATTCGAACCAAGAGTATGATAACTACTCTAAGAGGATGCATGTTTAAATTAGCTTGGGATAATGGTGTCGTGGTCGAACATGAGACGTTACATTCATTGAGGACAATTTTTCAACGCTTGGAGAAATGAAAACAGACGAAGTCTTGATCGAATTGAAGCAGAATGACGATGATAGTCAGGTCCCACTTATTTCGAGTGGGAGATTTGAGGTAGCAACGCAAGTGAATGAAATGGTAAATGAAGATGGAGACATTTTCATAGTAAATCTAGTGGGAGGAGACAATCCTACCACACAAATCACTATTGCTGCAGGTGCGAATCAAGTTGATAATCACGTAGCCGGACCACTAGATGAAAATCCAATAATACCACAACTACCGATTGTTCCCAGTGGGAGTGGATCAACCAACTTGGTTCCAAGTCCTAGTGATCAAGGAATTAATCTCGGAGGTAAAATCCCGAGACCGTGAGGTCGTCCAAAAAAAGTTGTAGGTCAAGGTCCTAGCACTGCCCTTGTTCCCAGTGGGAGTAGTGCTCCGATAGAAAGCATTATTCCGAGTAGGAGCAACGTTCAGACTCAATATGGGACTAACGAGCCTAGACGAAGTCAAATGCATCGAACTTCTCCCAAGAAGTATCCCATCGAGAAGGGTGAGATATTCACCCTAACTTCTGTTGACGAACCAGTAACGGTTCAACAAGCGTTAAAAGAACCTCAAGCGAAGGAATGGACGAAAGCAATGGAGGAAGAGATCGCCTCAATTAAAGGCAATTTTGTATGGTCTTTAGTTTATTTACATGCTAACCGCAGGGCCATAGGGGCTAAGTGGGTTCTGAAACTGAAACTCACTGCTGATGGAAATATCGAGTGATACAAAGCCCGACTAGTTGCGAAAGGGTGCACCTAGCTTCACGGAGTGGACTTTGATGAAACATACTCATCGACTGTGTGATACACCACAAACAGGGCAATCCTAGCCTTGGTCGCATGCCTCGATCTGGAGCTGCACCAAATGGATGTTAAGACCTCATTCCTCCACGGAAACCTGGAAGAAGAGATCCATATGGAGCAACCGAAGGGTTTCATTACTCCTGGTAATGAACGTAAAGTTTGTAAACTCGAAAGATCCATTTACGGTCTTAAACAATCGTCTCGACAATGTACCGCAGATTCCACGAGGAAATCGTTCGAAACAGATTCGTGAATCTCCACGAGGATCCATGCGTGTATACAAAGACCTATGAGTCTAAGTACGTCATCTTAACTTTATACGTGGATTACTTACTCATTGATGCGAACGATGTGAGTTTCATGCATGAATCAAAATCCTGGTTGGCATCTATATTTGAGATGAAAGACATGGGAGAGGCTACGTACATCTTGGGCACTAAGATTACTAGAGATCGTGCTGCCCGAAGGTTATGTCTATCTCAGGAAGCCTACATCAACAAACGGTTGAAAGGGTTTAGATTACAAGATGCCAAACCCGTGGAGACATCGGTATTATTCGAGTGCGCGTTGTCAAAACGTGACGGCCCGAAGAACCAGCAAGTGCGTGAACAGATGAGGAGTGCAAAGTATTTAAGCATGGTCGGAAATCTCATGTATGCCATGCTTTGCACTCGTCCGGACATCTGTTACGGTGTGGGCCTAGTAGCAAGATTCCAATCAGACCCTGGCTATCAACATTTAAAAGCTGTAAAGCGGATCATACGATATCTGAAAGGTACTGCCGACTACGTACTGAGCTATGAGGGCTGGGAACTAGAATTGACCGGATTTAGTGACGCCGACCATGGTGGCGATCTAGAGGATCGTAAGTCCACCACAGGAGGAGTGTTTCTCCTTTCTAATGCCGCCATTTCATGGACGAGCAAGAAGCAATCATGTGTTGCGTTGTCTAAGATGGAATCGCAATTCGTTGCTCTCTCCAAAACTGCACAGGAAGCGGTCTGGCTGAAAAGGCTTCTTACTGCGCTGCTTGGTGGCGATGTCGGGAGTAAGCCTGTGAAGGTGTACCCTGACAGTCAGGCAACTATTGCGGCAGTAAGGAATCCAAATTACCATAGTAGGACTAAACACATTGAAGTGAAATATAATTATGCTAAATCAATGGTAGAAGATAATATAATCACTTTAGAATACTCGCCCACTGATGATATGGTAGCGGACCCATTAACTAAACCATTACGCAAGGAGACATTTGAAAAGCATGTTAAACTACTTGGATTGCGTAGGGTTTAAATTTGGGCGTGTATCCGTGATAACATTTTGATAATTGAAAGTAACATTTTTTTTATAAATGAGAGAATTGCAATTCGAGTTTATGATTCATCGACGTCATAATGTTTGATTACATCGGATTCTACGGTCTATAAATTAAGTCGTAGGAGGACGCAATCCTCTCGAGCGTCGATTGATCCCGGGAGCCTTATAAAGAGGCACCCGAAGTATCCTCATGGACTCAGAACTCATATCTAAGATCAGGCTCAATGTTCGCTTCCCAGCGTATGAGCGTAGTGCTGAAGAAAAAGGCCAAGTTACCACGTCTTTGGAAACCGGTTGGGTTTGACTAAGGATATGAGCAATCGGGATGGTCAAGTTCACCTGTAATTCACCGAAACTTTTATTCACTAGGTGCCACCAGCCATATATTAGTTGAAGGTTGTGAATACTTGTACGGATGCCTTGGAGAAGTATTCCTATGTGGAAACCACACAATTGGAGAATTAACAGTTGACCTAGGATACATCGCGATACAATTTGGTGTTTTTAACAGGTTGATTTGATATAGGGAATCAACGTTCCGCGGGCGCTACAACACTCCTAACAGATGAGTAACACGATGCCCGTCGTATCCGCCGGTCGCACGGCAAACCTCGTATGAACTATTCGGAAACAGGGGCAAGATCAAAAGAGTGAAATGTTGATGCGATTTGGACAAAAATACATTAACAGGCACACTCCCATTCTAGCGAGTGGGAGCTGTTAGCATATGGTGATTGGGCGTCGTAAATGGAAGCCCATTAATATGTATATGTTACCTAAGACAATTGGGTAAATGTCACATTAGGGAAATTGGGCTTGACCTAAATCCCAATTGACATGAGAGGCCCAGAAATTGGGCCTCCCTTATACACCAAGGCCGGCCGAATATTAGGAGTGGGCAAAGTGGAATTTTTTCCACTTTGTTCCTCCTATAAATAGGGAGTGTTAGGGATTTTATAAAGGTAATTCACAATTCCTCCTTTGTGGGGATTTGAGAGAAAAACCCTCATCCCTAAAAACTACTACTTCGGCTGAACCTTCTACCAACACCAAGGATGTGCCAATTTGCTTTGAGGAAACACTCAGGAGATCCGTCCCTGCCAAGAATCGATCAGAGGCTTTGCTGTTGAGACTATATCGCGTAGAGCTTCCTTAACAAGAACCTCTACGGGTTCCGTCCGGTGGATCGAGAACTCCCTTAGCAAGATCTTGGGACTACGGAAAGCGATTAAGGTATGTGCGCATCTTTCGTTGCGTAATATTGATTACTAACATGTACCATGTTTATGTTTCTGTAGTATTTAGCCATGTAATCCAATACTAGGTATTAACATTGCTAGAGATCGTGGTGCTCAGAGATTATGTCTTTCTGAAGTAGCCTATATCAACAAGTTGTTGAGAAGGTTCAGTCTCTATGATGCAAAAACTGTGGAGACGTCGGTTGTAAATGGGTGTGCGATGTCGAAGCATGATGGCCCAAAGAACTTAGCAGAGCGTGAACAGATGAAAAGTGCAAAGTACCTCAGTATGGTAGGAAGTCTGATGTACACAATACAATGAACTCGTCCGGATATCTGTTACAATGTGGGCTTAGTAGCGCGTTTCCAATTGGACCCCAGTTATCAACATTTAAAAACCGTCAAATGAATTATGAGATATCTGAAAGGTACGATAGACTGCAGACTGTGCTATGAGGGAAATAAGCTAGAATTGATATGATATAGTGACGTTGACCACGATGGTGATCTAAATGATCGTAAGTCCACAACAGGAGGAGTGTTTCTCCTTGTTAATGTTGTCATCTCGTGGATGAGTAATAAGCAATCATGTGTCGCACTGTCCACTATGAAATCCGAATTCGTAGCTCTCTCTATCAATGCACAGGAGGCTGTTTGGGTAAGGAGACTGATGACTGCCCTGCTTGACGTCGAGGACGGGAGTAAGCCTTTGTGCATTTACTCTGACAGTTAAGTAGCGATAAGAGTAGTCGAGAATCCTAAGTACCATAGTAGGACAAAACACATTGATATAAAATATAACTATGTGAAGAGTGTGGTAGAGGACAAGCTGATCACAGTTGAATTCATGCCTTCAAAGGACATTTTTGCGGATACATTAACTAAACCCTTGCGCAAGGATGTTTTTAAAAAACACGTAAAACTTCTTGGATTGCGTAGGATTTAGAAGGCTTGAATTGTGACAGTAACATTTTTGAATTTGAACTAATATTTGAATAAAATAATTTCTATTTGAGTTTATGATATTTATGATTTCATAATGGCATTTTCACATCGTATGGACGGTCTATAAACTATTCGTTGGAGCATAAAACCTCTTAAAAAAATACGTCGAATGTGGACCTTGCTATGTCATACGGGTACGGTCGTCTTGATGGAAAGGATTCTTCAACCATATCAAGACCGGCTAAGAACCATGGTGTTTCGAAAGAGAAACCTAGTTATGCAAAACGATCATTTGGTTTTGAGGTAACACGACATGATCAAAGTTTTGCAGATCGTTGTGACAAACTCTGTTCGTCTACCACCACATTCTGGGCTAGATGAGAATCTACGATAGCTTATGACATTCCCATTCCTTATATAAAATAAATTCAGGTAAAGCTATCGAAGCGCACTTCATACTGCGTGTGCCATGTTCGATCACGAGGTCAAGCTCGGTTGTGTTAAACGGAATCTTTCGAGATTCTGAAGGACACAAACTTCTTTACCTTGAGCGTGTGACTGATCCCGGGTGAAAAATGAAGTAGCACCCGAAGTACCCTTATCACTCGGAACTCATATCCAAGGTTGGGCTCAATGTCGCTCCTAAGCGTACGAGCATAGCGCCCGAACAAAAATACCAAGTGACCACATTTTGGGAACTGTTGGATCACGGTGGAACTCCGGTACGGTCCTTGACGGCGATCCTAGCTCCTTTGCTCCACGTGGTCCTGCAAAGAGGGGATAGACCGGGCGGTGACCCAGAATCCCTCTCCGATGCTTAAATGAATATCTCGTATGGACTGGCATGCAGTAATCTCAAAGTGTATAACACAACGTAATTGATCTGAGGTAGCCTCTGCCCTTTTATAGGCGGAGAGGTACCTCAGTTACCTGGTGAACTGTTGAGGGTGGTTAGCCCGTATTCCGCGTATCTCGGGTGCGATCCCGCCTATCTAGGCCATGATCTCGCTTATCTCGGCCACGCCCAGCGTATCTCGGCCACGCTCCGTGTATCTCAACCACGTTCCGCGTATCTCGGCCACGCCCCGCGTATCTTGGCCTTAACCTCTGATAACAAGTCCCGACTAATATCGGGGACTCCAGAGTTATCTCGTTATGTCACCGCTCGGGGCCCCTCGTCATCGTGACAGGGCCAATCATTCTCAGGGATTCATCATCGGGGCCTACTTAAAGGCTTCTCATCGGGAGCTTCCAGCTCACCTATCGGGACCGACTCTGTCGGGACCTTTCATCATCGGGACTCCCTACGTCGGGACCCTTCGCCTGGGTCATCTTGACCTTCATTTGGGGCCCAGTGGGCCTGTTCGCCGTTTCCTCGCCGTTAAGGGGCCTAACGGCCATAGCGGAACCCATCATTTGCCCCCAAGACATGAGGGACTTATAGCGGGGATCTTTCTCTTGTCATAATCACCCAGTGTGAGTCTTTTCGTTTACGTTTCCTCAATACTTTACGGATAACTGCCAAATCCGAGAGGACTCCTCGGTTCCCTAGCCATTTAATGCAGCAGATAACGAAGCGACGTCTTCAATACTCGTGCCTGATTTTTCGCGCCTGCTTTTTCTGAAAGTGCTTTTCAGGCTGTTTCATCATTGCGTCCGTTGCCATTCTGCACGTTTCATCTCAACGGTTCAGATCAGGACGCTTCAACTTCGACGATTCAGATCGAAGCGTCCCTTCGACTGTCCTCTTCGTCTATAAAACCCTAACCGTGGGCACAGTTTCACTTTTACCGTCTCCGAATTTTCAAAAGCTTTCTGCAATTTCTCTGCAAATTCAAGCTCTGCGATTCTGAAGATCTTAGTGTTCCACCGATCATCTTTCCGGCAACGCCAAGTTCACTCCTTCAACCTTCAATCATCATGTCTGGTAAGGGTTTCTTCTCTGTTGTTTGCTTATCTTCTCCCTTAATTTCTGCTTGATTTGTTCGCAATTTCCCGGAAAACCCAATGTCCCTTTCCATGGCTGATTTCAAACAGTGAATCCGGTTCTGAGGGAAGGAAGCCCTTTAACTTCGACTATGCTCTGAACGAAATCTCCAGCACCGCCTATGATGCAGCTCTCCGGGAGGGATGCATCACCTCTACCTGGGAACCTCGTTTCCCCTATCCCTGGCCTCGTCCCTCGGGTAGCCTTTAGGTTACTCGTCCCCGGAAAGGGGAGGTATTTGTCTCTACGGGACAAGTATCCGCGGGGATCAGATTTCCCTTCTGCGGTAATCTGGTCGAGATGTGCCAGCACTACAAAACTCATCCGACCACTTTCTCTCCGCATGCCATACGCCTGTGGAACGCCTTCTAGGTCCTCTGCTTCCGATAGCAGTGGATATACAGCCTCAAGCTCTTCAGGACCTTCTACGGGATGAAGTGCAACGAGGCAGGGGTTTGCGCCTTCTACCCCCGGATGCCGAAGTGGAACAAGACGCAACTCGGGTTGTGCAACTGGACCACTGACACTTGGAATGTGGTCAAGGGTCGGGGACTCCTGGTCGATACGGGGTCTGACAACAGCGGGTGGAAGAGGAGCTACTTCTTCATCAAAAACTCCTCGATCCCGTGGCCCCGATGGGAGGTGGAAGCGGATTCTCCTCCCGCCTTCCACACCTACACCGACGAAGACTTCCAGACCCTTCAGCTCATCGAGCTTTACCGGTGGGGGGAGTCCTACACTCCCCTTGACGCCAATTCTCTTGTGGAGCGGGACCTGGTGAATGCCGGGATCCGACTCCTCGACATAATCTCCGGGGGGCAGCTCTTCGACGGCCCCTCCAATATGGTTTCCTGGGTAAATCTCTAACCCTTTTTCCTTTACTGTTTGCAGCCAAGAAGGTATCCGTGCTGACCAATCTGATCCTTAAGCAGGGGGAGACCGATGCTGTCCGCCCCACGCGGAAGAGGAAGTCCGCCAAGAAGGCCGCTGCTCCATCGGGGTCTCCTTCCGCGGAGAGGCCAAAGCGAGGCCGTGTGGAGGTGGACAAGCTCTTCGACGTCCAGAACGCTGAAGCGGGTAAAAAGCTCCGTCTTGCTATTAAATCGTACAGGAGGATGGTCCCGAAGGAGTTGATTCCTTCGACCATGGAGGCCCGCATCGCCGATGTCAAACGAGTCCTTCGAGGGGAAACTCCTCGTGTCCTGAAGGCGGGCTACTACAACTATCGCGGGAAGGACCAATATGTCTCCCGACGTATTGTTTGGTGTAAGGGCTCTGATGAACTTCCTGATTACATTTCTAAAGCCTCTTCTCGTCCTTTAGGTGCAGGCCATTCTGAGACTCCGTCGGGTGCTGGAGCTTCAGCAGGTGCACCACCCTCAGCAGGGGCGCCTCCTTCAACAGGGGAAGAAACCCCGACCGGCGAACAATTTCGTCGGGTGGAAACCTTGGACTCCTCCGAGGAGACTGATGAGGGTGGCTCCCTTCGTCATCGTCGGAGGACGGGGCAATCTCCCCTGAAACCAGCCTCCCAGGGGCTGCCCCCCTCGTCTTCTCCGCAGCAGCGACAGCCGTCGCCCATCCACAACTTCACTCCTTCCCCTGCCCGGGGCGAGCCGGAGGCGCGCCCCTCCACGACTCGTGTTGGCCCTTCTCCTCTCCCTCTCGACGGGAGTTTCTACAGGGCCTTCGACCCCGCGCAAGCGGATGCTCCCTGGACCCCAATCCAAACGCTGCAAGGGGTCCAGCTTCAACAAGGGGATGCCCACCCGGAGCTGGCTCTGCATCTGCTGGCAGGCTCAATTCTGCCCAGCATGCGGTATCCGATTTCCTTGAATCGGGAGGCGATGCGTCGGGATGTTCGAGAAATGTCCATGCGTCGGATAGAGGTAAGATTCGCTTCTCTCTTTCATTAGTAAAGCTGGTTGCTTACCCGTTAACACTTCTCTCTCTTCTATCGCAGGAGATCGGGGACATCAACCGTCTCTATGGGTACCTCTTCGCCTTTGAGGAGTCCCGGGAGCGAGACCGGGCGGCCATCGCCAAGCTCAAGGAGGATCTCGCGGCCTCCAAGTCTTCGCGGGGAAAGCTGGCCAAGGAGCAGGCTATCCTCGACCGAAAGGCTCGGGACCTCCAAAAGCAGGTTGGTGACTTTGAGGAGCTCCTGAGACGGGAGAAACAGGAGCGGCAGGCTGCTGAGGACAAGCTGGTCCTCGAGAAGAAGGCTCTGGAGGAGCAAGTTGCGGGGGTTCCTGCGCAGCTGGTCGCGGCCGAGACCAAGGGCCGGGAGGATTATCGGGGGTCTGAAGACTTCCAGGCTGATGATGTAAAGTTCTGTAGCGCGGAGGTGGAGAATACCCTCTTCAACGCAGTCGATGAACTTTACCTGGAGTATGGCGACGCCATCAACTTCGACAAGTTTCCCTCTCTTGCTCCCTTCGCGAAGAAGTACTTTGGTCTCTCGGAGGAGAGTGATGGAGGAAGCACTCCCGCGATTGTTGAAGATGCAGCAGAGCCTCCAAGTGCCGATGCTCCGATAATCGACCCTCCAGCGGCTGAACCTGTGGAGCCTTCTGCCACCGACTTCGTGGACCCAGCTCCCGTTGATGCCGCCAACAAGGACCAAGCCTAACTGCTTATCTTTAGAGTCCTTGTATTCTCCTCTTTTTGTAATCATCGGGCCTTCGAGCCCTATTAATATCACTCTCTCTTAGTTCCGATTTCTCATTGCACTTCTCAAAGTGACTTTACTATACTTACTTAAGTCGAAACCTCGACACTTAAGATATTTTCATACATTACCTAAGACGGTTTACTAACTTGCACCACTTATGGTGACTTACCATCATGCACCACTTAAGGCTTCTTTCCAATACTTGGAATAAATCCAAGAGTCGCGCATTATTTACGACAACTTGATCTCATGCATCACTTAAGACAACTTAATCTCGTGCATCACTTAAGACGACTTAATCTCGTGCATCACTTAAGACGACTTTAACAATACTTAGAGTAAATCTAAGAATCATGCATCACTTAAGACGACTTAATCTCATGCATCACTTAAGACGACTATTCTCATGCACCACTTAAGGCGACTTTTCTCACACACCACTCAAGGCGACTTTTTTCGTACACCACTTAAGGCGACTTTTTTCGTGCACCACTCAAGGCGACTTTATAACACTTAGAATAAATCTAAGAATCATGCATCACTTAAGACGACTTAATCTCGTGCATCACTTAAGACGACTTTTCTCGTGCACCGCTCAAGGTGACTTTTTTTCGTGCACCACTTAAGGCGACTTAATCTCGTGCATCACTTAGGACGACTTTTCTCGTGCACCACTCAAGACGACTTTTTTCGTGCACCACTTAAGGCGACTTTTTTCGTGCACCACTCAAGGCGACTTTGTAACACTTAGAATAAATCTAAGAATAGCTCTGATTGGAAGCAACCTCTTTATTTATTGATGGCACAAAATTCATTTACATCGAATCAAACAATAAATAACATACACCACTTAAGGCGATTTTACATCGGGCACCACTTAAGGCGACTTTTCATCGGGCACCACTTAAGGCGACTTTTCATCAAGCATAGTGTTTCTTCAAGTGTTCGCCACTAAAAGAATGCTTTAATACTCTGCCATCGAGGTCTTCCAACTTGTATGCATTCGGGGCTGGCATCCCCACGACCTTGTAAGGTCCTTCCCATTTTGGTGACATCTTGCCGATTCGATCCAAAAGGGTAAACTCGTTGCGACGCCAAACCAGCTCCCCAACGAAGAATTGTCGGGACTTAACTCGCCGATTGTAATACCTGGCCGTCGCTAAACGCATTCGAGCCTGGACTTCGTCGGCTTCCCGCCTCTTCTCTTCGAGTAAGTCCAAGTCCAGACGTCTCATTTCATCGTTCGTTAGAGGTTCGTAATATCTCATCCGATGTGATGCTACGGCCACCTCCACGGGAGCAACAACCTCCGTGCCATAAACTAGGCCAAACGGAGTCTCCCCAGTTGCTCGTTTGGGCGTCGTTCTAACGGCCCAAAGCACGTTTTCCAGCTCGTTCAGCCACTTGCCCTTCAAGGCATAGACCCTTTTCTTCAGGCCATCCATCACGATTTTGTTGGCTGATTCCACCTGGCCGTTAGTCTGAGCATGGCGTACAGAAGCTGTCTGATGCTCGATATTCAAATCTTCCAAATACTCCTTCACCTGAGACCCGTTAAACGGTGGACCATTGTCGCTGATCACCACCTTAGGAATCCCGTATCTGGACACAATGTGAGTCTGGAGGAACTTGACGATCTGCTTCCCCGTCGTTCTGGCCAATGCCTTTGTCTCTATCCATTTCGAAAAATAATCGATAGCTACAAGTAAATACTTACATTGACCTTGTGCTTGTGGAAGAGGTCCCACCAAGTCGATACCCCACTGCGCGAAGGGCCAAGCGCTCTTGATGGATGTCAGATTAGCAGCCGGAGCCACAATACTCGGGGCGTACCTCTGGCACGCATCACAGGATCGGACCAACGCTGTCGCCTCCTTGCTCATAGTAGGCCAATAATAGCCTAAGTTTAGCACTTTCCTCATAATGGATCGGGCTCCTTCATGACAAGCCGCGACCCCTTCATGCACCTCCTTCAGGATTCGATTTGTGTCGGGCTCTGCCACACACTTCAAGTACGGAGTCGAGAACCAGCCCTTCTTGTATAGCTGATTGTCCAACATCACGTAATTAGCCGCGATCCGACGTATCCTGTCGGCTACTACTTTATCATCGGGGACTGCCCCCGTAGTCAGGTATGCGACTATCGGGGTCATCCAAGTGGGCTCCTCCTCCGATCTTGCTTCAATGGCACACACCTGTGTCGGGTCGGTGGTCGATAAGATCACCTTCTCCAAGAAATGCACCTTCCGGTTTTCCTCCAAGGGTGCCCCCAGGGCAAATTTGCTCAAGACGTCTGCCTCCACGTTTTCCTCCCTCGGGATCGCCTCGATGTCGAAGCTTTTAAAGCTCTCCTTCAAGGCTTGTACCTCGCGCAGGTACTTCTTCATTATCGGGCTCTTCGCTTCGTATCGCCCTTGAACCTGGTTTACGATCAGGGCCGCGTCACACTTTACTTTCAAGTGAGCAACTCCCGTACCTTTGGCAATTTTCAGGCCGTGATAAGAGCTTCATACTCCGCTTCGTTGTTCGTGGCCTTAAACGTTAAAGCCAAGAATATCGGGGCGGCTCACCTTGGCCTGGTGGTATCAACACAAAGCCTGCTCCTGATCCGTCTGAACTTGAGGAGCCATCCGTGTACATCTCCCAGGTATTTTCCTTGTTTGGCTGTTCTGATTGCTCTGCCTTCTCTGGTTGTTCTTCTGTCGGGACCTCCATGGCTGCCCCATCTACAGGGCCCGCTTCTTCCAGATCGGGGGCTGTTGATTCTGCTATGAAATCCGCCAATGCCTGGCCCTTAATAGCCGTCCTCGGAGCAAAGTGTATGCGGAACTCACTAAGCTCGACTGCCCACTTCACTAATCTCCCCGACTCATCCGGTCGGTTCAAAAAATGCTTCAGAGGTTGGTTCGTCAGAACAGTAATCTCGTGTGCATGGAAATAAGGCCTCAGCTTCCGAGCAGTTATAATCAGCGCAAAGAGATACTTCTCAACGGAAGGATAATTCAGTTCAGACTTGGAAAACGCCTTGCTTACATAATAGACGGGGACTTGATTACCCTCGAAACCCTTCACTAATACAGAGCTAATGGCAAATTCAGAAACAGCCAAATAAAGATAGAGCGGCTCGCCTGGAACCGGTTTCGCTAACGGCGGGAGGGTGCGGAGGTGCTGCTTGAGTGCCTAGAACGCTTCTTCACATTTGGCGGTCCACTCAAACTTCTTGTTGGCCCTCAGGACTTCGAAAAATGGCATTGATCGGTCACTTTCCTTGGACAGAAAGCGATTCATTGCAGCCAGTCGGCCATTCAGCACTTGCACCTCCCGATGGTTTATCGGAGACTGCATCTCCTCGATCGCCCTCAGCTTCTCGGGGTTCACCTCAATTCCTCTTTGGCTCACCATGAAGCCCAAAAATTTCCCTGAGTGTACTCCGAAGGCGCATTTTGTCGGGTTTAAACGAACATGATGACGCCTCATCCGCTCAAATGCCATGGCTAGGTTGTGAACATGATCTTCAGCCTGTCGGGACTTCACCAGCATATCATCCACGTAAGCCTCCATGGTCTCCCCTAGCATATCTCCGAACAGCTTGTTCACCATCCGCTGGTAGGTTGCCCCAGCGTTGATCAACCCAAAAGGCATGACATCGTAGTGATAGACGTCACTGTCTGCATAGAATGCTGTGTGATGAGCATCTTCCTTAGCCATTTTAATCTGGTTATAGCCCGAATACGCATCCATAAAGCTCAACAACTCATGTCCTGACGTGGCATCCACCAGCAGGTCGATTCTCGGGAGCGGGTAACAGTCCTTCGGGCAAGCTTTATTCAGGTCGCGGAAGTCAACACATATCCGCCACTTCCCATTGGTCTTCTTTACCAGTACTGGATTAGCAACCCAAGTCTGGAATCGGAGCTCTTTGATAAACCCAGCATCGAGCAACCTGCCCACCTCCTGCTGGATCGCTATCCTCTTGTCTGTGCCCATCGAACGCCTTTTCTGCGTGATAGGTTTGATCGCGGGATCTATCTTCAATTCGTGCACGATTACATTACATCGGGGCTAATTCCTGGCATGTCACTCGGGGACCAGGCAAACAGCTCCTTGAACTCCTTCAGCAGCTCAATCAATTTTCGGGCTGTCTCCTCAGTCAGAGCAGACCCGATTTTCACCTTTCTCTGAGGCCCATCAATCTCAACCTCTTTTAGATCCTCCATGGGGGCGGGACGCCCAAACTCCTCTCTGGGATCAGTATCTGTCTTTAGGACAGTCATGACCTCTCGTCTCCTCCTTCGGGTGGCGTTGACATAACATTTTCGGGAAGCCACCTGGTCGCCCTTGACCTCTCCAACTCCATGGTCAGTCGGGAACTTCATTTTCTAGTGTACAGTCGAGGCAACCGCCATCAGGGGGTTGATGGTAGTTCTCCCGATGATCGCGTTGTAAGTCCCCGCGGAATCAACCACTACAAACTCCACGTTCCTCCTCTCTGATTTCCATCCGCTACCAAACTCCACTGGTAGGGTGATCACCCCTAGCGGATAGGAGGTGGAGCCAGAGAATCCGACCATCGGGAAGTTCGCTTCCTTCAGGTCCTTCTTCGTTTTCCCCATGGCCTCTAGTGCATCCATAAACAGAATATCGGAGGAGCTCCCTCCGTCGATCAGAATCCATTTCATCTCGTATCCGTTCACATCCAAGGTCACGACCAGAGCGTCATGGTGCGGAGTCTCCACGCCTATGAGATCCTCCGACGAAAAGGAGATCACCATCTCTTCCTTCAGGGTCCAAGATCGGGACCTCTTACCCAACACCACAGCAGTAGGAATTCTAGAGGCATAAACCTCTCGAGAGGACGAGGTATCACCCCCTGCGGTAAACCCTCCGTGAATCACGTTGATTGTGCCTCGCTTCTCCTTACGGGCACCGGAAGACTCCGGGTCGGACCTCTTCTTCTTTGGGGACCGATCACGGGATCGGGAACGGGACCGTGATCGGGATCGAGAGCGGGATCGACACCGCTTATCCCCGACAAATTCCTTAAGCTTCCCTTTTTGGATCAGCTTTTCGATCTCCTTCTTCAACTCCCGACAGTGATTGGTGTCGTGGCCATTCGCGCGATGGAATTGACAGTAGCGATCTGTGCGGGATCCCAAGAACTCTCCTTCCTTCTTCGGGGGGTACCTAGAGATACCCTGCCGTTCCATGACCGTCAGCACCTCCGCCATAGAGCTGTTGAGAGGAATGTCATGATCCTCCCGCCTGTCCTTTTTTTAGGAACGCCTATCATCCCTCCGATCAGAGCGACCTCGACCTCGACTTCCTTCGGCCTTATCCTTCGATTTACGCTCGTCTAAGGGTTTGACCGACTGCTTACCCTTATTCGACTTCGGGGGCTCCAGCTCTCCAGCGGCTATCTTCGATTCCTGGACATCGATTTGCCGCTTCACCCTCTTCTGCAACGCCTCCATATTCCACACAGCCTTCTTAGCCACGCTGTGCATCAGGTCGGAACCGTAGGGGGCTGTTAGGTTCCGAATGAAGGTACGGATGCTTTCACCTTCCGAAATCTCCTCGTCAATTTCCGCCACACTGGCAGTGTATCGCTGGTAATAGTGTGCCAGCGATTCGTCAGGCCTCTGTACCACCTGGGTCAGGGACCTCACGCTCTTCAGCAAACGTCTACGACCCTGGTACTGCTGAATGAACCGGTCATGCATATCTGCCCAGCAAGTGATGCAGCCTGGGGGAACACTAAAGAACCAGGTCAGGGCTCTTTCACCAAGTGTTTTCGGGAACAGCGTACACACGATATCTTCATTCGGGGCTCTTGCCAGGCACGCCATGAGGTGCTTCTGGACATGACGAACCGTATCTCCCTCGCCATCGTACTCCTTTATCGTGGGGATACCCAGCCCTGGCGGGGCGAGGGTGTCTATAGTCGAGGAACGAAGGGATGAGTAGATCGATCTCTTAGCTCCGACACCAGCGGCTTCTGCTCTCCCATGCAGATGTTCACTATCTTCACCACCTGATCGGGGGTGATGGGACCATTAAGGGGAATGGTCCTGTGCTGCACTGGTCCTGGCCCATCAACCACGAATCTCTCTGGCTGAACAGACTCCCCATTCATGCCCTGGCCTCGGGGCTGAGCCTCCCGCACGTTCCGAACCTCTGCTGGTGGGGGCGCTTCCTCTTCTAACGGGGGCATCTCCTCTTGCCTCCTCGTAGCTTCTCTTCGATCCAAGAGAGCCTCCACAGCTGCCAAAAACATTGGCATGGCTTCCGCCACAGCCCTTGTTAGGTCCGCAGCTGGAGGAGCCACCTGCTCCCTATTCCCCTGGTGTTGAGCAGCAGTATCTTCAGGAGCTTCATTATGCCCCCCTGTCCGAGAGACCTCCGCGGGGAGATTCTGGTCCTCAGCATGCTCTGGTGGTGAATTCAAAGTCGTCACAGCAGGATGACGGGAACCACCAGATTGTCCTTGTCTTCTTTGCTTGCCAGCCACCATTGAACGAGTAGAAGGCATATCAGCCTTTGTTACGTTTCCCACAGATGGCGCCAATGTTGGATCACGGTGGAACTCCGGTACGGTCCTTAACGGCGATCCTAGCTCCTTTGCTCCACGTGGTCCTGCAAAGAGGGGATAGACCGGGCGGTGACCCAGAATCCCTCTCCGATGCTTAAATGAATATCTTGTATGGACTGGCAAGCAGTAATCTCAAAGTGTATAACACAACGTAATTGATCTGAGGTAGCCTCTGCCCTTTTATAGGCGGAGAGGTACCTCAGTTACCTGGTGAACTGTTGAGGGTGGTTAGCCCGTATTCGCGTATCTCGGGTGCGATCCCGCCTATCTAGGACATGATCTCGCTTATCTCGGCCACGCCCCGCGTATCTCGACCACGCTCCGTGTATCTCAACCACGTTCCGCGTATCTCGGCCACGCCCCGCGTATCTTAGCCTTAACCTCTGATAACAAGTCCCGACTAATATCGGGGACTCCAGAGTTATCTCGTTATGTCACCGCTCGGGGCCCCTCGTCATCGTGACAGGGCCAATCATTCTCAGGGATTCATCATCGGGGCCTACTTAAAGGCTTCTCATCGGGAGCTTCCAGCTCACCTATCGGGACCGACTCTGTCGGGACCTTTCATCATCGGGACTCCCTACGTCAAGACCCTTCGCCTGGGTCATCTTGACCTTCATTTGGGGCCCAGTGGGCCTGTTGGCCGTTTCCTCACCGTTAAGGGGCCTAACGGCCATAGCGGAACCCACCAGGCACCGGTTAAGTATGACTAAGGATATGAGCGATGGGGATGGTCATGCACATTTGTCATTCTTCGACTCTTGTATTCACTAGGTGGCCACCAGCCGGATATTAGTTGAAGGTTGTGAATACTTGTACGGATGCCTTGAAGAAGTATTCCTTTTGGGGAAACTAGGCAATTGAAGAATAACAGTTGACCAGGGGTGCAACGCGGCACAGAGAAGTAACATGTTGATAACAAGTTGGGAATCAACATTCCTCGGATGCTACAACACTCTTAACCGATAAGTAGCACGATATCCGTTGTGTCTATCGGTTGCACGAAAAAACTCATATGAACAATACGAAAATTGGATTGGATCGAAGAACAAATGTTGATGTATTGGTCGACAACATATTAACAGGCACCCTCCCATTCCGGTGAGTGGAAGCTGTTGGCATTTGGAGAATATGGGTCGCCGTAATAGGGAGCCCATTAATATAAGCCCAACATAACCATGATTGGGGTATGTCACATTAGGGATTTTGGGCCAAACCAAAATTCTAATAGACTATACGAGGCCCAAAATTGGGCCTGCCCCATTATGTGGTTCGGCCGAACTATAAGGATTAAGCCCTAGGTGGGCTTTGCTCACCTCCTCTTATAAATAGGAGGTGTTATGAGATTTGTTAAGGTTAATCCATTTCTCTCCTTTAGTTGAGACAAAAGAAATCCCCTCTCCCTCACATCATAGTGGTTCGGCCGAAACCTCTAACACCTAAGGAGGTGCCGAAATTGCTAAGGCAATTTACCCCATAGATCCATCCCAGCAGCTGGATTAAAGAGGGTTTGTTGTGGAGACCGTAGTCTGCGGATTTCTCTTTAACAAGGTTCCCGCAGGATACCGTCTGACACATCGCGAACTTCCCCAAGATGTTCCTAGGTTACAGAAAGCTAAAATGGTATGTGCTCCCTTTCCGCTGCGTAATTAGTTTACTGAGCATGTTTACGTGTTTTAATCTGTAATTGTATCCCCTAAATCCACCACTGACGAGTATGAATCAAGATATGACGATCAACGAACAACAAGTATACGTTGAATATGACGAAATAAGCTTGATTCATTGAATTTGATTAATCATTATTATTAATCAGTAATTATACATATCAACTATCTCGCGCACATACGGATTACAGCTAGTAGTAATACAAATAATACCCCTAATAATAATATTCAATTACACGATAAATAGAAACATAACAAAATTACAAGAGAATTTAGTCGAACATCTCTGTCTATTTAGTAAAGCTTGTACAAATTATATGTACTCACACACACATATATATATATATGTTAATATTTATTTTAGTTGGCAATTTTAACGTATTATTTTTATTTTTTCTATAAAGTAATTTTTAAACTATGACAGTCATTATTTAAAAAATTGCATGTTCGTTTATACATTATATTTTTATATACTTTTTTAAATACCAGAATAATCGTAATTTTTTTTTAAAAAAAAAATATAGTAGGTAAATAATTGAACTATTACGCTAACGAATTCGAGTTTCGACTTTTGGTCAAAGTTGGAATCTGATTATTTGACCATAAATTGACCAAATTTTATTAATTCAAAAAATATGTAAAACTTAATTTAAAATAATTAGACTTTGATGATTTTGAACATAATTTTTCCTTTTTTTTAAAAAAAAATTAGTCCGGTCCAAAACTTAAATCAAATTTACGGGCTTGTTCATCTCTGTATTTTTAAAATATGAATATTAATTTATATATATTCTTTTTATTAAAAAAATATATTGGGAGCATGAAATTATGTAGGTCCCAATATAGAAGTGGAACTTGGTATCTACTAATGGAAAGAGTTCCAATTTTACTGTAGTAGTTACTGTAGCAGTTCACCTTTATCAACTTTTTTGTGACGTTATATGTGATGTGGAGGAACTAGGAAATCATCATTAGAAGCGCTCTTACAATTTTACTCGGTGCTAGCGATATTATTTATTTTAAAATTTGACATAAGTTAGAACTCTCGTAAAATATAAAAATAAAAGTTTCAAGTGATCTCTCAACTATTAGATTTGTCATATCTAAATCTATGGGAAAAAACGTACTTTTGTTAATTTTTAACCAGGTAGCGAAATATTTAAGTGTGTAGCCAAATTTAATAACTGGAAAATCGATTAACATTTTTGTTGATACTAAATTAGCCCATCCGATTTTCAAATTTTCATAGATATTCTATTACAATCAAAATATGCATATTTCAGAGTTATGATAAAGATAATTTTTTTAGGATATAAAGCTATTTTTATTAAATATAGCAACTTTTATAAAATGAATAAAACAAACTATACATACTATTTGTTAGACAACATAATTTTAGTTTTCAGGTGTCAATGTGGCATGTTTAGAAGAAAAAAAAAACAATTATTTCAAAAATCATGAAATTGTAATTTCTCTAAGCATTTTTAAGGCAATGAAAATGAGCATCCTATCTTTGCTACCTAATTCTACATTTGTATCTACAAATTAGTTGGCAGTAGACAGGTTAGAAATATTTAATATACCTAGCTTGGGTCAGGAGGTATAGACTTTATCACTCAAGTTCGATAAGTCTTTTGGCAAAAAATAAAATAAAATAGAAGTTCGATCTAGTCCAGCCCGATTATGATCATCAAAAGACAATCGTTTGCAAAAACACTTTTTTTTACAATAAGTGCATTGCATGATACTATTGAGGCAGTCCCGACCAGCAACTTTCTTGAGCACATATAACTATTATTAGTCTTCCTTCCTTCCTAAAGAAAATTTAAAGTAGGTATTATTACAAAATAAACATATATATTTGAAAAGTAGGTACGGAAAATAAAATAAAACATCTCCAAATAAAGTAGAATAAAGTTTCCATAAAATTAAGAGAAATTTTTATAATTAAAAATAATAATTGACTGAACAATAACCATTATATTATACAACAGCTCCAACATCGCGCTTCAGATGACACGCATGGCCGTCGAATGCCTCCATACATATACATACTGATAATAATAATAACATATATAAATCATGCATAGATTTCAAGAAAGAACAGGGCCCAGTCAGCCATTAACGCGCTAATTGATTGAAATCTATTCCATTCTTCTTTCCTTGCCGACCGGAGTTTCTCTCTCTACTATCAGAAAGACTGTGGCCCTGAATCTGCGTATTGGATCGGGAGAGGAGGAAGGAAAACTGAAGAATTGGTCTTCTCTGTCGTTCTTCTTCCTCTTTGACTTGGAATCAATACATTTCCCTTGTAGAGACTTCTCTCTATTCTTCTTCATTTTGTCCCTCTCTTGCTCTCAATCAGTATTTGAGACACACCATTTTGTCGGATCGCCGTTTTCAGTATGAAATTTCATCAACCCAGATGAAAAGTTTCAATCTTTTCGTGAATTTCGATGAAACCCAGATCATGTTCTTGATAATTTAATCAATTCATCTGTTTCTTTAATTCTCTGTGATTTATCCCTTTTTTAAATTGCAAATCCTTCAAAGGAAAAACATTCACCCTCCAGCTCATTGTTCTGTCACTCCTCGTTTTCTCCGACCAGATTCGTATATTGTTTTATTATTGTATCTATAGTTTGGCTGATGGGTTGCGCGAGCTCCAAGCAGAAACGGTGCCGCCACTGCAGTGCGCAGTTATCGCCCACCCACCGGAGCTTCTCCCCCGCCCACCGGAGCTACTCGCTCCACGGGCGTCCGACGAAGAGAGACGAAGCCTACCACCTCGTGGCCCTCACCTCCTCCACTCTAGGTTCTCTGAAGATCGATCGTTACCACCACGAAGATTGCCTCAACGGCGACGACGGCAAGGAATTCGCGGCGGAGATAAACGAGGCCAAAACCTGGTCCACCATGATCGAGGAGAAGATCCCGAAGATGGTGCCCAGGACGCCGATCACGACCCCTACCGGCGAGCCCGAGATCATCAACGCGTGGGAGTTGATGGAAGGGCTCGAGGAAGTTAGCCCATTCCGATCACCGACACACGTCCGGAGCTTCTCGTTCGACGTGGTCAAAAACCCGACACCGACAACCAATGATAATGTCGAGAGGCCCAAATCGAGGTTTCGCGATTCTTCGCCCAAGCCGTTGTGGCTTCAAATGGAGAACGACGATGATGATGATCACGACGTGATGATTTCCACATTCAAGAAATCACTCGAAGATCTCTCTCCGAATCACCCATTTCGTATCCACAGCACCGACACAATCAAACCAGACAAACTTAGCGTCTGTCAAGAACAAGATTCAGTAGAATGTTATAAACTGTGCAAGAATGAGAAAGTGGTACTGTACTTCACTAGTCTCAGAGGGGTGCGGAAAACATACGAGGATTGTTGCGATGTGAGAGTGATTCTGAAGGGGATCGGTGTGAGGATCGACGAGAGGGATGTGTCGATGCATTCTGGGTTTAAGGAAGAGCTCAAGGAGCTGCTCGGAGAGGAGTTCTACAAAGGAGGAGGGCTGCCCAGGGTGTTCATTGGAACAAGGTACCTCGGAGGAGCCGAGGAGATTCGCAGAATGCACGATGAAGGGAAGCTTGAGAAAGCATTTGAGGGTTGCGAAATGGAAGACAACGGTGTTTGTGATGCGTGTGGGGATGTTCGGTTTGTGCCATGTGAGACATGTTCTGGAAGTTGCAAGATTTATTATGAAGATGAATACCAATATGATGATGAAGAAGATGAAGATGATGAAGATGAAGAAGAAGAAGAAGAAGAAGAAGAAAGACCAGATCGGGGAGCGGGAAGAGGAGAAGGAAGCGATGGAGGTGAATTCGGGTTTCAGCGGTGTCCCGATTGCAATGAAAATGGGTTGATTCGGTGTCCAATATGCTGCGATTGAATCAGAGTTTTTCGAGTTTGGGGTTTGGTGAGTTTGTTTTGTGTATAGAGAAGAGTTTTTGAGTTTTACATCACTTATTTACTTAAGCTGAAGTTTGGTTCTTGATTGGTATGAAATTCCATACAGGAACTAGGTACTATTGGATTTTGGTGTTTTGTCTACATAATGCAAAAAGAGAGAAGCTTGTAATATACTTTTTCATTTACACAGCTGAATCATGAATATGATTGAAGATCACGTTGGTAATAATAACATCCCAACTTGCACACATCTCCTTATGCACTTACATATATCTATCATTTGGTTATTTTTATATTTAATATTTTTATTGTATGATGATTGTAAAATTGAGTTATGATATGTATGTGAAGAAGAGCAAACTCTAACCCTAGAATCGCGGTAGAAGAGGAAAAGACAGAGGAAAATATGAATTAAGTTTTGCGGCTCATCGAATTAGGTCACAAAGTAACCTAATTCTCACCTTAAATAGGCGGCCTCGAGTGTAAATACTCAAGGGTCCCCTAAATATATCAAACCTCCAAATTAGTCCCAGATAAATTATCCGGACTTTAACTCAAAACCAACAATCGAACCAACAAAATCCAACAACAGCGATAGGGCCAACCCCAAGCAGCAAGGGACAAGCCCAAACACCAACCAACAAACTAACACGAAGCCAACAAGGGACAGGGCCAATGAGCCCAGGTTACAACAACATCAACACTCTCCCTTAATTAATGATCATTGCAATTTGATCAACTCATCTAAGTTACTCCCCCTGACTCAGAAATCAATTCATCATTGTCATCTACCCAACTTATCACCAACACCTGGGAATATATTCATCATTTTCAATTTACCAACAAGATACATGTGTTGCTTTGCAGTCAATCATTTAGTGAATATATCAACCACCTGCTCTCCAGTCTTGATATGAGCAACATGCACAATACTATTTCAAAATTTTATGTCTAACAACAGTTAATTTCAATGTGTTTTGTCCTTTCATGAAAAATTGAATTCGATGTTATCTGTAAAACAACCTTATTATCATAATATAACTTGCTAGGCCCCTTTTGCATAAAACCAAGCTCAACCAACAAACCACGCAACCACACTATCTCAGACACAGCATGTCCAATACTACGATACTCTGCTTCTGTAGAAGACTTAGACACATTATCATGCTTTTTAACTTTTCAAGAAATAAGAGATTCACCCAACTTGACGCAATAACCAGTAAGAGACCACCTGGTTTCAACACAATTACCCAAATCTGAATCACAACGCACAACCAACTCAGGAAGAGCAGCCTCCAAATGAGACCCGAAAGCAGAAAGCAAAACTCCCTTACCAGACCCACCTTTAACATATCTTACTATACAAAGAGCAGCCTCTAAATGAGACTGTTTTGGATTCTTTAAGTACTAACTCGAGCTTTGCACAACAAAACTTATGTCAAGCCTTGTAACCGTCAAGTAAAGGAGTTTTCCTATGAGCCTTCTATAGGAAGTTATGCCAGTTAAATGCTTATCATTCTGAGTTCGATTGATAAAACGTTCATAATCCAAACTGCTAAACTTAGAATTGAATTTCAAAGGGGTTTTAGCTGTCTTACCACCAGCCAAACCAACCTCAGAAATTAATTTTAAAGCATATTTCCTTTGAAAAATAATTATACACTTTTCTGTCCTACCAATTTAAATTCCAAGAAAATATTTCAATTCACCAAAATCCCATTTTAAAACTAGTTTTCAAAACATGCTTCAATTGAATGATTAACCTTTCACTATTACCTGCGATCAAGAGATCATCAACATAAACAATAAGCAAAACCCGAAACCCAAAGCCCAGTCAGAACCTTCATGCTTGGTAAACAAGGAATAATCATACATAGACTTACTATAACCAGATTGACAAAGAGAATCAGATAATTTTTTGTTCCACTATCTAGAGGCATGTATCAAACCATACAAAGATTTACGTAATCTGCAAACCAAGCAATTATTCCCCTCATGATTACTAAATCATTGATGTGAAGTCATATAGACTTCCTCATCTAAATCAACTTGTAAAAAAACATTAAATACATCCATTTGATATAGATGTCAGCTATAAATAGAAGCAAGAGCTAAAACAGTTTTGACAGTGTTTATCTTAACAACAGGTGAAAAAGTCTCAAAATAGTCTATTCCATGTTTTTGTATATAACCTTTGCCAATATGTCTAGCTTTATAACGTTCTAGACTACCATATTATATTTCAACTTGTAAACCAACTTACAGCCTATTGGTTTCTTACCTGCTGGCAAAGGTACAAGTTTCCATGTACCATTCATTTGCCTCCAAATCAAAGACTTCCTCTTGCATAGCTGTGATTCATCCCTAATCGTCAAGTGCCTCCTCAAAAGAATTAGGTTCAACCAACTTCAAAATGTTTGTTAGATAACAGTAATAACTAGAGGAAGTGTTGTCATAACTGACATATTGGCTCAAAGGATGAACAGTAGAGCCAGTATTAACAATATAATCCCCACTTGTCATCCAAATTGGTGGTTTTCTGTCACGAGTAGATTTTCTAACTGACGAGGCATCATTTATGTCAAGAGAGACAGTATCATCATCTGCTAGGGGAAAATCAACATCATCATCAATAATTGCATCATCTGCTCCAACTGGATCACTAGGATCATCCAACATAGGGTCCAATTCAATCTCAAGTGAATGATCAATCTGATCACCTTCATTGATTTGATCAGTAACAAAACCATCCTTACAAAAGAAAGGGCACTGGATCAGATTTACTACCAAAAAAAAGGAAAATATCCTCAGAAATTTTGACATCTCTGCTAACAATGAATTTTGTAGAATCCAAAGCATAAAGCTTGTAGCCTTTTTGAGTGTTAGAATAACCCTAAAAACATACAGGGAATTCTTCTGGCGGCTAATTTGTCCACTACCACAACCCTTTTTTCAAGATAATAACAACCAAATACTCTAAGGTGCTTAATGTTCGGTTTTTATTCTTCAGAAAAAACTTTCAAAAGGGACTTTCCATCAAGAATAACTGTGGGCAGCAAGTTTATCAAATAGCAGGCAGTTAAAATACAACCCCCAAATTTTGTTAAGAATAGAATATTGTAATTTCAGAGCCCTTGCCATTTCAAGCAGATGCCTATGTTTTCTCTCAACTCTATCATTCTGTTGTGGGGTATATGAACAACTCATCTGATGTATTATACCCTTCTGTTTAAAAAAGTCTTGTGAATGATGTATAAATAACTCTACATAATTAGTCCAATTAAGTTAATCTCTCACATTAATAAGTTGTCAATATCCAAGTAAGTCTTTATGTGCTTATATTTGTTTCAAACTTTTATATTGCACTACAATGGAAGTTTTTTTTTCCAGTGTTACAGCTTTTTTTCGATAATAAATATAGTAAAAGGAACATAAAATATTTTAACTCTCCGGAAGATCATAAAGACGATTAAATAATTATATTTTCAACGAATATATGTTAACAAAACAAACGAATATCGAAACTTAGAGACATTGTCTTTAAAAAATATTCGATTAATTTTGTAAATTTAAAATATATGTGAAGAAAATTTTAGACGGATGATTGAAAAAGTACAAATTATCTTTGTTTTGAAATATGTTATACATTTTAAAGCATGTTGGTACAAAAAATTATATTTTTCCAAACATATTATATGGTCTACATCATTTTTCCTATTAATTGAACTTCATGTGGGTATTAAATTAGAATAACTAAAATTCATACTACTAAAAGAGAGCTAAATAATAAAATTTACAACATTTTTCTTCACATCAACAACTCAAAACTTAAATATTGATAAGTTTTTTCCGAATGAATTGGGTACAATATTATAAAGTAATAATTAAGTTCTTAGCAGATAATAAAAGACCTTAGTATAATACACAAAATAATTAAGATTTTACAATAAAATAATTAGAGTCAAAGTATTTTTTTTTTCAAAAATAAATTTAAAATTTTAATAAAAATACTCAAATATTAAAGAATATGATGGTGTTTTTTTTTATATATACAGTTGCTTACGCAGTTTTGGGTCGAGAGTGTTAAGGTTAAAGCCCTCCCCTAGGTAGCATCTACAACGGGATTTGACTTTGAATCGCCACTGTGAACACAACTAGCTTTACCAGTTGGTCCAACCAACATTGGGGGTAAGAATATGATGGTGTAAATTGGCAAAGATGAGAAAATTGTAAATTTTTACTATTGTGAGTAGAGAAGTTTTATAGGGGTGAGAGAAGAGAAGAAATTGTGAGAAAGGGTTTAGGGGAGAATAAGGAGGTGTGCGGCTGGGCTGGCATTTACAAATGTCAGCCCACTGTCCTGCTGCTATTGGCAGCTGGATGGGGAACCCGACAAAATGGGTTCCCTAGGCGACGCAAACATGTGTCGCCTCGGGACAAAGGAGATTCCTCTGTCTTGTCATGCAGCCAATGGCAGCGGGACATCGACACGTGTACACGTGTCATCCTGCAATTACCAATTGTGGGACGGGGTATTCTCATAAAAAACCCATTTCAACGGGCATTTTCAAATTACAACTTCGTAGGGGGTATATTGATATATTTTTGGTGTTATCACCCCATTATTATATTAAACCCCACAAGTGAAATTGGAAAGACAGAAATATACAGTGACTTTGGTGCCATGTCATGATCAATGCATATACTATTAGTAATATGCTGTTATAGAAATGAAACTAAATTCTGCCACTGAATCCACAAGTGGATTTGGTGAAGAGGGAAATTAATCAGGTTAAAGAAGAAATGGAGGTGTTAACTGTCAACTCTAACTTTTCTTTTTGCGGAAGTAGACAGACCATCTCTTTGGTTGGAAAAAATGACCCCATATATTTAGTAAAGAATAGATTGGTGGAGAATAAAGAAAATGAACATGGAGGCCAAAACAGAAGTAATAGAAGAAGCCAAATTTGACTCTCCACCAACGCTGACGGTCGCCATCACAGAAAACGTAGGGTTGCGCACAGTCTTAGTTAGACCTTCATATTTATTATCTACGATTCCCTAATTATATACTATAAACTAGAGTAGAGTAGAGAGGCAAATCTATGGATGACAACGGATAATGCGAACCCCGCGCATTCCGCTATTGAATTATTTTACCTACTTTATTCACTAGTCCTAACATGGCGGGATGGATATGATTTTTGGAGAAAATATCCCGACTGACTACTAAACCTCCATAGTCCCCTTTATAGTATAGTCTCAAATCTCCTGCTGGCCCAACTCAACCTAATAATTTCTTGGGCTGGCTGAGTTGATTATGATGGTTTATTTGAATAACAATCTGATAATTCGGTGCAAACGCGATTTTATAGTCCAAAGGCTGAGCCCAGACCCGATTTTTTAGACGGTTTTTTTTTAAATGACCGAATTTTCTGGACGGTTATCCAATTAATGGTCGGGTTTCCAGTGAAGGTGCTTCACCGCCAAGTAGCAAATAATAGTAATTATTTATATCGTTCGGGTTTCGGAGCGGGTTTGAGTCGGATAGAATTATCAAACGCCCGTTAAGAAAGTATGTCATATTGCTCAATCTTCTTGCGCTAGGCAACATAGGACTGGTTGGAAAAAAAAAAGGCATCATAGGACTGAATGGACTGAAATTGGAGAAGAGCAAGTGCCCCGAGAAGAGCAAGCATCAGAGGAGCAAAATATGTGTTATGTTCGGTGTTTTCTTCATTCACTTTCAACACATCATATTTTGTTTTTTTCCTATATCACATGCATAAAGCAGTGTCTTCTCTGTCTTTGAATATGTGCTTGTTTTAATGAATCACCCTGTTAGAATTGTTTTGGTTGAGTATTGGTTATGCATGAAAACTGTTTGATGAAATGCCCAAGTTGGACCTGTCGTATGGAGTGCTATGATTTGTGAACTAAAGTAGATTATGTAACATTTTAATTCCATCTGCTTGCGCAGATTCAAGGGCTGTTGGGTCGTGAATTTTCATGTACAAACCATATCCAAAAGAATTGATTTATGTTTAGTCTGATAAAGTATCTCTTGTTTGTGCTAGGCATAGCTACATTACTTTTAATTTGTGCAGTAATATGTATGTAATTCTTTTTTTCTTCTATTTAGTGTTATATGCTATATAATATGTGTTTTTCGGGTATCACCTCGGAGAACGTTGCAAGTCGCATATAAATGTAATTCTACTTTAATATTTTCTGTTAATTTGATATATTGTCGGAAATATTCTAGAAATGACCTTAGCCATGACATTTCTTTTAGCTATAATTTTGCTGGTGTATTGAGGGTCAACGTTAGCATTTTTACATAGATTAATTTTACATTGGATAGAAAGCTCTTTAAACGAACACGATATAGATTAATTATGTAATGGATCTTTTGAGTGCACTGCAAAGTGCTGGTGATAGACTTGTTGTGGTTGATTTCAACTCAACGGGTTGTGGTGGCTGCAGAACTCTCCAACCCAAGGTAAAAATTGCCACTTTTACCTGCAAAAAGGAAGAACTTGATGCTTTAGAAGCAAGCTTATGTGAATGTTACTGTTTGAGACAAATTGATCTGAGTTATTTTGATAACCAGATCTTTCAAATGGCACATGACAATTCTAGCAATTGAGGTGTTTGAGATGATGATTGAGATGAATCAGATGCCCAACGAGACAACATATTTGGTCTTAGTGGAAGGACTTGTCAATGAGAATGAAAGGGAACTAGCAAAGAGGTGTTGAAAGAGTTGTATATTACATATTTTGGGTTATACAATTGAAAGTCTTGTCCTGAAACATGATATCAACGACATTACAACATAAAGCAGCATTAAATTTATTTGGTTTGATTTGACTTGTAAGGAATCTTCTAGCTTCTAATCTAAGTGGTTTTCTTGCATTGTTTGTACTACTACGATAAAAACATGTCCTTCAGAACAAAGCATATGTCCAAAGAGTATCAAGCATGGGACTAACCATCCTTCAGAAATAATAGAAAACCATTTTGCATAAGTATGTGTAGCAAACAACAAGTGTTAAAAGCATAAACTCCTAACAAAATTCTCCCTAAGAAACACCGAACAATGGTTCTAACATCCGATGCGGTTCAGTTGATCCAGACGACATGAGGTTGTCATGATCGAGAAAAGTCCTACCTTCTTGCAAATGAAGACTACTACTTGGATCTTTCTCTCATCTTTTGGCGCTTCCTCTTGAGCCTCCTCATCTGCTTCTTTTTCCACTGTAGTAGTTGTCACATATAGAACAAGGTAAGTTTGATTAACCATCAGTGAAAACAACAGCTTCAAGCATTGATTGGAGGAGAAACCAATAAGATGATGAAGAAAAATGGTAGAAATGAAATGCAAACAGTTTAAAGTTTTATCTCAATTCTCAATGCATTTATATATTATTCTTTAAGAAGCAGCCACAAAGCACTCAAAACCATCAACAAAGTGCAAAGCCGCAAAGCACTTTACTAGATTGATTGAGCTTTATTTGGTAGTTATGCACCCATCAACAAAGTGCTACTTCATCCCAGCTAATGTCATCCTGCAACAGTTTCAAAGCACTCAAACTAGACAACAATAGCCAAAAACCGTTAATCTTCTTTACTAAAGTAAACTACCATTAAGAGGAGCTTGACAAACAGGTTCCAGAGCTGAAAGAAACTCCGACTAATAGATCTTCAACAACAACAGTTTACAATCAAACTATGGCTAACAACACATCTATTGATTGCTCTTCTCAGTATAATAAGGGTTATAGACCCTTCTTTTTCAATTTACTCTCACAGATGTCAGACCCTAAAAATCCGACCTATGGCGAATTACGTTTTGAAAATGTGCAATTTTAAAAGAGTCGCCACTAGTTAATAAAGGCTAACTAGAATCCTAAAATTTACTAAGTGAATAACGAATTAAACACTTAGGCACAAAATCAGTCTACGATCAGAAATACGAGTTCGGGGGTTCTATTACGAATTAAAAATACAATTTTTATTACGCCCTTTCGGTACCCAATTCACTTAATTTGCCAATTTTAACCTTTAAATATACAAGATTTATTAAACAAAATGAAGTTAAAACAAATGTTAAATTACGTCAACTAGAAGCTATTAATTAAAACCATTGAATTTAAAATAAAACATGTAACTATAAGCACTTAAACTGATCATATACACTTAAACTAATCCTAGCACGCTAGTATATATATGTATTAGTGCTAAACCTATTACTATCACATTCGATATATATATATATATGTAATATAATAATGATTAAATTAATATACTTGAACATAACTTACAGAGACAAGTCCAAAGATATTAGCATCGGTATTAAACCTCCAGGAAGATGAAGAGCAGCACCTTGGGGCAGATAAGCAGCAGAGAAACACGACAAGGATCTCGGGGCCGGGTGTAACAACGAGTATCCAAGGCATCCGTATTGGGATGAAACAGGCAGCTCTGTCGATGTGGGGATCCGTTTCTGCCGAGGTCGAAGTGGAGCTGCGGTGCTAGGTGGTGTCCCGGTGATGATTGCAGCAGCAGGTGGTTGAGTAAGGAGGAAGGTAGTTGGGCTGAACGTCCGAAGGTGATCAAGAGCCGGCCATGTCGAACTCGGTGAAGGTCGGAGCGCGGTCACCGGCAAAGCAGAAGACTTCGGGTTGGTTCCGGGGTCGAGAGCGAGGCAAACAGAGGCGGATGGGCAGTCACCGGAAGTCGTGGACGGTGGTCCGGTCGGCTTACAGCTCCGGCGAAGGTTTCACCTGCGAGAGAAAATAAAATGAAGAGAGAGAGAGAGAGAGAGAGAGAGAGAGGGGGAGAGAGAGAGAGAGCAGATGGTTGTCAGTGGCCGGACCGGAGCGAACGAATGTGGTCGGAATCGGAGTTGGTGTAGGTAGAGGTCAGGATAAGAGTTTGGTGTGGAGTGGGATGATGGATGGAATTCAGCGAAGTTATGGCTGGTCATAGCCCCATGGACGTTTCTCCAAGATCTGTGATGGGAAAGTACAAAGCAACACAAATTATCATAATATTATATTTACAAAAGCAATGGAAGAATAAATATATAATAGGAAGTAAGCAATAGAACAATATATAAACGATGATGTCCAGCCTCAGAATAATGTTTCTCTTTATTAATCACGATCTCCTTTTTTTTCAACTCCCTGTTTACACTAAAACTAGCTATTTATAATACAAAGTCCTAATCTAAACTAAGCAACAAATATTGTTGAATTATTCTCTAATAAATGCTAAATATTCAGAAAATATACTCTAAATATTCAACAAATATTTTATGCAATAAATACAAATAACTATCCTAATTTAAGCCAGTCCTATCTTTGGAAACTTCGTGACTTGCCAAATTTAGACATTTCCTCATTTAAGTGCGTCACACGTCACGCGAGTCGCGCGTGGTCCAAAATTAGGTGTTTATAATAGATTAACGTGATTTGGAATGTTGAAGTCCAACATGAATCAAACTGTCCTGATTTAACTTGTTGTCTTCAAGAGGATGAAGAAGGTGACCCATAAAGGAGACATAAGAAATGAAAACGTTATATTCCGCACTAGCACAGGAAAATGAATTCATTCTTGCAAAACCAGAAATGAAACAGATTTAAGTGGTTTATAGGTTCATCAAAGAGAGTTCAAACAGTAATCATTTACGTCAAAAGTTGGGAGCAGAATTACTGAAAAATACTTCAAAAAAGTAGACGTGTGACCAATAGTTATATCATTCATGCACAGAGAACACATAATCCATGGACTAATAGTTGTTGCAGCAGATAAATTTTCTAGCAGCATTATCTTTAGATATTATAAAAGCTAGATCATTTTTGAAATAACATTATTAACCAATAAAAGGGAGTGTGCTTCCTTTTAAGAAATTCTCAAGCTTGTCAATAAGATTACCTATTTTTTGGACCTCCTCATAAGCATTCAGACTTGGATCCTTAAAAGCAGCAGCCTGAAATCCATCAAGGGTCCTCTCATATTTTTCTAGTTATTTATTCACCTGATATTTAAGATCATCAAAATATTACATGAAAGAGGAATAAATATTAACACATACTTTACTTGACAAAATAAATAAATTACATGTATAGATAGATAGACAGACAGACATACTTGCAAGTAAGAAATCAATCAATATTTGAAGTATACTCTTTAAAATGAATATATGATGAGATCTGAAAAATTTTGAAAGGATTTTCAGTACCATAAAGGGATGCTTCAACAACAATCTACAAACATTACAACACACTATTCAACAAATACATATGAAAAAAAACTTATGAACCATAAGATGTTCCACAGCAATCTCCCAACAGTACTAGTAGACTACAACATCTATCAAGTAGACCTAACAAGAAGTAGCATATGAATGATCAAAATCATATACCATGTCACCAAGACCAATCATCATTTATCATCTACCATGCATAATTTAAAAAAATAAAAAATAAAAACTCAAAATGTGGGTAATAAAATGGTATATCCTGTTGGAGATGAGGTTGGGAGTGTTGGCTTTAAAGTAATTTTTAGGTCATGTAATTTGGTCTTAGTTAAAATTATTAGGCCTAAGTAAAGATATCTCTAGAATAAAATAGTTCTAGGTACTTAGTGGGTTCTAGAGATTTTCATCTAGATTTGTCCTAAGGCTAGCTAGAGACTTCCATGGTTCCCTATAAATAGGAGCTCACACCATTGTTGTATCCATCCACCAAGTGAGAGTGAAGTCAAGTAATACAAGTAAGTTCCTTATCATATTTAGAGTGTTTCTATTCATACATTTGAGTTCTTCTCTTGTTGTCTACATACGGTCTTGGGCAAGTGCAATCAACACTTTGTTATTTTACATGGTATCAGAGCAAGGTTCGTAATAGCGCGGTACGAGTAAAGATCGGGATTGAAGAACTTGGATACTCTAAATATGGATTATGTCGGCCGCGTAATTGGACAAGGAATGGAGCTGCTGAACTCGTCCAATTACCGGATTTGGAAGTCCTGCATGTGGTCGTATCGTGTGAGCGAAGACATGTGGGACGTCGTTGGAGGGAGCGAAACCATCGCGCCGGAGGAGACCGCTGAAAATGGTGAAGCGATCAAGAGCTGGAAGCGGAGGAATGCCAAGGCAGAGTTTGACTTGAAGAGGTCGATATCGTCAGCGGTGTTCGAAAAAATATATCACGTTGCACCTCTGCGAGTTCGATTTGGAAGACGCTAGACCAACTGTACAACAAGAAGAATGAAGCTCGACTACAAATGTTGGAGACCGATTTGGCAAATTCAAAACAAGGTGAGTCCTCGATTGCACAGTTCTTTCTAAAGGTTAAGAACTTGTGTTCGAAAATCAATCTTCTCAACCCGGATGAGAAAATTTCGGAGGCACGAATAAAACGGTGTATTATTCGAGGACTATGCCCAGAAAATATACCATTTATCACATCAATTCAAGGGTGGGTTCAATAACCATCCTTGGAGGAGCTCGAGAATCTTCTAGCATCGCAGGAGTCATTGGCTAAGAAAATGGCTGGGATCAAGCTAGAGGATGATCAAAGCGGGTTCGTAGCTCAAAGACGTCCGAACTTTAAGAGACATTCCAAGGAGAAGGATGCTAAAGAGAGAGATGAATGAATGGTGGAGTCGAACAAGAGAAACTTCAACTTTTATCGATGTGGAAAACCTGGGCATCTAAAAAAGAACTGCAGAGTAGAATTGAAGGAGAACATCACCGTAGAGTCTAAGGTGTCAACCGAAGACGAATAATGAGCAAAATGCTTTGTCGCAGAGGCCACCTCCACAACCGCGCTTGCAGCCAGGAGTCTTGAAACGGAGTGGATCGTTGATTCGGGCTGCGGTCATCATCTCACAGGGGACGAAAAGCAAATTTCGGATCTCCGACGCCACGAAGGAAAGGAGGCTATCATCACTGTAGCAAATACGGTTCACCATGTCGAGAAGGAAGGCACCGTTGTTATCGATAGAAGCGATGGCGGACCAATCAAGCTAAAGAATGTGTATCATGTTCCCGGTGTCAAGAAGAATCTCTTATCCGTGGTGAATGCAGTCGACTCAGGTAATAATGTTTTATTTGGCCCAAAAGATGTGAAGTTTCTCCAGAATATTAAAATGTTAGAGGCAGACGTCGTTCACACGGGCGCACGAGTAAATGACGTGTACGTTCTATCAGCTTCAAGATCTTATATGGAGAAGATGAGCAGCAACGACAGTGCATATCTTTGGCACGTGTGACTTGGTCATGTAAATATGACTAAGCTAAAAGTGATGGTGCAGAAGGAGCTGGTTAAAGGCCTTCCAAGGTTGACTATTGACGATGGAAGGGTTTGTGAAGGATGTCAATACGGGAAATCTCATAGGCTCCCATTTGACTTATCTACTTCCCGATGCAAGGCTCCCCTGGAACGGATTCACAGTGATGTGATGGGTCCAACACGAACTCCATCTTATTCAGGATCTCATTATATGCTGCTCTTCATTGATGATTTCTCACGGTATACTTGGGTTTTATTTCATCAAACACAAGTCCGAAGAATTTTCCAAGTTTCAGGAGTTCTAAATGACCGTGGAGGGCGACCTTGGTGCAAAGATTAGAATTATGCGGACGGACAAGGGAGGCGAATTCATGTCGAACGAGTTTTTCTATTTTTGCCGACAACATGGAATTAAGAGAGAGTTTTCATGTCCGGAGACACCTCAGCAGAATTGCATTGCGAAGCGGAAGATTCGACATCATTCGAAGACTTGTAAGAGTTGGCTGCACGACAAAAGTTTACCTAGAGCACTATGGGCGGAAGGTATGAAGTGTGCAGCTTACGTGATAAATCGGATGCCGCTTAGCCCGAATAATATGAAAACTCCTTACGAGCTTCTTCATGGAGAAAATCCCATTGTCAAGCATTTCTGAATCTTCGGGTCAGTCTGCTATGTTCATGTTCCGGAGTCCCAAAGGAGTAAGCTGGGCCAGAAGGCGAAGAAGTGCATTTTCGTGGGATACGATGAGCAAAGGAAGGGATGGAGGTGCATGGATCCTCAGACACATAAATATTTCGTGTCAAGAGACGTCGTATTCGATAAAGTATCGTCATACTACAGGGAAAGCAGACGGGACGAGCATGGAAGTGCTAATTCTTCTTACGAGGAGTCGATGTGTCTTCCATCATCATTAAGGGAGGAAACCGCTTCAAGAGAGGAGCATTGACAAAGGGGGAGCCCAAGTCCTCAAAGGAGCCAGAGTCCTCAAGAAGTTTTGCATGGAGAAGCAGAGGATGAACCGGTGACAAACCAACGATCGAGGAGATCAATCATTAAGCCAGCTCGGTATCGAGATGAAAATTTTGTCACTACATATTCGTGCTTCTTTGCACGGCCAGCAGATGAAGAAGAACCATCATCATACGATGATGCTAAGTGTATAAAAGAGTGGGAGACTGCTATGGATGAAGAGATGGGTGCTCTCATGAAGAACGAGACTTGGGATTTAGTCCTGAAACCAGATAGTGTTAAACCAACCACGTGCAAATGGGTCTACTGAGTCAAACGGAAAGCGGATGGGAGTATTGACATATTCAAAGCAAGGCTAGTAGCTCGAGGATTCTTCCAGAAGTACGGGGAAGACTATGAAGAGACATTCAGTCCGGTGGCGAAAATGACTACTGTACGTGCTCTTTTGGCCTTGGCAGCTCGTTTTGGTTGGAAGCTTTGGTAGCTCGACGTCAAGAATGCGTTCTTGTATGGGGAGTTGGATAAGAATATATACATGGAGCAACCACCCGGATTTGTTTCTCGAGAGCATCCAGATTATGTTTGTAAGCTCAAGAAGGCGTTATACGGGTTGGAGCAAGCCCCTAGAGCTTGGTACGGGAAGATTGCTCAATACTTGCAGTTTTGCGGATATGCAGCTCCAGACTCAGATCCCGGATTATTCATCAAGAAAGGTGAAGGAGTGCAGGTGATTGTTCTCTTATACGTGGATGAAATGATAATCACCGGAAACAATAATGCGGATATTGTCCGGCTTCAAGAAGAACTCTCGATACAGTTTGACATGAAGAAGCTTGGAGAGTTGAGAAACTTGTTAGGTTTGGAGGTCAAGAATTCGCGTGAAGGAATCTTTCTATCTCAAGAAATCTATGCGAGGAGGATGGTTGAGAAGTTTGGAGTAAAGCACGGAAAGGTACGTTCCACTCTACTTGATATTCACATGAATCTTAAACGTGATGAATGGTATCTTTTACCCGATCCTCGACCTTATCGTGACCTTGTCGGGAGTCTTCTATACTTAACTATTACAAGACCAGATATATCTTTCTTGGTCGGACTTGTTAGCTGGTTTATGTAAACTCGAAGGACTAAAAGCAGCAAAGAATATTATGAAGTATGTTAACTCCACTTTGGATATGGGGCTGTTATTCAAGGCTGGAGTTGATTTTTTTATCAAAGGATTCACGGATGCTGACTTAGGGGGAGATCCAGAAGATAGAAGATCTATATTTGGGTATGTTTTCTTATCTGGAGACACGAGTATTTCATCGTGTAGCAAGATGCAAGACGCGGTTTCTTTATCAACTACCGTGGCGGAGTACAAAGCATCAGCACTTACAGCACAAGAATGTGTTTGGCTTCGAAGACTATTTGAGGATCTGTACGTGCCTATCAATGAACCAGTTACACTTCATCGATATAATCAGAGCGCCATCAAGCTTGCTAATAATCCATTGTTTCAACCAAGGACAAAGCACATTGATCTTAAACATCATTTCATTTGGGAGAAGGTGCTAGATGGAACAATCAACGCGATAGAAGTTCAGAGCAATGAGAATGTTGCGGATATCTTCACGAAGACACTCTCGAAAGGTTAATTTGAATTCTTACGGTCTAAGTTATGACTAGTTGGTAAAAATTACTTTAAGGCGGAGTGTTGGGTTTAAAGTAATTTTTGGGTCATGTAATTTGGGCTTAGTTAAAATTATTAGGCCTAAGTAAATATATCTCTAGAATAAGATAGTTCTAGGTACTTAGTGGGTTCTAGAGATTTCTTCATATAGATTTGTCCTAAGGCTAGCTAGAGACTTCCATGGCTCCCTATAAATAGGAGCTCACACCATTGTTGTATCCATCCACCAAGTGAGAGAGAAGTCAAGTAATACAAACAAGTTCCTTAGCATATTTAGAGTGTTTCTATTCATACATTTGAGTTCTTCTCTTGTTGTCTACATACGGTCTTGGGCAAGTGCAATCGACACTTTGTTATTTTACAGGGAAGTCGAGACGGTTGGTTGCACTTCGGGTACTGTAGTGGTAGAGTCCTGTGGTCTACCTGTTATTTACCAATTATCATGCTTCGCCTCTTGCTCCTCCGTGGCGGTCTATACCTGTCTTGAGCTAAAAACCATCATCTCTAACCTTGTAGAAGATGGGCATCACCTTCTTTTCCAACTCAACCATCTTCTCAACTTCCCGAAGGCAGCACGCTCTAGAAGTGAAGCCTTGCGACAAGATGGGCATGCAAATCTCAGAATTTCTCAATACAGAACCTTAAATTTACAGAGCAAGAATAAAAAAGATGGTAAGATATGGAGTATCCAAGCATGAAAGGATCTCTCTTTAGTTAGTTGATGCTAGATTGAAAGTCAGGACAAGGACTTGAAGAGCTAGCTTCTACGATGGTTCCGCTTCACCGGCAGGTGCTATTGGCTCAGTTGCTCCTGCTAGATAACTTGAATATGAAGATGAACAAGCATTGGAATGTGTTAGAAATTTAATGGTGAGTTGGCAATTATACTGCCACGTGTCAGGAATTGAAGAAAATCCACATCATAAAGAAGATGGCAATTTACCTTGGTCATCAAGCATAATCGCCTCTCATGCCTATATAGGCATTGAGTTGTTTGATACATACACACAATACACAAATGAAGTATTGCTAACATAGCTAGGTGATGTGTCGGGAAAACACGACAGAGGGTTTATAGGTTAGTTCTTAGATTTAGTCCATATCCACACAATATACATGGGTGAAGGATTAGCATAGCCAATGTGGACAAATATATATAGATAGATATCAGAAAGATTGAACAAAATGCAAGGACCGTATGTTCACAGCCCATCACTTTTCTCATCAAAATTGAATTATAGAGTTTTGCAGATTCTGCAATAGGCTATAAGTCTATGAAGATTGGATTCGATTTGGGATTTTTTTTGTTACAAAAAATGACAAATTTGATAAATTGATGAAGAACACTTCAATTGATTTAAGATAAGATAAGGGTAAAAAAAAACATTTTTATAACTAATTAATTACGTTGATTCAAATATAAGTGATTAAATAAAATAATAATTTTATTTTTTAATTTTCTCTCCATCGTCGATTTTTCAACCGCCTTGTGAGGGATTATCTCTAAGCCGCCGCCTGGTAGTGCGTGGCCATATCTCCGCCGCAACCGTCGCCGGCCCTTGTCCGGGAAGGAACCGGGAGCCTCTCTTCATTAGTCTGTCTTCGCCTGGACTTGGTGAACTTGCGATATAATCATCGCAGCACCGCCTGATTTCGGAAACCCTAATCCAAAATCCTCATTAATTTTCAGCAGCCTGCGAGGATTCAAGGTGCATATTTGCTACTGCCATGAACCCACAACCCAATAACACTGGTGGGAGCCAAGCTACAAGGACTCATCTTGGGCTCGTGGGCGACGTAGAAGATGAGGACCCGCCAATAGAGCTGGTGGGTAGAATTATATCTGACAAACCGGTTAAAAATATAGCGACACAAAAAGTGTTGCAAATTGCTTGGGCCAAACATAAGGGGATCAGCGTTGAGGAAATCGATGAGAATACCTTGCTATTAGGGTTTGAGCATCGGGAGGAGAGCCAAATATGTTGGTGTTTGAATATGTATATATGTGTGTGAGTGGGAGAGGTGGAGAGGATATGAGAGACTTGTTGTTTGTCTACTCAACTTGTTGCATTCTCATTCATCTCATCACATATTTATAGTTACATATGGAAGATCCTAGAGACTTGATAATCTAGTAATTTCTCATCCTAGAAACTTCATATTCTAGTGGGTTCTTGAGACTCCTCCCTAGAGACTTTTCTACACACTTAAGACTCTTCTAGACTATCTTAATTACTTAGACTCTTAGAGATTTCTAGATACTTCACTACTTATCAAGTTTATTTTATTTCCAACATTTCCCCCCCCCCCCTTAAACTTGATTCTTCTGATGTCATCCGTACGATGTTCACGATCATTTCTCCTTGTGACTCGTCCTTCCTTATGCTTCTTTGTATAACCACTCGTGTATGCTTGGTGGTCTTTTCGAGTTTGTCTTTGTCGACATCTCGTCCTCCGCATATGTTCTTGCACTCTACGATCCTTGTATTCTCGTTCTGTCATCATGTTTTTCTTTCGCCACTTTTTCTCTTTGGTGACTTCTTTGTGTGTTGTTGGATCACATCCTGCAGATAGACATAAATTACCGTATTCTCCATCGTCATTCACTTCAACGACTTGCACGGAATTGTATACGTCTTGAATCCGTCTCGTACGCAGCACAGACGATTCACTCGAGTCGTCTTCTTCCTGCTGAGTATCAACATGTGGGGGTGATAACGGTTCTTGAACTTCAACACGTCGAGCTTCTTTTCTTCGCGACTCTTCAACTTCAATAACCTGTTTTGGTTGGTCATTATTCATCTCCCAGCTCCATGCTTGTTGTTCATCGAACTCGACATCTCTTGAGATCACAACCCTCTTTGTGACTGGATTGTATAACTTATAGCCGCTTGTATTCTCGTCATATCCGAGCATGATGCACTTCTGATTCTGCTGTAATTTTGCATATGCCACGCACCCGAAAACTCGAAGATGATCAATGCACGGCTTTCTCTTGCTCCACGCCTCCTCCGGTGTCATGTCTCCAATTCGCTTGGTCGGAAACCTGTTCAGCAAATAAACCGCAGTAGCTACAGAATCTCCCCAAAATTCTTTCGGTACTCCTCTTTCTTTAAGCATGCATCGAACTAAATTCAAGATCGTCCGGTTCTTTCTCTCTGAGACACCGTTTTGTTGAGGCGTTTGAGGCATGGTGAGTTGATGCACGATCCCGTTCTCTTTGCAAAACTTGTCAAATTCACGTGAAGTATACTCGCCTCCTCTGTCGGTTCGCAAGCACTTTAAATGACGACCACTTTGCTTCTCCACCATGTTTTTGAACTCCTTGAACTTTGCTAGGACTTCGCTCTTCTGCTTCATCATATAAGTCCAAGTTTTTCCACTATAATCATCGGTAAATGTCAAGAAGTACCTGTTTCCACCAATCGAGATGGGAGTGATTGGCCCGCATACATCCGAGTGGACCAAGTCGAGACGACCAGCTGCTCTCTTCGATGGATACTTCTTGAATGGTTTCCTTTGTTGCTTTCCGATGACACATGTTTCGCACACGCCGTTGGGATGATTGATCTTGGGCAAACCTCGTACCATGTTTTTCTTCTCCATCAATTCCAGCGCTTTGAAATTCAGATGACCATACCGGAGATGCCAAAGATTCGAGTTGTCTATGGTTGTCACCTTCAAGCAATTCTTCTCATTGATCCTTAACTCCAACGGGAACATTCGGTTCTTCGTCATGGCTACATTCGTGATAACATTGTTATTATTATCACGGATGGTAAGTGTTTTCTCCTTGATCCGGACGTCGTATCCCTTCTCGAGCAATTGTCCGACACTTAAAATATTGTTCTTCATGTCGGGAACAAAATAGACATTGGCGATGCATAACTTTCGTCCGTTCTTGAGTTCAAAGATAACTTTACCTTTCCCTTTAATTTGGTGTTGGGTAAGATCGCCAAAGGTGATGTGTCCACCGTGTCTTTCATCAAGCTCCGCAAAGAACTCTTTTCTTCCGCACATGTGGTTGGAAGCTCCCGTGTCGACGAACCATGTGTTGGACTCCGTCTCCTCCACTTGATTGTATGCCATCAAAAGAACTCCATCGTCGTCGATCTTCTCCGCGAAATTCACCTTTTCTCTGTCGTTATCGGTATTATACCAACACTCAGCTGCATAATGACCGTATTTTTTGCATACATAGCATTGAACTCCTGATTTGTTATTTCTCCATCCACATTGGGCTCGTCCGCGACCACGACCACGACCGCGACCTCTTCCTCGATCTCCTTCTTAGATCGACTCTCCATCATCGTTGTCGACTTCATTGGTGGTTGTTGTTCGACCACCTCTTCCTCTCCATGTCGTGAATCTTCCTCTTTGGAATCCGCCTCGTGATCCGTCATTCTTCAACCTTCAGGTTTGCTTGTATAGGATGCTCCAAGGATGTACATTCTCCTCTCTTCAAAAGTCGTTGTTCATGGGCTTGTAGAGAACCCATAAGCTGTTCCACGGACATCTCTTCTAAGTCCTTGGATTCTTCAATCGCCACAGCAACCAGGTCGAACTTTGGATCGAGAGATCTTAAGATCTTCTCTATGATACGAACATCTTCTAAAGTTTCTCCATTTCTTCGCATTTGATGCGCGATTGAAATGACTCTCGTGAAGTAATCGGAGATAGATTCCGACTTTTCTTGATGGAGGGACTCAAATTGAGCACGAAGAGCTTGTAAGCGAATTTTCTTTACCTTTTCGACGCCGTCGAACGCTTTTTGGAGTTTTCCCCATGCTTCGTATGATGTCTTGGCCGGAGCGACTATCTCGAACGTGGCTTCATCAAGACCTTGATATATTGTGAACAAGGCCTTCTTCTCATTCTTCCGTTGCTCCTTCAATTCTTCATTTTGTTCTTTTGACATTTCCGTCGTTACTTCGGGTTCCTTGAACTCTGTCTCCACGAGCTCCCACACGTCAAGCGATCCCAAAAGGGCCTTCATTTGGATACACCATCTATCGTAGTTATCCTTCGTCAATCTCGGCACTTGCATGCTTGTCGTTGCCATCGCGATCTTTCAACCTTGCTCTGATTCCACTTGTTGGTGTTTGAATATGTATATATGTGTGTGAGTGGGAGAGGTGGAGAGGATATGAGAGACTTGTTGTTTGTCTACTCAACTTGTTGCATTCTCATTCATCTCATCACATATTTATAGTTACATATGGAAGATCCTAGAGACTTGATAATCTAGTAATTTCTCATCCTAGAAACTTCATATTCTAGTGGGTTCTTGAGACTCCTCCCTAGAGACTTTTCTACACACTTAAGACTCTTCTAGACTATCTTAATTACTTAGACTCTTAGAGATTTCTAGATACTTCACTACTTATCAAGTTTATTTTATTTCCAACAAAATATTGCTAAACCAAGGAGCTTGGGCAGTCCAAGTAGGGGTGGCAATTCGTGCTATCGTGCGTGCTATCGTGCGCATCAGTGATCGTGTCGTGTTAAACTTACTGAACACGAACACGCACGATAAGCTTATCGTGCCACATTTTACAAACACGAACACGACACGGATATTTTCGTGCGTGTTCGTGTCGTGCTATCGTGTTGTGAATGATATTCGGTTGTATATATATATATACGAGATCTTTGAGCAAAAATCAAAATAATTAACTTCATATTTAAAAACCATGAATTAATATGTCATTATTCATAAGTTAGTATTATATAGTTTAAAAACACTAAATAATAAACCACTAATTGGAGGTAATAGATAAAGATTTGCTCAAAAAATACTTAAAATTTAGTCTTATTAGCACAACTTTATCGTGTTATCGTGCATGTCGTGTTAGGATACTCAAACACGAACACGGCACGGAAGTTATATCGTGTTAGTCGTGTTCGTGCTATCGTGTTATCGTACTGCCATATGCTAGCACGAACACGGTTTTTTTCGTGTGTGTTCGTGTCGTGCTATCGTGTCGTGTCACAAATTGCCAGCCCTAAGTCCAAGGACACTGTCTTAGTCTAAAGAGCAGGGAGCGTGATCAAAGTTTGGGAACTGTTGAGTTTAATAAAATTTAATTCTGGATTCAAGTGCATGGTTTAGAGAATGGAAGGATAAACAATACTAATGCGAAGATCATAGGAGAAAATTACAGCTCTCTCTTGGATGTCGAACCTATAGGAGGATCAGATGGATATATTCGTGGGTACCTACGCTTGAGGTGGAATTAGACGCTGCCAAACCGCTTTTTCCAGGGTTCTGGTGGACGAATGACAATGGAGAAGATCTATGGGCAGACATCAAGTACGAACGACTCCCTAATATATGCTTTGGGTGTGGAAGGCTTGGCCATTCGATTTCGCAATGCAAGAGAAGAAATTGTCCGTCGTTGGCGAAACGAGGATACCCAATGTACGGGTCGTGGCTCAGGGGTATTAGGCCAAAGTTCCAGCAGAAGAATACGAAGTTTACGGGAAGCTCAGATACCAACCAACAGACTGGTGGTGATCGTCTAAATAGTTGGAAAACCCTAATGGAAGAGGCTGAAAGGGAGAATACACCGCGGTCGGATCCCGAGCTGGGCGACGACCATGGGATCGCTGGTGGTCTTCGGAGGAGTATAGCAAACTTTACCAGCAGCCACCCTAACGTTATGCCTCCACTCCAAATTCCACTAATCATTCATCTGCCACAAAGTGGGCCACCACGTGAAGTACACCAAGACTCCACCTTTATAAGAGGAACATCCATGCAACGTAAGGTCAAGCCCTTTACTTCTATGCAAACATAGTTGCCCCTCATACTATATGGTGATGACCATAATATGATGGATGATGAGCATTTAGTGGTCAGTGATTGACAAATTCACTCAGAAAACACTCAAACACACAAGAATCGCACCAAAGAAGCAAACCCTAGCAGAGAAAAGAAAAGGAGAAGATGAACAGAATGTCGTGGGATTCCTTCATTTGGCTTATCTCACCCACAACCCTAAACTAAAAACATATATACAATATCTCTTTACAAACCCAACAATAGAAGGAACCCATTAAGGCCAACAATAAACGGGCTGAACACATAAACAAAAATAATCAGCCCAACAACAAAACTAATACAAATGGGCCAGCACACAACCCAAACAAAGAAGGACAAGCTTGCAGCCCACACAAGCAGCTCCAGTTCACACTCCCCCTCAAGCTTGATCTTCTTCACATGTAAAGGACTCCCCCATACCCTGAAACAAGTTCTTCAAACCAAGCTTTCCAGACAAGTGGTTGAGCTGCTCTCTGCCTAATGCCTTAGTAAAAATGTATGCAATTTGCTCATTAGTTTTAACATGATCAAAACTGATAACTCCTTCCAACAATTTTTCCCGGATAATATGGCAGTCAATCTCAATATGCTTCGTTCTCTCGTGGAAAACTGGGTTGGTTGCAATCTGTATTGCAGCTTTGTTATCACAGTGCAATACAGTTGCCTCCTTCTGATCAAAACCCAATTCACTCACAAGACTACGAAGCCAAATAACTTCCTTAAGAAACTCTCTAATACTCCTATATTCAGCTTCAGCTGAAGACGTTGAAACAGTTGACTGTTTCTTCACCTTCCAGGATACTAGAGAGTTCCCTAGGAAAACACAATATCCAGAGACAGATTTTCTAGTCTCTATACACCCTCCCCAATCAAAGTCACAAAAACCAGAAAGAGTAGTACTAGAACCTGAACTCAGGAAAATACGTTTACCTGGTTCCCTCTTCACATACCTGACCACTCTTATAGCTGCATCCCAATGGGATTTCTTAGGTGCCTGCATATACTAACTAAGGTGTCTAACAACATAAGAAATATCAGGTCTAGTAATAGTCAAGTATAGCAATTTGCCTATCAGCCTTCTATAAGACAGCACATCATCTAGGCTAGCATCATGCTTGTTCAAATTCAAATGATCATCATAAGATTGGCTGGTAAGCTTAACATTAACCTCCATAGGAGTTCTAACAGTCTTACCACCTGACAATCCTACTGAAGAAATGAGCTCCAAGGAATACTTCCTTTGGCTCATTACAATCCCAGTATCATTCCTGGCTAGCTCAATCCCCAAGAAATATCTGAGCTCTCCAAGATCTTTCATCCTGAAACTGGACTGCAAAACATTCTTCAATTCTGATATTAGCTCAAAATTGTTTCCACTGATCAATAAATCATCCACATAGACTAACAAAACAACAATCTGATCCCCAACTTGCTTGCTGAACAATGAATAATCAAGCTTGGACCTCTTAAAACCAGCATTAACTAAAGAGTCACTAAGCTTGATATTCCATTTTCGGCTAGCCTGTTTCAAACCATAGAGGGATTTACGCAATCGACACACATTAACCTTCCCCCCTTGATCAGTAAATCCCTCAGGCAGAGTCATATATACCTCTTCATCTAAATCCCCTTGCAAAAAAGCATTACAAACGTCCATTTGATAAAGGGGCTTGATTTTGTGTCCACTTTCTTTACCAAACTGAAGTTGCTGTGGGGTGAATTTGATGCTGCTTGTTCTAACAGTCTTACCACCTGACAATCCTACTGAAGAAATGAGCTCCAAGGAATACTTCCTTTGGCTCATTACAATCCCAGTATCATTCCTGGCTAGCTCAATCCCCAAGAAATATCTGAGCTCTCCAAGATCTTTCATCCTGAAACTGGACTGCAAAACATTCTTCAATTCTGATATTAGCTCAAAACTCTTTCCACTGATCAATAAATCATCCACATAGACTAACAAAACAACAATCTGATCCCCAACTTGCTTGCTGAATAATGAATAATCAAGCTTGGACCTCTTAAAACCAGCATTAACTAAAGAGTCACTAAGCTTGATATTCCATTGTCGGCTAGCCTGTTTCAAACCATAGAGGGATTTACGCAATCTACACAGATTAACCTTCCCCCCTTGATCAGTAAATCCCTCAGGCAGAGTCATATATACCTCTGCATCTAAATCCCCTTGAAAAAATGCATTATAAACGTCCATTTGGTGGCTTGGAAGGATTTGAAGCAACAATTTGATAAGGTCAATGGCTCTAGAGTGTATCAATTGCATAGGGAGATAGTCCTTACTCGGCAAGGGCTTGATTCTGTGTCCACTTTCTTTACCAAACTGAAGTTGTTGTGGGGTGAATTTGATGCTGCTTGTTCTAACAGTCTTACCACCTGACAATCCTACTGAAGAAATGAGCTCCAAGGAATACTTCCTTTGGCTCATTACAATCCCAGTATCATTCCTGGCTAGCTCAATCCCCAAGAAATATCTTAGCTCTCCAAGATTTTTCATCCTGAAACTGGACTGCAAAACATTCTTCAATTCTGATATTAGCTCAAAACTGTTTCCACTGATCAATAAATCATCCACATAGACTAACAAAACAACAATCTGATCCCCAACTTCCTTGCTGAACAATGAATAATCAAGCTTGGACCTCTTAAAACCAGCATTAACTAAAGAGTCACTAAGCTTGATATTCCATTGTCGGCTAGCCTGTTTCAAACCATAGAGGAATTTACGCAATCGACACACATTAACCTTCCCCCCTTGATCAGTAAATCCCTCAGGCAGAGTCATATATACCTCTTCATCTAAATCCCCTTGCAAAAAAGCATTATAAACGTCCATTTGATAAAGGGGCCATTTAAAAATAGAGGCAAGTGAAAGAATAACCCTGACTGTGTTCATTCTGACCACAGGTGAGAAAGTTTCATAGTAATCAATCTCATATTTTTGTTTATAACCCTTAGCAACCAACCTAGCTTTATACCTTTCTAAGGTACCATCAGACTTGTATTTGAGTTTAAAAACCCATCTACAACCAATGGCAACCTTACCTGGGGGAAGAGGGACAAGGTCCCAAGTCCCATTGTTTTCCAAAGCAGAAATCTCCTCTTTCATAGCTTGGATCCAAAAGGGGTCAGTAGCAGCTTCAACATAACTATTGGGTTCAGTCAACTCAAAAAAAGATGTCAAATAGCATTGATAATCATGAGATAATCTAGCATATGAAATATAATGATCAATGGGATAAGGGGTGGAAATATTCCCCATAACAAAATCCTTACTCCAAATAGGTGGTTTGATAGCTCTGCCATGCTAGTCACCATAGTATCAGGAATATGTGGAGTATGATTATCATCAGAACCAGCAATTGGCTCATCATATGATGTCTCAACATCAGAATCATGAGACTCATCATGTGTTGGTAAAACAACTGGGTCCTCATCAGCCAAAATAGGTTCACTCTCAACAGGAAAAACATCATCAGATTCTAAAGGAGTTTCATAATTAGTATAATTTGTAGAATCATCATGTGAAGGAAAATCAAAGAAAACTGGCATCTGATCAGGTTTGTGATTTTCAAAAGGGAATATATGCTCATGGAATTTGAAATCTCTGCTTATAAAGAACTTTTTGTTTTCTAAATTATATAGCCTATATCCCTTTTGAACATCAGAGTACCCCATGAAAACTAAAGGTACAGCCCTAGAGCCAAACTTGTCAGTCACCAAAAGTTTCTTTGCAAAACAGAGACACCCAAAAACCTTTAAATGACTAACTGCAGGTTTTTTACCACTCATAACCTCCAAGGGTGATTTTCCTTCCAAAACCTTAGTAGGCATCAAATTGATTAGATAACATGCTGTCAAAACACATTCACCCCAGAAAGCATTTGGTATAAAAGCTTGCAATTTAAGAGCCCTAGCAATCTCAAGTAGGTGTCTATGTTTGCGTTCTACTCTCCCATTCTGTTGAGGTGTATGAGGAAAACTACTATGATGAAGGATGCCTTTCTCACCAAAGAAATCCTTAATATGATCATTGAAAAACTCTCCTCCATTATCAGTTCGAAAACATTTAATAGTTCTGGAAAACTGATTTTCGATAAGGGCAACAAATTTTTTCATAACAATAGAGACATCAGATTTGAATTGTAACAAATGTATCCAAGTAACTCTGCTATGGTCATCAACCATAGTTAAAAAAAATCTTTTCTCATCATATGTTGGACTTTGATATGGCCCCCACACATCACAATGCACCAAATCAAAAAGTAAACTAGCTCTGGAAGTAGAAATGGGAAAAGAAGTTCTAGTAATCTTTGCTTTGGGACAAATCATACAAGTATCATTGCACTCAGACTTATTTTTAGGAAGATCTAGACTGCCTACATGTTGTAAAGTTTGTAAAGGTGCATGTCCAAAAAGTTTGTGCCAAAGGACAGCTTTATTTTCAACAGCATTATTAGAAGCAGACAAAGCAGCTAGGAACTTGGATTTGAAAAAATATAGACCTGAATGCTCATTGCCAATCCCCAAGACCTTCCCATTTGAGAGGTCCTGCAGTATGGCAACATTTGGGTAAAAAATTGCCTTGCAGTTCATATCAGATGAAAGCTTAGAGACAGACATCAAGTTATATTTGAAGAAGGGACATATAGAACATGCTGCAATTTTCTATCCTTAGTTAAAAAATGAGTCACAATGCCTTTTATTTCAGAAGAATTCCCATTTGGTAAAAGAACTTTATTTCCAGAAGCAAGTTTATCTAAAATCAACCAGTCACTTCTAAAAGACATGATCTGTGGCACCACTATCAAGAATCCAACAGTCCCTATCATTATGAAAATTAGAGAGTAAAGATATTCCAGCAGTGTTGGCATGAGCATCTGTGGTGTTTGCAGCAGCACTTGCTGATGTAGCAGTCCTACCAGCATTCCCCATAGACTGCAAAAGCCTCTCGAACTGATCAGTACTGAAAACAACATTCCCCTGAGTTACTCCCACATCTATTCCAGCCACATTTCCTCCAAAGGTAGAACCTGAGCTTCCCTTAACCGAATTCCCTTTGGCCTTTTGGTCCTTCAGCTTGAAGCAATTGTCCCTGACATGCCCTCTCTTCTTACAGAAATCACAACCTTTGGAATAACACATTTCAATTGTGTGACCCTTTTTATTGCAAAAGGTGCATTCCAAGGTTTGAGACCCCTTAGACTTGTCACCAAGAGTAGTCAGGTTACTAGAAATCAACTCAGCAGATCCAGCAATGTCAGAAGTAACACCCTTCTGATTCTCTTCTTGAATAAGAAAATTGTATGCCTGATTCACCGATGGCAAAGGAGTCCAGAGAAGCAAATTGCTTCTCACAGAGGAGTACGAATCATTTAACCCCATCAAAGATTGGAACAGTCTCATGTGCTCTTTGTGTTCAAGATATTTCTTGAAAAGATCATGCTCAATATGTGGCAAGGAACAAGCAGCATCAAATTCACCCCACAGCAACTTCAGTTTGGTAAAGAAAGTGGACACAGAATCAAGCCCTTGCCGAGTAAGGACTATCTCCCTATGCAATTGATACACTCTAGAGCCATTGACCTTATCAAATTGTTGCTTCAAATCCTTCCAAGCCACCAAAGCAGATTCAGAATACATGACAGAACTCGCCAAATCATCAGAGATCGAATTCATTATCCAACCAAACACAACAGCATTACATCTGTCCCAGAGATCGTGATACACAAAGCTATAATTTTCACGCAAACAAGCACCAGTAACGAAGCCATACTTATTTTTCCCAACCAGCACAGATTTCAAAGCATGACTCCATTTAGGATAATTCTCAGCACCAGTCAAAATCACATCAGTCATACGAGCAGCAGGATTATCGCTTGCATGTAAGTAAAGAGGGTGAAAGGAGTCTACCAAAGCCATGGCTTCGCTGTAGGTCAAATCGGTTGCATTGATTGCCTTCTTCGAATCTGACCGATCTTCTTCCTTGTTATCACCGGAGGTCGTCATCGTGAATCACAAAAAAAGACGAGAGGGCGAAGAAGATATACGTCTCGCCAAGATCAGATCGCGAATCACAAAGAACCGAGCACCAGAATCCCCGTGAAAACCGAAGAAGATCAACAAAACCTCTCGAACAGAAACCAGAAAGATCGAGAAACGAATCGTTTTTTTTTGGAGACGAATCGTCCTCGAAAGGAATCGCAGCGCAGAACTCACAGGATCAACAGAGAAGGCAAAAGGTTGCCTTCTTGCTCCGATACCATGACAAATTCACTCAGAAAACACTCAAACACACAAGAATCGCACCAAAGAAGCAAACCCTAGCAGAGAAAAGAAAAGGAGAAGATGAACAGAATGTCGTGGGATCATAGAGCAAGGTTCCTTCATTTGGCTTATCTCACCCACAACCCTAAACTAAAAACATATATACAATATCTTTTTACAAACCCAACAATAGAAGGAACCCATTAAGGCCAACAATAAACAGGATGAACACATAAACAAAAATAATCAGCCCAACAACAAAACTAATACAAAAACGAATTGGGCCAGCACACAACCCAAACAAAGAAGAACAAGCTTGCAGCCCACACAAGCAGCTCCAGTTCACAGTGATCCGATCATACATGCCCCTATCGTTGAAGAAATGGAGTGTCTTTCCACAATAAGGGAAGGTATTATACCCCCAGCTCAAACGGGACTGAGCCCGATCATAGATCGATCATAGATCGACTTTCTCTCAAAAGAAAGATCGTAGAGGAAGAGGAGGATGGTTTGAACGAACGGAATAAGAGCAGGGTTTTAACTATCATACCAAATAAGCAAGCTGGAAGCTCCATGACACGTGGTAGGGGAAGGGGTCGGCAAAAAGGTAGCAATGGCAGGGGGTGGTTACGACCGAGAAAGGGGTATCGCGTTCTGAGACGGGTTCTGGTGGTTGTCCCGAAACAGCCACACGGGGGCCATGAGTCTGATCAGTTGGAACTGTCAGGGAATTGGATCCGACCTGACGGTACCACATATCAAGGATCTCAAGGGAAGATATAAGCCGAAAATTATCTTCCTTATGGAAACGAAGAACCAGTCGAATGTGTGTGAGCGGGCACGACGAGACGTTCAAATGAGGAATGCAGAATATGTTGATCCTGAGGGTCGATCGGGTGGTCTGGCTCTATGGTGGAATAACGACGCGAATATTGTAATTCTCTATAAATCAAAAAACATCACTGATTGCTCGGTTTGTTGTGGATTAACTGGGGTGACATGGTTTCTTACGTGTGTGTATGGCAATCCGTATCTTACCGATAGGTTGGAAAATTGGGAAACGATGAAAAGGATAGCACGACGGAGAACGGGGCCGTGGCTATGTGTAGGGGATTTTAACGAGATTCGAGCACATCACGAGAAGCAAGGGAGTCAAAGAAAGGAGCTGTTTCGAATCGATTCCTTTAATGAGATGATTAGTGCAACGGGCCTCATGGACATGAGTTTCTAGGGGCGGTGTTCAAGTGGTCAAACAACCGTCGAAATGGAATTCTTGTCAAGGAGAGGCTCGATAGAGGGATGGCGAGTCCAACATGGGCAGCTTTGTTTCCTAAAGCGCAAGTATTCCACGTACCCGCCATCGAACCATAGCCCAATTATCATCGTAAATGAGTATGTTGACAAGCATGGCCCACGCCGTTTCCGATTTGAAGAGATGTGGACCGAACATGATGAATGTGACCCCCTTGTAAGTTCGACTTGGGAGAGAAGCGAGGGGATGACATCAAGACACAAAGCAGCCGCAGTGGAAATGAAACTAAACTCTTGCCGCCGACAATTAATATCTTGGAGTAGGACGCGGTTTGGAAACAATAGAAAAGGAGTTGAAGGAGGTCTATAATCGACTGGGGCAGATCAAGGGTGGTAGTTCAACTACTAATGCAAATGAAGAGGAGGGTGCTTTACAACATAGGCTCAGGGAATTGTGGAAATGAGAGGAGATATATTGGCGACAACGTTCTCGGGTCAAATGGCTAAACTATAGTGATCGAAACTCTAAATTTTTCCACATGACGACCATTGATAGGAGGAGAAGGAACAAAATATTGTATTTGGAGGACGATCATATAAGCAACGATGAGGGAATAGGCAATATTCTAAATGCCTTTTTTCAGTCGCTATTTACTACCGAAGGTACAAGGAATTGGGGCAGCTCATTATATGTAGTTCCGGAGCTGATTACTGAGCAAGTTAATGAACAGCTTGTGTGTGAGGTCAGCATGGAGGAAGTTAAGCGGGCAACATTTGGTTTGGGCGGGTCGAAAACACCGGGTCCGGATGGCTTCCCGGGCATTTTTTTTCAAAGATACTGGAACGTGGTATGTAAAGATGTGCTCGCGCTGGTTAACTCATTCTTTGCAACGGATAATATCTCCTCAAAGTTGGGCCGTACGGACATAGCACTCATCCCGAAGATGCTAAATCCCTATTTTCCGAGCGATTTTAGACCGATCTCCCTTTGTAACTTCGCGTACAAAATAATTTCCAAGGTGTTGGTTAATTGGCTTAAACCTTTCTTGACCAACTTAATTACTCCATATTAGAGTGCGTTTGTTTCGGGTCGACTGATTCTAGACAATATTGTTGTTGCTCATGATGCCTTTCATTACCTACGAAATAGGGGCAGCACGCGAAGGGAGGATTGCGCAATTAAAGTCGATATGAAGAAGGCCTATAACCGGATAGAGTGGGATTTTTTAGCGGCCGTAATGACAAAAATAGGGTTCTGCACTCGTTGGGTCAATCTGATCCACACATGCGTATCATTGGTTACTTATCAAATAGTGGTCAATGGCAAAGGAACATCCCCTTTTCAGCCAACGAGGGGGATACGACAAGGCAACCCACTTTCACCGTACTTGTTTATCATTGTGGCGGAAGTTTTGTCGCGGATGGTTACGACGGAGGTAAACAGAGGAAATTTGGAGGGTATCCGAATGAAGAGGGGTTTCCCTACTTTGCATCACTTGTTCTTTGCCGATGAATCCATCTTCTTCATCTGTGCGACTCAACAAAACGCTATGGGACTAAAACGGGTTATGAATATGTACTGTGTGGCTTCTGGACAAGAGATGAATCTAACCAAGTCTAGTATCTATTTTGGATCGAATGTGGGATATCAAACGAAGCGGGATATAGAGGGTGTCATCGGGGTGCGAGCATTGAGAAACCCCGGAAAATACCTTGGCCTCCCGACGATTTTGGGTCGATCAAAAAGAGAAGCGCTCGGTTTTCTCAAAGAACGTATCATGGCCAAATTGCAAGGATGGAAATCACTTTTGTTAAATAATGCAGGGAGAGAAGTTTTAATCAAATCGGTCGTTACTGCCATGCTGGCGTACACCATGAGCATATTCTTATTACCGAAAACTTGGTGCACAGAAATTAACTCCCTAATCGCCTGATTCTGGTGGGGCCAACAGGGTGATGAACGAAGGATGCATTGGAGATCATGGGATACGTTAACAAAACCAAAGAGCCGGGGGGACTCGGTTTCAAAGAGCTCCAAACTTTCAACATCGCTTTTCTCGCAAAAATTGCGTGGAGACTAATGAAGGACCCGAATGCATATTGGGCTGAGATTCTAAAGGGGCTATATTTTCCACAAACTGATCTTCAACTTGCAAAGAAGGGAGCTCGGGCGTCATGGGCATGGACTAGTTTACTAGCCGGTAGAGACGTTCTAATGGAGAATAGGATGTGGAAAATAGGGGACGGGCAAAGCATTAATGTTTTTGACAAAGCTTGGATTCCGGGTATCCCAAGATTTCGACTGAATTGTGATATCCCCGCAAGCTCCATGAGAGAAAATATGAGAGTATCAGAGCTCATCAACCCTTTGAGCATATGGGACGTTCAACCACTGCAGGGTATTGCGTCCGCGAGTGAGATGAATGCGATAGTGTAATTCCCATTTCCTGTCGACCCCGTGCCCGACGAGTTTATTTGGCCTTACACCAGAACCGGAGAGCTCTCTGTCAACTCGGTCTACAAGCAGCTGAGGATTGACGAAGGACTAACGGAGGAGATTGAGCCGAATATGCAGCAAAATGTGTCTCCACTGAACTGAAAGAATATTTGGGAAATGAGCACTATCCCCAAGGTGAGGGCATTTCTTTGGCGGCTTCTTTCCAACGCTATTGCAGTACGGGATAACTTAAGCCGAAGAGGGATGAATGTCGAAACACGATGCCCTTTTTGCACGGAGGTGGAGTTAACAGAACACATGTTGTTCCACTGCAAATGGACCTCACCTGTTTGGTTTGCTGCTGCTTCCATACGCCTATAAGAACTCCAAGTAAGCTTCGTTGCAGCCTTCCTAGCACAGCTGAAACAAGCACCATTCATGACAAAGAAGGAGAAGAAGATACGATGGGCTTTTATAGGAGTCACGTGCAGGGCTATATGGAAAGAAAGATGTCGGGCCTTGCATAGCGGAGACGATCCAAATCCCAGAATTACAACGGAAAAGATCCTGCAAGACCACAACGAGTTCTGGTCAAACAATGGCAATATGGTGCACCGATCTAGAAAACAGGGCGATCTACAAGGAACCCGTGACCACAAGTGGACCCCCCTCCAACTGGTGTCGTGAAATTGAATTGCGATGGGTCTTTTGATGGAGTTCACGGACATGGGGGTGTCAGCGTGATTGCTAGGACGGAACTCTGGATGGTAATAGAAGGCATCAACCAAAGCACCATAGGCTCGGGAGCTCTTCAACTGGAAGTGTGGGCGATATCAAATGGGGTGGAGCTGGCAATTGCGAATGGATGGCAGCATGTTATCATCGAGTCAGACTCGGAAGAGGCGATTAAAAGCATCAACGGACCGAAAGAAAAGCTGGACTGGCGAATCTCCACATAAGTATCCAACATACTACGGCGTGCTAACTGGGTTGCTGTACAATCCAGAAAGATGTCGTGTTGTCTTAATTGGGTCTGCGCACCCCCGCCCTCTCTTTTATCGTTACTTGTAAAGGATCGGGACTTTGCCCCTCCTTGATTACTTTGAACTATCCATTATGAATGAATGTTATTCCTTTGGCAAATAATAATAATAATAATAATAATAATAATAATAATAATAATTTTAAACTATTTAATTAAATTTAGAATGTACATAACCAAACAATCACATTAAATAACAAAAATAATTATTGGATCACATTGAGTAAACAAAAATAAGCAAAAAGATATATTTGTTACGAAAGTAGAGAGGTAATAGAAGAAGGAACTTGAGGATGTTTTATTATCACACATAAGGGGCCCTTATATAGGGATTACATAGACTTGGAGAAGAAGTAAAATCCATATAAGGAATGTCTAAATAAGGAAGATGATATATACACATAATATTGAACATCCACATAATATATTCATAACACTCCCCCTTGGATGTTCATAAGGGAATTGTGCCTCGTTAAAACCTTACTAGAAAAAACCCATTGGGATAAAAATCTAGTGAAGGAAAAAGAGTACACAATTATGGATCCCTTTTTGTAAGCTGCCTCGTTAAAAACCTTACCAGGAAAACCCAATGGGATAAAACCTTGGTTAAGGGAAAAAGAGTGCAGCGGTGTAGATTCTCCCCCTGATGTTGACATCACGTAATTTCATTAAGTCGACGCAATCCAATCATGTTCGCCAATATTCCAGATGTCGCAGTCGATAAAGCCTCTTTGAAAAGATCCGCTAGATAGTCATATGAATAAATTCGTTGGATGAAGAATAACTTGAGGCGAATGTGTTTTGTATGTCTCCTTTGATATAACAATCTTCAACTCGAGCTATATAACCTGCATTATCTTCATATATACAAAATAATGGTACAATATATTTATTATCCAACATTCTTGGAAAAAATTTCATGCTAGCATTTTCATTCCTTCTAGGATTTTCACTTTAATTTTGCTATCAAATTAGCCACCCAAAAATGCTATAAATAATTCATATGTGGGACGCATTCAAAAATTTTTATGTACTGCCAACGTAATAATATATTTGAAGGTGATGCTCCACTAAATGATCCATATAATAATTGCCAGGATTCTGCATATAACATTTGTACCACAGGTTGTGCGTATATACCTTACGACACAATTTATTTATGCGGGAAATAATTTGTATCCACTGGCTTCCACCTTCTGAATTTTTCATGTTAATACTTGCGTCTTTTCAAACTTTGGCCAATCATAATACTTGTTTAACATATTGAGCTCAAGATCCTCGTCTTGTTTTATGATTTCACTCATGAATAATATTCAAAACTGTTGTCGACAACTTGATATTCTCGGTTCCATCATTTTCCCATTAACGACATAACTCATTGAGATCTCTTCACTGTAATTACTTTCAGGTACCTGAACCACTTCTGGGGTTTCATATTTAGTTATGTCTCTTTTCCCTTTTGGGAAATCGCATCCGTAATAAGACCATATTTATATTTATTTTCTTTCCATGCTCCATTCTTCTTTCAAAAATTTCCGTGGAACCATTATCGCACGCTTCAGGCGTGACTTATTTTTCATTATAATTTGTCCAACCGGGACATTTAAATTGGAGCATTTGCAACCGGTAATTGACTTATGACTTTCTGGGTCTCATAAAGTCACTTATTGGCAGTATTTGAAAATGTTTATCTCTTTGAACTTCAGGTTCATATTATCACTGTGCGAGGATCTAAATGAGATAATAACAATTATTGTTTTTTTTTTTTCAGTCAATCTATTTTCTGCCAGCTGCTTCTTTTTTCCCCCTAATGTTGGGAAAATTTGTTCATCAATAATAATCAGCAACTCTTGCTTTAATATATATCAGTCGTTATTCCCAAATAATTGATTTAGACAACATATTTTTCCCAACATTCTAGACCCATATTTGTGCGTTGTGGTGGAGCAGTTCAAATATATATCGCACATCATAAAATTCATATATGGGAAATTTGTCTATTGAGCAAAAGTTGGTTGTAATGGGAGAACTGTGATTTAACATTTGTTTGGTGCGCAATTATATTGCTGCTTTCATAATAGCATGCATTTGTACACAATTTGCTCTCATTGATAGCATGTTAACTATATAACCGGAGGTTCGTTGTAACATTCATGCTAAACTGCAAATATTGACAATGAATTGTCTAATTCTTATAATAATTATCAACTTCCAATATCATCATCATTCTTTATTGCATAATCTGGAAATTTTGCTATTGCAAATTCGTGATAATTAAATGCACATGCGACCATATTGTAGATGCATCTTTTAAAATAATATCGCGGTTCACATGGCAGGTGAACGGACCCATATTCACCTTTATAATTTCCACAAATAATGGAATTTTATCCCGAATTTAGTTGATGATGATCACATAATGAATTTTCATTTGAGAGCAGTTATCATAATAATTTATGGAGAATCTTCAGGTTCTTCCAAATAATGTGTTGCGCATCTTAAGTGATCCGGAATGGTCTGTAACCGGTCACGCAAAATGTCATATTATATGGGTAAAACTTCTGGTTTACCTCAATGCATCAGTAAACTTCAGGTTTACCGAGATATTTAATCAATCATGCCAATATTGGCGGTAAACTTCTGGTTTACCTGATAAGTATATCTTTCATAATCTGCAAAGATATATTTTGCATCTCTTGTAACATATAAATGCTCGTAATTCATGATCTTCAGGATCATTTATAGCTCAAAATATTTTAGGATCTTCATGATTCTTATTCATAGCTCAAGATCTTTAAAGATCTTTTGTTCATAACTCACAATTTCTTAGGATCTCCAAGATCCTATTTTCATATTTTCAGATCGTTCATTCGAAATAATCCAGTATTTTCAGGATCTCTCTTCATATTTGAGATCTTTAGGATCTTCAGATCCTTTATTCATAACTCATGATCTGTTAGGATCTTCAGGATCCTAAATGTAGTAATTATTGAGCTTTTAAATAACTCTTGATCTTCTTGATCATTTTATAATAAAATTAAATGAGCATAATGATATATGTATATAATAAATAAAATGTAGTGCAAGAAATAAAAAGTAACTGTAAATGCAGTGCAAGAAATATAAATATAAATATAAATATAAATATAAATGCAAAATTTAAAATAAAGTAAATACGAATATTCATAACTTTGATCTACAGGATCGTAATATCGAATCTTCAGTATCCGATATTCATAAAGAATGCATTTTTCATAGTCATAATGTCCCGGAATTTAATATATGCTAGGATTTTTACTTTTCACATAGGCCACTTTGCCTAGTGTCATTACGCTTCATATGACCAAATTTCGCGCTGCATAATATCATTACTTTTCTGCTAGCGTCACTGCGCTTCTCAAAATTATAATTATTCCAAATTAATTGGACTTTGCATTCTTTTCGTGCATTCTTTATTTGTAAGATGCATCATTTTTCTTATCATATCACGATGATGCTAAATATTTCATCTCTTTTATAGCATATTTGTATTTGTACTCTTTCAGAGTCGGTATACTATATTTATTTTAATCATACACCGCAACACTCACTTCTCAGGTTGGGGATATACACATAATTGAGACACTCGTTTCAGGGAGTGGATCATAAATTGCAACACTCTCTTCAGGGAGCGAAGCTTATCTAGTGGGCTATGCGTACATCTTTTGTTCATCATTTACCCATAGTCATATTTTAACATCTGACAACATGAGCTAAACCCCACTATTCATGATGGTTTATGTGCTACTAACTCACTTTAGAAGTATAGCATATATATAATTAATCGTTACCCAATATCACGTGTTGTATATTAAGTATAAATAATTAACATAACCAAAATAAATAGGATAATCAATTAAAAATAATGATCTTCCCTTTGTTTTATAGCAAATCAGCACAAGGAGGAAGTTGATGCAGTCTAAATCGTACTCGATGATCATGACTTGTAGAAATCCATCATATTAATATTGCTAACACGAAAGACAAAACACTAATATTAGTCAAATTACAAATAATAAATAGAACTAAACAATTTAAAAGAAAAAAAAAATATAGAATGATAATCTCCCTTTTATTTGGTATGTAGTGACCCCCATCCATCGAAGTGATTCAATCAGACAACATTGTGAAGGTTGAGGCGGTCATGTTTAGTTTAACATGACGATTGCACATAACCCTTGGAACGTCTCTCATGGATAAACGACGCCATCGCGGTTCCGATCGAAGAAGGCACCGTGCTCTATATGAATCAGTAAACTTCTGGTTTACCGAATATATAATAAATCATGCCAATATTGGCGGTAAACTTCTGGTTTACCTGATTTTTTTTTCTCATAATCCTGATAACACAATCCGCATGTTTATTTTTTCATCTTCATCATAATGATGATTGCGGAGTATTCGCATTCTTTATAATAAGAAATAAATATAAAGTATATGAAAACATATAAATAATAATAATAATAATAATAATAATAATCGGAACACCAACCTACTCCCAGCTCAAAACGAAAATAACTAATCCAAACGGCAATTCGAATCCAATCAGACTAATTAAAGGAGCCAAATTAAAATAGAAGGGGAGTTTGTGACCATAGGCGAGTCTGTAAAGAAGCTCCATGTGAACCGACGACCTCTTTGAAATAAATGTTCATATTCTGCCAAGACAAATAAGTTCATGAGTGATATGTATATCTAAACATAGAAATGTAATTCATAAATTAATAAGTCAAACAAAATCAAAGAATCGAGAGTGATGGCATCTTGTTGATGAATTGTGCATGTGGTGGCTCTATCTCTTTAACTTCTTCACTGAGATATTGCAGCACCAGAAAACGTTGTTGAGGTTTCAGTGACGACAACGATTCGGAAGAATAGGAGAATGAAAAGCTTGGTTTTCTCAATTCGAGACTAGTCTTCTAAGGAATGTTTTTGTGAGCGATTTCGTGCTGATAACGTGTTACGAAAGTAGAGAGGTAATAGAAGAAGGAACTTGAGGATGTTTTATTATCACACATAAGGGGCCCTTATATAGGGATTACATAGACTTGGAGAAGAAGTAAAATCCATATAAGGAATGTCTAAATAAGGAAGATGATATATACACATAATATTGAACATCCACATAATATATTCATAACAATATTAACTCTAAATTATATATTTCTCCCCCGGCCCTATAAATGTCCATATAACTTCTCCCTCACGAAAAGGTTAGAGGTAGATGTTATAATATACATCTGTTTAATTAATAATAATTTCCTGAAACGAGGTTCAAGATAGGGAGAGAGAATAAGTGAAGATGAAGAAGGTGGTGGTTGTGAAGAGAGAAGCGTCGTCGTCGTGGACTAGAGGGATTGTTCGATACGCAGAGTGCCAGAAGAACCACGCGGCTAGCAGTGGCGGTCAAGCAGTTGATGGTTGCAGCTTCTACGTAGCTGCTGCTGCAGATAACAATAATAATGGAGCTTCTCTTGCTTGTGCTTCTTGTGGCTGCCACAGGAACTTCCACAGAAAGGTCGTCCTGTACTAGCTTCAATAAATAAGAATAAGGCGTCATTGCATATAAACCGGGGTTTGTTTTATATATTATCATTATTAGGAAAATTGTTCCATCAGAAAATTTCTACCACATTATATTATGCAATTGTCAGACTATATTATAGCAGATATATACATATTTTGGACTGGCATGCAATGTCATGGTAGAGTCTTTTTTATATATATGTATCATATATAATATGATTGATTACATATATATTCTCACTTACATTATTTACAGCTTTGTTCTTTTTTCCACTCATTTTAGGCTTTGATTATTTATGTTTTTTACGTTGATCATTAAGATGTTACTAATTGGTTAATGATCTATTGTTAGCGTGCGTGACACGGTGACAGTATCACATGAGCAAAAAAGTGACATGTAGGAAACAAATATATATATATTTTTAACCACATTCATATATTCTTCTTCGTAGTTGTTTTCCTTGCAAATTTAGAAAATATCAATCCAAAATTAGATCAAATTCAAATATTATTTATAGGGTTGATTTGAAACCAATACTGATTTACTGAGTTTCTGAGATCGATTTTGAATCCAGATTATATTTTACAATAATATTAATGTTTTTTTTTTTGGAAACAAAAATATTTAAGTTAAATTATATGAGATGAAGAACATGTTTACTTTATGTGTCAATTTGGTGTCTCATGATTAAATTGTTATTTTCAATTGTCCTGGGTTTCAACTTTGTTGCTATTTGGTATCTCTGTCAAATTTTAGATTTAAATTTAACAAAAACTCGTTATGTGCTGGTCATGACAGAATAAATTTAAAAATTCCTAAATTACCCCAAAATGCTCGCAATCGCCAGAATCTTGTCAGCCCGGAATCGGAGGTGGGTGGCCGGGATCAAAAGAGTGACTTTGAAAAAAAAAAGTATAATGGGCAAAATTTTCTTCTCATCTCATTCTATTATAGTTAACTCAAAATTGAACGGAAAACCAAATCGTTACAAAAAAGAAACCTGGGATACCAAATATTAACTATATAATTTTGAGACAACAAACTGACATATGGGGTAAACCTGAGAAACTAAGAGCATCCACAATGCTTTTACCTAAATTGTTTTCCTTAAAAGTGTCATGTAGGATTTTATGAGTGGTTTAAGGAATATATAAATTTATTTATTGCGGAAAACAATTGTGGTAAAAGCATCGTGGATGCTCTAAATAGCATAATAAGTTTAAAAAGAAAACATAACGATGCGAATATATAATTAAACTTAATATAATATTATTATTTCATGTGTTTAAGATGATGTTTGCTTAAAGTAGTGGGTTGCTGCAAATTTGTATTATTTCCATGTTGATGAAAGTTCAAATCTTTAATTGACTTGTATCCAGCTAATGAAAGGAATTGGACGACATAAATAAGGGTTAGGTGCAATTTAAAACGTAACGATCCATTCTTCAATATCAATATCGTCGTCTAAAACTCTAGCTATATATATATATAATTAGAAACATTTCCTATGCCGGAAAATCAGTCATCATAACGGGTACGATACTCCTTCATAACTCGACTGTTCGATGCGTATAACACTCTTAATTACAACTTAATTAATATAATTGCATTCGATTATAAGTGATTGATCCAGAGATTTGCTGAGTGGCCAAAAAAATAAAATCCAGAGGTTAATAAAAAAATGAGTAAATTTAAAAAGTGAAATTTTTTTGTAAAATTTCAATAGAAAGTAAGAAAGAAAAAGTAAATGAACAAATGTATTGGTTCTTAATGGGATTCTATATCACTTTCTAGGGAAATTTCACAAGAAATTTCACAGTTTGTAGCATAACCCATAAAAAATACAATATAATAGCAATAATCATATCATACTTAGTAAGGTAATTAATTGGACAGTTTCTACGAACACGGTATTTAAAGTAATTAATACATATACTTTGTTAGGCGTGTTGCCTTATTGTTAGGGACTATTATATATGCTAAGATAGATATTTTTTCCTCTTGTTCACACTTGAACATAACACAACACACAAATTGTTTGTATTCTAATATTCTTCATTTAATCTACACGTACGTTACTTATGATATCATAGTGGAATGAAATATAATGGAAACCCCAACGAAGATCTCCTGGTCCATCCTTTTGCTGGTCTGGGCTTAGGCCATGGCTTCCAAACTGTATAGGTGCCTGCCCTTGTTCCGAGTTGGGCCCTACCCTCTTGCGACTGCTGGCACTGCCTCGCCACCTTCCCAGGCCAAAGTTCCAACTGCTACATGGGAATGTCTGTGGAGGATGCTACCCCAATTGCGGTGGATTCTTCTTCCGCCACGCACCAGGGGCATCTCCACGTTTCTGCTATGGACGACCTCGCCGCCATCTCAGTGGCCCTTGGATTAGAGGGGTCAGCCAATGGACACCTCTTGAATGAATGGAGCATTTTCATCAGCACTCCAAAGTCTTCGCCGCCTCCTCCTCCTCCTGGCTCAGTGGCGCCCCCTTCTCCAACTACTCATCGACCCGGGAAGGATCCAATGCAAATTACCAAGACCTCCCCTCCAAGAAAAGGCGCAGGACCACCCTCTCTATCAGAGAACCTGACAATATCCAGCCGGATGCACCGTTGCTGAACTCACCTCCGGTTGGCGTGTGCACGAATTTTCACAGCTCATGATCACCCCCTTGGCAACTGTAGCTAGCTGTTCCACCCCATGCACGCCGTGCTCGACCAAGGAGAGGACGCCATTTTATTCCTCCAGGCCTCCAAGATCCACTTACCCACGTAGCCAATTTATTTTCACTGTGGCATCAGTTGAATTATATTGGTTTTTATACTTTCCGTGCCCTGAATCATGTGTGTTTGAGCAACCATTTAGCTCACGATGGCATAGATGCTATTCGGTCATGCTCCCTTACTGGCCCGACCCATGAATATTCACAGTGGCATAAACACCATTAGATCATGTTCCCTTACCGGCCCTATTTCCCTGGATTTAGTTTCGGCAAGCAATATGCAGTCCGCGGACATGTCTTTCCGACATATTCCGCTTTCACAATGAATACCCTCAGCTGGAATTGTCAAGGCATCGGACGTGCCTTGAAAATGCGACACCTCCATTTTCGGGTTGGTGTCTGGAGACCTAAAATTTTATTCCTTTCCAAAGTCAACTCGAATACTGCTCGTCTCTCCTCAGCCTTGACGCGGCTCGGGTACACTGGTGTTAGCATTCAAGAACCTACGGATACCCGCGGTGGTTTAGTTCTTGCTTGGAAATTCTTATTTTCTCTGCAGATTTTAACTATGTCTGATAACTTCTTTCACTGCCTCATTTCCACCACGCCGTTGTCACTACCGTGGTATTCTACATTTGTGTATGCTCCCTATAAATTTGTTGATCGCCCATCCTTTTGGGCTAACTTGGGGACCCTTCAAACGTCTATTTCACATCGATGGCTCCTCATTGGTGATTTCAATGAAATTTGGTCCAGTACAGAAAAGGAGGGTGGCAATCTTGTTTCTGATACTCGTCTGAGTCAAGCTCATGTATGGTCGGATAGCCTCAATCTACTAGATCTTGAATTCTCTTGTTTCCCTTTCACGTGGACAAATAAACGTTCAGGCCGTTTCTTAATTCGGGAACGGTTGGACCGTGCATTCTCCACACTAGAATGGCGGATTATCTATCATATGTCCTCTCTTCTTCATCAGGAACGTGTAGGCTCGGACCACTGCCCCATCCTTCTTCAGTTGGATTCCCAGGCTCCGACATATCATTCCATTTTCCGGTTTGAACATATGTGGATCGACCATGCCACCTTCTTACCTACAGTCAAACGTTCTTGGTGCATCCCATTACTGCCTCCCCACAGGGTACACTTGCCCTTAAACTGAAATGACTTCTTCTTTTTTCTCTCCGACGTTGGAGTAAAGAAGTTTCTGGCAATTTCAAAGCAGATATCCAAACCCTGGTAGATCAAATTGCCCATTGCCAAACCACCACCCCCTCAGACACTCAATCGTAAAACACCTTGGAACAATGTCTGGAAACGCTTTACCTTCACCAAGAGACTCACTGGCGCCAAAAATCTAGACAGCTATGGCTCCTCCGAGGAGATTGCAACACCAAATTTTTCCATGCCTCGGTCATACTCAGGCGAGCCCGAAATAGAGTAGATTCGTTAAAGGATTCTGATGGCCAATGGCTTTCCACCCCAGCTGCTATTCAAACCCATATCTGGGATTCTTTTCGAATCTTTTCCAAGTTGGTGCCATACCGATTTCATTTGAACTTCCTACTCTTTTAAAAAAATCGTATCCCCTCAGCTCAATCGGCCCCTTTGGGAAGCCAACTCTCGCATATTGAAATTCTCACTGCCTTTAACGACTTGCACCAAGAAAAGGCTCCAGGTCCTGACGGTTACACGGGTAAATTCTATCATTCCACCTGGGATATAGTTTCAAATGACCTTCTGCAGGCAGTCCACTCCTTTTTCCGCTCTGGCTTCCTGGTCAAAGAACTCTATCAGACCTAAAATCTGACCTAAGGCGAATACGTTTTGAAAACGCGGATTTGGAAAGAGTCGCCACTAGTTAATTAAGGCTAACTAGAATCCTAAATTACCTAAATGAATAATGGATTAATCACCTAGGTATAAAACCAGTTACGATCAGAAATTCGAGTTCGGGGTTCTATTACGGAAACGAAAACATTATTTTAAAATTCCACCCTTTTGGTACTCAATTCATAAATTGCCACTATTCTAATATATAAAATTTTATAAAATTTAAAAAAAAAAACTATCAAATAAAGTTTGAATATGCTAAATAAATATCAACTATAATTTATACTAAAAATTATCTATCTAACATAGTTAAAATTAAACCTAACCTATTAATATTATATTACATATTTATATCATATATATATACATATAATTATACACGTTGCATTATACGTTATATGCAGTCTATCTACTATATTATAATAATTCGGCATCGGAAGCCCTCTGACTGACACGTGGACAGTATGTCCAGTCAGCATTTTCTAATTTAATCGGAATTTAATAGTGGTTCTCTAAATTTAGATACATAATATTGATTGATTGAAAATTAATAAGTATTTTTATCTCCTATTTCGGTCTCTACGCAATTTAAAGAAACATACATATTCGGATTTTGCGAGTGGCCGTTTCAAAAAATATAGTTTTTGTTTTGGATAGACATTTAATTACATCGCATGTATACTAATTTAGTGACTTTTTTTAATATTAATGATATATACAATATATTTATTATATATATAAGAAGATCTTTTTTTATTGTATTAAATGTATTGATTTAATCTCCTATATATAAAATGGGAGAGGAATTGTATATTTATTTATTATGTAACTATTATTTTGTAAGTTTAAAGAATTTGACTTAAATTTATCTACCAATCAGATGATCATCTTTATTTTTTTTAAGAACTACAAACTCTGTATTTGTGGTGGATTGATTGCAACTTGCAAGTCGGTGTTCATAAAATACGTAAGCCTACCACTACAAGAAAAGATGACTTTAGCGACACTAAGCAGCGGCACTACTAAAAAACTGTCGGATTTTTTATATTATTTTGAAGATAGCGGCACTTATTGTGGTGCCCCTGTTTTTTTGTTCACGTACGGACACTTTTGAAGTGCCGTTAGGCACTAAACAACTAACGACACTTAACAAAGTGCCGTTAAAAAAAAACCATCGACACTTTGTCTAGTGCCACCGTCTTTTTCAGCTAATTATTTTAAAAAATAATAATAATAATAATAACCATCGACACTTTGTCTAGTGTCGTTGTCTTTTTCACATATCGGCACTTCACAAAGTGTCGTTGTTTATTTATTATTTATTTTTTAAAAATAATAATAATAACCATCGGTAATTTTTCTAATGTCGTTGTCTTTTTCACATATTGGGTATAACATAGAAGAAGGCCCATAATAGCAGTTGACCCAATCCAACCTCCATGAGTGAACAGGTCTATCTGCCTTCGTTCTCTCCCCAATCTCGCTGCCTTCGTTCTCTCCTTCCACGATTGTCTTCCTCAGCTGCGATTATCTTCTCGAGCAACCTTAAATCTAGCTGACTTCGTGATTGTGGCCCTAACTCTCCGGTCATCCTCTGATTTCGTCGCCCTCAGATCTGGTCGCCCTCAGATCTGGTCGCCATCAGCGCCGATCGTCGGTAAGCTTTCTCTACCCAACATACTAGATTTAAGATTCATATGAAGTTTCGATTTCCCCCATAGGGATCATGTCAATGCTTTTTAGATTTTCAACTGTTGTCATATTGCTCGAATTAGGGCAGATTTGGTGTTTGGCTAGATTTGCGTGTTAATTATTATTAACGTTATTGATTGAATTCAGATTAGTTTTCTGAACATGTATTTCGTTCTATTTTCTAACGATAGATCTACTAAATGTAAGAATTGCTAGTGTTTCCGGTTGCAAACACGTCCTCCATGCTCCAGCTCCCCCGACCACTTATGCTTCTGTTGTTCCTACTCATTCCCCTCATTGATCCAGCCATATATATCCCCTTCATATTCCTCAGTGATATAATCTATTCTCTCTATATGTATGCATACACATACCTATCTATTGTATTTACTAAGTATTATATGTATATATAATTAGTTAATGCATAAGAGTGTCCTAGATATGCATATTGCTATAGTCTTAGATATTAGGATGTTATATTAGTTTGCTCGGTTTAGAAGTTGTTTATCGATCAAATATCCTATTGTCTTCTTTGTTAACTTACCATTTTCCTTGTCAGTAGAGTTATTTCAGAAAGGAATCAATCTGATTTTCAAATTCAACAGGAATAAGAATAGAGAAGATACTGGTGTTGAATCACAAGAGTCTCCTACTCTTGAGACAGGATTGGAGTCATTCAATCATAATCAAGTTGAGGAGACGAAATCAAAAGTCAAGGAGTTAGAAATCGTAGGTAATACTTCATACCCAAGTGTTCATAGTCAAATCAGATTTCATGATTTTTCAAATTGCATGACTTGTTTAGTTTATGTGATATGATATAGAACTCTCTTTGTATTGTATTTACAGGGTCGATATGCAGCATTTTTACATCCATTCAGGTCTGTAAATATTGTTAAGTTTAAAAAGTAACATTCTCAAGTCGTTATGTTCAAACTTATTAATGATGATTTTTTGCATTTTATTGTAGGGGGTTGGGAGGATACCAACTATATTGCACCAATCCAAGGGTTGCGCCACAAATCTCAAGTGCTAGTCAGGTTGGTTCTTGCTCACAATAATGTTTTATTAGATAGATAGGAGAATTCAATTTATAGGTTTGATGTTTATATTTTGTGACAAGAATTGGAGTTGTAATATTATCTTGAATATATAGGAGAATACTTATTAAAAAATAGTTCATAATTGTGTATCAGTATATGGATTTATCTGCCTTTGATTTGACTTTGTATTATATTCAACTTCAATCTACTTGTATATCGCAAATGTTTCACATGGGTTTCAGGTGGGGTTAACTGCATGCTTTGAGAAGCATGAGGTTTTTTTATGCAGTTCTTGGATGAGAATGTCTACAACAACGAGGTATTTTTTTTTTTTTTTTACAATTACGTTGCTGACACATGCATGCATGTTGTATCCTATCAATGTTTAGATGTTCATCTTCATCTGATTTACATCAGACTTAAGGATTTGAAACTAAAATGTACTAATTTATATATATATTAATCCAAATGTCCAAATGTCAAATTCTTAGCACTAGATTTCTTTATTCAAAATAGAATATATTTAAGTTATATTGTAATCACCTCAATTCATTTGCATAGCTCCAAAATTAGAAGAAAGATAACATGAAACAGATTTCTTGATTTCTGGGTAGCCTAACATTTTGTTTCTTCTTTATTTTGAACAGCATGTTGCTCGGCAGTATAGAAAAAGTAGCATGGTATTTATTGGTGTGTATGCAACTTCCATCTATGTTCTAATCATATCAAGAGTCATTAAATTATAATGATAAAGTTTTGTATAACTTTAGATTTGGGACTTTGCTCTTGCAATTGGTGTTCTAATCTTATCAATAGTCATTAAAACTATACTGAGATAGTTTTGTATTACTTTAGATTTGGAACTTTGCTCTTGCAGTTGGTGTAATGCAGTTGGTGTACGTCTCTATGATTGAAATATATATGTATATATATATTTATATATATTTCTACTTTTTTTTTTGTTTTTTTTTTAACTTAGCGGCACTTTTGAAAGTGCCGATATATTTAATAAAAAAATACAATTGCGGCACTAATCCCAAGTGTCGTTAGGCGGGTGTGTGCGGCATTTGTGGAAGTGCCGTTACGCCGGTGTGTGCGGCATTTGTGGAAGCGCCGTTAGGAGGTGTGTACGGCACCAACAAAAGCGCCGGGATTGCCTTGCGACACTGCATTCCTAGGCGCTTTTGTGAAGTGCTGCTAGGTTGCTAGTGACACCATAAAAGTGCCGTTATTAGACATAAAAAGTGCCACTAAACACTTATTTTCTTGTAGTGTACGTTTGATTGATTATGATCATCTTCTTCGCACAATATGATGGCTTCTATTGAGTGGTATAGTTTAAATTTAAAATAATTGGTTTGGTTTAGTTTAGATTGTAAATGATGCATTCATCGACGCATTTGATAATCATATTTGATTTTCATTTTTGGATAAAATAAAATTAGAAGAAAATTAAAAATAAATGTTGCGTTGTATGATTGAATTTATGCATGCAGATTTGATAATGAATGAGAAATGATGGAAGCTCCGAACACCTTCTTTGATCTGTTAGGTTGTGGTTCACTTGGTGGTCCAATCCTAATGAGGTGTTAATGGACTTATGGCTGCCCGATGAGAGCTATAGAGTTTGTTACGAGTACGATTCTCAATTCTCTGTCACTTTTATTACGGTAGTTATGTAAGCAAAATCTATACCTCGGCCTTTACAAATTTAATACTATAGAGAAATAAATAAATGATATCAACTTCTTTTTATATTTCAAATCAGCATAATGTTAAATATTTCCTGTAAATTTACACAATAATAATATGTAAAATCTATATAAATAAACAATGTGTTAGTTTCTATTTTCAATTAGAAATGTATACTAATTTGTGTAGGCTTCACTAAGAACTCTACGTTGGCAAACTCAAAATATACTAGACGAAAGGAAATTCTGAACATCAATATTATTTTCATTAAAAATATGTTCATGGACTTACTATTTCAATAATCTATTATATTATATAACTAGGAAGAAAGAGAATATGAGAGCAAACCTCATATCGCCACGTCAGCATGCAAATCCACTCGCGCCTGTAATTCACGCGCTCGCTCAGTTATCCTTATCTCGCTTTGATTTTTTTCCGCTCCTGCTCTATCGGTTCTGAAACGAAGAGTTTCTTCTTCAACAAATATTAAAATCAAGAAGCGTTACATTCCTAAGCTTCTCCATAAAATCTCGCCAACTAAGAGATTCGAAGCGTCTCTTCTCTTCAAGCATTAAATCTCCAAGAAAGCAATTGACATTTTTTTTTATCTTTTACCTAATTCTGCAGGTTTGATGATTGTTGGAGTTTGAAACAGTAATCACCGCCGGCCATCCGATCTGGGCATTTTCTAGGGTTTCATTTCGTATCGTCTGGTGAGGTAGACCAATTATAGAGCCTGTTTTGATGAATGGATTCTAGAAATAACCGATTAAGATTATTTTATTTTGTTGGGTGTAGGATTGTACAAAATCGCTTCAACCGTCTGCACATAATCGCTTCTAATCCGAGTTCTCCATGCTTCCCGTGCTCGATCCCAACGAGGATAATACGAAGGCCGGAAAATTGTCGTTAAGGTACGTACTTACAAATACCTCCAGCAGATTTGTTCAGTGAAGTGCTTAGTTGTTCAACTGAAATTATGGCAACGATATCTTCTTGAAGCATTTGGTAATGGCTAAACAACCAACAACAATAATTCAAGCTGAAAAGCATCAATTTTAAAGTTCAATTTTCTTTATATTAAGTATATTCTACTGAACATATGTTACAGTGTGATGAGATCTCCTAACATACCCATCGATCAGATCCGTGGTTGGTTTTGGTTTTGTTACTGGTTCTGATCCTGATTCTAGCACTTTTTTTTTTGAGGTTGAAATTGTGGTGACATACCACATCACTGAAGGTTCGAGGGGAGGTTGAAGGATGTTGAAGCTGAGGTTAGGGATGAAGTCTGATGTCCCATGGTCCCATGGTCATTGAGTAGAACAAATAGTGTTTGAGGTACGCATAAGTTGACATTCCTTTCTTTAAGAAATTGAATTTCATTTTGGTTCAGGTTATTTGATGTTGCTGCATATTTACTTCAGTCTAACTTACTCCATATAAATTCTATAATAGAAAAATAATTGTTGTAATTTAGTTAGTAGCAAGATTATATTGTGTTTCCATTAAGAGCACGTAACCACTAAACACTTTTAAGAGACTAATTTTCTTTAATAGTCTCATATTGGCTATGGAGTTACAATATGAGAAGAGAGTGGAAGGAACTCTGCAGCAGCTGTTAAGCGTGAACAAGAATGTCAATCGAGCAATGAGGTAACTATGAGTTTGACAAATCAATGAGAATTCATGTCAAGTTTTTATTTAGAGATCCTTAGTTTGAACTTATAAAGTAATATTTGGTCTTTCTTCGCACATGGAATTATAATCAATGCTCTCCTGATCCCTTTCGTGTTACATTACATGGTTTTTATTGAAGAATTTACATCTTTTTTATTTGATTTTGTATTGTGCAATAATACATGAGCTTTGTGGAATGGTTAGGCTTTGAATATACATAAAATATTCTATCAAAGGGAGTAGAAGAATATGCACATATTTGAGTGGTAAACGTGTATGTGGAATGGTTATTGGGTTATTGAAATACTTATTTGTGGTTAATAAATTACGATCTATAGCTCCAATCCAGTCCACCCCTTAAATAGAATTTTATAATTTTTTTATCTTGATGAAATAAATGATAAATTTTTCTTATGTAATATAGGGGTTTAATCACATAAGAGCGTGATAATGTTGATCCCGATGATCAACTATTTGCAAGGAAAACACAATTATGGATGGTTGGGGCATGTGTTCCTTCTTTTGCAGGATCAGGAGTGTTATTTCATTCATGTGTCTTGCCAATCTCAAACTTTGTTAAGTTCAAATGGACATTTTGAGATTATGTGTAACTTTTGTTTCGAATTAAGTTCAAATCGAATGCTTGATTTCCATCTATTTATTTCATTCATATTAGCCTTTTGAGATTCATATCACAGACAATTGTAGTTACCTGAAAAATCCACTACTTCCATTCATAAACATTGTTGTTCTACATTAGATTTAATGATTTGATGTATTTTAGACTAAGAGCTAATAGATTCGTTACGAAGCCTGTGGCCGTAGCTACTTGCCTTAGACACTTGAAGATTCTATACCCCTATCTATTAGGATAGGCATGATGCGTGTTCTTTATAAATTGGCTTGAATCATGTAAGAGGTAAAAAGTGACAAACAGTTATATTAACGACGAGATTTACTTATTTGTCCAGTATAACTGGAAATGATACTACGTGTGTGATTAGTTGATTTACCCCCAACTCTTTAGATTTAGTATTTACCATGTTCTTTGATGATTGACTGCCTTTCTAATACAGAATACTCCAGTGGTGTTTCAGGTTTCTGTTACGATACTCAAAACCCGATTGTCGTTTATATTTTTTTTTTTCCTAATAGTAGTACTACATTACCGATCACGCAAAATGTTGTAGGTAGTTTCATGTTCTTGAATAATGGAACCCTATTAAGGAAATGGTAATGTATTTCTGTTTGGATACATTCATATTTGTATATAATAAAATATGTTGCAATCCATTTGGTGCGTGATGACTTAAGACAAGCAATATTGAATTTCAACCTTTTACGTACATCTTAATGTTTACAATTAACAGCTAACCCTGCGCGTAGCGCAGGGCCAGCCTCTAGTTTAGGATAAGTCAATTGTCTTCACATTTATTTTTGTTTGGTATTAATATAAAATTTATATATATTTCAAATTTTTTAGATTAATAATTAAAATAAATAAAAATTGCAATATCATATTTATGAATATCTTCAAAATGTTTTTATCTTCTAAATCCAATTTTAAGGATTTTACCTTTTAAACATTTTTTACGCTAAACTTAATTTTTTGATTCGGTTTTTTTACCCGCGCGGTGCGCGGGGTTAGTATCTAGTAATATAATAATATTAAATAATAACACACTAATTATATGTAAATATAATAATAATAAATAACTTACCTAATTCCTGGAGAAGAAGAACCAACTCACGGAGCACTCCAGCAACAATTCATACAGCACGGAGCACTGCAGCAGCAATACGATCAACACAGAGCAGATGGACACACCAGGATAGCAGCGGCAGCGCACATTCTGGCGAAGGCAGCAGCTATGGCGGAAACAAACATTAGCGCAGCAACGGGAGCAAGCTGGGCCAGGCGGTGCGGCGACAGCAGTGGAGAACAGCGGCAACTGCAGGATGGACCACGACAATTGGAGTAGCGGGGCGGACCCTTAACAGTGGTCACTGGTCAGGCAGAGGTGTGGCGTGGTCGGTCGACTGGGGAAGGCGTGGTCGGAGCTCCGGCGAGGACTTGGCCGGTGGGAGAGGGCAGAAAACGAGGATGGCTGGAACGTCTGGACACGGTGATGCTCGGGAAGGCTTGGTCGATGCTGAGATGGAGCTCGAGATTGGGGATGGTTGTGGGGCGAGATGAAGGTGATGTTGGAGGAATACGATACCCTGCATATAAACTAATTAATAATACTAATAATAAATAATTATTATAATATAAAAATATTAACTCAAGATTGCTATCGTTCGTATCACTCGAGATATCGAATTTTCATTGATGTTCTTCCTTTATTGATTTTCCCTCCACGTTTTTTTTTACATGTAGAATTAGACCCTATATATAGTACTTAGTCTTAAACTAATTAAGCAATAAATTACACTAATTTATTATCCTAATAAATACTAAATATTCTGAACAATAAATACAAATATTCAGAAAATATACTCTGCAATAAATACAAATAATTATCCTAATTTTCCAGGAGCATTATTGGAAGCTTCGCGACTTGCCATATTTAGACATTTCCTCATTTAGCGCACCACATATCACGCGTGTCGCGCGTGGTCCAAAATTAGGTGTTTACAAACTCAATAAGACTTTTGTGGTTCTTATCCCTAAAACAGCATGTCCAGACTCTATTTCGGAATGGCGACCCATTAGCCTCTGCAATCAAACATATAAACTCAACTCCAAAATCCTTACCAATCGACTAAGGTCGATCCTTCCGCATGTTATCTCCCCTTCCAGAGTGCTTTTGTCCCTAAACGTCTTATCACAGACAATTGCCTCCCTGCCCAGGAACTCATTCATGTCATGAAAAATCGACGAGTTGGCAGGGTTGGCCTTATCGCACTTAAACTGGATATGAGCAAAGTCTATGACGAGTTGGCACGGATTATGCAAGCATTGAATTTCCCTCCTCCTTTCCAAAAATGGATAATGCAATGTATCACTACCCCAACCTTGGCCTTTCTCATCAATGGGAAACCCACCTCTTTCATTCAACCGTCCAGAGTTCCTGGGCAGGGAGGCAATTGTCTGTGATAAGGCGTTTAGGGACAAAAGCACTCTGGAAGGGGAGATAACATGCGGAAGGATCGACCTTAGTCGATTGGTAAGGATTTTAGAGTTGAGTTTATATGTTTGATTGCAGAGGCTAATGGGTCGCCATTCCGAAATAGAGTCTGGACATGTTGTTTTAGGGATAAGAACCACAAAAGTCTTATTGAGTTTGTAAATACCTAATTTTGGACCACGCGCGACACGCGTGACATGTGGTGCGCTAAATGATGAAATGTCTAAATATGGCAAGTCGCGAAGCTTCCAATAATGCTCCTGGAAAATTAGGATAATTATTTGTATTTATTGCAGAGTATATTTTCTGAATATTTGTATTTATTGTTCAGAATATTTAGTATTTATTAGGATAATAAATTAGTGTAATTTATTGCTTAATTAGTTTAAGACTAAGTACTATATATAGGGTCTAATTCTACATGTAAAAAAAAACGTGGAGGGAAAATCAATAAAGGAAGAACATCAATGAAAATTCGATATCTCGAGTGATACGAACGATAGCAATCTTGAGTTAATATTTTTATATTATAATAATTATTTATTATTAGTATTATTAATTAGTTTATATGCAGGGTATCGTATTCATCCAACATCACCTTCATCTCGCCCCACAACCATCCCCAATCTCGAGCTCCATCTCAGCATCGACCAAGCCTTCCCGAGCATCACCGTGTCCAGACGTTCCAGCCATCCTCGTTTTCTGCCCTCTCCCACCGGCCAAGTCCTCGCCGGAGCTCCGACCACGCCTTCCCCAGTCGACCGACCACGCCACACCTCTGCCTGACCAGTGACCACTGTTAAGGGTCCGCCCCGCTACTCCAATTGTCGTGGTCCATCCTGCAGTTGCCGCTGTTCTCCACTGCTGTCGCCGCACCGCCTGGCCCAGCTTGCTCCCGTTGCTGCGCTAATGTTTGTTTCCGCCATAGCTGCTGCCTTCGCCAGAATGTGCGCTGCCGCTGCTGTCCTGGTGTGTCCATCTGCTCCGTGTTGATCGTATTGCTGCTGCAGTGCTCCGTGTTGTATGAATTGTTGCTGCAGTGCTCCGTGAGTTGGTTCTTCTTCTCCAGGAATTAGGTAAGTTATTTATTATTATTATTATATTTACATATAATTAGTGTGTTATTATTTAATATTATTATATTACTAGATACTAACCCCGCGCACCGCGCGGGTAAAAAAACCGAATCAAAAAATTAAGTTTAGCGTAAAAAATGTTTAAAAGGTAAAATCCTTAAAATTGGATTTAGAAGATAAAAACATTTTGAAGATATTCATAAATATGATATTGCAATTTTTATTTATTTTAATTATTAATCTAAAAAATTTGAAATATATATAAATTTTATATTAATACCAAACAAAAATAAATGTGAAGACAATTGACTTATCCTAAACTAGAGGCAAGCCCTGCGCTACGCGCAGGGTTAGCTGTTAATTGTAAACATTAAGATGTACGTAAAAGGTTGAAATTCAATATTGCTTGTCTTAAGTCATCACGCACCAAATGGATTGCAACATATTTTATTATATACAAATATGAATGTATCCAAACAGAAATACATTACCATTTCCTTAATAGGGTTCCATTATTCAAGAACATGAAACTACCTACAACATTTTGCATGATCGGTAATGTAGTACTACTATTAGGAAAAAAAAATATAAACGACAAGGTTTGGAAACGTTGGCAGGGTTGGCCTTATCGCACTTAAAATGGATATGAGCAAAATCTATGACGAGTTGGCACGGATTATGCAAGCATTGAATTTCCCTCCTCCTTTCCAACAATGGATAATGCAATGTATCACTACCCCAACCTTGGCCTTTCTCATCAATGAGAAACCCACCTCTTTCATTCAACCGTCCAGAGGTATTCGACAAGGTGACCTACTCTAGTCATTCTTATTTATCCTTTGTGCAGAAGTGCTCTCAGTTAAGTTGTCAACTGCTCAATTAGAAAGAAGAATAAAAGGAATTCGCCCAGGCTCGGGCTGTCAGCAAATCAACCACCTGTTCTTTGCTGACGATAGTTTCCTTTTCTTCGAAGCATCCCCCTCCAGTGTGGATGCAGTAGTTGACATCCTAGACCTTTATGCTCGGGAATCTGGTCAAGTGGTCAATTATTCCAAATCTAGCATCTGATTCAGCAAAAATATCTCACTTGATGATCGAATTCTCTATCGCACACGCCTGGGAGTTCAGGAAATGAAGGATGATGATCTCTATCTAGCCTTACCTGTTGATTGGTCTTTCCAAAAGAAAGGCATAGGAAACAGTCTTCTCGACCGAATCTCCTGCCACATACAAGGATGGATGAGCTTCCTCCTGTCGGCAGCAGGGAAAGCAGTCCTTATCCAATCAACAATTGCATCCATATCCACGTATTCTATGTTTTACCTCCAGGTTCCCTTATCATCCATTGATAAGATCGAACAACTCATCTGTGCCTTCTGGTGGAAGACATCCTCCTTCTCCAAGGGTATTCCTTGGGTAGCTTGGCCAAAACTGACCACCTCTAAGGCTGATGGTGGCCTTGGATTTTGTGAGCTGCGCAACTTCAATAAAGCACTCCTCAAACAGTTATGGCGCCTCCTTATTTCCCGGGATTCTCTTTGGGCCTTCTCTATGGGAGCCAAGTACCTTTCTCGGGAACCATTCTCCACAGTCTCAAAGTATAATTCCCATTCCCTTCCTTGGAGGACCCTACTAGCACTGCGACCTTACCTAGTTGAGGGGAGTAGATGGCGCATTGGATCTGGTGCTTCGTTTAATTTCTGGACGGATCCCTGGGTGCCGAATCACCCTAGTCTTGGCCATTGGGCGCTCCCAACTGTCAATCCAACACCTTTACTGGTACATCATCTTATCAATCCGTCCACTAACACCTGGAACCTCCCACTTCTTACTTCCCTGGTTTAACCTTTCATGACGAATCTCATCCGGGATATCCCTCTCCCATTTTTCCCAATCTCGGATAAACTTTTTTGGAATCATACGCGTCAAGGACAATACTCCGTCAAATCTGGTTACCATTTTCTCGTCTCCTTGACAAGAGACGGGAACAGGGCTTCTACCTCTGCATCCCCTAGGATTGCTAATCCTTCTTTTTGGACACAACTTTGGGCTCTCCAAATTCCTCCAAAAATTAAGATGTTTATCTGGAAGGGATGTGTAAACGGCCTCCCCCTTGGTGTACCATTCCTCCAGAGAGTATGATCTACTAATCCTTTTTGCTGCTTTTGCAACCAAGCATTCGAAACATGGGATCGTTTAACTTGGAAATGCTCGTTCTCACATAAAATCTTGTTTGCCAGTCACTTTATGGTTCGTCTGAAACTTCTTCCGATTCAAAGTGCCCAGGAGTGGCCCCTCTTCTACCATGATGCCCCAGATGCCCCTGTTAGGACTTATGTGGTCGATTTGGCTTGAACGTAACCTTGTTATTTTTAAGGGCCATGATCCATCCATCGAGTATGTAACTTATCGCTTTGAAGAACTGTCTATTAACTTGTATTTGTTGTAATAAATTATAAATACCACAGGCATCTCAGGGAGATCCACGACAGGATTCTCCCCCCTCCAGCGACCTTTGACTCCTCCCAGTAGTTCCACTCACCTGCCTTTTGATTGTATCATAGCTGATGGGGTGGTGGATACGACCTCGGGACAAATTTTTGGTGCAGCGGTTAGTACGGATCAGGATGAGCGGATTAACGCAGCAGTGATCCATACACTCATCGGGGAAGACCCTTTGGTGGTAGACGCTTTGGCTGTTCGGGTAGGTCTGGTCCGTCATATGCATTTTCCCGGCACACACCTTCTCCACACAGACTCCCAAGTTTTGATTTCCTGTATTGAATCACCAAACTCTTGCCTTATTTCGTTATTTGGCCTACTGACGGATATTACTAGACTCTTGTCGGATTCAGATGTTTTAGCTACTTTTGTAGGTCATTTAGGTGTTTCTCTGGCTCACAGGTTAGGGAAACGAGCGGCTTCAACGGGCATGGTTGGATTATGGTTGCATGCTAACATCCCTTCTGTCTTACTTGAAGCCCTCCTTTAGCTTGTACTTTACTTTGTAAGTTCTGTGTGTGTGCTTTTCTAATATATATGCGCCTCATTACAAAATAAATATATATATAATGTTTACAAAAAAAAATAAAGGAATGAAATATATAATGTATTATATTTTCTTTAGTGTAACTAAGATCCAGCTTTAAAAGCACTTTCAATGGTAGTTATTATTTCTAGATTTTATGTTGTAAATTTATTATTGTGAGGAGTTCCTACATTCTAGTGTCATTTACTGTTGGTTCCACGAGTAATGATTATATAGAAATTGTATATTACAATGATTTTTTTTTTTTTTTCAAAATGGGAGTTCCTAGTTCCAATGTTTTCTACTGGACGCCGCCGCCACTAGGTGTGACTAGAATTTTAAATATTTTTTTCCATTATCGAGTGGAGAGAGAAGCGAGACAGTTCCTACTAGTAGAAACTCAAACGTTACTGTTCATGTCGATGCTAATTTTTTAATATATTTTATTCACAAGTTTTTTACTTCTTTCTTTAATTGTATATATATATATAAGTCTACTAAAATAAATCAGATAATGTCATGAGCCGTAAACAGTTATTTTTAATCTAATTAAATTAAATAATGACACGAAATTACTACTTTTTAACTCCGAGTCAATTTTAAAGCTTACCGACTCAATTTATTTATATTTCACCACGTGGCATAACCGTCCATTATAAACTTAAAAATACTATAAAATTTCATATTATTAAATATGAAATTTTATTACCAAAAAAATATTAAATTATTTTAATGCATAGATAGTTCCGTTTAATTTACTTATTATATTCATATTATTATATATCCGAGGATATTTTTTATGATATATTGCTGTAAAAATTATTCTTTTAGGATGATATAAAATATATTTTTAATTTGTGTAGTTAGGAGATCATTATTAAAATACATGATTAATACCTATAACTGATTTACTAATATGTATTTGATTAATGTGCATATGCGTGAATTTATTGAGGAGGATGAATAAAGATATGAAATCGACGAAGAATATTTATTCGCCGAGGATGAAATAATATCGATTCAATGAATTTGATTAATAATTATTATTATCTATATATATTATAAATTCTGAAGGAAAGATAATAACATAGTGAATGTGGAGCTGATGATTTTTTTTTACGTTAATCGATGTATTTATGACAATTGAGCTAAGGGTTTTGTATTCATTAACTTCATAGCTTTAATTGCACTAGGGAGCTGAGGGGTTTTAAGTTGCAATTAATCGCAATTAAAATTTCGCTGATTTCGAACCATTCAAGATTCAATGTATACAATTAATCGCAATTAAAATTTCGGACCATTCAAGATTCAATGTATGTAATTAATCGGAATCAAAATTTCACTGATTTCGAACCGTTCAAGATTCAATGTATGCAATTAATCGCAATTAAAATTTTTGACCATTCAGGATTCAAAGTATGTAATTAATTCGAAATTAAAATTTCACTGATTTTTAACAGACGCTTGACGCGGAGCCGGCGAACGAAGATACCAGGCGGTACGGGCGGCTGACAGTATAAGTGGCAGAGCCATCTCTATCTCCGGTGAGATATCGTCGGTGGTCATCGAAGTCATATCTGTTGAAGAACAGACGCGTGACACGGATCCGACGACCAAATGTAGCATGCGGTACGGGCATCTAAAATTTATTTGTGAATTTGCGCAATGGTATTTTATGGTTCAAAATTTTCGTTACTTTTTCAAATTTTAGACTGATATTTTATTTAAATATAGTGTTTCAACATATTACAAATAATCAGTATAAATTTTATCTAATATTAGTATGTTAATTATACATATTTGGTAAGTTATCGCGCGAGAAATGCACCTAGTATTATAATAATATAGGCGTCTCTCTCCTTCCGCGAGGGAAAGGTTACCTCTTCCATGAGTGATCATCTTCTCTGATGGAGAATTTTTCTCATAACATGATGTCTATTGTGTTGTGATCCCGCTTTATCAATTGCCAATTGCACTTAACCCTAATCAAATCTTGGAATCTCTTATTAGTGGCTGATTTTGTCGAACCCTATTACTTCGTTCCGTATCGCATGGGAGATTGTCCACTTTGTATGATAGCAACCTTTAAGCCAATTGGGAGTGATTCTCTTGTTGCTCTCGTCAACTATCCAAATAGCATACCTCCATACAGTCGCCTCATTACCTTGCCACTTATCCAGTTAAAACCCTAATTTCCTTTTTATTTGTGTTGATTACAGGTCTGACCGAATGGAGCAACATCATAATCGTAATCAGAACAGAGCTTGCGATAGAACACCTCCCGTATGATCAATTATCGCACTTGGAGATTCCTCAAATCATCGTGATAGCTTCTGCTGCGTTGGTAAGGTCATAAGTGACAAGATTATTCGAACTAGCGCTATTCTAAATATCCCTAAGAGTGCATGGGAGCGATATGACGAGTTGAAGATGAAGGATCTTGCTAGTGATGTTGTGCTTATTGAATTTGTTAATGAGGATGATTTTGTTGATGCATTAGATTGGAGCCCTTGGGCGAGTCAAGGACATTGCTTGTCACTCAAGCAATGGACTATGGAATCCAAACTTGAGGAAGTTGAGTTTAATTTTGTTCAATTCTGGGTCCAAATACATGATTTGGAGTTGGGCAAGTTAAGCAATTCTAATGCCAAGATTATTGGGGAGCATATTGGAAGATTAATTGAGGTGGATAGTTCGGTGGATGAAAGAAGGATATTGACCTATTATTTAAGGGTCAAAGTTGAAGTGAATGCATATAAGCATTTGATTGCAGGGTTTTGGTACCCTCGGGTGAATGGTACTGAGGGTTGGCAACTGTACATTATGAACGACTCCTTGATGTTCGTTTTCAGTATGGTAAACTCGGTCACATTGAGCGTGTTTGCAACAAAGAATTGGCTATGTCGGAAGTTACACCCACCATGACCAGATATGGTCCTTGGCTACAAGTCGACCGTCCTCGAAAGTCTGAAATTTCATGGAAGACGAACTACGAAGCAAGAAGGAAGGCAGTCCGGAAGACGTTGGAGTGATGTCATGAGCGGTAATTTGGCTACGGATGCACGTTCCACCACCCTTGCTACATACCACACCCCACCACAAGCCTCAGCCGTTTCCCAACCAAACCCACCAAGTGACCCTCCACATGTACCAACCAATGACTTCCCATTTTGTGGAACTCCCCCCGGAGTGTGACTCACCGCCAAGAGAAGGAACAATTGTGTCAAGTCAAACCGGGTTATCTCCTCCTTTGTTTGGTAGCCTATCCGTCAAAATGAAGTACTCGTTAGAAGAAGACAAGACAGTGACTCTACTAACCTTGTTGGTGGAGGTGGAAAAATAAAAAGATTGATTCTACAGAGGATGCTGATATGGAGAACACCGATGTGCCATCGAGATTGATCACTAAAAAATCTAGTGGTACCTCCAAAAAGAGTGGAAGGAGAACTGAAAAGAAGCAAGTGAAAGCTGTCCCATTACAGCTACACAGGAACCATGAGTCTACTCGCATGGAATTGTCAGGACTTGGGATTGGAACTGACAATTCCTACACTTGCCGATCTCGGGAGGAGGGTTCAACCGGAGGTGATTTTTCTAATGGAAACAAAGAACAAGAAGGATTTTTGCGAGAATGCTAGGAGGAGATTACATATGGAGAGGGCCGAATACGTGGAGCCCCAAGGTCTATCGGATGGACTAGCACTTTGGTGGCATGATCACGTGAATCTTCAAGTTTTGTCAAAGAATGCAAACATGGTGGACACAATAATACACGACAACACTTCTTATGGTACCATTCACATAACCTGGGTGTATGGACATAATGATTGGTCGGAGCGCGTTAAGACTTGGGATCAACTTAGAGGTTTGGCGGGTGGTCGTATTGGCCCTTGACTTTGTATTGGTGATTGTTGGGAATCGGGGCTTAGGGTTAGAGTACGAGCAAACAATCACTTAAATATATCACAAGCCAACATGTACTATTTACTACGGGACATTGATTTAATTATGAATCATTCGTTACGGGACATATAACCAACATGAATTAACTGATACATGACATATATTTATCCAACATGAGTAATACGATACGGGACACGATGTTCACAATTCCCCCCCTTAAACTTGATTCTTCGGATGTCATCCGTATGATGTTCACGATCACTTCTCCTTGTGACTCGTCCTTCCTTACGCTTCTTTGTATAACCAATCTTGTATGCTTGATGGTCTTTTCGAGCTTGTCTTTGTTGACAACTCGTCCTCCGCATATGTTCTTGCACTCTGCGATCCTTGTTCTCGTTCTTCCATCATCCTTTTCTTTCGCCACTTTTTTCTCTTTGATGAATTCTTTGTGTGTTGTTGGATCACATCCTGCAGAAAGACATAAATTACTGTATAATTCTTCATCATCATTCACTTCTACGACTTGCGCGGAATTGTATACGTCTTGGATCCGTCTTGTCCTCAGCACTGGTGATTCGATCGAGTCGTCTTCTTCTTCATGAGTATCAACTTGTGGGGGTGATAATGTTTCTTGAACTTCAACACGTCGGGCTTCTTTTCTTTTCGGCTCTTCGACTTCAATAACCTGTTTTGGTTGGTTATAATTCATCTCCCAGCTCCATGCTTGTTCTTCGTTGAACTCGATATCTCTTGAGATCACAACCCTCTTTGTGAAGGGATTGTATAACTTGTAGTTTCTTGTATTCTCGTCATATCCAAGCATAACGCACTTCTGGCTTTGCTGCAATTTTGCATATGCCACACACCCAAAAACTCGAAGATGATCGATGCATGGCTTCTTCTTGCTCCATGCCTCCTCTGATGTCATGTCTCCAATTCTCTTGGTCGGAAACCTGTTGAGCAAATAAACTGCAGTAGCAACAGCGTCTCCCCAAAATTCTTTCGAGACATTTCTCTCCTTTAGCATGCATCGAACTAAATTCAAGATCGTCCGGTTCTTCCTCTTGGATACTCCATTTTATTGTGGTGTTTGCGGCATGGTTAGCTGATGCATGATACCGTTCTCTTTGAAAAACTTTTCAAACTGGCGCGATGTGTACTCACCTCCTCGGTCGGTTCGTAAGCACTTTAAATGACGATCACTTTGCTTCTCCACCATGTTTTTGAACTCCTTGAACTTCGTCAAGACTTCGCTCTTCTGTTTCATCATATAAATCCAAGTCTTGCCACTATAATCATCGTTAAAAGTCAAGAAATACCTATTTCCGCCAATGGACATGGGCTTGATCGGTCCGCACACATCGGAATGGACTAAGTCGAGACGACCAGCTGCTCTCTTCAATGGGTACTGTTAGATATCTGTCCAATTCGGGTTCGTATTTAGATTTCGAGCCTCGCAAAATACTCCAAAACCCGTAAAAGAACTCTTTCGCGGACACCCAAGTCTAAAACGGTCCGAAATACGCGCAGTACCCGGACCGGAGGACTTCCGGATTTCCCTAAGGCGATCCAGAGGCCCGGATTGCCCTAAGGCGATCCAGAGGCCCGGATTGCCCTAAGGCGATCCAGAGGCCCGGATTGCCCTAAGGCAATCCGGACCGGTCCGGATTGCTAAACAATCCGGGTAGGTCCGGATTACCGATTTTCTTCGTACGCTCATCCCGATTATTTTGCCAAGTGCGAGAATTCGGTGCATGCATAGTCCACCTTGGTGACGGTATACGTCTTCCTTCATACCAACATCAAGCCGTTTGAAACTGGGCATGATCCTTAGGATCCCTATAAATAGGGGCCTAGGTCTCCCATTCTAAACAAGTCTCTCATTTTGGACTTTGGATGCTCTGACTTCTCTCTAAAGGCTTTCTCTCTCTATAAATTCTGACTTGAGCGTCGGAGAGGGCCCAACCAGCATTCCCCCCTCTCCCACGCTAGTTACTGCCCCTCGTGCAGGATCCGAAGTTCGAGAGTTCGAGGTCGAGGAATGGAAGATTAGTTCAAGGATTGTGTTTCAAGGATCGCGGCGTTCCCGTCCTTATACACATATCCAGAGCCCGTTCGTGAAAAAAGAAGCCCGAAGCTACCCAAGTGGAAGCAAGTCATAACAGGTACTTCTTGAACAGTTTCCTATGCTGCTTTCCGATTAAACATGTTTCACACACGTTGTGGGGATGATTGATCTTGGGTAAACCCCGTACCGTGTTTTTCTTCTCCATCAATTCCAGCGCTTTGAAATTCAGATGGCCATACCGGAGATGCCAAAGAGTCGCGTTGTCTATGGTTGTTACCTTTAAGCAATTCTTCTCATTGATCTTTAACTCCAACGGGAACATTCGGATCTTCGTCATGGCTACATTCGTGATAACATTTTTATTATTATCACGGATGGTAAGTGCATTCTCCTTGATCCGGACGTCGTATCCCTTCTCCAGCAATTATCCGACACTTAATATATTGTTCTTCATGTCGGGAACAAAATAGACATTGGCGATTCATAGCTGTCGTCCGTTATTGAGTTCAAAGAGAACTTTACCTTTCCCTTTAATTTTGTGTTGTGTAAGATCGCAAAAGGTGATGTGCCGACCGTGTCCTTCATCGAGCTCCGCAAAAAACTCATTTCTTCTGCAAAAATGGTTGGAAGCTCCTGTGTCGACAAACCATGTTTTAGACTCCGTCTCCTTCACTTGATTGTATGCCATTAATAGAACTCTGTCGTCGTAAATCTTCTCCGCGAAGTTTGCATTTTCTCCCTCATTGTCGGTGTTGTACCAACATTTTGCCGCATAATGACCGTATTTCTTGCACACATAGCATTGAACTCCTGATTTGTTATTTCTCCATCCACCTTGGGCTCGTCCGCGACCACGACCGCGACCTCTTCCTCGATCTCCTTCTTGGATCAACTCTCCATCACTGTCGGCTTCGTTTGTGGTTATTGTTCGACCACCTCTTCCTCTCCGCGTTGTGAATCTTCCTCTTTGGAAGCTGCCTCGCGATCCGTCATTCTTCATCGTCAACTTTTCTTGTAAAGCATGCTCCAAGGATGTACCTTCTGCTCTCTTCAAAAGTCGTTGTTCATAAACTTGAAGGGAACCCATTAGCTGCTCCACAGACATTTCTTCTAAGTCCTTGGATTCTTCAATCGCCACGGCAACAAGATCGAACTTTGGATCGAGGGATCTCAAGATCTTCTCTATGATACGAAAATATTCTAAAGTTTCTCCATTTCTTCGCATTTGATGCACGATTGAGATGACCCTTGTGAAGTAGTCGGAGATGGACTCCAAACTTTCTTGATGGAGGGACTCGAATTGAGTACGGAGAGCTTGTAGGCGAATTTTCTTTACCTTTTCGACGCCTCCGTATGCCTTTTGGAGTATAACCCAGTCTTCGTATGATGTCTTGGCTGGAGCGACTAACTCGAACGTGGCTTCATCAAGACCTTGATATATTGTGAACAAGACATTCTTCTCCTTCTTCCGTTGCTCCTTCAATTCATCCTTCTCTTCTTTTTTCATTTCCGTCACCGTTTCTGGTTCCTTGAACTCGGTCTCCACGAACTCCCACACGTCAAGTGATCCCAAAAGGGCCTTCATTTGGATACATCATTTGTCGTAGTTATCCTTTGTAAATCTCGGCACTTGCATGCTTGTCGTTGCCATCACGATCTTTGAACCTTGCTATGATACCACTTGTTGGTGTTTGAATATGTATATGTGTGTGAGAGTGGGAGAGGTGGAGAGGATATGAGAGACTTGTTGTTTTTGTCTACTCAACTTGTTGTGTTGTCTCAACTTGTTGCATTCTCATTCATCTCATCAAGTATTTATAGGTACAAGTAGATACTTCTAGTTACTTGATCTTCTAGTGACTTCATACTCTAGTAGCTTCATATTCTAGGGGTTTCTTGACTCTAGGATACTTCTACACACTTAGGCTCTTCTAGGCTCTCTATTAATTACTTAAGGCTCCTAGATAATTTTAGAGATTTCTAGACACTTCAACATTAATCAAGTTTATTTTCTAACAGTTATTTGGTAAAAAAAGCAAAAAATAAAGTGAGATGCACATATCTCATGAAGATGAAATCGGACGATACAAAATTCGACTTGATTTTAGCCGCTCCATATGATATTTATCTCTAACATACCATTAATGAGTTGTCACTTTTTTATTGGTGTGGACTATATCCTACGTGATGGACTAGGTCTAAGTAATAATTTCTCAATAAGAATAATCTAATTAGAGATGTTGATCCGTGAGAATCTATGGAGAGAACCACCGAGGTTACACGTGTGTTGGATCACGGGCGAAGCTCTGTTACGTCCTTGACGGAATGATTGGACTCCTAAGCTCCGCGTGGTCCTGCAAAAGGGGATGGCCTGGGTGGTGACCCAGAATCCCTCTCCGATGCTTAAATAAGTACGGTGATCAATGTAGTGGTAAGCACAGTCTAAGCTCGTATTAGAATTGGTGTTTTCTGGGGTAACTTCCTCCTTTATATAGGAGGAGAAGTCACCCAGAGTTACCTGAGGCCAAGCTTGGCCGTTGTAGCCATGATTCCGTATATCTCGGGAGATTCTGTATATTTCGCCCCACGCTCCGCGTATCTTACCCGTACTCCGTGTATCTCGGGCACGCCCTGCGTATCTCGGGGGAATTTATCCATTATCTTTAACCGTCTCCCACTACTCTATCTGGTAGGCGGGTTTCTCGGTCTTATCCTCTGATCCCAAGTCTCGACTCCTGTCGGGGACTTCAGAGTTATCTCATTCTAGATCACCACCCAGGACCTTCAGTCTCTGCGGGACAGGTCCAGCCTCTGCGGGGCTTTATTATCGGGGCCTTTACCAAGGCATATCGGGGCCTGCTCGGAGGCTTCTTATCGGGAGCGTTTAGCTCTTATGTCGGGGTCGCTTAAGTCGGGACCCTTCGTACTGGGCCTCTGGGCCTTCCAGGCTTTCACGAGGCCCACTGGACCTACTCACCGTCCATTGGCTGTTTAACGGGGCTAACGATTACATCGGAACCCATCATTTGCCCCCAAGACATGGGGGACTTTTAGTTCGTTATGTCTTCTGATCCCGTGCCCACCAACCTTTTCATCGGAGGCCTTTGTCTTTATTTCCCCCGATACCACCGTCGGAGGCGTTTTGCTTTTTGGCTTCTCCGATACCACCGTCGGAGCCTTTTACTTTAAGTATGGTTGTTGCATAACAGTCTCTTACTCATGATTGCTTTGGGCCCACCGGGCCCCATGAGCAGTTGCCAAATCCGAGGAGTCTCCTCGGCTACTGCAGCATTAAATGCCTGAAGATAGAGAAACGACGTTTGAACTAGCGTGACTGCTGTTTTCTGAAAAAGGCAACTGTGATGTCACACACGTCCTCTCCGTGCCTATAATCTCGTCGATTGAGATCGTGTCGTTTCCTCTTCAACGGTGCAGATCAAGCCCATCCAGCTGTCTCCTCTGCACCGTCCCATAGTTCAATGGCTCTGATCAAGTCGTTTCGTCTTCAACGGTCACGATTATATCCCTCCATTTGCCTTTTTGCCTATAAAAGAGAAGACCCTAGTCTTATTCACTTCTTCTGCGTTCCTCCACTCTCAGTCTTCTTTGCATTTGAAGTTCTCTCCGAGCTCCTCCTGGTACTTCAAGCGATCAAGGCGACTTCACCTTTCTCCGATCTTCCTTCTCCTCACCCTTTGACCACCGATCATGTCTGGTAAGGACCTCTTTCCATGTTTCGTGATCTGCATACTGTTTACTCTTCTTTTCTCAATTTTCCCTGTCTGTAATTGTTTTAGACGAGGCTAGTTCTGAGGTTAGGGCTCCCTTCTTCTTTGAATTTGCTGTCAATGAAATATCCGAGGGTTCATATGAGGCGGCCCTTAGGGAAGGGTGCATCACCTCGGATTGGGAGCCTCGCTTCCCCTATGGGTCCCAATCTGCTGGTAGGAGGAAGCACATTATTACGCCTCCTCGAGCGGGGGAGGCATTTGTCTCTACTGGACAAATAAGCGCGGGGATTCGGTTCCCCTTCTGCGGCAACATGGTGGAGATGTGTAATTTTTACAAAACACATCCTTGCACCTTCTCCCCACACGCCATCCGCGTGTGGAATGCTTTCCAACTTCTGTGTCACCGCCAACAATGGACATACAGTCTCCTGCTATTCCGCACCTTCTACGGCATGAAGTGCAACAAAGCCGGTGTTTGCTCCTTCTCCCCCCGACTCCCCAAGTGGACAAGGGAGCAACTCTCACGCTACGGCTGGGATAGTGAAACCTGGAAGTTTCACAAGGATCGGATCCTGATCCGCGACTCGGGTTCTGATAACAGTGGCTGGAAGAAATATTACTTCTTCGTCCAGCATAGCTCTGTCCCCTGGCCTCGATGGGAGGTCGTGGCGGATCCTGCCCCCAAGCTCCAGGATTACTCCGAGGATGACCTCAATACCCTCCAGATGGTTCAACTCTACCGCTGGGGGGATAATTTCATACCCCTCGACGCCAACAAGCTCCAGGAGAGGGACCTGATTACTATTGGAGTCCGACTCCTCGATTCTATTTCCAAGGATTTAGTCATCTGGGTAATATTTCTAACTGTTTTATTTTTACCTTTTTGCAGCCAAGAAGGCTTCTCTGTTGACTCATCTCGTTATGAAGCAGGGCGAGACTGATGCTGTACAAAGCGGTTCCAGGCGGAAGCGCAAGTTGGTGAAGAAAGGGGTTTCCTCCTCGACCCCTCTAGCTGCTGCTCCGACTGAGGAGCGGGTCGTGGCCAAGAAGGCCAGGCGGGAGGAGATAGATCAGGCCTTTGGGGCCACCACCGTCGAGGAAGGTAAGCGCGTTCGTCGTGCGATTACAAAAAATATAAAAAATTAATTCCCAAGGAGTTTATCCCCGCTGATCGGAAGACACGGGTTCAAGAGATTAAATTCGTCCTTCAAGGAGAGATTCCCCATGTTATTGAGGCGGGATATTACAACGTCCTTGGGAAGAAACAATATTTCGATCGTCAGATCATCTGGTGCCCTGAGGGTACTCTTCCTGACTTCATTCGTCCCGCTGCCACAGGTCCTTTGGAGATTCCTCCCCCGACAGAGGCTATTATTCCTGCGGAGACGGCGGCTCCGCAAGAATTGATGCTGGAGGATGCCTCGGCGGGAGCTCAGTTCCGCCAGGTGACCGATTTGGAAGCTTCTCCTTCCGTCGAAGAGCCTGAAGAGGGGGGCCTGCTTCCTCGTGGCAGGTCGAGGTCCCGGAGCGCACGACCCGCTGCTAGGGACGTGTCTAAGAGTCCTCCTCCCATTCTTCGTACTCCGACCCCCGAGCCGCACGTTGAGGTGGCTCCTCCGGCTTCAAGTTCTGGGGTCATTCCCCCACTCCCCGTGGATGAAAACCTTTATAAGGTTTTTACTCCCGACCAGGGGATGCTACCCTGGAACCCCATCGAGTCTCTCCGTGGTGTTCCACTTCGGCGGGGAGACCTTGATCCCAGCTTGGCCCTGCATCTGCTGGCGGGGTCAGTTCCTCCGGCCTTGAAGCGGCCCCTGTCCTTCGCGCAGGAGGACCTTGAGGAGGAGATTCGTGACATGGCCATCCGACGGATGGAGGTAAAACTTCTATTCTCGTTTCATTCTCTTCACCACTTTCATCTTCAATTGTTTACATCTTGATCTCCTCTTTTTCTCAGGACACCGCCAACCAACAGCGCTGCTTTGGCCTTATCCTGGCCCTGAAGAGTGCTTTGGTGGAGGCTCAGGCCCAGGCGAACCCTGAAGCCCTAGCCAGGCTTCAGATGGAGCGTGACGAGGCGGTGGCGGCCGAAAATAAGATGGCCAAGGAGAAGGCTCTCCTCGATGACATGGCCACAAGCCTGCTCAAGAAGGTCCATGACCATGAGGCTGTCATGCGTCGAGAACGGAAGATGGCCCAAGCGGACCAGCAGCGGAATGAGCAGGAGAAGCAGCAACTCATCCATGAGAAGAACATCCTCGCAGATCTTCTGACAGAAGCCAAAGCCAAGCTCGAAGCGGAAAGGGCAGAGTTCTCTGCCAAACTAGCTGAGGCAAAGGCTCAAGGTCTCGAGGAAGGCCGTGAGGAGGGTCGTCTTCAGGGCCACAAGGAGTATCGGGACTCTGAAGAATTCAAGCTGGCTGCTGTGGAGTTCTGCAAGTCCGAGGTGGAGGACACTTTATTCAACGCTGTCGAAGAACTCTACACAGTCTATGCGGATTCCATCGACTTCACGAAGTCCGAGACCCTTGCCCCTGTTGCGGAGAAGTACTTCAACCTCCCCGCTGAGAGTGAAGAGGCTGCTGCCGCGGACCCGACTCTGCCAACTGCGGAGCCTTCCTCCCAAGCCCTTCCAGACCTTGCTCCTTCCGACGCCGCTGAGGGTCCATCTTCTAACAAGGACCAAGTTTAATGCTTACATTTTCAGTCTTTGTTGTTTATCTCCTTTACCTTTTGTAATGAACTCCTTTGGCCTTCGAGCCTTTATATGAATGGTTTTCTCTCCATCTGTCTTGGCTCCGATCCGATTTTCGTTTGCACTTTATCTAAAGCGGCTTTAAGTTCGTTACTCAGAACATTCCGATGCGCCATACGTCCTTCTGACGTTTTACTCAAGACTTTTACCATTTAAGGTTTCTCATCCAAAGTCGGGACTTCACCATTTAAGGTTTCTCATCCCATCGGGACTTCGCCACTCAAGGCTTCTCGTCTAAAATCGGGACTTCACCACTTAAGGTTTCTCGTCCCATCGGGACTTTACCACTCAAGGCTTTCATTGCGTCTCTACTGGACGGCTTAATCGTACCCTTTAAGGCTTTTTGCCGCGTCATATAGACGACTTACGCGGACCTGTTAAGGCTTTTTCACACCCGTTAAGGCTTTTGGCCGCATCATATAGACGACTTACGCGGACCCATCAGGGTCTTTTCATACCTAGGCTTTTGGTTGCATCATATAGACGACTTACGTGTACCCCGTAGGGCTTTTGTCCATACCTGTTAGGGCTTTTGGCCGCGCCATATAGACGACTTACGCGTCCCCCGCGGGGCTTTTATCGTACCTCGGAAGGCTTTTGTCGCGTCACTCAGGACGTCTTATTAACAATTAGAATAAATTCGAAAGCAATTTAATCGAAAGGCAACTTCTTTTATTCACTAATAATTCAAAGTAGGCTTACATCGGATTTTATTGATTGACAATTTGCGCCATTCGCGGCGGCTTTCATATCAAACATGATACTTCTTCAAGTGTTCACCACTGAAGGAGTGCTTCAACGTCTTGCCTTCGAGATCCTCTAACTTGTATGCATTGGGCACTAGCATCCCCACGATCTTGTACGGTCCTTCCCATTTTGGTGACAGCTTGTTGATCTGATCCTGATGAACAAACTCGTTCCTCCGCCAGACAAGTTCTCCCACGAAGAATTGTCGGGACCTGACACGCCGATTATAGTATCGGGCTGTTGCCAGACGCATCCGGGCCTGGACTTCATCAGCCTTCCATCTCTTCTCCTCGAGCAGGTCTAAGTCCAGACGTCTTATTTCCTCATTTGTCAGCGGCTCATAATATTTTGCGCGGTGGGACGCCACCGCTATCTCCACGGGAGCAACTGCCTCCGTGCCATAAACCAGGCCAAACGGAGTTTCTCCTGTTGATTGCTTGGGTGTCGTTCTCACAGCCCATAGCACATTCTCGAGCTCATCCAGCCAATGGCCCTGCAAAGCATAGACTCTCTTCTTCAAGCCATCCATCACGATCTTGTTGGCTGACTCTACCTGGCCATTGGTCTGGGCGTGGCGGACCGAAGCGGTCCGATGCTCAATGTTTAATTCTTCCAGGTACTCCTTTAACTGAGCCCCATTGAACGGAGGGCCATTATCGCTAATCAACACTCGTGGGACCCCGTATCGGGATACGATTTGAGTCTGAAGGAACTTGAGGATATGCTGCCCCGTCGTTCTAGCCAATGCTTTGGCCTCTATCCACTTTGAAAAGTAGTCGATAGCCACGAGTAAATACTTGCACTGACCTTTCGCTTGGGGAAGTGGTCCCACCAAGTCAATTCCCCATTGCGCAAAGGGCCATGCACTTCTGATGGGCATTAAGTCCGCGGCGGGAGCCATGATATTTGGGGCGTACCTCTGGCATGCATCACAGGATTGGACCATCGCGGTCGCTTCTTTGTTCATCGAGGGCCAGTAGTAGCCTAAGTTCAATGCTTTCCTTACTAGAGATCGGGCCCCTTCATGGCAGGCCGCGACTCCTTCGTGAAGCTCCCTCAAAATCCGATTTGTATCAGGCTCTGCTACGCATTTTAAGAAAGGTTTTACGTACCCTTTTTTGTATAATTGGTTGTCCACCATCGCGTAGTTATCTGCAATCCGCCGCAACCTGACGGCTGCCACTTTATCCTCGGGGAGTACTCCCGTAGTCAGGTACGTGACCATCGGGGTCATCCAAGTGGGCTTCTCCTCTTCTTCCGATCCTGTCCCAACAGCACAGACCTCCACCGGGTCGATGTTTGAGATAATCATCTTTTCTAGGAAATGCACCTTCCGATTCTCCTCGGGGGTCACTCCCAGAGCGAACTTGCTCAAGGCATCTGCTTCCACGTTTTCTTCCCTCGGGATCGCCTCGATATCAAAACTTTTGAAGCTTCCTTTCAAAGTCTGCACCTCGTGCAAATATTTCTTCATCGTCGGGCTCTTAGCTTCATAGTTCCCCTGGACTTGATTTACAACCAAGCTAGCATCGCACTTTACTTTTAAATGATCGACCCCCGTACCCTTGGCAATCTTGAGGCCCGTGATGAGAGCCTCGTACTCTGCTTCGTTATTGGTGGCTTTGAATGTCAACGCCAGGGCATATCGTAAAGGCTCGCCTCCGCCGGGCGGTATCAATACGAATCCTGCCCCCGAGCCTTCTACACTTGATGAACCATCAGTGTACATCTTCCACGTATTCTCCTCATTTGGCTGTTCTGGCTGCTGTTCTGTTGTCGGGACTTCTTCCATGGCTGCCCCCTCTGCGGGACCCGTTACTTCCAGATCGGGTGCCGTAGACTCAGCTATAAAATCTGCCAATGCCTGGCCCTTAATAGCGGTTCTCGGAGCGAAATGAATTCGGAACTCCGTCAGCTCGATGGCCCATTTTACCAATCTCCCCGACGCCTCCGGTCGGTTCAAAAAGTGTTTTAAGGGCTGGTTAGTCAATACCGTGACTTCATGGGCATGGAAGTAAGGTCGCAGCTTTCGAGCGGCAATAATCAACGCGAAGAGATACTTCTCAATAGCGGGATAATTTATTTCAGACTTGGCAAATGCCTTGCTTACATAATAGATGGGCACTTGGTTACCCTTGACAAGCTTAATCAAAACGGAACTAACAGCTACTTCAGAAACAGCCAAATAGAGATAGAGCGGCTCGCCTGGAACTGGTTTCGCCAACGGCGGTAGGGTACGGAGGTGCTGCTTTAATGCCTGGAATGCCTCCTCACACCTGTCGGTCCATTCGAACTTCTTGTTGGCCCTCAATACGTCAAAAAAGGGCATAGCTCGATCACTCGCCTTGGATAAGAAGCGATTCATTGCGGCCAACCGGCCATTCAGCACCTGGACCTCTCGATGATTCCTCGGGGACTGCATCTCCTCGATCGCTCGCAGCTTCTCAGGGTTCACCTCGATTCCTCTCTGGCTCACCATGAACCCTAGGAACTTCCCCGAGTTTACCCCGAAAGCACATTTGTCGGGGTTCAGCCGAACCTGATGGAACTTCATCCGCTCAAATGCTGCCGCCAAATTCTGGACATGGTCTCCTGCCTGTCGGGACTTCACCAGCATGTCGTCCACATATGCCTCCATGGTTTTCCCTAGCATGTCCCCGAACAACTTGTTCACCATCCGCTGGTAAGTTGCTCCGGCATTGATCAATCCGAAGGGCATCACGTCATAATGGTAGACATCACTGTCGGCATAGAAGGCCGTATGGGGGGCATCATTCTTCGCCATCTTAATCTGGTTGTACCCAGAATACGCATCCATGAAGCTCAGCAGCTCATGTCCCGATGTAGCATCCACCAGCTGGTCAATCCTTGGAAGCGGGTAGCAGTCCTTCGGGCAGGCTTTGTTTAAGTCGCGGAAGTCAACACACATTCGCCACTTTCCATTACTCTTTCGCACCAGCACTGGGTTAGCCACCCAAGTCTGGAATCGGAGCTCCTTGATGAATCCAGCATCGAGCAGTCTGCCCACCTCCTGCTGAATCGCGATCCTCTTGTCTGCGCCCATCGGACGCCTCCTCTGCGCGATGGGCTTGATCGCAGGGTCAATCTTGAGCTCATGCACTATTACGTCGGGACTGATTCCTGGCATATCACTTGGGGACCAGGCAAACAGCTCCTTGAACTCCTTCAAGAGCTCGATCAACTCTCGTGCTCTTTCATCCGACAGGGCAGAGCCGATTTTCACCTTCCTCTGAGGCCCATCGATCTCCACTTCCTTCAAGTCCTCCATGGGGGCGGGACGCCCATACTCTTCTCGAGGATCGGTATCTGTCTGAAGAACAGTCATGGTCTCCCTCCTTCTTCGTCGGGTGGCATTAACATAGCATTTCCGCGACGCCACCTGGTCACCCTTGACCTCTCCTACTCCGTTATCAGTTGGGAACTTCATCTTCTGATGGACCGTCGAGGCGACTGCCATGAGAGGGTTGATAGTGGTCCTCCCGATGATCGCGTTATATGCCCCCGCGGACTCCACCACGACGAAATCTACGTTCCGCCTCTCCATCTTCCAGCCACTACCAAACTCTACTGGTAAGGTAATCATTCCTAGCGGGTAGGAAGTGGCGCCAGAGAATCCCACCATCGGGAAGTCTACCTGCGTCAGATCCTTCTTCGTCTTTCCCATGGCTTCCAGAGCATCCATGAAAAGAATATCGGAGGAGCTCCCTCCATCTATCAGGATCCGTTTCATCTCGAATCCGTCCACATCTAGAGTCACGACCAGGGCGTCGTCATGAGGGCTCTCCACGCCAACTAAATCCTTCGCTGAAAAAGAAATCTCCATCTCCTCTTTCAGGGTCCACGACCGGGACCTTTTCCCCAATACCACCGCAGCAGATATGCGCGAGGCATAATTTTCTCTGGAAGCGGAGGTATCACCTCCCGCTGCCATTCCTCCATGGATGACATTGATAGTTCCCCGCCTCTCCTTGCGGGCACCTGATCCTGAGGCTTCCTGCTCCACCTTCTTCTTCTTCGGGGATCTGTCACGGGATTTCGAACGGGAACGAGACCTACTTCTGGAACGAGATCGGCACCGTCCCTTCCCGACAAATTCCTTCAGCTTCCCCTTCTGGATCAGCTTTTCAATCTCTTTCTTCAGTTCCCGACAATTTTCGGTGTCGTGACCATTAGCTCGATGATAACGACAGTAACGGTCCGGGCGGCCTCCCAGATATTCGCCCTCTTTCCTCGGGGGGTATCGAACGAGGCCTTGTCGCTCCATCACAGCTAGCACAGAAGCCATCGAGGTGTTGATGGGGGCGGGCCGACCCTCTCGATTGTCTTTCCCCGAGGGACGTTTGTCTTCTCTCCGGTCGGGACGACCTCGGTTTCTACTCCCCTCCGATTTGTCGCTTCTCTTGCGATCATCCGACAGCTTGGATGACGCCTTTCCTCTCCCCGACTTCGGGGGGTCCAACTCTCCAGCAGCAATTTTTGACTCCTGGACATCAATTTGCTGCTTCACCCTCGCTTGCAGGGCCTCCATGCTCCATATAGCCTTCGCGGCCACACTGTGCATCAGGTCGGAGCCATACGGAGCACTCAGGTTCCGCAGGAAAGTACGGATCATCTCTCCTTCTGAGATTTCTTCATCAATCTCCGCAGCGGTGGCGGTGAACCGTTGGTAATAATACGCCAACGATTCGTCAGGTCTCTGCACCACCTGGGTTAGGGTCCTCACGCTTTTCAGGAGGCGTCTCCGACCTTGATACTGCTTAATAAAGCGGTCGTGCATGTCAGCCCAGCACGTGATACTTCCTGGCGGGAGGCTGAAGAACCAAGTCATGGCCCTTTCTCCCAGAGTTATCGGGAACAACGAACATATGAGATCTTCGTTTGAAGTCCTACCCATGCATGCCTGAACGTGCCTTTGCACATGGCGGACTGGGTCTCCTTCCCCATCATACTCCTTGATCGTCGGGATGCCTATCCCAGGCGGGGCGACAGTGTCGATCAGTCGTGGCACGAAAGGGTGACTGGACCGATCCCTCAGCTCCGACGTCATCTGCTTTTGGTCACCCATATAAATACTAACAATTTTCACCACCTGGTCAGCGGTGAGGGGACCATTCAGGGGGATGGTCCTATTCTGCACTGGTCCGGGACCGTCAACCACGAACTTCTCGGAGTGCATAGGCTCTTTACCCTTGTCCTGGGGCGGAACCTCTGGTACGTCCTGCTCCTCTGGGGCCACCCTTGGTGGGGGTGGCGGCAACTTCTCTTGCGGGGGCAGCTCCTCCGCTCTCCGGGCGGCCTCTCTCTTGTCCAGCAAGGCTTCCATGGCAGCTAGGAACATTGGCATGGCCTCCGCTACTGCCTTGGCCAACTCCGAGTTCGAAGACGACCCTTCTTCCCTTCGCGGGGCATCTCCAGCTTCAGGGCCCACCGGGTTTGGTGGAGCGTCATCTTCCCCCCTACGAGGGACCTCTTGTCTGTCCCTTCCAGTGTCTCGGACTGAGACCTCATCACCATGTCCCCCTGTCTGAGAAAGGGCAGGGTTCTCACCTTGTTCAGCAGCACGTTCCGGCAACGGGGAGTTCACGGTTCCTGTGGGACGAGAGCTGCCGGCCGGAACTTGCTTCTTCTTGCCACCACCGGCCATTGATCTGGTAGAAACTATCTTGACTTTTCGTAAGCTTCCCACAGACGGCGCCAATGTTGGATCACGGGCGAAGCTCTGTTACGTCCTTGACGGAATGATTGGACTCCTAAGCTCCGCGTGGTCCTGCAAAAGGGGATGACCTGGGTGGTGACCCAGAATCCCTCTCCGATGCTTAAATAAGTACGGTGATCAATGTAGTGGTAAGCACAGTCTAAGCTCGTATTAGAATTGGTGTTTTCTGGGGTAACTTCCTCCTTTATATAGGAGGAGAAGTCACCCAGAGTTACCTGAGGCCAAGCTTGGCCGTTGTAGCCATGATTCCGTATATCTCGGGAGATTCCGTATATTTCGCCCCACGCTCCGCGTATCTTACCCGTACTCCGTGTATCTCGGGCACGCCCTGCGTATCTCGGGGGAATTTATCCATTATCTTTAACCGTCTCCCACTACTCTATCTGGTAGGCGGGTTTCTCGGTCTTATCCTCTGATCCCAAGTCTCGACTCCTGTCGGGGACTTCAGAGTTATCTCATTCTAGATCACCACCCAGGACCTTCAGTCTCTGCGGGACAGGTCCAGCCTCTGCGGGGCTTTATTATCGGGGCCTTTACCAAGGCATATCGGGGCCTGCTCGGAGGCTTCTTATCGGGAGCGTTTAGCTCTTATGTCGGGGTCGCTTAAGTCGGGACCCTTCGTACTGGGCCTCTGGGCCTTCCAGGCTTTCACGAGGCCCACTGGACCTACTCACCGTCCATTGGCTGTTTAACGGGGCTAACGATTACATCGGAACCCATCAACGTGGATCCCACGCGGTGGCCCTCCAGCCAATTAGAAGCCGATAAATGTCTATGTGTCAGGCATTTTATAACACGTGTCAACTTTTGATTAGTTAAAGGGCCACGATCCACGTGTAGCCTCATAGGTAGCAAATAATTTCTCGAATCTATGTGCACCACATAAACTGCAAAATCTCCCACTTAGCTAATCGTTTAACTTCACCCAAGTATTATTTCGTGGAATTTCTCATAACTTAAGAGTAGCACATCTATCATAATTGTAATAATTGTAGCACACTTAAAATTTTATTACCAGACGTACCATTTTTTTTTAATCTGTTTTATGTAGGGTTTGTTCAGGGGTCAACATAAAAGAAGTACTCGTAGAGTATTTTCTTTACACTTAAAATAATTTTAATATGCATCAGAATTAATTCATAAAAATATTTTTTTTATTAATAAGTTTTAAATCCGAGCATGCTAATGAAGGGATGCAGCTGATTTCGCTGTATCATGCTGCTAAATCCTCAACTAGAGCTAATCGTTGTACTTGAACCAAGTGTCTGGTCCAAAATGCTAATTTTATCAGATAAATTTGCTTGTCCTCATGTGTGCGTATCATCAATCCACTCATCTCTTGACACTTGTCTCCTTTGCACGTAACTACCACTAACTGACTGATACTTCTTCAGTATTCATCCAATACTCTTCCAGACCCTTCAAGAAGATCACCAACAGTCCCTACCTAAAAACTGAACTCACTCCTGAAAATTCTGGAGACTTCAAAATTAATCTTCTAAGCTATTTATGGCCATGGCCATGCCTGCTGCTTTATTTATTTATTTATATTATATATACACACACAAAACCACACTTATTTCCTTGTGTGCAGTAGGATTAAAGAAATAAAATTCCATACCAAGCTACTTAATAAGATCACTGGAAGCAATGTCTACTATCGTTTCCCTATCCAGCTTACCCATCTCCAACCTCCCTGTTTGCAAATCTAGTAACGACATCCCCACAAAGTCCGAAAGCAACTTATTAAACCCTAAAGTCGTAAAAACAAACCCATCTCCCAACCTTATAAGTCGGAGAAGCCTCTTATCTTCCATTGGAGGGCTAGGGTTTCTCTCTAGCCCTAATGCAATAGCAGAGCTGCAGCCCGAAGCTCCCATGGAGGCCACTTCCAGCAGACTTTCATACTCCAGGTTCCTGCAGTACCTTGACGAGGGTGCGGTGAGGAAAGTGGACTTGTTCGATAACGGGACCGTTGCGATAGCTGAGATACTGAATCCTGCTCTGCAGACGAAGATACAGAGAGTTAGGGTTCAGCTGCCGGGGTTGCCGCGTGAGCTTTTGAGGAAGATGGAGGAGAAAAAGGTGGATTTTGCGGCTCATCCCATGGAAGTCGATAAGTGGACGACTGCGATTGTTGATTTGTTGGGAAATTTGGCGTTCCCGTTGATTCTTCTGGGGAGCTTGCTCTTGAGGACGACGGACATGAACAATCCTGCAGGACCCAACTTGCCATTTGGATTAGGAAGGTATATATGTTTATTCATTACCATGGATTTTTCTACCATGCTTTGGGAGCACCATGCTTTTGGTTTTTTTAATACTATGGTGGACTTAATTGTAACGTAAGTAAAATTTTAAAAGCATGAAAAAATATGAATTTTTTTACTACACCTAAGATGTGTATCATACTATTAATAATATCAATTTTCCTATGGAGTTCACTTTTAGGGCAATAGAAAAATAAAAAAAATTAGTGGCAAAAGTATGATGCTCCAAGATGCAGTAATAATCTAGTGCTCTTACTTAATATCAATTTCATGCACAATATATAAATCTGGTTGTCATACAGATACTAATTGTTTTAAGGTGTTGAAATGTCATTTGATGTTAATATTTATATCTTTGATTAAAGATTGTTTTGGTGCTATATTATTTTTAAGACTTTTTGTGTTCCAGTCGGACCTAAGTCAAAATCGACTCAATTAGGGTCATTCATGGTTGGGTCAGACCTAGGTTATCGTCGAAATAGTTCGATCCCGATCAAGGTCCGACCTAAACAAGATTGGACATTAGCTGGGTTAATTTTGGATTAGGGTGCGGTTGAGTTTGTTTCGGGATTAAATTATAAAAATTAATTTGGAGACTAAATTGAATAAAAATAAAACTAGGGAAAGTCACGTTTTAACTTGGGGTTTAATTAATGCATGCACCAAACTCAACAAAATACTAACATGACACCAAAGACAACAACTTTAAACGTACAACAATGATTCAACCTGTGAAATATCCCGGGAAAAAACTAAACGACTGTGTCTATAATTTAATGGCCATTGATTTTTAGAGAAATTACAGCATTGCCACTATAACTGCTTTCGGCATTTTTTTTTACAGGAATGTGTAGCAATACTCTTAAATATATGACACCAAAAAGAGTTGATGCTTGTTTTGAAGTTTTAGAATCATGATTCTTTGTTTCTGGAAACAAGTTTTGTATTATATAATCTCAAAATACAAAAATAATAATCGAGTAAAAATATAAAAGTCTGGACTCAACACTGATTCATTTGTTTTACTTGGCTGGTTAAATAACAGAAGTAAAGCGAAGTTCCAGATGGAACCAAACACGGGAATAACATTCGACGATGTTGCCGGAGTAGATGAGGCGAAGCAAGATTTCCAAGAGATTGTGGATTTCCTGAGAACACCTGAGAAATTCACCACGGTGGGAGCAAGGATCCCTAAGGGAGTCCTACTGGTGGGCCCTCCCGGGACCGGAAAGACACTGCTGGCTAAGGCCATAGCTGGGGAAGCCGGGGTTCCCTTCTTTTCGTTATCAGGATCGGAGTTCATAGAGATGTTTGTGGGAGTGGGTGCTTCAAGGGTGAGAGACTTGTTCAACAAGGCAAAGGCTAATTCTCCATGTTTGGTGTTCATTGATGAGATTGATGCTGTTGGGAGGCAAAGAGGCACAGGAATTGGAGGAGGGAATGATGAGAGAGAGCAAACACTGAATCAGTTGCTCACCGAAATGGATGGCTTCACCGGCAACAGTGGAGTCATTGTCATTGCCGCCACCAACCGCCCCGAGATTCTCGACTCTGCCTTGCTCCGACCCGGGAGATTCGATCGCCAGGTACTAAATGCATGCTTTGAATATCTCTAGGCTTTAGAGTTCAATTTCTAGAAGATTTAGAGTATAATTAAATAAGAAATTTCATTATCAACTCTTAATATTCATCCGATTTCACGAGTTTGTGTTTCGTTAAAACCGAATCCTCATAGACATCTTTGATGTAGGTATATTGTAAAATTCTAGAATGATCACATTTTGGTTTATGGGTGTAGGTTACAGTGGGACTACCGGACATAAGAGGAAGGGAAGAGATACTCAAAGTGCACAGCAAGAATAAGAAATTAGACAATGAAGTGTCTTTGAGTGTCATTGCAATGAGGACTCCGGGATTCAGCGGCGCTGACCTTGCCAACCTCATGAACGAAGCCGCTATTCTTGCCGGCCGGAGAGGCAAGGATAGAATCACGCTGAAAGAGATTGATGACTCAATCGATCGGATTGTGTCCGGAATGGAGGGTACCAAGATGACCGACGGAAAGAACAAAATCTTGGTCGCCTACCATGAAGTCGGCCATGCTATTTGCGCGTAAGCCTCTATTTTAATCTAACAAGACTTGCATTTATGTATACAAAGTACACAACTTAAGTAAAGTATGCCTACAAACAAGATAAAAGTTGGAATGAGGTTTTATTTATTCATAACAACAAAATTCTCCACCATCATTCCCTCGACTTGGGAATATAATTCATTACTTTTATCCCAGTAAAATGTGCCTCAATTTGTACACCATAGACGACAACAATGAATTCATGCATTCAGAAATCAAACACATTAATTTTTGTAAGGTTAAGAACCTAATTACAGTCCAAAATTTGTACTTTCGGATTTAAATTATTGCTAATAGGTATCTTAAGTTTCATTACATTTTAGTTTTCTGTCCGTATTTTTCTATTAAATTTGACTAATTTTGGTCCAACGGCTCCATAAAAGTCAACCGAAAGAGCATTTAAAGAAGAGTAAAGAATAAAAGAACACTTATTCTTCTCATTAATCTATGTCAATTAGACATATAGTGAAATTGAAGAACTTATGCAAAATTTTGTATAAATGTAAAATTTAACTTAATTGACATAATTAAATATATATGAATTGAAAAAAACTCATACCTATATCTGTCAAATTTTACAGAAAAAATGGATAAAAAACTGAACAGAAACGAAAACGAAACCTGAAACACCTACTAGTAACAGTTTAAACCTAGGATACCTAAAAGTAGTATGGTGCAAATTTGGAATTGTTATTAGTTCTATTTAACTTATTTTTTAAAATCCTCAGTAATTTGTATTGCCTCAAATGTGTTTTTTTTGTTTTTTGCCAAATACTATCATCTACTTAATAAAGATACTTTTTTTGTCTGATTACAGGACATTAACTCCTGGTCACGACCCAGTACAGAAGGTGACATTGATTCCTCGAGGCCAGGCCCGCGGCCTCACATGGTTCATACCCGTAGAAGACCCCACACTCTTAACAAAGCAACAGCTCTTTGCCAGGATAGTTGGCGGTTTGGGCGGGCGAGCCACAGAGGAAGTCATATTCGGCGAGCCTGAAACCACCACTGGCGCTGCCGGAGACTTGCAACAGATAACCCGAGTAGCCAAACAGATGGTGACGATGTTCGGAATGTCAGAGATCGGTCCGTGGGCCCTCTTTGACCCGACAGCTCAAAGCGGGGACTTAGTGCTAAGGATGTTGGCGAGGAACTCCATGTCGGAGAAGCTAGCTGAGGACATTGACTTGTCGGTTAAGAATATTATTGAGAGAGCGTACGAGATTGCAAAAACACATGTGAAGAACAACAGGGAAGCCATGGATAAGATCGTGGAGGTATTGCTGGAGAAGGAAACTCTCACCGGAGATGAGTTCCGGGCACTTCTCTCGGAATTTACGGTTATTTCCGTTAACAAGGTGGCAGAGACGGAAACAGTCTCCATGAGAGAGTTGATTGAAGCTTAAGCGACCTTTAACTTGGGTTGAACGGCACTAGATTATCTAACTTTGGAGTGAATTTAATTTATAATAATGTATATAAATATGTATCATTTAAACACAAACATATGCACTACTGAAAATATAGCCTTTGCCAATGAAGTTCTATCGTAGGTAAAGAAAAAGTTTTATTACATAAGGCGGCCTCGGCAAAATGTGTATATACTGCAAAATAAACTTTTACCGAAGAAAATATGGTTAATTACTTAATTATCATTGCTAGTCAACGTTTGGGTCTGCGAACAAGTTGTTAGTTCACATTTTTTTCTAGTTAAAAGCTATTTCATATTTTTTTAAGTGAAAAAAATAGCTAATCCGTTAACTTTTCCACTATTTATTGACGAAATCGGCACGTGTGCACGGCATGTGAAGACCAAAATGCTCACAACTTATCATTTTCTATTATTATTGACTCAACCTATGTAAGTAATTTTTTAGTTTAAAATAAAATATCCACATTCAAAATGAAGTGATCTCATTTAATAGTGAATAGGTGGTCTTAAGTATGTTAGTCTCTCAAAATATTAGAAGACTATGTGTTGTACTCTTTTGGTCATTTCGCAAAATCACATACCGTTTACGTGCTGATTCTGTTAAAAATAATGGAAAATTTAACGTGAGCTAGCCATTCGTTTACTTAGAAAAACCAGGGATATCTATTTGTCCGAAAAGAATTTTGAGCTAGCAATTTGTTCGCAAGAGTGGGCTAGCAAATTAATAATTTACTCAAGAAAATAATAAATACCGATGATCACTACAAGAAAATAGAGTAATAATGGTAGGGATGAAATAGTGCCACTAAAATTTACAAGAAAAGATGACATTACCGTTACGACACTACAAGAAAAAAGTTGATAAATTTTTATTAATTTGTAGATAGCGGCACTTATTGTGGTGCCGCAATCTTTTTCAACTTACCGGCATTTCTAAAGTGCCGTTGTCATTTTTTCACCTAACAAAGGCATTTTCTTAGTACCGCTATCTTTTCCCATATCAACACTTACTAAAATACCGTATTATTTATTTAAAAAAACCAACGGCATTTGATGTTAGAAAACATCACTTGAACATAAAAAAGATCATGAAGTTTGGAGTCTCAAACCATTGTTGCATGTCTTTGGTCAGTAGAACTTTTGGGTCTATTTCTACAGTTGTCATAGAAAATGAAGAAAATGCTATTATTCCTACATGAGATAGTTCAAATTGTTATATGATTGTTATTATTGAATTGATATATATACGTTTTAAAGTTATATTAGGTATCTCACTAGTATAAACTTTCTAGAGAAATTGTAAGTTTTTTCATTGAGATAGCTACCATAGGTTTGGCGTGAACATGATCCAGTAGCTCTTTTCCTTCTTCAATGACAGATCTTCCCACATAGTTAATTTAACTTGATCTTATCTTCGTTAGGAGAATTTCTAAATTATATTTAATAAAAGTGTAATATATATTGTAAAGAGTAGAAGAACAGCTTCTTTGAGTGGATGCAATCTTTCTCAAGTTCATTATTTTGTGTCATGGAAGTACAATTTTGTAAGTAACAAGAGTCGATCTCTCCTGGAAGTAACGACATGAGATGATGGTATATGCTTGACCCTGGACTCTGAACGTATAAACACCTTTACGTGAACTAGTACAGTAAATAATACTGTAATCTAGGAATGTAGCGTACCTATAACGACAACAAAAGGAAACTGAACACATCTTCATATCCTCCTTTTGTCTTCTTCCTTTCATTAACAACCATCTATTGAGCCTCTACAATCACAGTCCCTGCTTCAGTGGATGGAGTCCGGGTCGCAGATTCGCAGAGGTGCAGCTGAGGAATCGCAGAGCCAAGTGGACTGAGCATCGACGTGTAGTGGACGGAGTCGGGGTTGCTGGATCCGAATTCGCAGAGGATTCACAGAGGCAGACGCAACAGAGGAGTTGCAAGTGAATCGGCTTGATTGAACCTTTTTTTTTTTTGAGAAATGCTATGTCATGCGACTATGGCATGCGAATAGCTAACGAAAGTGACCATAATGAATGTCAGCTAAACTACTGGATCTCTTTTTATTAAGTATTTAATTATTTATTTGATTTTCCAATTATACCCCCATTTATTTGTGTCAAATTTTCAGAATATCAAGTCTTCGATTTTATTTTAGATTTAAAAAAAAGAAAAAAAAAAGTAGCGACTCTACTCACAACAATAATAAAGTAGATTAAAATTACAAAGAAGAGAATTGTAATTTTCTTAGAATGCAAAATAGAGGTATAACAATGTCTTTTATTCATATATATTTTGTATAGTATTTGAATTTTGTCATAATTTTCATATAGTATATTTAGATTCAATTCTCTTTTCTTTATCGATATTTTTTTCGTTCGGTTTGATTGTTGTATAGCTTAATTATTATTGTATGTGCTCATTTATCTTAATGGCAAGCTCAACCTTTCTTAACAACAAACTTTATTCAAACATATATCATAAACTAATTATTACTTTGTTTAGTCAATTGGTAGCGTATCATGCCATCTTCTTTCTAGGGTTTAGTTTTAGAACATAAAAGCACCAATAAAACAGAATTACACACACCTAGCCTAGTGACCAAAAAAATTATTTTCATCTATTTTTATTTACACTAATTAGAAGAATAATATATACTGCGCAAATGATCTACAATATACGTACATGATGTTGCAGAATCAAGTGGTAATTATTTGAAAATGTTTTCTCCTAGCTATCATGATATTACGTAGGCCAATTTTTTTGTGTGATGCTACGCTAACACAATTAAAAGTTTTTATGTTATAAATACTAATATTTTTTTTTTTATATACTAGTGCTACTAGAATATAAAACATAGTTGAATACGTTATCGGATGTGCACAACTGCACATACCGTGGCAAAATAATATATGTCTTGTCATTAAGTAACACTATTTCTTTTTTTTATCAATACGTATTCCTAAATAATCAAATGATATATCGAAGAATGAAGAATAAACGATGCGGTAAAATATATTTCGTACTCAGTTATTACACAAAAATAAAAAAAAATTGAGTCAGACTCATCAAATGATGGATATACGCATGATTCGGGCTCGGTCTTAATTTTTCGGACCTCATACACGCGCAAGACCCTTTACGATTCCCCAATTTCGAGCTAACCGGGGGAAACCGGGCAAGTCGCGAACTTGCCCGACATCCCCGGGGGGCTTACCCGGAAAATTCCGGGTAAGCCTAGGCTTACCCGGAATTCCGGGTAAGCTCAACACCCGGGGGGTGTCGCGTACACCCCCCATTTTGTCCCGAACGTATAGGAGACTCGATCTTTAACTAACTCCTATGTGTCCGAGACCTATGTTTCTAAGGCGCGCGCGTCCCGCTCGTGACAGCCGCCTGAGACGCGCGTCAGAGTCCTTTTCCCAAAGCTCTCCCCTGCATCCCGGTTCACATTTCCACATCGAACCGGGTCAAAACCGGTTTACGGTCCAAGGTTGCCTATAAATAGCCACCTTGGGGGTAAACATTTTCAAGTCATTCAAAAAGTCACTTTGGGTGAGAATGGGAAAAGCTCTGACCTCTCTCTAGAAAACCCACTCTTTCTCTCTCTAGAATTCGACTAATGTTGATCGTCGGAGCGAGCGCACCAAGCACCCCCCCCTCTCCATGGGGACTGCCTGGTAATGCTCCTCGCGCAGGTGCAGACAGACGATCTTCCAGAGAGCCCAAAGGACTAGACAGACGATCTTCCAGAGAGCCCAAAGGGCTTACCGCCGATCAGAAGACGAAGCTAAAGCCCGCACGCGACTTTAGGACGGACTTGGCTCGCACCCAACCCGAAGACTTCGACGGGCGATTCCGCGGGCAACCCGCGATAACCCGGTCGAAACACTTGGCGCCGTCTGCGGGCTTCGAACAAGAAAGCCTGCGTTACTCAAACGAACAAGCAAGATGGAAAACACATACACCATACACGGAGGCTTCAGTGCAGGGGGCGAAACCTCTTACGCAAGAGAGAGGTACGCCGCCGGGAAAAGTGAAAAACCACAGGAGCCAGACGGGGAAGACACAATCATGGAGGACGTCATTGGCTTCTCAACCAAAGACAGAGAACACAAAACCTTCCCCCACAACGACGCCTTAGTCATTCAAATGACTATTGATGACATGGAAGTGAAGCGAATTCTGGTAGACGGAGGCTCCGCCCCAAACCTGCTAACAAAAGGCATTGTCTTAGCACTTGGAAGAAAGAAGGCCATACAAACAATGAACTCACCTCTAGTGGGATTCATGGGAGATGCTAGGTACCCGCTGGGCACCATTACCCTTCCAGTAACTTTGGGCGAAGGAGAGAGACGTCTGAGTATCGATGTACTATTCATAGTAGTCGAAAAGCTAAACGCCTACAATGGCATTCTCGGATACGCGACCATGAACGAATGGAGAATGGTGCCTTCAACGGCCCACCTGAAGATCAAGTTCCCAACCATTGCAGGTGTGGGAGAAGTTAGAGGAAACCAACAAGTAGCAAGAGAATGCCACAATGTCGCGCTACAACAAAACCTAAGGGGAAACATGCCAGTAGTACCCACCCTCGACGAAGACCCAAGAGATGACTACGGGAGGCCTACAGCGATGGACGAACTCCGTGAATTCAAAATCGATGAACCAGAAAGAATAGTGCCTGTAGGAGCATCATTATCAGAAGACGAAGTGATTGAAATCACAGCGCTCCTAACAGAATACAAAGACTTATTCGCATGGTCCCCAAAGGACATGCCAGGAATAAGCCCAGATGTCATTTGCCATAAACTCAACATCAACAAAGATGTTCGAGTAGTGAAACAAAAGCTAAGGTCGATAGGAGGGGACAAGAAGTTGGCCATTCGCGAGGAAGTTAGCAGACTGCTTGATGCAGGTTTCATTGAAGAATCCAAGTATCAAACTTGGGTAGCCAACCCTGTAGTTGTTCCTAAGCCAAATGGCAAGTCAAGAATGTGCATCGACTACAGAGACCTCAACAATGCATGCCCAAAAGATTCATATCCGCTACCACGAATCGATCAATTGGTAGATGCAACTGCGGGCCATGAACTGATGACAGTTATGGATGCATACACAGGATACAACCAAATCCCAATGTTTTGGCAGGACGCCCCACATACGGCATTCTACGCTGACAGCGAAATTTATAACTACAAAGTTATGCCTTTCGGGTTAATCAATGCGGGGGCAACCTATCAAAGAATGGTCAATCTCATTTTCGGAGATCTAATTGGCGACAAAATGGAGGCGTACGTGGATGATATGGTCGTAAAATCCAAGAAAAGAAAAAACCACGCAGATGACCTACGCATAATCTTCGAGAGAATGCGAAAGTACCAAATAAGACTAAACCCCGCAAAATGCGCTTTCGGGGTACGGTCAGGCAAAATACTTGGATTTATGGTGAGCGAAAGGGGCATTGAAGCAAACCCTGAGAAAGTAAAGGCAATTGAAGAAATGGCCTCTCCAACAAAGCACAAAGAAGTACAACAACTCAACGGGCGCCTCGCAGCCCTGAACAGATTCCTGGCCAAAATCGGAGACAGAGCCCTCCCTTTCTTCGAAGTATTACGCGCAAACAAGAAATTCGAATGGACAAATATCTGTGAAGAAGCCTTCCAACAACTCAAACAACACCTGAAGACGCTTCCAAGACTAGCAAAGCCACTTCAAGGGGAGCCTCTTTTTCTCTACATATCAACTAGTAACACGGCAGTCAGCTCTGTGCTAATAAAGGAAAAAGGAGGAGCGCAACTCCCGGTCTATTACGTGAGCAAAACACTGGCCAAGTATGAAGTCAATTACGTACCAATTGAGAAGCACTTGTACGCGCTTGTGATAGCCGCACGCAAGCTAAGGCCTTACTTCCACGCGCATGAAATAACGGTCCTCACAAACCAGCCTTTGAAGCACATCCTAGCCAAACCAAACATGTCAGGGAGATTGACGAAGTGGTCTGTAGAGTTAAGTGAATTCCGCATTCATTTCGCTCCACGGACAGCCATCAAAGGGCAGGCCTTGGCAGACTTCATAGCAGAGTTCACAGGAATCGAGCCCGAGCCACAAATTGAAGTCCAAACAAATGTCCCACCCACAGAAGTTTGGGAAATGTACACGGACGGATCATCCAACACCGGAGGCGCGGGGGCAGGATTACTACTAATCCCACCCGACGGCTCAGACCCCTTGAAGTACGCTTTGAACTTGACATTCAGAGCGACGAACAATGAGGCAGAATATGAGGCACTGATAACAGGCCTCAGGATAGCCAAAGGAGTTGGGGTTGAACACTTACGAGTAAAGTGTGATTCACAACTGGTTGTCAACCAGGTCAAAGGAGAGTACACTGCAAAGTCTGAAAACATGCAGAAATACTTGACACAAGCAAAGGAGTTGGTAGAAAGTTTCAAAACTTTCGACATAACTTCCGTCCCACGAGAAGAAAACCAGGAGGCCGATGCTCTAAGCAAGTATGCCCAAAACAATGAACAAGGCAAAGAAACACACTTTGTGGAAAACAGGATAATATCCGTCATAGACCAATTCGAAGTAATGGCCATTGACGAGGAGGAAACTTGGATGACACCAATCCAAGCATACCTCGCAGGAGGAACCCTACCGCGAGACAAAACTCAAGCAAGCAAGATCGAAAGGGTAGCCGTAAACTACGCCTTGATCGAGGGACAGCTCTACAGAAAGGGTTATTCTACACCCTACCTAAAGTGTATCACAAGCACAGAAGGAACAACGGTACTAGAAGAACTCCATGGAGGAATGTCTGCCTCTCACGAAGGAGCTCGCGCGTTGATCCGCAAAGCATTGAACTTGGGCTACTATTGGCCAACAATGAGAGCTCAAGCAACAAACATGGTGGCAGAATGCGAAGCATGCCAGCTATATTCAAGGAACATCACAGCTCCAGCAGCAGAATTAAGTCCAATTGCAAGCACATGGCCATTCGCACAATGGGGCATTGACTTGATAGGTCCACTCCCAAAATCAAAGGGCCAAGCAAAATTCATAGTCGTCGCAATCGACTACTTCTCAAAGTGGATTGAGGCTAAGCCACTAGCGCGCATCACAGACACACAAATCATGGACTTCATCCGAAACTACATAGTGGCTCGCTATGGTGTCCCGAAGATACTCATTAGCGACAATGGTGCCCAATTCAGAAGTGGAAATATGCATAATTTCTGCCAACGTCTCAAGATAGACCACCGTTTTGCATCAGTGCACCACGTACAGACAAACGGCCAGGTCGAGTCAGCAAACAAGATAGTCCTGGATGGACTAAAGAAGAGAGTCCATGCTCTGAAAGGAGGTTGGGTGGACCAGCTAAGCAGTGTTTTATGGGCTGTGCGCACAACACCCAAAGAATCAACAGGTGAAACACCCTTCAGCCTAGTCTATGGAACCGAGGCAGTGGCACCTGTCGAAATCGCCGTCTCTTCATACAGAACGACGCATTTTGACCCCCAAGCCAATGAGGAAGAAAGACGCCTCGACCTTCAGTTAACAGACGAACAAAGATGGAAATCAGAACAAGTTCAAGCAAAGATGCGCCTAGCCACATCCAGATACTACAACAGAAGGTCAAGGCGCGACAATTCCACGTGGGAGAAATGGTCTGGAGAAGAAACGAATTCTCACACTTGGACCAAATCAACAAGATGTCCCCCAAGTGGGAAGGCCCCTACAAGATAGTAGCGGTTCCATACATTAATGCATACCGCATCCAAGATGTTGACGGGAACGAATTGCCTAACACTTTCAGTGGGGGACATTTGAAGAAGTTCCATGCATAAACAAGAAAGGAAACCATAAAACTAAAAGCCGTCGTATCAAGCTCTTTAGTACTCATTACTTCAAAAGAAGGAGATGTGTAACTCCATACTAGCGTATCAAATGAAGTTATATCTAACAAAATTAATGTCTCTTGTAGGCACACTATTAACCCACGATACAACGCCTACGCTTACAACCAAGGCATCAAAACAACAACAGTGACAACAAGCCAACCTATACAAGGCTCATCACTACAAACCAAAACAAAGGACGTTCGACGCATACAAGGAGTTGGAATATCTTCATCAAGAATGTGAACGTACTAATCTATTCACATCCTTGCAAAAAGTCGGGGGATAAGCGGATCATTAGGAATCCTCCCTCGCAAACAAAGGCAAGTGTCGGACGTACTAATCTATCCACACTTCGTCACAATACAAGGATGTGAACGTACTAATCTATTCACATCCTTGCAAAAAGTCGGGGGATAAGCGGATCATTAGGAATCCTCCCTCGCAAACAAAGGCAAGTGTCGGACGTACTAATCTATCCACACTTCGTCACAATACAAGGATGTGAACGTACTAATCTATTCACATCCTTGCAAAAAGTCGGGGGATAAGGGATCATTAGGAATCCTCCCTCGCAAACAAAGGCAAGTGTCGGACGTACTAATCTATCCACACTTCGTCACAATACAAGGATGTGAACGTACTAATCTATTCACATCCTTGCAAAAAGTCGGGGGATAAGCGGATCATTAGGAATCTTCCCTCGCAAACAAAGGCAAGTGTCGGACGTACTAATCTATCCACACTTCGCCACAATACAAGGATGTGAACGTACTAATCTATTCACATCCTTGCAAAAAGTCGGGGGATAAGCGGATCATTAGGAATCCTCCCTCGCAAACAAAGGCAAGTGTCGGACGTACTAATCTATCCACACTTCGTCACAATACAAGGATGTGAACGTACTAATCTATTCACATCCTTGCAAAAAGTCGGGGGATAAGCGGATCATTAGGAATCTTCCCTCGCAAACAAAGGCAAGTGTCGGACGTACTAATCTATCCACACTTCGCCACAATACAAGGATGTGAACGTACTAATCTATTCACATCCTTGCAAAAAGTCGGGGGATAAGCGGATCATTAGGAATCCTCCCTCGCAAACAAATGCAAGTGTCGGACGTACTAATCTATCCACACTTCGCCACAATACAAGGATGTGAACGTACTAATCTATTCACATCCTTGCAAAAAATCGGGGGACAAGCGAATCATTAGGAATCCTCCCTCGCAAACAAATGCAAGGGTAGGACGTACTAATCCATCCGCACTTTACTATCCTATGTTATAACTAAAATAACAAGGAGAAATTCAGTTATCACATCTATATAATGCATTCATGTCAAGCATATATATATAAGATCACACAGGTCTACGATAGCAAATCCAAACATCAAACGACAGGCAAGCCCTAAACAAGTCCTTCGCCAAAATACTACGCATGCAAGGGAACAAACAAACACAAAAAGGGTCCATATTGACCTAGTCAAGGAGATGGCGCACATCAACATCGCAGTCCTCAGTCGCAAAGGGATCACATGCAGGGGTATCACCAAAGATATCAGCATCCCGCTCAAAGCTAAACATCGGCTCACCATCTGCACTAATGGTGTCCTCCACCTGAAGAGTGGAAGCCCCCCCCCCCCCCCCCCCCCAAATCACTCAAACCAATCACACCAGGAGTATCCAATTTCTCAAAGGGAAAATGGGGGGCAAGACGAAGCATTAGGGGAACGAAGTCATCAAGAAACTCCTTCTTCAAAGACTCATAACTCGCCTGAACGGCGGAAAGGAAAGGCTCACTCTGAGGATACCGCTTAAAAGCGCCGGCCTTGCCTTCCGAAATGCCGTCCTCCCTCGCCTTTTGCAACTCGGCAGCCCGCACCCCCTCCCGAAGGGCCATCCGACCTTTCACAGCAGACAGCTGATCTCGGATCTCAGCAACACGAGCCTGACTCGAGGCAAGCGCTTCAGAGAGTATGAGAAGCTCACCAGCGTGGCCTTTCGCATCCTCAGTCAAAGAGACTTGCTCTTTAACTAACTCCTCATGGCTCTCCAGAAGCTGATCTTTCTCATCAGATAGCTCGATGACAAAAGATGATAAGTTGGCAATATCAGCATTAACCTGCATCAAAAAGAGTATAACTATCAAAACAAGCGCAACAATGAACGAATCAATTCCAAGAAGAATAAACATTCACCGGAGCGAAGACCCCGATATTCTCCTCCACAAAGGCGCGCGCACTAGCAGAATTTGGAGGGCACTCCTTCCGATCTGCAGGAGGAACAGACCTCTGCACCACCCGAACGCCAACTTCAGGAATGCTCAAAGACGCATCCTTAGGAAAACGAAGGCGCGTACCCGAATAGGGCACCCACACACCATCTGTGACGTCGCGTTCAAAGCGACGAACAAGATCACTTCTGCGAAGCGAAGGAAGTGGAGGGATATCTGCAAAGCACAAACATAAGCAACCATACAAGCAAAATATGCTAAGTACATAAAAAGAGATTTCGCACACCTGAAACAGGGAGAACCTCCTCTGCTGTCATAGGCATCGACTCGGGGACAGGAGGGACGCGCTCACCAACATGCTTCCTCCTGTCACGTGAAGACATACGTGAACCGGGAGGGACCTCGTCCGCCGTCCCATGCCTCGGCCCGGGGGCAGGAGGGACGCGCTCGGCAACTTGCTTCCTCTTATCTCGAGAAGGCAAGACAGACGTCCCCTCAACTCTCGAGCGCTTGGGATCACCCGAGGCACGCGCCGCAACATCGGTCCTCTTAGTGGAGGGACGCCGAGAAGAGTCAGTAACGGGTTCCGCCCGCTCCCTCTCAGCAGACACACGACCTACAAACAGGGAAAAGAAAACATCGGAGCTACAGACAGAATACAGCCGAGAACGATAAAAAGGGAGAAGTACTTTACCCATAGGTCCTTTTCCTCGCCCATGACGAGACCCGTCAGCAGGGGCCGGAGTAGCAACAGGGAGCCCTCGCGCAGCATCAGTCTGCAAGGCCGGCTGCTTGTTAAGAAACCAACCTACAGGATAACACAAGACAAGGTTATAAAAATTCGAAAGCATACCAAGACACCCTGGGAAGAAGATACGATGATGCCTGCGGCAAGCAACTCCTCTTCAGAACCCTGAGTCAAAGGGACTATAACCCCCGCCTGATTGTCGCGAAAGATCTCGCGAAAGGCCTTCTCATCCTGAGGTGTATACTCGGATAAGGAAGGAACAGGGTCACGCTCCAGGACATGACACGTCTCCCACTTAGTCCCGACGTCGCTCACAAAGAAATAATGATTTTGCCATTCCTGGGAGCGAGGATAAGGGGTGGCGAACCGCCCGCTCGGCTTCCACTTGGCGCCCCCAAGGTCAAATGAGGAAAGACAAGGCCACCGACTGCAGAAGGTGGACAACCCCGATTTGTCTCGTCGCTCCAGGCGGTAGAAGGTCCGGAAGAGAATCAAGGAATAAGCCCATGAGTGCTTGTGACACTGAATGCGAAAACAGGTCCACGCGTGAAAAGCAGCAGGGGAGAGATTAAGGGGCGAGATGCGGAAGTGGCGACACAAGCGGACAAGATCCTTGCAGTAAGGAAAACGCAAACCCTCCTCTATCTGCCCCGTGTAAACTACATCTAGGTCCACAGGAGGGACGGTAACTGAGCCAACCTCGACATCTTTGCACACGTCAAACAGGAAGAATGCTTCAGAAAGAGGACAGACCCCCGACTTATCTACGCTCTCCACAAACTCCTCAGTCGTGATGCGATTGGGAGGATAGGTTTGAGTCATCGCAATGGCTTCATGGCTAGCACCTGTCCCGGGAAAATCGAGTCGAAGTAAAAGGGGGGTGTCCTCGCTTATCTCCAAACCATCATAAGAAAAGTAATATGTGCAAAGAAAGGGATCGGGAGACTCACTCATTTCAGCAGTTCGGGAGTGACAGTTTCTGAGGAAATTCCTAAGTATCAAAGTCGCGTGCCTGCAAGCCCGTCAACCAAGCCCTGCAAAAACCATACACGACTCAATCAAAAACCAAGACAACACATCAACCACATTCATCAAAGTCCTTTGCAAGGACATCCAACCCAACAGACCAACTGTCCGCGAGCAAACAGCTAGGGACCCTCCCGCTCGGGAGTCAAAAATCCTTACGCTCATCAAAGGCCTAGGCCACCTACTAATCAAACTTTCATACATTTGTACAATATGACACAGGTATTCAAGCGCTCTACAAAGCGACAAGTTCGAGAGCTAAAGAAATTAAAGACATGCAAAGTTGGTTATAATTACCAAAATGCCATCCGACCACATTTCGATCAAATTTTATCCCCAAAACGGCTCAAGGCTCCGGGGGCACATACAAGCAGTTCGAATGCACTTAAGCAAGCCCATTACGTGTAACAGGGAGACTTATCCCTCCCCGAGCAATCCGAAGAACACTCGGGTCAACTAAGCCACTAATGAACGCGAACTACCAAACAATCATCTAAACTCCGGGGGCATGGCTATCCACTCACAAACAATCAAGGGGGCATTATCACAATAGGGGACATCATATCAAGACACCCATATCAAGATACAAAGAGTCGAACTTTTCGCTCCAATAAGTCCGATTTTGAACCTCCACGATTCCCTCTCGGTTGGTCGGAACCTAGGGACCTCTTCACAAAGGGAGTTCACTATCCTTAACTCTATCTATCTACATTTAGAGCTTAGCCAAAAACAAATTTTGAAAATCAAGCCAAAGTTTCACTTAGGCATTTCATCAAACACCTACCATGCACCTTATTGAAATTCAAATGTGCAGCCCTAAAGGTCTAATTAACATCAAGAAAAGGGAGGAGAGGACGTTACCAATCGATCCTCGACAAGAAGGACTCGAAACCGGGTCGAATCGAGCTCGAAATCAACCCGCGAAAGGTGCAGCCGCCGCCCGCTACCGCCGCCGCTCCCGCCGCTGTCGCCGCCGCCTCGCCGCCGCTGGGCCGCCCTGACCTCGCCGGTGGTGCTCCTGGTGGTGGCCGGCCGAAATGGGGTCTCACTAGCACCCTAAAGTGAATTCCTAAAATCACTACCTTAGCCCCTCCAAAACTCTCACCACAACCAATTCAAATGTTGATAGTTTTATAAACTATCATGAAGGAGGTGGACTACACAACATAGTAAGTACCATACATCCAAGAGGTATACTCTCATCTACCCTTCATTTTTAAAATTGTTGATAGCTTGGGTTTTCACCATTAAATGACTTAGCTAAATTTAACTAAGTCATTTCAAATGGTTTCAACTTTTTGAAAACACTATGTTTATGATTTTTCGTATTACGCCCGTTACATGTGATTTTCCAAACCCGGCATTGCATCATTCACTAAAACCGTCGCCTCGCCGTCAAGACAGCCGTCTCGGACGACGGGCTCCCGGAAACCATCATACTGCATGAAAAACGTTTTGCCAAAATTTTCATGAGTTATTATCATTTTGGTACAATTAGTCGTGACAAAAGCATTCCATGTTTATTTGATCCCCTTGCAAACCCGAAAGATTTCATGTGCGCTCGCGCCCTAATTCTCCAAACAATCACGTTTTCCATATTACTTGTAGTCCGTTGTGCTACTAACCCTTTGCGCAGTTGTCAAGAGTGACCACCTCAAAAAACTAAGACATGGAATTCGCCTGAGCAGCGCGTATCCACCCTTGGTAGGTCAAAACTCAAGGTGAGCAGACGACCCGGATCATGCGTATACCCTATCTTAGAATAGAGTTAAACAAAGGTCAAGCCGTTATTTAACTCGGGGGCAAGTGATGGATATACGCATGATTCGGGCTCGGTCTTAATTTTTCGGACCTCATACACGCGCAAGACCCTCTAGCTTACCCGGAATTTTCCGGGTAAGCCCCCCGGGGATGTCGGGCAAGTTCGCGACTTGCCCGGTTTCCCCCGGTTAGCTCGAAATTGGGGAATCGTAAAGGGTCTTGCGCGTGTATGAGGTCCGAAAAATTAAGACCGAGCCCGAATCATGCGTATATCCATCACTACACATAGGAGTTAGTTAAAGATCGAGTCTCCTATACGTTCGGGACAAAATGGGGGGTGTACGCGACACCCCCCGGGTGTTGAGCTTACCCGGAATTCCGGGTAAGCTGGGGCTTACCCGGAAATTCCGGGTAGGCTTAGCTTACCCGGAATTTTCCGGGTAAGCCCCCCGGGGATGTCGGGCAAGTTCGCGGAATTATTCTAGGATGTCGGAGCTTGAGTTAGGGTGAGTCGAGCCGAGCTCGAACTATTCTAGTATGGCACCGAGCTTGAGCTTGAAAAAATTAGGCTCGGTCGAGTTAGAACTCGAGTAAAATGAATTGAGTTGAGCTTGCCATATACTCGGCTCGATTACACTCCTAGGTACAACCGTTAGGTGGTCTGACGGACAGTCTAGTTCTAATAACATTGAATGTGAATATGAATGGTATTGGATAAAAAATTCATTTGGGAGCTCTCCAACAAAATTGGGAGCTTCGATTGGGAGCTCTCCAACAAAATTGTAGTCCAGGGTACTTTAATATTAAAGTATTGTTTTCTTGATATATCACTAATTGTCCACATGAGAGCCACTTTCATATTAAAGTATTGTTTTCTTGATATATCATAAGTTTCTACCCCAACACTCCATAACATTTTCAATTCATCTATCAAAGGTCTTAAAAACACATCCAACTCCTTAACTGGACTATTTGGACCTGGGATGACTAAACTCATGAACATGTATGGACTTTTCATGCACAACCATGGGGGTAAATTATACACAGCAATAATTACTGGCCAACAACTATATTGCTTCCCGTATTGTCCAAAAGGGTTGAATCCATCCGTGCATAAACCAATTCTGATGTTTCTTGAATCAGATGCGAATGAAGGATGAATTCGGTCAAAGTGTTTCTATGCCTCACCATCTGAAGGGTGTGCCATATGACCCTCTTGACTATGGTGAGAAGCATGCCATGTCATGTGTTTAGCTGTTTTTTCGGACATGTAAAGACGCTGAAGTCTTGGGGTTAATGGTAAATAACGCAGTATTTTGTAGGGAACGCCCTTCTTCTTACCATTTTTTGTTGATTTTTCTGACTTAAACCGATCATGTCCACACACAGAACATTTGACCTTGTGCACATCATCTTTATAGAACAACATGCAATTATTAAAACAAACATCAATCTTTTCATATTTAAGCCCTAGCTTTTTCATCATTTTCTTCGTCTCATAAAAGCTGCTAGGTAACCTATCATTTTCAGGAAGCATGTCCTTCACAGTAGATAGAAGTCTATCAAAGCCTTTATCACTCATATTACATTCCGACTTCAAATTCAATAACTGTGACATGGCTGATAACTTGGTATGCTTCTTACAACCCTCCCAAATTGGTTCATCAGCATCATTCAGCAGAGAATAGAAATTAGATGTCTCAGGATTAGGCTCATCAATTGTTGAATCATTATCAAACTCTGGACTAAATGCTTGCATCACCATTTGTCTATATGGATTACTGGATTCTGTACTTAAAGGTGTTTCTGTACTAATTGGCTCTCCATGCGAAACCCAGTGATCATAATCCTCAAGAAACCCTTGTTCATAAAGGTGTTTACGAACAATATCTCGGTTATGATGGCGTAAGTTTTTACAAAGGCGGCAAGGACACTTAATCTGATTTTCACTAACAAAGGAAGGGTTTGAAAAAGCAAAATCAAGGAAATACTCCACCCCTCTTTCAAACTCAACAGTGAAACCAGTTTCATCATACCGACGTTTCATCCAACTACGATCCATAGCTACACACAGCTGTATGATAGAAGGTACCTCACAGGAGAGTGGTATGCAGCAGAGGAAGAACACCCATGAAGAAGATCACGAATCAGTGAATACTTTTCCTGCAAACATTTAAACCATGGCTGATTATCAAACACTATAACAGATTTTCAGCAGTTTGAAAAAGGAAAAAACACTTTGCTTGATTTTCAGCAGTTTAAACCATCGCTGATTCTTCAGCAGATATGTTCGTCATTCTAGATCTTGATTCCATAAAATTCAATTTGAAAAAACAATGCCCAATTTCCCTAATTTGGGGACCAACAAACACCCATTCGATCTAATTATGATACCTCCAGATTAACTGAGAACTAAACTTACCCTGATAAGAATTCGTCATAATGAGAAGATTGAACGAATTGAAGGACGATTCGAATTGAAGGACGATTCGAATTGAAGGACGATTGATCGAGAAGAACGAATTGAACGGAACACTTGTGAGCAACGAATGAACGGGAAGCTTGACCAGGAGCCGTGTTCTTCGCTTTGTTCTCGCAGTTTCAGAAGCCGCGTTCTGTTTTCAAAAGTCGACTCTTTTCTCTCCTCCACCTTTACTCTCCTCCGCCTTTACTCTTTTGTTTTATTTTTTATTAAATATTGTTTTTTAGGGAATATCCCTCACAAAAAAAAATAACTTTTGTGAGGAATCTAAATCCCTCACAAAAGTTCCTCTTAGCTAGGGTTATTATTTACAGATTTATCGTCAAAAAATTATTTACGGAATACCTAATAAAATACCTTAATTATCCCTTAGAAATTTTACGTTACAAATCACTCAGTATTTTATTTAGGAAAATTAAAATTGTAAGGGAATATCCCTTAAAAAAGTTTCCCTAATTAAACCCTTATAAATTCCTTACAAAACAGACTAAATTTTGAGGGAGCAAATCCCTCAGAAAATATCTGTCACAAATGGCCGATTTTCTTGTAGTGGTTGTTCCCAAAGCTCCCAGTAGAGGTTCTGATGGAGCCTTCTGTGGCAATGATCCGGACCAAAAGCCTCGTAGTAGGAGTTTTCTAACCCAACTTGATACACATGGTAATCAATCAGAGGCTCCGTTGGAGCTTCAAACAACTCCAATTAGAGCCACAAAGCACTGATTTGGTGCAATTTGGCCCGATCAGAGAGCTGGGGCACTGTTAGATCACGATTGGAACTCCGGCACGTTCTTGACGGAAGTCTGAACTCCTTTGCTCCAAGTAATCCTGCAAAAAGTGATAAACCGGGCGGTGACCCAGAATCTCTCTCCGATGCTTAAATGAGTATCTCGATGTAGGCAAGTATGTATGAGAGTATGAGTGTCAGTGTCCGTTCTGAGGTAATTCCTTCCTTTATATAGGGGAGGAGTTACCCCAGTTACCTGTTGAGATAACTGTCAGGGGCAGTTAGCCCACGTTCCATTTATCTCGGCCACTTGCCCACGCTCCGTCTTTTCAGGCCACTTCCCCACTACGCTGATAGTGGGCGTGTTTCTCGGCCTCATCCTCTGGTGGCAAGTCCCGACGGATATCGGGGACTCCAGAGTTATCTCCTTTGGTCACCGCTCGGGGCCCCTCGTCATCGGGACAGGGCCAACATCCTCAGGGATTCAACATCGGGGCCTACTCAAAGGCATTCCATCGGGAGCGTCCAGCTCATATATCGGGACCGACCTTGTCGGGACCCCTCATATTGGTCCTCTAGGCCTCTTTTGGAGCCCAGTGGGCCTACTCACCGTTTACTCGTTGTTAATGGGCCTAACGGCTATATCGAAACCCATCATTTGCCCCCAAGACATGAGGGACTTACAGTTCGTCGTGTCTTCCAACTCCGGACCTCCCGATATTGGCATCGGAGGCTTTTAACTTTACAAAAAATCTTCTGACGCGGATCTTCTCACTCTTCCGAGGAGGTGAGCGAAGGTCAAGCCCTGATTCGTCATCGGGGGGTGAGGCAGACCCCGTTGGAGCCAACTCCCGAGGGGCTGCTTCCATCTTCCCCAACACAACAGCATTCGCCGGTTTTGAGCCTAACTCCTGAAGGGACGACTGGGTCTCACGGCGGCTCGGAGGCTCGCACCTCCGATACTCAGGTCGTCCTTCCCCCTCTCCCCTTAGACGGGAGTTTCTATCAGCTCTACACCCCCGACCAAGCGGCGGCTCCCTGGACCCCGATCGAGTCACTGCGAGGGGTCCCGCTCCGTCGGGGCGATGCACCACCGGAACTGGGTCTGGACTTGCTGGCAGGTTCAGTTCCGCCATCTTTAAAGCTTCCGCTCTCCTTGGCTCGGGTGGACATCCACACGGACATTCGCGAAATGGCCATTCGCCGCGTGGAGGTAAGGTTTCCTGTTTTTACACTTAGTATATAAGGCAAAATATTCTCATGTACTAACCTCTTCCTTTCTTTTTCACAGGAAATGGCGGGACCAACACCGCTGTTTCGGGTACATCCTGGCCCTTGAGGAGGCCCTTGAGCAGGAGCGAGCCAAGGCGGCCCCCGAGGTCTTGGCCAAGCTCGAGGAGGATTTGGCTGCCTCCGAATCGTCGAAGAGAAAAATGGTTAAGGAGCAGACCCTCCTTAGCCAGAAGACTCGGGACCTCCAGAAGCGGGTCCACGACTTCGAGCGAATGCTGAAGTAGGAGCAGCAAAAGCTCAAGGAAGAGCAGCAAAAGCACGCGGAGGATCGGGACAAGCTCGTCCTCGAAAAGAAGGCTCTCTACAGGACGCCAAGGCGGGACTGGAGGCTGAGAAAGTCCTTCTCACCAATCGGTCCCAACAGATGGAGCGGGAAATCGCTGAGTTTCCCACCAAGCTGGCTGAGGCTGAGGCCAAGGGTCGGGAAGATTACCGGGGCTCTGTAGTGATTACTCATCGTAATCTAACAATCCCTTTCCTGTCAACTTAAATGTTCAGGTATGCTATCGACACGTGCTTCATACTGCACGTGCCATGTTCGACCATGGGGTCACAACTCGGTTTTTCTAGATAAGAATCCTCGTGATTCTAGCGCGAAAACTTCTTCACCTCGAGCGTGTGATTGATCCCGGGAGCCTTATAAAGAGGCACCCAAAGTATCCTCACGGACTCAGAACTCATATATAAGGTCAAGCTCATTGTTCGCTTCCCGGCGTACGAGCGTAGTGCTGAACAAAAAGGCCCAGTGACCACGTCTTTGGAAACCGGTTGGGTTTGACTAAGGATATGAGCGATGGGGATGGTCGAGTTCTCCTGTAATTCACCGACTCTTGTATTCAATAGGGGGCCACCAACTATATATTAGATGAAGGTTGTGAATACTTGTACGGATACCTGGAGAAGTGTTCCTATGTGGAAACTAGGAAAAATGAGAATTATCAGTTGACCTAGGATACAACGCGACACTATATATAAATGTTGTTTATAACAGGTTGATTGGAGAAAAGGGAATCAATGTTCTGCCGGCGCTACAACACTCCTAACAGATGAGTAGCACGATGCCCGTCGTGTCCGACGGTCGCACGGAAAACATCGTGTGAACTATTCGGAAGCAAGGACGAGATCGAAGGAGTGAAATGTTGATGTAGATTTGGACGACAAACCATTAACAGGCACCCTCCCATTTCGGCGAGTGGGAGCTGTAAGCATATGGTGATGGGAGCCGTAAATGGAAGCCCATTATATGTATATGTTACCTGATTTAATTGGGTACATGTCACATTAGGACATTGGGCCAGACCCAAATCCAATTGACGTGAGAGGCCCAAAATTGGGCATCCCTATACATGTGGCCAACCAAATTAGTGGTGAGGGGTAAAGTGGACTTTTGTCCACTTTACTCCTCCTATATATATGGGGTGTTAGAGATTTTATTAGGGTCAATCATAATTCCTTTTGAGTGGAGATTTAAAAGAAAACCCTTCCCCCATAACTTCACCACATTCGGCCGAACCACACTACACCAAAAGGGTGTGGCAATTTGCCTTCGAGCAAACACTCTGGAGATCTGTCCCTTGCCAAGAATCGATCTGATTCTTTGCTGTGGAGAATATACTACGTAGGGCTTCCTTAACAAGAACCTCTACGGGTGCCGACCGAAGGATCGTGAACCCCCTTCTACAAGGATCTTGGGACTACGGACTACGTTTAAGGTATGTGTGAATCTTCCGCTACGTAATTTCGATTCTAGCATGTACCATGGTTTTAGTATCCGTAGTGATTACTCCCCGTAATCTAACACTTACAACTTACAACAGAATACCTGAATGACGCATATGAAATGCATATTTGAAAGTTAAAATTCTATTCTAAGAAATTCACAACTTACAATAGTTTTACCTGAATAATGCACCTGGAATGCATGTTTTAAAATGAAAATTTCAGCTGGATTTTTTTTTTTTTTTTAAATAATGCAAATGCGTTGCATGCGTGAATTTGAAAGCTCTAAAGCTAAACAAAACTTACAATTTACCTGAAATGTTTTTTATAAAAAATAATGCATACTGAATGCATGCTTAAAAAAAATTAGGTAAAAGGTTTTTAAAAATGATGCATATGCAATTCAAGCTTGAATTTAAAAGCCCTAAGAGCCAAAAATGAATTACGATTTTTTCTAATTTATTTTTTAAAAAATGATGCACATTGAATGCACTAACATAATTTACAGTTTACATGAAAAGTTTTTTCAAAAAATAATGCATATGAAACACATGCTTGAATAAAACATTATGGTAAGAGGTTTTGAAAACAATGCATATGGAATGCATGTTTGAAATTAAAAGTTCTACGACTAAGAATATGTACAGTCTATCAACAAATTATTTTTTCTAAAACAATGCATATGAGATGCACATGAGATGCATACTTGAAATGAAAGTTCTACAGTTAAGAAAATTTACAAGTTACCTGAATTTTTTTTTTTAAGAGGAAAAAAAAAAATCAATGCACCTTTGTTGCTCAAAATTAAAAATTCAGGTGAAAAGTTTAATTTTTTTAAAGAATGCATATGAGATGCACAAAAATAAATACAAGATGCAAACTTAAAAATTAAATTTCTACAACTAAGAAAAATTACAATTTACCTGAATTATTTTTTTCCGAAAATAATGCGTCTGAAACACATGTTTAAAATGAAAAAAAATCAGGTTAGATATTTTTTTTAAAAAAAAACGATGCATACGAAATGCATGTTTGAAAAGAAAATTTCTACAACTAAATGACTAACTACTTAACTGAAATTTTTTTTTTGTTTTTTTAAAAATGCAGTGAGATGAATGCATGAGAAATAAAGTTACACAGTTAGAAAAACTTACAGTTTATCTGATAACCTCTTTACAAAAAAATAAACAAAACGGATAAAACACTACATTTTAGTGGGAGTAAAAAATGTGTGACTTTGCTCTACAAGGTATGTTCCACTGATAGGCTCCCGACAATGTATTTTTCTCTCCCCATCATAGGGATCACAGGACCTTTCCAAGCGAGTGGATTTTTCGGAGTCTTATCGGCGCCCATCCGCTCCAGTCGTACCATACTAAACCTTCGGGGTTCCTAGTCACCCTAGGTTTTAGGTGTTTTGAAGATTATTGTGTGCAAGTTTATACAATACCACAATAAAAGAAAATTAGTCAGTTATAACATAAAAATAAACACCACACCTGAAATCACAAAAAAAAAAAAAAACAAGTTAGATCAAAATAAAACTAAAAATTACAAAACTCAAACATGGAAAAAGGTGAACAAACTGAGCCCGAACCCTCTAAAATTTCCTCAGCAGAGTCGCCAAATTGTCAGACCTAAAATAAGACCCAATGCGAAGTTACGTTTTGAAAACGCAGATTTTGAAAGAGTCGCCACTAATTAATTAAGGCTAAATACAATCATAAATTACCTAAGTGAATAACGAATTAAACACCTAGGCATAAAATCGGTCTACGATTAGAAATTCGAGTTCGAGGGTTTTATTACGAATTTTAAAAAAATATTTTTTAATTACACCCTTTCGGTACTCAATTCACTTAATATGCAAATTACATTCTTTTATTTATTTTCCCAAATTTTAGATTAAAAATATAAACTAAACAAATCGAACAAAAAAAAAAAAGGATTTACGAGTGTTAAAATAGAATGATATCTAAATCAATGAATAGAATATTTTAATGCATCATTATACAAAAAATAACTAATCAATTCTGACATTACCTTTCAAGACATGGTTGGCTACTGCGAAGTAAGACAAATAAAGAGTTAGTTTAGTATATAATAAAGTAAATTAAAATTGAACCAACTAAAATAATTAGATATCATTTCAGATTGGAAACGTAATCGTCTTCTACATTATCCTCAAAATTTTCGGAGGGAAGCGGTGGCGATGACTGGGTAGAGAGTGGAGGGGGCGATCGACCGGTGCTGCGACGTAGTGGAGGTCAGGCGTGGTCGAAGGTGGTGGTGCGAGCGGCGATGAGGAATCCAACCGAAGGCCCAAAAACGGAACCAATATGGGTTTCTAGTCTGGAACAGACAGCCGGGTGGTGGAACGTGGCAAAATCCTGGTCCACCCCTTCCTATAGAATTGCAAGAGAAGAATCTACACACGAAGACCGGAGCTTGAACAACAATATATGGATTTTAAATGACCTCTAACATTGACTTAGCAATAAAAGTAGGTAGATACACTGATAATTCGTCTCCTAGGAAGTAGGGGAGCCAAATCATCCACTAAATAATAAATATATATCACATATATAATAGAGGGAAGGGACCAACCGTACCCATTGGTACTTGGTGGTAAGGGAGGGTTATTATATATTGATTATGTAAGAACTACTATTCTTTGCTAGCTAGCTACCTATGTATGAGTTCTCATTCATTCTGTTAATATTGTTCAGTAATTGATCATTAAATTAACTAAACACAAAAATTGACGAAGACTGAAATAAGTAATTTGGAGATAAGAAAGGAATGATGATCGTGCTTACCAATTGCTTGTCCAAAAGTCAAGTCTCGCGCAAGTGTACTTAGTATAGCAAGGAATGCATCTTATATACACATATAAATACATGAGCTTGAGACTTAATTAACATAGATAGAATACCATGCAAAATAGGGTTGGTATGGTAGACATGATGAATATTTGGTTCGTGTACTCTTTCGTAATATGTTTAGCTCTTGCTCAAGCCCAAGATAACCCCGGCACGTTACCTTATCCAATCTCGTAATCGATCTGAAGGTAATAACGACAACGAGAATGAATTACTTATTTGTTGTTGTGTTGATGGATGAATGTAGGGTTCATAAGCATCGACTGTGGAGCGTTAAATGGGTACCTCGACAAAAACCTCAGCATACAGTATTCACCAGACGCAGGATTTGTTGATTCCGGACACAACATGCAGATATCGTCCGATAAGATGGGCCTTGCTCCAAGCCAACAGATGATGAATCTACGAGTTTTTCCAAATGGAACGAGGAACTGCTATACAATCCGACCCGATCAAGCCAAGATGAGTAAATATCTAATCAGGGCATCGTTTTACTACGGAAACTTCGACAACAAGTCTCAACCTGGGTCGTTTGATTTGTATATCGACACCAATTTCTGGACCGAGGTGAGTCCGTCGAGCTATAGATATGAGGAGATTGTATATACTCCATCACGAGACTATATACAAGTATGTCTTGTCAATCGTGGCACCGGATATCCTTTCATTTCCGCGCTAGAATTCCGACTCATCCCCAACTTCACTTACCCTATTGCCTCTGGCGCCCTTGTACTGGGCAACCGACAGAATTACGGGCACGTTTGATTGCCGGTATTGCGATATCCTAATACCGGTATTAGTTAATACATGCTTAGCTAATACATGCTTAGCTAATACAATGTTTGATTGAGCCATGTATTAGGATATCCTAATACAATGACTAAAAGACCTAAATACCCTTACTTGCATTTTCAATGAAGATATATTTTACATATGATTAATTTAACAAAGATAAAATTTAACACAAAAAAGTAACTTCAATTATTTAAAATAAAATTTTTCATAAAAAAATCAAACTTATGTATAATTAGTAAAAATTATTTTTGTTAATGTATAAATATGTATATATATAAAGAAAATAGTACAAAACAATTGAAAAGGTGATTAGCCCGACCCGACCCATTCTAGCCGGCCCCAACCCGAACTAAACCAAATCAACATAAAACAACCCGACCCGAACAGCCCGAATTGCTCAGCCCGGCCCGAACCACACAGCCCGACCCAAACTGACCAGCCCGACCCGAACCACCCAGCATGGCCCGAACTGACCAGTCCAGCCCGAATCACCCAGCCCGGCTCGAACTGACCAGCCCGGCCCGAATCGCCCAGTCCGGCCCGAACATGACTCGGCCCGACCCGACATAGTCCGAAGTTTCGATGTAAACGGGGTCTGGCCCGAAGCTACGATGTAAACGGGGTCCGGCCCGAAGCTAGATGTAAACGGTGAGAGTTTGTCATATATTACAAGGGTAAATTGGTAATTAGGAGATTGGTATTAACTAATGCTTGACTTTTAGATGGTATTAATTAATACCAAATTCCTTCTATAATTGAGTATTAGCTAATACCAAGTATTAGCTAATACTAATACCAAGTTGACACAAACACGGTATTAGCTAATACCGGTATTAGGATATCGCAATACCGGCAATCAAACGTGCCCTACGGGTCTTCGATAAAATAGAGGTTCAGTTTTCCTTTGATCAGTTATCACTTCTTAAATATAGTTTTGATAAATTTGGTGCATTCTACTACAAATATCACGTCTATCTATCTAATCTAAATCTAAAGAATTATTATTCAAATGTAATATGATGAAACCGGTATATTTAAACTATACAAAATTTTAAAATTTATTCTACTAAATTCTAATGGAGGATAATGCGCATGATTTGACACCAGTATCTATCTAAGAGAGAGAAATGTTAATTAAGTGAAAAATAAACATATGTCTTAAGTATGAAAAATATGTATTATTTTTTCCTAAAATATTTTTAGATATAAAATGTTTGTAGGTGTGTAATTCATCATGTTTTAAAATGGTTGTTAGATAATCGTTACTTTTCTGTTAAAACTACAGTTAACTTTGTTAATTGTATAAAGTTTTTTATATGGCAGCACATGATTGGTCACTATGTAAAAAAAATTATATTTTATAAAAAATAGATGAAAATAACTTAAAAAACTAGAAAAATGTTGAACTTTTTTTATGTGATCTTTTATTAAAGTATTAAATTTAAAAAAGATTTAAAAAAAAAAAAAAATTACTTCATTGTTGTAGAAATTTAGAAATAGTTAAAAAAAAAAAACAATTAAAAATTAGTGAAATATTAAAGTGATTTTATAAAAATTTTATATTACATTTTTATTTAAAAAATTAGATATAATGGGGACCCTTGATTTTTTTTCATTTTTAAATAAAATTCTACTTTTTTTTAAAGCTCAAAAATTACTTAAGGATATTAAGAACTTATTTCTATTTTTGGTAAATATTTACACATTTTTTTACTATTTTTCCATACTAATTTTTATGCTAATATTTTGTATTTATTTTATTATTATTTGCATAGTTATAATTTTTTTTTTATCGTTTTTAGATTTTCTTTACCATTTTTAGAAATTATTTTATTTGGCCAAAACATATAATTTTTTTTTATAATTTTTTTAATTATTTGTTTATCATTTTTAATTTTGCATATAGATTCATATTATTTAATTTTTATTATTCTTTCCCATATTTTCAGTTTTCTATAGATTTTTCCAATTTTTGAATTTAATTTTAAAGGTTTTTAATTTTTTTTTAAAATAATAACAATTATTAATTTTCCACAACATCTTTCCGTTAAATGTAAAACCGTCATTGTATAACCAGAGACGAGAGTATTAAGGGATCAGTGTGGGCAATTGCCCCCAGTGAGCTTCAACTATTTATGTATCTCTATATTGCATTATGAAGAATTGCATTATGAAGAAGTTTAGTTATTTGACCACACTGAATTTTAACGATGTGTGGCTATTTGCTCCTTCTAAGACGAAGATTCTCTTAATTATTGATCTTAAATATAAATTTCTCATTTGTATGTGTGATGCCTTGTTTTGTTTGCAAGTTTAAAAATAGAATATGGAGATTTGGTTCTGTGAGTTCTACTGTAAATGGGTGTGTGTGGATTTTGTGGAAAAGATGAAGAAGAGTGAGAGAATATATCTTTATTTTTTTTGGTTTAATTAATGCCTTTCTTCTTTTTTTTTTTTTCGCTCGAATTTAATGCCTTTCTTTTGCTAGCATTAATTGTCTTTTTTTTTTCTTTTCTTTTTAGCCATAATTTTCTTTTCATTGGTATTGGTATATACATTTAAGAATAAGTAATAGTTAATACAACAATAACCTCTTTTATTTTTAATTTTAGGTATATATATATATATACACACACTAGCATAATGTATATAGTACAATCTTATAACTATAATAAGTATTTCCTTGCAATTCTTTAAGGTTTTTCTTATACCTTCTAAAAATATTACAATAATTATATTGAAACTACAAAAATATTTAGATTGGCGAGTTGGTAATTTTATGTTTATTTTAAGAATGTAAAGTTCTTATAAAAATTAGATAACTTAGGTCAATTTATTTTAAAACTGTAAATGAATAGGTACTTTTAAGAAATTTATTTTTTATAAGATAAACATCATTAGCAATAACTCAAGAAATTTTATAAATAATGTAAAAATTTATATTATTATTATTATTATTATTTAATTAGTAATAAATTTGTCATGATATATATAAAAAGAATCAAATACAAACATCATTCAACCATTACATGTTAATTTAACTTATTATATTATAATTATATAAATTATTTTTTTTAAGTGAATTTTTTGCCCCCGCTGAAAAAATATCATGGCTTCGTCCCTGTGTATAACCATTTTGTTGGATCACGGGCGAAGCTCCGTTACGTCCTTGACGGAAAGCTTTGGACTCCTGGGCTCCGCGTATCCTGCAAAAGGGGATGACCTGGGTGGTGACCCAGAATCCCTCTCCGATGCTTAAATGAGTATGTAATCAATGGGGTGGCAGCAGTAATCTAAGTGCGTATTAGATAGATGTTTTCTGAGGTAACTTCCTCCTTTATATAGGAGGGGAAGTTACTCAGTTACCTGTGGCCGTGATTGGCCGTTTTGCCCATGATTCCGCATATCTCGCTACAATTCCGTGTATCTCGTTTGGGGATTCCGTAGATTTCGCCCCACGCTCCGCGTATCTTACCCATACTCCGCGTATCTTGGGCACGCCCTGCGTATCTCGGGGAAGTTTATCTATATCTTTAACTGTCTCCCCACTACTCTATCTGGTAGGCGGGTTTCTCGGTCTTATCCTCTGATCACAAGTCCCAACTTCTGTCGGGGACTCCAGAGTTGTCTTCATTCTAGGTCACCATCCAGGACCTTTTGTCTCACGAGACAGGTCCAGCCTCCGCGGGGCTTTATTATCGGGGCCTTTACTAAGGCATATCGGGGCCTACTCAGAGGCTTCTTGTCGGGAGCATTCAGCTCGTGTATCGGGACTGCTAGGGTCGGAACCCTTCGTACTGGGCTCTTTGGGCCTTCCCGGCCCTTCGGGAGGCCCACTTGACCTACTCGCCGTCCATTGGCTATTAACAGGGCTAACGATTACATCGGAACCCATAATTTGCCCCCAAGACATGGGGGACTTTTAGTCCGTCGTGTCTTCCAGTTCAGATCTTCCGACCTACCGTCGGAGGCTTTTATGTCCACACCTCCCGATACTACCGTCGGAGGCTTTTGTCTTCAGGCCTCTTGATACCTCGATCGGAGGCTTTTGCCTTGCGCGTGGTTTTCGTATGACAGAGTCTCTTACTCATGATTACCTTGGGCCCACTAGACTCTATGGGCAGTTGCCAAATCCGAGGAGACCCCTCGGTTACTGTAGCATTAAATGCTAGGGATTATGAAACGACTCTCAAATCGGCGTGACTGTTGCTTTCTGAAAAAGCGTTTATTGTGTCACCACGTCTCTTCCGTACCGTCCCTCAGTCTTCGACGATCAAGATCAAATCGTTTCGTCTTCAACGGTCCAGATCAAGTCCGTCCAGTTTATCCTTTTGCTTATAAAAGCCGGAACCCTGGCATTATTCACTTCTTCTTCTCCACCCTCCTAGTTTCTGCCATTCTTGCACTCGAAGCTTTTCCTCCAAGTTCCTTCTGCTGTTCAAGTGATCCAAGGCCTTCAGTCCTTCCGATTCTGCTTCATCTTCTCCAAGCCATCATCAACAATGTCTGGTAAGGATTTTCTTCTCTGTTTTCATGGTTTGCTGATGTTTGCTCTTCTTTTCTCAAATCTTCTTGTTTGTAACCGTTTTTAGACGAAGCTAGTTCTGAGGCTAGGACCCCTTTCACCTTTGAATTCGCTGTCAATGAGATTTCTGAGACCTCATATGAGGTTGCCCTTCGAGAGGGGTGCATTACCCCAGATTGGGAACCTCGTTTCCCCTATGAGTCTCAGCCTGCTGTCAAGAGGAAGCACATCGTCACGCGTCCTCAGGCGGGAGAAGTGTTCGTTTCCGTCGGACAGATAAGCGCGGGGATTCGATTCCCCTTCTGCGGGAACCTGGTGGAGATGTGCAATTTCTACAAGACGCACCCCTGTACCTTCTCTCCACACGCTATCCGCGTGTGGAATGCCTTCCAACTTCTATGCCACCGCCAGCAGTGGACGTACAGTCTACTGCTTTTCCGCACCTTCTATGGAATGAAGTGCAACAAGGCTGGTGTCTGCTCCTTCTCCCCCCGACTCCCCAAGTGGACAAAGGAACAACTTTCACGTTTCGGCTGGGATAGCGAAACCTGGAAGTTCCACAAGGATCGGGTGCTGATTCGTGACTCGGGGTCTGACAACAGCGGATGGAAGAAGTATTACTTCTTCGTCCAACATAGCTCTGTCCCGTGGCCCCGATGGGAGGTCGTGGCGGACCCTGCCCCCAAGCTCGGGGTCTACACTGAAGACGACCTCAACAATCTTCAGATGGTCCAACTCTACCGTTGGGGGGATTCATTCATACCCCTCGACGCCAACAAGCTCATGGAGAAGGACTTGATCCACATCGGAGTCCGGCTCCTCGATTATGTTTCCAAAGATTTAGTCATCTGGGTAACTCTTCTAATCACTTTGTCTTTTATTTTTGCAGCCAAGAAGGCTTCTCTGCTGACTCATCTCATTATGAAGCAGGGCGAGACTGATGCCGTCCCAGGTGGCTCCAAGAGGAAGCGAAAATCGCTGAAGAAGGGCGCTTCCTCTTCCGCCACTCCATCTGCTGCCCCTCCGACCGAAGAGCAGGTCGTGGCCAAGCGAGCCAGGAGGGAGGAAATTGACCAAGCCTTCGGGGTCACTACCGCCGAGGAAGGTAAGCGTGTCCGTCGTGCTATTAAAAGATATATGAAACTGGTTCCCCAGGAGTTTATCCCCGCTGATCGGGAAACGTGGGTTCGAGAAATCAAGTACATCCTTCGAGGAGAAATCACCCGCGTTCTCAAGGCGGGATATTACAACGTCTTTGGGAAGAACCAACACTTCGATCGTCAAATCATTTGGTGCCCTAAGGATACTCTTCCTGACTTTATTCGTCCCGCCACCGCAAGTCCAGCGGAGGCTACCACTCCGAGGCGAGCTGCTACTCCAGCCCGGGCCACGACTCCACCGGCGCCGATGACGGAGGAAACCCCGACGGAAGATCAGTTCCGTCAGGTGACTGATTTGGAGGCTTCTCCTTCTTCCGAGGAGCCTGCTGAAGGAGGCCTGATCCGCCGCAAGTCAGGCCGGAGCACCCTGAGGCCCGTCGTGGAGGATGTGTCCCGGAGTCCTCCTCCCGAGTTCCGCACTCCGACTCCCGAGCCACCGACCGAGGTGGCTCCTCCAGCTGAAAGTTCCGGGGTCATCCCCCCTCTCCCCGTGGATGAAAATCTTTACAAGATTTTCACCCCCGACCAGGGGACGATGCCTTGGAACCCGATCGAGTCTCTCCGAGGGGTTCCACTCCAGCGAGGAAACCTTGAGCCCGAATTGGCCCTACATCTGCTGGCGGGGTAAATTCCTCCAGCCTTGAGACGGCCTCTATCCTTGGCGCGGGAGGACCTTGAGGAGGAGATCCGCGATATGGCCATTCGTCGGATAGAGGTAAAACTTCATCTTTATTTTATTCTCTTCATCACTCTTGTCTCCGATTACTGCATCTTGATCCTTTCCTCCCTTCTCATAGGACACCGCAAACCAGCAGCGCTGCTTCGGCCTTATCCTGGCTCTGAAGGGTGCTTTGGAGGAGGCTCAAGCTCGGTCGGACCCCGACGCGTTGGCCAAGCTCCAGGTGGACCTCGACGAGGCAGTGGCGGCCAGGAATAAGATGGCCAAGGAGAAAACTCTCCTTGACGAGATGGCTTCGGGCCTGCTCAAGCAGGTTCAGGATCACGAGGCTGTCATGCGTCGGGAGCGGAAGATGGTCCAGGCGGATAATCAGCGGCATGAGTCGGAGAGGAGGCAGCTCATCCACGAGAAGGGTTTTCTCGCGGAGGCTCTTGCAGAGGCCAAGGCGGGGCTTGAGGCCAAACTTGCTGAGGCCAAGGCCCAGGGCCATGATGAAGGTCGCCGGCAGGGCCACGAGGAGGGTTTCCTGCAGGGTCGCGAGGAGGGCCGTCTGCAGGGCCGCGAGGAGTATCGGAATTCTGAAGAATTCAAGGTGGATGCTGTAGGGTTCTGCAAGTCCGAGGTGGAGGACGTCCTGTTCAATGCCGTCGAAGAACTCTACACAGCCTACGAGGATTCCATCGACTTCAAGAAGTCCGAGACTCTCGCCCCCATCACGGAGAAGTACTTCAACCTCCCCGCGGAGAGTGAAGAGACTGTTGCCGTGGACCCGACTCCGCGGGCTGCGGAGCCTTCCGCCCAGGCCCCTCCGAACCTTGCTTCCTCCAATGCTGCTGAGGACCCTTCTTCCAACAAGGACCAAGCTTAATGCTCTATATCTTTAGTCCTTGTGATTTTTCTCCTTGTCTTCTTTATCCTTTGTATCGGACCCCTTTGGCCTTCGAGCCTTTATATATAAGCAGTTTCTTTTATCTTCCAACTATTTTGATTCCGATAGTTATTTGCGCTATTTAGAGCGACTTTAGACTCGTTGCTTAGAGCGTTCCAATGCACCATTTAAGATGACTTCATACGTCCTCCCGACGCTTTACTCTAGATTTTACCATTTAAGGTTTCTCGTCCTATCGGGATCACCACTTAAGGTTTTTCATCCAATCGGGACTTCACCACTCAAGGTTTCTCATCCAATCGGGACTTCACCACTTAAGGTTTCTCGTCCAATCGGGACTTCACCACTTAAGGTTTTTCATCCAATCGGGACTTCACCACTTAAGGTTTCTCATCCAATCGGGACTTCACCACTTAAGGTTTCTCGTCCAATCGGGACTTCACCACTTAAGGTTTCTCGTCTAATCGGGACTTCACCACTTAAGGTTTCTCGTCCCTGCCTTTTAAGGCCATTTTTACTCATCATTTAAGATGATTTTTCACACCCCTTAGGGCTTTTATCGCGCCGAATCATACGACTTTAATCGTACCCCTTAAGGGCTTTTATCGCGTCCTTCCAGACGGCTTAATTGTACCCTTTAAGGCTTTTTGCCGCATCTTATAGATGACTTACGCGAACCTGTTAAGGCTTTTTCATACCCGTTAAGGCTTTTGGCCGCATCATATAGACGACTTACGCGGACCCGCTAAGGTTTTTTCGTACCCTTTAAGGCTTTTGGCGCGTCCTTCAGGACGTCTTACTGATAATTAGAATAAATCTAGAAACAATTTGATCGGAAGCAACTTCTTTTATTAATAACTTAAAGCTTTGCTTACATCGGATGGATAGATAACTTGCGCCATTCGCGGCGACTTAATATCAAACATGATACTTCTTCAAGTGTTCACCACTGAAGGAATGTTTCAACGTCTTGCCATCGAGGTCCTCTAACTTGTACGCATTCGGGGCTGGCATCCCTACGATCTTGTAAGGTCCCTCCCATTTCGGTGATAGCTTGTTGATCCGATCTTGATGAACGAACTCATTCCTCCGCCAGACAAGTTCTCCAACGAAGAATTGTCGGGACCTGACACGCCGATTGTAATATCGGGCTGTTGCCAGACGCATTCGAGCCTGAACTTCGTCAGCCTTCCACCTCTTCTCCTCGAGCAAGTCCAAATCTAGACGTCTCATTTCCTCGTTCGTCAGAGGTTCGTAATATTTCGCGCGATGGGACGCCACCGCTATCTCCACGGGAGCGACTGCCTCCGTGCCATAGACTAGGCCAAACGGAGTTTCCCTCGTCGATTGCTTGGGTGTTGTTCTAACAGCCCACAACACATTTTCAAGCTCATCCAGCCAATGGCCCTGCAAGGCGTAGACTCTCTTCTTCAAGCCATCCATCACGATCTTGTTGGCTGATTCTACTTGGCCATTGGTCTGAGCATGGCGGACTGAAGCGGTCCGATGCTCAATGTTCAATTCCTCAAAGTACTCCTTCAATTGAGCCCCATTGAACGGGGGGCCATTGTCGCTGACCAACACTCGAGGAACCCCATACCGGGATATGATCTGAGTTTGAAGGAACTTGAGGATCTGCTGTCCCGTCGTCTTGGCCAATTCTTTAGCCTCTATCCACTTTGAGAAGTAATCGATAGCCACGAGTAAATACTTGCACTGACCTTTCGCTTGGGGAAGAGGTCCCACCAAATCAATGCCCTATTGCGCGAAGGGCCAAGCACTCCTGATGGGAATCAAGTTCGCGGCGGGAGCCACGATATTTGGAGCGTACCTCTGGCATGCATCACAGGATTGGACCATCGCTGTCGCTTCCTTGTTCATTGAAGGTTAATAGTAGCCTAGGTTCAACGCCTTCCTCACGATAGATCGGGCCCCTTCATGACAGGCCGCGACTCCTTCGTGTAGCTCTCTCAGGATCCGATTCGTATCAGGCTCCGCCACGCATTTCAGAAAAGGCTTCACATGCCCCTTCTTGTATAACTGGTTGTCCACCATCACATAATCGTTTGCAATTCGACGTAGCCTGACAGCTGCCACTTCATCATCTGGGAGTGCCCCCGTAGTCAGGTATGTGACCATCAGGGTCATCCAGGTGGGTTTCTCTTCCTCCTCCAATCCTGCTTCAATAGCGCAAACCTCCGTTGGATCGATGGTTGAGATCATCACTCTCTCTAGGAAGTGCACCTTCCGATTCTCCTCAAGGGCCACTCCTAGAGCAAACTTGCTTAAGGCATCTGCCTCCGCGTTTTCTTCCCTCGGGATTGCCTCGATATCGAAGCTTTTGAAGCTTCCCTTCAAAGTCTGCACCTCGCGCAAATACTTCCTCATTGTCGGGCTCTTGGCTTCATAGTTCCCATGGACCTGATTCACGATCAAGCTGGCATCGCACTTTACCTTCAAATGATCGACCCCCGTACCCTTAGCAATCTTAAGGCCCGTGATGAGAGCCTCATACTCCGATTCATTGTTGGTGGCCTTGAATGTTAAGGCCAGAGCATATCGCAGGGGCTCGCCTCCACCGGGCGGTATCAATACGAATCCTGCCCCCGATCCTTCTACACTTGATGAACCATCAGTGTACATCTCCCAAGTGTTCTCCTCATTTGGCTGTTCTGGCTGTTCTGTTATCGGGGCCTGTTCTGCTATCGGGACCTCCATGGTTGCCCCCTCTGCGGGACTCGTTACTTCCAGATCGGGTGCCGTAGACTCAGCTATAAAATCTGCCAATGCCTGGCCTTTAATAGCAGTTCGCGGAGCAAAATGTATTCGGAACTCCGTAAGCTCGATGGCCCATTTCACCAATCTCCCCGACGCCTCCGGTCGGTTCAAAAAGTGCTTTAAGGGCTGATTGGTCAACACTGTAACCTCGTGTGCATGGAAGTAAGGTCGGAGCTTTCGAGCGGCAACAATTAATGCAAAGAAATACTTCTCAATGGCGGGATAGTTCATTTCTGATTTGGCGAATGCCTTGCTTACATAATAGACAGGCACTTGGTTGCCCTTGACAATCTTAATCAAAACAGAACTAACAGCAACATCAGAAACAGCCAAATAGAGATAAAGCGGCTCGCCTGGAGCCGGTTTCACCAACGACGGGAGGGTACGGAGATGCTGCTTGAGTGCTTGGAATGCCTCCTCGCACTTGTCGGACCATTAGAACTTCTTGTGAGCCCTTAACACATCAAAGAATGGCATTGCTCTATCACTCGCCTTGGATAAGAATCGATTCATCGCGGCCAACCGGCCATTCAACACTTGAACCTCCCGATGGGTCTTTGGGGACTGCATCTCCTCGATTGCTCGCAGCTTCTCAGGATTTACCTCGATTCCTCTCTGGCTCACCATGAACCCTAGGAACTTCCCCGAGTTCACCACGAAAGCGCACTTGTCGGGGTTCAACCGAACCTGATGAAACTTCATCCGCTTAAACGCCGCTGCCAAGTTTTGGACGTGGTCTCCTGCCTGTCGGGACTTCACGAGCATATCATCCACATAAGCCTCCATGGTCTTCCCCAACATGTCTCCGAACAACTTGTTTACCATCCGCTGGTAAGTTGCTCCGGCATTGATCAATCCGAAGGGCATCACGTCGTAGTGGTAGACGTCACTGTCAGCGTAAAAAGCTATGTGCGGGGCATCTTCCTTCGCCATCTTGATCTGGTTGTAACCGGAGTAGGCATCCATGAAACTCAGCAGCTCATGTCCCGATGTGGCATCCACCAACTGGTCAATCCTCGGGAGCGGGTAGCAATCCTTCGGGCATGCCTTGTTTAAATCGCGGAAATCGACACACATCCGCCACTTTCCATTGCTCTTTCGTACCAGGACTGGGTTAGCGACCCATGTCTGGAATCGGAGCTCCTTGATGAATCCAGCGTCGAGCAGTCTGCCCACCTCTTGCTGGATCGCGATCCTTTTGTCTGCGCCCATCGGACGCCTCCTTTGCGCGATAGGCTTGATCGCGGGGTCAATCTTCAGCTCATGCACAATCACGTCGGGACTGATTCCTGGCATATCACTCGGGGACCAGGCAAACAGCTCCTTGAACTCTTTCAGAAGCTCGATCAGCTCTCGGGCTCTTTCTTCCGACAAAGCAGACCCAATCTTCACCTTCCTTCGAGGTCCGTCAATCTCAACCTCCTTCAGATCCTCCATGGGGGCGGGACGCCCAAACTCCTCTCGATCAGCTCTCGGGCTCTTTCTTCCGACAAAGCAGACCCAATCTTCACCTTCCTTCGAGGTCCGTCAATCTCAACCTCCTTCAGATCCTCCATGGGGGCAGGACAGCCAAGGCTTCCCTTCTTCTGCGTCGTGTGGCATTAACATAGCACTTTCGTGACGCCACCTGGTCGCCCTTAACCTCTCCAACACCGTGGTCAGTCGGGAACTTCATCTTCTGGTGGACAGTTGAAGCAACTGCCATGAGAGGGTTGATGGTGGTCCTCCCAATAATGGCGTTATACGTTCCCGCCGATTCTACCACGACGAAATCCACGTTCCGCCGTTCCATCTTCCAGCCACTACCAAACTCTACCGGTAAGGTAATCATCCCCACCGGATAGGAAGTTGATCCGGAGAAGCCCACCATTGGGAAGTTTACCTGCGTCAGGTCCTTCTTCGTCTTACCCATGGCTTCCAGGGCATCCATGAAAAGAATGTTGGAGGAGCTCCCTCTGTCTATCAGGATCCGCTTCATCTCGAATCCGTCCACGTCCAAGGTTACAACCAAGGCGTCATCGTGGGGGCTCTCCACGCCTATCAAATCCTCCGCCGAGAAAGAAATCACCATTTCCTCCTTAAGAGTCCACGACCGGGACCTCTTGCCTAGCACCACAGCAGCGGAGATGCGAGAAGCATAATTTTCCCGGGAAGCGGTGGTGTCACCTCCCGCTGCCATTCCTCCGTGAATGACGTTAATGGTCCGTCTCTCCTTACGAGCACCGGAGCTGGAAGGCTCCGACTCAACTTTCTTCTTCTTCGGGGATCGATCGCGGGACTTGGAACGGGACCGCGACCGACTTTTGGAACGAGATCGACACCTTCCCCTTCCAACGAACTCCTTCAGCTTTCCTTTCTGGATCAGCTTCTCTATCTCCTTCTTCAGCTCCCGAAAGTTATCTGTGTCGTGACCATTGGCTCGATGGTACCGACAATAACGATCAGAGCGGCCTCCTAAGAACTCTCCTTCCTTCCTCGGGAGGTATCGAGCGAGGCCTTGCCGATCCATCACAGCTAGCACGGAGGTCATCGAGCTGTTGATGGGAACACTACGACCTTCGCGGTTGTCTTTCTTCGGAGGACGTCTATCTTCCCTTCTCTCGGGGCGACCACGGTTCCTACTCCCTTCCGACTTGTCGCTCCCCTTGCGATCATCCGACAGCTTGGACGATGGCTTTCCTCTTCCCGACTTTGGAGGGTCAAGCTCTCCGACAGCAATCTTCAACTCCTGGACGTCGATTTGTTGTTTCACCCTCGCTTGCAGGGCCTCCATACTCCACACAGCCTTCGCGGCCACACTATGCATCAAATCGGAGCCATAAGGAGCAGTCAAGTTCCGAAGGAAAGTTCGGATGGTCTCCCCCTCTGATATCTCCTCATCGATCTCCGCGGCGCTAACAGTGAATCGTTGGTAGTAATATGCCAACGATTCGTCGGGTCTCTGCACCACCTGGGTCAGGGACCTTACACTCTTCAGGAGACGCCTCCGACCTTGATATTGCTTGATGAAGCGATCGTGCATATCAGCCCAGCACGTGATACTTCCTGGTGGTAGGCTGAAAAACCAAGTCATGGCCCTTTCTCCCAGGGTGATCGGGAACAGCGAACACACGAGGTCATCGTTTGAGGTTCTTCCCATGCAAGCCTGGACATGTCTCTGAACATGGCGGACCGAGTCTCCTTCACCATCGTACTCCTTGATGGTCGGGATGCCTAGTCCTGGCGGGGCGACAGTATCCAGCAGCCGCGGAATGAAAGGATGGCTGGATCGATCCCTCAACTCCGATGTCATCTGCTTCTGGTCACCCATGCAGATGCTGACGATCTTCACCACCTGATCGGGGGTGATGGGACCATTCAGGGGAATGGTCCTGTTTTGCACTGGTCCCGGGCCGTCGACCACGAACTTCTCCAAGTGCGCAGGTTCCTTACCCCTATTCCTGGGTTGAACCTCCTGAACCTCCTGTTCTTCTGGGACCACCCTCGGAGGGGGTGGGGGCAGCTCTTCTCGCGGAGGCAACTCCTCCGCCCTTCTGGTGGCCTCTCTCTTGTCCAACAGAGCCTCCATGGCTGCCAAAAACATAGGCATAGCATCTGCCACAGCCTTGGCCAACTCCGAGTTTGAAGAAGAGCATGCTTCCCTCGCGGGACCTCCTCTCTATGCCCCACTGGGTTTGGGGGAGCATCCGCCTCCCTTCGCGGGATATCTTGCCTGTTCAGTGTTGTGTCTCGGACTGAGACCTCCTCATCACCATGCCCCCCTGTCTGAGAAACAGCAGGGTACTCACCTTGTTCAGCAACATGTTCCGGCAACAGGGAATTCACGGTTCCAGCGGGGCGAGAACTGCCGGCTTGATCTTGTTTCTTCTTGCCACCACCGGCCATTGATCTGGTAGAAACTATTTTGGCTTTTGTTAGTTCCCACAGACGGCGCCAATGTTGGATCACGGGCGAAGCTCCGTTACGTCCTTGACGGAAAGCTTGAACTCCTGGGCTCCGCGTAATCCTGCAAAAGGAGATGACCTGGGTGGTGACCCAGAATCCTTCTCCGATGCTTAAATGAGTATGTAATCAATGGGGTGGCAGCAGTAATCTAAGTGCGTATTAGATAGATGTTTTCTGAGGTAACTTCCTCCTTTATATAGGAGGGGAAGTTACTCAGTTACCTGTGGCCGTGATTGGCCGTTTTGCCCATGATTCCGCATATCTCGCTACGATTCCGTGTATCTCGTTTGGGGATTCCGTAGATTTCGCCCCACGCTCCGCGTATCTTACCCATACTCCGCGTATCTTGGGCACGCCCTGCGTATCTCGGGGAAGTTTATCTATATTTTTAACCGTTTCCCCACTACTCTATCTGGTAGGCGGGTTTCTCGGTCTTATCCTCTGATCACAAGTCCCAACTTCTGTCGGGGACTCCAGAGTTGTCTTCATTCTAGGTCACCATCCAGGACTTTTTGTCTCACGAGACAGGTCCAGCCTCCGCGGGGCTTTATTATCGGGGCCTTTACTAAGGCATATCGGGGCCTACTCAGAGACTTCTTGTCGGGAGCATTCAGCTCGTGTATCGGGACTGCTAGGGTCGGAACCCTTCGTACTGGGCTCTTTGGGCCTTCCCGGCCCTTCGTGAGGCCCACTGGACCTACTCGCCGTCCATTGGCTATTAACAGGGCTAACGATTACATCGGAACTCATCACATTTAATCACGTTTGGTAAAACATAAAAGACTAAACAAAACGAAACTGAACTATTGGATTACATTTTGAAGCGTATGACTGCATTTGGGACGGTGTGGACTTCTCTGGTTCACTAATCTATACCCTAAAAAACATGACCAACGTTGTCGCCTTCAAAAGAGACATTTCTACGGACTATAACATTCCAGATGAAGTATTGAAGACTGCGGTGCAGACAACAAATAACTCATACTATATATACCAAACGTGGGACTCAAATATTGCCTCAACCAATTGGTGTATCTACTTCCATTTTGCTGAAGTTCGGATACTTAAGTCGGGCGAAGCGAGGTCTATGGGAATTTTTGTCCAAAATAATATGGTTATAACTGTTGCGCCAGAATACTTAATACCCTTCACGGTAATTTCACCACCTGTTAGTGGCAACACAATCACATGGAACATTTCTGCTTCTTCACTTGATGAGTCTGCTACCAATCTTGCACCCTTCATCAATGCCGTTGAGAAATTTTACGTTCTTGACCTTTTCAATTCTCCCACCCACTTGGACGATGGTATGTTTGTTTCTCTACTTAATTCATTCTTCTTCTTCTTCTTATCATTATTTCACTCGCCCATGAAAAATATAGTGAATGCCATGAATAACATCAAGAGCTTCTATGGAATTACTAAAGAGAGTTGGCAAGGTGATCCATGTAATCCAAAAAATTATACATGGAGTGGATTAATCTGCAGTGACACTAACACCCCGAGGATAACTGCCCTGTAATATATATATATACTCCATTTCAAAATTAATTTAATACAAATGCTACCTACTTTTTATTGCTTACTCATACATACAATATATGCATGTCTAGGAACTTGAGCTCTAGCAGATTGACGGGTCAGATAGTTCCCTCATTCTTCAACCTCACAGAATTGGTTATCCTGTAAGTTGGCACAAGGTGATTAAGTAATCAATTTTAGTGTGTTGGCCATTGGCTTAATTAGTAAAGTCACATTTTTATTCATAATGTGCAGGGATCTATCATTCAATCGTCTTAATGGAACATTACCTGAATTCTTAGCTCAAATTCCAAATTTAAGAGTGTTGTAAGTTTGTTTCATAATCAAGCTTCTTTTAAATTTATTTCTATATATGAATGAATTAGCTTATACTTATTTTATGTACCTATTACACCCAGGAATCTAGAATGGAACAACCTTACTGGTCTCATCCCAGCTGCCCTTCAGAAGAAAATGAAAGATGGGACAATGCAAATAAGGTATGTCTACATATCATTCTTGCTATTGCTATGCTGTCTGCATATATTAACACGATTCTCCCATACAGATTAGAAGGAAACAAGATTTTGCAACCAGTTTATTGCAGTCCAAGCAAAGCACAAGGACAACAAAAAATAGTATTTTCAGTGGTTATTGGCATTCAATCATTTCTGTTGGTCATGCTTGCAATCTCCTACACAAGGTCACTAAAATAAAGAGGTACATTCATTCTTTAATTAAGTTGCATCAGTTACGACACCATGTATATTGTCATGCTAATTAGTGTTTTATATGACAGATTTCCCACCAACGTCAAATATGATCAAATTTCCAAACTTGATATTTTCATTACCTGTGTTCATTGTCAAAAACAGAAATATATAGTAGAGAAAAGATCCCGAGGCTGAAAAAATTGCTAGTTTCTTTGAAAATGTTTCTACAGTTAAAAAGCCTCCTTACTACGTGCGTACATAAATAATACAGGAAATCTGGCTGGACTAGGTTTTGCTCGATCTAGTAATTATGACGGATGTTTGACATGTGACGGACCTGCCAAAGGATCAACACGAATGGGAAGGGTTTCTAAAGCTTATACCTCACATGAAGTTTCGAGCATTACTCAAGACTTTAAAGTTACTATCGGGCACGGCGGATTTGGAAGTGTATTCCTTGGAGCTCTTCCTGATGGTACTAAAGTTGCTGTGAAAGTGTTGTCTCAGTCATCCAAGCAAGGGTCCAAGGAATTTCAAGCACAAGGTATTAATATATAATAAAATAGACAAATTATTTTGTTTATGACCAGATTGTGTAAAACTGTGTCATCATTGCAGGGTTGGAGTATTTACACAACGGTTGCAAGCCACCAATTTGTCATAGAGATTTGAAGACTGCAAATATTTTACTTGATGAAAATATGCATGCAAAAATAGCTGATTTTGGTTTATCTAGAGCTTACGGACCTGGTGATGAGTCTTACATTTCAACTCTACCTGCTGGAACTCCTGGTTACCTCGATCCAGCGTAAGACAATCATCACTTGTATTTAATTATTTAAATCCTCAATGTATGTAAGAACTTCATGTTTTGTATTCATTCTTCAGATTTCATTTAACTGGAACCCAGAACAGAGGAAGTGATCTCTTCAGTTTCGGGATAGTTTTGTTCGAGCTCATCACGGGCCACCCCGCTATTATAAGAGATTCAGAAAGAAGCACAAACATAACACACTGGGTGGCTGCATTAATTGAAGCAGGAAACTTTGAGAAGCTTGTTGATCCGAAGATTCAAGCTCAGATCAACATAAACTCCATGCAGAAAGCAGTTGCAATTGCAACAAAATGCACAGACATTACTCCGAGTAAGAGGCCCGATATAAACTGGGTATTGTGTGAGCTCAAGGAATGTCTAAAAATTGAGATGTGAGCTCAAGGCTGGTCAATCTACAAAGGTAGCCACATGACGAGACATTCTCCCTATCCATCGTGTGACGGGTGCTGTGCTCAATTGAGAGCTCCTCTGCCGCGATTGCAGTATGCAAGTTTGGAAACTTTTAAAAACTATTAAAGTGTAAGTATTCCTGAACCGTGATTTCTCTTCTGTTAAGAAAGTATCTGATATGGATATTGGAGTGGATGTATTTTTTGTGAACTTTTTAAAACTATTATATTATATTCAAATGTAAATGATTTGCATGGATCACGATATACATTGTTTTACTATAAACTAAACAGTAATCTGTGCATGTAGTGTAGCGTACCTATAATGACGACCAAATAAGTGAACTGAACACGTTTTCATAGCCTCCTTCTGTCTTCTTCCTTGTTGAGATTGGGCCAATCCGGGAAGGTTGTCTTGGTTGGATTGTTGCATCAATTCGTGGGCTTGTTTTGCTGGGTTCGATTAATAAGGCATTGGGCTTGTTTGGTTGGACTTGGTCCGGTTTGGTATCTGATTGTTGGCTTTGTGAAGCTCTGTGATTATTCATGGAGTTATTTGGAGGTTATACAGAATAAGGGGACCTTTGAGCAATTAGCTCGGGACCCCGCCATATATATGTAAGCATATGGTAATGGGCGCCGTAATGGGTAGCCCATAATATGTATAGTTTACCTAATGAACTTCGGTAAATATCACATTAGGGTAATTGGGCTAGACCCAAATCCCAATTGACATGGAGGCCCAAAATTGGGCCTCCCCAAATACATAGGCCGGCCGAAATATGTTAGGAGGGTAAAGTGGACTTTTGTCCACTTTACTCCTCCTATAAATAAGAGGTGTTAGAGAATTTTTAGGGTTAATCACAATTCCCTCACAAGAGTGTTTTAGAGAGAAAAACCCTCCTCCCACACCTAGGGTTTCAGCCGAACCATATCCCTCACCAAGGGTGTGCCAAATTGCCTTCGAGCAAACTCTCCAGAGATCTGTCACCGCGCCAAGAATTGATCAGAGGCTTTTCTGTGGAGCTTGCACCACGTAGGGCTTCTCTAACAAGAACCTCTAAGGGTCCCGACCGGAGGATCGTGAACTCCCTCCTGAGAAGATCTTGGGTCTACAGATCATCTTAAAGGTATGTGCGAAACTTCCGCTGCGTAATTCCAATTACTAGCATGTACCATGTTTAAGTATCCGTAGTGATTACTCCCCGTAATCTAACAGTGGTATCAGAGCCTGTGTTAGGAGTTCATGATTTTGATAAATTGATGTTCTTGAAATTTAAAATTAAAAACTGAAATTTTTAAAAGAAATTTTTTAAATTTTTCGATTTTTTGGGTTTGTTGCTGAATCCGAAATTTTCATGATGTTCTTGGTTAATTTGATGTTTGTGATCTTCAAGAAAAGTGTAATATTTATCAAAATAAAATATTGGATTGTAGATCTTATTAAAATTTGATCATGAAATTTGACAAATTGTTCTCAATTTGATGTTGTTAGCCGACACCCTAGGTAAATTACAAGTTAAAATTTTAAATTTTAAAGCACCAAGGGACAGAATTTTCGGCACAAATTTTAAATAATATTGTTTACCATATTTTAATTTTTAATTAAGGTAACAATATATATATATATAGTTGGGAACATTAGGATAGATTCACATTAATATATAGAAATATATATCACTATCAATATATTTAAATTTTTAATAGGGTTAAAGATATTATTGATAGATTTTATTGCCTAAAAGATTGAGAAAATATATTGTCAGTATATTTGTTACCATATTTAAGATATTAACAATAAATAAATATATATATTATATATTGTGCCGATTTATATATATATATATATATACATATTGTTGATTAATTTAATCTTATAAATAGAATCTTAGCAATAAATATATATATGTTTTTATATGGTCCAAAATATATCTATATATATATATTTAATATTGGAAATTATTTTTAAATAATTAATGTTACTTGGTGGCTAAGTTAGATGTTTTTGGACTTTAAAACCCTACTTGGGCCACAAGTAAACATTTCGGCCCAACCTTTTGAAATTTTTAATTATTGGGCCGGTCCAATATATTAAACCGGGACGGATTTAAATCGAACCGGGTTTTCTCAATCGGTTCGACCTAATCGGGTCGGGTCGAACCGGGGTAATTTAAGTGGATCTTGATGGATATACGCCCAATTTGAACCCGTTGACTTCCGAATCGCTTTATTTTTATCACCCCGTTAATGATTGTAAATCGAAACTTCAACCCGAACCCTTCGCGAAAACACCAACGGCTCGGACGAGGCCGAAGCGCTCGTCCGGCCGAGTCAGACTCGCCTAGGTGAGGTTGGGTGGCCACACCCGACCTCCCCTAGGGGAGATCGGGTCAGCCAACCCGATCTCCCCTAGGGGAGATCGGGTGGACCAACCCGATCTCTCCTAGGAGAGATCGGGTCAGCCAACCCGATCTCTCCTAGGAGAGATCGGGTCGGCCAACCCGATCTTCCCTAGGGGGGATGGGGTTGGCCAACCCCATCCTCCCTAGGAGGGGTTGGGTGCCCTCACCCAACCCCTACCCCTGGGGGTCAGATTTCTCCTCCCCCCAAGGGCCCCGGCACCATTTTCGGACTCCCACACTCGGTCCACTCCGCCTACCTTCTCCGAATCCTAAGGTCTTAATTATGTGCTTAAAGGTTAATTAATTGTGTTTAAAGGTTAACGATGTCATTAAGCCACCTTAATGACACCGTTGCCTATAAATACCCCACCTTCACAACTCTTTTGATCATCTTGGCAAGTTGCACAATTTTGCTCTGACATCTCTCTAGCTTTATCTCTCTAAAAACCGTACTGACTTAGGCATCGGAGAGGGTTCATCAGGCACCACCCCCCCCCCCCCTCTGTGCCTGGTATTGCCCCTCCTGCAGGGTGGCAAGGAGAAGAGAGCCAAGGAAGCAGAAGAGCATAGAGCAGTAGGACAAGCCCCAGGGGTAAGAAGTATAAGCCTCAGGAGGTCAGAAGGAGAGAAGGAAAGGAGGTCAGAAGGAGAGAAGGAAAGGAGATCAGAAGGAGAGAAGAGAAGGACATGTATCAGAACGACTACCCCAAGGGAGCAGAAGGGCATGTATCAGAATGACTAGTCCTAGGAACACTGAACCCAACATTTCATTAGTGGGAGATAAATTCTAGATTGACGATCCGTCGACCTAGACTTTATAACCTAACACTTGGCGCCGTCTGTGGGCTTCGAACAGAAAGCCTGACAATCACGAGAGCGAAGACGAACAGCTTAGTATCTAAGCATCACCGCCCACCTGGGGGCAATAGGCGAGAGAGACAGCCTATACCTCCAGCAAGGCAGCCTAGCCCAGAGAAACAGCCTGCACACCAGAGCCTCAAGTAGCCCCACAGGCACCCCAGCCTAACAAGCAGGGAGGAGGCTTCCACAGCTCCAACTCCATTGACTAGGAAGCCACAGGGACAGGGGGGCAACAAGGAGTGCCATCCCAATACACGGCACCTCCACAGGGGTACTACTATGAGGCACAACCTCAAGGGTATCCATATGGAATATTAACTCAAAGGAACGACAATCGTGCCCACACAACCAACATAAGGCCCGCATACTCGCAAGGGGCACAGACAGTGACTCCGAGGTTGATGAACGCATTGGATGAGCTGCTAGCCCATATAGAGACTCTGAGGAACAGGCAGAGAAGGCAACACCAGCATGAAGAAGAAGAAGTTCATGAGGAAGAACAAGACCCAGAAGAAGAACACCACTCGCACCCTCGAACAAGGCAGCGAGAAGAACAAATGAGAGATAACCAGGGCCACTCCTAGAGGGAAGACAACAATTTGTGCCTCCAAGGCAGCAACAGACACAGCAGGATGCCAGGGCATAAACCCCCATGGGGGCAGATAGACAGGCAAGACCTCCAAGGAGGCATGGATTCAACCAAGTACCCCAACAGGGACATACACCGCACTAAGGGAGGACATACACGCCAGACCAACAAGGATATAGGAGTTCCAACATCCACCCTGGCAATGTACACATACAGTCCGTATCACTACAGACATGACTAAGGGACATACCAAGGAAAGCTCAAAGGGAGGGACATAGTCCCAACAACACAACAAGGCAACCACCTACCCATGATACAGCACAACAGATCCAAACCCCTTGTGCATGACAACCCTTGGCACACATCCCCCTAGGACAGGGGAGGAGTTGAAAAGACAAGGATTTGAACAGGGACTCATAGAGTACCACACCACGTCAGCACATAGCTACTACAATGGGAAGCCTCATGGAGAGACATAGTAGAGTGAGATCGCACATAGCATACATGAAGGATACACCTCCACATAGTCCACCTTGCAAGGATGCGACCTTATATTCCTCAAGTGGAAGAAATACACACAGACTAACAGAGGAAAACAATTACATTACCAAGGAAGCAGGGGATATCAACACCCCACACCCATATCCTTCCCATATCCTCTTATTTAATTTAACTGCATAACAAGTCAACTCCCTAAAAGGGGTAGATTTTGATACTTGATATCAACATGTTTTCCAAGAATGACCATACCGGACGCCTTCGGGCTCCGTGATATATATATACACAGGTGGACCACTAGAAGAATCAGTAAAAGGCCGTCGCCAATCAAGAGATGCACAAGCAACAGATTCCTCAATCCCAAAGAACACCTATAAGGTCAAGTTTCTGGGAAAGATCACAAGATGGAAGGCTCACTTACAAAAATAAGTTGAGCACTCCCAACATCCTATAGAGGAACTACCATGAAGGTCACAAATGATTACCCCTACTACAACCTTCCACTAAGCATCCTAGGGCCAAGCCCGTCAAAGGATCCCATCTGGCATTGGTATGCAAGGGGGCACCAGTCACAACATGCCCTCCCCACAAACGCCCATTAGCACAAGAGGGGGTAGCCGCGAACACATCCCTCCAAAAATGGAGGAAACCATATCACATAGGTAACACCCACCATCAGAGGCAAACACCTCCAGCGGATCTTTATGATTTCACAAAATAGCCAGGAGATACAACTACACTTAGAAAGCTCATCCCAGATAATGGAATACACCTCCATCAAAAACCCTCAAGGACACCAAGCCTAGCAAAGGAAGAACGGTGACACCATCATCAAGCTTTTAAAAAGGGATATGGAAAACATAGTATTTCCACACAATGATATGTTAGTCATAAGAGAGGGAATCACCAACTTTGACATGAAGAGAACCATAGTACATGAAAGGAGTCCGTCAGACATCTCCCATGACCAACCATTGATGATACTAGAGAAGAGTCAGGCATACCTAATACCAAGGGACCCCCTACTAGTAAAGGTGGTCAGAACATCAACACACCCATTAGGGACACGACACTGCAAATGAACCAGGAAAAGGATGGAACACATATCCTTACAAGTATCCTTACAAGTATCCTTGCATTTATCCTTGCAAAAATAAACTCCGTAGATAAAGAGGTCATCTAATAGATGACTATGTCTCTGTTCTCAAAATATGATCCTAACCCGGAGATCCTTGGACTCCGTATCATATATGCAATGAATAACATGTTCATCAAAGATAGGTACACGAAGATTCAAGACAGCGCCATAAAGATTAGGCGCATACCTCTACCAAGTACGACACATTTGAGTGTTCATAAACACTCCCTCGCCATCGCACAAGAAAGAAAGGCAGCCAAGGATACAAGTCCTAACAAAACAAACATCGGTAGAAAATTCGGTCATTGAAGTCATGCACCAAGAGAGAAACTCTAAAGATGCAAGATTAGCAAAAGAGATAGTGCAACAACTAGAGTGTGAAAATGAGATACATCATGCAAGTCTTGAAAAAATGTTTTTCATGTAGTGCGCTAGTTTCCGGGAGCTCGTCGTCCGAGACGGCCGTCTTGACGGCGAGACGACGGTTTTGGGTGAATGAAATAGGGCCGGGTTTTGGAAAATCACATGCAACGGCCCTAATACGAAAAATCATAAACTCAACGTTTTCAAAAAGTTGAGGACATTTGAAATGACTTAGTTAAATTTATCCAAGTCATTTGATAGTTAAAAACCCAAGCCATCAACAATTTAAAAAATGAATGGTGGATAGGAATGTACCTCCTTGATGTATGGTACTTACCATGTTGTGTAGTCCCTTCTCCTCCATGATAGTTTATAAAACTACCAACTTTTGAATTGGTTGTGGTGAGAGTTTTGGAGGAGCTAAGGTAGGGATTTTGGGAATTCACTTTAGGGTGCAAGGGAGACACCATTTCGGCCGGCCACCACCAGGAGCATCACCGGCGACGTCTGGGCGGCGCAGCGGCGGCGAGGCGGCGGCGACAGCGGCGGGGACGGCTGGAACGGCGGCGGCGGCTGCACCCTTCGTTGGTCGATTTTGAGTCCGATTCGATCCGGTTTCGAGTCCGTTTTGTCGAGCATCGATTGGTAACGTCCTCCACTCCCTTTTCTTGAAGTTAATTAAGCCTATAGGGCTGCACATTTGAATTTCAATAAGGTGCCTTGTAGGTGTTTGATAAAATGCCAAAGTGAAACTTTGGCTTGATTTTCAAAATTTGCTTTTGGCTAAGCTCTAAGTGTAGATAGATAGAGTTAAGAATAGCGAACTCCCTTTGTGAAGAGGTCCCTAGGTTCCGACCAACCGAGGGGAAATCGCGGAGGTTTGAAATCGGAGTTTTTCGAGCGAAAAGCTCAACCCCTTGTATCTTGATATGGGTGACTTGAAATGATGTCCCTTATTGTGATAAAGCCCCCTTGATTGTTTGTGAGCGGATAGCCATGCCCCCGGAGCTTAGGTGATTGCTTGGTGGTTTGCCTTCATTAGTGGCTTAGTTGACCCGAGTGTTCTTCGGGTTGTTTGGGGAGGGGTGAGTCCCTCTGTGGCATGTAACGGGCTTGGTTGAGTGCATTTGAACTGCTTGTATGTGCCCCCGGAGCCTTGAGCCATTTTAAGGATGAAATTTGATCCAAAGGTGATCGGATGGCATTTTGGTAATTATGGCCAACTTTGTATGCCTTTGATTTCTTTAGCTCTTGAACTTGTCGCTTTTCAGAGCGCTTGAATACCTGTGTCTCATTGCACAAATGTATGAAAATTTGATTAGTAGGTGGCCTAGGCCTTTGATGAGCGTAAGGATTTTTGACTCCCGAGCGGGAGGGTCCCTAGCCGTTTGTATGCGGACAGTTGGTCCGTTGGGTTGAGTGTCCTTGCAAAGGACTTTGATGAGCGTGGTTAATGTGTTGCCTTGGTTTTTGATTGAGTTGTGCATGGTCTTTGCAGGGCTTGGTTGACGGGCTTGCAGGCGCCCGACTTTGATACTTAGAAATTTTCTCAGACACTGTCACTCCTGAACTGCTGTAATGAGTGAGTCTCCCGATCCCTTTCTTTGCACATATTACTTTTCTTGTGATGGTTTGGCGATAAGCGAGGACACCCCCCTTTTACTTCGACTCGATTTTCCCGGGACAGGTGTTAGCCACGAAGCCATTGCGATGACTCAGACCTATCCTCCCAATAAGTCAGGGGTCTGTCCTATTTCTGAAGCATACTTCCCGTTTGACGTATGCAAAGAAGTCGAGGTTGGCTCAGTTACCGTCCCTCCTGCGGACTTAGATGTAGTGTACACTGGACAGATAGAGGAGGGTTTGCGTTTTCCTTACTGCAAGGATCTTATCCGCTTGTGTCGTCATTTCCGTATCTCGCCCCTTAACCTCTCCCCTGCTGCTTTTCACGCGTGGACCTGTTTTCGCATTCAGTGTCACAAGCACTCGTGGGCTTATTCCTTGATTCTCTTCCGGACCTTTTACCGTCTGGAGCGACGAGACAAATCGGGGTTGTCCACCTTCTGCAGTCGGTGGCCTTGCCTTTCCTCGTTCGATCTTGGGGGCGCCAAGTGGAAGCCGAGCGGGCGGTTTGCCACCCCTTATCCTCGCTCGCAGGAATGGCAAAATCACTATTTCTTTGTGAGCGACGTCGGGACCAAGTGGGAGACGTGTCATGTTCTGGAACGTGACCCTGTTCCTTCCTTATCCGAGTATACCCCTCAGGATGAGAAGGCCTTTCGCGAGATCTTTCGCGACAATCAGGCGGGGGTTATAGTCCCTTTGACTCAGGGTTCTGAAGAGGAGTTGCTTGCCGCAGGCATCATCGTATCTTCTTCCCAGGGTGTCTTGGTATGCTTTCGAATTTTTGTAACCCTGTTTTACGTTATCCTGTAGGTTGGTTTCTTAACAAGCAGCCGGCCTTGCAGACTGATGCTGCGCGAGGGCTCCCTGTTGCTGCTCCGGCCCCTGCTGACAGGTCTCGTCATGGGCGAGGAAAGGGACCTATGGGTAAAATACTTCTTCCTTCTTATCATTCTCGGCTGTATTCTGTCCGTAGTTCCAATGTTTTCTTTTCCCTGTTTGTAGGTCGTGTGTCTGCTGAGAGGGAGCGGGCGGAACCCGTTACTGACTCTTCTCGGCGTCCTTCCACCAAGAGGACCGATGCTGCGGCGCGTGCCTCGGGCGATCCCAAGCGCTCGAGAGTTGAGGGGACGTCTCTTGCCTTCTCGTGATAAGAGGAAGCAAGTTGCTGAGCGTGTCCCTCCTGCCCCCGGGCCGAGGCATGGGACGGCGGACGAGGTCTCCCCAGGTTCACGTATGTCTTCGCGTGACAAGAGGAAACATGTTGGTGAGCGCGTCCCTCCTGTCGCTGAGCCGATGCATGTGGTGGCAGAGGAGATTCTCCCTGTATCAGGTTTGTAAAATCTCTTTTTATGTACTTAGCATGTTTTGCTTGCGTGATTGCTTATGTTTGTGCTTTGCAAATATCCCTCCACTTCCTTCGCTTCGCAGAAGTGATCTAGTTCGTCGCTTTGAACGTGACGTCACAGATGGTGTGTGGGTGCCCTACTCGGGTACGCGCCTTCGTTTTCCTAAGGATGCGTCCTTGAGCATTCCTGAAGTTGGCGTTCGGGTGGTGCAGAGGTCTGTTCCTCCTGCCGATCGGAAGGAGTGCCCCCCGAATTCTGCTAGTGCGCGCGCCTTTGTGGAGGAGAACATCGGGGTCTTTGCTCCGGTGAATGTTTATTCCTCTTGGAGTTGATTCACTCATTGTTGCGCTTGTTTTGATGATTGGACTATTTTTGATGTAGGTTAATGCTGATATTGCCAACTTATCATCTTTTGTCATCGAGCTATCCGATGAGAAGGATCAGCTTTTGGAGAGCCATGAGGAGCTGGTTAAAGAGCAAGTCTCTTTGACTGAGGATGCGAAAGGCCATGCTGGTGAGCTTCTCATACTATCTGAAGCGCTTGCCTCGAGTCAGTCTCGCGTTGCCGAGATCCAAGATCAGTTGTCTGCTGTGAGAGGTCGGATGGCCCTTCGGGAGGGGGTACGAGCTGCCGAGTTGCAAAAGGCGAGGGAGGATGGCATTTCGGAAGGCAAGGCCGGCGCTTTTAAGCGGTACCCTCAGAGTGAGCCTTTCCTTTCTGCCGTTCAGGCGAGTTACGAATCTTTGAAGAAGGAGTTTCTTGATGACTTCGTTCCCCTGATGCATCGTCTTGCCCCCCATTTTCCATTTGAGAAGTTGGATACTCCTGGTGTTATTGGTTTGAGTGATTTGGGGGGGGCTTCCACTCTTCAAGTGGAGGACACCATTAGTGCAGATGGTGAGCCGATGTTTAGCTTTGAGCGGGATGCTGATATCTTTGGTGATACTCCTGCCTGTGATCCCTTTGCTACTGATGACTGCGATGTCGATGTGCGCCATCTCCTTGACTAGGTCAATATGGACTCTTTGTATGTTTGTTTGTTTCTTTGCATGCGTAGTATTTTGGCGAAGGACTTGTTTAGAGACTGCCTGTCGTTTGATGTTTGGGTTTGCTGTCGTAGACCTGTTTGATCTTATATATATATATGCTTTATATAAATGCATTAGATAGATGTGATAACTGAATTTCTCCTTGTTATTTTAGTTATAACATAGGATAGTGAAGTGCAGATAGATTAGTATATCCGACCTTTGCCTTTGTTTGCGAGTGAGGATTCCTAATGATCCGCCTGTCGCCCGTCTCTTAGAAAGGATGTGAATAGATTAGTACGTTCACATCCTTGTATTGTGGCGAAGTGTGGATAGATTAGTACGTCCGACACTTGCATTTGTTTGCGAGGGAGGATTCCTAATGATCCGCTTACCCCCCGACTTTTTGCAAGGATGTGAATAGATTAGTATGTTCTCATCCTTGTATTGTAGCGAAGTGTGGATAGATTAGTACGTCCGACACTTGCATTTGTTTGCGAGGGAGGATTCCCAATGATCCGCTTATCCCCCGACTTTTGCAAGGATGTGAATAGATTAGTACGTTCACATCCTTGTATTGTGGCGAAGTGTGGATAGATTAGTACGTCCGACACTTGCATTTGTTTGCGAGGGAGGATTCCCAATGATCCGCTTATCCCCCGACTTTTTGCAAGGATGTGAATAGATTAGTACGTTCACATCCTTGATGAAGATATTCCGACTCCTTGTATGCGTCGGACTTCCTTTGTTTTGGTTTGTAGTGATGAGCCTTGTATAGGTTGGCTTGTCGTCACTGTTGTTGTTTTGATGCCTCGGTTGTAAGCTTAGGCGTTGTATGTGAGTTAATATTGTGCCTACAAGAGATATGAAATTTGTTAGACATAACTTCATTTGATGCGCAAGTATGGAGTTACATATCTCCTTTTTTTTGAAGTACTGAATACTAAAGAGCTTGATACGACAGCTTTTAGTTTTATGGTTTCCACTCTTGTTTATGCGTGGAACTTCTTCAAGTGTCCCCCACTAAAAGTGTTAGGCAATTCGTTCCCGTTAACATCTTGGATGCGGTATGCGTTAATGTATGGAACCGCTATTATCTTGTAGGGGCCTTCCCATTTGGGGGACATCTTGTTGATTTGATCCAAGTGTGAGAATTCGTTTCTTCTCCAGACCATTTCTCCCACGTGGAATTGTCGTGCCTTGACCTTTCTGTTGTAGTATCTGGATGTGGCTAAGCGCATCTTTGCTTGAACTTGTTCTGATTTCCATCTCTGTTCGTCTGTTAATTGAAGGTCAAGGCGCCTTTCTTCCTCATTGGCTTGGGGGTCAAAATGCGTCGTTCTGTATGAAGAGACGGCGATTTCGACAGGTGCTACTGCCTCGGTTCCGTAGACCAGGCTAAAGGGTGTTTCACCTGTTGACTCTTTGGGTGTTGTGCGCACAGCCCATAAAACACTGCTTAGCTGGTCCACCCAGCCTCCTTTTAGAGCATGGACTCTCTTTTTTAGTCCATCCAAGACTATCTTGTTTGCTGATTCGACCTGGCCGTTTGTCTGTGCGTGGTGCACTGATGCAAAACGGTGGTCTATCTTGAGACGTTTGCAGAAATTTTGCATATTTCCGCTTCTGAATTGGGCACCATTGTCGCTAATGAGTACCTTCGGGACACCATAACGAGCCACTATGTAGTTTCGGATGAAGTCCATGATTTGTGTGTCTGTGATGCGTGCTAATGGCTTGGCCTCAATCCACTTTGAGAAGTAGTCGATTGCAACGACTATGAATTTTGCTTGGCCCTTTGACTTTGGGAGTGGGCCGATCAAGTCGATGCCCCATTGTGCGAATGGCCATGCGCTTGCAATTGGGCTTAATTCTGCTGCTGGAGCTATAATGTTCCTTGAATATAGCTGGCATGCTTCGCATTCTGCCACCATGTTTGTTGCTTGGGCTCTCATTGTTGGCCAATAGTAGCCTAAGTTCAATGCTTTGCGGATCAATGCGCGAGCTCCTTCGTGGGAGGCAGCCATTCCTCCATGGAGTTCTTCTAGTACCGTTGTTCCTTCTGTGCTTGTGATGCACTTTAGGTAGGGTGTAGAATAACCCTTTCTGTAGAGCTGTCCTTCGATCAAGGCGTAGTTTACGGCTACCCTTTCGATCTTGTTCGCTCGAGTCTTGTCTCGTGGTAGGATCCCTCCAGCGAGGTAAGCTTGGATTGGTGTATTCCAAGTTTCCTCTTCATCAATGGCCATTACCTCGAATTGGTCTATGACGGATATTATCCTGTTTTCCACAAAGTGTGTCTTTTTGTCTTGTTCATTGTTTTGGGCATACTTGCTTAGAGCATCAGCCTCCTAGTTTTCTTCTCGTGGGACGGAAGTTATGTCGAAAGTTTTGAAACTTTCTACCAACTCCTTTGCTTGTGTCAAGTATCTCTGCATGTTTTCGGACTTTGCAGTGTATTCTCCTTTGACCTGGTTGACGACCAGTTGTGAATCACACTTTACTCGCAAATGTTCCACTCCAACACCTTTGGCTATCCTGAGGCCTGTTATGAGGGCTTCATATTCTGCCTCATTGTTCGTCGCTCTGAAGCGTACTTCAAGGGGTCTGAGCCGTCGGGTGGGATTAGTAGTAATCCTGCCCCCGCGCCTCCGGTGTTAGATGATCCGTCCGTGTACATTTCCCAAACTTCTGCGGGTGGGACATCTGTCTGGACTTCATCTTGTGGCTCGGGCTCGATCCCTGTGAATTCTGCTATGAAGTCTGCCAAGGCCTGCCCTTTGATGGCTGTTCGTGGAGCAAAATGAATGCGGAATTCACTTAACTCTACAGACCACTTCGTCAATCTTCCTGACATGTTTGGTTTTGCAAGGATGTGCTTCAAAGGCTGGTCTGTGAGGACCGTTATTTCATGCGCGTGGAAGTAAGGTCTTAGCTTGCGCGCGGCTATCACGAGCGCGTACAAGTGCTTCTCGATTGGTACGTAATTGACTTCATACTTGGCCAGTGTTTTGCTCATGTAATAAACCGGGAGTTGGGCTCCTCCTTTTTCCTTTATTAGCACAGAGCTGACTGCCGTGTTACTAGTTGATATGTAGAGAAAGAGAGGTTCCCCTTGAAGTGGCTTTGCTAGTCTTGGGAGCGTCTTCAAGTGTTGTTTGAGTTGTTGGAATGCTTCTTCACAAGCATTTGTCCATTCAAACTTTTTGTTTGCGCGTAACACTTCGAAGAAAGGGAGGGCTCTGTCTCCAATTTTGGCTAGGAATCTGTTCAGGGCTGCGAGGCGCCCGTTGAGTTGTTGTACTTCTTTGTGCTTTGTTGGAGAGGCCATTTCTTCAATTGCCTTCACCTTTTCAGGGTTTGCTTCAATGCCCTTTTCGCTCACCATAAATCCAAGAATTTTGCCTGACCGTACCCCGAAAGCGCATTTTGCGGGGTTTAGTCTTATTTGATACTTTCGCATTCTCTCGAAGATTATGCGTAAGTCCTCGGCGTGATTCTTTTTTTTCTTGGATTTTACGACCATATCATCCACGTACGCTTCCATTTTGTTGCCAATCAAATCTCCGAAAATGAGATTGACCATCCTTTGGTATGTTGCCCCCCCGCATTGATTAACCCGAAAGGCATAACTTTGTAGTTATAGATTTCGCTGTCAGCGTAGAATGCCGTATGTGGGGCGTCCTGCCAAAACATCGGGATTTGGTTGTATCCTGTGTATGCATCCATAACTGTCATCAGTTCATGGCCCGCAGTTGCATCTACCAATTGATCGATTCGTGGAAGCGGATATGAATCTTTTGGGCATGCATTGTTGAGGTCTCTGTAGTCGATGCACATTCTTGACTTGCCATTTGGCTTAGGGACAACTACCGGGTTGGCTACCCAAGTTTGATACTTTGATTCTTCAATGAAGCCTGCATCAAGCAGTCTGCTAACTTCCTCGCGAATGGCCAACTTCTTGTCCCCACCTATCGACCTTAGCTTTTGTTTCACCACTCGAGCATCTTTGTTGATGTTGAGTTTATGGCAAATGACATCTGGGCTTATTCCTGGCATGTCCTTTGGGGACCATGCGAATAAGTCTTTGTATTCTGCAAGGAGCGCTGTGATTTCAATCACTTCGTCTTCTGATAATGATGCTCCTACGTGCACCATTCTTTCTGGTTCATCGATTTTGAATTTACGGAGTTCGTCCATCGCTGTAGGCCTCCCAAAGTCATCTCTTGGGTCTTCGTCGATGGTGGGTATAACTGGCGTGTTTCCCCTTTGATTTTGTTGTAGCGCGATATTGTGGCATTCTCTTGCTACTTGTTGATTTCCTCTAACTTCTCCCACGCCTGCGATGGTTGGGAACTTGATCTTCAGGTGGGCCGTTGAAGGCACCATTCTCCATTCGTTCATGGTTGCATATCCAAGAATGCCGTTGTAGGCGTTTAGCTTTTCGACTACTATGAATAGTATGTCGATACTCAGACATCTTTCTCCTTCGCCCAAGGTTACTGGAAGGGTAATGGTATCCAGCGGGTAGCTAGCGTCTCCCGTGAATCCCACTAGAGGTGAGTTCATTGTTTGTATGGCCTTCTTTCTTCTGAGTGCTAAGACAGTGTCTTTTGTTAGCACATTTGGGGCGGAGCCTCCATCTACGAGAATTCGCTTTACTTCCATGTTGTCAATAGTCATTTGAATGACTAAGGCGTCGTTATGGGGGAACGTTATGTGTTCTCTGTCTTTGGCTGAGAAGCCAATGACGTCCTCCATGATTGTGTTATCTTCGTTTGGCTCCTGTGGTTTTTCACTCTTTCCAGCGGCGTACCTCTCCCTTGCGTAAGAGGTTTCGCCCCCTGCACTGAAGCCTCCGTGTATTGTGTATGTGTGTTCCATCTTGCTTGTTTGTTTAAGTAACGCAGGCTTTCTGTTCGAAGCCCGCAGACGGCGCCAAGTGTTTCGACCGGGTTATCGCGGGTTGCCCGCGGGATAGCCCGTCGAAGTCGTCGGGTTGGATGCGAGCCAAGTCCGTCTTCTAGAATCGCGTACGGGCCTTAGCTTTGTATTCTGAATGAGGGCAAGTCCTTTGGGCTCTCCGGAAGGTCGTCCGTATGCACCTGCGAAAGGAGCGTTACCAAGCAGTCCCGATGGAGAGGGGGGGGGGTGCTTGGCGTGCTCACTCCGACGATCAACATTAGTCGTCTTCTAGAGAGAGAAAGAGAGGGTTTTCTAGAGAGAGGTCAGAGCTTTTCCCACTCTTGCCCAAAGTGATTTGGAATGACTTGAAAATGTTTACCCCCAAGGTGGCTATTTATAGGCAACCTTGGACCATAAACCGGTTTTGACCCGGTTCAATGTGGAAATGTGAACCGGGATGCAGGGGAGAGCTTTGGGCAAAGGACTCTGACGCGCGTCTCAGACGGCTGTCCCGAGCGGGACGCGCACGCCTTTGAAACATAGGTCTCGGACACATAGGAGTTAGTTTAAAAATCGGGTCTCCGTATACGTCCGAGGTAAAATGGGGGGTGTGCGCGACACCCCCCGGGTGTGGAGCTTACCCGGAATTCCGGGTAAGCCTAGGCCTACCCGGAATTCCGGGTAAGCCCCCCGGGGAAGTCGGGCAAGTTCGAACTTGCCCGGTTTCCCCCGGTTAGCTTGAAATTGGGCTTTGCGGTGATACGAACCCAACGTTATTGGACCGGTTCGAACTTCTCTTCTCTTCTCTTCTCTTGAAATTGGGCTTTGCGGTGAACCCAACGTTATTGGGTTCGAACCCAACGTTATTGGGCTTGAAATTGGACTTGAAATTGGGCTTTGCGGTGAACTTCTCTTCTCTTCTCTCCTTCTGATACGAACCGGTTTTGTTTGTTGAACCGAACCCAACGTTATTGGACCGGTTCGAACCGAACCCGATTTTAAAATTTAAAATCGAACCGGATTTGCCGAACAGGGCCGAACCGGATTTTCTGAACCGGATCGAACCGGACCAAACCGAACTGAAATTGACTGAACCGAAATGTTTTTATAAACCGAATTCAAGTCAATTAAATAAAATAAAATAGGGTGGTCAAGTTTTAAAATCCAAATGTTTTTTAACCTCTAAATGGACTACACAATGCTCATAGGGTTGCTAACCTTTATGCCTTGTTTCGATTATGGGGATGGATCTCAGAGATACATGTTTTTGGGACTTGATTAACTAGAGGGCTGAATTGCAATTGTTTATTATTCAGTATATATATATATATATATAATATGTATATATATATGTATATATATGTATATGTACATATATATATATATATATATATATATATATATATATATATATATATATATTAATGTATGATTAGAAATGTTGTCTTGACTTAGTCAAGCTAGCTGGATATTGCATGTTGTGGGCGGAGCCCTGGTTAAATATATGGAATGCGCACTAGGATAGACATGCTGTGATGGTTGGAAATGCCTAGGATTCATGTCTAGAATGTTGCGTAATTGAATATAAGCATGAACTGAAAATCAGCCCCTAATGTTTAAAATTATTTTAAAACCGAAAACCAGTCGCCAAATATGTATAATTGTTGTGGAATTTTCATGTTTGACACGTATGCTAGAATGTTGAGGATGTAGTTGCATTTGATAATTTACTTGTAAGTAGAATTATATATGCAAGTACGAGTTCCTCGGAACATTAGACGCATGACGCGTAATCATGAGTGTGATTTGTTTGATGAATGTTATTTGCGTATGATAATTTACATGGTTAGTAGAATTATATATGCATGAGTTAATTCATCGGAATATTTTCCAAAATACAAAGGGCCTTGGGAAAGACAAGATCGGGTATGGTTGTTTTAAAATTCCCGTTCCTGTAATTTGCGATTAAAACCGTTTTAAAAGACTGATCTATTGGATTTAAAACGAAGTTAATGTGAACTCTTTCACAGCCATCTTCCATTGGTTTACTGGTGGTCGGTTGGTTTAAATGACTGATGAATCATTATTTATCGGATTCAATCTTAATAGATATCTGATGTATGCAATTCTTTCTCAAAATGTTATTGTCTCCCTGATTTTTGCATAATCATCGATGTGTTAGTATGAAATTGTTAATTTAGTGCGATTCGATATTCCTCGCAATCTTGATGGTGTGAATCATGACGAATAAAAGGAGTACATGTTGAACTCTCTACTACGATTCCGAAAAGTAGAGAGGACAACTATAGATGAATATCAGTAGTATGTATGATTTTGACAATAAGAGACGAATGTAATAATTTGTTTCAACAAGCATGGGAGTAGGTTCTTTGATGATCTGAACGCATATGTGGTGATACATTCAACCTTGGTAAAAAGGGGGTTCAATAAGACTTCAATTACAACCAGGCAATGTTGCAGCTTAGTATCCATTTGCATCCGCCTCGGTGGAAGCAAGGATGCAAAAGCTAAACGTTTCGGTTAAACGTGATGGTCTTCTCTCTTTTCATGGATGTTGGCGTAAAACCCGCATCGGATATTCAGAATGAAAGGTCAACATGGAAAAGATGTGTATGGTTGTCTGATATTGACATGACTCAATGACCTTTAGCCTAATCAAGTACAGTAACCACAGCAGTAAAAAGGGAAATCTTCTCTGCTCTCCATACTGGGTTCGAAAGAAGTCAACCATGATCCGCATATCATAGAAAGAACTGAACCATAAAGGTCTTATACGATAATCCGGTGGGTTAAACCACGTTGATTAAGTGCGTCTCAAGTATGCCTCCTAGGTCATGTGTATGAAGCGGTAAAATGTTTTATACAGATACGGATCATTTGACGTGATTCACTCATGAATTTACTCAGATGTGATGTTCAATATGGCTTAAAGTACTCGACTATCTATGCGACAATCATGGATCAAATACGTGAACTTCAGATCAAGAACCCTACCATTGTCACTTATCGTTCGTTTGAGTTACTAAAATTTTGGCTATTTCAAGATTCGGAGTTATTGAATAAGGTAGATTCCGTTCGATTCGAAATGTGATTTACTTGTCAAGATTAATCGACTCGGTTAAAAACAGGATCGATCCGAAATAAGTAAATAACCAAAATGAATTTGACATCATAAATGACAGAATCAAGCAAATCCATACATTTCCTCCTACATCTAAGTCTATGGACTAGATCATGCCATTAAATCCATTGATTGCGTCGTTCTAAGAATTAACCGATTAAAACTCTTTCTTTATTATTATTACTCCATTGAATGAAATAAACTGTAGTGATAATCATATGCGAAACCGATAGGATTAAATTAATATTAAATTTAGAAATGAAACGATTTGACCGAAGGTTAAACTAGGGTAAGTTGCGTCTCGCACAAGTGGACCTTGAAAGAGGAACACATCGGTTCAAAGTATGAGTTTAATACAAAAGTTTTTAAAATGATGATGTGCTGAATTTTCGTTTGCATTCCTACGAAAATTACTTATTGATAACATTTACATCGGTAGGAAGTAGGCTTCGAAAGCTACTACAACCTGATAAAAGTATCGACTGACGCATAAGGTGAAAACCTAAAATGCTCAGATCGAAGATGGGATAAAATCTCTGAAATAAGTTAGCAAACGAAGAAAGATTAAGTCGGTTAAAAGATTTTCCTTCCAAACGCCTTGAATGATAAGTCAGGCTAAGCATTCAAATCAAATGACACACTTCTATAGGCATAGTTTGAAAACATAAATATTTTAGTCATTTTGTCACTCGTTCCCTATGGGATGATGAGAAAATGATTCACATTAATGTAAAACTATGTTCCATTGTAATTGGTAAGACACGCCGCCATAAAAACTGAAGAATGATAATGAGCTACTCATATCATCATGCGGCATTAATTTGTGCATTAAACACATACTTAGGACAAGAGTATGTTACTACTCTTTGAAAATACATGTTTACAGCTTATAAGAAATGGTTATGTGGTCGAACATATGACATTACATACTTGAGGACGAATTTTCCGATGCATTGACAGTTCAGAATAATGAGTCTTGATCAGACAGAAGAGGATATAACTGACATCAGGTCCCATTTAATTCGAGTGGGAGAGATTTGAACCAGCAATTCGAGTGAATGACATGGTAAATGATAATGGGAACATTTTCATAATAAATCCAGTGGGAGGTCTAAACACCTACCACAAGTAATCACTGTTGTTGTTTGGACGAATCAAGTAGAACCTGATTATCGTAATGCTAAACCGAGGATACCACAACTACCTATACTACCCATTGTTCCCAGTGGGAGTGATCCGACAAACTTGGTTCCAGATCCCAGTGATCAAGGAATTCATCTTGGAAGTAAAATTCTGAGACCAAGAAGTCGTACAAGGAAAGTTTTCGATTATGGTTAAAGCACTCATCTTGTACTTGTCGATTATGGTTAAAGCACTCCTCTTTTACCCAATAGAAGTGATGCTCCGATAAGAAGCATCATCTCGAGTGGGAGAATTGATCCCAATTGGAAGAAATGCTCCGATAAGAGGCATTATTCCGAGTGGGAGAGACATTAAAACTCAAAGACGGGATAATCAAGCCTAGACGAAAGTCAAAAGCATCGAACTTCTCCAAAGAAGTATCCCATCTGAAAGAGTGATAACCTCACTCTATCGATAGGCATTGGAAATACCTCAAGTAGAGAAATGGAAGAAAATAATAAATAAGAGAGATCGCCTGAATAAAAGCCATTAAAGTTAATAGTTGATTTACCTTCTAACCACAGGGGCATAAGGATAAGGTGAGTCCTGAAAGAAGGCTCACCACTGATGGAAAAGGTCGAATGATACAAAGCTTGACTTATTGTGAAAGGCTGTACCCAACTTCACGGAGTGGACTTTGACGAAACATACTCAACACCTGTGCGTAAAACCACAGTGCAAGGCCATTCATGTTCCTGGTTGCAGGTTTCGATTACGAACCTCACCAAATGAGTATAAAGACCGCATTCCTCCTCAGAAACCTGGAGGAAGAGATCTACATGGAGCAACCGGAAGGTTTTATTACTCCTGCTAACGAACGTAAAAGTTGGTAAACTCCATAGGTCCATCTAAGGTCTTGAACGGTCGTCTCGGCAATTGTACCGCAAATTCCACGAGGAAATCATAGGAAACAGATTTGTGAATTTTCATGAGGATCCGTGCGTGTATTATAAGACTTCCGGGTCAAAGTATGTCATCTTAACCTTATGCGTGGACGACGTACTTATTGCTGTAAACCAAATGTGATTAATGAATAGGTCAAAGTCCTGATTGGCATCTGTATTTGAGATGAAAGACATGGTAGAGGCCACGTATATCTTGGACATTAAAATTGCAAGAGATCGGGCTACCCGGAAATTGTGTCTGTCTCAAGAAGCCTATATCAACAAGCTGTTGTAAAGGATTCAGATTAAAGGATGCCAAAAACCGTGGAAACGCCAATGTTGTTTGGGTGCGCACTGTCAGAACGTGACGACCCCTAAGAACCTGGCAGAGTGTGAATAGCTAAAGGATGAAGGATGTTTCAGCATGGTCGGTAGTTTGTTCTACGCCATGTAATGCACCCGTCTGGATATCTGTTACGCCGTAGGCCTAGTAACACATTTCCTATCATATCCTGGTCACCAACATTTAAAGACTATAAAACGAGGAACTCGTTATCCGAAAGGTACTGCCGACTACGCAATGTGCTATGAGGGTAAAAAGTTAGAATTGACCGGTTACAGTAACGCCGACCATGGTGGCGATATAGATGATCGTAAGTCCACTACAGGGGGAGTGTTCCTCCTTTCTAATGCCGCCATTTCATGGACGAGCAAGAAGCAAACCTGTGTCGCGTTGTCCGCAATGGAATCGAAATTCGTAGCTCTCTCTAAGAATGCACAAGAAGCGGTCGTGCTCAAAAGGCTTCTAACTGCACTGCTTGGTGGTGATGTTGAGAATAAACCTTTGAAGGTCTTCTCTGACAGTCAAGCAGCCAGTGCGGCAGTTAAGAATCCGAAGTACTATAGTAGGACCAAACACATTGATGTGAAATATTTCTATGCTAAATCTATGGTTGAAGACAATACAATCACTATGGAATACTTGTCCACTGTTAATATGATAGCGGACCCATTAACTAAACCACAACGCAGGGACATATTTGAAAAGCATGTAAAGCTGCTTGGATTGCGTAGGGTTTAGAAATGGAATGTATCTGTGATAGCATTTTGATATTAGAAAGTTACATTTCGTAAGCGAAAGAATTGCAACTGAGTTTATGATCGATCGACGTCATAATGTTTTGATTACATCAGATTTACGGTCTATAAACTAAGTCGTAGGAGGACGCAATCCTCTGCCAAACTATGTCGAATGTCTGCCTTACCTAGTCAAACAGGTACGGTCGTCTTGCGGTGGAGGGAGGACTTCACCAAACAAGACTGGCTAAGAGTCAGGGGATAAACCTGATTAAGCAATACGATTATCTAGTTTTGAAGTAACTCGACGTGATCTTCGTTTTGCATATCTTCGTGATGAACTTTGTACGTCATTTAACCACATTCTGGGCCAGATGAGAATCTGTGATAGCATGATTGACATATCCCTTTCCTGACAACCCAAAAGGTTCAGGTATGCTATCAACCCGTACTTCATTTTGCGCGTGCCACGTTCAACCACGGGGTCACAACTCAGTTGTGCTAGGAAGGAATCCTCGTGATTCTGGCGGGCGCAAAATTCTTCACCTCGAGCGTGTGATTGATCCCAGGAGCTTTATGAAGAGGCACCTAAAGTATCCTCACGGAATCAGAACTCATATCTAAGGTCAGGCTCAATGCTCGCTTCCCGACGTACAAGCGTAGTGCTAAACAAAAAGGCCCAGTGACCACGTATTTGTAAACCGGTTGGGTCTGACTAAGGATATGACCGATGGGGATTGTCAAGTTCACCTGTAATTCACCAACTCTTGTATTCACTAGGTGGCCACCAACTGGATATTAGTTGAAGGTTGTGAATACTTGTACTGATTCCTTGAAGAAGTGTTCCTATGTGGAACAATATAAATGCAGTACAATATAAATGTTTTTTTATAACAGGTTGATTGGAGAAAAGGGAATCAATGTTCCGCAGGCGCTACAATACTTCTAACAGATGAGTAGCACGATGTCCATCGTAACCGCCGGTCGCACGGAAAACCTCGTATGAACTATTCGGAAGCAAATAGCAGATCAAAGGAGAGAAATGTTGATGCACATTTGGATGACAATACATTAACATGCACCCTCTCATTCCGGCGAGTGGGAGCTGTAAGCATATGGTAATGGGCGCCGTAATTGGTAGCCCATAATATGTATAGTTTACTTAATGAACTTGAGTAAATGCCACATTATGGTAATTGGGCTGGACCCAAATCACATGGGAGGCTCAAAATTGGGCCTCCCCAAATACATAGGCCGGCCGAAATATGTAAGGAGGGTAAAGTGGACTTTTGACCACTTTACTTCTCCTATAAATAAGAGGTGTTAGAGGATTTTTAGGGTTAATCACAATTCCCTCACAAGAGTGTTTTACTGAGAAAAACCCTCCTCCCACACCTAGGGTTTCGGCCGAACCATATCCCTCACCAAGGGTGTGCCAAATTGCCTTCGAGCAAACTCTCCAGAGATCTGTCCCCGCACCAAGAATCGATCAAAGGCTTTGCTGTGGAGTTTGCACCACGTAGGGCTTCTCTAACAAGAACCTCTACGGGTCTCGAACGGAGGATCGTGAACTTCCTCCTGAGAATATCTTGGGTCTACGGATCATCTTAAAGGTATATGCGAAACTTCCGCTACGTAATTCTAATTACTAGCATGTACCTTGTTTAAGTATCCGTAGTGAAACATATAATAAGTAAAGCCAAAAGAGCTTGATACGAGAGCTCCTTAGTTAAATAGGAAGCCTTCCCTTAGGCGTGGAACTTTTTCAAATGTCCCCGCTGAAAGTGTTTGTGGAGATGTTGCCATCCGCGTCCTGGAGGCGATATATGTTAACGTATAGCACGGAGGCTATCTTGTATGGACCTTCCCATTTTCGAGATAGCTTGTTGATTTGGTCAAGATGTGAAAACTCATTTCTTCTCCACACTATTTCACCAACGTGGAATTGTCTTGACTTGACCTTCCTGTTATAATATCTTGATGTGATTAAACACATCTTAGCTTGCAGCTCTTCGGATCTCCATCATTTCTCGTCTGCCAGGTCGAGGTCTAGGCGCATCTCCTCCTCATTTGCTTGAGGGTCGAAGTGCGTTGTTCGATATGATGTAATGGCTATCTCTACGGGGGCTACCGCCTCTGTTCCGTACACCATGTTGAATGGCATTTCACCTGTTGATTCTTTGGGTGTTGTGCGCACCGCCCATAGTATGCTGCTGAGTTCATCTGCCCATCGACCCTTTAATGCATAGACTCTTCTCTTTAGGCCATCAGGGACAATCTTGTTAGCTGATTCTACCTGACCATTGGTTTGTGATGATCTATGTTTAGTCTTTCACATAATGTTTTCATCCCTCTACTTCTGAACTGTGGCCCATTGTCGCTTACGAGCACTCTTGGGACACCGTATCGTGCTACAATATGGTTTCGGATGAAGTCCATTATGTGCGCATCCGTTGTTCGTGCCAATTCTTTGGCTTCAATCTACTTGGAGAAATAATCTATAGCTACCAAAATAAATTTGGTTTGTCCTTTGGATCTTGGGAGTGGACCTATCAAGTCGATGCCCCACTCTGCGAAAGGCCATGAGCTCGCAATCGGGCTTAACTCTGTTGCGGGAGATGTTAAGTTCCTTGAATATTGTTGGCAAGATTCGCACTCTGTGACCATGTGTGTTGCCTGGACCTTCATTGTTGGGCAATAGTATCCCAAGCTTAGAGCCTTGCGGATTAAGGACCTTGCCCCCTCATGACAAGCTGCTTCTCCCCCATGCAGTTCGCTCAGAACCTTCCAGAATTCCGGGTTTGTGATTCACTTTAAGTATAGGGTTGAAAAACCCTTTTGGTATAGTTGTCCCTCTATCAGTGCATAGTTGATGGCAACTCTTTGAATCTTTCCCGCCTGAGTTTTATCCTCAAGGAGCGTGCCATTTGTGAGGTATGCCTGGATTGGTGTCATCCATGTTGGTTCTGAGTCGATGTTCAACACTTCGAGTTGGTCGATCACTGACAGGATCCTTGATTTCCACAAAGTGTGTTTCCTTGCCTTGTTCGTTGCCTTATGCGAAGTTGCTTAAGGCGTCGGCCTTCTGATTTTGCTCTCTGGGGACTGACACTATGTCAAAGGTGTCAAAACTAGCAACGAGTTCCGTCGCCTGCCCCAGGTATTTCTACATATTCTCGGACTTAGCCAAATAGTCGCCTTTTACTTGGTTGACGACAAGTGGCGAGTCGCACTTGACCCTTAGATGTTTGAGACCCACACCTTTTGCTATTCTCAGACCTGTTATCAAGGCTTCATATTCTGCCTCATTATTTGTTGCTCTAAATGTTAAGTTTAGAGCGTATTTCAACGGGTCTGATTCGTCTGGCGGTATTAAAAGGAGTCCAGCACCTGAGCCCCCTAAATTTGAAGACCCGTCAGTATACATTTCCCACACTTCCGCATGCTCTATGTTTTGTTGTGTGACCTCCTGAGTTACAGTCTCAGGAGTGATTCCAGTGAACTCCGCGATGAAGTCCGCTAATGCCTGACCCTTAATTGCTGTCCGAGGAGCGAAGTGAATACAAAATTCACTCAACTCAACTGACCATTTTGTCAATTTTCTTGACATGTTTGGTTTTGATAGGATGTGCTTCAAAGGCTGGTCCGTCAATACCGTTATCTCATGCGCATGAAAATACGATCTCAGTTTCCTTGCCTCCACTATGAGAGCGTACAAGTATTTTTCTATGGGCACATAGTTCACCTCATACTTAGCCATGATTTTGCTTAGGGTTAAGAACCTATGAAAGGTCTGAACTATCACCCATGTTAACGGGAGAGGTCTGAAATTTAAAAAGTTAATAACAGAGGTCTGAAATTTCAATTTTGTTGATTTGAGGTTTTCCGTCCATTTTTAGGGTTAAATTTAACAGAATTGTGTGAAATGACATTTTTGCCCCTTTAATATTTTTTTTTATTTAATATCTTATTTAAGGAAATGTGAAATGACAATTTTACCCCTAAAGTCAAATTAAAACCACCCAACTCCGGCCACCACCACCCGACTCCGGCCACCACCACCCGACTCTGGCGACCACCACCTCGACTCGGACGACCACCACCTCGGCTCCGGCGACCCGACTCCGGCCACTACCTCGGCAAAAAAGCTCCGATCGGGCCAAAAAGCTCCGATCGGGGCCAAAAAAGCTCCGATCGGAGCCAAAAAAGCTCCGATCTGGAGCTCTGTGGCCCCGACCGGAGCCACAGAGCTCCGATCGGAGCTTTTTGGCTCCGATCGGAGCTTTTTTGGCTCCGATCGGAGCTTTTTTGGCCCCGATCGGAGTCCAATCAGGCCGGTGGCTCCGATCGGAGCTCAATCGGGGCCGGTGGCTCCGATCGGAGCTCAATCGGGGCCGGTGGCTCCGATCGGAGCTCAATCGGGGCCGGTGGCTCCGATCGGAGCCTTGGTGGTGGTCGCCGGAGTACGGTGGTGGTCGCCGGAGTACGGTGGTGGTCGCCGGAGTACGATTGGTGGTCGCCGGAGTACTGTGGTGGCTTCAAGGGCATTTTGGTCTTTTCACTCCATGCATGTGAGGGGCACACTTGATAGAAGGGTATTTTTGGAATTTTATTTTATTTCCGGTCACATGCTTGGCATGTGACCAACTTCCGTTAGTTTTAACGGAAAAAACTAACGGAGACCGCTGTTATCAACAAAACAGAAATTTCAGACCTCTGTTATTAACTTTTTAAATTTCAGACCTCTCCCGTTAACATGGGTGATAGTTCAGACCTTTCATAGGTTCTTAACCATTTTGCTTACATAGTACACCGGTAGCTGAGCGCTTCCCTTTTGCTTAACAAGCAATGAACTGACCGTAGTGTTGCTTACTGATATAAGAGGTAAAGGGGTTCACCTTGCAGTGGTTTTTCCAATGTTGGCAACGTTCGCAAATGCTGCTTTAACTGCTAGAAAGCCTCCTCGCATACCTGTGTCCATTCGAACTTCCTGTTTGTGCGCAAGACTTCAAAGAAGGGGGGAGATTTATCTCCAATCTTGGCTAGGAACCTGTTCAGGGCTGCTAGACGCCCCTTTACTTGTTGTAACTCCTTGTGCTTTTTAGGAGACTCCATTTCTTCAATTGCCTTGACTTTTTCAGGATTCGCCTCTATGCCCCTTTCACTCACTATGAATCTCAAAATTTTCCCTTACTGCACGCCAAAGGCGCACTTTGTTGGGTTCAAGCGAACTTAGAACTCACACATTCTTTGGAATACTGCGCGCAAATTCTCTGCGTGGTTACGCCTCTTTTTTTACTTTGCCACCATGTCATCCAAGTATGCTTCCATTGTTTTCCCGATCATATCTCCAAATATTATGTTAACCATTCGCTGGTATGTCGCACCTGCGTTGATTAAATCGAAGGGCATCACCATGTAATTGTAGATGTCGGCGTCAGCGTAGAATGTTGTATGCGGTGCAACTTCTTTGGACATTGGGATCTTGTTATAACCATAGTATGCATCCATCACGGACATCAAATCGTGTCCTGCGGTTACATCGACTAACTGGTTGATTCTTGGTAGAGGGTATGAATCCTTGGGACATGCGTTGTTGAGGTCCCTGTAATCAATGCACATCCTCATCTTGTCGTTGGCCTTAGGTACCAACACTGGGTTTTCTACCCACGTTTGGAACCTTGCCTCCTCAATGAAACCTGTGTCCAGAAGTTTTCCTACTTCCTCCCGAATGGCTATCTTCTTGTCACCTCCGAGAGGTCGTAACTTCCGTGCTACTACTCGAGACCCAGCCTTTATGTTGAGCTTATGTGAGATTATGTCTGGACTTATCCCCGGCATGTCACTTGGTGGCTGATGGATATATGTCCAATTCGGGTTCGTATTTATATTTCGGGCCTCGTAAACACGTCAAAATTACATCTCGGTTTAAAGACGTATCCCAAGGAGTCAAAACGGTCCGGAAACGCATTTACGCGCGTCCGGACCGGACCTCCGGATTGCGCGAAGCAATCCGGAGGTCCGGGTTGCGCGGCAATCCGGACCTCGCCGAATTGCCCAAATTCGACGAGGTCCGGATTGCATTACGGGTATCGCGCGACTACCGTATCCGCGATTACCGTTACGTGTAGAGAAGTCAAGTTCACGTATTACCAATATGGATGACGGTTACCGCATGCTCTTGAATCGTCATCAAACCGCTTTAAAACCGGGTCCGGTCCCAAGGAAGCCTATAAATAGGAGGCCTTGGCCACCCATTTTCACACATCCTCTCATTTGCCCAACTTTGGTATTTTGAGCTCTGACTTCTCTCTAGAAATATTCTCTCTCTAGAAATTACTCTTTTACCCCTATAGTGACTTAAGCTTCGGAGAGGGCTCCGCTAGCACCACCCCCCCTCTCCGTGCTAGCATTGGTCCTTTGTGCAGGAATCGTCGCCCAGACATCCGTATTTGTGCACAAACCACTGCCTCCTGAGACACAGCCATACCGAGACACAGACCTTTACGGGAATCAACCGAACACTCGCCAGTGGCCCAACCTCTTCTCGACGAAGGGTTACAGCCCAAAAGCCCGCACAGCTACGCGAACACACGCGTCCTCACGATCTAGTTCATCCCGGACGCAACATTGGCGCCGTCTACGTGATTCGAACAAAAAGCTACCATACCACAAAGACAATGCACAAGACCGATAACACCAACTTGGAGTATGATGACATAAAGGATGCCGCCTTTGAAGATGTCATTGATTTCTCATCAAAAGACAAGGAGCACATCGCATACCACAACGCCTTGCCCATAACCTCGCAGAAGCCGATAAAAAGACAACTTGGATCCGTCCACATCCCTGTTGCCACATCCAATGCTTTCTTCACTCCAACAAGAAATGCATTCTCCGCACAATGCAACCAAGGAGCCTTCCAGTACAAAGGTGTCAACCCGTCACCTCCTTTGCCTCCAATTAACGAACAAGTTGAGACGATAGGGACAAAGTCTCGAGTCACAAGTCATCAAGACACACTGCACCAAAGAATAGAGGGGCAATGCACGGAAGGTACCTTCCAGTACCAACAGCCAAGGCACGAAGCTGCACGCTCATGCAACCTGTACGTGATAGCACAACACCAAAAAGAGGCATGGAAACAACACCCAAAGCAGAATCAAGCAAAACCGCCCTCAAGCGGTCAGCAAGGAAGAAATTGGCAGCCTCAGCCAAAAAGACATTTTCAAGGAGGTTTCGAGAAGCCAAAAGAAGTAAACCTCGCTGACTACATTCCTTTGAATGCCCCGCTATCCGTGATATTGAGAAAGATGAAAGATGCGAACATGTGGAAAGAGTTGAACAATTTCAGAAAAGGTCCGCTGGGGAAAGACAAAGACAAGTGGTGTGAAAACCACGAGGTCTTCGGCCACGAAACGGATAGCTGTGTCAGCCTACGTAACCGAATTAACAGCTTTGTCCTCAAAGGCAAATTAAAGCAATTCGTTGATCAAGGCAACAGCCCTCCAAAGAAGACTCAAGCAGAGTCATCCAAAATACACAAAGAAGGTCCTTCCACAAGGACAAGCCAAGACAATGCTACATCTGTCACAAGGAGGGACAGAAAAAACCTGCTAGTGACGACGACATCCCAATCACGGGATTGACAACAAGAACCCTGAAGGCAATAATTGAAAAAGAGATACACGTCTCCTGGGAAAAGAGGCAACCGCGACAAAAGAGGCCGTTCCAGTCAGATGCCCAAAGGCTCAAAATACCAATCTTGCCATATGTGTTCCTTTGAACACACCATTGTCTGTCATCCTGAAAGAAATGAAGGAGACCAAGCTATGGAAAAAACCCTTTAAATTCCGCAATGGCCCATTGGGAAAAGATAAAAGCAAATGGTGCGAGAATCACGAAGTATGTGGCCATGAGACAGACAGTTGTGTCAGCTTAAGATTTCATGTAAACAGCTTGATCTTAGAAGGAAAAATGATGAAGTATATCGACCATGGCAATAAGCATCAAAGGAAGCCTCGTGTGAAGTCTTCAGAAAAAAGCAAGGGAAAAGAAAAGGCGGATGATAATCCACCTATCGCCAAACGCCAGAAAAACAACGTCACTTATGGAACCAATTGTGACAACTTGTACAATCTTTGGAGTATGAATGCAGAAGAAGCATATCTCAAACTCCCAGAAAACAAACCTCACCGCCCATTTGAGTCAACGACTGCCTTCCTTGGCAAAGATGTTGAAGAACAACACAAGCAAAGTAAAACTTGGGGGCATGACATCAACTTTTGTCCATCCCCAAAAGGGGAGATTGAAGAGATCAACACGCTAGATGCATTAAGAAACTATGTGGCACGTGGCAGAATCAACTAGCCAACACATCCCCTATGAGGACGTCGAACACATCACCAATCCATTTATCTTCCTTATCTCCTTTTTTCGCATATCTATGTTAAATCTTATAAAGATTAAGTACAACTCATGCTTATTAGCCTCAGTAATTTTCAAAAGAAGTGATCAGTAGACGCTTTCTTGTAAACCGTTGTGCGAACTCTAAATATCTAATAAAGGTTAAATCTACTTTCATAGGTACATTATTATGACGCATATTACCTTGGAATAACTCCAAGTAACAACTACGCACATACTACTCGCGTCAACAACACAAAGTCTCAAGCATTTTATACGCTCAAGACTAAAAATCATGTCGCAATAATAAACAAGGCGGGGGCATTACACAAGGAAAGATCATACACTATTAGAAGATGAAACAATATAAACAATCAGGAAACAGCGATACAACTGCCAAGCAACTTGGGGGGCACCAAGCTGACAAGTGCTCGGCAATTCTACCTAACATATATACATGCCTATCATGATCTACACCTATCGTATCCTCACTCAGGGAAGTTTCCTACACAAACAAGGAATCCTCGTATTAAATTCCTTTACTTCATTTATTATATGCATGACTAAAAAGAAAGTTTCATGACTTCATACTTTTGCAAACTTATAAAAATGGCGATTATCTGACAAAGGTAACTATGCTCGTAGGTACATGCTACACTACGATTACTACTCAGGAATTACGCCAAGTAGTAACCTCTGCACAAAAATCTACTACAACAATACAAGCTAAGCATTATATTCAAGGAGGGATTTATGATTACTATCAAAACGACGACTATTCAGAGGCGTCAGCTACAAGCAATATCTTGGACTAACACCAAGACCTACTATCAAAATATTTTGGATTAACACCAAGGCCTACTATCAAAATAGCATGTTATGGTATCCTCTTTTTTAAAAAGATAAACCCCATGTTCACTTCTAAAAAATGACATGCTGTGACATCTCTGGTTAGAGGCAAATCCTCATGTTCATAGCCATTCCCTGGATTCAGAACAGGATGGGCATACGGAACTGATCACTCCATAACTGGCGGAAGTTCTCTGGTTAGACAACGACCCCACACTATAACAAGTGTGAATTCCTGTTTAAAGGACTCACTCTTTATGGCGAATGTCCTCTTGATAGACGACAATCCCATATTACGAATTCCTGGTCAGGGTTCGTTTTATACGGCAAAAGTCCTCTGGTTAGATGACAATTCCGTACTACAGATTTTCAAATCGTGTTGCATGGTTCCTGGACGCATAAAGCATGCATCACAATTCATATTTTCAAAAAAGTGTTACATGGTCCCTGGACGCAGGAATCATGTATCACAAATATTTTTTCAAATATTTTACCAAATATTTTGTCAAATATTTTATCAAATATTTTATGTATCAAACACCTTTCCAAAAATTTTATCAACACGGTTTATTTGGTGTATCACATTCAATGTCAAAATATTTTTTCAAATATTTTATCAACAAGCTTTTTAGGGTTCACAAAATGCTTCTTCAAAAACTAAAATGTTTTTACGTAGGCTTCCCCAACGCGGGTTGATACACACTAGCAGGTGCGCACCCTGTTTAAAACTCATAAAATTTACAAGTCGAGTCTTGTACAACGTCGCCTTAGAGTGGAACTAAGAGGCGGTATAAACTAGTATCTTGCTTAGCCAAGATAACACCTTTCAAATACACTACTTGTTGAGAAATATTGCTATACGCAAAAATACTCGACAGGTTGCAACACATATAGCGGCAAGCTATTCAGGAAAGAAGGGCAATATGCATAATGCATCATGCAAACAATCAGGAGAGCATCTCAACTTATCAATCAGAAGTGGCTATCAGTCACGACTGCAGGGACTATGTGTACGTTACTAGTCATCCACATTCAATAAACACAGACTCGGCGGAACAAGCAGAAGTTGCCACCGTTTTCTCCAAACAAAACCTACAGTGTGCAAGTCGCAACATCCTATGCTCTACCCATCTCGCCATGCCTTGGAGTCTAGCCAAGAGGGGCGATCACAACACTTAACAATGTGCGATGTACAGTCGCAACTACGGACATCATGTTCATCATCTAAGGACATATATCCTATCTTTCAAGTCCAAAGCATATGGACAACATAGATAACTCAAGGTATGAAATATTACTAACAATTTATCACATAATTACTATTGAAAACAGGTCCAGGTGACGAAATATCATGCAAGCAAAAGCATGAACAAAGAATTATCAACATCAACCCATTCACAAAGGGTTCAACATGCTAGAAGCAGACAGCCCAACAGCAACCAAGAGTCAACATCATCTCTAAGGACTTATGGCAAATAGTTCATAATGTCAACATCAAATGCAATGTCGTCATCCACATAGAAGACACGACAAGAATGATTGTTTCAACATTCAGCACAACATAGCTCTTCAACATAAGGGCGGCAATCAGCAATCAACAAATACTTACCTCGGTAGGAGTAACGCTCCTCCTTGGTCCGGTCCCTCGACCGGGGGGCAGAAGACACCACTGCACAACCCTAAACTCTATTTCCTTTATCACAAGAAGGAATTAGCACGGTCATGCTCAGCATAAAGAACTAAGAATCGCTCGAGGAACGCGCCCCTGCGTCGGATCTTTCGAGAATTATGCTAAAAACAGAAACTGTAGCCAGCGATAACTTGGAAAATTAACAAGTTCAAAGAAGATACAATGGGACGTCTTACTCACAAGCCTTTTACCGCGACCGTGCCCGAAGACTCCAGAGTAGCGGGGGCACTTGTATGAACATTCCTCTCAACAAATGGATTTCTATACACATCAGCTATCCGCAAAGACAAGCTTTTTCCCATCAAGATGGAGATAGTGGACTTACTTATGGTAACAACCGTGGGAAGACTAAGAGGACAGCAAGATCTGATATCCTGGAAAATGCTATCAACAATCCAGTCAGTGCGCAAACACGCACCAACACTTATTCAAGCACTTATGCAACAGAATCTCCATATGAGACAACCACGTACGTACAAGACTTATTAGTCTTCGTGCAACAAGTAACAAGCATCACGCAAGGGGGGGCAACCTCTTCAACACATTAACCTTGCATGACAACACCGAGCGCATTCTCGCAGCATACAAGATTACAATGGTGGAATATTTTCTAAGTACTTAACTCAGGATAACAGTCAGCATATTGCAAGCTGTCGGCATACAACCACGTGTCAGCACATTATCAGAAGTTGGCATATAACCTGTGTTCGCATCAAACATACGGATACGGCATACATAGCCAGAGATGGTGAAAAGATTCTAAGTGCGGGGGCAAATACGCACACACAATGTACGTACATACATGTCGACAAGGATGCATGTCGACAAGGAGAAAAATATTTTCTAAGTATTTCCATGTACGTACATACATGTCGACAAGGATGCATGTCGACAAGGAGAAAAATATTTTCTAAGTATTTCCATGTACGTACATACATGTCGACAAGGATGCATGTCGACAAGGAGAAAAATATTTTCTAAGTATTTCCATGTACGTACATACATGTCGACAAGGAGAAAAATATTTTCTAAGTGTTTCCATGTACGTACATACATGTCGACAAGGAGAAAAATATCTTCTAAGTGTTTCCATGTACGTACATACATGTCGACAAGGATGTATGTCGACAAGGAGAAAAATATTTTCTAAGTGTTTCCATGTACGTACATACATGTCGACAAAGATGGATTGCATACAACAAGTAGCTATGCCTCCTAATCACACCTACGACGCTCATCGACAAGGCTCATACGACGACATCTATGGTAACAAGTATTAGATATCGCTTAAATATTTCCTAAGTGTTTTAGCATACTTGCAGGCAATGCCCAACAGTCTATACCTGACGCTCAACCATTAGCGCCAATGCGCATAGCAAAAGTCAACGCGCATAGCCAAAGTCAACGCGCGTAGCAAAAGTCAACGCACATAGCCAAAGTCAACGCGCGTAGCAAAAGTCAACGCGCATAGCCAAAGTCAACGTGCATAGCCAAAGTCAACGCGCATAGCAAAAGTCAATGCGCATAGCAAAAATCAACGCGCATAGCAAAGTTGGTACGTGCAGTAAAGAGGACCAACATCTCAAGAAGCTATCATGCAAGCGACGCGGCTAATACGACGAACCGCGAAGAGCAAATACAACAAACGACTACTCCTTGATGATAAGGACCAAAGGAGTAATGCACCTACAAGTACCTACGGTATACTCCACCCTCTCTTCTAAATATCTACTCCTATGCATATCTTGATATTGCACGTATCAAACCCGTCACTCTACGCGTATGTTACTATCGCATGGTTCATGATTTAATGATCGCTAAGTTGTTTTAGAAGCATACGGTTTCTATTTCTTGCATTGTGTAATTACGATCTTGCCATGACCATTACTTATGCATGCATGTTGATAGAGGCATGTTCGCATAGTGTATTCCCAATTGCTTATGTCTCCAACAATAACCGTACTTGTACGTTACGTATGTACATTCCCTATTGCACTAACCGTGATGACAGGAAACAAAGTCATTCGGCCGGAAAATCAAAGGACGGACGAAATCAAGATGTCTACATCCGACCAACGATCAAAACCGAAAGGTTAGCGTCAAACTCAAATTGGACACGTATCCTAACTTAAAAATAGAGTCAAGAAAGGTTCTAAACCGTTACTTGACTCGGGGGAGTGATGGATATATGTCCAATTCGGGTTCGTATTTATATTTCGGGCCTCGTAAACACGTCAAAATTACATCTCGGTTTAAAGACGTATCCCAAGGAGTCAAAACGGTCCGGAAACGCATTTACGCGCGTCCGGACCGGACCTCCGGAATGCGCGAAGCAATCCGGAGGTCCGGGTTGCGCGGCAATCCGGACCTCGCCGAATTGCCCAAATTCGACGAGGTCCGGATTGCATTATGGGTATCGCGCGACTACCGTATCCGCGATTACCGTTACGTGTAGAGAAGTCAAGTTCGCGTATTACCAATATGGATGACGGTTACCGCATGCTCTTGAATCGTCATCAAACCGCTTTAAAACCGGGTGCGGTCCCAAGGAAGCCTATAAATAGGAGGCCTTGGCCACCCATTTTCACACATCCTCTCATTTTCCCAACTTTGGTATTTTGAGCTCTGACTTCTCTCTAGAAATAATCTCTCTCTAGAAATTACTCTTTTACCCCTATAGTGACTTAAGCTTCGGAGAGGGCTCCGCTAGCACCACCCCCCCTCTCCGTGCTAGCATTGGTCCTTTGTGCAGGAATCGTCGCCCAGACATCCGTATTTGTGCACAAACCACTGCCTCCTGAGACACAGCCATACCGAGACACAGACCTTTACGGGAATCAACCGAACATTTGCCAGTGGCCCAACTTCTTCTCGACGAAGGGTTACAGCCCAAAATCCCGCACAGCTACGCGAACACACGCGTCCTCACGATCTAGTTCATCCCGGACGCAACAGTGGCCATGAAAACAACTCCTTGTACTCTACTAGGAGTGCTATGATTTCAATGACATCGTCTTCCGACAAAGACGCGCCATTCGGACCTTCCGATCTGGCCCATCTATTTTTATTCCCGTAACTCCTCCATTGGGGCTGGACGAGCTCGATCTTTCCTGTGATTTTCGTCAATGGTTGGGAAACTGCTGTTGTCTTCCTTGACGTTGCGTTGGAGTGCTACGTTGTAGCAATCCTTTGATAACTTTTGGTATCCCTTCACTTCCCCGATACCTGCCACAGTTGGGAATTTAATCTTTTGATATGTTGTTGAGGCTACCATTCCCCACGCATTCATGGTTGTGTACCCCCAGGATTCCGTTGTATGCGTCTAACTTATCCACCACTACAAATAATACATTCATTTGCAGCTGTTGCTCCCCTGTCCCAAGAGTGACTAGGAGTGTGATTGTTCCCAACGGGTAGTTGGTAACCCCAATTCGGATGCAATATTGTTGACTCAACAATCTCGCCACCCATGAAGCCTAATAGTGATGAGTTCATTTGCGAGATGCACTTCTTCCTTCCTAGAGCGAGGACTATTGCTTTGGTGAGTATGTTTGGAGAACTCCCGCTATCCACTAGTATACGCTTGATGTTCATTTCATCATTGTGAGGATACACTATGTGCTCCTTATCCTTTCCTAAGAAGCATATGACGTCTTCCATACACTCATCATCCTGCTGAGACTTAGCATCGGGCACCTTCTGGGATGCGTATACTTCGCGCGCGTACGATGTCTCACCTCCGGCACCGTAACCGCCATGTATCACGTATGTGTTTGCCATCTTGTTAGTGCTGGTTAGCGAAAGCTTGTTTGTTCGAATCTCGCGGACGGCGCCAAATGTTTCGACCAGTCCCGCGCGAGAGTACGGATTGTTGAATATATGTAATCCGGGTCGTGTCAAGTTCTCGAGTCCACGCTGTCGACTTCACGCTTCCTTTCCAACCCGCACACGGGGCAGTAACTAGCACACGAAGAGGGGGGTGGTGCTAGTTGAACCCTCTCCGATGCATCAATAAGAATCTAGAGAGATAAAGATAGAGAGAAGTCAGATCTCCTAAGCCAATCTCAAAACGAGTTAAAATGAAATAGGTGGCCAAGACTCCAATATATATGAGCTCTTGAACTGAAGCCCGGTTTTGTGCGGTTCGTCTCCGGTTTTATACAAAATGTGAACCGGAGTCAGGTTTGAGCAAAGTTGGCTATCGGGAAAATCGGACTTAGTGTAAAAATACATCGGTAAAGGTACGCGTGTCGTAGGCAGCAATCCGGACGAGTCCGGTCCGAACACACGTATTGCATGTTCGGACCGTTTTGCCTCGCGGGTATAGTGTCTCAATCCGTTAATGTGGGTTTGATGTGTTTGCGAGGTCCGGAATATAAATACGAACCCGAATTGGGCACATAGCAATCATCATATTTTTGTGCGTGAATAGTGTTTTTCACGCGCCAACGGTGCCCATAAAAAAATTCATCGCTTTGCCAAGAAATGCGCTGCTTTTCGGCCGAATTCCATCGTATAGAGGGCTGAAACGCATTTTTTTTAATTTTTATTCGAGTCTTTTTGTAATTTTTCGGTTTGTTTGGACTTAGGTTATTATTTTCGGGCTTTTTCTATGGTTAGGATTTCCGGATGTGCCCTTCCTTCTACATCCCTTCTCTCTCTAGAGAAATAGAGAGGAGAGTTGACTTTCCATCTAACTTTCAAAGTTAAAAAGGAATCTCAAACTCTTCCTCCACCAAGACAAGAAAAGAGAGATCAGTTCAACTCCTCCTCATCGAAGAACAACTGCTAACTGCATAGAAGAAGAAGAAGGAATGAATCCTAATACAAGTGGATTCCTGATAGGAGTGGTAGGAGCCATAATAACACTATCTGCATATTCCCAGGAATTTGTGACTTCAACCAACTGCATCGCCATCGGCCTTGTCGTCCTCATGATTGCTCTTACTCTCAAGGAAGGTTTCATCTCCCTCTAATCTCAACACATCTCCTCTCCTACTTGTAATTCCTTTCTTCATTTTTGTTTCACTCTATCTATCTATCTATTTGGAGACATCATATAATATGTATGTGGTGTTCCTTTCTCTACCCTACTATCTTTGTATCTTTATTTTGACCTAATAATGCTATTTCCCGAAGCGATTAACAACAGACTCATTCCATCCTCGGAATTAACATTTGTCCACGTTGTACAAATAATGTACATATTTATGTTTAGAAAATTAATATTCATTAAGAACCCTCTATTATTTTCAATATCATTCTCTCAATTCCTCCTTCTAACAATACATTTTGGCACTTGAAAGAATATCTGGTTGTTGCGCGTTTGACATATTTCTATTTTTCACTGCCCGTGGCTGGCTTTCACGCAAATTATGTTTGACTCGGAATCTGATAACATTTTATTCTAAAATATAATCCTCCAAAGTGAACCTTTAGTATAACCGATGAGTCAGTGTTATGCTGAAGAGACCGTGCAGCTGAGAGTTACATTTTGCACAATAAATTTAAGATACGTACGTATCTACATATTTTACCTCTTTGGTGGCTGAGATTGTATTGAGGCTGTAATTTTCCTAGGTTGTTGAACTACCCAGCTAATAATTTTATAGATGCACTTCAATAATATTAAAATTTTCAAGTAGATATCATATCGATGAGTAAGTAGACGACATATTTGTCATATCAAATTCAAATAAGAAAATATCTTTAAATAGGATTTAGGAAAAAAATGGGAGTCAAATATTAAAAAAAAAAAATTAGCGAGGCAAGAATTGAGAAGATCAATCCCTAAACTAGCTCTCTGTCGAGATAAAAATCTCATATGCACTTATTTTTATTTTCTTACATGTCCGGTAGTTGAGAATAAATATTTCGAATCTAGATGAAGATACTAAAAAATCGGACTTGGAGATTTTTTGTGGAGTCAAAGCAATGTTGGTGACACTAGAAGAGAAGCATAGTTGTAGTACATTGTCGCTTACTAGTAGTTCGATGAAGGAGGAAAATACAAGGGCTCAAGCGAAGCTAGAGAAAGAGCTTTGAAGATACAAGAGACTAACGGAAAAAAAAAAAACAATCATTGTTCGATAAAATGTGGAGCGGACAATCTAAGAATACTGAAAAACTCGAGTGGAGATATACACAAAAGTGCGAAGATTCAACAAGACAGACAACTTGAGGTTTTAAATGAAAGCTCCACCATAATAAACAAGAAGAGACGATTTACCGAGTTGGGAAAGTACAGTTGAAGAAAGAGCGCCACAGACCAAGTTGTAACATTAACTGAAAAAACATGAAGAGAAGTTAATATTAAGGGGGACTAATAAGATTTAATATTGATTTACCATTTTTTTTTCCAAAAAAATTTACTTACCTTATCTTTTAGGAGGACATAATTACTATAGATCGAACCTATCCAATTTTTCCAATGCGATGGTTGGCTTTTCATGGACTAGATTGTTGGATTACGGGGCAGATTACTACGGAAACATAAACAAGGTACATGCTTGTAATAAGAATTACGCAGCGGAAGATGTGCACATACCTTAAACCCTTTCCATAGTTTCCAAGGATCCTGCTGAGGGAGTTCACGACCCACTGGACGGAACCCATAGAAATTCTTGTTAAGGAAGTCCTACACGGTATTGTCTCCACAGCAAAGCCTCTGATCGATTCCTTGAAGGGACGGATCTCCGGAGTGATTTGCTCCAAGCAAATTGGCACACCCTTGGTGGTGCAATAGATTCGGCCGAACTAGTGTTCTAGGGGGAAGGGTTTTCTTTCAAATCACCACTTAGGAGGAATTGTGAATTTCCCCAAATTAAACCCTAACACCCTTTATTTATAGGAGGAGCAAGGAGGACAAAAGTCCTTTGCCCATACATGAAGTTTCGGCCGGCCATGTATATGGGAGGCCCAATTTTTGGGCATCTCATGTCAATTGGGATTTGGGTCAAGCCCAATTTCCCTAATGTGACATTTACCCGATTTCTTAGGTAACGTATACATATTAATGGGCTACCAATTACGACGCCCAGTCACCATATGCTAACAGCTCCCACTCGCCGGATTGGGAGGGTGCCTGTTAATATATTGTTCTCCAAATCGCATCAACATTTCACTCTTCTGATCCTGCCCCTGCTTCCGAATAGTTCATACGAGGTTTGCCGTGCGACCGGCGAATACGACGGGCATCGTGCTACTCATTTGTTAGGAGTGTTGTAGCGCTCGCGGAACGTTGATTCCCTGTCTCAAATCAACCTGTTAAAAACATCAATTTGTATCGCGTTGTATTCTAGGTCAACTGTTAATTCTCCTATTGCCCAGTTTCCACATAGGAATACTTCTCCAGTGCATCCGCACAAGTATTCACAACCTTCAACTAATATCCGGCTGGTGGCCACCTAGTGAATACAAGAGTCAGTGAATTACAGGTGAACTTGACCATCCCCATCGCTCATACCCTTAGTCAAAACCAACAGGTTTCCAAAGACGTGGTAACCTGGCCTTTTTCTTCAGCACTGCGCTCATACGCCGGGAAGCGAACATTGAGCCTGACCTTAGGTATCAGTTATGAGTCCATGGGGATACTTCGGGTGCCTCTTCATAAGGCTCCCCGGATCAACCACACGCTCGAGATGAAGAAGTTTGCGCCCATTCGAATCGTGAGGATTCTATCCAGCATAACCGAGCATGACTCCGTGGTCGAACGTGGCACGCGTAGTATGAAGCACGCGTCGATAGCATACCCGAACATCGTCAGGTGTGGGATATGTCAATGATGCTACCGCAGAATTTCATCTGGCCCAGAATGTGGTTAATGACGAACAGAGTTCATCACCGGCGAAGTGCAAAACGAAGATCATGTCGTGTTACTCTGAAACCAAATGATCGTTTTTGCATAACCAAGTTTCCCAACTGGTGCTTAGCCAGTCGTGCTTCGGAAGAGGTCCCCCTCTCGTACAAGACGACTGTGCCCGTGTGACAAGGCATAGTCCACATTCGACATAATTTATGCAGAGGATTGCGTCCTCCTACGAGTTAGTTTATAGACCGTAAAATCCGATGTAATCAAACATTATGACGTCGATGAATCATAAACTCAAATTGCAATTCTATTATTTATCAAAATGTAACTTTCAGTTCATCAAAATGTTATCACAGATACATACCCACATTTAAACCCTACGTAATCCAAGCATTTTAACAAGCTTTTCAAATGTCTCCCTTCGTAATGGTTTAATTAGTGGGTCTCCCACTATATCATCAGTGGGCGAGTATTCTAAAGTGATTATATTATCTTCTACCATAGATTTAGCATAATTATATTTCACATCAATGTGTTTAGTCTGTTCGATTACGGGGAGTAATCACTACGGATACTTAAACCAAGATATATGTTAGTAATCGGAATTACGCAGCAGAAGATTCGCACATACCTTTAAGATGATCCGTATACCCAAGATCTTCTCTAGAGGGAGTTCACGATCCTCCGGTCGGGACCCGTAGATTTTCTTGTTAGAGAAGCCCTACCCGATACAAGCTCCACAGCAAAGCCTCTGATCGATTCTTGGAACGGGGACAGGTCTCTGGAGTGTTTGCTTGGAAAGCAAATTGGCACACCCTTGGTGAGGTAAAGGGTTCGACCGAAACTACTGTGTGGGGTAGAGGGTTTTTCTCTCTAAAGCACTCTAATGAGGAAATAATGATTAACCCTAAAAATCCCATAACACCGTGTATTTATAGGAGGAGCAAAATGGACAAAAGTCCACTTTGCCCACACTAGGTATTTCGGCCGGCCATGCATAGGGGAGGCCCATAATTTGGGCCTCTCATGTCAATTGGGATTTGGGTCTAGCCCAATTACCCTAATGTGACATTTACCTAATTTCCTTAGGTAAACTGTATATATTATGGGCTACCAATTACGGCGCCCATCACCATATGCTTACAGCTCCCACTCGCCGGAATGGGAGGGTGCCTGTTAATGTATTGTCTTCCTAATCTGCATCAACATTTCACTCCTTCGATCTGCTCCTTGCTTCTGAATAGTTCATACAAGGTTTTCCGTGCGACCGGCGGATACGACGGGCATCGTGCTACTCATCTGTTAGGAGTATTGTAGCACCCACAGAACGTTGATTCCCTTTTCTCCAATCAACCTGTTATAAACAATATTAATATTGTACCGCGTTGTATCCTAGGTCAACAGGCATCCGGTACAAGTATTCACAACCTTCAACTAATATCCGGTTGGTGGCCACCTAGTGAATACAAGAGTCGGTGAATTACATGTGAACTTGACCATCCCCATCGCTCATATCTTTAGTCAGACCCAACCGGTTTCCAAAGACGTGGTCACTGGGCCTTTTTGTTCAGCACTACGCTCGTACGCCGGGAAGCGAGCATTGAGCCTGACCTTAGATATGAGTTCTGAGTCCGTGAGGATACTTTAGGTGCCTCTTCATAAGGCTCCTGGGATCAATCACACGCTCGAGGTGAAGAAGTTTGCGCCCGCCGGAATCACGAGAATTCCTTCCTAACACAACCGAGTTGTGAACCCGTGGTCAAATATGGCACGCGTAGTATGAAGCACGCGTTGATAGCATACCTGAACCTTTTGGGTTGACAGGAAAGGGATATGTCAATCATGCTATCACAGATTCTCATCTGGCCCAGAATGTGGTTAAATGATGAACGAAGTTCATCACGCCGATATGCAAAACGAAGATCATGTCGAGTTACTTCGAAACTAGATAATCGTCTTGCTTAATCAGGTTTATCCCCCTGACTCTTAGCCAGTCTTACTTGGTAGAGGCCCCCATCCACCGCAAGACTACCGTACCTGTGTGACTAGGTAAGGCCCTATTCGACATAGTTTGGCAGAGGATTGCGTCCTCCTACGACTTAGTTTATTGACCGTAAATCTGATGTAATCAAAACATTATGACGTCGATTGATCATAAACTCAGTTGCAAATCTTTCGCTTACAAAATGTAACTTTCTAATATCAAAATGTTATCACAGATACATGAAATTTCTAAACCCTACGCAATCAAAGCAGTTTGACATGCTTTTTCGAATATCTCCCTGCGTAGTGGTTTAGTTAATGGGTCCGCATCATATTATCAGTGGACAAGTATTCCATAGTGATTGTATTGTGTTCAACCATAGATTTAGCGTAAAAATATTTCACATCATGTGTTTGGTCCTACTATGGTACTTCGGATTCTTAACTGCCATAATGGCTGCTTGACTGTCAGAGAAGACCTTCACAAGTTTATTCTCAACATCACCACCAAGCAGTGCAGTTAGAAGCCTTTTGAGCCGGACCGCTTCTTGTGCATTCTTAGAGAAAGCTATGAATTCCGATTCCATCGTGGACAACGCGACACATGTTTGCTTCTTACTCGTCCATGAAATGGCGCCATTAGCAAGGATCTGATTGGAAACGAATTATTCGTTTTACAGCCTTTAAATGTTGATAGCCATGATCTGATTGGAAACGTGCTACTAGGCCCACAACGTAACAGATATCCGAACGGGTGCATTGCATGGCGTACATCAAACTACCGACCATGCTCAAATACTCTACACCCTTCATCCGTTCACGCTCTGCCAAGTTCTTGGGGCCGTCACATTTTGACAGTGCGCAATCAAACACCACCTGCGTATCCACGGGTTTGACATCCTCTAATCTGAATCTTTTCAACAATTTGTTGATATAAGCTTCTTGAGACAGACACAATTTCTGGGTAGCCCGATCTCTAGCAATTTAGCCTAAGATGTACGTGGCCTCTGCCATGTCCTTCATCTCAAATACAAATGCCAACCAGGACTTTGACTTGTTCATAAAACTCATGTCGTCTGCGGCAATGAGTATGTCGTCCACGTATAAAGTTAAGATGACATACTTAGACCCGGAGGTCTTATAAAACACGCACGGATCCTCGTGAAGATTCAAAAATCCGTTTCCTACAATTTCCCCGTGGAATGTGCTGTACCATTGCCGAGACGACTGTTTAAGACCGTAAATGGACCTTTGGAGTTTACAAGAACTCCCTCCACATCGTTCTTGGACAGGAAAGCTAAAAGGTATATGTACTAATTCCGCTGCGTAAATTAGATTTCTTGCTAGTACACGTTTAGCATTCTGTAGTATTACGTCCCCGTAATCCAACAGAATGAAGTCGGTTTAACGATATCTCTTTTACTAGCCTTGAACGAAAGTCGGGCTAGGCATTCATTCACACCACTTCATATAGCAAAGTTTGAATCATATAATGTTAGAGTCAATCTATCATACAATCCCTCTGGGATGTGAGAAAGATTACTCACATTTATGTAAGACTTTGTTCCAATAAAATCGGTTAACGACACTGCACCATGAAGCTAAAGAATGATAATTAGTTAAATCATATCATCATGCGACATTAAAATGGCGCATTAAAACAAGTATTTGGACCAAGAGTACGATGACTACTATTTGAACATACATGTTTATAGCTTGAAAATGGTAGCGTGGTCGAACGTGATACATTACACTTCTTGAGGATGAACTTTCATTGCATGGAAATTTAAACAGATATAATCTTGATTAAAAGATGCATGATATCATTTAAATTCAGGTCCCACTTAATTCGAGTGGGAGAAAGATTTGAACCGGCAACCCAAGTGAATGACATGGTAAATGATAATGGAAACATTGTCATAATAAATCCAGTGGGAGGATTACACCCTCTACCACACGAAAATCACTATTGCCAATAGGACGAATCAAGTTAAACCTGATATTCATGATGGATGTTGAATCGCTGGATGAAAATAATCCAATAATACCACATCTTCCATCAATACCCATTGTTTCCAGTGGGAGTATTCCGACCAGACTCGGTTCCAGGTCCTAGTGATCAAGGAATTCAATCTCGGAGATAAAATCCCGAGACCGATAGGTCGTTAAAGGCAAGTTGTAGGTCAAGGTTTGAGCACTGCTCTTATTCCCAGTGGGAGTGATGCTCCGAAAAGAAGCATTATTCCGAGTGGGAGTGTCGTTCAGACTCAAGATGGGATTGACGGGCCTAGATACGATTGAAGGCATCGAACTTCTTCAAAGAAGTATCCTAGTAATAAGGGTGATAACCTCACGCTGAAATCTGTAGACGAACCGGAAACGGTTTAACTAGCATTGAAAATACCTCAAGCGGATAAATGGAGGAAAATAATAAAATGAGAAAGATCGCCTAAATGAAAGCCATTATAGTCTTTGTTGATTTACCTGTTAACCACAGGAGCGTAAGGATGAGATGGATCCCGAAAAGGGTTCATCACTGATGGAAAAGTCGGACGGTTTAAAAGCCGACTTGTTGCGAAAGGATAAACCCAAATCCACGGAGTGGACTTTGACGAATCACACTCACTGACTGTGCGTAAAACCACAGTTAGGGACAAAATGGTCCTGGTCGCAAGTCTCGAATTCGAGCTGCACCGAATGAGTGTTAAAACCGCATTCCTCCACGGAAACCTGTAAGTGAGAGATCTATATGGAGCAAACGGAGAGTTTAATTACTCTTGGTAACGAACGTTGTTAGGTTATAAAGTCTAGGTCAACGGGTCGTCAATCTAGAATTTATCTCCCACTAATGAAATGTCGGGTTCAATGTTCCTAGGACTAGTCATTCTGATACATGCCCTTCTGCTCCCTTGGGGTAGTCGTTCTGATATATGTCCTTCTCTTCTCTCCTTCTGACCTCCTTTCCTTCTCTCCTTCTGACCTCCTGAGGCTTGTACTTCTTACCCCTGGGGCTTGTCCTACTGCTCTATGCTCTTCTGCTTCCTTGGCTCTCTTCTCCTTGCCACCCTGCAAGAGGGGCATTACCAGGCACAGAGGGGGGGTGGTGCCTGATGAACCCTCTCTGATGCCTAAGTCAGTACGGTTTTAGAGAGATAAAGCTAGAGAGATGTCAGAGCAAAATTATCCAAATTGCCAAGATGATCAAATGAATAGTGGAGGTGGGGTATTTATAGGCAACGGTGTCATTAAGGTGGCTTAATGACATCGTTAACCTTTAAACACAGTTAATTAATCTTTAAACGCATAATTAGGACCTTAGGATACGGAGAAGGTAGGCGGAATAAACCGAGTGTGGGAGTCCAAGGGTGGTGCCGGGGCCCTTGGGGGGAGGGAAATCCGACCCCCAAGGGTAGGGGTTGGGTGAGGGCACCCAACCCCTCCTAGGGAGGATGGGGTTGGCCAACCCCATCCCCCCTAGGGGAGATCGGGTTGTCTGACCCGATCTCTCCTAGGAGAGATCGGGTTGGCTGACCCGATCTCTCCTAGGAGAGATCGGGTTGGTCCACCCGATCTCCCCTAGGGGAGATCGGGTTGGCTGACCCGATCTCCCCTAGGGGAGGTCGGGTGTGGCCACCCTACCTCACCTAGGTGAGTTTGACTCGGCCGGACGAGCGCTTCGGCCTCGTCCGAGCCGTTGGTGTTCTCGCGAAGTGTTCGGGTTGAAGTTTCGATTTACAATCATTAGCGGGGTGATATAAATAAAACGATTCGGAAGTCAACGGGTTCAAATTGGGCGTATATCCATCACGTGCCCCCGAGTCAACCAATGGCCTAACCCTTGATTGACTCTATTTTAGGATGGTATGACACGCGAAATTTGAAACTGGGGTTTTACCTTTCATCTGAATGCTTACTTACCCATGGATGTGTGCCTCTGACTCTGCCCCCTGCCTTATGAGATAGAGGAATTGTAAACGTCAGAATAGCACGGATACGTGTCTAAGCACGCATCCGTCTGAGGTGGGAGTAATAAATCTATCTTTGCTACGAGCGTATACTCGAAAAATACACGCTTGCGTGGGGATGCGATACGAATGCGGCTAGGCGATTCATGCTTCAATTTCATGTCGGGATTTGTCTAAATGGAGAAAAATTTCAATTTTGGTCCGAAATTTTTCTAAGTATGGGATACTAGAAAATATGTCTATTGGATGTTAACTAGGAGTGAACATGGACATATCATGAACATGAGGATGTGTACTAGCCTACATGCAAGTAGGAACATAAGGATGGGAGTGAGTATAGACATGCTGCGATTGTAGTCATGAATGTATGCATAAATATATGGCGGCCATGTGCATGGATGTCTAAATGTTTGAACACATGGGAGTGTGTACGTGGGCATGCATATGAGTGCAAGCATGAACATGTGTGTATGTATGGACGGGTTGTGAGTATAAGCATGAGTGATGACATTGATGTACCTGTAGATGTTAATCATGAATATGAGCATAAGTGCAAAGGTGAGAGTATAGACCTCTCCTTTACCTGAGGGTGAGAACTCTGCCACTCAATGGGACACAACGTTCCGCCTCCCTCGTATTAGCGCGGGCATTGTCCATTAACCTCGTCCTTCGGCATGTGTAACATTTTTCCTTCATTCGTTGGAGCGTGTGTATAGTTCTTGACCTTTGGCATGTGTAACATTTTTCCTTCATTCGTTGGAGCGTGTGTATAGCTCTTGACCTTTGCTCTGCAGTTTGTTCCCCATAAAAGTGAGGGTGAAAATGCTTACAAGCTTTCTTCTTACCGCCGCGAGCGAAGGGGTCTATTGACATGTGTTAAGGGTTGACCCTTCCTTCGGATGTGTTGGAGCGTTGCTTCATTTGGGGAAACTAAAAGTTCGCCCTCTTCCCTTGGTGTTAAGGTTGCCCCCGTAGTAGGCGGATCTCGCCCCTCCATGAGTAAGGGTCGATCTTTGCGTTGGTTGCTCGTATAGATGACTCACTTTTGGGAAGCTTTCTTCTTCAGACAGGGAGACCTTGAAGATCGTTTTCCAAGGTAGTCAGACCAAATCTGACTGTCCTGTGTCTTGGGTGTCCGCGGTGGACTCGTATGAGGCGGGGACTCGTATGACCCCTTGTAGGTTGACTTCATGGAGAAAAATATAAGGTGTAGGCAGAGCGTTCCGAATGTACCGTTGAATCGGATGAGAGGGAAGAACCCTCTAGTTCTGCTTATCAGGCCCAAAAATTTTCTAAGTCAGGGAAGGCTGCTAATGCTTCTATTATGCTCTCATTCCATTCTCTTTTCTTTGTGATATACTTATGATTGTTCCTATGTTGCTTCTTTCTTGTTGTTAGAGTGTTCTTCCCTGGTTACCGAATGGTTCTTGCGGTGGGCGAGAGTTCAAGTCAATCTAAATCCAAGGCGCGAAAACCTGACTCTGAGGTCGGGCCCTCGGCTGCCAAGGAGAAGGAAACCGCGAGAGGCTCTCCTTCCAGTGCCCCCTTGCTGACTCCCTCTCATGATAAGGAGGTAGTGGTTGAAGAGGCGCACTCTTTGTTTGACAAAGGGAAACAACCTGTGGCTGGCGATGGGGTGATCATAGGTCTTGATGTCTCTTCTTTATCCTCTGCCCCCCAGCCGAGGGACCGAGACTCAGGTTCATTTCATCTTCATGTAGATTTGACGACTTTCGAAGGTGTCTTTGGCTTTCCTATGGGTTATGTTATTAACCCCTGCGTTGAAAATTTTTCTTTTGGTGATGGGTGTGATCATCGCCTTTCGTTGAGGTTCCTTTATCTTGCCATGGCTCTGATTAAGATAGCGAATTCTTGCTTTGGAGTTTGGTGGAGACTGCTCTTGAGTTAGCCTCTACTAGTATCGTAGTTGTGATCGTTGTGGGGATCGTTTTGTGATATGTCCTCAATAGTGATTGTCGTGATTATTTGCTTCATGATTGATTTCGTGAGATATGGAGGTTGTCTTCATAATAAGGACGTCTCCTTCCTGGTATCACCCAGTGGGTTGAAATATAAGTGCCTACCTTTGATGAGCGTACGAAGGGTGTTGTTTTTCCTTTTTCTTGAACCTCCTCCTAAGGCTAGGCGTAGCCTTTTGATGTTCGTGGTCGGGATGGTGTCTTTACAATGCATGTCTTTGACAGATGTTTTATGATGTGCTATCATGATAATCACTTCGAGGTATGTGGACATGATAGCCACTTCATGATGTGTCGGAGTGATAGCCCTTCTGTAGTGTGTGGACATGATAGCCAGTTCAGGGTATGTGGACATGATAGCCACTTCAAGGTATGTGGACATGATAGCCACCTCAAGGTATGTGGACATGATAGCCACTTCAGTGTATGTGGACATGATAGCCACATCACGATGTATGGAGTTTTGCTTTAGTATTCCTTTCTCATTGGAGAGCCTTCATTGCTATAGTTGCCTTTTGTGTGGGCTATGTTTGTTGGGTTAGGTCCCGATGTCTCGTCTTGTCGGATGTTGTATCCTTTATGCTCTTTAGATGTCTCCTTCATGAGTTGTGCTTGACGATGTTTAAGTCTGATACGAGCATAGGTCACGCGAGTGTGACATGCATGACAATAACATTTGTCGAAGGTTGATTTGTGTGACTTGTAAGACAATTCTCTTCTTGATGGGTCGAGCTTATTTTGAGAGCCTTGAACTTTGGATTTCATGTCTTTGCTATCCTTCTTGGTGGTGTTGGGTTCCTTTGAGATACTTCTCTTGACTTGTGATATGGGTGGTAGGATAACTCGTTACTTTTCATGATAACCTCTTGTGCTTCTGTATATGATCCTTTGGTCATGGACTTCTCCTTTGTATATGCTTTCCTTTCTTTATATTTCTTTTGTGCTTTCCTTCACATCATACCTGCTATCTCATCAAGAAAAAACATTATGTGTTCTTTATACAACTTTACTTTGCAATTATTTTCTCATGGAATCCTTCTCAGTATGGTGCGATGATCTCTTCTGATACGCTTTAAATGGTATATATGGTACTGTTAGACCAAAGATACGCTCTTGGTGGGCGTCGAATCTGTTCACGAGACTGGCTCTCGGAGGGCACTTAACGTTTCACAGGATAGGCTCCCGGAGGGCACAAGTTAGACCAAAGATACGCTCCTGGTTGGCGTCGAAAACTGTTCACGAGACAGGCTCTCGGAGGGCACTTAACGTTTCACAGAATAGGCTCCCGGAGGGCACAAGTTAGACCAAAGATACGCTCCTGGTTGGCGTCGAAAACTGTTCACGAGACAGGCTCTCGGAGGGCACTTAACGTTTCACAGGATAGGCTCCCGGAGGGCACAAGTTAGACCAAAGATACGCTCCTGGTTGGCGTCGAAACTGGTAGTTTGAAATCTACCTCAAGATACGCTCTTGGGGGCGTCGAATCTGGTAGTGTTTTTTCTACCTCAAGATACGCTCTTGGGGGCGTCGAATCTGGTAGGTTGCAAATCTACCTCAAGATACGCTCCTGGGGGCGTCGAAATTCGTAGTTTTTGGAAACCACTCTCAAGATACGCTCTTGGTGCGTCGAAGGTCGTAGTATAGAAACTACTCTCAAGATACGCTCTTGGGGGCGTCGAAGGTCGTAGTATGAACACTACTCTCAAGATACGCTCTTGGGGGCGTCGAAGGTCGTAGTATAAAAACTACTCTCAAGATATGCTCTTGGGGGCGTCGAATCTGTTCGCGGGATAGGCTCCCGGAGGGCACAGGGTTCGTAGTTTTAGAACTACTCTCAAGATACGCTCTTGGGGGCGTCGAATGTGTTCGCGGGATTGGCTCCCGGAGGGCTCGTAATATTATCTTATCTTGTGTCCTTTCTCATGTAGGGTGCGTCTTTGGTATGCTTTTCGAGTCTTTACTTGATTTTTCCTTTTATGATATTGCATGCTACCACGCTTTTCCTTCAATGTGGGAGATCACCTCTCGAGGGCGATGTTTGTGTGTTGCCAACTTAGGACGAGTTCGTATAGGGAGTTGATGATGTTTTCCTCTTATGTGACCTCTTCTAGGAGAAGTGGTATTGCATGTTCTTGTGATCTTCTGCCTCTAATCTCTTCTTTTACACTTAGGTGGACTACCAAGCACTTATTCGTTTGGTGCCCCCAAGTTGCTTGGTGGTCATACCGCCTTTCATATTTGGCCGTTGAAGGCCCCTCGTTCATTTTCTTGGTTGGGTACCCCTTATGCTCGGGGCTCCCTTGTCTGCTTGTTTGAATGCGATGAGTGTCCCTTGTAGGATTTACTCTTTCTCATGCTTGCTTGTTTCAGTCATAGGCATGGTTTGGATAATGCCTTTGTCGGATGTATCTTTAGGGATTGGGTGGAGAGCTTTTGCTTTGGGTGGGTGGGGGTGATTTTCATTCTCTTGATAACCAGGATGCGGCAGTGTCTGTATCCTAGGGGTGCTTGTAAATTATTTCCCCCCCTTCCTTGTGCTTTAGGTTGAAAAGCTCTCTCATAGAATGGCGTCTTGAGTTGTTAATCTCATAGGTGTGTTTCAGACTAGTCAATCTGATCCATGCTCTTTGCTCGTGCATGGGGGGGGTCTGACCGGGCTGTGATAATCTTGGAGTGTTGTGGCATTTAGTGTGCTTTGCCTTTTCCTTTACATTGGAGTATTCTTCAATGCCTTTAGGGAGTGTCACATTGGTCATGCTCCTCCCACCTTGAATCTTGATTATAGACTTCCTTTGAATTAGGACTTGAACCTAAAAAGGATGTTTTCCTTTAGGTTTGCAAGTGATGCTCCATGATTTTCCATGGGTTTGCCCCCGTATTGGCTATTCCTTGTTGGATAGCTTCATTAGAGACTGCATTTGTATTGCGTACGTATACGTGTTTGAGGTGTGTTGAGCTGACAAGTCCCTCCTTTTTCATTTTGTCATATCCTTCATTCACCATGTATTCGGCGTATGGCCTTAAAGGCGGGATATTGTTCTAGTGTCCCTTTTACCGGGGTTCTCCTCTTGATGGGATGCCAGAGTCAAATGTCTTATCATTTGCAGACAAGGTGGTTGATCGGGATGTGCGTCTAGTGTGAGGGTCGATCTTGAAACCTTACTCCCCAAGCTTTAGAGCTCTTCTTTGGTTGATCTTGTAGAACTATTATCCTGCCCTAAGGCTCTTGATAGGAGATGTATCTCCTTTTTCATACTCTAGTTGTTGCACTATCTCTTTTGCTAATATTGCATCTTTAGAGTTTCTCTCTTGGTGCATGACTTCAATGACAGGATTTTCTACCGATGTTTATTCTATTAGGACTTGTATCCTTGGTTGCCTTCCTTTCTTGTGAGATGGCGAAGGAGTGTTTGTGAACACTCCAATGTGTCGCACTTGGTAGAGGTATGCGCCTAATCTTTATGGCGCTGTCTTGAATCTTCGTGTACCTATCTCTGATGAACATGTTATTCATTACATATATAGTACGGAGTCCAAGGATCTCCGGGTTAGGATCATATTTTGAGAACAAAGACATAGTCATCTATTAGATAACCTCTTTATCTACGGAGTTTATTTTTGCAAGAATAAATGCAAGGATACTTGTAAGGATACTTGTAAGGATATGTGTAAGGATATGTGTTCCATCCTTATTCCTGGTTCATTTGCAGTGCCGTGTCCCTAATGGGTGTGTTGGTTTTCTGACCACCTTTACTAGTAGGGGGTCCTTTGGTATTAGGTATGCCTGACTCTTCTCTAGTATCATCAATGGTTGGTCATGGGAGATGTCTGACGGACTCCCTTCATGCACTATGGTTCTCTTCATGTCAAAGTTGGTGATTCCCTCTCTTATGACTAATATATCATTGTGTGGAAATACTATGTTTTCCATATCCCTTTTTAAAAGCTTGATGATGGTGTCATCATTCTTCCTTTGCTAGGCTTGGTGTCCTTGAGAGTTTTTGATGGAAGTGTATTCCATTACCTGGGGTGAGCTTACTAAGTGTAGTTGTATCTCCTGGCTATTTTATGAAATCATAAAGATCCGCTGAAGGTGTTTGCTTCTGATGGTGGGCGTTGCCCATGTGATATGGTTTCCTCCATTTTTGGAGGGATGTGTTCGCGGCTACCCCCTCTTATGCTAATGGGCGTTTGTGGGGAGGGCATGTTGTAACTGGTGCCCCCCTTGCATACCAATGCCCGATGGGACCCTTTGACGGACTTGGCCCTAGGATGCTTAGTGGAAGGTTATGGTGGGGGTAATCTTTTGTGACCTTCATGGTAGTTCTTCTATAGTATGTTGGGGGTGCTCAACTTATTTTTGTAAGTGAGCCTTCCATCTTGGGATCTTTCTCAGAAACTTGACCTTATAGGTGTTCTTTGGGATTGAGGAATCTGTTGCTTGTGCATCTCTTGATTGGCGATGGCCTTTTACGTATTCTTCTAGTGGTCCACCTGTGTATATATATATCACGGAGCCCGAAGGCGTCCGGTATGGTCATTCTTGGAAAACATGTTGATATCAAGTATCAAAATCTACCCCTTTTAGGGAGTTGACTTGTTATGCAGTTAAATTAAATAAGAGGATATGGGAAGGATATGAGTGTGGGGGTGTTGATATCCCCTGCTTCTTTGGTAATGTAGCTGTTTTCCTCCATTAGTCTGTGTGTATTCCTTCCACTTGAGGAATATAAGGTCGCATCCTTGCAAGGCGGACTAGGTGGAGGTGTATCCTTCATGTATGCTATGTGTGATCTTACTCTACTACGTCTCTCCATGAGACTTCCCATTGTAGTAGCTATGTGCTAACGTAGTGTGGTACTCTATGAGTCCCCTGTTCAAATCCTTGTCTTTTCAACTCCTTCCCTGTCCTAGGGGGATGTGTGCCAAGGGTTGTCATGCACAAGGGGTTTGGATCTGTCGTGCTGTATCATGGGTAGGTGGTTGCCTTGTTGTGTTGTTGGGACTATGTTCCTCCCTTTTAGCTTTCCTTGATATGTCCCTGTTGGGGTACTTGGTTGAATCCATGCCTCCTTGGAGGTCTTGCCTATCTATCTGCCCCCAGAGGTGTGTATGCCCTGGCATCCTGCTGTGTCTGTTGCTGCCTTGGAGGCACAGACTGCTGCCTTCCCTCTGGGGGTGGCCTTTGGTTGTCTCTCCTTTGTTCTTCTCACTGCCCTGTTCGAGGGTGCAAGTGGTGTTCTTCTTCTGGGACTTGTTCTTCTTCATGCTGGTGTTTCCTTCTCTGCCTGTTCCTCAGGGTATCTCTATAGGCTAGCAGCTCATCCAATGCGTTCATCAACCTCGGAGTCACTGCATGTGCTCCTTGCGAGTATGCGGGCCTTATGTTGGTTGTTTGGGCACGATTGTCATTCCTTTGGGTCAGTATTCCATATGGATACCCTTGAGGTTGTGCCTCATAGTGGTATCCCTGTGGAGGTGCCGTGTGTTGGGATGACACTCCTTGTTGCCCCCTGTCCCTGTGGCTTCCTAATCAATGGAGTTGAAGCTGTGGAAGCCTCCTAGCCAGCTGGGCGTGAAGGTCCTCCTCTCTGCTTGTTAGGTTGGGGTGCCTGTGGGGTTACCTGAGGCTCTGGGTTAGGCTGCCTTGCTGGAGGTATAGGCTGTCTCCCTCGCCTACTGCCCCCAGGTGGGCGGTTATGCCTAGATGCTAAGCTATTCGTCATCGCTCTTGTGATTGCCAGGTTTTCTGTTCGAAGCCCACGGACGGCGCCAAGTGTTAGGTTATAAAGTCTAGGTCAACGGGTCGTCAATCTAGAATTTATCTCCCACTAATGAAATGTCGGGTTCAATGTTCCTAGGACTAGTCATTCTGATACATGCCCTTCTGCTCCCTTGGGGTAGTCGTTCTGATATATGTCCTTCTCTTCTCTCCTTCTGACCTCCTTTCCTTCTCTCCTTCTGACCTCCTGAGGCTTGTACTTCTTACCCCTGGGGCTTGTCCTACTGCTCTATGCTCTTCTGCTTCCTTGGCTCTCTTCTCCTTGCCACCCTGCAAGAGGGGCAATACCAGGCACAGAGGGGGGGTGGTGCCTGATGAACCCTCTCTGATGCCTAAGTCAGTACGGTTTTAGAGAGATAAAGCTAGAGAGATGTCAGAGCAAAATTATCCAAATTGCCAAGATGATCAAATGAATAGTGGAGGTGGGGTATTTATAGGCAACGGTGTCATTAAGGTGGCTTAATGACATCGTTAACCTTTAAACACAGTTAATTAACCTTTAAACGCATAATTAGGACCTTAGGATACGGAGAAGGTAGGCGGAATAAACCGAGTGTGGGAGTCCAAGGGTGGTGCCGGGGCCCTTGGGGGGAGGGAAATCCGACCCCCAAGGGTAGGGGTTGGGTGAGGGCACCCAACCCCTCCTAGGGAGGATGGGGTTGGCCAACCCCATCCCCCCTAGGGGAGATCGGGTTGGCTGACCCGATCTCTCCTAGGAGAGATCGGGTTGGTCCACCCGATCTCCCCTAGGGGAGATCGGGTTGGCTGACCCGATCTCCCCTAGGGGAGGTCGGGTGTGGCCACCCAACCTCACCTAGGTGAGTTTGACTCGGCCGGACGAGCGCTTCGGCCTCGTCCGAGCCGTTGGTGTTCTCGCGAAGTGTTCGGGTTGAAGTTTCGATTTACAATCATTAGCGGGGTGATATAAATAAAACGATTCGGAAGTCTACGGGTTCAAATTGGGCGTATATCCATCAAACGTAAAGTTTGTAAACTCCAAAAGGTCCATGTACGGTCTTAAACAATCGTCTCAGCAATGGTACCGCAAATTCCACGAGGAAATCGTAGGAAACGGATACGTGAATCTTCACGAGGACCCGTGCGTGTACTATAAGACTTCTGGGTCTAAGTATGTCATCTTAACCTTATACGTGGATGATATAATCATTGGGGCAAAAGATGTGAGTTTTATGAACAAGTCAAAGTCCTGGTTGGCATCTGTGTTTGAGATGAAAGACATGGGAGAGGCCACAGATATCTTAGGCATTAAAATTGCTAGAGATAGAGCTACCCGGAAATTATGTCTATCTCAAGAAACCTATATTGACAAATTGTTGAAAAGGTTCAGAATCCAAGATGCCAAAACCGTGGATACGCCGGTTGTATATGGGTGTGCACTGTCAAAACGTGACGGCCCCAAGAACCTGGCAGAGCTTGAACAGATGAATGGTGCAAAGTACTTGAGAATGGTTGGAAGTCTCATGTACGCCATGTAATGCACCCGTCCGGACATCTGTTACGCCATGGGCCTAGTAGCACGATTCTAATCAGATCATGGCAATCAACATTTAAAGGTTTTAAAACGAATTTTTTCGTTATCTGAAAGATACTGCCGACTAAGCTTTGTGCTATGAGTGCAGGAAGTAAGAATTGACCGGTTACAGTGACGCCGACCATGGTGGCGATCCAGATGATCTGTGTTTCTCCACGGGGGGAGTATTTCTCCATGCTAATGCCGCCATTTAATGGACGAGCAAGAAGCAGACATGTGTCGCGCTGACTACATTGGAATCAGAATTCGTAGCTCTCTCTATAAACGCACAAGAATCATTCTGGCTGAAAAGGCTTCTTACTGCACTGCTTGATGTCAAAGACGGGAGTAAACCCGTTGTGGTATAGTGTGTGACGACGCGTGGGAGGGACTGGGTTGTAGGTACGCGCACGGAGGTACGTGGTCAGTGCCCGACAAACTCGTGGGAGGCGTTAGAGGTGGTGTGATGCGCTTGGATGCGTGTGGTGGTACGTGGGGTGACGTGTTGTGGGGCTTGTGATTGCGTGGGGAAGTGCGCGGAGGCGCGTGGCGGCGCGTTGTGAGCACGCCAGTGGCGGTTTGGTTCGAGGAGGTGATGTTCGTCGGTGGGTGGAAATTCCCGAATTGGGTTTGGTGAGTGTGAGTGTGTTTTTGTAGTGGTGGTTGAGGGGGTATCTAGCGGTTCTTGTGCGCGCTCGGGGCGGTGGTTGTGGTGATAATGACCGGTCAATTTCAGGCCCAAGTCCATTGGATCTCCTTATCCGTCATGGACTTGATTCGGTCTGAGACTGTTTAGGTTCATTGAATATAGGACCAAACTGAATTAAATTTAGTATATAAAAAAAAAAAAAAAAACAGAAGAAAGGCTTAAGCTCCTATATCTCGGCCCATGTGTACAATAAAGTATAAGCCCATCTTTCATTCATGTATAATATATTTTAAATATTATAAGAAACAATATTATATATATATAAATTCAATTTTGATTTTTTTTTAATCATAAAAATAGTGATTAAAAAAAAACAATCATTATCGGTCCTAATGGTCCTTATCGGTCTTAACGGTACTGGACAGAGTCCAAAGAGGTCGGGATCGTGCAAATATATTTTAGAAATTAGAAAACAAACTTTTTTAATTATTGAAAAAATTTACGTTTTAAAAAAAATTCTGTTTTTTTTTTTTTAAATCGAGTTAATGGTTAGCCCAACATTTTAAATATTGAATTAACTTTTAAATTTTGATACTTAACTAATTCTCATGAACAGTGTGTAATTTAAAAAATATCATATATTAAAAAATTCGAATTTAATATAATAATGTTACAAATATTATATATTAAAAAAAATTCAAATTTTAATATTTAAAAAATTAATTTAAATTTTTCTAAAAACTTGAATTTATTTTATCTAACTGGACCGAAACCAGGATTGTTATGATCGGAACTGTTTCAAACAGCAACAGCCTTAACTGTTTTGGACCGGTTCAGAAAACGAAATTGATTAGATCCGTTTCAAATGTACATGGGCCAGTCAACGGTCATCCCTAACTCGAGCAACCAAACACGTTATCATAGTGAATCCAAATCAAATAAATACGTACCAATAGTCCAATACTGACAGTATCCAGAATATTTCGTATATGTTACGGAAGTAGAGAGGTAATAGAAGAGGGAACTTGAGGATGTCTTATTATCACACATAAGGAGCCCTTATATAGGTATTACATATACTTGTGGAGGAAGTAAATTTAATACTAGGAAAGTCTAAACAAGGAAGATGGTATATACACGTAATATTGAACATCCACTAAATATATCATAACACTCCCCCTTGGATGTTCATAAGGGAATTGTGCCTCGTTAAAACTTTACTGGAAAAAACCCATTGAGATAAAAATCTAGTGAAGGAAAAAGAGTACACAATTATGGATCCCTTTTGTAAGCTGCCTCGTTAAAAACCTTACCAGGAAAACCTGATGGGATAAAACCTTGGTTAAGGGAAAAAGAGTGCAGCGGTGTAGATTCTCCCCCTGATGTTGACATCGCGTAATTTCATTAAGTCGACGCAATCCAATCATGTTCGCCAATATTCCAGATGTCACAGTCGATAAAGCCTTCTTGAAAAGATCCGCTAGATAGTCATATGAACAAATTCGTTGGATGAAGAATAACTTGAGGCGAATATGTTTTGTATGTCTCCTTTGATATAACAATCTTCAACTCGAGCTATATAACCTGCATTATCTTCATATATATATATACAATATAATGCTACATTTGAAAATTGTGCACTTCCATGTTATAACTTACATTTGTGTAGCAAATTAATTTAGGTATTGATTCATCATGATATTAAACTCATGGAATTCTTACAATCATTAAGGTACTCAATAAATGTTTTATCTATGCAAAATAGCTTCAAGACATTTTTATTTTTATAGGACAAGATTATTTTCAATCTCTTAAGTACTCGATCTTCAGGCCGAGCCAAACCTTTGTCCTTTCAATATATTTTGTCTGAATTTAACATCATCAATAAATTGATTGTATTTACAAACTCTTCACAAGTTTCAATATCTATAAATTCTTCCCCTCACGCGATGCCCCTTTCGGCTATAGCGTGATCAATTCAACTTATCAAAATATCAGTTTTCTTAATTCGCATAATATCATCTGATATATCTTAGCTCAAATGAGCTATACAATGTGGAGAATATAACATAATCTGCATGTATTATTTTAAATGGTACAATATATTTATTATCCAACATTCTTGGAAAAAATTTCATGCTAGCATTTTCAATCCTTCTTGGATTTTCACTTTAATTTTGCTATCAAATTAGCCACCCAAAAAGGCTATAAATAATTCATATGTGAGACGCATTTAAAAAATTTTATGTACTGCCAACGTAATAATATAATTGAAGGTGATTTCTCCACTAAATGATCCATATAATAATTGCCAGGATTCTGCATATAACATTTGTACCACATGTTGTGCGTATATATCTTACGACACAATTTATTTATGCGGGAAATAATTTGTATCCACTGGCTTCCACCTTCTGCATTTTTAATGTTAATACTTGCGTCTTTTCAAACTTTGGTCAATCATAATACTTGTTTAACATATTGAGCTCAAGATCCTCGACTCCTCGTCTTGTTTTATGATTTCACTCATGAATAATATTCAAAACTGTTGTCGACAACTTTATATTTTACGGTTCCATCACTTCCCGTTAATGACATAACTCATTGAGATTTCTTTATTGTAATCACTTTCAGGTACCTGAATCACTTATGGGGTTTCATATTTAGTTATGTCTTTACTTCTTTTGGGAAATCACCTCCATAATAAGACCATATTTATCTTGCTCCATTATTTTATTAAAAAAAAATCTTTGGAACCAATATCGCACACTTCAGACGAGAGTTATTTTTCATTATAACCTGTCCAATCAGGATATTTCAAAATTGGATCATTTGCAGCTGTTACTTGACTTATGACTTTCTGGGTCTCATAAAGTCACTTATTGGCAGTATTTGAAAATGCTTTTCTCTTTGAACTTCGGGTTCATATTCTCATTGTGCGAGGATCTAAATGAGATAATAACAATTTTTTTTTCCAGTCAATCTCTTTTCTGCCAGCTGCTTCTTTTCTCCCCTAATGTTGGGAAAAGTTGTTCAACAATGACAATCAACACTCTTGTTTTAAATATATATATCAGTCATTGTTCTCAAATAATTGATTTATAGACAAAATATTTTTCCCAACATTCCAGACCCATGTTTTTGCGTTGCGGTGGAGTAATTCAAACATATATCGCACACCATAATATTAATATATGGAAAATTTGTCTCTTCACCAAAAATTGGTTGTAATTGTGAGAACTGTGATTTAACATTGGCTTGATGCGCAATTATATTGCCGCTTTCATAATAGCATGCATTTGTACTCAATTTGCTCTAATTGGTAGCAGTTTAGTTATGTAATTGGAGGATCTTTGTAACTTTCATGCTAAACTGCAAATCTAGACATGTAGTGGTCTGAATCTTGTAGTAAATATCAACTTTCAATATCATCATCATTCTTTATTACATAATCTGGAAATTTTGCTATTGCAAATTCGTGATAATTAATGCACATGCGACCATATTGTAGATGCATCTTTCAAAATAATATATCGGTCCACATGGCTGGTGAACGGGCCCATATTCACCTTTCATTATTTCCAAAAATAATGGAATTTTATCCCGAACTTAGTTGATGATGATCACATAATGAATTTTCCTTTGAGAGCAATTATCATAATGATTTATGGAGAATCTTCAGGTTCTTCCAAATAATGTACTGCGCATCTTAAGTGATCCAGAATGGTCTGTAATCGGTCATGCCAAATACCATATTATATGGGTAAAACTTCGGGTTTACCTCTATATGAATCAGTAAACTTCTGGTTTACCGAATATATAATCAATCATGCCAATATTGGCGGTAAACTTCTGGTTTACCTGAATTTTTTTCATTATCTGCAAGAGACATATTTCTTCTAGGATCTTCATGATCATTTATTCAAGACTCATGATCTCTTAGGATCTTCATGATCCCTTATTTATAATAATTCATGATAAACATGATGCATTCTTATACAAGACGATCTTTAATTCACAAATACAATGTTTCAGATCCTATTTTTTCATACATTTTAGGATCTACCGGATCCTAAAATTATCAATTTTTGAGCTTTTGAATAACTCATGATCTTCTGGATCATTTTATAATAAAATGCAATAAACGTAATAATATATGTATATAATAAATATAATGCAGTGCAAGAAATAAAAATATAAATGTAAAGGTAATGCAATAAAAAAATAACAGTATATGTAAATAAAGTGCAAAAATGTAAATATAAATATAAAAATTAAGGGAACTATAAATTCATAATTATTGATTTTCAAGATCGTAATATCGGATCTTCAGGATCCGTCATTTATAAAGAATGCCTTTTTCTTAATCGTAATATCCCATATTTAATAATAATATACGCAATGACTTTTTTTTTTTTCATTTGAGGCTAATCTTTGCCTAGTGTCATCGCACTTCATATGAATAAATTTCTCGCTTCATCATATAATTAAATTTTTGTTAGCGTCATCGCGCTTCTCAAAATTATCATTCTTCCAAATCAATTGGATTTTGCATTCTTTATTTGTAAGATGCATCATCTTTCTTTATCGATATAATGACGATGCTAACAATTTTATCTATTTCAAAATCAATTGTTTCTATGACCATGATGATTATAACATATTTGTATTTATACTCTTAAAAGGTCATTATAAATTATATCACTCACTTCAGGGAGTGGATGCTTTCATCGCTCATAATCTACAACACTCGTTTCAGGGAGTGGAGTATATCCTCGTTATAATCATAACTTATGCCGCTTACTTCAGAGAGCGTAATATTTGCATCTACACTCGCTTCAGGGAGTGGAGCAATATCAATACATATAACTTTATGTATGAAATACTTTTTCACATTTATGTGTATTCAATATATAAATACTACCAAAATAAAAAAAAAAATTACCGACGTGATATCGTGTATTAACATCCTTTATTTTCGACATAAGTTATTTATTCAGCAATTTATTCGTAAAAAAAAAATTCATATAAGATATTTAACCAATTCATATAAACAACATAACCAGAACTTGTTACTACCTAGCAGTTGTACATAAACTATAACTATAGAAAATAAGACTTTTCATAGTCAGTAAAGAAAATAGAGATTTATCACCGAAAATCATAGTTTGTCATTACAGATTAGAATAATTATCCCCTAAGCAATTTCATAGTGGCTTTCAATTATTATTATCATATAAATATATATAGGCCATCGTTTAGGCAACAAGTATTCAAATTTAACCTCGATTATATTGACAAACTAGCCTAAGCGATTTCCATAACGAATCATCTATGAACTGATTTTAATTTTTCAACGATTCATATCAAGATGTGAATAACAGTGTAACTAAACTTAACCAAATCCGAGTTAGTTTTCTTTGTTAACTTGTGGAGTCGGAATCATACCTCGATCAATTATGTGTGTCATCTGTCATGTACTGTAAGATTAAATAAGACTTGCTTCGTCGGAGTTTTGTTTAAGTAGTCTGTTGTGTCAACACATCGATCTCGAATCCTTTCTTAACTCGTACATATTCAACTAAACATTAAATTCCTGACACACAATAATTATAATAATTAGAATATGAATTATTAAATAGTCAAAATACGTAAGTAAATAAAGAAGTAATAATCTCCCTTTCAATGCAACACAATCAGATCGATTCAAACTCCAAGGAATCGTTGGTGGTTCTGATAAATCGGGTGATGGATTCTCAAAAGATTAGTTTGTGCCACTATCCCACTTCGACAATTGTTGTTCGAGCTTTTGTCGTGAGAAATTTATATCATGGTGACGGTCTCTATACTTTCGTATAATATTACGATAAGGGTTGGAAAAAAAAAATTTGAGCAATTCGTGCTGATAACGTGTTACGGAAGTAGAGAGGTAATAGAAGAGGGAACTTGAGGATGTCTTATTATCACACATAAGGAGCCCTTATATAGGGATTACATATACTTGTGGAGGAAGTAAATTTAATACTAGGAAAGTCTAAACAAGGAAGATGGTATATACACGTAATATTGAATATCCACTAAATATATTCATAACAGTATATACATTTTAACTATTTTTTTTTTGTCTGGCGGGTGTGTTAAAGGGTAAGTCATTTACACCAGTGATAGTAAATAAGTAGTATAATTTCACGAATCTATGAATAGCAGCAAATGCGACCCAGAACTTTACAATTTCAGCAGAAACAATTCTCCATGAACTTTACAAACTCTCTGAAATCAATTCGTCCATCACCATCATCATCGAAAGCTCTGATCATCATCTGCAGTCTTCCATCTCCTTCCCTTCGCTAAGCCCTAACCCGCAGAGAACTCTCTGCAACTCCTTTGCATCTATATACCCTTCTTGTAAACACCTAATTTTGGACCACGCGCGACACGCGTGACATGTGGCGTGCTAAATGAGGAAATGTCTAAATATGACAAGTTGAGAAGTTTCCAAGAATGCTCCAGAGCAAAATTAGGATAGTTTATATATTTATTGCTGTGTATATTTTCTGAATATTTGTATTAAGTATTCAGAATATTTAGAATATATTCAGAGAATAAATCAGTATTATTTACTGCTTAGATTAGACTAGACCAGACACTATATATAGGAGTTTATCTTCACATTGTAATGAGGGGGGAACGGAAGGTAGAAGAGATTCCATGAAGTAGTTCGAGTGCTATTACTTTCGTTTGGTTATGTTTGATTCTGATTTGATTTTATTATTATTATTATTATTATTATTATTATTATTATTATTATTATTATTATTGTGCTTTGTACAGCTATCATCTTCCTCAGCATCATCCATCCCGCACACCATTCGAAGCTCTTCGCCGGATTCTCCTGTTCAATTCAGCTGTCGATCGAGCCCACCTTTGCCTCGCGCTGTATCCGATCTGGCCACCAGAGTTGTACCTCCATCTCCTCGCCCAATCGTTCACCTCGCATCCATTCCTCCGATCAACCTTCCTCCACTTTCACCGGTTATCCATCCACTTCCGATCCGGCCACGACACTACAAGAAAATCGGCCATTTTTTAGGGTCGGTTTTTTTAGGGATTTTCGGAATTCCCTCACAAATATCATCTTGTAAGGGATTTTTGAGAGAACGCTTCTAGCAAATAGACCCGCCAGAAAAATTGTGATTTTAAAGGGAAATCCCTTGAAAACGTTTGTGAGGGATTTTCCCTGAAAAATCCATAGCAAACCTTCTGAAAATCAATTCCCTCGAAAAATATATAGGGAATTTTTAAGGGTTTTCGGTAACAAATAACTGAGGGTTTTTCAAGTGTTTTTTGAGAGAATTTTAAGGGTTTGTTTACCAAGGGTTTTGTGAGAAAATAAATACTTAGGAATTTTGTGAGTAATTATTATAGTTTCTGAGGAACATATTCAAGGGTTATTTGAGAGAATTTTAAGGGTTTGTGTACATTATATTGACAGAATTTGTGAGGGATTTGTATATATAAAAACTAATATATAAATATCATTAAAATTATAGGTTTCAGGTTTAGGGTTAAACCCGAAACCCTAAACCATATTTATTAAACCCAAAAACTGATATATATATATATATATATATATATATATATATATAAAAAAAAAAACTGATATATATATATATAAAAAAACTACAGCCATAATAACATTCTTATGGAGATAATATTTTCTAAGATCATACTGTGCCAAAGGTTGTATACACCCATATAGCTACAACCAAAAAACATAATTACAAAGATGGTATTGTCATTCACCAACTTTATACAAAAAAAGTGGACATATTCTAAACACCATTAAAAAGTCTTAGTACCATCTAAAAAAAACACATTCATGCACAAAAAATCTTCATCACCATCCTCCAAACTTGCACATTGCACCTGCAATACAATCATTGAATCATTTTTGTGTTTTCCACAAATAGCAGAAAGTAAGAAAATGCCAGAAAAAACACTTACCACTTTCACATTGCCAAACAAAAAGAACATTGCACCTGCAATGCAACCATTTCTGTCATTTCTATGTGTTTTCCACATATAGAAGAATGTAAGAGAATCTTGCCAGAAAAAAAAAACACTTACCATTACCACAGCCAAACATAAAGAACATTGCACCTGCAATGCAATCATTCAATCATTTATGTGTGTTCCCTAGTAAGTTCATTATATTAAACAGTTTAATAAAGAATTGTTGTGTACCTAAGCATTAGAACCCTTGCCAACTTGTGGATGGCTGAAAACGTGACCTTGACTTGCCAATTTCTCCATCATGGTTTGAAGTACTTCCTGCATTTGAGTAAGTTGTGCTTGCTGAGACGACATCTGAAGTTGTTGGAGTGCAATTTCGTCCTCAAGCTTCTTATAATCCTCACAAGTACGATGACTTGAACTTGATTTCGAATGAGAATTCTTGTGCCACATACTTGACGAAGAACTTCCTGTACCTAATATGGTGTTTGGATTAACCTTGGGCCCAAATCCATAGAGCTTGCCTCTCTTTGGTTGTCCTGCTGCTTTGACCCAAGAATCCTTATCAAAATTAACTTGAGATGCACCTTCAGCTCCATGCTTTTCCATAACATCAGATTCATACTCCTCCTAAAAAGAGAACAAATAGCCAAAACATAGCTTTAAATGGTTGAGTTGTGAAAATTATAGCATATAAATAATTCTGCAACAACTTACAATAACTCTTTTTGACTTATTATCAATCAGTCTGTTATCACTACCCTTCAAACGGTGGAGTTTCCTAAAAAACTCCCCATGAGGTGGTACTCGGCCTAATTGAGTAGTCTACAAAAATAGATACACTAAGTCATAAAAATATCAATTGAAATACATAATGAAAAGTTTAATAACATTACATACCATTCTTTGCATGTGCTCATCAAAACTGATTGATCCTCCAGCGTGTTTAGTTATCGAACCATCTTTCTCAGTCATTCGATTTTTCGTGCAGATTCTGATTTTGCTCTCCATTTGGGTGAATCCCATTTAACAACCAATGCATTCCATATATCCTTCTTCATCCATGGAGGGTTATGATCTTTTAGGTCAGCAACATCTGTTTTCTTGATCGCCTTTAAAATTTGAGTCCTTGCACTACTCAACATACTGCTATAGCGTGATGCAGCTGTTCTCTCAAATGCCTCCATAAGGTCATACTGTTCCTCAGCAAGTTTCATTCTCTCCTAAGCCATTCAAATAGAAAACAAATTCAGTAAAATATGGCAGCTTTCGAATAGAGATGAAAATGTAATTAGTGAAACCATATGTACAAACCTCAGTAATAACCAAATCTTAGAGAAGCGAGAATATAACATATTACCATAAACTTAGACCAATAGAATAGACGAACATCTGATGGAACATGCTTCCATTTCTCATAGGGACCCAAAAAATATTCCTTAAGTATACGAGTGATAGCACGAACAGCAGTATGGTGCGAGAAGCTGTAGAAAATAAGAAACATGTTAAATTAAACTGCGAGAAACTTCAAAAAAAAAAAAGAGTATGATCATTACCAACGCGCAGAGGATATAGACAGTATCTCTGCGTAATCAGCTAAATTTATCTCCTGTTCTTCTGATTGCTCATGTTCTTCTGAAACCTCCTGGTCTTCTGGAGCCTCTTGTTCTTCTGAAGCATCCTGGTTTTCATTGTTCACTTCATTTGTTGACTCCTCCGGGTCATTAGAAATACTATGAAAGGTAGCTGTCCTTGAGGTGTTCCATGATGACTCCCCCTCAAGCGATGTACCCGAAGTAGTGCCTCTTCCCCTTCCTGTACCCGAAGTAGTGCCTCTTCCACTTCCTCTAGACCTAGTTTTTGCACGACCTCTAAGCATACTCACTATTAAAAAACAATATGATAATCAGCATTGTATGCTCAGCATTTTAATTCCATCATGGATCATGCAAAAATTATCAACACGTTTCAGTCAAGAGAAAGAACAATGAGGTTAACCATGCTCGAAACAGAAAAGGATGGTTGCTCAAGTGAAACCATCAAATGGATCGGAAGCATGTTGGAACATGCTTCCACTTATCTATGGAACATGCTGATGGAACATGCTTCAGAGGTTAAACAGAAACATGCTCGAAACAGATACAGAAATAGTCCACAATTTAATACTCGAAAACAGATTGAACAATCAAACAGATTCGGATCAATCAAACAGATTCGGATCAATCAAACAGAAACAGAAATAGTCCACAATTGAATACTCGAAAACCTAACATGCATTTGGAGGTTAAACATGCTAGAAACAGAGTCGGATCAATCAAACAGAAACAGAAATAGTCCACAATTGAATACTCGAAAACAGATTGAACAATCAAACAGATTCGGATCAATCAAATAGATTCGGATCAATCAAACAGATTCGGATCAATCAAACAGAAACAGAAATAGTCCACAATTGAATACTCGAAAACCTAACATGCATTTGGAGGTTAAACATGCTCAAAACAGAGTCGGAGCAATAAAAAAAAATAGAAATAGTCCACAATTGAATACTCCAAAACCTAACATGCATTTGGAGGTTAAACATGCTCAAAACAGAGTCGGAGCAATAAAAAAAAAAAAAAACAGAAATAGTCCACAAATGAATACTTGAAAACCTAACATGTCGGATCAAACAAACGGAAATAGTCCACAATTGAATACTTGAAAACCTAACATGCATTAGGAGGTTAAACATGCTAGAAACAGAGTCGGATCAATCAAACGGAAATAGTTATCAATTGAATACTCAAAAACCTAACATGCAATAGGAGGTTAAACTATCGACAGATTTGAATCACCAAAACATAATCAAATCTCTAGAAGCGTAGAGAAGGCGAGAAGAACCGATGAAGCTGAGAAGAACCGATGAAGCTGAGAAGGACCGATGAAGCTGAGAAGAACCGATGAAGCTGAGAAGGACCGATGAAGCTGAGAAGGACCGATGAATCTGAGAAGACGCTCAGTAGAGAGTGTCCTGGAGAAGCTGAAAAGTCACTGTGGAGAGAGACTGATATTTATGAGGCGTGCGCAGTAATTCTCTTTATCAAAAAAAAAATAATAATAATTCTCAGTTTCGGGCTTTGTAACAAGCTGAATTACTAACAATAAGCTGAATTATGGGCCGTCTGAAATATATGGGCCGTCTCAAACCCATGAGTGAAACCTAACTAGCTATGAAGATTAGAAAGTCTGAAATATATGGGCCGTCTCACATTAGAAAGTCTAAACTGACAGAACTTGGGCTTTCCATTTCGACCATATTTGAGCAGCTGAGAACAAAAGTTATATTACTGGCAATCAACAGAGAAAGCAAAGCAAACTTGAACGATCTACTAACTACGCAAAGCAAAGCAAAATCGAATCAGAAACCCCAAACCCCTAACTACGCAGATCTACTAACCTCTCTCAGAATCAGAAACTTCTCGAACGATCAAACTTGTCGGAACTGCTCAGACTTGGGATTTGACTCGTGGTTCCACAAAGACAGTTAAGTTCTTTTCATCCTTCAACCATCTGCATTAAGAATGAGGATATATCAACATTTAACAAGCAGTAATTAATAGCTTTGGTGGAAATTTGCATAAATTTACAGGAACTCTTTTCAACAATCTATAGGAATAAAATTTAATCAAAATTTTCAACATTCAAAAGAGAGGAACTTTGAGGAATAGAAAATGAACCTGTTTACGGCTGCGGAGCAGAGATAATGACCTTCTTGGCACCACCCTATCATATTAACCAGAGAGTTGAACAGCAAACCAAGAATGCCAAATAACAGAACAGAAAAACATTGGGGAGACAACTCTTGTTCAATTACTAAGAGCTCTATATAAGCAGCCAACGCATCAATTAAAACTTAGGAAGGTTAACTCAGTTTTCAATTGCTAAATAAACGATAAATGCAAAACCACAAGAAACAAATGTGTAAAAAAACATTGAGCAGCAGTGAAAACTCCAGTGGACTCAACGACGTAGTCAGCACCAGCCTAACCCCATGGGATTTCCTAAGAGTAAGAACAATGATTAATTTTCAAACAGTCCTAATTGTTATGAAAACTCAACAACGATTAAATCAAATATTAAGTTACCTGAAACCAAAGACAGCAACAGGCTTTGAGCCAAAAAGAAGAGTCTTCGAGTCCTGAACCTTGAACACTGTCATACCTGAAAACCAAAGACAGCAACATGAAAACCTTAATCCTAACAAATACAATACTCAGCATAATACTCAGCATGGACTCAGGTACCTTAATCAGATGTTTAATTATCATCCTCGTCCTCATACTCATCCTCGTCCTCATACTCATCCTCATCCGCATCCTCATCATCATCCCCACCCTCATCCTCATCCCCACCATCATCATCATGTTCACTTCTTTGCTTCAACCCATGAACTTGATCAATATCTAATACATCCATGTGATCTTTATCAACAAGTGTCTCCGGGTTGTCAAGTTCAAGCCCTATATCAATAGTAGCCACAACTGCCGTCACATCTTCTTCTTCTTGATAAAATCCATCATTTAAGAGAACGGAATCTTCTTGAGCTACAACTTCCTGAGCTACATCTTCACTCAAAGGAATTTCATATCTACTTCTTGCTCTGGTTTTACACACAACCCACCAGTCTCTTCTCTCTCTCTTTTTTGATGGATAACTCAAATAATAAACTTGTTGAACTTGTTGAGCTAACACAAAAGGAGAGTTTGTTGCCAATCTTGACCGATGATTAATTTCAATAGTACCATGACGAGGATGAACTTTGATGCCTCTCTCCGTATCATACCAATCACATTTAAAGAGAACAACTTTGCACTCATTGCCCAAATACTCCAGCTCCCAAATGTCAACTAGCTTGCCATAATAATCACACTCTTCTTCATTGTAATGACTTCCCTTCACACAAACACCACTGTTCATTGTGCATTTTCCTTCACCATATTCTTTTGTGTGGAAGTTAAAACCATTAGTGAAATATGCTTTGTAGCATTTCACAAAAGTTGATGGACCCAAAGCAATCGTCAAGATGTTTTTATCCACTTTTTCACTTCCATCTGTCACCTATGAGAAAATAAGACGACATGAGAATTAGAAATTTCTAATGATTCTTCAATCAGTCAATCAGAAAATTCAGTCAACTTACAAGTGTTTTCAACCAATCAGCAAAATCAGATGCACGCAATTGATCTAATGATTCTTCATTTATATCTGGCCTTAATTGTCGAATGTGGTTATCAAATCTCCTACAAGTACAAATTATATTTTTCTGTCATATACTTTATAATCTAATAAACTGTAACATAATTAAATGTAAAGGAACTTACTCGGAAAATGGTGCAATTTCTATGGTATTCAATAGAACATAAGTATGTGCAATTTTCAACTCCACATCGGATGGTCGTATCTTAGGTAAATCAGGACCAAATGATCTACCAGGATGGCGAAAAATAGATAGGCACCCATTCAAGTCCAGAACTCCACCATCATCATTCCTTGGTACACTAGTGAACTTCGTTTGAACACTTGGCTCAAAGTAAAATGAGCAGAATGTAGAAACTTCTTTTATGAGGTAAGCCTCACAAATAGAGCCTTCGACCTGAGCCTTATTTCGCACACTTTTTTTCAGCTCCTTTAAAATTCTAAAAAATGAAATAATTAAGAATCATGCAATAAGAACATAATCGTTATTGAAAACTAGACTAAATACGATTTATACTAAGGAAAAATGGGTTTACCTCTCAAATGGAAACATCCATCGATATTGCACGGGTCCTCCTACTCTGGCCTCATAAGGTAAATGAATAGCTAAGTGCTCCATAGAATCAAAAAATGAAGGCGGGAATATTTTCTCCAACTTGCACAGTATTTCAACAATGTTCTTCTCAAGTGCTTCCATGTGTTGCACCCTAAGTGTGGTTGAACATATGTCTCTAAAAAAGTAACTGATCTCGGTCAAAGCATCCCACACAGAATTTGGAACCATATCCCGTATAGCAACAGAAAGCAGTCTCTCCATAAACACATGACAATCATGACTTTTAAAACCCTTAGAACAAGAGCCATTTTTCTTCACACAACGTGAAATATTTGACGCGTAACCGTCCGGAAATTTCAACTCTCTTAGCCATTCACAGACAGCCCCTTGTTGTTCCTTACTTAATGTGTAAGAAGCTTTAGGTTTCATGACCTTGCCATTTTCAAATATCAATTCCAACTCCGGTCTCTTGCAGTACTTTTTCAAGTCTTCTCTTGCATTTGGATTGTCTTTACTTCTTTCCTTGACATCCATCACTATGTTGTAGATATTCTCAATGAAAATTTTCTCAATATGCATCACATCAAGATTGTGACGGACCAAATTTGTACGCCAATAGGGCAATTCCCAAAAAATACTTCTTTTCACCCAATTATGCTCTTTTCCAAATCCAGCAATGCGTTCTTTTTCATAAGATTTTCCGAACCGAATGTCAGGCAAACTACAAACTCTTTCCCACATTTCTTCTCCACTTAATCTAGGAGGTGGCCCATCCTTCTCCATAACACCCTTCTTAAAATTGTCCTTTTGTTTCCGGAACGGGTGGTTTAAAGGTAGAAACTGACGAGTACAATCAAAAAATGACGTCTTGCTCCCACGATCAAGTCTAAATGACTTAGTACGTTCCATACAATACGGACATGCTAATCGACCATGTGTACTCCACCCAGATAACATAGCATAAGCTGGAAAATCACTAATTGTCCACATGAGAGCCACTTTCATATTAAAGTATTGTTTTCTTGATATATCATAAGTTTCTACCCCAACACTCCATAACATTTTCAATTCATCTATCAAAGGTCTTAAAAACACATCCAACTCCTTAACTGGACTATTTGGACCTGTGATGACTAAACTCATGAACATGTATGGACTTTTCATGCACAACCAAGGGGGTAAATTATACACAGCAATAATTACTGGCCAACAACTATATTGCTTCCCATATTGTCCAAAAGGGTTGAATCCATCCGTGCATAAGCCAATTCTGATGTTTCTTGAATCAGATGCGAATGAAGAATGAATTCGGTCAAAGTGTTTCCATGCCTCACCATCTGAAGGGTGTGCCATATGACCCTCTTGACTATGGTGAGAAGCATGCCATGTCATGTGTTTAGCTGTTTTTTCGGACATGTAAAGACGCTGAAGTCTTGGGGTTAATGGTAAATAACGCAGTATTTTGTAGGGAACGCCCTTCTTCTTACCATTTTTTGTTGATTTTTCTGACTTAAACCGATCATGTCCACACACAGAACATTTGACCTTGTGCACATCATCTTTATAGAACAACATGCAATTATTAAAACAAACATCAATCTTTTCATATTTAAGCCCCAACTTTTTCATCATTTTCTTCGTCTCATAAAAGCTGCTAGGTAACCTATCATTTTCAGGAAGCATGTCCTTCATAGTAGATAGAAGTCTATCAAAGCCTTTATCACTCATATAACATTCAGACTTCAAATTCAATAACTGTGACATGGCTGATAACTTGGTATGCTTCTTACAACCCTCCCAAATTGGTTCATCAGCATCATTCAGCAGAGAATAGAAATTAGATGTCTCAGGATTAGGCTCATCAATTGTTGAATCATTATCAAACTCTTGACTAAATGCTTGCATCACCATTTGTCTATATGGGTTACTGGATTCTGTACTTAAAGGTGTTTCTGTACTAATTGGCTCTCCATGCGAAACCCAATGATCATAATCCTCAAGAAACCCTTGTTCATAAAGGTGTTTACGAACAATATCTCGGTTATGATGGCGTAAGTTTTTACAAAGGCGGCAAGGACACTTAATCTGATTTTCACTAACAAAGGAAGGGTTTGAAAAAGCAAAATCAAGGAAATACTCCACCCCTCTTTCAAACTCAACAGTGAAACCAGTTTCATCCAACTACGATCCATAGCTACACACAGCTGTATGATAGAAGGTACCTCACAAGAGAGTGGTATGCAGCAGAGGAAGAACACCCATGAAGAAGATCACGAATCAGTGAATACTTTTCCTGCAAACATTTAAACCATGGCTGATTATTAAACACTATAACAAATTTTCAGCAGTTTGAAAAAGGAAAAAACACTTTGCTTGATTTTCAGCAGTTTAAACCATCGCTGATTCTTCAGCAGATATGTTCGTCATTCTAGATCTTGATTCCATAAAATTCAATTTGAAAAAACAATGCCCAATTTCTCTAATTTGGGGACCAACAAACACCCATTTGATCTAATTATGATACCTCCAGATTAACTGAGAACTAAACTTACCCTGATAAGAATTCGTCATAATGAGAAGATTGAACGAATTGAAGGACGATTCGAATTGAAGGACGATTGATCGAGAAGAACGAATTGAACGGAACACTTGTGAGCAACGAATTGAACGGGAAGCTTGACCAGGAGTTGTGTTCTTCGCTTTGTTCTCGCAGTTTCAGAAGCCGTGTTCTGTTTTCAAAAGTCGACTCTTTTCTCTCCTCCACCTTTACTCTCCTCCGCCTTTACTCTTTTGTTTTATTTTTTATTAAATATTGTTTTTTAGGGAATATCCCTCACAAAAAAAATAACTTTTGTGAGGAATCTAAATCCCTCACAAAAGTTCCTCTTAGCTAGGGTTATTATTTACAGATTTATCGTCAAAAAATTATTTACGGAATACCTAGTAAAATACCTTAATTATCCCTTAGAAATCTTACGTTACAAATCACTCAGTATTTTATTTAGGAAAATTAAAATTGTAAGGGAATATCCCTTAAAAAAGTTACCCTAATTAAACCCTTATAAATTCCTTACAAAACAGACTAAATTTTGAGGGAGCAAATCCCTCAGAAAATATCTGTCACAAATGGCCGATTTTCTTGTAGTCACCACGACCAAGACCTGCTTCCCCCGGTTCTGCCCAGATGCCATCGCCAAACCCGACGTCCAGCCATGCCCAGTCGTCGCTCACCTCTGTGCTGCTCTGATCACCTTTGTCGTTAATTAGCTATGCAGGATCGAAATCCAACCACCGCAGCTCAAGTATCGGTTCACCGGACCAGCTATGACCACGGCAGCTGTGCTCCTTTGCTACATCACCGTACCGTCATCCATCTTCACTGCTGCCATCCCCAACCCTTTCGCTATTTAGTGTACTTTCCTCCGGTCTTCTCCGCTCAAGTCGTCTTCAATCTAAGAACTTTTTCATGCACCTGCTCCAAGAACGGAGAAAAGCTAGCTACGGTCCAAAAAAATTAGTCTACATTTAGGTAAAGTAATTCCAAATTTCAATTGTTTTAATCTAGATCTGTATTAGTATTATTATTTATTTATACAAGTACATATGTACTTTGATTTTAGTATAGGAATACATGCCTTAAATTGATTAGCTTTTCTTAGTTGATTTTTTTTTTTTATAATCTCATATTAGTGATGCAAATTAAGATATCTAAATAGTGTAGGTTTATGTTATTAATTTATTATTGCGTGCTTAACTGATACATTATTTTGTAATAAAACGCGATGCACGGAAAATTTAATTGAGTTAGGGATTATAAATAAAAAAAAGTTGGCAACTAAGTGAATTGAGTACCGAAAGGGCGTGGTTAAAATTATATTTTTAATTCGTAATAGAACCCCCGAGCTCGAATTTCTGATCGTAGACTGATTTTATACCTAGGTGTTTAATTCGTTATTCACTTAGGTAATTTAGGATTCTAGTTAGCCTTAATAAACTAGTGGCGACTCTATTCAAAATTGCACGTTTTCAAAACGTAATCGCATTAGGTCGGATTTTAGTCCGATACATCTCCATTTGAATCAAATACGTCGAAAGCTTCCTTCACTTCGTCCAAACTCTGGCTCCTCCTCTTCAAACACTCTAGTTACGTAATTGGCAGTGAATCTCTCTTGAACCGGTTCGCTGCATGGAAGACCCAAGATTTTCATCACCATTTCAACATCTTCTCTGCAAAGAGAATCCCCGTCGTGTCTTCTCTCAGCTGCAAGTGTAGAATTTTGAGGGGTTTTAGGATAAGATTCTAGGGTTGTATTATTTGCCTTGAAGGTGTTAGACGAATTGCCCAGCTCAAATCTGTATTGCAGGGAAGACCACAACCTTGACAGGCACTTCCCCAGACCTTTAGCCCAAGTGTTGATAAAAAAGAATCCAAGGAATTGGAAAAGAGTTGAGTTGGTGGTTGATGATGATGCTTCCTCCTCCATGGTAGATATAAGGGTTAAGAACCTATGAAATGTCTGAACTATCACTCATGTTAACGGGAGAGGTCTAAAATTTAAAAAGTTAATAACAGAGGTCTGAAATTTCAATTTTGTTGATTTGAGGTTTTCCGTCCATTTTTAGGGTTAAATTTAACAGAATTGTGTGAAATGACATTTTTGCCCCTTTAATATTTTGTTTTATTTAATATCTTATTTAAGAAAATGTGAAATGACAATTTTACCCCTAAAGTCAAATTAAAACCACCCAACTCCGTCCACCGCCACCCGACTCCGGCCACCACCACCCGACTCCGGCCACCACCACCCGACTCCGGCGACCACCACCTCGACTCCGGCGACCACCACCTCGACTCCGACAACCACCACCTCGGCTCCGGCGACCCGACTCCGGCCACCACCTCGGCAAAAAAGCTCCGATCGGGGCCAAAAAAGCTCCGATCGGAGCCTAAAAAGCTCAATCGGAGCCTTGGTGGTGGTCGCCGGAGTACCGTGGTGGCTTCAAGGGCATTTTGGTCTTTTCACTTCATGCATGTGAGGGGCACACTTGATAGAAGGGCATTTTTGGAATTTTATTTTATTTCCGGTCACATGCCAAGCATGTGACCAACTCCCGTTAGTTTTAACGGAAAAAACTAACGGAGACCGCTGTTATCAACAAAACAGAAATTTCAGATCTCTGTTATTAACTTTTTAAATTTCAGACCTCTCCCGTTAACATGGGTGATAGTTCAGACCTTTCATAGGTTCTTAACCCTAGATATAATATTAGTGTTTCAGATGGATGAAAATTGGAATTTGATGATGTTAGGGATGTTGGAGGTGGTGTCTTTATATATGAAGAAGGAATTAATTATAGGAAACAATATTATATATATATAAATTCAATTTTGATTTTTTTTAATCATAAAAATAGTGATTAAAAAAAATCATTATCGGTCCTAATGGTCCTTATCGGTCTTAACGGTACTGGACCGAGTCCAAAGAGGTCGGGACCGTGCAAATATGTGCAAATATATTTTAGAAATTAGAAAACAAACTTTTATAATTATTGAAAAAATTTACGTTTTAAAAAAAAATTCTGTTTTTTTTTAAATCGAGTTAATGGTTAACCCAACATTTTAAATATTTAATTAACTTTTAATTTTGATACTTAACTAATTCTCATGAATAGTGTGTAACCGAAATTAGGTTTAAAAAATATCATATATTAAAAAATTCGGATTTAATATAATAATGTTACAAAATATTAAAAAAAAATTCAAATTTTAATATTTAAAAAATTAATTTAAATTTTTCTAAAAAAAACTTGAATTTATTTTATCTAAAAAATGATCCCGGACTGGACCGAAACAAGGATGTTAAGATCGGAACTGTTTCAAACCGTCCTAACAATTTTGGACCGGTTCCGAAAACGAAATTGATTAGATCCGTTTCAAATGTACATGGACCAGTCAACGTTCATCCCTAACTCGAGCAACCAAACACGTCATCAGTGAATCCAAATCAAATAAATACGTACCAATAGTCCAATCACTACAAGAAAATAGGGCATCACCAACAGAAAATCGGTTGGAAATCTGTTTGTGAAGCCCTTCACCAACAGAATTTCCAACAGATCGGCCGTTGGTGATACCCCCGCTGGAAACTTTTTTTCCAACGAGCGGAAATTCGGTCGGAATTTTCCAACAGAAATCGGTTGGAAAATATGTTGGAAACGTCTATTGGTTGACCGATCAATTTTCCAACAGATTGATGTCCGTTGGAAACCATAATTGCACAATTTCAGAATAATATTTTTTCCTAGGTGAAGGATCTTCAGCGACGTAATGAATTAATTCGCTGAAGATTCTTGGGCTACCTAATAAATTACGTCGTTGAATATCTTTCGGCGACGTAATAAACTACGTCGCTGAAGAACCTTCGGCGACTGAATAAATTCCGTTGCTAAAGATCCTTCGACGACATAATTTATTACGTCGCCGAAGGATCTTCAGCGACTGAATTTATTACGTCGCCGAAGATCCTTCGGTGACGTAATAAATAAGGTCGTCGGAGCATTTTCAGCGACACTAAATATTACGTCGCTGAATAGCCTTCAGCGACATAATACATAATTTGACAAAAGGTTTTCTGCGAGGGAATTAATTTCGTTGCCGAATAGGATTACATAATATATTCACCAAAATTGATATTTTGGGCCATAATTTCACACCAACATATTTTCCTGTAATAAACAAACCAGTCTTTCCAAATACAATATCTAACAACATACACTTAGTTCACTAAGTCAAGACAAAATAGTAGTTTGAAACTTAATCCAACTACCACAATAATAAAATCCAGCTAGTACAATAATAAAAACTTCAAGACCAGAAGTTTCCCTTGAAGACGCAAGAAGTTGACAAAATTCATCATGCCATCAAGCTTAGTAACCCTACCCTTCTGCACAATGAAGTCAGAATGCAAATTCTAAGTAACTCAAAATAAAAGTGCAAAAGTAATGATCAACCATCAATAGTAATGGTTTAGTTCGAATACCTGCCCTATTTTTTCTAATTTGAAAGTCAAATGACATGGCTAATAATTCATGCATACTAATCTTTACTGATGGTCAAGTATAAGAAAAACTCATCATGAAAATATAGTACCTTGTGTTTCATCTGAATCCACAAATGGTGATGAAGCTTCTAAACCAATACCATTCGAGTCAGCGTTCCGACGGGTCGCCAACATTGAATCATACTTAATTTGCATATCTTTGATAACAGCTTTATCTAATTGACGTGCTGCCTCACTCTCTTTAATTTGTCGAGTAAGTTCATCAATGCAGGCACTGTTCGATGTGGTCGTGTTTCTGCCTCTACTTTTTTTTCTTCACCAGTCCTTTTGCAACTTTAAAGATAGCATCCTTACATACCAATTTCCTCTGAAAATCTACTTTTGCTGTCTGCTCCACCACCATTGACTACAAGTAATAATATAAACTAACAATAATTAAAAGTTATACCAATGAAACAAAAAATATCTCATACATAAAATAATATGACTATAGCATAGTCAAATTTGAAAGAAAATCATCTCTGCAATTATTTGAGACATCATAACCATATACTTCCTCAGTAATAACATCCAAATGTAAACATATAGAAAATACAATGTTGACTTCCATTATCAAATTTTTATATACTATTTACATAAACAAATCTCTCATTACGAAAAAACATTAATTCATTTTGAAATAGTTTGGATATATACTTTGTTCGTTCATAGATTAACAAGTAACAACTTACAATTATGCTTGCTGTTTTTAAATCTCCTGGAGTGCCATCAATATGTGTATGCACCTTCTCAAAGAAATCATAGGGAGTTGGTGGTACGCCATCATTCCTCTGTCTAAGAGTATGTGAATAGATCAATAATTATTTGGCACATATGACAAATATATTAAATACAATTGAAATTAGTTACCTCATCATCAAAAACATTAGCATGGCTCACTGGTCCTGATGTGTGACGCAGTTCTGCAAGTTGTCTACTCTGTGTGTTCTTCTTGCTAAGGGCCTATATATAGTAAAATAGGGTACCATAAGCAAACAATGAGAAGAAAAATATGATAACAATGACTAATTAGAGTGGTTGATATATATATCTGAATTATTAAAAGTTAATAAGCAAAATCAGTTGAAATAATCTTTTTAAGAGGTTATAGTCATTTTTGTGAAAGTAAAAACCAACTTAACTTAATAAACAATCAAAATGGCTACTAATCAAACATATTAGTATGCCCATGATTTACCTTGTGCTTTTCTGAGCTCCATTTTTTCACAAGATATTCCCAATCTTCTTTCTCCATATTCGGAGGCAAATATTTAATACGCTCTTCATTGGTCTTAAATTTCAAGAAGTTCCTCTTTAGCTTATTAAGTGGTCACTGTACTTCTTCCCTATTGAAGAAAGCACATAGGACTTCGCATCACTACTCCCTTCATCAACATCAAACCTGGCCTGACAAAAATTTGATAACTCCAATATATAAGAACATATTATATTCATGTTGAACTAATGGGAAAGAAGCACAAAGAAATGCTTGTACAAATAATAATGTAGAAAATTGAACTTACAGAAACTAGTTTTTGAACATATCAGACTTCTTTCCCTTCGGAATATGGTAAAAAAATTGAACTCGTAGAGGCGCAAGAGTAGGGTCACGAGCGATTATTCCACAATAGCTTGCAAATTTAGATCTGTTCTTCCCACTTGGTTGTCCTTCAGAATTCCATGATATTGGTAATTTTGTACCTTTGGGCAAATCTAGCATTTCCTCGAGTTTAGTAAGCCCCTCGCACTTTGCTAATATTACCATCAACTGTTACTATTCAAAAGAAATTTTATGTTATTGTAAATATGAAATGCATATATATATAATATAACTAAGACATTAACATCAATTTAATTTTGCGCTCACTAACCATGTGTATTTTCAGCTGTTCCTTCTTGCACATTATATGCTGCGGTTTTCTTTCCACCATTTATATCTGTTCCAACTATTATCGAACCTACAATGAAAAGATAAGTCATAGTTATTAACTAAATACATTCAGCACTTAACAAGTAATTAAAAACAGGTTAATACTACTTAATATTTAATGAACTTACTAACACAAAAAGAGCAACTGAATCCATGTTTAAAAATTTCTCTCGAATCACTTAATAAATATTGGGTGTATGGGTTGACACAGAAGACAAACCTGTAAATTCTAACTCAGACTTCATAGTGCTTGGTACCTAAACTCAATAACAAACCAAATTAGTATTGCTTGCATGCTCCACAAGTTAATAAAGAAATAAATCGCAAAGATTCACTTTGTTACGCTTCCACTTACCCGGTTACTCAGAGAATTTGTTAAACAATCATGTTCCTTGTCTGGATTCTTGTAAGCAAGAAATGAATCTAGTACAGGAGATTCATACACGTAGCTTGAATGCCAATTCCTAATATCAGGATGATATACAGAGCCAATAAGAAATACAGAATGAACATTTTTGCAATTTCTAGAAACTGGAATTTAACACCATGAACGAAAATAATAATTTTTTAAACAAAACGACAGACTTAGAGTAACAGAAATGTTAACAATTTAAAAATTCGCACAAAATATGTGCAATGTGCAGGGAAGTATCACGAAATCAGATAGGGTTCTAATTTCAGCATTAACAGGCATGGTACAAATGTAACAGCCGAAACCCTAGAAACCTAATTAACAACTAGAGAAACGGATAATAACCAAAATACAACACTAACAGTAAAAAATCAAAACCCTAAACCCTAAATTTGGTCTAGAAAGAGAAGTAAACCATAGAAATATAACACGAACCTTCAAAAAAGGGGCTGAACATACCGCAAGTAGATGTCGTTAATTAGGGCCGAGCGAAAACAAGTGGTTCATATGAGAAGGGAGCAGAGACGAGTGGAGAACGGCTCTTATTATCTTGGTGAAATCGCTAGGTTTAAAAGGCTGTGTAGTTTGTGTTATATAGCTGTGTGTATGTAAATAGAACAACTGTCTTTTAGGTTTTGAAGCATGCGGGACAAAAAGAAAACACAGCTTGCAGTTTATGTTTTGCAGAACCCTTTGCATTTGTTGAAATAGAACAGATGTTCCCATAAACATCCTAACAGCTTGCAACACACCTTGCTGCATTGAAAGTCAGAAAACACAGCTTCAACACACCTTGCTGCATTGAAAGTCAGAAAACACAGCTTGCAACACACCTTGCTGCATTGAAAGTCAGAAACACAGCTTGCAGTTTATGTTTTGCAGAACCCTTCACATTTTTTTAAACAGAATATTTGTTCTCATAAACATCCTAAAACATTCACATGTGATACAAACATTTTTTCATTCAAAATAAAAGGCTTATACTTGTAGCATCATCATATGTGCGTTTTTACAAAATAAAGCTTCAAAATGTTAACAAAAGACCCACCTTGAACAACTTCTAAGGTATCTACACCTAGCCCCAGAAAGTCATTCAATATACAAAAGTTAGATGTAGTTAATACTACCTTCTAGATAACACTACTTAGGGTACTACATCACAACAACCACTCGAAACTATTCATTGTTGTTGGGACTCATATCACGACGCATGTAGTCTTCTATCCACTTATCAAACTGCTCCTTAAGTTTTTCATTTAGAATCCTAGCCATCTGCTCTTCGCTGAAAAGGTTCCCAGATTCAACTCGCCCTCTAATTGCTATTGTAATAGGGCTCTCAACTGAACCAACCACACCATAAAGTCTCCCTTTGATCGCCCCTCCTGTAGCTTCAATCCATGCATCCTCATCATATCTCACATTGGAAGCATTTTCTTGTGAGCCATATTTTTCAAACAATGCAGCTATATACTCAGCCTATACAAATCCAAGAAGTTCAAAAAAATAAGTATCATCTCATATATAAATATTCAGCTATATACTCAGCCTTCTAATGTATCTGAAATTTATTGGGCAATAAAAGTCGACTGAGAATGATTAACTTACCGAAACGCGCTTTGATTTTGTATCAACAAATACCTTCCCTAGCACCCTACGACAATGAACTCTTTCAAAATGCTCCAGTTGAGTTGGTTGTCTATCCAATTCCTTAGCCTTAACACAAATCAATATGCAGGTTGTTTATGCAACAATATATTATTTTTTTTGACACATTCAAATAATCAGTATTTGAAGAAAGGGGTGCATTACCAGCTTCAACTCATGCGCAGCAAAGGAAATTGAACCACCAGTATGCTTTGTTATGGACCCATCCTTTTCAGTGCACCTATTCTTTCTTCCAGATTCAGATTTGACAAGCCATTTAGGGCCGTCCCACTTTATAAGAAGCTTATCCCAAATAAGGTTATTCATCCAACTCGGACATCCTTCTGACACATTTTTTATCTTGCCAGTACGCAGCTTCTGCATCATACAGCTGCGAGCTTCACAAAGCATCCCATTGTAATGACGCATTGCTGTATCATGAAAGACACGCCGAAATTGAGCTTCATTTTCTGGTGGAACTTCATATATCTCCTGAAATTAAAGAGAGAAAAGATATTAGTAATAGTCTTAGCCAAAAAAACTTAATCAATGCTCATTAATTATATACTGTAAACGGGCATACAAGAGCATCTTAACATTACCTTAAAGCTGTCAATGTAAGCATCCTTTAACTCCTTAGGAACCTCCATCCAACTCATGTATGAAGCAGTAAAATGGTCTTTCATAATGGAAGTTATATTTCTGACCACCTTGCTATGCACAAAGCTTGACATGATAGAGTATAACAACAGATGCAAAAAAAATAGTTAATAAAATATTTAAGTACTAAACTTTGAGCTTTATAAATGATACGATATGTATTGTGTAAAATAATTAAGTAAGAGCATTACCACCCTTTGTGTATCACAGGCCTAAGCTTTTCAATCGCTGAGTTGGGGATATCAGTTCCCCGGTTTATCCCACGGGTTCTGACAACCTCCGAGTTAGATCCCTCAACTGTAGTAGGAACAACCTCTTCTGGTATGATGTCTACAAACTCTTCTGGTGCAGGAATTCCATTTTCAACGGGTGACACAGTTGACGGATTTCCATTTTCAGGATCAATACCTTCTCGAAAAAAGGAATTGGGTAGAGCACCCGCACGACGACGATAGTTGTCGTTCATATTAGCTACTTCTTGGTCAAGAAGATTAGTAGCTCGTCTGTTGAGCGACGACCCACCTCCTCTTGCACTCTGGCCCACTCGACCCCTTCCCCTTCCTGGTGTTGGTGCTCTCATCCTAAGAAAATATACATAACCAACATCAGCATATAATGACTCAACAAGGTATGTGGTAGAATTAAAATCGTTGCATAATGCTTGAATCTTTTACCTTGCAAACCTATCTTCTAATTTCAATTGAGATCGGCACTTCTGTTTGACAGAAGCCCTTTCTGCTTCTTCTGTTTATATAGGCAAGTGGTTCGGCGCGAAAATTGGATGTTGTGAAAATTTAGGGGAAGGAATGAGCGGGAATTTGAAGTTGACGATGGAATTAGCGAGGGAATTGAGTAGGAATGATGAAATCAGCGAGGGAATTTAGTAGGATGTAGAAATTATCTCCACCGCAAGGAACAGTACAGCGGCGTGACTCATATGGCTGTAATGCAGAAATTTATCTTACCTAGCTATATGTTGTTCTTACAGATATAATTAGCATTCATTATATTATATAATATACACTTTCCATAAAGTGTTGTAGATTTTTTTGGAGTTTAGGAGTTTATAATAAATTATTATTAAACATTATTTAATTTCCAAAAATAAAGATGATTTAATTTCCACTTTCCCCTCTTTAATTATTAATTATGTTATTACTCACGTAAAAGAAGTAAAAAAGCAATAGCAAATCAACTATCCACATTATATACAACAATACTAGTACACAATGTGTTCAATTAGTGCCTCGCAAATTTGTAATATACATAACATATCATATTATAATAGTACATATTTTACTACGCATTGTTAAGTAGTCGTTTATTATTAATATTATGTTAATATATTAGTTGAACTGGTCTTTATCACGTGAAAAATGTTAATGTTTTACTAACATTTTTTTTAATCCTATCACTAACCGAAAATTAATAATTTAACCTCCGGTGGAATGACACCACTCCCCAAAAATAAATATACCGTAGTAATACATATTTCGACATTTATGTACATAAAAGATCTAACTAATTAAAATACATTAATGTAATTTTACCAATTTTTAGAGCATATATAACTCATAACCTCTCCATAACAAGAAAATAGAGCATCAACAGACTCAATTCCAACAAACCATTTAGTTAAACAACTATTAAATTTAATCCAACTAATTCCAACATCTATAAATTTGTTGGAAAATGGTTGGTAATCTAAATATTCCAACAAAATTCCAACAGATAAGTGGTGGTTGGAAATATCCGTTGGAAAATCTGTTGGTAATTAACAGAAGTATTTACTGTTGAAATCCGTTGGAAATTTTCAACAGAATCGGTTTGTTGGAAATGAATCTGTTGGTGATGCCCTGTTCTCTTGTAGTGAATACTGACAGTATCCAGAATATTTCGTATATACATTTACACTTTTTTTTTGTCTGGCGGGTGTGTTAAAGGGTAAGTCATTTACACCAGTGATAGTAAATAAGTAGTGTAATTTCATGAATCTATGAAGAGCAGCAAATGCGACCCATAACTTTACAAGTTCAGCAGAAACAGTTCTCCATGAACTTTACAAACTCTCTGAAATCAATTCGTCCATCACCATTATCATCGAAAGCTCTGATCATCACCTTGCAGTCTTCCATCTCCTTCCCTTCGCTAAGCCCTAACTCGCAGAGAACTCTCTGCAACTCCTTTGCATCTATAAACCCATCTCCATTTGAATCAAATACGTCGAAAGCTTCCTTCACTTCGTCCAAACTCGGCTCCTCCTCTTCAAACACTCTAGTTACGTCATCGGCAGTGAATCTCTCTTGAACCGGTTCGCTGCATGAAAGACCCAAGTATTTCATCACCATTTCAACATCTTCTCTGCAAAGAGAATCCCAATCGTGTCTTCTCTCAGCTGCAAGTGTAGAATTTTGAGGGGTTTTAGGATAAGATTCTAGGGTTGTATTATTTGCCTTGAAGGTGTTAGACGAATTGCCCAGCTCAAATCTGTATTGCAGGGAAGACCACAACCTTGACAGGCACTTCCCCAGACCTTTAGCCCAAGTGTTGATAAAAAAGAATCCAAGGAATTGGAAAAGAGTTGAGTTGGTGGTTGATGATGATGCTTCCTCCTCCATGGTAGATATAATAATAGTGTTTCAGATGGATGAAAATTGGAATTTGATGATGTTAGGGATGTTGGAGGTGGTGTCTTTATATATGAAGAAGGAATTAATTAGCTGAAGCCACGAATGTCTTGTGAGGAGAAAGCTGGGAAACTGCTGGGGTGCTGCAGTGAAGACAAGCCATAGGAAAAGAAGAGGTCAGCTCTTATGTGATTCAACACATTTGTATGGAAGTTTCTTGGTTTTCCAGCTCCATCACTAGTTTTTTATTTATAATAAAATAAGCCTGCTAAACGTTGAAATATTTATATTTAGAATCAACCAATTAAAAGTCATAGTTAAAAAATTGGGGAAAAAAAGTATTGGTAATCTCTAATAGCTTTTGCTTTCATCACCGTTTTAAGTTTAAAGATAAGATGTTTTTCTTTCTTTTTTAATAGAATAGACGAATGATATTTTATTTAGAAGAATATCAGAATTGCAATTTGCAAGTCTTTTAAAGACATCGTCCTGTTACTTGACATTCGGTGGTCTTTCGATCCGCGTAATGTTAATGTTTGTGCCAATTGAATTGCAATCCAATCTAGAAAGATGCCGTGTTTTAATAATTGAATACTTATACCCTCGTCCTCTCTTTTGTCTTTAATCGTAAAGATCGGTAACAAATCCCTTCTTAACAATGTTTGAATGTTTTGAATAATAAAGTATTTTCTTGGAAAAAAAAAATATAAACCCCGAAAAATGGTAGTTTGGTGTTCCCGTCTCCTTGTCTTGTTCGGGTGGGTTATTTAATAGTAAAGGAGAGATTAAAAATGCCGGCTTGTTGACTTGACATGTTGTAAGTTGGAAGTGGTAGTATCAAACAACGATTCTGATTCCAATTTTATACTTCAATGTTGTTGCTCTATTAAATGAGAAATTATTAGATAGACTCAGTCCGCTACATCAGTGTATAGACCAACTAATGAATGAGAGACATATCATAAATGTACTATAAATAAATAACTTTGGTTAACATGTGATTACAACCCAATATTTTTTATTAATTAATCCATACCTCTTTTTTAAGGCTAGTAAAAATAATTTATCCTATAAATTAAAAATATTTTTTTCATATATAAAAATAATACGAGTGTCACTAATTTTGTGATTTTTTTTTCTAAAAACCTATTGGACATGGTGAACCTTAGAGGGCAAATTGACACTTTCCCTCTAGGTTCACTATATCCAATAGTATTTTAGCAAAAAAAATACAAAACTAATGACACTTTTATTATATATTTGTATTTGAAAAAATATTTTTATTTATTAAGAAATATTATTGTTTTAGGAAAAAAAAACAAGGTATGATTAATTATGAGAAAATATTAGATTGTAATCACATGTTACTCAATGTATTTATTTAGAGTACATTTATTATGTGTTTATCATTCATTGGTTAGTCCATACGTTTATGTGGCAGACTGGGTCCAACTAATAATTTCTCCACAAATACAACACTAAGAGCATGTTTGATTGCATTTATTAACTAATATAGTTAAGCGACGATTACGATATCATATTTGGTGCTTAATTAATACTATGTTTAGATTAACCATTTACTAGGGTATCCTAATACAATGACTAATACCAAAATACCTATATATGCATATTTTAATGAGATTATATTTAAATTATGTAAAAGTACCATGGGTCCAATGTCGATGGAGTATTACCGAACCTGGAATGACCCGACCTCGCCATAACTCGAATTGAACATGTCATGACCCGAACCCGAAATGAACCGACCTGAAATCGGCAGGACGCGACCCGAAACCACCATAGTTCCGCTCGAGGCCAATATAACCCGATCCGAGCCAGTAATGACCGACAGAATCCGTCATGGCTGGACCCGAACCCACCATAACCTGAACGAACCAATCATAACCTGAACCAACCCGACATGACCCGATTCTTACATGACATAACCCGACGTGACCCATGGGGTCCGGCCCGAAGTCTCCGGAGTTATTATATATTAAGTAAGAAGAGTAGGGAAATTTTGTTCATTAATTAGCCAACTATGTATTAGCTAATGCATTAAATTTTTTAGTGGCTTAGCTAATATATAATTTACTATACTAATGAGTATTAGCTAATACCCATGTATTAGTAAATAATAATACTAATGCAAAACAAAGTATTAGCTAAGTCATGTATTAGTATATCATAATACATACAATCAAACATGCTCTACAAGTTCTAAATAGATTTTAAATTTTAGTTACTAAATATTTTAAATAAAAAAAAATGGAATATATTGTACAGTTAGATCACTACAAGAAAATTGGTAATTTATAACAACATATTTTTAAGGGATTTATTTTGAGGGAAATTCCTTACAAACTCAAAATTTTGTAAGGGAAATTCCACGAGAATTTTTAGGCAAGTTTTTTTGTTAGGTGCCATTCCCTTAGAAATTTTTTGAATGTTGTATTTGTAAGAGATTTTTACCGTTCCTTTACAAATAAAGTTATATTTCCATAAAAAATAAATTCGTCACAAACAACTAGATTTCTTGGAGTGAATTACAGTAATTTACGCACAAAATTCTATCCCCACACACAATTTCATGTGTGGAAATTCCATACAGATCCTGATGCAGCGTGATGGGGATAGATGGATCAAAAACTCGCTGATTCAAGGTGAATTCCGAGAATTTGATGGATAGAGGCGCAAGAATTCGTTGATTCAGAAGAATACCGAAGAATTGACGCAATGTTGAGGAAACCTCAGTTTTTTTTCATTAATCAATAAACTGAATGTAAATGACGGCTAATCGAGTTTAAATAGAGAAATCTAAAAACCTAACCCTAATACACAATCTGAAATTAACAATAAAGTACCAAACAAAACCGACAAGTTATAAAAAAAGACCGAAAGAAACATAAAACTGCAAAATTGACCCTCTAAACGAAGTAATTTGGCCTAAAATTGTCAAACCCTATAACTTCATAGGTCTTGCTCAGATCGCCGTTTCCACTCGAAAAGCTGTATTTATACGGGAAAATCCGACACTTCAACCACATCATTCTCTCCGGGGAAGAGAAGATTCACCCTCGAATCTTGCGCAATTAAGGCAAATAATAGAAAGCAGGAAGAAGAACACACTCAGAAACAATATCATAAAAAATTTCACCCGAAGCGGCGTTCGAGTGTGGTCTTTGTGCCGACGTTGGGGTCGATTTGGCTTGCGGCTTCTACCCGAAAGCGGAGGTCAAGAGGCATTTGAATTTTCTCCTGGCGGTCGGGGAAAGGATGAATCCAGGATCATGGAAGGTGGAGTGATGGTCGATCATCGCTGTGACGTCATCATCATCGGCGTACTCATCATAAATTGGATTATCAGGGACGGTAGCAGTTCTGGTAAGATCCGGTACTAGCCAATCAAGGAACGACATCGTGCAGGATCTTCGGCTCTGATACATATCTGATGCAGCGTGATGGGTATAGATGGATCAAAAACTCGTTGATTCAAGGTGAATTCTGAAAATTTGATTGGATAGAGGCGCAAGAATTCGTTGATTCTGAAGAATACCGAAGAATTTACGTAGGGTTGAGGAAACCTCAGTTTTTTTTTTCATTAATCAATAAACTGAATGTAAATGACGACTTACCGATTTTAAATAGAGAAATCTAAAACCCTAACCCTAATACAAAATCCGAAATTAACAATAAAGTACCAAACAAAACCGACAAATTATAAAAAAGACCGAAAGAACATAAAACTGCAAATTTGACCCTCTAAACGAAGGAATTTGGCTTAAAATCGTCAAACCCCATAGTTAGTATGGGTCTTGCTCAGATCGCTGTTTCCACTCGAAAAGCTATATTCATACGAAAAAATCCGACACTTCAACCACATCAGATCCTACCTCCAAATATTCCAAAGAGAAATTTTACGTGTAATTTATCTTTAAACCCACTTTACACAAATTGTAAACAGTTTTCTCCGTAGGTAATAGGGATAAAACATACATATTTGAAAAAGACGGTTTTTGATATTACCATGTTTTAAAATGTACAACATGTTTTAAAACGATGGTAATTTGTATTTTCTCCAGTTACTCGTCCAAAATTGTAATTGAATACATTTTAAATTTACCAAATTAAGCAACATTTTTCTAAATATCAAAATTAAGACCTTATAACTTATACAAATTTTATATTAATATCCTAGATTGTGATTAAATATCTATCTATCTATCTATCTATCTATCTATATATTATATAAGGGAGGAGGAAAGAGAGTAGAGTATTCTCATGTTGCCATGTCATCATTTTCACCCTGTGTCTTCTCTAAAAGAATAAATGTAACTCTATAAGGCTTCCACATAAGCCTCTTCCTCCAATCAACTTCCTCCACATTGACATTAAAACTCAACAAAATCTATATAATTGTTAGAAAAAAAAATGTATATATTTGCAATATAAAATCAAACAAACATTATGGTAACTATAATTTAATGTATTTTTTAAAAAAATGCAATGACAAAGTGGTAAGCAATATTCGTTTTTTCTAAATCGGTTAGTTGGACCGTTCGAATAGGAGTCGACACTTTTGTCAGTTTGATGTCTAAATTCGGTTCTAACAAACTTTTTAAATGCATATTGTAATAACACTACGAGAGTTTAATTTCGTTAAAATTAAATAAAATGATTGCCAAAATAAAAAAAATTAAAATTTAACTGTCTTGAAATTTGTAGTGCTTAACCGTAATTCTTGAAAATTCATAATCATTAAATTATATATATTTAATTTAACAAAAGTTGTAGATATTTTTTATTCTAAAATAAACATTTTAAAAAAATCTTATACTTTTCTTACTTTATTTTGTTTACGCGTGAAATTATATTCCTTTAGTTGTACATTATATTATATATTTTCATTTTGAAAAAAATATATTATTGAATGTCCCGCGCGTAGCGCGGATCAACACCTAGTATATTATATAAAGGAGAAGGTGAGAGAGTGTTTACCTATATGCATGCCACATCAGCAATTTGGATTGCTCATTAAGTGCCACATCACTTAATCCATTTGGGCCACTATAAATTTAAAAAACTCAGACCCAAAAATTTGTATGGTGTGCAGAAATTAAGCATGGATCTGTATTTAAAAATCTATATATCTATTCTATATATATAATAAGGGAATAGGTGAGAGAGGGATTCATTTTTGTTGTGCCACGTCATCATTTTAAGTCATCCATAACTTGACACTTAATCAGCAATTTCCTTCAATCAGATTGCTCCACATATAAGACGTTAATTACAAAGCAAAATATAAACAAATAAAAGCAATATAAAATTAAACAAATATAAATGCTCTATTAATTATATAGAGACATTAACAAATAATTAATTGACGCCTTTAATCTTCAAACGCGACATTAACGAATATTGAGCTTAGTCTCCAAAGCTATGCAACCGAAGGGGCGACTTATCTTCTTCCAATAATCTGTTACACTCAATTAAATTTCACTCAATTTATATCAATTCAGGGCTTATAAAAGGAACGCATGAACCATGACCCAAATTATGATCAGCACAATTTTTTCCGGCTAAAATTAATTCATCGTATTCAATCAATTAGTCTCAGATCTTACTCACCTTCGATCGCGCGGGATGACTTCATGAACAAACTCCTGCATGCATGAAGAATCAAACATACCAAAAATAGTTTTCGAACTCGGATCTGAGGGTGAGGTGAAGTGGACGCCATTTTGAGCAAATCATCTCCTCAGACATGCATGAAGAAATCAAACACACCATAGAAGATCAAATAAATTAATACTCAGAGCATATAAAAGAAAATAAATCGGAGGCGGAAATTCTTCAACTGGAGAAGAGAGAGGGCACTTACTTGAAGAAGCAATTAAACACAATTTGTGAGAGACCTAGCGGCGTGGCCTTGGTGGTCGTAATCTTCGTTGTTTGCTGTCGAATCGGGCTTGGATGATGACGCATGAAGATCTGGGTTCGAACCCTCCAGATCTGGGTTCGAACCCTCCAGATCTGGGTTCGAACCCTCCAGATTTGGGTTCAAACCCACGACCGAACCAATTTCCGACAGTGACAAGTCCTCCCATGGCGGCGTACCCGCAGATCTTCACTCCTGGCGATGCTACAAAAATTTATCTAACAGAATCTTTGTGTGGTTGTCATTCATCATGGTTTATCAACGCTGCAACAGGGCTGTGACAGGTCTGCGGACGACGAGCAAACGGAAGACCATAAGAGATTTTTGCATCCTGCGGTGGGACGAGTGGGAATAGCCGGAGAAAAAGGAGCCGCACAACTCTAAAGTGAAGAATGGTAAAGAAACGTCTCGAACTTGGAAGCCAGGACCGCAGCTAGGGTTTTGTTTTTTTAGCAAGGTTTGTTATTATAATATATTTCCATGGGCTGATATAAAGCCCGTAATGAAATAGTGGGCCACAAGTGAACGACTCTGCCGGATTGAGGAGCACCTCAGCTGCTTCGGCCCTGAATCTACTAGATTTTAAGATATTTGGAAATTTATTAATTAAATGATGGAATTTTGTGTGAATTGGATCAGTTAAATGAGCATAAGCACATATAGTCACCGGTGGTTATATAGTCATCATTGGTCATCAATCAGTAGTGTGGATTTTACTTCACCTAAAAAAATATTTGACTTAAATTAGCGTAACTTATTAGTCCTTGCTTATATGCACAACTTCGATTTCTAATTAGTATTGTTTGTAAATAAAAATTATATTAATGATAATACACATCGTAAATAAGCAAAAGTTTAATTGAATTATGTATTTTAAATATTATACTATGTATATAGATTTCATAGTAAATATATTTTAAATAACAAACTAATTTCTAAAATTTTCCATAACTTTTTTCTTATTAATGATCCAGATAGGGCTGGGCATGGTTCGGTTCTGGGCCGAACCGGTTCAGAACCGAACTGGAACCGGATTTAAGGTTCAGTCGGTTTTCTATACCTGGCATGAACCGAACCGGATTCACGGCAAAACCAAACCATGACAAAACCGGTTCTGAACTTTTTTTTTATTTTTTTATTTTGCTTCAAACCTTTTTTTTTATTTAAATTTCTAATTACGCACCAAATTCGATAATAAACGAACAATTCATAAACTTTCAAAATATAAAGATAATCAAACACTTCAACATAGATAGTATCAAATCTAAATTCCAAACAATCTGATAATATAAGTTGAAATATTTAAAGCATAAATCTTGAGACTTCCACCAGTTCTCGAGAGGTGACATACGTAGTTAAGTGTTCAACAGAACTGAACCCAGTTCAGTTCAGTTCTCGAACTGAACTGAGCCGTCGACGAACCCAAAATAAAAAATTCATCAAAAAATCGTTGTTGGTGAAAGAAACGAGGAAGGCATTATTAAATTGTATCAAGTGAAAGAAACGGATCGATTCAAACTCATTTAACGAAATCCTACAGAAACAATAATAAACACTATAGGAAGTTAGAATTTAAAAACTCACTGTATCAAATTGGACTGGGCAAAACTCGCCGGCGATGTGGTGGACGAAGGATGGAGGTCCGGCGGGAGTGGCACTGGGCAGCGGCAGTTCTTCCTAGAGGAGCGGCGGGAGCGGCGCTGCAATTTTTTTTTACTGGACTGAGGAACGGCTGTAATTAGGAGCGGCATATGGTTAATATTTTTTTTTTTACAACCGGTTCTGAACCTGTTCTGAACCAGCTGAGAACCGCTCCTAATATATATATTAAAAACCAAACCATATACAAACCGGTTCGGCCAGAACCGGTTCAAGCCGGTTCGGTTCCGGTTCGGTTCAACCGAACCGATTTTTTTGCCCAGCCCTAGATCTAGATGTACATTATTTTGTGAATCTATATATCTATCTATATATATATATAATAAAGCAAGAGGAAAGAGGTAGAAGGATTCTCACGATGCCACGTCAGCACAGAGAAGAATTCTCATGATGCCATGTCAGCTTGGTAGGACAATTGGCAACCAATCAGATGTTGACACAACACTCTAAAGACTATTAATGTAAATCCAACAAACTTGAAACACATGAGAAATAATATGTTGTTACAAAAAAATCTATTGAATCAAAACTGTTACAAAAAAATAAATTAAATCAAAGGTACTACAAAAAAATCAATTAAATCAAATTGTTACAAAAATATATATCTATATATGTTATAAAACAAGAAGAAATATAATAAGGGAGAGGCTCTCAAGTCTCAGCACACCATGTCAACACAAACACACTCTCCCGTATCCAAATTAGAGGGTGACACATAATCAAAAAAATAAAAAACTTAGCCAAAAAAATCAATTATCTAAAAAAAAGTTGGGACCTTTCGATTCATCTCAGGGAAAAAATATAATTACCTTCTTCAGTTAGGGGTTACAAAACCTTTCAATCTTGCTCACCCATCCAATAAATTATTGATTTCTATTCTAAATTAATTACACAATTGATAATTAATTCATAAATTTAAGTTTTTACTAAGAAGATGAAGTGTAACAGTCACAGTTACATTTGCAAGAGAGACACAATGTCGCATATCTATATATAATCATGCACAACATGATGCTCAACATCCAGAATCAGTTACTGAAAATGATGAGTCCGAGCGGGCGGAGCATCCGATATAGATTTCAGGAGCAGTGGCTGGATAGGTGGCCGAAGCGGCTACATGTGCTCGTGGGTATGAACTCAAATCGGCGGGGTTCTAACACGGATCTACGGGGTTCGAACCTGGATCTGTGGTCGTGGTGATAGTGCACGAATGACAATGAGTTGGAGCAACACTGTGACATATATGTGATATGGTCAATGAACAAATAGGAAGTCGAGAATAGATAAACCCTCGCTCTATCTCAGGTTGCGACAAGTGAGGGCGATAGCGGAGTGGAGAAGTCGACGATTAAAGTCATGCAATTGCTAGATATGTATCAATAATCAACCGTCAATATATTTGTTTCTACCATTACATTGTAAAGCTATGATTTATATAATATATTCACAAATTTCCATTTATACAAAGTTTAATATAGTATATAAATATATACATTAGATTATGACGTTAATGTTGAAATTTCATTCATTTGAAATCTTGCACTATAATTATTACAGTAATTATTACAATATTTGTAATTTATTATATTTGTCATAATATTCATATTATAGTTATTTCATTTCCAATTATATATCTATCATAATTCACAAACTTTCATATTTTAACATATTTACTTTTATAATTATAGTATATAATTATATACACTATATTTGGACATTAATTTTGAAATTTTCATTGATTATAAATTTTACATTACTATTACAATAATTATTACAATGTTTCTAAGTTAGAATTAATCTTAGTATATTTATATTGTAGTTAAGTTTTTAAATTTACATGTATACCATAATTCACAAAATTTATTTATACACAATCACTGGACATTAATTTTGAATTCTTATTTGATTTGAAATATCTAATTTGTGTCATCGTAATTGTCTTTTATTTTTCATTTATGTATCAATCATAATTCATAAATTTCCATATTTTAAAATGATTACTTTTATGATTATAGTATGTACATATATACCCTAGATTTGAACAAGTTTTTTTTGTTGCAATATCTTAATATGTATTTGAAAATTAATTAATAAGATTTTTTTTATTAATATTAATTAAAAACTTAGTATAAATACTTAATTATAGTATATAATATTAAAACTAAAATAAAAAAAATACACAATAAAATTTCAAATACACTATCCAAAAGTTTATTCATAATCTTTTTTGCCATGGCCTATTCATAAATTTAGTTTATAGATTTATTACTAATCAAATTAAAAAAATTAGAAAGTAAGAACTTTATATATATCATTCTTTTTTCCATTGTATAATTATTTATTTTAATATATATATATATATATATATATATATTAATTTTTTTAATAATTTATGTGTTTACAACTAGATTTAAAAAATAAAACAGTACATACTTTGACTAAACTAATCTTATACCAAGAAAACTTCATAGTTTTAAATATTTTATTTTTAACCGAGTAGAATTAACCTATGGTTCATAAATGATGTATAATACTGTTTATGTCAACTAATTCAATTATGCACAAAACTATTTTGTAAAAACCATTTTTCATGACAAATGCATATTTATAATAGTATATTCTTAATTAGATGATCAATTCTATTATTCGTATTTGAACACTAATCAATTCTTATTTAATTGTATTTAATATATAATTAATAATAATACACATATACATTTTTAATTTTTAAACATTTTAAATATTTTTTATTTTCATTTACATAAGAATATAAAGTGTCTTATAGTGTAACATTCTTACTTTGTCCTACTATATTCATATTTACTATACAATAATATACCTATATACATATTTATTTACTTATAAACTATTAAACACTTTAATTAATTATCTATTTTGACATGACAATTTAAAGTCATGTATAATGATATTTGTTTGCCTATTTTAATTATTGAATTTTTGAAATATAAACTCAAACTATCACATCATGCACATCTGAATAAATTGCAAAATGTGTGATGTCCCATTACAATAAAATATTGCAATTCGTAGTATAATATATCTTAGAATTATATATGTGCATTTCATTCTCATATATTTTTATTTAAATTTATTAAGCTTAATAAAAAAGTATAATTTACCTTGGTCTTGATTTTTGTCATGGTTATACCTAAAAAACGTAATATCATATGCGTAAACTTAACTAACAACTAGAAAAAAACTTAACTAACATTCTTTAATTATAATAAGTTTTGAAAAGTTACTAAAAACACTGTTTAACAAAAAATACTACCTAAACCCTAATAAAAAAACATGCATATTTATTTATTTTTATATACAAACATCTTACATCAAGTTTCTAAATATTATGATTCATTTAATTATGAATCATAAATTATTGGCCAGTTAATACATTTTTTAACGAATCCTAAGTATAATGATCATTAGTTATATACATTTATTGTATTGAAAACATTATATCAATGAATATTTATTACATGTATGACCATTTATATATATTATATTTATATACAAGCTAAGAATACATACATATGAATTTTTGTTCTATGAATTTCATCTAAAAACATCCACAATAATATTAATAATATTTTATATACAATTATTGTTTTAGTTCAATTTATATGCTTAAATTTTATACAACTTTCCTATAATTTTTTTTGTTTTTTTTTATGTAAATAACAATATATATTTTGAACGAATCATTTACTATTCAGCACAAAGTGAGTGTCAGTTCCCTAATATTTCAATATAATTTAGATATAACCTATATAACGATGATTAACAATAATTTTTTAAAAATCTACAATTTTTTTTTTATTTGGAATCTACAAAGCTATTAGCAGTCCTAAACCATGACTTACATTTACCTATATGAAATCACATTTTTTTTTTCTATGTGGACATGCATGCTACAATTCTTCTTAAAATCATTATTCCAAGAGTTATGACTTTTTTAGAACCTTACAACAAAATATTAATTAATAATCCACTAAAAATATAAAATAAAAAAAAGATAAACACATAAAAAAATATGTTCAAAATAACAAGATTATATTCAAATATTAACAGTTTATATTAATACCATTTAAATTATAAATAAACGAGTAAAAAATAAAATTTAAATATATACGATGTAGTAGATATATTTTTTAGTGAATACAATCAGTACATAGCTATACTTAATTTCACGAATTTATAAAAATAGGAAAAAAATGATGATAATAAGAAAAATGAATTCAAGTGTTTAAAAATAAAAAATTTAGGAAACACAAATCTTTTTATAAGATAATATCTATAAATATATATTATATTTATTTATATAATTTGGATATATTTAATGTAGGGTTGACACGTAGTTTTTTACTTTTTTTTTTTTTTTTTTTTTTTTGCACTGGGTAGTTGTCAATATAAATTATTATATTTGTTGATTAATTTTTTTAAGATACAAACCGCTAAGTTATATAGCCAAATGTATATAAAATTCTGTGGAATTGGAAAACGTACGGTTTAACTGATCGCCCCGCGCGTAGCGCGGGTCAGCACCTAGTATATTATATAAAGGAGAAGATGAGAGAGTGTGTACCTATATGCATGCCACCTCAGCAATTTGGATTGCTCAATAAGTGCCACATCACTTAATCCATTTGGGCCACTTAATGATGTGCAGAAATTAAAGATGGGATTGTGTTTAAAAATGGGCAGACATTAAATATGGAACTATTTTAAATCAAATTATGCAGCTTAGTTTTAAGACTGCCCAACAAACAAAAAACCTCATGTTATATTATGTATTTTGCAGCCGATTCGAGCAAAAAAAATGATGTATTTATTAGTATTTGTAAATAGTAGCTCGTAGCAAATTATTGTTATATATTATACATATATTGTTATTATTTTTATATATTAATCTTATGCATTTTATCTTAAGTGATAAACAAAATTCATGGTAAGTTATGCATTTTTCTCTAAACCTATATTAAAAAAAAAAAACTCTATTATAGTTTTTAATGCTTTTTATAGTTTTCTTTTTTATTATAGTCACCCGCGCATCGCGCGGGTTCAACACTTAGTATATCTAATAGGTTAGGGTTAGATTGATTCAATTGTAACATTTGTATAAGTCATTTGAGATTAGTTTTTATACTTTAACAAAAAGTCAGTTGATTTTGTTCAATTGAAATACATTTAATTACAATTTTGAATGGATGATTGAAGAAAGTACAATTTACTAGCATTTTGAAACATACTCTATATTTTAAAATACATTGATCCTAAAAACTATACTTTTTAAACATTGATCCTAAAAACTATACTTTTTAAACATATTGTATATTTCACGTACTTTCCCTTAGTTAATAAGATGTTTTCTTGTTGTAATAATTCATTATTGCCAAATAAAATAATTCGTTCATTAATCTATTCAGTGTTATCAGAACCGGACCGGACCGGCGGTCCGACCGCGGTCGGACCGGAACCGGACCCCTCACCGGTCCGGTTTGCTTATTTCCGGAGGATGTAAGCGAACCCGGTTCTGAAGTCCGGTTTTCACCGAACCGGCCGGTTTTGGGCGAACCGGGCGGTTCACCGGTTCGCCGGTTCGGACTCTTTTCATTAAAAAAATTAAAAAAAAATTAAAATTAAAAATTAAAATTTTTTTAGGGTAAACTTATAGAGAGGCAGGCCCCGATCCGGACTAAAACCTACAGAAGGGTTAACTTACAAAGAGGATATGCAAATTTGCATTTTTTTTACTAAAACCGATCGGACCCGGTTCGGACCGGGTCCGACCGGCCGAACCGGGAACCGGTGGCCCTGCCGGTTCAGGCCCCGGTCCGGTTCTGATAACACTGAATCTATTTGTCTCTCTCCTCTCTCGGATGTTTTCTTTATCTTTCTTTCATTCATTGATGGGTCCTCATTTTTTTGACTAATTGTATGAAACTCCACATCAACACCAAAGCTAGTCTACTCAGCAGTCCTCTTGCAGAGTTAGTTTATATATCACGCTCCTTAAATATATCTGAATGCAGTATTAAAAATCTAAAACTGTCTTTAAGTATATATCATGTTATGATTGGGTGATTTAGCTTTTTTGTTTGATCGTTTGTCAAAATATCAAATTTGTTGCGTTTCACTTTTTCATAAAAAAGTCAGCATTAAAATTAACAGAACGAAATTACATGACTTGCAAGTCACATATTTTGGTTGCAATTGGTTCTCCGCCTCATTATATTTATTGTGGTTGGTTGCCGACATATCATATTTGTTTCCAAACACTTGTCATGTGCAGGACACGTAATTTTGTTTAGTTAGTTTTAATGCCGATTTTGGACAGAAAAGTAACATGCGGCGAATTTGATACTACAAACAGCCAACTATTAAAAAAAATTGTGACACATAATTGCAATATAACGTGTATTGTTGAAACCGTAAAGTTCTTAACCTTATAATATCAGCATTTAATAAAGTGTATCGATTGGATACATAATCTCATTGAAGTGTTTGATAGTACTATACTAGTCAGTTAAAATGTTATAAAGAAGTGTCTGTTATATGTTTGTGTTCTAATTGTATAAAAGTGGACATGAGTGAGTGAAATTGTAGCAACTTTTTTTAACATCACGTCCTCCTTGTCCCATCCATATTTTTTATTACCAAATATTAAGCTTGAGTGGGGTTTTATTAACGAATGCGTGTTGGACAATTGTCAATGAGCTGGGCTTGGCCCATTGGCAATTTTGTGGTATGAATGAGATTGGTAGTGCCGTGACTTTACTTGGCACTATCAAGAGTCCCACACCGAAAATACTAGGGCATATTGTCTAGTATATAAGGTGAAAAGCAATTTAAAGTGGTAACTAATTACTGGATGTAAGGCAAATCATCGGATCCGAAATACACATAGGTAATTTTGGCTTGTGTGCATATCCGCGACGTGCATGCACGATTGTCAGCCGGAAAAGCCTACCTCGCATGAATCCGATTTTGGCTAACCGAGTTTAAATAGAGAAATTTAAAACCGTATCCCTAATACAAAATCCGAAATTAACAATAAAGTACCAAACCGAAAAATTATAAAAAAGACCGAAAGAAACATAGACCCTCTAAACGAAGGAATTTGGCCTAAAATTGTCAAATCGCATAATTTACTATGGGTCTTACTCAGATCGTCGTTTCCACTCGAAATGATATATTCATACGGCAAAATACGACACTTCAACCACATCAGAACCCTAGTAAAGAAAAATGATGACTTGATCCCTGAATGCAACGTTTTCCAATAAGTAGTATTAGAGCTCTCAACACGTCCTTTTTATATGTATCGCAAGATTAAATACTCCAACATCCAGCTTTAATCAGAGTTACAGAAAAATAAAGATTCAGGAAATAGATAGATAGTCGGGTGGGACACGATACCTGGCAGCTTTTTGACAGAAAGTGAGCCACGTGTCAGTCTGTTATTAGCTGAGGTCCACCACCTAGCAGCCACGTGGTATGACCGAGACACTGAATAATTTCTCGTGATTGGTGTTGTTGGGCTTGGTTGAGTTTGATTATGTAGAATTAGTGAAATTACCCGGTTGGGGTTTCAAAGTAACTTGTCCCCAAACAAGGAATAATCTTTTCAGGAAAAAAACGTACATCTTCTTCCAAGCCAAAGTAAGAGGTAAGGGAAATGCGCTTAATATCAACTGTCCACATCATCTCAATAAGTACTAGTCAACATTTTGCAGCACATCAGAGGGTAAATTAATTAATGTAGCCAGGTCCCTGCATGCTTTTTTATTTACTCATTAAGCAAAGCCACCCACACAAACCTCTTTTTCAATAAATATATATATCCTTATTTACACGTTGGAATATGTTATAAGTTCTATATATACATTTAATTGCATAAAGGGTTAACAGGTCTTTTGGTCCATGATGTTTGACAACTTTTGGGTTTTAGTTCATTATGTTTTTATTTACCTAGTTTTGATACCATATGTTTGCAGATTGTTTCTAGTTTTGGTCTAACCGTTACATTCCATCCATTTTTTTGACATGTTCAAGTCACGTGATCCACTCTAAACTTTAAATTTAGTCCCTCGAATACTTTCTTAACCTTTTTTTTCTTCAATTTAGTCCCGAAGTTTCAAAATTGACCCCAATTGGACAATAGGTCCAATTGAATTTTTGAAACTTCGGGACTAAATTGAACAAAATAAAGGTTAGGAAAGTATTAGAGGGACTAAATTGAAAAAAAATTGAAAGTTTAGGGTGGATCACGTGACTTGTACATATCAAAAAATGGACAGAATGTAACGGTCGGACCAAAACTAAAAAAAATCTGCAAACATATAGTACCAAAACTAGGGAAAAAAAAATATCATGGACCAAAACTCAAAAATGGTCAAACATCATGGACCAAAAAACCTATTAACCTTTGCATAAATGATGATGATGATTTCATATGTGCAATGAATCAATGAGTGGAGATTGACAAATTATATTTGCCAATTTTAATTGAGGGATTGAAATTATATCTGCAGAGTGTACAGTGATGGATCATTCTGCTACGCCTACAATTACAAAGAAATATGAGCGCTTTCTATTTCTTCCTTATATGTATATGTATGAGGAGACTTGTTCACTTTTTGCAATTATTTCCTCAACGTTTGTTCTTGTGATACTTCCCATACTACTATGAATGGATTGTCAGAACTATGGTCTTTGGTGCAACATCCTTAGTCAATCTTATTTCAACTTATTCATCTTTTCTTCAACATTGGATCAACCCCAACCTATTCTGAGTTCTAGCTATAAGTTTCTTTTTAATATTTTGCTAATTCATGTTTCACATGTGTAGTTGTGTACAAATCACTATCTCCATTTGAATTTCGGTTTGATTTAAACAAAACGAGCGAGTGACGTTCCCAAGCATGACGAAAAAAAATACGGCAAAATTCTAGTTGATGTTATTGGGGAGAAACTGGAGAGCGAGCCCATACCCACTAAATAATTTCATTGATCTTCCTTACTAAAATCAATAGGTGTGATAGGAGTGTAGTTCACTAAGCTTATATATTGTACCAACCTTTTCAATTTATTTGATGTAGTTTGATGGATATACACCCCGGTTGATCTCACTAATTAAAGGATTGCGTGGTACAATTGGGTCGAATAAGCCCCCGACTTAGTCACCACGACAACCCCAAACACGGTTATAAACCAAAACTTGGACATAAAGTGACCCGGAACCCGATAAAACACTATCCCGAGAAAAACGTGACTCGGACAAGCAAAGTTATCCTAGGTTGCAAAGGCCCGGATGGAGGCCCCTCCATCCGGACCGGTGGAAGAAACTCCACAGGTCCGAACGGAGGAGTGTCCGTCCGAACCATCCCGGACTCACACCCCTCATCCGGACAAGTCTGGGACCGTCGCATTACACGTGCGCGGTCCCGACACCCGGGCGACCCTTCGCACGGGTTATACTATTATTGGTCACTAACGAGTCATCGACGCCCGTATAAACATACGTGGATATCACCAAATACAGTGGGCCCCTCAGATGCCAAACATGGCATATTCCCATCCTACCTGCGTGTACGCACTGTCCCAGGATAACCTTATCCTTAGCCAGAATATTGTCTCACAATCTCTATAAATATAACACATTTTCATTCATTTACAACATAAGTTCATACTGAATAGCTCTGACCTCCCTCTAGAATGTTTTATCTCTCTAGCCCCGTACTTACTTAAACATCAGAGAGGGTTCGCCGGACACCCCCTTGGCACAACCCTTCTTGCAGGAACGCAAGGCGAGGAGCTGGACACGAAGGCAAGAGCTTATCAACAGAACGAACGATCTCGAAGCGAACGGATTACCCGAAGACGGCAACCCGACACAACGTGATCAATCATTGGCTCCATTTGCACGATCTGAACAAAAATCCTGGTCGTTACACGATCTATGGCAGGAAGACAGCAATCAGGGGGAAGCACCTCCACCACAGTAGATGACGAACTTCCACCGGGAAGCACAAGATCACCAGTTCATCCGAGTACACAAGTACCCCAGCCCTCTAACCAGCCCGGACCATAGGGCGCACCCAGGGATGAATCATCAACAATATTGACCCCTATGCTTTGGCGACATCCTAGCAAGGAGGTGCAAAAAAGTGCACAAGCATCGCCTAAAAGGCCACAACAAGAAAGACCTCCCCACGGATCCCATGTAGCATGCCCTCTCGTGTATCAACTTATGGAATGCCATCATATGGAATTCCATCATATGAAATTCCAATGTTCAACCGCCATACATACGATGTAACCGCACACCAAGCATACTCCCAAGGCGCACCAGCAGTGACACGGGCTTTATGTCAGCTATCGATGACCTGCTAACCTTTAGGAAAGAGATAAGGAAACGTGGAGGATACCAAGTCCCACCACAACATCAAAATCAAGTCCATACGGGAACAAGACCAAATGTGGCACAAGGAGAAGAAATCCCATCCCAGCCTACAAGGCAATCACCACCGCGTCAACAAGTAAGGCATCAACCACCCCCAATCCAATACCAACATGTTCCAACAGGGACACGATCTGAAGCAGTTAGAGAAGAAGGAGCACCTCCACCACAGTCATGGAGGCAGCCACCACCGCCATCTCCATTTCAGTACCAATACCAACATGTTCCAATACGAGTAAGAACTTAAACGGTTGGAGGAAATGACATACCCCAGACATAGTCTTGGAGACAACCGTCGCCGCCATCCCCGTATCAGTATCAATACAACCAGCCGCAATACATCCCAAGTCCTTTTTACCAACCATTCCAAGCGTAATACCCCCCAATGAATCAAAATGCAAGCTACAATGCATACCCCAAACCGCCTCAAATGCAATGATGCAAGAACAAAACGAAGCAATAGTAGCAAGAAAACTGTGGGAGGCAAAAGGAAAAGCTTTTCACACCCTGAGTGATAAGGCTTCACATCCATTCTCCAAGAGCTTGTTAACATGCACTTTCTAGATGGTATGTCACCAATAAAAATAGAAAAGTATGAAGGAAAGGGAGACCCCATGACACACATTCAACAACACGAAGCTCTCTTATGGGGAGAGTTAACGATGAAAGACTCGTAACTCTATCATTCCCAACAACACGATCAGGACAAGCTTCACATTGGTTCTTTGGACTTCCAAGAGAATCAATAACATCATGGGCACAACAAAAGGCCAAGCTCCTCCAACGATACCTTGGAGAAAGGAAATTTCTCAAAGGATCGAATGTTATAGATGATGTGCGACAGGAGCACGATGAGCCCTGCGAGTTACTACACTCGTTTCAACCAAAATTTGACTGACATTGAAGCTGACCTGGAAGAAGGTGAAATAGTAAGAGCATTTAAAAGGAACTTGGGAAGATCGGTGCGCCGCTAGCAGATAGGATTGCACTAAAGCCCGTCGATACTCTAGAGGAAATGGCAGCATGGGTTAAGGCATATATAGACTTGGAAATAGCAAGAGAAAGTAGGCAAATAAAGAAACACGTTTCAGCCAGAAATGTTGAAAATAAAAAAAGGCGGAAGACCAAAGCCTAAAAAAAGGGCAGCAAAATGAACGAACAAGCGAATTGATGCCTCAGCATAGAGGGGGAAACCCAATGAACAACAAAGGCCAAATGGTGTAAACACCATCAGTACGTACATTTTAATGCACCCCCATACGTCATACTAAAAGAGATGAAAAGACAGAACATGTGGAAAACCCCGCTCAAAAAGCGAGACGGCCCGATGGGACCAGATGCGAACAAGTGGTGCGAATACCACGAAGTGTGGGGGCATCATACGAACGCTTTTCATTTCTTCGAGAAAGAATAGAACAAGAAATCCAACGGGGGCAACTGAAACAATTTGTGAACACATGAAGCAAAAGAGCACGAACGCCACCCCCGAAACGTCATCAAGAGACAAGGGAAAAGAGAAAATGGATGACAACACTCCTCCACCAAAAAGAGGAACCATCAATGTCATATATGGTGGAATAATAGTGGGAGGATAGTCATCAAATGCAGGAGAAGTGTATGCTTCGCATACAGAGGCAATGGCGATATGGGGGAAAATGCCAAGGGAAACGGAAGATACGATCATCCAATTCACACCAAGTGACATGGACCACGTCATATTTCCACATGATGACACTCTAGTCATAACCATGAAAATTGATGATTTTTATGTGAAGAGAATCATGGTTGATGGAGGAAGCTACACAAACATGTAAGATGTTAAGACAATTGGGAAGGAACACAATAGATTTAACACCAGTGGATTTCCCACTTCTAAGCTTTGCAGGAGCAACAACATACCCCTTGGGAACCATAATGCAGCCCATTACACTGGGACAAGGATGGAAACAATTGCGCATAAATGTAAACTTCATTGTGGTTGAGAACCTGGATGCATATAATGGTATTTTTGGGAGAACAACCATAAATCCATATGATATTCTCCCCTCCACAGCCCACCATAAGTTAAAGTTTCAACTTTCCAATGGAATCGTTGAAGTCTTAGGAGACCAGACAGCGGCAAGAAAATTTTATGTGAACGCAATGCGAAGGAAGTCAAAACAAGGGCCAACGATTGCAGCGATCGAAACGCCAAGAGGAGAAGATGAGTGCACAACGTTGCTAGCATACAGGAGATTGACCAAGTTTAAGAAATGGGGAAGCGACTGACTGCTTCGCCTGAGCATAAAATAGAGTTGTAAGCTATTCAAAAAAGTTTCAACTAAGAGGGGGCAAGCTGTCGAAGCACCCGCAATCGAATACCAGGAAAGGTAAGCTGTCAAAGCACCCACAATAGAATGCTGTTGGATCACGGTGGAACTCCGGTACGGACTTTGACGGCAATCCTAGCTCCTTTGCTCCACGCGATCCTGCAAGAGAGGATAGACCGGGCGGTGACCCAGAATCCCTCTCCGATGCTTAAATGAGTGCCTCAATACGAACTGGCAAGCAAGTAATCTCAAAGGGTATGTAATTCAACGTAAGTCATCTGAGGTGACCTCTTGCCCTTTTATAGGCGAAGAGATGCCTCAGGTACCTGATGAACCGTTGGGGGTGGTTAGCCCGTATCCCGCATATCTCGGACGTGATCCCGCCTATCTAGGCCATGATCTCGTGTATCTCGGCCACGCCCCGCGTATCTCGGCCACGCTCCGTGTATCTTAACCACGTTCCGCGTATCTCGGCCAAGCCCCGCGTATCTTGTCCTTATCCTCTGATAACGAGTCCCGACTTCTGTCGGGGACTCCAGAGTTGTCTCGTTGTGTCACCGCTCGGGGCCCCTCGTCATCGTGACAGGGCCAATCATTCTCAGGGATTCATCATCGGGGCCTACTTAAAGGCTTCTCATCGGGAGCTTCCAGCTCCACTGTCGGGACCGACTCCGTCGGGACCTTTCATCGTCGGGACTCCCTTCGTCGGGACCCTTCTCCTAGGTCATCTTGACCTTCATTTTGGGCCTGGTGGGCCTGTTTGCCGTTTCCTCACCGTTAAAGGGCCTGACGGCTATAGTCGAACCCATCATTTGCCCCCAAGACATGAGGGACTTTTAGTTCGTCGTGTCTTCCAACTCCCGACCTCCCAATATTGGAATCGGGGATCTTTCCCTTGACATGGTCACTCAGTACTAGTCTTCTCCTTCACGTTTCCTCAATGCCTTGTGGATATCTGCCAAATCCAAGAGGACTCCTCGGTTCCCCAGTCATCCAATGCAGTAGATAATGAAGTGACGTCATCAGTACCCGTGCCTGATTCTCTGTGTCTGCTTTTTCTGAAAAGTGCTTTTCAGGCTATTTCATCATTGCACCTGCTACCATCCCGCACGTTTCATCTCAACGGTCCAGATTAGAACGCTTCAACTTCGACGGTTCAGATTAAAGCGCCCCTTCGACTGTCCTCTTCGCCTATAAGAACCTCACCCAGGGTACATTTTCCTCTCATCATCTACAAATTTTCGAAAGCTTACTGCAACTCTTGAAACCTTAGTGTTTCTTCGGCCATCTTTCCGGCAATGTCAGGTTCATTCTTCCAGCCTCCAATTATCATGTCAGGTAAGGGTTTCTTCTCTATTGTTCGCCTTCGTCTTTGCTTAGTTTGATTGTAATCTTCCGGAAAAACCTAACGTCCCTTTCAATGGCTGATTTCAGGCGGTGGATCTGGTTTCGAGGGAAGGAAGCCTTTCAACTTCGACTATGTTCTGAACGAAATTTTCAGCACTGCTTATGATGCAGCTCTCCGGGAAGGATATATCATTTCCACCAGAGAAGCCGATGCTCAAGGCCGGAAATGCATACCACAAGTTCAGAGTGAAGAGGAGCTACTTCTTCATCGGAAACTCCTCGATCCCATGACCCCGATAGCAAATCCTCCAACGGCTGACCCAGTGGAGCCTTCTGCCCTAGACCTTGCGGACCCTGTTCCCGTTGATGCCGCTAACCAGGATTAGGCCTAACTGCTCATCGCTAGAATCTTTGTATTCTCCCCCTTTTGTAATCATCGGGCCTTCGACCCCCATTAATATCAGACTTTCTTAGTTCCGATTCTTTCGTTGCACTTCTCCTAGTGGCTTTACTATACTTTCTTAAGTCGAAACCTCGACACTTAAGATATTCTCGTACATCACTTAAGACGATTTACTAACTTGCACCACTTAAGGCGACTTACCATCATGCACCACTTAAGGCGACTTTCCAAGACTTAGAATAAGATCAAGAACCATGCATCACTTAAGACGACTTAATCTCGTGCATCACTTAAGATGACTTTTCTTTTCAACTCGCGCCACTTAAGGCAACTTAATATCGTGCACCACTGAAGGCGACTTTACATCGTGCACCACTTAAGGCGACTTTTCAACTTGCGCCACTTAAGGCGACTTAATATCGTGCACCACTGAAGGCGACTTTACATCGTGCACCACTTAAGGCGACTTTTCGATACTTAGAGTAAATCTAAGGATCGTACACCACTCAAGGCGACTTTTCTCGTGCACCACTCAAGGCGACTTAGTATCGTGCACCACTTAAGGCGACTTCTTGATACTTAGAATAAATCTAAGGATCGTGCACCACTCAAGGCGACTTTTCTCGTGCACCACTAAAGGCGACTTTACATCGTGCACCACTTAAGGCGACTTAATATCGTGCACCACTGAAGGCGACTTTACATCGTGCACCACTTAAGGCGACTTTTCGATACTTAGAGTAAATCTAAGGATCGTGCACCACTCAAGGCGACTTTTCTCGTGCACCACTCAAGGCGACTTTTCTCGTGCACCACTGAAGGCGACTTTTCAACTTGCGCCACTTAAGGCGACTTAATATCGTGCACCACTGAAGGCGACTATTCAACTTGCGCCACTTAAGGCGACTTAATATCGTGCACCACTGAAGGCGACTTTACACCGTGCACCGCTTAAGGCGACTTTTCGATACTTAGAGTAAATCTAAGGATCGTGCACCACTCAAGGCGACTTTTCTCGTGCACCACTCAAGGCGACTTAGTATCGTGCACCACTTAAGGCGACTTCTTGATACTTAGAATAAATCTAAGGATCGTGCACCACTCAAGGCGACTTTTCGATACTTAGAGTAAATCTAAGGATCGTGCACCACTCAAGGCGACTTTTCTCGTGCACCACTCAAGGCGACTTTTCTCGTGCACCACTGAAGGCGACTTTTCAACTTGCGCCACTTAAGGCGACTTAATATCGTGCACCACTGAAGGCGACTTTTCAACTTGCGCCACTTAAGGCGACTTAATATCGTGCACCACTGAAGGCGACTTTACATCGTGCACCGCTTAAGGCGACTTTTCGATACTTAGAGTAAATCTAAGGATCGTGCACCACTCAAGGCGACTTTTCTCATGCACCACTCAAGGCGACTTAGTATCGTGCACCACTTAAGGCGACTTCTTGATACTTAGAATAAATCTAAGGATCGTGCACCACTCAAGGCGACTTTTCGATACTTAGAGTAAATCTAAGGATCGTGCACCACTCAAGGCGACTTTTCTCGTGCACCACTCAAGGCGACTTTTCGATACTTAGAGTAAATCTAAGGATCGTGCACCACTCAAGGCGAATTTTCTCGTGCACCACTCAAGGCGACTTAGTATCGTGCACCACTCAAGGCGACTTTTTGATACTTAGAATAAATCTAAGGATCGTGCACCACTCAAGGCGACTTTACATCGTGCACCACTGAAGGCGACTTCTCAACCTGCGCCACTTAAGGCGACTTAATATCGTGCACCACTGAAGGCGACTTTACATCGTGCACCACTGAAGGCGACTTCTCAACTTGCGCCACCTGAGGCGACTTAATATCGTGCACCACTGAAGGCGACTTAATATCGTGCACCACTTAAGGCGACTTTTCTCGTGCACCACTTAAGGCGACTTTATATCCTGCGCCACTTAAGGCGACTTAATATCGTGCACCACTTAAGGCGACTTTTCAGTACTTAGAATAAATCTAAGAATCGTGCACCACTTAAGGCGACTTTTCTCGTGCACCACTTAAGGCGACTTTATATCCTGCGCCACTTAAGGCGACTTAGTATCGTGCACCACTCAAGGCGACTTTTCATCGGGCACCACTTAAGGCGACTTTCTTCAAGCATGGTGTTTCTTCAAGTGTTCGCCACTAAAAGAATGCTTCAACGTTCTGCCATCGAGGTCTTCCAACTTGTACGCATTTGGAGCTGGCATCCCCACGACCTTATAAGGTCCTTCCCATTTTGGTGACATCTTGTTGATTCGATCCAAAAGGGTGAACTCGTTGCGATGCCAAACCAGCTCCCCGACAAAGAACTGTCGGGACTTCACTCGACGGTTGTAGTACCTGGCCGTCGCCAAACGCATTCGAGCTTGGATTTCATCGGCTTCCCGCCTCTTTTCTTCGAGTAAGTCCAAGTCCAGACGTCTCACTTCATCATTCGTCAGAGGCTCGTAATATCTCATCCGATGGGACGCTACAGCTACCTCCACGGGGGCGACAGCTTCCGTGCCATAAACGAGGCCAAACGGAGTCTCCCCTGTTGATCGTTTGGGTGTCGTTCTAACAGCCCAAAGCACGTTATCCAGTTCATTCAGCCACTTGCCCTTCAAGGCATAGACCCTCTTCTTCAGGCCATCCATCACGATTTTGTTGGCTGATTCCACCTGGCCATTAGTCTGAGCATGGCGTACGGAGGCGGTCCGATGCTCGATGTTCAATTCCTCCAAATACTCCCTCACCTGAGAGCCGTTAAACGGTGGACCATTGTCGCTGATCACCACCTTAGGAATCCCGTATCTGGACACAATGTGGGTCTGGAGGAACTTGACGATCTGGTTCCCCGTCGTTCTGGCCAATGCCTTCGCCTCTATCCATTTCGAAAAATAATCGATAGCTACAAGTAAATACTTACATTGACCTTGTGCTTGTGGAAGAGGTCCCAACAAGTCGATGCCCCACTGCGCGAAGGGCCACGCGCTCTTGATGGATGTCAGATTAGCAGCCGGAGCCACGATACTCGGGGCGTACCTCTGGCACGCGTCGCAGGATCGGACCATCGCCGTCGCTTCTTTGTTCATCGTAGGCCAATAATAGCCCAAATTCAGCACTTTCCTCATGATGGATCGGGCCCATTCATGGCAAGCCGCGACCCCTTCGTGCACCTCCTTCAGAATCCGATTGGTGTCGGGTTCTGCCACACACTTCAAGTACGGAGTCGAGAATCAGCCCTTCTTGTATAGCTGATTGTCCAGCATTACATAATTGGCCGCGATCCGACGTATCCTGTCCGCTGCTACTTGATCATCGGGGACTGCCCCCGTAGTCAGGTACGCGACTATTGGGGTCATCCAAGTTGGCTCCTCCTCTGATCTCGCTTCAATGGCACACACCTGTGTCAGGTCGATGGTCGATAAGATCACCTTTTCTAGGAAGTGCACCTTCCGATTTTCCTCCAAGGGTGCCCCCAGGGCAAATTTGCTCAAGGCGTCTGCCTCTACGTTTTCCTCCCTCGGGATTGCCTCGATGTCAAAGCTTTTAAAGCTCTCCTTCAAGGTTTGTACCTCTCGTAGATACTTCTTCATTATCGGACTCCTCGCTTCGTATCGCCCTTGAACCTGGTTCACGATTAAAGCTGCGTCACACTTCACTCTCAAGTGATCGACTCCAGTGCCTTTAGCAATTTTTAGGCCCGTGATAAGAGCTTCATACTCCGCTTTTTGTTTGTGGCCTTGAATGTTAAAGCCAAGGCGTATCGGAGCGGTTCACCTTCACCCGGTGGTATCAACAAAAAGCCTGCTCCTGATCCGTCAGAACTCGAGGAGCCATCCGTATACATCTCCCAGGTATTTTACTTATTTGGCTGTTCTAATTGCTCTGCCCTCTCTGGTTGTTCTTCTATCGGGACCTCCACGGCTGCCCCCTCTACAGGGCCCGCATCTTCCAGATCGGGGGCTGTAGATTCTGCAATAAAATCCGCCAATGCCTGGCCCTTAATTGCCGTTCTTGGAGCAAAGTGTATTCGAAACTCACTAAGCTCTACTGCCCACTTCACTAATCTTCCCGACGCGTCCGGTCGATTCAAGAAATGCTTCAAAGGCTGGTTTGTCAGCACAGTAATCTCGTGTGCGTGAAAATAAGGCCTTAGCTTCCGAGCAGTAATAATCAACGCAAAGAGGTACTTCTCAACGACGGGATAGTTTAATTCAGACTTGGCAAACGCCTTGCTTACATAATAAACGGGGACTTGATTACCCTCGACAATCTTTACTAACATAGAGCTAATGGCAAATTCAGAAACAGCCAAATAAAGGTAGATCGGCTCGCCTGGGACCGGTTTCGCCAACGGTGGGAGGGTGCGAAGGTGCTGCTTGAGTGCTTGGAACGCCTCTTCACACTTGGCGGTCCATTTGAATTTCTTGTTGGCCCTAAGGACTTCAAAAAACGGCATTGATCGGTCGCTGGCTTTGGACAAGAAGCGATTCATTGCAGCTAGTCGGCCATTCAGCACTTGTACCTCCCGATGGTTTATCGGAGACTGCATCTCCTCGATTGCCCTCAGCTTCTCAGGATTCACTTCAATTCCTCTTTGGCCCACCATGAAGCCCAAAAACTTCCCTGAGTGGACTCCGAAGGCGCATTTCGTCGTGTTCAAGCGAACTTGGTGGAGCCTCATCCGCTCAAATGCCATGGTTAGGTTGTGCACGTGATCCTCGGCTTGTCGGGACTTCACCAGCATATCATCCACGTAAGCCTCCATGGTTTCTCCCAGTATATCTCCGAACAGCTTGTTCACCATCCGCTGATAGGTTGCCCCCGCATTGATCAACCCGAAAGGCATGACATCGTAGTGATAGATGTCACTGTCTGCATAGAACGCTGTATGGGGAGCGTCTTCCTTGGCCATCTTGATCTGGTTGTAGCCTGAGTACGCATCCATGAAACTCAACAGCTCATGTCCCGACGTGGCATCCACCAGCTGGTCGATTTTCGGGAGTGGGTAACAGTCCTTTGGGCAAGCCTTGTTCAGGTCGCGGAAGTCCACACACATTCGCCATTTCCCATTAGTTTTCTTCACCAGCACTGGATTAGCAACCCAAGTCTGGAATCGGAGCTCCTTAATGAACCCAGCATCGAGCAACCTGCCCACCTCTTGCTGGATCGCGATCTTCTTATCCGTGCCCATCGGACGCCTTTTCTGCGTGATAGGCTTGATCGCGGGGTCTATCTTCAGCTCGTGTACGATCACATCGGGGCTGATTCCTGGCATATCGCTCGGGGACCAGGCAAATAGCTCCTTGAACTCCTTCAACAACTCCACCAATTTTTGGGCTGTCTCCTCAGTCAGAGCAGACACGATTTTCACCTTCCTCTGGGGTCCGTCGATCTCGACTTCTTTCAGATCTTCTACAGGGGCGGGACGCCCAAACTCTTCTCTGGGATCTGTGTCTGTCTGGAGGACAGTCATGGCCTCTCGCCTCCTCCTCCGGGTGGCATTAACATAGCATTTTCGGGAAGCCACCTGGTCGCCCTTGACCTCTCCGACTCCGTGGTCGGTCGGGAACTTCATCTTCCGGTGCACTGTCGAGGCAACCGCCATCAGGGGATTAATGGTGGTTCTCCCGATAATCGCGTTGTATGTCCCCGCAGAATCAACCACAACAAATTCCACGTTCCTCCTTTCTGATTTCCACCCGCTACCAAACTCCACTGGTAAGGTGATTACTCCTAGCGGATAGGAGGTTGAGCCAGGGAACCCGACCATCGGGAAGTTCGCCTCCTTTAGATCTTTCTTCGTTTTCCCCATAGCCTCCAGCGCGTCCATGAACAGGATGTCGGAGGAGCTCCCTCCGTCGATTAGAATTCTCTTCATTTCGAACCCGTCTACATCCAAGGTTACCACCAAGGCATCGTCGTGCGGAGTCTCCACGCCTATGAGGTCTTCCGACGAAAAGGAGATTACCATCTCTTCTTTCAGGGTCCAGGATCAGGACCTCTTGCCCAACACCACCGCCGTAGGGATTTTAGAGGCATAGACCTCTCGGGCGGATAAAGTATCACCTCCAGCAGCAAATCCTCCGTGGATCACATTGATAGTGCCCCGTCTCTCCTTGCGAGCACCGAATGACTCTGGATCGGTTCTCTTCTTCTTTGGGGACCGATCGTGGGATCGGGAACGGGACCGCGATCGGGACCGAGAGCGGGATCGACACCGCTTATCCCCGACAAATTCTTTGAGCTTCCCCTTCTGGATCAGCTTTTGGATCTCCTTCTTCAATTCTCGACAGTGGTTGGTGTCGTGACCGTTCGCGCGGTGAAATCGGCAGTAGCGATCCGTGCGTGATCCCAAGAATTCTCCGTCCTTCTTTGGGGGGTATCTGGAGATACCTTGTCGTTCCATGACTGTCAGCACTTCCGCCATGGAGCAATTGAGAGGGATGTCGAGATCAGCCTCCCGCTTATCTTTCCTTGAAGAACGCCTATCGTCCCTTCGATCAGGTCGGCCTTGGTTTCGACTACTCTCAGGTTTTCCCTTTGACTTACGATCGTCAAAAGGTTTAACCGACTGCTTCCCTTTGTTTGACTTTGGGGGCTCCAACTCTCCTGCGGCAATCTTCGACTCCTGGACATCGATTTGCCGTTTCACCCTCTTTTGCAGTGCCTCCATATTCCACACAGCTTTCTCAGCCACGCTGTGCATCAGATCGAAACCATAGGGGGCTGTCAGGTTCCGAATAAAGGTGCGGATGGTCTCACCTTCTGAGATTTCTTCGTCAATCTCTGCCACACTGGCCGTGTACCGCTTGTAATAGTGTGCCAGCGATTCGTCGGGTCTCTGCACCACCTGGGTCAGGGACCTCACGCTCTTCAACAAACGTCTCCGACCCTGGTACTGCTGAATGAATCGGTCATGCATGTCCGCCCAGCAAGTGATGCAGCCTGGGGGCAGACTAAAGAACCAGGTCAGGGCCCTTTCTCCAAGTGTGTTCGGGAACAGCGTACACACTATATCTTCACTCGGGGCTCTTCCCAGACATGCCATGAGGTGTTTCTGGACATGGCGAACCGGATCCCCTTCGCCATCATACTCCTTTATCGTGGGGATGCCTAGCCCAGGCGGGGCTAGGGTGTCGATGAGTCGGGGAACGAAGGGATGAGTGGATCGATCCCTTAGCTCCGATACCAGCGGCTTCTGCTCTCCCATGCAGATGTTCACGATCTTCACCACCTGATCGGGGGTGATGGGACCATTCAGGGGAATGGTCCTGTGCTGTACTGGTCCTGGTCCGTCAACCACGAACCTCTCCGGCTGACCGGTCGCCCTACTTCTGTCCTGGCCTCGGGGCGGGACTTCCTGTGCGTTCCGAGCCTCTGTTGGTAGGGGCGCTTCCTTTAACGGGGGCATCTCCTCCTGCCTCCTCGCAGCCTCTCTTCGATCCAATAGAGCCTCTACAGCTGCCAAAAACATAGGCATGGCTTCTGCCACAGCCCTTGTCAGGTCCGCAGCCAGGGGAGCCTCCTGCCCCCTGTTGCCCTGGTGCTGAGGAGCAATATCTTCGGGACCTTCATTGTGCCCCCCTGTCTGGGAGAGCTCAGCCGGGGGATGGTTCTGGTTTTCCTCCTGTTCTGGTACTGAATCCAGATTTGTCGCAGCGGGGTGACGGGAACCTCCGGATTGTCCCTGTCTTCTATGCTTGCCAGCCGCCATCGATCGAGTAGAAGGCATATCAGCTTTTTGTTTGATTCCCACAGACGGCGCCAATGTTGGATCACGGTGGAACTCCGGTACGGACTTTGACGGCAATCCTAGCTCCTTTGCTCCACGCGATCCTGCAAGAGGGGATAGACCGGGCGGTGACCCAGAATCCCTCTCCGATGCTTAAATGAGTGCCTCAATACGAACTGGCAAGCAAGTAATCTCAAAGGGTATGTAATTCAACGTAAGTCATCTGAGGTGACCTCTTGCCCTTTTATAGGCGAAGAGATGCCTCAGGTACCTGATGAACCGTTGGGGGTGGTTAGCCCGTATCCCGCATATCTCGGACGTGATCCCGCCTATCTAGGCCATGATCTCGTGTATCTCGGCCACGCCCCGCGTATCTCGGCCACGCTCCGTGTATCTTAACCACGTTCCGCGTATCTCGGCCACGCCCCGCGTATCTTGGCCTTATCCTCTGATAACGAGTCCCGACTTCTGTCGGGGACTCCAGAGTTGTCTCGTTGTGTCACCGCTCGGGGCCCCTCGTCATCGTGACAGGGCCAATCATTCTCAGGGATTCATCATCGGGGCCTACTTAAAGGCTTCTAATCGGGAGCTTCCAGCTCCACTGTCGGGACTGACTCCGTCGGGACCTTTCATCGTCGGGACTCCCTTCGTCGGGACCCTTCTCCTAGGTCATCTTGACCTTCATTTTGGGCCTGGTGGGCCTGTTTGCCATTTCCTCACCGTTAAAGGGCCTGACGGCTATAGTCGAACCCATCAAATGCAAGGAAAGGAAAGAAGAAACTCACGAAGAAAAAAGACAAAGGAGAACCAACCAAGAAATTTATTAGGGCCATGTTCAGTGGAAGACATCTGGCAGGAGCCGGGGGAGACAATAAGAATTTATTTCTCAAGGTTCTCCAAAAACGCAACAGTGATGTACGTCACAAAAAACGAGGCTAGAAGAAACTTCTTCAGAAATCTGAAGACCCTCCCACATAAGGTACTTTGGTGGCATGCATGGAATTGTCACAACAACCACAATGGGGGGTGGAAAGACAAGCTGGAATACGCCGTGAAGTTGGAGGAGGAAGAACTATAAGGAAATGAAATGGTGATTGAAAGGACGAAGGAAGAAAATAGGAAAGAAAAGAACGAAAGTGCATTCACCATGCTTAACACCAAAATTGACAAGTTGTATAAAGAGTGTCTGTGTTACATGTTGCCTTCGCCAACCGAAGAGGAACGGGCCTTCGTGGGTGCGGATAACACAAGCTGGTTCAACTATCACAAGACATGGGGACCCCACACAAACGAGTGCAAGGTTCTGCAGTTTGAAATAGAAGTTCTAATCAAGCAAGGAAGGCTACAAGATTGTGTAGCGAAACCCAACAACTGATGCAAGGGAAGTACCTCCCGATGAAGACGTTTCATTATGCCTTTATCACATATCATTTCATTTTCGTTTAATAGCTAAGAATGAATTCCCATTAGGATCAAGCAGATGGTGCTTTTAATTTTCTTGCTTTCTAGTGTTATTCCTTAAGGTGATCTACGGACTCCAGTTGTAAATACCATGCATGACTAAGAAGTGAAGGTTTTTTCATCTAAATAGAATAGGAAGTCATTTCACGAAGAAACACCATACTCTGGATATTAACCAAGTTATGTAAAATCTATATGGAAAAAGCATAAACATCAAGAGCTTCAACTTACGTCGATAATCTAATATGTCGCAAATGACCGGGTTATATACAACTACTCTGGACTGATCACCCAGCAGTATCAATTATTCCTATCTTTCAAGATAGATGAAACTGAACCCGCCTTTAAGGGAGAGGATATTATACCCGCCATCAAATGGTAGAGGATATTATACCCACCTTATATAGGAGTGGTATTTAAACATTCCTATCTTACAAGGTAGATGAAACTACACCCACCTTAAAAGGGAGAGGATATTATACCCGCCATAAAATTGTAGATGATATTATACCCACCTTATAAGGGAGTGGTATTTAAACATTCATATCTTACAAGATAGATGCAACTACACCCACCTTGAAAAAGGGAGTGGTACTTAAACTTTCCTACCATACAATGTAGAGGTTACTATACCCGCCTTATAAGGGAGTACTAATCATACCGACCTTAAAGGAAGTGGTCATTATACCTACTTTGGAAGAAAACCAAGTAAATGATATACCACAGATAGTGACGTCGCACTGACCTCTGAATTATACCAATGAATAGGCAAGTCGCATTGCAAAATCTGACCTACTCGCTAAAACGCACCAAATCTGCAAGTCGCGTCTTGCCATAACGTTGCCTTGAACTTATCGAGTGAATGGGTAGAAAACACAATAGCACAGCGGCAAAGCCTCCCATGTTGCGACCCTATTTCGGAAAAGCCAAGTAGTGGTCAACAAATTCAATATGCGCTCAATATTGCAAGTAGCGTCTTGCACCAACGCAATATCTTGGAAAACAAAGCGGCGGAAAACAGCATTTCGTAAGTAGCGCCTTGCCAAAATGCTATCTCGAGGCATCGAGTAAGCGGTCGTAAAACATACCAAACCAAGCAAGTAACGTCTTTCCATAACGCCATACCTTGAAACACTAAGAGGCAGAAAACACACTAACTTTTGGAAGTCGCGTCTTGCCAAAATACTATCTCGCGTCTTGGTGGGCTATATATATTCACCATTCCTAAGTATTACATCAAAATCAAAGCTCAAAATATTAGTCTTTATAATTAGGCGTCATTTCTATAACTTCTCTGATTTCGGTGTCGCATCGAGCTAAAATAGCAGCGTCTGGACGTGATCTGATCTCCTCTAACCTCTCCTATTCCATTTGGTGTTGGAAACTTCATGACTTGATGAGGAGTCGAGGGGATAAAACGATGAGGGTTGAGAGTGGTCCTCCCAATGATGGAATTGTAGGCGGAAGTGTTGTCGGCTACAACGATGAGTATGTTGATTCTTAAAGTCTTATTTTCCTCCCCTAAAATCACTGGCAACTTAACAGCACCCATAGGGTAGGTGGTTTTTCCTGCGAAGCCAATTAGGGGGAAATCAACTTTCTTCAGATCCTTTTTAGTAAATCCCAGATTCAGAAAAGTCACATAAAAGAGGATATATGTTGAGCTCCCGGCGTTGATGAGAATCCTTTTGACTTCGTATTCAACCATTGTTGCGGTGATTACTAGGGTCTCTACATGAGGTTTAGTCACCATCTGGTCGAGATGTTGTTGCCCCTTTTCCATTTTTCCTGTTGCAAGGTCTTGGGTAACATATACATCACAAGCTAAACTAGTCTCGCCTCCCGATGCGAATCCTCCTACAATAACATTAATAGTTCCTCTTTGGATAGGAGCAGGGTTGTTGTGTGGGGGAGAGCGAGAGCTTCTTCACGGGCTTCTGCTTCGGTTTCTTGGCGCTTTGATGGATTTTTCGACAAACTTCAACAACTTGCCTCTTTGGATGAGAGTTTCAATGTCTTGTTTCGGGGAAACACAATCATTGGTGTCTTGTCCCTTAACTCGATGGTAACGACAGTAGTCATTTACTTGTTGACCCATCGGTCTCTTCCTTACCGGAGGTGGTTCGTCTAGTCTGAGTTTCTCCATCTCTTGAAGCACCACCGAGATATTGTGGGTGAGAGGAGTGTATCTTGCTAATTAGGGATTGAGATCCCTCTTTTGATTCTGGCGATTTCCTTGTCGGAAGCTTTCATCTCGTTTTTCTTCCTTCTTGGGAGGTTGCGAAGAAGATTGCTCCTCCATTTTGGTGGGAGCTGATTGCTTCCTCAGTTCTGCTGGTGACTTCTCGTGCGACCTTTCTAAATCATATATTTTTTACTTTGGTGACGAGAGCGTCGATCCTCTGTATAGACTTCATCATAATGTTGTCTTTCAGGGCCTGACTCTGTGACCTTAGTCCCCTCCAGAAGGTTCGAATGAGTTCGCCATCAGTGGCGTCTTTGTTCAGTTGCTGGAGTATTTTGTGGTATTTGGTATAATAATTGGCCAAGGTTTCATCGGGACCTTGTTCAATTTTATCCAAGAAATCCCTACTTTTGAGGTGCTGCCTTTGGCTTATATGCCCTTCTATAAACTTGGCTTTAAACTCTTCCCATGAATCTATCGAGTTGCCGGGAAGGCCATAGAACCAAGTGGAGGCTTCTTCTTTGAGAGTGGTGGGGAAGAGTGCCGCGTAGTGATCCGGCGTCGCCCATCTTCCTAATAGACAAGAGTTATAGGCATTGATGTGTCGGATGGGATCTCTTCTCCTGTATAATCGTTGATATTCCTCGCAAAGACTTGCGATGGAACTCAAATGTCAAGAAGCCTTTTCGTGAAGGGATGATAGGTGTGGTCACGAACTATCAGCATGTCTCTTTCCCCTCTCTTCTTTTTCATCAACAACTCCTCCACCTGGCCCAAAATAAATAGCATGGGCTTTTTGACGGGAGTGTCGACCATTGTGGTCTTTTGCGCCTCTTTAGGTTCTGGCAGCTTTGTCTTGGTGGTCTTCAAACTTGAGGCCACATCTTCCTTATGGGAAACCTCAAGCCCTGGCTTTTTGGCTTTTGGGATAGCTCCTGCTTGGGCCTGATTCCAGAAGGCTACGAACGCTGCCATCACTTCTTATGGGAAAACAGTGGGAGCTGTCCTCGTTTCTTCTTGGTTTGGTGGTGGCTTAGAGCATAGGGGTTGTTCTTCGCTATTAACACCATTGTTTTGAGGAGGAGGATCTCCCACATTTACTTTCCTGTAAGTGGTAGGGTATGTTTGAGATTTTTCCATATCTTCTACAACAGTCGTTACCTTCCTTGAATTCTTTTATGGAGCCATGACCTTTTGACCGCCTTCCCATAGACGACGCCAAATGTTGGGATCAAGTTGACGTGGCCCTTAGCTCTTGGAAGTGGACTTCAATGTGTTGTCTTTGTCTAGCTCACTTAGGTGTTTATCTCGACCTCACAGGGTACTCATTTTCCTTTGGAGTCTTTTAGGGCGTTAACCTGAATAGGGGGTATGGACCTTCCCCTGATTCCACTCCGAAGCTTAAGTCAGTAATGGAATATGAGAGTAATACTATGAAAAGTATATGAGAGAATATGAACGTAATGAAAGTGTTCCCCTGTTTATAGGGAGAGTTTACCGACTTTAAATGGGGGCAACCCTCTTGAGAGGGTTTCTGTCCAGAGTCGACACAAACAGGTGACAAGTAGGTTGCCACCCCACCAATCCTTAATGAGGAAGGTTTCTTCATGGAGGTTGAAGTAGGTGACAAGCAGGTCGCCACCCGTCCCTTCCTTAGGAGGAAGGGTTTTCTCAATAGTACCTGGCTGCCGACTCGACTCATATCTTAAGAGGGATAGTTTTTTAGAGGGCTTGTGGCCATCCTTCAAGAGCTGTCTTATTCGTCGACATCCTCAAATTTAGGTGTCGACCATTTATCTTTACTTCTTTGTTATGAGTATGATTATTCGTTGACTCTCTTTGGGAGTCCCGACTTAGATGCTTCCAACTATCCATTAGCATATCCTCTATAATCGTAACCCAACACTTTGTAAGTAAAACCTTGACAAAATATGAGGTCAACTACATGGCGGTCGAAAGTACCTCTACGTCCTGATAGTAGAAAAAACAAAATTCGAGACCCTATTTTCATGCACATGAGATAACGGTGCTCACAAACCAACACTTAAAGCACCTACTGCAGAAGCCCAACGCGCCGGGATGGCTAATCAAGTGGGCAATTGAACTTAGTGAATTTTGTATTCACTTTTAGCCAGGAACTGCTGTCAAAAGTCAAACCCTAGCATATTTCATAGCACAGTTCACAGGCATCGATCCTGATCAAGTTAGCAAAACAACGGAGGACACTATCAATGAAGACACCTCAAAGGAAATACATCCTGATAAAATCTTGGAAATGTGCACATGTGCATCATCTAACTCAGGAGGACCAGGGGCAGGATTACTTTTAATCCCGCCCTACGAAGCACCCCATTTACGATACGCTCCGGCCTTAACGTTTGGAGCAACTAACAATGAGGCAGAATACGAGGCCTTAATCACAGGATTGAGAATAGCCAAGGGTGTGGGAGTAAAACACCTGAGAGAAAAGTGTGATTCCCAACTAGTGCTTAATCGTTAAGAGGTGACTATGATGCAAAATCGGGAACAATGCAAAAATACTTGCAACAGGCCAAAGAAATACTTACAGCCTTTGAGAGCTTCGAAATCAGTGTAATTTCAAGGGATCAAAATCAGGAAGTGGACGAGTTAAGAAAGTTCGTCCAAGGCTCCCAGTCAGCCAAAGAGGTTCATTTCGTGGAGCAAAGACTATTTTCTGTAATTGAAAAAATGGAGGTTTTAACCATGGATCCATAGATCACTTGGATGACTCTTATTCACAGATACGTATCTGAGGGAGTACTTCCGGAAGACTCAACAGTGTCCAACAAAATCCAAAGGCTGGTAGTGAACTAAGCGATAATAGATGGAGAACTTTACAAAAAAAAAAGGTTTTCCGCCCCGTACTTAAAGTGCATCGCACACCCCGAAACAAAGAGAGTCCTTAGGGAACTCCATGAATGACAATGTACCACAATTCAAAATTCAAGAGGAAAAAACTGGCTTGGTATTGTGAAAGCTTAATATTGAGCATCGTTTTACATCGGTAAAACATGCACAAACAAATGGCCAGGTAGAATCCGCAAACAAAGTGGTCCTGGACGGACTAAAACAGAGAGTACATGCTTTGTAAGGAAAATGGGTCGATGAGTTGCAAAATGTACTATGGGCAGTCCGAACGACACCAAAGAGATCAACTGGCGAAATGCCATTCAACTTGGTATACGGAATGGAGGCGGTAACACCCGTAGAGATCGCAGTGGCGTTCTACAGAACTAGCCATTACGAGAACCAAGCAAACAATGATGCAACGCGCCTGGAACTAGACTTGGTGGATGAAAAGAGATGAAACTCAGAATCAGCTCAAGCAAGAATGCGCTTGGCAGTTTCCCGATACTACAACCAACGAGTTAAAGCACGCCAAGTCTATGTCAAAGAAATTGTATGGAGGAGAAACGAATTCTCACACCTCGACCAACGTAATAAGTTATCTCCAAAATGGGAGGGACCATATAAGATAACATCGATACCAAGGGTGAATGTATACCGCCTGGAAGATGAGAGTGTAAACATATCAACAAATTACCTTCATATTGGGGGCACTTGAAGAAATTATATGTCTATCCAAACCAATTAAAAGAAGTTCAGGCAAATATGTAAAACATTGCACCGAAAGTCGCAGTGCAGTAACACCTCGATGATGACATGACCACATTCCCTCATCCAGTATCCTCTTATTTTCTTTCAATAACTAAGAATGAATTCCCCATGTGGAACAAGCCCATGTTGCTTTTAATTTCCCTGCTTTCTAGCGTTATTACTTGAAGGAGATCTACGGACTCCATTTGTAAATATCATGCATGACTAAGAAGTGAATGTTTTTGATGCAAACAGAATCAGAAGGCATATCACGAAGAAACACCATACTTTGGAAATAAACCAAGTAATGGAAATTCTATATGGAAAAGCATATCTATCAACGGCTCCCACTTACGCCAATTATCTAATAATTCGCAAACGACAGGGTTGCCCACAACCTTAAAGCTACTCTGGACTAATCACCCAGTATTACCAACTGCGCCCACCTTATAAGGAAGTGGTAATCATACCTGCCTTTCAAGGGAGTGTGGTCATTATACCTACCATATGAGGTAGATGAAACTTCGCCCACCTTACAAGGAAGGGGTAATCATACCCGCCTTACAAGGGAGTGGTCATTATACCTACCATACGAGGTAGATGAAACTACGCACAACTTACAAGGAAGTGGTAATCATACCCGCCTTGTAAGGGAGTGGTCATTATACCTACCATACGAGGTAGATGCAACTACGCCACCTTACAAGGGAGTGGTTATCATACCCGCCTTACAAGAGAGTGGTAATTATACCTACCATACGAGGTAGAGGCAACTATACCCGCCTTACAAGGAGGTGGTAATCATACCCACCTTACAAGGGAGTGGTCATTACACCTACTTTGGGGCAAAAACCAAGTAGATGAAAAACCCTACTATGGAATAATAAACAAGTAGAGGTAGTTGCACAAAAATATCATACTATTGGAATAACCACCAAGTAGTGATGATTTACCACGGTGAGTTACGTCGCACTGACCTCTGAACTATACCGATGAATAGGCAAGTCGCATTGCGACCTCTGACCTACACGCCAAAACGCACCAGATTAGCAAGTCATGTCTTGCCATAATACTATCTTGAGGCATCAAGTAAGCGGCTTTAAAACACTTCAAACCAAGCAAGCCGCGTCTTGCCATAACGCTATCTCGAGGCATCAGGTAAGTTTTAATAAAACGCATCAAATTTAGCAAGTCGTGCCTTGCCAAAACGCTATCTTGAGGCATCAAGTAAGCAGTCAAAACGCTCTCATTCAATAAGTAGCGCCTCTGCCATGCATCCTACCCTTGGGAAGACCAAGTAGGGGACATGTTATATGCCATACCTTGTGAAGACCAAGAGGGAAATGAACGCACGTAGCACTTGGAAACAACCAGGTAGTGATTTAAAACTATGCAAGTTCGGGAAAACAAACGGCGCAACATAGAAATAGAATGCCCTCAAAAAACGAAAGGGACAAAACAATCAACAATACAAGGCGTGGAAACAATCACCCGCAAGGATATCCCGAATCAAAAGGGAAATAAAGAAAAGAAATGAAATACTACTTGTATTGAAATGCCATAACATTCAAGTGTTTACGATAGGATAAAACACGAAATATAAAGCTACCACGCGTACGTCCAAGTAACAAATGACAAGTTTCTAACAACGAAACATAAAGGCATTCAAACAAAGCTAAAGTTATATATACATACCAAAGATCAGAAATATCGGTCAGATAGAAGTGATGGGGGCATCTTCACCATCAGGGGCCGTAAAGCAGCGGTCCACAGTACCGCACATAGAAGTGGAAGAAGACTTGGACTACTCGTCGCCCTCCGAAGCAACATCCTCTCCCAAAAGCGCTTGCACATGGTTTACAGCAAAGCTAGCAAAGTCCCCAAGCTACAATAAAGGGAAAATAGGGTCAATATCATATATCTTCCCAACAAGTTCCTCAATGAACTCAAACAGCATAGATTCACACTACTCTTGTGCATCCACTTCAAACTTCCGAGATCCCAAATACTCAGTCACACCAAGCTCCTTGTCTTACCTCGTCGCATCATCAAGAGTGATCGCTAAGTGTTCCTTAGTTGCAGCTGCATCGTCCAACTTCTCCTGATGAACTTTGGCAACCTCGGCTTTGAGAGAAGCAATACGACCTTGAAAAAAACGACTCAGACGAGTCGAAACCCCGCACTTTCTCATTCAGTCCACGAATCAACTCTTGTGCCTCCTCCAACTCAGCTTTGCGAATCTCGCCCCTCTCCACCAACTCGATCACAAAAGACGACAAGTTGATAATATCAGCAACACCCTGAAAGATAGAGTAGTAATCAAACGTTGAACTCAAAACACATAAAAAAGAAAAATGAGAATTGATACATACGGGGGGCACGATTATAAAATACTCTATCAACCATTCGATGGGCCTCCCCATGATCACTAGGAACCGGCTTCCGGTCTCCCGGGGGCACAAGGGCATGCAAAATGCGGACACCCACTTCGGGAGTCTCCAAACTCGACCATTTGTCAAAGTAATGTCTTCCAGACGAAAAAAATGGCATCCACACAGAACCAACGATATCACCCTCAAGAGGATGAACTAAATCCTCCTGGGACAACACAGGTAGTCTCACCCTACCTAAAAATGAAGTTGTGAATGAAACAAAGAATACATATCGATAAAGCAAAATAAAGAACCATACAGGACGATTTGGCATTTCAAGCGAGGATCGCACCCTCGAGTCAAGGGGGGAGTATCTGATGTTCTGTCCACATCAAAGACAGCTTTCCCGACTACCATGTGTTCCTTTCCTTTATCTTTCACCAAGACGAGAGGAGCGACAATCTTATTTTTGTCGCAAGAACGAGCCTTCGGAGAGGCAACAACAATAGTGGCATTTCTTATTCTTCCCGGAAAAATTCCTTGAGGGTCCAATCTCGAAATGGGCCTTCTTAAACTTCAATGCAGTCAAAACCCTGCTTGCCTCAGCAGCTCGACCTAGGAACACAAAGAAAATAGTATAAGGACAATCGTAGTAAGAAATATACAGTGAAAAGCAACAAGTTCCAAAAATTGTCATACCCGAAACATTGTCTTGCTTCGCAGACTTGGAGGACTTGGCCACCAGGAGCAACACTGGAAGACGCCCTCCTTATAGACACAGGTGTACTGCCTCGTGCAGCGCAGATGCATCTACCTGTGAGTAGGAGTTTTTGTCAGCAAACCAACCTACAATAACACAACAAAGATGGGTGAAAATGATAAAGTCAATAGCATACCAAATAAGGATTCAATAGAACGCCCGCTCCATAAAGGTCGGACTCTGAAAACGAGTGCACGGTCCGGTAAGCCCGAGCCTTATGAGCAGCATATATAGCTTTCATAACCTCTCCATAAGATATGGAAAACTCAGAGAAGCAGAGTTGTCAGTCTGCCAAGTGACATGACGATCCTTAATAAAGAAGTAATGATCCCCCCGGTGACTACTCGATTGTTCAGTAAGGTTGATAAAATGAAAATTAGAATCCCACTCGACGTCGCCCAAATCAAGCTGAAAAAATCATCGGCCATTCAACGAGGGAAAACGGGCAATCATGGAGGACACGAATGTTGCACCCTGATACTGAATGTGGAAAAAACACCGGAACAGAACAAGGGAGTACTCCCAAGACTGTCGCTGACACAGCACCCGGAAACCAACCCAAGCTCTAACGGCTTGAGGAGAAAGATCAAAAGGAGAAATCCACAAGGTCCTCACAGTAGGGGAACCACAGGCCACATCTAACTTGGGCGACATACACTACTGATCTCCCTCACGGAGGCACGGTTACGTCACAAGGTTTGCACGTCGGGTAAACTTCAAACGGATACAAGGCCCCGTCCAAATGGCACAAACCGGCCATCTCCACATGAGAGTGAAATTCTCTCATCCGCAAAGAATTCCCTGAGTACGTCCGACTCAAACGCTCGGGTTCGACTTCAGACCCCGCCTCGGAAGCCGACTCAGAATCAAAGATAGGCACTAGCCTAGAGACCGACTCTGGCTCAGGGGAAGTATCCCAGTATCCTTCCGACTAAGACCTCGAATCCGAATAATACTCAGGAAATGTAACAACAGGAGCTTTTGGAGTAAGAAACTTACGCATGCTCATGATTGCAAAAACGCAAGAAGAATCCTAACTACTCCAGGGTACCAAAATCCTACAACACAAGTGAAGGACTTATCAACACTTATGAAAATCAACATCGTCCCGTCAACAAAATGATGGTTACGCTTGTTACAAGGGTAACAAAAGATACGCCTACTATGGGGACAAAGCAACACGCGCGCGGTATAAAACGCGGGCTATATGAGGGTTAACACCCTATGTTCAAAACACAACTACGCCTACTACAGGGGTAAGGCAACAAACGCGTGGTATAAAACGCGGGCGATACACGGTTTAACACCCTATGTTCAAAATACAACTACGCCTACTATGAGGGCAAGTTAACGCGCGCGGGATATAAAACGCGGGCGATACACGAGATAACACCCTTTGTTCAAAATGCAGCTACACTCACTACGAGGGGGGGGGGGAGGGGGCAAAAAAAATACAATGCATGAGATATATGAAAGAATGGCCAACGCAAAAAACAACCTGAATGGAAGCAACAACACTTTCAATCGAGGAAACATGCAATTCTCGGCCGAAAAATTCCCGACAACCAACAAAGTTAATACCTTTTTTTTATCATGCATTAAGCAATCTAAACAATTTTACGTAACAATGAATTGCAAGTTTTGATTCGATGACAAGGAAAATATAGAAAATGAACAAGGTTGAAAGATTAGACCTTTGGGGAATCAAACCCACAACGAAATCAAGCCATCCGAGTCGACCCGGTTAAACAAACCCGGTCCGAAAAAAAACACCGCCGGCGCCAGAGCCCTCCACGCTGCTGCAGCCACCGCGGAAATCTCGCCTTCCACCTCTGCCACTACAGTCGTCACCGGAGCAGCCTGCAAGATTCACCTCGTCGTTCGCCGCTACCCGCGCCTGTCGTCGGAGATTCCTCCTCCGCCGTGGCACCATCTCCGATGCGAGCCCACCCTTCCGACCGGAACAAATCGAGCCGAACTGCGTTTGGTTCGAACCTCCAAACAAGTTTTCCGATCTAAGCCATGGTAGTAACTTGATCCCCTTGAAAAAGAGAAGGTGGTAGGTGGAGATCTATCTTCTTGAGTTAATTGAAAAAGATGACAACTTGAAACTTGGAGGCTACTACACAAGTGAGGTAAGACCCCCTTTTTAAGGAGGAGTGGTAGGGTTTTTCACCCAAATGACATAATCTCATCCATTGATTAAAAGGTGAGATGATCAAATGGTCAAAACACAATGTATCCCATTTAGCTTAATATTTATGATTTACATGTCTTTACATATATTAAAGCCCGTGATTTAAATCATTCACATGACTACATATATTCACATGTTCATGATCCACCACAATCATTTTATATATATATATATATGCCACAAATTCGTGCATATATTCATTCATACATTTTCATGCTTACATCCATTTGCATGATAATACATGATTACACATTTATGACTTGTTACATATTTGTGTCCATAACTGCATTTATGATAATGCTAATTTTACATGTTTTCTTATTCTCGAAAGGAAGAAGGGACAAGCATTGCGCCTCGCACCTCCGCTCGAGCCGGGATTGTCAATAGGTAAAATAAAGCATGTGAGTTCAACTTGGGTGTACATCCCATTACAAAATAGATTCATGTAAGGGTAACACCATTGCTTGACTCGGGGGAAAATTATGGATATACACCCGGATTGACCTCACTTAAATCCGACTTAGTCGCCACATCGACCTTAAACACGGTTATAAAACGAAAATTGGACATCGATTAATCCGAACCCGAGAAACACAACCCCGAGATAAAACATGACCCGGACACGCGAAGTTGTCCCGGGTCGCGTAGGCCTAATGGAACGACTTCCATCTGGACCGGTGGAATCCCCCACCGGTCTGTATGGAGGCCCCTCCATCCGGACCATTGGAGGAAATTTCACTGGTCTGGTTGAAGGGGGCTCCAACGGACAGATACCCCTCATCCTAACAAGTTCGGAACTGCCGTCACCCACGCGCAATCCCGACACCCGGGTGACCTTTCAGCCGGGTTACGTTATTATTGGTCACTTCGAGTCCCGACGCCCGTATAAAATATACGTGGATATTACGAAATACAGTGGGCCCCTCTGATGCCAAACAGGACTTATATCCGTCCTACCCGTAGTTATACACCATCCCGGGATAGCACTATCCTTAACCGAATTATTGCACCATAAACTTTATAAATAGAACACATTCTAATAATAACAATTAGTTGTCAAAATTTACTTGGTTTAGCTCATAGTTTAGGCGGTGGACTTAGTACAACTAATAATTTCTCACGAGATAGCCATTAATTAGTATAGTGTAATTACATGAATTAAGGTAAGAGTGGTGGAAATTAACAATGGGTTGTCCAGCAGCTGGTTGGCCACATCAATTGTACTTGGTGAAGACTTTGAATGAGCTTTAATTAAGTAGCTGCACTAGCGGAGGGTTAATTTTCTGGCCGCCATTGTTAGAAAGAAACTAGCTGTACATGTTGATAGATTAAATTAAGGGTACCCTTAAATTAATGGCATTTACAGTAGGTTTTGAAATTGATGAGTTGCTAGACTAGAGATTAGGCTTCTTCTTTTTCCAGTTTGTCAATTAAATGTAAATGCCAACCTGGATGGACTTGGGAGAAAGATTGACAGCTAAATTAAATTTTCATAGTATTTACCATTTTTCTTTTAAAAACAAAACTTACCATTATCTAATATCATCTTTATGGTTCTCTTTTGTTTATTAACTGTTAGCTAAGAACTTACTCAGTAGACTTCCGAATTGTGTACAGTTTTCTAGATGGAATTTTTTTTTTTGATCTTATAGATGGAATATTTGAATCGAACATTTTAATATGGTTAAACTAAAATAATATTACACTTCGCTAGCTTCATTGAACTCTCAGCTAATTCTACGGGAAAATTTCAAGTGAACTCGATGTATATATATCCAAAAATAAAGTCCAACTACCGAGCAGAATAATTCATACCTAAAAGTTTAGCTAGCAAATTGACCATACTTTAAAATTTAAATTAGCAAGTCAAGTTAATATATAACCATTTAAAAATTACTATTAAAAGAAGAAAATTAGGTATGACATTGAGAGTGCAAATGAAGTTGATTTTTTTTTTTTACCTAATTAAGGTTGGACGATGTTATAAGTCGATGTAATTATATAGTCCAGTTAAGAAATTAATTATTATTGAAAAAAAGTGCAACTTACAAACGTTCTATTCCCTAAATATATAGGGGAGTTGTTAATCAATCCATTTATTAAGTAAGACGACGGAGACACAGAGGAGAGGATGACATAATCTGTATACATTCTCGTGATATCGATTGATTAAGTATGTTTGAGACTCCTTTAATTAGTTGCCCCACTGAGTTTAGGGTTACCAACATAAAATATGTATCTATATATGTCATTTAATGTGATAATATATAGTTCAGTAGAGTTCGATTATGATTTTTCATATATAGATATTTGGATTTTTTTTGGCCAACGATAGAGATTTGGATTGAAATATAAAAATAGTTACTACAGACCATAATAAATGTAATGACTAGCTAGTATTTATTTCTCTATATCTCTTATATATTCGTGTCGTCTGCTGTTCTATGAACCTCTCTTTCTCTCTATCCCATTCCATTCCTACCCAAGTGTGTGTTCTCTTCTCTCAGCTGCTATATTATATTATATTATATATAAAGAGAAGAGAAAACAAGAGTAGATTGATTGTTGGTTGGAAGGTAGCTAGCTATAGGATTTGTGTAGTGTGAAGATGTACTAGTTAGGTAGAGCTAGGGCTGAAAGAAAATGGGTCGATCACCGTGCTGTGAGAAAGTAGGTCTGAAGAAAGGGCCATGGACGCCTGAAGAAGACCAGAAGCTCCTTGCCTACATTGAACAACATGGCCATGGCAGTTGGCGCTCTTTGCCTTCCAAAGCTGGTACGCGTATTTATTTATTTTGAGATTCTATTTATATATAATTCATTTGTGTGGAATTGATTAAAGGTCTTGAAAGATGCGGAAAGAGTTGCAGACTCCGGTGGACGAATTACTTGAGACCAGACATTAAGAGAGGTAAGTTCAGCTTGCAAGAGGAGCAGACCATTATCCAACTCCATGCTCTTCTTGGCAATAGGTAATCCTAATTAATTAACTCTTTCTTATAAATTATTTTCAATCATATTCACATTTGATTCTTTTTTCTCTAATTAAATTAAATTTTTCGGTAATTAAGGTGTTGTTTAGTGGTGATCGATGATGATGATTTCTAGGGTTTGTTTAATTTTAGGACAGACAAATCTTAATATGTTGCTGCATATTCTTGATAATTAGGTGGTCAGCCATAGCAACTCACCTGCCGAAACGAACCGATAATGAGATCAAGAACTATTGGAACACCCACTTAAAGAAGAGATTAACCAAAATGGGGATTGACCCAGTGACCCACAAGCCCAAAAATGAGGCTTTACATACTACTACTAGCAGTGGTGGCGATGGCCAATCCAAGAGCGCAGCCAAACTTAGCCACCTAGCCCAATGGGAGAGCGCACGGCTCGAGGCCGAGGCTCGATTGGTCAGAGAATCGAAGCTGCGGTCCCATTCTCTCAACCACGACACCGTCGCGTCATCATCCAACTACACACCTTTCAGTCATCAATTCATAGCCAAAATGACGACATCCGTGGCCCCAACAATCGTAGGGACGATCGAGTCTCCGACCTCAACCCTAACTTTCTCCGAGGCTGCACCGCCTCATATCGTCGCTGGGGATTCCAAGCAACATATGTTTGAGTTTGTGGGTATGCCGTTAAATCATCAAGCTGATGCTGGAATGGTGAAGGATGAGGATTGGAACAAGACCAATAATCCTCGTTTTCCTAATTTCACAACTGATATGTTCCATGATGACATGTCCATTCATGAAGCTGCTGATAACGCTGAAGCTGAGGGTTTCACCGATCTTCTCCTCAACAGCTGCGGCGACCCAAGCTTGTCAGATTCAGACAACGGCCACAATGAATTAGAAAACAAAAACTACTGGAACAACATCCTTAATCTGGTCGATTCTTCTCCTTCTGATGATTCCCCCGTCTTCTAAATCTAAACAATCAATAGGCCAGTAGATATATCATCTTAGCAACTACGTACGTACTATATATACCATATTCATCATTCCTGCGCCCATGTTTCGTCTCATTATATATTTATGTTGTGTCGTATGAGAGATCTATAGTAGTTAGCCCGCCCTGAATACGCCTTTTTTCTTCGGCTTATTAGTCGTGCTGGGAATTATATGTGGTTTAAGTTTGTAATCATTAATGTTTTCATCTGTGGATATAATTATCTCTTTCACTTCCTTCATTTTATATTATTTACATTTCATGTTATTTGGATTCGTATTTTCATATGTATGCATTTGGGGATGAATGGTTCAAAACTGAAGGCCGAAGAAGAGTGAAAATTAGACAAATGTTCTAATCTTAATGTCCACGAGGCACGAGGGAGTAGTGGTTAACATAATAATAGAGATATTATACTATGTTGTTTAATTAGCAGATTAATTAACATCTTGTCTTGCAATCTAGATGATAGATTTATAAGTTGTTTGTGAGGAATTTATTTTATTAGAACATATTTGTGAAATGAAGATTAATCTCTTACAAATACAGTATTTTTAGAATATTTTTATTAAGAAATATATTTAATAGAGATGTTTAAAATTTTGAAAAAAAACCTCTTACAAAATTTTAAATAATTTTCTGCGTGTAATTTTTGATAGTTGTACCATTATTCTTAAAAATTTATATATAAATCCTTTTAAAGAAATTATACACTCTAAAAGGATGATGGTTCGTTTTCGAAAACTTTCATAAAAAATTCTGTTTTTCTTGTTCTGATTATTGTTTCCGTTTATTTTGTCTGTTATTATATAGTATTATTTTATATTTTATTATATATATACAATAAATATTATTCTCTTTTAAATCTCGTGGGAGACATACTGTCCCATAGGTAATTGATTATGGTATTTATTTCTGTTAGTTAAACGTCACATTCTTGCTACATGTGCAAGACATATATATATAATTTTATATTTTGTCGGATCTGTAATAAAGTTATTTAAATATTTTGAAAGAAAAACAAATATATTTAAATACCTAAAAACGTTTATATATATATATATATAAAATTGCGCAAAAGTAAAATATTTTAAAAAAAATGGTTCATAAGTTTTTAATATGACGTATTTGACCAATTTATCTTTTTGGTACAATATGTTTTTTGACATATATTTTGTTTATAACGTTTGGAACTTTTTATCTTTTGGTGCATATGTTAGTTTAGTCAACTATTAAATACCGACGTAATTTACTAACCACACCCTTTTATTTTGTTCGGTTATACCCCTAATTTATATCCATATTTTTTTTGGTTTATTTTAGTTCTTTAACTTAATTCAATCCGACCATTGGATCGATTGACCTAGTCTGTGTCGAGCCTAGGTTAGGTCTGAACATGATTAGAGTCACTTAACTTAGCTAACTCTTGGCATGGTCATATCTCGCCCTGGACTCGACCCAAGCTAGGTCAAGTGTAATTTATAATTTCAATGAGAATATCTTTCACTCTCTAAAGTGAGTTTAGAAAGAGTAAAAAATAATAACGATGATAGCATTATTATTAATAAGAACGGTTACAAAGAAATAATAATAATACATTAAAAGACTATAACGTAAAAATGATTTTAAACAATGATGACCTTGAAAAACGCAATAACCCTAACATAAATTTTATAATATTATGACGTGTTATAATTAAGTCGATGACACTAAGAAATTTTTTGGCATTGTTGATGGAATATTGTTATATACAAAAATGTGATATTTAATTAGTAGTAATATAAAAGTGTGCATTATAAAAATTGATATTTGATCTACTGATCACGATATAGTGGAAAGTGGAATCGTGTGAATGAAAGAATTTGAAAAAACTAAAAATCTTGAAGATTTTGAAATACATTCATTCAAAGGTTAAGAACCTATAAATTGTCTGAAGTTTGCTCCATGTGAGATTTTGGTATCTGAAGTTTAAAATGTCAAATTAGACAATCCCAGGTTTCACTTTTGCTGAAATTTGGTGTCTCGGTGTGATTACTTTAGAGAAGCTAATCCCGACAAAACCGGCTGTCAAATAGGAGCTCTCGTGCACGCTCCCTTCTCGTCACCTTGCCGGGACCGTCACCTAAGAAGGTGGCCACACATCCGTACAAGTAAATCTCGCTCTATTGTTGCTGAAAATCACTCCACAGCACTCTGCTGGAAATATTTTCTTTCGGATGTTCAAGTTTTGGGAAAAATTTGGCGATTTTGTAAAAAGTAAAGAGTGGTGGATTATGAGTGGGTGAAAGGGTCGATAAAAATGTTTGAATTGAGAGGAAAAGACGCGCGAAGACACTAAATTTCAACAAAAATGAAACCTGGGACTGTCAATTTCAACATTTTAAACTTCGGACACTAAAATCTCACATGGAGAAAACTTCAGACAGTTTATAGGTTATTAACCCTACATTCAATTTACTGATGAAGTAAAAATTAACAAAATTTAGCTCGGCCTGAATATTGAGCACCTAAGAGAATAATAGATTTATGTCATCTATACTAGGAGTGTCTGGAAGCATTTTTACATAGGTAAAATACATCTATTGAGTAATTTAAACATTGTGTGATTGCTAGATTTGAATAAATATATATTTCGTCTTCGTGAGATTGATAAGGAACATAATGATTTTGAAGTACTTGATACTATAAGAACGCTATTGTATCTTGCTAATTATATGAGGACCTAATATATCATTTGTTATGAATTTATTATCAAGATTTATTTCTTCTTCAACACAAAAATTGGAATGGAGTTAAACAAATAATTACATACCTCCGAGGGACGAATGAGAAAGGTTTAATAACGAAATGAATCAATACCTAAATTAGTTGGCATGAAGATGAAAGCTATCTCATGAAGTTTCCAATTTTTGAGGCACCGCTATATTGTACGAGTATAATGCATATTGTATAGCGAAATTAAACGACACTATCTCAAAAGAGACATAACTCATATAATATTCTTCACCCTATTATTTTAATAATGAAGACAAAAGAATGTGAAAGATTCGGATCCACTGATTTAAAAACATTATATGATGTCAATATCATTAAAATAATCTACAACGTTGCAAACTTTTTCCATTAATCAATGTTTTGTCCCATCGAGTTTTTCGGGTAATTTTTCTATGAGGTGGCTTACAAAATGATTCAAAATTGTATATTTTTTTTTCTCATTTAGTAAATTTTCATCCCACTAGTTTTTTTAGTAATTTTTGTTTCAAACATCCAAGGGGGATTATTATGAATATATTATTTATAAGGGATGTTTGTTATTTACAGAGTAAATATTACATGTAAACATTATTACACTACAAGAAAAGTGGTGATTACCTACGGGTGATTTACTTACCGATCCATCAGTGGGGAATGTACTACAGCTTCCCGACCTGATTTCGACCGATCATATGAAAAAACGGTTAATTACCGTCTGCTGATAGATTTCTCCTACTGAATTTTCCGGCCAAAGAACTGTATGTACGCTATGTTAGATTACGGGGAATAATCACTACGGAAACACAAAACATGGTACGTGCATGTAATCGAAATTACGCAGCGGAAGAGTTACACATACCTCAACGGTTACCGTAGTCCAAGATCCTTTGTACGAGGGAGTTCTCGATCCACCGGACGGAACCCGTAGAGGTTATTGTGAAAGAAGCCCTACGTGGTGTTAGCTCCACAGCAAAGCCTCAGATCAATTCTTGACACGGGGACGATCTTCGGAGAGTTGCTCGAAAGCAATTTGGCACACCCCTGGTGTTATGCTTGGTGCGGCCGAACCTTGTAGTGTGGGAGGAGGGTTTTCTCTAAAACACTCTTGTGAAGGAATTATGATTAACCATAAAATATTCCCTAACACCTCTTATTTATAGGAGGAGTAAAGTGGACAAAAGTCCACTTTACCCCACCTAATTATTTCGGCCGGCCTATGTATTGGGGAGGCCCAATTTCGGGCCTCCCGTGTCAATTGGCATTTGGTTCTAGCCCAATTAGCCTAATGTGACATTTAACCAAGTTCATTAGGTAAACTATACATATTATGGGCTACCAATTACGGCACTCATCACCATATGCTTACAGCTCCCACTCGCCGGAATGGGAGGGTGCCTGTTAATGTATTGTTGTCCAATCTGCATCAACATTTCTCCCTTTTGACCTGCTCTGTGCTTCCGAATAGTTCATACTGTTAGCATATGGTGACGTGGCGCCGTAAATGGTAGCCCGTCAATATTAAGGATATTACCTAAAAAAATTGGGTAAATGTCACATTAGGTTAATAGGGCTCGACCCAATTCCTAATTGACATGGGAGGCCCAAAATCGGGCCTCCCTCCTTTAATAGGTTCGGCCGAACCCTATACCACATTGGTTGGAGTGGACTTTTGTCCACTCCACCAATCCTATATGTAGGGGAATCTCCTAAGGGGTTCAAGTAATTCATAAGTCCCTTCATTAAGGAACTTGAGAGAAACCCTCTCACCCCCTTAATAGTGATTTTCGGCATACCATCATCTCAGTCCGAGGTTCTGTCCCCATTGAAGATTTGATCAGAGGATTTGCTGTGGAGCTTATACCGCGTAGGACTTCTTCTCACGAAGAACTTGTACGGGTTCCGACCGGAGGATCAGAACTCCCTCCACATCGTTCTTGGGCAGGAAAGCTATTGAGGTATGTGTGTTAGCATATGGTGACGTGGCGCCGTAATTGGTAGCCCGTTAATATATGTGGTTACCTAAGATAATTAGGTAAATGTCACATTAGGGGTAATTGGGCCAGACCCAATTCCCATGTGACATGGGAGGCCCAAAATTGGGCCTCCCACCCACATCATAGTTCGGACGAAACCCTAATAGTAGGGAGGAGGATTTTCTCCTCCTCCCGCTATATAAGGAGGTCTTGGGGTCACTCCCAAAACACACATTGATCACAACTCCTCCTAAGTTGTGATTTGAGAGAAATCCATTTCTCTCTACAAGCATATTTCGGCCGGCCCTCTAACACCACCATTGGTGTGCCAAATTTCTTCCGAGCATTCAATCCGAGGTTCTGTCCCCGTTGAAGAATCGATCAGAGAATTTGTTGTGGAGCTTATACCGCGTAGGACTTCTTCTCACGAAGAAATTGTACGGGTTCCGACCGGAGGATCAGAACTCCCTCCACAACGTTCTTGGGCAGGAAAGCTATTGAGGTATGTGTACATTATTCCACTGCGTAATTAGATTACTTACTAGTACACGTTTAGAATTCCGTCGTATTACGTCCCCGTAATCCAACAGTGGTATCTGTAAACACCTAATTTTGGTCCGCGCGTAGCACGTTCAAAATGTCATATGTGACGCGTAAAAAAAAGTAAATATTTAAATATGGAAGGTCGCGAAGTTTCTAAATATAGGACTGGCTTAAAATAGGATAGTGTATATGCATTATTTATTGTAAAATATTTAGAAAATATATTATGTGTATTTATGGTGAAAGACAAAAATATATATGTATATTTTCGGAATATTAAATGCATATATTTTTCAGATTTTATTTTCCTAGTTTAGGGGTCCTAGTTTAGCTATAAATAGGGTCCTTTTACATGTAAAAAAGACACAACATCAATAATATTACATCAGATTTCGAACCCGTGCATATTTGTCCTCTAGTGAAAAAGTTTTTTTTATTTTTTTATTTTTCGTGCAACACTCCTCCCGTCGCCCTAGGTCTGCCGGTGGCCGGACCACCACCGGATCACCTCTCGGCGCTGCCATCTCCCGTTCGCCTGCCCTGCTGGCCGGACCACCACCATCGCCCGGCCGTCGACTGTTCTCTCTCTCTCTCTCTCTCTCTCTCTCTCTCTCTCTCTCTCTCTCTCTCTCTCTCTCTCTCTCTCTCTCTCTCTCTCTCTCTCTCTCTCTCTCTCTCTCTCTCTCTCTCCTCTGGCAGTTTCAGCTATCTCTGCCAACCAGCCATCCTCCCCGTCGGTACCGGACCTCCGGCTTCGCCCGGCCTCGGTCTGCCCTGCTCCGCCGCCCTGCATCCACCTCTGAATGCCACCGCAGCGACCACCATTCCCGGCCATGACCAGATCGATCGCCCTTCCCATCGCTGCTGATCCTGACCGCCCTTCCCGCCGCACTCGATCCCGGTCACCACGCTTTCTCCAGCCCGTCCACCGTGCTCTGCCTTGTCGCCGTGCTATCTCCGGTCCTACCGCGCCCGCCGCCGCTGTGACCTTCTGCTGCCGACACCGGTGGTCTTCCCAGGCAGTCCCGCTGCTGCAAGGTGAGTTTTTTTTTTTATCTATTTAATTAATTAATTAATTTATTATTATTCTATTATTAAATAATAATAATAATAATAATTGTATTATGTTCAATTAAGAAATTTAAGTGTAGTTGATTTAATTTTAGTGGGTAGAATGTTTAATTGCTTATGCATGAATGTATATTGAATGTATGTTAGGTTGTGTTTGGATTTAAGCATGTTTGATAATTTTGTTTTTTTTTAGATTTCATCTTAATTAGGAGTTATAGTTTATAATTAGTTTAATAGACTTAAGTTGTTATTAGATAATATTTTTGCATAGTTAGATTAATCTGAAGTGACGTACATTTGAATTAAGTTGGCAATTAAGTTAATTGAGTACCGAAAGGGCGTAGTTAAAAATTATATTTTTAATTCGTAATAGAACCCCTGAACTCGAGTTTCTGATCGTAGACCGGTTTTATACCTATGTGTTTAATTCGTTATTTGCTTAGGTAATTTAGGATTCTAGTTAGCCTAATAATTAACTAGTGGCGACTCTTTTCAAAATTGCACGTTTTCAAAACGTAATTCGCCATAGGTCAGATTTTAGGTCCGACAATTTGGCGACTCTGCTGGGGAGATTTTAGAGGGTTAAGGCTCAGTATGTTCACTTTTTGCCATGTTTGTTTTTGTAAATTTTATTTATTATTTTATGTTAATTTCACTAATCTAACTTGTTTTTTTTTTTTTGTGATTTCTGTGTGGGGTTTAATTTTATATTATAACTGACTTTTTTTCTTTTGTTGTGTTGTTGTATAAACTCGCACTCACCACTTTTAGAGTAATCTCCAAAACGCCTAAAACCCAAGGCGACTAGGAACCCCGGAGGTTTAGTACGGTACGACCGGAGCGGCTGGGCCGCCGGTACGACTCGGGAAAACTCCACTCGCTTGTGAAGGTCTCGTGATCCCTATGATGGGGGGAGGAAATCACCTTGTCGGGAACCTATCAGTGGAACCTACCTTGTAGAGCAAAGCCACACATTTTTTTACCCCCTAACATGTTGTGTTTTATCAGTGTTTTTTGTTATAAAAAAGTTATCAGGAAAACTGTAAGTTTTTTTTTTTAACTGTGTAACTTTTATTCTCATACATTCATCTTATTGCATTTTTTAAAAACAAAAACAAAAAAAAAAAATTCAGCTAAGTAGTTAGTCATTTAGTTACAGAAATTTTCTTTTCAAAACATGCATTTCATATGCAATGTTTTTTTAAAAAAAACCTCTTACCTGAATTTTTTATTTCAAACTTGCGTTTCATATGCATAATTTTTTTAAAAAAAAAAAATTCAGGTAAGTTTTAATTTTGGTTAGCACGTCGCGTATGCATTTAAAAAAAACATTTTAGGAAAAATTGTAATTCCTCTTTAGCTATTGGAGCTTCTAATTTTGAACGTGCATTCCATATGCATCATTTCTAAAAAACTTTTACCTGATTTTTTTTTATGCATCCAATATGCATTAATTTTAAAAAAAAAATTTAGATAAATTGTAAACTCTCTTAGTTTTAGGGCTCTTTGTTTAAAAACCCTTTTACCTGATTTTTTAAAGACGTGCATCTCATATGCATTATTTTCGGAAAAAAAACCTTTCAGGTAAATTGTAATTTTTCTTAGTTGTGGAACTTTTATTTTTAATTTTGCATCTTGTATTTATTGTTGTGCATTTATGCATTCTTTAAAAAAAAAAACTTTCACCTGATTTTTTAATTTTCAGCAACCAAGATGCATTTTTTTTCTCGTTAAAAAATAATAGTAATAATAGTAATAAATCTTTTCAGATAGCTTGTAAGTTTTCTTAATTGTACAACTTTCATCTCATGTACATCTCATAGGCATTGTTTTAGGAAAAATGATTTTTTTTTTTAGCTATATTGTAAATCTTTTCTTAGTTGTTGAGCTTTTAATTTCAAACATGCATTACATTTGCATTTCTCTTTATAAAAAAGCTTTACCTGGATTTTTCATTTTGTACAACATTCCATATGTATCATTCATGTAAACTGGTTGTAAGTTGTAAGTTTCTTAACAGTAGAACCTTAACTTTCGAGCATGCATGAGCATTAAAAAAAAACTCAAAGTGTCATTCGTTTTTATCCAAGGTGTATTTCACTTTTTCGGCAAGCGCCTCAATCTTCGGATGAGCTAGCATTTTAAAAAAAAAGATTTGATTCTATTTTTTTTAGAAAATAGTTTAACTATGCAGTTTAGTGCGACTATTCGAGTTTAAACAAAGGACGAGAAAATCCTTTTGAAAAACTTCGTTTTGAACATCTGTCATCCTTTCGAGCCAGATAGTGCACTCAGCGAATTCAATAAACTCCAAGCTAGTGCAAAACACCTTAGATCATAAATTTTGATTATTTCTAAAATGTAATCAAAATTATGAAATTAATGACAAGAAGTTTTCCGAAAAATCATGCATGACTTCTTTTATTCTTTATATACGAACTTTCATGTTTGGTCTTTTTAGGTACCCTTGGATAGGTATCTGGTACATACAAGTGGTGTCGGCCAAATGGGGCAACAAAAAAGAACGTGCAGTCATCCAGTTGCACGAAGAACAAATTGCGCACTCGGAGTATCTGACGCTCATGTATGATAAACTGTACTTGATTTTTCCCCTGAGATTTGAGTGTCCCTACTCTTTTTGCAGATCAGACGACCACTTCGACGAGGTTGCAACCATTTGAAATGTTATTGCTTCAAAGAAATTACATGCCAAAATTCCACCTACCATGTGTGGAATTCATACGCGTCCCCGAATCAAGCCGTACATCCGTTTTACGGTGAGGTCTAAACCGGTCAGTGGTAACCAATGGGCATCTCCCATTGAGATCAGACATGTCCGAAGATGGAAAATATCAAGAGATCAAGCAAAGAAAACATTATTGTTGGTGCCTTCCATCAGAGGTCCAGGGGCATATACTTTCCGGCAGGTGTACATATACAAGTTGTGTTTTCTAGATGGAGCAGGAAAATCAGGATGTGCAGCAGGTCCGGTCGCATAGCGAGTACATTGCTCACTAAAAAATCCAACACCCAGGTAAGAGAAGTTGTGATCATTTTTATCCCCGAAATTTGAATTTTTCCTTACTCATTGTGCAGCTTGGATAATCATCCGAATCAAGGCCCCTGAAGAGCACATATCGCGCACGGCCCTTTGATCCCCGACCGTTCTGAGGTCAACCGCCCGGTTTGTACCAGATATTTCAGACAATTTTCATATGTGACCTGCCTGGCCAAACTCCAAGTCATCCATGTGTGATCCTCAACCAAGTCATACATTCGTTATGCGGCGAAGTCTAAACTCATCAGTGCTAACTGTGGGGCATCTCTAGATGAGATTGAGCAATAGTCATGGCACTTGAGAAGCCGAGATAAGAAATCATTGCCTATGTCATCCATTGGTCGTAGGGTCAACCCAGGGCGTCGACACGACCGACATATTTTGACTCAATCAACTGAGTCCTTCTCTAGAAGATGTTTTGAATTAGACATTTTCAATTTGCCACTAGGGGCATGTACATAATTTTTGTTGATTATTTTCGTTAAATTTTCTTTTAAAAAAAAAAGCAAAAAAGTAAAAAAAAAAATCATTTTCATTTAGGGTCACAGCCGCCCTTTAATTGGCTACCGAGAAAAATAAAGAGAGTGCTCATGCAAATTTTGTGAGAGTAGTGAAGAAATAAAAGGGTCACAGTTGTCCCTAAATCAACTGCAAATAAAAAGGGTCTCAGTCGTCCCTAAGATGACTACAAAGAAAGGGCCACAGCCACCCTTCAAATGGCTACAGATAAAGAGCGCTCCTGCAACATCAAAAGCGGGTGAAAGGGCCACAGCCACCCTCCAAACGGCTACAGATAAAGAGTGACCCCGCGAACCCGGTGAGGGCGGGGAAATAAAGAAAGGGCCACAGTCACCCTCAAAATGGCTACATATACAGAGTGTTCCCGTGAACCTTGTGAGGGTGGGAGAATAAAAAGGGCCACAGCCACCCTTAAAATGGCTACACAAAAAGAGTGATCTCGCGAAACCGGTGAGGGCGGGAAAATAAAAGAAAGGGTCATAATCGTCCCTCAAACAGTTACAGTCAAAAGAGCGATCCCGGAACATCGACGGCGGATATTAAGTGAAAGGGCCACAAACACCCTCAAAATGGTTACATACAAAGAGTGTTTCCCGGATCAGAGACGAGGAATGAAGGGCCACAACCACCCTCCAAATGGCTACAATCAAAAGAGCTCCCGCAACATTGAAGACGGTGAGAGAGGGGTCACAGCCACCATCCAAACATCTACAAATACTCCCGCATCGAGGCGGAAAATAAAGTACGGGTCACAGCCACCGTTTAATCGGCTACCATATAAAGAGTGCTTCCGCCAGGTTGAAAACTCGAAAGGGCGACCTAGGCAAAATCAGGAAATGAGAAGCATGGTTGCAAGTTCAGGAATTGCAATCATGGCAAAAGGAGAGAGAATAAAAAGCTGAGGGGCACGGTCGGAAATCTCTCAATCGGTCGTGGCAAAAGGAGAGAAAAAGAGAAATTCTCAACCAAAAAAAAAAAAAAAGAAGAAAAAAGAAAAAAGAAAAGAAAAAAGAGAAAAAAAAGATCCCGCTAGGTTGTCGCACCATGCACAATTTAGGCAAAAATTAGGGACAAACACTCATGCGCAAGCGTATTTTCTACGACACAGCGTCTTCCAAAGTCAACTTCACGGCAAGCGAGACGGTTACAGTCTGCTCTCGCAGGTCGCATTCCAAAGATGAGTAGGACTGTTACAGTCTGTTCCTACGAGTCAACTTCAGGGCAAACGGGACAGTGACAGTCTGCTCTCGCAAGTCACCATTCAAGGATGAGTATGACTGTTACAGTCTGTCCCTACGAGTCAACTTCACGGCAAGCGGGATAGTTACAGTCTGCTCTCGTAAGTCATCACTCAAAGGATGAGTAGGACTGTTACAGTCTGTTCCTACAAGTCACAACCGACAATCAGGATCTGAAGTTTTCCAGCTTCCTGAGAGTCAACCCCGACGAACGAAGCCTTAGTATTCAGCATTCGCAAGTCACGCCACTAGAGGCACTTCTCCAACGGACGCCACTAGAGGCACTTCTCCGACATACGCCGCTAGAGGCATCGCCAAAGGGTCTCCGGTACGGTCTGATGTAGAGGTCCTCCGCCACCAGAGATATCACCAGAGGTTTTCCGGTACGGCCTGACGTAGAGGTCTTCCGTTACCACTCGCCACAGGAGGCTTTACTTTTCCGCATGTCACTGGAGGCTTTACTTTTCTGCATGCCACTGGAGGCTTTACTTTTTCGCACGCCACTAAAGGCTTTACTTTCTACACTACCAATGGAGGCACCGCCAACAGGGGCACCGCCGACGGAGGTTCTATTTTCTGCATTACCAATGGAGGCACCGCCAACAGGGGCACCGCCAACGGAGGTTCTATTTTCCGCACGCCAATGGAGGCACCGCCAATAGGGGCACCGCCGACAGAGGCTCTACTTTTTTTGCACTTTCCGAAATAAGCCAGGAGTTTCCTTGAAGATTCGAAGACTCGAAAGAAGATATACTTCCCAACCAAAATTAGTGTTTACTAGTCTTTGGACAAATCCCCTCGAACTTGTTCTACGAGAATTCGCCCAAAGAGGGGCAAGCTGTAAACACCTAATTTTGGTCCGCGCGTAGCACGTTCAAAATGTCATATGTGACGCGTAAAAAAAAGGAAATATTTAAATATGGAAGGTCGCGAAGTTTCTAAATATAGGACTGGCTTAAAATAGGATAGTGTATATGCATTATTTATTGTAAAATATTTAGAAAATATATTATGTGTATTTATGGTGAAATACATAAATATATATGTATATTTTCGGAATATTAAATGCATATATTTTTCAGATTTTATTTTCCTAGTTTAGGGGTCCTAGTTTAGCTATAAATAGGGTCCTTTTACATGTAAAAAAGACACAACATCAATAATATTACATAAGATTTAGGAACCCGTGCATATTTGTCCTCTAGTGATTTTTTTTCGTGCAACACTCATCTCGTCGCCCTAGGTCTGCCGGTGGCCGGACCACCACCGGATCACCTCTCGGCGCTGCCATCTCCCGTTCGCCTGCCCTGCTGGCCAGACCACCACCATCGCCCGGCCGTCGACCGTTCTCTCTCTCTCTCTCCTCTAGCAGTTTCAGCCGTCTCTGCCAACCAGCCATCCTCCCCGCCGGTACCGGACCTCCGGCTTCGCACGGCCTCGGTCTGCCCTGCTCCTCCGCCCTTCGCATCCACCTCTGAATGCCACCGCAGCGACCACCATTCCCGGGCACGATTAGATCGATCGCCCTTCCCATCGCTGCTGATCCTGACCGCCCTTCCCGCCGCACTCGATCCCGGTAAACACGCTTTCTCCAGCCCGTCCACCGCGCTCTGCCTTGCCGTCGTGCTGTCTCCGATCCTACCGCGCCCGCCGCCGCTGTGACCTTCTGCTGCCGGCACCGGTGGTCTTCCCAGGCAGTCCCGCTGCTGCAAGGTGAGTTTTTTTTTTATCTATTTAATTAATTACTTTATTATTATTCTATTATTAAATAATAATAATAATAATTGTATTATGTTCAATTAAGAAATTTAAGTGTAGTTGATTTAATTTTAGTGGGTAGAATGTTTAATTGCTTATGCATGAATGTATATTGAATGTATGTTAGGTTGTGTTTGGATTTAAGCATGTTTGATAATTTTGTTTTTTTTAGATTTCATCTTAATTAGGAGTTATAGTTTATAATTAGTTTAATAGACTTAAGTTGTTATTAGATAATATTTTTGCATATGATAAAAATTCATTTAAATTTTGAAATAGTTAGATTAATCTGATGTGACGTACATTTGAATTAAGTTGGCAATTAATTTAATTGAGTACCGAAAGGGCGTAGTTAAAAATTATATTTTTAATTCGTAATAGAACCCCCGAACTCGAATTTCTAATCGTAGACCGGTTTCATACCTAGGTGTTTAATTCGTTATTCGCTTAAGTAATTTAGGATTCTAGTTAGCCTAATAATTAACTAGTGGCGACTCTTTTCAAAATTGCACGTTTTCAAAACCTAATTCGCCATAGGTTAGATTTTAGGTCAGACAGTATCAGAGCTTGTGTTAAGGAGTTCTTGAAATTTTGACAAACTGATGTTCTTGAAACTTTTATAAAAACCGAAATTTTTATGATGAACACCATGAGTAATCCGAAATTTTTAAAAACTTAAAATTTTCGGAATTTACATTTTTTTTATAGATCAAAACCGAAAATTCTTGTTTAAATTTAAGTTTGATGTTCATGATCTTCAAGAACACGATGAGTTTTATCAAGAACACCTTTTGGATTCATGATCATAGTAGTGTTTGATCTTAAAATTTGACAATTTTTCCAATTTTTGGTGTTATGGCCGAAACCCTATGTGAATTATTAGGTAAAAAATTTAATTTCTTAGGGTGCAAGTAGGTAAATTTCGGCCGGCCCTAGCATGTGGATATACTTGTTACCATATTTTAATTTTATTAAAAGGAGATAATATATCTATAAATTTGAAAGATAAAGAAAGATTCACATTATATGGTAAAATATATAAACTATCAATATATTTAACAAAAAGATAGGGATAAAGATATATTGATAGGATTTGGTTACTTAAAAAGATTAAGAAGATATATTGTCTATATATTTTATCCCTAAATATATATTTGACAATAATTATATATATATATATATATATATATATATATATATATATATATATATATTTATATTGTTAATTGATTTACATCTTAAAGATAGAATCTTGACAATATTTATATATATTAATAATATATAATTGCCGAATTTTATATATATATTAGCAATATTGGTAATTATTTTACATAATTAATGTTTCTTGTGGGCTAAGTTAAGTTTTTAGTGGACTTTAAAACTCTATTTAGCCCAAAAGAAATGTTTCGGCCGAACCTAATGGGTTTATCGGGCCGGTCCAATTTGCAAAATCGGAACGGGTTAAACCAATCCGGATTTTTCTTAATCGGGTCGACCTAGTCGGGTCGGGTCGGACCAAAGTAACTAAGTGAATCTAAACCGAACCGGTTTCGAGTGATGAACCGAACCGCAATCTTATTTTGTTGAACCGTTTCGGACCAAACCGGATTTTTAAAATCGGACTGAATCAGACCGGATTTTAAATTGGACCGAACAAAATTTTAAAATTTTTCGGAAATTTTAAATGTTCAATAAAATAGGATGTCAAATTTTAACTCCAAAATTTTTTCGAACTTTAAAAGTTAACCTAAACAGTGCTCTAAGAGTTTATGTTTTAACACGTTTTCGGATAAAACCCTAATACCTTGTTACGATTATGGGGATGGATCTCGGATATGCATGTTTTTTGGACTGGATTAAACTAGTGGGCCGAATTGCAATTGTATACTTTCTGCAGCATATATTAGAACTGTCGTCTTGACTTAGTCAAGCTAGCTGGATAATAAATTGCGAGCATTGAGCTCTGGGATTTAAATATATGGTATGCGCAATAGGATAGACATGCTATGCTGATTGAAATTGCCTAAAATCCATGTCTAGAAATTTCGCATGATTGATTGTAAGCATGAATTGCAAGTAAGCCCCTAATATTTTCAAAACGTTTTTAAAACTAAAAATACCAGTCGCCAATTATGCATGATGTATGCAGAAGTTGCATGTTTTGACACGTATGCTAGAATGTTCATGAATGAAAGCATGCGGTAATTTACTTTAAGTAGAATTATGTATGCTAAGGAACATTAGACGCATGACGCGTAAGCATGTTGTTTTGGTTTGTTCGATGTTTATGGCGTGATATAGTATTATGCATGCGTAAATTATCGGATAATTTTTACAAAATAAAAAAGGGCCATGGGAAAGCCAAGATCGGGTATGCTTATTTAAAAATTCCCGTTCCGGTAATTTGCAAAATAATAACCGTTTTCAAAAGACTGGTCTATTGGATTGAAGACGACAATGGTGTGAACTCTTTCACAACACCCCCTTCCCTGGATGGTATGGATTACGAAGCATGGAGTGAGATGGTAACAGAACGTCGTATAGCATGTGATACACACGGCTGTATCATGACTATAAGAGAGAAAATGTTGGTACCGCCAGACCACAACCTAGTTCCCAGAATAGGCAACATAGGCTTGGGAGATAAGAAAGCTTGCAAGGTGATATTGGCATCCTTGGATAAAGAGGTTGCAGAGGACTTCACGCTCAATTATTCTACTGTTCAGCTTTGGGCTGCCCTTAAACTCCGTTTTGGTAGTTGGAAGGCAGCTGAAGCAAGAAAAGTAATAATAGAGTATGGTGACCTACTTTCAAACAACACCAGAGTAAAACTTGTGTGTAACCGAAGGATCGAAAGATCCAATTGGAGAAAGATAATCAATATCGCAGAGGGATATCCGATATGATGGTTTGCTGACGATAATGGACTAGGATACTTAAGTGATTCAGTTAAGTACTCCATGTTCCTATTCAAGGAAAGCAACCAAAAGAGACTGAAAAGTTCCCCTGTGCGCCACCGCAATAGGACTAAGGAAATTGCAGAGGAAATGGGATTGAAGTGGTCCTCAAACGAGATCCATAGTATGACAAATACTACTGATGAAGTACTGTAAAAGGTACACCTCGTTTACCACATATATGAAACCGTTAAACGTTTTATATCTCTAAGTCTACTGATATAATTCACTTGTGAATTTCTTTCAGGGACGTTGGTGAAGATGGCTGGAGTTTTCCTTTTCGACTTTACTTTTCCTTTACCTCTAAAAGCTTTGATCTCAGTGCAGTATAAATGTCTACAAGTTCCCTTATTATCAATAAATGTTTATGTTTAGTAAATGATTATTCAGAATTATTGAATAAAGTAGTAACCATTCAGTTCATGATTTGGCCTACTTATCAAAATTAATCGACCCGATTAAACGGGACTGATCCGAAACAAATAACTAATCTGTGAATCCTCCAGTAAAACGGTTGGATCAAATAAAACATTCACTCACCTAATCAAACATCCATCGATTGCATAATTTCAAAAGCAAACCGACCGTTAATTTCATCATCATTTGCTATTGAGTACTCCATTAAATTATAAATTCCTCGGTTAATGTGCATGAAAAACCGATTTGATATTAAATTTTGAAAATGAAATGATTCAAAACCACGAGATAAAACTGGTTTTCTGCGCCGTACGCGCGTGTACCTCAAAAGACGAAACACATCGTTTTAAAGTACAAATTTAATAATGAAGTATTTTAAAGTATGAATGCTAATTTTCGTTTATGATTCCTTGGAAATAACCCATTGATGACTACCATGGTTAGAAGTACGTTTTAATGCTACTGCGATCGAGTAGTACATCAACTATAGCATTAAGCAGAAGCTCAAATGCATAGTCCATGAGGTGGATAAGTCTCTAGATGAGTTGATAAACGAAAGGAAGTAGTCGGTAAAATGACACTCCCACTATAGGCCTTTAACGAAAAGTTTGGCTAAGCAATCATTTTATTAAGGGTAAGTCGTTCTCCCTGCAAATTCCACCAGCGGGGAAGTCATCTCTTGAAGATCTTCCTTCTTGTATCCCATCGCGGCGATAACCTCGAAGGTGATTACGTCGGTAGAGCTTCCTCCGTCGACAAGTATTCTTTTAACCTCGAAATCATTTATCCGAGTTGTGATCACCAGAGCATCTTCATTGAGCTGTGTCGTTTTGGTTAAGTCATCTCTGGAGAAGGTGACTGCCATTGGCTCTAGCTCCCTTGGTCTCTTGTGAGTACTCGAAGAGGAAACGTCTTGGCTTGCGTAAGCGTTTCGAGCGATGCTCGACTCTCCCCAAGTCGCAAATCCTCCCGACAAAACATTGATGTCATTGTCAAGAGGGGTTCTCCATCTTTGACCTTCATGGGCCGTACGACGGTGATGTCGTTGAAATTCTCTTTTTATAAGTTCTAACTCTCTCCTTGCGAGGAGGCAATCTTTTGTGTTGTGCCCCTCTTCTTGGTGACTTTCACGGTAGGAGAGGGGACGGCGAGTTCCTTCCTTTATTAGAAGTACTTCCATCATCTGTTGAGTTTGTCGATATTCTCTTGAGGAAACACCTCGGATGGACGAACTCTCACCTCGATATCGGGGGGGGGGGGGGGGGGTCTCTTGTTGGGTTTAGCGATTCGCCCGGAATTTTTCTACTCCGATGTGGCGGGTCACTCTATGAATTAGATATTCCCATATCACAACGGGTTCTGTATATTGAGTGATGGCTAGAGATTGGAATCAGGGTTCCAATCCTCTGGAAAAATGTGTGGATGGCTTCTTCCTCTGCAATTTCACCTCCACCGTAGGCTCCCTGGAAACGCCTGAAGTAATTTTCCAGGGTTTATGTCGATCCTTGAGAGAAATCCTCCGGCCTCCCTGTCTGGTTTCGTCTCGAGTTGCTCATTGGTGGTGCCATGACTTTTTTTATCACCGTTCCCACACACGGTGCCAAATTTTGGGATCAATGATGTGGCCTAAAACTTCTGGTAATGGACTTCAAGGTCTCGCTGCTAGCTAACATCTTTAGGTGTCTTTCTCGACCTCGAGTGGCACTTAGTTTCCTTTAGGGTGCTTTGGTAGGCGAGGACCTGAAAAGGGGTGGGTTTACCCCTGATTCCAATCCGAAGCTTAAGTCACTAATGGAATTTGAGAGAATACTATAAAAGTATGTGAATGTAGATTATTAAAATAATGAAAGTGTTCCCCTATTTATTTATAGGGGAAATGTACCGACATTATTTGTGGCGGCAGCTTGCTTGTGAATGGCTGCTCAATAGCGGTGGTTTGTTTGATTGGCTGCTCAATGGCAGTAGCTGCCTTTCTTTGATTGGCTGGAGGGAGGCGGTAAAATGTCAGTAGGTGACAAGTAGGTTGCCACCTCACCATTCCTTAGGAGGAATGTTTCATTGTGGCGGATGAAGTAGGTGACAAGTACGTCGCCAGCTGGTGCCCCTTTCTTAGTAGGAAAGGTTTCTTCTTAGTGGCGGCAAGCAGGTTACCAGCTGGTGTCTCTTTCTTAAGAAGAAATGTTTCTTCTTCTTGCCTGGCCGACTTGTTCCTTAAGAGGGAGAGTTCTTAAGTGAGATACAGGTCGTCACTTGTTCAGAAGCCACGATACTTGTCGACTTCCTCTTAAGTTGGTGTCAACTATTTGTCTTTGTATTCCTAATCCAAATATGACTAGTCGTTGACTTAACTTTTGAGGGTGCCGAATTCAATGTTGTCGACCCTTGTAAGGTTATCTCGAATCATATCTAACACATATGATTCCTGGGAATCCAGAAACTTGCAGCATTGCTCCAGCTCAGCTTTCAGCAGCCAATTCGTTCCTTTTTTATGAGAAGCTCCAGCTGAATTAAAAGAAAATCAACAATTTATGAGGGAATGTACTTATTTTAGATCTCAATGAAGAAACCTATCAACAAAAAAAAAAATATATCATCTTTAGTAAAGAATGTTTTTTCTTTTCCATTTTCGGGTATTTTTGGTGAAAGATTCAATCGAGAGATCTATGACCGAAGCAGCAATTGTGGATTAAAAACTAGAAGGCTCTATCTATTTCAATATATATCTATACATTCTGATCATTCTACATGACGAAACCAATGAGAATGTATGTTAGCTGAAGACTTAAACAAACACTTTTAAGACGTGCAAACAACAACCTAAAATGCTAAAATATAGAAGAAATTGTTCATATACCTTGCTACTTACAATACTAAGTACGGTTTGAATAAGTTACATCAGAAGTAGTTGTTAAAAGGTGTAGACATCCTATAACAAAAGTGTAAATATAAACACGTAGTTCAATAATAGTTTTTCTCACAGGCATTTTGACAAACACGAAGCATATGTTTTCAATCAGACTGGGACAGCAGACTGAATAATGTGTTCTATAGTTTGTTGACGAACGCGAAACATTTTATATCTATACGATCTGGTAGTTTTTCACAAGAATATTACAGTATTAGATTAGATTGAACATTATAGCCAAAGAATAGTTAGATGGAATGTTTTTTTTTTTTGGCAGCAATTTGGAGTTAATTGGAGTTTGATGTACTTATTTACCATTGACGAGCACACGGAGTGGAGCGTGGGAGGGCGGCGTAGGTTTAGTACGGGCAGACAGAGTGATGGGTTGTAACCGGCAAGTATGTTGACAAACCGGGTTGGTTGTGGTCAGGTGATGGTTGTGGTTGACGGGCGGTTGTGGCTGGGATTTTGGGAAGAATGGTGAGAACAGAGCAAACGTCAATTAGTCTGAATTAGAAAATGGTTAGCCTTGCAACAGGTGGCCCTGGAGTACAGTTTATTTGGTACCGGGTCGGTTTGTTGAAAATTAAATTGATCTGACAATTTTCTCAGTAAGAGGGAGGATTGATGTCCTTTGAGTGGTGGGATGGTGTTTTTTAGGCGGAAAACCATCTCACTTTTTAATATTGGTAAAGGGATAATATAAATTTTCATCCAAGGAAAATCTTGATAATAGTGATAACTGATGAAAGTGATGAGGTTTAACATTAGTATATAGTATGTATGAACCCCGTGATAGTCTGTCTTAGCGTGCAGTGAAGAGTTTTTGCGGTTACGGAAGTTCCATCACGCGATTTCGACTCCAATCTTCCATGATCCATCACACACATTGTGCCGTCCATCTCTCCAAACTGGTGAAGGCCAAGGTTGGTAAAATCCCACCGTGACGTCCAACAACACCTCTGTATATAATATATATATGATCTTCGTCTTCTCTTTCCCTTTTGAAATCTTCAATCCAACTGGTCTTGTCTTGATAGCAACTGAAACTCAAGAGATCAAGGAAACTTAGCTAATAGAGAATGGCAGCAGTGGTTGCCTACTCATTGTCTCCAATTCTCAGTCACTCATGGCGGCAGCACTTCTCCGACAAACAGAAGAAGGCAACTGATGAATGGCGAACCCGAGCAAGAATCTCGTCCCCTACACCACATAATAAATCTAAAGGAGGAGTCACGATGAGTTGGATGGACAAAGGAAAGAAATTATCGAATTATTCCCGGGTTTTCACAACTAATGACCCTCTTTATGAATCTAATGAAGTGGGTTATTAATTTCTCATAATCTATGCATAGCGCGTTGCTTGTGTGACAAGGAATCATGAGGATTGAATATATGACCAGGTTTCATTTGTGTCTGTCTTTGCAGGCTTTGTTTGATCGGTACCTCGACAACACGACTAGGGTTCTCAATGCGCTGTTTCCCGATGAAGAAAAACAACAAATTGCAGAGGTTTCTTGTCTTTTTGGTCTTTTGTCCAAAAATTTGTTATGTTTTGTAAATGCCACAATGTAAGGTAGGTGAAACATGCATTCAGATAGAGTATCGAGTCGAGTTCAAGGGTTAAATAAATTATGCGGTCTAACATTACGTCATTTGTTTGACAAAGTGTGAGTGTTATCCTAACCTACATAGGTACCGAATAGTGGGTAACAAAAACTTATATTTGGTTTGTCAGAATTGTTGGAGAGTGAAGATGATACCAGTGCAGGTGGTGTTCTTGAAACCCCGACCAGTGATCCAGATGAGGGTTGGGTGCAAATCCGGTGGCCAAGGATACCCACTGCAGGTTCCTGAGGATGTGACAAAGATTCTGGAGATTGACATGGTAAGTCGATCTTTGCTAGCTACTTAATCAAAAACAAAACCAAACCTTGTAAAAATTAAAGTGGATCTGATGTTGCAGACAAAATTCGAACTGGAAGGCCTTAATTTTAAGCTAAACGACTTGAAATTCAACTGTGGGGGCGTCATCTATCCCGATAGAAAGCAACCGCAGCATTGGCTCAGAAGCCGACTTGAAATGAAGATAAGTTACAGCCGCCACCCAGCGTTACCATTATTCCCTGAAAAGATCATAACAAACATCTTTGAAAAGGTAACGAAATATATAATGAATGATCTTAATTATTATTAGTACTAATAATGTTGTAACTGATTGTTTTTATTGACGAAGCATTTGGTGCCCTACATGAACAAAAATTTGCTCAAGGATTACGACAAGTATCAAGCCGAGCAGCAGCACAGCAGCCGTTTGGACTGAATATTGGTTTCTTTCCACCCTACATTTAATTCCCAAATTCACATTGCTCGCCCGATTATTGGATTTCATTTATATATTCAACATTGAATGCAAATGGGAGGAGGAAAGTGAAAAGATATAAACTGCACCTATTCGTCTTATTTGGTTTTCTGTCTTAATTAGCTAGGAGGTTAAGAAGACTGCTTCTTGTTCACCCACACAGATGAAAAGTAGATGAATGTTAGCAGTCGATAATATAAATCTATCTATACGAATGCATGAGTGCTGCTATTTGGGTTACAACTCAAACCATTTTTTTTTTTTGGGTGAAAGACTTAAAGACCCCTTGACGCTCACGCTATATAATAATATAAATAAATATAATGATTAGTTAGCTGCTAGCAATGGCCATTGACGTGTTCTTCATGGAGGATCTCTCCACGTGGAGAGTGAGGAATGAGCATTGACATATTTCATTAGATCAGCAACCAAAAGTTCAATATTGTCGCCTTCTTCCATCTATAATATAATCCCACTCTTTTTTTATTCATCATATTCATTTATTAAACCAAGTCTTGATGACTCCCTCCCTATACTCTAATCTCTACGGCTGCGTAATCATATCATAATAATAACTACGTTTATTTCTCGCGCATCGCGCGGGGTGACTTACCAAATATTTATAATTCACAAACTAATATTCAATGAAATTTATACTAACTATTTGTGATATGTTGAAACACTATTTTTAAATAAAATATCAGTCTAAAAGTTGTAAAATTAAACAAAAGACTGAAAATTTTGAATCATAAAATACCATTGCGTAAATTCACAAATAAATTTTAGATGCACGTACCACATGCTACCTTTGGTCGTCGGATCCGTGTCAAGCGTATGTTCTTCAACAGATATGGATTCGATGACCACCGACGATATCTCGCCGAAGATAGAGATGGTTCTGCCACTGAGAGTGTCAGCTGCCCGAACCACCTGGTATCTTCGTTCGCCGGTTTCGCGTCAAACGTCTGTTAAAAATCAGCGAAATTTTAATTTCGATTAATTACATACATTGAATCTTGAACGGTCTGAAATTTTAATTGCGATTAATTGCATACATTGAATCTTGAACAGTTCGAAATCAGGAAAATTTTAATTGCAATTAATTGCATACATTGAATATTGAACGGTCCGAAATTTTAATTGCGAGTAATAGTATACATTGAATCTTGAACGGTTCGAAATCAATGAAATTTTAATTGCGATTACTTGCAACTTAAAAACCCTCAGCTCCTTAGTGCAATCAATGTTATGGAGTTAATGACTACAAAACCCTTAGCTCAATTGTCATAAATGTATCGATTAATGTAAAAAATAAAATTATCAGCTCCACATTTACTCTGTTATTATATTTCCTTCAAAATTTATAATATATATAGATAATATACTAAAATTGTACAAAAATTTAGCTTAAAACCAAATTAATTGTAACAAACAGTCACGTACTACTAAACTTGTCTCGGATTTATCCACACTTTTATAAATTCTATTAGTTTAGCTGTTAATGTTGATGTGTCACGGTTAGCTGAGTATGACGTCATGGGCCCTAAACGGCACCTCAAATCATCATATACAATGATCCTTAGTATTATTAGTAATTAGTAATATACAAGATATGATCCATGATAAATAAAGTTGATTGAGGCATCCTTAAAGTTGAAGACTAAAGTACTTGTAAGTTTTAATAGCTTAAGCAACGAATGTTAAATAATGAACAAACCAAAATCAAGAACTTAACAGCTAATGCATGGTGGCAATCACCCACTCACCAATCAATCGTCTTTTCAGGGGCATGGACACACTCGTTCTCCATTTGAAGGCCTTCGATGTAGGAGTCGTTCACTGCCTAAAGAAGATCGGATCTGAAGTAGAAATTGAGAATTTCTTGAGCTACGACTGGAACTCTGATCGATTAAGAAGGCGGTAGAATCTGTTCAGATTGTAACAGTGGAAAGATGACTAACGGAAACGCCAGTCAGTTTCGTGGTAAAAGATCCGATTGGAGAAGCAGAAGTTCAGAAACATAAATGGCGATTAGTAACGCTGAGCGACCATCAGAAACAACGAAACAGAACAGACGCGCGCAACAAAGTAGAAAATATATTGAAGTTTGGGCTTTGTTTGGTTTATTCTGTTTGTTGCAATCATGACTTGTTATTTAGGGTCTTTGAATTCCTTTTTTGGCCCAGTCCGTGTGTGGACTTATTTGAGACATTTTTCTTTCTTGTGGGTAAGTTTCCTTCATATGTAAAAGTGTGAGGTAAAACTGAGCCTTCTCTGAACGGTCGGTTTCCTTTAGGGTTAAAAGGTGATCGGGGTCCAATTGAAGGAACACTCTGAAATGACCCGCAATTGCTTCTTGTCTTTCCCTCTTCTCTGAAACGACGATTTTAGGGTTTTGTCTAGGGTTAGCAAATTCCACATGGTATCAGAGCTTCAAGCTCTGCTTGATACGCGATCCGACTGCGTGATTCTGTTACTCTTGGTGCGCTGATTGTTTCATCATTCATCTGAGATGTTCGTCTCCCTATCTCGTCTCAGATGTCTCTGAGTGTTTAGCGATCTTTCGATTTTTTTGGAGTTCCTGATTACGGAAATCCCATTCCCTGTCGATTGAAGATCTTTTGTTCCTGATTCTTGCAACCATCTTACCACCATGATGGAAGAGACGAAGCGGACAGAAGGCGAGAAATCTCAAGTTTTCGCAACTGATTCGACGCCTCTTGCTGATGTCTCCTCAGAGGTTCATCCCTTTCATCCTCTCTATCTTCATAGCTCAGATAATCCTGGACAAAGCCTGTTATCGCTAAAATTGAGTGGTCAAGAAAATTATCGTAAATGGAGCCGCGGTATGCAGATTATCCTTCTTGGAAATAATAAGATTAGTTTCATCACTGGTTCCTGTGTTCGTAGCTCGTTTGATAAGAAACTGCATTTTCTTTGGGATCGTTGTGACGCGGTAGTTCGTGGATGGATCATTAATACTGTAACTGATGATATTTCTGATAGCGTCCTTTATTTGGAAAATGCGTTTCTGGTTTGGAAGGAACTGAAGGAGAGATTTGATAAAACCAATGGCTCCAGGATTTATCAGCTTCACCGTGATGTTGTTACTTGTAGGCAGGGATCTGATTCAATCTCTGCCTTCTTTACCAAGCTTAAGAATCTTTGGATTGAGTATGATGGTGCTTGTGCCCTTCCTCATATTGTTGATGATTCTTTCAAGCCATATATCGATCACAAGGAAAATGAACGCTTATTTCAGTTTCTGATGGGGCTCAACGACAACTTTGCCAATGTTCGAAGCAATCTCTTGCTATGAACCCCCTTACCCACGTTGAACCAAGCATATGGCATTTTGCTTCAAGAAGAAAGCCAGAGAGACATCTCTGCTGGTCTTTCTGCCTCTGATGGGGCTTCCCTTAATGCAAAGATGTCTCTCCCAAGTGAAGTCAAACTGAAGAGGCCTCCCAATAGCAATATGGAATGCGATTTTTGCAAAAAGAAGGGACATACCATTTATCGTTGCTATGCTAAAGGCTGCGATTTCTGTAAAAGAAAAGGACATTGTAGGGAAAATTGCTTCAAGCTCAAGGAATTGGTCAAGCCCACAGCTGTTATGGCTAAAGCTCAATCAACTCTTGCTGGAAGTTCTGATTCTGATCTTGATGGTGCTTTGGTCTCTGGAGTCTCCAACACATCATGTTCCCAAGGAAGCGTGACCATCACAAATGAGATGTTTGATAGGCTCCTTCAAAAGGCAGGAGGTAATGGCAACATCATCAATGCTGCCACTGCAACCACTTTGCTGGAGAATGACACTCAAGGTGCTGGTATGGTGACTTCTTCCCTTGTAGATAATAAAACTGATTGTTGGATTTTGGACACAGGGGCTAGCAACCATATGACTAAGAATCTGTCTTGGTTAACCAATTATAGAACTTTAGCTAACCTTAAAGTTCAGTTGCCCAATGGTTTTTTTTCTGAGGCTGTTGGTATTGGAGATTACTATTTTTCTAAAACCCAAAAGTTGAGAAATATTTTATATCTTCCTGATTTCACTTACAATTTAATCTCAGTTTCTCAACTTACAAAGGACCTGAATTGCTCTGCCACTTTTTTGAAAAACTCTGCTGTTCTGCAGGACCTCTCAAGTGGGAGGGTTTGGGCAAATGGTAAGCTTGATTCAGGTCTATATCTTCTCTCTACCAACAACAATGATGAGAACTCTGTTGCTTTGAATTCTGTTAGTGATAATAAAACAGCTTTACTTTGGCATAGGCGTTTTGGCCACGCTTCTGATCAATCTTTGAAACATTTGGAGTCTCTGAAATGTTTTAGGAATAAAACTCCTGCTATTGATGATTGTACTGTTTGTCCTTTGGCAAAGCTTACTCGCCCCTCTTTTCACAATTCTGATTCAAGAGCTGAATCCATTTTTGATCTTGTTCACAGTGACGTTTAGGGCCCTTACAAATCAGTCACACATGACAACAAAAAATATTTTCTAACCCTAGTTGATGACTTTTCCAGAGTTACCTGGGTTTTTTTTATGCAATTCAAGCATGAAGTGACTGACTTGATAAAGGCTTTTACTTTGATGGTTCAAACTCAATTCAACAAAACCATCAAAACTTTTAGAAGTGACAATGGTGGAGAATTCTTTAATGATGCTTTAACAGATTTTCTTAAAAATAAGGGAATCCTCCACCAAAGTTCTTGTTCTTATACTCCACAACAAAATGGGAGGGTGGAACGTAAACATAGACATCTCTTGGAAGTTGCCAGGGCTTTGAAATTGCAAGGTTTTATTCCTAACTGTTTTTGGGGAGAGTGTGTGTTGGCTGCCTGTTATTTAATCAATCATATGCCTACAAGGATTCTTCAATATAAATCTCCTTTTGAGGTCTTTTCTGGAAAAGCTCCTTCTATTAGCCACTTAAGGGTTTTTGGATGTTTAACCTTCGCAAAGAAATTGGCAGTGTCTGATAAGTTTGTTGCTAGGGCTATTCCTGCAGTTTTTATGGGTACTCTGAATCTAGAAAGGGTTACAAATTATATAGTTTGGAAAGTAAAAGTTTTTTCATCAGCAGGGATGTCAAATTCATTGAAAATGTGTTTCCTTTCTCTAGCAACAAACAGAACACTCTACCTTTCTTTTGCGAAGAAAATGCAACCAGCCCAGTTAATGATGATGTGGCTGTCCAAAACACATCTGAAACACAATTCCCTCTTGATACAACTGATTCCCATGATGATGAGGACATTGTCTCTGTCCCTGATATTGGTGATGATGCTGATCTTAGTATAGCAAATGATGATGCTTTTGATATCCCAGCATCTGATGCGACTCAGTCTGTTGCCCCTCAAACTGTTTGGAGGTCCACCAGGACCAAGAAGGCACCAATTCACCTGAATGATTATGTGGTATCTGTGAGCTCCACCAACTACCTATTTCAGACTATCTCTGTTATGATCATGTCTCTTCTGCATACAAATGTTATCTAACAGAATTTTCGAAGTTGGTAGAGCCCACTTCTTTTGCAGAAGCTCAGATGGATCCTGGATGGGTAGCTGCAATGCAGGAAGAGATTGCAGCTCTTGAGGCAAACAAAACTTGGGATTTGGTTTCTCTACCCCCTGGAAAGAAGGCTATTGGCTGTAAGTGGGTATTTAGAATTAAATATAACTCTGACGGCTCTCTTGATAGATGTAAAGCTAGACTTGTCGCTAAAGGTTTTAAACAAAGATATGGGATTGATTATTTTGAAACTTTTTCTCCAGTAGTGAAAATGAATACAGTTAGAGTTATTTTATCTCTGGCTTCTATTCAACATTGGCCCCTTTTTCAAATGGATGTTTCAAACGCTTTTTTACAATGAGACTTAGATGAGGAGGTTTATATGTCTCTTCCACAAGGATTTTGTAATCAGGGGGGGTATCCTCATAACACTGTTTGTAGATTACAAAAATCATTGTATGGTTTAAAACAAGCTTCTAGGCAATGGAATCTCAAATTAACTAAGTCTCTATGTAATGCTGGTTTCAAACAGTCTGCTCATGACTATTCCCTTTTTACTAAATCAAAGGGATCTGAAATTGTAATTTTGTTGGTTTATGTTGATGATTTAGTAATTACTGGTAATAGTTCTGAGCTCATATATGATTTGAAGCATGTTTTGCAATCCCATTTCAAAGTTAAAGACGTTGGTGACTTGCAGTATTTTCTGGGCATTGAAGTTATCAGGTCTAAAAAGGGTATAGTGTTGTGTCAAAGGAAATATGCACTTGAGATGATTGCCGAGGCTGGTTTGACTGGTTCTAAGCCAGCTAAAACCCCTATGGAAGTCAATCTCAAGTTGACTAGTAAGAAGTATGATGATCTCTTGTCTGTTAATCTTGATGATAAACTCCTAGATGATGTTTCTAAGTATAGAAGACTGATAGGAAAGTTATTGTATTTGACCCTTACTCGTCCTGATATTGCTTTCACTGTCCAGCATCTTTGCCAGTATTTGCAGGCACCCAAGCAGTCACACACTACAACAAATCAGAGAAACAGTGACATTTCATTGTGACAAATATTCAGTCATCACAGAAAATATTTGTATTTGTGACATGTGAAAAATTTTGTCACTCCTGGTCGTATTATTAGTGATGAATTTATTTTTGTCATTATTGCTATAATTTTCAGTCACAACCTCTTATTTCGTCACTAACATTCTTCATATTTGTCACTGAATAAAATACAATTGTGACAAATTTTATTTGTCACTAACATTATACATTTGTGACCATAGCATAATTGTCACTTATGTATTAACACATCAGTGACAATTGATTGTGACATTTTTACAATCATCACAAATGAAAATTGTATTTGTGACAATTGAAATGTCACTGATATACAATTTTTTTTTTAAATAAGGAAAATTTCAAAAAAAAGTAAATAATACAATATATGTTTTTGTTCATAAAGAAAATATATATACTAATTAATTCAGATTTATATAGTTCATATATATGAGACAGGGCTAATCTGTTTAAAAAGGACTTTCTAACGTAAAGGATATGATCCGAGAAATTTAGTATTTGTATAAAAATATATTTTTTGGTCACTTCTATAAAAAAAAAATATATTTGAAAGACAATAAATAATAAATAAACACATCTAATTTTAAAACCAAATACCAAAGGGGATTAAATAGAAAATAAGAAACGGAAAAATAATTAAACAAATAAGAGATTTCATAGTAATCATATATATACTATTCAAACCTTATTTAAATGTATATGTTTTAAGAAAGAATTCATAAAATATATATGCATAATGGTAATATATATGATAATAATATGTTATGCATATATATAATAATTTTTTTTGTCAAGAATTATCATCATAATTTGAATAAAGTTTACCCTTTTGAAATTTGAATCGTACGCTATCAACAAATTTTTTTACCGATATAATATATATAGGTAATGCAAGAAGCTACTCGAATTTTTTAAAAGAAAAAAAAAAATTGGAGGCAAACTGCAAGGGATAAAAGGGATAGAAGCCTAAACCATAACTTGGACTAATAATCTTAGTATTGACCGTGGGCTTGATTTTGTTAAAAATATCGGCCCATGTTAAAAGTTAAAAAACCCTAGTTATTAATATTTTATGGAGCAGATGTACACTCATGTGTGCGCAGCCATCTCCATGGCAGAGAGGTGGGGACTGAGAAATCCACCCGCCGACCGTCCTCCGCCCGGCAAATCGGCCTCCGCCCGGCAAGTCGGCCTCCGCATGACGATCTTCCTCGGCCCCGCAGCGCACTAGATCAAGTTTCAGACCGTAAACTCATCCAGATTCGCGTCCTCGTCCAGATCTGCGTTAATGTCCACACCGTCGGCTTCAGTGTCGTGTCCACGTATAACCCTCCATGGCTATCAAGGTCCAACCCCACTTTGTTCTCAAGGTACAACACCGCTTACCCCAATTTTTCGACATCCAATCAGTGCCAATTTGCAGTCAACTTCATCAATTGCTCTTAAGCTGATGGATTTCATGCATGCAGGTGTTTGGTCATGATTTCTTCCCCTTCTGATGTCAAGCTTTTACTCCGACTGAGCTTATAGCAATGGTGCTATTTTCTGTACTTTTAGTCATGATCAATTGATGGTGAGTTTTTTTTTTTTTTTTTTGTCTACAAAATTAACTTATTTGCATTTGTACGATATATGCAATAAAATGTTTGGTCTTCGTAAATGTTCAATGAAGAAGAATGATTAAATTGCAGTGATTTTGGTTGTAAAAACATGTGTAATGATTTGAATTTTGTTTCATGCTCCTTTGTAGGTCCTTCTTGCATTGACATGGATTCAAACAGAGTTTTACTTAGAAGAAGAGAAGACGCGCCCCTTCGGTTAATGTTCAAACTTTTTTGAAGACGGAGAGACTCCGTTAATTGTTTTATTAATATAAATATCATTTTTTTAATCTTCTCTTCTACGACTGTTTTTTTCATATGTAATTATGTAACTGTTCATACAGAGTATATAATAGATTTTATTTTTAAATTAATTAAGTTATGACTAGACAATAGAAATTCATAATAAATTCTAAAAGAAATATTTAAGTATAATTAAATATTTATTGTAAACGTAAAATAATGAAATAGTATTTATTATTATTGGTCTCAAATTAGTGAGGAATACAAATTGGTCACAAGAGTATTAGCGATGAAATATATTTCGTCACTGAAATTTATATTAGTGATGAACATTACAATTCATCACAAATGAATTTGCAACCAGTGACGAAACGTCATAGTGACGACTGATTCATTCATTACTAGAATTATATTAATTTATTAATTGTGATGAAATGGTCGTGACTAAAGTATTTCTATTAGTGACAATTAAAAGAAATCGTCACAATGATTTTTACTGACGGCAGTATTAGTGACGCTCAGTGACGACCAAAAAATTTGTCACTATTTATATCTGTGACGAATTTCTTATTTATTTGTGATGATTTTTTTGTCATTAAATCTCGGATTTGTTGTAGTGACATTATCTGGCTGCATTGCGTGTAATTAGGTATGTAAAGCTTAAGCCAGGGAAAGGTATTTTCCTATCTTCTAGCGGTTCTATTAATCTGTTTGCATATTGTGATTCTGATTGGGGATCTTGTTCAGAATCTAGGAAGTCTCATACTGGTTATTTTGTTATGATGGGAAGTTCTCCCATTTCTTGGAAGGTTAAAAAACATGATGTCGTGTCTCTTTCTTCAGCAGAAGGAGTATTAGACATACTATTTCTGAGATTGTTTGGTTGAGGGGTTTGCTTGATGAATTAGGGTTTTCACAAAGTTCTGCTTCCTTGTTGCATTGTGACAATAAAGCAGCTCTTCAAATTGTTTCAAACCCTATCTTTCATGAAAGAACCAAGCATATAGAGATAGATTGTCATTTTTCTCGTCAAATGATTCTTAAAGGTTTTGTGGAGACCTCGTATGTTAGAACAGGTGAACAAACTGCTGATTTATTCACGAAGCCTTTGCCAGTTAAGCAGCATTACTACCTGGTTGGGAAGCTGGGAATGTTGAACTTATTTCAAGGAGCACAAAGTTTGGATGGTCCACGAGTTTGAAGACTTCTCTGTCCAGATTGAGGGGGAGTATTGAAGTTTGGGCTTTGTTTGGTTTATTTTGTTTGTTGCAATCTGGACTTGTTATTTAGGGCCTTTGTATTTCCTTTTTTGGCCCAGTCCGTGTGTGGACTTATTTGAGACATTTGTCTTTCTTGTGGGTAAGTTTCCTTCATATGTAAAACTGTGAGGTAAAACTAAGCCTTCTCTGAAGGGTCGGTTTCCTTTAGTGTTAAAAGGTGATCGGGGTCCAATTGAAGGAACACTCTGAAATGACCCGCAATTGCTTCTTATCTTTCCCTCTTCTCTGAAACGGCGATTCTAGGGTTTTGTCTAGGGTTAGCAAATTCCACAAAATACGTGAGATACACCATCCAATCAGAAAGCTAATAGCTGAGTGGCACAAAATTAGCACCCTAATTAAAAGCCTAATTGTACTTAAATTATATAATATATATAGATTTTTATAGTTAACCCATTAATGTAATATTTAATTGCCTTCAATATTGTTCATCTTCTCTAGAAATCACTAATTAAAATCCAAAACCACAATAAACTTCCATGGCTGGTTATGCAAATATGTGAAATTTTATGTTGGATATATTGGTGGTGTGTCTCTGGTTGCTAATAATCATTTTTTTGTGACTCGTAAGTAATTCCATAGTTAGATTTTAGGGAAGCTTTCGAGTTAATGTTATGTTCGAAATTTTTTGTCGAAATGCACTTATATATAAACTACGTGTAAGACTATTGTGACTATTTTTCAAGCAATATTGTAAATGACATAACTTTGTCTCACTTTGATCTAAGTTAAACTTAATCTACATTGAACTATTTATATATATTATTTTATTAAAGAATTGTTAGTAGTTTATCTTAGTCACAAAATGTGTAATTAATAAGTAAGGATTTTGATTAAAAATAAATCACTATTATTTATTTAAACCATGATTGATACTTGAAAATTAAAATGATGTAGAGATCTTTGGTGACATTTACCATGTTTGCTTCACCAATTAATAAGGAATAGGAATTGCTATTCCCTAATATGTTTGTTTGGTTAGTTAACTAGGTGCTAACCCCGCGCTACGCGCAGGGCGACTTGCTAAACCGTAAATATTAATATGTATGGAAAATATTGAAATGTCTAATTTTCTTCTTGGCTTTCTTTCAGCTATCGGGATTCTATAGAATTAACCTTGAGCGAAATACCCTACATCGATATAACTTAAAAAAAGAAACATTAGCACTCTCTTTTGCTATACTCTCTTTCCTCTTGCTTCTATATATATAGATTAAAGTGATGAGTATAAAGATTGCATTTGTTGAAAATTATGAAAATCGTAATTCATCCATATTTTCTTCACACATTTCTTCTAATATATATATATATATATATATATATATATATATATATATGGAGAAGAGAAAACCAAGAGGTGGAGAGAAAAATTAGTATTTGAAATTGACTTTTAATTACTCTTAATTGCTTATGTGTTTAATATAAATAATAAAAATAGATTAATAAGAGAGATGAGGTGTCATGTTTTAATTGGTTAGTAATGCTGACGTGTCGATTTGTGATGAACTTACCGTGCTGACGTGGCGAAACTACACTCTCCCTACCTCTCTCCTCTTGCCTTATTATATATATAGATTAGTGTGGAATTAGGATTCCTAATTGCTAATTTTGATGGAATACCCATTCCTAGCCTAACCCATAGGATTACTTATTCCAAACTTTCTAAATCAAAAATAAATAAATAAAATCCTATTTTACCCTAATCTAATCTAATATAATCTAATTTAATTAGTATTGGTTAATTTAATTAGCCTAACCTCACGCATTTCTTTCTATTCACGCAGCCTTCTTGTTTTTTTTTTTTAACCACGCAGCCTTCTTCACACTGACGGCTGGTGTGTGGTGCCTATGACCCTGGTGAGCCCTGGTGCGTCCCGCGAAGTTTAGACTTGAAGTTTGTGTTATGTTATGTTGAGACATAGTAGTAATTTTTTTTTTTTTGGCCATGAGACATGGTAACAGTTGGAGTTTGCCTTATAATACGTTGAGAATTGGTAAATTTGGATTAAGATTTCTGTTACGTTATAAAGATTCCATTGATACAGAGCTAATTCCATAGATATGTTGTAGTTTGTGTATTATATATATATATTATAATGTATTATACCATATAAGTAAATCTGATTAAAAGTGATCAATTTTAATTAAACATGGTATTTTAATTTACAATTCACTATTATATTAGTTATAGATTATTTTACAATATCTAATAAAAGTTTTTTTTTTAAATAATAGTTTTTGTAAAAAAAAATATTCATTTAAGAAAAAAAAATCAATTTTCGTTTAATAATATATGATTTGTCATTTTCCTGTTTAATAATATTAATTTAATTAATAAAGTAGCAAAAGGGTATATCTGTCAATTATGACTTATTCTATTCCTTTACTATAACATTTTATCAACCAAACACTGGATTTTGAATCCTCATTCCATATTTCTCATATCAACCAAACAACATCATAATAATATTACATATTCCTTATTCTCTATTCCTATTCCTTATTCCTATTCCGCGAACCAAACATACTAGAGTCTATTTCATACTCAAATAACGGTGATGCATCATCACTTAACAGCCAAACTAACTCAATTTGAAAAATTGGCCAAATCTGATTAAGTTTAATAGTATGTGAATGTTTTTACAATTAATTTTAGTTTTGGCTAAATCTGGTATAAATTTCAAAATACGTGTTTTTTAGGTAAATTTAACCTGAAAGTAATAAAATAATAAAAATTAAAGTTTTTTTTTGATATATTTATATTGCTTCCGCAATTTCGGACCGGGAGCGATAAGGTTAAAGCCCTCCCAAGGTGGTGTCTCCGGCGGGTTTCGATCACAAATGGCATCACAAAAATTATGGGTTTGATAGGAATTTGGTTAAAGCCCTCCCATGATTGATATAATAAAAATTAAAGTTTGATAGGAATTTGGTTATTAATCCAAGGAAATGAATTTATTTGTAAAAAAAAAAAATATTGACAATTGCTAGCTATTATAAAGTTCTAAGAATTTTTTTAATGTAGTAAATTTTTCTTTGAAATTGAGAGAGGATTCCTAGCTTTAAAATTATATTTATAAAGAATTTTCCTTAAAATTTAATAAAACTCCTTGAAATCTTTATAAATTTTAATTAATTTTTTGGTTCATAAATTCTCCTCGACGATTTGCTAAGTTTCTTATATAGTATCTATCTATGTTTTTGCTCTGTGAGCTTTTTAAAGTCCCCACAGAAAAAAAAAAAAAAAAATTGAAATCGTAATCGTAATCGTGTCTCCTTTCCTAGGGGTTTGACAAAATTGAATAAATAAAATCACTAGGGGTTTGACAAATAATTTATGTCTATAGCCATATAATGCCTACCCTTCACGTTGATGGACATACGCGTGATCCGGGCTCAGTTTTAATTATTCGGACCTCGCACGCGTACGGGACTCGCCGCAAAAAGCCCAATTTCAAGCTAACCGGGGAAAACCGGGCAAGTTCGAACTTGCCCGGCATCCCCGGGGGGCTTACCCGGAAAATTCCGGGTAAGCCCCAGCTTACCCGGAAATTCCGGGTAAGCCCCAGCTTACCCGGAATCCCGGGTAAGCTAAGCTTACCCGGAATTCCGGGTAAGCTTGGCTTACCCGGAATTTCCGGGTAAGCCTAAGCTTACCCGGAATTCCGGGTAGGCCTAGGCTTACCCGGAATTCCGGGTAAGTTCCACACCCGGGGGGTGTCGCGCACACCCCCCATTTTACCTCGGACGTATACGGAGACCCGATTTTTATATTAACTCCTATGTGTCCGAGACCTTTGTTTCAGAGGCGCGCGCGTCCCGTCCATGACAGCCACCTGAGACGCACGTCAGAACCCTTTTTGCCGAAGCTTACCCTTACATCCCGGTTCACATTTCCCCATTGAACCGGGTCAAAACCGGTTTACGGTCCAAGGTTGCCTATAAATAGCCACCTTGGGGGTGAACATTTTCAAGTCAATTCAATTCATTCCAAAATCACTTTGGGCAAGCTCGGGAAAAAGATCTGACTTCTCTCTAAAAACCCTCTCTTTCTCTCTCTAGAAAACTACTGATGTTGAGCGTCGGAGTGAGCACGCCAAGCACCCCCCCCCCCCCCCCTCTCCACGGGGACTGCTTGGTAACGCTCCTTTGCAGGTGCCGACGGACGTCCCGCTAGAGACCCAGAGAGACTTGCCCTCACTTGGAAGACAAAGCTAAAGCCCGCGCGCGACACTAGAAGGCGGATTTAGCTCATACCTAACCAGAAGACCTCGACAAGTTATCCGGCGGACAGCCCGCAATAACTTGGTCGAAACACTTGGCGCCGTCTGCGGATCACCCACAGAACCAACAGCATGGCAAGCAACGAGCAGCCACCGCCGACTAAGACAAAGAGAAGAGGACCAGGACGTCCAAGGAAAACTCCGGCTCCGGAGTCAAGCATGAGACCTCCTCCGCAGAGAGCTCCCCCGCAAAGCCAAGGCGAGGCCTCAGTCGCCTCGTCTATGCCGACTAGAAGCGTACACTCTCGGAGTAACGCGCAAGGGGGCACACAGCAAACCAACGCTCCTCCAGGTTTCGCCCACCAAACCTTCAATACGCAGGAGCAACCATACGGAATGCCAAACGCGGGAGCATACAACCAAGCACCAGGGGCACAGACTGCACCCACAGTCACCCCGGAAATGATGGCAGCACTCGAACAGCTGCTTCATCTAAGAGAAGCCCTGCGCAACCAAGGATACGGGGCGCCACCGCCCCCTCCCGCGCAACAAGCAAATATGCCCCCGCCACCAAGGCAAGCGCCTCCAATGAATGCACCTCAACAAAGAGGCCCTACAATCTCAAAAACCCCGACTTTCCACGGGAATGCACAGCAGAGCAGGCAGTTCCCCCAGCAGTGGACAAGACAGGAGCTTTCGCACTCCCAAACACCCTACCATGCAGGGCCATATAATGAAGAAGCTTGGAGGCAGCCGTCTCAGACATTCCAGGGATATCAAGGTGGATATTCTCAACACAACCCGACGCAGGCGCAATTTCCCCAACAAGGCGCAAGCATGGGACAAGAAGCATACCCCACAAATCAAGATAACCCAATCACTGGGCTGACAGAAGAGATGCTTGAAAAGCTGATTGAAAAGAAGATAAAAGAAAGGAAAATGAGAGGGATGAACACATTGGTGGACACAACATCCCACCCTTTCACCGACGAGCTGGTATACAGTCGCGTCCCAGACGCACTGTACAATCTAAGACCAGAAAAATACCGAGGCAAGGGAGACCCAATAGAGCATGTGCAGCAGCATGAACTAATGCTCTTGGGAAGGACTGACAACCCTCACCACATAGCCATGACGTTCCCCCAAACGTTAGGCGGACCAGCTGCACACTGGCTTTTCTCCCTGCCAAAGAAAAGCATAGACTCGTGGCAGTCCCTCAAAGAAAAGTTCATCCAACGTTACATGGGAGAACGATCGATTATCAAAGGATCAAATGCCTTGGATGACGTCAAGCAAGAGTGGAATGAGTCCCTCGCAAGCTACTACATCCGATTCAATCAAAACATCTCGGAAATCCAAACGAACATCGCAGAGACAGAAATCATCCATGCCTTTGTCAGAAACCTGGGTAGGCACGGGTACGACCTAGGCCAAAAGCTCTCTACAAGACCTGCGGAAACAATGGAAGAACTTGTGGCAAGAGTTAAAGAGTACATTGATGCTGAGCATTACAAGATGACAGCACGGGACAAATGGGGTAAGCCCGGCAACAAGAAAGATGAAAGCAAGCCAGGCCCCCCGAAGCAGAATCAAACCCCCCAGCAAAAACAATGGACTCCGCCCCAGAAAAGAACATTCAACATTGAAGAAGACAAGAATGCAGATGTCAACACCATCGAGCTGATCCCTTTGAATGCTCCCCTGAGCGTCATACTGAAAGAAATGAAAGAGCAAAACCTCTGGAAAGAGCCATTCGGTTTCAGAAAGGGTCAGCTAGGGAAGGAGCAAGACAAGTGGTGTGAAAGCCACGAAGTCAACGGCCATGAAACAGACGACTGTAGAAGCCTTAAGTTCCAAATTAATCGAATCATACAAGAAGGCGGACTTAAGCACTACGTCGATCAGGGGGGAAAGATCGAAAAGGTAAAGAGAAAATTCACGCCAAAGGAAAAAGGAAAGGAGAAGACCACTGACAACCCTCCTCCTAAAAAGAGGGGAGTCATTAATGTCATTCACGGTGGTCCGGCTGCAGGAGGACAAGTCTCCAACACAAGAGATGTCTACGCTGCGCAGGCAAGCACACTCCCCAAGTATGGAAAAAGAAAGAAACCAGAAGAGGAGGACCTCGTGATAGGATTCTCGAGAAAAGACATGGCACACATCGTCTACCCACATGATGACGCGTTAGTAATAACGATGGAAATCAACGGGTTCGATGTCAAAAGAATTCTAGTCGACGGAGGAAGCTCGTCAGACATCCTCCATATTAACGTCCTCGAACAGCTGGGAATGAAAAGAGAGGACCTGAAGCCGGGAAATTTCCCGTTAGTAAGCTTTGCTGGAGCTGCTACATACCCACTGGGAATGATCACCCTTCCCACTGTGATAGGAGAGGGGTGGAACGCTATGAAAGTCGACATCACTTTTGTGATCGTCGAAAGCCTCGGCGCTTACAACGGAATTCTCGGGAGAACAACGATAAACCCCTACGAGATGGTGCCTTCAACGGCACATCAAAAGCTGAAATACCGCTTAAGGGGAGGAATCGGTGAAGTCTTGGGCGATCAGACAACAGCACGAAAATGCTATGTCAACGCCCTAAGATGCAAAAACCGCCTGGACATTGCAGTCATTGAAAGGGGACAGTGTTCCAAATCTGAAGTCGAAAGGCAATTTGACGAGATGATGAGCAAAGGAGAAAGACTCCCAACACTTCAAACCCCAATGCTCCCAAGCATATGGGACATTAAACAAGGAGAGTCAGAATCCATCCAAAACTACTTCAAGCGATTCGCTATTAACGCAACTTCAAGTTTTGCAGACAAGTCAGCCGTGATCAATGGATTTTTCCTAAACATGAACTCACCCACATTTCTCCTGTTCGGACGAACACATGGGTGGAGGACAACCAAGTCTATGGCTGACCTAAAGGAGAAGATGGAAACGGCAATCGAAGTCGCAAATGAGCTGGGGTGGTTCAGCCCACCTGCAGAACACGAGGAGGCGCGCGAACAAGAGCGTGCAAGACAAGACTTGAACAACAACCAAGATGGAGAATATACACCTCTAAACATAGAGGTGGAAGAGTTGTTCAAGACCATCCTGAAGGATGTTTTACCCCCTCCAAGCGAGATCCGAATTGCCTTCCTCGGGAAGAATCCAGAATTGTGGTGCCACTATCACAACAAATGGGGTCACAGCACAAATGGCTGCCCCTCCCTTCGCAACAAAATCGAGGACCTGATCAAACAAGGAGCTCTGCGCTCCCACATTGCATGCAGGAAGCCAGCTTTATCAAACCGTCACTAAGGGAATAACCCTTCCCTTATGACATGCACATACTCTATCTTTACTTTTCAAATGCTGAGTAGAACATTTAGGATGGGAGATCAGTTGACTCCATCCATGCACGTCCCTTGTAAATAAACAAGAAAACTAATGAAGTTCACTCCTTGCGTAGGAAAAATCACTATGTAATGGCAAGCTCCCCCGGTCCAATACCAGGAACAAGCCACATACATCACCAACAAAGACCCTAACCCTATACGCAGAAAGGGCAACCAACAAGAAAAGCCATCAGAAAGATATCAAAGCAAGCCTAAGCGAAGCTCATCACGACAAACTAAAACAACGGACGTTAGACGCATACAAGGAGTTAAAGTATCCTCATAACAAGGATGTGAACGTACTAATCTATTCACATCCTTGCAAAAAGTCGGGGGATAAACGGATCATTGGGAATCCTTCCTCGCAAACAAATGCAAGTGTCGGACGTACTAATCTATCCACACTTCGCCATATTACAAGGATGTGAACGTACTAATCTATTCACATCCTTGCAAAAAGTCGGGGGATAAACGGATCATTGGGAATCCTTCCTCGCAAACAAATGCAAGTGTCGGACGTACTAATCTATCCACACTTCGCCATATTACAAGGATGTGAACGTACTAATCTATTCACATCCTTGCAAAAAGTCGGGGGATAAACGGATCATTGGGAATCCTTCCTCGCAAACAAATGCAAGTGTCGGACGTACTAATCTATCCACACTTCGCCATATTACAAGGATGTGAACGTACTAATCTATTCACATCCTTGCAAAAAGTCGGGGGATAAACGGATCATTGGGAATCCTTCCTCGCAAACAAATGCAAGTGTCGGACGTACTAATCTATCCACACTTCGCCATATTACAAGGATGTGAACGTACTAATCTATTCACATCCTTGCAAAAAGTCGGGGGATAAACGGATCATTGGGAATCCTTCCTCGCAAACAAATGCAAGTGTCGGACGTACTAATCTATCCACACTTCGCCATACTACAAGGATGTGAACGTACTAATCTATTCACATCCTTGCAAAAGTCGGGGGATAAACGGATCACTGGGAATCCTCCCTCGCAAACAAATGCAAGTGTCGGACGTACTAATCTATCCACACTTCGCCATCATACAAGGATGTGAACGTACTAATCTATTCACATCCTTGCCAAAAGTCGGAGGACAAGCGGATCATTGGGAATCTTCCCTCGCAAACAAAAATACGGGTTGGACGTACTAATCCATCCACACTCAGCCACAGCATCAAATATGTGAACAAACTAGTCTGTTCACATCCTCATAAAGAAAGACAAGCACTTCAACGAAGATCATCCTCCCTACAAAGCCACAGACGACGGTAATACCAACTCACCCACAACCGTCACCAACAGAGATGCAGTCTCCTAAGGAAAACCATCGGATCAAGAAAACCAACCATTCAGTAGAGCAATACCCTTACAAAAAGAGAACAAGTCACTGAGACAACAATAAAGAAAGAGGCAAAATAATACTTAGTATTATATCTTTCTAACATCTCATGTCAGGCATATATATATAATATAGCAGGACTCAAAAGTAAAGACATCCAGCCAGCTTAAAAGTCGAGCCCAAGATGCAACCCGTCAAAATCTCACCCATGCAAGGGGAGCAACCATATGTACACATGGAAAAACAAAGAAAAATCAACCTGACCCAACGTCAGGGGCACCAGAACCAAAGACATCAGTCATAAAAACATCTTGCGCTGGGCCTTTGAAAGCACCCCGGCGATCATCACCAACAGGGACGGACGCCTGTCCCGTCAAACCACTCGCTCCACCACTCGCTCGGATCCCCGCAATAGCCCCAAGGGCATAGCCAGCATATGGACCAGCACTCTGGAAAGGAAAATCGGGGGCAAGGGAATGTACCCTCCTGAAGTAATCCACAGAGAAGGACTCCATGCGATCGTCACGCGCCTTCTCGAGAAGCTTGGGATAATCAGCTGTAGTAGGAAACTCGATCATTCCAAGCTGATCACCCAGGGCAACATGAGACTCTTTAGTCTCCCTCAGCGCCACAAGATGCGTTTCCTCATCAACCTTCTCCTGACGTAGTAGGGCAAACAGCTCCGCCTCCAGCTGAGACGCATAATCCTGACTCCTTTTGAGATCAGCGGAAGCCTCGGAAGAAGCATCTGAATGTGCGCGCGCCTTCTCCCTCAACACGACAACGTCCTGAGACAAGTGCTCATGACGATCCTGCAGACCCCTCGTCTCCTCAACAAGCTCAACAACGAAAGAGGAGAGGTTGGTCATCACGGCATTCACCTACAACAACAACACAAACACATCATACACAGAGAAGTCAGACAAACATGATAGATCCAACATAAAAGGAAAACAACGTACAGGAGCAAAGCGCGCGAGTGACTCCTCAACACATTTCAACGCAGCCTCAGGATCTCGGGGGCACGTCTTGCGGTCAGCCGGTGGAACAGACCGCTGAACCACACGCACACCAACAGCAGGCGTACTCAAGGAAACATCCTTGGGAAAACGGACAGCAAACTGACAATACGGAACCCACTCACTCCCAGACACATCCCGATCAGGCCGGCAAATCAAATCAGACTTGCGCAGAGCCGGAGGAGTAGGGACAACTACACACCAATAGCAAACACATTAGGAAAATGCAAACCATACTAATACAACAACAAGTCAACCACAGTTACCTGCCAAGGGAGGCACCTCCTCTGAACGCCCGCTCCCCGACCGGGGGACATGCATGGTCGAATCGGCATACATAGGCCCTTTCCCTTTGTCGCTGGAAGGAGCAAGAGGCATGCCGTCAGATGTCAACCTCCTAGGATCGCTCGGAGAGCGGACGTCAGCATCATGCTCCCCGACAGGAACAACTCCCCCCGCCGGCGGAAAGTCCAAGCCTACAGAGACAACCACAAAGAAACCTTTAGCGTGTCAGCATGCGAAAAGCCACAACGAAACATTTAAAAGGCACAAGTCCCATACCCGGGCCAACAGGAAGCGTATCGCTTAGGCCGGGAACAATCTGAGAAGACCCGCCTGCAACTCCACCCTGTAAACAGAAGCGTCTGTTAAGAAACCAACCTACAAGAAAACAAGAGCAGATGTTACAAAACTTCAAAACATACCAACTCCTCCCCCGAAGGACGTACGTGAATGCCCGCCGCGAGCAGCTCGGCGTCAGAAGCACGATAAAGGGGGCTGTACTCCCCCGCCCTATTCGCCGCATGGATCTTCTTCAAAGCGACCTTATCTCTATCAGAGAACTCCTGAAATCGTGGAACGGGATCGGCATCCAATATGTGAGAAGTCGCCCAAGTCGTGCCTGCATCCTTTACAAAAAAGTACTGACACTTCCATTTATTCTGGGAAGTGTCCGACCGTTCGCAGAACCGCGCTTCAGTATTCCACCCTGCCCGACGCAAACCAAGGGAAGAGAATCCCTTTTCGGTCATATGAGGCCAACGTAAGCTGAAGGTGCACATCCCAGACTCATCTGCCTTACCCAGGCGGTAGAAGGCTCGAAACAACACTATTGAGTAATCCCAGGAATTCAGATGACATTGCACCCGAAAACACGTCCAAGCCCTAAACCCTGGAGGGGTAATAGAGACAGGGGAAATCCTATAATATCGACAAAGGCGGACCAGATCCTGACAGTAGGGAAACCGCAGTCCTTCTCGAAACTGTGAAAGGTAGACCGCCTCATACTCAGCTGGAGGAACGGTGGGCCGACCAAATTCAACTCCCTTCACAACATCCCAAGGATACGAGACCTCTAGACCGGGACACCAGCCCCGGGTTAAGACATAGAGGTCAAACTTGGAACGCGGAAGCTTGTTTGGAAAAAATATCTGAGTCTTCTCCAATATCACGCGGTCGCCCGACGGTCCCAAGAGTACACCGCTTTGAGGCTCAGAATCGGAATCCATGGTGCTTTCGCCAACCTCACCCTCAAAGTTATCCGAAACAAAAGGATGAGACTTACTCATTGTGCGAAGAAGTGGAAACCGTTTCCTATCAAAAATACTCTAAGTATCAGAATCGGACGCCTGCAAGCTCGTCGACCAAGCCCTGCAAAAACCATACACCAACTCAATTAAAAACCAAAACAACACATCAACCACACCCATCAAAATCCTATGCAAGGACATTCAACCCAACGGACCGACCATCCGCATGCAAACAGTATTCAAGCCCTCTACAAAGCAACAAGTTCAAGAGATAAAGAAATCAAAGGCATACAAAGTTGGTTATAATTACCAAAATGCCACCCGACTACCTTTGGATCAAATTTCATCCTTAAAATGGCTCAAGGCTCCGGGGGCACATACAACCAGCTAAAAAGCACTCAAGCAAGCCCGTTACACACCACGAAGGGACTTACCCCTCTCCGAACAACCCGAAAAACACTCGGGTCAACTAAACCACTAACGAAGGCAAACTACCGAGCATTCACCTAAGCTCCGGGGGCATGGCAATCCACTCATAAACAATCAAGGGGACTTTATTACAATAGGAAACATCATTGCAAGTTACCCATATCAAGATACAAGGGGTCAAGTTTTTCGCTCGAAAAACTTCGATTTCGAACCCCCGCGATTCCCCCTTGGTTGATCGGAACCTAGGAACCTCTTCACAAAGGGAGTTCGCTATCCTTAACTCTATCTATTTACACCTAGAGCTTAGCCAAAAGCAAATTTTGAAAATCAAGCAAAAACTTCACTCATGCATTTTATCAAACACCTACAAGGCACCTTATTGAAATTCAAATGTGCAGCCCTATAGGTCTATTCAACATCAAGAAAAGTGAGTGGAGGACGTTACCAATCGATGCTCGACAAAAAGGACTCGAAATCGGATCGAATCGGGCTCAAAATCGAACCACAAAGGTTGCAGCCGCCCCCGCCACAGCCGCCGGACCCGCCGCCTGCCGCCGCCGCCTCGCCGCCGCTGCGCCGCCCTGACGTCGCCGGTGGTGCTCCTGGTGGTGGCCGGCCGGAATGTGGTCTCCCTTGCACCCTAGAGTGAGTTCCTAAAATCCCTACCTTAGCTCCTCCAAAACTCTCACCACAACCAATTCAAAAGTTGATAGTTTTATAAACCATCATGGAAGAGAAGGGACTACACAACATGGTAAGTACCATACATCAAGGAGGTATATTCCTATCTACCATTCATTTTTTGAAATTGTTGATGGCTTGGGTTTTTAACTATCAAATGACTTGGATAATTTTAACTAAGTCATTTCAAATACCCTCAACTTTTTGAAAACGTTGAGATTATGATTTTTTCGTGTTAGGGCCGTTGCATGTGATTTTCCAAAACTCGGCCCTATTTCATTCACTCAAAACCGTCGTCTCGCCGTCAAGACGACCGTCTCGGACGACGAGCTCCCAAAAACTATCACACTACATGAAAAACATTTTTTCAAGACTTGCATGGTTTATTATCATTTTGATACACTTAGTCGTATCATGAACGTTCCGTATTTATTAGCTCATCATACGAGCTCGAAAAATTTCATGCGTGCTCGCACCTTAATTCTCCAAACAATCATACTTTTCATATTATTCGTAGTCTGTTATGCTACTAACCCTTCATGCAGTTACCAAGCATGACCATCTCAAAAACTAAGGCAAGGAATTCGTCGGAGCCACGCGCGTCCACCCTTGGTAGGTTGAAACTCAAGGTGAGCGGACGGCCCGAATCACGCATATGCCCTATCTTATAATAGAGTTAAACAAAGGTCTCGAGCCCTTGTTTAACTCGGGGGCAAGTGATGGACATACGCGTGATCCGGGCTCAGTTTTAATTATTCGGACCTCGCACGCGTACGGGACTCGCCGCAAAAAGCCCAATTTCAAGCTAACCGGGGAAAACCGGGCAAGTTCGAACTTGCCCGGCATCCCCGGGGGGCTTACCCGGAAATTTCCGGGTAAGTCTAGCCTACCCGGAATTTCCGGGTAAGCCCCAGCTTACCCGGAATCCCGGGTAAGCTAAGCTTACCCGGAATTCCGGGTAGGCCTAGGCTTACCCGGAATTCCGGGTAAGTTCCACACCCGGGGGGTGTCGCGCACACCCCCCATTTTACCTCGGACGTATACGGAAACCCGATTTTTATATTAACTCCTATGTGTCCGAGACCTTTGTTTCAGAGGCGCGCGCGTCCCGTCCATGACAGCCACCTGAGACGCACGTCAGAACCCTTTTTGCCGAAGCTTACCCTTACATCCCGGTTCACATTTCCCCATTGAACCGGGTCAAAACCGGTTTACGGTCCAAGGTTGCCTATAAATAGCCACCTTGGGGGTGAACATTTTCAAGTCAATTCAATTCATTCCAAAATCACTTTGGGCAAGCTCGGGAAAAAGCTCTGACTTCTCTCTAAAAACCCTCTCTTTCTCTCTCTAGAAAACTACTGATGTTGAGCGTCGGAGTGAGCACGCCAAGCACCCCCCCCCCCCCCTCTCCACGGGGACTGCTTGGTAACGCTCCTTTGCAGGTGCCGACGGACGTCCCGCTAGAGACCCAGAGAGACTTGCCCTCACTTGGAAGACAAAGCTAAAGCCCGCGCGCGACACTAGAAGGCGGATTTAGCTCATACCTAACCAGAAGACCTCGACAAGTTATCCGGCGGACAGCCCGCAATAACTTGGTCGAAACACACGTCATGATATGAGCAAAATTCAACATTAGTGGAGTCCAACATTCTTAATTTATTCATTTTTCTTTAATTAAAAACAATACATTTTCTCTTAATAACTTGAATTTTTTTGAAACATTTTAAAATTCATAATTGTGAAAGTTAAAACTAACAACTTGACAAACAGTCCTAAACTTTAAGATGTTAGGTGAAGGCGTGATTTAATCTTTATTTCAACACTCCCCCTCACGTGTAGGCCGAGACATTTTTGAAAGCCCATCACGTGAAACTTATTTTTCGTGTGGGCTGATAGATTTTAGAAAGCCCATCACGTGTTTGCTTGATCATATCGCAAACATGATGAAATTGAGGTTTTAACTTGGCGCTGCGGAAACTCGAACTTGCGCGCTCTGATACTATGTGAAAGTTAAGACTAACAACTTGACAAGCAGTCCTAAAACCTTAAGGTGTTAGGTGAAGGCGTGATCTAATCTTTATTTGAACAATAATCATCATAATCATCTATTGTAGCAAGAATTGCTGATTTGTGTTATCAAATTTAATAAGTAAAATTATATATATATATATATATATATATATATATATATATATATATATATATATATATATATACTTCCACAATACTTTTTTTTTTTGGGCCAAGGCAGAATACCTTTTTATTGATGTGGAAAAATAAAATAGTAGGAGGCAACTACCAAGCCCATCTGAAAACGACTGAAAATGGATCAAATCGTGTATCTTCTCGGGTTTGATTAAAATAGACCGCAAGAAACGCGAAAAGATGGATTTTGTCTTATTATCCCAATCAAACCTTTTTTCTAACTCCCGGGCAAAACCATACCTCATAAGTATAATTTATACATTTATTATTTGTACTAAACAGAACCAGCTCAGCGAATAATAGTATATAAATTATTATGACCAAAATATTAATAACTAATACTTTGTAAGGAAAAAATAAAATATATTTTGATAAAAAAATTATTTGATTATAATTAGAGTTAGGATAATAATGTGTACAAGATTTGTTTAAAAGTAAAAGGTTAATACATAGTTTAGTTATCTATGTTAGTCAATGCGATTATTTTGGTTTGTTCAAATTCAAACTTCCATTTTCATAAAACGTCGTAATATGACGCCGCCGTAACAGAATGGGAAAGAATTAAAGTGGGGATAAAACAGTAGAATGTAGCTTGCTAGAACAGAGAACGAAAAAGAAGAAGATAGAACCTCCATTTTAGTGAGAGGTGAGAATGAGAAACCCAACAACTTAGTGTTACTGTTATCTTTCATGGTCTGCGATGATCTATGCATCAATGGCGGTAGAAGAAATCATTGTAAGATCTCTTCTTTACTATATATTTTTGTCTTACAGAGCTGCTTCGTGTTTTATTCTTAAAAACACTCGTGAATTTGATGAAGAACTTGAATTATAAAAGATAATGATGAAATCGTCTTTTATTAACCATTTAACATCATTAGATCAAACATAAGTGACTAAAAAAATAAATTTGAACTATTTAATCATATTTCGGAACATACGTAACAAAAAAATTACGCCAAAAAACAAAAGTAAGCATTTGATCAATTTAAGTAATAAGTAACTAAATGATGTATTTACCCAAAAATAAAATAATTATTATTATTATTATTCATAAAAAATAAAACAAACGAGGATGATTATTATATCAAATAAAAAACATAATAAGGTGTCCACATACTAACACAAAAAATATGATATGAAAAATATAGTATTTTTTTAGACAATTTTCTTATATGCTCGGACTTGTGTATGCAATTACCACCAAATCGACAACTTCGTAAACCGGCCTCCAGAGAAGGGATAAGTAGAAAGGATTAGCAGAGTTTCCATTCACATATACTGGATTAGCCACTACTATTGTCATCACCACTATTTTAAATTAGTTTAACGATGAACCGCTCTTCTTAGGGTCATCAGTCAATAATATAATTATATTTGACTAAATAATAATAATAATAATAATAATATATTATTAATGATACATTCTTTAGGAAAAAAAAATACAATACACCAAGGAAAAACAAATGGAAGAAACACAATGGTTAGTGAAAAAATATTAAAAAGACAAAATAATGGTTGATGGCGAGGACATTTGAAATTTTTACACAAGTAACAGATAGATATATAATATTAGATAGATAAATACATGGACGGGATGCACGTGAAAGGAAGTAAGACATTTTGTCCCCCTTTATTTCTATCTTTTTTAATAAAAAAAATTATATATATATATATATCTTTATACCAATATAAAAAGGAAGGTTGTCCTCACCCCTAATAGGTAGGTACCTTTTGAGTATTTTTCATTTTTTTTTATTACATTTAGTTTCTATAATTTTATACAATCGATAATTTAATTTTTATTTTATTTGAGACATGTTTATTTATCTTTCTTACTATCACTAAAAATATTATTTAGTTAAATTTTTTTATTTTTAAAAAGTAGCTTAACTGGGATGTAACAAAATGTATTATTAACTTTTAAATCCAATATAGAGTCAACCTTAACATATGATATGTAATCAATATGTGCAAATTCTGGGTACATGTATTTTTCATTAACCGAATCACAGAGATCGGAGAATGTTCTGTATGTTGGGTTTTTTTGTATAACATAAATCTATTACTTGCTAATGCATATAACATATCAAAATATGGATCAAATATGGTTCTTGAAGTTTGACCTTATAGATAATATATTGCTCGCAATTTAATATTTATGAACTCGAAATATTGATTTTTTTTCAATTCAATCACATTGGGTATATCCTAATTAGTAGTGAATAAATAATTAAGGTAAACTCAAGTATAAACTTTAGACTCTAGTGATTTTAAAAAAATGATGATTTAGTCCCTACAAAATATTCATTTAGTTAAATTATATTAAGTTTTTTGCTAAAGTCACTTAACTGAATGTAACATTAATTATTATCAACTAACTTTTCAATCCGCCAAATTACCTATCAAACTGAGTCACCCCCAAATATGATTTGTACTCAATCCATGCAAATTTTGGGTACATGTTGATATTTTTTTTTATCACATAGATCAACTACTTGCCAAATCGTAAAACATCTCAAAATGCGGGTCAAACATGGTTCTTGAAGTTTGACATCTTATAGATAATATGTTACTCATCTTCCAACATTTATGGTCTCGAACTATAAATTTAGTTATTTTGTTTGACAATTCAATTACATTGTGTAAATCCTAATTAGTATTTAAAAACAATTGGGTAAAGTCATGTATAAACTTTATATTTTAGTGAATTAAATTTTTCTTTAGCTATAAATCAATTTGTGTTGGTATTATGCTATAAAATTGCGTGAAAATGTATAATTACGTTTGTATAAATCAAACTGGTCCACTGATGACTCTAAGTGGCTAAGCGCGATTTTTTACATTCTTAACTCCTTAAATTGATGAGTTAGATACAACTGAGTCGTCAATGACCCGCGTCATGACCCTACTCATTAACAGATTTAGTACCATAATTGAAACGGTAGTTAATTTTGTACTTAATCATCCTCTTCTATTTCTCATGTTTTGAATAACGTTGTATCGTTCTTCTCTATCACATGAATTCATTTATAGCAACGCCTTAACTTGCCAAAGTATTATGATTAATTATAGATATTGTCATATTATAAAATTTAAGATAAATTAATTATTTTAAAATTTAGATGATCAATACGCGTGCAACGCACGCGTTAATAACTAGTACATATATAATAGTAAATATTTCACAGTTTTATAAATTATTTTTATTAAAGTGATTATCTTGTAAATTGCTAGTTCATATTTAAACACTCAAATAAATTGCTAGCTAAACTTTTTTTTTTTTTTTTTTATAAATTGCTAGATCACGTTTCGCTTTGTGGACAACTTTGTGGATAATTTTCTATCTAAGGTTTCGCGTTTTTTTTTTTGCCAAAATCTAAGGTTTCGTTTTATAAACAATTTGGTAGATAGCAAATTGTCCACAAAACAAAACCCGAGTTAGCAAATATTGTAAAATAATAATAATAATAATAATTCAGCTAGCAATTTGTCCACAAAGTGAAACCTAAGCTAGTAAATTATCCAAAAACACTTTATATAACAATTTGCCGCCAGTGCTCAAATATAAGGTAGCAATTTGATAATTAACCCATTACTTTTTTTAACAAATTGTGTAATGCATTACAATTTAATGTAATATATGATTTTGTAAAGTTTCCCATAATTATTTTTCGGGTTAAAAACCTAAAAAAAGTCTCAACTATAGGTCATATTGCTAATCGTTGTCCCAACTAAAATTTGTTGCTTTCAACTGATTTTGACGTTAAAATTGACGTTGTAAGCAATAAAAACATGTTATTTCCAATTTTTTGAAGTATCAAATTTGGTGATCATAGATCTTATTTGATGCTTAAAACACATTTTTGTTCCGTTAATATTATGCGAAAAATAATTAAAATCAGTCAATCAGATAGTTAGGACAACAAATATAATAAATATAAACATTTTAAATAGATATATATATAACAACGATTAGAACCATATAACCGGGACTGTTTTTAGTTCTCAAATCTTATTTTTTTTCGACAGGATACATAAATAGACATAGATGAAAGGTTGTCTTTGTGGGTGGTGATGCAACCATGTATTTTTATTATATACTAGTTATTAACGCGTGCGTTGCACGCGTATCGGTTTTCTAAATTTCAAGATATTCAATTTATCTTAAGCTTTCTAATATGATGATAATATTTAATTAATGTATAGGCAACTTGAGGTGCTGGGAGAAAAAAAGAACGACACAATGTAATTCACAACGGAAAAAAATATAAAGATGATAATTATGTACAAAATTAACTATGATTTCCATTGCGGTACTAATTAGCTTTACATGTATATATATTTACGGTTAGAACTAATAATGAGTTACATCGCGTATGACGTGGGTTATTAACGACAAAGTTGTATCTAACTCATCAACTTGAGGAGTGAAGAATGTAAACCCGTACTTAACCACTTAGAGTCATTAGTGGAACAGTTTGACCTATACAAACGTAACTATACACGTTCCATGCAATTTTATACCATAATACCAACAAAAATTGATTTAACGTCAAAGAAAAATTAAATTCATTAAAATCAAAAGTTTATACTTGACTTTACGTCAATTATTTATTTAAATACTAATTAGGTTGTACACAATTTGATTAAATTGACAAATGGAATAACTAAATTAATAATTCGAGACCCTAAATGATGGACGATGAGTAACATGTTATCCGTAAAAGGTCAAAATTCAAGAACTTTTGTTGATACATATACAAAAAATCTCAACATGTACTCTAAGTGTACATGAGTTGAATACGTATCATACTTTGGTGGTGACTCGAATTTATAGGTATATTGCATTAAGAAGTTAATGATAATTAATGTAACATGTAAGTTAAGTGACTTAGCAAAAAAAATTAATGCAATTTAACTAATGAAAATTTTAGTAACACTCAAATATAGTAGGGACTAAATCATCAATTTTTTAAATCACTAATGTCTGAAGTTTATTGAATTCACCTTAAATATTTATTCAACTACTAATTAGGATATACCTAATATGATTGAATTTACAAACACAAGAACTAAATCAATAGTTCGAGTCAATAAGTATTGAGCATTAAGTAACATGGTATATGTAAAGTCAAACTTCAGGAACTACGGTTGATCCATATTTTGATAGGTTATATGAGTTGGCAAGTGACTGATTTATGTGATACAAAAAATGTCAACGGGCGGAACATCCCCAAATATGTGATATGGTAAATGAAACAATGCATGCACCCGACATTTGCACATATTGAATGCATATCATATGTTAAGGATGACTCTAATTGATGGATTCAGATCTCCTGCCCACTCTTCATGCCCCAGATTGTGCCTCACCATTTAGATTTTGACACGTGTCCTTAAATTTAATTTTCCTTCTAGGTTTCACAAATCCCAGTAGGGTTTTAGAGAAAAAAAAAACCACAAAGTTAATTACATACAGAACACGTGTCAAAATCTTAACAGTGATATACGATCTGGAACAAGAAGAGTGGGGCAGAAGATATGCATCCCTAATTGATAAGTTTATTGGATTGAGAATTTAATAATAACTACAGCGACATGTCAATTAAGCGAACTTTAAAAATAAAAATAATAAAATTTAACGAAATAATTTTTAAGTAATAGTAAAGATAAATAGATGAATCTCAAAGATAATAATGACTAAATCATCAATTTTATAAAGTTATGGGAACTAAATATAATAATAATAATAATAATAATAATAAAATAAAAAAATATTGAAAAGGTACCTATTGGGGGTGAGGACAACCCTCACATTTTATATTGGTATATATATATATATATATATATATAGATTTAGAAAATATTTGTGCATCTACTCATGACGCTTATTACATCAGAAGATGTATTCAAACGTAAAGGAAGAGTATATAAAACATATAGCATGTTTCAACAAATATTTTCCAAATACCATCCTGTCTTAAATGCACTAGATGTTTTAAAAACAAAGGTAACTGGCACTTCTGTCAACCATCCCACCAAAATTGTTAAGGCCCGGCTAATCTATTTGTTATTAAAGATTTTGAATTTACAAAATTAACAAAATACTTTTCTAAATTGGGATTTGTTATATTTTAGGAGCATCAACTATTGACATGTGTGACTTTAAGGAAGCTTATTGTTTTTTTAGTATTAATAGCCCTAGGTTTGAATTGTGTTACTTGTCAGACATGACTCGATTTATTTAGTTAGGGCGCTCGACTTGAACCCAAGTCGAGCCCAAACATGTTCACATGGTCCATGAGACCATTCATATAACGAGTCTATGTCAGGGTGAGCCCCTAGCTCGATCATTTAGGCATGACCTATTTAGAGTTTTGATCGGCTAGGTAGAGCCATGCTCGCTCAAAGACCTACGTTTTTCCCAAAGATGGTCTCCTATTTCTCTGGACAATACGAGACACTGTGATATTAATTACCATTCTCAATTACTGTACTAAATTAACCATTATTATATATATATATATGTGGTTAGATCTGTCGATGAGTTTGGTCAAGCATGACGTAGATCATCGACGGCTCAACTTGTGTCTAACTCATAAACTTGAAAAGTCAAGAATGTTAAACACGTATTTAACCATTTAGGATCATCGTTAGATCAGTTTGAACTATATGGACGTAGCTATACATTTTTCATGCAATTTTTATATAAAACACAACCGATTATTGATGCAATGCTAAAGAAAATTGTAATCACTAAAACCTAAAGCATATATTTTGAGTTTTTTGAGTTCATAAATATTTAACAAGGAGTAACAGGTTATCTGTAAAATCGACTTTTAAGAATCAATATTTATATTGGTAAAAATAAAAAAGATGTATAAATTTCTCCATTTACTATGTGAAACTTGAAAGGTTAGGTTTAATTATACGGGGGCTTTGGGATAGTCGTTTGTCATCAGTTAATCATCAACAAAGACAAACACAAGCAGTTAAAAACCTATCCTTACTCTTTCATTTGGTTAGTTTACCAAAGCTGTATACCTCCTATCTCTATAATTTTATATTAACAATGAAAGTAACATCTTGTATCCTTATTATCGTACTAAAGGATCTCCAAGGCACTAATTATAACATTTTAATTTGCACTTAGAAAAATTTCCTCCAGCTAATTAAAAGTTATGAGTAAATATTACGACGGGTATCTGGTCTGGTGGTTGATATATGACGACATGATCATGAAGTACTTAAGCAGTATATAGTTTTTTTTTTTTTGTTATCATGAACTAATCGAATATAGGATCATGTCTCGTTACGGATAAAAATTGACGCGATGGGCAGTGGTCCTCCCTGACTCTGTGACCTGTTTCGACCCGTAACAGAACTGTTTATTAATTCAGTTTCAGTCTCAATAGAATAGTTCATGAGTGAAATTATTATTGGTTTAGTTAGAAACGGTTTCATGACTTTTTGAAAAAAAAAAAAACAGTTCTGAACCGAGTTTAACCTAAAAAAATTTAAATTCAATTAATTCCAAAACTGTTCCGAACCGGCTCTGGATATCATGAGTTTAGTATTGGTTTACATGTTGAAGAACTAGACCGTTTGGAACCATCCAGAATAATTATTAACAGTCTGGTTCGGAATCAATTTTGTTGGAACTCACACTCTTAAATATATGAAAATACTTTATATTATTATTAAGAGTTCCTTGAGTTGTTTTTACATTCGCCATCACATCCCTTTATATAGGATTTGCATTACAAAAACTCCCCTTCTAAATGATTATTATGATAATAACTTATTCTAATCAACAACTTAATTATTCATGTAACTTAACTAATAATAATATAAAGCATTTCCTTATATTTGAGAGTGTGAGTTCCAACATCTGGTATCAGAGCTTTCTTCAACTTGTAGGCATTTCATTCATGTCCTCTCCTGACATAACCTTCTGGCTGGTCCACATATACCTCCTCTTCAAGTATGCCATTTAGAAATGCGGACTTGACATCCATCAGGTGTATCCTTCCGTTTTTCTGTGCTGCAAGAGCAATAATCATCCGGATAGTGTCTAACCGGGCAACTGGCGCGAACACCTCAAAGTAGTCAATCCATGGCTTCTGCTTGTAGCCTTTGACCACCAGACGAGCCTTCAGCTTGTCAACATCTCCATTAGGCTTGTACTTGGTCTTGTACACCCATTTTAGACCAATTTGCTTCTTGCCTTCTGGAAGAGTCGTCAGCTCCCATGTGTCATTCTTCTCAATTGCACAGATCTCCTCATCCATAACATGGACCCTACATCTCATCCTGTGAGGCTTCAACATATGCTTGTGGAACACAATCAGCAAACAAGGCAAAAATTACAATTTCATCATCTGATGCATCTGTGTCCTTAGACAAAACATAAACTTGCAAACGAGCTGGTAAAACTCGCTGTCGCCGGGGTCGTTGAGAAGATGCTTCTGGAGCTGGTTCAAGTGATGGACCTTCATTTGATTGCTCTGCGGAGACTGGAGCAGCTTCTTCCTCCTCTACAGGGTAGAATTCAAAAGAATTACTAGCTTCAACATTCCAATCTCATTCACCTTGTTCATCAAAGGTGACATCTCTGCTAACAATTAATTTCTCTCACCGGATCAAACAACCGATAACCCTTGGTCGCATCACTATAGCCAATAAAGATACACTTTTGGCTCTTATCGTCAAGTTTCTTCTTAAGCTCTTTAGGCACATGTGCACACGCTGTACAACCGAACACCTGTAAATACGAAACGGAAGGAACACGTCTTGTCCATACCTCGAAAGGAGTCTTCATCTGGAGTCCTTTCGTCGGACATCTGTTCAGTACATGATCTGCACATGAAACTGCCTCTGCCCAGAACTACTTCGGCATGTTCTTAGCGCGTAACATGCAGCGGACCATATCCATGATGATTCTGTTCTTCCTCTCAGCAACACCGTTCTGTTGAGGCGTGTACCTCGCTGTCAATTGGTGCTTGATTCCTGTTTTCTTGAAGAACCTACCACCCGCCAGATACTCTGTGCCTTGGTTTGTACTCAGAGTTTTTACTCGGCGCCCACTCTGTGTCTCAACATAGGCTTTGAACTCCTTGAAAACATCAATTGTCTCTGACTTGTGTTTCAAGAAGTAAACCCAATTTTTTTGACTGAAATCGTCGATAAAAGTCAGGAAATACTTATACCCCCGGTTGGAGGGTACCTCCAGCGGCCCACAAAGATCGGAGTGAATTAGCTCCAATGACCTTGTTGCCTTCCATGACTGACCTGACGAAAACGATTTCATACACTTCTTCCTGATAACACATGTCTCACACACATTCTTCGAACAAGAAATCCGAGGTAAGCCGGACACCATCTTCTTTTGGGTTAATAGCTCTAGGCTATCAAAATTCACATGGCCAAACCGCTTGTGCCACAACCATGAGGAATCTTCAACGGAGGAACTTAAACAAGAAGTAACATACTTGATATGCAAAAGAAAAAGACGATTTGGGGACATCTTTACCCTCGCAATCAAGCGATGTCGGGTATCTTTAATGGTACAGATCCCGCCATGAAAGCATATCGTAGCCTCGTTCAGACAATTGTCCCATACTGAGAAGGTTCTGGTAGAGCCCTGGAACATAATACACGTCCGCAATACGTCGTTTAGACCCATCCTTTGCGTTGATGAGGATGTGTCCTTGTCCCGTGATAGGAATTCTCGCATTGTTCTCGAACTTCACCTCTGATCTAACAGACTCATCGAATGAAGAGAATAGCTCTTTCTGCCCACACATATGATTGCTACACCCAGTGTCCAAAAACCAAATATTCGTTTGGTCTTCCACCGCAACATCACACGTCAGCAACACAACTTTCTCCATCTCGTCACCATTATCAGTTGTTATTGCGGCTCTAGCATAATGAGTCTTACCTTCCCTTTTCAAACTCTTACACTGCGACTGAAAATGACCAAACTTCTTGCAGTTGAAACATTGAATCTGGGACATGTCTCTTATTTTTCCAGACCTATGATTTTTACGACCTTTAGTCTTAGAATTTCCTCCCTTCCAATTAGAGTAGCTGGATTACTGCTCTTTATCGTTTTGCAACGTCAATTGACTTTGCAAAGCTTCCTCGACGGGTTTTCCCGATTTCTCCTTGAGTATTTGCTCGTGCACTTGGAGAGAACCCATTAATTCATCCACCGTCATAGTAGACAAATCTTTTGATTCTTCGATTGTCGTCACGATATACTCAAACTTCAAGGTAAGTGAGCGAAGAACTTTCTCAACAATCTGTTGATCTGTTATTGTCTCGCCATTGCTCTTCATTTGGTTGAAAAGAGCTAATTCCCTCGAGAAATAATCAGATACCGACTCCGAGCTCTCCATCTGACATAGCTCGAACTGTCTTCGCAACACCTGGAGACGAACCTTCTGAAATCTCTCGACACCTTTGTATGACTTTACAAGAGAATCCCACGCCTCCTTTGCGGCTTGTGCGGTCGCCACCTTCTCAAACATGGTCGAGTCTAACGCCTGAAAGATATAAAATAACGCTTTACGATCTTTCTTACGGTTTTCCCGGTGCGTCCTCAGCTCCTCCTGTGACATTCCTATGGTGGTAGTTGGCTTTGTGAATCCCTCTTCAACGATCTCCATAAGCTCTTGGTACCCAAAAAGTACCTCCATCTGGATTTTCCAATGCTCGAAGTGTTTCCCATCAAACTTGGGAAACTGAGGTTGGAACGTCCCATTACTTGTGGTAGCCATCGTCTCTCTCGGATCACTCGAACTACTCACACGTAACTGAGCTCTCTAGACTCTCAGACCAATTTGGCTAATCTGGCAAAACTAGCTTTGATACCAGATGTTCTAAAAAAAAAACAAGAAGAAGAATGACACATGGGAGCTGACGACTCTTCCAGAATGCAAGAAGCAAATTGGTATAAAATGGGTGTACATGACCAAGTACAAGCCTAATAGAGATGTTGACAAGCTGAAGGCTCGTCTGGTGGTCAAAGGCTACAAGTAGAAGCCAGAGATTGACTACTTTGAGGTGTTCATGCCAGTTGCCCGGTTAGACACTATCCGGATGATTATTGCTCTTGCAGCACAGAAAAACTGGAGGATACACCAGATGGATGTCAAGTCCGCATTTCTAAATGTCGTACTTGAAGAGGGGGTATATGTGGACCAACCATAAGGTTATGTCAGGAGAGGACATGAAGGAAAGGTCTACAAATTGAAGAAAGCTCTGATACCAGATGTTAGAACTCAATAAGAACTCTCAAGATAATTCTTATTGAGACAAATTGTAAAGACTCATACAAACTCATTATATAGTCCTACATAGGGGTGGGCACTGAACCGGTTCAGCCCGAACCGGTTCCGAACCGGACCGGAACTGTTTTAAACGGTCCGGTCCAGTAATGACTAGGGTTTATATTGGCTTAGGTTGGTCTAAAAAAAACTGGACTGGTTAGAACCGGTCCAGAACCGGTTTTGGCCTGTTTTTTAAAAAAACAAGTCTTGGACCGGTTTTGTATGTCGGACCGGTTTTATCATTACAAACCCGTAAAAACCAGTCCAAAACTGGTTTTTTTTTAAAAGAAACTAGTCTCAGTCAAATGCAGTCAAAATGTTTTTTTTTTATTTATTTATTTTTTTACTTAAAAGCATTTCAAAACCGGTCCGGTCCGGACTGGTTAATTAGACTGGTTTGGTATACCCCTTGGACTGGTTCCAATTTAGGGGTTACAAACCAGTCCAATTTGGACCGGTCCACTCCGGACCGGTTCCAAACGGTCCGGTTCCAGACCAGTTCCGAACCAGTCCGGCCGGACCGGTTTTTATGCCCAAGCCTAGTCCTACATATAAGTAACTCAACATCTAAATGATTAATTCTAATCATTTGCTTAACTCATGATGAGTTATATATATTTATTCTAACAACTCTAATAAACTAATGATAGATATAAAAGCTTGTGTTTAATATTAGAAGATGTTAGTTCCTTCAAATTTTAAACCGGACCAGTTTAAATACCAAACCCTATGTGGATGTATCCTGATCAGGAAACACTATATATCATCAAGAAGGAAAATAAATGTATATCTTCTTAGTATTATTGTTATTGTCAAGGGTGGATTTGCTTCAGTTGTGTAAATGTTTAGTCAGAAGCAGCCAATAAGTGAGTACAATTAGTTACTATCATACCACTGATAACTTCTAGGGTTTTTGTCCTTGTAAATCTATTTCCTTAAACACCCCCTCATGTTTACCTGCTTCGGGTGCTCCGGTCCGGAATCATTTTAGTCGGGTCGTAATATTTGTTTACGGGTAGTCCAGTTGGAGTATGGATGAAATTGAGTGGATTGTGTATGTAGTTTGGCCGAGTCAAGAAGTCTATCTATATTATTATATAATATGTAACAAATAATAAATCAGGTGAGGGTATTATTGTCAATTCGATGCATTCTGTATTATTATATTATGAAAACCATCCATATGGTGGTTTTATATTAGTAGGAGACTTAAAATAATGGGGGAGAAGAAGGAAGGTTTAAAAAAATTGAAGAGAAGACTGATTCAACACCTCCCTCCCTCATTATGATAGATTGAGAGCATCTTTCTTCTTGCATTGTCAATACAATATAAATTGGACACTTACCACCACACAACATAACCAAATTACTCCTAACTCAGAATAATGGCTAGGAAGAGAAAGGTTTTGGAAGGGGAGGATGATGAGCAAAGCACAGCATGGGATGAGATGGTGAAGGAGGCAGCCCTGCTGGGTGGGGGTCGTAGGGCTCGTAAGCGATTTGTTGGGGTTAGGCAGCGGCCTTCGGGGAGGTGGGTGGCTGAGATCAAGGACACCATTCAGAAGATAAGAGTTTGGTTGGGGACTTATGATACTGCTGAGGAGGCTGCTCGGGCCTACGACGAGGCGGCTTGCCTCCTCCGTGGGGCCAACACCCGAACCAACTTCTGGCCCTCCTCCTCCCCTGCCCTTCCCTCCAAGATCACTAACCTCCTCCTTCAAAGGCTCAAGGCAAGAAACAACATGATGAATAAATTAGACACCAACTCCTCCCATAATATCATCATCTCCCTCGACGACCACCACCATAACCAACAACAAATGTTGGTTGATGATCAGGAAAACGCATCGTTCGACTTCTCAGACATGTTCCTCAACGAAGAGTATGCCATTGGAGACGAACCCGGTAGCCCTAACAGCAACAACGTCAAACAGTGTTCAAGTCCTGAGGTTGAAGAACAAGGAGTAGGGATAGAAGAAGAAGAAGAAGAAGAAGAGGTTGCTTCTGCCATAGATTTCCGGTTCTTGGATGAGGAGGTTAACCCGTCATGTTACTACTCCCCTTTCGAGATCACACAGGAGATAGCTCAGGCCCCAGGGGAGGAGCCTTCTCTTCTCATAACTGCAATGGAGAGGATGAAATACGAGCGCAACTTCTCTGCCTCGCTGTATGCTTTTAATGGTGTAAGTGAGTGCCTGAAGCTGAGGCTTGGCTCGTCGTTGAGCGGGTCTGATGAGTTTAGCAAGCTGCGCAATGCTTGTAGCGCAAGGAATAAGAATAAGAAGAATATATTAATGGAACAGAAGCTGCAAGTGGAAGATGATGATGAAGATAGGAAGGTTGATGATGAGGCATCCAACACCAACGTTGCTACCGTTTCTTCATCATCATCTTCTAATAATGGTTTGAGCAATGAGTCGATGCTTTGGAGCTCCCTTGATCTGCAGCCCATCTGCTTCGTTAACTATAACTAATCCAATCCCTAAGGATGGACAGACTATTTACTATTTATATACAATTCTTTCTTCACTTTGTGTCTTTATTTATTAGATTAGATAGATGCAAAACACAATGAAATTGGTTTGAGTTCAATAATAAGAAGCTAATCACTTGATGTCTCACTAATACAATATTTTTGAATCAATCAGTAAGTAAAGCTACTAACATAATTGAAGTTATATTGTATCTAGAACCAACCAACAATTGATACATTCATTACAAACAAAGTGGTCACGTCTTTCCTTTGATGATGGATGATACTAAAACTTGTTCACCTTGACCAATTAAAGTCCCAACCCCCTCCCTCCCACCCACAAAACTTACCCATATAAAAATCAGGGATTCAAAACCAAAACAAAAACTGAGCAACCAACCAAGTTTTTATATACACCTTCCTTCTTCATTTATCCACAAGCCATCAATCACACTGGTGTGTTGTTGCCTTGCTTCTTTCTTATAGGAGGAGGAGGAGGAGGAGGAGGAGAGGCTTCTGTTTTCTTAAAGGACTCGCAGCTGAGCAAGGAAAGCCGCGCACAGGTCCAAAAACAGAAACTGCGGTCCCTGAACTCTCTGTAGATCCAGCAGATACTTCTCTTCCGTCGTTTTATACAGCTGCCCAACAAAATACACCCCTCATTAACACACTGCCTTGCCTGCCTTACACCCACCAACCAAAGCAGTTTCCAGCAAATGGAGGGAGTGGAGTTACTACAGCAAGAATAATTAGCTATCCTACAACTCTCTAACCCTATGCTCTACAACAAACCAATCATTTCTTTCAAAAAAATTTCATAATGAGTTTGTTGGCATAGTTACCTGAACTTCAAACTTCACCACATTTCTCGGCTTCGTGACATCACTCTCAATGATTGCAGATTCATCCCCAAAGTAACTGATGCCATGAACACCATCATTCACCATACCATCATCCCCACTAAGCACCCCAGGATTCCACATGCACTTCATGTTGTACTGCCCTATCTTTTTCCACCCCACGTTCAGTTCTTGAAGTGCTTTCAGAACTTCGGTCATGATTTCACGAGGATGGGCACGGGACTGTAAATAACCAACATCCAGTTTGTTGTCAAATATGTGAATGAATTCAACAGACTTCTTGTTGTTACAAAAGCATCAAACCACACTTTACCTGAAGACCAAGTGCCCATTTCTTCTCAGCACTGTAATATGCTGCTTTCGGGATCGTTCCTTGGTAGTCCATATACCCTGGAAGGTTAGGATGGCGGTAACCAACTGCAGGAACAGTCGGTTCGATCGTGTGAGCCCCTTTAACATATTCCTTCAAAAAATAGTTTGCAAAAAATGTCAAGTGGAATCCTGACAATCCCTCCAACGAAAATTAGAGTACACTAGTGATCCCCATAATATAAACATGAAAAAAGACAGAAAAGGGTCATCATAGTAATGGCATCAAAAAGAACTGAAATAGAATAGCCAAACAAATATTCCATGTCATGAACTTAAGATCTTTTTTTTTTAATACTGTGAACCGAAACATAGAACCCTGGAATTGTTTGTGAAATCCTATCAACTGGGAGACGGGCAAAATAACAGATGAAATAACAAAGAGATTCGGGAGAAATGGGTACCATAGATTCTTGAAATTCAGCTCCAAGATAACCACTAGAGACACGGAAGCGGTTGTCCAATAGGAGGTAGTATGCCACAGTAGCCTGAAAAATGTGCAGTTAATATAGTTCTCCAAGAAGCACCCAGCACTGTCTAAAAAAAGAGAGAATGAACAAGAACGGCCAACTGTAGGATAAAAAGAGTTGTAACAGATTATGACCTCATTCTGGATTCTATTACGAAGTGATTCAATCAGTTGATTGCGGTCAAATCCCCTTTTGACTACTTCTTGGAGTATATCTTCATCCATCTGAAAAATGTGTCATAAGAGTCGACTAATAATTTTTGAATATGAAGCCCATGAAAGTAGAACTACAAAGATTAAGGGTCATAACATATATTTCATCATGTAAAGTAACAATATAGTACAGGAAAATGAATAGCACACGGCAATGAGGTACCCTACGCTTTTATATTGCTACTACAGTGTTCATTATTCGGAGAAAGAAGAATGAGACCAACCTTTTTAGCTTGCTGCATGGTATCAGGTGGTGGGACAGCTAAGTAACGAGGAAGATGGGCTAGAAACCATGGATGTTGACGAATCTCAGGAATGCTAATACGTTTCATTGGGTCAACTATAAGCATCCTTGGAATCAAATCTCTTGCCCCAGGAGATAAGTGGCTGGGAAGAGTGTATATCCCGTGCTAATAACATGCCAAAAGGTGAATATTAGACCCAAAACAGGAAATATGACTAATGGAAAACAAACTCTCTCTCTCTCTCTCTCTCTCTCTCTCTCTCTCTCTCTCTCTCTCTCTCTCTCTCTCTCTAAATCTATAATCCAAATGTATCGCAATTCTGATTGTTGGTCAGTCCCAAATGACACACGCTAGTAAGAGAACATTCTAGATCAATGCTGGACCAACACCTGAAGATTACAACAATATAACGAGAATTTTGATCCTAAGATAAGAAAGTCTGGATAAGCAGATGACAGGAAGCAAGATGGTTCAGTCAGTCTTTCCTTTCCTATTACTTCTCTGAATCACTATTCTTGCACAAGAGTTGTCATGGTTCCACTTTCGTAAGTTTAACCGACCAAATAATCACTATTCTACCAGAGGTACACTATCCTCAAAAAAAAAAAAAAAAACAAGAGCTTATATTGCAACATGTCAGTGAAATATGCTGTACAAAATAAACAACTATTTCTCTGGAAGATCTTATGCTATTAAACAATTTATAGGCAGATGGACCTGTACCTTTATTTTCTTGAAAAGGTTGGGAATATTTTCATCATCAAAAGGAAGAGTTCCACAGAGAAGAGCATACAGTATAACACCACAGCTCCACACATCTACTTCAGGCCCAGCATACAGCTTCCCAGATATAACCTAAAGCACAATAAAAACAAGAAATAGAATCAGTTCAAGTCACTGATATAAAGAAAAGCAAATAAACCAAGACAAATAAACAAGTGAAATTCTGTAATTCCGTAAGATGATTAACTTAGAAGGCAAACCTCTGGGGCAGCGTAGTTTGGGCTCCCACAACTGGTCTTCAGAAAATGACCATCCCGCATTACATTGCTCAGACCAAAATCAGCAATCTTCACATTGCACTTGGAATCCAGCAACAAGTTCTCAGGCTTTAGATCTCTATGAACCACCATATTCCGATGACAGTACTCCACACCAGAGATTATCTAAAGAAGTGTTGGCATAATAATCACTTCCTAATTAAGGGCAGGAAGGACTCAGACTAGCTAAAAGAAAAAACAAACCTGCTGAAAAAAGTTACGGGCTTCATCCTCCTGTAATCTTCCCTTCTCAACAATGTAGTCAAAGAGCTCGCCAGACTTAACATATTCCATCACAACATAAATGTCGGAGGGTGTCTCTATAACTTCATAAAGCCTTATAATGTGAGGATGCATAAAGAGTCTCAAAATCTTGATTTCTCTTCTCACTGCAGTAGAAAGAAAGGGAGAAAGCAGCAAAATATGATATTCTGAAACCTCAAATAACAAAATTATCTTGCAAATCCGCTCCATCCTTCTAAAACAAAAACTTAACACAAGTCAAGTAATATATTATGCAAGTTTATAACCCATAATACATAAACGAAATTTTAAGATAAAAAAGACTAAGGTAGCATGCACGACATAGTAAAACCTTCTAGTTGAAACAATTTATGATGTCCCTAAGCAGAAACGGTGTTAAAGCACCACTAAAACTACATGCTACCTACAGGAATTGCCCATCTAATGTTAGAAGCCAAACAAGCTCAAAGTGAAAAATTCAAGATAGTATGATGAAACAGCTTATAGATGTGAAAGAACCAGTCACCTTTCTCTTCCATCTCCATGTTCTTAATCTTCCTCCGGTTGAGGATCTTGATAGCAACTTTATGTCCAGTCAATACATGTTCAGCTACTTTCACCTTACCAAAAGAACCAATCCCGAGGGTCTTCCCCAGCTTGTAGTTCGGCAAATAGATGTCCGCATTGGTGCTTCCACGATTCGATCCATCCATATCCTAATTCAATCAAGAATCCACAAACAGAGAGCAATCAAACACACTCTGTGTCAAGCCTCTGACCAAATCTCACAAACGCCTCCTCAATCTCAAAGTCAATCGCACATGTACAACAACAGGGGCATCATATTTCTCAAATTGCAGGAGAAACGATGGTGATACTTGGAAATTGAGGAGGGGAAGCAATAAGAAAACCCTAGAAAGAAAATGGTGAAAAACTTGAAGAAAAGATAAGACCGAAACTTGATCTCAAGAATGGCTTATTGAGGGGCTGAAGAATCCTAATTTTGAATTCGATTGAGTAAGAAATTCAATTAAAGAGACACAGAGAAAGAGAGAATGTCACTCACCGCTGGGGCTGGGAGAGAGGGAGAGAAACTTGGGTGGAAATAGAGAAGAAGAAATGTTGAGCTCCCTCCTCTCCTGTCCTGAAGTAGCAGATTCGACAATGAAAGGAAGAAGAAGGCTGGCTAATTTGTGCCAGTTGAATGTTAAAGTACAAAAGTACCCTCGTCAACTACGTCGCCAAGAAGTGTAGTAGTAATCGTCTCAAACCTTTCGTAGCAGCGGAAATGTAGATCATGATGCAATAAAGGAAGTCGCGGCCTATTGCAACGGGACTTGCTACAAATGGTTTTCTATCATGCTTCTTTAATACTATATGTTTGTTTTTTTTATTACTAAGGTTGACTACTAAAAAAAATTAAAAGTATGAAGTCTTTTAACAACACATAATATTTGTTTTCTATCAATGCCGTCGAGGAACTTTACACGGCATACGAGGATTCCATCGACTTCAAGAAGTCCGAGACCCTCGCCCCCTTCGCAGAGAAATACTTCAACCTCCCCGCGGAGAGTGATGAGGCTGATGCCGCGGACCCGACTCCGCGGACTGCGGAGCCTTCTGCCCAGGCCCCCTCGAATCCCACTCCGTCCAAAGCTGCTGAGGACCCAACTTCCAACAAGGACCAAGCTTAATGTTTTATTCTTTAAGTCCTTGTAATTTTCCTCCTTGTATCCTCCCTGTCTCTTTGTATCGGAACCCTTCGGCCTTCGAGCCTTTATAAGAAATTCTTTTCATCTTTTTTGGTCTCGATAATCATTGCACTATTTAAAGCGACTTTAGATTCGTTACTTAAAACGTTCCGATGCATCCTTTCGATGCTTTACTCGGGACTTCACCACTTAAGGTTTCTCGTCCATATTACTTAATGTAATTTCATATGTCTTTCGCGACATTTTTCTCGGGACTTTACCACTTAAGGTTTCTCATCCATGCCTTTCAAGGTAATTTTGTACATCACTTAAGATGATTTATTTCGCACCCCTTAAGGCTTTTACCGCGCCAATCTAGACGACTTAATCGTACCCCTCAGGGCTTTTATCGCGTCATTCCCGACGACTTAATCGTACCCCTTAGGGCTTTTACTGCGTCATATTCCAGACGACTTAATCATACCCGTTAGGGATTTTTGCTGCATCATAAAGACGACTTACTCATACCCCGTAGGGCTTTTGTCCGTACCTCGAAAGGCTTTTGTCGCGCCATAGAGGCGACTTACTCGTACCTCGTAAGGCTTTTATCGTACCTCGAAAGGCTTTTGTCGCGTCCTTCAGGACGTCTTATTAACAGTTAGAATAAATCTAAAAGCAATTTGATCGGAAGCAACTTCTTTTATTCATTAACAACTCAAAGCTGGCTTACATCGGATCTTATCGATAGACAATTTGCGCCATTCGCGGCGACTTAATATCAAACATGATACTTCTTCAAGTGTGCGCCACTGAAGGAATGTCTCAACGTCTTGCCATCAAGGTCTTCTAGCTTGTACGCATTCGGGGCTGGCATCCCTACGATCTTGTAAGGTCCCTCCCATTTCGGCGATAGCTTGTTGATCCGATCTTGATGAACGAACTCGTTCCTCCGCTAGACAAGTTCTCCAACGAAGAATTTTCGGGACTTGACACGCCGATTATAATACCTGGCTATTGCCAAACGCATCCGAGCCTGGGTTTCATCAGCCTTCCACCTTTTCTCTTCGAGCAAGTCTAAGTCCAGACGTCTCATTTCCTCGTTCGTTAGAGGCTCATAATACCTCTTGCGATGGGACGCCACCGCTATCTCCACGGGAGCAACTGCCTCCGTGCCATAGACAAGGCCAAACGGAGTCTCCCCTGTCGATTGCTTGGGTGTTGTTCTAACAGCCCACAGCACGTTTTCAAGCTCATCTAGCCAATGACCCTGCAAGGCGTAGACTCTCTTCTTCAAGCCATCCATCACGATCTTGTTGGCTGATTCGACTTGGCCATTAGTCTGAGCATGGTGGACGGAAGCGGTCTGATGCTCAATGTTCAATTCCTCCAGGTACTCCTTCAACTGAGCCCCATTGAACGGAGGGCCATTATCGCTGATCAACACTCGAGGAACCCCGTACCGGGATACGATCTGAGTTTGAAGGAACTTGAGGATATGCTGCCCCGTCGTCTTGGCCAACGCCTTAGCCTCTATCCACTTCGAGAAGTACTCAATGGCTACGAGCAAATACTTGCACTGACCTTTTGCTTGTGGAAGAGGTCCCACCAAGTCAATGCCCCATTGCGCGAAGGGCCAAGCACTCCTGTTGGACATCAAGTCCGCGGCAGGAGCCACGATATTCAGAGCATACCTCTGGCACGCATCACAGGATTGAACCATCGTTGTCGCTTCCTTGTTCATCGAAGGCCAATAGTAGCCTAAGTTCAGCGCTTTCCTCACAATGGATCGGGCCCCTTCATGACAAGCCGCGACTCCTTCGTGCAATTCTCTCAGGATCCGATTCACATCAGGCTCCGCCACACATTTCAGAAAAGGCTTCACATGCCCCCTCTTGTATAACTGGTTGTCCACCATCACGTAGTTGCTCACGATTCGACGCAACCTAACAGCTGCCACTTCATCGTCGGGGAGTGCCCCAGTAGTCAGGTATGTGACTATCGGGGTCATCCAGGTGGGCTTCTCTTCTTCTTCCGATCCTGCTTCAATAGCGCGCACCTCCGACGGATCAATGGTTGAGATAATTACTTTCTCCAGAAAGTGCACCTTCCGATTCTCTTCGGGGGCCACTCCCAGAGCAAACTTGCTTAAGGCGTCTGCCTCCGCATTTTCTTCCCTCGGGATTGCCTCGATGTCGAAGCTTTTGAAGCTTCCCTTCAAAGTCTGTACCTCGTGCAAATACTTCCTCATTGTCGGGCTCTTCGCTTCGTAATTCCCTTGGACTTGATTCATGATCAGGCTAGCATCACACTTCACCTTTAAATGATCAACTCCCGTACCCTTGGCAATTTTAAGGCCCGTGATGAGAGCCTCATACTCAGCTTCATTTTTGGTGGCCCTAAACGTCAAGGCCAAGGCGTATCGTAAGGGCTCGCCTCCACCGGGCGGTATCAATATGAATCCTGCCCCCGATCCTTCTACACTTGATGAACCATCAGTGTACATCTCCCATGTGTTCTCTTCATTTGGCTGTTCTGGCTGTTCTGCTATCGGGACCTCCATGGTTGCCCCCTCTACAGGACCCGCTTCTTCTAGATCGGGTGCTGTAGACTCAGCTATAAAATCCGCCAATGCCTGGCCCTTAATAGCGGTTCTCGGAGCAAAATGAATACGGAACTCAGTAAGCTCGATGGCCCATTTCACCAATTTCCCCGACGCCTCCGGTCGGTTCAAAAAGTGCTTCAAGGGCTGATTAGTTAACACCGTAACTTCGTGGGCATGGAAGTAAGGCCGTAGCTTTCGAGCAACAACAATCAACGCAAAGAGATACTTCTCAATAGCGGGATAATTCATTTCAGATTTGGCAAACGCCTTGCTTACATAATAAACAGGAACTTGGTTTCCCTTGACAATCTTTATTAAAACAGAACTAACAGCAACTTTAGAAACAGCCAAATAAAGATAAAGCGGCTCGCCTGGAACCGGTTTCGCCAACGGCGGGTGGGTACGGAGGTGCTGTTTGAGTGCTTGGAATGCCTCCTCACACTTATCGGACCATTCAAACTTCTTGTGGGCCCTTAGCACATCAAAAAATGGCATGGCTCTGTCACTCGCCTTGGATAGGAATCGATTCATCGCGGCCAACCGGCCATTCAACACTTGAACCTCCCGATGGGTCTTCGGAGACTGCATCTCCTCGATTGCTCTCAGCTTCTCGGGATTCACCTCGATTCCTCTTTGGCTCACTATAAATCCCAGGAATTTCCCCGAGTTCACCCCGAAAGCACACTTGTCCGGGTTCAAACGAACCTGATGAAACTTCATCCGCTCAAACGCCGCCGCCAAGTTTTGGACATGGTCTCCTGCCTGTCGGGACTTCACCAGCATGTCATCCACATAAGCCTCCATGGTTTTTCCCAGCATGTCCCCGAACAACTTGTTCACCATCCTCTGGTAAGTTGCTCCAGCATTAATCAACCCGAAGGGCATAACGTCGTAGTGATAGACGTCACTATCAGCATAGAAGGCTGTATGGGGGGCATCCTCCTTCGCCATCTTGATCTGGTTGTAACCAGAATAGGCATCCATGAATCTCAGCAGCTCATGTCCCGATGTGGCATCCACCAACTGGTCAGTCCTCGGGAGCGGATAGCAATCCTTTGGGCAGGCCTTGTTCAAGTCGCGGAAATCGAGACACATCCGCCACTTCCCATTACTCTTTCTCACCAGGACTGGGTTAGCGACCCAAGTCTGGAATCAGAGCTCCTTGATGAATCCAGCATCGAGCAATCTGCCCACCTCCTGCTGGATTGCGACCCTCTTATCCGCGCCCATCGGACGCCTCTTCTGCGCGATAGGCTTGATCGCGGGATCAATCTTCAGCTCGTGCACAATTACGTCGGGGCTGATTCCTGGCATATCACTCGGGGACCAGGCAAACAGCTCCTTGAACTCCTTCAGGAGCTCAATCAACTCTCGGGCTCTTTCCTCTGACAAAGCAGACCCGATCTTCAGTCTCCTTTGAGGTCCGTCAATCTCAACCTCTTTCAGATCCTCCATGGGGCGGGCCGCCCAAACTCCTCTCGAGGATCGGCGTCAGTCTGCAGGACAGCCATGGATTCCCTCCTTCTCCTTCGGGTGGCGTTAACATAACACCTTCTTGACACCACCTGGTCGCCCCTGACCTCTCCGACCCCATTGTCAGTCGGGAACTTCATCTTCTGGTGGACGGTCGAAGCGACTGCCATGAGAGGGTTGATGGTGGTCCTCCCGATAATAGCGTTATACGTCCCCGCAGACTCCACCACGACGAAGTCCACGTTCCGCCGTTCCATCTTCCAGCCACTACCGAACTCCACCGGTAAGGTAATCATTCCCAATGGATAGGAGGTGGAACCAGAGAATCCCACCATCAGGAAGTTCACCTGCGTCAGGTCCTTCTTTGTCTTTCCCATGGCTTCTAAGGCGTCCATAAAAAGAATATCGGAAGAGCTCCCTCCATCTATCAGGATCCGCTTCATCTCGAATCCGTCCACATCCAGGGTCGCGACCAAGGCGTCGTCGTGAGGGCTTTCCACGCCTATCAAATCCTCCGCTGAGAAAGAAATCACCATTTCTTCCTTTACAGTCCACGACCGGGACCTTTTGCCTAGCACCACAGCAGCAGGGATGCGGGAAGCATAATTCTCCCGAGAAGCGGAGGTGTCACCTCCCGCCGCCATTCCTCCGTGAATGACGTTAATGGTCCCCCGCCTCTCCTTACGGGCACCAGAACCGGAGGCTTCCGGCTCAACCTTCTTCTTCTTTGGAGATCGATCACGGGACTTGGAGCGGGACCGTGACCGAGTTTTGGAACGGGATCGGCACCGTCCCCTTCCGACGCACTCCTTCAGCTTCCCCTTCTGGATCAGCTTCTCTATCTCCTTCTTCAACTCCCGACAGTTATCTGTATCGTGACCATTGGCTCGATGGTACCGACAATAACGATCAGAGCGGCCTCCCAAGAACTCACCTTCTTTCCTCGGGGGGTATCGGGCAAGACCCTGCCGATCCATCACGGCTAGCACGGAGGTCATCGAACTGTTGATGGGAACACTACGACTCTCGCGGTTATCCTTCTTCGGAGGACGCTTGTCCTCCCTTCTCTCGGGGCGACCACGGCTCCTACTTCCCTCCGATTTGTTGCTCCCTTTGCGATCATCCGAAAGCTTGGACGATGGCTTTCCTCTTCCCGATTTCGGAGGATCAAGCTCTCCGGCAGCAATCTTCGACTCCTACACGTCGATTTGCTGCTTCACCCTCGCTTGCAAAGCCTGCATACTCCACACAGCCTTCGCGGCTACACTGTGCATCAAATCGGAACCATACGGAGCAGTTAGATTCCGAAGGAAAGTTCGGATGGTCTCTCCCTCCGATATCTCCTCATCGATCTCCGCAGCACTAGCAGTGAACCGTTGGTAGTAATATGTCAACGACTCGTCGGATCTTTGCACCACCTGGGTCAAAGACCTCACGCTCTTCAGGAGACGCCTACGCCCATGATATTGCTTGATGAAGCGATCGTGCATATCAGCCCAGCACGTAATACTTCCTGGCGGTAGGCTGAAAAACCATGTCATGGCCCTTTCTCCCAAGGTGATCGGGAACAATGAACATATGAGGTCATCATTCGAAGTCCTACCCATACAAGCCTGGACATGTCTCTGAACATGGCGAACCGGGTCCCCTTCACCATCATACTCCTTGATGGTCGGAATACCTAGCCCGGGCGGGGCGACGGTATCTATCAGCCGCGGAACAAAAGGATGACTGGATTGATCCCTCAGCTCCGATGTCATTTGCTTCTGGTCGCCCATGCAGATGTTGACAATTTTCACCACCTGATCGGGGGTGATGGGGCCATTCAGGGGAATGGTCATGTGTTGCACTGGTCTGGGACCATCAACCACGAACTTCTCCGAGTGCACGGGTTCCTTACCCCTACTCCTGGGCTGGACCTCCTGAACCTCCTGTTCTTCTCGAACCTCCCTTGGAGGAGGTGGAGGCAACTCCTCTGCCCTCCTGGTAGCCTCTCTCTTATCCAACAGAGCCTCCATGGCCGCCAAGAACATAGGCATAGCATCTGCTACTGCCTTAGCCAACTCTGAGTTTGAGGAAGAACCTACCTCCCTCCGCGGGATTTCTTCTCTGAGCCCCACCGGATTTGGAGGAGCATCCACCACCCTTCACGGAATATCTTGCCTGTTCACCTCCGTGTCTCGGACTGAGACCTCATAGTCTTCACCATGCCCCCCTGTTTGAGAAGCAGCAGGGTGCTCACCTTGTTCAGCAGCATATTCCGGAAACGTGGAATTCACAGTCCCAGCAGGGCGAGAACTGCGGGCCTGGACTTGCTTCTTCTTTCCACCACCGGCCATCGATCTGGTAGAAACTATTTTGGCTTTTCGTTACGTTCCCACAGACGGCGCCAATGTTGGATCACGGTCGAAGCTCCGTTACGTTCTTGACGGAAAGCTTGAACTCCTGGGCTCCGCGTAATCCTGCAAAAGGGGATGACCTGGGTGGTGACCCAGAATCCCTCTCCGATGCCTAAATGAGTGTATGATCAATGGGGTGGTAAGCAGTAATCTAAGCTCGTATTAGAATGTCTGTTTTCTGAGGTAACTTCATCCTTTATATAGGAGGGGAAGTTACTCAGTTACCTGTAACTGCGCCTGGCAGTTTTACCCACGATTCCACATATCTCGTTCGGGATTCCATATATCTCGCCCCACGCTCCGCGTATCTTGCCCAGTCTCCGCATATCTCGGGCATGCCCTGCGTATCTCGGGGGAGGTTATCTGTATCTTAACCGTCTCCCACTACTCTATCTAGTAGGCGGGTTTCTCGGTCTTATCCTCTGATCACAAGTCCTGACTCCTATCGGGGACTCCAGAGTTATCTCATTCTAGGTCACCACCCAGGACCCCTTGTGTCACGAGACAGGTCCAGCCTCCTCGGGGCTTTATCATCGGGGCCTTCTCAAAGGCATATCGGGGCCTACTCAGAGGCTTCTTGTCGGGAGCATTCAGCTCATATATTGGGACCGCTAAAGTCGGGACCCTTCATACTGGGCTTCTGGGCCTTCAGGCCTTTCACGAGGCCCACTGGACTTACTCGCCGTCTATTGACTGTTAACGGGGCTAAAGATATCATCGGAACCCATCAGTGTTCACATTTAGAGCAATATAAAAAATAAATATCACAAGCATGGTGCTTGTGGAGCATAATAGAAAGATCCATACTATATACTTATTTGTGCAAATCTTAAAATCCTTTATTTATGTTTTGACCCAAAACTTTGTTTATAGAACATTAAAACCCTCAAAGACTCAAAGTCCCCCTTATTTCATGTCTCTATCATTTTCTTAAATCTGCGGAAACAAAAACAAAAACAAAAACAGATCGTACTCCTCCAGTGATTTGTTTCTACTGTAAGAAATTTAGTATCATGTTAATATGCAGCGGAATTTGGATCGTACCTCCGATTATGATTGGGGTAACATGGAACAAACGATTGACCATTACTTGCGGAGAGTTTGTCAAACTAGCGGTCTTCCAACTTCTGCCTAACCGTATGGGACGTCTGGATGAATGACACTGACCCTTTATTTATAGGCGAAGTCAGGGACCGCTAAGTAATTAATATAACTTTAGAAGTCCTCCCATCCACAAGACTTAAACTTTAGTCCCACAATATTAGAATATTACACAAGATACCCTAATAAATATATCTGATATGTGGCCCACTCAACGGAGAGAATAAAGTCTTTTATATATTAGCTTGTGTCGCGTAATATATTCTTACATTTTCCCACTTGGTCCCGTGGCACATATATTTCATATATATCAGTGTTCTGGTTGGCCGAAATAAATATTCTCCGAATTGTAGAGACCTTCCACTCATCCCTGAAATAATACAAGTCATGGTGGTGATACTCATTATTATATGTCGAGTACTTCCCTTCAATGAGCCACGATACATTATAATCCAAAAATAAGTAACTTAGGGAAAAACATTATGAATGACTTGTAAAAGTCGCTCCGGTCCAACTTTATATCCCGACGAAATATTTTGATTTATATACGCATAGCTTGATGGGATAATTCGTCATTATTCTCTGTACAAGTTAGGCATATGAGAGAACCATGTCGTTGTTAGCATAAGGTGATAGGGCGCTGTAATTGGTAGCCCGTGTATTATGTATGTGTTACCTAAGACAGTTGGGTAAATGTCACATTAGGGTAATTGGGCTAGACCCAAATTCCAATTGACATGAGAGGCCCAAAATTGGGCCACCCACATACTAGGTCCGACTGATTTGTTTAATGGAGGGCAAAGTGGACTTTTGTCCACTTTGCTCCTCCTATATAAAGGGGAGTGTTAGGGGTTTTTCATAAATGATTAACAACTCCACATTAGAGTGATTTAGAGAGAAAATCCCTTCTCCCCTTCTCCTAGTTCGGCCGAACCTCTCTACTCACTAAGGGTGTGCCAATTTGCTTTCTAAGCAAACACTCTGAAGATCTGTCCCCGCCGAAGAACTGATCAGAGGCTTTGCTGTGGAGCTATACTTCGTGGGACTTCTTGCACGAGGTTCCGTCCGATGGATCGAGAACTCCCTCCACAAGATCTTGGTGAAGAACACTAAAAGGTATGTGCGAATTCTTCCGCTGCGTAATTCAAATTACTAGCATTTACACGTTTTAGTGTTTCCTAGTACTACGTCCTCGTAATCCAACAGTGGTATCAGAGCCTGTGTTATAAGTTCATGATATGATAAATTTGCGTTCTTGAATATTTGGCAAAAAACCGAAAATTTGATCTTCAAATTTTTTAAATTTCGAAAATTTTGTGTTTATGTAAGTGCCGAAATTTTCATGATGTTCATAGTTAAATTTGATGTTCATGATCTTCAAGAAAAACATGAGTTTTATCTAAATCGATATTTGGATTGTTGATCTTAATTTTTTATCTTAAAATTTGACAATTTTTCCAATTTTAAGTGTTTTTGGCCGAAACCCTAGTAAATTATTAGGTAAAATTTTTAATTTCTTAGGGTGCAAGTAATGAAATTCGGCCAGCCACTAGTTAGGAATATATTGTTTACCATATTTTAATTTTATTAAAGATAACAATATATCTCTAAATTGGAAAGATAAGGATAAGATTCACTATATATTTTAAAAGATATAAGGGTTTATAGGTCTTTTGGTACCATATGTTTGCTCACTTTTGGCATTTGGTATCACATGTTTGATTTTGCTTATTTTTGGTACCATACGTTTGCCTATTGTATACTTTTGGTCCGACCGTTAGTTGACCGTTAAATAGTCACGTGATTTGCACATGCGTAGGTCAAATTTTTTATTGTGTTCAATTTGGTCCTCAAATTTTTTGTCCGAAATTTTTATTTTTGCAATTTAGCCCTTAAACATTTTCAACCGCACCATATGACTAAATTGACCTAGCCATGGTCCGACAGATTGCTAGGTCGGACCATGGCTGGGTTCACCGGACACGGGCGACCCTAACCATGGTCCGACCTAGCCATGGGTCGGACCATGGCTAGGTCAATTTAGCATTAGGGTCCAATTGGACCCAATTGCTAAATTTCCCTATCCATGGTTCGACCCATGGCTAGGTCGGAGCATGGCTAGGGTCGCTAGACCTGGGAGACCCTAACCATGGTCCTACCCATGGGTCGGACCATGGCTAGGTCAATTTAGCATTAGGGTCTAATTGGACCCAATTGCTAAATTGATCTAGTCATGGTCCGACCCATGACTAGGTCAGATCATAGTTAGGGTCGCCCGGGTTCGGCGAACCTAGCCATGTTCCGACCTAGCCATGGGTCAGACCATGGCTAGGTCAATTTAGTCCTAGGGTGCGCTTGAAAACGTTTAAGGGCTAAATTGCAAAAATAAAAAGTTAAGACAAAAAAATTGAGGACTAAACTGAACAAAATAAAAATTTGGGGCTAGGCATGTGCAAGTCACGTGACTATTTAACGGTCAACTCTAACGGTCGGACCAAAAGTATACAATTGACAAACGTATGGTACAAAAAATAGGCAAAACCAAACATGTGGTACCAAAAGCCAAAAGTGGGCAAACATAGAGTACCAAAAGACCTATAAACCCAAGATATAACTATCAATATTTATCTAGTAAATTAGGGATAAATATATATTGATAGGATTTAGTTACCTAAAAGATTGAGAAAATATATCGTCTATATATTTAATCCTTAAACATATATTTGACAATAAATAATATATATTATATATATTTTGGACGAAATTTACACATATATATATATTGTTGATTGATTTATCTTATAGATAGTATCTTGGCAATAAATATATATATGTAGATGATTAGCCGAAATATAGATGAATATATTATCAATATTGGAAATTATTTTATAATTAATATTTCTTGGGGATTAAGTTAAGTTTTTAGTGGATTTTAAAACCCTACTTTGCCTCCAAGTTATATTTCGGCCGAACCCTAGGGTTTTTAGACCGGTACAAATTGCTAAACCGGTCTGGGTTAAACTGGACCGGGTTTTCTCAATTGGTTCGACCTTTCCGGGTCGGGTCGGACCAGCGTAACTAAGTGAATCTAACTGAACCGGTTTTGAGTGATGAACCAAACCGAACCCTATTTTACTAAACCGGTTTGGACCGAACCAGATTTTTTAAATTAAGCCGGACTGAACCGGATTAATAGGAACGAACCAAACTGGACCGAAATTGACTGAACCGAACCGGAATTTAAATCGACTTCAGGTCAATTAATAAAATAGGATATGATGTCAAATTTTTAAATCCAAATATTTTTTAACTTTAAATTAGCCTAAACAGTGCTCGAAGGTTTAAAATTTTCAAATTTTAAATAAACCTTCATGCCAAGTTACGATTATTGGGATGGATCTCGGAGATGCATGTTTTCGGGACTGGTTTAATTAGTGGGCTGAGTTGCAATTGTTTACTTTCAATTCCATATATTGATATAATTAGAACTGTCGTCTTGACTATGTCAAGCTAGTTGGATATTATATTGTGAGCTGAGCTTTGAGATTTAAATATATGGTTTGCGCAATAGGATAGACATGCTGTGATGGTTGAAGTTGTCTAGGATTCATGTCTAGAAATTCGCATGTTTGATTGTAAGCATGAATTGCAAATCAGCCCCTAATATTTTAAAAGTGTTTAAAACTAAATTCCAGTCGCCAAATTATGCATGTTTTGTGTGGAAGTTTCATGTATGACACGTATGCTAGAATGTTAGGGATGTGATAGCATGTGATAATTTACTTGAAAGTAGAATTATGTATGCTAACATGAGTTCCTCAGAACAATAGACGCATGACGCGTATGCATGTTGTATGGTTTGGTCGATGATTACGTCTTGATATGATAATTTGCTAAGTGTAGTAGAATTATGTATGCATGCGTAAATTATCGGATATTTTCAAAACAAAAGGGCCTTGGGAAAGCCAAGACCGGGTATGCTTATTTCAAAATTCTCGTTCCGGTAGTGTGAACTATTTCACGAACCCCCTTCCCTCGGTTTACTGGCAGTCGTTTTGGTCTAGATGACTGACGGATTATTATTTGTCGTATTCCATCTTAATAGATAATCCGATGTTTGCAATTCTTTCAAAATGTTGTTGTCTTCCTGGTTATGCATGATTATCAATGTACTAGTAGTAACGTATCACAGCTTAGATGGATTCATCGTGTGAAACTGAGCTGCTAGTTGAGGCTAACTACGACTCGTGGAGCAAACATGTCAGTTCGATGCTGGAGGAACAAGGTCTCATAGACCACATTCACAAAACAATGAGCTGCCCTGAAGATGGATTAACCAAAGACCTAGCCTTCGCCCATTTTCAGTGGGACCAGGATTACAAGAAAGCGAAGGGGATATTGTTGTCTCAAATGTCTCAGGATTTCCATGACACGTATAAGGATGTTCCGGTGACAAACGGCATCTGGGATGCTCTCTTCCTGAAACATGGAAGTTGCATGGCAGTTACTCTGCACCTACTTATACCAGCCATGGAACAAAGCCTGAACAATAACAACAAGAGTTTACTTGAAAAAGTACACGACCTCCTTCGCATGTTCAAGCCACTAGAAGATGATAGTCAGATGGTCGAATGGGATAAAATTCAGGCCGTCATCGGGATACTCCCGAAGTCTTGGAGAGCAACCAAGGCTGTATTGACTGTTAGAAGTTCCATGCTTGATCTTGCATCAGTCCTGAAAATAATCGAGATGGAGAAAAATCGATTGGCGTCCGTGTCGAAAGACACGAAAATGGCGGGACAGGCTAGGCAATCCAAGAGGAAGAATAGGAACAAGGGAAATAAACAACAGTCCGTTGACGGTAAAACGCCGACTGAGCCTAATCAAAGCAATCTCCGATTAAAATCAGAGATAGTCTGCGGGGATACCAGCCCACGTCGAATAATCGATGGTGTAGGATCCAGCAAATCACACCCTAATAAGGTACGCGATGTCACGACTGTCATGTTAACTGACTTAAATCCTTCTTGGATCCTTGATTCAGGTGCAACGGACCACATAGCTAACAAAAAAGGACTATTTCCAAGTTTAGACGATTGTCGAAGGATTCAAAAAGGATATATATTGGCGACAACTCACATGTTGAAGTTTTAGGAGTAGGGAACTGCAAGTTGCCTATGCACAATGGCAGATCCTTGCTTCTTGAAAATGTTCTTTTTGCTCCAAGAATCCGTAGAAATATTGTTTCTGTTTCCGCTCTTATGAATAATAACTTTGTTTTATCATTCGAGAAAACCCTTGTTCGTATAAATAAAGGCAAAGTCTTGTTTGGGCATGCTTTTATCTCTTGTGGGCTCGTTGTTATGGATTTAAATGGTAGTATAGATTCGAATAGAATGTATGCAATTTCCACCAAGGAAGCAGAAACTGACGCGGCCATATGACATTCGCGGCTTGGACATATAGGCTATGACAGGGTTCAATCATTGGCAAAACGAGGACTTTTGCCCGGAACTAGAAATGTAGTTAAACACACTTGCCATGACTATCTAGCCGGTAAGTCCACCCGCAAACTGTTCGGTGACGCACAACAAGGCGATCATCTGTTGCAAATAATCCATTCTGACATGTGTGGACCAATGAACGTAATTGCAAGGGGCAACAAACGATACTTCGTAACTTTCAGTGACGACTTTACCCGTTATGGGTTTACTCATTTGATTACTCGTAAATCGAAAGCTATAGAATGCTTTAAAAGTTTTCTAAAGCTCGTAGAGAATCAACAGGAGCGAAAGGTGAAAACCCTACGCACTGATAGAGGTGGAGAATATCTCTCTAATGAGTTTGATAAGTTGTGCAAAGAAAATGGAATCGCCCGTCAAACGAAGATTCCCAACACGCCACAGCAAAATGGTTTGGCAGAACGTCGTAATCGTACACTCTTGGACATGGTTAGAACCATGATGTCGCATGCACAACTGCCTATCTCCTACTGGGGAGACGCATTGCTAGCTGCCACTCATGTAGTAAACCTAGTACCAACAAAAGCGGTAGACACAACACCTTATGAGCTTTGGACTGGTAGGGAGTTAAATCTCACCATGTTGCAACCCTGGGGGTGCGCTGCCTACACACATACAACTGACAACCGTTATGGCAAGTTAGGACCTAGAGGACAAAAGAGTATCTTTATAAGGTATTCTGAGAACTCCAAAGGTTACGTATTTGTGTCAGCTCAATAAAACGGTGGCGTGTTCGAACATGAGTCCAGAGACGTTACATTCCTTGAGGGTGAATTTCCAACGCTTGGCGAAACGAAAACAGACGAAGTCTTGATCGTACTGAACAATATGACGATGATTCTCAGGTCCCACTTACTTCGAGTGGGAGATTTGACACAACACAAGTGAATGACCTAGTAAATGATGATGGAAACATTCTCATAGTAAATCCATTAGGAGGGCTTGCTCCCCCCCCCCCCACCCCCACACACACACACACAAATCACTAATGCCGCTAATGCGAATCAAGTTGAACCTGACAATCACGTTGCTGAACCAACAGATGAGAATCCAATAATGACACAACTACCCATTGTTCCTAGTGGGAGTGGATCGACCAACTTGGTTCCAGGTCCTAGTGATCAAGGAATTAATCTCGGAAGTAGAATCCCGAGACCGAGGGGTCATCCAAAGAAAGTTGCAGGTCAAGGTTCAAGCACTGCCATTATTCCCAGTGGGAGTGGTGCTCTGATAAGAAGCATTATTCCGAGTGGGAGTAACGATCAGACTCAAGATGGGATTAACGAGCCTAGACGAAGTCAAAGGCATCGAACTTCTCCCAAGAAGTATCCTATCGAGATGGGTGAATTATTCACCCTAACATCTGTTGACGAACCAGTAACGGTTAAGCAAGCGATGGAGGGGGCCTCAATCAAAGGAATGGAGGAAAGCAATGGAGGAAGAGATAGCCTCAATGAAAGCCAATTCGGTATGGTCTTTAGTTGATCTACCTGCTAAACGCAGAGCTAGGGGGCGAAGTGGGTTTTGAAACTCAAACTCACTGCTGAAGGAGAAGTCGAGCGGTACAAAGCCCGACTAGTTGCGAAAGGATATACCCAGCTGCAGGGAGTGGACTTCGATGAAACATACTCACCGACTGTGCGTTGCACCACAGTCAGGGCCATCCTTGCCTCGTTGCAAGCCTCGATCTAGAGCTGCACCAAATGGATATTAAGATTGCATGTCTCCACGGAAACCTGGAGGAAGATATCTATATGGAGCAACCAGAGGGTTTCATTACTCCTGGCAACGAACTTAAAGTTTGTAAACTCCAAAGATCTATCTACGGTCTTAAACAATCGTCTTGGCAATGGTATCGCAGGTTCCACGAGGAAATCGTTGGAAACGGATTCGTGAACCTCCATGAGGATCCCTGCGTATACACTAAGACCTCCGGGTCCAAGTACGTCATCTTAACCTTATACGTGGATGGCATACTCATTGCTGCAAACGATGTGAGTTTCATGAATCAATCGAAGTCCTGGTTGGCATCAGTATTCGAGATGAAAGACATGGGAGAGGCTACGTACATCTTAGGCTTTAAAATCGCCACAGATCATGCCGCCAGGAGATTATGTCTATCTCAAGATTCTTATATCAACAAAATGTTGAAGAGATTCAGAATGCTAGATGCCAAACCCGTGGAGACGACGTTTTCGTTCGGGTGCGCGCTGTCAAAGCGTGATGGCCCGAAGAACCAGCAAGAGCGTGATCAGATGAGGGGTGCATTGTATTTAAGTATGCCATGCTTTGTACTCGTCCAGACATCTGTTATGCCGTGGGCCTAGTAGCAAGATTCCAATCAAACCCCAGCTATCAACATTTAAAGGCTGTAAAACGAATCATACGTTATCTGAAAGGTACTGCCGACTATGTACTGTGATATGAGGGAAGGAAGTTAGAATTGACCGGTTCAGTGACGCCGACCACGGTGGCGATCCGGATGATCGTAAGTTCACCACAGGACGGGTCTTCCTCCTTGCTAATGCCGCCATTTCATGGACGGGCAAGAAGCGATCATGTGTCGCGCTGTCTACAATGGAATCAGAATTCGTAGCCCTCTCCAAAAACGCACAGGAAGGGGTCTGGCTGAAAAGGCTTCTTACTTCATTATTAGGCACCGACGAAATGAGTAAGCCTGTAAAGGTATTCTCCAACAGTCAGGCAGCCATTGCAGCAATTAAGAATCCAAAGTACCATAGTAGGACTAGGCACATTGATGTGAAATATAATTATGCTAAATCAGTAGTCGAAGACAATATAATCACTTTAGAATACTTATCCACAGACGAAATGGTAGAGGACTCACTGACTAAGCCTTTACCCAAGGATACTTTTGAAAAGCACGTAAAACTGCTAGAATTGCGTAGAATTTAATAAGGGACTTGTATTCGTGATAACATTTTGACTATTGAAAGATATATTTTGATTGAATAAAGAATTGAAAATTGAGTTCATGATTTATCGACGTCATAATGATTAATAACATCGGATTTTACGGTCTATAAACTAAGTCGTAGGAGGACGTAGATGTCTTCTGCCAAAACTATGTCGAATGTGGGCCTTGCCTCGTCACACAGGCACGGTCATCTTGAAGGTGAGGGGGACCTCTACCATACCAAGATTGGCTAAGAACCAGGGGATAAACCTGGTTACAGAAAATGATCACTCAGTCACGTCAAACACGACTTGATCTTTGCTTTGTAAATCGCCGTGATGGACTCCGTCCATCATTAACCACATTCAGGGCCTGATGAAATATTCTGCAGTAGCATTATCGACATATCACACTCCTGGCTAGTTCAGGTATGCTATCGACGTGTGCTTCATATCGCGTGTGCCATCTTCGACCACGGGGTCATGCTCAGTTGTGCTAAGATAGGATCCTTGTGATTCCGACGGGCACAAACTTCTTCACCTCGAGCGTGTGATTGATCCCGGGTGCTCTATGAAGGGACTCCCAAAGTATCCTAACGTACTCGGAACTCATACTTAAGGCCAGGCTCAATGTTCGCTTCCCGGTGTACGAACGCAGTGCTGAAGAAAAAGGCCAAGTGACCACATCTTTGGAAACCGATTGAGTTTGACTAAGGGTACGAGGGATGGGGATGGTCAAGTTCACCTGTAATTCACCGACTCTTGTATTCATTAGGTGGCCATCAACCGGATATTAGTTGAAGGTTGTGAATACTTGTACGGATGCCTTGGAGAAGTGTTCCTATGTGGAAATTAAGCAATTGGAGAATTACTGTTGACCAAGGATACAACTAGATACGATTTAAATTTTATTTAAACAAGTTGATTGACGACAGGGAATCAACGTTCTGCGGGAGCTACAATACTCCTAACAGATGAGTAGCACGATGCCCGTCGTATCCACCGGTCGCACGGCAAACCTCGTATGGACTGTTCGGAAGCAGGGGCAAGATCGGAAGACGGAAATGTTGATGCGATTCAGACATGATACATTAACAGGCACCCTCCCATTCCGGCGAGTGAGAGCTGTTAGTATAAGGTGATAGGGCACCGTAATTGGTAGCCCGTTATTATGTATGTGTTACCTAAGACAATTTGGTAAATGTCACATTAGGGTAATTGTGTAAGCATATGGTAATGGGCGCCGTAATTGGTAGCCCATAATATGTATAGTTTACCTAATGAACTTGGGTAAATGTCACATTAGGGTAATTGGTCTAGACCCAAATCCCAATTGACACGGAAGGCCCAAAATTGGGCCTCCCCAAATACATAGGCCGAAACTATAGTGTGGGGTAAAGTGGACTCTTGTCCACTTTACTCCTCCTATAAAAAAGAGGTGTTAAGGGAATTTTTAGGGTTAATCATAATTTCCTCACAAGAGTGTTTTAGAGAGAAAAACCCTGCTCCCACACCTAGTGTTTCGGCCGAACCATATCCCTCACCAAGGGTGTGCCAAATTGCTTTCGAGCAAAACTCTCCAGAGATCTGTCCCCGTGCCAAGAATTGATCAGAGGTTTTGCTGTAGAGCTTATACCGCGTAAGGCTTCTTTCACAGGAACTTCTACGAGTTCCGACCGGAGGATCGCGAACTCCCTCGAGCAAGGATCTTGGACTACGGTTACTGTTGAGGTATGTGTAAATCATCCGCTGTGTAATTACTATTACTAGCACGTACCATTATTTAGTTTCCGTAGTGATTAGTCCCCGTAATCTAACAGTGGTATCAGAGCCTGTGTTAGGAGTTCATGATCATGATAAATTGATGTTCTTGAAATTTAACGATTGAAAACCGAAAATTTTAAGAAGAAAAATTTTAAATTTTAAATTTTTAAGGTTATTGGTGAAACCGAAAATTTTCATGATGTTCTTGGTTAAGTTTATGTTCATGATCTTCAAGAAAAATGTAATATTTATCAAAATCAAACATTGGATTGTAGATCTTATTAAAATTTGATCTTGAAATTTGACCATTTATTCCTAATTTGGTGTTTGTGCCGAAAATTTTAATTTTTTTTTTCAAGGTAAATTTTTTAATTTCTTGGTCACCATGTAACCAAATTTCGGCACACACACATATTGTTTACCATATTTTAATTTTTTAATTAAGGTAACAATCTATATATATATATAAATTTAGGTAGAAAGAGGAACCCAGATGCAACTAGGAGCTAGGGATTTCCAAATTTACAATTTCCAATGCACAGATTAAGTTCAGCTGCTGGAGGATTTATGAGCTGCGGGATCGTCTTCCTTCAATTCCCTAAATTTTGAGATAATCTATATCTATCTACATCTATATATATTAAAAATATATTTTTTTAATCCAATTATCAAACAATTAAATCATTTATACGGATGCTGGAGCTGAGAGCACACAAAAAAAGAGTTTCATCAATTCCAACGGAATGAAAGTTCCAAACGAATGACCATGAAACGTAGCGACATAGCAAATGATTAAAAGTAAGCAACGAATCCTCATATATTCATATTTCATAATTTCAATTCTACACGGTTCCAATGGGACATGGGAATATACAGAAGAACCGAAAAGTCTATATCGGTAAAAATCCTATACCTTCTCGGTAAACAAAAAAACATTTGCATCAGTATAGAAGAGTATGAACTATGAAGAGGCAATTGAAGTGCAAGAACCTCGGGAAACCAATCGTTTCTCATTCATTTAATCTATCATCTTCTTGAATTAATTCAGAAAGCACAAAATCCAATTATTCATTAAATTATGCTTTTAGTTCTAACAATCAATAAAGATTTGAAGAGTCACAGCATCACTGCCTTCACCCTCTCCAAACTATATAAATCCCCTGATTCAGTCTTCTGCAATTCACATAATCCCTTCATGAAGTTCAGTCCTTGCTTGCTCATAGTTCTGTGTTAGAATAAGAAATATTTCGTTCGTCTACACTTTCATAGAAAAAAATACATGCAAAATAATTGTTCTTTGAAGTAGGATGAGACTACATACCCAGAGGGCCGGAGCAGTGGTTGGCGGTGCGACTGGCTGGCATAGGTTCATTAGTTCATAACTCCGAATTTCACTCAGATTGTTCTAATCGAAACGGATTCTAGAAACCCAACTCTGAGTTGTGGTCCGAGACCTACACGGTTATCATTCACAAGCAAACTGAGACATGCATGTTACCAATCGCGATTCTTGCAGGCGGGCTGCTATCATTCGCAATGAGAAGAGAAGATAATGAAAGTAAAGATGAAGAATGAGACGAAATAGTCCGACTGGCGGTTGATGGCAGAGAGAGCCATACAAATCTGGCCAGGACTACCGATCACGGGATGAGGCAGTTCAAACGGACTACCTGAGCAATTGGTGTAGGCGGCTGCTGCGTCAACGATGAAGCCGTCGTGAGTGAAGGCGCCGTGGCTTTGGGACTCTTGGAGGCGGCTGCTATGTCACCACATGAGAGAACTGCAGAGAGAGAACGTGATTACCAAAGAAGAAACAAATATAGAGAAACAACATAACTAGGGTTTTTACAGCAATGTTTAATTACTATATGTATATGGGCCGATAATCAAAGCCCATAACGAGGTAATATTTTGCCAATTTCATTTTTTCTTTTAAAGCACTTGCCAATTTCACATTGTTTACTAAAGAATTATTATTTTAATAGTGATGATGATTAATTGTTTTATTATAAATCAGATGTAGCTTTCGGAATATATAGTTATAGTATAATCTATTATATTTTTATTTAAATACATTCTTTTATGTTTTTTAATTGTTGAAACAATATTTTTTTTTAAAGAAGTGCTTTTATTTATAACTTAATTTTTTTTGTGTGTAAAACTTAAATTAAGAAATTATATTTTAATCGAGCATAAAAGAAATCAAAATTTAGTTAATCGGCATTTATTTGAAATTAGTTTTACACTTTTAAAATTAATTCAATCTATACTTGGTTTAAAATTTATGGATGTAACTGAAGATAAAAAAAAATGACAACAACCCGCGCGTCGCGCGGGGAAAGCGCGCTAGTATATCTATAATTAGGAACATTAAGATTGATTCACATTAATATATAGAAATATATATATATATATATATATATATATATATATATATATATATATCTATCAATATATCTAATTATTTAAATAGGGTTATAGATATTATTGATAGATTTAGTTACCTAAAAGATTGATAAAATATATTGTCATTATACTTGTTACCCTATTTAATATATTGAAAATAAATAAATATATATATTATATATAAGAACCAAATTTTACACACACACACACACACACACATATATATATATATATATATATATATATGATTGATTTAATATTAAAGATAGAATCTTGGCAATACATATATATATATATGTTTGTATTTGGCCGAAATATATATATATATATATATTTTTTAATATTTGAAACTATTTTACATAATTAATGTTACTTGGTGGTCAAGTTAAATAATTTTGGACTTTAAAACCTACTTGGGCCACAAGTAAACATTTCGGCCCAACCTTTGAAATTTTAATTATTGGACCGGTCCAATATGTCAAACCGGGACGAATTTAAATCGAACCGGATTTTCTCAATTGGTTCGACCTAGTCGAGTCGGGTCGGACCAGGTAACTAAGTAGATCTAACTGAACCAGTTTTGAGTGTTGAACCGAACCGAATCCTATTTTCTTGGACCGATTCGGACCGAACCGAATTTTCCCGGACTGAACCGGATTTACCAAACCTGACCGAACCGGATTTTTCTGGACCGAACCGATTTTTCAAAACCAAATTCAAGTCAATTAAAATAGGGAGGTCAAATTTTAAAATCTGAATGTTTTAGAACCTTTAAATGGACTACACAGTGCTCATAGGGTTGCTAACCTCAATGCCTCGTTTCGATTATGGGGATGGATCTCGGAGATACATGTTTTTGGGACTGGTTAAATTAGTGGGCTGAATTGCAATTGTTTATTATTCAATATATATTTATGCATGATTAGAACTGTTGTCTTGACTGAGTCAAGCTAGCTAGATATTGTATGTTGTGGGCGGAGCCCTGGTTAAATATATGGTATGCGCACTAGGATAGACATGCTGTGATGGTTGAAAATGCTTAGGATTCTTGTTTAGAAGTTTGCGTAATTAAATATAAGCATGAATTGCAAATCAGCCCCTAATATTTTAAATTATTTTAAAACCGAAAACCAATCGCCAAATATGTATGATATATGTGAATGTTACATGTTTGACATGTATACTAGAATGTTGAGGATGTAGTTGCATTTGATAATTTACTTGGAAGTAGAATTATGAATGCAAGCATGAGTTCCTCGAAACATTAGACGCATAACGCGTAAGCATGTGTGTGGTATGTATGATGAATGCTACTGGCATATGATAATTTACGTGGATAGTAGAATTATGTATGCATTAGTGAATTCATCGGAATGATTTTCCAAAAAAAAAAAGGGCCTTATTACGGGGACGTAATACTACGAAATGCTAAACGTGTAATAGTAAGTAATCTAATTACGCAGCGGAATAATGTACACATACCTCAATAGCTTTCCTGCCCAAGAACGTTGTGGAGGGAGTTCTGATCCTCCGGTCGGAACCCGTATAAGTTCTTCGTGAGAAGAAGTCCTACGCAGTATAAGCTCCACAACAAATCCTCTGATCGATTCTTCAAAGGGGACAGAACCTTGGAGGAATGCTCGGAAGCAATTTGGCACACCAATGGTGATGTTAGAAGGCCGGCCGAAATATGCTTGTAGAGAGAAAGGGATTTCTCTCAAATCACAACTTAGGAGGAGTTGTGATCAAGGTGTGTTTTGGGAGTGACCCCAAGACCTCCTTATATAGTGGGAGGAGGAGAAAATCTTCCTCCTTACTATTAGGGTTTCGGCCGACTATGCTATGTGGGTGGGAGGCCCAATTTTGGGCCTCCCATGTCACATGGGAATTGGGTCTTGCACAATTAAACCTAATGTGACATTTACCTAATTATCTTAGGTAACTACATATATTATCGGGCTACCAATTACGGCGCCACGTCACCATATGCTAACTGCTCCCACTCGCCGGAATGGGAGGGTGCCTGTTAATGTATTGTCATCCAATAGCAACATTATTTCAGTCTTCAGTTCATACGAGGTTTGCCGTGCGACCGACGGATACGACGGGCATCGTGCTACTCATCTGTTAGGAGTATTGTAGGGCCCGCAGAACGTTGATTCCCTGTTGTAAATCAATCTTGTTAAAAACAAAATATGTACCTCATTGTATCATTGGTCAACTGATAATTCTCCAATATCCCAGTTTTCCACGTAGGAATACTTCTCCAGGGCATTCGTACAAGTGTTCACAACCTTCAACTAATATCCGGTTGGTGGCCACCTAGTGAACACAAGAGTCGGTGAATTATAGGTGAACATGACCATCCCCATCGCTTATACCATTAGTCTAACTCAACCGGTTTCCAAAGACGTGGTCACTTGGCCTTTTTCTTTGGCACTACGCTCGTACGCCGGGAAGCGAAATTGAGCCAGACCTTAGGTATAAGTTCTGAGTCCGAGAGGATACTTTGGGTGCCTCTTCATTAGACACCCGGGATCATTCACACGCTCAAGGTGAATAAGTATGTGCCCTTTGAATCACAAGGATTCTAGCTATCACAACCGAGCATGACCCCGTGGTCGAACATGGCACGCGTAGTATGAAGCACGCGTCGATAGCATCCTGGACAAGCCAGGGATGAGATATGCCTATGATGCTATCGCAGAATAGTTCATCTGACCCAAAATTTGATTTTAATGATGGACAGAGTCCAACACGGCGATTTACAAAATGAAGATTAATTCATGCTGTAAGCGTTACAAAGTTATCGTTTCGTTTAACCAGGTTTCTCCCCTGGTTCTAAGCCAATCTTGTTGTGGCAGAGTTCCCCCTCTCCTACAAGATGACCGTGCATGTGTGATGAGGCGTGGTTCACATTCGACATAATTTTGGTGGAAGAATTTTACTTCTTCCTACGACTTAGTTTATAGACCGTAAAATCCGATGTTATTTATCATTATGACGTCGATGAATCATATACTCAATTTGAAATTCTTTTATTCAATCGAAATATTATTTCAAATGTCAGAATTCCATCACTTATACAAGCCACTTATTAAGCCCTACGTAATCCAAGCAGTTTTACGTGCTTTTCGAAAAATATCTCTACGTAATGGCTTAGTCAATGGGTTGGCGACCATATTGTCTATGGACAAGTATTCTAAAGCGATTATATTGTCTTCCATAACAGATTTAGCATAATTGTATTTCACATCAATATGTTTGGTCCTACTATGGTGCTTTGGTTTCTTAACTGCTGCAATCGCTGCCTGACTGTCGGTGTTTACCTTCAAAGGTTTACTCTTATTGCCAGTGCCAATTAATGCAGTAAGAAGCCTTTTCAGGCAAACTGCCTATTGTGCATTTTTGGAGAGGGCAATGAATTCATATTCCATAGTGGAAAGAGCGACACATGATTGCTTCTTGCTTACCCATGATATAACAGCATTGGCAATGAGGAAAAAGCCCTCCCTTGGTGGACTTACGATCTTCCGGATTGCCACCATGGTCGACGTCACTATAACCGGTCAATTCTATGTGTTTTCCCTCATAGCACAGAACATAGTCGGCAGTTCCTTTCAGATATCTTATAATTCGTTTCACGGCTTTTAGATGTTGATAACTAGGATCTGATTGGAATCTTGCTACTAGGCCCGTAGCGTAACAGATATCCAGTCGAGTACAGAGCATGACATATATTATACTTCCTACCATGCTCAGATACTCTGCATTCTTCATTTGTTCACGCTCCTGCTGGTTCTTCGGGCCATCACGCTTTGACAGCGCGCACCCGAACAGAACCGGCGTATCCACGGGTTTGGCATCGAGCATTCTGAATCTTTTCAACAGTTTGTTGATATATGATTCTTGAGACAGAAACAATCTCCGGGCGGCACGATATCGGGCAATTTTAATGCCTAAGATGTACGTGGCATTTCCCATGTCTTTCATCTCAAAATGCTGATGCTAACCAGGACTTTAATTTGTTCATAAAACTCACATCGTTCGCAGCATTGAGTATGTCATCTACGTATAAGGTTATGATGACATACTTAGACCCGGAGGTGTTGGTGTAAACGCAGGGATCCTCGTGATGGTTCACAAATCCGTTTACAACTATTTCCTCGTGGAATCTGCGATACCATTGCCGAGAGGACTGTTTAAGACCGTAAATAGACCTTTGGAGTTTGCAAACTTTACGTTCTTTGCCAGGAGTAATAAAACCCTCTGGCTGCTCCATATAGATCTCTTCCTCCAGGTTTCCATGGAGGAATGCGGTCTTGACATCCATTTGGTGCAGCTCTAGATCGAGACATGAAACAAGGGCAAGGATGGCCCTATCTGTGGTATAACGCATAGTTGGTGGGTATGCTTCATCAAAGTCCACTCCGTGAATTTGGGTATATCCTTTTTCAACCAATCGAGCTTTGTATTGCTCGACTTCTCCATCAGCAGTGAGTTTGATTTTCAAAAACCCGCTTAGCTCCTATTGTTCTGCGGTTAGCAGGTAAATCAACTAAAGACCAAAACCGAATTTGTTCTTATTAAGGAAATTTCATCCTCCATTGTTTTCCTCCATTCCCTCGTTTGAGGTTATTTTTTTATTGCTTGCTGAACCGTCACTGGTTCGTGAACGAATGTCTCACTTGATAGGATACTTCTTTGACAGAAGTTCGTTGCCTTTGACTATGTCTAGGCAGGTTAACCCACCTATAGCATGATCGTTACTCCCACTCGGAATAATGCTTCTTTTCAGAGCATCACTCCCACTGGGAACAATGGAGGTGCTTGAACTTTGATATACAACTTCCTTAGAATGACCTCTTGGGCTTAGGATTATACCTCCGAGATTTATTCCTTGATCACTGGGATCTGGAACCTAGTTGATTGTTTCCCTCCCACTAGGAATAATGGGTAGTTGTATTAGCTCAGCATTATGATTATCAGGTCCGACTTGATTCGCATTAACATTTAGTGATGATTATGTGAGGGGGAGTGAGCCCTCCCACTGGATTTATTATGAGGATCTTTCCAGCATCATTTACCATGTCATTCACTAATGCATTTACTAATGCTATATCATTCTCACACTCGAAGTAAGTGGGACCTGAGAATCTCTGTTAACCATTTATTGATTCGATCAGTACTATGTCCGTTTTGTTCCGCAAAGCATTGGAAATCTATATTCAAATTCTTATAATGTGCCATGTTTGACCACGTTACTATTAATCCAAGCTAATTTTAAACTCGTATCTTTTAAGAGTATTCTGTACTCTTAATAAATACTTGTTTAATGCGCAAATTAATGCTACTTTATGATAGGTTTTACCCGTATCATTTCTTAGCTTTTATGGTAACGCATCAACCGATCTTATTAGAACATAGTGTTACATTAATATGAATAAACTTAATTTCATCCCGTAGGAAAAATTAATGTTGAGTTCTAACATAATGCAATTTTAAACTATGTTTCTTTGAAATATTTTAATGATATGATTGCTTAGCCAAACTTTTTGTTCAAGGCTTATAGTGGGAGAGTCATTTTACTAACTACTTCATTTCGTTTGTTAACTCATCCGGAGACTTATCCACCTCATGGACTATGCATTTGAGCTTTTTCTTAATGTTATAGTTGATGTACTACTCGATCGTAGTAGCATTAAAGCATACTTCTAACCACGGTAGTCATCAATGGGTTATTTCCAAAGGATTACAAACGAAAATTCAGCATTCATTTATTAAAACACTTCATCATTAAATTTTTAATTTTAAAATGATACGTCCCGTCTCTCGAGGTGACATGCGCCAAGCGCCTTATACCAGGTATAGTTTCAAAATCGTTTTAGTTTCCAAGTTTAAAATCAAATCGGTTTTTCATGCACATTATCTCGGGATGCTTATTATTTAATGGAGTACTTAACAAATAAGGATGTATTAGCAATGTGTTGAATAACATTAATAATAAGATTAAAACGAACGATGATAAATTCAATACTCAACTTAAGTATTCTCAAATACTTAGGAAAAATAATATGTTCCTTTACGGAACTTATTTAAGAGTATCTCAAACTGAAATAAAAGTCAAGAAGTTTTAGCAATTTAAAGATAAAAAATTCTCATTCTATCTTTATTCTTCCGGGGCATCCTCGATCAGGTCGTTGCTTATGTTTCTCAGTTCTGTAATTAGAAAGGAAAATAAATTACTCTCGAGTGTTTAGAAGCGGATGAGAATGAATGATTTTCATCATTTTTTCTCTTTACGTACCTTAGGAGGATTGGTACATGCAGCAGCCAGGTGTCCTTTCACACAACACCTAAAACACGTTCGAGTTTCCTCTATGCGTGTTTGTTCTGCTTGCCTTTTCTTGCCACCAGTTTGTTTGTGTTTAAACTTTTTCAGGGGTTTGTTTGCCACAAACTTCTCAGTTTTATTCTGAGGACTTTTGCCCTTTCTCTTGCACTTCCCCTTTTGTTCGGCTGGCGTGGAGGATGCAATATGCATTTCAGACCTGTTTCAGCCCTGAGTCTATCCTCCTCCAGCTCAAGATGAACTTGCACCTTCTCGAGGGTGTCGAGATGGGTGGCATGGGTAAGGCTCATTTTAATGATGCTCCAAGAGTCGGGCAAATAGCGGATCATGTAATTGATTTGTTGTTCCTCAGACAGATTTTCACCTGCTTCCTTGAGTTCAGCGATCAAGTTACACACATGCATAACATGATCCTTCATCGTATGCTTGGGATTCATCTTATAGGAGTCAAGAGCGATGTTTAACGATTGCTTTTGGGCTATGGTTGTTGCGTCCTGGATGAACTGGGTCGTGGGGACGCGTCTGTCTGAATGGTTGAGCGGGTTTTCGGGCTGTAACCCTTCGTCTGAAAGAGGTTTGTGCCACTGACGAGTTATCGGTTGAGTCTCGGAAAGGTATGTGTCTCAAAAGGCGGTTGTGTCTCAGGAGGCGTCTGAGTCTCAAAAGGCGGTGGTCTGTGCACAAGTCCGAACGTCCGGGGTGCCGGTTCCTGCACGAAGGGCCAGTACTAGCACGGAGAAGGGGGGGTGGTGCTAGTGGAGCCCTCTCCGATGCTTAAGTCACTATAGGGGTAACAAGGTAATTATAGAGAGAGAAAGTGTTTCTAGAGAGAAGTCAGAGCTCAAAATACCAAAGTTGGGCAAAATGAGAGGATGTGTGAAAATGGGTGGCCAAGGCCTCCTATTTATAGGCTTCCTTGGGACCGGACCCGGTTTTAAAGCGGTTTGATGACGGTTCAAAAGCAAGCGGTAACCGTCATCAACATTGGCAATGCGCGAACTTGACTTCTCTACACGTAACGGTAATCGCATAAACGGTAATCGCGCAATACCCGAAGTGCAATCCGGACGTCCGGGTTGTTTGCAACCCGGACCTCCGGATTGCTTTGCGCAATCCGGAGGTCCGGTCCGGATGCGCGTATACGCGCTTCCGGACCGTTTTGACCCTTTGGGAGACGTTTTTCAAGTCGAGATGTAATTTTCGGCGTTTTTACAAGGCCCGAAATATAAATACGAACCCGAATTGGACACATATCCATCACTTGCCCCCGAGTCAAGTAACGGTTTAAAACCTTTCTTGACTCTATTTTTAAGTTAGGATACGCGTCCAGTTTGAGCTTGACGCTAACCTTCCGGTTTTGGTCATTGGTTGGACGTAGAAGTCTTGATTTCATCCGTCCTTTGATTTTCCGACCGAATGACTTTATTTCCTGTCATCACGGTTAGTGCAATAGAGAATGCGTATATGTAGCGTGCAAGTATGGTTACTGGTAGGGATATAAGCAATTAGTAATACGTCATGCGGAGATGCTTTTATCAACATACATGTACAAATAACGGTCATGGCAAGAACGTAATTACGTGACGTAAGAAATATAATCCGTATACTTCTAAAACGAGTTAGTGATTATCAAATCATGAATCATGCGATATGAAAACATACATGTAAAATGACGGGTTTGATACGTGCAATACCAAAATAATCATGTATGTAGGAGCAAATACTTAGAAGAGGGTGGAGTATACCGTAAGTACTTAGGCGTGAGTGTAGATAAATTACTCCTTTAATCCTTATCACCAAGGAATCTTTTGGGATATGTAATTACACAAATCCCAAATCATCTTTCCAGCTCTTTGGGAATTCATTATTCCTTCTTCTTTGCAGGTAATTACTTCACCATTTCCAGAAATCATTTGTGCGTTCATAGTTTCTTCACCGTCGTAAAGCATAGGTGCATCCCGAAAGTTTCGTGTTTGATCCTTGACTTGTGTAAACACCTAATTTTGGACCTCGCGCGACACTCGTGGCATGTGGCGCACTAAATGGGGAAGTGTTCAAAATATGGCAAGTCGAGAAGCTTCCAAGAATGGCTCCTGCAAAATTAGGATAGTTATCAATATTTATTGCAGTGTATATTTTCTGAATATTTATATTAAGTGTTCAGAATATTTAATATTAATTAGGAGAATAAATCAGTTTATTTATTTCCTATTAGAGTATAAACCTAGGCATTATATATAGCATAGCATCAGATATTGTAATGGGGGAGAAAAAAATCAATAAGAAAAGAAGAACTCTTTGTTCCGACTTACTATTAACCGAGCTAAGTTCATATATATATTATGTTTGTTTGTTTGTGATTTTTTTTTTTTAACCATCATGTACAGAAATACCATAACCATCATCGATCACCCACTGTCCAAAGCTCAACCTCAATTTCAGGGCCCTATTGGCGTCAGTGTCGACTTCAAATTTCATCGGCTCCTTCCACCCCTTCTAACTGCGGCGATTCCACCCTTCCCGATCAATTTCATCTCAGTCTCGACCAACCAAACAGCCAATTCGGAGGGCCAGACTACCACGCTCTCTGTTCCGACTGCACCTTCGTCTGACCCCGGCTCCGTTGTTCCGCCATCGCCGTCCCGAGTCACTTGGATTTACTCCTCTGATCTGTCTGCCATCCGCTCGTTAGCCAAGGGCCTGCCATCGCCATCCATAACTCTGAACTTAGACCGCCCGTCTCTGCTCGGCTCCGCTCACCGTCTTCCCGATTCCGTCCACCGGTCGCTGCTCCGCCCGTTTCCGCCTCCAGGAGCCCGTCGGTGTCATTCCCTACCGCTGCTGGTCCTTCCTTCGCTGCTACTGGTCCTCGCTGCCACCAGGGAGGGAAATATTTAGGCCCATCTTGCTGAATACCTTCTTCGAGATCTCTGAGGAAAATAACGAACATAAGAATGGGGTTCACCTTACTGAGAAGTCATCGACCCAGGTATCACATATATAGTTCTACCCTCCGTGTTTGATTTTTGGCAGGTACTGACCTGATATGTTGTTTTAGGTGTTGTGCTGTAGGTGTAAGTCATTATGTGTGTGCATTATTATATTATATGGAATACTATATTATAAATGTATGTGTATCTTGATTATATGATTTCATGTGTGTTTACAATTATTGTTTATATATGTCTGCATATGCTTTCTCTAGTTAATTAATTTTATTTTTATGTATATTTTTATTAATTGTAGATTTAACATAGTTAGGATTAATTATTTCAGTTGATTTAAGTTAGTTTCTTATAAGATTGATCACAATTATATTAATTATTTTAGTTGAAACATAAATGAATAATTGGCAAATTAAGTGAATTGAGTACCGAAAGGGCGTAGTTAAAAATTATATTTTTAATTCGTAATAGAACCCCCGAGCTCGAATTTCTGATCGTAGACCGATTTTATACCTAGGTTTTTAATCGGGTATTCGCTTAGGTAATTTAGGATTCTAGTTAGCCTTAACAATTAACTAGTGGCGACTCTTTCCAAAATCCACGTTTTCAAAATGTATAATCGCCTTAGGTCGGATTTTTAGGGTCTGACAATTTGGCGACTCTGCTGGGGACGTTTTAGAGGGTTCGGGCTCATTATATTCGCTTGTTTGCCATGTTTTTTTATTTAATCTATTTCTTTTCTCTTGATTAATCTAACTTTGTTTTTCTTTTTTCTACAGGTACAAAGTGTAGAATTTAAACTATTTCTTTTTTTTTTTGTGGCATTGTTTGAATTCGCACACACCACTTTAGTGTAATATCCAAAATGCCTAAATCCCAGGGCAACTAGGAACCCCGGAGAGTTAGTAAGGGTACGACCGCGCGGCCGAGCCGCCGGAACGACTCAGAACAACTCCACTCGCTTGTGAAGGTCTTATGATCCCTGTGATGGGGTGAGGAAACCACCTTGTCGGGAACCTATCAGTGGAACCTACATTGTAGAGCAAAGCCACACATTTTTTACCCCCTAACATGTTGTGTTTTATCCGTGTTTTTTTTTTTTGTTGTATAAAAGAGTCGTTAGGAAAACTGTACGTTTTTTTTTAACTATGTAATTTTTATTCTCATGCATTCATCTTCTTGCATTTTTTAAAAAAACAAAAAAAAACTTTTTTTTTTTTTCAGCTAAGTGGTCGGACATTTAGAAATTTTCTTTCCGAACATGCATTTTGTATGCATTGTTTTTTTAAAAAAACCTCTTACCTGATTTTTTTTTTTTAATTTCAAACTTGCGTTTCATACGCATTATTTTTTTCTTAAAAAACTCTTCAGGCAAGTTGTGATTTTGGTTAGCGCGTCGCGCATGTAAAAAAACATTTTTTGGAAATTTTAATTCCCCTTTAGCTATTAGAGCTTCTAATTTCGAACGTGCATTCCATATGCATCATTTCAAAAAAAATTTACCTAAATTGTTTTATTTTAAATAATGCATCCAGTATGCATTAATTTAAAAAACTTTTTAGATAAATCGTAAGCTCTCTTAGTTTTAGGGCTCTTTGTTTAAAAAACCTTTTACCTGATTTTTTTTAAAGATGTGCATCTCATATGTATTATTTTCGAAAAAACCTTTAAGGTAAATTGTAATTTCTCTTAGTTGTAGAACTTTCATTTTAAGTTTGCATCTTGTATTTATTTTTTTTGTGCATCTCATATGCATTTTTTTTTCAAAAAAACTTTTCACTTGATTATTATTTTTTTTTATTTTGAGCAACTAGGATGCATTGATTTTTTTTCCTCATAAAAAAAAAAACAAAAAAATTCAGGCAACTTGTAAGTTTTCTCAACTGTACAACTTTCACATCGTGTACATCTCATAGGCATTTTTTTAGGAAAAACGATTCTTTTTTGATAGTTGTAAATCTTCTCTTAGTTGTTGAGCTTCTAATTCCAAACATGCACTGCATTTGCATTTGTTTTTATAAAAAAACTTTACCTGGATTTTTCATTTGTATATATGTATCATTCAGGTAAACTGGTTGTAACTTGTAACTTTCTTAACAGTAGAACTTTAACTTTCAAGCATGCATGAGCATTTAAAAAAAAAACTCAAAGTGTCATTCGTTTTTATCCAAGGTGTATTGCACTTTTTTCGGCAAGATCGTCTCAACCTTTGCATAAGCTAGCGTTTTGAAAAAGAGATTTGATTCTGATTTTGATTTTTTTGAAAAAAACAGTTTAAATGTTTAGTTGAGTGTGACTATTCGAGTTTAAACAAAGGATGAGAAAATCCTTTTGAAAAAAGCTTTGTTTTGAACATCTATCGTGCGTTCGAGTCAGATAGTGCACTCAGTGAACTCATTAAACTCCAAGCTAGTGCAAAACACCTTAGATCATAAATTTTGATTCTTTCTGAAATGTAATCAAAATTATGAAATGAATGACATTAGAAGTCTTCCGAAAAATCATGTATGACTCATTTGATTCTTTATACTAACTTTCGTGTCTGGTCTTTTCAGGTACCCTTGGTTAGGTATCCCGCACATACAAGTTGTGTCGGCCTAAATGGGGCAATGAAAAAGAAACGTGCATCCATCCAGTTGCACGAAGCACGAATTGCGCACTCGGGATATCCAACGCTCAGGTATGATGAATTTTACTTGATTTTTTTTTAGATTTGAGTATCCCTACTCTTTTTGCAGTTCAGACGACCACTTCGACGAGGTCGAAACCACGTGAAACGTGACTGCTCCAAAGAACTTACCTGCCAAAATTCCACATAGCATGTGTGAAATTCATACGCGTCCTGAACCAAGCCGTACATCTGTTTTACGGCAAGGTCTAAACCAGTCGGCGGTAACCAAGGGGCATTTCCCATTGAGATAGAAGAGGTCCAGCGATGGAAAATATCAAGAGATCATCGAGAGTCCAGAGAAGATTCAATGTGCTGATCAATGAACATTTGAGATGTCAAGCAAAGAAAACATTATTGTTGGTGCCTTCCATCAGAGGTCCAGGGGCATTTACTTTCCGGCGGGTGTTCATATACAAGTTGTGATTTCTAGATGGAGCAGGAAAATCAGGACATGCAGCAGGTCCAGTCGCATAGCGAGCACATTTCCCACTAGAAAAAAACTCCAACACCCAGGTAAGAGAAGTTGTGATCAATTCTATCCTCGAAGTTTAATTTTTTTTTTCCTTACCCATTTTGCAGTTCGGATAATCATGAAGAGCACATCTCGTGCACGACCCTTTGTTCGCCAACCATTCTTGTGTCGGCTGCCGAATTTATCTCGCACAATATCTGTGCCCCAATGCGGACTACTCCACGTCATCCATGTGTGTTCATTGGCCAGGCCATTCATCCTGCATGCGATGAGCCTAACCCGGTAGGTGCTAGCCATAGGGCATCCCCAGACGAGATTGAGCGATAACCGGGGCACTTGAGAAGCCGTGATTAAAAATCACTGTCTACGTCATCCATTGGTTGTAGGGTTCATCCAGGGCGTCGACACGGTCAATCAAGTGAGTCCTTCTCTAGAAGATGTTTTGAATTAGAAATTTCAGATTTGCCACTAGGGGCATGTACATAATTGTTGTTGATTATTTTCATTTAAAAAAAAAAAAGCAAAAAAGCAAAAAGCAATTAAAAAAAAGCAAAAAAAGCAAAAAAAAAAAAAAAAAAACTTTTTCTTAGGGTCACAGCCACCCTTTAATTGGCTACCGATAAAAATAAAGAGAGTACATATGCATATTGAGAGCAGTGAATAAAAGGGTCATAGTTGTCCCTAAATCAACTACAGATAAAAAGGGTCTCAGTCGTCCCTAAAATGACTACAAAGAAAGGGCCACAGCCACCCTTCAAATGGCTAAAGATAAAGAGCGCTCATGCAACGTCAAAAGCGGGAAATAGGTGAAAGGGCCACAGCCACCCTCCAAACGGCTACAAATAAAAGAGTGACCCCGCGAACCCTGTGAGGGCAAGAGAATAAAAAGGGCCACAGCCACCCTTAAAAAAAATGGCTACACAAAAAGAGTGATCCCGCGAACCCGGTGAGGGCAGGAGAGTAAAAGAAAGGGTCACAGCTGTCCCTCAAACGGCTACAGTCAAAAGAGCGATCCCGAAACATCGATGGCAGATATTAAGTGAAAGGGCCACAACCACCCTCAAAATGGTTACATACAAAGAGTGTTTCCCGGATCAGAGACGAGGAATGAAGGGCCACAGCCACCCTCCAAATGGCTACAATCAAGAGAGCTCCCGCAACATTGAAGACGGTGAGAAAAAGGTCATAGCCACCCTCCGAAGGGCTACAAATACTCCTGCATCGAGGCGGAAAATAAAGTACGGGTCACAGCCACCGTTTAATCGGCTACCAAATAAAGAGTGCTTCCGCTAGGTTGAAAACCTGAAAGGGCGGCCTAGGCAAAATCAGAAAATGAGGGGCATGGTTGCAAGTTCAGAAATTGCAATCATGGCAAAAGGAGAGAAAATAAAAAAAACGAGAGGCACGGTCGGAAATCTCTCAATCGACCGTGGCAAAAGGAGAGAAAAAAGAGAAATTCTCAAAAAAAAAAAAAAAAAAAGAGAGAAAAAATAAAAGAAAAGAAAAAAGAAAGAAAGAAAAAAAAAAAAGAGAAAAAAGATCCCGCTAGGTTGTCGCACAATGCACAATTTAGGCAAAAATTAGGGACAAACACTCATGCTCAAGCAGTGTATTCCAGAGTCAACTTGACGGCAAGCGAGACGGTTACAGTCTGCTCTCGCAGGTCGCATTCCAAAGATGAGTAGGACTGTTACAGTCTGTTCCTACAAATCAACCGACGACCGGGATCTGAAGTGGTCCAGCTTTCTGAGAGTCACCCCCGACAAACGAAGCCTTAGTATTCAGCCTTCGCAAGTCACGCCACTAGAGGCACTTCTCCAACGGACGCCACTAGAGGCTCTTCTCCGACATACGCCGCTAGAGGCATCGCCAAAGGGTCTCCGGTACGGTCTGACGTAGAGGTCTTCCGCCACCAGAGATATCACCAGAGGTTTTTCCGGTACGGTCTGACGTAGAGGTCTTCCGTTACCACACGCCGCTAGAGGCATCGCCAAAGGGTCTCCGGAACGGTCTGACGTAGAGGTCTTCCGCCACCAGAGATATCACCAGAGGTTTTCCCGGTACGGTCTGACGTAGAGGTCTTCCGTTACCACTCGCCACTAGAGGCATCACCAAAGGTTCTCCGGTACAGTCTGACATAGAGGTCTTTCGCCACCAGAGATATCACCAGAGGTTTTCCGGTGCGGTCTGACGTAGAGGTTTTTCCGTTACCACTCGCCACTAGAGGCGTCACCAGAGGTTGTTGGTACTGTCTGACGTAGAGGTCTTCTGTTACCAATCATCACCAAAGGTTTTACTTTATTGCACGCCACTGGAGGCTTTTTCTTGTCGCTCGCCACTAGAGGCATCATCGATCAAGATTTTACTTTTCCGCACGCCACTGGAGGCTTTATTTTCTGCACCGCCAACGAAGGCACCGCCAACAGGGGCACCGCCGACCGAGGCTTTACTTTTTCCGCACGCCACTGGAGGCTTTACTTTCTGCACTACCAATGGAGGCACCGCCAATAGGGGCACCGCCGACAGAGGTTCTATTTTCCGCGCTACCAATGGAGGCACTGCCAACAGGGGCACCGCCGACGGAGGTTCTACTTTTTACATTGCCAACAGGGGCACGCTAATGGAGGCACAGCCAACAGAGGCACCGCCGACAAAGGCTCTACTTTTTTGCACTTTCCGAAATAAGCCAGGAGTTCCCTTGAAGACTCGAAGACTCAAAAGAAAGACAGACTTCTCATCCAAAATTCGGTGTTTCCTTGTCTTTGGACAAACCCCCTCGAACGCATTCTACGGGAGTCCGTCCAAAGAGGGGCAAACTGTAAACACCTAATTTTGGACCTCGCGCGACACTCGTGGCATGTGGCGCACTAAATGGGGAAGTGTTCAAAATATGGAAAGTCGAGAAGCTTCCAAGAATGGCTCCTGCAAAATTAGGATAGTTATCAATATTTATTGCAGTGTATATTTTCTGAATATTTATATTAAGTGTTCAGAATATTTAATATTAATTAGGAGAATAAATCAGTTTATTTATTTCCTATTAGAGTATAAACCTAGGCATTATATATAGCATAGCATCAGATATTGTAATGGGGGAGAAAAAAATCAATAAGAAAAGAAGAACTCTTTGTTCCGACTTACTATTAACCGAGCTAAGTTCATATATATATTATGTTTGTTTGTTTGTGATTTTTTTTTTTTAACCATCATGTACAGAAATACCATAACCATCATCGATCACCCACTGTCCAAAGCTCAACCTCAATTTCAGGGCCCTATTGGCGTCAGTGTCGACTTCAAATTTCATCGGCTCCTTCCACCCCTTCTAACTGCGGCGATTCCACCCTTCCCGATCAATTTCATCTCAGTCTCGACCAACCAAACAGCCAATTCGGAGGGCCAGACTACCACGCTCTCTGTTCCGACTGCACCTTCGTCTGACCCCGGCTCCGTTGTTCCGCCATCGCCGTCCCGAGTCACTTGGATTTACTCCTCTGATCTGTCTGCCATCCGCTCGTTAGCCAAGGGCCTGCCATCGCCATCCATAACTCTGAACTTAGACCGCCCGTCTCTGCTCGGCTCCGCTCACCGTCTTCCCGATTCCGTCCACCGGTCGCTGCTCCGCCCGTTTCCGCCTCCAGGAGCCCGTCGGTGTCATTCCCTACCGCTGCTGGTCCTTCCTTCGCTGCTACTGGTCCTCGCTGCCACCAGGGAGGGAAATATTTAGGCCCATCTTGCTGAATACCTTCTTCGAGATCTCTGAGGAAAATAACGAACATAAGAATGGGGTTCACCTTACTGAGAAGTCATCGACCCAGGTATCACATATATAGTTCTACCCTCCGTGTTTGATTTTTGGCAGGTACTGACCTGATATGTTGTTTTAGGTGTTGTGCTGTAGGTGTAAGTCATTATGTGTGTGCATTATTATATTATATGGAATACTATATTATAAATGTATGTGTATCTTGATTATATGATTTCATGTGTGTTTACAATTATTGTTTATATATGTCTGCATATGCTTTCTCTAGTTAATTAATTTTATTTTTATGTATATTTTTATTAATTGTAGATTTAACATAGTTAGGATTAATTATTTCAGTTGATTTAAGTTAGTTTCTTATAAGATTGATCACAATTATATTAATTATTTTAGTTGAAACATAAATGAATAATTGGCAAATTAAGTGAATTGAGTACCGAAAGGGCGTAGTTAAAAATTATATTTTTAATTCGTAATAGAACCCCCGAGCTCGAATTTCTGATCGTAGACCGATTTTATACCTAGGTTTTTAATCGGGTATTCGCTTAGGTAATTTAGGATTCTAGTTAGCCTTAACAATTAACTAGTGGCGACTCTTTCCAAAATCCACGTTTTCAAAATGTATAATCGCCTTAGGTCGGATTTTTAGGGTCTGACAACTTGTTTTCAGAAATTGGCACCACCAATCGACTCAGATTGTCACGAGGATTCCAGCGCCGCCTTCGGAATCACCAGACGACGCCGGACGCGCCCTCACGCGCCGCCACGTGAGCTTCGCCCTGCCGGCGCGTGTAACCCACGCGCCGCCTTCCCGTGCTCCGTTCGCCACGGTCCTTACCTTTCTGAAATCGTCTCGACGAGGGGAGTCCATTGTGATACTTTTTGTCACGTTTTGAGGTAGTCTGAAAACTCGATTTTACAGGACAGCTTCGACTTGATTTTGAATGTTGCCGTATTGTTGTTCGTTTGAGCTATTTGTCGTTGTTGTCGTATGGAACTGCTTATTGGTGTTTGTGTGTCGAATAATTGCTGATTGGTTGTCGTTACTATCGTCGTTAGTTCATGCCTTAGACGATTTTTCACTTCCGTGGATAGTTGAGGTAGAATTCCCCGATTGGACATATTGCCCCCGTGTCTTTGCGTAGAGGCTTTTTGATCGGTATGCGTAGTTTTTTCCCTTGACGGGTTTGTTGGTTGATGGGAGTTGCCAAATGTCTTTAGGAGTGGCCGCTTGTTGTTTTTGAAGCCTTAGAAAAATATTTTTCCTAAGTATTGCCGTGTCTGATCCTCGCGGTTGTCACATTAGTCCCACCGTTTGCATGATAGCTTCTTAAGATGTTGGTCCTTTTTTACTGCACGTAATAACTTTGCTACGCGCGTTGACTTTGGTTACGCGCGTTGAAGTGGCCATGCGCGTTGACGTGGCCATGCGCGTTGACTTTTGCTACGCGCGTTGACTTTTGCTATGCGCGTTGACTTTTGCTATGCACGGTGACTTTTGCTATGCGCGTTGACTTCTTCTTGGTTCTGGCAGATTGTGGAGTCGTAGTAACCTCTTGCGGAGCTCCCTTCCTTTTGATCGAGTTGTTGCAATGAGTAAGTCCACCACTCCTCTATCGCAGACTCCTTTTAATTCTGATATCGAGGATGACTTGGAGGTAGACCTGGTTTTACCAATAGATAGTGTTTTGGACACCGATGAGGGTGTAGCTGCTGATCCTTTTGTTGGGGCATTTCCTGTCGGAGAGACCAAGGTTTTGGTTAGGTACTACACTAACCGCTTGGATAGATCCTTGTTTACCCTGTATGCGAGTGCTTCCGGACTTGACCCTTGTACCGAGGCCGTTTACCCCTTTGACGCACTCCGTGAGAGTAGTTTAGGAGATGCTACTCCTCCGCCTGTAGATTTGTCCGTCGTGTATACATCTCACGTTAGGGAGGGTTTGCGGTTTCCCTATTGCTCTGATTTGATTGAACTCTGTAGTGGTTATGGGATTTCCCCTTTAGATCCTGCGCCCAACGGGATTCGAGTATGGACTTGTTTTAGAGTGCTGCTTCACAAGCAGTCTTGGCATTACTCTCGCACCCTCTTTCGCTGCTTCTATCAGCTTAAGAGTCCGGACTCTGCGGGATTGTGCAGTGTGAAAGTTCGCTGGCCGAACTTGCAAAGCGATGGTTTTGAGGAACTTGGTCTTGGTGAAGCCAAGTGGGATTCTAGTTACCGATTAGTCGCCGTCGCGGATCGGTCTGCCGATCATTGGAGGCATCATTACTTTTTTGCTCATGATGCGGGTACGACTTAGGATGTCGAGTATGTTCGGATATCTGATCCCGCGCCTGCTTTTTGGGAACTCTCCTTGTCGGATAGGGAGGTGATAAAGCAGATATATCACTGTCAGCAATCGCGCGGCTTTACTTGTTCGCTGCGCGCATCTGATCAGGAGTTGGTCGATGTTGGGATTCATGTGCTCCCTTCTGCGGCTTCGGTATGTTAATCATTTTTATAACTTTTTACCGTGTTGCACTGTAGGTTGGTTTGACGGAAAAAGCTCGTCTTTGCAGACGGCAGCTGCTCGCAAGATTGCTTCTAGTGGAAGGATTGTTCCACCTCTTGCTTCTGGAGCATCGGCGGCTTCCGGACATTGAAAAGGTAGACGGTTTGAATAAACAATCTTCCTTGTGTACTTTCTTAGTTGGGTTGTAACTCTGCGTGTTACTTGCAGGTCGCAAGATGCTTGTTACTGATCGCGTTGTTGCCGTTCCTGATTCTACTAAACGGTCCACCACTGGGGCGCATTCTTCAAGCAATTCGAAGCGTCCGAAGACTACTATGACCGTTCCTACTCCTTCCTGTCATAAAGGGAAGGAAGTTGATGGTTGCGAGGATGCGTTGTCTGCCCCCCGCTCGAAGGAGCGGTCCGAGGTGGAACGTGCTCTTCCTTCTGGTATAAGCTGAACACTTGACTGTGTGCTTTTGTGCGCTTTGTTTTTGGCTTTTGCATAACTCTATTTGGTTTGCATGTAGTGCTCCCGCCACTTGGACGTGCGGATCTGCTTCGTCCTTTGTAAGGTGATATTTCAGATGGTAAGTGGATGCCATATGTGGCAGGAGCTCTCACTTTTCCCAAGAACTCCCAGCTGAGCATGCCGGAAGTTGGCGTGCGCGTTCTTCATCGATCTATTCCTCTTGGTGATCGACTTGTTCGGCCCTCGAGTGACGAGGAGGCGCGGACCTTTGTTGAGAGATCGCTATCTGGATTCACTCCAGTGAGTATCTTTCTTCGCTTTGCTATGCTCGTTGTTCCCGAACATGTATGCTTATTGTCTTTTTGTTTTCAGGTTGTTTCTGATATGGTGCACATGGCCTCCTTCATGTTGGAGCTTGTCCAGGAGAAGCGTGCCATTGTTGATAAAGCTGCCGCTTTGTCCAGGGAGCTTATGGAAGCTAAGGATGAAGTGCGCCGTCTTTCTTTGAAGAAGACGGATTTTGATGCCCGTTATGATTCTGATCATGCCCGCCTTGTTCAGCTTGAATCTGAGAATGCTGCCATTGAGAAGGCAATTTCTGACAACGCGGGCAAGCACAAAGTTGCCTGTCGGAAAGAGCGCGAAGAAGAAATGAAGGCCGGCATTGAAGAGGGACTTGGAAAGTTCCCTTCTACTCCTGGATTTGACAGCGCGGTTACTGCTGCTGCTACGGCGAAGGCCGCTCCTATGCTCAGCGAGTTTGCTGAGGACTTTGTTCGTAGGGTAAACATTCTTGCTCCTGGCTTTCCTTTTGACAAGTTAGGGCCGTATGCGGAGTTTGCTATTGGGAAAGTTGCCGAGCTCCGTCGTTTGGATACTGCAACATCTTAGTTTGCATTTTTGTTTGGAGAAGACGGTGGCGGCACTAATGTGCAACTTCTGCCTGTTCCGCCTAGTCCTGTCAGGGATGATGGCATTCTTTGATCTGTGTCATCTTTTCGATATGTTGAACTCATTTATGAGTCTGTTTTCCCCCCGGCTTCTATGTTTATAAACTTGTTGGAGTTGTTCCTTGGTTGTTGCTTGTGACTTGTTCGCTTTGAACTACGTCTTTTGAACCTTCTTTACACATAGCAGTTTGCATGATAACTTGTTAGTAATATTTCATACCGTTATCACTTACTGTGTTTATTGAGTGTAGATGACTAGTAACGTAGTCATAGTCCCTGCAGTCGTGACCGATAGCCACTTTTGATTCAAGATTGCTTGCATGATGCGTTATGCATGTTGCCCGTCTTTCCTGAATAGCTTGCTGCTATATATGTTATAACCTGTCAAGTGGTTCGCGTATAGCGACTTAACAAGTAGTATATTTGAAAGGTGTTGTCTTGGCTTAAGCAAGATACTAGTTTATACCGTCTCTTAGTTCCATTCTAAGGCGACGTTGTACAAGACTCGACTTGTAAATTTTATGAGTTTTTAAACAGGGTGCGAACCTGCCAGCGTGTATCAACCCGCGTTGGGGAAGCATACGTAAAAAACATTTTGGTTTTTGAAGAAGTATTTTGTGAACCCTAAAAAGTTCGTGATTCACGCGAAAACCGTGTTGATAAAATATTTGGAAAGGTGTTTGATACATAAAATATTTGATGAAATATTTGACAAAATATTTGATAAAATATTTGTGATACGTGATTCCTGCGTCCAGGGATCACGTAACACTTTTGAAAATATGAATTGTGATGCATGATTTCTGCGTCCAGGAAACATGCAACACGGTTTGAAAATTTGTAGTACGGAATTGTCCTTAAACAAGAGGACTTTTTCCGTATAGAGTGAACCCTTAACAGGAATTCATAGTATGGGATTGTCATCTAACAAGAGGACATTCTCCGTATAGAGTGAAACCTTAATAGGAATTCCTAGTATTGGATTGTCGTCTAAAAAGAGGACGTTCGTCATAAAGAGTGAACCCTAAACAGGATATACACACTTATTGTGGAGTGGGGTTGTTGTCTAACAAGAGAACTTCCGCCATTTGTAGTATGGGGTGATCAGTCCCGTATTGTATTTGCCCCTCCTGTTCTGAATCCAGGGAATGGCTATGAACATGAGGATTTGCCTCTAACAAGAGATGTCACAGCATGTCATTTTCTAGAAGTAAACATGGGGTTGTCTTTACAAAGAAGATGCCTCAACATGCTACTTTTGATAGTAGATCTTGGTGTTAATCCAAGATATTGTTTGTAGTTGACGCCTTTGGAATAGTCGTCATTTTGATAGTAGACCTTGATGTTATTCCAAGGTATTGCTTGTAGATGACGCCTTTAGAATAGTCGTCATTTTGATGGTAGACCTTGATGTTATTCCAAGGTATTGCTTGTAGCTGACGTCTTTGGAATAGTCGTCATTTTTAGTAGAGAATTTCTATGAGTCCCTTTTTTGTAGATAATCCGCAAGTTGTCATTGTGTCATATAAGTTGACCGTGTACATAGCGTAATGGCTTTGTGTTGTCGGCACCTTCTTGAGATAGATGCCAATCCTTGTTGGTGTAGATATGCAAGTATCATCCGTTATATGTAGTTGCAGCATGCTGTCTTTGAAAATATCTTGGGCTTAACTCCAAGTTTTTGATTCTATGATGACGCCTTTTGATGTAGTCATCAATATAAGTAAATTGTTGTTCATGATAAGCGTTGTCATAACGCGTAATAAATTTTTGCTTGCTGATAGCATAATATCTTGGATTGTTGATGTAGATAATAAACGCGTAGTTTTGTTACTTCACGTTTAATCCAAAAATAGCGTGCAAGACATAGATATGTACCTACAAATGTAGATTGACTTTATTAGATACTTGCGCGTATTTACATTGTTTTTTCGAGAAGGCGTCAACCGATCATTCCTTCTTAAAACATGTAAATGCGATTATACTAGAAATGCGTAAAGTAATCGGAAATATAGTTATTTCTCCCGTCTCATTATGGCTGGTTTGACGACGATGTCGCGGAGTCGGTTGCAACAAATCGCCTTAATGCGCCTAGCGCGATGCATTCTTCAATCTCCCATCTTAGTGGTAGACACATGTTTGTGTTGTGCCCCCAGGTTTTGTGGTACTTGCACCATTCCTTAATGTTGTTGCCCAAGAAAGCCGTCTTCGGAACAAGTGGACTCGGGAGCTTGTTTTCAAGTAGGTTGACGTAAATGTCTTCAGCAACCGTGTTTAGCGGTGTTAAGGTGTTGTCGATATCGATGCTTGCGCCCTCCTGTTTGTTCGTTTTTGCTTGAACTTCTTTGTCCCAACTGAGGCGTGTACCCCACCTCAGTTCTTGTTCGCATAAGTCTGCTGTCTCGAGCTTGTCTTTTAGATCTGCCATGGTTTTGGTTGTTCGCCATCCATGAGTTCTTCCGCAGAGAAGGAAGGATCTGGCGTTCATGTTTGCATAGAACACACTTATCACTTCTTCCCTTGTTGCTTTTGCCGAGGAGGCGTTAGAAGCGAATCTGATGAAGTAGTCCATGATTGGCTCGCCTTCTCCCTGCTTGACGAGCCATATCTGGTTCCATGGCGAATACTGGATGTACTCTTGTGGCTTCCAAACTGTAACAGCTTGTTCCATTGCTTGCTCCTTCCTTTCATCAACAACTTTCTGCCTTTTGAAAGAATTTATCATTGCCACATGGAAATGGAGTTTTGCTCTTAGGGCGTTGACGTAACAACGTCTTGCTGGTCGCCTAGCACTTCCCCAATCCCATGGTTCGTAAGGAACTTCATCTTTTGGTGGACAGTGGAGGGCACGATCACATAAGGGTTGATCGTTGTTCGTCCCAAAATTCCGTTATAGGCCCCAAGAGATTCTACAACGACGAAAGTGACGTTGACATGCAATGCTTTCCACCCTTGGCCAAGGATGACAGGAAGCGTAATTGTTCCCAGGGGGTGTGTAGCTGCTCCGGCAAAGCTGACTAGCGAGAAGGTTCCCGGAGTCAGGTCTTTGACTGATCTTCCCAATTTCTCTAGGACTTTGACATGTAGAATGTTAGCGGAGCTTCCACCATCAACGAGGATTCTTTTCACATCATACCCGTCGATGTCCATGGTTATGACTAAAGCGTCATCGTGAGGGTAAACGATATGCTTTAAGTCTTCCCTGGAAAATTGGATGACCGCGTCCTCCTGCTCCGGTTGCTTGCGATTTCCGTATTTCGGCAATGTTGCTGCTTGGGATGCATAAATGTCCCGAGCATTAGATATTTGTCCTCCGGCGGCAGGTCCTCCGTGGATGATGTTGATGACACCTCGCTTGGTTGGCGGAGGGTTGTCGTTGACCTTTTCTTTGCCTTTATTTCGTCTTTTTGATGACTCTGCTTGAGTCTTCATTGGGGGGTTGTCGCGTTGATCGACGAATTGCTTCAGTTCGCTCTTGAGGACGAAGTTGTTAATGCGGAAACGTAGGCTGACACAGCTGTCCGTCTCGTGGCCGAAGACCTCGTGGTTTTCACCCCACTTGTCTTTGTCTTTCCCCAACGGGCCTTTTCTGAAATTGTTCGGCTCTTTCCACATGTTCGCATCCTTCATCTATCTCAATATCACGGATAGTGGGGCATTCAAAGGAATGCATTTAGCGAGGTTTACTTCTTTTTCTTCTGGAAATCTCCTTGAAAAGGCCTTTTTGGCTGAGGCTGCCAATTTCTTCCTTGCTGACCGCTTGAGGGTGGTTTTGCTTGATTCTGCTTTGGGTTTTCTTTTGCCTTTGCCGCAGAGATTTTTGCCTTGTTCTGGCTTCTGAACCTTTCGAGGTCCACGTATTCTTTAACTCTTGCGGCTAACTCTTCCATAGTTTCAGCTGGGCGCTTTGCCATCTTTTCTGCTAGGGCATAGCCTCTTCGTCCGAGGTTTCGAATGAATGCTCGAACTATCTCTCCTTTCGTCAGGTTCCCCTGAATATCGGAGATATATGGTTGAAGCGAACGTAGTAGTCGGCGAGAGATTCTTCATTTTACTGTTGGACGTCGTCCAGAGCATTTGATCCCTTCAGCAATGTGCGCTCGACCATGTATCGTTGAATGAACTTTGCCTTCAGGTTCGCCCATGAGGTGATGCTTCCGCATGGCAGCGAGAAGAACCAGTTAGTTGCGGTCCCGGCAAGAGTTTGTGAAAACGTCATTGCAAAGTGGTGTGGGTTCTGCCTAGCAGAGAGGCCTCGTGCTTTTGCACATGTTCTACTGGATCTCCTTTTCCGCGATAGAGATCTCCTCCAATCCGGTACAGTGAGTCTGGGACACGACTATTTATAAGGTGGTCAGCGAACGGATGTGACGCCCTTTCTTCAAGTGCGTGCATACCCTTCATCTTTGCTTCCTTCATCTTCTTCTCCACAATCTCTTCTAACATCTCGGCGGTAAACCCCTTTTACAGGCTCAGCATAACCTGTTGAAGGATTTTGCCGACCATTGTTATGGTAGATGTCAGATTGATCTCTACTTGTGGCCTGGAAGGGATCATCCCTTGTTGGCTGCTGTGGGCGGTGGTATGGGGTTTGCCTTTCGTTCCTCCAATGACGGGCTCCTTGGGAAGGAGTGTATGAACGGGCGGGTTCATATCTTGCATGTTGGTTTCTGCCCTGGAAAGGATTGCCTTGGCGGGTAGTGTCTTGCGACATCTCTCTTGTTGGCGCAGCGTGCTCTTGGTTGGTTGGAGGTGGTTGAGCCGCATATCCTTGGTTTCTTAGTGACTCGCGGAATGCGAGTAACTCTTCCAGTGAAGCCATCATTGCTGGAGTAACGGTAGGCATCGGGTTTGCCCCCGTTTGCTGTTCGCCTTGCGGCATTTCCGACTAAGATTCATCATCATGCATTTCTGGCTCGAAACCAGGTGGGGGTGAGCGATGCTCATCCCTTGGCTCTTGGTGGTTGTGCTGTGCGTCGGGCACTTCCTCAGTTGGCATGGATGAAGCTACGGAAGTAGCTCTCGGTATGTGGGAATGTCCCGACTGGCTTCCAGCTGGCCTCTGACCTCCTGCTCTTTTGTTTGCCGGAGACTTCTTAGGACGTCCAGGCCTTTTCTTTGGGTTTCTCGCGTTAACCTCTTCGGGAGGGTTGCGATCACTCGTCATGTCTTTGCGGTATGGTAGCTTTTTTGTTCGAATCACGTAGACGGCGCCAATGTTGCGTCTTGGATGAACTGGGTCGTGGGGACGCGTCTGTCTGAATGGTTGAGCGGGTTTTCGGGCTGTAACCCTTCGTCTGAAAGAGGTTTGTGCCACTGACGAGTGTTCGGTTGAGTCTCGGAAAGGTATGTGTCTCAAAAGGCGGTTGTGTCTCAGGAGGAGTCTGAGTCTCAAAAGGCGGTGGTCTGTGCACAAGTCCGAATGTCCGGGACGCCGGATCCTGCACGAAGGGCCAGTACTAGCACGGAGAAGGGGGGGGTGGTGCTAGTGGAGCCCTCTCCGATGCTTAAGTCACTATAGGGGTAAAAAGGTAATTCTAGAGAGAGAAAATATTTCTAGAGAGAAGTCAGAGCTCAAAATACCAAAGTTGGGCAAAATGAGAGGATGTGTGAAAATGGGTGGCCAAGGCCTCCTATTTATAGGCTTCCTTGGGACCGGACCCGGTTTTAAAGCGGTTTGATGACGGTTCAAAAGCAAGCGGTAACCGTCATCAACATTGGCAATGCTTGAACTTGACTTCTCTACACGTAACGGTAATCGCGTAAACGGTAATCGCGCAATACCCGAAGTGCAATCCGGACGCGCGTATACGCTCTTCTAGACCGTTTTGACCCTTTGGGAGACGTTTTTCAAGTCGAGATGTAATTTTCGGCTTGTTTACAAGGCCCGAAATATAATTACGAACCCGAATTGGACACATATCCATCAATGGTGTAAACACCGAATGTTGCCTTAAGACCATCCCAGAGGTCTTTGGCAGTTCCCAAATGATCAAACCTATAGAGAATCTCATTTTCCAGCATAGATAACAAGGTGGAACGAACATCATGATCCTTGACATCCCATTCATCATAGAATGTCTTTTGCTCTTCCATGAGGTCTCCCTCATGCCTAGTTTGTTTTGTGGTCAAATGATCCAGACCTTTTATTTCAGAGATTGTCATCTTAACTCGTTTATTCTATATCTTATAATTACTACTATTCAACCTTATTCCCTTGTTCAACCGGGAAAAGACATTGCTAGTTGCAGCCATCGATACAAACACATTGATAATTATGCTAAGTTAGGGAAACAATAACATTTTGACAGAATTGCAAACATCGGATTATCTATTAAGATGGAATACGACGAATAGTGATCCTTCAGTCACTAAACCAAACCGACTGCCAGTAAACCGAGGGAATGGGGTGTTGTGAAAAGAGTTCACACTATTGTCGTTTTCAATCCAATAGATCAGTCTTTTGAAAATGGTTATTATGTTGCAAAATACCGGAACAGGAATTTTCAAATAAGCATACCCGATCTTCGCTTTCCCAAGGCCCTTTTAATTTAAAAGAATTATCCAATAATTTACGCATGCATAACACTATATCACACCATAAATATCGAACAAACCAAATAACATGCTTACGCGTCATGCGTCTAATGTTCCTAGCATACATAATTCTACGTAAAGTAAATTATCACATGCTTTTAGTCCTGAAAATTCTAGCTTACGTGTCAAAACTTGCAACTTCCGCATACATCATGCATATTTAGCGACTGGAATTTTCGGTTTTGAAAACGTTTTGAAAATATTAGGGGTTGTTTTGGAATTCATGCTTACAATCAATCACGCGAAATTTCTAGACATGGATTCTAGGCACTTTCAATCAGCATAACATGTCTTTCCTATTGCACAATTAATATATTTAAATCCCAGAACTCAATGCTCGCAATATATATATTATCCTGCTAGCTTGACTAAGTCAAGACGACAGTTCTAATATATGTTGCAGAAAGTAAACAATTTTAATTCAGACCACTAATTTAATCCAGTCCCAAAATTATGCATTTCCGAGATCCATCCCCATAATCGTAACTAGGCATTAGGGTTTTAACCGAAAATGTGTAAAAACACAAACCCATAAGAGCACTGTTTAGGATAATTTTAAATTTCGAAAAACGTTTTGGATTTAAAATTTGACATCCTATTTTATTGAACATTTTAAAATTTTTGAAAATTTTAAAATTTGGTTCGGTCAATTTTAAAAAATCTGGTTCGAGTCGGTCCGATTTTAAATATTCGGTTTGGTCCGAATCGGTTCAATAAAATAAGATTATGGTTCGGTTCATCACTCGAAAAGGTCCACCCGATTAAGAAAACCCGGATTGGTTTAACCCGATCCGGTTTAGCAATTAGACCGGCCCATAAACCCTAGGGTTCGGCCGAAATATATCTTGTGGGCTAAGTAGGGTTTTAAAATCCACTAAAAACTTAACTTAGCCACTAATAAATATTAATTATATAAAATAATTTACAATATTGCTAATATATATATATAGTTCGGCACATATATAAATATTGTCAAGATTCTATCTTTAAGATGTAAATCAATCAACAATATAAATATATAAATATAAATATATAATCTTCGGCCCATATATATATAATTATTGTAAAATATATCTTTAGGGATTGAAATTGTTGGATTACGGGGACGTAATACTATGGAATGCTAAACGTGTACTAGTAAGTAATCTAATTACGCAGCGGAATAATGTACACATACCATAATAGCTTTCCTGCCCAAGAACGTTGTGGAGGGAGTTCTGATCCTCCGGTCGGAAACCGTACAAGTTCTTCGCGAGAAGAAGTCCTACGCGGTATAAGCTCCACAGCAAATCCTCTGATCGATTCTTCAGCAAGGACAGAACCTCGAACTGATGTGCACCGAAAGTCTCTACTAAGGGGTGAGAGGGTTTTTCTCAAGTTCCTCAATGGAGGGACTTATTAATTTGATTGATGTGTTAAACCCCTTAGGAGACCCCCTGTATATAGCATTGGTGGAGTGGACAAAAGTCTACTCCAACCAATGTGGTACATGGTTCGGCCGAACCATGCTAATTAAGGGGGAGGCCCAATTTTGGGCCTCCCATGTCAATTAGGGATTAGGTCTGGCCCAATTAACCTAATGTGACAATTACCTAATTAACTTAGGTAATTTCCTTAACATTGACGGGCTACCAATTACAGCGCCACGTCACCACATGCTAACAGATCTCACTCGACGGAATGGGAGGGTGCCTGTTAATGTATTGTCATCCAATAGCATCAACATTTCAGTCTTCAGTCATTGTCTCCGTCTCCGAATAGTTCATACGAGGTTTGCCGTGCAACCTGTGGATATGACGGGCATCGTGCTACACATCTATTAGGAGTGTTGTAGCGCCCGTAGAACACTGATTCCCTTTCGTAAATCAATCCTGTCAAAAATAAAATATGTACCGCACTGTATCCTTGGTCAACTAATAATTCTCCAATTGCCCAGTTTTCCACATAGGAATACTTCTCCAGGGCATCTGTACAAGTGTTCACAACCTTCAACTAATATCCAGTTGGTGGCCACCTTGTGAACACAAGAGTCGGTGAATTATAGGTGAACATGACCATCCCCATAGCTTATACCCTTAGTCTAACTCAACCGGTTTCCAAAGACGTGGTCACTTGGCCGTTTTCTTTGGCTCTACGCTCGTACGCTAGGAAGCGAACATTGAGCTAGACTTTAGGTATAAGTTTTGAGTCCAAGAGGATACATTGGGTGCCTCTTCATAAGACACCCGGGATCAATCACATGCTCAAGGTGAAGAAGTATGTGCCCTTTGAATCACAAGGATTCTAGCTAGCACAACCGAGCATGACCCAGTGGTCGAACATGGCACGCGTAGTATGAATCACGCGTCGATAGCACACCTGGACAGGCCAGGGGTGGGATAATATATATTGATAAGATTTAGTTGCCTAAAGATTAAGAAAATATATTGTCTATGTATATTTTATCCCTAAATACATATTTGACAATAATTATATATATGTATATGGCCGAAAATTATATATATTTATATTGTTGATTGATTTACATCTTAAAGATAGAATCTTGACAATATTTATATATATATTTATATATGTGCCGACTTTTATATATATATATATTAGCAATATTGGAAATTATTTTACATAATTATTATTTCTTGGAGGTTAATTTGACTTTTTAGTGGATTTTAAAACACTACTTAGCTTGCAAGAAATAATTCGGCCGAACCCTAGGGTTTATGGGCCGGTCCAATTGCTAAACCGGAGCGGGTTAATCCAATCCGGGTTTTCTTAATCGGGTGGACCTTTTCGGGTCGGGTCAAACCAGAGCAATTAAATAGAACCTAACCAAACCGGTTTCGAGTGATGAACCGAACCATAATCTTATTTTATTGAACCATTTTGGACCAAACCGGATTTTTAAAATAGGACCGACTTGAACCGAATTTTAAATTGGACCGAACCAAATTTTAAAATTTTTTCGGAAATTTTAAATATCCAATAAAATAGGATGTTAAATTTTAATTCCAAAATGTTTTTGAACTTTAAAATTAGCCTAAACAGTGCTCTTAACGTTTGCGTTTTAACACGTTTTCGACTAAAACCCTAATGCCTGGTTACGATTATGGGGATGGATCTCGGATATGCAAGTTTTTGGGACTGGATTAAATTAGTGGGCTGAATTGCAATTGTTTACTTTCTGCAACATATATTAGAAATGTCGTCTTGACTTCGTCAAGCTAGCTAAAAATATATTGCGAGCATTGAGCTCTGGGATTTAAATATATGGTTTGCGCAATAGGATAGACATTCTATGCTGATTGAAAGTGCCTAGAATACTGTTAGCATATGGTGACGCGGCGCCGTAATAGGAGCCCGTTAATTAAGGAAATTACCTAAGTTAATTAGGTAATTGTCAATCTGAGATAATTGGGCAAAATACAATTAGTAATTGACAAGGGAGACCCAAAACGGGCCCTCCCCCTTTTTACATGGTTCGGCCGAAACCCTAGTACCACATAGGGTGGAGTTGCCTTTTGGCAACTCCACCCAATACTATATATAGGGGTGACTCCTAAGGGTTTACACACACAATTAAGAACAAGGATCTCCATTGAGAAAACTTGTCACCCTAGTCTAAATTTCGGCACCATCAATATCAAGTCCGAGGTTCCATCTCCGTTGAAGAATCGATCAGAGGTCTTGTTGTGGAGCTACATCGCGTGGGACTTCTTATGACGAAGAACTTGCACGTGGTTCCGACCGGAGGATCAGAACTCCCTCCACATCGTTCTTGGGCAGGAAAGCTAAAAGGTATGTGTACTAATTCCGCTGCGTAGATTAGATATCTTGTTAGTACATGTTTAGCATTCCGTATTATTACGTCCCCGTAATCCAACAGTGGTATCAGAGCCTGAGTTAGGAGTTCTTAAATTTTTGATAAATTGATGTTCTTGATGTTATGAAAAATCCGAAATTTTCAAGTATATGAACACCATGAAGTAATCCAAATTTTTTAGCTATTTTTATGTGTTTGATCTTTAAAAACTTTAAATTTTCAAATTTTACAGGGTTAACAACACAATAGGGACCTGAATGTTTGCCCATGTTGCCAAAAGGGGTCTGAATTGAAAAAACGTATTATTAAGGGCCTGAATTTTGAGTTTTGTGTATAAGTGAGGTCTCCGTCTATTTTTTCTGTTAAAAGTGATGGAAAGTGGTCACATGCCTAGCATGTGACCGAAAATAATTTGAAAACCCGAAAATGCCCTTTGACCAAAGTGTGTCCCTCACATGTTTGACCTAAAAAGACGAAAATACCCTTTAAGCCACCACAGCTCCAGCGACCACCACCACCCGGCTCTGGCGACCACCACCCATCTCCGGCGACCACACCCTAGCTCCGGCGACCCTAACCTCCCTCCGACGACCCAAAAAGGCTCTGATCGGAGCTCCAATCGGAGACAAAGCTCCGATCTGAAGCTCTGTGGCTCCGATTCGGGGGCACATAGCTCCAGATCGGAGCTCCGTGGGCCCGAATCGGAGCCATAGAGCTCCGATCTGGAGCTCTGTGGCTCCGATCAGAGCTTTTTTGGGTCGCTGGAGGGGGTTTTGGTCGCCGAAGCTGGGGTGGTGGTCGCCAGAGCTGGGGTGGTGGTCGTCGGAGCTGGAGTGGTGGTCGCCGGAGCTGGGGTGGTGGTCGGTGGCCGTGGCCGTGGTGGCCTTAGGGCATAATTAGTGTGCAGGGGTATTTAGACATTTCACATTTCATTAATTAAACTGATAAATTGTATGATAATTGCAAAATGGTAATTCTGTCATTTCACGTGATTCCGTTACATTTAACAGCAAATTTGGACGGAAACTCGATTATCAACAAAACTCAAAATCCAGGCCCTTAATAATACGTTTTTTCAATTCAGACCCCTTTTGGCAACATGGGCAAACATTCAGGCCCCTATTGTGTTCTTAACCCAATTTTACATGTTTTTATTGATCATAGCCGAAAATTTGGGTTTAAATATAAGTTTGATGTTCATGATCTTCAAGAACAACAGGAGTTTTATCAAGAACACCTTTTGGATTCAAGATCAAGTTAGGGTTTGATCTTAAAATTTGACAACTTTTCCAACTTTGCATGTTTGTGCCGAAAACCCTAGGGGTATTTTAGGTAAACAATTTAATTTTCTTGGTCACCAAGACTTTAAAAAAATCGGCACTAATATAAAAATATATATGTTGCCATTTTTTAAATTTTATTAATAGGTAACTATACATCTATAAGTTGGAAAATCTGGATAGGTTTATAATATAATATTGTAAAAGATATTAACTATCAATATATATAACTAAAAGATAGGGATAAAGATATATTGATAAGATTTAGTTACTTAAAAATATTAAGAAGATATATTGTCTATATATTTTATCCTTAAATATATTTTTGACATTATTTATATATATATATATATATTGATTTAGCCGAATTTTATATATATATATCATATATTGTTAATTGGGAACATGAAGATAAGATTCACATTAATATATAGAAATATATATATCACTATCAATATATCTAAATATTTAAATAGGGTTAAATATATTATTGATAGATTTAGTTACCTAAAAGATTGAGAAAATATATTGTCAGTTATTTGTTTCCCTATTAAAGATATTGAAAATAAATAAAATATAAATATTATATATTATGCCGAAATTTACATATATATATATATATATATATATATATATATATTGTTGATCGATTTAATCTTAAAGATAGAATATTAGCAATAAATATATATATGTTTATGTTCTTGCCGAAATATATATATATTTTAATATTGAAAATTATTTTATATAATTAATGTTACTTGGTGGCTAAATTTAATATTTTTAATGGATTTAAAACCCAACTTTGGCCACAGGTAAACATTTCGGCCCAACCTTTTAAATTTTAATTATTGGGCCGGTCCAATATGTTAAACCGGGACGAAATAAAACCGAACCGGATTTTCTCAATCGGTTCGACCTATTTGGGTCGGGTCGGACCGGGGTAATTAAGTGGATCTAACCGAACCGATTTTGAGTGTTGAACCGAACCCTATTTTATTGGAACGGTTCGGACCGAACCATATTTTAAAATTTAAAACCGGACTGAACTGAACCGGATTTTTGCCAGAACTTACCGGATTTTTTGACCGGACCGAACCGGATTTTCTGAACCGGACCAAAACTGACTGAAATTGACTGAACTGAACAATGTTTTCTAAACCGAATTCAAGTCAATTAAAATAGGGAGGTCAAGTTTTAAAATCCAAATGTTTTTGAACCTCGAAATGGACTATACAGTGCTCATAGTGTTGCTAACATTTATGCATTGTTTCGATTATGAGGATGGATCTCGGAGATACATGTTTTTTGGGACTGGTTCAATTAGTGGGATGAATTGGAATTGTTTATTATTCAATATATATTTATGCATGATTAGAACTGTTGTCTTGACTGAGTCAAGCTAGCTGGATATTACATGTTGTGGGCGGAGCCCTGTTAAATATATGGGATGCGCACTAGAATAGACATGCTGTGATGATTGAAAATGCCTAGGATTCACGTCTAGAAGCTTGCGTGATTGAATATAAGCATGAATTTCAAATCAGCCCCTAATGTTTAAAATTATTTTAAAACCGAAAACCAATCACCAAATATATATGGTTGATGTGGATGCTACATGTTTGACACGTATGCTAGAATGTTAAGAATGTAGTTGCGTTTGATAATTTACTTAAAGGTAGAATTAAAAATGCAAGCATGAGTTCCTCTGAACATTATGTTAGCATATGGTGACGTGGAGCCGTAATTGGTAGCCCGTTAATATATGTGGTTACCTAAGACAATTAGGTAAATGTCATATTTGGGCTAATAAGGCTCGACCCAATTCCCATGTGACATGGGAGGCCCAAAATTGAGCCTCCCCACCCACATAGGTCGGCGCCGAACCCTAGAAGGGAATGGGTAGGATTTTCTCCTCCCCACTATATAAGGAGGTCTTGGGGTCACCTCCAAAGACACACCTTGATCACAAATCCTTCTTAGTTGTGATTTGAGAGAAATTCCTTTCTCTCTATAGTTACATTTCGGCCGGCCCACATACACCACCATTGGTATGCCAAATTGCTTCCGAGCAATCAGTCCGAGGTTCTGTCCCCGTTTAAGAATCGATCAGAGGATTTGCTGTGGAGCTTATACCGCGTAGGACTTCTTCTCATGAAGAAATTGTATGGGTTCCGACCGGAGGATCAGAACTCCCTCCACATCGTTCTTGGGCAGGAAAGCTATTGAGGTATGTGTACATTATTCCGCTGCGTAATTAGTTTACTTGCATGTACACGTTTAACATTCCGTAGTATTACGTCTCCGTAATCCAACAGTGGTATCAGAGCATGGTTAGGAGTTCTTAAAATTTTGATAAACTGATGTTCTTGATTTTTAAATATGAACACCAAATTTTGGTGTGAAATCCGAAAATTTTGACAAAATTTCATGTTTTTGATCTTTTAAAACTAAAAATTTCGGATTTTACATGTTTTTAAAGATCAAAGTGAAGTTTATGTTTAAATTTAAGTTTGATTTTCATAATTTTCAAGAACACGATGAGTTTTATCAGAACACTTTTTGGATTCATGATCATAATAGTGTTTGATCTTAAAATTCTACAACTTTTCCAGTTTTACAGGTTTTTGGCCGAAACCCTAGTGGCAAATTAGGTAAAAAAAAATTAATTTTCTTGGGCTCCAAGTAACTTAAAATTTCGGCAAATATATTATAGATATAGGCAGTGTTATAAGAACCGGACTGGTCACCGAACCAGTGAGGCGTCCGGTTCCCGGTTCGAACCAGATCCGACCGTTTTTCTTGTTTTTTCCCTTCTTCGTCCGTCTCTTTTCATTCCTTTCGTTCTCTGTGACTTTTTCAATTTTCATGTTATTCCTTCACCTTTTTCAATTCTCTGTGACTTCCTTCCGTGTTCTTTCCTATCTCACCCCCTTCCATTTTCCCCCAACATCATCCCCATTTTCCCCCAACCTCCTTCCATTTAGTCTTAGACCAGGTTCTCCCCCACTCTCTCTCTCTCCCTCCCCACTGTTCCTACCCTATCATCCCAGGAAGAGAAGAAGCCATATGGGTCAGAGAGGGAGAGCTTGATGTTGTGCATATAGAGGCCTTCCTAATTCAGAGAAAAATTGATGAAGGAAAAAGCAGAAAGAATAAGAAGATGGAGCAGGGAAGAAGCATCAGGATGAGATCCAAAATCCAATTTTCCTTCAATCTTCCCTTTCTTCACGCGTTTAATTTCCTTAAAGAAGTTGATGTAAAAGACGACGTGCAGCATGGATCTTCTCCGTTGAAGATGTATGTGGCGGCAGTTGCACCGATTAGATCTAGGTTTCTCTTTCTTTTTTTTTCTTTTTTTTTTAAATAAATGTTGAACCGACCGGCCGGTTTGTCAAAAAACCGGTTAACGAACCGGATTCACTTACATCCTCCGGATTTACTCGAACCGGACCGTTAGAGGCACCGGTTCCGGTTCGAACCCGGTCGGACCGCCGGTCCGGTCTGGTTCTGATAACACTGGATATAGGTTGCCATATTTTAATTTTAATTAAAGGTAACTATATATCTACAAGTTGGAAAATATGGATAGACTCACAATATAATATTGAAACATATATTAAACTATCAATATATATAGATAATGGATAGGGATAATATATATTGATAAGATTTAGTTGCCTAAAGATTAAGAAAATATATTGTCTATGTATATTTTATCCCTAAATACATATTTGACAATAATTATATATATGTATATGGCCGAAAATTATATATATATATATATATATATATATATATATATATATTTATATTGCTGATTGATTTACATCTTAAAGATAGAATCTTGACAATATTTATATATATATTTATATATGTGCCGACTTTTATATATATATATATATATATATATATATTAGCAATATTGGAAATTATTTTACATAATTATTATTTCTTGGAGGTTAAGTTGAGTTTTTAGTGGATTTTAAAACACTACTTAGCTTGCAAGAAATAATTCGGCCGAACCCTAGGGTTTATGGGCCGGTCCAATTGCTAAACCGAAGCGGGTTAATCCAATCCGGGTTTTCTTAATCGGGTGGACCTTTTCGGGTCGGGTCAAACCGGAGCAATTAAATAGAACCTAACCAAATCGGTTTCGAGTGATGAACCGAACCATAATCTTATTTTATTGAACCATTTTGGACCAAACCGGATTTTTAAAATAGGACCGACTTGAACCGAATTTTAAATTGGACCGAACCAAATTTTAAAATTTTTTCGGAAATTTTAAATATCCAATAAAATAGGATGTTAAATTTTAAATCCAAAATGTTTTCGAACTTTAAAATTAGCCTAAACAGTGCTCTTAACGTTTCTGTTTTAACACGTTTTTGGCTAAAACCCTAATGCCTGGTTACGATTATGGGAATGGATCTCGGATATGCAAGTTTTTGGGACTGGATTAAATTAGTGGGCTGAATTGCAATTGTTTACTTTCTGCAACATATATTAGAAATGTCGTCTTGACTTCGTCAAGCTAGCTAAAAATATATTGCGAGCATTGAGCTCTGGGATTTAAATATATGGTTTGTGCAATAGGATAGACATTCTATGCTGATTGAAAGTGCCTAGAATACTGTTAGCATATGGTGACGTGGCGCCGTAATAGGAGCCCGTTAATTAAGGAAATTACCTAAGTTAATTAGGTAATTGTCAATCTGGGCTAATTGGGAAAAATCCAATTAGTAATTGACAAGGGAGACCCAAAACGTTGCTCCCACTCGGAATAATGCTTTCTATCAGAGCATCACTCCCACTGGTAACAAGGGCAATGCTAGAACCTTGACCTACAACTTTTCTTGGACGACCTCTCGGTCTCGGGATTTTACCTCCGAGATTAATTCCTTGATCACTAGGACCTTGAACCAAGTTGGTTGATACACTCCCACTGGGAACAATGGGTAGTTGTGGCATTATTGGATATTCATCCAGCAGTCAGGCTACATGATTATCAGGTTCAACTTGATTCGCACCTGCAGCAACAGTGATTTGTGTGGTAGGATTGTGTCCTCCTACTGGATTTACTATGAAAATGTCTCCATCTTCATTTACCATTGGATTTACTATGAGAATGTCTTCATACTCATTTACCATTTCATTCACTTGTGTTGCTGGCACAAATCTCCCACTCGAAATAAGTGGGACCAGACTATCAACGTTATCCTGCTCCAATTTGATCAAGACTTCGCCTGTTTTCATTTCACCAAGCGTTGGAAATACGTCCTCAAGGAATTTAACGTCTCATCCACAACACCATTATCTCAACCTAATTTAAACATGTATCCTCTAAGAGTAGTTATCATACTCTCGGTTCAAATACTTGTTTAATGCGCAAGTTAATGTCGTATGATGGTAAAATTTAATTCATTATAATTCCCTTTTAGCTTTTATGGCGTCGTGTTTGACATATTTAATTGGAACATGGTTCTACATCGATGTGAGTCAACTGTTTTTCATCCCAAAGGGAACATCGATTGTTGAACTCAAACATCATGTTTTCAAAACATGTCACTTGAAGTGTGTTAACGATATGAATGTCTTGCCAAACTACTCGTTCAAGGCATTTAGTGGGAGAGTCATTTTACCGACATCATCCTCTTCATTTGATAATTCATCTCAAAGACTTATCCATCTCTGAATTGTGCATTGGGCTTTCGCCTTATGTGTCAGTTAATACTTTACGAGTTCGTGGTAGCTTGTGAAGCATAGTTCATTTCGTCGTGTAAGTATTGAATGAATTATTCCCAAAGGGAAGCAAATGAAAATTTCAGAATTCATTCATTAAAACACTTCATCATTAAATTCGTACTCTAAAACGATGTGTTCCGTCTTTAGAAGTACACGCGCCCTTGGCGCGTATTCCAGGTTTAACTCATGGTATAAATCGTTTCGTTTCCAAAATTCAATTCAATTTAATCCAATCGATTTCGCACATGTTCATCATTACAGAATTTATCATATAATGGAGTACTAACAAATACGAAAGATACTAAATCTTTCGATCTATCTAGCTACGAAATTATGGGCTTATTCAATTCAGTTGTCCCGACTGAGATGACGGAGTATGTGTATCGTTTCGTTTTATTTGACCACTTTTACCTGGCCAGAATTTTGGTTCTAACCCGTGGGTTTGTATGTTCGTTTCGGATCATTTCCTTTGACGGGACCGTTAAATTGATAAGTAAATCGTGCTTCGAATTGATCAACAATTACTTCATTCAATAACTCTGAATCTCGAAATAACCAAAATTTTAGTAATTGAAACGAACAACGATAAATGACAATGGTATGGTTCTTGATCTGAAAGTCGCATATTTGATCCATGCTTGTGACACACATAGTCGAGAATACTGAGTCATGTTGAACATCACACCTGGGTAAATTCACGAGTGAATCACATCAAATGATTTGTGCCCGCATAAAACGTTTTACAGCTTTATACTCATGACAAATGAGGCGTACTTGGGACACACTTTATCAACGGGGTTTAACCCACAGTATTATCGTATATGACCTATTCGGTCCAGTTCTCTCCATGATATGCGGATCATGGTTGGCTGACCCACTATGGTGAGTAGATAAGGTTATCCTTTCACTGTTGTGGTTACTGTACTTGATTAGACTCATGGTGAGTGAGTCCCGTCAACGTCAAACAACCATATACATCTTTTCCATGTTGACCTATCATTGTGACGGCCTCGAGCAGCTTTTACACCAGCATCCATGTAGAGAGAGAGAAGACCATCTTGTTCAACCGAAACATTTCTAGCTTTTGCATTAGGGGTGAAACCAGACCGGTCGGACCGGTTTTTAGCTTGTATCGGTCGGGTACCTAAATTTTCGGTCCATGTTTTTTCCTTAAAAAAATCCGACCAAAAAACTGTTTGAGGAAAAATAAACCGTCCATTAGTAGTACAGTTTTTTCGGTTCGGTTTTCGGTTTAAACCAAAAATCCAATATTAGCAATTACCATTATAAATTATTTTCATTTTCATGGACTATATCAAATCGAAATGATAAATTAATTCCACTATTATAAATGAATAAATTATAAAATAAAAGTAGAAAAGATAATCTTCATAAGTGCCTCTTTTACAAATTATATTAACAGAATTAATTAATTATATCAATTAATATCACCTAATATAATATATATTTTATATATTTAATTAGGATAACGGTCGGTTCAGTCCCCACGGTCCTCAAAGTAAAAAATCCGAACCGGACCGAAAATCCAAACTAGAGCAAAAAAATCCGACCAAAAACCAAACCTAATATTTCGAATTCGGTTATTTCAGTTCGGACTGGTTTGGTTTTCACCGGTTTTTCGGACCAACCGGATTTTGGTTTCACCCCTATTTTGCATCCTTGCTTCCACCGAGGCGGATGCAAAGGGATACTAAGCTGTAACATTTTCTGATTGCAATTGAAGTCTTCTTCAACCGCTTTGTACAAGGTTGACGGTATCACCACATACGCGTTCAGATTATCAAAGAACCTACTCCCATTCTTGGGGAAACAAATTATCACATTCATCTCTCATTGTCAAAATCATACGGACTACCATATTCATCCGTAGTTGTCCTCTCCACTTTTCGGAATCGTAGTGGAGAGGATTTCTACACATACTCCTTTCCGTTCATCATAATTCACACCATCAAGATTACGAGCAATGTAGAATCGCACTCATTCACCAAATTCATACGAACACATTGATAATCATGCATAATCAGGGAGACAATAACATTTTGAGAAAATTTTGCATACATCAGATATCTATTGAGATCGAATGGGACAAATAATAATTCATCAGCCATCTAAACCAACTGACCGCCAGTAAACCGAGGGAAGTGGGTTCGTGAAAGAGTTCACATTACTGTCGTCTTCGATCCAATAGATCAGTCTCTTAAAACGGTTTTGTTCGCAAATTACCGGAACGGGAATTTTAAAATAAGCATACCCGATCTTGGCTTTCCCAAGGCCCTTTTGTATTCAAAAAATATTCTGATGAACTTACACATGCATATACAATTCTACTTCACAAGTAAATCATCATAGCATGCCAAATTCATCATCCAAACCACACATCATGCATACGCGTCATGCGTCTAATGTTCTGAGGAACTCATGCTAGCATATATATAATTCTACTTTCTAAGTAAACTATAACATGCAGCTTTATCCTCAACATTCAAGCATACGTGTCATACATGAAACTTCCACATCAAACATGCATATTTGACAACTGACTTTTGCTTTTAAAACATTTTAAAATATTAGGGGCTGACTTGCAATTCATGTTTACAATTAATCATGCGTGTTTCTAGACATGAATCCAAGGCAATCACAACCATCACAACATTTATGTCCTATCGCGCAAACCATATATTTAACCAGGGCTCTGCCCCCAACATCCAGCTAGCTTCACATAGTCAAGACAACAGTTCTAATAAATATATGTGACGAAAAGTAAACAATTGCAATTCAACCCTCTAATTAATTCAGTCCCTAAATCATGCATTTCCGAGATCCATCCCCATAACCGAAATTTTTGAATTTTTTTTTTTTAAGTTTCGGCCCAAATTTTAATGCCTAGGGATTAATCCAAAATTAGGGTTAGGTTCACAAGATAATTGTGGATAGTAATTATCAATATATCTAATACTATTTTAGGGATATATATATTATTGATAAATTTAGCTGCCTAAAAGATTGGGAAAATATATATTATTGATAGATTATATATCCCTAATATTGAATGTTTACAATTTGACAATAATATATATACATATATATATATAGAGTTGCCATATATATATATGTGTATATATATTGTTGATTGATTATATATCTCTAAATATAAAATCTTGACAATATATATATATATATATATGTTTGTGCCGAAATATATATATATATATATATATATATATATATATGTGTGCAGAAAATAGGAAATTATTTTATAATTAATTTTATATATGTTGGTGACCAAGATAAGTTTTTTGTGGACTTTAAAACCCTTCTTGGCCCACAAGTTATTAATTTCGGCCGAACCCTATGCGTAATGAGTCGGTCCAATTTTTACAGTCTGGCCAACCGAGCCCATAAGACCGAGGGAACCTGACCAGACCGAACCGGGTCAACCGAACCGGGTCAGGTTCACGGGTCTTAAACCGGTGCGGATCAACCAAACCGGGTTTTCTTAATCGGTCCAGGGACGAATGTACTTAGGGTTGCCCCTCCTGAATTTTTAGTAAGTATATACTAGAAATATACATATTAATTATAATAATGCTCCATTTGCCCCTCCTGAAATTTTTTATTGATCTGCATAATGCTCATTTGCCCTTATCAATGTTATCAGAACCGGACCGGACCGGCGGTCTAACCGGGTTCGGACCGGAACCGGAGGTCCTCCCGGTCCGGTTCAGTCATTTCCGGACAATGTTACTGAACCCGGTTCGATAGCGGTTTTATATCGAACCGGCCGGTTTTTTACCGAGTTAGTAATTTATATTAGTGAACCGGTCTATTTTTAAAGAGAACCGGCCGGTTTAAGAGCGAACCGGCCGGTTTTAGTGAAGAATCACTATATAACTGAACCGGGCTCGGACCGGCGAACCGGGAACCGGTGGCCTTGCCGGTCCGATGGCCGGTCCGGTCCTGATAACACTGGCCCTTGTACATTCAAAACATTGAAAATATATTAAAAAACATTCACAAATACAAAACTGGAAACATTAAAGTAGAGAACAGATCGAGTTCCTTTGAATTACTACAACTTTCACTAAAATCGAAAAGTCAATATTCAAAAATTTGTGCTCTACTTACACAATTTTAGATTGTTAAATGGACAAGATTTCAAGCACCAAGTCTCTATACAACCCTTTTCAGCTCCAAGTCTAAACAACTCGAATTTTACACCTTAGACCATAATCAAGTAAAAGATGAGAATGTAAAAATAACGAAGTGTCGATTTGCACTTGCCCAAGACCGTATCTAGTAGCTAATGAAGAACTCTTATATATATAACTCTCTTACTCTAAATATGATATCTTGGAGACTCTTACAACTTGTAGTGGTGGTTGATGTTGTGGTGGTGTCTTTCTTGCTTGCTTCACTACAAATTACTCCACTCCTATTTATACTATCCTAGAGAAAACTCTAGACTTGGATATTTCTAGAGTAAGAAATTCCTAGAAGTTATCTAGAACATCCTACAATTATTTGACCCTAGAATCATCTAGACACATGAGCTAAACTTTAATCTCTAGATCTTTCATCAACTTGGCCCAATATCTCGTAGCCCAAATCTTAAGTCTTGGCCCAATGATGACAAGTTAGTCCTAGCCCATAAATGTTAGTTCTTCTTGGCCCATGATGGCAAGTCAATGTTGATTTCTTAACACTCCCCCTCAACATTGACTTTCCTTCATGCTTCTTCTTGTCAATGTTGCACTCCGGTCCGTGCCACACTCGATTCTCCAGTCGCACTTTTCTGCCTCGATCATCTTGTGGCTTTGTACCTATTTTTCTCAGTTCCCTTGATGCCTTGTATTTTTCTCCTTTGTCGAAGACCAAATTATTAGTCAACGACGTAGTACCGTGTCGACGCTCCTCTCCAGGTGACGACGACATCACTTTAACTCCTGAAGACATTTCCAAGTCCGACTCTTCCTTATCTTCATCTTGAGAAATAAATTTATTGCGAATTACCGGACTTGCAATGAAGCAAGAATAAGCGCATATGCTATTTTTATCCTGATCACGAACCGACTTAATGATCGATCTTCTCAATCCTTGATTCGCCACTTGTTTATCATCGGCTCCACCATGGATGTCTTCGCGAGGATTTGAACTCCCCCTTTTTCCATGAACATTTTTTGAAGAAGTCACCTTACTTGAAGCCGGTATCACGAACATGTCGTCTACTCGCTCTCCGATGTGAACTACGTCCGCCATGATCATCTCAACATTCCTGAGAAACTTCACATCATTCGGACCAAATAAAACGTGCATACCTGAATCGACAGCATTCGCAACTGAAAGGAGATTTCTCTTCATGCCTGGAACATGGTAAACATTATTGAGCTTGATCGATGTTCCACCGCCACTGTTGATCACAACAGTGCCTTCCTTCTCAACATGGTGAACTGTGTCATCAGCCGTGAGTATGACTTCTTCTCCTCCATGACGACGAATAGTAGAGAACTGATCTTCGTCTCCAGTTAGATGATGACCGCAACCTGAATCTACAATCCACTCATTTCCTGAGTCTTGAGCTGAAAATGCACATGTGGGAGTGGTCTTGGCTAGAAAACATTTAGCCCACTCTTCATCTTCAGTTGAGGTCTTAGGCTCCACCATGTTACTCTCCTTCAGTCTGGTCCGACAATTTCTCTTCAGATGTCCAGGCTTCCCACATCGATAACACTTGAAATCTTTCCTGCGAAACGACTCTACATTCCCACCAACATTTTTCCTGGCGTCATTCTTCTTTACTTGAGCCACGAGTGCGCGCTGATCTTCCTCCAGCTTTATCCCAGCCATTTGCTTAGCCAACGACTCTTGTGAAGCTAGAAGGTTCTCAAACTCCTCCAAGGATGGTTGTTGAACCCACCCTTGAATCGACGTAACAAACGGTATATACTCGAGACGTAATCCTCGAATAATACATCGTTTTATCCGCGCCTCCGAAATTGACTCCTCAGGGCTGAGTATATTAATTTCCGAACACAAATTCTTCACCTTTAGAAAGAATTGTGAAATCGACGACTCACCCTGTTTCGCATTCGCCAGATCCGTCTCCAACATTTGTAACCGCGCCTCGTTCTTCTTGTTGTATAGCTGGTTTAGCGTCTTCCAGATCGAACTGGCAGAGGTGCATCGTGAAATATTCTCAAACACCTCTGACGATATCGACCTCTTCAAGGCAAACTCCGCATTGGCATTCCTCCGCTTCCAGCGTTTGACCTCTTCACTGTTTTTTGCGGTCTCCTCCGGGGCGGTTGTATCACTGCCTCCAACGATATCCCACAAGTCTTCGCTCACGAGATACGACTCCATGCAGGACTTCCAAATCCGGTAATTAGACGAGTTCAGCAACTCCATTCCTTGTCCAATCACGCGACCGGCAGCATCCATATTTAGAGTACCCGAGTTCTTCAATCCCGATCTTGAATCTCTCCGCGTTACCGCAATATTGGCTCTGATACCATGTAAAAATAACGAAGTGCCGATTTGCACTTGCCCAAGACCGTATCTAGTAGCTAATGAAGAACTCTTATATATATAACTCTCTTACTCTAAATATGATATCTTGGAGACTCTTACAACTTGTAGTGGTGGTTGATGTTGTGGTGGTGTCTTTCTTGCTTGCTTCACTACAAATGACTCCACTCCTATTTATACTATCCTAGAGAAAACTCTAGACTTGGATATTTCTAGAGTAAGAAATTCCTAGAAGTTATCTAGAACATCCTACAATTATTTGACCCTAGAATCATCTAGACACATGAGCTAAACTTTAATCTCTAGATCTTTCATCAACTTGGCCCAATATCTCTTAGCCCAAATCTTAAGTCTTGGCCCAATGATGACAAGTTAGTCCTAGCCCATAAATGTTAGTTCTTCTTGGCCCATGATGGCAAGTCAATGTTGATTTCTTAACAGAGAACCAACACATGTGCTTACGCTCTATGTCACCAGCTCCATCCTCCAGAGTCCAGCCTCCAAATTAATCATGAAAGGTACCCTCTTTTCTTATGCTAGCAGCTAGACCGTCTCTAGGATGCAGAAATCTGAAGGAGTTTGTTTTGAATTAGCGATATAGGTAGATTTTGAAAAGATTTGTGTGTATTTCTTCAATTATAGAAGGAGGAGAAGATGAATAGATTGTAAAGAAAGGAAGAACACAGCCAGAGAGAAGATGAATTAGACTTGCGGCGCTTAACTTGTGATTAGGGTTTTGAAAGAAAAAAAAATAACTTTTTTAATAGAAAATTAATAATACTGCAATTTTTGGTAAAAATAAATTAATGATGCTGCCTCACACCACGGGCCTGTGTGGTTATAATTGGCCGAAAGAATTGGAATTAGGACTTAGGAGATTTGATCCAATTTAACATGGGCCTAATTTTGAAGAAGATTAAATTCACATTAAATTAGTCTTGGACGTGGGGTGGGGTGGGTTGTCTTGGGTTTTAATCGTATTTAGAATTGGCTAAAAAATTGTATGTAGGATTTAGATGATGTCATGATGATGATTTATTATTATTTTATTTTCATCACAAATTAAGCTGTATTGGATATAAGTAGATCAGGTAAATGGGTGCTAAATAGATTGGAAATAATTGAGTTTTAGATTGCTTAATAATTTTGAGTTTATTTATATTGGATTGTTCCTAATTATATTAATAATGCTATTTATAGGTATTGAACACTTTTTTAGTAGAGTTAAAAGGAAATCCATTGATGATGAAGGAAGTTCAAGTCAAACAAAAATTGACAAATGTTTAAAGCAAAAGTATTAAGAACTCGATGTAGATAACCTACCATCGGATCCCGCATTGAGGAAGAAAATTCAACTTTATCATCCAAATGATCATGATAAGATTCGACGAGCTTACTTAGCGAAGGGTCCATGTCAACCACTCAATCACAATTTTTCGCAAAGAGCATTTGGTAAGATAAATCGACGCTTTGTTCCAAGTTGGTTTGAAGAATATAAAGGTTGGTTGGAATATAGTATATCAAAGGATGCCGCTTTTTGTCTACGTTGTTATCTCTATGGTAAGAATAATGGAGATCAAGGTGTTAGATTATGAGGAGAAATCACTACGGATACTAAATCATGGTACGTGCTAGTAATCAAAATTACGCAGCGGAAGATTCGCACATACCTCAACAGTAGTCCGTTGTCCCGAGATTCTTGCAGGAGGGAATTCACGATCCACAGCAAAGCCTCTGATCGATTATTGGCAAGGGGACACATCTCTGGAGTGTTTGCTAGAAAGAAAATTGGCACACCCTTGGTGGTGGTGTGGTTCGGCCGATATGGTGTTCTTGGGGGGAAGGGGTTTCTCTCAAAACAGCACTTAAAGGGAATTGTGATTCACCATAATAAAACCCCTAACTCCCCATATATATAGGAGGAGTAAAGTGGACTAGTGGACAACAGTCCACTTTACCCCCCTCTTTAATTCGGTCGGCCATGATGTATAGGGAGGCCCAATTTTGGGCCTCTCATGTCAATTGGGATTTGGGTCTGGCCCAATTTCCTATCCAATTAACTTAGATAACATATACATATAATGGGCTTCCATTTACGGCGCCCATCACATATGCTTACAGCTCCCACTCGCCGGAATGGGAGGGTGCCTGTTAATGTATTGTCGTCCAAATCTGCATCAACAATTCACTCCTTCGATCTGGTCATTGCTTCTGAATAGTTCATACAAGGTTTTCCGTGCGACCAGCGGACACGACGGGCATCGTGCTACTCATCTGTTAGGAGTGTTGTAGCGCCCACGGAACGTTGATTCCCTTTTCTCCAATCAACTTGTTATAAACAACATTTATATAGTGTCGCGTTGTATCCTAGGTCAACAGATAATTCTCAATTTGCCTAGTTTCCACATAGGAACACTTCTCCAAGGCATCCGTACAAGTATTCACAACCTTCAACTAATATCCGATTGGTGGCCACCTAGTGAATACAAGAGTCGGTGAATTACAGGTGAACTTGACCATCATCATCGCTAATACCCTTAGTTAAACCCAACCGGTTTCCAAAGACGTGGTCACTGGGCCTTTTTGTTCAGCATTACGCTCGTACGCCGGGAAGCGAGCATTGAGCCTGACATTAGGTATGAGTTCTGAGTCCATGAGGATACTTTGGGTGCCTCTTCATAAGGCTCCCTGGATCAATCTCACGCTCGAGGTGAAGAAGTTTGCGCCCGCCAGAATCACGAGGATTCTTTCCTAGCACAACCGAGTTGTGACCCCATGGTCGAACGTGGCACGTGTAGTATGAAGCACGCGTTGATAGCATACATGAACCTTTTGCGTCAACAGGAATGGGACATGTCAATCATGCTATCACAAATTCTCATATGGCCCTGAATGTGGATTAATGACGAACTAAGTTCATCACGGCGATTTGCAAAACGAAGATCATGTCGAGTTACTTCAACAATAGATGATCGTTCTGCGTAATCAGGTTTATCCCCTGATTCGTAGCCAGCCTTGCTTAGTAGAGGCCTCCCTCCACCGCAAGACGACCGTACATGTATGACGAGGTAAGGCCCACATTCGACATGGTTCTGGCAGAGGATTGCATCCTCTTACGACTTAGTTTATAGACCGTAAATTTGATGTAATCAAAACATTATGACGTCGATAGATCATAAACACAATTGCAATTCTTTCGTTTCAAAAGTGTAACTTCCAATTATCAAAATGTTATCACAGATAGATGCCACTTCTAAACCCTACGCAATCCAAGCAATTTTACATGCTTTTAGAATAATCCCTGCGTAGCGGTTTAGTTAATGGGTCCGCAATCATATTATCAGTGGACAAGTATTCCATAGTGATTGTATTGTCTTCTACCATAGATTTAGCATAAAAATATTTCACATCAATGTGTTTGGTCCTACTATGGTACTTCGGATTCTTTACTGTCATAATGGTTGCCTGACTGTCAGAGAACACCGTCACAGGTTTACTCCCGACGTCACCATCTAGCAGCGCAGTAAGAAGCCTTTTCAGCCAGACCACTTCCTGTGCGTTCTTAGAGAGAACTATGAATTCTGATTCCATCGTTGACATCGCGACACAAGTTTGCTTATTGCTCGTCCATAAAATGGCGGCATTAGCAAGGAGAAACACTCCTCCTGTGGTGGACTTACGATCATCCGGATCGCCACCATGGTCGGCGTCACTGTAACCGGTCAATTATAACTTCCCGCCCTCATAGCACAGTGCGTAGTCGGTAGTACCTTTCAGATAACGAATTATTCATTTTACAGCCTTTAAATATTGATAGCCAGGATCTGATTGGAAACGTGCTACTAAGCCCATGGCGTAATAGATATCCGGACGGGTGCATTGCATGGCGTACATCAAACTACCAACCATGCTTAAATACTATGCACCCTTCATTTGTTCACGCTCTGCCAGGTTCTTGGGGCCGTCAAGTTTTGACAGCGCGCACCCAAACACCACCGGCGTATCCACGGGTTTGGCATCCTGTAATCTGAACCTTTTCAACAGCTTGTTGATATAGACTTCTTGAGACAGACACAATTTCCGGGTAGCCCGATCTCTAGCAATTTTAATTCCTAAGATATACGTGGCATCCCATGTCATTCATTTCAAACACAGATGCTAACCAGGACTTTGAATTATTCATGAAACTCACGTCGTTTGCGGCAATGAGTATGTCGTCCACGTATAAGTTTAAGATGAAAGACTTAGACCCGGAGGTCTTATAATACACGCACGGATCCTCGTGAAGATTCACGAATCCGTTTCCAACGATTTCCTTGTAGAATATACGGTACCATTGCTGAGACGACTTTTTAAGACCGTAGATGGATCTTTGAAGTTTACAAACCTTACGTTCGTTACCAGGAGTAATGAAACTCTCCGGCTGTTTCATGCAGATCTCTTCCTCCAGGTTTCCGTGGAGGAATGTAGTCCGACCTCGATTCGGAGATGTTTCAGAGATTTTATGCCGACTCCGAACAGAGCATCTTAGGTTTTCACCTTATGTGTCAGTTCATACTTTTACAAGGTCGCGGTAGCTTACGAAGCCTACTTCTTACCGACGTAAATGTTATCAATAAGTTATTTCTGAAGGAATGCAAACAAAAATTCAGCACCTAATCATTCAAACACTTCATTTTTAAACTCATATATATAAATGATGTGTTCCGTCTTTCGAAGTCAACTTGCGCGAGGCGCAACTTACCTAGTTTTAACCCTTGGTTAAATCGTTTCATTTCTGAATTTAGTTTAGTTTTAATCCAATCGGTTTCAAACATGATCATCATTACAGTTTATTTCATTCAATGGAGTAATTTATAATAAAGGGTTAACAGGTCTTTTGGTCCATGATGTTTGACAATTTTTGGGTTTTGGTCAATGATGTTTTTTTTCACCTAGTTTTGGTACCATATGTTTACAGATTTTTTCTAGTTTTGGTCTAACCGTTACATTCCGTCCATTTTTTGACATGTTCAAGTCACGTGATCCACTCTAAACTTTAAATTTAGTCCCTCTAATACTTTCTAAACCTTTTTTTTGTTCAATTTAGTCCCGAAGTTTCAAAATTGACTCCAATTGGACAATAGGTCAAATTGAATTTTTGAAACTTCGGGACTAAATTAAACCAAAAAAATGTTAGGAAAGTATTAGAGGGACTAAATTGAACAAGATTGAAAGTTTATGGTGGATTACGTGACTTGTACATGTCGAAAAATGGACGGAATGTAACGATTAGACCAAAACTAGAAAAAATCTGCAAACATATGGTACCAAAACTAGGTAAAAAAAAACATCATTGACCAAAACCCAAAAGTTGTCAAACATCATGGACCAAAAGACCTGTTAACCCTATAATAAATAAGGAGTTAAAATCGGTTCTATCTTAGAGTAACGCAATCAATGGATTTTAATGGCATTTTGATTTTACTCAAATAATTAGAAGTGGGACAAAATGTATGGTGTTTTTTGATTCGGCTATTTCCAATAGCCTTATTGTTTCGGTTTTCTCACTTTTCGGATCGATCTCATTTCTAGCCGAGTCGATTAATCTTGATAAGAAAACTCATTTCGAATCGAATGGTAACTTCTTTATTCAATGAATCCGAAACAATTATAACCAGAATTCAAACATAAAATTGAATAGTAAGAGAAATAACCACAAAGGCATAAATTCCAGATCATCCACGAAGCTTTAAGAGATAAAGGTAGAGCATTAGGAGGACATAAACGAGACATATAATGTACTTTTATCACTGGCGTTCATCACGTCGGATGTTCGTTTGAGGACCAAAATGATGATCCTGTATCTTCTGCATCTTCCCTCGATCTCTCGCGGTGAAGCACAGAAGAACCATCTGGTTTCTTTTGTTTGCTTTCAACAAACAAAACTGTGATAAACATAATTGCTTCAATCAACTAATCAAGTCCATTGTCGTCGGCCAACCATGATAGAGGGTACCTCTGTGCAATACTGAGTATCTTTCTCCAATTCGATCTTTCGTTCGTAAGATCTGATGTGGGTTTTACGCCTGCATCTTGGAAAATAAGGGAAACATACTCAAATAACACTCATTTGGCTTCGGCTTCCTTTCCTCCACCGAAGCGGAGTCTAATGGCACACCAAAGTTGAAGAGAGATTAAGTTGAGTTTGAAGCCCTCTACAACCTCTCTGTCCAAGGCTGCCAGTATCACCTTGCAAGCTCTCTGATCGTCAAAGCTCCTTAACTTATTTGGGTACGTAACGATGCCTTGCTCATTCACCAATTTTCTGCCCTTATTCACGTCAATACACTTGTGTATACTTTCAGTGAAAAAGAGTTCTCTTACATATTCACTCCATGCATCATAATCCATGCCATCCAGATTGTGAGGCTCGTAGAAGCGAACTGACCCAGCCATGAAAACTAACGCTTTGATAATCAAGCAAAATCAGCGAGACAATAACATTTTGAGAAAGAATTGTATACATCAAATATCTATTAAGATAGAATCCGACAAATAACGATTCCTCAGTCATCTAAACCAACAGACCACTAGTAAACCAAAGGAAGATGGCTGTGAAAGAGTTCACATTACCTTCGTTTTCTATCCAATAGATCGGTCTCTTAAAACAGTTTTTAATCGAAAATTACCAGAACGATAATTTTAAAACAAGCATACCCGATCTTGGCTTTCCCAATGCCCTTTTTGTTTTGGAAAATCATTCCGATGAATTCAGTCATGCATATATAATTCTACCATTCACGTAAATTATCATACGCCAGTAACATTCATCATACAAACCACACTCATGCTTACGCGTCATGCTTCTAATGTTCCGAGGAACTCATGCTTGCATGTATAATTCTACTTCCAATTAAATTATCAAATGCGGCTACATCCTAAACATTCTAGCATACGTGTCAAACATGCATCATACATTTCCATCATACACATTTGGCGACTGGTTTTCGACTTTAAATAATATTAAACATTAGGGGCTGATTTGCAATTCATGTTTATATTCAATCACGCGAACTTCTAACATGAATCATAGGCAAATACAACCATCACAACATGTCTATCCTAGTGCGCATTCCATATATTTAACAAAGGCTCTGCCCACAATATGCAAAATCCAGCTAGCTTGACTCAGTCAAGACAACATTTCTAATCATGCATAAATATATATATTGAATAATAAACAATTTATTGGCCAAAAAAAAAATAATAAACAATTTAAAAAACATTTGGATTTTAAAACATGACCTCCCTATTTTAATTGACTTGAATTCGGTTTTGAAAACATGGTTCGGTTCAGTCAATTTCGGTCTGTTTTGGTATGGTTCGGTCTAGAAAATCCGATTCGGTTCGGTTTGGTAAATTCGGTTCAGTTCGGTCCGGTAAAATCCGGTTCTGTTCGGTCCGGTTTTGAATTTAAAATCTGGTTCGGTCCGAACCGGTCCAATAAAAATAGGGTTCGGTTCAACACACAATACTGGTTCGGTTGGATCCACCTAGTTACCCCGGTCCGACCCGATCCAATTAGGTCGAACCGATTGAGAAAACCCGGTTCGATTTTAATTCGTCCCAGTTTGACATATTGGACCGGCCCAATAATTAAAATTTTAAAGATTCGGCCGAAATGTTTACTTGTGGCTCAAGTAGGGTTTTAAAGTCCAAAAATATTTAACTTGACCACCAAGTAACATTAACTATATAAAATAATTTTCAATATTAATAATATATATATATATATATATATATATATATATATATATATATATATATATTTCGGCCACTATTATAACATATATATATTTATTGTCAAAATTATATCTATAAGATTAAATCAATCAACAATATATATATATATGTGTGTGTAAAATTCGGTTCCCAGATATAAATATATATTATATTTATTGTCAATATCTTAAATAGGGAAACATATATTAACAATATATTTTCTCAATCTTTTAGGTAACTAATATCTATCAATATTATCTTTAACCCTATTAAATATTTAGATATATTGATAGTTATATATATTTCTATATATTAATGTGAATCTATCCTAATGTTCCCAATTATATATATTGTTACCTATATTAAAAATCAAAATATGTTAAACAATATAATTTAAAAATTTCGGCCGAAATTCCTTGCTTGGTGACTAAGAAAATAAAAATTTACATTGTAAATCACTAGGAATTTTCGGCACAAACACCAAATTGGGAACAAGTGGTCAAATTTCAAGATCAAATTTTAATAAGATCTACAATCCAATGTTTGATTTTGATAAATATCACCATTTTCTTGAAGATCGTGAACATCAAATTAACTAAGAACATCATGAAAATTTCGGTTTCACCAACCCCAAAAATCGAAAATTTAAAATTTTCTTTTAAAATTTTCGGTTCCAATTTTAAATTTCAAGAACACCAATGTATCAAAATCATGAACTCCTAACACAGGCTCTGATACCATTGCTAGATTACGGGGAGTAATCACTACAGATATTAAATCATGGTACGTGCTAGTAATCGAAATTACGCAACGGAAGATTCGCACATACCTCAACAGTAGTCCGTTGCCCGAGATCCTCGCAGGAGGGAGTTCATGATCCTCCATTCGGCACCCGTAGGGGTTCTTGTGAAAGAAGCCCTACGTGGTATATTCTCTACAGCAAAGCCTCTGATCGATTCTTGGCAAGGGGACAGATCTCTGGAGTGTTTGCTAGAAAGCAAATTGACACACCCTTGGTGGTGGTGTGGTTCGGCCGATATGGTGTTCTTGGGGGGAAAAGGTTTTCTCTCAAAACACCACTTAAAGGGAATTATGATTCACCCTAATAAAAACCATAACTCCCCATATATATAGGAGGAGTAAAGTGGACAAAATTCCACTTTACCCCCTCATTAATTCGACCGGCCATGATGTATAGGGAGGCCCAATTTTGGGCCTCTCATGTCAATTGGGATTTGGGTCTGGACCAATTTCCTAATGTGATATTTACCCAATTAACTTAGGTAACATATACATAAAATGAGCTTCCATTTACGGCGCCCATCACCATATGCTTACACAAGGAGGTGGATATCGTTTTATGGTTGAAGGATTTACTAATTGGAAGAAAAAGGAGAAATTTGGTGATCATGTTGGAGATGTGGGTAGTGCTCATAATGAGGCTTGGAGCAAGTGTGAAGATTTGTTTAACAAAAAAAAAACACATTCCAAGTGTTTTCCATGCGAAGAATGGTAAGTTACAGAAAGAATACCGAATACGTCTAATTGCATCACTTGATTGTGTTCGGTTTCTTCTTCGTTAAGGATTAGCATTTCGTGGTAATGATGAAAGTGAAAAATCTCTTAATAAAGGAAATTTCCGTGAGTTCTTGAGTTTTCTTGGCGATCATAATGAGGATATCATTGCGCGGTAAAGAGCTGTCATCGTAATGCGAAGATGCATTGTCCTGATATTCAGAGAGAACTTGTTGAAGCATCGGAAATAGAGACTACTCATGAGATTATTAAAGATCTTGGAGATTAACCGTTTGCAATATTAATTGATGAATCTAGGGACGTGTTGATAAAGGAACAAATGGCAATTTTTTTGAGATATGTTGATAGAAAAGGGCGTGTAGTGGAGCACTTCCTTGGTATTGAACGTGTTCGAGATACGAAGGCCTTAACACTCAAAGCAGCGGTTGATGGATCACTCTCAAAACATAATCTATGCATATCGAGATTGCGTGGACAAGGCTATGATGGAGCAAGTAACATGAAAAGTGAGTTGAATGGTTTAAAATCTTTGATTATGAAGGAGAATCCTTCTACTTATTATGTTCATTGTTTTTCTCTCCAGTTGCAACTAGCACTTGTGGCCGTAGCTCAAAAAAAAAAAAAATCAAGTTGCTGATTTTTTTAATACGATATCTATGATCACCAACATGGTTGGAGCTTCATGTAAGCGAAGAGATCTTCTTCGAGAAAAATAGTGTTTTAAAGTGGTTGCATCACTTTCTTGTGGTGAAATTTGAAGTGGTACGGGTTTGAATCAAGAGAGGGGTCTTCAAAAAGGAGGCGACACACGTTGGGGTTCTCATTATAGATCGATGACTAATCTGTCTGTGATGTTCTCTTCAGTGCTTGAAGTTCTCGAGTTTATTGAGCAAGATGGACAATTTCAACCTCAAGAAGGTGAAGCATGCTCCTTAATCAATATAATGTCCGGGTTTGAGTTTGCATTTATTTTACACTTGATGATACAAAGATTGGCAATCACCAATGAATTATCACTTGAATTGCAAAGAAAAAACCAGGATATTCTCAATGCTATGGTTTTAGTCAATGTGATTAAACAACAGATGCAGCATTTGAGAGATGATGGGTGGGGATTATTGATTGATGATGTCTCTTCATTTTGTGAGAAAAACGATATTCCGATTCCTTCTATGGATGATGTTTATGGAGCTGAAAAACGTCTGAGCGAAAGAAGGAGAAGATGACTAATCATGATCACTATCAATTTGATTTATTCAATGATGTGATTGATTGGCAATTGCAAGAACTCAATCACCGTTTCGATGAGGTGAATACCGAGTTGCTTCTATGTGTAGCTTGTTTGAACCCGTCTGATTCTTTTGCAGCTTTTGACAAGGAGAAGTTGGTTCTTCTTGCCCAGTTTTATCCTTCCGATTTTTCTGAGGTTGATCTTCATATTCTTTCCAAATAACTGGATAGGTTTATCTTCGACATGAAGTCAAGCGTTGATTTTCTAGATCTCAAAGGCATTGGCGAACTTTCTCAAAAGTTGGTTGAAAAGAAAAAACATATTGTGTACCCATTGGTGTATTTGCGGTTAAAGTTGGCATTGATATTACCTGTTAGCACTACTTCTGTTGAAAGAGTTTTCTCGGCCATAAATATTGTGAAGAACCGATTGCGTAGTAAGATGGGTGACGAATGGATGAATAACTGTTTGGTTACACTTATTGAGAATGAGATATTTTCTAATATTGATAATGAAAAGATTTTTTTATGCTTTCAGAATATGAAAACTCGTAGACAACAATTGTAGAAGTTGTTTGTAATTTAATCAAATTCTCTATTTTAAGGTAAAATAAGTATTTATATATATTTCAATAGAATATTTAGTTAGTAATTTATATATATATATATATATATATATATATATATAATTATATATATATGTATATATATATATATAATTATATATAGAATATTTAGTTAGTAATTTATATATATATATATATAATTATATATATGTTTTACCCTTCCTGATTTTGAGTGCTGGCTTCGTCCCTGAATCGGTCCAACCCATTCGGGTCGGGTCGAACCAGGGCAACTAACATGGGTCGAACCAACCCAGTTTGAGTGTCGAACCAAACCGAATTCCTATTTTAAAACTGAACCGGTCCTGCCGAACCATTTCAAACAGTACCGGACCGGGCCGAATCGGATTAAACCGAACTGGTATAGACTGAACCGGAATTTGAAAACCGGACCGAACCAAGTCAATTTAAAAGAGGATGGTCAATTTTTTTTTTTAAATCCAAATGTTTTCGAACTTTAAAATTACCTACAGAGTGCTTATAGGTTTAAACATGATGCCTAGTTTCGATTATGTGGATGGATCTCAGAAATGCATGATTTTTGGACTGAGTCATTTAGTGAGCTGAATTGCAATTGCTATTTAATTGATATTAGTGCATGTTTAGAACTAACATCTTGACTATGTCAAGCTAGCTGGATATTACATGTTGTGGGTTGTGCCCTGGATTTTTAATTAATGAGTTGCGCACTAGGATAGACATGCAGTGATGGTTGCAATTTCCTAGGATTCATGTCTAAAAGTACGCATGTTTGATTGATAGCATGAATTGCAAGTCATCCCAAATATTTTAAAACCCGAAAAAAAAAATCAGTCGCCAAACATGCATGTTTGTTATGGTGTGATCACGTATTATGCGTATGCATGAACGTGGAGGATATGCAAGCATGTGATAATTTACTTAGGAAGTAGAATTATATATGCTAGCATGAGTTCCTCGGAATATTAGACGCATGACGCGCATGCATGATGTGTGGTTTGTTTCGTGGATGTGACCTGCGCATGATGATTTACTTGTGTAGTAGAATTGTGTGTGCAAACTAGAAATCCTCGAAAACGTTTTTTCAAAGGGCCTTGGGAAAGCCAAGATCGGGTGCTTTAAACCTCCCATTCCGGTAAAAGAGATTAAACCATTTTAAAAGACTGATCTATTAGAAATAAGATGATGGTAATGTGAACTCTTTCACGATACCATTCCCTCGATGTACTGGCGGTCGATTGGGTTAGATGTCTGAGGAATCATTATTTGTTACCTTCTATCTCATAGATATCCGATGTACGCAATTCATTTTCCAAAAAATTTATTGTCTCCCTTCTTATGAATGATTTTCAATGTGTGAATGGTTGGTAGAGTGCATTTCTATATTCCTCGCAATCTTGATGGCGTGCGATATGACGAATGGAATAAGTATGTGTTAAACTCTTCTCTGCTGCGATTCTGAAAGCGGAGAGGAAACCTACGAATGAATGCGGTAGTCCGTATCCCAATCATGGGAGTAGGTTGTTTAAATGATCTAAAAGCGTTAATGGTGATATTTTCAACCTTGATCAAAGGGGTTGAATGAGACTTCAATGTCAACCGCACAACGTTACAGCTTTGGTGTCCTATTTGCATCCTCTTCGATGGAAGCAATGACGTAGAAGCTAGAAATGTTTTGGTTGAGTATGATGATTTCCTCTCCATGGATGCTGGTGTAAAAGCCGCTCTAGACTTTTAAGATGAAATGTCAACTTGGAGGAGAATATTTCTCATATGGAAGAGGTATACCCTTAAATGGTTGTCTGACGATGATGGAACACACTTGCTTGATTGAATCAATTAAGTATATCATGAGCAGGCACGATTCTACATGGTAACGAGAGGGCGCCATTGCCCCCTCTGAGTTCTATGAAACTACACATTATATAGATCATTAGATCTAGCTAAAAAGTTTGGCAAAAGAAAACTAACTACTTTAAATATAATCCTTACCAATACGAAGAGAGGCAATGTTGGCCCCTCTAATTTAGTGATAACCTTTGCTAATAAAATAATAATTTAAAGATAATATATACTATTAATTCATATTTGTCAAACTTCAACCAGTTCTTAGTAACAGTAAAGAATTTGTGTGGATTAATTAGAGTATGATGATTTGTGTATTATATTTTGCTAGTCCTATTTTTAGTTCATTAGTGTTATTATTACTATTATTATCATATGTTTATTAATTTTTTTTCAAAAATTATGTACTTATGTAATTGTGAGAGGAAAATATAAGTGAACTAGATTGTTAATGAGTGTTAAATTATTTAAAGTTAGAAATTTTAGTTTTTTCTTCTAAGTATATGCTAATCATAGTTCAATTAGTTTCTACGTTTTAAAATTAAAATTTTGTTGTAATTTTAATAAATATTGATAAATTTTTCATCAAAAGAAAACGAACAAAATAAGTGATTGATGAACTCTATATATATGATATTTTATCGGATCCCTAACTTAAGAAAAGAATCACGAATTTTCATCCGGATAATCTACGTAAAGTCCGAAGAAAGCAATTATAAAGTACTTTATAAATATTATTGATCATTTTGATATTATATATTATAGACTTTTCGTCTTAATTTATTGTAGAGTTAATATAAATTTTGCCCCCTCTAACTATTTTTTCTGGATTCGTGCCTGATCATGAGTCTATTCAAGCGCAGTAACAAAGGCAAGAGGGGAACCAACTTCAAAAATCACCATAGGACATCTAGGGATTCAACCTTGATTTCCGTAAATCGTGAAGAGAACAAGACCCTAGAGGTCATAAATGAATATCTGGTGGGTCAAAAAACGTAGATAAAGTGCGTATCTACTACGCCTCGTTTGTCATGTATGTAAAGCTGTAAAAAGGTTTTATTCAAACAGAGATCATCCGATGTTATTCACTCATGAATTTGTTCTGATGTGGTGTTCGACATGATTCAGAGTTCTCGACTATCTGTGCGATGAGCATGGATCGAATACGTGACCTTCAGATTAAGAACCTAATCATTGTCGTTTCATATTCCATCGTTCATTTGAATTTCTGAATATGGTTATTTGAGTTTCGGATGATTGATTAAAGAAATTTTTATTGAGATTGAAGTCAGTTCGATCGAAGTGCAATTTACTTATCAATTAATCGACCCAGTCAACAGGATCGATCCGAACGAAAATCCAAACCTATGGTTTAAGAACCGAAATTTTTGGCCAAGTCAAGAGGCCGAATAAATGAAACGATTACACATACTCCAATTCATTGTAACCCCATCGATTGCATAACTAAAATGAAGAATTTAGTTATAATTCATTGCTAGTACTCCATGTAATATTTAAATCGTAATGATGAACATGTACGAAACCGATTAAATTGAATTTTGGAAACGAAATGATTTCACCACGGGTAGAAGCTGATGAGTTCATGCACGCAAAGCGCAAGTTCCTCGAAATGTGGAACACATCAATTCTAAGTACAAATTCAATATGAATTGCATTTTTGATTTAATGCTTATTATAAATTTCATTTGCATTTAAGACCTATTTTGGGTTTTACTCATTCATTTCTCGAAACTCAAAGTATGCTTCAAAAGCTACCACGATATCGTAAGAAATCAAATATTACATAAGGTCACAATTCAAAGGTAGACAAAGCCTTTGAAAATGAGTATGCAATGAAAAGGAACATCAGTCAGACGACGTCTCCCACTATACGCCTCTAACGAAAATATAGGCAAAAGAATTATTAAAGATCATACACTTCATGGACATAGTCTAAAACATAGTGTCTACTGTTCAACTTTTGATCTCCTTCAAGGACAATATGATGTTGACTTCTACTCATGTTGAACTTTCTTTCCATCAAATTTGTTTATACAACACCATGAGAGCTGTAAAACGGTAATGAGACGGATCTTACCTTAATGCGACATTAAAAAACATTGTACTGATAAGAGTACTGGAAAGTATCTCTACAACATACATGTTTGCAATAGCTCGAAGATTGGTGGCGTGGTCGAACATGAGACGTTATAATATTAACTAAAAACTTAACTTAGCCACCAAGTAATATTAACTAAATATATAATTTCCAATATTTGCACAATATATATATATATATATATATATATAAATTTCGGTACACACACATACATATATTGTCAAGATTGTTACGAAAGTAGAGAGGTAATAGAAGAGGGAACTTGAGGATGTCTTATTATCACACATAAGGGGCCCTTATATAGGGATTACATATACTTGTGGAGGAAGTAAATTTAATACTAGGAAAGTCTAAACAAGGAAGATGGTATATACACGTAATATTGAACATCCACTAAATATATTCATAACACTCCCCCTTGGATGTTCATAAGGGAATTGTGCCTCGTTAAAACCTTACTAGAAAAAACTCATTGGGATAAAAATCTAGTGAAGGAAAAAGAGTACACAATTATGGATCCCTTTTTGTAAGCTGCCTCGTTAAAAACCTTACCAGGAAAACCCGATGGGATAAAACATTGGTTAAGGGAAAAAGAGTGCAGCGGTGTAGATTCTCCCCCTGATGTTGACATCACGTAATTTCATTAAGTCGACGCAATCCAATCATGTTCGCCAATATTCCATATGTCGCAGTCGATAAAGCCTCCTTGAAAAGATCCGCTAGATAGTCATATGAACAAATTCGTTGGATGAAGAATAACTTGAGGCGAATGTGTTTTGTATGTCTCCTTTGATATAACAATCTTCAACTCGAGCTATATAACCTGCATTATCTTCATATATATATATATACAATATAATGCTACATTTGAAAATTGTGTACTTCCATGTTATAACTTACATTTGTGTAGCAAATTAATTTAAGTCTTGATTCGTCATGATATTAAACTTATGGCATTCTTACCATCATTAAGGTACTCAATAGATGTGTTTATCTATGCAAAATAGCTTCAACACATTTTATTTTATAAGACAATATTATTTTCAATCTCTTAAGTACTCGATCTTCAGGCCGAGCCAAACCTTTGTCCTTTCAATATATTTTGTCTGAATTTAACATCATAAATAAATTGATTGTATTTATAAACTCTTCACGAGTTTCAATATCTTTAAATTCTCCCCCTCACGCGATGCCCCTTTCGGCTATAGCGTGATCAATTCAACTTATCAAAATATCAGTTTTCTTGATTCGCATAATATCATCTGATATATCTTAGCTCAAATGAGCTATACATTGTGGAGAATATAACATAATTTGCCTGTATTATTTTAAATGGTACAATATCTTTATTATCCAACATTCTTGGAAAAATTTCATGCTAGCATTTTCAATCCTTCTAGGATTTTCACTTTAATTTTGCTATCAAATTAGCCACCCAAAAAGGGTATAAATAATTCATATGTGGGACGCATTCAAAACTTTTTATGTACTGCCAACGTAATAATATATTTGAAGGTGATTTTTCCACTAAATGATCCATATAATAAATGCCAGGATTTTGCATATAACATTTGTACCACAGGTTGTGCGTATATATCTTACGACACAATTTATTTATGCGGGAAATAATTTGTATCCACTGGCTTCCACCTTATGCATTTTTCATGTTAATACTTGCGTCTTTTCAAACTTTGGCCAATCATAATATTTATTTAACATATTGAGCTCAAGATCCTCGACTCCTCGTCTTGTTTTATGATTTCACTCATGAATAATATTCAAAACTGTTGTCGACAACTTTATATTTTACGGTTCCATCACTTCCCGTTAATGACATAACTCATTGAGATCTCTTTATTACAATTATTTTCAGGTACCTGAACCACTTCTGGGGTTTCATATTTAGTTATGTCTCTTTTCCTTTTTGGGAAATCGCCTCCGTAATAAGACCATATTTATCTTGCTCCATTCTTTTATTAAAAAAAATTCTTTGGAACCAATATCGCACGCTTCAGACGAGAGTTATTTTTCATTATAACTTGTCCAATCAGGACATTTCAAAATTGGAGCATTTGCAGCTGATACTTACTTGACTTATGATTTTCTGGGTCTCATAAAGTCACTAATTAATAGGCAGTATCTTAAAATGTTTATCTCTTTGAACTTCAGGTTCATATTCTCATTGTGCGAGGATCTAAATGAGATAATAATAATTTTTATCAGTCAATCTCTTTTCTGCCAGCTGCTTCTTTTCTCCCCCTAATGTTGGGAAAATTTGTTCATCAATAATAATCAGCAACTCTTGCTTTAATATATATCAGTCATTATTCCCAAATAATTGATTTAGACAACATATTTTTCCCAACATTCTAGACCCATATTTGTGCGTTTACGGTGGAGCAGTTCAAATATATATCGCACATCATAAAATTCAAATATGGGAAATTTGTCTATTGACCAAAAGTTGGTTGTAATGGGAGAACTGTGATTTAACATTTGTTTGGTGCGCAATTATATTGCTGCTTTCATAATAGCAAGCATTTGTACACAATTTGCTCTCATTGATAGCATGTTAACTATATAACCGGAGGTTCGTTGTAACATTCATGCTAAACTGCAAATATTGACAAAGAATTATCTAATTCTTATAATAATTATCAACTTCCAATATCATCATCATTCTTTTATTGCATAATCTGGAAATTTTGCTATTGCAATTTCGTGATAATTTAATGCACATGCGACCATATTGTAGATGCATCTTTCAAAATAATATATCGGTCCACATGGCAGGTGAACGGGCCCATATTCACCTTTTATTATTTCCATAAATAATGGAATTTTATCCCGAACTTAGTTGATGATGATCACATAATGAGTTTTCCTTTGAGAGCAATTATCATAATGATTTATGGAGAATCTTCAGGTTCTTCCAAATAATGTACTGCGCATCTTAAGTGATCCGGAATGGTCTGTAACCGGTCACGCCAAATATCATATTATATGGGTAAAACTTTGGGTTTACCTCTATATGAATCAGTAAACTTCTGGTTTAACTGATATGTATATCTTTCGTATTTCCGTAGGAGATATGTCATGTATCTCTTGTAACATAATCCGCATATTGTTATTTTATTCATCGTCATCATAATGATGATTGCGGTGTAATCAATTCTTTATAATAATATATATTGTATATGTAAGATATAAATAACAATAAAAAATGTAAATAAATAAATAAATAACTTCGTATAAATAGCTATGTTTTGCATGTTCAGTTAATCATTCGCGACAAATAGTTTTTTTTTTTTTTTTAAGAACCGAAATAAATTATTCAGTTTAACCCATATATCAATTTAGTTATAATAGGTATACTCATCTGTTTTATTTGAAGAGGTAATCGTATTCGTCTTCCGTTCTAGCCATGATCTGTGATGGTGAAGTGGATCTGTGTGGAGCAGTCCCGGACGTCTAGATCGGTGTGATGTTCATCCTCTCTCGGGGAAACCAATCGATTAATTATGTTAGCTTCCTCCACATAATTCGACCTTTTTTACACATGATAATAATAGTTATTAGAATATAAAATAATCAATCAATATAATTTTATAATAATAATAAAAAATCTCCCTTTTTTTTTTCGTTGATGTTATATTATAAATTGCTCCATGGATGCAACCCTAATATGAGTATGGTTTCCGCCAAGCACTGCACTGTGGTCGTGGAATCTTGAAATATGTGTAGCTAAAAAAATATATAATCGAGAGATATCGTGCTGATAACGTGTTACGAAAGTAGAGAGGTAATAGAAGAGGGAACTTGAGGATGTCTTATTATCACACATAAGGGGCCCTTATATAGGGATTACATATACTTGTGGAGGAAGTAAATTTAATACTAGGAAAGTCTAAACAAGGAAGATGGTATATACACGTAATATTGAACATCCACTAAATATATTCATAACAAAGATCCTATATTTGGGATGTAAATCTATCAGCAATATACATATAATTCGGCATATATATATTGTCAAGATTCTATATTAGGGATATAAATCTATCAACAATTTATTTTTTCAATCTTTTAGGCAACTAATATCTATCAATATTACCAATATTATCTATATCCCTAATATTGTGCTAAAATAGATTGATAGTTTCTATCCACAATTATCATGTGAATCTAGCCCTAATTGTGACCCAATTCACCTAGCAAAATTTCGGCTGAAATAATTAGAAAATTTATACATGAAATTTTCTGCCACTTCTAGAGTTACTTGGAGACTAAGAAATTAAAATTTTCACTTTGTACACCAATATGTGGTTCGGCCGAAACATGCTTTTAGGGCTAGTGGTCTAATTTCAAGATCAAATTTTACTAAGATAATTAATCCAATGTTTGATTTTGATAAAAGTCACGTTTTTCTTGAAAATCATGAACATCAATTTTACCAAAAAACACTCAATTTAATGATTATCAGTTTTACTAAAAACTCAAGAACATCAATTTATCAAAAATCATGAACTCCATAACACATGCTCTGATACCACTGTTGGATATAGGGGATGGATCTCGGAAATGCATGATTTTGGGACTGAATCATTTAGTGGATTGAATTGCAATTGCTTAATTAATTACTTAATTAACTGTTGGCATTTGGTGAGTGGGCCGCCATAATTAACTTACTTAATTGTAGCCTTTTATTATCAGTAAAAATGTTAAAAAAAAAAAAAAAAAAAAGTGTATTATTCTGCATTTCTCAATGACGTTTCATTATGTGATATTAAATTTTATTGCGAAATTTAAAATATATCGCGACGCTTTTAAGTGTCGTAGTCTGCATCACGTGGTGACACTTTAAAATGTTGTAGTTTTTATCATATGGCGACGCTTATGAGCGTTGTAGTCTGCATCAGGTGGCGACACTTCAAAGCGTAGCAGTCTGTATCACGTGACGACGCTTCAAAGCATAGCAGTCTGTATCACGTGACGACGCTTCAAAGCGTTGCAATCTGCATCATCTGGTGACGCTTTTGAGCGTTGCAATCTGTATCACATGGCGACGCTTTTCAGCGTTGCAGTCTGCATCACGCGGTGACGCTTCTGAGCGTTACAGTCTACATCATGTGGCGACGCTTGTGAGCGTTGCATTCTAAATTCAATAATGACGCAATTAAGCGTTGTCTCTTGTAAGACTTTAACGACGTTGCTCCAAAGCGTCGCAGAGTTTATTACGACGGTGATCAGAAACGACGTATCAATTTGCGTCGCTACAAGCGTCGCTAACTTCATAGCTACACAATTTAACGTCGCGACAAGTCAATTTTAAAGTCACAGCAATCTATTTTTCTTGTAGTGATACTAGGTGCTGACCCCGCGCTACGCGCGGGGCGACCTGTTAAAATACAAACGTTAACCTTATATGTAAAAGATTGAAAATCTATTTTAAGTTTCTTGACTTTAAATATAATATGCGTCAAATCTCTAATTTTCAAAATTGTCGATATTGAGAGCTCTTCTCGACCCGCAAATTGAATATAATTTAAAATTTTCATAATGCATTGTTTTCAAAATTCTTCTATCATCATTCAAATTCATATCGTCATTGTTGTCATATTCGCTTTCATCAACGGGAAAAGGCCAAAGCATCTTCATTTTCTCTTTGTAGATTAAACTATATAATAAGAGTGTTGTCTTAGCTCAGCACATAAGATGATTTGTTACAAAAGTGTATAAAAATGCCTATCCCACATTACACCATATTGCACTATTCCAAATTATCGAATTTGTGTTAATCACATCTTTAATATTTCCTTAGGATAGAAGAAACTAATGTTGAAATTGGTAAACTAACCCCGAAATAATGATGAGTAATTAAATTGTGATTTCTTTTATTCTCAATTAAAATATAATTTCTTAATTTAAGACATAAAAAAGTATACGATTGTAAAACTTCTTCAAAGAATATTCAATCTTAACAATTCCAAAATAAATGAAAATATAGATAGATGTATTAGCAAAATAAAATCATAAAAAATTATACAAAAAATATATCAATTTTGTTCAATATATATTATGAACAAAGTTACACCTCGTTCATTCAAAAAAAAAATAATCATTTTAAAATATTAAATATGTGAATAACAATAAATATAACAAATCATTACTACCATTATTCTATTCGACCTAACTGTATAAGGATGGGTTTGTACTAAAAAAATGTATTACAGTATTAAGGTTACATGTTGTGGCCCTACTATTTCATTATGGGGTTTGAATCGGCCCACGTAAATATTACAGTATCAAACATTGCTAAAAATAATTTGAGTTAAATGTATTCAGCCGAATCATTCAGCCCAAATACTCAATTTAGTAGAGTGTGTGCTGATGCGGCAGTCTTAAAATTGCCTTAATTTCTGATGTGGCGGCCTCAAGATTGTTACATCTTTTTTCTCTTCCTTTATTATATATAGATAATAATGGATGTTTAAGATAGTGTCGTAACAAATTGATAAAAATAAATATAAAATGATATAGCATTTTAATTTTTAACATATTTAGACTTAACCGAAACTCTCTTATTCAGAAAATGCCCATTTAAGATATCAACCCTCTGTCCAGTTAAGAACCCACAAGAATAATAAAAGTGAATCTACTGTGGAATGTGAATAGGCTACATGGATTTGATTTAGCAGGCCTTGCTATGTGAATGGCCCAGAAAACAAACTCAGCCCACACTGATAATGATGTGGATTAATGAAGGCTGACGTGTCACACGATGGTAGGCTGATGTGGCGCTTTCATATGCACCCTGGATGATGACGTGTCATCACCAGGTTAGTCTTCTATCTTTCCTCTTACTTTATTATAAATATAGACTAGTGTGCTGTCCCCGCCCGCCGGGCAGGTGATTTATTACTATTTATAATTAACACAATAATGCTGTTTTTCTGTAAATTACATAATCATCATTCACAAATCAATGAACTTTTGCTAAAAATAAATTTAACTACATAATTAACATAAGAAAATAATGTTCATTTTAAATTGAAATTTGAAACTCTAAACTGTTGTAATAAATCAAGAAAAATTGTTGTCGTCTAAAAGAATTTAAATTACATATTTTATATTAAAAAAAGGTTATTAATCAGTTGTATTTTTAATTAATTAGATAGGTTATAAAAAAAATAGGACTATAATAATTATTTTTAAACCGGATTTTACATTGTGTTGTTCCCTGATTTGTTGGTTTTTTAATATTAATTTTGAATAAAACAATGTTAACTTTTGAGGGTTTGATCCGGAAGCAGTAACAATGAATCGGTTCCATCAGCTGTATATATATAATAGTTTATTATGGGATATTAATTGAATTTGGAAATTGTAAATGGTAAAAGAAGTTGAAGAGATTTTAGAGGTTTTAATTACTACATTTAATTGTGACACTGTAAATGAAACATAATAAGCCAACTTGTTTTATTAGATTTATTAATTGAATTGTTAGATTCAATGTTTATTTAAATTGTTAATTGTCAAAATGCCATTGGATATAAAGGATGATGTGTCAAAACGTAAGAGAATGTAAAAGCTTATGTGTCATGATGTAGGAGAATGGTTCTCTTTCCCTTTCCTTTATTATATACTAGGTGCTGGCCCGCGCGGGGTGTCTCCGTTCATATATATAAATAATATTATTTTATTTAATAAAATCACAACAGTTATAATTACATGGGAAAATAAACTTTAAATAATTTATTAGACATTTATAAGAACATAATTTTTTTATTTTCATGCAACTTTTCTAAATTATAATGACCAAGTTGTTAATTATAATCAATATTCAGGTTTAAAAAATTCAAGTTTAACAAAGTACTAAATATGATCATTTATATGAGGAGCGATAAAATTGTAGAATAGTAATTAATATATATATATATAGAGAAAAAAATAATATTATAAAAATGAATTATTTTACCAACAAATGTGATTAGAGCTATTTTTATAATATAAATTATGAATAATTTTTAATGTTAAATAAGTAATTAAAAATATAATACAAAAAAACATAAAAAGTATGAGAACCAATCCGAAATTATTATTATTTTGCCACGATCTGAAAATTAGATCAGATCATTAAACCGCAATAAAATTATTTTGATATATCGAAAAATAACCCTAAAATATAAATACTAAAAATCGGTTATAATATTAAAGAAATTTATTAGAACCTGCAATTAAAAAAGTTATTAGACATGATCAAACCGGAAGAGGCATTAGTTCCTGAATTGGACTAAGTAACAACAATTAACCGTTGTAGCATCTATATAAATACTAAAAACCAGTTATAATATTAAAGAAATTTATTAGAACCTGCAATTAAAAAAGTTATTAGACATGATCAAACCGGAAGATGCGTTAGTTCCTGAACTGGACTAAGTAACAACAATTAACCGTTGTAGCATCTATATAGTTTTTATATTAATAATAAATACCTTTCCAACTAAAAAGATTGTTTTTGGCTTTTGCGGCCCAAAAATATACTCAACCAAACTATTATTATTATTATTATTATTATTATTATTATTACATATGAATGTTTTATTATATAGGTAGAAGAATGGATTTGCATTTACTCTCCAAAGTCAAGCACGTGGAAGATTAATACTAACAATAGGAACACGTGGATTATAGCCAATTACGTTAATCTTTTAATTATCTTTACATAACTGAATATAAAAGGTTTGATAATTCAAATAGCTTACCCAACAAAGAATAGCCTAGCCCAAACCATATCAATCACAAAGCCCAAATACTATGCTGACGTGGCATCGCCTGGTAATTCCTTAATGCTGACGTGGCATCAGAAGGTGAGTCAATTCTCTTTCACTTTCCTTTATTATATATATATATAGATATAGATATATTACTTGTAGTGATCTGGTGAGTGGTAAAAACTTATCCTTCCTACACGGATCTTCATTGCTCCGAATTCTTTATTTGATTTAGCAAACTATATCAGCTAATTTAACAAAATCATTTGGAAAATCTGCAATTTTATTGAACAATAATCAATCAATTGCTAGTCACAAATATCATCAATCGTCAATTTTTCCTCTCGGATATTACATGAAGCTGCATCAAGTCATTCATTTTTCTGTAGTGGCATGAAGATCGATTTTCCCTTTTAGAAAAAAAAAATTTATCGAAGTTTTCAGTAATATGCAAGCTTGCACTTTATTCAGTATCTTCCACAGTTTGACCAAATTTTCTCCAAATATTAATATAATATAAGAATAAAAAAAATTAACACATGAAAACTGAAATAAGAAACAACATAATATATGATTAGCCATGACCACTACTATAAGAAGGAAACAATTCAATAACTAAAATAACCAAAGCTCAATTACAAAAAGGGTTCATCTGTGATACTTGAATAGCATATTACATGTCGATCCTTGATGAAATTCAGAATTATCCCATCAACTGCCCAGATTGACCAATCTTTATGTAAGGAAAATATGATATAATTGTTTCCTCGAAGAAGCAATTATTTTGAGGAAAAAACGCAGAATAAGATCTCACCGGAATTCAACTGTTGGGGCACATCTTCTTGGTTCTTGGTGGGACCTTATACCACTTTCTGTAGAAATTTCACATTAAATTTCACAGTTTATAGCATCACTCTTTTTTTTGAAGCGTAATAAATTGTTATATTTTGGTCACAGAAATGTTATAATTAAGTGAGACTTTTGGTTTCTCTAGAAGTCATCATTAAAGTGAGATGGTTAAGATGAATGAACCAAGTATCAAACCGGTAAAACCGAAAACCGGTTGTAGAAACCATGCTAAAGGATGACGTGGCGTACTTACATTCACCTATTAGTCTGACGTGGCGCATTTACATTTACTTAGTCTCTTTCCTATTACCTTATAATATATATAGATAGATATATAGATAGATAGATAGATAGATAGATAGATATTTTTAGATGTCACATTATTAACTATGCATCCCTTTTTAATTAGCATTAGATGTTATTATATAAAAGTATATATAATTTTTATTATTATGCTCCGTAAGTTGTTCATATGTATCGGTTGGGCTTAGAGTTTAGTCACTTCAATTAGTTGCAGGCCCAAAAGCTCAAGCCTTGATGTATTTGATTCCTTGTCTAGACTTCAAGATATCAAATCCACAAAAGCAGCCCATCTGTCAAGTGTCAAGTAGTAGAAGAAAGGTTGTAAGGGTTGCCAAGTCAGCTCGAAAGCTACACCACGTATATTACCGACATGCTTTATCAGTTGTTCTGCATCTTTCATCTGCATATGTCACATCATGTCCCCTTGCTATCGGCTCTGAGAGTTGAAAAGTCAGGTCCCCTCAAATTATGGGAGGAGAGATAAATTATAGGAGAGAGGAGAGAGAATTGGAAAATCCCACGTGAAAGTAACCGGTAGATACTAACACACGTGAATTTTACTTTTTCAATTTAGGAATTCGAGTTTAATTAAACTCGATCCTTTTTTTTTTTGTTATAGATTAAAGTCGATCCAAATTTAGCCATTCCCTAAAATAGTATTAGTTTATTGGAAGTTTTTTAAATGAAATCTTTTCTTTAAACCAAAGGCTACTAAAAGGAAATATATTATGAGGGCAGAAAAGGAAAATATGAAAAGTAAATGTGACATTAGAAAAAGTAATATTCCACGTGTCAACAATTTACGACATCGGTTAAATTTTTAGTACAAAACTAACGGCCCTTTTACATTTTTTTGGGTAAAGAACGGCCCTTAGAGCATATGTAATGGGCAAACCCATTCTGACACTCATTTTAAGCCACATCATTGACATATCATCGATATGTCATTGAACTTTGAAGAGTGAGAAAAAACTAATTTGATCATAACACTCACAATGGGGCAAAACTATTTTGGACACATTAGACAATGCTATTTTGGACTTATATGATTTTTATACAACATAAATTAATAAAGATACAAATATATTTACTTATAAATTCATTTTCTACTTACATATATATATAAAAATCGAAAATATATTGAAGTAGTTTTCTTTTAATAATAATAAAATATAAAACATTGTCGTTGATATTCAATAAATAAATTAGCCGTTGACTACACTACCCACATTTTCATTTTCATTAATCTAATCATATCTACCCACCATTTACGTTTATAGTGGAAATAGAATGACTAAGTGAAGAAGACTGAATTGCTATCTACCTATCGTAATATATATATATATATAATTGAATTATAAATTAAATTGAATTTAGTTAATTAAATTGTTGTAAATAATTGTGAAGGAGAGAGATTAAAATATTTAAAGTTTGCATGCAATTATGAAATGGTCATGACCAACTTAGATGAGAGAGATTAAATGTAGGGGACCCAATTAGTGGAGATGACAATTTGTGTCTCACCTTCTCTCTTCCACATAGATAAAATGGTCTCCAAAATTTGCCCATTACAAGTGCAAGCCATTTTGGTTCCCATTTTAAGCCACCTCACATCCACATCATTAATTGTAATAATAATATTAATTTAGTTTGAAATGGCTTAACCTCATACAATGGCAAAGACAATTTTTGTCTCAATTTTGATTATTATATAATATAAATATTAGATACAATATGGAGAGAGAATAAAAACTATAGCAAAATATGAAAGAATACAAAATGTCTCATGGACAACTTAGAGGAATGAGAATAAGAAATTAGATGGACAATTAGTGGTATGGACAAATTTTGTCCAAGCCTCTCACATCCACATAAGCAAATGTCTTGAAAAATTTGTCCATTGAAAGTACTCTTATACTCGTTTGGGATATTCTATTTCTTTTTTACCAATCATCATAATTATTCTCCCATTTTTCTCATTGGATTCTTCCATTTATTATTATTATTATTATTATTATTATATTATTATTATTATTATTATTATTATTATTATTATTATTATTATTATTATTATTATTATTATTATTATTATTATTATTATTATTATTATTATTATTATTATTATCCTTGTACTAAATTAAGGGTTTGCTTTTGAACATCAGACCATCAATTATCGGAATTTATAACATCTTTTCCCTCAGACCTTGAATCGGTAAGTTGGTAGGTTCTAGGTCCGATCGGCCTAACCCAGTTCAAACTGGTTCCATCAAAAGATTAGGCATAGTCTAATCTAACTTTTTTTTTTTGAACTATTAGAACCGGTTCAATCTAGCTCGCTTCAATTTTGGCCCGTTAAATTCAATTCATTGTACATTCTACTATTTTATTAGAATCAAGTCGCACACTTGATTGGTTCACATTCTAATTCGGTCTGACTGCCGGTCGATTTTCAAATCAATAGTTTGCACAACTCGTAAATATGATCTTAAATTGATAAACCACAATATAATTTAGGGTTAATAACTAATAAATTGTCTGAGGTTTGACCCAAGTTGAAATCTGGTGTCTGAACTTTAAAATGTTGAAATGGACTGCCAGAGGTTTTGACTTTGTTGATATTTAGTTGTTCGTCCAAAATTGTTGTTAATTTTGACAGAATGTTGCGAAAAGTCGGAAATTCTCTTTTTACCAAATATGAAGTGATGAAATTACCCCTAGAGTCAAATTAAAACAACCACCACCCAACTCCGACCGGCCACCACCAACTCAGACCGACCACCACCAACTCTGACTGGCCACCACCCTACTCCGGCTAGCCACCACCCTACTCCGGTCGGACACCACCCAAAAGCCCTATAGTTGTTGATTTAGCTAGGAGGGGTAATTTCATCAATTTGCTAGGTAACAGAAGGTTGGATTTTTCACGCAGGGGCATTTTTGGGATATCCATTTTATCGAGCTCACGTGACGGTCACGTGATACACTTATGTTAGACTTAACCCCAAAAATAGACGGAGACACCAAATTTCAACAAACACCAAACCTGGGACAGTCAATTTCAACGATGGACACCATATTTCAACATGGGCAAAACTCAGACAGTTTTTTAGTTATTAACCCTATGACTTATGGAAGATGATACAAATTCCGATTTCCATGATCCGAAATATGCCGACTGTGTCTTAGTGTCATCGCTTGTAATTTTAACAAACTTTTAGGGTATTATGCCAACACATACAGTCAGAACATCTAGGAATGGGAGAGTCGGAATCTCCATCATTTCCCATAATTTATTAGATGAAATGATTTTTGGTTTATTTATTAAGCATTCACTAATCCAGAAAGTAAAAATCCATTAGCCCTAATTTGAGAACTAAATTAGTTCTATACTTTTTTTTCCTGAAAAGATAAATTAGCCCTACATGGGAATTTAACTTTGATATATACTATTACTTACCCCACTAACGTGAATACTTAAACAAAAAAGAGTTGGGATAGTGCTCCATAGACATCTTTGGAAGTTACCCATTCAATGGGGTTCTTGTAAAACATCATAGAAATAAGCAAAGTTATCGTGGAAAGTGATGAATATACGTATGATTCGGACTCGGTTTTAATTATTCGGACCTCGTACGCGCACGAGACCCACTACGAAACCCAATTTCGAGCTAACCGGGGGAAACCGGGCAAGTCGCGAACTTGCCCGACACCCCCGGGGGGCTTACCCGGAATTTCCGGGTAAGCTTAGCACCCCGGGGGTGTCGCGCACACCCCCCATTTTGTCTCGAATGTATAGGAGACCCGATTTTTAACTAACTCCTATGTGTCCGAGACCTATGTTTCAAAAGCGCGCGCGTCCCGCTCGTGACAGCCGCCTGAGACGCGCGTCAGAGTCCTTTTCCCAAAGCTCTCCCCTGCATCCCGGTTCACATTTCCACATTGAACCGGGTCAAAACCGGTTTACGATCCAAGGTTGCCTATAAACAACCACCTTGGGGGTAAACATTTTCAAGTCACTTTGGGTGAGAATCGGGAAAAGCTCTGACCTCTCTCTAAACTTTCTCTCTCTAGAACCGTCTAATGTTGATCGTCAGAGTGAGCGTACCAAGCACCCCCCCCTCTCCACGGGAGTTGCTTGGTAATGCTCCTCTCGCAGGTACGAACGGACGGTCGGCGAGAGAGCCCGAAGGACTTAGTGCGATTTTGAGGACGAAGCCAAAAGGCCCGTGCACGACCCTAGGAGACGGACTTGGCCCAAACAAGCTCGCACCCAACTCGAAGACATCGACAAGTTACTCAGCGGACAGCCCGCGATAACTTGGTCGAAACACTTGGCGCCGTCTGCGGGTCACCCACAAGACCAAAAGCATGGCAAGCAACGAGCAGCCACCGCCGACTAAGACGAAGAAAAGAGGGCCAGGACGTCCAAGGAAAACTCCGGCCCCGGAGTCAAGCATGAGATCTTCTCCGCAGAGAGACCCCCCGCAGAGCCAAAGCGAGGCCTCAGTCGCCTCGTCTATGCCAACAAGAAGCGTACACTCTCGGAGTAACGCGCAAGGGGGCACACAGCAAACCGACGCTCCTCCAGGCTTCGCCCATCAAACCTTCAACACGCAGGAGCAACCATACGGAATGCCAAATGCTGGGGCATACAATCAGGCACCAGGGGCACAGGCTGCGCATACAGTCACCCCAGAAATGATGGCGGCACTCGAACAGCTGCTTCATCTGAGAGAGGCCCTGCGCAACCAAGGATACGGGGCACCACCGCCCCCTCCCGCACAACAAGCAAATATGCCCCCGCCACCAAGGAAGGCGCCTCCAATGAATGCACCTCAGCAGAGAGGCCCTACAATCTCAAAAACCCCGACCTTTCACGGGAATGCACAGCAAAGCAAGACAGGAGCTCTCGCACTCCCAAACACCCTACCAAGCAGGGCCATGCAATGAAGGAGCCTGGAGGCAGCCGTCTCAGACATTCCAGGGATATCAAGGTGGATATTCTCAGTACAACCCGACACAGGCGCAATTTCCCCAACAAGGCGCAAGCATGGGACAAGAAGCATGCCCCCCAAATCAGGGTAACCCAGTTACCGGGTTGACGGAGGAGATGCTTGAAAAGCTGATTGAAAAGAAGATAAAGCAAAGGAAAATGAGAGGGATGAACACATTGGGGGACACCACATCCCACCCTTTCACTGACGAGCTGGTGTACAGTCGCGTCCCAGACGCACTGTATAATCTAAGGCCGGAAAAGTACCGAGGCAAGGGAGACCCGATAGAGCATGTGCAGCAGCATGAAGCAATGATTTTGGGGAGGACAGACAACCCTCACCACATAGCCATGACATTCCCACAAACATTAGGCGGACCAGCTGCACACTAGCTCTTCTCCCTGCCAAAGAAGAGCATAGACTCGTGGCAGTCCCTCAAAGAAAAGTTCATCCACCGTTACATGGGAGAACGTTCGATCGTCAAAGGATCAAATGCCTTGGATGACGTCAAGCAGGAGTGGAATGAGTCCCTCGCAAGCTACTACATCCGGTTTAATCAAAACATCTCGGAAATTCAAACAAACATCGCAGAGATAGAAATCATCCATGCCTTTGTCAGAAACCTGGGTAGGCACGGGTACAACTTGGGCCAAAAGCTTTCTACAAGGCCGGTGGAAACAATGGAAGAACTCGTGGCAAGGGTAAAAGAGTACATTGATGCTGAGCACTACAAGATGACAGCCCGGGACAAGTGGGTTAAGCCCGGCAACAAGAAAGATGAGAGTAAGCCAGGCCCCCTGAAGCAGAACCAAACCCCCCAACAAAAACAGTGGACTCCGCCCCAGAAGAGAACATTCAACATTGAAGAAGACAAGAATCCAGACGTCAACACCATTGAGCTAATCCCTTTGAACGCTCCCCTGAGTGTCATACTGAAAGAAATGAAAGAGCAAAACCTCTGGAAAGAGCCATTCGGTTTCAGAAAGGGCCAGCTAGGGAAAGAACAAGACAAGTGGTGTGAAAGCCACGAAGTCAACGGCCATGAAACTAACGACTGTAGAAGCCTTAAGTTCCAAATCAATCGAATCATACAAGAAGGCGGACTCAAGCACTACGTCGACCAAGGGGGAAAGATTGAGAAGGTGAAAAGAAAATTCACGCCAAAGGAGAAAGGAAAAGAGAAGACCAATGACAACCCCCCTCCTAAAAAGAGGGGAGTTATTAATGTCATTCATGGTGGTCCAGCTGCAGGAGGACAAGTCTCCAACACAAGAGATGTATACGCTGCGCAGGCAAGCACACTCCCCAAGTATGGGAAAAGAAAGAAACCGGAAGAGGAGGACCCCGTGATAGGATTCTCGAGAAAGGACATGGCACACATCGTCTACCCGCATGATGACGCGTTAGTAATAACAATGGAAATCAATGGGTTCGATGTAAAAAGAATCCTGGTCGACGGAGGAAGCTCGGCAGACATCCTCCATGTCAATGTCCTCGAACAGCTTGGAATGAAGAGAGAGGACCTGAAGCCGGGAAATTTCCCGTTAGTAAGCTTTGCAGGAGCTGCTACATATCCACTGGGGATGATCACCCTTCTCACTGTGATAGGAGAAGGATGGAACGCAATGAAAGTCGACATCACTTTCGTGATCGTCGAGAGCCTTGGCGCTTACAACGGAATTCTCGGAAGAACAACGATAAACCCCTACGAGATGGTGCCTTCAACGGCACACCAAAAGCTGAAGTACCGCTTAAGGGGAGGAGTTGGTGAAGTCTTGGGCGATCAGACGACAGCACGAAAATGCTATGTCAACGCCCTAAGATGCAAGAACCGTCTGGATATAGCAGTCATTGAAAGGGGACAATGTTCCAAGTCTGAAGTTGAAATGCGATTTGACGGAATGATGAGCAGAGGAGAAAGACTCCCAGCACTTCAAACCCCAATGCTCCCAAGCATATGGGACATCAAGCAAGGGGAGTCGGAATCCATCCAGAGTTACTTCAAGCGATTCGCCATAAATGCAACTTCAAGTTTGGCAGAAAAGTCAGCCGTGATCAATGCCTTTTTCCTGAACATGAACTCACCTACATTCCTCCTATTTGGACGAACACAAGGGTGGAGAACAACCAAATCTATGGCTGACTTAAAAGAGAAGATGGAGACAGCAATCGAGGTCGCAAACGAGCTGGGGTGGTTCAACCCACCTGCAGAACAAGAAGAGGCGCGCGAACACAAGCGTGCAAGACAAGACTTGAACAACAACCAATATGGCGAATATACACCTCTGAACATAGAGGTGGAGGAGTTGTTCAAGACCATCCTGAAGGATGTTTTACCTCCTCCAAGCGAGATCCGGATTGCCTTCCTCGGGAAGAATCCAGAAATGTGGTGCCACTACCACAACAGATGGGGTCACAGCACGAATGGGTGCCCCTCTCTACGCAACAGAATCGAGGAACTGATCAAACAAGGAGCTCTGCGCTCCTACATTGCATGCGAGAAGCCAGCTTTATCAAACCGTCACTAAGGGAATAATCCTTCCCCTATGACATGCATATACTCTATCTTTACTTTTCAAGTACTAAGTAGAACGTTTAGGATGGGAGATCAGTTGACTCCATCCATGCACATCCCTTGTAAATAAACAAGAAGACTAATGAAGTTCACTCCTGCGTAGGAAAAATCACTATGTAATGGCAAGCTACCCCGGTCCAAAACCAGGAACAAGCCACATATATCATCAACAAAGGCCCTAACTCTACACGCAGAAAGGGCAAAAAATAAGAAAATCCATCAAAAAGATATCAAAGCAAGACTAAGCAAAGCTCATGCCTGTATTCAAAACAGAGGGAGCGCGACGCATGCAAGGAGACAAAATAATTTCATCAAGGATGTGGACGTACTAATCTATCCACATCCTTGCCAAAAGTCGGGGGATAAGCGGTTCCTTAGGAATCCTCCCTCGCAAACAAATACAAGTGTCGGACGTACTAATCTATCCACACTTCGCCACAATACAAGGATGTGAACGTACTAATCTATTCACATCCTTGCAAAAAGTCGGGGGACAAGCGGTTCCTTAGGAATCCTCCCTCGCAAACAAATGCAAGTGTCGGACGTACTAATCTATCCACACTTCGCCACAATACAAGGATGTGAACGTACTAATCTATTCACATCCTTGCAAAAAGTCGGGGGACAAGCGGTTCCTTAGGAATCCTCCCTCGCAAACAAATGCAAGTGTCGGACGTACTAATCTATCCACACTTCGCCACAACACAAGGATGTGAACGTACTAATCTATTCACATCCTTGCAAAAAGTCGGGGGACAAGCGGTTCCTGAGGAATCCTCCCTCGCAAACAAATGCAAGTGTCGGACGTACTAATCTATCCACACTTCGCCGCAGTACAAGGATGTGGACGTACTAATCTATTCACATCCTTGCAAAAGTCGGGGGACAAGCAGTTCCTTAGGAATCCTCCCTCGCAAACAAATGCAAGTGTCGGACGTACTAATCTATCCACACTTAGCCATTATCAAGTATGTGAACGTACTAATCTATTCACGTCCTTGTAAAGGAAGACATGCAGTTCAACATGGATCCTCCTCCTTACAAAGCCACAGGTGCCTGTAATACTAATTTATCCGCACCCCGCCACCAATAGAGATGCAATTTCCTAAGGAAAACAATCGGATTAAGGAAATCGACCTGTCAACAGAGCTACACTCTTCCAAAAGAGAACAAGTCATAGAGACAACAATAAAGGAAGATGCAAAATAATAGTAAGTATTATATCTTTCTAACATCTCATGTCAGGCATATATATATATAATATAGCAGGTCTGAAAAGTAAAGGCATCCAGCCAGCATAAAAAGTCAAGCCCGGGACACACCCCGCCAAAATCTCACCCATACAAGGGGAGCAACCATATATACACAAGAGAGTCATATAAAACAAAGAAAGATCAACCTGACCCAACGTCAGGAGCACCAGAGCCAAAGGCGTCAGCCATAAAAACATCATGCGCAGGGCTGCTGAAAACAACACGGCGATCGTCACCAACAGGGACGGACACCTGTCCCGTCAAACCACTCGCTCCGCCCACATCGCCCGCTCGGATCCCCGCAATAGCCCCGAGGGCATAGCCAGTATATGGCCCAGTACTCTGGAAAGGAAAATCGGGGGCAAGAGAGTATATCCTCCTGAAGTAATCCACAGAGAAAGACTCCATGCGATCATCACGTGCCTTCTCGAGAAGTTTGGAGTAATCAGCTGTAGTAGGAAACTCAATCATCCCAAGCTGATCACCCAGGGCAACATGAGACTCCTTAGTCTCCTTCAGCGCCACAGCATGTGCCTCCTCGTCGACCTTCTCCTGGCGCAATAAGGCAAACAGCTCCGCCTCCAGCTGAGACGTGCAATCCTGACTTCCCTTGAGATCAGCGGAAGCCTTGGAAGAAGCATCTGAATGTGCGCACGCCTTCTCCCTCAACACAACGACATCCTGAGACAAGCGCTCATGACGACCCTGCAGACCCCTCGTCTCCTCAACAAGCTCAACAACAAAGGAGGAAAGGTTGGTCATCACGGCATTCACCTGCAACAACAACACAAGCACATCACACACAAAGAAGCCAGACAAACATGATAGATCCAACATAAAAAGAAAACAACGTACAGGAGCAAAGCGCGCGAGCGACTCCTCAACACACTTCAAAGCAGCCTCAGGGTCACGGGGGCACTTCTTGCGGTCAGCCGGCGGAACAGACCGCTGAACCACACGCACACCGACAGCAGGTGTGCTCAAGGAAACATCCTTGGGAAAGTGAATAGCAGACTGAGAGTAGGGAGTCCACTCGTTCCCGGACACATCCCGATCAAGCCGACACATCAGATCAGACTTGCGAAGAGCTGGAGGAGTAGGAACAACTACACATCAAAAGCAAACACATTAGGAGAAGGCAAACTATACCAATACAACAAGAAGTCAACCACAGTCACCTGCCAAGGAAGGCACTTCCGCTGAACGGCCGCTCCCCGACCGGGGGACAGGCATGGTCGAATCCGCATACATTGGCCCCTTCCCTTTGTCACAGGAAGGAGCAAGAGGCATGCCGGCAGACGTCGACCTCTTAGGATCACTCGGGGAACGGACGTCAGCATCATTCTCTCGGACAGGTGCAACTCCCCCCGCCGTCGGGAATACCAAGCCTGCAAAGACAACCACAAAAAGACCATTAGCATGTTAGCATGGGGAAAAATCTCAACGAAACCTTTAAAGGCACAAGTCCCATACCCGGGCCAACAGGAGGAGTGTCGCCGAGGCCGGGAACAGTCTGAGGAGATTCGCCTGCGACTCCGCCCTATAAACAGGGGCGTCTGTTAAGAAACCAACCTACAAGGAAACAGGAACAAATGTTACGAAACTTCAAAACATACCAACTCATCCCCCGAAGGACGTACATGAATGCCCGCCGCGAGCAGCTCGGCGTCGGAAGCACGATAAAGGGGGCTGTACTCCCTCGCCCTATTCGCCGTGTGAACCTTCTTCAAAGCAACCTTGTCTGTATCGGAGAACTACTGAAAACGCGGAACGGGCTCGGCATCCACTATGTGAGAAGTCGTCCAAGTCGTGCCCGCATCCTTTATAAAAAAAGTACTGACACTTCCATTTGTTCTGGGAAGTGTCCGATCTTTCGCAGAAACGCGCCTCAGTATTCCACCCCGCCCTGCGCAAGCCAAGGGAGGAGAATCCCTTCTCGGTCATGTGAGGCCAACGCAAGGTGAAAGTACACATCCCAGACTCATCTGCCTTGCCCAGGCGATAGAAGGCTCGGAAAAGCACTATCGAGTAATCCCAAGAGTTTAGATGACACTGCACCCGGAAACATGTCCAAGCTCTAAACCCCGGTGGAGTGATAGAGACGGGAGAAATCCTGTAATATCGACAAAGGCGGGCCAGATCCTGACAATAAGGAAAGCGCAGCCCTTCTCGGAACTGGGAAATATAAACAGCCTCGTATTCAGCCGGAGGAACGGTGGGCCGACCAAATTCGACCCCCTTCACGATGTCCCAAGGATACGAGACCTCTATGCCGGGACACCAGCCCCGGGTCGAGACATAGAGATCGAACTTGGAACGTGGGAGCTTGTTGGGAAAAAACATTTGGGTCTTCTCCAGTATTACGCAGTTACCCGACGGTCCCAAAAGCACACCGCTTCGAGACCCGGAATCGGAATCCATGGTGCCCTCATCAACCTCCCCATCAATGTTATCCGAAACAGAGTGATGAGACTTACTCATTGCGTGAAGAAGCAGAAACCGTCGCCTACCAGGAACACTCTAAGTATCAAAGACACGCGCTTGCAAGCCCGTCAACCAAACCCTGCAAAAACCATACACAACTCAATCAAAAACCAGGGCCACGTATTAACACCATTCACCAAGCCCTTTGCGAGGGCATCCAACCTAACGGACCAACTGTCCGCGAGCAAACAGCTAGGGACCCTCCCGCTCGGGAGTCAAAAGTCCCTACGCTCACCAAAGGCCTAGGCCACCTACTAATCAAATTTCCATATATTTGTGCAATGTGACACAGGTATTCAAGCATTCCACAAAGCGATAAGTTCAAGAGCTAAAGAAATCCAAGACATGCAAAGTTGGTCATAATTACCAAAATGCCATCCGACCACATTTCGATCAAATTTTATCCCCAAAACGGCTCAAGGCTCCGGGGGCACATACAAGCAGCTCAAATACACTTAAGCAAGCCCATTACATGTCACGGTAAAACTTACCCCTACCCGAACAATTCAAAGAGCACTCGGGTCAACTAAGCCACCGATAAGCACGAGCTACCGAGCGATCACTAAACTCCGGGGGCATGACTATCTACTCACAAATAATCGAGGAGTCATTATCACACTCGGGGGCATCATATCAAGTCACCCGCATCAAAATAAAAAGGGTCGAACTTTTTGCTCGAATATGTCCGATTTCGAACCTCCACGATTTCACCTCGGTCGATCGAAACCTAAGGGCCTCTTCACAAAGGGAGTTCACTAACCATAACTCTATCTATCTACATTTAAAGTTTGGCCAAAAACGAATTTTGAAAAATCAAGCCAAAATTTCACTTAGGCATTTTATCGAACACCTATCATGCACCTTATTGAAATTCGAAATATGCAGCCCTAAAGGTTCAATTACCATCAAGAAAAGGAAGGAGAGGACATTACCGATCAATACCCGATAAGAAGGACCCGAAAACGGGTCGAATTGAGCCCGAAATCGACCCGCCGAGCTGCAGCCGCCGCCCCGCCTGTCGCCGCCGCTCCTGCCGCCACTGCTGCCGCGCCGCGCCGCCGCTGGGCCGCGCCGCGCCGCCGCTGGGCCGCCGTGCTCTGGCCGGTGCTGGTCCTGGTGGTTGCCGGCCGGAATAAGGTGGTGCTAGGGCCCTAAGGTGGTTCTCCTAAGTCACTACCCTAAAACCTCTCCAAAACCCTCTCAACAACCTATTCAAATGTGTATAGTTTTATAAACTATCACAAAGGAGGTGGACTACACAACCTAGCAAGCACCATACATCCAAGAGGTACACTCACATCCACCCTCCATTTTTTTAAAGTTGTTGATAACTTGGATTTTCACCATCAAGTGACTTAGCTAATTGGGCTAAGTTATTTCAAATGGTCTCAACTACTTGAAAACATTATTTTTATGAATTTTCATATCAAGTCCATTACATGTGATTTTCCAAACCCGGCGTTATTTCGTTTACTAAAACCGTCGTCTCGCCGTCGAGACAGCCATCTCGGACGACGGACTACCGAAAACCATCATCTTGCATGAAAAACGTTTTATCAAAACTTTCATGATTTGTTATCATTTTGATACAATTAGTCATGGCATGAACGTTCCATATGTATTCGATCATCTTACAAACCCGAAAATTCTCATGTGTGCTCACGCCTCATTTTTTCCAAAACCACATTTATCATGTTACTTGTAGTCCGTTGTGCTACTAACCCTTTGCGTAGTTGTCAAGCATGACCATCTCAGAAAACTAAGGCAAGAAGCTCGCCTGAGCCGCGCGTATCCACCATTGGTAGGTCAAAACTCAAGGTGAGCGGACGACCCGAATCACGCGTATACCCTATCTTAAAATAGAGTTAAACAAAGGTCAAACCATTATTTAACTCGGGGGCAAGTGATGGATATACGCATGATTCGGGCTCGGTTTTAATTATTCGGACCTCGTACGCGCACGAGACCCACTACGAAACCCAATTTCGAGCTAACCGGGGGAAACCGGGCAAGTCGCGAACATGCCCGACACCCCCGGGGGCTTACCCGAAATTCCGGGTAAGCTTAGCACCCCGTGGGTGTCGCGCACACCCCCCATTTTGTCTCGAATGTATAGGAGACCCGATTTTTAACTAACTCCTATGTGTCCGAGACCTATGTTTCAAAGGCGCGCGCGTCCCGCTCGTGACAGCCGCCTGAGACGCGCGTCAGAGTCCTTTTCCCAAAGCTCTCCCCTGCATCCCGGTTCACATTTCCACATTGAACCGGGTCAAAACCGGTTTACGGTCCAAGGTTGCCTATAAATAGCCACCTTGGGGGTAAACATTTTCAAGTCACTTTGGGTGAGAATCGGGAAAAGCTCTGACCTCTCTCTAGAACCGTCTAATGTTGATCGTCAGAGTGAGCGCACCAAGCACCCCCCCCCCTCTCCACGGTAGTTGCTTGGTAATGCTCCTCTCGCAGGTACGAACGGACGGTCGGCGAGAGAGCCCGAAGGACTTAGTGCGATTTTGAGGACGAAGCCAAAAGGCCCGTGCACGACCCTAGGAGACGGACTTGGCCCAAACAAGCTCGCACCCAACCCGAAGACATCGACAAGTTACTCAGCGGACAGCCCGCGATAACTTGGTCGAAACAGAAAGTAGATGCTGTTATTAAGTGTTGCTGCTTGCATGTGTTAGTGGAATGAAACCTCAACATTCTCATTATTCTAGTCATTAACCTTTGAGGAATTATTATTTTGAATTTACAATGTCACCGCTCTTCAACAATTCAGCATAAGATATGTGTCTTTGTTTGCATTTCTCTTTCTTTGTATTTGACACTTGTCATTTGATAAATGGAGAGAGAGCCACCAGATGGAGGACAATTGTTACAGCCGAGGTAGCCAAAAATTTATCTTAACCTTTAACATTTAAGGGTTCCTCTACAATTTCAAACATACATTAGGGTTCATCTATATATTAGTATGATATCATTTTTTTTAAAGGGTTAATAGGTCTTTAGTCCAACATTTTTGACAACTTTTATGTTTTAGCACAACATTTTTTTGGGCCGAGTTTTTGTACTATATGTTTGAAATTTTTTGGTTTTTGGTCTATCTGTTAGTTGACCGTCAGTTTGACCGTTAAATAATCACGTGACTTGCACATGCCTAGTCCAATTTTTTTGTTCAGTTTAGTCCTCAAATTTATTGTCCTAACTTTTTATTTTGCAATTTAGCCCTTAAACATTATCAACCGTACCCTAGGGCTAAATTGACCTAGCCATGGTCCGACCCATTGCTAGGTCGGACCATGGCTATGGTCGCCAAGGTCCGAAGACCCTAGCCATGGTCCGACCTAGCCATGGGTCGGACCATGGATAGGTCAATTTAGCCAAAGGGTCCAATTTGGTCAATTGGACCCTAATGCTAAATTGACCTAGCCATGGTCCGACCCATGGTTAGGTCGGACCATGGTTAGGGTCGCCCAGGTCCGGCGACACTAGCCATGGTCCGACCTAGCCATGTGTCGGACCATGGCTAGGTCAATTTAGTACCAGGGTGTGGTTGATAATGTTTAAGGGTTAAATTGCAAAGATAAAAAGTTAGGACAATAAATTTGAGGACTGAATTGAACAAAATAAAATATTGGGACTAGGCATGTGTAAGTCACGTGAATATTTAACGGTCAGACTGACGGTCAACTAACAGATGGACCAAAAACCAAAAGTTTTCACACATATGGTACAAAAACTTGGCAAAAAAAAAATGTTGGACCAAAACCCAAAAGTTGTCAAACATGTTGGACTAAAAGACATGTTAACCATTTTTTAAATGAGGTTCATTATTGCAAAATTCGTATATAAAAACTAATAAATGATAAATAGTAATTATATTTATATCTATATAGTAAGAGTTTAAACTCATTAATCCTAATAAACTATATTTATGTATAATAATAATAATAATAATATATGATAGATAATGAGGGACATTTCCCCACAATTTCGCCGGCTCAACCTCTACATCTATAGGATTTTAGACAAATATTTCAAGATAGCGAGTCACTTTGCATATTTTAATTAGTCTAATCTAAATACTAAGCTTACATAATAATTGGTTGAATATTATGATAGATATATATAAGTTGTGTCAATGAAAACTATATAGGGGATAGAGTGAAAATTGGTGAGGGAGGTGTTTAATGTAAATATTTTTCCTTTTAATTATTTAAAATCTTATATTTGTTATTTGAAAGTATTTTATTTGAATTATTTTTTTTTACTAAAACTCACATCACTGACATAAATTTCTTATTTCGTCAAAGCTAAAGACAAAGCAACTATTGCATAAATCATCATATAATATCAACCAGCTTTGTCTAAAAAAAGGAAAAAAGTCTAGGCCCATTAAAACAGAGTTATAGGCTGGCTTGTTGCACATTCATTTCCACTTGGTTGGTTTTATTAACCTACCAACTTCTTACAACATTTTTTTCTTTCATAAATATAAATATTATTTTAACATATGGTTGAGAAATGACTCTGTCTAATTTGGGACCTCTATAGATTTACTAACTTTTGTTTTGGTAAAAGATTTATTAACTCTATTGACATTACTCTTCAATTATCCATATATTTTTTTTAAAAAAAACTATCTATTATTTGGTTAAATTAAAATGCCTCATGATTCAAAAGTAAAATTAACGAAATTTAAATTTGGAATTATGATGGTTTTGAAAAAAAAAATTATTGCAATAAATATATTCCATTTTTTTTTATATATAATACACATATACTGATATATAACCATGGAAGATGAGCAGGTAGCATCTAAGACATGTGGATGGACAAGTTGTGTAGTAGATGGCAAAAAAGTAACTGTTATAAGAAAAGTTAATTCCACTAATTTTTTTACTTTTTTTCCCTATAATGAGAGTTTATTTACCTATATATATACCATGGTGGTCGTCTCATTCATCATCTTGCTATCAACCTAATAATAGATAAAATGGTTTGCGGGCCTGAAAAATTAAACCAATATTCATAAATATAGTATAGTGGGCCAAAAATTACTAAATGAAGGTTGGTCTTTTAGTGCTCTACTATATATGATCAGTAAATTAGTATTACCGACTAAATATATTATTTTCGTCGGTGATATATTTTAGTCTAATTTTAAATTAATATTAATACTTACCGACGAAACACTTTAGGTCGGTATAACAACAATATTAATTTTTATCGGTGTAAAACATTAATACCGACGAAAAAGTATTATCGGTTGGTAATACTTATAGTTTGCACCGACAAACATTAAATTTTCGTCGGTAAAATTAGTTATTACCGAGGAAAACAAATTTGGTCGGTAATAATTTGAATTTCCGATGAATAATATTGTTTGTCGGTGTATGTAATATTTACCGACGAATGTTATACCGACGAAAATTATTTTCGTCGGTAATTGCCTTATCTCCAGTAGTGAGTGTAGCTGAGTATCAAAGGTATAGGTAATTATAAAGGGTAGTTCTAAATTTGAGAAAATAGGTTTTGAATGAAAATAAAAGTTGTTAAGTTAATAAATAGTGGAGGCCACGTCGTCAGAAATTTTACGGGTTTTTCCGCACTGCACTGCCCCTTATTCATTTCTCTCCGATCGAGCTATATATATATATCATCTTCTTCCCCGAGAAGAAGTTTCATTTCATTTCATTCTCTCCTCCTATCCTATCCTATTCTTCATCAGTTAGTTTTCTTCTTCAAAATTAAGTCCACACTCGGATCCGTACTCAGTGGCGGACCCAAGACCCGGGGTCAGGGGGTGCAATCAGTAGCGGAGTTAGATTCGGGATGAATGGTGCAACCCGAAGTAAAATGTACTTACTACTAAGAGTACGACCGGATGTAGAATTATTATTCATTTGGTAAATGTTAAATATGTTGTTTATTAAATAATGCAATGCTCTAAAACATATTTAGCTAATTATTAATTTATTCCATAAATAAGTATTTACTAATAATACATATATATTAAGTATTACCACCAAATATAGATCGTGTGCTAGCTATCAGACTGACCTTTAATATTAACCGAAAAAGACATGTCTTTTTCCCAAAATCTTTTTCCCAAAAGACATGTCTTTTTGCCTAATACATAACACGGTTAAATATGTTGCACATATTTGCATGTCATTCGCATGCTTGAATCAGTTGATTAAGCATTTCTAAAAAAATCGTTGATCAAACTATCCTCGTTAAACTAAACTAATGACAAAAAAACTATTGCAGATTATTTTGCTAATAATTTTGTATTTATTTAAATAAATAAAAATTATTTTTAGAATCTTAGATAGTTAGATAGAATCTTAGATATACACTTAAGTTAAGTGAGAGGTGCAACAAACATTTTTCATACTTAAATGAGAGGGTGCGGAATTTACCTATATACTACAATATCCACTATATTTATACAAATTATATAAATTTGAGGGGGTGTGACTACACCCCCTCAACTACATGTAGGTCCGCCCCTGTCCGTACTCACAAAAAATGGCGCCTCTGATCATTACCACTCTGATGTTCATCACCATATCACTGTTGCTGCTGCAAAATTATTACTGTGAAGCTTCATCTTCTTCGGCCACTTTAGCCCTACGTAGGGTTCCCACCAACGGTAATATAAATGACATTCTTGCTCGAGATCGGGCAATACACCAGGTACTCCACTCGGCCAGCAACGTCGATGGAGTAGTTAGTTTCCCACTTGGGGGAACTTTTGATACTGCTATACTAGGGTAATTAAGCTACCTATATTTTCATTTCTCTCATGTTTACTAAATAAAAACCACATATAATTTTATTTTTTTTAATTTTAAAAAGTTTTTGCACCGAAAATTTAACAGCCTACGTGTAATAGATTATTATTATTTATATATTTACTGCATGCTTATAAAAATATCTTTTTGGTCGTCTTGCATGCATTTTATCCCATCAACCTTGCATGCATTTAAGATACAGAATTTTAGTATATATATATAGTTAATGCTTTTAGAATGTTTATTTATTATATATGTTCTAATTATTATAACACTATTGTTTTTTTGTCTAGTTTTTATTACGTGAAATTGCAACTAGGAACCCCGGCGAGGGATTTCTACGTGATTGTCGACACCGGCAGTCACATTTCATGGATTAGCTGCATCACATGCACGACTTGCCCAAAAACAACTACCATTCAAGTATAAACTCCATCTTGATATATACTTTTTAAGTAAATATTAATTTCTACATATGATAAACTAATAATTTTTTTTTTTATTTGCGCGCAGAACATCTCCGTGAACCTCTATGATCCCGGTAACTCTTGGTTCCGCATCTTTTGTCAACTGTAATGACACAAGATGTAACCAAGTAGCGGGTTCAAAGTATTCCAAAGAAGATTATCGGTGTCACTATGAGATAAGCTATCAAGAGGACGATAGTCGATCAAGCGGCTATTTCGTGGAAGACTTATTGTCTTTCACGAGTTACCACCCTAATTCTGCAGCAACTATTTACACGACACCGATAATGTTTGGGTACGTAAAATATTATTATCTATCATTGTCTTTCCTTTTTAATAAATAAATAAATAAATTATATGTGATTGGAATTAATTAAGCCATAAATTATAATCAAACATTTTAATTATTTGCAACTTTTTTTTGGTGAATTAGATGTACGACTACGGAGACAACCGGGTTGATGGGGCCAAACAGAGCATTAGATGGCATCTTCGGTCTCGGCCGAAAGAGACAGTCTCTAATCTCGCAGTTGGCTTCGCGAGGAGTAACCCCGTGGGCATTCTCAATTTGCTTAAACGGAAACGGAGGAGGCGCTCTTGTTTTCGGTGCAATTGTGGAGCCTAATATAGTCTACAGCCCACTTGTACCTTCATCGTAAGTTTATAATTTTTTTTCTTTTGTTATTTAAATAAATATTGCATGGTCTTAAATAAATTAATAGTTTTGTCGGCATAGATTTAGATTTTGCCCAACATAATTTTTCATCGGGAAATATTCTACTGACAAACTTTTTCGTCGTAAAAATGTTATGGAAATTGTGAGAACCGACGATTTTTTTTTGTTAAATGTATTACCTTTGGCGACGAGACATAAGCAGTAGATATTTTGCGACGAATATTATATCGTGCGAGGAAAAAAGGGCTTTGCCGACATAATTATTTTGTCACCTATTTCAGTACTACTTATTCAATTAATGACTGATTAATCTCATGCTCGCAGGAGTTCTTATAACTTGAACTTGAAGTTTATAAGTGTAAATGGGCGGAAATTAAAAATTCATCGCGGAGTTTTCGCAAGGAACCGAGGAGCCACCATCGATTCGAGAACTTCTCTGGCATTCCTTCCGAAAAAAGCCTACAATGCCCTTATAGCCGCCGTAAGTATTTTTCTTCATATGTATGTATATATATATATATTATAACAATCTGTAATGTAATTATTTTATTAATCCAAGTCTAATTAATTTCCTCATTTGCAGATCGACCTTGCTGTCTCCACCTCTCCAAGCAGTGGCGGACCCAAGACCCGGGGTCAGGGGGTGCAATCAGTAGCGGAGTTAGATTCGGGATGAATGGTGCAACCCGAAGTAAAATGTACTTACTACTAAGAGTACGACCGGATGTAGAATTATTATCCATTTGGTAAATGTTAAATATGTTGTTTATTAAATAATGCAATGCTCTAAAACATATTTAGCTAATTATTAATTTATTACATAAATAAGTATTTACTAATAATACCTATATATTAAGTATTACCACCAAATATAGATCGTGTGCTAGCTATCAGACTGGCATTTAATATTAACCGAAAAAGACATGTCTTTTTCCCAAAAGACATGTCTTTTTGCCTAATACATAACACGGTTAAATATGTTGCACATATTTGCATGTCATTCGCATGCTTGAATCGGTTGATTAAGCATTTCTAAAAAAATCGTTGATCAAACTATCCTCGTTAAACTAAACTAATGACAAAAAAACTATTGCAGATTATTTTGCTAATAATTTTGTATACATTTAAATAAATAAAAATTATTTTTAGAATCTTAGATAGTTAGATAGAATCTTAGATATACACTTAAGTTAAGTGAGAGGTGCAACAAACATTTTTCATACTTAAATGAGAGGGTGCGGAATTTACCTATATACTACAATATCCACTATATTTATACAAATTATATAAATTTGAGGGGGTGCGACTACACCCCTCAACTACATGTAGGTCCGCCCCTGTCTCCAAGTCAGAACTATCAGTATGTTGAGGCTCACTGTTACCTCATTACTTCGAGGTACGTAGCAATAATATATAGTTTTCGCTAATGCATGCATATATAATTAACCAAGATAATTATCTAACATTAATTAATTCGTTCAAACTTTGATGCAGTGTCAGTGCTATTTTTCCTCAAGTTAGCTTTAACTTCCAAGGGGATGTTAGCATGACATTAGGCCCTCTTGACTACTTGATACCAACGAAGACAGATGTGAGTTGTTTAATAACTAGCTAGCTAGCTAGTCACCTAATTTCATATACCACTTTCTAAAGGGAGTTTTTAAACATCATATATTCACTTCTGAATGCATGCTTATTTTGACATGTACGTATTTACAGGTTGGAGGTCAAGTGTGGTGCATGGGGTTTAAAGAATCATACGATGGTGTGACTATATTAGGAGGTACAATTTCCATTTTCCCAGCTCCATTATAAACATAAGTAATAATATATTTTTTAAAATACATAAACGTTTCTTCTTTTTTATAGAAATATTCGTGAAAAACAAATTTTTCATCTATGATTTGGCGGGTGAAAGGATTGGCTGGACTAACTATGACTGTAAGTTACTTGCATTACAAACTTTTATTGACTAAATATTCTTATGAAAATTACTCAACTAATTATTTTTATATAAATATTGTATTAGGTTCCAAAACAGTCAATGTACTGACAACCGCGGTCAATGGTTCGGGAAGGAGTGATGCCATACTGTTGACACGACTAGGATGCATATTTTGGGCTGCACTAAGCATTGTTTTGCTTGTTATTATCGATTGAATGTAGGGTGAATGTATGCTTAATTTGGTGCAAGTGAAAGAAGCTGAGTGTAAATTGAAGTTTTATCTGCTAGCTTCGTAAATTGAGTTGATAATTCTGCTGATGTATGCCCAACAACTTATATATTCGTTATTTCATCCTAAATGAGCAAACTTATGTTGGGTATCATCATTCTTCAAAGTTGAAATCACTCTGGTCTTTCTCCGATCAGATAGATGGTTGGTTATCTAGTTTTTTCTAACAAAGATTATGGAAATTGACATCACGGTCTATAGAGGTTTATATATGATAATTACTCAGCAGCCGTAATAATTTTTACCATTTTTTTAAGTAATCTGAAATTATGTAGAAATTTTAAACAATATTTTTATTTTAATAATAGAACCCAGCGATAATCCAATGGTTTGTCTCCAAATGCTTCTATTGCAAGTCAATGTGAGTATAACAATTCCATTTCTGAGAGTTATATATATAGATATGTGGATATATATATGAGAGGAAATGTTTAAGGGTAAGAATTTATGTAAGTTGAAAGTGGAGCACTTTTAAAATGATATTGAGAGGGTACGAAAATGTTTAGGTTATATGCAAGTGTATACAAATTATTTTTAAAGAGATGTTGATTGCTTGCATATTTGACTATGAGAGAGTGTTTTTGATATGAAAATATGAGTGCGAGGTTGATCTGAGGATGAAAATCTGTTTTGAGTATGAAAATGATGCCATAGGCCTCAAAGTATTCGAGGATTGATTGACGTGATACGTGGTGAAATCAACGAATTATTGGAAAGGGAAAGAAAAACTATTACTATTTTAGGGAATGGCTAAATTTGGATCGACTTTAATCTATTACAAAAAAAAAAAAGGATCGACTTTAATTAAACTCGAATTCCTAAATTGAAAAAGTAAAATTCACGCGTGTTAGTATCTACCAGTTACTTTCACGTGAGATTTTTCAATTCTCTCTCCTCTCTCCTATAATTTATCTCTCCTCCCGACCTGACTTTTCAACTCTCAGAGCCGATAGCAAGGGGACGGGATGTGACATATGCAGATGAAAGATGCAGAAACAACTGATAAAGCATGTCGGTAATATACGTGGTGTAGCTTTCGAGCTGACTTGGCAAACCTTACGACCTTTCTTCTACTACTTGACACTTGACAGATGGGCTGCTTTTGTGGATTTGATATCTTGAAGTCTAGACAAGGAATCAAATACATCAAGGCTTGAGCTTTTGGGCCTGCAACTAATTGAAGTGACTAAACTCTAAGCCCAACTGATACATATGAACAACTTACGGAGCATAATAATAAAAATTATATATACTTTTATATAATAACATCTAATGCTAATTAAAAAGGGATGTATAGTTAATAATGTGACATCTAATAATATCTATCTATCTATCTATCTATATATATAATAAGGCAACAGGAGTGAGGTAGGAGGGTTGTGGTTTCGCCACGTCAGCATAAGAGAGGGACTCTGCTTTCGCCACATCAGCATGTTGTCCGGTCCGGTCCAGTCAGCTCTGCTCTGGTTTGCTCGCCACGATCTTCCTCTAATTAATATTCTCTCTCTAATTAATTCTCCCTAAACGCTTCGTCATTGATGACCCTAATTAATACCCCATCACCTACTCAACTCCTCATCTTTCAAATATCTACATCTCCCTGTTTTTAACCTTCCAACTCCAAACTCTCCCCCGCGACCCGCCCTTCATGGCTCTTCTCTTCCGCTCCCTATAGCCATGTCTGTTTCATTCTTCTATTCAGCAATTGATGATCTTTGGCTCTTCGGATCGTTCACTCAGAGATACGCCTCTCTCTCCGATCATCTCCGGAAGCAAGGTTTGATATAAGAAAGGAGGATCGACATGGACCTGATTGACCTAGCGAGGCCGCTGGTGGAGTCAAGGTTGCTTTACGACGATCTGACCGCGTCCAAGACTGATCACCCAGCGAGGCCGCTGGTGGTGGCTCAGGTGACGTACAAGATCCACATCGTCAATGACTATGATATGAAGGAGTTGTTGTGCTTGAAGGAGGGCCTCAGTGCGATGAGGAATTGTTCGGTATCTTTGCCAATTTGAGGAATTGTTACAAAATTATACTATTAATACTTCTATACCAGTAAGATTGATTTGATCAAAGGAAGAAATTGATGTGATAACGCTTGATTTAATTTCTGCAGGAGTCGTCTTTAACCTTATGTGCACTGGAACGGACCATCATCTCATGACGAAAATGAAAACTCACTTCGAAATTCAAACACACTATCAAGGAGGTAATCTAACCGCTCTCCTTTACTGCTCTTTGAAGTCACTGTTTCAGCTGAACCCTTGAGATGAAATAGGATGATTTGATGGAGATTATTGATATATTAATCTTATACCACCGAAATTTTACGTATTATATTTGTGGTGAAATACAATTTAGGCCGTGGAAAAAGGATGAAGAGTTCAAGAAGGCACTGGATGCAGCTGGTTTGTTGTAATTTTAACTTGAATGTGCTGCATAGATTGATGTAGCAAAGTTTTAATCTGTGTTCTTGGCAGTTTTAGATAAAATCATGCTTAGAAATGTGGCTGTTGGTAGAGTAAATGAGATAATCGACTTAACGATGATTTTTCACATGAAGACGAGCCTTTTGAGCCTGAAAGAAAGTAGGTATTAATATTAGTAGTTCTAAATGATCAAGTTCTGTTTTTTTTTCTTTTTGTGAACTTCAAAGAAATTTTTTGGGTTAAAACTATGTTCGGTTTGCTTATTTTCTTGATTTTGTGAAACATATATATGTTGAAGACTGCATTTACATCATAGGATGGATTTTCGAATCCACTGATGTGTAAATCTGTGATTCCAGATAATCAGAAGTATTTTACGAGTTTAGTTGTGTTGCAGTATTTAGTTAATTATATGGAATTTCTCGCATTTGATGTTTAACGAAAGTGTTGCTCTTGGTGATTTGTTTTATATTAATGTTTGTAATATGAGCTTTATCAACAGGCGAATGTGGTGTGGGAATTGAATTTGATTGTGTTATAAGAATAAACTTCTGCTGCCCTTTAAATTTTCTGATGAATTATGAAACTCACTTCTCCTTTTGTCAATAAATTTTAATCTTTCAATTGTTTTTTTTCTTCAGTTATTCAGATTTTAATTCACCATACTGAATTCCTTCATAGCGTATGCTCCCTATTGGTTCTTAGTGTTGTTTGGTTAATAGGAATGTCAACTACTTGATCAAGCTAATTGAGAAGCTGACGAGTGGGGTTAGGCCGTTATGGAGACCACTAAGAAGAAGGTAATCCACATCACTGTTATGTATTATTTAGGTCTTATTCGTGAAATTTTTATTAAAAAATTGCTTCATATTAGGGAAAATTATATCTCAAGCATGTGAATTATATCAAGGTAGAGAATGATGTAAAAAAAATCATTATCTTTTGGGATTTCAGCTAGGTCTTTGGTTGAATTTAACCGATGTAGTTCCATCAAATGTGGCATGTAGTTGATCAAAATGGGAAAATATTAATATATTACGTGTTAAATGGCTATGTAATGTATTGAGGTGCCTTTGGTTAAATGATTTGGTTGAATTTTCTTATTGATTCTCATTGCGAAGAGTTGTTGAATGTAAAGGGCACGTGTCCCTCGCATTTCACTTATGTCAATCAAAAGGTGAGGAAGCTCAGGATAACTATCTCGCAGTTCCCGTTGAAGAATGATGATGAAGATGCTTATGTTGATAAAGCTACGGAAGAGTTCATTGCAAAGTTCTACAAACAATTGAGGCAGCAATAAAAGAGATTAGTTGTGCATATACATCATCATCCTCTCTCTCCATATATATACGTTTTATTCAACACATGATCTCTACAGTACTTCATTTTTTAGCAGTTAGGGTTTGTGTGTTTCGTATAATATCATGTTCGTTCTTCCTTAGTAGTGTCGGTGCATGAATAGAAGAAATAAACCTCCTCCCACATCCCAAATGAGCTTGGTAATGACAACATTTTTTAGATATATAATGTTTCAACTTTATACGATAGGTGGATGCTACGTAAATGTACTACATGGGTTTAATTAATATAGCCTTTTAGCATCAACTGAGTGATAAAATTTCAAAATATTACATACACATTTTAATAACTACAATTTCACAGGTTGCCCCGCGCGTAGCGCGGGGTCAGCACCTAGTATATATAATAAAGGAAAGGGAAAGAGAACATTTCTCCTACATCATGACACATAAGCTTTTACATTCTCTTACATTTTGACACATCATCCTTTATATCCAATGGCATTTTGACAATTAAAAATTTAAATAAACATTGAATCTAACAATTCAATTAATAAATCTAATAAAACAAGTTGGCTTATTAGGTTTCATTTACAGTGTCACAATTAAATGTAGTAATTAAAACTTCTAAAATCTCTTCAACTTCTTTTACCATTTACAATTTCCAAATTCAATTAATATCCCATAATAAACTATTATATATATACAGCTGATGGAACCGATTCATTGTTACTGCTTCCGGATCAGACCCTCAAAAGTTAACATTGTTTTATTCAAAATTAATATTAAAAAACCAACAAATCAGGGAACAACACAATGTAAAAATCCGGTTTAAAAATAATTATTATAGTCCTATTTTTTTTATAACCTATCTAATTAATTAAAAATACTACTGATTAATAACCTTTTTTTAATATAAAATATGTAATTTAAATTCTAGACGACAACAATTTTTCTTGATTTATTACAACAATTTAGAGTTTCAAATTTCAATTTAAATTGAACATTATTTTCTTATGTTAATTATGTAGTTAAATATATTTTTAGCAAAAGTTCATTAATTTGTGAATGATGATTATGTAATTTACAGAAAAACAACATTATTGTGTTAATTATAAATAGTAATAAATCACCCTGCCCGGCGGGCGGGGACAACACACTAGTATATAATAAAGGAAGATGAAAGAGGTAGATGGATCCTCGTGATGCCACATCAGCATAGACAAGGATTCTCACTTCGCCATGTCAGCATTAATAGGACAATTGGTAACCAATCAGATGTTGACACATCACCCTAAAGACTAAATCTAGTAAGCTTGAAACACATATGCATTAATATATTGTTACAAAAAAATCAAATAAATCAAAACGGTTACAAAAAAAATCAATTAAATCAGAATTGTTACAAAAAATCAATTAAATCAATTTGTTGGCTGAGTTGGGCTCACAATTTTGTTTATACTGTGCTATAATGTTTTTATTAATTTTATTATTATGAATAGTTGATTTTATTTAGTTATAAGAATTATATCAAATATATTATATTTATCAGTTTGATCAATGTAAATTGATCAAAATATTATTATGTTTATTTACACAAACGCATTTGTAGTTACCTCATGTGGAGACCGAGAACACATATACGTGTTGGATAATGATTATTGTCGGCCTTTTAAAAAAAATCCACAAGTTTAAGAAAAAGAATCTTCATTTTTTTTTATGTTCTCTATATAAACAACTAATTCATAGCTATATTAATCTATCTAATTAACTAATCAACGACCTCGCGCAGAACACGAGATGTTATTATGTACAGAGACGGTAGCCTACATAGATCTTTCGTTTATTTTATAAAAAAAATATAGAAGTTTAAGTATAATGATTTTTATAATATAATAATATCTTACTATATAAATAGAAAATTGATCGCTATAATTTTTCAATATTTTTATGGTATCTAAACAAATATTTTATGAAGTAAAAAAAAAAAAATCTTATATAGTGTCACTTTTTTGTACAAATTTTTTTTTTTATAATTTTATATTTTAAATTTTCTTACACCCGCGCGTAGCGCAGGTTTGACACCTAGTATACTTTATGAATCCAACTTAATATATACTAATTAGGGTTAAAGGTCCTTTTGGTACCACATGTTTGCAAAAATTACACTGTTCATACCACTAGTATTTTTTCGTACCGAATTGGTACCATATGTTTCCAAACCTTACTGTTTTGGTACCTCTGTTAGGATTCCGTCAAAAACAGCCGTTAAATGGCATGTGCCATGCACGTGACCAGCCCAAAACTTTCAATTTTGTTACAATTTAGTCCATCTAATACATCCCTAACTTTTATTTTGTTCAATTTAGTCCTAAAACTTCAAAACCAAACCATTTTCCCAAATTGACCTAGCCGGACCTAGCCATGGGCTAGGTCCGACCCTGGGTCATGGTCGCCGGACCCAGGCGACCCCGACCCAGGGTCGGACCTAGCCCTAGGCTAGGTCCGGCTAGGTCAATTGGGACCTAGCCCCAATTGAGTTAATTGGGGCTAGGTCCCAATTGACCTAGCCGGACCTAGCCTAGGGCTAGGTCCGACCCTGGGTCGGGGTCGCCTGGGTCCGGCGACCATGACCCAGGGTCGGACCTAGCCCATGGCTAGGTCCGGCTAGGTCAATTTGGGAAAATGGTTTGGTTTTGAAGTTTTAGGACTAAATTGAACAAAATAAAAGTTAGGGATGTATTAGATGGACTAAATTGTAACAAAATTGAAAGTTTTGGGCTGGTCACGTGCATGGCACATGCCATTTAACGGCCGTTTTTGACGGAACCCTAACGGAGGTACCAAAACAGTAAGGTTTGGAAACATATGGTACCAATTCGGTACGAAAAAATACTAGTGGTATGAACAGTGTAATTTTTGCAAACATGTGGTACCAAAAAGACCTTTAACCCTACTAATTATTGACTCTTGGACTTTGTGCAAAATTCTACTAAGATACAAATGTGTGTTATAATATCATTTATTCACATTTTTTTGTTAGGATATGTTTTTTAAATTAACATATTAAAATAAATATTCATGTTATTGTTCATTAATTTTTTACAATGGTGTCCATAAATTATAAATTTATGTTATCTATTATTTCGAAGGTCTTCACTAGGATGGCAACGGGGCGGGTTTTCACGGCCTCGGACCTGCTCGCGAGTCGACTTGGAAGACCCGGACAGAGGTACCTCCCGGGGCGGGTCAGCTGGGGGAAAAAATCATGCGGGTCGACCCGCCCCGCCCCGACCCGCCCCGCCCCGACCCACCCCGCCGCGTGAAAAACCTGTTTTTTTTTTTTCACTTCTCAATATTACATATAAATGTTTTTTTGCTAAAATATTGCATTACATATAAATTCAAACCACAAATCTAACACCAAATTAAAACACCAATCATACAAACAACAAACACATCAAATTCATCACAAAATACAAATCCAAATGACCAAATCCTAATAATCTAAATTTACATCTATTTATCATTTGGTCCTTGTTATTTTATATAGGTACTATATTAACCATATTGTTTAGTAAATATTACATTTAATTAACATATATTATACATAGGAATTTCGGGGCGGGTCTACGGGGCCCAGCGAACCGAACCCGACCCGTGACCCGCGGGTCGTCAGGTCATCGGGTCAGGGCCCGCGGGTCGACGGGGCCCCGAGACCCGTTGTCATCCCTAGTCTTTACATTATCACATATTTATTGAGACGTAAGAATTAAGAAAACCATTGATAATAAGAGTACCGTAGAAAAAATTATAGTTATTTTGATTACGACATTTATGATAAAATAGTATATATATATATAATAAATCAAATGAAAGTGAAATTTATAAATGAAAACTTGTTCTAATATTTATGAAGGGGGATTTATTTTAGATCTATTAAAATAATTTATGTATTTTATTGTTACTAATTTTTTTATATTAATTACATTTATCATATGCCATTAGGAAGCTCATCACATCTATTTTCTCAGTAAACAATCACTTCATAAATCACAACATTGTAAAAAAAAATCTTTAGTTACAATAATTAAAGAAAAAAAAAATACCCATGAATATAATCTGAAGAATTATAACTCTGTTTGATTAGTTAAAAAATGGCATGTGCGAATCCATTGAAGTATGCTTTAAAATACACTAAAAGGGTGTCATGTCAACTTTCATGTCATTAGAAAATATTTCATAATTTAAATATCTAAAAAATATAACTGTTACCTTGAATTTACTATAATATTATTTTCTAGTAAATATTGTAATCAAAGAGCCGCAACTGTTTCTACGATAATCCGATTTACTAACAGTTGTTTTTATGTGAAAGAATAGATGAAAATTTTCTGAATAACATATGAAATCATATATTTCTAACTTAAATACAGGCCGGTACACCAACATAAAAAATTAATCAACAATAAGATAAATATTTTATTTAATATGTTAATTAAAAAACGAGTTTCTGCGAGTCATTAATATTAAAATTTAAGTTTTTCATATGAGTATAATTCGGCGCAAAATCACGAGTTAATAACTAGTATTCAATTAATTTTTAGCGTGCTTTAAAGTTCTAAATTGTCAATTGGATCACGTCTCGTGGCATAAAATATAAGGAAAGTGGGTTGAAAAGTTCTATAATTGATTTTAAAGCTTTGATTGTTGTAGATGTCATTATTTAAGTTAATCAATAAGCATTATATTTATTTATGTTATTGAATGACTTAGTTTTCTTTTTCTAATTCATTATATAGTTCATAATCACCGTGTGTCACATGTCATATTAATACACATTTTGAACAATACACTTTAGAATTAATTTTAAAATCGTAAAATTTCAGACGCCACATATCATTTCTAACTTTATCAAAAAAAATTATACTTCTTTAGATTTACATAGAAAGTATAGTAAAGTATTATGGATGTACCTAGGGGTGGCAATTCGTGCTATCGTGCGTGTTAATAATCGTGTTATGCTAATCTTACTGAACACGAACACGCACAATAAGCTTATCGTGCCACGTTTTACAAACACGAAAACGATACAAATATTTCCGTGCGTGTTCGTGTCGTGCTATCGTGTTGTGTAATGATATACATTTTGTACATCTCTATATGGGATATTTCAGCAAAAATCAAAATAATGAACTTCAAATAAAAAAAAAACTATGAATTAATATGTAAGCATTCATAAGTTAATAATATAGAGTTTACAATCACTAAAAATTAAACCACTAATTTGAGTTTTTAAAGGTAATAAATAAGATTTGTTCAAAAAATACTTAAGAATTAGTCTTAGTAGCACAACTTTATCGTGCTACCGTGTGTGTCATGTTATGATACTCAAACACGAACACGACACGGAAGTTATATCGTGTTTATCGTGTTCGTGTTATCATTCTACCATATGCTAGCACAAACACATTGTTTTTCGTGCGTGTTCGTGTCGTGTAACAAGTTGCCAGCTCTTGATGTAGCATGTAGGTACATGAAAGGTGGTGTTTTCATGTCCCAAAATGGCAACATGGACATCGACACATAAATAAAACAAAATAAAATTAATATGCATATATTTTGTTTTTTTGTGTGTAGATATGCATATATAATTAAAATGTAAATATATATATGAGTTAAAAATGTCAATTAGTTGGGTAAAAAATTTAAAAATTGTATATTAATTATAGTTGGGATCTTTCAAAATTTAAGAATAGTAATTTTACTTGATTTTGCTAAATTAAATAAAAGATTGCTAGTGAAATAATAGGATAATAAAAAGTTTAAAACACATCAGATTGTGCCAAGTCATCAAGTTTAATAAATGAAGTTAAAAAAGTCATGTGACGAATCGAAAAATCTAAAACGCAACTGAATGTATCAGTAAATCTAATAATGAAGTGTAATAACCCTAATCAATAAATATATATATATATATCTTATACCAATATAAAATGTGAGAGTTGTCCTCACCCCCATAAGGTACCTCTTGCACATTTTTTTTTTTAAATTATTATTATTATTATTATATATATATATATGTTATATTTAGTTCCTATATTTTTTATTATATTATATATATATATATACGTGTTATATTTAGTTCCCCTATTTTTATAAAAGTGCGATTTAGTCTTTTTATCTTTGAGACCCATCTATTTATTACTAAAAAAACCATTTAATTACATTTTGTTATTTTTAGTTTTAGGTCGCTTAATTGGTAGGTCAGCGTAGTTATTATTAATTTCTCCATCAAATATATATCAATTAGAGTCAACCATGCATTTAATAGGTGCAAATGTCAGGTAGAGGCATTTTTTCATTCACTATATCACTGATTCGAGGATGTTCCGCTTGTTAACATTTTTGTAACAAATAAATTAGTCACTTGCTAATTCAAATAACATATCAAATATGGATCAAACGTGGTTCTTGAAGTTTGACTTTACATATAACATGTTACTGAATGTTTAATACTTATTGACTCGAACTATCGATTTAGTTATTGCGTTTGTAAATTCAATCATATTAGGTATCTCCTAAATGGTAGTTGAATAAATAGTTAAGTTGAATTCAAGTATAAACTTTAGACATTAGTGTTTTAAAAAATTGATGACTTAGTCCCTACAACATTTTTATAAAATGGCGATTTAGTCTTTTTATCTTTGAGACCCATCTATTTATCTTTACTATTTATTACTATAAAAACCATTTAATTACATTTTTTATTTTTAGTTTTTTAGGTCGCTTAATTGGTAGGTCACCGTAGTTATTATTAATTTCTCCATCAAATATATATCAATTAGAGTCAACATGCATTTAATAGGTGCAAATGTCAGGTAGATGCACTTTTCCATTCACTATATCACTGATTTGAGGATGTTCCGCTTGTTAACATTTTTGTAGCAAATAAATTAGTCACTTTCTAACTCAAATAACATATCAAATATGAATCAAACTTGGTTCTTGAAGTTTGAATTTACATATGACATGTTACTCAATGTTTAATACTTATTGACTCGAACTATCGATTTAGTTATTGCGATTGTAAATTCAAACATATTAGGTATCTCCTAAATGGTAGTTGAATAAATAGTTAAGTTGAATTCAAGTATAAACTTTAGACATTAGTGTTTTAAAAAATTGATGATTTAGTCCCTACAATATTTGAGTATTACTAAAAATTTCATTAGATAAATTGCATTAACTTTTTTGTTAAAGTCGCTTAACTGACATGTTACATAATTATCATTAGCTTATTAATACAATATACCTATAAATTTGAGCCACCCATAAAGTATGATATGTACTCAACTCGTGCAAACTTCAAGTACATGCTGAGATTTTTTTTGTATCACATAGATCAGTCACTTATCAAATCATATCAATTGTCAAAATATGGGTCAACCACGGTTCTTGAATTTTGACATTTTACGGATAACCTGGTATTCATCGTCCAACATTTAGGTTCTTGAATCATTAATTTAGTTCTTCCATCTGTCAATTAAATCAAATTGTGTACAACCTAATTAGTAGTTAAATAAGTAATTGACCTAAAATCAAGTATAAATTTTAGATTTTAATGAATTGAAATTTCCTTTAGCATTAAATCAATTTTTGTTGGTATTATGATATAAAATTGCATGAAAAGTGTATAGTTACGTTTGTATATGTCAAACTACTCCACCGAAAACTCTAAGTGGTTAATTGCGGACTTACATTCTTCACTCCTCAAGTTGATAAATTAGATACAACTTTGTCGTTAATAACTCACGTCATACTCAATCCAACTCATTATTAGTTATAACAGTAAATAAGTATCGTAATTTAAAACAATAGTTAATTTTTGACTTAATTATCTTCTTATATTTTTCCCGTTTTGAATTACTTTGTGTCGGTCTTTTCGATCACAGATTCATTTCTCGCAACCCCTAAACTTGGCCATGTATTAGTTACATATTATCATATTAGAAAATTGAAGATAAATTATGTATTTTGAAACTTAGACGATTTATGCGCGTGCAACGCACGCGCTAATAACTAGTATATATATATATATATAAGAAGTGAGAGAGTAAGATGAGTAATCTCATGTTGCCACGTCATCAGCGACATCAACCCTTTCCTCCAATCAACTTCCTCCAAAGTCCAAATCATCATTAAATATTTAACAATTTATAACTCAACAATATATATATCTATTATCTATTACATAAATAAAAATCTGAATATTTGAATGTGTCCTCACATAAAAAGTGTCATCACAAGTCTTGTGGTTCACTGGTTCGGTTATGGCAGGTTTGTGGTATAAGTTGGCATTGACCGTAAATATGGTACACTTGACCTTGGTTCGACCGTAGATGAGCATAATGCGTTTAAGTGTGTGGAATGGCCTCCAAGGGCGAGCCCCGGGTGAAATATCGGCCGGGGGTGGGGGTCCGAACGAGGGGGACTAGTCCGGACGGAGGGGGGATACCCGGACGGGTGTCCCCAAGGTCCTGCTCGGGTCACCCGAGCAAGGGGATCCTTGCTCGGGTAAGCCAAGCAAGGGGATCCTTGCTCGGGTAACCCAAGCAACGGTCCTTTGCTTGGGTTGCCCCCCGGGTGGTATTTCCACCCAGGGTCTTCCCGAGTGGATTTCGCCACTCAGGGTGTTTTTCGGGCCTCGGGTGTCCATGTTTTAAGTTTCGAAATATATTCGGCTATGACCCATTTTTCGGACCCAATTACTAACAACTTGGGCGTATATCCACCATTTGCCCCCTAGTCAAGGAATGGTTTCACCTTTTCTTGACTCTATTTTTAGCGGAATATCGCCCAAGCGAGTTGCGAAATGTACCTTCGTGATGATCCCGGCCTTTATTGAGTGCTCGAGGAACGTTGTAATTTTCTTTTCCCTGTGTTTAAAGGAGCTTTAAGACGGTCATGACCTCCATTGAGTGCTCGAGGAACGTCGTAATTTTCCTTGCCCCGTGTTTAAATGAGCTTTAAGGCGGTCCTGACCTCCATTGAGTGCTCAAGGAACGTCGTAATTTTCCTTGCCCCGTGTTTAAAGGAGCTTTAAGGCGGTCCTGACCTCCATTGAGTGCTCGAGGAACGTCGCGATTTTTCTTTGCCCCATGTTCGAGGAAGCTGGATACACCAAACGCTATTGCTGATTTAAGCAAATTTATGCCATGTATATATATATTGTGTAAGGGTAAGAGTTGCGAGCCTTGGCCTCGTTTTACTTAGCCTTAGGACTGTGTCCTTTCATTTGAGTCTTCATTTCATTGGGGTTTCTTGTAGAGGCACTTGACACGCCTCCATATAAGAGAGGCTACATGCCATCCCCTGTTGGAAGGATGTTCATGTAACATGTGAGTGTTAGTCGACGTAAATGTGGATGTTAGTCCAAGTACGTATATGAATGATGTAAATGATTATAAGTATGAAATATGGGCCTTAGTCCCATTTTACATAGCCTTAGGACCGTGTTCTTATTGGAGGAACCTCCTTTTTAGGCTCTTAGAGCCAATAGGATGCTTTGGGAGCGGTGTTGCGCTCCGTTTGTGAGTATGATCTTCTAGCTTTGGCCTTCAATGGGCGTGGTGTTTTTCTCCCCGTTTGTCGGAGTGTGGGCATGGTCCTTTAATCTTATCCCTGCAATTCACTCTATATAAATGGAGGTGAGAGTGGTTAAAATTCCTCCTCTTACCCTTCGTATGAAAGAGTTTTTATAAATGTATGTAGAAGGTTGTTCCCTTCATATATGTTGGAGCGTTACTCCCTTCATGTAGGTTAAGGGACCTCTTCCCTTGTAGATTTTCTTGTGATTTGTTCTCGGGGCTTCCCGGATGCTGATTTTGCCTTCTTGGCTCAGTGCTGAGGCTGCATCCGCAGTGTGCACACCTTGCTCCTTCATAAGAGGGGGTTTGGTCCTTGTGTTACTCATGCTCTGTGACCTGTGCATATAGAGTTGTATGCATATGGTTGCCCCCGCAGTAGGCATGCTTCGGACACTGGGAGGTTAGCTAATTACGAAACCTGCATTTATGCGATTGTATATATATAGTTGCCCTTACAGTGGGTGTGTTTGGCGTTTCGGATGCCGAAAATTACTTTAGGCGATTCCAAGGAGGATACACCGGAGGCGAACTCTCGGAGAGGGAGGCCATTCAGATGTTCTTTAGGGGATTGGGAGCTCAATCCCGATCTTTAGCTATCACTCAATATACCGAGCCTGTGGAACGAATAGAAGAACTGATGAATCGGGCCAATCTGCACATAGGTGTGGAGCAAGCTCGAGGGGGCCGTAGTGACCAGCGAGAAACCTCGCAAAGACGAGGAGAAGGTTCGTCTAGGCAAGGAGTTTCGACAAGAGAGTACTATCGAGCTCAACAAAGGCTAGAAAGAATTCAAGTGACGGGAGAAAACCATTCTCCCCCTTATTGAGAGCACCATCAAGAAGATGGGCATGGCATTGAGGATTGCCTCCTTGCCAGGAGAGAATTGGAATTCATGCAAGAGGAAATTCAACGCCATCATCGACGTCGCTCTCACGAGTCGAGAAGTTGGAGGACACTCCCTGGAAATGATATCAACGTTCTAGCTGGAGGGTTTGCAGCGGGAGGAGAAGTAAGCTCGGTAAGGGACCAATATGCTGCTTAGTGCATTCCTCTGACAAGCTCCTTGAAGAGGTCGAGAGACTTAGAACCAATGGAGATTACTTTCTCAACGGAAGATTTCTCAGAGGCCTCTCAACCCCATGAAGATGCCCCGGTAATCACCGCTCGAATCAACGATTTAGATATAAAAAGAGTACTTGTGGATGGAGGAAGTTCCAAGAACGTAATCACTTTCAATTTCCTCGCCACCATGGGATACAAGAGGAAAGATTTGCAAGAAATGACTTCTCCCTTGGTTGGATTTGCGAGAAGAATAACTTATCCCTTGGGGGCAATACAGCTCCCAGTAGTTTTAGGTCAAGGATGGAAAGCCTTGCACATGGAGAATGTGTGTGGATTTTCGAGACCACAATAAGGCATGTCCAAAAGATTCCTATCCTCTTCCAAGAATCGATCAATTGGTTGACGCCACCTCAGGAAATGAGCTCCTGAGCTTCATGGACGCCTATTCCAGATACAATCAAATACGAATGCACCCCAAGGATGAAGCTCACACCGCTTTCTACGCCGATAGTGTTATCTATCACTATACCGTCATGCCGTTTGGTTTGATAAACGCGGGAGCCACTTATCAACGCATGGTGAATAAACTCTTCAAATCCATGATAGGGAGGAACATGGAGGCATACTTCGACGACATGTTGGTCAAAACTAAAAGAGGGCATGACCACGTCCAAGATTTAGAAGAAGCTTTTGCATGCATGAGGCTTCACCAAGTAAAACTAAATCCTACCAAGTGTGCGTTCGGGGTTCAGTCGGGAAAGTTTTTGGGTTTTATGGTCGGTCAAAGAGGGAATGAAGCTAACCCGGAGAAGGTGACTGCCATATAAGAAATGTCCTTGCCTACCTTCCACAGAGAAGTGCAAAGTCTAAATGGAAGATTGGCCTCGTTAGGGAGATTCTTGGCAAGGTCAGGCGATAAGTATCTCCCTTTCTTCAAAATTCTACGAGCAAATAAGAAGTTTGAATGGACGAATGAGTGTGAATAGGCCTTCAAACAGTTAAAGACACACCTCCATTCACTCCCCGCCCTGGCCAAGCCGTTACCTGAAGATCCTCTATTCTTATACTTAAGCGTTAGTTCATCGGCGGTGAGCTCAGTTCTCATCAAGGGACTTGCGATATCCAAATTCCAGTATACTATGTCAGTAAGCTTTTTGGTGTAGCTGAGGCTAACTACATGGAAATCGAGAAGTACCTGTATGCTCTGCTAATAGCTGCCAGGAAACTTCGACCCTATTTTCACGCCCATGAAATCACGGTGCTCACCAATCAACCCATGAAGCAGCATTACAAAAACCCGACATCTCGGGAAGGATGGTTAAGTGGGCAGTAGAGCTGAGCGAATTTCGCATCCACTTCGAACCACGAAGGGCGATTAAGGGCCAAGCATTGGCCGACTTCATAGATGAAAATACAGTAACAACATACGCCCAACCCATTATTCTCCCGTGAGAGGAGCATGTGAAGGCCACCCCAGAAAGTGTCGCCAATGATACTATGCCGTGGTTGTTATACACTGATGGGTCATCCTCTGCCTTAGGATGTGGGGCAGGTTTAGTGCTGACGCCACCTGAGGGGGAACCACTCCGCTATGCTTTGGCCTTAACCTTTCAAGCAACCAATAATGAAGCCGAATACGAGGCTCTTCTTATAGGTCTTCAAAAAGCTAAAGGGATGGGGATTACCAACCTAAAGGTACGATGCGATTCTGAATTAGTTGTTAATCAGACAAAGGGAACATATATCTCCAGAGGAGAAAATATGAAGAAATTCGCAGAAGAAGTGCGAAAGCTCATCAGAGGCATGCCTCATTTCCAAATAGAAGCTATCCCTCGAGTGGAGAATCAAGAAGCCGACACCCTCAGTAAATTCGCCTTGGGAAATACCGCGCCAGTAGCTGTACACTTTATCGCGAGTTCTCATTATTCTGCGGTAGAAGCAGGAGCTGAGGTTCTTAACATCCAAGCCCCCGACTCCTGGATTACTCCCATCCAAAATTATTTGGAAAAATGAACCTTTCCAGAATATCCTGTCGAGGCAACTCAAATCCGAAGGGTAACCGGGCGTTATGTGATCCTGGATGGGTATCTTTACAAAAGAGGATATTCTACTCCCTACCTCAGATGTGTAGCCACCCCTCAATCCGAAATAAGAATGGAAGACCTACATGGAGGAGACACGGGGTGTCATGAAGGAGCCAAAACCTTGGTATTAAGAGCATTGCGACATGGATTTTATTGGCCGACGATGCACAAAGAAGCAGCAGCGTTGGTACAAGCTTGTCTCGCATGTCAAATTTATGCTCCTAAAATCGCTAAGCCCCCGGCAGATCTCACTCCTATGATGAGCGCTTGGCCCTTTGAACAGTGGGGAATCAATCTTATTGGACCTCTGCCTCAATCCACGGGGCAACGAACGCACATCGTGCTCGCCATTGATTATTTTTCCAAGTGGATAGAAGCCAGAGCTCTACCATCAACGACCACCTTCCAAATGATTAAGTTCATACGAGAACAAATCATATGTCGATATGGAGTCCCTAAGAGCCTTATTAGCGACAATGGTCCCCGATTCTCTAGCGAGGAACTCGCCGACTTTTGTGAAGAAATGCTAATCAATCATCGATTTGGCTCTGTTCATCAGGCTCAGACGAACGGGCAAGTGGATGCCGCCAACAAAACGATCCTCAATGGATTGAAGAAAAAAATGGCTTCTCTAAAGGGAAAATGGGTCGAAGAGCTGGACCAAGTATTATGGGCTCTCAGAACTTCACCCAAGAGAGCCACTGGCGAAACTCCTTTTAGCATGGTTTATGGATCGGAAGGTGTCTCACCTATCGAGGTAGCCAACATCTCCCAAAGAGTCGCCGCATATCAAATCGACCAAAATGATGAGCAAAGGAAGATCGACTTGGATCTAGCTGATGAAAGAAGATGGGCTTCAGAAGAAATCTAGGGAAGAATGAAGCTCGCCACTGCTAGATATTTTAATCGAAAGGCGGGACGACGCCAATTCTTCCTAGGGGAAAAAGTCCTGCGAAGGAATGAATTCCTGACGACTGATCAAAGAGGAAAGATGGTACCAAAATGGGAAGGACCCTGCATAGTTGTCGGTATACCATGTCCCAAAGCCTATAGATTGGAAGATCCTCAGGGGCAACGCCTCAATAGAACTTTTAATGCGGAGCACTTGAAAAATTCGATGCTTAGGAAAGAAGGTCCTCTTTTACGTACTTCAATTACAATAAAGTAATGAATAAAAATATGATTTCTTCACTCTTAATATCCTAAGAGCAGGACTCCCCGACTTTCGAAAGTCGCCATCTACAAAGGAGCAATCTTAACTGACTCCTCGACTTCATACAGTCAGCGACGATTTAGGAGATTAGTCATAAAACTGACTCCTTCAACTATCTACAAAGGAGCAGTCTTAACTGACTCCCCGACTTCCGAAAGTCTCCATCTACAATGGAGCAGTCTTAACTGACTCCTCGACTTCATACAGTCGGCGACGATTCATAAGATTAGTCATAAAACTGACTCCTTCAGCTATCTACAAAGGAGCAGTCTTAATTGACTCCCCGACTTCCGAAAGTTGCCATCTAAAAAGGAGCAGTCTTAATTGACTCCTCGACTTCATATAGTCGGCGACAATTCAGGAGATTAGTCATAAAATTGACTCCTTCAACTATCTACAAATGAGCAGTCTTAACTGACTCACCGACTTCTGAAAGTCGTCATCTACAAAGGAGCAGTCTTAACTGACTCCTCGACTTCATACAGTCGGCGACGATTCAGAAGATTAGTCATAAAACTGACTCCTTCAACCATCTACAAAGGAGCAGTCTTAATTGACTCCCCGACTTCCGAAAGTCGCCGCCTACAAAGGAGATCAAATTATAAAATCAACTCCTCAACTCGCTAAAGGAACAACGAAGAAAGAGAATGAAAGAATAAAAGGTACTCGACATAATCCCTTCCCCTTTTATTAAAATAAATTAAAGGACTCATGTCTCCGGGGCAAGTGTTGGGTTACGATTAAATACTATATGGTGAGAACCAAGTCGGGTACATTTAAAGACGGGAAAGAATAAATTCGTCGAAATATTTTACTCAGATCAATGAGATAAAGATAAAAGGTCGACAACATACGAAGAAGTCGACTTTCAACACGACTGGCTAACCAAAGGTGATTGAACTAATCTCTAACAAGGAAACAAGTCGATTCGACTGCCAAAGCTCCTTCAGAAACCTGTCCTCTTAAGTAAATTACAGGTGGCGACCTCTTCCAAACCGCCACAAGATAAATCTTTCCCCTTTAAGTAAAGAACATGTGGCGACCTACTCGAAACCGCCCAAGGTAAAACTTAGGTGGCAACCTACTTGTCACCTAGTTGAAGAAACCTTCCTCCTAAGGTAAAACTTAGGTGGCAACTTACTTGTCACCTAGTTGAAGAAACCTTCCTCCTAAGGTAAAACTTAGGTGGCGACCTGCTTGTCACCTAGTTGAAGAAAACTTCCTCAGTAAGAAACAATTAGGTGGAAGCCTACTTGTCACCTACTGACTCTTTACCGCCTCCCTTAGCCAATCACAGAAGGGCAACCACCGTCCAGAGACAGCCAATCAAGGCATATCAGCCGCCCTTAGAAAGTCGGTAATCTTCCCCTATAAATAGAGGAAATTTATAAATATTTCCTTAATCTTGCTTAAACTGCACTTTATACTATTATTCTTAAATCCATTACTGACTTAAGCTTCGGAGTGGAATCAGGGGCCATCCCCACCCCTTTTCAGGTTCTCGCCCTACAAAACCTTGTGAAGGAAACTTAGTGTTCGAGAGAGCTAAGTCTGAGGCGATACTTCGAAGTCCATCCCTCGAAGTTCAAGCCACGTCATTTTGATCCCAACAGACTTGATAGCCCTTGTTTATGTATATGGATTTGGTATCCTCCTTTGATATATGGACATGATAGCCATTTGATGATGTATAGGGGGATGGTATTCTCCTTTTATATATGGACATGATAGCCATTTGATGATTTACAAGGGGATGATATCCTCCTTTGATATATGGACATGATAGCCATTGTTGATGGATAGAGGGATGGTATCCTCTTTTGATATATGGACATGATAGCCATTGTTGATGTATAGGGGGATGGTATCCTCCTATGATATATGGACATGATAGTCATTGTTGATGGATAGGGGGATGGTATCCTTATTTGATATATGGACATGATAGCCATTGTTGATGTATAGGGGGGTGGTATCCTCCTTTGATATATGGACATGATAGTCATTTGTTGGAGTACTTACATTCTATATCTTGTTTGATGAGTTGCCCTTTAATTGGGGGACTTATATCTCATATCATGTTGGAAGGGTGGCCCTAAAGGGTCTTATATCCCTTTTATGTTGGAAGGCTGGCCTTATGGGTCTTATTTCCCTTTTCGGTTGTAAGGGTTGTCCTTATAGATCTTCTTCTTTCCATATGTAAGGGTTGTTGATCGCTTTATCATCAGAGTTGTCCTTTTGGATTTTCCCATTTTCGATTGTTAGGGTGGCCGTGTGGGTCTTATGTCCCTTTTCGGTTGTAATGGTTGTCCTTATAGATCTTCCCCTGTTCATATGTAAAGGTTGTCGATCGCTTTATCATATGTCAGGGTTGTCGATCGCTTTATCATATGTCAGGGTTGTCGATCGCTTTATCATATGTCAGGGTTTTCCTTTTAGATCTTCCCATTTTCGGCTGTAAGGGTGGCCGTGTGGGTCTTATGTACCTTTTCGGTTGTAATGGTTGTCCTTATAGATCTTCCCATGTTCATATGTAAAGGTTGTCGATCGCTTTATCATATGTCAGGTTTGTTCTTTTGGATCTTCCCATTTTCGGTTGTAAGGGCAGCACAGTGGGTCTTATGTCCCCTTTTCGGCTGTAATGGTTGTCCTTATAGATCTTCCCCTGTTCATATGTAAAGGTTGTCGATCGCTTTATCATATGTCAGGGTTGTCCTTTCGGATCTTCCCATTTTCGGCTGTATGGGCGGCCGTGTGGGTCTTATGTCCCTTTTCGCTTGTAATGGTTGTCCTTATAGATATTCCCCTGTTCATATGTAAAGGCTGTCGATCGCTTTATCATATGTCAGGGTTGTCCTTTTGGATCTTCCCATTTTCGGTTGTAAGGGCAGCCCTGTGGTTTTTATGTCCCTTTTCGGTTCTAAGGGTTGTCCTTATAGATCTTCCTCTTTCCATATGTAAGGGTTGTCAGTCGCCTTATCATATTTCAGAGTTGTATTTTTGGATATTCCCCTTTTCGGTTGTAGATGACACCTCTTCTTTGTGAGTGATGGTGCCTTTCTTCTTTCCCTTGTCCTGAAAAGTATTTGATTCATTTAGTTCTACTGTCATTTCTTACAGAAGGGAAAGTTTAAGTGGAGTCCGTAGATCTCCTTTTTGTAATAATAAATTAGATAATGGAAGTTGATATTCCCTTTTCCCTTCGGGATAGAACTTCTTCAAATGTTATCCACTGAAAGTGTTAGTTGATATATGCCCTTCCGTATCTCCCAGTCGGTATAAGTTGTGGGTGTCGCCTTATGAGGGCGGTCACTGTTGCTTCCAATATATGAGTGAATCCTTGTAGTGTGCTTATGTTGTATCCTTCCTTTGTGGTTTCCATCGGAAAGAGTCATGCCTCATATTTGTGTCGTCTTCTATTTCCAGGTGGACTATCAAGCACTAGGTCAGATGGTGCCTCCTAGTTGCTTGGTAGTTGCACAGTTTGCTCTTGTTTAGCTTGTTAAGGCTTATCTTCGTGATTCTCATTTGGGTGGCGAGCACTTGTTTGTTTGGTGCCCCCTAGTTGCTCGGTCTTCTTACTATTTTGTTCTCTTTGAGCATGCCTTTCTTATAAGCGTCTTCCAGAATTGGCGAGGGGGTTTGGGGGGGGGGTTTAATTTTAATCTTCGTTAATGCTTCTTCCATTGAATCTTCGTAGTTGTTGGTTTGGCGCGGTGCCCCCATCCCTGTGCTGGGCATGGCCATTAAATGATTGTCTGTGGACTTATCGCTGCCCCTCGTGATGACTTTTAACAATTCTGGTTCATGACAATGGTGATTTTGGTATGGAGTGTCTCTTCCTTTTGCCGTTTGACATTGTTTAGCGTTGAATTGTTCTTGAGCAGTTCTTGCTTATAATGACACCACTACTTGTTTATCAAGTAGGGTGTTTTACCTCAATGACGACACCATCACTCTTGTTTTTCAAGTAGAGTGCGCTTCTCATGCATATTTGGAAATTGGGAGAACGTGCACTAGTCATTCTGTTAGTATTAAGTTCCTTTTTTTCCCCCATTCAAGAAATGTTTGTGGTGCTCCCACCCTTTTTCTGACGGGGTGATGGGAGTGAATTTTATCACTACCTAAGTGTTACTCCATTGGTGGAGGTGTGACCCCATTGCGGGGGTTGCTCTAAGCCTTGATATTCCAATTCTCTTCAAGAGGAGTCTATGTGCTCTTGTATGCCGATGGAAGCACTAGACATATGTTGGTGTGGTACCTCTACGTGGCGTGGTGGTTGCCTAGTTCCCCATATTTGTTCCTCAAGAATACTTGTTCTTCCTTCCGGGGTTATAGAATGACATTGCCGAGGGCTCTTCAATATGGCTATTTAATATAGGGTGGATGTAGGAGTGATGATATCCCTAACATCTTGGTTAATATGACTACTCCCCATGTATCGGAAGTTGGTTTTTCGAATCCACTATCCTTTTAATGTTGAAGTCATTGATGGCCCTTGCGATGAGCATATGTTTGGTGTTGCTCCCTCCTTTAGTGCTACCATTCCTTGGATGTAGAAGTGGCTTTTGGCTCAAAAATGAGTATTGTGTTGGGTAGGAGGAGAGGGAGGCTTTTGCCTTGCAGGCTGGGTTTTAGTGGTATTCCCTGCTTTTGCAGCGTGTTGTCCCGTTCCTTGGACGGGCAGGCGTCTGGTGGGTGTAACTGCTATGCATAAGTATATTGTAGGATGGGACTCCATATGATGACACTCTATATTGCTCTCCATGGAAAGGCATATCGTAGTGGAACCCCTTGAATTGCGTTTCTCGAGGTAGGCGATATAAACCATGCTGGTTGTAGTGGCCCTCCTTGTTTGGGGTTATCCCTTTGTTCATAGTGGTGGGGGGGGGGGGGTGTATGTATGCATGTATTTCCTTTGCTATCATTGGTGGTCCTTGCCTCCCAATGTACGTGGTTGCTCTTATTAATGCCATATTATTCTGGGGATGAAGTTGTTGCTCATCTCTCCTCATTAGTGTTGTCACGTCCTTCACAGAGTAGCTGTTGTTCAGTGGTCACCTCCAGTTGCCTCATATAGATATGCTCTGGGAGAGCTACTCTAGGTGTATTCATGAAGGAATGTGAGGATGGTGCTCATCCTTGTGGAGAGGTTGTTGTTCTGCTTCCTCCTCATCTTGCCCCCTATTGGTATACTCTGGAAGAGCTGCCATGGGTGCATTTTGTTGTAACCCCTTCTTTGGCCTTCTGGCCTATTCTCAGGTGTTTGATTGTTTCCCCCTCTAGGGGCTTGTCTTTCATTAGGGGTGAGCGAGATAGTTGTTGATTCACTACCGACCGTGGTATCTTGGAGCTTGATGGAGTGATATCCAAGGAGAGTTTTTCTCCATGGGTCGACGGTTGCTTAACATCCTTTGGTTGTTGCCCCCGGATGCTAGGGCTCCTGGAGACCCACGGTAGGTACCTTACTATGCCGCCCCCTTGTTCTCTGATTCTTATTTATTTATTGCCATCGAGCACAAGTAGTAGGCTATGTGCTTTTTGCTCGAATCCGCAGACGGCGCCAGTGTTTACTCACGAGTGTCTTTCGTGGAATTCTCCTTCCTTACTCTCCTTCTTCCTGGGCTTCTCCTTCTAGTATTCCCGCCTCGTGGGCTTCTTCTTCTTGTATACTTGCGAATGGGTGTCGGGGAGGGGGTTCCTAGTCGACCCACTATTCGCACATGGTGTCCTGAGTGCCTTCTTGCTTCGGACCTCCGCTATTCCTTTTCCTCGAGATACTTGCAAAAGGGGCAATACCGAGACCAATGGGGGTGGTGCTCGGTGTGCCCTCTCCGATGCTTAAGTGAGTATAGACTCTTAGAGAGATAAAGTAGAGAGAAGGCAGAGCATGGATAAGTGATAGTAAGACTGGTCTCAAATGAGAAGGGGAGGCCTCTATTTATAGAGTTCCTATCGGACCGCCCCAGTTCCAGTGGTTCACTGGTCCGGTTGTGGCATGTTCGTAATATAAGTTGGCCTTGACCATAAATATGGTACAATTGACCTTGATTCTACCGTAGATGAGCATAATTTGTTTAAGTGTGTGGAATGGCCTCCAAGGGCGAGCCCCGGGTGAAATATCGCTCGGGGGTGGGGGTTTGGACGAGGGGGACTAGTCCGGACGGAGGGGGGGATACCCAGACGGGTATCCCCAAGGTCCTGCTCAGGTCACCCGAGCAAGGGGAACCTTGCTCGGGTAACCCAAGCAAGGGGAACCTTGCTCGGGTAACCCAAGCAAGGGTCCTTTTCTTGGGTTGCCCCCTCCCCCAGGTGGTATTTCAACCCGTTGTCTTCCCGAGTGGATTTCGCCACTCGGGGTGTTTTTCGGGCCTCAGGTGTCCATGTTTTAAGTTTCGAAATATATTCGTCTATGGCCCATTTCTCGGACCCAATTAGTAATAGCTTGGGCGTATATCCACCAGCCACCGCCACCGAAATCACCTACTACAACATCTGCGACGATTGGATTCCGTTTGCACACAATGGGTACCTGACGACTTTGGATATAGTTCGCTTCAAACTGGGGGAAAGAGATACGTTCGAGCTAGAAGTGTATAATGAACATGGTTTTCTTAAAAAAAACACATGTGGACGTGGAAGACAGTGTTGGATATAGGGGGTAAATACTACAAAAATAAAACATGTGTACATGCCAGATAATCTAATTATGCAGCTGAATAGAGGAACATACCAGTAATTGCTTTCCTGTAGTCATAAGATCTTCAAGGGGAGTTCCGATCGGCCGGACGGCTCCTGTATGGATTTTGGTTAAGGAATCTCCTTCACAGAATATTGTCCACATCAAAGCCTCTTGTCGATTCCTAGCAGGGACGGATGTCTGGGGTAAATCGCTCAAAGCAATTTGGCACCTCATATGGTGTGGTTCGTTTCGACGGAAACTTAGATTAGGGAGTAAGGATTTTTTTTTGTCTCAATACTTAGGAGAAGGGAGTAATTATTAGAGTAACCCTGAAAAAATCCTGACACCCCCTATATATAGGAGGATGTGGGAAAATCCCACCTTCTCAAGTAATGTTTCGGCAGACCACTTATTAGGAGAGGGGAGGCCCAATTTTGGCATTCTCATGTCAATTGGGATTTTAGGCCCAACTCAAAATCCCTAACGCAACATTACCCAATTACCTTAACTGTTGGGCTTATATTAAAGGTATTCTATTATGGCGACCCACTCACCAAATGCCAACAGTTAATTAAGTAATTAATTAAGCAATTGCAATTCAATCCAATAAATGATTCAGTCCCAAAATCATGCATTTCCGAGATCCATCCCCTATATCCAACAGTGGTATCAGAGCCTGTGTTATGGAGTTCATGATTTTTGATAAATTGATGTTCTTGAGTTTTTAGTAAAACTGATAATCATTAAATTGAGTGTTTTTGGTAAAATTGATGTTCATGATTTTTAAGAAAAACGTGACTTTTATCAAAATCAAACATTGGATTAATTATCTTAGTAAAATTTGATCTTGAAATTAGACCACTAGCCCTAAAAGCATGTTTCGGCCGAACCACATATTGGTGTACAAAGTGAAAATTTTAATTTCTTAGTCTCCAAGTATCTCTAGAAGTGGCAGAAAATTTCATGTATAAATTTTCTATTATTTCAGCCGAAATTTTGCTAGGTAGATTGGGTCACAATTAGGGCTAGATTCACATGATAATTGTGGATAGAAACTATCAATCTATTTTAGCACAATATTAGGGATATAGATAATATTGGTAATATTGATAGATATTAGTTGCCTAAAAGATTGAAAAAATAAATTGTTGATAGATTTATATTCCTAATATAGAATCTTGACAATATATATATATATGCCGAATTATATGTATATTGCTGATAGATTTACATCCCAAATATAGAATCTTGACAATATATGTATGTGTGTGTGTGCCGAAATTTATATATATATTGTGCAAATATTGGAAATTATATATTTAGTTAATATTACTTGGTGGCTAAGTTAAGTTTTTAGTTAATATTATAACGTCTCATGTTCGACCACGCCACCAATCTTCGAGCTATTGGAAACATGTATGCTGTAGAGATACTTTCCAGTACTCTTATCAGTACAATGTTTTTTAATGTCGAATTAAGGTAAGATCCGTCTCATTACCGTTTTACAGCTCTCATGGTGTTGTATAAACAAATTTGATGGAAACAAAGTTCTACATGAGTAGAAGTCAACATCATATTGTCCTTGAAGGAGATCAAAAGTTGAACAGTAGACACTATGTTTTAGACTATGTCCATGAAGTGTATGATTTTTAATAATTCTTTTGCCTATATTTTCGTTAGAGGCGTATAGTGGGAGACGTCGTCTGACTGATGTTCCTTTTCATTTCATACTCATTTTCAAAGGCTTTGACTACCTTTGAATTGTGCATTCGGTTTTCACCTTATGTAATATTTGATTTCTTACGATATCGTGGTAGCTTTTGATGCATACTTTGAGTTTCGAGAATGAATGAGTAAAACCCAAAATAGGTCTTAAATGCAAATGAAATTTATAATAAGCATTAAATCAAAAATACAATTTTATGGGTTTCGATATAGCCGTTAGGCCCATTAACGGCGACTAAACGACGAAGTAGGCCCACTGGGCCCCAGAAGAGGCTTAGAAGACCAATACGAGGGGATCCGACAAGGTCGGTCCCGATATATGAGCTCAACGCTCCCGATGATATGCCTTTAAGTAGGCCCCGATGATATGCCTTTAAGTAGGCCCCGACGATATGCCTTTAAGTAGGCCCCGATGATATGCCTTTGAGTAGGCCCCGATATTGAATCCCTGAGAATGCTGGCCCTGTCCCGATGACGAGGGGCCCCGAGCGGTGACCAAAGGAGATAACTCTGGAGTCCCCGACTTCCGTCGGGACTTGCCACCAGAGCACGAGGCCGAGAAACACGCCCACTATCAACATAGTGGGGAAGTGGCCGTAAAAGACGAAACGTGGGTTACTGGCCGAGATAAACGGAACATGGCAGTTATCCCAACAGGTAACTGAGGTAACCCCTCCCCTATATAAAGGAAGGAGTTACCTCAGGATTGATACGTTCACATACTTACATACTGATACTTGCTTGCCTGCATCGAGATACTCATTTAAGCATCGGAGAGGGATTCTGGGTCATCGCCCGGTCTATCCCTTCTTGCAGGATTACTTGGAGCAAAGGAGTTCAGACTTCCGTCAAGAACGTGTCGGAGTTCCAACCGTGATCGAACATTGGCGCCGTCCGTGGGAATCAAGCGAAAAGCAAAAATGGCTTCTACCCGATTGATGGCTGGCAAGCAAAAGAAGAGACAAGGACAATCCGGCGGTTCCCGCCACCCTGCTGGAACTCTGAATTCAGGGCCGCCGGAGCGCACTGTTGATCGGAATGATCCTCCCCCTGCTGTTTCCCAAACAGGGGGCATCATGATGATCGCAAATATTCCATTCGGAACTCGTCGGAAAGCCGGGAAGAGGTCCCGAGGAGGGACCAGGATGCTCCTGCAAAGGTGGACCTGACGAAAGCTATGCTGGATGCCATGCCGATATTCCTGGAAACTATGGAGGCTCTCCTGGACCGAAGGGAGGCTGCCAAGAAGAAGGAGGAGGAGTTGCCTCCGCCTCCCCCGAGAGAGAATCGGGACGGGCAGGAGGCCCAACCCGAGCACCAGGACAAGGGCAAGGAGCCTGCCCTATCAGAGCAGTTCGTGGTCGATGGGCCTGGGCCTGTGCAGCATAGGACCATTCCTCTCAATGACCCTATCACCCCCGATTAAGTGGTGAAGATCGTGAACATTTGTATGGGGGACCAGAAGAAGATGATGTCGGAGCTGAGGGATCGATCCCCTCATCCCTTTGTTCCTCGATTGGTGAACACCACGGCCCCGCCAGGGCTGGGTATCCCGACAATCAAGGAGTATGATGGCGAGGGAGATCCGGTTCGCCATGTCCAGAAACATGTCATGGCTTGTCTAGGCAGAGCCCCGAATGACGATATAGTGTGCGTTTTGTTCCCAGGCACACTTGGTGAGAGGGCCCTGACGTGGTTCTCCAGCCTTTCCCCATGGTGCATCTCTAGCTGGACCCAGATTCATGATCGCTTCATCCAGCAGTACCAGGGTCGTCGGCGTCACCTGAAAAGCGCGAGGTCCCTGACTAAGGTGGTACAGAGGCCCGACAAATCTCTGGCGCATTACTACCAGAGGTACACTGCCAGTGTGGCCGAGATTGATGAGGAAATGTCGGAAGGTGAGACCATCCGCACCTTCATTCGGAACCTGACAGCACCATATGGTTCCGACCTGATGCACAGCGTGGCTGAGAAGGCTGTGTGGAACATGGAGGCGCTGCAGAAGAGGGTGAAGCAACAAATCGACGTCCAGGAGTCGAAGATAGCTGCCGGAGACCTCGATCCTCCAAAATCGAACAAGGGGAAGCAGTCGTTCAAGCCCTCGGACGATCGCAGGAGAAAGGATAAACCCGAGAATAGTCGGGGTCGAGGCCGAGGCCGTCCCGAGCGAGAGGACCACTACACCCCTCTCATTTGTTCCATGGGTGCTGTGTTGGCGGTGATGGACAGGCAGGGTATCACTAGGTACCCCTCGAAAAAAGATGGAGAGTTCATGGGAGCCCGCACTGATCGTTATTGTCGCTTTCATCGTGCCAACGGTCACGAAACTAATCATTGTCGGGAGTTGAAGAAAGAGATTGAGAAGTTGATCCAGAAGGGGAAGCTCAAGGAATTTGTGGCTGGACAACGGGGCCGATCCCGTTCCCGGTCCCGATCGCGGTCCCGTTCCCGATCCCGTGGTCGATCCCCGAAGAAGGATAAGCCCGAGTCTTCCAATGCCCGCAAGGAGAAGCGGGGAACTATTAATGTGATTCACGGAGGACTTGCTGCAGGAGGAGATACTACGGCAGCTCGGGAGGTCTATGCTTCTCGGATTCCCATTGCTGTGGTGCTGGGCAAGAGGGCCCGAAATTGGACTCCGAAAGAAGAAATGGTGATTCCCTTCTCAGCGGAGGACCTGATAGGTGTGGAGACCCCGCACGATGATGCTTTGGTCGTGACCCTGAACGTGGATGGGTACGAGATGAAGCGGATCCTGATTGATGGAGGGAGCTCCTCCGATATTTTGTTCATGGACGCAATGCAGGCCATGGGGAAATCCAAGAAGGACTTGAAGCCTGCGGACTTCTCGATGGTCGGATTTTCTGGCTCTACCTCTTACCCGGTCGGGATGATTACCTTACCGGTTGAGTTCGGAAGTGGTTGGAAGTCGGAGAAGAGGAACGTAGAGTTCGTGGTGGTCGAGTCGGCGGGGACCTACAATGCCATCATCGGGAGGACTACCATCAACCCGCTGGGGGCAGTTGCCTCAATTGTCCATCAGAAGCTGAAGTTTCCGACCGACCATGGAATCGGGGAGGTCCAGGGCGATCAGATAGCTTCGGGGAGGTGCTATGTCAATGCCACCCGAAGGAGGAATCGGGAGGCTATGACTGTTTTCCAAACTGACGCTGATCCCCGAGAGGAGTTTGGGCGTCTCGCCCCGATGGAAGATTTGAAGGAGGTCGAGATTGATGGACCTCAGAGGAAGGTGAAAATTCGGGTCCACTCCGACCGAGGAGACGGCCCGAGAATTGATCGATCTGTTGAAGGAATTCAAGGAGCTGTTTGCCTGGTCCCCGAGTGACATGCCAGGGATCAGCCCCGATGTGATTACACACGAGCTGAATATTGATCCCGCGACTAAGCCAATTACACAGAAAAGGCGCCCGATGGGTGCCGACAAGAAAATCGCGATCCAGCAAGAGGTGGGCAGGTTGCTCGATGCTGGATTCATTAAGGAGCTCCGATTCCAGACCTGGGTCGCCAACCCTATCCTGGTGAAGAAGAGCAATGGCAAGTGGCGGATGTGTGTCGATTTCCGCGACCTGAACAAGGCATACCCGAAGGATTGCTATCCGCTCCCGAGGATTGACCAGCTGGTGGATGCTACATCGGGACATGAGTTGCTGAGCTTTATGGATGCCTATTCCGGCTACAATCAGATCAAGATGTCCAAGGAGGACGCCCCCATACCGCCTTTTATGCTGATAGCGACATCTATCATTATGATGTTATGCCCTTTGGATTGATCAATGTAGGTGCAACTTACCAAAGGATGGTGAATAAGCTGTTTGGGGATATGTTGGGGAAAACAATAGAGGCCTATGTGGAAGACATGCTGGTGAAGTCCCGATAGGCCGAGGATCATGTTCACAACTTGGCCACAGCATTCGAGCGAATGAGGCTTCATCAAGTTCGCTTGAATCCGACCAAGTGTGCCTTCGGAGTACACTCAGGGAAGTTTCTGGGCTTCATGGTGAGCCAGAGGGGAATCGAGGTGAACCCTGAGAAGCTAAAGGCAATCGAGGAGATGAAGTCCCCGACGAACCATCGGGAGGTGCAGGTGTTGAATGACCGACTGGCCGCGATGAATCGCTTCCTGTCTAAGGCAAGCGACCGATCCATGCCGTTCTTTGAAGTGCCGAGGGCCAATAAGAAGTTCGAGTGGACTGCCGAGTGCGAGGAGGCGTTCCAGGCACTCAAGCAGCACCTCCGCACCCTCCCGCCGTTGGCGAAGCCCATCCCAGGCGAGCCACTCTATCTGTATTTAGCTGTTTCTGAATTTGCTATTAGCTCTGTCTTAGTGAAAATTGTAGAGGGTAGCCAAGTCCCCGTCTATTATGTAAGCAAGGCACTCGCCAAATCTGAAATTAATTATCCCGCCGTTGAGAAGTATCTCTATGCGTTGATTGTTACTGCTCGGAAGCTGAGGCCTTACTTCCACGCGCATGAGATTACCGTTTTGACGAGTCAGCCCTTGAAACATTTTTTGAACCGACCTGATGCGTCGGGGAGATTAGTGAAATGGGCAGTCGAGCTTAGTGAGTTCCGCATTCACTATGCTCCGAGAACGGCTATTAAGGGCCAGGCGTTGGCGGATTTCATAGCAGAGTCTACAGCCCCCGATCTAGAAGAAACGGGCCCTGTAGAGGGGGCAACTGTGGAAGTCCCGATAACAGAGCAACCAGAACAGCCCGACACCGAAAATACTTGGGAGATGTATACCGATGGCTCCTCAAATTCAGAAGGATCGGGAGCAGGTTTCGTACTGATACCACCAAACAGAGGTGAGCCCCTCCGATATGCCTTGGCCTTGACATTTAGGGCCACCAACAATGAAGCTGAATATGAGGCTCTCATCACTGGCCTCAATATTGCTAAAGGAACGGGAGTTGGTCACTTAAAGATGAAGTGTGATGCTAGCCTGATCGTGAACCAAGTCCAGGGCGGTACGAAGCGAAAAGCCCGATGATGAGAAAGTATCTTTGCGAGGTGCAAACCCTGAAGGAGAGTTTCAAGAGCTTCGATATTGAGCCGATCCCGAGGGAGGATAATGCAGAAGCAGACGCCTTAAGCAAGTTCGCCTTGGGGGCACCCCTTGATGAAAGTCGGAAGGTGCATTTCTTGGAGAATGTGATCTTGTCAACCACCGATCAATCGGAGGTATGTGCCATTGAGATCAGATCGGAGGAGCCTACTTGGATGACCCCGATAGCCGCGTATCTGACTACGGGGGCAGTCCCCGATGATGAAGTGGCAGCCGGCAAAATATGCCGAATCGCGCCCAATTATGTGATGGTGGACAATCAGCTGTACAAAAAGGGGTATTTAACTCCTTATCTGAAATGTGTGGCCGAGCCCGACACAGCTCGGATCCTTAGGGAGGTGCACGAAGGATATTTGGCTTGTCATGAAGGGGCCCGATCCATCGTGAGGAAAGTGCTGAACTTGGGCTATTACTGGCCCTCGATGAACAAGGAGGCAACGATGCTGGTCCGATCCTGTGACGCTTTACCAGAAGTATGCCCCGAATATCGTGGCTCCAGTTGCCGATTTGACGTCCATCAAGAGTGCTTGGCCCTTCGCGCAATGGGGAATCGACTTGGTGGGACCCCTTCCAGTTGCAAAAGGTCAGTGCCGATATTTAATTGTGGCTATTGATTATTTCTCGAAATGGATAGAAGCTAAGGCATTGGCCAAGACAACGGGGAACCATATCCTCAAATTTCTCCAGACCCATAACATATCCCGATACGGGATCCCCAAGGTGGTGATCAGCGATAACGGCCCCCCGTTTAACGGGGCCCAGTGGAAGGAGTACTTGGAGGAACTGAAAATTGAGAATCAGACAGCCTCTGTCTGTCATGCTCAAACCAATGGACAAGTGGAATCAGCCAACAAGATCGTGATGGATGGCCTGAAGAAGAGGGTCCATGCATTGAAGGGCAAATGGCTGGATGAGCTGGAAAATGTGCTTTGGGCTGTTAGAACAACACCCAAACGATCGACTGGGGAGACCCCGTTTGGTCTTGTTTATGGCACGGAAGCAGTTGCTCCCGTCGAAATAGTTGTGGCATACCATTGGACGAGGTACTATGAACCTTTATCGAATGATGAAATGAGGCGTCTGGACTTGGACTTGGTCGAAGAGAAGAGGCGGGGTGCCGAGGAGACCCAGGCTCAGATGCGCTTGGCAACAGCCCGATATTATAATCGACGAGTCAAGTCTCGACAGTTCTTTGTCGGGGAACTGGTCTGGCGTCGGAACGAATTTAAATTTTTGGATCGGATCAACAAGATGTCACCAAAATGGGAAGGACCCTATAAGGTCGTGGGGATGCCAGCTCGGAATGCGTATAAGTTGGAAGACCTCGATGGCAATGTGTTGAAGCATTCTTTTAGTGGCGAACACTTGAAGAAATGTCATGTTTGATACTAAGTCGCCTTCAGTGGTGCAAGTTGTTTGTTAAGTCGCCTTCAGTGGTGCAAGTTATTTATTAAGTCGCCTTCAGTGGTGCAAGTTGTTTATTAAGTCGCCTTCAGTGGTGCAAGTTGTTTATCGTGTTGAGCCATCAATGAATAAAGAGGTTGCTTCCGACCAGACTATGCTAAGACTTATCATTCTAAGCATGCTTAAATCGCCTTAAGTGGCGTGGTTTCGCCTTAAGTGGCATGGTTTTGCCTTAAGTGGCGTAGTTAATTCACCTTAAGTGGTGCAGCGATAATCGGAACCAAAAGAGAATGATATTATAAAGATCTAGTAGGTTCACGACAAAGAAGGAAATTACAAGGATTCAAAAATAAAGCAACTAAGCTTGATCCTTGGCAGCGTCGAGGGGAGCAGGGTCCACGAGGTCTGTGGTAGAAGGCTCCGTGATCGGAGGATCGGATCCTGGAAGATTGACTGCAGGAGGATCGGACCCTTGGAGGTCAGCCGGTGAAGAGTCGATTATCGGGGGATCAGTTGTTGGGAGATCTGCACTTGGAGGCTCCACCGCGCCTTCAACACCCGCAGCCCCCTCGGGGGTGTTGGCCCCGTCGCTCTCCTCAGAAAGGTTGAAATACCTCTCCGCGAAGGGGGCGAGAGTCTGAGACTTGGTGAAGTCGATGGCACCACCATACTCCAGATGGAGCTCTTCGAGAGCATTAAGCAGGGTGGTGTCCACCTCTGACGTACAGAACTTCACCGCATCCACTTGGAAAGCTTCGGAGCCCCGATAATCTTCCCATCCCTTGGCCTCAGCCTCGGCCAGCTTGGTGGGAAACTCAGCGAGTTCCCGCTCCATCTGCCGGGACCGATTGGCGAGAAGGACTTTCTCAGCCTCCAGCCCTGCCTTGGCATCCTCCAGGGCCTTCTTCTCGAGGACAAGCCTGTCCCGATCCTCCGCGCGCCCCTGCTGCTCTTCCTGGAGCTTTTGTCGCTCCTGCTTCAGCAGCCTCTCAAAGTCGTGGACCTGCCTCAGGAGGTCCCGAGTCTTCTGGTTAAGGAGGGCCTGCTCCTTAACCAACTTCCCCTTCGACGACTCGGAGGCAGCCGGATCTTCCTTGAGCTTGGCCAAGGCCTCGGGGGCCGCCTTGGCACGCTCCTGCTCCAGGGCCTCCTCCAAGGCCAGGACATACCCGAAACAGCGGTGTTGGTCCGCTATTTCCTGTGAAGAAAAAGGGAAGAGGTCAGTACACGAAAATATTCTGCCTTATATGTATTAAGTGTAAAAACAGGAAACCTTACCTCCACGCGACGAACGGCCATGGCGCGAATGTCCGCGTGGATGTCCTCTCGAGCCAAGGAGAGCGGAAGCTTCATAGATGGCGGAACTGAACCTGCCAGCAGGTGCAGACCCAGTTCCGATGATAAATCATCCCGACGCATCGGGACCCCCCGCAACGACTCGATCGGATTCCAAGGAGCCGCCGCCTGGTCGGGGGAGTAAAGCTGGTAGAAGCTCCCGTCCAAGGGGAGAGGGGGAACGACGCCCTGAGTGTCGGAGGTGCGGGCCTCCGAGCCGCCATGAGAACCCGCCGTCCCCTCGGGAGTCAGGCTCAAAACTGGCGAAAGCTGCTGCGCCGGAGAAGATGGAGGCAGCCCTTCGGGAGTCGGCTCCAGTGGGGTCTGCCTCGCCCCCCGACAACAAACCAGGGGCTGACCCTCGCTCGCCTCCTCAGAAGAGTGAGAGATGTCCAGGTCAACCACCCGACGGAACTGACCGTCCGTCGGGGCGTCTTCAGTCCCCGATCCTCCTGCGGCTGGAAGAGAAAGGAGGGGCTCTCCGACCTGGGCGTCGGAGGGTGGCACCTCCGCCGAAGCTCCAGCTCCCGATTGACCTGCAGCCGAAGGACGAGAAACTTCAAAAAGAAAATCAGGAAGTTAATCAACATCCTTACATCAGATGACGCGGCGGGAGAGATACTGGTCCTTCCCGTAATAATTGTCGTAACCCGCTTTGAGGATGTGGAGAGTTTCTCCTTGCAGTATGCGTCTGATCCCTTCGATCCTGGCTCCCTTATCGGAGGGGATTAACTCCTTAGGAATACGCCTCCTGTACAATCGAATTTCTAAGCGGAGCTGTTTACCTTCCTCGGGAGTCTTGGTGTTGAAGATCTGCTCCATCTTCTCCACCCGGGCCCGCTTGATCTGCTCCGAGGTGGGAGGTGCCGACGAGGAGGCGGCCCTCTTTGAAGACTTCCTCTTCCTTGCGGGGCGTGGGACAGCATCAGTCTCCGCCTGCTTAAGCACGAGATTGGTCAGCAATGATACCTTCTTAGCTGCAAAGACGAAAATGAAAGTGCAGTCAGAATATTACTCAAGGAACGAGGTTAGAAGGGTCGTCGAAGAGTTGACCCTCGGAGACGACATCAAGGAGTCGGACCCCGGTCAGAACCAGGTCCCGCTCCCCGATGGAGTTGGCATCGAGGGGAGCGAAAGAGTCCCCCCAATGATAAAGCTGGATCCAGGGGAGAATCTGGAAATCCTCCTCGGAGTAAGTGTGAAAGGCGGGAGCAGGGTCCGCCTCAACCTCCCATCGGGGCCATGGGATGGAGCTGTTTCGGATGAAGAAATAATTCCTCTTCCAACCACTGTTGTCGGGCCCCGAGTCAGTGATGAGCCCCCGACCCTTGGCGACCTTCCAGGTGGCACTATTCCAGCTGTACCGAGAGAGCTGCGCCTTGCTCCATTTAGGCATCCGCGGGTAGAAGGCGCAGACCCCGACATCATTGCATTTCATCCCGTAGAAGGTCCGGAAGAGTCGGAGGCTATAGGTCCACTGTTGGCGAAGACAGAGAACAAGGAAGGCATTCCACACACGGATGGCGTGGGGGGAGAAAGTAGTCGGATGTGTTTTGTAGTATTCACACATCTCGACTAAATTCCCGCAGAAGGGGAATCGGATCCCTGCCGATATTTGCTCGGTGGAGACAAATACCTCCCCTTTCCGGGGACGAGTGACCACAGGGTCACCCGGGACGCGAGGCCAAGGAAAAGGGAAGCGAGGCTCCCAGGTGGAAGTAATGCACCCCTCCCGGAGAGCTGCATCATAGGCGGTGTCTGAAATCTCATTACAAGCATAATCGAACTTGAAGGGCTTCCGCCCCCCGGAACTGGACTCACCGTCTGGAAAGTAATCATGGCAAGAAAAGGTACAGTTGATTTCAGCAAAAGTTCGGGTAAGTTGATTGAGATAAAAGGAAAAACTATGCTAACAAGCTTTTTTGGAATCAAAGGAGGAAATCTTACCAGACATGTTGAATCGGAGAAGAAAGGATGATCTTGATGGTCAAAGATCCTGGTCGCCGGAGTGTTGATCAGAAATAGAAAGGAGAGCTTGAGCTTTTGAAAACACAGAGAATGAAACGGTAGAGGAAAACTGAATAGTGCCAAGATTTGGGGTTTTATAGGAGAGAGGTTAGCCAAAGAGGTGTTGCAATCCGGACCGTTGAAGATGAAACGCCTCAACCTGAATCGTCGAAACACTAGAGACAAAACGGCTAGAAAGTGCTTTTTCAGAAAAAAACAGGCACGGGTACCCAAACCGTCGCTTCGTCACCTGCTGCATTTAATAGTTGAGTGACCGAGAAATCTTTTCGGATTCGGTGGTTATCCTCGGAATAGCGGGGAATCTTGGAGGAGGAGATCTGCTTCAGAAGATTTTTCGTAAAGTCCAAAGCCTCCGATGCCGATATCGGGAGGTCCGAAACTGGAAGACACGACGAACTGTAAGTCCCTCATGTCTTGGGGGCAAATGATGGGTTTCGATATAGCCGTTAGGCCCATTAACGGCGACTAAACGGCGAAGTAGGCCCACTAGGCCCCAGAAGAGGCTTAGAAGACCAATACGAGGGGACCCGACAAGGTCGGTCCCGATATATGAGCTGAACGCTCCCGATGATATGCCTTTAAGTAGGCCCCGATGATATGCCTTTAAGTTGGCCCCGACGATATGCCTTTAAGTAGGCCCCGATGATATGCCTTTGAGTGGGCCCCGATATTGAATCCCTGAGAATGTTGGCCCTGTCCCGATGACGAGGGGCCCCGAGCGGTGACCAAAGGAGATAACTCTGGAGTCCCCGACTTTCGTCGGGACTTGCCACCAGAGCACGAGGCCGAGAAACACGCCCACTATCAACATAGTGGGGAAGTGGCTGGAAAAGACGGAACGTGGGTTACTGGCCGAGATAAACGGAACATGGCAGTTATCCCAACAGGTAACTGAGGTAACCCCTCCCCTATATAAAGGAAGGAGTTACCTCAGGATTGATACGTTCACATACTTACATACTGATACTTGCTTGCCTGCATCGAGATACTCATTTAAGCATCGGAGAGGGATTCTGGGTCACCGCCCGGTCTATCCCTTCTTGCAGGATTACTTGGAGCAAAGGAGTTCAGACTTCCGTCAAGAACGTGTCGGAGTTCCAACCGTGATCCAACACAATTCATATTGAATTTGTACTTAGAATTGATGTGTTCCACATTTCGAGAAACTTGCGCTTTGCGTGCATGACTCATCAGCTTCTACCCGTGGTGAAATCATTTCGTTTCCAAAATTCAATTTAATCGGTTTCGCACATGTTCATCATTACGATTTAAATATTACATGGAGTACTAGCAATGAATTATAACTAAATTCTTCGTTTTAGTTATCCAATCGATGGGGTTACAATGAATTGGAGTATGTGTAATCGTTTCATTTATTCGGCCTCTTGACTTGGCCAAAAATTTCGGTTCTTAAACCGTAGGTTTGGATTTTCGTTCGGATCGATCCTGTTGACTGGGTCGATTAATTGATAAGTAAATTGCACTTCGATCGAATTGACTTCAATCTCAATAAAAATTTCTTTAATCAATCATCCGAAACTCAAATAACCATATTCAGCAATTCAAACGAACGATGGAATATGAAACGACAATGAATAGGTTCTTGATCTGAAGGTCACGTATTCGATCCATGCTCATCGCACAGATAGTCGAGAACTCTGAATCATGTCGAACACCACATCAGAACAAATTCATGAGTGAATAACATCGGATGATCTCTGTCTGAATAAAACCTTTTTACAGCTTTACGTACATGACAAACGAGGCGTAGTAGATACGCACTTTATCTACGTTTTTTGACCCACCAGATATTCGTTTATGACCTCTAGGGTCTTGTTCTCTTCACGATTTACGGAAATCAAGGTTGAATCCCTAGATGTCCTATGGTGATTTTTGAAGTTGGTTCCCCTCTTGCCTTTGTTACTGCGCTTGAATAGACTCAAGATATACTTAATTGATTCAATCAAGCAAGTGTGCCCCATCATCGTCACACAACCATTTAAGGGTATACCTCTTCCATATGAGAAATATTCTCCTCCAAGTTGACATTTCATCCTAAAAGTCTAGAGCGGCTTTTACACCAGCATCCATGGAGAGGAAGTCATCATACTCAACCAAAACATTTCTAGCTTCTACGTCATTGCTTCCATCGAAGAGGATGCAAATAAGACACCAAAGCTGTAACGTTGTGCGGTTGACATTGAAGTCTCATTCAACCCCTTTGATCAAGGTTGAAAATATCACCATTAACGCTTTTAGATCATTTAAACAACCTACTCCCATGATTGGGATACGGACTACCGCATTCATTCGTAGGTTTCCTCTCCGCTTTCAGAATCGCAGCAGAGAGGAGTTTAACACATACTTATTCCATTCGTCAAATCGCACGCCATTAAGATTGAGAGGAATATAAAAATGCACTATACCAACCATTCACACATTGACAATCATTCATAAGAAGGGAGACAATAAAATTTTTGGAAAATGAATTGCGTACATCGGATATCTATGAGATAGAAGGTAACAAATAATGATTCCTCAGACATCTAACCCAATCGACCGCCAGTACATCGAGGGAATGGGTATCGTGAAAGAGTTCGCATTACCATCGTCTTATTTCTAATAGATCAGTCTTTTAAAATGGTTTAATCTCTTTTACCGGAACGGGAGGTTTAAAGCACCCGATCTTGGCTTTCCCAAGGCCCTTTGAAAAAACGTTTTCGAGGATTTCTAGTTTGCACACACAATTCTACTACACAAGTAAATCATCATGCGCAGGTCACATCCACGAAACAAACCACTCATCATGCATACGCGTCATGCGTCTAATGTTCCGAGGAACTCATGCTAGCATATATAATTCTACTTCCTAAGTAAATTATCACATGCTTGCATATCCTCCACGTTCATGCATACGCATAATACGTGATCACACCATAACAAACATGCATATTTGGCGACTGATTTTTTTTTTCCGGTTTTAAAATATTTGGGATGACTTGCAATTCATGCTATCAATCAAACATGCGTACTTTTAGACATGAATCCTAGGCAATTGCAACCATCACTGCATGTCTATCCTTGTGCGCAACTCATTAATTGAAATCCAGGGCACAACCCACAACATGTAATATCCAGCTAGCTTGACATAGTCAAGATGTCAGTTCTAAACATGCACTAATATCAATTAAATTGAAATTGCAATTCAGCCCACTAAATGACTCAGTCCAAAAATCATGCATTTCTGAGATCCATCCACATAATCGAAACTAGGCATCATGTTTAAACCTATAAGCACTGTGTAGGTAATTTTAAAGTTCGAAAATATTTGGATTTAAAAAAAAAAAATGACCATCCTATTTTAAATTGACTTGGTTCGGTCCGGTTTTCAAATTCCGGTTCAGTCTATACCAGTTCGGTTTAATCCGGTTCGGCCCGGTCCGGTTCTATTTGAAATAGTTCGGCAGGACCTGTTCAGTTTTAAAATAGGAATTCGGTTTGGTTCGACACTCAAACTGGGTTGGTTCGACCCATGTTAGTTGCCCTGGTCCGACCCGACCCGAATGCGTTGGACCGATTCAGGGACGAAGCCAGCACTCAAAATCAGGAAGGGTAAAACATATATATAATTATATATATATATATATATATATATAAATTACTAACTAAATATTCTATTGAAATATATATAAATACTTATTTTACCATAAAATAGAGAATTTGATTAAATTACAAACAACTTCTACAATTGTTGTCTACGAGTTTTCATATTCTGAAAGCATAACAAAATCTTTTCATTATCAATATTAGAAAATATCTCATTCTCAATAAGTGTAACCAAACAGTTATTCATCCATTCGTCACCCATCTTACTACGCAATCGGTTCTTCACAATATTTATGGCCGAGAAAACTCTTTCAACAGAAGTAGTGCTAACAGGCAATATCAATGCCAACTTTAACCGCAAATACACCAATGGGTACACAATATGTTTTTTCTTTTCAACCAACTTTTGAGAGAGTTCGCCAATGCCTTTGAGATCTAGAAAATCAACGCTTGACTTCATGTCGAAGATAAACCTATCCAGTTGTTTGGAAAGAATATGAAGATCAACCTCAGAAAAATCGGAAGGATAAAACTGGGCAAGACGAACCAACTTCTCCTTGTCAAAAGCTGCAAAAGAATCAGACGGGTTCAAACAAGCTACACATAGAAGCAACTCGGTATTCACCTCATCGAAACGGTGATTGAGTTCTTGCAATTGCCAATCAATCACATCATTGAATAAATCAAATTGATAGTGATCATGATTAGTCATCTTCTCCTTCTTTCACTCAGACGTTTTTCAGCTCCATAAACATCATCCATAGAAGGAATCGGAATATTGTTTTTCTCACAAAATGAAGAGACATCATCCATCAATAATCCCCACCCATCATCTCTCAAATGCTGCATCTGTTGTTTAACTACATTGACTAAAACCATAGCATTGAGAATATCCTGGTTTTTTCTTTGCAATTCAAGTGATAACTCATTGGCGATTGCCAATATTTGTATCATCAAGTGTAAAATGAATGCAAACTCAAACCCGGACATTATATTGATTAAGGAGCATGCTTCACGTTTTTGAGGTTGAAAATGTCCATCTTGCTCAATAAACTCGAGAACTTCAACTACTGAAGAGAACATCACAGACAGATTAGTCATCGATCTATAATGAGAACTCCAACGTGTGTCGCCTCCTTTTTGAAGACCCCTCTCTTGATTCAAACCCGTACCACTTCAAATTTCACCACAAGAAAGTGATGCAACCACTTTAAAACACTATTTTTCTCGAAGAAGATCTCTTCGCTTACATGAAGCTCCAACCATGTTGGTGATCATAGATATCGTATTAAAAAAATCAGCAACTTGATTTTTTTTGAGTTACGGCCACAAGTGCTAGTTGCAACTGGTGAGAAAAACAATGAACATAATAAGTAGAAGGGTTCTCCTTCATAATCAAAGCTTTTAAACCATTCGACTCACTTTTCATGTTACTTGCTCCATCATAGCCTTGTCCATGCAGTCTCGATATGCATAGATTATGTTTTGAGAGTGATCCATCAACCGCTGCTTTGAGTGTTAAGGCCTTCGTATCTCGAACACGTTCAATACCAAGGAAGTGCTCCACTACACGCCATTTTCTATCAACATATCTCAAAACAACTGCCATTTGTTCCTTTATCAACACGTCCCTAGATTCATCAATTAATATTGCAAAGGGTTAATCTCCAAGATCTTTATAATCTCATGAGTAGTCTCTATTTCCGATGCTTCAACAAGTTCTCTCTGAATATCAGGACAATGCATCTTCGCATTACGATGACAGCTCTTTACCGCGCAATGATATCCTCATTATGATCGCCAAGAAAACTCAAGAACTCACGGAAATTTCCTTTATTAAGAGATTTTTCACTTTCATCATTACCACGAAATGTTAATCCTGAACGAAGAAGAAACCGAACACAATCAAGTGATGCAATTAGACGTATTCGGTATTCTTTCTGTAACTTACCATTCTTCGCATGGAAAACACTTGGAATGTGTTGTTTATGGTTCAACAAATCTTCACACTTGCTCCAAGCCTCATTATGAGCACTACCCATATCTCCAACATGATCACCAAATTTCTCCTTTTTCTTCCAATTAGTAAATCCTTCAACCTTAAAACGATATCCACCTCCTTGTGTAAGCATATGGTGATGGGCGCCGTAAATGGAAGCCCATTATATGTATATGTTACCTAAGTTAATTGGGTAAATATCACATTAGGAAATTGGTCCAGACCCAAATCCCAATTGACATGAGAGGCCCAAAATTCGGCCTCCCTATACATCATGGCCGGTCGAATTAATGAGGGGGTAAAGTGGAATTTTGTCCACTTTACTCCTCCTATATATATGGGGAGTTAGGGTTTTTATTAGGGTGAATCATAATTCCCTTTAAGTGGTGTTAAGAGAAAACCTTTCCCCCCAAGAACACCATATCGGCCGAACCACACCACCAGCAAGGGTGTGCCAATTTGCTTTCTAGCAAACACTCCAGAGATCTGTCCCCTTGCCAAGAATCGATCAGAGGCTTTGCTGTAGAGAATATACCACGTAGGGCTTCTTTCACAAGAACTCCTACGGGTGCCGAACGGAGGATCCTGAACTCTCTCCTGCAAGGATCTCGGGACAACGGACTACTGTTGAGGTATGTGCGAATCTTCCGCTGCGTAATTTCGATTACTAGCACGTACCATGATTTAATATCCGTAGTGATTACTCCCCGTAATCTAGCAATGGTATCAGAGCCTGTGTTAGGAGTTCATGATTTTGATACATTGGTGTTCTTGAAATTTAAAATTGGAACCGAAAATTTTAAAAGAAAATTTTAAATTTTCGATTTTTGGGGTTGTTGGCGAAACCGAAATTTTCATGATGTTCTTAGTTAATTTGATGTTCATGATCTTCAAGAAAATTGTGATATTTATCAAAATCAAACATTAAATTGTAAATCTTATTAAAATTTGATTTTGAAATTTGACCACTTGTTCCCAATTTGGTGTTTGTGCCGAAAATTCCTAGTGATTTACAAGGTAAATTTTTATTTTCTTAGTCACCAAGCAAGGAATTTCGGCCGAAATTTTTAAATTATATTGTTTAACATATTTTAATTTTTAATATAGGTAACAATATATATAATTGGGAACATTATGATAGATTCACATTAATATATAGAAATATATATATAACTATCAATATATCTAAATATTTAATAGGATTAAAGATAATATTAATAGATATTAGTTACCTAAAAGATTGAGAAAATATATTGTTAATATATGTTTCCATATTTAAGATATTGACAGTAAATATAATATATATTTATATATGGGAACCGAATTTTACACACATATATATATATTGTTGATTGATTTAATCTTATAGATATAATTTTGACAATAAATATATATATGTTATAATAGTGGCCGAAATATATATATATATTATTAATATTGGAAATTATTTTATATAGTTAATGTTACTTGGTGGCCAAGTTAAATATTTTTGGACTTTAAAACCCTACTTGGGCCACAAGTAAACATTTCGGCCGAACCTTTAAAATTTTAATTATTGGGCCGGTCCAATATATCAAACTGGGACGAATTAAAATCGAACCTGGTTTTCTCAATCGGTTCGACCTAATTGGATCGGTTCGGACCGGGGTAACTAGGTGGATCCAACCGAACCAGTATTGTGTGTTGAACCGAACCCTATTTTTATTGGACCGGTTCGGACCGAACCAGATTTTAAATTCAAAACCGGACCGAACAGAACCGGATTTTACCGGACCGAACTGAACCGGATTTTCTAGACTGAACCATGCCAAAACAGACCGAAATTGACTGAACCGAACCATGTTTTCAAAACCGAATTCAAGTCAATTAAAATAGGGAGGTCAAGTTTTAAAATCCAAATGTTTTTTAAATTGTTTATTATTATTTTTTTTGGCCAATAAATTGTTTATTATTCAATATATACATTTATGCATGATTAGAAATGTTGTCTTGACTGAGTCAAGCTAGCTGGATTTTGCATATTGTGGGCGGAGCCTTGGTTAAATATATGGAATGCGCACTAGGATAGACATGCTGTGATGGTTGTATTAGGATTCATGTTAGAAGTTTGCGTGATTGAATATAAACATGAATTGCAAATCAGCCCCTAATGTTTAATATTATTTTAAAGTCGAAAACCAGTCGCCAATTGTGTATGATGGAAATGTATGATGCATGTTTGACACGTATGCTAGAAAGGATGTAGCCGCATTTGATAATTTAATTGGAAGTAGAATTATACATGCAAGCATGAGTTCCTCGGAACATTAGACGCATGACGCGTAAGCATGAGTGTGGTTTGTATGATGAATGTTACTGGCGTATGATAATTTACATGGGATGGTAGAATTATATATGCATGACTGAATTCATCGGAATGATTTTCCAAAACAAAAAGGGCCTTAGGAAAGCCAAGATCGGGTATGCTTGTTTTAAAATTATCGTTCTGGTAATTTTCGATTAAAAACCGTTTTAAGAGACCGATCTATTGGATAGAAAACGAAGGTAACGTGAACTCTTTCACAGCCATCTTCCTTTGGTTTACTGGTGGTCTGTTGGTTTAGATGACTGAGGAATCGTTATTTTTCGGATTCTATCTTAATAGATATTTGATGTATACAATTCTTTCTCAAAATGTTATTGTCTCGCTGATTTTGCTTGATTATCAAAGCGTTAGTTTTCATGGTTGGGTCAGTTCTCTTCTACAAGCCTCACAATCTGGATGGCATGGACTATGATGCATGGAGTGAATATGTAAGAGAACTCTTTTTCACTGAAAGTATACACAAGTGTATTGGCGTCAATAAGGGCAGAAAATTGGTGAATGAGCAGGGCATCGTTACATACCCAAATAAGTTAAGGAGCTTTGACGATCAGAGAGCTTGCAAGGTGATACTGGCAGCCTTGGACAGAGAGGTTGCAGAGGGCTTCAAACTCAACTTAATCTCTCTTCAACTTTGGTGTGCCATTAGACTCCGCTTCGGTGGAGGAAAGGAAGCCGAAGCCAGATGAGTGCTATTTGAGTATGTTTCCCTTATTTTCCAAGATGCAGACGTAAAACCCACATCAGATCTTACAAACGAAAGATCGAATTAGAGAAAGATACTCAGTATTGCACAGAGGTACCCTCTATCATGGTTGGCCGACGACAATGGACTTGATTAGTTGATTGAAGCAATTATGTTTATCACGGTCTTGTTTGTTGAAAGCAAACAAAAGAAACCAGATGGTTCTTCTGTGCTTCACCGCAAGAGATCGAGGGAAGATGCAGAGGATACAGGATCATCATTTTGGTCCTCAAACGAACATCCGACGTGATGAACGGCAGTGATAAAAGTACATTATATGTCTCGTTTATGTCCTCCTAATGCTCTAACTTTATCTCTTAAAGCTTCGTGGATGATCTGGAATTTATGCCTTTGTGGTTATTTCTCTTACTATTCAATTTTATGTTTGAATTCTGGTTATAATTGTTTCGGATTCAATGAATAAAGAAGTTACCATTCGATTCGAAATGAGTTTTCTTATCAAGATTAATCGACTCGGCTAGAAACGAGATCGATCCGAAAAGTGAGAAAACCGAAACAATAAGGCTATTGGAAATAGCCGAATCTAAAAACTCCATACATTTTGTCCTACTTCTAATTATTTGAGTAAAATCAAAATGCCATTAAAATCCATTGATTGCGTAACTCTAAGATAGAACCGATTTTAACTCCTTATTTATTATAAATTACTCCATTGAATGAAATAAACTGTCATGATGATCATATTTGAAACCGATTGGATTAAAATTAAAATAAATTCAGAAATGAAACGATTTAACCAAGGGTTAAAACTAGGGTAAGTTGCGCCTCGCGCAAGTTGACTTCGAAAGACGGAACACATCGTTTATATATATGAGTTTAAAAATGAAGTGTTTGAATGATTAGGTGCTGAATTTTTGTTTGCATTCCTTCAGAAATAACTTATTGATAACATTTACGTCGGTAAGAAGTATGCTTTGTAAGCTACCGCGACCTTGTAAAAGTATCAACTGACACATAATGTGAAAACCTAAGATGCTCTGTTCGGAGTCGGGATAAAATCTCTGAAACATCTCTGAATCGAGGTCGGACTGCATTCCTCCACGGAAACCTGGAGGAAGAGATCTGCATGAAATAGCCGGAGAGTTTCATTACTCCTGGTAACGAACGTAAGGTTTGTAAACTCCAAAGATCCATCTACGGTCTTAAAAAGTCGTCTCAGCAATGGTACCGTATATTCTACAAGGAAATCGTTGGAAACGGATTCGTGAATCTTCACGAGGATCCGTGCGTGTTGCGTCCTGGATAAACTGGGTCGTAGGGACGCGTATGTTTGTATGGTTGAGCGGGTTTTCGGGCTGTAACCCTTCGTCTGAAAGAGTTTCTGTGCCACTGACGAGTGTTCGGTTGGGTCTCGGAAAGGTCTGTGTCTCAAGGCATGGTTGTGTCTCAAGGGGATGTCTGAGTCTCGGAAGGCGGTAATCTGTGCATAAATCCGGATGTTTGGACGACGATTCCTGCACAAAGGACCGGTGCTAGCACGGAGAGGGGGGGGGTGCTAGCGGAGCCCTCTCCGAAGCTTAAGTCACTATAGGGCTAAAAGAGTAATTCTAGAGAGAGAAAATATTTCTAGAGAGAAGTTAGAGCTCAAAATACCAAAGTTGGGCAAATGAGAGGATGTGTGAAAATGGGTGGCCTAGGCCTCCTATTTATAGGCTTCCTTGGGACCGGACCCGGTTTTAAAGCGGTTTGATGACGGTTTAAGAAAACAAGCGGTAACCGTCACCCATATTGGCAATGCGCGAACTTGAGTTCTCTACACGTAACGGTAATCGCGGAAACGGTAATCGCACGATACCCGCAATGCAATCCGGACCTCCGGATTGCGAGCAACCCGGACGCGCGTAACGCACTTCCGGACCGTTTTGACCCTTTGGGAGACGTTTTCAAACCGAGATGTAACTTTGACGTGTTTACGAGGCCTGAAACATAAATACGAACTCGAATTGGGCACATATCCATCACTTGCCCCCGAGTCAAGTAACGGTTAAAAACCTTTCTTGACTCTATTTTAAGTTAGGATACGTGTCCAATTTGAGCATGACACTAACCTTCCGGTTTTGATTATTGGTTGGACGTTGGAGTCTTGATTTCGTCCGTCCTTTGATTTTCCGACCGAGTGACTATATTTCCTATCATTATGGTTAGTGCAATAGGGAATGCGCATATTGTAACGTACAAACATGATTATCGTTAGGGACACGTCATGCGGACATGCTTCTATCAACGTACATGCATAAGTAACGGTCATGGCAAGAACATAATTACGTGACGTAAGAAATATAATCCGCATACTTCTCAAATGACTTAGCGATTATTAAATAATGAATCATGCGATATGTAAACATGCATGTAAAATGACGGATTCGATACGTGTGACACCAAAACAATCATGTATGTAGAGATAAATACTTAAAAGAGGGCGGAGTATACCGTAAGTACTTGTAGGTGCATTATTCCTTTGATCCTTATCATCAAGGAGTCTCTTGGAAGTAGTCGTTTGTTGCTTTGATGTCTTAGAGAAATATATTTCCTTAAGTGTTGTCGTATTTGCTCTTCGCGGTTCGTCATATTAGCCGCATCGCCTGCATGATAGCTTCTTGAGATGTTGGTCCTTTTTTCTGCACGTACCAACTTTGATATGCGCGTTGTCTTTGGCTATGTGCGTTGACTTTGGCTATGCGCGTTGACTTTTGCTACGCGCGTTTGACTTTGGCGATGCACGTTGACTTTTGCTATGCGCGTTCTACGCGCGTTGACTTTGGCTATGCGCGTTGACTTTTGCTATGCGCATTGGCGCTAATGGTTGAGCGTTAGGTATAGACTGTTGGGCATTGCCTGCAAGTATGCTAAAACACTTAGGAAATATTTAAGCGATATCTAATACTTGTTACCATAGATGTCGTCGTATGAGCTTTGTCGATGAGCGTCGTAGGTGTGATTAGGAGGCATAGCTACTCGTTGTATGCAATCCATCTTTGTCGACATGTATGTACGTACATGGAAACACTTAGAAAATATTTTGTCGATATGCATCCTTGTCGACATGTATGTACATACATGGAAACACTTAGGAAATATTTTCTCCTTGTCGACATGCATCCTTGTCGACATGTATGTACATACATGGAAACACTTAGAAAATATTTTTCTCCTTGTCGACATGCATCCTTGTCGACATGTATGTACGTACATGGAAACACTTAGAAGATATTTTTCTCCTTGTCGACATGCATCCTTGTCGACATGTATGTACGTACATGGAAACACTTAGAAAATATTTTATCCTTGTCGACATGCATCCTTGTCGACATGTATGTACGTACATGGAAAAACTTAGAAAATATTTTATCCTTGTCGACATGCATCCTTGTCGACATGTATGTACGTACATGGAAACACTTAGAAAATATTTTTCTCCTTGTCGACATGCATCCTTGTCGACATGTATGTACATACATTGTGTGTGCGTATTTTCCCCCGCACTTGGAATTTTCTCACCATCCCTGGCTACGTATGCTGTATCCGTATGCTTGATGCGAACACAGGTTATATGCCAACTCCTGATAATACGTTGACACGTGTTTGTATGTTGACAGTTTGCAATATGCTGACTGTCATCCTGAGCAAAGTACTTAGAAAGTATTCCACCATTGTAATCTTGTATGCTGCGAGTATGAGCTCGATGTCGTCATGCACGGTTAATGTGTTGAAGAGGTTGCCCCCCTTGCGTGATGTTTGTTACTTGTTGCACGAAGACTAATAAGTCTTGTACATATGTGGTTGTCTCACATGGAGCGTCTGTTGCATAAGTGCTTGAATAAGTGTTGGTGCGTGTTTGCGCACTGACTGGATTGTTGATAGCATTTTCCAGGATATCAGATCTTGCTGTCCTCTTGTCAGGATTAGTCTTCCCACGGTTGTTACCATGAGTAAGTCCACTATCTCTATCTTGATGGGAAAAAGCTTGTCTTTGCGGATAGCTGATGTGTATAGAAATCCATTTGTTGAGAGGAATGTTCATACAAGTGCCCCCGCTACTCTGGAGTCTTCGGGCACGGTCGCGGTAAAAGGCTTGTGAGTAAGACGTCTCATTGTATCTTCTTTGAACTTGTTAATTTTTTAAGTTATCGCTGGCTGCAGCTTCTGTTTTTAGCATAATCTTCGAAAGATCCGACGCAGGGGCGCGTTCCTCGAGCGATTCTTAGTTCTTTATGCCGAGTATGACCGTGCTAATTCCCTCTTGAGATAAAGGAAATAGAGTTGAGGGTTGTGCAGTGGTGTCTTCTGCCCCCCGGTCGAGGGACCGGCCCAAGGAGGAGCGTTACTCCTACTGAGGTAAGTATTTGTTGATTGCTGATTGTCGCCCTTATGTTGAAGAGCTATGTTGTGCTGAATGTTGAAACAATCATTCTTATCGTGTCTTCTGTGTGGATGACGACACTGCATTTGATGTTGACATTATGAACTCTTTGCCATAAGTCCTTAGAGATGATGTTAACTTTTGGTTGTTGTCGGGCTGTCTGCTTCCAGCATGTTGAGCCCTTTGTGAATGGGTTGATGTTGATAATTCTTTGTTCATGCCTTTGCTTGCATGATATTTCGTCACCTGGACCTGTTTTCAATAATAATTATGTGATAACTTGTTAGTAATATTTCATACCTTGATTTATCTATGTTGTCCATATGCTTTTGACTTGAAAGATAGGATATATATCCTTAGATGATGAATATGATGTCCGTAGTTGCGACTGTATGTCGCACGTTGTTGAGTGTTATGATTGCCCCTCTTGGTTAGACTCCAAGGTATGGCGAGTAAAGCATAGGATGTTGCGACTTGCGCATTGTAGGTTCTTGTTTGGAGAAGACGGTGGCGACACTAATGTGCTACTTCTGCCTGTTCCTTCCAGTCCTGTCAGAGATGATGGCATTCTTTAATCTGTGCCATCTTTTGGATATGTTGAACTTGTTTCTGAGTCTGTTTGCCCCCCGGCTTCTATGCTTGGACACTTGTTGTAGTTGTTGCTTACGACTTGTTTGCTTTGAACTACGTCGTTTGATCATGCTTTATACATAGTAGTTTGCATGATAACTTGTTAGTAATATTTCATACCGTTATCACTTACTGTGTTTATTGAATGTGGATGACTAGTAACGTAGACATAGTCCCCGCAGTCGTGACCGATAGCCACTTGTTGATTGATGAGTTGAGATGCTCTCCTGATTGCTTGCATAATGCATTATGCATATTGCCCTTCTTTCCTGAATAGCTTGCCGCTATATATGTTGCAACCTGCCAAGTATTTTGCGTATAGCAATATTTCTTAACAAGTAGTTTATTTGAAAGGTGTTATCTTGGCTAAGCAAGATACTAGTTTATACCGTCTCTTAGTTCCACTCTAAGGCGACGTTGTACAAGACTCGACTTGTAAATTTTATGAGTTTTAAACAGGGTGCGCACCTGCCAGCGTGTATCAACCCGCATTGGGGAAGCATACGTAAAAATATTTTAGTATTTGAGAGGTGTTATCTTGGCTAAGCAAGATACTAGTTTATACCGTCTCTTAGTTCCACTCTAAGGCGACGTTGTACAAGACTCGACTTGTAAATTTTATGAGTTTTAAACAGGGTGCGCACCTGCCAGCGTGTATCAACCCGCGTTGGGGAAGCATACGTAAAAACATTTTAGTTTTTGAAGAAGTATTTTGTGAATCCTAAAAAGCTTGTTGGTAAAATGTTTGAAAAAATATTTTGGCATTGAATGTGATACACCCAAAAAACCGTGTTGATAAAATTTTTGGAAAGGTGTTTGATACATAAAATATTTGATAAAATATTTGACAAAATATTTGGTAAAATATTTGTGATACATGATTCCTGCGTCCAGGGATCATGTAACACTTTTTTGAAAATATGAATTGTGATGCATGCTTTCTGCGTCCAGGAACCATGCAACACGGTTTAAAAATATGTAGTACGGAATTGTCATCTAACCAGAGGACTTTTGCCGTATAAAGCGAACCCTGACCAGGAATTCGTAATATGGGATTGTTGTCTATCAAGAGGACATTCGCCATAAAGAGTGAGCCCTTTAAACAGGAATTCACACTTGTTATAGTGTGGGGTCGTTGTCTAACCAGAGAACTTCCGCCACTTAAGGGGTGATCAGTCCCGTACGCCCATCCTGTTCTGAATCCAGGGAATGGCTATGAACATGAGGATTTGCCTCTAACCAGAGATGTCACAGCATGTCATTTTTTAGAAGTAAACATGGGGCTTGTCTTTTAAAAAAGAGGATACCTCAACATGCTATTTTGATAGTAGGCCTTGGTGTTAATCCAAGATATTTTGATAGTAGGTCTTGGTGTTAATCCAAGATATTGCTTGTAGCTAACGCCTCTGAATAGTCGTCGTTTTGATAATAGGTCTTGGTGTTAATCCAAGATATTGCTTGTAGCTGACGCCTCTGAACAGTCGTCGTTTTGACAGATAATCCGCATGTTATCATTGCGGTATATAAGTTGGTTGTGCACATAGCTTGATGGCTTTGTGTTGCCGACATCTTCTTGAGATAGACGCCTATGTTTTGAATGGAGAAATAAACTCCATGTTGGTGTAGATAATAGATATGTTGGTGTTGTATACCATAAATCTCTCCTTGAACACAATGCTTAGCTTGTATTGTTGAAGTAGATTTTTGTGCATAGGTTACTACTTGGTGTAATTCATGAGTAGTAATCGTAGTGTAGCGTGTACCTACGAGCAGAGTTACTTTTGTCAGATAATCGCAATTTTTATAAGTTTGCAAAAGTATGAAGTCATGAAATTTTCTTTTTAGTTATGCATATAATAATTAAAGTAAAGGAATCTGATACAAGGATTCCTTGTTTGTGTAGGAAACTTCCCTGAGTGCGGATACGATAGGTGTAGATCATGATAGGCATGTATATATGTTAGGTAGAATTGTCGGGCACTTGTCAGCTTGGTGCCCCCCAAGTCGCTTGGCAGTTGTATCGCTGTTGATTGTTTATATTGTTTCATCTTCTAATAGTGCATGATCTGTCCTTGTGTAATGCCTCCGCCTTGTTTATTATTGTGACACGATTTTTAGTCTTGCGCGTATAAAATGCTTGGAACTTTGTGTTGTTGACGCGAGTAATATGTGCGTAGTTGTTACTTGGTGTTATTCCAAGGTAATGTTTCGACCAAGTTAACGCGGGCTGTCTGCTGAGTAACTTGTCGATGTCTTTGGGTTGGGTGCGAGCTTGTTAAGGCCAAGTCCGTCTCCTAGGGTCGTGCGCGGGCCTTTGGCTTCGTCTTCAAAATCGCACTAAGTCCTTCGGGCTCTCTCGCTGGCTGTCCGTCCGTACCTGCAAGAGGAGCATTACCGAGCAACTCCCGTGGAGAGGGGGGAGGTGCTTGGTGCGCTCACTCCGACGGTCAACATTAGACAGTTCTAGAGAGAGAAAGTTAGAGAGAGGTCAGAGCTTTTCCCAATTCTCACCCAAAGTGACTTGAAAATGTTTACCCCCAAGGTGGCTATTTATAGGCAACCTTGGACCGTAAGCCGGTTTTGACCCGGTTCAATGTGGAAATGTGAACCGGGATACAGGGGAGAGCTTTGGGAAGAGGACTCTGACGCGCGTCTCAGGCGGCTGTCACGAGCGGGACGCGCGCGCCTTGTAACGGGGGGTCCCCGACGTATAGGAGTTAGTTGAAAATCGGGTCTCCGTATATATCCAGGACAAAAAGGGGGGTGTGCGCGACACCCCCGGGGTTCAAAGCTTACCCGGAATTCCGGCCAAGCCTAGGCTTGCCTGGAATTCCGGGTAAGCCCCCCGGGGGTGCCGGGCAAGTTTGCGACTTGCCCGGTTTCCCCGGGTTAGCTCGAAATTGGGTTTTTCGTGGGTCTCGTGCGTGTACGAGGTCTGAATAATTTAAAACCGAGCCCGAATCATGCGTATATCCATCACTTGCCCCCGAGTTAAATAATGGCTTGACCTTTATTTAACTCTATTTTAAGATAGGGTGTACGCGTGATTCGGGTCGTCTGCTCACCTTGGGTCTTGACTTACCAAGGGTGGATACGCGCGGCTCAGACGAGCTTCTTGCCTTAGTTTTTTGAGATGGTCATGCTTGATGACTGCGCAAAGGGTTAGTAGCACAACGGACTACGAGTAATATGATAAATGTGATTTTGGAAGAGGTAAGGCGTGAGCGCACATGAAATTTTTCGGGTTTGTAAGATGATCAAATAAATATGGAACGTTCATGCCACGACTAATTGTATCAAAATGATAATAAATCATGAAAGTTTTGATAAAACGTTTTTCATGCAATATGATGGTTTTCGGGAGCCCGTCGTCCGAGACGGCCGTCTTGACGGCGAGACGACGGTTTTAGTAAATGAAATAATGCCGGGTTTGGAAAATCACATGTGATGGACTTGATACGAAAAATCATAAAAAAAAAATGTTTTCAAGTAGTTGAGACCATTTGAAATAACTTAGTCAAATTTAGCTAAGTCACTTGATGGTGAAAATCCAAGTTATCAACAACTTTTAAAAAATGGAGGGTGGATGTGAGTGTACCTCTTGGATGTATCATGAACAGGGAAGTGTGTACCTATATAAGGGAAGGTGTGTCGCGGACATGAGGGTCCTGGACTTGCGAGGTGCCATGCATCTGACGCGTCGTTGATGAACATCTTACAACAGAAGTATGTTCTCAATGTATATGCCGAGGGACATGACCCTTGTAGATATAGTATTGCCCCCAAGATCATTGAGGTGAATGCCCCTAGAGGGGGAGTATATGTAGTGACGTGGCCAAGTAGGGGCATTTGCCCCTTAGTCGCGAGGTGTTAGGCCTCCTGGTATGTTGTCGATGAACATCTCATGATAAACATGTGTTGGGTGGCGCAAACGCGTGTAGTGCCATATAGGCTGTATAAAATGTTGGGACGAGGCCCGTACTGACATAGAGTTGCCCCCGTATAGATGATGTTCGCTATGTAGTAGTTGTGAACTTGTAAGTTCGTAGGTGTGGAGTTGCCCCCTTGTCGGGACGTTCGCACCGTAGTCGTTTCGGGCACGAGGTGGCGACTATTATATCGACTGCTACTTGGGTTTTCCAAAGTAGGGTGCATTCCACAGTTGCTACTTGGTTTTTCCCAAGGTAGGGTGCACTCCGCGACAGCTACTTGAAGTTTCCGAGGTAGGGAGAAGGCCAGAGGTCGGACGAGGCGACATACCCTTCCATGGTGTCGGTCAGAGGTCGGCGAGGCGACGTGCCTATCCATGTTGTTGCCACAACCTGGCGTTTTCAAGGTAGTGTGCCTCCTGCACCGCTACTTGGTTTTCCCCAAGGTAGAGTGTGGCTTGCGACCCGTATTTGAGCTGGTTGTATGTGCCCCCGGAGCCTTGAGCCGTTTTGGGGATAAAATTTGATCGAAATGTGGCCGGAGGGCATTTTGGTAATTATGACCAATTTTGCATGCTTTAGATTTCCTTAGCTCCTGAGCTCGTCGTTTAGTTGAATGCTTGAATACCTGTGTTATATTGTATAAGTATATGGAAATTTTGTTAGTGGGTGGCCTAGGTCTTTGGTGAGCGTAGGGACTTTTGACTCCCGAGCGGGAGGGTCCCTAGCTGTTTGCTCGCGGACAGTTGGTCCGTTGGGTTGGATGCCCTCGCAAAGGGCTTGGTGAATGGTGTTGATACGTGGCCCTGGTTTTTGATTGAGTTGTGTATGGTTTTTGCAGGGTTTGTTTGACGGGCTTGCAAGCGCGTGTCTTTGATACTTAGAGTGTTCCTGGTAGGCAACGGTTTCTGCTTCTTCATGCAATGAGTAAGTCTCATCACTCTGTTTCGGATAACATTGATGGGGAGGTTGATGAGGGCACCATGGATTCTGATTCCGGGTCTCGAAGCGGTGTGCTTTTGGGACCGTCGGGTAACCGCGTAATACTGGAAAAGACCCAAATGTTTTTTTCCCAACAAGCTCCCACGTTCCAAGTTCGATCTCTACGTCTCGACCCGGGGCTGGTGTCCCGGCATAGAGGTCTCGTATCCTTGGGACGTCGTGAAGGGGGTCGAATTTGGTCGGCCCACCGTTCCTCCGGCTGAATACGAGGCTGTTTATCTTTCACAGTTCCGAGAAGGGCTGCGCTTTCCTTATTGTCAGGATCTGGCCCGCCTTTGTCGACATTACAGGATTTCTCCCGTCTCTATCACTCCATCGGGGTTTAGAGCTTGGACATGTTTCCGGGTGCAGTGTCATCTAAACTCTTGGGATTACTCGATAGTGCTTTTTCGAGCCTTCTATCGCCTGGGCAAGGCAGATGAGTCTGGGATGTGTACTTTCACCTTGCGTTGGCCTCACATGACCGAGAAGGGATTCTCCTCCCTTGGCTTGCGCAGGGTGGGGTGGAATACTGAGGCGCGGTTCTGCGAAAGATCGGACACTTCCCAGAACAAATGGAAGTGTCAGTACTTTTTTATAAAGGATGCGGGCACGACTTGGACGACTTCTCACATAGTGGATACCGACCCCGTTCCGCGTTTTCAGGAGTTCTCCGATACAGACAAGGTTGCTTTGAAGAAGATTCACACGGCGAATAGGGCGGGGGAGTACAGCCCCCTTTATCGTGCTTCCGACGCCGAGCTGCTCGCGGCGGGCATTCATGTACGTCCTTCGGGGGATGAGTTGGTATGTTTTGAAGTTTCGTAACATTTGTTCCTGTTTCCTTGTAGGTTGGTTTCTTAACAGACGCCCCTGTTTACAGGGCGGAGTCGCAGGCGGATCTCCTCAGACTGTTCCCGGCCTCGGCGACACTCCTCCTGTTGGCCCGGGTATGGGACTTGTGCCTTTAATGGTTTCGTTGAGATTTTTCCCATGCTAACATGCTAATGGTCTTTTTGTGGTTGTCTTTGCAGGCTTGGTACTCCCGACGGCGGGGGGAGTTGCACCTGTCCGAGAGAATGATGCTGACGTCCGTTCCCCGAGCGATCCTAAGAGGTCGACGTCTGCCGGCATGCCTCTTGCTCCTTCCTGCGACAAAGGGAAGGGGCCAATGTATGCGGATTCGACCATGCCTGCCCCCCGGTCGGGGAGCGGCCGTTCAGCGGAGGTGCCTTCCTTGGCAGGTGACTGTGGTTGACTTCTTGTTGTATTGGTATAGTTTGCCTTCTCCTAATGTGTTTGCTTTTGATGTGTAGTTGTTCCTACTCCTCCAGCTCTTCGCAAGTCTGATCTGATGTGTCGGCTTGATCGGGATGTGTCCGGGAACGAGTGGACTCCCTACTCTCAGTCTGCTATTCGCTTTCCCAAGGATGTTTCCTTGAGCACACATGCTGTCGGTGTGCGTGTGGTTCAGCGGTCTGTTCCGCCGGCTGACCGCAAGAAGTGCCCCCGTGACCCTGAGTCTGCTTTGAAGTGTGTTGAGGAGTCGCTCGCGCGCTTTGCTCCTGTACGTTGTTTTCTTTTTATGTTGGATCTATTATGTTTGTCTGGCTTCTTTGTGTGTGATGTGCTTGTGTTGTTGTTGCAGGTGAATGCCGTGATGACCAGCCTTTCCTCCTTTGTTGTTGAGCTTGTTGAGGAGACGGGTCTGCAGGGTCGTCATGAGCGCTTGTCTCAGGATGTCGTTGTGTTGAGGGAGAAGGCGCGCGCACATTCAGATGCTTCTTCCAAGGCTTCCGCTGATCTCAAGGGGAGTCAGGATTGCGCGTCTCAGCTGGAGGCGGAGCTGTTTGCCTTATTGCGCCAGGAGAAGGTCGACGAGGAGGCACATGCTGTGGCGCTGAAGGAGACTAAGGAGTCTCATGTTGCCCTGGGTGATCAGCTTGGGATGATTGAGTTTCCTACTACAGCTGATTACTCCAAACTTCTCGAGAAGGCACGTGATGATCGCATGGAGTCTTTCTCTGTGGATTACTTTAGGAGGATATACTCTCTTGCCCCCGATTTTCCTTTCCAGAGTACTGGGCCATATACTGGCTATGCCCTCGGGGCTATTGCGGGGATCCGAGCGGGCGATGTGGGCGGAGCGAGTGGTTTGACGGGACAGGTGTCCGTCCCTGTTGGTGACGATCGCCGTGTTGTTTTCAGCAGCCCTGCGCATGATGTTTTTATGGCTGACGCCTTTGGCTCTGGTGCTCCTGACGTTGGGTCAGGTTGATCTTTCTTTGTTTTATATGACTCTCTTGTGTATATATGGTTGCTCCCCTTGCATGGGTGAGATTTTGGCGGGGTGTGTCCCGGGCTTGACTTTTTATGCTGGCTGGATGCCTTTACTTTTCAGACCTGCTATATTATATATATATATGCCTGACATGAGATGTTAGAAAGATATAATACTTAGTATTATTTTGCATCTTCCTTTATTGTTGTCTCTATAACTTGTTCTCTTTTGGAAGAGTGTAGCTCTGTTGACAGGTCGATTTCCTTAATCCGATGGTTTTCCTTAGGAAATTGCATCTCTATTGGTGGCGGGGTGCGGATGAATTAGTATTACCGGCACCTGTGGCTTTGTAAGGAGGAGGATCCATGTTGAACTGCTTGTCTTCCTTTACAAGGATGTGAATAGATTAGTACGTTCACATACTTGATATAGTTGTTTGTTTGCGAAGTGTGGATAGATTAGTACGTCCGACACTTGCAATTTTAAAGAGAAGGGGGAACTCTTAAGGAACCGCTTGTCCTTTTGATATTCATAAGAAGATAGTTCCTTACGGAACCGTGGATCTTCATTATGATATTTTGACAAGATGGTGGTTTCCTGAAGAGCCGCACGCCTATCTTGTTTTTTGAGATGTGGATAGATTAGTACGTCCACATCGCTTGATGATGGCTAAGTGTGGATAGATTAGTACGTCCGACACTTGCATTTGTTTGCGAGGGAGGATTCCCAAGGAACCGCTTGTCCCCCGACTTTTGCAAGGATGTGAATAGATTAGTACGTCCACATCCTTGTACTGCGGCGAAGTGTGGATAGATTAGTACGTCCGACACTTGCATTTGTTTGCGAGGGAGGATTCCTAAGGAACCGCTTGTCCCCCGACTTTTTGCAAGGATGTGAATAGATTAGTACGTTCACATCCTTGTATTGTGGCGAAGTGTGGATAGATTAGTACGTCCGACACTTGCATTTGTTTGCGAGGGAGGATTCCTAAGGAACCGCTTGTCCCCCGACTTTTTGCAAGGATGTGAATAGATTAGTACGTTCACATCCTTGTATTGTGGCGAAGTGTGGATAGATTAGTACGTCCGACACTTGCATTTGTTTGCGAGGGAGGATTCCTAAGGAACCGCTTGTCCCCCGACTTTTTGCAAGGATGTGAATAGATTAGTACGTTCACATCCTTGTATTGTGGCGAAGTGTGGATAGATTAGTACATCCGGCACTTGCATTTATTTGCGAGGGAGGATTCCTATGGAACCGCTTGTCCCCGACTTTTGGCAAGGATGTGGATAGATTAGTACGTCCACATCCTTGATGAAATTATTTTGTCTCCTTGCATGCGTCGCGCTCCCTCTGTTTTGATTACAGGCATGAGCTTTGCTTGTTGCTTTGATATCTTTTTGATGGCTTTTCTTGTTTTTTGCCCTTTCTGCGTGTAGAGTTAGGGCCTTTGTTGATGATGTAAGTGGCTTGTTCCTGGTTTTGGATCGGGGTAGCTTGCCATTTCATAGTGATTTTTCCTACGCAAGGAGTGAGCTTCATTAGTCTTCTTGTTGGGGGAACTGCCTGCTTTGCTGTGCATTCCCGTGAAAGGTCGGGGTTTTTGAGATTGTAGGGCCTCTCTGCTGAGGTGCATTCATTGGAGGCGCCTGCCTTGGTGGCGGGGGCATATTTGCTTGTTGCGCGGGAGGGGGCGGTGGCGCCCCGTATCCTTGGTTGCGCAGGGCCTCTCTCAGATGAAGCAGTTGTTCGAGTGCCGCCATCATTTCAGGGGTGACTGCAGGCGCAGCCTGTGCCCCTGGTGCCTGATTGTATGCCCCAGAATTTGGCATTCCGTATGGTTGCTCCTGCGTGTTGAAGGTTTGATGGGCGAAGCCTGGAGGAGCGTCGGTTTGCTGTGTGCCCCTCCGAGAGTGTACGCTTCTTGTTGGCATAGACGAGGCGACTGAGGCCTCGCTTTGGCTCTGCGGGGGGTCTCTCTGAGCTCTCTGCGGAGGAGGTCTCATGCTTGACTCCGGGACCGGAGTTTTCCTTGGACGTCCTGGTCCTCTTTTCTTCGTCTTAATCGGCGGTGGCTGCTCGTTGCTTGCCATGCTTTTGGTCTTGTGGGTGATCCACGGACGGCGCCAAGTGTTTCGACCAAGTTAACGCGGGCTGTCTGCTGAGCAACTTGTCGATGTCTTTGGGTTGGGTGCGAGCTTGTTAGGGCCAAGTCCGTCTCCTAGGGTCGTGCGCGGGCCTTTGGCTTCGTCTTCAAAATCGCACTAAGTCCTTCGGGCTCTCTCGCTGGCTGTCCGTCCGTACCTGCAAGAGGAGCATTACCGAGCAACTCCCGTGGAGAGGGGGGATGTGCTTGGTGCGCTCACTCCGACGGTCAACATTAGACAGTCTAGAGAGAGAAAGTTAGAGAGAGGTCAGAGCTTTTCCCAATTCTCACCCAAAGTGACTTGAAAATGTTTACCCCCAAGGTGGCTATTTATAGGCAACCTTGGACCGTAAGCCGGTTTTGACCCGGTTCAATGTGGAAATGTGAACCGGGATGCAGGGGAGAGCTTTGGGAAGAGGACTCTGACGCGCGTCTCAGGCGGCTGTCACGAGCGGGACGCGCGCGCCTTGTAACGGGGGGTCCCCGACGTATAGGAGTTAGTTGAAAATCGGGTCTCCGTATACATCCAGGACAAAAAGGGGGTGTGCGCGACAACCCCGGGGTGCAAAGCTTACCCGGAAATTCCGGGTAAGCCCCCCGGGGGTGCCGGGCAAGTTTGCGACTTGCCCGGTTTCCCCGGGTTAGCTCGAAATTGGGTTTTTCGTGGGTTTCGTGCGTGTACGAGGTCCGAATAATTTAAAACCGAGCCCGAATCATGCGTATATCCATCAGGTAATATGCGTCATAATAATGTACCTACGAAAGTAGATTTAACCTTTATTAGATATTTAGAGTTCGCACAACGGATTACAAGAAAGCGTCTACTGATGACTTCTTTTGAAAATTACTGAGGCTAATAAGCATGAGTTGTACTTAATCTTTAAAAGATTTAAAATAGATATGCGAAAAAGGAGATAAGGAAGATAAAGGGATTGCTGATGTGTTTGACGTCCTCATAGGTGATTTGTTGGCTAGTTGATTCTGCCACGTGCCACATAGTTTCTCAATGCATCTAGCGTGTTGAGCTCTTCAATCTCCCCTTTTGGGGATGGACAAAAGTTGATGTCATGCCCCCAAGTTTTACTTTGCTTGTGTTGTTCTTCAACATCTTTGCCAAGGAAGGCAGTCGTTGACTCAAGTGGGCGGTGAGGTTTGTTTTCTGGGAGTTTGAGATTTGCTTCTTCTGCATCCATACTCCAAAGATTGTATAAATCGTCACAATTGGTTCCATAAGTGACGTTGTTTTTCCGGCGTTTGGCGATAGGTGGATTATCATCCGCCTTTTCTTTTCCCTTGCCTTTTTCTGAAGACTTCACACGAGGCTTCCTTTGATGCTTATTGCCATGGTCGATATACTTCTTCATTTTTCCTTCTAAGATCAAGCTGTTTATGTGAAATCTTAGTCCAACACAGCTTTCGGTTTCGTGGCCGTATACTTCGTGATTTTCGCACCATTTGCTTTCATCTATTCCCAATGGGCTATTGCGGAATTTAAAGGGTTTTTTCCACAGCTTGGTCTCCTTCATTTCTTTCAGGATGACAGACAACGGTGTGTTCAAAGGAACACATATGGCAAGATTGGTATCTTTGAGCCTTTGGGCATCTGACTGGAACTGCCTCTTTTGTCGCGGTTGTCTCTTTTCCCAGGAAACGTGTATCTCTTTTTCAATTATCGCCTTCAAGGTTCTTGTTGTCAATCCCGTGATTGGGACGTCGTCGTCACTAGCAGGTTTTTTTCGTCCCTCCTTGTGACAGATGTCAGCATTGTCTTGGCTTGTCCTTGTGGAAGGACCTTCTTTGTGTATTTTGGATGACTCTGCTTGAGTCTTCTTTGGAGGGCTGTTGCCTTGATCGGTAAATTGCTTTAATTTGCCTTTGAGGACGAAGCTGTTAATGCGGAAACGTAGGCTGGCACAACTGTTTGTTTTGTGGCCGAAGACCTCGTGGTATTCACACCACTTGTTTTTGTCTTTCCCCAACAGGCCGTTTCTGAAATTGCTCGGTGCTTTCCACATTTTTGCATCCTTCATCTCTTTCAATATTTCGGACGGCGGGGCTTTCAAAGGAATGCAGTCAGTGAGGTTTACTCCTTTTGGCTTCTGGAAATTTCCTTGAAGAGGTCTTCTTGGCTGAGGCTGCCAATTTTTTCCCTGCTGATCGCTTGAAGGCGGTTTTGCTTGATTCTGCTTTGGGGGTTGTTTCCATGCCTCTTTTTGGTGTTGTGCTATCACGTACCGGTTGCATGAGCGTGCAGCTTCGTGCCTTGGCTGTTGGTACTGGAAGGTACCTTCCGTGCATTGCCCCTCTATTCTTTGGTGCAGTGTGTCTTGATGACTTGTGAGTCGAGACTTTGACCCTATCGTCTCAACTTGTTCGTTAATTGGAGGCAAAGGAGGTGACGGTTGACACCTTTGTACTGGAAGGCTCCTTGGTTGCATTGTGCGGAGAATGCATTTCTTGCTGGAGTGAAGAAAGCATTGGATGTGGCAACAGGGATGTGGAAGGATCCAAGTTGTCTTTTTAGCGGCTTCTGCGAGGTTATGGGCAAGGCGTTGTGGTATGCGATGTGCTCCTTGTCTTTTGATGAGAAATCAATGACATCGTCAAAGGCGGCATCCTTTATGTCAACATACTCCAAGTTGGTGTCATCGGTCTCGTGCATTGTCTTTGTGGTATGGTAGCTTTTTGTTCGAATCACGTAGACGGCGCCAATGTTGCGTCCTGGATGAACTGGGTCGTAGGGACGCGTATGGTTGAGCGGGTTTTCGGGCTGTAACCCTTCGTCTGAAAGAGGTTCTGTGCCACTGACGAGTGTTCGGTTGGGTCTCGGAAAGGTCTGTGTCTCAAGGCATGGTTGTGTCTCAAGGGGATGTCTGAGTCTCGGAAGGCGGTAATCTGTGCACAAATCCGGATGTCTGGACAACGATTCCTGCACAAAGGACCGGTGCTAGCACCGAGAGGGGGGGGTGGTGCTAGCGGAGCCCTCTCCGAAGCTTAAGTCACTATAGGGCTAAAAGAGTAATTCTAGAGAGAGAAAATATTTCTAGAGAGAAGTCAGAGCTCAAAATACCAAAGTTGGGCAAATGAGAGGATGTGTGAAAATGGGTGGCCAAGGCCTCCTATTTATAGGCTTCCTTGGGACCGGACTCGGTTTTAAAGCGGTTTGATGACAGTTTAAGAAAACAAGCGGTAACCGTCACCCATATTGGCAATGCGCGAACTTGACTTCTCTACACGTAACGGTAATCGCGGAAACGGTAATCGCACGATACCCACAATGCAATCCGGACCTCGTCGAATTTGGGCAATTCGGCGAGGTCCGGATTGCTGCGCAATCCGGAGGTCCGGTCCGGACGCGCGTAACGCACTCCCATACCGTTTTGACCCTTTGGGAGACGTTTTCAAACCGAGATGTAATTTTGACGTGTTTACGAGGCCCGAAACATAAATACGAACTCGAATTGGGCACATATCCATCAGTGCGTGTATTATAAGACCTCCGGGTCTAAGTCTTTCATCTTAAACTTATACGTGGACGACATACTCATTGCCGCAAACGCGTGAGTTTCATGAATAAGTCAAAGTCCTGGTTAGCATCTGTGTTTGAGATGAATGACATGGGAGATGCCACGTATATCTTAGGAATTAAAATTGCTAGAGATCGGGCTACCCGGAAATTGTGTCTGTCTCAAGAAGTCTATATCAACAAGCTGTTGAAAATGTTCAGATTACAGGATGCCAAACCCGTGGATACGCCGGTGGTGTTTGGGTGCGCGCTGTCAAAACTTGACGGCCCCAAGAACCTGGCAGAGCGTGAACAAATGAAGGGTGCATAGTATTTAAGCATGGTTGGTAGTTTGATGTACGCCATGCAATGCACCCGTCCGGATATCTGTTACGCCGTGGGCTTAGTAGCACGTTTCCAATCAGATCCTGGCTATCAACATTTAAAGACTGTAAAATGAATAATTCGTTAGCTGAAAGGTACTACCGACTACGCATTGTGCTATGAGGGCGGGAAGTTAGAATTGACCGGTTACAGTGACGCCGACCATGGTGGCAATCCGGATGATCGTAAGTCCACCATAGGAGGAGTGTTTCTCCTTGCTAATGCCGCCATTTTATGGACGAGCAATAAGCAAACTTGTGTCGCGATGTCAACGATGGAATCAGAATTCATAGTTCTCTCTAAGAACGCACAGGAAGTGGTCTGGCTGAAAAGGCTTCTTACTGCGCTGCTAGATGGTGACGTCGGGAGTAAACCTGTGACGGTGTTCTCTGACAGTCAGGCAGCCATTACGACAGTAAAGAATCTGAAGTACCATAGTAGGACCAAACACATTGATGTGAAATATTTTTATGCTAAATATATGGTAGAAGACAATATAATCACTATGGAATACTTGTCCACTGATAATATGATTGCGGACCCATTAACTAAACCGCTACGCAGGGATTATTCTAAAAGCATGTAAAATTGCTTGGATTGCGTAGGGTTTAGAAGTGGCATCTATCTGTGATAAGATTTTGATAATTGGAAGTTACACTTTTGAAACGAAAGAATTCCAATTGTGTTTATGATCTATCGACGTCATAATGTTTTGATTAAATCAAATTTGCGGTCTATAAACTAAGTCGTAAGAGGATGCAATCCTCTGCCAAAACCATGTCGAATGTGGGCCTTACCTCGTCATACATGTACGGTCGTCTTGCGGTGGAGGGAGGCCTTTACTAAGCAAGGCTGGCTACGAATCAGGGGGATAAACCTGATTACGCAGAACGATCATCTAGTGATGAAGTAACTCGACATGATCTTCGTTTTGCAGATCGCCGTGATGAACTTAGTTCGTCATTAATCCACATTCTGGGCCAGATGAGAATTTGTGATAGCATGATTGACATGTCCCATTCCTGTTGACCCAAAAGGTTCAGGTATGCTATCAACGCGTGCTTCATACTACGCGTGCCACGTTCGACCATGGGGTCACAGCTCGGTTGTGCTAGGAAAGAATCCTCGTGATTCTGGCGGGCGCAAACTTCTTCACCTCGAGCGTGAGATTGATCCAGGGAGCCTTATGAAGAGGCACCCAAAGTATCCTCATGAACTCAGAACTCATACCTAAGGTCAGGCTCAATGCTCGCTTCCCGGCGTACGAGCGTAATGCTGAACAAAAAGGCCCAGTGACCACGTCTTTGGAAACCGGTTGGGTTTAACTAAGGGTATTAGCGATGGGGATGGTCAAGTTCACATGTACTTCACCGACTCTTGTATTCACTAGGTGGTCACCAACCGGATATTAGTTGAAGGTTGTGAATACTTGTACGGATGCCTTGGAGAAGTGTTCCTATGTGGAAACTAGGAAGATTGAGAATTATCTGTTGTCCTAGGGAAAATCTTGTGTAGGGGCGGTGTTTACACCGCCCCAATCACATTACGCCACGTGTCAAGTCTTTTTTAACTATTCAAATCAGATTTTCTGTCTCCCAGCGTCCCGTTCCGTTCCGTCCCGTCCCATTCCGTTCCGTTCCGCTCCGTTCCGTTGCGTGTCTTCCGTTCAAATCTGTTTTGTTTTATTGCTGCAATCATTTTTTTTCTCTTTATTCCACCACATGTCAACCATCAGCAATGCATCTTTTGTGATATTAAAAAAAAAAATCATCCCTTTACAACCTTTTGCATTGAATATAAATTAATAATCTAATAGATTTTTTTCAACAATATAATAATATTAAATATATTATAATAAAAAAATTAACTAACAAAATTATCAGCAATAACAACTAAGATACCGCTGAAATTTAAAAGTTTGTTTTATTCAAAATGACAAATTTTCTCCTATATATAGTTTTACATATCATAAGATTATTTCATTGCTCTTTGACGTTGAATAAGAGAAAATTTACTTTTCTCTTTTAAAGTTTGGCTTCTCTTCTAAAATCGTAAACATGTTAATCTTTTTAGAAGCAAAAAACATGTTATATATCTCGAGAGAGATATAGAAAATGTACAGTTTTAATTTAATTTATTTTTACTTTGTTTGGCCACGTCCACTTGATTTCAATTATAGCAAACATTCAACATTTTAAAATAAAATAGGGAATGTTCACCATGAATTACCACATGATACTCAGGTAATGTATGTCAATTATTAACTTGATTCATTTTCTTGAATTTAACAATTATTTGATCCTGGAGAAATTTAATATCTAATAAAAAAATCATATTATTTTACTGCAAGAATCTTCTATCCGAGAATACTATTAAGTTTCAAGTTCAAGCAATCGTTAATTAACATTTATCATTTTCAGTATAAGTAATTTAGTTTAATCGTCAATTAATTAATGTTGTGGAGATATTTGTATTTTTTTTTTTTGGCCAACATTTGGTGTTTAATAGACTTTTTGTGTGAAATAAATTTTTATTCGTAACTTAATAAAGTTATAAATGATTATTAATTACTATACTATATGTACATATTTCTAAGATGGGATAATACATGTTTAAAATGAGCTAAAAGTTTAAAAGGAGATAAATTGGTTACAATTAAAGAAAATGTTAAATATGTAGATATTCATATAATAACTGTTTATAAAAATAAAAATATGTGCATATAATATAACATTAAACACATGTGGTGGAAGAAAGAGAAAAAACAAAAAAAAATGATTGCAGCAATAAAACAAAACAGATTTGAACGGAAGACACGCAACGGAACGGAGCGGGACGGAATGGGACGGGACGGAACGGAACGGGACGAGCTGGGAGAGAGAAAATCTGATTTGAATAGTTAAAAAAGACTTGACACGTGGCGTAATGTGATTGGGGCGGTGTAAACACCGCCCCTACACAAGATTTTCCCGTTGTCCTAGGATACAACGCGACACTATATAAATGTTGTTTATAACAAGTTGATTGGAGAAAAGGGAATCAACGTTCCGTGGGCGCTACAAAACTCCTAACATATGAGTAGCACGATGCCCGTCGTGTCCGCCGGTCGCACGGCAAACCTTGTATGAACTATTCAAAATCAATGACCAGATCAAAGGAGTGAATTGTTGATGCAGATTTGGACGACAATACATTAACAGGCACCCTCCCATTCCGGCGAGTGGGAGCTGTAAGCATATGTGATGGGCGCCGTAAATGGAAGCCCATTATATGTATATGTTATCTAAGTTAATTGGGTAAATGTCACATTAGGAAATTGGGCCAGACCCAAATCCCAATTGACATGAGATGCCCAAAATTGGGCCTCCATATACATCATGGCCGGCCGAATTAAAGAGGGGGTAAAGTGGACTGTTGTCCACTTTACTCCTCCTATATATATGGGGAGTTAGGAGTTTTACTATGGTGAATCACAATTCCCTTTAAGTGCTGTTTTGAGAGAAACCCCTTCCCCCCAAGAACACTATATCGGCCGAACCACACCACCACCAAGGGTGTGCCAATTTTCTTTCTAGCAAACACTCCAGAGATGTGTCCCCTTGCCAATAATCGATTAGAGGCTTTTTTGTGGATAATATACCACGTAGGGCTTCCTTCACAAAAACCCCTACGGGTGCTAACCGGAGGATCGTGAATTCCCTCCTGCAAGGATCTCGGGACAACGGACTACTGTTGAGGTATGTGCGAATCTTCCGCTGCGTAATTTTGATTACTAGCACGTACCATGATTTAGTATCCGTAGTGATTTCTCCTCATAATCTAACACCTTGATCTCCATTATTCTTACCATAGAGATAACAACGTAGACAAAAAGCGGCATCCATTGATATACTATATTCCAACCAACTTTTATATTCTTCAAACCAACTTGGAACAAAGCGTCGATTTATCTTACCAAATGCTCTTTGCGAAAAATTGTGATTGAGTGGTTGACATGGACCCTTCGCTAAGTAAGCTCGTCGAATCTTATCATGATCATTTGGATGATAAAGTTGAATTTTCTTCCTCAATGCGGGATCCGATGGTAGGTTATCTACATCGAGTTCTTAATACTTTTGCTTTAAACATTTGTCAATTTTTGTTTGACTTGAACTTCCTTCATCATCAATGGATTTCCTTTTAACTCTACTAAAAAAGTGTTCAATACCTATAAATAGCATTATTAATATAATTAGGAACAATCCAATATAAATAAACTCAAAATTATTAAGCAATCTAAAACTCAATTATTTCCAATCTATTTAGCACCCATTTACCTGATCTACTTATATCCAATACAGCTTAATTTGTGATGAAAATAAAATAATAATAAATCATCATCATGACATCATCTAAATCCTACATACAATTTTTTTGCCAATTCTAAATACGATTAAAACCCAAGACAACCCACCCCACCCCACGTCCAAGACTAAGTCAATGTGAATTTAATCTTCTTCAAAATTAGGCCCATGTTAAATTGGATCAAATCTCCTAAGTCCTAATTCCAATTCTTTCGGCCAATTATAACCACACAGGCCCGTGGCGTAAGCACATGTGTTGGTTCTCATCTTTTACTTGATTATGGTCTAAGGTGTAAAATTCGAATTGTTTAGACTTGGAGCTGAAAAGGGTTGTATAGAGACTTGGTGCTTGAAATCTTGTCCATTTAACAATCTAAAATTGTGTAACTAGAGCACAAATTTTTGAATATTGACTTTTCTATTTTAGTGAAAGTTGTAGTAATTCAAAGGAACTTGATCTGTTCTCTACTTTTATGTTTCCAGTTTTGTATTTGTGAATGTTTTTTAATATATTTTCAATGTTTTGAATGTATAAGGGCCAGTGTTATCAGGACCGGACCGGCCATCGGACCGGCAAGGCCACTGGTTCCCGGTTCAGGAGGGGCAAATGGAGCATTATTATAATTATTATGTATATTTCTAGTATATACTTACTAAAAATTCAGGAGGGCAACCCTAAGTATATTCGTCCCTGGACCGATTAAGAAAACCCGGTTTGGTTGATCCGCACCGGTTTAAGACCCGTGAACCTGACCCGGTTCGGTCTGGTCAGGTTCCCTCGGTCTTATGGGCTCGGTTGGTCACCAACATATATAAAATTAATTATAAAATAATTTCCTATTTTCTGCACATATATATATATTTATTTATTGTCAAGATTCTATATTTAAAGATATATAATCAATCAACAATATATATGCACGTATATATATGGCAACTCTATATATATATATATATATATATATATATTATTGTCAAATTGTCAACATTCAATATTAGGGATATATAATCTATCAATAATATATATTTTCCCAATCTTTTAGGCAGCTAAATTTATCAATAATATCTATATCCCTAAAATAGTATTAGATATATTGATAATTACTATCCACAATTATCTTGTGAACCTAACCCTAATTTTGGATTAATCCCTACGCATTAAAAATTTTGGCCGAAACTTAAAAAAATAAATTCAAAAATTTCGGTTATGGGGATGGATCTCGGAAATGCATGATTTAGGGACTGAATTAATTAGAGGGCTGAATTTCAATTGTTTACTTTTCGTCACATATATTTATTAGAACTGTTGTCTTGACTATGTCAAGCTAGCTGGATGTTGGGGGCAGAGCCTTGGTTAAATATATGGTTTGCGCGATAGGACAGAAATGTTGTGATGGTTGTGATTGTCTTGGACTCATGTCTAGAAACACGCACGATTAATTGTAAACATGAATTGCAAGTCAGCCCCTAATATTTTAAAATGTTTTAAAAGCAAAAGTCAGTCGCCAAATATGCATGTTTGATGTGGAAGTTTCATGTATGACACGTATGCTTGAATGTTGAGGATAAAGCTGCATGTTATAGTTTACTTAGAAAGTAGAATTATATATATGCTAGCATGAGTTCCTCAGAACATTAGACGCATGACGCGTATGCATGATGTGTGGTTTGGATGATGAATTTGGCATGCTATGATGATTTACTTGTGAAGTAGAATTGTATATGCATGTGTAAGTTCATCAGAATATTTTTTGAATACAAAAGGGCCTTGGGAAAGCCAAGATCGGGAATGCTTATTTTAAAATTCCCGTTCCGGTAATTTGCGAACAAAACCGTTTTAAGAGACCGATCTATTGGATCAAAGACGACAGTAATGTGAACTCTTTCACGAACCCACTTCCCTCGGTTTACTGGCGGTCAGTTGGTTTAGATGGCTGATGAATTATTATTTGTCCCATTCGATCTCAATAGATATCCGATGTATGCAAAATTTTCTCAAAATGTTATTGTCTCCCTGATTATGCATGATTATCAATGTGTTTGTATGAATTTGGTGAATGAGTGCGATTCTACATTGCTTGTAATCTTGATGGTGTGAATTATGATGAACGGAAAGGAGTATGTGTAGAACTCCTCTCCACTACGATTCCGAAAAGTGGAGAGGACAATTACGGATGAATATGGTAGTCCGTATGATTTTGACAGTGAGAGATGAATGTGATAATTTGTTTCCCCAAGAATGGGAGTAGGTTCTTTGATAATCTGAACGCGTATGTGGTGATACCGTCAACCTTGTACAAAGCGGTTGAAGAAGACTTCAATTGCAATCAGAAAATGTTACAGCTTAGTATCCCTTTGCATCTGCCTCGGTGGAAGCAAGGATGCAAAATAGGGGTGAAACCAAAATCCAGTTGGTCTGAAAAACCGGTGAAAACCGAACCAGTCCGAATTGAAATAACCGAATCTGAAATATTAGGTTTGGTTTTTGGTCGGATTTTTTTGCTCTAGTTCGGAATTTCGGTCCGGTTTGGATTTTTTACTTTGAGGACCGTGGGGACTGAACCGACCGTTATGCTAATTAAATATATAAAATATATATTATATTAGGTGATATTAATTGATATAATTAATTAATTATGTTAATATAATTTGTAAAAGAGGCACTTATGAAGATTATTTATTCTACTTTTATTTTATAATTTATTCATTTATAATAGTGGAATTAATTTATCATTTCGATTTGATATAGTCCATAAAAATGAAAATAATTTATAATGGTAATTGCTAATATTGGATTTTTGGTTTAAACCGAAAACCGAACCGAAAAAACAGTACTACTAATGGACGGTTTATTTTTCCTCTGTTTTTTGGTCGGATTTTTTTAAGGAAAAAACCCGGACCGAAAATTTAGGTACCCGACCGATACAAGCTAAAAACCGGTCCGACCGGTCCGGTTTCACCCCTAATGCAAAAGCTAGAAATGTTTCGGTTGAACAAGATGGTCTTCTCTCTCTCTACATGGATGCTGGTGTAAAAGCTGCTCGAGGTCGTCACAATGATAGGTCAACATGGAAAAGATGTATATGGTTGTCTGACATTGACGGGACTCACTCACCATAGTCTAATCAAGTACAGTAACCACAACAGTGAATGTATAACCTTATCTACTCACCATAGTGGGTCAAAAGAAGCCAACCATGATCCGCATATCATGGAGAGAACTGGACCAAATAGGTCATATACGATAATACTGTGGGTTAAACCCTGTTGATAAAGTGTGTCCCAAGTACGCCTCATTTGTCATGAGTATAAAGCTGTAAAACGTTTTATGCGGGCACAAATCATTTGATGTGATTCACTCGTGAATTTACCCAGGTGTGATGTTCAACATGACTCAGTATTCTCGACTATGTGTGTGACAAGCATGGATCAAATATGCGACTTTCAGATCAAGAACCATACCATTGTCATTTATCGTTCATTGTTCGTTTCAATTACTAAAATTTTGGTTATTTCGAGATTCATAGTTATTGAATGAAGTGATTGTTGATTAATTCGACGCACGATTTACTTATCAATTTAACGGTCCCGTCAAAGGAAACGATCCGAAACGAAAATACAAACCCACGGGTTAGAACCAAAATTCCGGCTAGGTAAAAGTGGTCAAATAAAACGAAACGATACACATACTCTGTCATCTCAGTCGGGACAACTGAATTGAATAAGCCCACGATTTTGTAGCTAGATAGATCGAAAGACTTAGTATCTTTTGTATTTGTTAGTACTCCATTATATGATAAATTCTTTAATGATGAACATGTGCCAAATCGATTGGATTAAATTGAATTGAATTTTGGAAACGAAACGATTTATACCATGGGTTAAACCTGGAATACGCGCCACGGGCGCGTGTACTTCGAAAGACGGAACACATCGTTTTAGAGTACGAATTTAATGATGAAGTGTTTTAATGAATGAATTCTGAAATTTTCATTTGCTTCCCTTTGGGAATAATTCATTCAATACTTACACGACGAAATGAACTATGCTTCATAAGCTACCACGAACTCGTAAAGTATTAACTGACACATAAGGCGAAAGCCCAATGCACAATTCAGAGATGGATAAGTCTTTGAGATGAATTAGCAAATGAAGAGGATGATGTCGGTAAAATGACTCTCCCACTAAATGCCTTGAACGAGTAGTTTGACAAGACATTCTATCGTTAACACACTTCAAGTGGCATGTTTTGAAAACATGATGTTTGAGTTCAACAACCGATGTTCCCTATGGGATGAAAAGCAGTTGACTCACATCGATGTAGAACCATGTTCCAATTAAATATGTCAAACACGACGCCATAAAAGCTAAAAGGGAATGATAATGAATTAAATTTTATCATCATACGACATTAACATGCGCATTAAACAAGTATTTGAACCGAGAGTATGATAACTACTCTTAGAGGATACATGTTTAAATTAGGTTGAGATAATGGTGTCGTGGATGAGACGTTAAATTCATTGAGGACGAATTTCCAACTCTTGGTGAAATGAAAACAGGCGAAGTCTTGATCAAATTGGAGCAGGATAACGTTGATAGTCTGGTCCCACTTATTTCGAGTGGGAGATTTGTTCCAGCAACACAAGTGAATGAAATGGTAAATGAGTATGAAGACATTCTCATAGTAAATCCAATGGTAAATGAAGATGGAGACATTTTCATAGTAAATTCAGTAGGAGGACACAATCCTACCACACAAATCACTGTTGCTGCAGGTGCGAATCAAGTTGAACCTGATAATCATGTAGCCGGACTGCTGGATGAAAATCCAATAATGCCACAACTACCCATTGTTCCCAGTGGGAGTGTATCAACCAACTTGTTTCAAGGTCCTAGTGATCAAGGAATTAATCTCAGAGGTAAAATCCCGAGACCGAGAGGTCGTCCAAGAAAAGTTGTAGGTCAAGGTTCTAGCATTGCCCTTCTTACCAGTGGGAGTGATGCTCTGACAGAAAGCATTATTCCGAGTGGGAGCAACGTTTAGACTCAAGATGGGATTAACGAGCCTAGACGAATTCAAAGGCATCGAACTTCTCCCAAGAAGTATCCCGTCGAAAAGAGTGAAATATTCACCCTAACTTATGTTGATGAACCGATAACGGTTCAACAAGCATTGAAAGGACCTCAAGCGAAGGAATTGATGAAAGCAATGGAGGAAGAGATTGAGTCAATGAAAGCCAATTCCGTATGGTCTTTAGTTGATTTACCTGCTAACCGCATGGCCATAGGGGCTAAGTGGGTTCTAAAACTGAAACTCACTACTGATGGAAATGCCGAGCGATACAAAGCTCGACTACTTGTGAAAGGATAAACCCAACTTCACGGAGTGGACTTTGATGAAAGATACTCACCGACTGTGAGGTACACCACAGTTAGGGCAATCCTAGCCCAGGTCGCATGCCTCGATCTAGAGCGGCACCAAATGGATGTTAAGACAGCATTCCTCCATGGAAAACTGGAGGAAGAGATCTATATGGAGCAACCAGAGGGTTTAATTACTCCTGGTAACGAACGTAAAGTTTGTAAACTCCAAATATCCATTTACAGTCTAAAAATTTCGTCTTAGAATGGTACCGCAGATTCCACGAGGAAATCGTTGGAAACGGATTCGTGAATCTCTACGAGGATCCTTGTGTGTATACAAAGACCGCTGAGTCTAAGTACGTCATCTTAACTTTATACATGGATGACATACTCATTGCTGCGAACGATGTGAGTTTAATGCATGAATCAAAGTCCTGGTTGACATCTGTATTTTAGATGAAAGACATGGGAGAGACAATGTACATCCTGGGTATTAAGATTGCTAGAGATCGTACCACTTAGAGATTGTGTCTATCTTAGGAAGCCTACATCAACAAACTGTTGAAAAGGTTTAGATTACAAGATGCCAAACCCGTGGAAACGCCGGTAATATTCAGGTGCGCGTTTTCAAAAACGTGACAGCCAGAAGAACCAGCAAGAGCGTGAACATATGAAGAGTGCAGAGTATTTAAGCATGGTCGGAAGTCTCATGTACGCCATGCTTTGCACTCGTCCGGACATCTTTTACGCTGTGGGCCTAGTAGCAAGATTCCAATCAGACCCTGGCTATCAACATTTAAAAGCTGTAAAGCGGATCATGTGATATCTGAAAGGTACTGCCGAATAAGTACTGTGCTATGAGGGCTGGAAATTAGAATTGACGGGATTCAGTGGCGCCGACCATGGTGGCGATCCAGACGATCGTAAGTCCACCACATGAGGAGTGTTTCTCCTTGTTGATGCCGCCCTTTCATGAACGAGCAAGAAGCAATCATGTGTCGCGTTGTCTACGATGGAATCGGAATTCGTTGCTCTCTCAAAAGATGCACAGGAAACGGTCTGCTGAAAAGGCTTCTTACTGCGCTACTTGATGGCGATGTGGGGAGTAAATATGTGAAGGTGTTCTCTGACAGTCAGGCATCCATTGCGGCAGTAAATAATACAAAGTACCATAGTAGGACAAAACACATTGATGTGAAGTATAATTATTCTAAATCTATGGTTGAAGATAATATAATCACTTTAGAATACTTGCCCACTGATGACATGGTAGCGGACCCATTAACTAATCCATTACGCACAAGGACATTTGAAAAGCATGTTAACTGCTTGAATTGCGTACGGTTTAAAAGTGGGCGTATATTTATGATAACATTTTGATAATTGAAAGTTACATTTTTGATAAATGAGAGAATTGAAATTTGAGTTTATGATTCATCGACGTCATAATGTTTGATTACATCGAATTGTACGGTCTATAAACTAAGTCATAGGAGGACGCAATCCTCTGCCTAAATTATGTCGAATGTGGGCATTGCCTTGTCACACAAGCACAGTCGTCTTGTAGGAGAGGGGGACCTCTGCCGCAGCAAGAATGTCTAAGAACCAGTTAGTTAAACTTGGTTACGCAAAACGATCATTTGGTTTCAGAGTAACACAACATGATCTTCGTTTTGCACTTCGCCGGCGATGAACTCTGTTCTTCATTAACCACATTCTGGGCCAGATGAGAATCTTCGATAGAATCATTGACATATCCCAATCCTGACGATGTTCAGGTATGCTACGACGCGTGCTTCATACTACGCGTGCCATGTTCGACCACGGGGTCATACTCGGTTGTGCTAGGTAGAATCCTTGAGATTCTGATGGGTGCAAACATCTTCACCTCAAGCATGTGATTGATCCCGGGAGCCATATGAAGAGGCGCTCGAAGTATCCTCATGGACTCAAAACTCATATCTAAGGTTAGGCTCAATGTTCAATTCCCGGCGTACGAGCGTAGCGCCAAAGAAAAATGCCAAGTGACCACGTCTTTGGAAACCGGTTGGGTTTGACTAAGGGTATGAGCGACGAGGATGGTCAAGTTCACCTGTAATTCACCGACTCTTGTATTCACTAGGTTGCCACCAACCAGATAATAGTTGAAGGCTGTGAATACTTGTACGGATGCCTTGGAGAAGTATTCATATGTGGAAACTATGCAATTGGATAATTAACAGTTGACCTTGGATACAGCGCGATACAATTTGATGTTTTTAACAGGTTGATTTGAGATAGGGAATCAACGTTCCACTGGCACTACAACACTCCCTACAGATGAGTAGCACGATGTCCGTCGTATCCGCCGGTCGCACGGAAAACCTTCTATGAACTATTCGAAAGCAAGGGCTATTAGATTCAAGGAGTAATCACTACGGAAACTAAAACAATGGTACATGCTAGTAATCGAAATTACGCAGTGGAAGATTCGCACATACCTCAACAGTAATCCGTAGTCCTAAGATCTTTGTAGCATGGAGTTCACAATCCTCCGGTCGGCACCCGTAGGGGTTCTTGTTAAGGAAGCCCTACGCAGTATATACTCCACATCAAAGCATAGATCGATTCTTGGCAAGGGACGGATCTCTGGAGTGTTTGCTCGAAAGAAAATTGGCACACCCTTGGTGTTTGCAAGGTTCGGCTGATATAGGTGTATTTGCGGGAAGGGTTTTCTCTCAAATCACCACTTAAAGGGAATTGTGATTAACCCTAATAAAACCCCTAACTCTCCTTATATATAGGAGGAGTAAAGTGGATAAAAGTCCACTTTACCCCCTAGTAATTCAACCGGCAATGCTAGTATAGGGAGGCCCAATTTTGGGCCTCTCATGTCAATTGGGATTTGGGCCTGGCCCAATGTCCTAATGTGACTTGTACCCAATTAACTTAGGTAACGTACACATATAATGGGCTTCCATTTACGTCGCCCATCACCATATGCTTACAGCTCCCACTCGCCAGAATGGGAGGGTGCCTTTTAATATATTGTCGTCCAAATCTGCATCAACATTTCACTCCTTCGATCTCGTCCTTTCTTCCGAATAGTTCATACGAGGTTTGCCGTGCGACCGGCGGACACGAAGGGCATCGTGCTACTCATCTGTTAAGAGTGTTGTAGCGCCCGCGGAACGTTGATTCCATTTTCTTTAATCAACATGTTATAAACAACATTTATATAGTGTCGTGCTGTATCCTAGGTCAACTGTAAATTCTCCGTCTGCCTAGTTTCCACATAGGAACACTTCTCCAAGGCATCCGTACAAGTATTCACAACCTTTAACTAATATCCGGTCAGTGGCCACCTAGTGAATACAAGATTCGGTGAATTAAAGGTGAACTTGACCATCCCCATCGGTCATATCCTTAGTCAAACCCAACCGGTTTCCAAAGATGTGGTCACTGGGCCTTTTTGTTCAGCACTACGCTCGTATGCCGGGAAGCGAACCTTGAGCCTGACCTTATATATAAGTTCCGAGTCCGTGAGGATACTTTGGTGCCTCTTCATAAGACTCCTGGGATCAATCGCACGCTCGAGGTGAAGAAGTTTGGGCCTGCCAGAATCTCGAGGATTCTTTCCTAGCACAACCGAGCTGTGACCCCGTGGTCGTATATGGCACGCGTAGTATGAAGCACGCGCCGATAGCATACCTAAACCTTTTGGGTAAAAAAGAATGGGATATGTCAATCATGCTATCGCAGATTCTCATTTGGCCCAGTGACGAACGAATTTCATCACGACGATATGCAAAACGTAGACCACGTCGAGTTACTTCGAAACTAGATAATCGTTTTGCTTAATCAGGTTTATCCCCCGGACTCTTAGTCAGTCTTGCTTGGTAGAGGCCTCCCTCCACCGCAAGACGACCGTACCTGTGTGAGGAGGTAAGGCCCACATTCGACATAGTTTGGCAGAGGATTGCGTCCTCCTACGACTTAGTTTATAGACCGTAAATCTGATGTAATCAAAACATTATGACGTCGATTGATCATAAACTCAGTTGCAATATTTCATTTATATAATGTAACTTTCTAATATCAAAATATTATCAAAGATACATGCCACTTTTAAACCCTACGCAATCCAAGCAGTTTTACATGCTTTTCGAATATGTCCCTGCGTAGTAGTTTAGTTAATGGGTCCGCATCCATGTTATCGGTGGAAAAGTATTCCATAGTGATTATATTGTCTTCTACCATAGATTTAACAAAAAAATATTTCACATCAATGTGCTTGGTCCTACTATGGTACTTCAAATTCTTTACTGCCTCAATGGCTGCCTGACTGTCAGAGAACACCTTTACAGGTTTACTCCCGACATCCCCACCAAGCAGCGCAGTAAGAAGCCTTTTCAGCCAGACCGCTTCCTGTGCGTTTTTAGAGAGAGCTATGAATTCCAATTCCATCATTGACAGTGCGACACAGGTTTGCTTCTTGCTCGTCCATGAAATGACGTCTTTAGCAAGGAGAAAGACTCCCCCTGTGGTGGATTTACGATCATCCGGATCGCCACCATAGTCGGCGTCACTGTAACCGGTCAATTCTAAGTTCCTGCCCTCATAGCACAACACGTAATCGGAAGTACCTTTCAGATAAAGAATTATTCGTTTTACAGCCTTTAAATGTTGATAGCCAGGATCTGATTGGAAACGTGCTACTAGGCCCACGGTGTAATAGATATCTGGACGAGTGCATTGAGTGGCGTAAATCAAACTACCGACCATGCTTAAATACTCTGCACCCTTCATCTGTTCACGCTCTGCCAGGTTCTTGGGGCCGTCACTTTTTGACAGTGCTCACCCAAACACCACCGGCGTATCTACGAGTTTGGCATCCTGTAATCTGAATCTTTTCAACAGTTTGTTGATATAAGCTTCTTGAGATAGACATAATTTCCGGGTAACCCGATCTCTAGCAATCTTAATGCCTAAGATATACGTGGCCTCTCCCATGTCTTTTATCTCAAATACAGATGCTAACCATGACTTTGCCTTGTTCATAAAAATCACATCGTTCGCGGCAATGAGTATGTCATCCATGTGTAAGGTTAAAATGACATACTTAGACCCGGAGGTCTTATAATACACGCACGGATCCTCGTGAAGATTCACGAATCCGTTTCTTACGATTTCCTCGTGGAATCTACGGTACCATTGCCAAGACAACTGTTTAAGACTGCAGATGGGCCTTTGGAGTTTAAAATCTTTATGTTTGTTACCAGGAGTGATGAAACCCTCCAGTTGCTCCATACAGATCTCTTCCTCCAGGTTTTCGAGGAGGAATGCGGTCTTAACATTTATTCGGTGCAGTTCGAAATCGAGATCTGCGACCAGGACCAAATGGCCCTAACCGTGGTTTTACACACAGTCATAGAGTTTATTTTGTCAAAGTCCACTCCGTGAAATTGGGCATGTCCTTTCTCAATAAGTCGGGTTTTGTACCACCCGACCTTTTCCATCAGTGGTGAGCCTTCTTTCAGGATTCACCGTATCCTTGTGCTCCCGTGGTTAGCAGGTAAATCAACTATAGAATATAATGGCTTTCATTTAGGCGATCTCTCTCTTTTATTATTTTCTTCCATTTCTCCACTCGAGGTCTTTCCAATGCTTGCCAACAGTTCTTAGAGCGAGGTTTTCACCTTATTCGATGGGATACTTCTTGGGAGAAGTTTGATGCCTTTGAATTTTGTCAAGGCATTGTTAATCCCATCTTGAGTCTAATCATTTCTCCCACTCGGAATAATGCTTCTTATCGTAGCATCACTTCTATTGGGAACAATGCTCCCACTCGGAACAACGCTTCTTATCGGAGCATCATTTCCTTTGGGAACAAGAGCACTGCTTGAACCTTGACCAACAACTTTCCTTGGACAACCTCTCGGTCTCGGGGATCTACTTCTGAGATGAATTCCTTGATCACTAGGATCTGGAACCAAGTTTGGTCGGATCACTCCCACTGGGAACAATGGGTAGTTTAACTAGTTGTGTCATTCATGGTTCAGCAATATGACCATCAGGTTCAACTTGATTCGTCTCAACAGCAATAGTGATTTCGTGTGGTAGGGTTTATTCCTCCCACTGGATTTATTATGAAAATGATCCCATTCTCATTTACCATGTCATTCACTTGAGTTGCTGGTTCAAATCTCTCCCACTCGAATTAAGTGGCACCTGACTGTCAGTGATATCCTGCTCCGGTTTTAATCAAGACTACGTTATTTGAAACTGTACATGCATTGGAAAATTCATCCTCAAGTATGTAATGTCTCATGTTCGACAACAACACCATTTTCCCGAGCTGTAAACATGTATCTTCTAAGAGTAGTTGACATACTCTTGTCCTAAATACATGGTTAATGTGAAAATTAATGTCGCATGGTGATATGATTGAACTCATTATCATTCTTTAGCTATTGTGGCGATGTGTCCTACTGATTTATTGGAACACTGTTTTACATAGGGAAAAGAACCTATTTGGTGTCTCAGGTTTGGGCCATGTGTCAGTTTGGTGTCTAAAAAAAATTTGTTGATATTTGATGTACCAGGTTTCAACTTTGTTGCTATTTGGTTTTCCATCCAATTTTGGGGTTAACTTTAACGGATTGAGATGAAAAGACGATTTTTCCCCTTATACTTTTTATTTTTTGCAAAGCCACCCACCTCCGATTTCGGCCACCCACCTTCGATTCCGGCCACCCACCTCCGATTCCGGCCACCCACCTCCGTTTCCAGCCACCCACCTCCGATTCCGATCCACCCACCTCCGGTTCCGGCCACCCACCTCTGATTCTGGTCACCCACCTCCGATTACGGCCACCCACCTCTGATTCCAGCCACCCACCTCCGATTCCGACCCACCCACCTCTGATTCCGACCACCCACCTCCAAACAGGATGATTCCGGCCCGATTCCAGTCGATTATGGCCGATTACGGCCGATTCCGGTAGATTCCGGCCGATTCCGGTAGATTCCGGCCAATTTAGGGTTCCGGCCGACTTAGGGTTCCGGCGGTGGACAGCTGACCTGATTTAGGGTTTAGGGGTAATTTGGGTATTTTCAATTTTATTTGGTCATGTGCTGGTCACATGACCGCATTCTGTTAAATTTAACGTCAAAATTTGACGGAGACACCAAAAAGCAACAGAGTTAAATCCTTGTACACCAAATATCAACAAATTTTTTTAGACACCAAACTGACACATGGCCCAAACCTGAGACACCAAATAGGCTCTTTTCCCTTTTACATATATGTGAATCATCTTTCTTCATCCCATAGGGAACGTCTGACAAAGTGACTCCAACATTATGTTTATAAATGTGCTTCTTGAAGTGTGTTACTTGATTTGAATGCCTAGCCTGACTTATCGTTCAAAGCTTACAAAAGGAAAATCATTTAACCGCCTTTATCCTTCTTCATTTGTAAAATTATCTCAGAGATTTTATCCCATTTCCGAACTGAGCATCTTAGGTTTTCACCTTATGCGTCAGTTGATACTGTTACAAGGTTGTGGTAGCTTTCAAAGCCTACTTCTTACCGATGTATACGTTATCAATAAGTTGTTTCCGAAGGAATGAAAAACGAAAAATTCAGCACCTATCATTAAAACACTTCATTATTAAACTCATATATATTGAAACGATGTGTTCCGTCTTTCGAGGTCCACTTGCACGCGGCGCAATTTACCGAAGTTTTAACCCTTGGTTAAATCGTTTCATTTCTGAATTTAATTTACTTTAATCCAATCGGTTTTGCACATGATCATCACTACAGATTATTTCATTCAATGGAGTACTAATAAAGAAGATATAAGAAATATATAAGCAATGCATTAAACAACAATAAAAGGATCGAATAGCCTGAGAAATGGTAATTAATACTTTGTCCGAGCATTTGTTACGTGCTCAAAATGAAATGTTTCCTATATTTCAAGGAACATTATTTTCATTAAGTATGGAGAATTATCAGTTGACCTAGGATATAGCGCGGTACAATATATATAATGTTGTTTATAACAGGTTGATTGGAGAAAAGGGAATCAACGTTCCGCGGGCGCTACAACACTCCTAACAGATGAGTAGCACGATGTCCGTCGTATCCGCCGGTCGCACGGCAAACCTCGTATGAACTATTCGGAAGCACGGAGCTGATCAAAGGGGAGAAGTGTTGATGCGGATTTGGACAACAATACATTAACAGGGACCCTCCCATTCCGACGATTGGGAGCTGTAAGCATATGGTGATGGGCGCCGTAATTGGTAGCCCATTATATGTATAGTTTACCTAATGAACTTGGGTAAATGTCACATTAGGGTAATTGGGCTAGACCCAAATCTCAATTGACATGTGAGACCCAAAATTGGGCCTCCCTATACTAATGGCCGGCCGAAACTTATAGTGAGGGTAAAGTGGACTTTTGTCCACTTTACCCCTCCTATAAATAAGAGGTGTTAGGAAATATTTTAGTGTTAATCGTAATTCCCTCACAAGAGTGTTTTAGAGAGAAAACCCTCCTCCCACATCTACTAGTTTCGGCCGAACCATTACCAACACCGAAGGTGTGCCAAATTGCTTTTGAGAAACTCTCTGAAGATCTGTCCCCGTGCTAAGAATTGATCTGAGGCCTTGCTGTGGAGCTAACACCACGTAGGGCTTCTTTCACAAGAACCTCTACGGGTTCTGTCCGGTGGATCGAGAAATCCCTCGTACAAAGGATCTTAGACTACGGTAACTGTTGAGGTATGTGTAACTCTTCCGCTGGGTAATTTTGATTGCATGCACGTACCATGTTTTGTGTTTCCGTAGTGATTACTCCCAGTAATCTAGCACATATCCAAAATTGACATTAAAACCTGATTAGTAGTAAACTTTTGGTCAATGGATCAATTGTAGTCGCCACTATATTGGTGTTTAAGCACTAAATTCTCTCTAAATTTTTCCGATAAACATGCCACTTAATGCCAGCTATTAATTTCATAGCAGGCTTCTTTATACTTGTTTTTGTAGAGAATCTTTATTGGTCTAATCTAAATATCGACTCACGAAGACCACTTTATGATTATTTTAGAGTCTGTGAGTACATTCATACAAAAAAATTCAACTTGCACGATAGATAAACCATGATGGGCACTTGATACTCCTAAAAGCTGTAACCCTCAGGATGTGGTACTCTTAATATCTATTTGTGTTAGACGAACTTCACCTTATGTGTGTGACCACCCTCAGATAGTCGAACTGCAATACTTGGTAATTATGCATATCAAAACCTCCCACTAACCTTCGGAAAACTCCCACTGACTTAAGAGTTTCTATTCTACTAATAAGATCTTCAAAGATAAAAGATATGACAACTTTAATGAGAATTGCATTGAAAAATATCAGATACTATTCGTAAGAGATTTACTTTATAACATGTGTAATTACTTTGCCTTATTGACAAATATACAATTTCCTAAGTTGCTCCATATACATCTCTCCAAAGCAATTACATCTATAGGTAAGCTCCAACCTTAAATGAGACACCTTAAATATGATATTATCATGCAATGCCCTTTATCAGAGTATTCACCCAATTATATGCAACCAATGATGTCACCCCTTATGGTAATTTGATGAGTTTTCTGACTTGACTTTCAGTTATATATACTCAAGTTTACCTTAACGACATACATGACTCAAATTTAGACAATATGTATGTTATCTTAAAAAATAAACTTTATGAGATGTACGATAGTGTCAAAATAAAATATTGTAGACTTACATTCTCAACACTAATATATTATCTATAAGTTTTTATATGTAACTAGTTAGTTGTTTGTAATTGAACATCTTTATGAATTTGTTCCTAAGTTAGTTACTCTACCATAATGATCCATTTTTTATTATTGTAACCAAAATACTTTCAGGAATAACATTCAAGAATATATTTCTTGGAAATCAATCCTCCCACTAGGTTCAATATACCTAAACTTTATTTTCGTAGATGCATTTGAAGTTCTTAGCTTTTAAATTCGTTAACTTCTATATGATCTTTACTTTATAAGCACATTAAAATTCTTGGACTAAGTAGGGTTTAAGAGTCTTGTAATGTGTCAGTAACATTTTTTGAAATGAAGTAATATTTGAATGAAAGAATTGCAATTTGAGTTTATGATCTTACGACGTCATATTGGCTAAATTACATCGGATGTACGGTCTATAAATTAGTCGTAGGAGTGTAAAACCTCCAACAAAATATGTCGAATGTGGGTCTTGCCTCGTCACACGGGCACAATCGTCTTGATGGAGGGGGAACCTCATCCATGTCAAGACCGGCTAAGAACTATGTTTCGAAAGATAAACATGGTTAAGCGAAACGATCATTTGGTTTCGGGGTTACACGACATGATCATCGTTTTATGGATCGCCGTGATGAACTCTGGTCGTCAATCACTACATTCTGTGCTAGATGAGAATCTACGATAGAATATGACATTTCCATTCATGACAACATGTAAGTTCAGGTTATGCTATCGACGCGCACTTCATACTGTGCGTACCACGTTCGACCATGGGGTCAGGCTCGGTTGTGCTAGGTGGAATCTTCCGAGAATCTGATGGGCGCAAACTTCTCCACCTTGAGCGTGTGACTGATCCCGGGTGCTTACTGAAAGAGCACCCGAAGTATCCTTACCACTCATAACTAATATCCAAGGTTGGGCTCAATGTTCGCCTCCAGGCGTACGAATGCAGTGCCCAGACAAAAAGGACTAGTGACCACGTACTGGAAACCGGTTGAGTTTGACTAAGGGTATGAGTAATCGGGATGGTCATGTACAACTGTAATTCTCCGACTCATGTATTCACTAGATGGCCACCACCAGATATTTGTTGAAGGTTGTGAATACTTGTACGGATGCCTTGGAGAAGTGTTCCGATGGGGAAACTAGGCAATTGGAGAATAACAGTTGACCAAGAATACAACACGGCACAGAGAAGTACCAGGTTGATAACAGATTGGGAATTAACGTTCTGCAGACGCTACAACACTCTTAACCGTTGAGTAGCACGATTTTTGTTGTGCTTGCCGGTCTCACGGGAAACCTCGTATGAAAAATTCGGGAACAAGAGTGGATCGAAGAATAAATGTTGATGTGTTAGTAGACAACATATTAACAGGCACCCTCCCATTCCGGCGAGTGGGAGATGTTGGCATTTGGTGAATGGGCCGCCGTAATAAGAGCCATTTAATATAAGCCCAACATCCTAAGTTTTAACTGGGTAATGTCACATTAGGTATTTTGGGCTGGGCCAAAATCTCAATTGACATGAGAGGCCCAAAATTGGGCCTCCCCTTTAACATAGCCGACCGAACCTTAGGGTGGACACCCTAGGTGGGTTTTGTCCACCTCCTCTTATAAATAGAGAGTGTTAGGGATTTGTTTGGGGTTAATCATTTTCTCCCTTATAGTTGAGACAAAATAAATCCCTCTCCCTATACACATAGAGGTTTTGGCCGAATAGACCACATCACAAGGAGGTTCCGAAATTTAGTGATCAATTTACCCCGGAGATCCATCCCAGTGACCGATTGAAAATAGGCTTTGATGTGGAGACCATTCCTCGTAGATTACTCCTTCACAAGAGTTCCTAATGGACCCGTCCAGCAGACCGTGAACTTCCCGTCACGTTCCTGGGACTATGGAAAGCAAATAGGTATGTGCCTTCTTTCCGCTGCGTAATTCGTTATATAGCATTGACCTTGTGGTTTTGTTTCCGCAGTAATCGTCCCCCAATTCCAACAGTCTGTTTGGTTGTAAACGCGGTATGGTCTTAAATCATCTAACAAAGTTGTGCAACGTACTGGTTTATGGACCAAACTTATTACTTCATTTTCGTCGACTCAGACGATGTGAGTATGTACAATGTATCAATCCTAGTATGTAAATCCACCCATATGCGAATCTATGTCGCGTACTATACATATGAATCTGCAGTGCTGAATAATTTGCGCACATGGTTATTGAGAATAAACGTTACATTACATAGCACTTAGTTGAACAGTACATACGCTGTGTAAGTAAATAATAACACTACATGTCACTATCGAATCCAATATTCTAATACCCCTCTGGTGTATCTGGAGGAGGGTGCTTATATATATGCTCTGAGACACCCTGAACGTGTTCACAGCGAAACCGTCAAATTGTTGAGACCTTAGAACATTCATCGCTTGGTAGAACTGCATCATAAAAATTCTTGCACTGTCTGCACTCAACCCCCTAAATATTAGCCATTTCTTCTCTTTTACGAGACGTCGCAAGATATTATAAACTTTTATTCTTCTAAGGTGGAGGTCGTTCCAATTTGCTGGCCCGCGTGGGACAGTCTGGAATCTAGGTTGACATGCTACCAAAACTTGTACATAGTTATGCCGCAACGCTTCCGACGCTGTCTTTCGTAAGCGCTTCCATGATTGTTTCATAAGGCGTGTCCAAAAACCATCATAGGGGGTCCCTTCCCTAGATGTTTTCCTGATTCTAGTATCGATCCAGTTTGAACTACGTGGTTTGGGCTTCCCCATACCTAAAGGTTCATTCTGTACAACCAAGTTACTCGTACCCGAACCCTTGATACAACTCGATGTCGCAGCCACTTGGTTTTAACTGTCAGTAACGGTAACATCAGCAAAAACTAATTTCATACGTGCATTGACATCCAACTCGTGTTGTTTCGTATGAGTAACAACAGAGTGTACAATTTAATAATTTTTTGCTAAAAGTAGATATGTTGATATAACTTCCTTTGACGAAATACCTTGTATCGATCTAGCCTTCTGTGAGCGACTGCTTTGGGGATTGTAACGTGCATTGACATCCAACTCGGTATTGTAACGTCGATTTCCATCTGATGTGAATTTGATTGACAATTGGGGACCGCCAGTTGTATACCAACTAGGTTCGTATTCTTTTTCTTCTCTTCCACCAACTGTGAACCCATTGTTCTGATTCGCATGGCTGACCTCATGGTTATCCAGTTAACAGTTGTTCAAAAGTTCCCATTCCAGTTGGGACACTCTAGTCTGAAGAGCTGTCATATTGCCTGAAAGAGTACTTACTGTGTTCGCGTAAGAAGTAACAAGTATTTCCTAAAAAATCGGATGTATTTTATTCCACAAGGCTTATCAAATCATCATGACTGTCCTTATCAGCATCAACCTTATATGAGGTATCAGTAAAGATATTTTCAAGCTCGCGAATTTGAACACTTTGGGCTAACACGGTCATGTTGAGCTCCCCATTTTGCTGGATTAACATATTTTTATCCCCTCTCAATTAAGTTTAGGTTTAATAACTAAAAAACTGTCCAAGATTTACCCTATGTTAAAATTATGTGTCTGAGGTTTGAAATGTTAAAATGGACTGTCACATGTTTCATTTTTGTTGAAATTTGGTGTCTCTGCGCGTGTTTTCATCTCCCTTTAATCATTTTCATAAACCCACTCACCCACTCATAATCCATCACTCTTTACTTTTCACAAAATCGTCAAATTTCACCCAAAAGCTGAACATAAAAAAAAGTTTCTAGTAGAGTGGTGTGGAGCGATTTCCAACGATAACGGAGCGAAATTTACTTGTGCGGATGTGGCCAGCTTATTAGGTGACGGTCCCGTCAAGATGACAATAAGGGAGTGTGTATGGCAGCTCGAATTTGACAATCGATTTCGTCGGAATTGACTTCTCTAAAGTAATCACACCGAGACACCACATTTTAACAAAATTGAAACATTAAACACTACAATTTTACATTTGAAACTTCAGACACCTAATTTTAACCTAGGGTAAACTATGGATAGTATTTTTTAGTTATTAACCCTTAAGATTAAAATCTACGCGAGTACAACCCCTTGGGCGCGCACTAGAAGAAATTCTTGTCTTTTTTAGGAGCAGGTTTTTAAGGAATTTTCAAGAAGAAGTAGCAGAATCTAATTACTTGGACAGGAAGTTATATATCACTAGGTAGTTTTGTAGTAGTATAAAAGGCACTTGAGTTGTTATAGAACCGTATCACAGGACAAACTCAATTAATACCCATATATTATTATTATTATTCACATGCAAAATCCCAGGCAAAACTCATATTGATCAAACTATAAAGGCAGCAAAGAATCAGCAAGAGTTCTATATATGGCCAACGAATGAATCCACTGCGCTCACTTGACTCAAACTAGTCCGATGATACGGTTTCTTAACAGAAGCGTTGTCTTTTCGCCTCTTGGCGCATTCAAAACCATTTGAAGATGGCGAAATCTGCACACTCTCTCCGGCTTGACATGATGGATCTGAAACCTCAGATATTGTAGAAATTGACAACCTCTTCCGTGCCTCTCCATTCACGCCTCCTCTTCCGTTAACTTCACTCTGTCAAAAACAAAGATGCAACATATATATATATAAATAAGAAAGACACTTACAAGCTTTTATATTCTCATTTTAGGGTTGGAGGATATATACACGTACGTACGTTTCTCATTATAGCGATCTAGAAAGAAGTATGTATATATGTACCTTGGGGACTAAGCTTCTAGAATTCGTCTGTTCATGTAACGGTCTATGAATTCGACTTGTATTCTGTATCAATACTTGTTCTCGACTTCTGGATCGCGCCTTCTTTCTGTATGTATTAATTATATATTCAGTCACAATCATACTAACCAATGCAACTCATAATAAAAAAGTCCGTCGGTTTCCGTCAAGCTAGCTACTGATGTCGACTTGTTGGGTAAAAGTGTGATGTTGTTTACACTGAAGACATAAATGATGAAGTTGCAGATAATTCACCTCTCCATCGCATCGCGATTTTTAGCATCGATTTCTTTGTTGGGTTGATACTTGGGCAAACTTGATGGTTCACATGCATTAGGAAGTGTCCTGAAATACTGGAAATTAACAACGTCGATTGAGTTACAATCAGTTGGATGGCTGCTCGCTAAATGAGACAATATATATCAATTGCAATATTTTGCTTCATTTAGGGTTTACCTCTGACGATAGTGCAGTAGATGCGGTTCCTCGCTTGCATGGTTCTACAGAAAGAAGGGTGTCTATGAGAGACACTGAACTATGTGGAAGGCTTCGAAATCTGTCTTGAAGAGAACTTTCGTAGAAGTGTCGGGGCTTGAACATAGTCGCTTGTGGTATCTTGGACGTTTTCCAGAACTCATTAGTCGGAGAACCGCAGAGCTTGAATATCTTGTGTAGTTGTTCAACCTGCAATTAACTAAGTCTAATCAGATAGATATATACTCATATCAACAACAGGTACAAGGAAAAATGATTTATCATGAGAATTTAGTTCAATTTGACATTATAAACACGAAATGAAAAGTAATAAGGTGAGAGAATGGATTTAGCTTGCTTAGGGACCAAATCCTGACCAATTAAGAGTTATATATATAAGTACCTCGGTTCTTCCTTTAAAAAGAGGTTTTCGGAGAATAAGTTCGGAAAAAACGCAACCGATGCTCCATAGATCGACGGATGCACCATAAGTTGTGGAGCCCATGAGAAGCTCAGGAGCACGATACCACAATGTCACTACGTGGCTGGTTAATCGCTTCGAACTAGATATGTTGGCTAGACCGAAGTCTCCCAATTTCAATACCCCCTCATTGTTCACAAAAATGTTTGAAGTTTTGATATCGCGATGCAATACTCCACGTTGATGGCAATGTTCGAGTCCCGACAATAGCTGCATCATGTAACATTTAACCTGCCATCCAAAATTTTCATGTTTGATAGGGTAATTAATTAAGATGGTGAAACCCTAACCCTAACCCTAACGGACCTGTGGTTCGGTGAATTTGATATCAGGAGACAAGGTTAACCCGCAAAGGTCGTGCTCCATGTATTCGAATACAAAAAATAGGCTACTTGAGAGTCTAGATGTGATGATTCCTTCCAACTTGACAATGTTTGGATGATTTAACCGTCGCAAAATCGTGATTTCTCGTGACATGAACTTGATGCTGTTGGGTTCCGATCTATCGAACCGCACTTTCTTCAAGGCAACGATTCTTCCTGTTTCCAGTTCCCTTGCTCGAAACACACTGCTGTAGGTTCCTTGTCCAATCTAAATGAATGCAGAACACCATATATAATTAAACACCATCTCTATCAAACCCTAGCTACAATGCATATTGATTAATTACCAATGGAAATATATATATATATATATATATATATTTTTAAAAAACAACCTTCTCTAACTTTTCAAAGGAATCTAATTTCAAGGGAATCCATCCTTGAATGGCTTCGGGTGCGTTGGCGGTTAACCAAGGCGGCCAACCAGCAGCGATAGCCTCCGCATCAGTAAAGCGAGGAGAAAACCCTAATTTCTTTTTGCTCAGGGAGTTCCTGCTATTGACGCTGCCTTTCTTGGATTTCTTTAATTCAGAATCCTTCTTCGGCGTGTCCTTGGTCGGAGACCCGGGGTTGTTGGTAATTCCTGATGACTTGGCATCGAGCTCCGAATTATGCGATCCCGGCCGTGATGCTTTCGGCGATGCTGCCGGTTTCGCACAGACACAACCCATATCAAATTACAGAAAATTAAGGTTAACCCATGTAATAATGCCTGCTGCCAATTTGATAAACGGAACCAGAATGATTAATTATTGAGAGGAAAACGATGAGTAGCTTAAACCCTTGAGGTGACGTTGGTGCGTGGACGACAAGGAATTTGATATTTTTGGGTTTATTAGGTACGTACGATGATCTTCTAGGGGTGGGTGGCGAGATATGCGGTGGCAGGCAGCTTGTCTGTTTCCATTTTTATGGTTTCTTCCATGGAAGGGAATGGTTGGACTTGGATTGATGTAACTGTTTGTATCTATATATATATATGATTTCGAATGCAAGTAGTGTGAGTATGATTAATTATTACAACTCAAAACCTAAATTATACTATGTGCCTTCTTATAGAATCAAGTTTTTAGTTAATTACTTGTCATATATTACTATTAATGGATCGGATGCATCCTCATAGTTAATATATAATATATAGATAGGCATGCACTACTAGAATACCCCCTCAATTGCCACAAGGTAAAATCGTGCAAAACTCATGTACAATGACATTTGCCACGGGTTCTCCATGGGATCACCCCGTGATTAGTAATAGCGTGTCAAATTTTTTTTACAACGGGGATCTCGTTGCAAATATTGTACCTCGTGTAAGAATTGATGCATTCCTGAGTTAGATGAACTCGAATCGATATCGTGGCAAAATTGTATTATTATTCTCCACGTTTTTGCAACGAGCTGCACAAGGTAGAGATGATTCAATAACTCACTTATAGGATCAGATTATTAGATTCAAAATGAACTTGTTGAAACGAAATTTGTGCCCCAATTATAATCTAATAGGGTCGAATTTAGCAATTTGTATACTTTTTGTTGAATTAAATTTTCTGATTATGTTATTCACTTTTAGAGTTCGATATGTAAAGTAATCGGATTCTACAACATTTTTTAGAATCAAATATTTTGATGGAGTAAAATATATTTAGGGTCAGATGATTTGAAGCTACAAAACATATATGTAGTCAAAATATTTGATTCTAAAAGTCTAAATCAACGACGAGACTTCAGATTCTAAAACGTTTTTCAGAATCAAATGTTTGGTTATAGTAACTGCTTATAATGTCAACTCTTTTGAATCTATAAAACATATTTAATTCATAAATGAATTTTTTTTATAGAATAATGCCATCAAATCCATACACAGATAACTCATACACATGTACAATCCATAAAAACACTATATCCTACATAATGTCATAACCGGACATTTCTCTCCATTTTTCTGCAATCTCTGCCTTATAAGGTATAGTACTTGATTTGTAGTGGCATCTGCCGTCTCAGCATCATTCCCACAACACTCGGCAACTAGGTGACCAACTTGTCCACACTAAAAGCATTTTCTTGTTGTCCAGGAAGAGTTACCACCTGCAGAGTTTTGAGAGCATATAAATGATGAATCAGATTCTTCTAAACCCCAAACCAACTCCATTGATAATTAGAATTTGGTGACCAAAATAACACATGAGTTTATAACTTTATGAGTTTGACCAAATTGGAAGACAAAGTAGACAAAGCTGAAAAAAAAATTAGCAACCAACGATAATTAAATTATGCCTATTGGAAACCAACATATTTGAAAATTTAAATGAAATTTTACTGATCCAAAATGGGATAAGAGAAGCTACTACCAGTAGCTTTCGGAAGTCACAGTGGCAGTATAATTATTACAAAGACTACACCCCCACACTCAATTTCCTTGATCTAATCTCTTTATATTACACCAAAAAATATCTATCTACAACATATATGAAAATTTCACCAAGTCTAAAATCAAATCAATGATGTTACTGAATTCTAGTCATACTAAATGCTGAGATTAGTTAATTGTTATAGAGAGACAAATTCCAATATAAAGATCAACATGGTCAATTTGGCAAATTGAAATGGAATCTCACAGCTCCAAAATGGGATATGAGTACCTACTACCAATATCAGAGTTTTCAATCGATGTGGTAGTATACTTATTACCAACACCGCACTCCTACACTCAGTTTCCTTGATAACCAGATAAATACCTAGATATAGACGCATGCTTTCTTTGAGACCATGGAAGACACTTCTTTTCCAGAAGCTTGTAAATTGTTAATCTTCGGTTGGAGGCGCCGCGGAGAAAATCAAAGACCCAATTGGAAAAATATTGTATTAAACCTTGATAATCACATAAAAAATTAAATTAGAAAAATATTGATTTAAAACTTAATCAAACTAACCTCGATAAAAAGACCAACCTCCTTGCCCTTCTCCTGCAACATAAAAAGAGAGGCAGTTGGTAAATCAAGGTGCTGTTTGGAGCTTCTATAGCTTAAATTCCATATCCACCCTAAAATGTAAATCATGCCGCTTACTTAATGTCCAAACAAATTTGACAGATTTGAGAACATCGATTTGAGTTCGTTCAAATTGAATTATGCTCTAACTATGTTGTGAACTCCATAGATACTTACTGTAATAACAAAACCAAATCACTGCAACCACCCTTTCACATATCATACTACTTACAACACCCATATGGCATTTGCGAAAACATGGTACCAATATCCATGCATTTGCATATGAACGATGCTTGAATCCAATACATCCCCATTGATACAAATATTTGAAAACACAAATAAATACAACGTCTAGTAGGTAGACACTGGTTCTCCTAGACTCTTCCTTTATCGTGACACTTTAAGCTCAATTATACTGTGTTTGCATTTCTAATTTCCCACATTAAACAATGTTACTTTAGCTTACAATGTGTTAAATATATAGAATAAAAAGTGAATGTATACTTACACGAATCCTTGAGCAAGAGTCGTGGCGATTTACATCCTCATAGTCCAATCCAAACTCCTTCCGCCTCTTGGTATATGATTGGGCACTTAAACACCCTCAACATCAGTTCTAGAACCAAATCAAACCGCAATCTGCAAAATAAATACAATTTCCAAAAAATTAAATAAATTTGGTCATCTATCGTGCTCATGGATGAAAATTTGGGCCCAGAATGCAATGCAAATTTCAGATTAACATAAAGAGTATTAACTTACCCAGCGCATGGTGCTCGGTGGCATCCAAGTGCCGTATAATCTCTCCGAGCAGTTCCGGAAGGATAGAGCTCCAACCTCTAAGTCGCGACGTGATGTTATCAGCTCACCATGTTTTGGGGTACCAAAACCTACAGCTCAGTTCTCTGCAACCTGCTGAAGACCTCGTAAGAGAGAATTAAATAAGCATTAGCATGCTTGCTTCCAAGAACATGTTGAGCATCCTCTACTTCTCGTCTCCTTACATGAACTGCGTAGTTCCGGCAAGGCGAAAGCCGTGAAACGCGTCGATGATGCTATTATTGTCAATTTCATCCCAGAACCAACCATTTCCTCGGTTCAGATGTAAAGGATAAAAAGGTAGGAGCTGCAAAATTCATATGGAAGATATTTTTGTTCTTGTTGTCCTATATAAACAGTGATTGAAACTTAAAATACTTTTTTTGTGAGCAGAAAAGTGGGGATGAAGGGGGATATGACAGATCAGGGCCATTTCCTATCAACAACTTTGCAACCATCAAGGGAGAATACATCCACCTTCAAGCAAAGTTATGATGGATTGATTATATAACCATGCCATAAACACAAAAATGCTTTCAAGAATGGAATTACCAAGTCTGATATAGTTCCACTTTAAACGGCATACCATCTTGAAGAGGATGCAATTAAAGTAAATCATAGAAGAGTATGAAATATGTATTGTAGCAAATAGTTAAACTACTTACATCATTGCAGACAAATAGTTTGCCAAAATTTTGTGCCAGAAGTCCTAAAGATTTGTCTCTTCTATTCTCTGTGACATACATTGAGATACCAATTTTAATAACAGCGTTCCATTAAAAACAAAAGTGTGTTTAATCTATGACCTATTATGTGATTTAGCACTAAATAATAACCATCCATCTAAGTATATATTGAAGAGGAAAATAAAGATTCAAAAAAACGTACCTTGAATCTGGATGTTGTAATGGTTTAACCTGAGAAGACCAGCCATTATTGGGCACTTCTTTTACAGAAGACAGTGATAGATGCAAAACAACAACCAAGGAAGAAGCCATACCAACTACTCTAAAAGATTAAACAGCATTAGACTTCTAAAATCTACATTTCATCACAATGTAAACCAATAATCTACGTTTCATCTCAATAATGTCAACCTATAAACTAATAATGCACATTTGATCACAATTATAGAAACCAATCAACAATTAAACACTAAAAGTATTCAAAATTAAATAAAATAGCATCAATTTACCTCAATTTAGGTAATTACCCCAAATTCTAAAATTAGGGTTTCGGAAGTGGAGTAGCTGGCGGCCTATGCTGGTACCCGGACTAAGAGGGGCAGTAGACTGGAGCGGCGGCGTGACTGGAACAACGGCGTGACTGGAGCGGCGGCGGCGTGTCTGGAGGGCAGCGGAATGAATGGAGGCCGGCAGACTGCAGAGAAAGAGAGAGAGCTAGCGGGCGGGCGGGCGGACTGGCGAGCGGAGGCGCGGTGGAGGCGCGGTGGAGTCACGGTCTCAGACGGCGAGCGTAGAGGGAGATGAGACGGCGAGCGGAGAGGGAGATGAGACGGCGCCAGCATGAAGAAAGGCAGAGACCTGAGTGGGGGAGAAGGCTTCTTGTCAAGCGTGTTCGTGGCTTTCTGTCTCTTTAATTTGGGGTGTTTTTTTTTTTTTTTTTTTTTTTTTTTTTTTTCAAACTTGAATCCTCGATTCTCAGTTGAGGGTTTGGACCAACATTTTGGTCAAATCCTCGACTCTCACTCGAGGATATGCTTATTTTTGGAATTTTCAACTTTAGCTGCTTAATTTTGTATTTTAATACTAATATATGCTTAAATTGGTAAATTTCTCAAAATGTACCATATATCATAATAACCACCGATAAAGTCGCGAACTTCAATCAAGCTAGAACCAAAATTTTAGAAGAACAAACAATTTAATCTCAATATAGCGAAAGATCAGGCGGTGTCGATCATGTACGGCAACACAGACCAATGCAATGCTCAAAGAGAGCGGAATAGATGAGAAGAGAAAGAAGGTGTGCAGAAGATCGAAGGGGATAGGGATGACACCTGTGATCGGTCGAAGGAGCGGGGATGGACGGATCTTCGAGCAGCGGGATTTAGCAGAAGAGAAATTGACGGGAACTTCGAGTCGGTAAACTCTTCGATTGATGGACTGTACTCTTCGTTTTCTCCACAGATTGCTTCTTCCGAGAAAGCATAAACAGCAAAGGGGACCCTAAGGAATTGAATGGATTCAATGAGAGATAAGAAGAAATTGAATGAAGTTTTAGGGTGAGTTAACTCAACATTGAAGAGACAATTGACCCGAGACGGAAATTGAATTGAGATTTTTTGAATCTCGTGAGACTTCCGTTGGCCGAGGAGAAGTGTGGTGCCGACGTTAATTTCACTTATATTATATAACTTAATGAATATACCTTAAATCACTTTTATACATTAATTCACTTGTATACCTCAAGTCACTAATATAGTCAAAATCAATTACTATACCTTAATTCACTAATATACCTTAATTCACTAGTAAAGTCTAAATACATTAATATAACTTTACTCAGTACCATACATTAATTTCATTTATATACCTTAATACATGACTATACCTTAAATCACTTATATGCCTTAATTCACTTGTATACCTTAAGTCACTAATTTAGTCCAAATCAATTACTATACCTTAATTCACTATCATACATTAATTCACTAGTAAAGTCTAAATCCATTAACATAACTTAACTCAATATCATACCTTAATTTCACTTATATACCTTAATACATGACTATACATTAAATCACTTCTACACCTTACTTCACTTGTATACCTTAGTTCACTAATATACCTTAATTCACTAGTAAAGTCTAAATCCATTAATATAGTTGTACTCAATACCATACATTAATTTCACTTATGTACCTTAATACATGACTTTACCTTAAATCACTTATATACCATAATTCACTTGTATACCTTAAGTCACTAATATACTTCAAATCAATTACTATACCTTAATTCACTAATATACATTAATTCACTAGTAAAGTCTAAATCCATTAATATAACTTTACTCAATACCATACATTAATTTCACTTATATACCTTAATACATGACTATACCTTAAATCACTTTTATACCTTAATTCACTTGTATACCTTATTCACAAATAAAGTCCAGATCAAGTACTATACCTTAATTCACTATTATACATTAAATCATTAGTAAATTCTAAATCCATTAATATAACTTAACTCAATATCATACCTTAGTTTCACTTATATACCTTAATACATAACTATATCTTAAATCACCTCTATAATTCACTTGTATACATTAATTCACTAATACAGTCTAATCAATTAAAATACCTTAATTCAAAAATATACCTTAATTCACTAGTAAAGTCTAAACCCATTAATATAACTTAACTCAATAACATACATTAATTTCGATTCTATTCATTAATTATGTCTTAAATCACTTCTATACCCTAATTCACTTGTATACCTTAATTCACTATTATACATTAAATCACCAGTAAAGTCTAAATTCATTAATATAACTTAACTCAATATCATACCTTAATTTCACTTATCTACCTTAATACATGACTATACCTTAATTCACTTTTATACATTAATTCACTAATACAGTCTAATCAATTACAATAACTTAATTCACAAATATACATTAATTCTTATTTATATACTTTTAAAATCATATTAATTAATAATAATGAAATAATGTTCGTATTATTCGGTTTTGGATTTTTTTTTATAATTAACAAAAAATATATTAAGTTTATAAAATAGTTGTCCATATACATTTTATTTTAATTAAGTGTATTAATATATTTATTTCGGTATTTTTTTACCTAGATTATTGATGTAAATTTATTTCAAAATACCACAAATTAAATATATTATATATATTTTTCTTAAAGTTTTTAACGACAATAATATTTTCTCTTATATTTTCTATTGATTTATTTGGGGTAGATTATATTTTATATTATTATAAATATATATACACACGTATGTGTAGGATTCAAGTTAATTCACAAGAAAAGTGTAGGATCATTAACATGATATAACTCAATGACTTATTGTAGACTCATTTGTGTATACATCCGATTGACGTCTATACCTTAAATCACTTTTATACCTTAAATCACCCTTATACCTTAAATCACCTTTATACCTTAAATCACTTGCTATACTCTAATCGTGTTTAGTTAAGTTAATTAGGTAGTATAGTAGCATTCAATTGCTTTACCACATTTCATTAATACCGTCTAATTGAATCTTATATCATTGATTAAATTATCGATACCCTAAATCACAAGTATAGTCTATGACAAACTTGTATACCTTAAAACTATTAGTGTCATGTAGCTTAGTGGAAAGTCGTCTGTGTGTATTTACTCCACACGAAGTCACAAGTTCAATTCTCAGGACAGATTTTCATTTTTTAAATGAAATTATAATTTCCTCCCCGTGGCAAATTCGATGAGGGCACGTAGAAAATGCACGGATTATACAAACCCGTGGATAATGTGTGTATGAGGCCGTTATAATTTGTTACAGGGCCATTCCCGTGTCAGAGTCCTCTTTAAATTGATGTCCGTGGCAAATTTGAAGTAACTGCTGTCTCTATTTGCATCGGCATAACACCTTGTGGCAAAGTTCGTTTTAATTGAGGGGGTATTCTAGTAGTGATGTGCAATCCACATGCAGCCAACTTAATATAGTATTTGCAAATGAGACATGTAATAAGTAATGGCATAGTACAAAACAATATAATATGCATTTACATTTTATAAATAAATATATAAAAGTTCAAAGAATATAATATGCATTTGCATTTTATTAATTAATTAATATATAAAAGTTCAAATATTTCATAATATTTGATTCTTCAGAGGTATATAATTGAAAGTAATTAACGGTTAAGAAACCAACGGCTAATTGGTTAATAATTATTTTATTCCATTCTATAAAATATTAAACAGTACCTAAGTACATAGAAAGCTACATGTGTATGCTATATTCTTCTCAAAGTCCAAATATTTCATAATATTTGGTTCTTCACAGGTTTCTACCATTAAAAGTAACTAACAATCATGAAACTAACTGCTAATCGGTCAATTATTATTTTATTCAATTATTCAAAATGTTAAACAATACTTAAGTACATAGAAATCTACATATGTATGCTCTATTCTTCTCATAGTCATGTAAAAAATGCATAATCACTTGTATAATCACTTGTGCAACATGACATAACCGGGTCCGCCCAAATTTCCGAAATTTATATCAACATCAATCTGATTATTCAACTAATAAATTTTTCACATCAGCAATTAAAATGCACCAAATGAGGAAAAAAAACGAACATGAGCAGCATCCAAATAGTTTCTGAATCCATGAACATAAGATAAAATTAATATTTGTGAAACCGCACCAGTTTTCACAAAAATTGTATCTCCTCACAAACAGATTAGCCAATAACTGTTATAACTTACAAGATCTTAAACAAGAGGCAAGTCTCCAAATTGTATTGGTGATACTCCTTTCATAAGTCGTCAAGCATGATGACAACACTAACTACTTCCTATCTGTAATATGATACTATCTCAGTGCTTTATATTGCCTCAAAAGATCAACTAACTGACTTGCTGACAAAGGCTCTATAAGATAGCATCATAATGATCTTCTTCGACACTATGACTTCCTTGACATCTTCAAAGATCAACACAAACAAGAAGAGAAAAAAAGGTCTTGGGAAATGGAGTTTTTAGTCAAAATGCCCTTATTTTAAAGCCAAACTAAAAATGCCCAAATTAGTTTTATAAACACTCGATTTTAAACCGGACACAACAATTTCAAAACTGCGATATGTGGCGCATCAAGAAGTTTCGAAGAACACTCATGCGCATATTAGGATAGTTAATGAATATATTTGTAAAATACACTGAATATATTTTTCATAATATTTTCAGAATGTTTATAAATAGTTATTACGTAATAATTAGGCATTTATCTGGAAGATAATTATTTTCAGACATTATCTCCTATTATTCAGGAATATATCCGTAAGGTATTTATCTAGAATTATCTCATAATATTTATGAATTTATCTGTAAGTTATTATCTCCTATCATTATCTGTCAGTATTTAGGAGATTTTATCAGTAATCTAGGGTTAATTCTACTATAAATAGAGATCTTGTTGATCATTGTAGAGGGCGAAAAATACATTGGAGAAACACATAAAATAATTGGAAAATCGCTCCAGTTTCACCTAAAAAACATCATACTTTGGCTTGTGCATCTTAACTTTCATGTTTTTTGTTTACTGATTAACCTTTCAATTTTTTATCATTATTATGATCATTATTCTTATGTTGTATATTTGTCTTTTCGTATCCTAAAAGAAAGTTGCCTCTTTAACGAGTGAATAAATCAACAGTTCCTTGGCCAAAAAAAATAAAATAAATAAATAAATAAATCAACAGTTCACCGACCATTGTTGATCCATCCATCCCTCTATCATTGTACTACGGAGACCGTTCGCCTCCACTTTGTCCAGTCACCCACAAAGCATCCAATGTCCTCTTTCAGCCACTGAAACTCACTCATGTCTGATTACAGCTATCTTGGCCACGACCCAGCTACGATGTCGTCTCGCGTCGCCCCGAGCCGTTAGCCTCCACCCTGTTCATTCCACCTTTCTCGTTCATCCCTGATCAAGCCCGACGACCTCCAAGGCATTCACGACGCTCCAGCAATCGACTTCACTCCCTCCAAGCGACCCTCGTGCACCAGACCATCATTTACAGTCGACAACCAGCGCTCCGTCCTCCCTGGCCACTCGACATGAGCTCACTGCTATATGTAACTGCCCCTGCTACCGACGTCATTTCTTTACTTTAGGTAAACCAGTTCCTTCTTAAGGGTTAATAAGAAGAGGTCTGAAGTTTGCCCTATGTTAACGGGAAAGGTCTGAAGTTTCAAATGTTGATTTGAGAGGTCTGAAGTTTCAACTTTGTTGATTTGAGGTTTTTCGTCCATTTTTAGGGTTAAATTTAACATAATTGTGTGAAATGACATTCTTGCCCTTTTAATATTTTGTTTTATTTAATATCTTATTTGAGTAAATGTGAAATGACAAAATTACCCCTAAAGTCAAATTACTCCGGCCACCACTACCTCAGCTTCGGCGTCCACCACCGAACTCCGGCGACCACCACCGACCACGAACACGGCTCCGATCGGAGCCGTGTTGGTGGTCGGTGGTGATCGCCGGAGTTCCGTGGTGGTCGTCGGAGCCGAGGTGGTGGTGGCCGGAGTCGGGTGGCGGTGGCCGGAGCCGTGGTGGCTTTAAGGGCATTTTCGTCTTTTCCTTCAAGCATGTGAGGGGCACACTTTGATAGAAGGGCATTTTTGGAATTTAGTTTTATTTCTGGTCACATGCCAAGCACGTGACCAATTTCCGTTACAATTAACGGTAAAAACAGACGGAGACCGTTGTTATCAACAAAGTTGAAACTTCAGACCTCTTAAATCAACATTTGAAACTTCAGACCTCTCCCGTTAACATGGGGCAAACTTCAGACCTCTTCTAGGTTATTAACCCTATTATTATACTAGGAATTTTCCCCACGAACCGCGCGGAGTTGAATATTTTGTATAAATATTATTTTGAGATTATGTGTGAATTTATAAAGTATTTGTAAATTTAGTATTATTACAAAGAAGACAATATGGAAATTATTTTAAGATATATATATATATGTATATATGACATAAATAGTAAAAGTACTACAATGGTGAACTTAGTTGCTGTAGCAACTAAATTATTAAAATAATAAAAGACCATAAGATGGTCACATTGATCATGAATTTGAAAGAATAGACTACTTCTACCATGACGATGCATTTTTGTATAGAGTGTCATAATTGTCAAAGTTTATAAACCTACAATAATTTATTATTATCTTTTGGCCAACTACAATAACTAATTAGGAAAAGTAAAATAAACCTACATGAATATATAATATTTAAATTAAATACTAATATGAGATTTGCTCATTTTTTATAGTTGAGGTTTTCATGTTCGGACCGACCATTCTCAAGCAATGGAGATTTTATCTTTTATAAAGAGAAATCTTGAAGCGTCATGTGATGAATATGATTCATCATATACCCACTACAAAATTATATATATCTTTAAACCAATATAAAATGTGAGAGTTGTCCTCACCCCAAAAGGTACCTCTTGAACATTTTTTTTTATTTTATTATTATTATTATATATATATATATATATATATATATATATATATATATATATATATATATATATATATATGTGTGTGTGTTATATTTAGTTCCCCTATTTTTATAAAATGGCAATTTAGTCTTTTTATCTTTGAGACCCATCTATTTATTACTAAAAAATCATTTAATTATATTTTTTTATTTTTAGTTTTTAGGTCGCTTAATTGGTAGATCATTGTAGTTATTATTAATTTCTCAATCAAATATATATCAATTAGAGTCAACATGCATTTAATAGGTGCAAATGTCAGGTAGATACATTTTTCCATTCACTATACCACTGATTTGAGGATGTTCCGCTTGTTAACATTTTTGTATCAAATAAATTAGTCACTTGCTAACTCAAATAACATATCAAATATGGATTAAACGTGGTTCTTGAAGTTTGACTTTACATATAACATGTACTCTATGTTTAATACTTATTGACTCGAACTATCGATTTAGTTATTGCGTTTGTAAATTCAATCATATTAGGTATCTCCTAAATGGTAGTTGAACAAATAGTTAAGTTGAATTCAAGTATAAACTTTAGACATTAGTGTTTTAAAAAATTGATGATTTAGTCCCTATAATATTTGAGTATTACTAAAAATTTCATTAGATAAATTGCATTAGCTTTTTTGTTAAGGTCGCTTAACTGACATGTTACATAATTATCATTAACTTATTAATACAATATACCTATAAATTTGAGCCACCCATAAAGTATGATATGTACTTAACTCGTGCAAACTTCGAGTACATGTTGAGAGTTTTTTGTATCACATAGATTAGTCACTTGTCAAATCATATCAATTGCCAAAATATGGGTCAACCACGGTTCTTGAATTTTGACCTTTTACGGATAACCTGGTACTCATCGTCCAACATTTAGGTTCTTGAATGATTAATTTAGTTCTTCCGTCTGTCAATTAAATCAAATTGTGTACAACCTAATTAGTAGTTAAATAAGTAACTGACATAAAGTCAAGTATAAACTTTAGATTTTAATGAATTGAAATTTCCTTTAGCATTAAATCAATTTTTGTTGGTATTATGGTATAAAATTGCATGAAAAGTGTATAGTTACGTTTGTATATGTCAAATTTCTCCACCGAATACTCTAAGTGGTTAATTGCGGGCTTACATTCGTCACTCCTCAAGTTGATAAATTAGATACAATTTTGTCGTTAATAACTCACGTCATGCTCAATCCAACTCATCCCTATTAGTTATAACAGTAATTTAGTATCGTAATTTAAAACAATAGTTAATTTTTGACTTAATTATCTTCTTATATTTTTCCCGTTTTGAATTACTGTGTCGGTCTTTTCGATCACTTCATTTCTCACAACCCCTAAATTTGGCCATGTATTAACTACATATTATCATATTAGAAAACTGAAGATAAATCATGTATTTTGAAACTTAGACGATTTATGCGCGTGCAACGCACGCGTTAATAACTAGTATATATATAATAAAACATTTTCTTATTACTGAATGAAAATGAATAGTTCTTTTACACTCGAATCGATATTAACCATATACATTAAATGTCGTTCATACATATGTATAAACCTTACAGTGACTACTCGACAGATGGCAGTGAATCCTCATTCCCGTTTGAGAAAAACACTACACAATCGATCTATATTCTTAATCACATTCATTTCCAATAAATATTTCACAAACCGCAAAATATCTTCCAATCACAACAATTTCACAAATCAACATAATTATAAGTCTAAAAAAGATAATGTATTGATCTGTAAAAGTAAATGCCTAAATAAATGACAACAAAATAAAAATGATAATTTTGTTGAAATTAGGGATATAATTACGGATCAAAACACTGTACATGTATTGTAAACTATTTACGCAGCAGAATAATGAGCACATACCAGTTTTGCTCTCTCAATAGCAATTACTTTATTTAATAATCCAAATTATAAACAACCAAAATTATCAATTCAAATGTAAATGAAAGATAAAATGTCATAAAAAAGGTCCTGATCATAGAGCAGCAGCAAATAGAGAAATTGATAGTCTGGAATCTTCAAGCCATGTCGAACACCACACCTGAAAAAAAAATCCACAAGTGAATCATATCAGATGATTTGTGTTTGTATTAAACGTTTTACCGCTTTATGTACATGGAAAACGAGGCGTACTAAGTCGCGCTTCAGCAACGGTGTTTTGACCCACCAGATTTTCGTTTGAGCCTTTTGTTGCTTGATTCATTCAGCAGCTTGTGCATATGAGCGAAGTCGTCCTTTTACTCATGGGATTCATCTGCAACAGATGATTTTTCATCGTTGTTACCTTCGAACAGACCCAAGATCTTCTTTATTGATTTGATTAGACATGTGAGTCCATCGTTATCGGAAAACCACGATAGAAGGAACCTTTTCATTATAGGATAAATCCTTTCCCACGCACCCCTTTCATTATCAGGGTCATGATCGGTTCGTATACCGGCATTCGTGCATAGAATACCATCATACTCAACCATGAGGTTTCTTGCTTCTGTAGCCTTTCCTTCGCCTAAACGAAGGTGTAGGGCACACCAAAGATGTAATGCACTGACACTCATGAACTGCTCCTCATTTTCAGCTTTCAAGGTTGAGAAGATCAACCTTCTTACTTTATGATCCTTGAGTGACCCTTCATAGTTAAAGGAGAATGGACTACCATATTCATCTATAAGGGTCCTCTCCGCTTTTGGATTTATGCATTCCTCGACATCCGCAGCAGATAAGAGTTTCCACACATAATTCTCCCATTCATCATATTTCATACCATCAAGATTGCGAGGAATATATTATCGCACTCTATCATTCATCTAGAACTAACACATCGAAAAAACCATGTGACAATCAGGGAGGCAATTTAAAACATTTTGAAAAGAATTGATTGCATCAGATATCTATGACATAGGAGGCGACAAACAGTGATTCATCAGTCATCTAACGAACCCGACCACCAGTAAACCAATGGAAGAAGGCCGTGTAAAGAGTTCACACTGTCGACGTCTCCTTTCTAATAAATCAGTCTCTTTGAAAACGGTTTAATCGCTACTTTAACCGAAACGAGGAGTTTTTACATACACCCGGTCTTGGCTTTCCCAAGGCCCTTTTAAAATTTTCGAGGATTTCTCATTCAAGCATACATAATTCCACTACACAAGTAAATTATCGCATGCGATCAAATCCTGAAACTATCATGCATACACATCATGCGTAATCACTCCACATCATTCATACATATTTGACAACTTAATATCATTTTAGAATATTTGGGGATGAATTGAAATTCATATTATAAAATTCATGCGAACTTCTAGACATGGATCCTAATCAAGATCACTCAACACAGCATGTCTATCCTAGTATGCAACTCATTAATTGAAAAACAGGGCTCCGCCCCTAACATGTAATATCCAGCTAGATTGACTTAGTCAAGACACAATTCTAACATGCATTGATATAAATATATATCAAATAATTGCAATTCAGCCAACAAAATGATTCAGTCCCATAATCATGCATTTTATAAGATCCATCCCCAAAAACGTAACTAGGCTGCATATTTGATTAAAACGTTAAAATATCAAACCAATTCGCGCTGTGTAGGTAATTTTAAAGTTAAAAAATATTTGGATTTAAAATTTGACCGACATAATTTTCAGTTGACCCGAACCCGGTCCGGTTCATACAACCCAGTCCGACCGGTCCGGTCTGACTGACCCAGTCCGACCGATCTGAATAGTCTGGTCCGGTTTAGGTGATCCAGTGCAGCTTTATCGAACCGGGTTGGGTAGAAACCGACCCATTTGCCCACCTGGTCCGACCCGACCCGATCTGGGTTGGACCGATTGAGAAAACCTGAGTAGGTCGACCCGTTTGTGCAATTGGATCTGGCTAAGTAGGGTTTTAAAATCCATTAAAAACTTAACTTAGCCGTCAATTAACAGTAATTATAATAGTTATAATTTCCAAATATATTGCACAATATATGTATATATATATATATCAGTACCAATATATTCCTAAAAACATGGAAATAATATATTGGCAATTAATGTCAAGATTTTACGTTGACTATGTTAGATTACGGGGAGTAATCACTACGAAAACTATAACCATGGTACATGCAAGTAATCGAAATTACGCAGCGGAAGATTCGCACATACCTCTACAGTTGTTTGTAGTCCCAAGATCTTTGCATGAGGGAGTTCACGATCCTCCGGTCGGCACCCGTAGGGGTTCTTGTGAAGGAAGCCCTACGTGGTATATTCTTCACAGCAAAGCCTCTGATCGATTCTTGGCGAGGGACAGATCTTCGGAGTGTTTGCTCGAAGGCAAATTGGCACACCCTTGGTGGATATATGGTTCGGCCGAATATGGTGTCTCTAGGGGAAAGGTTTTCTCTCAAAACATCACTTAAAGGGAATTGTGATTAACCCTAACAAAACTCATAACTCCCCATATATATAAGAGGAGTAAAGTGGACAAAAGTCCACTTTACCCCAACCCATAATTCGGCCGGCCATGCATAGTATAGGGAGGCCCAATTTTGGGCCTCTCATGTCATTTGAGATTTGGGTTTGGCCCAATGTCCTAAAGTGACACGTACCCAATTAACTTAGGTAACATATACATATAATGGGCTTCCATTTACAGCGCCCAACACCATATGCTTACAGCTCCAACTCGCCGGAATGGGAGGGTGCCTGTTAATGTATTGTCGTCCAAATCTGCATCAACATTTCACTCCTTCCATCTAGTCATTTGCTTCCGAATAGTTCATACGAGGTTTTCCGTGCGACCGGCGGACACGACGGACATCGTGCTATTCATCTGTTAGGAGTGTCGTAGCGCCTGCGGAACGTTGATTCCATTTTCTCCAATCAACCTGTTATAAACAACTTTTATTTAGTGTCGTGTTGTATCCTAGGTCAACTGATAATTCTCCATTTGCCTATTTTCCTCATATAACACTTCTCCAAGGCATCCGTACAAGTATTCACAACCTTCAACTAATATCCGGTTGGTGACCACCTAATGAATACAAGAGTCGGTGAATTACATGTGAACTTGACCATTCCCATAGCTCATATCCTTAGTCAAACCCAACCGGTTTCCAAAGACGTGGTCACTGGACCTTTTTGTTCAGCACTACGCTCGTACGCCGGGAAGCGAACATTAAGCCTGACCTTAGATATGAGTTATGAGTATGTGAGGATACTTTGGGTGCCTCTCCATAAGGCTCCCGGGATCAATACACACTCGAGGTGAAGAAGTTTGCGCCCGCCAGAATCACGAGGAATCTTTCCTAGCACAACCGAGTTGTGACCCCGTGGTGTAGTATGAAGCACGCGTCGATAGCATACCTGAACGTTTAAGTTCAAAGGAATGGGATATGTCAAATCCTGCTATCGCAGATTTTCATCTGGCCCAGCGAAGATCATGTCGAGTTACTTCGACACTAGATGATCGTTCTGCTTAATCAGGTTTATCCCCTGATTCTTAGCCACCATTGCTTAGTAGAGGCCTCCCTTCACAGCAAGACGACCGTACCAGTGTTGATGAGGTAAGGCCCACATTCGACATAGTTTTGGCAGAGGACTGCGTCCTCCTACGACTTAGTTTATAGACAGAAAATTTGATGTAATCAAAACATTATGACGTCAATTGATCATAAACTCAGTTGCAATTCTTCCGCTTACAAGATGTAACTTTCTAATATCAAAATGTTATCACAGATACATGCCACTTCTAAACCCTACGCAATCCAAGCAGATTTTTACATGCTTTTCAAATATCTCCCTGCGTAGTGGTTTAATTAATGGGTCCGCAATCATGTTATCAGTGGACAAGTATTCCATAGTGATTATATTGCCTTCTACCATATATTTAGCATAAAAATATTTCACATCAATGTTTTTGGACCTACTATGGTACTTCGGATTATTTACTGCCGCAATGGCTGCCTGACTGTCAGAGAACACCTTCACGGGTTTACTCCCGACGTCACAATCAAGCAGCGCAGTAAGAAGCCTTTTCAGCCAGACCGCTTCCTGTGCGTTCTTGGAGAGGGCTACGAATTCCAATTCCATCGTGGACAGCGCGACACAAGTTTGCTTCTTGATCGTCCATGAAATGGCGACATTAGCAAGGATAAACACTCCTCCTGTGGTGGACTTACGATCATCCGGATCGCCACCATGGTCGGCGTCACTGTAACTGGTCAATTCTAACTTCCCACCCTCATAGCACAGTGCGTAGTCGGCTTTACCTTTCAGATAACGAATAATTCGTTTTACAGCCTTTAAATGTTGATAGCCAAGATCTGATTGGAAACGTGCTACTAGGCCCACGGCGTAACAGATATCCGGACTGGTGCATTGCATGGCATACATCAAACTACCGACCACGCTTAAATACTCGCACCCTTCATCTGTTCACGCTCTGCCAGGTTCTTGGGCCCGTCACGTTTTGACAGTGCGCACCCAAACACCACCGGCGTATCCACAAGTTTGGCATCATGTAATCTGAATCTTTTCAACAGTTTGTTGATATAAGCTTCTTTAGACAGACACAATTTCCGGGTAGCCCGATCTCTAGCAATTTGACGTGGCCTCTCCCATGTCTTTCATCTCAAATACAGATGTCAACCATGACTTTGACTTGTTCATAAAACTCACATCGTTTGCGCTAATGAGTATTTCATCCACGCGTATAAGGTTAAGATGACATACTTAGACCCGGAGGTCTTATAAGACACGCAAAGATCCTCGTGAAGATTTACGAATCCGTTTCCTATGATTTCCTCGTGGAATCTGCGGTACCGTTGCCGAGACGACTGTTTGACCGTAGATGGACCTTTGGAGTTTACAAACTTTACGTTCGTTACCAGGAGTAATGAAACTCACCGGTTGCTCCATGTAGATCTCTTCCTCCAGGTATCCGTGGAGAAATGCGATCTTAATATCCATTTGGTGCAGCTCGAGATCGAGACTTGCGACCAAGGCCAGAATGGCCCGGACTTTGGTGTAACGCAAAGTGGGTGAGTATGTTTCATCAAAGTCTACTCCGTGAAGTTGGGTATATCCTTTCGCAACAAGTCGAGCTTTGTATTGCTCGACCTTTCCATCAGCAGTGAGTTTCAATTTGAGAACCCACTTTGCTCCTATGGCCCTGCGGTCAGCAGGTAAATCAACCAAAGACCATACCGAATTGGCTTTCATTATGTAAATTTCGGCACACACATATAAATATATATATATATATATATATATATATATATATATTATTTATTTTCAATATCTTAAATAGGGAAAAAAAATATTAACAATATATTTTCTCAATCTTTTATGTAACTAAAATCTATCAATAATATCTTTAACATATTTAAATATTTAGATATATTGATAGTTTATATATATTTCTATATATTAATGTGAATCTATCCTAATGCTCCCAATTATAGATATATTATTATCTTGATTAAAAATTAAAATATGGTAAACAATATAATTTTAATTCTCTACTTGGTGACCAAGAAATTAAAAAATTTACCTTAAAATTTTAATTAAAATTTCGGATAATAACATCAAATAGGGAACAACTGGTCAAACTTTAATAAGATATACAATCCAATATTTGATTTTGATAAATATTACTCTTTTCTTGAAGATCATGAACATTAAATTAATCAAGAACATCATGAAAATTTCAATTTCACCAAAACCCTAAAAATCCAAAATTTAAATTTTTCTTCTTAAATTTTTTCGGTTTTTAATCTTAAATTTCAAGAACATCAATTTATCAAAATAATGAACTCCTAACACAGGCTCTGATACCACTGTTAGATTACAGGGAGTAATCACTACGGAAACTTAAAACATGGTAAATGCTAGTAATCGAAATTATGCAGCGGAAGATTCGCACATACCTTTACAATTCTCAGTAGACCCAAGATCTTCGCAGGAGGGAGTTCACGATCCTCCGGTCGGAACCCGTAGATTTTCTTGTCAAAGAAGCCCTACGCGGTATAAGCTCGACAGCAAAACCTCTGATCGATTCTTGGCAAGGGGACAGATCTCCGAAGTGTTTGCTCGAAGGCAAATTGGCACACCTTAGGTGAGTAGTGTGGTTCGGCCGAAACATTTTGTGGGGTGAAGGGTTTTTCTCTCTAAAACACTCTAATGAGGAAATAGTGATTAACCCTAAAAATCCCCTAGCACCATGTATTTATAGGAGAAGCAAAGTGGACAAAAGTCCACTTTGCCCTTCCTACAAGTTTCGGCCGACCATGTATAAGGGAGGCCCATATTTTTGGGCCTCTCATGTCAATTGGGATTTGGGTCTAGCCCAATTACCCTAATGTGACATGTACCTGATTTCCTTAGGTAAACTATACATATTATGGGCTACCAATTACGGCGCCCATCACCATATGCTTACACCTCTGTGGTAATTTTTAAACGTCAGTCTTCATTGTCTGTGCACGTTGGTCGAATTGACCGAACCACGTTAAATCTTGACTTCTCTATTGCTTTCTCTCTTAGTCGTTTTTGTGAGTGTTGAGAGAATAGATCCCAACAACATCCACAACTAAACTTTTGATGTTTTAAGAACAAAACAGAAAAAATTAATTAATTACTTTAAAACAAAGTCAAATTAACAGACACTGCATATATAGATTAAAAAGTTGCTTGTAGTCGAGAGCTAAAGTTGGTTTCACAGAGAACGAAGGTAGTAACTGATGGATAAATGTCCAATTCGGGTTCGTATTTACACTTCGAGCCTCGTAAACGCGTCGAAAATTACATCTCGGTTAAAAAACATCTCCCAAGGAGTTAAAACGGTCCGGAAACGCATTTACGCGCGTCCGGACCGAACCTCCGGGTTGCGCGAAGCAATCCGGAGGTCCGGGTTGCGAGGCAATCCAGACCTCGCCGAAATTGTCCAAATACGACGAGGTCCGGATTGCGTTACGGGTATCGCGCGACTACCGTATCCGCGATTACCGTTACGTGTAGAGAAGTCAAGTTCGTACATTACCAATATGGATGACGGTTACCGCATACTCTTGAACCGTCATCAAACCGCTTTAAAACCGGGTCCGGTCCCAAGAAAGCCTATAAATAGGAGGCCTTGGCCACCCATTTTCACACACTCTCTCATTTGCCCAACTTTGGTATTTTGAGCTCTGACTTCTCTCTAGAAATATTCTCTCTCTAGAAATTACTCTTTTGCCATTATAGTGACTTAAGCTTCGGAGAGGGCTCCGCTAGAACCACCCCCCCCCCCCTCTCCGTGCTAGCATTGGTCCTTCGTGCAGGAACCGTTGCCCAGACATCCGTATTTGCGCACAGCCCACCGCCTTCCAAGACTCAGACATTTCCTTGAGACACAGCCATACCGAGACACAGACCTCCACGAGAATCAACCGAACACTCGCCAGTGGCCCAACCTCTTCCTGGCGAAGGGTTACAGCCCAGAAAGCCCGCACAACTACGCGAACAGACGCGTCCTCACGACCTTGTTCATCCTGGACGCAAAATTGGCGCTGTCTACGTGACTCGAACAAAAAGCTACATTTCCGCAAAATCATGACGAGTGATCACAACCCTCCCGAAGAGGTCAAAAACACAAGGAAAAGGCCTGGACGTCCCAAGAAGTCCCCGACAAACAAAAGATCAGGAGGTCAAATGCCAGCCGGGAGCCAATCGGGACCCTCCCACATTCCAAGAGCTACTTCCGTAGCTTCATCTATACCGACTAACAATGTGCCCGGCGCACAGCACAAAGAAACATCACGCACCTCCACCTGGTTTCGAGCCAGAGGTACATGAAGATGAATCCCAGGCAGAAATGCCGTAGGGCGAACAAAGAACGGGGACAAACCCGATGCCCACCATTACTCCAGCGATGATGGCGGCACTGGAAGAGTTACTCGCATTCCGCGAGTCTCTAAAGAACCAAGGATATGCGGCTCAGCCACCTCCGTCCAACCAACAGTACGCCGCGCCAGCATGAGAGGTGTCGCAAGACACTACTCGCTACAGCAATCCTTTCCAGGGCCAACACGCAAGACATGAAGCTGCACGGTCATACACTCCTTCCCAAGGAGCCCGTCATTGGAGGAATGAAAGGCAGCCCCCATTCTATCACCCACAGCAGCCAACGAGGGATGATCCCTTCCAAGCCACAAGCAAAGAGCAATCTGACATCTACCACAACAAAGGTCGGCAAAATCCTTCAACAGGTTACGATGAACCTGTAAAAGGGTTTACCGCCGAGATGTTAGAAGGAATGGTAGAGAAGAAGATGAAGGAAGCAAAGATGAAGGGTATGCACGCATTTGAAGAAAGGGCGTCACATCTATTCGCTGACCACCTTGTGAACAGTCGCGTCCCAGACGCACTATACAGAATTGGAGGAGACCTCTACCGTGGGAAAGGAGATCCAGTGGAACACGTGCAAAAGCACGAGGCCTCTCTGCTAGGCAAAACAAAGAACCCGCACCACTTCGCAATAACGTTTTCACAAACTCTTGCCGGGACCGCAGCACACTGGTTCTTCTCACTGCCATGCGGAAGCATCACTTCATGGGCAGACCTGAAGGCTAAATTCATTCAACGATACATGGGCGAACGCACATTGTTGAAAGGGGCAAACGCTCTGGACGACGTCCAACAACAAAACGAAGAATCTCTCGCCGACTATTACGTCCGCTTCAATCAGAACATTTCTGATATTCAGGGGAACCTGACAGAAGGAGAGATTGTTCGAGCGTTCATTCGAAACCTCGGACGAAGAGGCAATGCCCTAGCCGAAAAGATGGCAAAGCGCCCAGCGGAATCCATGGAGGAGTTAGCCGCAAGAGTCAAAGAATACATAGACCTCGAAAGGTTCAGAAGCCAAAACAAGGCAAAAATCGCTGCGGCAAAGGCAAAAGAAAATCCAAAGCAGAACCAACCAAAACCACACCCAAGTGGTCAACAAGGAAGACATTGGCAACCTCAGCCGAAAAGACCTTTTCAAGGAGATTTTCAGAAGCCAAAGGAAATAAATCTTGCCGACTGCATTCCTTTGAATGTCCCGCTATCTGTAATATTGAGAGAGATGAAGGACGCGAATATGTGGAAAGAGCCGAACAATTTCAGGAATGGCCCACTGGGAAGAGACAAGGACAAGTGGTGTGAAAACCACGAAGTCTTCGGCCATGAGACCGACAACTGTGTCAGTCTACGCTTCCGCATTAACAGTTTCGTCCTCAAGGGAGAATTGAAGCAATTTGTCGATCAAGGCGACAACCTCCCGAGAAAGGCTCAAGCAGAGTCATCAAAAAGAGGAAACAAGGGAAAAGAGAAGGTCAATGACAACCCTCCGCCAGCTAAGCGAGGTGTAATCAACGTCATACACGGAGGACCTGCCGCCGGAGGACAAGTGTCTATTGCTCGGGACATTTATGCATCCCAAGCAGCAACATTGCCGAAATACGGAAAGCGCAAGCAACCGGAACAAGAAGACGCAGTCATCCAATTCTCCAGGGAAGACTTAAAGCATATCGTTTACCCTCACGATGACGCTTTAGTCATAACCATGGACATTGACGGATACGATGTGAAAAGAATCCTTGTCGATGGTGGAAGCTCCGCTGACATTCTACATATCAGAGTCCTAGAGCAACTGGGAAGATCTGTCAAGGACTTAACCCCAGGAACCTTTTCGCTAGTCAGCTTCGCCGGAGCAGCTACACAACCCTTGGGTACAATCACGCTTCCTGTCATCCTTGGCCAGGGGTGGAAAGCATTGCATGTCAACGTCACCTTCATCGTTGTAGAATCTCTCGGGGCCTACAACGGAATCTTGGGACGAACAACGATCAACCCCTATGTGATCGTACCCTCCAACGTCCACCAAAAAATGAAGTTCCCTACGGAACATGGGATTGGGGAAGTGCTAGGCGACCAGATAACCGCAAGACGTTGTTACGTCAATGCCTTGAGAGCAAAGCACCAATTCCATGTGGCAATGATAAATTCCTTCAAGAGGCAGAAAGTTGTTGACGAAAGAAAGAAGCAAGTGGCGGAACAAGCCATTACAGTTTGGAACCCGCAAGAAAGCATCCAGCATTCGCCATGGCACCAGATATGGCTCGTCAAGCAGGGAGAAGACGAGCCAATTATGGAATACTTCACCAGATTCGCCTCTAACGCCTCCTCAGCGAAAGCAACAAGAGAAGAAGTGATAAGTGTGTTCTATGCAAACATGAACGCCAAATCTTTCCTTCTCTTTGGACGAACTCATGGATGGCGAACAACAAAAACCATGGCAGATCTAAAGGATAAGCTCGAGACAGCAGTCTCATGCGAACAAGAACTGAGGTGGGGTACACCCCTCAGTTGGGACAAAGGAGTTCGAACAAATACGAACAAACAGGAAGGCGCAAGCATCAAAATCGACAACATATTCACACCGCTAAACACGGTTGCTGAAAACATTTACGTCAACCTACTGGAAAACAAGCTCCCAAGTCCACTTGTCTCGAAGACAGTTTTCTTGGGCAACAACATCAGAGAATGGTGCAAGTACCACAAAACTTGGGGGCACAACACAAACATGTGTCTACCACTAAGACAGGAGATTGAAGAGTGCATCGCACTAGGGGCATTAAGGCGATTTGTTGCAACCGACTCCGCGACATCGTCATCAAACCAGCTATAATAAAGCGGGAGAAATAACTATCTTTCAGATTACTTTGCGCATTCCTAGTGTTTCTAGTGTAATCAATGTAAATACGCGCAAGTATCTAATAAATTCAATCTACACTTGTAGGTACACATCTATCTCTTGCACGCTATTTTTGGATTAAACGCGAAGCAACAAAACTACGCGCCTATTATCTAATTCAATAATCCAAGATAATATGCCATGTGCAAGCAAAATCTATTACGCGTTATGTCAACGCTTACCATCAACAACAACCTACTCATATTGACGACTACATCGAAAAGCGTCATCATGGAATCAAAAACTGGAAGTACATGCTACTCTACGATTGCTACTCAGGAATTACACCAAGTAGTAACCTATGCACAAAAATCTACTTCAACAATACAAGCTAAGCATTGTGTTCAAGGAGGGATTTATGGTATATAACACCAACATATCTACTATCTACACCAACAAGGAGTTTATTTCTCCACTCATAATACAGGCGTCTATCTCAAGAAGGTGCCGGCAACACAAAGACATCAAGCTATGTGCACAATCAACTTATATACCGCAGTGACAACCTGTGGATTTACTATCAAAACGACGACTACTCAGGGCGTCAGCTACAAGCAATGTCTTGGATTAACAACAAGACCTACTATCAAAACGACGACTATTCAGGGCGTCAGCTACAAGCAATGTCTTGGATTAACACCAAGACCTACTATCAAAACGACGACTATTCAGGGCGTCAGCTACAAGCAATGTCTTGGATTAACACCAAGACCTACAATCAAAACGACGACTATTCAGGGCGTCAGCTACAAGCAATGTCTTGGATTAACACCAAGACCTACTATCAAAACAATGACTATTCAGGGCGTCAGCTACAAGCAATATCTTGGAATAACACCAAGACCTACTACCAAAATACCTTGGAATAACGCCAAGGCCTACTATCAAAATAGCATGTTGTGGTATCCTCTTTTTTAAAAGACAAGCCCCATGTTTACTTCTATAATGTCCTCTTGATAGACGACAATCCCATATTACGAATGCCATCAGGGTTCGTTTTATACAGCAAAAGTCCTCTGGTTAAGATGACAATTCCGTCCTACAGATTTTCAAACCGTGGTGCATGGTTCCTGGACGCAGAAAGCATGCATCACAATTCATATTCTCAAAAAAGTGTTACATGGTCCCTGGACGCAGGAATCATGTATCACAAATATTTTTTCAAATATTTTACCAAAAATTTTGCCAAATATTTTATCAAATATTTTATGTATCAAACACCTTTCCAAAAATTTTATCAACACTGTTTTTTGGATGTATCACATTCAATGTCAAAATATTTTTTCAAATATTTTACCAACAAGCTTTTTAGGGTTCACAAAATGCTTCTGCAAAAACTAAAATGTTTTTACGTATGCTTCCCCAACGCGGGTTGATACACGCTGGCAGGTGCGCACCCTGTTTAAAACTCATAAAATTTACAAGTCGAGTCTTGTACAACGTCGCCTTAGAGTGGAACTAAGAGACGGTATAAACTAGTATCTTGCTTAGCCAAGATAACACCTCTCAAATAATACTTTTACGTATGCTTCCCCAACGCGATACACGCTGGCAGGTGCGCACCCTGTTTAAAACTCATAAAATTTACAAGTCGGGTCTTGTACAACGTCGCCTTAGAGTGGAACTAAGAGACGGTATAAACTACTATCTTGCTTAGCCAAGATAACACCTTACAAATACACTACTTGTTGAGAAATGTTGCTATACGCAAAAATACTTGGCAGGTTGCAACACATATAGCGGCAAGCTATTCAGGAAAGAAGGGCAATATACATAATGCATCATGCAAACAATCAGGAGGGCTTCTCAACTTATCAATCAGGAAGTGGATATCGGCCACGACTGCAGGGACTATGTCTACATTACTAGTCATCCACATTCAATAAACACAGACTCAGCGGAACAAGCAGAAGTTTCCACCGTCCTCTCTAAACAAAACCTACAATGTGCAAGTCGCAACATCCTATGCTCTACCCACCTCGCCATGCCTTGGAATCTAACCAAGAGGGGCGATCACAACACTTAACAATGTGCGACGTACAGTCGCAACTACGGACACCATATTCATCATCTAAGGATATGTATCCTATCTTTCAGGTCCAAAGCATATGGACAACATAGATAACTCAAGGTATGAAATATTACTAACAAGTTATCACATAATTACTATTGAAAGGTCCAGGTGACGAAATATCATGCAAGCAAAAGCATGAACAAAGAATTGTCAACATCAAATGCAATGTCGTCATCCACATAGAAGACACGACAAGAATGATTATTTCAACATTCAGCACAACATAGCTCTTCAACATAAAGGGCGACAAACTGCAATCAACAAACACTTACCTCAGTAGGAATAACGCTCCTCCTTGGGCCGGTCCCTCGACCGGGGGGCAGAAGACACCACTGCACAACCCTCAACTCTATTTCCTTTATCACAAGAAGGAATTAGCACGGTCATGCTCAGCATAAAGAACTAAGAATCGCTCGAGGAACGCGCCCCTGCGTCGGATCTTTCGAGAATTATGCTAAAAACAGAAACTGCAAGCCAGCAATAACTTGGAAAATTAACAAGTTCAAAGAAGATACAATGGGACGTCTTACTCACAAGCCTTTCACCGCGACCGTGCCCGAAGACTCCAGAGTAGCGGGGGCACTTGTATGAACATTCCTCTCAACAAATGGATTTCTATACACATCAGCTATCCGCAAAGACAAGCTTTTTCCCATCAAGATGGAGATAGTGGACTCTCTCATGGTAACAACCGTGGGAAGACTAATTCTGACAAGAGGACAACAAGATCTGATATCCTGGAAAATGCTATCAACAATCCAGTCAGTGCGCAAACACGCACCAACACTTATTCAAGCACTTATGCAACAGACGCTCCATGTGAGACAACCACGTACGTACAAGAACTATTAGTCTTCGGACAACAAGTAACAAGCATCACGCGAGGGGGACAACCTCTTCAACACATTAACCTTGCGTGACAACACCGAGCGCATACTCGCAGCATACAAAATTACAATGGTGGAATATTTTCTAAGTACTTAACTCAGGATAACAGTCAGCATATTGCAAGCTTTCGGCATACAACCACGTGTCAGCATATTATCAGAAGTTGGCATATAACCTGTGTTCGCATCAAGCATACGGATACGGCATACATAGCCAGAGATGGTGAAAAGATTCTAAGTGCGGGGGCAAATACGCACGCGTAATGTACGTACATACATGTCGACAAGGATGTATGTCGACAAGGAGAAAATATTTTCTAAGTGTTTCCATGTATGTACATACATGTCGACAAGGATGCATGTCGACAAGGAGAAAATATTTTCTAAGTGTTTCCATGTACGTACATACATGTCGACAGGGATACATGTCGACAAGGAGAAAATATTTTCTAAGTACTTCCATGTACGTACATACATGTCGACAAGGATACATGTCGACAAGGAGAAAATATTTTCTAAGTGTTTCACGTACATACATGTCTACAGGGATACATGTCGACAAGGAGAAAATATTTTCTAAGTGTTTCCATGTACGTACATACATGTCGACAAGGATGCATGTCGACAAGGAGAAAATATTTTCTAAGTGTTTCCATGTACGTACATACATGTCGACAGGGATACATGTCGACAATGAGAAAATATTTTCTAAGCGTTTCCATGTACGTACATACATGTCGACAGGGATGCATGTCGACAAGGAGAAAATATTTTCTAAGTGTTTCCATGTACGTACATACATGTCGAAGAGGATGCATGTCGACAAGGAGAAAACATTTTCTAAGTACTTCCATGTACGTACATACATGTCGACAGGGATGCATGTCAACAAGGAGAAAATATTTTCTAAGTGTTTCCATGTACGTACATACATGTCGACAAGGAGAAAATATTTTCTAAGTATTTCCATGTACGTACATACATGTCGACGAGGATGCATGTCAATAAGGGGATAATATCTAAGTGTTTCCATGTACATACATACATGTCGACAATGTTGCATGTCGACAAGGAGAAAATATTTTCTAAGTGTTTCCATGTACACACATACATGTCAACAAAGATGGATTGCATACAACAAGTAGCTATGCCCCCTAAGCACACCTACGACGCTCATCGACAAAGCTCATACGACGACATCTATGGTAACAAACATTAGATATCGTTTAAATATTTTCTAAGTGTTTTAGCATACTTGCAGGTAATAACCAACAGTCTATACCTGACGCTCAACCATTAAAGTCAACGCGCATATCAAAAGTCAACGCGCGTATCAAAAGTCAACGCGCGTATCAAAAGTCAACGCGCGTATCAAAAGTCAACGCGCGTATCAAAAGCCAACACGCATAGCAAAAGTCAACGCACATAGCAAAGTTGGTACGTGCGGTAAAAAGGATCAACATCTCAAGAAGCTATCATGCAAGAAATGCAACTAATATGACGAACCACGAAGAGCAAATACGACAACACTTAAGGAAATATTTCTTTAAGAAACAAGCGACTACTTCCAAGTGACTCCTCGATGATAAGGATCAAAGGAGTAATACATCTACAAATACTTACGGTATACTCCGCCCTCCTCTAAGTATTTATCTCTACATACATGATTACTTTGACATTGCACGTATCAAACTTGTCATCATACGCGTATGTCTCCATATCGCATGATTCATGATTTGATAATCGATAAGTTGTTTTAGAAGCATACGGTGTCTATTTCTTGCATTGCGTAATTACGATCTTACCATGACCATTACCTATGCATGCATACTAATAGAGGCATGCTCGCATAGTGTATTACCAATTGCCCATGTCTCCGACGATAACCATACTTGCACATATACATTTCCTATTGCACTAACCGTGATGGCAGGAAACAAAATCGTTCGGTCGGAAAATCAAACGACGGACGAAATCAAGATGCCTACGTCCGACCAACGATCAAAACCGAAAGGTTAGCGTCAAACCCAAATTGGACAAGTATCCTAGCTTAAAATAGAGTCAAGAAAGGTTCTAAACCGTTACTTGACTCGGGGGCAAGTGATGGATAAATGTCAAATTCGGGTTCGTATTTACACTTCGAGCCTCGTAAACGCGTCGAAAATTACATCTCGGTTTAAAAACATCTCCCAAGGAGTTAAAACGATCCGGAAACGCATTTACGCGCGTCCGGACCGGACCTCCGGGTTGCGCGGCAATCCGGACCTCGCCGAAATTGTCTAAATACGACGAGGTCCGGATTGCGTTACGGGTATCGCGCGACTACCGTATCCGCGATTACCGTTACGTGTAGAGAAGTCAAGTTCGTACATTACCAATATGGATGACGGTTACCGCATACTCTTGAACCGTCATCAAACCGCTTTAAAACCGGGTCCGGTCCCAAGAAAGCCTATAAATAGGAGGTCTTGGCCACCCATTTTCACACACTCTCTCATTTGCCCAACTTTGGTATTTTGAGCTCTGACTTCTCTCTAGAAATATTCTCTCTCTAGAAATTACTCTTTTGCCATTATAGTGACTTAAGCTTCGGAGAGGGCTCCGCTAGCACCACCCCCCCCCCCCCCCCCCTCTCCGTGCTAGCATTGGTCCTTCGTGCAGGAACCGTTGCCCAGACATCCGTATTTGCGCACAGCCTACCGCCTTCCAAGACTCAGACATTTCCTTGAGACACAGCCATACCGAGACACAGACCTCCACGGGAATCAACCGAACACTCGCCAGTGGCCCAAGCTCTTCCTGACAAAGGGTTACAACCCAGAAAGCCCGCACAACTACGCGAACAGACGCGTCCTCACGACCTTGTTCATCCCGGACGCAACAGTAACAGAGATTAAAGATGAGTCAGGCGAGTAGCTCTTAGATGGTGGCTCGAGAAGACCGATATTGAGGAGCTTGTAACGACTACAGATGACTGGGATAACGAGGTCGAGATCAGAGGTGAGACTGGTGGATGGAACGACTCCAGTGGAGTCTTAGTCGTTGCTGGTTGTGGCGTAGCTATCGGCGGCTGCTTGAGACTGCGAAAAAACCAAGACAACAGAAGCAAGGCGAGGTGGGAGGAGCAGCTGGTGCTGCAATTGTTCAGTAAACTGGAGGCTTGTCGATGGTAGGTTGGAGAGCAGCGAAGAAGACGGTATTAATAGGTTTGCAAAACAATATTTTATTTCGAATATTTTTCGTCTTACTTTTGTATTTTTTCTCTTTATATTGTAAATCAACTCTTTTTTTTTTTGGTAAACTGTAAATCAACTCTTATTTATACGAACATCAGCATAATCTTATTTAGGAAAATAATATGTTGATTTATTCTAATATCTAATATTAAATATTCCAGTCTAACTAAGAAAGAAACATGGCCGATTTACTTAAGAATTTAATACTAAATATTCTTAATAATAAATACATATATGATCATAATATATACTAAAGTATTCTTAAAAGTTTTACGACTTAACATATTTAAACACTTACTAATTTAGTATGCTACATGTCACATTTTATCACGTCTATCCAAAATTAAGTGTTTACTTACTGAAAATAAAATTCAGACGTGGATAGATAGAGAGTGAATAACGGCATCAAGCAGATTGTTGGAAGTACCTCCGACGGCGACAGCCTTGACGGCTTCATCCTTAACCTTGTCGGCCCTCCGTTTCAACCCTTCATCTTTCATCATCTCCATCAACTTCTCCCCAATCTCTTCACCTCTCACCACCATCCCATTTCCCATTCCCCAACCTTCCATCCATATCCCCAGCCCTGCATCCTCCACAACCTTGGCATTGACCCTCTGGTCTCCATTCAGCGGCCAAACTAACATCGGGACCCCCGCCCATGCCGCCTCAGTCACCGAGTTCCATCCGCCGTGGCTCAGGAACCCTCCAATGGCCGGACTCGCTAGGAGATCTGCCTGCTCCACCCACCCTCTCACTACCTTCCCCTTATTGTCCTTGCTAATTTTCTCCCATAATGTCTCTCCGAGCAGTTCCTTGATATTGCCATCGTTACCACTGACGTCATCGTCCCTGTCGACTTTTCTGGTCTTGACTACCCAGATGAAGTTGCACCCACTTCTCACCAACCCATCTCCCAATTCTCCGATCTGCTCCGCTGACATGGCCGTCCTGCTTCCGAAGCTCACCAGCACCACCGACTTACTTTCTTGATGTCCAAGCCACTCCTGGAGAGCTTTTTCCGTATTGTTTCTCCGATCACGACTCGGCTGCAGAGGCCCTATTGGGAGAATAGGGGGCAAACTGCTGCTTTGTTGTTGGACTCTATGGTGGTGGTTAATGGCGGACGGCTCAAACCACTCGAAACTATTCACCAAGATCCCCTTCGACTGATACAGTGCCTCAGAACCCTTCAAGAGGATTGACGTGAAGAGATTTTTCCGATATTCAAAAAACGGCGGCGGGATGCTTTTCACCGGCACCGGTTTTTGGATTCCCGGAACGGTAACCTCCGAGCAGAGAAGGTTAAACGTGGATGGTTCATATACGAGATTGGGAAGATGAGCCATAAGAGAGAAGAAGCTTACTGAAGTGGTGCAGAAGAGATAGAGAGCAATGGAGAGATCGGTGGTGATTTGAGAAATCTCCTTGGCTACTAATATGTCGGCAAAAATGGCGGCCAGAGGGGGGCTGACGGAAGACAGTAGAGGGCGGAGGAGTTGTGTCGTAGAGTGGCAGATGCGGTCCCATTGGAGCAAGAAAGGATCTAGGGGCCAGTTCTTGTCGGAGGGGATAAGGTGGAGGTCAACGGCGTTGACTTGGGGATAATGGTGGAGAAAGGAGGCGATGTGGGTGGATTCTGCTGCTGAAACGACGGGACGGGCAGTGATGAGGGTGATGGAGCAGCCACGTCGGAGGAGCTCGGAGGCAAGACGGAGGTAAGGAATTAGGTGGCCCATGCCGGAGTTTGGGAACACAGCAATGTGAGGCAGACGCATATTGACTCTCCTTGTTTGTTTAAGTTGGATAGAAAAGATACTCGCTTGCTAGTTTGGTGCTTTCATGAAAGGTGGTGTATACGTATGTATATCCCTTTTTTTTTTTTTTGGCCAAAATGTATATCCCTTATTCAATAACTCATTATATATCTATATAACTAAAACCGAGTTAGGTAGGTCTATTTACCAAAAAAAAGGAAAGTTAGGTCTAGCGAATCAGATAGCACGTGGGAGAAGCTATAGGGTGAGAAACGATAATTATTAAATAGAGAGATCATCAAACTAATCTAACGAGGTGTTTGGATGGATGTAATAATGTGAGTTGTAATCTCACATTACATTCACATTAAGTTGTTTTGTTTGTCAAACGATATAATATGTATTGTAATGCAATGTCAATTGAAATATATGAGATTATGCCCAAACTCTATTCAACGTAATGTGAAATTAAATAAAAAAAATGAATGTAATATGAGACTACGTCCAACATTACGAAGTGTTTTTATTTTTATATATTTATTTATTAAATAGATGAAATATTTTGTATTATCTTTATAATTTATTATGATAACAATATTGTTATTATTATTAGCTTTTTATTTTTTTTATATGTACTTCATAACTCATTATTATATATTATAATAATGCACATGATGTTTGTATAAAATGTAAGTCTTTTTCGTTACATTTTTTTATGAAAATTATCGTATAAAATGATATATAATGTTTGATTTAATAGAATTTTAGTATTTGTGCATACTGAGTTTAAATATTTAGTGTTTAGAATTCATAAATGAATTTGTATTAACCACACACATAATCTTTAAGAAGTTAGTTGTTGTCAAAATATATTTTTTTTTTTAAATCTTATCATATTAAGATATAATATAGTTTCATATATATTAATATAATAATAATAAAGTCACATTGCACAATACAACACATACCAAACATTGTAATATAACATTCCATCCACATTACAACACAACCAAACACTGCAATCTAACATTACAATAAGTAGCTCACATTCTTATAATCTCACATTATGTCCATCCAAACGCCCGCTAATAGAATTCGGACAAATCAGCACTTATGGATCCCTTCTATAGGAGCGATGAGTGTTTTATGGATGATGTAGGAAAACGTTGTTATTCTTTCAGTCTTTATTTTTTTTAGTATGCCATTCAATAAATATTCAACAACAAGAGTAAAACATCGAACTATAAACAACTAAATACAAAGTCTTAACAATATTAATGAAGACAACCGAAACTAACGGAACAATAAGGACTTCCAAATATAGTAAATTATTGAAAGAAGGAAACAGAGACAGAACAATACAAGAAAGTGATACCAAAAGTCTAAACAACAGAAGTGAGTCCGTCATAATCGACTTATATGTGGAAAACGCTGTTGCTAGGAGGAGTCTCGTTCTGCATGTTAACGTCTTAATCATAAAGAAAATACAGGAAAGCATCCCAGTTATAAAAACGTGTGTCAATAGGAAGATTCGGCCACAAAGAGCTACAACTACAATATAGCGGTGAGGACATGAGAAATAGAACAAGCTAGCATCACATAGGTGCACTTGTACCAAGGTCCCATCAGTATAACCATAGTAGAGAGGTGGGGCAATTTATGGTGTTTCTGTGGTAAACATGACCAAAGAAAAGTGAACCTATGCATCTCGGTCGGAGGAACATCCAAAAATGACTAGCGCACCTTAGAGATGCTGAAGGGAACCCTAGTTTCTCAGAGAAAAAATGTTACATTGTTTAGGCTCGGAAAAAACCGAACCTAGTCTGAAAAGGTAACAAGGAGATTAGCTAATCCAAATCGATAATGGAAAAGCAAGGTTGTGCTATCGATGGGTTGAAACATAGTGCTTCAGGAAGAAAATAAGGATTGTTTCGCCACCATGGTGTGTGAATAGAAACTTTAAATTTAAATCTATGGACATAATCATCAGTAAAGTACCAGTCCCGGTTTTATAACCAGTAGAGAGGTATTACTAAACAATCTGTCAAACTGTAAAAATAGTTACTTAAAATATAGCCTGGGGGCTGCAGAAGAGAAGAAAAATACCAAACCTGTTTTACCACTATCGTAGTAGCTACTTGTATTAATTGACTATCCTTGATATGTAGCAAAGAATCCTAAATCGAAGGGGTTTGTATAAGCTAGCTTTGTCATTTCCACTAGTTTTAGAGATGAAAAGCATAAGAGCAGACATATGCAAGGACACACCCACCGTGGCTAGGAAGTGTTTGAGAAAACCGTTTACCTCAGCCAAGACAAAAGGAGGTACCTTGATGAGAGGATTGGGAGTCCCGTGGGTATTTATCGATCTGGGTTCAGGCACTGTGGTGGTTGTGGCGATGGTGTGACTCCTATGGTGAACAGTTCTCCAGAAACGCCTTATGGTCCCAGATATGACATGGCCAAAGCAGCGGACAAATGGAATCCTAGTAGACTTGAAGACGAAATGTTCTTTCATGGGTAGGGGAAGACTCCTAACGGAGGTGAGTCATATACCAGATAAGGGAGAAACCTGGGGAACAATGGGACATGAACTGGTTGGACTAGATGGGTCAACGGGTGATAAAAATCTCGACGGGAAGTAAGGTAGTAATCGGTGGGAATGACAGGTAGTTACCCCTACCCCCAGTCAATCCCATGAGGTCGGTGTCGATTCAAGGGTGTCGGCCCATAGCCGACAATCCAGAACGCCTAAACATCAGGATGTTCTGTTTAGTTCCAAAATGGCTGAACGGGTGTTTCTCTTTGTCATCAGGGTCATGAACGGCTTTTACACCGGTATCCATGCAGAGAATACCATCATATATAACCGCGAGGTTTCTAGATTCAGCGGTCTTTCCTTCGTCAAGACGAAGTTGCAAGGCTCACCAAATGTGTAATGCACTAATGTTCATGAACTCCTTCTGAATCTCAGTTGTCAGGTTTGAAGAGATCAACCCCTTCGCAGTATGATCTTTATGCGACCTTTTATTGTCAAAGAAATACAGACTACCACATTCATCCGTAGGTGTCCTCTCCGCTTACAGATTTATGCATTCGTCAACATCCGCAACAGAGAGGATATTCAACACATATTCCTTTTATTCATCATAATTAAATTCATCGAGATTGCGAGGAGTGTAGAATTACACTCTATTAGCCATTGAAATTAACACATTGACAAACTATGTGACAATCAGGGAGACAATTTAAAACATTTTGAAAAGAATTGCTTACATCGGATATCTATGAGATAAGAGGCGACAAACAATGATTCCTCGGTCATCTAACTAACCCGACTATCAGTAAACCAATGGAAGGAGGCCATGTAAAGAGTTCACACTGCCGACGTCTCATCTCTAGTAGATCAGTCTCTTTAAAAACTGTTTAATCGCTACTTTAACCGGAATGGGGAGTTTTTACATACACCTGATCATCTCTTTCCCAAGGACCTTTAAAACGTTTTGAGGATTTCTCATTCAAGCATACATAATTCTACTACACAAGTAAATTATCGCATGCGATCACATCCTGAAACTATCATGCATACGCATCATGCGTAATCACTCCACACCAATCATGCATATTTGGTGACTGAATATCAATTTATAATATTTGGGGTTGAATTGCAATTCATATCATAACAGTCATGCGAACTTCCAGACATAGATCCTAATCAGAATCACTCGGTACAACATGTCTATCCTAGTACGCAACTCATGTTGACCCGAAACCGGTCCGGTTCGGTCAACCCAGTCCGACCGATCCGGTCTGATTGACCCGGTCTAAATGGTCTGATCCAGTTTAGGTAATTCGGTTCGGTTTTATGAACCGTGTTTGGTTTAACCCAACCCATTAGCCCACCTGGTCCAACCCGACCCGATCTGGGTTTGACCAACTGAGAAAACCCGAGTAGATCGAGCCGACCCGGTTGTGCAATTGGATCCGGCCCAATAACCCATAGGGTTCGGCCAAATTGAAACTTGTGGGTTAAGTAGGATTTTAAAATCCGACAAAAACTTAACTTAGCCACCAAGTAACAATAATTATAACAGATATAATTATATTGCACTATATATATATATATATATATATATATATATATATATATATATATATATATATATATATATATATATATATATATATATATATATATATATATACTAAACTGTCTAGATCTATATTAGGGATATAAATCTATCAACAATATATTTTCTCAATATTTAGGCAATAAATTAATACAAAATATATTTATATTCCTAAAAACATGGAAAGAATATATCGGTAATTAATGTCAATATTTTACATTGACTAAACCCTAGGGCCACAGCCGTCGACCATCACTAATCAGCCATCGGCCACAACCATGGCCACTGCCGGGCCGGCAGCGGAATTTTTTATTTTTTTAATATATAAAAGGCCACGGCGTCACCGTGGCTTCGCCATGGCCAATCCCTGGCTCACGTCGTGGCTTGGCCATGGCCAATCAGTGGCTCACGCTGTGGCTTGGCCATGGACAATCCGTGGTTCACGCTGTGGCTTGGCCATGGCCAATCCGTGGCTCACGCCGTGGCCTTAGGGTTTTGGTGGGCAATTTTATGGTCAAATTTTACCTCGACTAAAAATCCAAACTTCGATTTTGATAAAAATCACGTTTTTATTAATATTCATGAACACAGTTTTAGAAAAATCATGAACACCCTACAGAGACTCTGATACCACTGATGGATTTAGGGGGTAGTTACTACAGAATAAACACGTCTACATGTCAGGTAAACTAATTACGCAGCGGAATAAGGGGCACATACCAGTTTAGGTTTCAGTAGCCCAAGATCGTCACGAGGGAGTTCGCGATCTGCCGGACGGTGTCCTGCAAGAACCCTTTGTTGGAGAACAATTAACAGGCAATGGTCTCCACAGCAAAGCCTCTATAATACAGTGACGGGATGGATCTACGAGTTAATTGTTGACACAATTTCGGCACCTCCTTGGGTGTGGGTACCTTAGGCCGAACCTCACTAATCTTACGGAGATAGATTTATTATCTAGTCAACTAAAAGGAAGAAAGTGATTAACCCAAATAAAATCCTGAGCAAAACCCTCCTAAGGTTTTCCCTATAGTTCGGCCAGACCTAGCATTAATTCCGCTTGGCCCTTTTTGGGCCAATTGTGGCTCATAAGGATTTTGGCATGACCCAAAATCTCTTATGTGCATAAACCCAATTATGGTTAATATGTTTGGCTTATATTAATGGGCTCCCAATTACGGCGGCCCATATTGTTGGATCACGGTTGGAACTTCGGTACGATCTTGACGGAAATCCAAGGTCATTCGCTCCACGCAATCCTGCAAGAGAGGAATAGACCGGGCGGTGACCCAGAATCCCTCTCCGATGCTTAAATGAGTATCTCAATTATCTCAATGAAACTGGCAAGCAAGAGTATCAGTATATCAAAAGGTGTATGATCTGAGGTAACTTCTGCCCTTTTATAGGAGAAGAGTTACCTCAGTTACCTGATGAACCGCTGGGGCAGTTAGCCCACGTTCCGCTTATCTCGGCCACGATCCCGCTTATCTCGGCCACGATCCCGCTTATCTCGGACACGATCCCGCTTATCTCGGCCACGATCCCGCTTATCTCGGGCCACTTCCTCACTACTCTGATAGTGGGCGCGTTTCTCGGCCTCAACCTCTGATAGCAAGTCCCGACCAATATCGGGGACTCCAGAGTTATCTCATTAAGTCACCGCTCGGGGCCCCTCGTCATCGTGACAGGGCCAACATCTTCAGGGATTCATCATCGGGGCCTACTTAAAGGCATCTCATCGGGAGCGTCCAGCTCGCATATCGGGACCGACCTTGTCGGGACCTCTCACCGTCAGACTCCTCTTGTCGGGACCCTTCGCATTGGTCTTCTTGACCTCTTTTAGGGCCCAATGGGCCTATTCACCGTTTACTCTTCGTTAAAGGGCCTAACGGCTATAGCGAAACCCATCATTTGCCCCCAAGACATGAGGGACTTACAGTTCGTCGTGTCTTTCAGCTCCCGGCCTCCCGATATCAGTATCAGAGGTTTTATCCTTGACGAAATTTATTAACACGGATCTTCTCGTCCACGATTCCTCGATGCCTCGAGAATAGTCACCAAATCCGAGAAGACTCCTCGATTACTCGGCCATTAAATGCAGCAGGTGACGAAGCGACGGTTTTGGCACCCGTGCCTGATTTTTCTGAAAAAGCACATTTTAGGCCGTTTCATCATTAACGTCTCTTTCCATTCTTCCCCCTTTTATCTCAACGGCTCAGATTGAAACGCTTCGCCTTCAACGATCCAGATTAGAAGGTCCTTTCGACTGTCCCTTCCTCTATAAAACCCTAATCCTGGGCACTGTTCTTCTTTTACCGTTTGTGCAATTTCAAAAGCTCTATAACTTCGAAAGCACAAGTTCTTCTCCGGCTTCGTGTTTTCCGATCAGCCTTCCGGCGACCGTCAAGATCATCCTCTCGCTTCAATTCACCATGTCTGGTAAGAATTCCTTCTCTGATGTTAGCGTAGCCTTTCCCTTATCTTTGATCAGTTTGCTTGTATTTTTTCCGAAAACCCACCATGCCTTTTCCTGCCATGGCTAATTTTCAGACAGCGGATCCAGTTCTGAGGGGAGGAAACTCTTCAACTTCGATTACGCTCCCAACGAAATCTCGGTGAATGCCTATGATGCAGCTCTCCGAGAAGGATGCATTACCCAAACCTGGGAGCCTCACCTTCCTTACTCTCGCCACCGTGCCTCGGGTGACCCTGTGGTAACTCGTCCCGAGGAAGGGGAGATATTTGTCTCTACCGGAAAAATATCGGCAGGGATCTGATTCCCCTTTTGTGGGAATTTGGTTGAGATGTGCACCCATTACAAGACGCATCCAACTACCTTCTCCCCACACGCCATCCGCGTGTGGAACGCTTTTCAAGTCCTCTGCTTCCGACAGAAATGGGTCTACAGTCTCCAACTCTTCCGAACTTTCTACGGGATGAAGTGCAACGAGGCTGGGGTTTGTGCCTTCTATCCTCGGATGCCCAAGTGGAATAAGCAGCAGCTTGCGCGGTGCAGTTGGACCAACGACACCTGGAAGGTTGTCAAGGGTCGGGGACTCCTCATCGACACAGGGTCCGACAACAGCGGGTGGAAGAGGAGCTACTTCTTCATTAAGAACAGTTCTATCCCATGGCCCCGTTGGGAGGTGGAAGCGGACTCTCCTCCCGCTTATCACACTTATTCTGATGAAGATTTTCAAATCCTTCACTGCATCCAGCTTTACCGTTGGGGGGAGTCTTACACTCCCCTTGATGCTAACTCCTTAACGGAGCGGGACCTGGTGAACGCCGGGATCCGTCTCCTCGATATAATCTATGGGGGTCAACTCCACGACGGCCCCTCCAATATGGTTCCTTGGGTAACGTTTCTAACCATGTTTATGTTTTCCATTGTTTGCAGCTAAGAAGGTATCACTGCTGACCAATCTCATCCTTAAGGAGGGGGAGACCGACGCGCTGTCCAGCGCCCCGCGCGTGAGAGGAAGTCGGCAAAGAAAGCCACCGCTCCGTCGGCATCTCCCTCCGCAGAGAGGACTAAGCGGGCCCGAGTAGAGGAGGTGGACAGACTCTTCAATGTCCAAAATGCTGAAGAAGGTAAACAGCTCCGCCTAGCTATTAAATCATACAGGAAACAAGTTCCTAAGGAGTTGATCCCCTCAACCAAGGAGGCCCGAATCAAGGAGATCAAACGCATCTTCCGAGGGGAAACTCCCCGCATCCTCAAAGCGGGTTACTACAACTACCACGGGAAAGATCAATACGTCTCTCGGCGCGTCATTTGGTGTAAGGATCCTAACCAACTTCCTGACTATCTTTCTGAAGCAATTCATCCTCTAGGTGCAGGTCAATCGGGAACTCAGTCGGGGGCTGAAGTTTCAGCAGGGGCACCACTTTCCGGTGCTCGAGTTGAAGAGGGTCTCCCTCAACTTCCTGCCCCGATGGGATCGGGGGCTGAAGGAACCCCGACAGGCGACCAGTTTCGTCGGGTGGAAGACCTGGACTCCTCCAAGGAGACAGACGAGGGTCTCGCCTTAATTCGTCGTCGTCGGGGGACGAGGCAGTCCCCACTGAAACCAACCTCAGGGGAGCTGCCCCCCTCACCTCCGCAGCAGCAGTATTCGCCCATCCACAGCCTAACTCCCTCCTGGTCCCAGGGCGATTCGGAGATGCGCACCTCCGCGACTCCAGTCGGTCCTCCTCCTCTCCCCTTGGATGGGAGCTTCTACAAGGTCTACGACCCCGACCAGAAGGGGGCTCCTTGGACCCCGATCTAAACGCTGCAAGGGGTCCATCTCCAACAGGGTGATACATACCCGGAGCTGGGTCTGCATTTGGTGGCGGGCTCGGTTCTGCCGTTTCTGAAGCTTCCGGTCTCCCTGGATCGGGAGGACATCCGCGCGGATGTCCGTGGAATGGCTATTCGTCGGGTGGAGGTAAAATTCCTATTTTCATCCTTTAATCAATAAGGGAAAATATTCATGTGCTAACCTTTTCCTCTTTCCTTCGCAGGAGATGACGGACATAAACCGCTGCTTCGGGTACATCTTTGCCCTCGAGGAGGCTCTGGAGCAGGAGCGGGCCAAGGGGGCCCCCGAGGTTGTAGCCAAGCTCGAGGAGGATCTCGCCGCCTCCGAGTCTTCGAGGGGGAAATTGGCTAAGGAGCAAGCCATCCTCAATCGAAAGACTCGGGACCTCCAAAAGCGGGTTCAGGACTTCGAGGGGCTGCTCAAGCGGGAGCAGCAGTGCGGAAAAAGGATGCGGAGGCTCGGGACACACTTGTCCTCGAGAAGAAGGCTCTGGAAGACGCCAAGGCGAGATTAGAGCGGGAACTTGCTGAGGTCCCTGCCAAACTGGCCGAGGCTGAAACCAAGGGTGAAACCAAGGGTCGGAAAGATTATCAGGGCTCTGAGGACTTGAATTTGTGACCAATGCAAGTTTTTCCGTCAGTATAGCCCTTTTGGGGATATTTATAGCGACTTTCTTATATAAGCCTATTTATTCATCTTTACAAAATTTCAACTTACTTAATTCTTCCAAGCTGACACGCTGAAATTCTGCACCGCGGAGGTGGAGAACACCCTTTTCAATGTGGTCGAGGAGCTCCATCTGGAGTATGGCGACGCCATTAGCTTCGACAAGTCCGCGACTCTCGCCCCCTTTGCGAAGAGGTACTTCGACCTCTCGGAGGAGAGTGATGAGGGCAACACCCCCGCGGGCGTTGAAGACGTGGCGGAGCTTCCAAGTGCCGGTCCCCCGACAGTTGATTCCCCGATAATCGACCCTCCAGCAGTTGAACATGTGGAGCTTTCTGCCACAGATCTCGTGGATCCTGCTCCTGCTGATGCCGACAAGGACCAAGCTTAATGCTCTATCTTTATAGTCCTTGTAGTTTTTCTCTCTTTGTAATTTATCCTCGGGCCTTTGAGCCCTTCAAATATCAAACTTTTTTAATTCCGATTTACCGTTGCACTTCACAAAGCGACTTAATTATACTTAGAATAAATCTAAGAACCACGCACCACCTAAGGCGACTTAACAACTCGCACCACTTAAGGCGGCTTTAACAACTTGCACCACTTAAGGCGACTTAACAACACTTAGAATAAATCTGAGAACAATCTGATCGGAAGCAACCTCTTTATTCATTGATGGCTCAAAATCTACTTACATCGAATCAAACGATAGATAACTTGCACCACTTAAGGCGACTTAACAACATTGTGCACCACTTAAGGCGACTTAATAACCTCGTGCACCACCTAAGGCGACTTAATAACATCGTGCACCACTTAAGGCGACTTAACATTAAATATGACATTTCTTCAAGTGTTCACCACTGAAAGAATGCTTTAATACTCTGCCATCGAGGTCTTCCAACTTGTACGCATTTGGAGCTGGCATCCCCAAGATCTTATAGGGCCCTTCCCATTTTGGTGACATCTTGTTGATCCGATACAAAAGGGTAAATTCGTTCCGACGCCACACCAGTTCCCCGACAAAGAACTGTCGAGACTTGACTCGTCGATTATAATATCGGCCCTTGCCAAGCGCATCCGAGCATGGGCCTCCTCGGCACTCCACCTCTTTTCTTCGACCAAGTCCAAGTCTAGACGCCTCATTTCATCATTCGACAGAGGTTCGTAATACCTCGTCCGATGGGATGCCACAGCTACTTCGACGGGAGCAAATGCCTCCGTGCCATAGACGAGACCAAATGGAGTCTCCCCGGTCGACCTTTTGGGTGTTGTTCTAAAAGCCCAAAGTACGTTTTCCAGCTCGTCCAGCCATTTCCCCTTCAAGACGTAGACCCTTTTCTTCAGGCCATCCATCACGATTTTGTTGGCTGACTCCACTTGCCCATTGGTTTGAGCATGACGGACAGAGGCTGTCCGATTCTCAATTTTCAGTTCCTCCAAGTACTCCTTCCACTGGGCCCCGTTGAACGGAGGGCCATTATCACTGATCACCACCTTGGGGATCCCGTATCGGGATATAATATGGGTTTGGAGAAACTTGATGATTTGGTTCCCCGTTGTCTTGGCCAGTGCCTTAGCCTCTATCCATTTTGAGAAATAATCAATGGCTACAAGCAAATATTTACACTGACCTTTTGTTTGTGGGAGGGGTCCCACCAAGTCGATACCCCACTGCGCGAAGGGCCAAGCACTCTTGATGGACGTCAGATTAGCAGCCGGAGCCACGATATTCGGGGCATACCTCTGGCACGCGTCACAAGATCGGACAAACATCGTCGCCTCCTTGCTCATCGAAGGCCGGTAATAGCCCAAATTATGCACTTTCCTCGTAATGGATCGGGCCCCTTCGTGAGAAGCCGTGACCCCTTCGTGCACCTCCCTAAGGATCCGATTTGCGTCGGGCTCAGCCACACATTTCAAGTAAGGAGTTGAGAACCACCCCTTTTTGTATAGCTGATTGTCCACCACCACGTAATTAACCGCGATCCGACGTATCCTGTCAGCTGCTACTTTGTCATCGGGAACTGCCCCCGTGGTCAGGTACGTGACTATCGGGGTCATCCAAGTGGGCTCTTCCTTCGATCCTGGTTCAATGGCACACACCTCCGATGGATCAGTAGTCGACAAGATCACCCTCTCCAAGAAGTGCACCTTTCGATTTTCCTCGAGGAGTGCCCACAAGGAAAATTTGCTCAAGGCATCCGCTTCCGCGTTTTCCTCCCTCGGGATTGCCTCAATATCAAAACTTTTGAAGCTCTCCTTCAAAACTTGCACCTCACGAAGGTACTTCCTCATCACCGGACTCTTTGGCTCATATCGTCCTTGGACTTGATTCACAATCAGGCCAGCGTCACATTTTACCCTTAAATGACCAACTCCCGTACCTTTGGCAATTTTGAGGCCTGTGATAAGAGCCTCATACTCAGCTTCATTGTTGGTGGCCCTAAACTTTAAGGCCAAAGCATATCAAAGGGGCTCGCCTCCGCCAGGTGGTATCAATACGAACCCTGCTCCCGATCCATCTGAACTCGAAGAGCCATCAGTGTACATTTCCCAAGTATTTTCCTCATTTGGCTGTTCTGATTGCTCTGCCATTTCTGGTTGCTCTGCTATCGGGACCTCCATAGTTGCCCCCTCTACAGGGCCCGTGTCTTCCAGATCGGGGGCTGTAGACTCTGCTATGAAATATGCCAACGCCTGGCCCTTAATAGCCGTTCTCGGAGCAAAGTGAATGCGGAACTCACTAAGCTCGACTGCCCACTTCACTAATCTCCCCGACGCATCAGGTCGGTTCAAAAAATGCTTCAAAGGCTGATTCGTCAACACAGTAATCTCATGCGCATGGAAGTAAGGCCTCAACTTCCGAGCAGTAATGATCAACGCAAAAAAATACTTCTCAACGGCGGGATAATTCATTTCAGATTTGGCAAACGCCTTGCTTACATAATAAACGGGGACTTGATTACCCTCGACAATCTTCACTAACACAGAGCTAATAGCAAACTCAAAAACAGTCAAATAAAGATAGAGCGGCTCGCCTGGAATTGGTTTTGCCAGTGGCGGGAGGGTGCGGAGGTGCTGCTTTAGTGCCTGGAATGCCTCTTCACACTTGGCAGTCCACTCGAACTTCTTGTTGGCCCTTAGTACTTCAAAAAATGGCATAGATCGGTCACTTGCTTTAGACAGGAAGCGATTCATTGCAGCTAGTCAACCATTCAGTACTTGCACCTCCCGATGATTTATCGGAGACTACATCTCCTCGATTTCCCTCAGCTTCTCGGGGTTCACCTCAATTCCGCCTTTGACTTACCATAAAGCCCAAAAACTTCCACGAGTGCACTCCAAAGGCGCATTTGGCTGGGTTCAAATGAACTTGATGAAGCCTCATTCGCTCAAACGCCACCGCCAAGTTGCTTACATGATCTTCAGCCTGTCGGGACTTTACCAGCATATCATCGATGTAAGCCTCCATGGTTATCCCCAGCATGTCCCCGAAGAGCTTGTTCACCATCCTTTGATAAGTTGCCCCGGCATTAATCAATCCAAAGGGCATGACATCGTAGTGATAGATGTCACTATCAGCATAAAAAGCAGTATGAGGGGCATCCTCCTTGGCCATCTTGATCTGATTATAGCCAGAGTAAGCATCCATGAAGCTCAGCAATTCATGTCCCGACGTATCATCCACCAACCGGTCGATCCTCGGAAGCGGGTAACAATCCTTCGGGCAAGCCTTATTCAAGTCGCGGAAATCAACACACATCCGCCATTTCCCATTGCTCTTCTTCACCAAGACCGGGTTGGCGACCCAAGTCTGGAATCGAAGCTCCTTGATAAATCCAGCATCGAGCAACCTGCCCACCTCCTGCTGGATCGCGATTCTCTTGTCTGCGCCCATCGGACGCCTCTTCTGCGTGATAGGCTTGATTGCGGGGTCAATATTCAATTCATGCACAATCACGTCGGGGCTGATACCTGGCATATCACTCGGGGACCAGGCGAACAGCTCCTTGAACTCCTTCAACAGCTTGATCAATTCTCGGGCCCTCTCGTCAGACAGGGCGGACCCGATTTTCACCTTCCTCTGAGGTCCGTCAATCTCGACCTCCTTCAAATCCTCCATAGGGGCGGGACACCCAAACTCCTCACTGGGATCAGCATCGGTTTGGAGGATAGTCATAGCCTCCCGTCTTCTCCGTCAGGTGGCATTAACATAGCACCTCCTGGAAGCCACCTGGTCGCCCTTGACTTCCCCGACTCCGTGGTCAGTCGGGAACTTCATCTTCTGGTGAACAGTCGAGGCAACTGCCATTAGCGGGTTGATGGTAGTTCTCCCGATAATCGCATTGTAGGTCCCCGCGGACTCGACCACCACAAACTCCACATTCCTCCTTTCCACTTTCCACCCACTACCGAACTCCACTGGTAAGGTAATCATTCCCAACGTATAGGAGGTAGAACCAGAGAACCAACAATCGGGAAGTTCACTTGCTTCAGGTCCTTCTTCGTTTTCCCCATGGCTTCCAGCGCATCCATAAACAGAATATCGGAGGAGCTCCCTCCATCGATCAAAATTCGCTTCACTTGTACCCATCCACGTCCAGGGTCACGACCAGAGCGTCATCGTGTGGAGTCTCCACACCTACCAGGTCCTCCGCTGAAAAGGAAATCACCATCTCTTCCTTCGCGGTCCAGGATCGGGACCTCTTGCCCAACACCACAGCAGCGGAAATTCTAGAGGCATAGACCTCCCGAGAGGCCGTGGTGTCACCTCCTGCAGCCAATCCTCCATGAATTACATTAATGGTGCCCCGCTTCTCCTTACGGGCACCAGAAGACTCCGGCTCAGATTTCTTCTTCCTTGGTGACCAATCGCGGGATCGGGAACGGGACCGCGATCGAGATCGGTAGCGGGATCGACACGGCCTCTCAGCCACAAACTCCTTAAGCTTCCCCTTCTGGATCAGCTTTTCGATCTCCTTCTTCAACTCTCGACAATGATTAGTGTCGTGACCGCTAGCGCGGTGGAACCGACAGTAACGATCGGTGCGAGCTCCCAAAAATTCTTCTTCCTTCTTCGGGGGGTATCTGGAGATACCCTGTCGATCCATTACCGTTAACACCTCAGCCATGGAACTATTGAGAGGAATGTGATAGTCCTCCCTCTTGTCCTTCCTCGGGGGACGTTTGTCCTCCCTTCGATCAGAACGGCCTCGATAACGACTGCCCTCGGATTTATCCTTCCGCTTGTGGTCATCCAATGGTTTGAACGACTGCTTCCCCTTATTTGAATTCGGAGGATCAAGCTCTCCAGCAGCTATCTTCAACTCCTGCACATCGATTTGCTGCTTTACCCTCGTCTGCAACGCCTCCATGCTCCACACGGCCTTTGCGGTCACGCTGTGCATCAGATCGGAACCATAGGGGGCTGTCAGGTTCCGAAGGAAGGTGCGGATGGTCTCTCCCTCCGATATCTCCTCATCGATCTCAGTCACGCTAGCAGTGTACCGCTGGTAGTAATGTGCCAGCGATTCGTCGGGCCTCTGTACCACCTGGGCTAGGGACCTTACGCTTTTCAAGAGGCGCCGACGACCCTGATACTGCTAAATAAAACGGTCGTGCATATCAGCCCAGCTGGAGATGCATCCTGGGGGCAGACTGAAGAACCACGTCAGGGCCCTTTCTCCCAATGTGGCCGGGAACAGCACACACACAGTATCATCATCGGGGGCTCTGCCCAAACAGGCCATGACATGCTTCTGGACATGGTGAACTGGATCTCCCTCGCCATCATACTCCTTAATAGTGGGGATACCCAGCCCTGGCGGGGCGAGGGTGTCTATCAATCGGGGAACAAAGGGATGGGTGGATCGATCCCTCAGTTCCGACATCATCTGCTTCTGATCCCCCATGCAAATGTTCACGATCTTCACCACCTATTCGGGGGTAATGGGACCATTAAGGGGAATAGTCCTATGTTGCACCGGTCCAGGCCCATCGATCACAAATCGCTCCGACTGAGCGGGCTCCTTGCCCTTGTCCCGGTTTCTGGGTTGAGCCTCCTGTACATTCTGGTCCTCCCTCGGCGGAGGCGGAGGCACCTCCTCCTTCTTCTTGGCAGCCTCTCTCCGCTCTAGAAGAGCCTCCATGGCCTCCAAGAACATCGGCATGGCATCCGCCACAGCCTTCGCCAGGTCCGCAGTTGGAGGAGCATTCTCCTCCCTATTCTCTAGGTGTTGAGCAGTATCCTCAGGAACTTCATTGTGCCCCCCTGTTCGGGAAACCTCAGCGGGGGGATTTTGGTCCACAGCACGCTCCGGCAGCCCTGAATTCAGAGTTCCAGCAGGGTGACGGGAACCACCAGATTGTCCTTGCTTTTTCTGCTTGCCAGCCGCCCTTGAACGAGTAGAAGTCATTTTCGGATTTTCGTTACGTTTCCCACAGACGGCGCCAATGTAGGATCACAGTTGGAACTCCGGTACGATCTTGACGGAAATCCAAGGTCCTTCGCTCCACGCAATCCTGCAAGAGGGGAATAGACCGGGCGGTGACCCAGAATCCCTCTCCGATGCTTAAATGAGTATCTCAATTATCTCAATGAAACTGGCAAGCAAGAGTATCAGTATATCAAAAGGTGTATGATCTGAGGTAACTTCTGCCCTTTTATAGGAGAAGAGTTACCTCAGTTACCTGATGAACCGCTGGGGCAGTTAGCCCACGTTCCGCTTATCTCGGCCACGATCCCGCTTATCTCGACCACGATCCCGCTTATCTCGGCCACGATCCGCTTATCTCGGGCCACTTCCTCACTACTCTGATAGTGGGCACGTTTCTCGGCCTCAACCTCTGATAGCAAGTCCCGACCAATATCGGGGACTCCAGAGTTATCTCATTAAGTCACCGCTCGGGGCCCCTCTTCATTGTGACAGGGCCAACATCTTCAGGGATTCATCATCGGGGCCTACTTAAATGCATCTCATCGGGAGCGTCCAGCTCGCATATCGGGACCGACCTTGTCGGGACCTCTCACCGTCGGGACCTCTCACCGTCGGGACCCTTCGCTTTGGTCTTCTTGAGCTCTTTTAGGGCCCAATGGGCCTATTCACCGTTTACTCGTCGTTAAAGGGCCTAACGGCTATAGCGAAACCCATCACATATAAACCAAATGCCAACAGTAACTGGTCACGGACCCCATACATCTGAATGAACTAAATCAAAAATACCATCAGACCGACGTATGATCCTAGGTGAATGGGAAGCACGAACATGCTTTCCCTGGATAGATGACTCTCAAGCTAATTGAGAAACATAATGAAATCCAGGACGAAGTGTTGTTAGAACTTGTAGAGATGGATGCCACAACTGATAATGAACCTCATTTGCTCTACTAGTGCTCATGTACGCAACTCGTTGAGGTGAGCTCTCCAGGTAATACAAAATGTTGTGTTTATATGCAGTACTAATCAACTTGTTAGTCCCCAATTCATGAAAAATGTGTATTTAGTTGGAGTGAATGTAACTGATCAATATAGTTGTTCTATTAGTTTGCTCACAGGTAAAAGATTTTCATGAAAAGAATGAACTTATAAGACAAACGATAAAGACGTATGTGGTGAAATATTGGAGGATCATATTCCTTCTATATGACAGGTAGAGAAATTGGCTATTTGGACAAGTGGTTGTGATATAGTGTTAAGTCATGACAATTTTTTTTACCAGTCATGTGGTACGTAGCGCCCGAATCAACAATCCATGTGATTTTGATGCTAATAAACAATTGAAAGTCATACATGGGGGCGCGGGGGGGGGGGGGGGGGGGGGGGGGGGGGGGGCGATAATAGCCCTTAGAGTCTGGAGCTAGGGTGTCATGTTGGCACGAGAGAAACCTAGTTGCGCAAGTCGCTGAACAGTTATAACAACTTCATCTTGATTAATATGTCTGTCAACTAAATTATCAATACTTGGCTAACATTTTATCTTACCCATTTAAGATTCTGCCACTAGTGTTGAGTTCTCCATCATGACAAAATGGAAAAAATACTAGTAAAATTGGCAATAGAAGCAGCAAAATTGAACTATTAAATGACGAATCGAACCAGACTGGAAAATGAACTGGACCGAACCATTAAAATGAACCAGATCAAACCAACAACAGTAAATCCAATTAAACCCAGCGCCTTAGCAGAAACGGAACAACACTGACGGGAGCCATGAATAACGTCGCAGGAGAAATCTTCCTTTGCAAGAATCAATAATAGTGGTGCAGCAGAATCAGAACAGACATAACGGGACAGGTCAATAATTGATGGGTCGCGAGGGGCGAGTTCACCGGGAACAAGGTCGGACTGGTACGAGGTCAGATAGGTGGTCGAATGAGGTCGTCGGAGAGCGAACAAGGTCGCCTAAGAACATCCAACCAGCAACCAAAAAGGCAACATGCAAAAACTTCATAACAAAGAAGATATACAGATCGGCAGAACTCTTCAGCGAACCGAGTGTTGAACTGAGTGTTGAATCAACTGTGGACTTTATAAATTCAGTATTAGCCAACCTGACTCTAATACCATAAAATAATTTGGTAAATTATGTATATTTCTCTGAATAATATTACATGAATATATAGTGATACAATCAGCTAAATTAAGAATAAGTTAAACTATGAAAATAATAATTACATAATATTTAACATAATTACAAAATATATTTAACAATTTCCATACAATAAAGAAAGCAAATGTGTCCGGCATAATACATTGTGTTGCCCATCTATTATGGTTTCACTTTTCATTATTAGATTGTAACCTGACGCAGCGTGATGGCCGGATAAGATAGATGAGGTAGAAGACAAAAACAGACGTTGATTCAAAAGAATAGTGGGAATTCGATGTGCAATTGAGGTAAACCTTGTTTTTTTAAAATAAATCAATAATCCTGACTCTCGAAGACAGCTAAACATAGTTTAAATACTGAAAGTAAAACCATAAACCTAAAAAAAAAATTCGAAAATAGCATATAGATCCTAATCAAACAAAAAAATTGCAAATACGACCTAAATACCTATGAACTGCGATTTTGACTATCTAGATGAAGAAATTTGGCCGAAAAACATCGTACTTCATAGAAAAGTGATGGGTATTACTCAAAGCGTCATTTCCACATGAAAAACTATATTGGCACGTCAAAATCCTTCATTTCAAAATTCAACACCGGTATCGCAGAAGTGAAAGTTTTGCCGCATGATAACCTACGTTAAGTTTGGGTTTGACGTTTCAATAAGGAAATCCGTTTATTAGAAAAAGAATGAAAAACTAATTAATTATTTGTTAATTATGAAGCTCTAGAGCGGTAGTTACTGCATACAAAATTTAATCCTGGCCCGTTCCAATTGGAATCCATTTATCGGATCATGAAGGGGAAGTGAGTCGGTTATTGAAAACCCTATTACATATGCTCGATGGATTTTTTTTTTTTTTTTTTTTATTGATGATACTTAACCCGACGTGGAAACGAAAATTGAAACATTGATTGATGATCGTCATTTGTTCAGTTAAAACGTTAACTGTACAAACTTCAAAAATCAGAACCCATCCACAAAAGACGCCTCAAATTTAAACAGTAGTGTCGCTAAATTCCTCCCCGAACTTGAAAGAAGTGCTTGCATTTGCAGGGCCAAACAGTAGCTCAACGCAGAAGGAGGTGCCGCAAATCGATTTTCCTCTGCTACCGACTTTATCGAGATCCCGCACCGTGAACTGGGCATCATCATCAATTAGTAAGTAATATGATTATATATAGTTAATGAAATGCATGGATGGAAGAAGTTGAGAATTACCTGGAGCATGCTTTTGCTGATGAAGGCGGTGTTGAAGCATGCGTAAAAGAGGCGCCCTCCTTTCATCTTCTGGTAGAAGATGATCCTCACGTCCCCCTTGACCTATATAGTAATTAAAACTGTTAATGATGGATGGATGATGCATTTAGAATGAATTAAAGATGAAATGAAAGGTAGGTAGGAGGGTTACGGACGTGCAAAGGGTTATTGAAATAATATTCGAGGCATGTCTTTTGGTAGAAAATGGGCTTTTCGGTGTCCATCTGAACAACAACGTGTGGCTCATCTGATGTTTCCTGGCCTTGATCTCCGGCGTGTTCGTCGAAAGAGAGGAAATATCGAGGGCTACTTGGCTGCTCGTATCCCTTCTTCACTTGTCTGCAACACCCCTTGGTGATCTCCATAGCAGGGCGATATAATTTATCCGGAATCTAGATACAGCAAATATATGTATTAATCATGAATATATATAAAGTATTAATTGAGGGAGAGATTTAGAATGAGCACCACCTGTTGGAGCTCGGAAATGACAAAGAAAATAGATTCAGTATTGACGGTATCGTAAAGCCTAACTCGGATCAACTCTCGGCTGGGGGAATCAGGCAAGTTTACGACCGGGGGCGGCACTAAAGGACCCTCCGGAAAGGCGAGACAACTCTCCCAATATCCAACATATCGCTTCTGACTCGGGATGGATACACCTTCGTTGTTTGTAGTACGCCTTTGGGCGTAGAGTTGAAGGGCCTCATCCTTAGTCATCCCGCAATACACCAGGTATGAGCACACCATTAGTCCTGTTCGCCCTTTCCCCGCCTGACGTACGTACGTACACAATTTTATCAATTCACAACACAGAATATGTAATAATAATTAAGAAATTAGAGAAGCTAGCTAGCTAAACCACCATGCAATGGATGACTGCAATGTTGTTGGGGTCGGACGACAGCCAAGCATGAACACTCCGACAGAAGATCTCGACCATTTGGAGTGACGGAACATGGTTGTCATCAAACGGGTACGACTCGACTTTACCATGAAAATGTGATGGATCGTACGTCTCTTCTATGCACAGATTGTATACCTGCTTTTGGTATATACCATAAATTAATCTAATAATTGGGTGAAACCCCATTTGGCATATATATGCATTGTTTGAAAATGTGAAAGTCATTTGACACATATGGTTTTGAAAATGTGGTCAATGTTTCTAACCTTGTAATGATTCTGATGCCTCATGTTGAGCACAGACTTGACCTGCCAGAGTGGGTTCCTGTACATGGCTCGCATCCTCTCAGCAGGGAAGGACATGGCAAGCACACGGTCGGTGATGTAGGACATGTCAAGATCGTAACCCCCGACAAGGAGGCGCCGTCGTTTCTTGGACACCAAGTTTCTTAGGAAGAAGTTCCTCACGAGGTAGTTAATGGCGGATTGGTGAGCCACCTCGGCTTCCACCTTATGATCATGTTGCTGCCCTTCCTGCTTTGATAGTTTCAACCCCATGGTTCACCACAAAAGCACCCTACCTCTGTACATATATCTATCAAATTAATTAATTAATTTGCTAGTTAGCTAGGGTTTTTTATTAATATTGGCATTATTAATTATTACCAGAGTTAGGAAACATGAAGCTAGCTGCAGCTGGGTGTTCCTCAACTTCGATGCCAATGCAAACCTGCAGCAGCAACGATCATGCTGGTATCGTTCGAAGAGCTAAGGCCTTCGAACGACCAAGGAGGAACCCTAAATAGCTAGCTTGACAAAGAGAGAGAGCAAGCGTTTTGATTAATTTTTTCAAAAACAACCACACTTTGTATTTATTTATTAAAAATGATTGAGTGGATTCGGATCATGAGTAGCTAGGTATGTTCTATTTTTGGATGCAGCAGCCTAAGCCACATCTAATGGACCCCGAATTCCATGCATGCCAAAAACCAACTCACCTATACCTACCTAATTTAGGATCGATAACCCTCCCAACATAAAGACCTACTATATATATTATATTTACCACACTATCTATATAATTAATACTTCCATCAGAGCCACATGCTTGGATCATATTCAATAGTATGATAATTTTTATTTTTTTTTAATAAATGATGGTGCCGAGTAAAAAAATATGTCAACTTCCCCTTATGACTTTGTTTGATCAAGTTTGTCCGGCCTAACTTCGGGAGTCAACTTTTAGGATCTCGTCTTGAGTTTCTCTAGTTGTCTTTCATGACCTTCAATGGACTCTATGTTTCCTTCGCGAGTCTTTGAACTTGGCAATGACCTAAAAAAGGGTGGGGATTTGTCCCTAATTCCACTCTGAAGCTTAAGTAGTATATGAAATATAAGAGTGATAATGTATTATAATAATGTGAAATACATTGGTATTTATAGTAGGATTTTACTGACTTTAAATGGCGCTGTGACCCCTTAGGAAGGGTTTCCTTCAGAGGCGCACGGTTGAAATAAGTGACAAGCAAGTCGCCACCTCATCTTTCCTTAGGAGGAAATGTTTCTTCTAGAGGTGGTTACAAGTAGGTCGTCACCTCATCTTTCCTTAGGAGGAAAGGTTTCTTCTGGCGGTGATGACAGGTAAGTCGGCACCTCATCTTTCCTTAGGAGGAAAGGTTTCTTCTCAAGGCGGTGAGCAGTGGGTCGCCACTGTTAAGTCGTGTGTATCGGGTCGGTGGGTCTTCGATCCGAGTGACACTTCTCACGGGTAAAACGTCTTTCTTCGTGATTCGATAACTTGCGAAAGTTATCCGTTAGCTCCAAATGATCCGTCGTTCGACTCCTTGCGAACCTGCACAAGGGGCGATACCGAGCACGGAGAGGGGGGGTGGTGCTTGGTGAGCCCTCTCCGATGCCTAAGTAAGTTCGGTTTTCTAGAGAGATGAAATCTAGAGAGAACGCAGAGCTAAAACGAGTAAATTTGCAACACGAACCAAATGAATAGAACTTGAGCACTATATATAGACTTCCATGGGATTAAGGTGGCTTAATGACACCGTTAATCCCTAAATACACTTAATTAACACATAACGACGGGATTAAACCCGTAACGGCACGGAGAGGTGGATGAAAAAGGTCTAAGTGTAAGTCGGGTAAAAAAGGGTGTCGGGACTCCGTGGGGAGAGGTCCAGGTAACAAGGTTCGGGACGTCTCACACGCCCGTGTGGGGGGGGGGGGGGGTACGACGTCCGGGCAGGGTCTCTGGACCTTCGGGGTCGGATAAAAAAATCCGACCCCTAGGCCCTGGGATCGATCTAGGCTGGACCGGTCTCCCCTAGGGGAGATCAGTCCAGCTAGGCCAATCTCCCCTAGGAGAGATCGGGCCAGCAGACAGGTCCGGGCGAGTATTTTTGCTCGTCCGGGCCGTTCGCGCTGTGGGTAAAGTGTTCGGGTCTAAGTTTCTAATTATAATCGTGAGTGGGGTGGCCAAAATAAGACAACATGGATGGAAGCGGGTTCAAATTTGGCGTATATCCATCACATGCCCCCGAGTCAACCAACGATCTAACCTTTGATTAGCTCTATTTTATGATGGGATGACACGCGCAATTTGAAGCCGTGGTTTTACCTCTTGACGAATCATTTGCTTGTCCGTGGGCGCGCTTCCCGTGCCTTGTCCTTCGTTTCTCTAAATAGAGGAATTGTAAACGTTAGAGTAAACGTGCACGTGCATGGGCACGTGTTCGTAAGATATGGATGTAATGAAAACTGAATCTCTTCGTTTTTAAGAGATGCTAATATACATGGGGATGCAATGCAATCATGGATATGGACCAATGCAATTCAATCTTATACTACCGTAAACAATGTGGGCGCATGCAGGGACGAACCCTGGCCGGGGAAAAATACTTAGATTGGTTCTAAAAAATTTCTAAGTATGGGAACGTGAAATATATGCTCATAAAATGCTAACTTGAGTAAATGATATCTTTACCATAGTTGAAAAAAGATAAAGGCACTAGTCTTTAATTTCGACCCTTGGATTTTTCCATTTTAGATTTAAACGGTGTAGATTCAGAGGTTCTGAAAACCCTAATTTCCTCTACTATAAAAGGGAATAGGTGATGATTACCTCATTCTCGTTGTCCCATGGCAAGGTACGTACATTGTTTTTAGCGTAAACGCCTTTCCTTAGAAGCACGGCTTTATTTCTTTTGGTCCGTTCAAGGTTCTCATCTTTCTCTTGACTGCCTCATTCGTTATTTTGTCTCTTGACTCTTGTGACCTCATGGTGGTAGGACCATGCTTAGCTTTCATCACTGCTGACTTGTTTTCGCCTCTTTGATATTCAAGTATTTTGTTTAAGTGTGGTAGGGTTTCCTTCTCGGGTGTTTGCCCCCTACGCTTGGCTGTCCTCTCGTTATTTAAGAAAAATGAGCGAATTAATTTTTTCATCCCACTCATATGATGCCCTTTTCATCATCTTTTAAGCTAAGGTGTATTCTTGCCGCTGGTGAATCTTCTAAGCTCTTGATGAGGAGGAAGAGATCGTTGCGGGTGAGGTATCTAATTCCGGGACCGGACCCTCGATTGTCAAAGGATCCTCTCCCGCTGGTGTTGATACTTTAACCCCTTCATGTAGTGTGAGAAATCAGCCCGTGGATGGGAGTGGGGTTAATGCTGACGTTATGATGTCGTCCTCTCTCCGTGTCCATGCCCCCGAATCGAGGGTACAGGTACCGGTCGTCTCATCTCACTTGTTTGGTACGTTTTAGAGTATGTGTTTCTCATTAGTGTATAACTTGATTGACTTAGTATTATTCCTTCTAGGTAGAATCCGAATTCCGTTGCTAAGCCGGAGGGACTTGACTCGTCCTTCCTGTGATGGCGTTGTTGGTTCCGAGTGGGCTCTTTTTTCCGAGCGTGGGTGTCGTTTTGATAATCAGTCATGTTTGCTTACTCCTGAAGTTGGAGTCCGAGTTCACAATCTAATGTTCCTCCTAATGATCGTGTGTCATCCCCCGATGGGCCGGAGGGGATTCGCAATTTAGTACATGAAGCATTGTCTCGTTATACTCTCGTATTCCTCTTCTATCCTTGTTTTCTTTTTTATGTTTTGTCTTTCATCTTTGTTATCCTTACACCTAGTCTTTGCATCAGGGTATTGCTGATATCATTAACTTGTCCTCACTTGTTTTTGGCCTTGCGGAAGAGAGGAAGGCGCATGAAGATGCCTATGTTTCTCTTAGTTCTGAACTCATTAGTTGTTTGGAGCATGGTCGCATCTCAGACTTGGAGTGTTGTGATCTACAGGATCGCATTGTTCTTCTTAAAGCTAAGATTGTCACTTTGCAACAGAAAGCTGCGCCTCATAGGGTGTTGCGGGTTGCTGAGCTGGCTTCACTTGAAGAAGTGTTTCGCATGGAGGAACAAGAACACGTTATTGTTGAGTATAAGAGTTCGTCGTCCTACCAGGCTGCTATTGATGTTCAATTCTCTGTGGCTAAGCGTCTCTCCCTAAAGATGATCCTTGAGCGAATCTATGTTGTTACTCATGATTTTCGTTTTCTCAGCTTGGTGATGTGTCCGACTTCGCCGTTAGGTATGTTGCTAAGTTGAAGGAATGGTATACTTATCTTTATGATGGTGTACGTGGTTATGCAACATGGGTTTTATTTTGCTCGGCGCATATGCCTCGGTTTTTGCTACCCAGTTTCCATTTTGTAGATGCCTTCTTCTCGTGTTTTTTGCATTAGCTTCCTGGCATGTTAGGCATTCGAATTCAGCCGGTTATTTACCATTCTATTTTGTAGGATTACCATGTGTTCATTCTCAATAGTGTGATTTGACTGTGATCGTATTGCCTTTTCATGGTGTTAGGTACTTTGTATGTCTAGTTCCTCTATGTCTGATTGTTGGGGCGCCAGACTACGGGGGCCGGCTATAGGGTGTTGGAGTGCGGTGTAAGTTGCTCATAAAAGCTGCTAAGTGTCTCAGATATTTCCTATGGTGTCTGCACACACCTTGGTTTTTATGTGTAGTCCTCTTGATATGCGCGGTCTTTTTTCTCTTGTTTCTTTTCTCTTGTCGTAGCTTCTTGTTCCGAGGACGACATAGCTTGTCTGTCGTCTCGGGCCAGGGACAACGTAGCCCTTTCGTCGTCTTGTGCCTATGTCTTTTTACCTTCCTTTCTCTTTTGGATTGAGTTTGTTTTAGCGATCTCATACTTAGGCGTATTTATAGCCTTGTTACATGACTTGGTTGGGTTGGCTCTCTGTACGATGTTTTCCTTAGTTTATGGCGTGGATCCTTCGTTGCAGACTCCTTCTTTGTGTATGCACTTCCTTACTTTGAGCTCTTTTAGTATCTTTGTCTATCATGATACCTGTAATGTCATCATGAACAAACTTGTATGTTTCTCATATCATATATCCATGCCTTGTAAGAAAGATAGTTTCCCTCAAGATATGATCTTGGGGACGTTGTAAATATTTTTCTAGTATACGCTCCTAGTGGCATTGAAAATTTTCACGGGATAGGCTCCTGGAGGCACAGAAGTATTCACGGGACAGGATCCCGGAGGGCGCAGAATTTTGTAGTTTAAAACTACTCTCAAGATACACTCTTGGGGGCGTCAAAATTTTTCACGGGACAGGCTCCTGGAGGGCACAGAACTATTCACGGGACAGGCTCCTAGAGGGCGCATAATTTTGTAGTTTAAAACTACTCTCAAGATACGCTCTTGGGGGCGTCAAAATATTTCACGGGACAGGCTCCTGGAGGGCACAAAACTATTCATGGGACAGGCTCCCGGAGGGCGCAGAATTTTGTAGTTTAAAACTACTCTCAAGATACGCTCTTGGGGGCGTCGAAATTTTTCACGGGACAGGCTCACAGAGGGCACAGAACTATTCACGGGACAGGCTTCCGGAGGGCGCATAATTTCGTAGTTTAAAACTACTCACAAGATACGCTCTTGGGGGCGTCGAAATTTTTCACGGGACAGGCTCCGGAGGGCACAAAACTATTCACGGGACAGGCTCCCGGAGGGCGCAGAATTTCGTAGTTTAAAACTACTCTCAAGATACGCTCTTGGGGGCGTCAAAGTTTTTCGCAGGAAAGGCTCCCGGAGGGCACATAGCTATTCACGGGACAGGCTCTCGGAAGGCACATAACTTCATCGTTTAATACTACTCTCAAGATACGCTCTGGGTGCGTCGAAATTATTCACGGGAAAGGCTCCCGGAGGGCACAGAACTATTCACGGGACAGGCTCCCGGAGGGCGCAGAATTATTCACGGGACAGGCTCCCGGAGGGTGCAGAAGTTGTAGTTTAAAACTACTCTAAATATACGCTCTTGGGGGCATCGAAAAAAACATACACTTGGTAGTCATATGTGAGCAAGGAGGGCACGGTGGTTGGGTAATCTCATACTTAGAAAATATTTTGATAAACATCTTATTTATTGGAAACATTCATGCATTATGTACAAGGAGGGTGTCAGGGGTAGTCCAGGACATCCTTTAGGGAAAACGATAGGTAGCAAAAGAGTTGGAAAAGCTTCATGATTTTTCCACATCGAGAGATGTTTTTAGAAAATTAAGAATGGAAACATGCATTAAATGAAAGATAAATCCAATGATATGGTGTTTCACTGGTGTCGTTTCCTTAGACATAGAACTTCTTCAAATGCTCCCCACTGAAAGTGTTTGTAGAAATATTTCCATCTCCATCTTCCAGGCGGTATGCATTTACGTATGGTACTGACGCTATTTTGTATGGTCCCTCCCACTTTGGAGATAGCTTTCTGACTGGATCTAAGTGTGAGAACTCATTTTTCCTTAGTACTAATTCTCCTACATGGAATTGTCTTTCTTTGACTTGTCGATTGTAGTACCTTGCGGATACAAGTCGCATTCGTACTTGTGCCTCCTCTGAGTTCCATCTCTTGTCGTCTACTAAATCTAAATATAAGAGCATTGCCTTTTTGTTTTCATGCTCTTCGAAATAGGTGGTTCTCAGTGATGACACGACCATTTCTGCTGGTTCTACTGCCTCGGTCCCAAAGACTAAATCGAATGGTGTTTCTCCTGTGGCTATTTTTGGTGTTGTTCGCACTGCCCATAAGATATTTTCTAACTCATCTACCCAGCTTCCCTTGGTAGCATAAATTCTCTTCTTCAAGCCATCGAGTATTATCAACGGTCAATACCTGCAAAGGATAGGTAGGGGTAAGCCCTTTGAACCTACCACTTGTGAGATCATGCCTTCTCTACTGACTGGTCGGTAGACGCGATGTCCTTGAACCGACTGTCGTTGGTGTAGATGACGACATAACCCACATAGGTACCTTCATAGCCTTGGTTTTGTTCTCGCCCTGTGATCCGATTAGGTCATGGATCACGCGCCTGGTTCTGCATGCGTTTCTAAGAATTGCACCCTCAACAATTCCTTTCAAAGCGGCCACACTTCTCACTTGCATAGGTGACTCTATGTCTCACGAGCATCATCATGACTCTGATTTCTCCTTACGAATCATTAAAAACCTTGCTTAATATGTGATCTCAATTAACTATATTGCATTATTATGCTCGGTTTAACTGATACAATCATCAAATGCAAAAGCTTAACCTCATCTCCATCATTGTTTCTCATCATAGGAATGGACTTGAGGGTAAAGACCCCCACAGTGATTACACTCACTCTTGTGATTAGGTTGTCCCATTGAACCAAGTTCTTGGGATCTCCAGTCATCATGGTTGGGTTTTCCTTCTCAAGAGTGTTTACTCCATGGGCAGAGTCACATTCCTTTCGATGATTTATCAACTCGCTCTCTTTAACCTTTAAAGGTTAGCGGATCCGCATTTATTTATAATACGTTATCATAAGACTCCGCAAAGTCACTGATAAAATTCAACTGATAGTAGTTGTTAAGCCGTGTATTTTTATCCTGTTTGACTACAGAAATTTATACTTACACGCTTTCATGAGACACTACCATATTCAACTGTAAATGTGAAGGTTTTCTACCTTGCACAACTTTTGGAGAGTTCTCTAATATTATTCAAGGTGCCTTAATAAATGAATCTTCTATTTAAAGCTACCCCCCACATTGAATGTGGTTCCAAAAACAAACATGATCTCAACCACATTATTTTAATTTATTCCATAAAACTTAACGTGTTAACAAACGAGTTGGGTATGAAGTTATTACAAACACTCAATCACCACAACATTGATCCTCGGATCATTATTTTATTAAACATAAGTCCTTCGACTTTCATTCATCATACACTTGTCATTAAATCGTTGCGGTCATCAGACCGTCATTTCATCAAATATTAGTCATCAGACTATCATATCCTCGATATTGGTCCTCAGACCCATGGTCATAAGACCGTCATTTGATCTTTATTGCATGTCCTAATCATCTCGAACGATTCTCTCCATTATCGTCCTCATTTCTTGGCACATTTGATAATGGTTTAGCTCCAATAGTTCGTCAAACATCAAAATACCACCATGTGTGACACATATGAATGCAATTATACATGCAAAAGAAAACACATAGTCCATTAATTTCAAACAACCAAAATTCAAGGAATAATTTGCAAATATTTAGAGGCCACTTCTCTTTAAGTGAAAATCACAAGGACTAATCCTATGTAAATTCTGTCCAAAACGTTAAAAAAAAATTTAAGAACTATCTGGTCACTTATACAAATTTATATGGACTGAATTATCACATCTAAAATTAATCCAATATTTAAAAAAAAAAAAATCACTCTAGAGCGTGAAATAGAGAGTTTCTATTCTCTATTTTAAAATCAATTTGATTCGAATCATTTCTCTTACGACGTCGATAGTTTCTAGGTTGAATCGACCACAAGTCATGTTCTGGTAGAGTTCAGGCAAGGTTCTGTTCGACTTGTGGGGCTTCGTGCTAGCTTGCTACTGGAATGCCGTTTTATCCTGGAGACAATCGCCCATTAACATTCTCTAGCACAACCGACAAATCGGTGAGGGAACGATATTGTCTTAATGAGACCGTGATCAGCACGGATCTCGGTTTAAAATCCTTTAGAATTTCCCTTTTACGTGCGAATGATTTCCTACAATATATATATATAAGAAATAGAGGCCCGTAACTTCTTCTCTTCAGATCTTAGAAAAATTGGCCCAATAAAAAATAGCGGCAGCCCAAAATTAGTCAAATAAGCAAGGCCCAGTTTAATTAAAGCAAACATCACCGAGAACCACATATACATGTCCAATTCGTAGAACGAACTAGGGTCACCTATGATCCATCTCGTTGAAAGGCACAATCAGCCCAATTAATATAGCAAATATAGCCCAATAAACCATTGAAAATGGTCCAAAAACAACAAAAGAGAACGGAAGCCCAATAATATTATATTATATTTATATTTATATTCATTAAAAAAGGTGAATTGTCCACTAATGAAACCGTGTATAATTGTGGAAAATTATTAAATACATCAGTCCTAACACATGGTACTCATGTGTTGTACCTTCATCCAATCAGGAATTGCTACATGGCAAGATAATGAGTATTGAGTGCAATATGTCAATTGGTGAGTGGATGAAAATGCAACACATAGGTGCTATAGAAGAATGATAGTATTATTAATCTTGTTTAGGGTTGACTATATATATATATATAAAGACTATACCTATAACAAAAATTAAATCTATAAACGTATAATAACATAATCTGATAATATACTAAACATATATCTATTACTAATCTATATTTATCTGAATATAATAAAATATATTTATCTCTAATATATCTTATTCCCTTATACGCCCCCGCAAGACGGACGTTCTGACAAGAATGTCGATCTTGATACGAAGAATATTGATGAATACCCGTATAGTCCAATCGTCATCGGCGGATGCCCGAAGAGGTCCAGTCGGCAACGTCGGAAGTCCGGAGATGTCCAGTCGGCAACGGTGAAAGCCCGGAGATGTCCAGTCGGCACAGCGGTAGCCCGGAGGTTCAATCGGCACGGCGGTAGCCCGGAGGTCCAGTCGGCAATGGCGGAAGCCCGAAGAGATCAAATCGGCAACGGCGGAATCCCGGAGAGATCCAGTCAGCATAAGTGAAGAAGAATGAGCCGGACATGACGATAGTAGGGACCATCGGTGTTGTGGCGTTGTCAATTGGCGCTAAAACAGAAGACCGACGCAGAAGTCGTCAACACGGAAGTAGAGATTTATTGTCTTTCTAGAAGAAAAAAAAGGGGGAAAAAAACTAAGATCAGAATGAGGCAAGGGCAGCCGGCATGGCATCTGCATAGCTGACGGCGGTACCGACCGCCCCTGGACAACGGCGATGGTGGGCGGCGGCTTATAAGTTGTACTCGTTGGAGCTAGAAAGGCTCTGATACCATATAGAAGAATGAGAATTGTATTATTAAACTTGTTTAGGGTTGAGTACATGTACATATATATATATAGATACAAGACTATATCTATAACAAAAACTAAATCTATAACAATATAATAAGGAAAACATAATCTGATAATATACTAAAAATATATCTATTCCTAATATATATTTATCTGAATATAATAAAATATATTTATCTCTAATATATTTTATTACCTTGTAGGTGTCACGAGTTGAGACCGATGTATTGAATAATCTCTCATTATTGTGGCCGAAGCCGAAAGAAAAGGAAAGTAAATGCAATAAAAAAAAAAAAAATGTAAAATGCAATCTGGAAACGTTCCAAACTTGTTGTTATCCCTTATCCGACTCTACTTCCATTGCAAACGTAGCAGCAAGCATACAACGGTTAACCAGGTAGCTGCCACCTCTCTCCACGAAACTTAACGGAGTGACGGTGGCGGCTGTAGTGGTGGCCGGTGGAGTCTCGTCTGGCCAATAACGCACGATACAACGAATGTTAATATGTCTTGTTAATCAACAAGAACTTCTCTGGATGGGAAAAAAAATCAACAAGAACTTCTCTACTTATCAAAAGCCATACAAACAAAATCATATATAAAAAATTCTATATTGCACTACTGCACCAGTATGTTCCCAAACTCTCGACGGTATTTTAGCATGTAGAACACAAATTGGAGTTACCAGATTGAGATAAAAGCACGTTTCCAGAGTGTAACATTAATATTCCATGATCAGACGACGGGTTGTGTGTAAATCGGATCAGCAACCCAAAAGAAAACAAATTACCAGAACAGTGCGAGATCGGATTAGACAATATCTAAAAGTACCCAATCACAAGTCACAACATAGTGGTAGGCATGATCTGATACCACACATAATAAAATTAATATCATATCAATATGAATCAAAATTAAGATTGTACCTCTGATTAAAATTGGATGAATAAAATAAATAGTCTAAGAGAGCCAGAGAGTTTATTAGTTTAGCGGTCTTCTGACTTCTGCCTAACCATATAAGACGTCTGGATTAATGACACTGACCGTTTGTGTATAGACGAAGTTAGGGACTGCTAAGTAATTAATAATAACTTTATAATTCCTCTCTCATCCACAAGACTTAAACTTTAGTTCAACAATATTAGAATGTTACACCAGATACCTAAGAAATATATGTGACATGTGGACCGCTTAACGGAGAGAATATAATGTTTTATATACCAACGTAGGTCGCGTCATATATTCTTACATGTTAATCATGATTTTTTGCTACAGTGTTCTTTTTATACACATAAATTTTGTATTTTTAATAATATAATTATAAAAAAGAGTCTTAAGGACGGAATATGCACCAACGTGCCGACAGCCATGTTTTTTCATGTACCGAATGTGAATAAATGACACATATATAATTAACAACTTTAATGGCATATTCATTTTCCCTCACATATCGGCATAACGCCAATATGAGAACTGGAATCAATTTCCATCGCTCAGTACTTGTAAATATACAACAATTTAGATTGAAATGAAATAGTGCATGTGTCACTTGAGAAACACTTAATGATCATCACATAGTAATAATATATAACAATTATGAGCCTATATATCCTAACAAAATTGAAATCAATTGGGTGGTCAGTGGTCACACTCTCCTCCCAAATGGCCACTACTACTTCCCCAACCAATTTGTGTTGAAATATCACTTTCCACTAGTATTATTCTGAAAACCCCTCTCACATGGAAAAATGATGCTTCATTGAATTCTTTTAATGGCCGTCCATCCTATATAGAGAATCCAATGATATTGTTGCACGTTTATTTATAATAAATACCTTCATGCATGTATCTTCCATCTACTAGAGTTTTTTTTTAACAAAGTAAACGTGAGATCAATATGAAATTCCATCGGCCAAGTGTAAAATGCCAGTGTGTGACTTGTGAGCATCGGTGGATTTAAAAATAAAATAAAATGAGGTTAACTTGTTTAAAAAGTTGTAAAAAACTAATTAAATATCAAACTGTGGATTATTTAAATAAAAAATGAAAGTTCAAACCCTAAATTTTATACATTATAGTTAATTTATATATATATCTATTACATAAATAAAAATCTACAAATTCAAAATTGTCCTCACATAAAATTATCCTCACACTTTCCCGCCCAAATATTATCTCTGTCAATTAAACCTCTTCACATGTTAGGGTTACTTCAACATTCACCCCCCGACCACACTTCCCACCAAGCGTTAGAACCGCATCAACCTTCTCACCCTTTCTATGATTTGTTCTATATATGGTTTCTTATAATATGAGGCGAGTTTGAACAGTTTCATCGACACATTATACACAATCAAGCCATCCTTCTCTCCGTTCTCGTCATCCTTCTCTTGATTAGGAAGGAACATCAAACTCATGTCTATCGGTGCTATAAATTTGGATGTCTACGCCATGGATTCTGATGTACTGACATAGATCAAGAGATATGCTACATTAGCTCTCTTCTCGCTCTCTCTTCTCCAGTTTTAGATTAAGCCAACACGGTATCTTCATACTTTATTTTCCCTTGATGATGAGCCGATCAACCATCTAGCCCAAAATATCGATATTTGATAGCCCTGAGTTCTGGCGCACGAAAATTTGAAGAATGATTTCATATATTTTCAGGTGATCTCCAATATTATGTCTAATCCGATCGTTAGGCAAACATTTTAAATTTAGTTTCATTTCATTGTTTCAACCCAGATACTTCCTTATTAAATAATTTGTATTTGTCTTGGGTTCATATTCACTTGCTGTAGGGTACTCGGTTTGAATGACCACAGGATTTAAGGAAACAACTTATTTTTCTTCTCAAATCAGGCATCACGTTAGTTTGTTGCGTGTGAAATGCTCATATACTCCCCATTCTTCAGACTTCGCACTTTAAGTATATTCTTCCCCTAAAAAATTGATGTTATATATATATATATATATATATATATATATAAATTTTGAATATCATGAATTAAGAGCAGTGATTCACTTTTACTTTCCCACTTCGTTTCTCATCATGCAAAAAAGCATGGTGCCAAATTTGGCCGTCTATAAAGTTTCTCTATTGATTTTTGTTAAACTGCAGTTCCTAACTATGCTGCTTTGGAAGATAAATACAAGGATGAAAATGAGACTTTCTGCGAAAATAACAAAGGGTATTGGATTGGCAAGCTTACTTGATGCAATGAGTTTTGACTCTTAAACATAGAAATCATTCTTAACATTGAAGGTGCCCAAAGTTGTGATTATAAAATAAAATGCATAGACAAGTATATCAATCCTACGAGTGACGTACTGTCTTATGAGGTTGCAAAAACTAATGATGTCACTCAGGCAGTAAGTAACAATTTATGAAGACACTAAATGTTTTGGAAAAGGACCCGATGAAATCTCCTTTTCATTATTTCTTATTTTTTATTTTTTTGGTTTCCCGCGGGGTGGTCCTAAGGGGGCCCTCATCAGGAGGGCAGCACCCGTAGCATGCTTGCTCCACACCTAGACTAATCCCCACTCGCACCGGGTCAGCCCGTAAGGGGTAAATCTCCTTTTCATTATTATTCATACTGTCGACGCTTTTATAAATTCTGCTTCTTGCATGTTGGCGCTCTATTGATAGATTTATCCTTAAGCAAACCAACGTTTGAGTCGAATGATTTTTATTTCAGCATGTACATTTTTTGTAACTCTTACCCGCTAGAGAAAATACACTTTATGAAAAACTACTTATTAATGTTAGTATTAGTGTCTTTTGGGATTGTGTAATTTGAAGAGCCTCTTTTGACATTGTTATTCGATAATTAATCTAACATCAGCGATGCTGATTAAAAGAGATGCTACTATGTTTGGTGAGTTATCGTGATTGTTTTGTTATGATATTGCAACTTGACAAATTCTTTTGTGAATCAAAGCTTTCCCTATGATGTGCACATAAGTTGCTCAAAATAGTTGCCGAAACTTTTTTCTTAATTTGAATCACATATAAAGTTTTCAAGACGTGTTAGAACATGATCACGTTGATGTTGTCACTGCAATCTTCCAGTTGTGTTGAACGAGAGGTAAACAAAAAGAGAGGTTATATTTAGTTATTAATATATGTGGTTTTAAACGTTTATTATAAGTGGATTATTAAACACTTATTACTGCATGTTGTATCTATGACAGCTTACTCGTTTAGTAATTTTGACACCGAATATTTTCAAAATGGAACAATCAAATCAAATATTTCAATTTCATTTTTAAAAAATGTTATATTTTGTCTTATTTTTTAAGTTAGCTGTACACATAAATAAATGCAACTATACATAATACGTGACGAGCGTGCAACGCACGTGCAACAAAATCTAGTATATATATATATATATTATTAATATAGATAATTTACTTATATGGTAAATAATAGGCATAGTGTGTGCATCCGTCCCCGTGTGAGGATCTACTTACTTAGTTATCACGATGATTTTACATAAATTGTATTCTTTAAATCTGCCACGTAGACATTTATGTACACTTTAAGTAATACGTAAAGTTAAGATACACGTAAATAAGATTTTTTCTACAATCGTATTACTTAAACATATTACTTAAAATATATTTTATTATTAAATTTTCCAACAACAACCAATAAAATAATAACATTAATTATAAAATAAATTAATTTATAATTAAATATTAGTTACGTAATATATAGTGCATTCCTTAAATTTAAGGAATAAATTACGTAAAAATAAATGAGTCCCACTTTTAAAGAATGCTATGTAAAACCAACATGTTATATAAATAAATCCAACTGAAACGTACTAATTAGTTCACTAATTATTTTGTGATTTTTTTCTTCTGGAACTATAATAACAGAAGCTCTCAAAAATAGAATTAAGAACATTTGACTTTTAAGGTAAATTAGAGATTCTAAATGCGCCCGGCATTAATAATGCACCAGTGGTGATTAGCTCTATCTCAAATATATTTTTACTTGGTATTCTAAATATACGATTCGTTGCGTATCAGTTTTCCGTATATTTTTTTCAGTTGCGTATCAGTTTTCCGTATATTTTTTTCAGTCAATATAGACGAGAATAATGAAACGTGTCATGCATGTGATATGATATCATTAACATCTTAATTTTTTTACATTCAATAAACTCCCTACACTTAAAAAAAAAAAAAAAAAAATTAAGAACACAATAGGGGCCTGAATGTTTGCCCATGTTGCCAAAAGGGGTCTGAATTGAAAAAACGTATTATTAAGGGCCTGAATTTTGAGTTTTGTGTATAACTGAGGTCTCCGTCTATTTTTTCGGTTAACAGTGACGGAAAGTGGTCACATGCTTGGCATGTGACCGAAAATAATTTGAAAACCCGAAAATGCCATTTGACCAAAGTGTGTCCCTCACATGTTTGACCTAAAAAGACGAAAATACCCTTTAAGCCACCACAGCTCCGGCGACCACCACCACCCGGCTCTGGCGACCACCACCCATCTCCGGCGACCACCACCCCAGCTTCGGCGACCCTAACCTCCCTTCGGCGACCCAAAAAAGCTCCGATCGGAGCTCCATCGGAGACAAAGCTCCAATCGGAGCTTTTTTGGATCGCCGAAGGGGGGGTTTTGGTCGCCGGAGCTGGTGTGGTGGTCGCCGGAGCTAGGGTGGTGGTCGCCGGAGCCGGAGTGGTGGCCGCCGGAGCTGGGGTGGTGGTCGGTGGCGGTGGCCGTGGTGGCCTTAGGGCATAATTAGTGTGCAGGGGTATTTTAGACATTTCACATTTCATTAATTAAACTGATAAATTGTATAATAATTGCAAAAAGGTAATTCTGTCATTTCACGTGTTTCCGTTACTTTTAACAGCAAATTTGGACGGAAACTCGATTATCAACAAAACTCAAAATTCAGGCCCTTAATAATACTTTTTTTCAATTCAGACCCCTTTTGGCAACATGAGCAAACATTCAGGCCCCTATTGTGTTCTTAACACACGACTAACCCTAGACCTAACCATAGCTCGATTAACTGTGCTTGGAGGCTTGACATTGCTCGAGCTTAGGTGAGTTCCCTAGCTCGTCCAATTAAGTCCAAGCCGATTGAGCTCTAAATCGGTTAGGGCTCAATTGAGCGAGTTAGGTGGCTGACCATGGCTCGGCCTCGAGCTAGACCAGAGGTCTCCCAGACCGGACAACTTGGTCTGACTTGACATCGGCCAAGCAAAATACATTGTCTCGCCCAATTGTGCCACGTGGTTATTGTTAATATAAGTTTAAAAAAAAAAGGGTTAAAGGTACTTTTCATACCACATGTTTGACCGAATGTGGCTTTTAGTACTGGATGTTTAGTTTTGTATACTTTTGGTACCAAACGTTTGAAAAAATGTGGCTTTTGGTACATCCGTTAGTTGGCCGTTAGTTTTGACCGTTAAATGACATGTGCAAGTCACGTGATCGACTCTAAACTTTTAATTTTGTTCAATTTAGTCCTTCAAATATATTCATAACTTTTATTTTGTTTAATTTAGTCATAAAGCTTCAAAATCGAACCCCATTAGGACCTGTCCACAATTGATAAATTTGACCCAAATGGGGCTATGTCAATTGAATTCGATTGGTTTAATTGAGTCCGATTTTTAAGTGCTATGACTAAGTTAAACAAAATAAAAGTTAGGAATATATTTGAGGGACTAAATTGAACAAAATTAAAAGTTTAGAGTCGATCACGTGACTTTCACATGTCATTTAACGGCCAAAACTAACGGTCAACTAACGGATGTACCAAAAGCCACATTTTTTCAAACGTTTGGTACCAAAAGTATACAAAACTAAACATCCAGTACTAAAAGCCACATTCGGTCAAACATGTGGTATGAAAAGTACCTTTAACCCAAAAAAAAAAAATTAAGGCTAAATTGATTTTGAGATAAATTTTGTAATACAATTGATAAAAGAACGTCTATAGCACCTGACATTTCGATCCAATTTGACGTAAAACTTATAAGTAACGAACTGTACGTACACTTAGAGTATCAATGAAGTAGTAAAAAAATAATTGAGTAAGATGATAAATACAACCTAAACGTATATTCATTGATACTCTAAGTGTACGTACAGTTCGTCCTTCCTTGAGGAATGTGTTGTTCCTTACCGACACCACACGCGGAATGCCAAATCGCCATGTGAGACCCTCTTTTCCTTATGCCTCCTTCGAACAAGCAATCATTTACAATAACTTTTTTTCCTTCCCCACCATTATTAAACCTTCCAACTTCTACTATCTTTTGGGAATCTTTAAAGAAAATAGACGTTAGATTGAGTGTTCATGGTGACGCTTCAATAATATAAGGTCATTTTGATACATAAAAGGAAGATAATAATTATCATTCAGATGAATATCTAGTGTCCTACTTTTAAGTCCTAATAATTTCCTGCTTATTATATAACTTTTACAATAATAAATAAAAATAATTCTTTTATAGATGATATAAAATACAAATGCAATTATTTTTGTTGTTTTTTTTAACATGCCAATCATAGTAAATAGTTGATGGCCAAAAACAAAAAGTCATAATAAACAGTTGGGTATGTGAACCCTAATGGCTAAAATGTGTCGTTTTGCCCTCTAAAATCCACTTCACCCAACAGTACACTATAACTACCATATATATATATATTAAAGTTATAAAACTATTAACATTTGGTATTATATTATGTAGAAAGTTATTTTTATTTATTATTGTGAAAGTTTAATAGGTAGAATAGGGAATAAGAGAGTAGAAGAGGAGAGGTTCTTCCCTGTCATTCAAATTGCATACTTCAAAATATACACGTCTCTATGTAAAGTACTGAATATGACATCACATAATCGGATATATATACTGAAATTCTTAAACACATACGAGGTTAGTATTATCAATCATATATATAATCAACTAAGTAGTAGTTAAATTATATTTCTAGACTTATAGTCTAGTATATATGTACACAATATAATATATACTCCAACTAATGAAATTAGTGGTATGTATTCATCCCATTATAACAAACAAATGAGAGGACCCCATTAAGGGGTTGTGCAATGTCAGGAACGTTCATATTTTGTTGGATCACATAACATCCTATAACATGGAACTTACCTAGCTAGATATATACGTAATCTTTATAGGTGATCGCTTCGAGGCCTTATTTGCATCGAGCACTTTTTGAATATTCTTTCCGGATTTGTGATGCGACTTGACTAGCTATCAAACTGTGGTAAAATAAACTTACCTCTACATTATTAATATAGTTTGGATTTAGGTGACAGAGTCCTGAAAAAAAAAAAAAAAAAAAAACTTTATTGTGACATCGTAGTTCCTCTTCTCTTCAGGTATATACATGAGTTTTACGTGAACACCAGATTTCAGAATAGTAACTCATTTTGTATCCGATCACGTTTGAGTGAACCGTGTATCACCATTTCACTTTTCTCGTTAGGAATCTTGTGTTGCAGTCTTCGTGTCATGGCACAAGAAGCAGTTGTTGATGATATGTTTGTACCAAATTCTTTTGACGCCAATGAAGGCTTGCTTATTGATCGAGTTTTAACTCCTTAGAACTTAAAATTATCAGGTTTCGAGCTATGTGATCCAATAATTTTAACTTGTGAAAAACAAGATGTGTTTCGTGGAAGGATCATGTTCACGCAATTTTTTTTATTAGACAACGTCCAAAGGGGATAATTGCAATGTGCTTATGAAATCATGGATTATTAATTTCGTTGCGAATGATTTGGTGAGTGGCTAATTATCATCCTACGAATCAATCAATATGGGATGATCTTCTTTAAAATGTTCAATAAGTTGAATGACACATGAATATTTCAGCTCATGAGATAAGTTTATCATCTTGATAGGGTACTGTGTCTATCAATGCTTCCTTTGGCAAGTTGAAGACTCTACGGGATAAATCGGCAGCTATCAATGATTTGGTGCTTGCTTGCGAGGTTGATACTACAGCATTAACTGAGCATAAAGAGAAATAAAAACTTATTCAACTTCTGATTGGATGGAACGACACACATGGTGTTGTTAGAACAATTTTTTTTTTATAAGACAACATCTACCAAGTTTAGTAGTGGTTCTTATTATGTTTTACTATAAGAAGGAGATCAAAGAGCTCGGTCAGGACATCTAACAGATGGACTTGTTGATAGGTCCGCTGCTTTTTACTCTTCGAGAAAGAATTATTATGAAGGATCCATCAGTGGATACTCTAATGGTTTTAACAGAACTAATAAATCTGGATGGATCTACAAGATATATAATTGAATTAACACTTATTAATAGCTCGACTGTCTACACACATACGCCTAATTAGCTTCTTTCCAATCTAATGGGAGGGAAGATTTTGGAGGGAGGATTTTATTTCCCCAGCCACACTAACTTAGGGTACCGGATTTGGTGGGGGCGAAGGTTGTGTAGTCTTCGAAATTGTATTATTTGGTGCTTCTTTCATTACTTTCGGATTCTCGGCTTTTTTTGCAATCAATTTTAGAATGTATTTGAAATTAGGGCTTTGGTATTCTCCATTAGAGGCCCTCTGATCATGGTTGCCAGGAGCTGCGATCTCCAATTGAGCAGGAGCAGAAGACGTACTCTAGAATTTTGTTTTCCATTTTGTTGTAATAGAATACCACACCGGCCACACTAGCATTGTTTAGCTAGTATATATAGTGCTATGTATTATAAGCTAGTAACAACTTACTAGATGGAAGGCTCTCTCCACGCCCACCCCGGTAAGCTTGGCTTGTGTGCGCGCACGCGACGTGCGTACACGAATGTCGGTCCGAAAAGCTAGCCTTGCGCGTGTCCGGTTTTTGCTAAACCGAATTGTGGTCTGTCCAGATACATTGAATCCGAAAATTATTTTTTGTAACAGTCAATTATGGACATAATTGATTTCGAGATTAATATGATTGAATTAACACGTCCAATTTTGGACAGAATTGATTGCGAGATTAATCTGATTGAATCTCGAAATTAAACTACATTAATGCAGAAGGAGTCTGTCTACACTATAAATACAGCATCAATCTTTCACATTTAGACACCTTCAGAAATTCTTTCTCTCTTTTCTCTTTATGATTTTCTATCTCTCTGAGTTCGTCTGTTGCTGCTATTGGATTTATCAGGTTCCTGTATATGTTCATTTTATTCGCTCAGGTTCTTCTACCTGTTCATTTTATTTGTTCTATAGCAGTACCATATATGTTCTTATATTAATTTTATGCCGCCGTCGTCAACTTGAATTAAAAAAAAAATCCCGTTGTGTTCAGGTATTGAGTTCGGTTCGGTCGAACGTGTTCGTGCATAACAAGATTTGACGAAACTGTTGAATCATGGGAGGTGATCTCTCCGTGTCTATAAACCACTTTGTAAAACCCGAGGGTGGGGTGAGGCGAAATTGCCTTAAGGAGACTGTGATCTGCACGGGCCTCAGTATTAGAATCACGTTTTTTTTTTCGTATTTTTCAACTTTACGTGTAATTTCGGTATTATCAATTTCTTGCATGAAATTTTGGTATAATTAAATGTAAAAACCAAAATTTGACTAATTATATTTTAGTCATTGAAGTTTCGGAAATTGCAAATTGATCCCTCAACTTTTGTGTTTTGCAGTTTTGACACTGATATTTGCAAACATTTTTCAGTCCAAAATATTGAAAAAAAAAAAGTCTGAGCTAAATTTTTATCAGTATAAGAATTTCAATTAGCAATTTGCTAAAATAACCGTAGACCAAATTGCAATTCATGCAAAGTTTATATAAAAATCTATATCTATATATAAATATAATTGAGATGCAATTTTAGCTAGATTGCTATATAATCACCACGTCATCAACTCCAAATCTCATTGGTCGGTGACTTTAGCTTGACACTTTCTCCATCCATCCAGACATTTTATAATTCATTATCCGGGCCAGACGTTACGTATTTCATTCTATAAAAATCTATCTATATATAATATAATTGAGATGCAATTTTAGCTAGATTGCTATATAATCACCACGTCATCAACTCCAAATCTCATTGGTCGGTGACTTTAGCTTGACACTTTCTCCATCCATCCAGACATTTTATAATTCATTATCCGGGCCAGACGTTACGTATTTCATTCTATAAAAATCTATCTATATATATAATATAATTGAGATGCAATTTTAGCTAGATTGCTATATAATCACCACGTCATCAACTCCAAATCTCATTGGTCGGTGACTTTAGCTTGACACTTTCTCCATCCATCTAGACATTTTATAATTCATTATCCGGGCCAGACGTTACGTATTTCATTCTATAAAAAAATAAAAATCTAATTGAATATTTAATACCAAAGACAATGGATAGCAAAATCAATTCTTCAATCGTTGAAAAACTAATTACTAAGCTTCTATAGAGCTTTTTTAATTATATATAAAAAAAACAAAATAATTAACTAAAATTCAAGTCATTTAATTTTGCGGGTCATTATTTTCTTTTTAAATTATTATTTTTCTGTGTATATTGTAATAATTTGGTTAGTAAAAAAATATTAATATGTTAGGTGTTTTAAATGTTATATAATCTTACAATAATTACATTACATTAATTTTCTAGCAAAAAAATAGCAATCTTACCATTGCATAACTAATTTTAAAGCATTTTCTTGATCCTTCGTTAATTAATTCTCATGTTTTATGTATGAACCAAGGGGATCTTTTTTTTTTAAAATTTGTCCAAAAGTGCTAAAAGTATGATATTGCAAGTATAAATAAAAATTACATCGGTATGTTGATTTGTAATTTACTTAGTTGGAAATTAATTATGAAGCAGAAACTGCAACATTAATATAATTTTTATTATTATCCGTTCTTTTATTTTTTTAAACCAGTTAACCTTAGTGGAAAAAAATGAGTTAACCTTAAGTGATCAATGCTTGGTTTGTTAATAATAACGATTCTAATATCATCAATTACGATATTGTCCGCTTTCAACTATTTGAATATTAAACATAATATCGAAATAATAACTAAATAAAATATTGAACCCCACGCAATGCGCGGGGCAAATACCTAGTATCTATATTCTATATAATAATTCTCATGGAAGTTACATAATCTTGACAAGTATGTTTTTCATCCTATTTTCTATCTCCTACATGTTAAAATAGCTTTATTTTATTTGTCCATGTCAATTTCTAAGGAGTTGCATGTATTTCATAATTCTCTATCTTCCACATGGAGCTATAGAATTAGAGAAATGCACCATATTCACTCTCAATATCCGTTACGATATATATCACTTTTTTAAACAATTTTTTTGATTTGTTTATCATTTTTTTCTCATAATATTAATATTAATTAATTATTTTTATACAAGTACTTACAATTGAACCACTTTTTTAAAAATATATATTTGTAGTACATATCACTAATAATATTAATTATTAGTATTATTATTTTGAAAAAAGTATTATTATTTTGAAAAAGTATAATACACTTTTTTACCAAATTATTATATTTATTGACTTGAAATAATACGCAACCAATGATTATAAGTATGTATAAATAAATAAATTATTAATATTAAAAACTATAGATGATTCTCATGAACTACTAATTCTCAAATTTAATTTCAATATATAATTAAAAATTATTAGATTTTGCGATTTAGTAGTTCATGAGAATCATCTATAGTTTTAAGATATCTATCTATATATATATATATACAATATCTAATATATTGCGATATATTGATATATTATGTGAGTTCATATAATTAATATTTTTAAAATGATAAAGCTACCGAAACATAAAATTTGATATATCTATCAAATTATTTTTAGACTATTATAATAATCAATCATATCTTATATTTTTTTTTATTAACATCTATTTTGTGGAAAAATATATACATATATATATATATTGTATTTTTTACAGTTAAAATGATACAAAAATAATCATTATAATTATGTATCAATATTTCTTAATATTAAAGTATATAAAGGATTCCCATGAATAGCTGGTTTTCAAATTTAAAGCATGTATATAATTAAAAATTATTAAATTTATTTAAATATATATATATATATATATATATATATATATATATATATATATATATCTAACATATAGATATATATTGATGTATTATTTGTGTTAATGTAATAAATTATTTTTGAACTCTAAAATGTCTAATATTATTATTTTCGTAACAACTATTTTTCAATTAACATCTATTTTTCAACTATTTATCCATATTGATTCCTCCTTTTATAATTAGTAACAATTTAAGTCAATTATTTTATAACTGTTACATTAATTATACTACTTTTACTGATATAATTATTTTTGTATTGATTTATTAGATTTCGTTAAATAATTTTATAAAAAAAGTTAAAATTTATTGAAGCATAAAAATTATATATAAGAGATCCGTTTTAGATTACTACATTAATACCTCATCTTATGTATTTTATTTTTATATTTATATCTATTTTGTGGAAAAAAAATTATTTAATCTATATGCTATTTCAAAATTTTGTAATATAAATAACTTCAATTCTTTTAATTACAACAATTTAAATAAATATTTTATTTACCGCGCAACGCGCGGCACAATTATCTAGTATCTAATATAATTTGGATGAGACTCATAGAATGTTCACAAGTACTAAAAAGGATCGGTTATACGAAAAAATAGTGTGATTCTATTGGTACACATAAACCTACATTTAATGACATGACAACTAAGTAAGTCAATGTATTTATAATTGTTCCAAGCATGAAGCATCCACTATGCAAGTTGAGAACCGTTTCGATTTTTTCGTATGTTTCGTTACTATTAATACTAATAATAATTAGTATATATATATATATATATAATTTGGACGAGACTCATATAATGTTCACAAGTACTAAAGCATATCGGTTACGTGACGAAATGAAGTGATTCTATTGGTCCACATAAACTTACATATCTCCATAATGACATGGCAATGACAAGTAGGTAAGTCAATGTAGTTAGAATTGCTTTAAGTATCCACGATACAAGTTATATATATATATAATTCTGATGAGACTCATATAATGTTCACAAGTATTAAAACATATCAATTACAATGCAAAATTTAGTAATTCTATTGGTCCACATAAACTTACACATCTTCTTAATAACATGACAATAGTTTGAATTGCTTCAAGCATCCACAATACAAGTTTGAGAACCGTTTCGATTTTTTCGTATGTTACGTTAAAATTAATACTAATATAATCTATCTATATATAATATAATTTGGTTGTGATATATAGAATGTTGACAAATAAGCAAAATGAATTTTTTTACTTAATTTTATTGGTCCACCTATGTTGTGAGTTACATTTGCTAATCTGACATCACATTTGTACAAACATGGACACTTTAAAATTGTCCCAACGCACCTCATTGCATCTTGAAAATCGTTTCAATTTTTATGTATGTTACATTAAAATTAATTAGTATTTAATTAATAATAAACTACAAATGTTTTAAAAAAATTATTTATAGTTCATGTTAGCACTATATTAATATACCTACATTCTAACGTTGAATATAAAAATCAAATATCACTTGAGATTTATATGTTTATTATTATACTTTATTTATCATTATCTCAAATTTGTACAAATTAGAAAATAAAATAGAATAACAGAACCGAACTCAAGTATTTAAAATGCATATAATTTAGTATAAAATAATTTATTTAATGAAATATTATTACTTAATAATTAAGAATAAAACAAAAAGTATGAAAAAAAAATTAGACAATCGAATTAACATACAACTATTTGTTTTTACATGAATTGTACAAATAAAATAATAAGAAAAAATGAAAATGAGAAAAAAGTAAATTAAGGTTAACTTTTCAAAATATACTTAAAAAAAGTACACATCACTAAATATTTTCAATAAATTTCATAAAATATATTTATTTTTACTAATAATGAAGATTATTATAGATGAAAAAAAAGAAGTTAATATTCATTTATTATTAACTTTTGTAAATTTAAGTTAAATTTATAAATAAATATGTTTAAATTTTATATAATGCAACACTTTATAATTAAGTTTATTTGTCAATTATCTTATATATATACTAGGGAATTGACCCGCACTTTGCGCGGGATATCAAATAGTTCATTCAAATTGTATATTTATTGGTATATAAATTTAAGTTTTAAAAAAGAATAAAAACTGAGAAAAAAATGAGAAATGCGAAAAAAATAAATTAAGGTTAATTTAATACTTATTATTTAATAGACCAGAATAAAAGGATATGTATATATTTAGTTTATTTTATATATTTTTGTTACATAAATATTTTTTAAAACTTAAATTTATATACCAATCTATATATAGTTTGAATGAATTATTTGATATTCCGCGCAATGCGCGGTCAGTCCCTAGTTAATAATAATAATCTATTAAAATAATGAAACATTACTTTTACTTTATGTTCGGTTCGGTTATAAAAACATTGGTGTTAATTACTTATTTTGATAATTATATTTGCCAATTCTTTTAATTTAAAAAAATAATTAACTCGGTCGCACAAAATGAATTTAAGAAATCTCCTCTTTTTGGGTAATAATAATAATAAGAAGTCTCATTGTATTCTGCGCGTCTAGTGATAAGAAGCTTTGCGCAGAGAAAAAGCTACCGCTATCAACCGACTAAAAGTTCGCTTGCATGAATCTCAGAAGCAAAGATTTGAAATGAAATTAAGAAAGTCCCAATTTTTATTTCCTTCCTTATTTTATTTATTTATTTATTTATCATCATCTTAGTGTGCACGGCCCTCCCCTTAAACCTCGGCTGCGCCTCATTCAACGCCACACCATCTCTCTTTTTGCTCTGCTTCCTTTGCTCAGCAGAAAAGGGTATCGATCATCCTTCTTTTCCTTCCTTCCTTCTCCGTCTCTTAAGCCCCTTTTCCGGTCTGCCGATTATTCCATCGTGGGTTTGGGAAGTCTTCATCTTTACCGTCGATCGATCTGGTACGGAATCGATTCTCAGAAGGTTAGAGGTTCTGTGTGCATTGATCACTCGTTAGGCGTGTTTGTTTTATTTCGCGGTGACTGAAAATGTAAAAACAGTTTTGGTTGATTTTCGGTGATTACTTTGCTTAACAACGATGCTTCTCATTAATAGTGAATACTGGTTAGTGGTTACTGTTCTGGGTGACGAATAAGTTGTTCCATCGTTCAATTGGACTGCTACTCTCACAATTTCAGGCTCAGGTTAAAGCTGATTCCATGTAATTTTGCAACTGCGCGCGTCTGTAGCTTATAAAAATTTATTTTTTTTACTAAGAATTGAATTTCATTCGTGTTTAGAACCAAATCTGGGACGCTTTTTTCATTGATCTGCATCTCGCTTGTAGTAGTGATCGATGAAAATAAAATGTTTTTCATGACCTTGTTTGTAAGCATGTGAAATTCAAATGCTTTAGTATTTTACTTTTATGCTTTAGTATTTCCTGGTTCCCGGTACAAGCGATTTTTTTTTCTTTTCTTATATTGGAAATTTGTTATTAGCTCGTTTTCATGCGATTATTTGTATTTTGATTGTTTGTTCTATTTCTGCAAGCAGAAAACTTGGTAGTTGGTAGCCAGTTGGTAGATTATATTCAGAGAAAAACAGAAAGGCAAAAATCTGGTTCGTGAAATTTGCCATGCTCTGTAGTTGTCTGTTCTCATTCTCTTGGTTTCTTTTTTTCATTGTATGTAATATTTGCTGAAAATTGCCAAATGTATGTTAAGTTTTTATACTTAGTGACTTAATTGACTTTTCAAGTTCCAATTTGTTCTCCTCGTCACATATTTCACTTTCTGTGGTTTAGGTTCAATATTTGATGAACAATGGAAATAAATAACACAACTAAACCCGAACCAGACACAATAAGTCCAGTTAAGAAGAATACAAGATATTCTCTTGCACCAACGAACCCTTCAACAAGCAGCAGCAGCAGCAGATTGAATTATCTCCGAGCCTCGACTGGATCGTGCCATGATTTCTGCAAGTATGGGAAGCAGCAATCTTTTGAACAAAATTCTGGAAACCCACTTCGGAGAAGTCTTGTCTCAAGGCCAGGAGATAATCAAATCTTAATGAGAAGTGCAATTTCTCCAGTCAGAAAGAAAAAGTCACCAACTTCACGGCCCAAATCTGCTTCAGGGTCAGAAAGTCGAAATTTTGATGGTAGCCCTGGTGTCAGAAAGGAGAAAGCATCAAAAGCCGACAGCAGAAATTCTTTTCCGGCCAGATCCTTAGCAGAAAAAAAGAAAGAGACATCAGTTCTCTATCCCAAATCCACCACCTCAGCTGCAAGTTCTATTTTATCAAATCCAAGAAAACCATCTAAGGACGATATTCCAGTGATAAAGTCTAAGAAAGTTCTACCTCAAAGATTGTCCAAGAGTCTTAACTTGCCAGTGAAGTCAATTTCTGTTCCCCCTAGGCTTTCATCTTCTCCTAACAGGTTATCATTAAACTCAAAAAGGGCTAATGATAAGGAAAAGGAGGGCAAGCGCAGAGGAGTCTCTGTTGATGTGAAGAAGAATGTTTCCGGGGGAAAAATACTTGGTGCCAAGAATGTTATTCCTCGGAAGTCAGTTGAAAAGAAAAAACCTAAAAAAGTTGACCCAACTAGCAAATCCGATGTCATGGATGAAACGTTGAGTGCTCCAAATAAGGAAACCGAACAAATTGAGATTCTGGTAACTGGATTAGCTGTTGCAGACCAAAATGAGAGCGGTTCTGACATATGTGTTTCCCCAGAAACCTCTGTCTCTGTAGCCACATCGATCTGTTTGTCAAATTCTCCTGCATTGTCCTTCCAAGAAGAAGATAAGATGGAACATGAAACTGGCTTCGAGTTACCATCTAACCTCAACGGTCCTATTCTAGCCTCGCAAGAGGAATACGAAATGGTGTCTGGTTCAGAAGATTACTACTCTGACTCAGATAACCCCTCCATGCAATTGGAGGAAGAGATCTCGGAAGGGGATCGTGAAGCATGGGCCACAAGGACGTGTGCAAGTCTCCCAGAAGGTGTTGAATCAAAACCCATGAAGCTTCGGTTCAGGAGGGGTAAAATCGTTGATTTGCAGTCTGAGGGGGATAATGGTCCTAGGAGGCTCAAGTTCAGAAGAGGAAGAATACTCGAGGAAAGCAGAGATGTCAATGGTAGCTCCAGAAAGAAAAACGCAAGAAGAAGAGAAGCAGAGGGTGGTGCTGGAGACAGTGTCGATCCATCTGAAAAGATTGTGTTGAGACATAATGATCTTCTTCAGGAAAGGAAAGACGGCCAAGCTTCGTTGCTCAATAATGTTATCGAGGAAACAGCTAGTAAGCTTGTGGAGGCAAGGAAAAGCAAGGTCAAGGCCTTAGTTGGAGCCTTTGAAACCGTCATATCTCAGCATGATACTAAGTCTTCTGCAGGCAGCTGAGCTGAGGTCGAGATTTGGTAATATTTGAAAGTTTTCATTGGTTTGGTAATTGAAAGAAGGGATTGATCAAGGTAAAAGAGAAAGTAGAATACAGTTCTCTCATGGGTTTTTAGGAATATAATAATGATGGTGAATTTTCAAAGTGTTCTGTTTTGGTGTACATTGATTGAGTGATATATTTTGCTTCGAGGGTATTGGATTTGCTGTTTAAGCTTTTGTTGATTTGCTTCTGGTCTGTTGTATATACCAAGCTATTTGCAGTGTTGATGATATCTGCTATTGGTTTCTGATATTAGTAGTAAGATTATCACCCCCAACTAACTATTTAATCCAAAATGAATAAAAATGCAAATGTCACTATTTATTTCCAAATCTATTTTAAAGTTTTATAACTAATCTAATTAAGTATTAGAGCATCCATAATGCATAATCATACCTCCTATTTCACTTTATATCACATCATTGACGCCTAATCAATATATTATAAAAATAAAGTGTGTTGTCTATTACCATTTCAATATTGTTTACCATTTTCAATCCCAACTTGGCCCTAAATGTGTTTTTTTTATATTAATCCAATTAATACTTTTTTCTTCTATACCATGATAAATGATAAGAGATAAAATAAAATGTTTATATTAATAGTGGATGTGAGAGAGCGAACCCCTCCTTGGAGGTGTTGAACAAAAAATCTTGGACATCTCCAATGTAAATGGACAACCCACTACCACTTAGATGAGTTGTACTCCAATTTTTACTTGCATTGTGGATGCTCTTAAAGTTTCAGGTAGAACCCGAAACCACAAAAACCAAGGACGAACCTAGAAATTAAGGACATGTTTCATTGCATGTACTAGTAAATACTAATACATGGTTTAACTAATACATTGTTTGCTTTGATTTGGTATTAGCATTAACTAATACATGAGTATTAACAACTACTCATTTCTATAGTAAATTATGTATTAGCTAAGTCTCTAAAAAATAATATTTACATATTTTTGTATTTTGGTCATTGTATTAGGATATCCTAATAAAATGTAAATATAGTATTTAACTAATATCGACTAGGATATCTTAATCGACACTTACCTAGTTAATATATGCAATCAAACAAACTCTAAATTCAAAAGGTAAAGTAATGCTTACCCGGTTAAATAAGGGGTAAATGTATCTATGCGCTTAATGAAGGCAATTGAAAGGAGGGATGAAATCAAATATATGGTGATGAATAATGTAAGTGTACTTTCTAACTATGGGTGTCAGTTTATCCAATGGTTAATCTACAAGTTTGGTCAAATATCTCAAAAATGATTGTGAATTTCAAAGTGTCTTATATGCAATCCGAACAACACTCCAAAAGTAGAAAGTTGAGATTTTTTCCAGTCTGTTCTACGAAACAGATGTGATATCTCTCGTTAAGATTGCAGTCCTCTCATATCAAGAACGCCTAGACACAAAATGGGAATGGCTCAACGAAATCGCTTCCACGCCAACGATAAACGCCTATACACTAGAGTACAACAAAATGAGGGTATCCACAAATACGTTCACTAGTGCGCATTAAAAAAATGTTTTATGCTTAATGTTATCAAAACTTTTTGAAAATAGTGTAGGGAACTCTTCATTAGAGGCACCTACCATAACTCATGGAATGAAATCCCTTGTACCCCCATGTGGCTAGTATGTCCACGTATTTGAATCACAAGGATTCTAGCTAGCACAGCTGAGCATGACCCCGTGGTCGTATATGGCACGCGCAGTATGAAGCACGCGTCGATAACACACCTGGTAAAGCCAGGGATGGGATATGTCAATAATATTATCGCAGAATCTATCATCTGACCTTGAATGTGATATATAGTGATGGACAAAGTCCAACTCGGCGATTTACAAAACGAAGATCAAGTCATGCTGTTAAGCGTGACAATGTTATCGTTTTGTTTAATCAGGTTTATCCCCCTGATTCTTAGCCAATCTTATTATGGTAGAGGTCCCTCTCTCCTTACAAGATGAATGTGCCTGTGTGACGAGGCAAGGTTCACATTCGACATAATTTTGGTGGAAGAATTTTACTTCTTCCTACGACTTAGTTTATAGACCGTAAAATCCGATGTTGTTAATCATTATGACGTGATAAATCATAAACTCAAATTGCAATTCTTTTATTCAATTGAAATATCATTTCAAATGTCAAAATGTTATCACTTTTACAAGCCACACAGTTTAAGCCCTACGTAATCCAAGCATTTTTACGTGCTTTTCAAAAATCTCCCTACGTAACAGCTTAGTTAAAGGGTCTGCGAACATATTGTCTGTAGGCAAGTATTCTAAAGCAATTATGTTGTCTTCCAGAACAAATTTAGCATAATTATATTTCACATCAATGTGCTTTGTCCTACTATGGTACTTTGGTTCTTAACTGCCGCAATGGCCGCCTGACTGTCGGAGTACACCTTCACAGGTTTACTCTTCTTGTCGGTGCCAATTAATACAGTAAGAAGCCTTTTTCAGCCAGACCACTTCTTGTGCGTTTTTGGAGAGGGCAACGAATTCTGATTCCATAGTGGAAAGCGCGACACACGATTGCTTCTTGCTTACCCATGATATGACAACATTAGCAAGGAGGAAAACTCCTCCTGTGGTGGACTTACGATCATCCGGATCGCCACCGTGGTCGACGTCACTATAGCCGGTCATTTCGAGCTGATCGCCCTCATAGCACAGAACGTAGTCGGCAGTACCTTTCAGATATCTTATAATTCGTTTTACAGCATTTAGATGTTGATAACTAGGATCTGATTGGAATCTTGCTACTAGGCCCACAGCGTAACAGATGTCTGGTCGAGTACAGAGCATGGCGTACATTAGAATCCCTACCAAGCTCAGATACTCTGCATTCTTCATCTGTTCACGCTCCTGCTGGTTTTTCGGGCCATCACGCTTCGATAGCGCGCACCTGAACACAACCGGCGTATCCAAGGGTTTAGCATCCAGCATTCTGAATCTTTTCAACAGTTTGTTGATATATGATTCCTGAGATAGACATAATCTATGGGTGGCACGATCTCGGGCAATTTTGATGCCTAAGGTGTACGTGGCCTCTCCCATGTCTTTCATCTCGAATGCTGATGCTAACCAGAACTTTGATTTATTCATAAAACTCATGTCGTTCGCAGCAATGAGTATGTCATCCACGTATAGTGTTATGATGATATACTTAGACCCGGAGGTCTTGGTGTATACGCAGGGATCCTCGAGAAGATTCACGAATCCGTATCCGATGATTTCCTCGTGGAATCTGCGATACCATTGCCGAGACGATTGTTTAAGGCCGTATATAGATCTTTGGAGTTTGCAAACTTTGCGTTCTTTGCCAGGAGTAATGAAACCCTCCGGCTGCTCCATATAGATCTCTTCCTCCAGGTTTCCATGGAGGAATGCGGTCTTAACATCAATTTGATGTAGCTCTAGATCAAGACTAGCAACTAGGGCAAGGATGGCCCTTACTGTGGTGTAACGCACAGTTGGTGAGTATGTTTCATCATAGTCCACTCCGTGATTTGGGTATATCCTTTCGCAACTAGTCGAGCTTTGTATCGCTCGACTTCTCCATCAGCAGTGAGTTTGAGTTTCAATACCCACTTAGCTCCTATTGCTCTGCGGTTCGCATGCAAATCAACTAATGACCAAACTGAATTAGCTTTCATTGAGGCGATGTCATCTTCCATTGCTTTTCTCCATTCCTTTGCTTGAGGTCCTTCCATCGCTTGTTTAACCGTTACTGGTTCATCAACAGATGTGAGAGTGAATATTTCGCCTCTCTCAGTGGGATACCTTTAAGGGGAAGTGCGTTGCCTTTGACTGCGTCTAGGCTCACCTATCCCATTTTGAGTTTGACCCATACTCCCACTTGAAATAATGCTTCTTATCGGGGCACTACTCCCACTGGGAATGTTGGTGTTACTAGAACTTTGAGCAGCAACTTTCCTAGGACGACCCCTTCGTCTCGGAATTTCACCTCCGAGATTGGTTCTTTCATCGCTAGGATCTGGAACTGGAGCGATCATCCCACTCCCACTTGAAATAATGGGAATTGATGGTAGTTGTGTGTTATGAATGTCAGGTTCTACTTGATTCGCATTCCCAGCAATAGTGATTTGTGTTTGGGGGGAGAGTGAGCCCTCCCATTGGATTTATAATGGGGATATCGTCCTCATTAACCGAATCACTTGTTGCTGTGCCAAATCTCCCACTCGAATAAAGTGGGACCTGAGAATCATCATCATCATGTTCTAGTTTGGTCAGAACTTCATCTGTTTTTATCTCTTGAAGCGATGGAAATTCGTCCTCAAGAAAAGTGACGTCTCTGGATTCATGTTCGTACACACTACCGTTTTCTTGAGTTGACACAAATACATAACCTTTTGAGTTCTCGGAGTATCTTATAAAGATGCTCTTAAGTCCTCTGGGGCCTAACTTGCCAAATCGGCTGTCAGTTGTATGTGTGTAAGCTGCGCACCCCCAAGGTCGCAGCCCGGTAAGGTTTAACTCTCTACCAGTCGAGAGCTCATACGGTGTTGTGTTAACTGCTTTTGATGGGACAAGGTTTACTACATGAGTGGCAGCAAGCAATGCGTCTCCCCAATAATAAATTGGTAATTGTGCATGTGACATCATGGTTCTCACCATGTCTAGGAGAGTCTGATTACGACGTTCAGCCACACCATTCTACTGTGGTGTGTTGGGGATCGTCGTTTGACGGGCGATCCCACTTTCTTTTCATAACTTATCAAACTCATTAGAGATATATTCTCCACCTCTATCGGTGCGAAGGATTTTCACCTTCCGCTCCTATTGATTCTCCACGAGCTTCAGAAAGCTTTTAAAACAATCTATAGCTTCAGATTTGCGAGTAATCAAATGAGTAAACCCAAATCGGGTCTAGTCATCAATGAAAGTTACGAAGTATCGCTTTCCATCCCTAGCAGTTACGTTCATTGGTCCACAGACATTGGAACGGATTATCTGCAATGGAAATTCTGCTCGTTTTGCTTCACCGAATGGCTTGCGGGTGGACTTTCCAGCCAGGCAGTCATGACATGTGTGTTTGACCACACTGTTTGTTCCGGGCAAAAGCCCTCATCGAGCCAACGACTAAACTCTGTCATAGCCTATATGTCCAAGCCACGAATGCCATCCGGTTGCGTCAGTTTCTGCTTCTTTGGAAGACATTGCATACAAACGATATGAATTTACATTGCCATGTAGATCCATGATAAAAAAACCATTATAAGAAAAGGCATATCCAAATAAAGTATCCCCTTATTTATACGAACAAAGGATCTCTCAAATGAAAAAATAAAGTTTTTATCCATAAGAGCATAAACAGAAACAACGTTCCTACGGATTCTAGGAGCGAAAAGGACATTATCTAGAAGTAAGTATTTGCCATTTCCCATCGGCAATTTGCAAGTCCCTACCCCTATGACTTCAACTTGTGAGTTGTCGCCAATGTATATCCTTTTAGAATCCTTCAGGAATCGTCTAAACTTGGCAAATAGTTCTCGATCGTTGGCTATGTGGTCCGTTGCACCTGAATCAAGAATCCAAGACGGATTTGAGTCAGTTAACATGACAGTTGAGGAAACTAAAGCTTCCTCTACATAATCAAATTTGCATACCTTCTCAAGATGCGATTTGCTGGAACCTGCACCATCGTTTATTCGGCGTGGGCTGGAGTTCCTGCAAACTATTTAAGATTTTAATTTGGGACTGCCTTGTTTAGGTGAAGTCAACGTTTTACCGTCGACTGCCTGTTGATTCTTTCCTTTGTTCCTGAATTTCCTTTTCTTGCTGCAAACTTGTCCTGTGTATTTCGGTTCCTTCGATACCGATTTTAATCGAGCCTGTTCCATCTCGACTATTTTCAGGACAGATGCAATATCAAGTATGGAACTGCTGTCAGTCAATATGGCCTTGGTTGCTCTCCAAGACTTCGGGAGGATCCCTATTATGGCCTGAATTTTATCCCATTCAGCCATATGACTGTCATCTTCCAATGGCTTGAATAGGCGAAGGAGGTCGTATACTTTTTCAAGTATACTCTTACTGTTGTTGTTCAGATAGGTTTCTAATGTTGGTATAAGTGGGTGCAGTTTAACTGCCATGCCACTTCCATATTTCAGAAAGAGGGCATCCCAGATGTCCTTTGTCGTCGGATCATCCTTATAGCGGACATAGAAATCTTCTGACATTTCCGACAGTATCAGCTCCTTTGCTTTCTTGTCATCTTGCTCCCACTTAAAGTGGGCTAATGCCAGATCTTTGATGAGTCCGACATTTGGGTAATTCATGGTTATTTGTATGTGGTCAAACAGACCTTGTGATTCCAAAATCGTAATGACGCGTTTGCTCCACGAGTCATAATTCGTCTCAACTAATAGCTCAGATTCACATGATAATGCCATCTATTCATCGATAACAACACTAGGTTGGGAAGATAACAACATTTTGACAGAATTGCATACATCGGATTATCTATTATGATGGAATACGACGAATAATGATTCTTCAGTCACTAAACCAAACCAACCTTCAGTAAACCGAGGAAGGGGGTGTCATGAAAGAATTCACATTATTGTCTTTTTCAATCTAATAGATCAGTCTTTTGAAAACGGTTATTCTATTGCAAATTACCGAAACGGAAATTTTCAAATAAGCATACCCGATCTTGGTTTTCCCAAGGCCCTTATAATTTTGTAAAATTATCCGATAATTTACGCACGCATATTTATAATTATACTACATCTAGCAAATCATCATACCATGCCATAAATATCGAACACAACATGCTTACGCGTCATGCGTCTAATGTTCCTAGCATACATAATTCTAGGTAAAGTAAATTATCACATGCATTCTATTGTGAACATCCTAGCATACGCGTCAAAACATGCAACATCCGCACACATCATGCATAATTGGCGACTGGAATTTTCGGTTTAATAAAACGCTTTGAAAATATTAGGGGCTGTTTTGCAAATCATGCTTACAATCAATCATGCGAATTTCTAGACATGGATTCTAGGCACTTTTAATCAGCATAGCATGCACAAACCATATATTTAAATCCCAGAGCTCAATGCTCGCAATATAATATCCAGCTAGCTTGACTAAGTCAAGACGAAGGTTCTAATTATATTAAAATATATGATGCAGAAAGTAAACAATTGCAAATCAGCCCACTAATTAAATCCAGTCCCAAAAACATGCAAGTCCGAGATCCATCCCCATAGTCGAAACCAGTCATCAAGGTTTTGATTGAAACCATGTATTAAAACACAAACCCTAAAAGCACTGTTTAGGCTAATTTTAAAGTTCGAAAATATTTTGGATTTAAAATTTGACATCCTATTTTATTGAACAATTTAAAATTTCCCAAAATTTTGAAAATTTGGTTCGGTCCAATTTAAAATCCGGTTCAAGTCGGTCCGATTTTAAAAATCTGGTTTGGTCCGAACCGGTTCAATAAAATAGGATTGTGGTTCGGTTCATCACACAAAACCGTTTAGGTTAGGTTCAATTTAGTTACTACGGTCCGACCCGACCCGACTAGGTCGACCTGATTATGAAAACCCGAATTCGTTTTATCCATTTTGGTTTAGCAATTGGACCGGCCCATAAACCCTAGGGTTCGGCCGAAATATGTCTTGTGGGCTAAGTAGGGTTTTAAAGTCCACTAAAAACTTAACTTAGCCACCAAGAAATATTAATTATTTAAAATAATTTCTAATATTGCTAATATATATATATAATTCGGCACATATATTATTAATATATATAAATATTGTCAAGATTCTATCTATAAGTTATCAATCAATTAACAATAAAAACATATATATATATATATATATATATATATATATATATATATATTTTCGGCCAAATCTCTATATATATATATATAAATATTATCTAAAATATATTTAGGGATAAAATATATAGACAATATATCTTCTTAATCTTTTTAAGTAACTAAATCCTATCAATATATCTTTATCCCTATCTTTTAGCTATATATATTGATAGTTAATATCTTTTACAATATTATATTATAAACCTATCCATATTTTCCAACTTTTAGATACAGTTACCTATTAATTAAAATTTAAAAAATGGCAACCTATATCTTTAATAGGGTGGCCGAAATTTTTAATTATTTAGGGGTTAAGAAAATTTAAAAATTTACCCAAATTCCCCCTAGGGTTTCGGCCAACAAACATGAAATTGGAAAAGGTTGTCAAATTTTCAGATCAAATACTACCTTGATCAAGAATCCAAATTGTGTTCTTTGTTAACACTCGATTTTGACCCGGACGTAACGACGTTACACATGCTACGTCAAATTCCGGACGCGTCAAGCCACAAAGTCTCCAAAAATGCTTAAGGGCACATTAGGGATTATAAAATATATTTTAAATTATTTCGAATTTATTAATATTTTCAGAATATTTAAAAAAAAATATATATAATAATTAGTTTTTTTTTATTTTAGAAAATTATCTGTAAGATATTTATCTCCAGATATTATTTTTTATTCAAAAAAATAATTATCTGTAAAGATAATTATCCTTAGGAATATTCTCTAGAATAATTATCTGTTAGCTTTTTTTATTTAAATTTTTGTCTGTAAACTAGACTAGGTTTTTAGTATAAATAGGGGTCTAGGTTACATTGTAAAGGACACAAAAAAACACCACAACAAGAAATAATACATTATTTCTCGGGTTCTGTGTAATTTCGTCTTCTATTGCTCAGAAAAAGTTTTTTTTTTTTTTTTAATTAAAAAAGAGGACAGCCCTTCCCGATGGTGTGTGGCCCAGCTCCGGTGGCCGGGCCATCGCCACCCGCCGGCCACCAGCAGCCTAACCCTTGCCGGCGCCATCGCCCCTGCTCGCCGGAGCTGTTACGCCAGACCACCGCCGCGCCGGTGACCCTCTCCGGCTGTCCCCCCCCTCTCTCTCTGTTTTTTTCTTTCTCTCTCTCTCTCCGCCTCACTGTGTTGCTCCGGCCGCCCATTTCAGCCACAGTCGCCACGACGGCCTCCATCGCCCGCCTGACCCGTGACGACCTGACCGCCCGCCGCCGTGCCGTCCTGCTGCAGTATCGGATCGCCGGTAGCCTGCAGAAGCCAGCCCTTGGTGGGAAACCGGTCGCCGTTCGCAGAGCCAGCCGTTCGCTGGAGCCTCCCGTTCGTCACCGGCCGCCGCTTGTGACCTGCGTCGCCACAGCCCCTTCGACCTTCTCTGCCGGAGCCTTTGCTGTTGCCCTTGCGTCTCCGGTGGCCCCCCTCCGTCTCTTTACTTTTCCGCTGCAGATTTTTTTTTTTATTAATAGTTTATTATTATTATTTTGTTATTATATTTTATATTATTATTATTATTATATTACAATTAATTAATGATTTAAATGTAATTAGATAGATTTAATTAATAGTTTGAACGTAGTTGGTAATATTTAATTAGTAGTTTAATTTAATGTGACTAAGTTTAATTTGATAGGATGTTAAGAAGTTTTCTAGTATTTTAGACTTCATTTTTAATAGGATTATAGGTTATAATTAATTTTTAGATTTGAGATTATATTTGACAATATCTTTTGCATATGATGAAATTTGATTAATTTTGACATTGTTAGATTAATTTAGTGTAATGTATGTATAAGCAATAAAATTGGCAAATTTGTGAATTGAGTACCGAAAGGGCGTGATTAATTTCATGAGTTTTAATTCGTAAAAGAACCCCCGAACTCGTATTTCTGATCGTAGACTGATTTAATACCTAGGTGATTAATTAGTTATCCGCTTAGGTAATTTAGGATTCTAGTTAGCCTAATAATTAACTAGTGGCGACTCTTTTCAAAATGCACGTTTTCAAAACGTATATCGCCGTAGGTCAGATTTTAGGTCTGACAATTTGGCGACTCTGCTGGGGAAGTTTTAGAGGGTTCGGGCTCATTATATTCGCTTATTTGCAATGTTTTTTTATTTAATCTAATTCTTTTCTCTTGATTAATCTAACTTTGTTTTTCTTTTTTTACAGGTACAAAGTGTAGAATTTAAACTAATTCTTTTCTTTTTTTGTGGCATTATTTGAATTCACACACACCACTTTAGTATAATATCCAAAATGCCTAAAACCCAGGGCAACTAGGAACCCCGGAGAGTTAGTAAGGGTACGACCGCGCGGCCAAGCCGCCGGAACGACTCAGAACAACTCCACTCGCTTGTGAAGGTCCTGTGATCTCTGTGATGGGGAGAGAAAACCACATTGTCGGGAGCCTATCAGTGGAACCTACCTTGTAGAGCAAAGGCACACTTTATTTTACCCTCCTAACATGTCGTGTTTTATCAGTATTTTTTTTTTGTAAAGAGGTTATCATTTAAATTGTAAGTTTTTTCTAACCGTGTAACTTTATTTCTCATGCATTCATCTCATTGCTTTTAAAAGAATACAAAAAAAAAAAAAAAAATTTTTTTTTTTTCAGCTAAGTAGTTAGTTATTTAGTTGTAGAAATTTTCTTTTAACTTGCATTTCGTATCCATTGTTTTTTTTAAAAAAAAATATTTTACCTGAATTTTTTTATTTCAAACTCGTGTTTCATACGCATTGTTTAAAAAAAAACCAGGTACGTTGTAATTTATAATTAAACACATCATTCACGCATTATTTTCAAAAAATATTTTCATGAGAAATTTAATTCCCTTTTAGCTATTAGAGCTTCCAATTTTAAAATGTATTTTTATACGTTACTTTCAGAGAAAAACAAAAAAAAACATTTTTAACTAAGTAGTTAATCCCTTAGTTGTAGATTTTTATTTCAAAACATGTGTTTCAGATGCATCGTTTTTTTAAAAAAAAAACCTTACCTAAATTTTATTCTAAATATGCGTCTCACGCGCATTATTTAAAAAAAAAAACTCTTCAGGTAAGTTGTAATTTTTGTTAGTGCGTTACGTATGCATTACTTAAAAAAAACATTTAAGAAAAATCAATTTTCTTAGCTATTAGAGCTTCCTTTCGAACATGCATTTCATATGCATTTTTTTTTTCCTAAAAAAACCTATTACATGAATTTTTATTTTTAACATGTGTTTTGTACGCATTATTTTTGAAAAAAACTTTTCAGGTAAGTTGTAATTTTGGTTAGTGTATTGTATACGCATTGCTTAAAAAAAATTTAGGAAAATTTGTAATTCCGTTTTAACTGTTAGAGCTTCTAATTTCGAACGTGCATTCCATATGCATCATTTAAAAAAAAAACTTTTTAACTGAATTGTTTTATTTTTAATAATGCATCCAATATGCATTAATTTAAAAAAAAAAAATTTAGATAAACCGTAAGCTCTCTTAGTTTTAGGGCTCTTTGTTAAAAAAATATTTTATCTGAATTTTTAATAAACGTGCATATCATATGCATTATTTTCGAAAAAAACTTTCAGGTAGATTGTAATTTTTCTCCGTTGTAGAACTTTTATTTTTAAGTTTGCGTCTTGTATTTATTTTTGTGCATCTCATATGTATCCTTAAAAAAAACAAAAAAATAAAAAAAATTCGCCTGATTCTTAATTTTGAGCAACCAAGATGCATTGTTTTTTTCCTCATTAAGAAAAAAAAAAAACAAACAAAAAATCTTTTCAGATAACTTGTAAAATTATCTTGACTATAGAACTTTCATCTCAAGTATGCATCTCATGTGTATCGCATGTGCATTGTTTTTGGAAAAATAATCTGTTGATAGACTGTACACATTCTTAGTCGTAGAACTTTAAGTTCCAAACATGTATTCCATGTGTTGTTCAAAACTACTTGCCTGAATGTTTTATTTCAAGCATGTGTTTCATACGCATTATTTTTTGAAAAAAAACTTTTCATGTAAGTTGTAAAATTCTGTTAATGCATTCAATGTGCATTATTTTTTTAAAAAATTAGGAAAATTTGTAATTCCTTTTTGGCTCTTAGAGTTTTTAAATTCAAACATGAATTGCATATGCATCATTTTCGAAAAACTTTTTTACCTAATTTTTTTAAGCATGCATTCAATATGCATTATTATTTTTTTTTTTATAAAAAAAAAAACATTTCAGGTAAATTGTGAGTTTTTTTTTTAGCTATAGAGCTTTCAAATTCACGCATGCATCTCAATTGCATTATTTTAAAAAAAATCCACCTGAAATTTTCATTTCAAAATATGCATTTCATATGCATTATTCAGGTAAACTGTTGTAAGTTGTGAATGCATTTCTATGCGTCATTCAGGTAATTTGTTGTAAGTTGTAACTTTCTTAACAATAGAATTTTAACTTTCGAGCATGCATGAGCATTTAAAAAAAAAAACTCAAAATGCCATTCGTTTTATCCAAGGTGTATTGCACTTTTTTGGCAAGATCGTCATTTCAACATTCGCATGAGCGAACATTTAAAAAATGGGAGTTTTGATTCTTTTTTGAGAAAATAGTTTAACTGTCCAGATAATGCACTTAGAAAACTCAGTAAACTCCATGATGGCGCAAAACACATTTGATCATAAATTTTGATTCCTTTTCAAAAAAGTAATCAAAATTATGAAATGAATGACATTAGGGTTTTCAAAAAAATCATGCATGATTTCTCATATTCTCTACACTGATTTTTCATTCACTCTTTTCAGGTACCCTTGGTTAAGGTATCATGTACACATAAGTTATGCCGGCTAAATGGGGCAACAAAAAAAAGAACATGCAGTCATCTAGTTACACAACGAAAAAATTGCACACTCGAGATATCTAACGCTAAGGTCGGATGACCACTTCAACCAATGTCGCAACCGTGTGAAACGTGAGCGCTTCAAAGAGTTTCTATGAAAAATTTCACCCAACATGTGTGAAATTCATACGCTTTCCAAGACGAGGTATACAACCGTTATGTGGCCAGGTTTAAACCATTTATATGAAAACCATGGGGCATCTCCCTTTGAGATCGGACATGTCAGAAGATGAGAAAATTCCAAGAGATCATCGAGAATCCCATGAAGATTCATTGTGCCGATCAATGTAGTTTGACTCAATCAACCGAATCCTTTTCCGAAAAAAGTTATGAAATTTTCAGTCTGCCACTAGGGGCATGTACTTTTCAGCGGGTGTACATACACAAGTTGTGGAGCAAGAGAATCAGGACATGCAGCAGGTCCAGTCGCATAGAGGTTACATTGCCCACTGAAAAATCCAACTCCCAGGCCGTTCATCCAGCATGCGACGAATTATGAACCAGTCAGATGTAGCCGTGGGGCATTCCTGTTAAGATCAAGCATGGTTAAAGATAGAAGACATCCAGAGATCTTCCTATTAAAAAAAAAGATCGAGATTCCATGAAGATCGACCGTGCTAATGAAAGAGCATTTGAGAGGAAGAAGAAGAAGAAGAAATTATTGTCGGTGTCGTCCACCTATTGAGAGGATCCTCCATTCACGACATCGACATAATAAATTATTTGACAAGTTTTCCTCCGGAGAAATTCTGAGAAATTAAAAGGTTTAATCTGCTAATAGGGGCATGTAACATAGTTGTTGTTGATTAGTTTCTGTAGATTTTCTTTCCATTTGAAAAAAGAAAAAAGAGAGAAAGAAATAAATTCCCGCTAGGTTGAAAACCTAGGCAAAAGTCAGGGAGAGGGGCATGATTGAAAACCCGCAGGGGCAATCATGACAATAGGTGAGATGAAAAAAGTAAAAAAAAAAAGAGCAAAAAAAAAAAAAAACTCAGTTTTCTTTAGGGTCACCGCCGCCCTTTAATCGGCTACAAGAAAATAAAGAGAGTGTTTGTGCTAATATTGTGAGAGCAGTGAAGAAATAAAAGGGTCACAGTTGTCTCTAAATCAACTACGAATAAAAAGGGCCACAGTCACCCTTCAAATGACTAAATATAAAGGGTATTCCCGCGAATCTTGTAAGGGCGGGAAAATAAAAAAGGGCCACAGTCGTCCCTAAAACGACTACAAAATAAAGGGCCACAACCACCCTTCAAATGGTTACAGATAAAGAGCGCTCCCGCAACATCAAAAGCGGAGAATAAGTGAAAGGGCCACAGCCACCCTCCAAATGGCTAAAGATAAAAGAGTGACCCCGTGAATCTTGAAAGGGCGGGAAAATAAAAAAGTGCCACAGTCGTCCCTAAAACGACTACAAAATAAAGGGCCACAACCACCCTTCAAATGGTTAAAGATAAAGAGCGCTCCCGCAACATCAAAGCGGAGAATAAGTGAAAGGGCCACAGCCACCCTCCAAACGGCTACAGATAAAAGAATGACCCCGCGAATCCTGTGAGGGCGGGAAAATAAAAAGGGCCACAGTCGTCCCTAAAACGACTACAAAATAAAGGGCCACAACCACTCTCCAAACGGCTACAGATAAAAGAATGACCCCGCGAATCTTGTAAGGGCGGGAAAATAAAAAAAAAGGTCACAGTCGTCGCTAAAACGACTACAAAATAAAGGGCCACAGCCACCCTCCAAACGGCTACAGATAAAAGAGTGACCCCGCGAATCTTGTAAGGGTAGGAAAATAAAAAAGGGTCACAGTCGTCCCTAAAACGACTACAAAATAAAGGGCCACAGCCACCCTCCAAACGGCTACAGATAAAAGAGTGACCCCGCGAATCTTGTAAGGGCGGGAAAATAAAAAAGGGTCACAGTCGTCCCTAAAACGACTACAAAATAAAGGGCCACAACCACCCCTAAAATGGCTACCTACAAAGAGTGTTCCTCGAATCCTGAGAGGATGGGAGATTGTTGAAAGGGCCATAGCCACCCTCAAAATGGCTACATATAAAGAGTAATCTCGTGAATCTTGTGAGGCCTGGAAATCATTTGAAAGGGCCACAGCCACCCTTAAAACGGCTACAAATCGAAAGAGCACTCCCGGAACATCGACGATGGAAATAAATGAAAGGGCCACAGGAACCCTCCAAATGGCTACAAATCAAAAGAGCTCTCGCGACATTGAAGACGATGAGGAAAGGGTCACAGCCACCCTCCAAATGGCTACAAATACTCTCGCATCGTGACGAGAAATAAAGTACGGGTCACAACCACCGTTTAATCGGCTACAAAAAAATGAGTGCTTCCGTTAGGTTGAAAACCCGAAAGGGCGGCCTAGGCAAAATTAGGAAATGAGGGGCATGATAGCAAATTCAGAAATTGCAATCATGGCAAAAGGAGAGAAAATAAAATCCCGATGGAATAAAAACCCCAAGGGGCAATCCATGCAAAAATCAAGAAAACCGAGGGGCACGGTCTAAAATTTTGACCGTGGCAAAATGAGAGAATATGAGAGATTTAAAAAAATAATAAAAAAATAAAAATCAAAATAAAAAAAAGATCCCGCTAAGTTGTCGCGTCATGCGCAATTTAGGAAAAAATTAGGGACATGCATTCAAGTCGTCAAGCCACTCGAAGCCCTTCTCTGACATATGCCACTAGAGGCTCTTCTCCGACGGACACCACTAGAGGCTCATCTCCAATGGACGCCACTAGAGGCTCTTCTCCAAACGGACGCCATTAGAGGCATTTCTCCGACACACGCCACTAGAGGCTCTTCTCCATCGGACACCACTAGAGGCATTTCTCAGACATATGAGGCTTTACTTTCTGCACCGCCACTAGAGGCTTTTCCTTGTCGCACGCCACTGGAGGCATCGTCGATCGAGGTTTTTCTTTTCTGCACGCCACTGGAGGCTTTACTTTTCCGCACGCCACTGGAGGCTTTACTTTTCCGCACGCCACTGGAGGATTTACTTTTCCGCACGCCACTGGAGGATTTACTTTTCCGCACGCCACTGGAGGCTTTACTTTTCCGCACGCCACTGGAGGCTTTACTTTTCCGCACGCCACTGGAGGCTTTACTTTTCCGCACGCCACTGGAGGCTTTACTTTTTCGCACGCCACTGGAGGCTTTACTTTTTCGCACGCCACTGGAGGCTTTACTTTTCTGCACGCCACTGGAGGCTTTACTTTCCCGCACGCCACTGGAGGCTTTACTTTCCCGCACGCCACTGGAGGCTTTACTTTCCCGCACGCCACTGGAGGCTTTACTTTTCTGCACGCCACTGGAGGCTTTACTTTCCGCACCGCCACTAGAGGATTTTCCTTGTCGCACACCACTGGAGGCATCGTCGATTGAGGTCTTTACTTTCTGCACCGCCAACAGGGGCACCGCCGACCGAGGCTTTACTTTTCCGCACCGCCACTAGAGGCTTTACTTTCTGCATCGCTAATGGAGGCACCGCCAACAGGCGTCCCGCCGACAGAGGTTTTATCTTTCCGCACCAGAATAAGCATATGAGCCACCTTGAAGACTTTGAAGAATTGGAAGAGAATATAATTTCTGGTCAAAGTCAGTGTTTCCTCGTCTTTGGACAAACCCCTTCGAACACGTTCTACGGGAGTTCGTCCAAAGAGGGGCAAACTGTAAACACTCGATTTTGACCCGAACTTAACGATGTTACACATGATACGTTAAATTCCGGACGCGTCAAGCCACAAAGTCTCCAAAAATGCTTATGGGCACATTAGGAAAATTATTATAAAATATATTTTAAATTATTTCGAATTTATTTAATATTTTCGGAATATTTAAAAAAATATATATAATAATTATTTTTTTTTATTTTAGAAAATTATCTGTAAGATATTTATCTCCAGATATTATTTTTTATTCAAAAAAATAATTATCTGTAAAGATAAATATCCTTAGGAATATTCTCTAGAATAATTATCTGTTAGCTTTTTTTATTTAAATTTTTGTTTGTAAACTAGACTAGGTTTTTAGTATAAATAGGGGTCTAGGTTACATTGTAAAGGACACAGAAAAATACAACAACAAGCAATAATACATTATTTCTCAGGTTCTGTGCAATTTCGTCTTCTAGTGCTCAGAAAAAGTTTTTTTTTTTTTTTTTTTTTTAATCAAAAAAGAGGACAGTCCCTCCCGCTGGCGTGTTGCCCAGCTTCGGTGGCCGGGCCACCGCCACCCGCCGGCCACCAGCAGCCTAACCCTAGCCGGCGCCATCCCCCCTGCTCGCCGAAGCTGTTACGCCGGACCACCGCCGCGCCGGTGACCCTCTCCGGCTGTCCCCCCCCTCTCTCTCTCTCTCTCTCTGTTTTTTTCTTTCTCTCTCTCTCCGCCTCACTGTGTTGCTCCGGCCGCCCGTTTCAGCCACAGTCGCCACAACGGCCACCATCGCCCGCCTGACCCGTGACGACCTGACCGCCCGCCACCGTGCCGTCCTGTTGCAGTATCGGATCGCTGGTAGCCTGCAGAAGCCAGCCCTTGGTGGGAAACCGGCCGCCGTTCGCAGAGCCAGCCCTTCGTTGAAGCCTCCCGTTCGTCACCGGCCGCCGCTTGTGACCTGCGTCGCCACAGCCCCTTCGACCTTCTCTGCCGGAGCCTTTGCTGTTGCCCTTGCCCGCCGTCCGGAGCGTCGACCGCCGCGACCCCTGCGTCTCCGGTGGCCCCCCTCCGTCTCTTTACTTTTCCGCTGCAGATTTTTTTTTTATTAATAGTTTATTATTATTATTTTGTTATTATATTTTCTGTTTTATATTATTATTATTATACTACAATTAATTAATGATTTAAATGTAATTAGATAGATTTAATTAATAGTTTGAACGTAGTTGGTAAAATTTAATTAGTAGTTTAATTTAAAGTGACTAAGTTTAATTTGATAGCATGTTAAGAAGTTTTTTTAGTATTTTAGACTTCATTTTTAATAGGAGTTATAGGTTATAATTAATTTTTAGATTTGAGATTATATTTGACAATATCTTTTGCATATGATGAAATTTTATTAATTTGACATTGTTAGATTAATTTAGTGTAATGTATGTATAAGAAATAAAATTGGCAAATTTGTGAATTTAGTACCGAAAGGGCGTGATTAATTTCATGAGTTTTAATTCGTAAAAGAACCCCTGAACTCGTATTTCTGATCGTAGACTGATTTAATACCTAGGTGATTAATTAGTTATTCGCTTAGGTAATTTAGGATTCTAGTTAGCCTAATAATTAACTAGTAGCGACTCTTTTCAAAATGCACGTTTTCAAAACGTATATCGCCGTAGGTCAGATTTTAGGTCTGACATTCTTGATAAAACTCATGGTGTTCTTGAAGATTATGAACATCAAACTCAAATTCATAACAAAATTTTCGGTTTTGATCCTCAAAAACACATAAATTTCAAAAATTTTAAGTTTTAAAGAACAAACACATATTTCATGTTGAAAATTTCGGAACACATATTGATGTTCATCAACTTAAAAATTTCGAATTTTTCATAGATTCAAGAACATCAATTTATCAAAAAAAATTAAGAACTCCTAACCAGGCTCTGATACCATTGTTGGATTACGAGGACGTAATACTGCGGAATGTTAAACGTGTACTAGCAAGAAATCTAATATACACAGCGGAATTAGTACACATACCTTTTAGCTTTCCTGCCCAAGAACGATGTTGAGGGAGTTCTGATCCTCCGGTCGGAACCACGTGCAAGTTCTTCATTAGAAGAAGTCCCACGTGATGTAGCTCCACAACAAGACCTCTGATCGATTCTTCAACGGAGATGGAACCTCGGACTTGATGTTGGTGGTGCCGAAATATTAGACTAGGGTGACAAGTTTTCTCAATGGAGATCCTTGTTCTTAATTGTGTGTTTAAACCCTTAGGAGTCACCCATATATATATATAGTATTGGGTGGAGTTGCCAAAAGGCAACTCCAACCAATGTGGTACTAGGGTTTCGGTCGAACCATGCATATTAAGGGAGGAGGCCCATTTTGGGCCTCCCTTGTCAATTACTAATTGGATTTTACCCAATTAGCCCAGAATGACAATTACCTAATTAACTTAGGTAATTACCTTAATTAACGGGCTCCTATTACGGCGCCACGTCACCATATGCTAACAACCTTTACAGTTGTCCGTAGTCCCAAGATCTTTGCAGGAGGGAGTTCACGATCCTCCGGTCGGCACCCGTAGAGGTTCTTGTGAAGGAAGCCGTACGTAGTATATTCTTCACAGCAAAGCCACTGATCGATTCTTGGCAAAGGACAGATCTCATGAGTGTTTGCTCGAAGGCAAATTGGCACACCCTTGGTGAGGTGGATGGGGTGACTTAATATGAATTTATACAAATGTTTTATTAAATTATAGTGATGATATTACTGTCGCAAATAATACAAATCAGATTATATACCGAGTAAAACTAAGTTAAATATGTATATATAGAAGGTTACAATAATACAATTGTTATTAATTTAATTTTTTATTGTCAAATAAATAAAGATAAATATACATTTTTATTAAAAAGTATTAAATTATTATATGTAAAAGAGAATCTTCCATTTATAGCAAATGTCATGTACATACAAAATAATTTTTTTTTTTTTTTTATGAAAGGATAATATATTAAGAAGCACACAACCACACAAATGTACAACATTAATCTAACAGCCATGACGGAATATTAGGGTAATGTCACGTCCCACTAATATCTGCATTGGCCGCAGATGAAGCTATCCTATGTGACTTAAAAACAACATTACGAGTAGCGAAATACAACTGAAGACAAGGAGTACAACAAAGTAAAGACCTAATATCCGAGACAACACCAAAAAAAGAAGGTACAGAAGCCGAAGAAGTGGATGCCACCGTTGACAGCAAAACCAGAGAATCTGAAAACAAGTGTCGAATATCAAGATTCGAAGATTTTGCCAACAACACTCCCATTCTACAAGCTACACCTTCTGCCAAAAGAGGATCGTCTCCAAAATCCGAACAAACTGAGATACCTGAAATATTAGAGAAAGGATCTAAGAGAACTGCAGCACCGTAAACTCTAGAACGCTCCCTGTAAACAGCTCCATCCACAAGAACAATCCAAGAGTTGGACGGAGCCGAATTGTGCCGAACTAAATCCTGGATTCTGCCGTCGACCTTGGTTGGCTCTGAAAACACACTGGGTAAGAAGCCAGTAAGTCATTACAAGCGTCAGGAATAAAAGACATTACATACTCAGTAGAAGGGATAGAGGCGCAGAAAACTACATTATTCTGTTCGAGCCAAATACCCCACATAACCAAACATTTATAAACAAAGCAATCCAAAGAGGCAACAGACCCAAACACATTCAAAACAGACTCCATTAACCAATCTACCACAAATTTAAATCTTTCCCTATTAATACTACCCAAACTAGACACAAACCAGACACGTTTAGAAAAGGAACAATCCCATATAAGATGATCCCAAGTTTCCGATTCAAGCCCACATAAAGGGCAAGAAGAATCCACCCCAGGTAAACGTCGTTGGAGATTGTGCCGTAACGGCAAACCTCCCATTACTCCCTTCCAAACGAACATTCTAATTTTAGGTTGAATTTTGGCTGACCAAAGCCTCCCCCAAAAGTTGGAACTAGCAGAACTGGAAGGAGCAAGACCCGACAAACGACCCGACTCCTCTTCACCGAGGAGCTATTTAATAAATTGATACCCAGATTTCACTGAGTAATTCCCGAAAGTAGTAAAATTCCACAAAAATTTATCCGGTGTAGCCAACAGGAGCAAATTAATCTAGGAAATAGCCGAAACCAGGACAGACAGAAAGAAAATAGCCAAAGTCTGCAGATCCCAATGTCCATCAATAATAAAAGTAGCCACTTTGAGACTGTGCATATTCGAGGTACCCGGTACCCAATCTGCCAAGAGACCAAAATTTGGGACCCAAGGTTCTGTCCAGAAATTAACCTTATGTCCAGTGCTTATCCTCCATCGAGCACCCAACAATAGAAACCGACGGACATGACACGGATTCTTCCAACCAATTGAATGTGATGAAGATAGTTTGGCCGTAAAGAAAGATCTATTCTTGAAGTAGCGAGAACGAATTGAGGAACCCCATATCGAGTTTGCAGATTCCACTAGACGAAAGGCTTGTTTTAGAATAAACGCCTGATTGAAAATCTGCGAGTCCCTAAAACCAAGCCCCCCGGAAATTTTCGGTTTGTTAATCTTGTCCCAAGCGACCCAGCATAAGCCAGTTGAATTACCTGACGTTCTCCACCAAAATTGTCGTTGTAAACGATCTAGGGCCCTTGTGGTCTTCATTGGGAGACGGATACAAGACATAGTGTAGGTTGGAATGGCTGCCGCTGTTGATTTGAGAAGGATTTCCTTACCTGCCGGGGAAATAAATTTAGTCATCCACCCCTGAATTCTTTGCGTGACCCGCTGCACAACATTCTGATCAATCAAGGATTTATTTTTCGACCAATCCAAAGGCAACCCCAGATATAACTTATCTTCCCTCATTTCTCTAACCCCAAGAAGCTGTTTCACCTCAGTACGCTCCACAGTGCTCATATTAGGACTGAAAAACACACTTGATTTCTCAAAATTAATCAACTGGCCCGATTCACGCTGATAATTTTCCAGAATTTCATGCAAGGTCCGTAGACCATGGGTAGAAGCTTCCAAAAATAGAATACTATCGTCCGCGAAGAACAAATGATTGATATAATCAGCTCCCTTTCCCGGTCTAATTCCACGCAAACTACCATTGAGCTGAGCCCTAGACAATTCTTGCAATTTGGGCAACTAATATAAACAAAAAGGGTGACAGAGGATCACCTTGGCGAAGACCCCGAGATGGACTAAAACGTGGAGTCCGGAATCCGTTCAAAAGGACAGACAAAGAAGTGGTGGAAATACACTGCATGATCCATGTAATAAAGATCTCCGGAAAACCCATGCTCACCAAAATAGCCCTAATATAATTCCATTCCACTCTGTCATAGGCCTTGCTCATGTCAAGCTTGACAGCAATCAAGCCCACTTTCCCACAACGACGCTGCTTAATAGTATGAATGATCTCCTGTGTTAACCAAAGATTATCTGTGATAAGACGGCCTGCTACAAAAGCAGTTTGGAAGGAGGAAATAAGTCGTGGAAGAACTGGTTGTAGTCTTATACAAAGAATTTTAGAGATAATCTTATAGACCGTGTTGCAAAGACTAATAGGCCTCCAATCCGTCATAGTCTGAGGGTTATCACACTTAGGAATAAGCACCAGGAACGTATTGTTTAAGGCTGGTAACATATTCGAAGTGGCAAAGAATTCCAGCACCGCCTTATTGACGTCTGAGCCGACAGTATTCCAGCAATGCTGAAAGAACCGGGAATTGTACCCATCTGGACCCGGAGATTTATCTAGACCCAACAATGAAGAAGCCTTAAAGATATCAGAACTAGTCACTGAGCGGGTAAGGCCTGCTAAAGCTAGGCAAGGAACAGACAGGGAATTACGTGTTGGAAACACAAACGGTAGACGATCATTAACCGACGTAAAGAATGTACGTAAATAATTGGTAATGTAGTCCCCAACTTGCCCCGGCTCTGACAACCAGGACCCTTCCGTCGTTTGAATCCCATCCACTTTGTTGTAGCGACGACGACAGATCGTGTACGCGTGAAAAAAATTTGTATTCCTGTTGCGTCCTGGATGAACTGGGTCGTGGGGACGCGTCTGTTCGTATGGTTGAGCGGGTTTTCGGGCTGTAACCCTTCGTCTGAAAGAGGTTTGTGCCAGTAACGAGTGTTCGGTTGAGTCTCGGAAAGTTCTGTGTCCCAAAAGGCGGCAGTGTCTCAGGATGCGTCTGAGTCTCAAAAGGCGGTAGTCTGTGCACTAGTCCGGACGTCTGGGGCTTCGATTCCTGCACAAAGGGCCGATGCTAGCACGGAGAGGGGGGGGGGTGGTGCTAGCGGAGCCCTCTCCGATGCTTAAGTCACTATAGGGCTAAAAGGGTAATTCTAGAGAGAGAAAATATTTCTAGAGAGAAGTCAGAGCTCAAAATACCAAAGTTGGGCAAATGAGAGGATGTGTGAAAATGGGTGGCCAATGCCTCCTATTTATAGGCTTCCTTGGGACCGGACCCGGTTTTAAAGCGGTTTGATGACGGTTCAAAAGCAAGCGGTAACCGTCATCCATATTGGCAATGCGCGAACTCGACTTCTCTACACGTAACGGTAATCGCGAAAACGGTAATCGCACAATACCCGTAATGCAATCCGGACCTCGTCGAATTTGGGCAATTCGGCGAGGTCCGGATTGCGAGCAATCCGGACGTCCGGGTTGCAAATGCAATCCCGACCTCCAGATTTCTTTGCGCAACCCGGAGGTCCGGTCCGGACGCGCGTAACGCGCTTCCAGACCGTTTTGACCCTTTGGGAGACGTTTTTCAAGTCGAGATGTAATTTTGACGTGTTTACGAGGCCCGAAATATAAATACGAACTCGAATTGGACACATATCCATCTCTTGCCCCCGAGTCAAGTAACGGTTTAAAACCTTTCTTGACTCTATTTTAAGTTAGGATACGTGTCCAATTTGAGTTTGACGCTAACCTTCCGGTTTCGATTGTTGGTTGGACGTAAGAGTCTTGATTTCGTCCGTCCTTTGATTTTCTGACCGAGTGACTTTATTTCCTGTCATCACGGTTAGTGCAAAAGAGAATGCGCATATATAACGTGCAAACATGATTACCATTAGGGACATAAGCTATTAGTAATGCGTCATGCAGACATATTTTTATCAACGTGCATGCATAAGTAACGATCATGGCAAGAACATAACTACGCGATGTTAGAAATATAATCCGTATACTCCTCAAATGACTTAGCGATTATTAAATCATGAATCGTGCGATATGCAAACATGCACGTAAAATGACGAATTTGATACACGTAATACCAAAACAATCATGTATGTAGAGATAAATACTTAGAAGAGGGTGGAGTATACAGTAAGTACTTAGGTGTGAGTGTAGGTGCATTACTCCTTTGATCCTTATCATCAAGGAATCTCTTGGAAGTAGTCATTTGTTGCTTTGATGCCTTAGAGAAATATTTTTCCTAAGTGTTGCCGTGTTTGATCCTCGCGGTTATGCATATAATAATTAAAGTAAAAGAATCTGATACAAGGATTCCTTGTTTGTGTAGGAAACTTCCCTGAGTGCGGATATGATAGGTGTAGATCATGATAGGCATGTATATATGTTATGTAGAATTGTCAAGCACTTGTCAGCTTGGTGCCCCCCAAGTCGCTTGGCAGTTGTATCGTTGTTTCCTGATTGTTTATATTGTTTCATCTTCTAATAGTGCATGATATGTCCTTGTGTAATGCCCCCGCCTTGTTTATTATTGCAACACGATTTTTAGTCTTGCGCGTATAAAATGCTTAGAACTTTGTGTTGTTGACGCGAGTAATATGTGCGTAGTTGTTACTTGGCGTTATTCCAAGGTAATATGCGTCATAATAATGTACCTACGAAAGTAGATTTAACCTTTATTAGATATTTAGAATTCGCACAACGGATTACAAGAAAGCGTCTACTGATCACTTCTTTTGACAAGTACTGAGGCTAATAAGCATGAGTTGTACTTAATCTTAAAAAGATTTAAAATAGATATGCGAAAAAAGAGATAAGGAAGATAAAGGGATTGCTGATGTGTTTGACGTCCTCATAGGTGATTTGTTGGCCCGTTGAGCCTACCACGCGCCACATAGTTTCTCAATGCATCTAGCGTGTTGAGCTCTTCAATCTCCACCTTTGGGGATGAAAAAAAGTTGATGTCATGCCCCCAAGTTTTACTTTACTTGTGTTGTTCTTCAACATCTTTGCCAAGGAAGGCAGTCGTTGGCTCAAGTGGGCGGTGAAGTTTGTTTTCCGGGAGTTTGAGATTTGCTTCTTCCGCCTTCGTACTCCAAAGATTGTACAAGTCGTCACAATTTGTTCCATAAGTGGTGTTGTTTTTCTGGCGTTTGGCGGTAAGTGGATTATCATCCGCCTTTTCTTTTCCCTTGCCTTTTTCTAAAGACTTCGCACGAGGCTTCCTTTGATGCTTATTGCCATAGTCAATATACTTCTTCATTTTTCCTTCTAAGATCAAGCTGTTTATGTGAAACCTTAGTCCAACACAGCTTTCGGTTTCGTGGCCGTATAGTTCATGATTTTCACACCATTTGCTTTCATCTTTTCCCAATGGTCCCTTGTGGAATTTTGAGGGCTTTTTCCACAGCTTGGTTTCTTTCATTTCTTTCAAGATGACAGATAACGGTGTGTTCAATGGAACACATTTGGCGAGTTTGGACTCTTTGATCCTTTGGTCATCTGACTGAAATGGCCTCTTTTGTTGCGGTTGTCTCTTTTCCCAGGAAACGTGTATCTCCTTTCCAATTATTGCCTTCAAGGTTCTTGTTATCAATCCCGTGATTGGGACGTCGTCGTCACTAATAGGATTTTTCCGTCCCTCCTTGTGACAGATGTCAGCATCGTCTTGGCTTGTCCTTGTGGAAGGACCTTCTTTGTGTATTTTGGATGACTCTGCTTGAGTCTTCTTTGGAGGGCTGTCGCCTTGATCGGTGAATTGCTTTAATTTTCCTTTAAGGACGAAGCTGTTAATGCGGAAACGTAGGCTGGCACAACTGTCCGTCTTGTGGCCGAAGACCTCGTGGTATTCACACCACTTGTCTTTGTCTTTCCCGAACGGGCCTTTTCTGAAATTGCTCGATGCTTTCCACATTTTTGCATCCTTCATCTCTCTCAATATTTCGGACGGCGGGGCTTTCAAAGGAATGCAGTCAGTGAGGTTTACTTCTTTTGGCTTCTCGAAATCTCCTTGAAAAGGTCTTTTTGGCTGAGGTTGCCAATTTCTTCCATGCTGACCGCTTGAGGGCGGTTTTGCTTGATTCTGCTTTGGGGGTTGTTTCCATGCCTCTTTTTGGTGTCGTGCTATCACGTACGGGTTGCATGAGCGTGCAGCTTCGTGCCTTGGCTGTTGGTACTGGAAGGTACCTTCAGTGCATTGCCCCTCTATTCTTTGGTGTCGTGCGTCTTGATTACTTGTGACTCGAGACTTTGTCCCTGTCGTCTCAACTTGTCTGTTGATTGGAGGCAGAGGGGGTGACGGGTTGACACCTTTGTATTGGAAGGCTTCTCGGTCGCATTGTGCGAAGGATGCATTTCTTGTTGGAGTGAAGAAAGCATTGGATGTGGCAACAGGGATGTGGAAGGATCCAAGTTGTCTTCTTATCGGCTTCTGCGAGGTTATGGGCAAGGCGTCGTGGTATGCCACGTGCTCCTTGTCCTTTGATGAGAAATCAATGACATCTTCAAAGGCGGCATCCTTTATGTCAACATGCTCCAAGTTGGTGTCATCGGTCTCGTGCATTGTCTTTGCAACGTACACTTCTTGGTCGTATGAATTCTTGCTTTCAGCATCAAAGTCTTTTGCATTCCTCCAATGACGGGCTCCTTGGGAAGGAGTGTATGAATGTGCGGATTTATATCTTGTATGCTGGAAGGCATTTTCTGCATGTTGGTCCTTGCCTTGGAAAGGATGGCCTTGGCGGGTAGTGTCTTGCGACATTTCTCTTGCAGCGTGTTCATGGGCGGTTGGAGGTGGTTGGGCCGCATATCCTTGATTTTTCAGTGACTCGCAGAATGCGAGTAAGTTTTCCAGCGCAATTATCATTGCTGGAGTAACTGAAGGCATCGGGTTTGCTCCCGTTCTTTGTTGTTTGCCTTGGGCCATTTCTGACTAAAATTCCTCATCATCATGTATCTCTGGCTCAAAACCAGGTGGGGGTGGACGATGCTCGTCACTTGGTTCTTGGTGGTTGTGCTGTGCATTGGGCACATCCTCGGTTGGCATGGATAAAACTACGGAAGTAGCTCTCGGTATGTAGGAAGGCCCCAGCTGGCTTCCGGTTGGTTTCTGACCTCTTGTTGGAGACGTCTTAGGATTTCCAAGCCTTTTCCTTGCATTTCTCGCGTTAACCTCTTCGGGAGGGTTGCGATCACTCGTCATGTCTTTGCGGTATGGTAGCTTTTTGTTCGAATCACGAAGACGGCGCCAATGTTGCGTCCTGGATGAACTGGGTCGTGGGGACGCGTCTGTTCGTATGGTTGAGCGGGTTTTCGGGCTGTAACCCTTCGTCTGAAAGAGGTTTGTGCACTAACGAGTGTTCGGTTGAGTCTCGGAAAGTTCTGTGTCCCAAAAGGCGGCAGTGTCTCAGGAGGCATCTGAGTCTCAAAAGGCGGTAGTCTGTGCACTAGTCCGGACGTCTGGGGCTTCGATTCCTGCACAAAGGGCCGATGCTAGCACGGAGAGGGGGGGGTGGTGCTAGCGGAGCCCTCTCCGATGCTTAAGTCACTATAGGGCTAAAAGGGTAATTCTAGAGAGAGAAAATATTTCTAGAGAGAAGTCAGAGCTCAAAATACCAAAGTTGGGCAAATGAGAGGATGTGTGAAAATGGGTGGCCAATGCCTCCTATTTATAGGCTTCCTTGGGACCGGACCCGGTTTTAAAGCGGTTTGATGACGGTTCAAAAGCAAGCGGTAACCGTCATCCATATTGGCAATGCGCGAACTCGACTTCTCTACACGTAACGGTAATCGCGAAAACGGTAATCGCACAATACCCGTAATGCAATCCGGACGTCCGCGTTGCTGCAACCCGGAGGTCCGGTCCGGACGCGCGTAACGCGCTTCCGGACCGTTTTGACCCTTTGGGAGACGTTTTTCAAGTCGAGATGTAATTTTGACGTGTTTACGAGGCCTGAAATATAAATACGAACTCGAATTGGGCACATATCCATCACTTCCTATCCCCATTTTCAAGCCATAGCTGTCTAGACTTCTGTCGCCACATAATAGCCTCCCTCTCATACAAGGCACTGATCCGCTCCCTAATTACCCTAAATTCCAACTCCCCTTCATCAGAAGTCTAAGCCGCTCTCAAATCTGCTAGAGCAACAGTCCAAGCAGATTGGATATGGCCAAAGACCACCTTATTCCACACACCCAACCTCTTTGAAAGAAAAAGCAGTTTCTCAGAAAGAACAAATTGAGATGTACCCCTCACAGAGAGACACCAAGATTCGATTAGAGTTCGCAAAAAGTCACTATGAGAAAGCCACATGGACTCAAATCGGAAAGGTCGTCTATATCTCGAAGGGCCAGATGAAAGGTCCGTGCATAATAGGATTTGACAATGATCAGAGGTCACCCTCTCCAAATGTGACAAGGAAGCCCTAGGAAAACGCAGACACCACTCAATATTCCCAAATCCTCTATCCAATCTTTCCTGAATACGATCCCCACCAACCTTATTATTAGACCAAGTGAAATGATGACCTTGAAAACCCAAATCGATAAGATTCAATATGTCAGTCCACTCATGAGCTCTCAGCAACCTATTCGAGCAAATCAGGTTACCTCCTAGCTTATCAGCCCCAGACCAGAGGTTATTAAAATTTCCCAAGATAATCCATGGTGTATCAGAATTATGGGAGCTGCGGAAACTGATGATTGTGTCCCAGAATTCATGTCTATCAGCAAAGGCGTGAGGTGCATAAATGAAGGAGAGCTTCCATGGTAAAATATCAGGAACATGGGAAAACTCAACATGAATACCATTAATATTCTGGTCCAACAGCAGAAAAAGGTATTTTAGGATTCCAAGCCAGGACTAAACCACCCCTAATGTCCTCAGGAAGAACGGAATCCTCCAAACCTAACAAAGCCAATGTTCTAACCCGACGGGGCAATTGACTCTTCACCTCAGAAATAAACACAACTAGGGGTTTGTTCACCTTAATATGACGACGGAGGTGCTGAATTGTCAAAGAGTTGCCCGCTCCTTGACAATTCCAACAAAGTATATTCATTGATGCAAGGGAGTCAACAAAGACACCCTCGCAAACCGAAAACTTATAAACATAACATCACAGTAACATGAGTGAAAATTATGATATACTTCAACCAATGTAAGTACCTCCAGAATTTGAGACAGCCTCCTCTCCCTAGGTCCAGCTTGACAGCCCCTGACTGCCCCAGCTTGAAGATCCCTCTCCCCACCAGGTTCCCGAATTGTCAAAGTAGTACGGGATCTTGGACGTTTTTCTCCTACAATCTTCCAGACTGAGCCTCCATCTATCTCCATCGGCTCCTTCCTAGAACGCATCCTACGATGATAACTCTCCACACCCATACTTGAAGCAACAACACTCCTCACCTGTCCCTGTTCCGATTTTGGCTCCGGTGGGAGAGCAGCCATCACCAAATCTTCCAAAGTCGCCCTGCCTGCCTCGACTGAGCCCCAATCACAGAAGGAGGAACATAACCAGTCACCTGGATGTCCGCCGGAGTCAGAGGCCCCACTGACTGATGAATAGGAGGCTAAAAAAGGAAAGGGTGATCCTCCATTGCTAACTCCGGTGAATGCATGGTGATGAAATTGCCCGTCAATGGCTCCGGCGGAAGAGAGCTCGGACCCCCGAAGCCCACTTGAGAGAAACGAGACCCATCCCAATTCCACTGAAAATTTGGGTCAATAATTGGGCCCAAACCCAAGGCTGAAGAAGGGGAGTAGGCCAGTAAATTGGAGGCCCAAAAATAGGAAAGGCCTAGGACGAAGTTGGAGCGGCCCACCCACCAACAGGAGGAGAAGGTGGTGCAGCCCATCCACCAGCAGAATTAGAATGAGCTTGTGAATAATTTGGGCCCCAGTTGGACGTCCGAGTTGAGTAAACAGGGCCTTGAATCCGTGGCCCCGTCGTAGGTAGCGGCTGAGGAAGAGGGTGGCGCACATTCAACTCAGCGTCTCCCACCATTGCCGATAATGTGATATTCTGCACAAATGCTGAAATATCCGGAATTGCCTCCCCAAACACCGGCTGATTGTTGGAGAAATTGAATTGTAAACCAGGAGATATCCTATTACCATCCACAAAAGTTGCCATTAACGGAAGATCCACCGCCTCTGATGAAGATGTCTGAGCACCCATCTGAGCCCCTTCCTCCTGGCCAAACCAACCCCCCTGGCTATAGCGATCCAGCATCGTGCCACCCGGTGAATTCCATTCTTCATTCTCAAACCACGTCATCCAAATCAGCAGAACCCCCTCACCTTTATTCTTGATTGAGTAGATGGGCTTACGATTTTCACGAATCGACCGAACATTAGGGTGAGCGTCCAGAAGATCGAGCATTTCCTTGATTTGCTTAGTGAAAAGCCTCTCCGGCGTATTGCATTGATCTTGGTGGTGACCAAACCTTCCACATCGTTTGCATGGCATCCCATGGCGATAAACTATCAAGACTTTGGTTGCAAAATCTCCATCCAGAAGCCACATGCCCGGCACCGCTGGTTTTTTCAGGTTGACTAAAACCCTAGCTCTAGGGTAAGCCACAGCCGCTCCCTTAGATTCATCCAATTCCAAGAAAATAACTTCCCCAATCACAGACAAAACATCAAAAATAAATTGACGTTTCATCAAATTGGGAAGCACCTTCCTCAATTCCAGCCAGATCGGAACACTATTGAACGACGCAGGCGCTGACAATCTCCCATCCGGGCAGTGAAATAAGACGAGAAGAGCTCCCCCACATAAAACGGACTATTCAAATAAACCTCTTTCAGATCTTCCATATGCTCAGACTCGAAAACCCACCATCCATCTTCTCGTCAGTAGAACGGCGCCGCCTCAACCTCCACTGCTCCTCGACCATCTTCTCCACAAGATCCGTCCTCTCCTTTTTCACCGAAAAACTCCGACCAATCAAGGTTTTCGTCCAATCCATGAAGAAGAACCAGGAGAAAAAAACTTGCCACCTTAAACAGTGAAACCCTAACAAAAGGAACAGAAGGTTCGATAAATATTTTGGTTGTGTGTAAATTAAGAGTGTGGGAGATAGAGTGGGAGGGAACTTTAAAGTAGTGAAGAGGTTTCAGGAGGGCGTGGGGGCAGATGAAGGGGCGTGTCAGGAAAATCGCGCCAAGTAATCCTTCCTCTGCAGAAGAAATCCCAAAAGGAGATAGATTTCTTCATACAATAGACGGCGGAGAAGCTTGGTTGGCCATCTCAGGCGGCACCCAACAGGGGTACCCCCACGTGGCAGCCATGGCAGGTAAACCTTGCTTCCCCTCTTCACCATAATCATTACAAGGTGATAAGTGCAAAAAGGAAAGACTTGCGCCAAGGAGATAAACTTCACCGGCTTCCATCTCCTTGATCAAGGCAGAAATGGAGGAAAACGTAAATTGGGCATCGTCGGAAGGAAACTAGAGAAAACCTTGATAGGGAGGAAAGCCTACTGGGTCGTGAAAATACATACAAAATAATTAATCACCACATATAATGTTAAAAAAAAAAAAAAAAAAAAAAAACTCAGCATTTTCATAAGCCCATATACTTACTAAAGCGCATACACTATAATCTACCCTAATATATTCCATCCTTGTGGAAGCAGCTCCAGCCTACAGCCTCTCTAATGTTTTTGTTCTAGATTCTGCACACCTGCTCTACGCCTTTGTCAGTATTGTCTTCAACTCCACCCCAAAACCAAATGCAGGATAGCATAGCTGCATCAGAGCGCATATGAACCGAGATATGAATGAGAGTGGTAGATGGATTTTAGGTGTTCGAACCCCGTAACTGGTTGTGGTCTGCGGGGTTCAAAGTCAGATATGCGGGGGTTCGAACCTAGATCTGCATGCGTCGTCGTTCAGCCCCGGTTCGTCAGGAAGTAGCGGCGAAGACTAAGACCACCAAACCCACGTCGCTAGGTCTCGCACAATCATGTCTTTAATCGATTCTTTCAATAAGTTGACTCTCTTCTACGGTTGTTGAGTTTCCACCTCCGATTTAGTTTTTATGATTTGCTCTGGGGTGGTTGATTTCTTTATGCATGTCGGTTTTTGGGTTGTTTGATTTTTGCATGAATGCATATAAGAGTTGATGTCGATCCCCACCTTTTACGGATCTTATGGAAATCGTGCTGTTAATTTCAAAGGTGTGTGTATGTTTTTTTTTTTTTTAAATTCAATGTCTGCAAAAAAATATATGTTTGCCTCCGTAAGATCTTGTTTGCATCATACTGATTTTTTTTTTCTCTCATGCTTTTATAGGTCCTTAATTGAATGAAACAGGGTTTTGGAATAAGATTAGTGGTGACCCTTGAGTTGTAGATATCTCCGTTTGAAAATGGATGGAGCTCCATTAATTGTTTTTTATTATTCTTTGTAATTAATGGCGTAATATTAACATTTATTTAATTAAATATTATATATATATAGATGGTTTAAAGCTAATGTGAAAGAATACAAGGATAGAGAAAATAATAGAGTGACTGACGTGGCATCACAATAGTGGCTCTTGTTACTGACATGGCAGTACGAAATTAGAGAAATTCTTCAATGGAACCGTTCCAACAGGTGTCTAATATGTGGTGACCATTTGTCCAATAGAGTGATGACATGTGGCAGAAAGAGAATAATACTTTGACACATGTCACCACTCTATTGGACAAAGGGTCACCACATATTGGACACCTGTTGGAACCGAGGTATTGAAGAATTTCTCACGAAATTAACCATCTTAACCTCACTCATCTGAAAAAATCTTCCCTGACACAATGCCAACAGCTGCTGCATCTTTCCCTCTCACATATTTTGTGATGTGGGACCCATCACAAAATATATGAGAGGGGAAGGGGCAGCAGCTGTTGGCACCATACCATCGAATAATCTCTCCACTCATCTTGCTTAATTTTTTTTTTTATTGCCATGTCACCTTGCTTTATTAATATAATAAATTTTCGATAGGATTCAACTCAATAAAGAGAGTTTTCATTTATTCAACATTTTCAACACAACGTGTCATACCCACGTAGAGTGTGTTGTGTTCCAAGTGGCCTCATATTTTTTTTTGTTAAGAAATTTATGGTTTATATAATTTTTGGAATTTTCATAAAAAAAATTTTGGGTTAACTTTTGATCCAACATGTTTGACAACTTTTGGGTTTAAGTCCTACATCTTTTTTTTTTGTCTAATTTTGGTACCATATGTTTGAAAACTTTTGACTTTTGGTCCATCTGTTAGTTGATCGGTAGTTTGACCGTTAAATATTCACGTGACTTGCACATGCCTAGTCCCAAAATTTTATTTTGTTCATTTTAGTCCTCAAATTTATTGTCCTAACTTTTTATTTTTGCAATTTAGCCCTTGTACATTATCAACCTCACCCTATGACTAAATTGACATAGCCATGGTCCGACCCATGGCTAGGTCGGACCATGGCTAAGGTCGCCGGACCTGGGCGATCCTAACCATGGTCTGACCTAGCCATGGGTCGGACCATGGCTAGGTCAATTTAGCATTAGGTCCAACTGACCCAATTGGACCATTGGGCTAAATTGACCTAGCCATGGTCGACCCATGGCTAGGTCGGACCATGGCTAGGGTTGCCGGACCTGGGCGACCATACCCATGGTCCGACCTAGCCATGAGTCGGACCATTGCTAGGTCAATTTAGCCTTAGGGAGTGGTTGATAATGTTTAAGTGCTAAACTGTAAAAATAAAAAGTTATAACAACAAATTTGAGGACTAAATTGAAGAAAATAAAAATTTGGACTTGGCATGTGCAAGTAACGTGACAATTTAACGGTCAAACTGACGGTCAACTAACGGATAGTCCAAAAGCCAAAAAAATTCAAACATATGTACCAAAACTAGACAAAAACAAGATGTTGGACCAAAACCCAAAAGTTGTCAAACATGTTGGACCAAAAGACTTATTAACCCAAAAAATTGTTAGAATTGGTGAACATTTTGGCAGGGTGAACCTTATAAGCTGAAATTGAACAAACATATTGATCGAGTGAACCTTAAAAGACTACATTATGCTTTAAATAATTTTAGGGTTTATATAATTTTATGATTATTTTCTTTAACCTATATAGGTGAACAATTTGACATGGTGAATCATAAATGGTTAAATACTATTTTAAGTAAATTTTGAGGTTTATATAATTTTATGTTTTTTTCTTCTAAAACATTATTAAAATTGGTGAACAGTTACGTTGGACAAACACCTAGACAGCTAAATCAAACAAAAAATTTGAACAAACAATTTTAGCCATATAGGGTTCACCCGGCTAAAATGTTCACCAATTCTAATAGGGTATTAGAAAGAAAAAAAAAATTACATAAACCCTACAATTACTTTTTTTTTTATATACAAGATTGTTTCCGTAATTTCGGGTCGGGAGCGTTAATGTTAAAACCCTCCTCAATTACTTAAAGCTCAAGCCAATAAATTTTTTACCTATATAATAGAGTTCTAGGAAATCTCTAAAATTACATAACCCTAAAATTACTTAAAACATAATTTTAGCCCTCTAGATTCACCTAACTGTTTGTCCAATTTTAGCTATTTAGGGTTCACCCTACCAGACTATTCATCCATTCTAATTAAATTTTACGAAAACCCTAAAATTACATAAATAGTAAAATTACTTAACCTAAAAAAAGATAAGGTCATGTGGGGCACAACACAACTTTGGGCCGGGAATGGAATTTTTGGGATAGACTAGTTTTGCAATTAATTATAAATAATTAACTAGTTTTATGTTTTTTTTGTTTAAATAGTGTAATTTTGGAGAAAAATTATAAGTTGAGGACATAATTTTCTTTGACATTATTCACATAAAGGAGGTTGTTGCTGGTTTAGTTTAGGGTTCTTTTCCCACTAATCGGAGTACTACTCTCATCTAATATTCTTTTAAGTTTCGAGTTTTGATGAGGTTCAATCAGAGATGAAGTTATTAAAGGTTAATGGAGCAATTAACCTCTCACTTTTTAGCGAAGTATAATTTTGATCTTAATTTTGCTTTTAATTATTCTCGATTTGACCCTTTAAAATTTTACATCTACTTTGTGGAAAAAAAAAATTTACATTAAATATGTGCTCTTAGTTTAATTATTGGCCTCATAATAAAATTCATGAATTTATCACTAAACTCAATGCATTAGTATTGGTATGATTGCACTTGATTGCACTTGATTGTTGCTAAGTAAGATAACTTAGTATTGGTATAGTATTACTTAAATGTGGATTCAACATATTTTTTTTACTAAAGTATATAAAAACGTGCTACAATGGTTTTACATAATATTCTATAAAAGTGAGACCCACCTATTTTTACATAACATATTCCTTAAATTTAAGGAATGCACTATGTATTACATAACCAATTTTTTTATTATAAATGAATTTATTTTATAATTAATAATAATATCTTATTGGTGGTTGTTAGAAATTTTAATGATAAAATATATTTAAGGAATATAGTTAAGTAAAAAAAATTATTTATGTGTATCTTAACTTTACGTATTACTTTAAGTGTACATAAATGTCTACGTGACAACTTTAAATAATACGCGTAAACAACTTTAAATAATACAGATATGCAAAACCAATGTGGATGATCATATTTGTGTACCTCATCTATTGTACTAGTCAAATTATCTTATACAATCGGTCACTTAAAAAAAACAAATAACTTTAATAAATAATAATGTACAGTTATTCTCTTTTTTTTCTTAAATATTATTACCCTAAATGAGTTTAAGTGTGACATAATAATTTTAGAATCACTATTAGCTCAGATTTAAATAAACAAAAAGGGCAATTTTTCAAAACCGCTCGTGGGAGACTCCCTCTGTGCCGCCGACTATGTGTGTTCGGCAATTTCCGCCGCTGTTGTCGCCGTGAATCTTCCTGGGCTTCCCAAAATCCCCTCACCAGTCTGCCTCGCTGCCCATCTGGAGAATTTGTCTCGCAATCTTTTCTCATCGTTGGAAAACCCTAGAGACGTCCCAAACTAGGGTTTGTCAATTCAACCGTGATCTGCAAGAATGAATTCCCAAACTGATCCTACAGGGCAGGAGCATCCAACACGAATCCATATTGGGCTAGTGGGCGATCATGGGTTAGAAGGTCCAGCCTCTGAACTCGTTGGACGCATAATCGCTGAAAAACCAGTTAAGAATTTGGCTGTACGTAAGGTTATGCAAATCGCATGGGCTAAGTATAGGCTAGCAACGCTTGAGGAAATGGATGATCATACTGTGCTATTCAAGTTTGATAGTCCAAGGACATTGCCTGAGCCTAAAACATTGGAAACGCGATCAGAGCCTTGGGACGTTGACTTGTCGAAAATCCAGTTCTGGATCCAGGTGCACGGACTCGAAAAGGGACGAATTAACATGGAGAATGCTAAGATAATCAGGACTAATTTTGTTAAGCTCTTGGAAGAAGTTAATGGAGACGGCATCTGGCCCTGGAAAGGCAGACGGAACAAGGAGGGTCGTGTACTCACCGGATTGACCTTACTCAGTCAGGAACAATAGCAAAATACCTTTCGAGGTTCCAATCATCATCAATCACCATGCCCCCCACTCACCAATATATATGGAAGATGGCACAACTGGATGGATTATCACTCCTAACTTATCAACCGCTTGCTCCTGCGGCAGCTGAGGACGAAGACAACACCTTTAATTTTGATGAGGACATACATATAGAGGCAGCCAGCGGTGACTATGCATCCGCCGATCATTGAGCAAGTTACAGAGTGTATCTCCAATACGGGAGCCACATCATCAACCCACTAACGCTCAAAAGGAAGGCCAAGGCCGGGGATGAGGAAGAAATCAAATAGTGATTGGAGGCTCAGTAGCGCAAGAGAACAAGGGTTTTGGTGGTTGTCCCAAAATAGCCACACGGGGCCATGAGTCTACTCTGCTCACTACAAGAAATTCTTCAATTTGTGAGGGTCGATTTTTTGAGGGATTTCCAAATATCCCTCACAAATATCATCTTGTAAGGGATTTTGTAAGAGAACGCTTCTAGCAAATAGACCCGCCAGAAAAATTGTGGTTTTATAGGGATATTCCTTGAAAACGTTTGTGAGGGATTTTCCCTGAAAAATCCATATCAAACCTTCTGAAAATCAAATCCCTCAAAAAATATATAGGGACTTTTTTAGAGTTATCGGTAACAAATGACTGAGGGTTTTTCTGAGGGAAAAAGTTTTAAGTGTTTTTTGAGAGAATTTTAAGGGTTTGTTTACAAAGGGTTTTGTGAGGATTATATTCTTAGGAATTTTGTGAGGAATTATAATAGTTTCTGAGGAACATGTTCACGATTTTTTTGAGAGAATTTTAAGGGTTTGTTTACATTAACTTAGCGAGGTTTTAGTGAGGAATAATATAAACCGAATTTGTGAGAGAAATTTAGAGAATATTATAATACATTAATTTAATATTATTATATTTATATAACCAAAGTTGCATACAACCAATTATATGAACAAATATATAAATTATATCAAACTTCAAAGTTGCATACAAAACAATCAATTACATCCATAAAAACATTAAGTACTAAATACCATTCTTACAAATATGATATTTATCTTCACTAAGATCATACTGTGCAAAAGGAACTGGACATAGCAGAGTCGGTCACCTCCTCGGTCCATCATGAAGCAAATGTCTTCCCTCATATAGCCTGTGAGTTGTAGATGTAGTGGTCACAGTCGAGGTTGAGAATAAACGGCCCATTGGACATGATGGCCGAAGCTCTAACCAATGCATTCATAGCCCCTGCTTTCTTGTTGTGATCATAGCCAGGACGTTTTTCACAAGATACGTATACAAGCAAAGGAAGGCGGATATCAACATCAGTCAGATCTATTAGCCTGGAGGCATCATCAGAAGATCCATGCAGTGGTTCTTCACTTGGTGGTTTCAGCATCACCTAAGATTAATGACTCATTCAGCAAATATGCTACCACTACTACCACACAATAAGAACATCAAGAAAAGTTTTTTGTTATATTACCTGGATAATACCAACATGGTCACCTTTCGAATGCTCGGGTCCAGTAGTGAGCCAAGTACCAGGCCAGTGGGTGCCATCTGCCATCCATGTAGCTTTTGGGATCTTGACAGCCTCTACTTGTTCGTCCTTCCGGTTGGGTCTCTGAAGATTCATTGCCACATTGCTCTGTTTCATCGCCATTCACTATAAGTGAGATATTAACCTGATTCAGACCAATGAATGTTAAAAACACAAATAATGACCACTCGAGGTATATAAAATCAATATGCAACATGTATGTTTATTTTGCATTTAACTTTACACAATGAATCCCTACTTTCAAAACTGAACCAAAGAACTACACTTGTATTCCTACTACGGTTCATCATCAAAATCCATAGTGAGGCTAAAATTAAGTCAACTTGTATTTAAGAAAGTAAGGGAAGTTAGGAAAGAAGTTACCTTTGATGCACCCTGAGAGATCATCTGAACATTCACAACATGATCAAGCTCATGTGACAAGACAATAAATCTCATATTAATGTATGCAAAACTATAAGTTATAGTAAGTTTATGGGTAAAACTATGTTCTTTAGTAGAAAATGCAGCACTAAATATACTTCGATCCAAATGTACTTGATGCACCACGAGCAGAGTTTGTTCACAGACACTTAGCAGTTTTCTACGAGTATTACCAATCCAGGCAAATAATAATAATAAAAACTTAAAAGTGCGATGACTGTTTTCGGTCGTAGTCTTACACTTGCCTTAGTAACCAATTGTAGGTTAATACCTTGGCAAGGAAACCAACTTGGCCAATTATGCAAGTGCTTGCAATATCCAACATTGTAACATTTCGCTTCAAAACAATGGTGGTGAGAATAGCTTGTTGTAAAGTGGAGTCAATAAAAAAAATTAGGAAATTTTTTAAGAATAAGAAAGTGTCTAAGCTGTAGTTATTTGCCACAGACCTTGGTCATATCCCTCGACCTTGTTATGAGGGTGTCTTGTGCTCTAGGATTGTAAGAGTTCTTAACCCTTACATGAATATCACCCTTTCTTGCTGGTCTCATGGATTGAGGATGCAGAACCTTTAAATGCAACAACATCAAATTTACAGAACGTAACTTTCTAAAAAGGAAAAAAATATCAAACTAAGGCTGATTTAGAACAAACATGTGAAATTCAGATTAATACCTGCTGTGATCTTCAAATTGGCGAAACTTCCAATAGAAAGTGAATCTGAAGATGGACGCTGAGAGAAGGAGACGCTCTTCGTGGTTTCAGAGGCGGGTCTCGACATAGACTTGAATTGATCCAACATCTTCATGCTCGGAAATCTGAGCTTCTGCATTGCAAACGGAATGGAAACCCTAGAGAGTAATATCTGAATCGAGAGAAAAAAAAAACAGTTCGAAATCGGAGTAAAATATCTTGAACCATGTGTATCACCGCGACTTCTAGAAAATCTGTACACTCCAAGTTTGGGTGTAATAAATCTGAAAGAACACAAGGATCCATCTCCACAAAGTGTGCCTGAGTATTGAGTAACCGAGGGAAGAAAACAGCAAATGTGAAGACTCTTCCTAAAGATACCTTGTCTCTCTTCTTAGCTGCTGCTGTATCAGCCTTCTTCCAGTCAACATCCTAATTGATATGTAAATAAAGTCAATTATCTAGCTCAGTGATAAACTCACATCTATTAAATAAAACTTCCAATTATGCTTCAACTTCAGCCAATTCATCAGAATCGCTGTCAAGGACACCAGAACAAACAAAAGAACATTGAATTATCAGGGAAAGCAGGAAGTATGAACAGTTACACAAGTACATAGACTTTGTGATCTATGTTGCTAAGTTTTATGCCCAAAACTTCAAGTCATATACCTGCAATCTGAGTGCTGGTAATCCATTAGGATGAGGATGAGGTTTCAATTAGTTCCACGCCTTACATAAGAAAATTGAAAAATTGAAAAATACTGTCCCTCCACTCTGTAAAGAGAAACATGAACCATTAATGATTTTACATGGTAAATCTGAAAACAAAATACATGTCGCAAAATTAGGATTTGATTATCTAATATACCTAATCTCCCTCCATTTATAATTCGGGATCAAACTTGTAAACTTGTTCTGCTCCAATAACAAAGCCTTCAGTTACGGCAGAAGCGCCATGAACCACGGTAGCAACCCGCCGTTGTCATTGTGGCTAAGGTCGAGGATGATCAATTTTCTATTCCCGATCTAGCACTTGCAGAAACCCTAGGTCCTCGATTCCAAAAGGTGAGGTTCCGCTCAAGTGGTTGTTTCAGAAGGAGATTTCAACAATCGATGAAGCTAAAGCGGCTAAAAGCTTGCCGGAGAAGCGATTGTTGCTTGCGTCGAGAGATGAGGTTCGACATGACGCTTAAGTCCGGTAGCTTGCCAGGGAATCAGTTGGATAATTGGAATGAACTATTTATCGCCAAAAGATTTTTTTGAGGACTTAATACTAACTCAGTCTCGGTTGTCTTATATTGCCAAAATTCTATCGAGAAATTTTTTTTGTCAAAAGATTAAAAAAAAAATAGTAGCGGCACTTTTCAAGTGCCGATATTAGCAAAACCTACGGCACTTGCATTAGCAAAACCTAACGGCACTACTAAAGTGCAAAACCTACAGCACTTTAGTACAAACACATTAGTTTTAAAAGAAACTGGCACAAAGACTTTATTTTCAATCTATTATATTTTGCGATCAACGGTTCGGTGTTATTAGGTTTAGAAACCGCGTTAATCATGATTATCTTTTCAACTCCTCCACCTTCACTCTTCTATTCAATTTTTTTATTATTAAGTAAATATTGTTTTTTTAGGGAAAATCCCTCACAATTAAATCCCTCACAAAACTTCATGTTAGCTAGGGTTATTATTAACAAATTTCTCGTCAAAGAAATATATACGGAAAATCTAGTAAAAACCTTCAATTATCCCTTAGAAATTCCTCAGTATTTTTATTTAGGAAAATTGAAATTGTAAGGGAATATCCCTTAAAAGAGTTTCCCTAATCAAACTCTTATAAATCCCTTACAAAACGCACTAAATTTTGAGGGATCAATCTCTCACAAAAAATCTGTCACAAATAGCTGATTTTCTTGTAGTGGATGGAACTGTCAGGGGCTTGGATCCGACCTGACGGTACCACACATCAAGAATCTCCGAGGAGGGATTATCGGGCGGTTTAGCATTAGGGTCAATAACCTGGGAGAGGTCTGAAGTTTGGCCCTTGTTAATTTGAGAGGTCTGAAGATTGAAATGGTGATAACAAAGGTCTGAAGTTTCGACTTGTAGATAATAGAGGTCTCCGTTAGTTTTTTCCGTTAAAACTGACGGAAGTTGGTCATGTGCATTGCATGTGACCAGAAATAAAATAAAATTCCAAAAATACCATTCTTGCATCTCACATGATTGAATGAAAAGACAAAAATGCCCTTAAGGCCACCACCCAACTCCAGCCACCACCACGGCTCCGGCCGGCCACCACCCAACTCCGGCGACCACCACTCACAACTCCGACGACCGCCACCCAACTCCGACGACCGCCACCACGGCCCAAATCGGAGCCACAAAGCTCCGATTGGAGCTCTGTGGCCCCAGATCGGAGCCACAGAGCTCCGATCAGAGCTTTGTGGCTCCGATTTGGGCCCAATCGGGGCCGGTGGCTCCGATTTGGGCCCAATTGTGGTCGTGGCGGCGGTCGTCGGAGATGGGTGGCGGTCGTCGGAATTGTGAGTGGTGGTCGCCGGAGTGGGTGGTGGCCGGCCGGAGCCGTGGTGGTGGCCGGCCGGAGCCGTGGTGGTGGCCGGCCGGAGCCGTGGTGGTGGCCGGAGTTGGGTTAGGTTTAAATTATGGACAGGGGCATTTTTGTCATTTCATCTTTATATTAATTAAACTTTTTATTAATTCAAATATTACAAAAGGGTATTTTTGACATTTCACACAGTTCTGTTAAATTTGACTGAAAATTTGGACGGAAAACCTAAAAATCACAAAGTCCAAACTTCAGACCTCAGTTATCACCATTTCAATCTTCAGACCTCTCAAATTAACAAGGGCCAAACTTCAGACCTCTCACAGGTTACCCTTAGCATTATGGTGGACCAATGATGTTAGTATTGTCATTTTGTTCAAATCAAAGAATATTATCGATTGTACTGTTTGTTGTGAATCAACAGGTGTGTTATGGTTTTTAACTTGCATTTATGGCAACCCAAATCTCGATCGACGTATGGAAAATTGGCAATGCTACTCCGCATAGCTAGGAACCGGACGGGCCCTTGCTTGTGTGTGGGCGATTTTAACGAGATCCGGGCACATCATGAAAAGCGAGGAGGTTTGCAGAAGGATCAATCTCGAATAGACTCCTTTAATGCTATGATCGATGGGGTGGGCCTTATGGACATGAATTTCAAGGACCAATGATCACTCGGTCTAACAACCAACATATGGGACTTTGGTAAGGGAAAGGCTTGATAGAGCTCTGGCTAACTGGACTTGGATGAGCATAAACGCCAGAACACAAGTTATACATGAACCACCTATTGGGTCCGATCATAGCCTGATTGTCGTGGTACATAACTATAGCGATAAGCATGGACCACGGCGATTTCGTTTTGAGGAAATGTGGATGGAGCACGAGGAATGCGACCCCCTAGTCCAAACAACGTGGGACACCTGCCCGTCACCAGGAGTCGGTAATCGAAATACAACCCTCAACCGAAAATTAAGAAATTGCCGAAGACACCTGATCGCTTGGAGTAAGGAGAGATTCGACCATAATAAAAAAGAGATGAAGATTATATACGAAAGATTGAGGCAAATCCAGGGAGGAATGAGTGGAGATAGTGTGGCCATGGAGGAGGAGACTCTACGGAAGAAACTCGGAGTTTTGTGGAAAAGGGAGAAAATCTATTGGAAGCAACGTTCGAGAATCAAGTGGTTCAACCACGGGGACCGATACTCGAAATTTTTCCATATGATCACCACTGATAGACGGAGGCGAAACAATATAATCCAGCTCAGAAATGACGAAGGGCAACAAGTGAATGATGAAGAGGGCATCGGCCTTATCATGGAAGGTTTCTTCCAACGGCTCTTTGTAAGCATACGGTGATGGACGCCGTAATTGGTAGCCCATAAAATGTATAGTCTACCTAAGGAAATTAGGTACATGTCACATTATGGTAATTGGGCTAGACCCAAATCCCAATTGACATGAGAGGCCCAAAATATGGGGCCTCCCTTATACATGGCCGGCCGAAACTTGTAGGAAGGGCAAAGTGGACTTTTGTTCACTTTGCTCCTCCTATAAATACATGGTGCTAGGGGATTTTCAGGATTAATCACTATTCACTCATTAGAGTGTTTTAGAGAGAAAAACCCTCCACCCCACACATAAGGGTTTCGACCGAACCACTCACATCAACACCAAGGGTGTGCCAATTTTCCTTCGAGCAAACACTTCGGAGATCTATCCCCTTACCAAAAATCGATCAGAGGCTTTGCTGTGGAGCTTATACCGCGTAGGGATTCTTTAACAAGAACCTCTATGGGTTCCGACCGGATAATCATGAACTCCCTCCTGCGAAGATCTTGGGTCTACGGAGAAGTGTAAAGGTATATTTGAATCTTCCGCTGCGTAATTTCGATTACTAGTATGTACCATGTTTTAAGTTTCCGTAGTGATTACTCCCCGTAATCTAACAGTGGTATCAAAGCATGTGTTAGGAGTTCATGATTTTGATAAATTGATGTTCTTGAAATTTAAAGATGAAAACCGAAAATTTTAAAAGAAAATTTTAAATTTTCGATTTTTTTTGGGTTTTGGTGAAACCGAAATTTTCATGATGTTCTTGGTTAATTTGATGTTCATGATCTTCAAGAAAAGAGTAAAATTTGATCTTATCAAAATCAAACACTGGATTGTAGATCTTATTAAAAGTTGATCTTGAAATTTTACCAGTTGTTCCCAATTTAATATTATTAGCCGAAATTTTAATTAAAATTACAAGGTAAAATTTTTAATTTGGTCACCAAGTAGAGAATTTTCGGCACATATTTTAAAATTATATTGTTTACCATATTTTGATTTTTAATCAAGGTAACAATATATCTATAATTGGAAACATTATGATAGATTCACATTAATATATATAAATATATATAACTATCAATATATCTAAATATTTAATAGGGTTAAAGATATTATTGATAGATTTAGTTGCCTAAATGATTGAGAAAATATATTGCCAGTATATTTGTTACCCTATTTAAGATATTGACAATAAATAAATATATATATTAATATATAAGACGAAATTTACATATATATATATATATATATATTGTTGATTGATTTAATCTTATAGATAGAATCTTGTCAATAAATATATATATGTTATGATGTTGGCCGAAATATATATATATATATATATATATATATATATATATATATTTTAATATTGGAAATTATTTTATATAATTAATGTTACTTGATGGCTAAGTTAAATATTTTTGGACTTTAAAACCCTACTTGGGCCACAAGTAAACATTTCGGCCCAACCTTTTAAATTTTAATTATTGGGCCGGTCCAATATGTCAAACCTGGACGAATTTAAATCGAACCGGGTTTTCTCAATCGGTTCGACATAGTCGGGTCGGACCAGGGTAATTAAGTGGATCTAACCGAACCGGTTTTGTGTGTTGAACCAAACCGAACCCTATTTTATTGGACCGGTTCGGACCGAACCAGATTTTAAAATTTAAAACCGGACCGAACCAAACCGGATTTATCGGACCAGACCGAACCGGTTTTCTGGACCGAACCGCACCGGACCAAAACGAACCAAAATTGACCGAACCGTGTTTCAAAACTGAATTAAAGTCAATTAAAATAGGGAGGTCAAATTTTAAAATCCAAATGTTTACGAACCTCTAAATGGACTACACAGTGCTCATAGGGTTGCTAACATTTATGCCTTGTTTCGATTATGGGGATAGATCTCTGAGATACATATTTTTGGGACTGGTTAAATTAGTGAGCTGAATTGCAATTGTTTATTATTCGATATATATTTATGTATGATTAGAACTGTCCTATTGATTGAGTCAAGCTAGCTGGATATTGCATTTTGTGGGAGCTGTAAGCATATGGTGATGTGCGCCGTAATTGGTAGCCCATAAAATGTATAGTTTACCTTAGGAAATTAGGTACATGTCACATTAGGGTAATTGGGCTAGACCCAAATCCCAATTGACATGAGAGGCCCAAAATATGGGCCTCCCTTATAAATGGCCGGTCGAAACTTGTAGGAAGGGCAAAGTAGACTTTTATCCACTTTGCTCCTCTTATAAATACATGGTGCTAGGGGATTTTTAGGGTTAATCACTATTCCCTAATTAGAGTGTTTTAAAGAGAAAAACCCTCCACCCCACACATAAGGGTTTCGGCCGAACCACTCACATCAACACCAAGGGTGTGCCAATTTTTCTTCAAGCAAACACTCCGGAGATCTGTCCCCTTGCCAAGAATCGATCAGAGGCTTTGCTGTGGAGCTTATACTGCGCAGGGCTTCTTTAACAAGAACCTCTACGGGTTCCGACCGGAGGATCGTGAACTCCCTCCTGCGAAGATCTTGGGTCTACGGAGAACTGTAAAGGTATGTGTGAATCTTCCGCTGCGTAATTTCGATTACTAGCATGTACCATGTTTTAAGTTTCTGTAGCAATTACTCCCCGTAATCTAACACTATTTACAACAGCGGGTAATCGAGGCTGGGGAAACATTCTTGACGTGGTTCCAGATTTAGTAATTGAACAAGTAAACATGCACTTGCTTGGACAGGTCACGGAAGAGGAGGTGAAACGTGCAACGTTCGGCTTGGGTGGGTCGAATGCGCCGGGCCTGGATGGATTCCCGGGACTATTGTTTCAACGATATTGGACGGTTGTAGGACCGGACGTAGTACGCTTGGTGAAATCTTTCTTTGAATCAGGTATCCTTCCACCAGAGCTGGGTCGTACGGGCATCGTCCTAATACCGATGACTCCTAATCCGACGTCCCCCAATGAATTCAGACCGATAAGCCTATACAACTTCGTGTACAAAATTGTCACTAAAGTGATGGTAAACCGCATGAAGCCACACCTGACCGATCTAATTACACCTTATCAAAGTGCCTTTGTCTCGGGAGACTCATCCAAGACAATATACTGGTTGCTCATGAGGCATTTCACTTCCTAAGAACTAGGGGGAATGCAAAGCGAGAACATTGTGCGATCAAATTGGATATGAAAAAAGCATATGACAGGATCGAGTGGGATTTCCTGGAAGCTGTTATGTCGAGACTGGGTTTTAGCAATCGACGGGTGTCTCTAATCCAAGCATGCGTATCGAATGTTACGTACCAGATAGTGATTAATGGAAAACACACCTCTCTGTTCAGACCCATGCGAGTCATACGACAAGGTGACCCACTATCACCTTATCTCTTCATTATCGTCGCGGATGTCCTTTCACGTATGGTATCCCACGAGGTTGAGAGGGGGTCCTAGAAGGATTTCGACTCAAGAGTGGATGTGCACTACTACACCATCTCTTCTTCGCGGATGACTCTACCTTCTTCATAAGAGCAACTGCGCAGAATGCGACGTGCCTCAAACATATAATGTGGCGAAATCGAGCATCTACTTTGGGTCCAAAGTGGGGGATGGAACTAAGAGAGGAAACCGTGTTAGGAGTAAGGGCAACAAGAACCCGGGGAATATCTAGGATTACCTACGATATGGGGGCGATCGAAGAAAGTGGCCCTTGGCATACTCAAAGAACGTATCTCATTGAAATTGCAAGGTTGGAAATCTCTATTGTTTAACAATGCGGGAAGGGAGGTACTAACAAAATCGGTGGTAATGGCGATGCCAACATATACTATGAGTTTCTTTCTACTACCGAAAACGTGGTGCGCAGAGGTTAATTCCTTGATTGCTCGATTCTGGTGGGGACAGCGAGAGGAGGAGAGGCGACTGCATTGGAGATCTTGGGAAACCCTGACAAAATCGAAGGTTTGTGGAGGATTGGGCTTTAAAGAAATCCAAGCTTTCAACGTTTCACTTCTAACAAAATCGGCTTGGCGTTTATTACACCATCAGAATGCGTTCTGGGCTAGAATGCTGAAAGGGTTATATTTTGCAAATACTAATCTCAAAGAGGCAAGGAAAGGCGCGCGGGCCTCATGGGCGTGAACGAGCATCCTTGCCGGGAGGAATGTGCTCATGGATAATGGTTTGTAGAAGATAGGCGACAGACAAACAGTGAATGTATACGAAGATGCGTGGATTCCAAATATCCCCGGGTTTCGCCTATCTAATATGGGGCTACCGAGACACAATCAGCCCAATATCAAAGTATCGGAACTGATAGACCCAAACCAACCGAGATGGGAGTTAAGCCAACTGGAGCACGGGACTACCGAGGAAGAGAAAAAAGCCATCTGATCGATACCTATTCCGCACAACCCGATTTTCGACGTGTTCATATGGCCCCATAAAAGGACCGACACAATCACTGTAAGCTCGGTTTATCATCAAGTGAGACACATAAATGCAGATAATGGGTTACTTGACGACATGGATGTTCATTCTGGGGTACCGCTCAAATGGAAGGACGTGTGGGCGATGAAAGCAATACCGAAAGTTCGCGATTTCATTTGGCATCTCCTCTCAAACGCCATAGCAGTCTGACAGAACCTAAACCGCCGATGGATGAATATAGAGCCTCGTTGCCCGTTCTATGAGGAGGTAGAAACCACTGAGCACATGCTATTCCATTTCCCGTGGACATTACCGGTCTGGTTCGCGACGGTGTCAATCCGACCAAATGAGGCCCCGGTAGATCCCATAGCTGAATTGTTAGGGTGGCTGAAAAGTAATATGCATCTCACAAAAAAAAAAGAAAAGCAAATCAGGTGGACACTTATAGGAATTACATGTTGGAACATTTGGAAAGAGCACGCCGAGCCATGCATAGTGTTGAAACCCCGAACCCAATTGCTACATCGGAGAAGACATTGCGGGATCACAATGAGTTCTGGAGTGCACAAACACCCAATCCAGCCCAGAACCGTACGCCTCAGCCTGCACAATCAGCAAAATATACGTCACCCCCTCACGGCACAATGAAGATTAATTGCGATGCATCGTACGAGGCCTCGAGCGGACACGGTGGAATCGGAATCCTAGCCAAGGACGCGAGCGGCACTTTGATCAGAGGATGCAACCTATTCACTAGAGGTCATGGTGTACTAGAACTTGAGATGAAGGCTGTGGAGCGAGGATTAGAGCTAGCCATTAACCAAGGTTGGGAGGACGCCATCATCGAATCTGATTCATCGGAGGTCATCAATAATCTACGAGTCGATGGTATGTGCCTTAATTGGAGATTGACCACACAAGTTGCAAATGTTTTTGGGCGCTCTACTTTGTTACGAAACGTAGTTTAGAGATTAGTTCCGCGAGTAGCGAATGAAAGCGCTAACTGGATAGCTGTTCAGTTCATGAAGATGTCGTGTCTTGTTAATTGAGTTTTTACACCCCCGCCATCTCTATTGTCTTTACTTTTAAAGGATCGGGTGTTCACCCCTCCTTAACTCGTTATTTTGATATGAATGAATGAATTATCCTTTGGCTAAAAAAAATAAAAAAAAATCTAATAGGGTGCAACAATTCAACCCTTCATTTCTTAAAACATTTTATATTTATTAATTATTACATAGATATTATGAGGTGACATTGGATTAAAATCACACCTCTAAAAAAAGTCTTGAGGGCAATGGGATAAAAGGAAAAGTATGTGGACAGAAAGTTACAAGTATTATGAAATAGTGAGAAATAGTAATGATGGTCAATAAATTGAAGGATGAGGTTGTTTTGTAGTTATTATGGGTGAAATGGAACAGTAAGAAGTGTGAGGAGTAAAGAGAAGGTTGAGTTGAAATGGACATGGTTGCTGGCTGCAGTGCAACCAATTTGAAGAAGAATTTGATGGGTCTAAGATTTATCCAATGTTAAAATTTGGTGTCTGAAGTTTAAAATGTTAAAATGGAGTGTTTCAGGTTTCATTTTTATTGAAATTTGGTGTATCGGTGTGATTACTTTAGAGAACCCAATCCCGACGAAACTGATTGTCAAATTCGAGCACCCATGCACGCTCCATTCTCCTCACATTGCCGGGACCGTCACCTAAGAAGTTGGTCACATCCGCGCAAGTAAATCCAACTCTGTTGTTGTTGGAAAGTGCTCCACATCACTTTGTTGGAAACGTTTTCTTTTGAAAGTTCAAGTTTTTTGGGGAAATTTGGCGATTTTCTAAAAAGTAAAAAGTGATGCATTATGACTGGGTAAGTGGATTGATGAAAATGATTGAAGTGAGATAAAAAAACGCGTCGATTTCAACAAAAATAAAACATGGGATACTCCATTTTAACATTTTAAATTTCAAACACCAAATTTTAACATTGGGCAAACATTGGACAGTTTATAGGTTCTTAAACCGAATTTTATTTATATATATTGAGAAGAGAAACGATTATAATGCAAGCAAAGCAAACCCATTTGCGACTCACCATAAATAAAGATCCAACACGCACCCTTTACATTGCATACCATATGAATGCATTTTTAATCTGCAAAACTATAGTATGATGCATCCACAGCCGTTGTGTTGCTTTTGGTTCATCTCTTTTTCTGATGTGCTGAATATTCAAGGGAAAAATGAAACAAAATGTTACTTACAACACTAGACATTCATATGAAGGTCAGTAGCCTAGCTAACCAGATGAGGTTAGACTGCATTCTTGGATTGCATGTTACACTTGTTTGTTTTATTGATTAGGGAATAACTTATCAAAGGTCTGAATAATGATTCATATTAACCGTTGAGGTCTGAAGTTTCAAAAGTTAATATGGAGGGTCTGAGGTTTCAGTTTTATTGATATAAGAGGTCTCTGTCAATTTTTGCTGTTAAAAGTGACGGAATTTAGTCACGTGCTTGGCATGTGACTGGAAATAAAATTAAACCCCAAAAATTACCCATCTATCAAAGTGTGTCCCTCACATGCTTGAAATGAAAAGACGAAAATGCCCTTAAAGCAAAAAAAAAAAAAAAGTGTACCACGACTCCACTCCGGCCACCGCCACCCCGGCTCCGGCGTCCACCACCCCGACTCCGGCGACCACCACCCAACTCCGGCGACCGCCACCACGGCTCCAACGACCACTACCCCGAGTCCGGCGACCACCACCCAACTCCGATGGTGGTCGCCGGAGCCGGGGCGTTGGTCGTCAGAGCCGGAGTGGCGGTGGCCGGAGCCGGGGTGGCGGTGGTCGTCAGAGCCGGAGTGGCGGTGGCCGGAGCCGGGGTGGCGGTGGCCGGAGTTAATTAGTTGAAATGGGGTATTTAGTCATTTCATGTTCCATTAATTAAACTATTAAATTGTAAAAAATATTGTAAATGAGTAATTCTGACATTTCACGTGGTTCTATTAAATTTGACAGGAAATTTGGACGGAAAACTAAAATTTAACAAAGTTGAAACTTCAGACCCTCTATATTAACTTTTGAAACTTCAATCCTCGTCGATTAACATGAGTCATTATTCAGACATTTCATAGGTTATTAACCTATTTATAGCTAGCTACTGCTTCTCCTTGAGTTGCAAAAGGGGGCTGAAAATGACTGACATGCATATTGTGATTGTGACTCCACCAGGTGCATACAGTTATTGACAGTTTTTGGTCCGTACCCCACATCTGAGCTGAGCATCATCAAACAACAATCAAATTCAACTATTTAAATTAAGTCCTGGCGAAGAATATAACTTGAAGAAGCAAACAATTTTGAAGATGAATCAGGAAAATCAAGACGAAGGTGGCCCTACTTTACTTAAAAATGATCATTTCGCCAAACTAGAAGAATAGTATGTATTTGTTTGTAAATGAATTGATAAAATTGCAGAACAAAGGAATGAATGAAGCTGCTCTGCTGCCAACTTTATGTTGTTTCTAATGAATACAGCCCCCCTTCTCCTTCGTACCTCTTAAAGGAAGTTTCTGGATTTCTCACATCATACACACACATTGCTTCTTCTTCTTCTTCTTCTTCTTCTTCTTCTTCTTCATACATTTCTTCCTTCCTTCCTTGTACAATATCACCATATAGACGTACAATACCAGAAACCAGATGTATAATAGATAGATAGATGCTATTGACAAAATATGAAACAAAGCATACAAGAAACTAACTGGTAACTGATGAAACAAACAATATGGTCTGCACATACCAAATTGTACAATAAGAGGGACATCTCATCTCCTACTCCTACAAATTGTTCACCATTATGGTTGGTTATCAATTGAATCCCCCAAAAAATATGCAATTATAATCTACCAAAACAAAGTAACAACAGAAGAAACCAATCCATCATTATCACCACCATTTCCTTCTGATTTATTCCCATACTTTATGTGTTCTCACAAGATCAAGGGCAAGATTTCCCACCAATCAGATGAAGCAATAATAAATCGATTTCTATGTTACAAATGAAAACAACAAAAAAATACCCCCATGCCCAAGCAGATGATCGATGCTACCTTCATCTTTCTCTGCAGATCTTCTTCAGCTCTCAATGTGGAAGACAAAAAATTTCAACTTTTGCAGCATCCATTTCAATTAAAGCTCGCTCTCCTTCTCCAATCTTTCTAGCCTAAAGACCGTGTACTATTGCTCCAAGATGTGACAATTTCTCACAAAATCATTAGAGTAGTTGACATACTTGGTCCAGTAAGGCCTCAAGTGCTCAAACCCGATCTCTAACCAAGGTTTTGCTTGACCATTGTAATGAATCACTGCAGCCTTCTCCACGTTCTTGATGTTTGTCTTGGGTTGGTAGCCGAGACCAAGCATGTGCCATGATGGGTCAATCGGGTGCACGTGGCCTTTGAATGCAATCAGGGCAGGTGGGAGGGTCCCCAGTTTCCACATTGTCAGATTCGATTTCAGATTCTGCAGCACATATAAAAAGTTCAGGTATCTGTAAGTAACGCATTCAAGTGAAATTTAGTAAACAATTAAGCCATCAGTCAATTATTCGATGCTGAATTGTGCAGGCCGTACCTCTTTCAACCAATAGTGGTAAGTTTCCCTTATATCGGTATCTCTCCAGGCACGGAGATCAAAGATGTTCATGCCATAAGCCCATGCACACAATTCAGGGTCCAAATGTTTTGCAATGAGAGGGTGCGAAAAATTGAAGTAGTTTTTGAAATGCTTTGACATCACCCACTCATCTTCCCCCTTGCAAGTTTCTACAGCTCCGTTTACTTTTCCACCAAGATCGATATCCCAAAGTGGGGATAAATCACGTTGAATTACGATATCGTCATCCAAAAAGACCACCTTGTCAAGGTTAGGGAAGAGCTGCGCAAATACACATAAGAAAATCAGAATATTTTAGGAGTGGAATGTGGAACTAAATTCTCTGGAAAAAAAAAAAGATGTTAGGAGATGCAAAACCAAGCATTGTTTGACATCAATAATGGAAAGGCATTACCTATTTTTTGATGATCTAAATAAGGTAGCATAGTCTCATCCACCAGTTCAAGCAGGGATTAAATCATAACCATGGAATGAACTACTAAATCCATTTGAAAGTTTGAAACCAAATAGACTAAAAGAGTGCAATGATGTTTGATATGATCATAACCAATCAACTTGTAATTAATCTATTTCGTGCTTCTTAATTAGAATCGTGCCCACATATCTAATGATAGGAAGCCAACTAAATACATAAAAAACTTCCATAGCCCACCATCGAGGCCTGAAATTCTGTTTATCTTTTTCCCCTTAATATTGAATTGAACATTCTCACTCCCACTTCATACCAATAACCAGTCGAAATTAGAAATTAGTGCACATTTTGGGCCTCAAATAGCTTACCACCAAAAGTTGAGCATCCCTCAAAATCTGTCCTTGCTTACCATTTCCATCACAAAGGTTTTACCCAACTTTAACTGTTAACCTAAGTATTTTGATAAGTAAAGCTCATAAAAAGAAGATATAAATCTGATTACCTCAGGTAAGTAAATCCTGATATGGTTGAGCAAAGAGATGTACTTCGGACTCCTAGACTGCAGCTTGGAAGCGAATTTCCTAGGAGTGGTATCACTCAAGTTAGCACCAGCAATGTGATTCCCATGGTAATAATTCCTTATAATGTTGTGGTTCTCAACAGCTTCCAGAACCGGAACATTCTCTCTTGTCAACCAATCAAACTGATGGATCCCTTTGATCTCGATAATGGCAGGAGAGACAGGGTTCAGTGCAAACCACGAATGCATCCCCGCGTAAGTTTTCTTGTCGGTGATTATGTGAAAGACAATCTTTTCGGGTTTGAGAGATGATTGGATAGTGGAAGTGACAACAACTGAAGCAGCTAAAATATTGTCCGTGGATAGAACAAAGTGGTAATAAGAGTTATCGGAAAGAAGAGGCAGCAGCTCTGGAGAAGGCAACTGTTTCCGAGCATGGGCATTGGAGGAATATTCATCTGTAAGACGCAGAGAGAGACAGTGGATGCCTTTTGGGATGGAACTCGCAGCAAAGTGTTTGTTCATCAGTTCTGCAAACTTGGCTTCCCTTATGTCCCTTTCGAATTTCTCCATCTGTGAGGGAAATAAAATGGATATTTCAAAAATGAAAAAACATGGGCATCAACATTCATGGTTGAAAACAAAACTGTTATCTGAACTTATGATCGATGAGCAGGTTGGAAGCTGAACTTTTTTTTACAACTTTTCACTAGCTAAACTAATGAAGTTGTTCAACTTGCTAGTTCCTTCCATTTTTCTGTTAAACTTAGATTGAAAATGTATACACATGAGGCCCTAAACCCATGTGTCGGCACCTGTGGCTTTTCAGTCCGAAGCCTAACATAAAAATGGACGAAGCTACCAAATAGCAATAATGTATTAGTTTAGCTAGAAAAATGTCGCCAAAAAGAAAAATGTGCAGCTAGCAACAAGTACATCATCTACAAGTTCAGCTAGCAATTTGGTGTTTAACCCCAACACTTAATATAGAACATGACATACCATAGCTTTTAAAAGGATTGCAAAAGTTCTTGCATCGTATTGATTGTTTTTCATTTCTGAAACGAGCTGATTAAATGAATCTGGTAACTTTAAAGAATCTGGAACTTCCATGCCCTTGACTTCGTTGAGAACCTTGTAGAAGTCTTTAACCAATCTCTGTTGCAGCATGAGCAAGATCATTAGTGGTTTCTCCAATTTAGGTCTTTCAAATAAAAATAGTCGGGAATGCAGAAGAATGTGCACAAAAGAAAAGGTTACCCCCGAATCATCCCTCCGAAGAATCCTAGGTCCAAAACGCCGTCCTAAACAGTCTGGAGAAAGAGAAGAAAACATAAAAATGACTCAAGTAAAATGATGACACCCCAGATTTATCTCAAGCAGCAACACAATGTTAAAGATGATGCAACCACAAAGAAATCAGAAAAACCATACCAAGTATGTACATTATCCATAATCAGATTCAAGATGTAAGTAAATCAGAGGAACATAAACCATATGAGAAACCACTCTATTTTATCTGCTAAAATACTTCATATGTATTGTATAAATTACACTTAGTGCATTTTATGATATTGTAACTGTAAGAAAAATAAATCCATTCAGTAAGATAAAAGGTAGAATTGCAATCACCAAATGCCACTCGAATTGAATACGCAAGATGAAACATTGGCGTTTCAGCAACTGCTGAAAGGTAATCAATGTGAATACCAAACGAAGAGCGGTCCAAATAGAAAGCAATAAAAATAATAAGCTCATGTACCTGCTAGTCCAATCCGAGCCTAGTCAAATAAATTGAAATAAACGGGATTGATAAACAGCATTTGACCAACCGAAGATCTAACTCATACGTACGATACAATTTTTTTTTTCACAAAAAGAGATGCAGAGTAAGATTGCAATACCAAATGAGGAGCACTTGTTGACACCTTCAAGGGTAACAACGGCAGTGAGGATGAACACAAATGGCAACAAGAACGCGAGAATTAGAATGGTGTGAAAAAGGGTCCGATAGGAGATGTGACGAGCAGCGAACTTGATCTTCATCAAGTCAACAAACCCATTATTGTTGTTATTGTTATTGCCGCTACTGCTACTTGATATCGTTATACTTCTCATGCTAGGCGAGAAGCGTAGCTGCATCCTTTCCTATGCAGCCGCCTGCCTCCTCCCCCAAGATTCAGCTGCCCCCTCTTCAGATTCGCATAACCCAGCTTCCAAACACCCTCTGCAGCAGCACCAACAACGGAAAGCGATCGATGTCACCGTCGGCGATGATGATGGGGATCTCACAATGCGCACCATCAGAATCTATTCCAACCCGATCGGAATCCAGCCAAATCGCCGCTCCGAAGCAGATGATCTAATCATAGCCGCAGCCAGATTCAAATTCAACCCAAGACGCGATCTTCTGTCTCCTTGTTCGATGGATTCCGCAGGTTCACCGCATTTGATATCAAAGACGTGATTTTGACTATTCAAATGAATGCGCGCTTGAGAGAATGAAGCTGGGTCTTGCTTAGACTTGGGAGATTAATCGCCCAGGGATCAAGAAAGATGGGGAGCTGTAAGGGGAGGAGAGAGAAAGTATGCTTCGTCTGTCTGTAGGTGTATTTGTGTAGCTTCTCCATTTTTAATTAACAATGATAATAATTTTGTTTTAGTTCTTCTAAAATGGGAGGATTCTAGATTCTTAATAATAACACATAAAATTTAAAAATATATAATTAATTTCCAGTCATTTATTTACTGTGGAATACTTTTAAATCGAAGGGTTAAAAATGTCGACCTAAACTGTAGTCAAATTTCGTAGTCTCCGTATTCAAAATAATTATCTTGCCATTAATTATAATTATTAATGTTGAAATAAATATAATTGTTAATAAAATGGCCAAACAAATAAAATTGTTAATAAAGAAAAATAGGGAGTCAAAGCGCGTTGGCCCTAGAGAGAGAAAGTTGGTCTGCGGAGAGAGATGTGGTCAAAGAAGTGTTAATGGAGGGCGACTATAGTGCTAAATTTATGACCTCTTATCCTTGGTTTTGGCCAAAAAAATAAAAAGCAAAATCTATTCCGATGGTCAAGGCCGATGGTCAAGGCTTAGCAAACCAATCAAATTGTTTATGGCCTTGCGGGCAAGTTATTAGAGCATGAATGGATATACGCCCGATTTAAGCTCATTTTAGTCCGGACTTAGTAGTCACACCGATTCCGTACATGATTACAAATCGAAACATTAACACGAACGCACTATCACACGAGCAAAAACGGTCCAGACGGAAAAAAACGACCGTCCGGACCACATCTAGTCTGATCCTAGCACTCATTCGGTCGGACTAGTCGTCCAAACGAAGGGTGCACACGACGTCCGAGCGATTTTCGCCCGGATCACAATTTTGAAGGACTAGTCGACGCTCTACGCACGCGCACGCGACCCCTGCACAACACTACAAACTCTCACATGCTTAGAAGGGCTTAAACCCTTTGTTATCTATTAATAAAGTACGTTTAGGGATTAAATACATCATTAGCCAGCTTAATCCCCTTGAGCCCTATATATAGAGCTGAAGACTTCTCATTCATTCTATATTATTATCTTTTGCACAGTTGAGCTCTGTCTTCTCTCTACTTTTTCTCTCTAGAAAACATTGTACTCATTTAAGCATCAGAGAGGGTTCGCCGGATACTGCCCCGCCTTACTCTTCTTGCAGGATCGCAAGGAAACGGATTACGAGAAGAAAACAAGGAAACGGATTACGGGAAGGAAGAGATCACACCTGTGGGATCAACGTTCGGGATCGACATTTAGGCACCTCGACGTGTGCATCCCATCATTGGTGTGTCTGCACGATTCGAACAAAAATTCATGACAAGCAAACCATGAGCACGAGCAACAATACTTCGCCACCCCTTACAAAGCGGTGGTCGAGTATCCAATGCAAACGTCATTCACGCAGGCTTTTCAAAAGGAGGTGCATCGTCCAATTCAAGTGACATGCATACCTCTCAAACAAGGAAGCCATAGCAAAAACCAACGATGGAGTGCTACGCTGTGCTACTCTGTCGTCACTACCGCCGTCGTTGCGACCGTGTTTACCGCTACAACCGCTGCAACCTCCGCCGTTGCGACCGCGTTTACCGTCGTCGTTACAACCGCTGTTACCGCCGACCATCGGCGTTCGACTGCCAGTTTTTGCTTGTCGCTGTCGTTTAGATCCGACAAAAGGATCGTGTCGACCGAAATCGTCGTCGACTATAATCATCACCGACTGAAACCATCATCGACCGAAAATCGTCGTCAACCGAAGTCGTCCAATTCAAGAGACACGTATGCCTCTCAAGCAAACAGAAGATCCTATTGATAGAAGTGAAGGAGTGCTACTCTAGAGCACTACGATATGACATACCAAAAAATTGGCATTAGAGGGGAGGCAGTTAAACGTCGCGCTCGTCATACAATAGGGTAATCGATACAAGGGTCAATTTCAAAAGAAGCAACTGTTTTTGTGATTCAAGGCAAGAGAAGCTCCCGGCTGGAAAACTCCCGTGAGTAATATTTCACTACACATTCAATGATCTAAATACTTTGACATTACTATGCATTGCAAACTCCTATCTTATGACAAGGAAAAATATGTAATGGGAGCAAACACAATGGGGGAAGGATCGAACCTTTGGGAAAACCTAACTCGACCGTCGTTGTCTTTCACTTTGTCTGTACTTTTGCTCAAGTCAGCAACATCCCTGGTCGTTGTGACAGTCTGATCACGCCATCTGAATATCGAACTGGTATGGTGTCGACATTATTTTACTTACTCCCAACAACTATCACTTTCCGCGGCCTTGTAATTAGGGAAATGTTGACTTTGTTTTCAACTTTGATTCAATTTAACTGCATCTTGCGGTAACTGTTACAGTTAATACAAAAGTTAGATTTTTTTTATTTATGAAATTGGGTGCTGATTTGTCATTGATGGAAGAAGTATTAGGTAGGAATACAATTTTTTTGTGGTAACATAACATCAAAGCCATTGTCGACACCAACGGCCTTCATTGGGAGCTTTAAGTCTGCATGTGGTTGATTTATTTTGTCAATTGTTTAACACATTTCTGGTTAGCCTTAAATTACACTACTTGACGGGTTGCAAAAAAAAAATGCTTGTCTTGCATAGAAACCTAGGGTTAATCAAAATTTTATGATCTTTGATTTCTACTGTAGGGTTACCGATTCAATTATGAGTTATCGCAAGTTTAGTCCTCTGTTTGTTAGTTTTCATAGTTGTGTTTTATTTATACCTACTGCTAGTTTCCTCTATGCCTACGATTAGCAGGAAAAACAATCCTGAAACAAGCAACTCTCCTCATATGTTGTATGTTTGTCTGTAGCAGGAACAATGCACACTAGGAATAGTGCAAAATAGAATGACCTAACAGTAACTACGCTGAGGCCCAAATGGTATAAATCGATTGTGGTAACAGAGAACAAATTATATGGGACTGGAGTTCGAAGAAAACTACATAAACGGGGTGCTAAAGTGAACCCGGTTGTTCATGAAGAAACCGCAACCCGTACATAAATGCCCCAGGCTGAACCGCAATCCGGTGGTGACCATGGCAAGCCAAGGGAATGTAAACATATGGTGATGGGCGCCGTAAATGGAAGCCCATTATTTGTATATGTTACCTAAGTTAATTGGGTACATGTCACATTAGGACATTGGGCCAGACCCAAATCCCAATTGACATGAGAGGCCCAAAATTGGGCCTCCCTATACTAGTAGGCCGGCCGAAAATAGTGAGGAGGTAAAGTGGACTTTTGTCCACTTTACTCCTCCTATATATATGGGGAGTTTTGGGATCAAAATGACGTGGCCTTGAACTTGTAGTAGCTGACTTCGAGGTCTCGCCGAGAGCTAACTCTCGTAAGTATCTTTCTTAACCTCTTGGGTACTTAGTCTCCTTTGGGAGCTTTGTGTGAGGCGAGGACCTGAAAAGGGGTGGGGATGGCCCCTGATTCCACTCAGAAGATTAAGTCAGTAATGGATTTAGAAAGAGTACTTTAAAGTGCGTGAATCAAGATTATAAAATATATATAATGTTCCCCTATTTATAGGGATAGATTACCGACTTTAAATGGCGGCTACCCTCTTGGGAGGGTTTCTTTCCAGAGTCGGTTTAAGCAGGTGACAAGTAGGTCGCCACCTTTCCTTAAGAGGAAGGTTTCTTCATGGCAGCTGAAGCAGGTCGCCACCTGTCCCTTTCCTTAAGAGGAAGGTTTCTTCATGGCGGCTAGAGCAGGTCGCCACCTGTCCCTTTCCTTAAGAGGAAGGTTTCTTCATGGCGGCTAGAGCAGGTCGCCACCTGTCTCTTTCCTTAAGAGGAAGGTTTCTTCAGTGGTGTTTTGGCTATCGACTCGACTGGTACCTTAATAGGAGAGCCTTGAGTGATTTAGTCGACTTCTTTTGTTAGTCGTTCTTCAAAATTCGACTTCCTCATATATAGTTTTCGACCATTTGTCTTTGCCTTGTCGTTCTGAGCAGAAATGGTCGACGACTTAATTTTCTTTAGTCTCGCCCATAGACGTACTCGACTTCATATTATCCTATCATTTTAATCGTAACCCAACACTTGCCCCCGAGACTTAAGTCGTCAACTTCATTCATGAAGAGGAGGTCTTGAGTTGAGTATAACCTACAGGATTTATTGGCGAGATTATGTATCTAATTTGGCCATTTGTTTACGAACTTCTGACTTTTGAGGTTGAGACATGTGTCTTTAGTCGAGACGTGGCCCTTAGCTAATGAATTTTTAACTGTTGGGTGATTTTGGAGAAGCTCAAGAGTCGTCTCAGTAAATTTGCAACGGTTCTCTAGATAACGGTCATGTTGTCAGTAATTGCACCAATGGGTGATGACCTAGGGAAGGCTTCCCGGAGAAGTTATCCAAGCGGCGAAGACTTTAGTATAAATACTACTGTTTCACTTTTATTTAATTTTGCTCTCGTTCTTCATTCACTCTGGCGAACCAATATAGTGCTTTTTTCATCAACCCAAACTCGCCTCATTCTTGCACTCCTAAAGAGAGGATTTTAATAGGAGTCGCAACTGCTGGTCCTTCCGATCCCAATCGAGAAGCCTCATTTCTCCAATATCTCTCCTGAAGAGAGGATTTTAATAGGAGTCGCAAATACTGGTAAATTCTGTCACTAGTCATTAATCAACAACTACAATATGTAATGGTACAATCAAGCTAGATTAGGTAAAGAGCTATACTAGGAAAGCGTTAAAGCCGCTAAGAATGGAAATCAACTAATATACAAATATACAGACTTTCTATATTTAACATTAACTATTTGCCAAGTGTCATGCCATTTGCTGCATCATCAGTTGCTCCCACTCCAACAACAGTAGATGGAGATAGCTCATCTCACTTGCCCTCTGTGCTTCCATCACAAACAGTACACTCTCCCACTAATCGGCACTCTATGGTCACCCGCTTTAAGAATACTATTTTCAAGCCAAAGAGTGTTTTGCAGCCACTACTCACCCTCTTCCGGAAGCAGTTGAACCGCGCACTGCCGCTCAAGCATTAAAAATTCCTGAATGGAGGTCGGCTATGGTGGAAGAGTTCAATGCGCTTGTTCGAAATGTCACATGGGAGCTAGTTGAACCTAGACCTGATATGAATATCGTCGGCAACAAATGGGTATTCAGAATAAAACGCAACCCAGATGGCTCTATTAATCGCTATAAAGCTCGCCTTGTAGCGAAGGGTTTTCATCAACGCCCTGGATTGGATTACACCAACACATACAACCCAGTTGTCAAACCAACCACTATTCAGCTAGTCTTATCGCTTGCTGTCATTTATGGATGGTCACTGAGACAGTTAGATGTGAATAACGCGTTTCTTCGAGGAACTCAACATGAAGAAGTTGATATGGCTCAACCAGTTGGCTTCATTGCCCAAATCATTGTGTCGGCTTCGGAAGGCTATATATGGTCTTAAGAAGGCTCCACGCTCGTGGTTCAAGGAGTTGAGTAGCTACCTCATTACTTATGGTTTTGCTTGCTTAAAATCTGACAACTCTCTATTCATTTTTCGCAATGGAGATGTTTGTGCCTATTTTCTTGTCTACGTTGATGATCTTATCATTACAGGCAACTCTAACTCTTTCGTGCAACAGTTTATTCAAGACTTATCCAATCGGTTCTCTATTAAAGATTTGGGAGACTTGCACTATTTTCCTGGAGTAGAAGTTGTTCGTACTTTAAAAGGTATGTTATTGTCCCAACATAAATATATAAGGGATTTGTTGGAAAGGACTTCTATAAGTATTCTATGTAGTGATGTCTATATGCCTTGTATATTACTTAAAACCATAATAGTCTTCTCCTAGAATAGGACAATAGTTATGGTGCCTTAATTCCTTTTCAATGTCTTCCATAGTTGCTCTACGATCAATAGTTTTCTCTTGTATATATACATATCAATAACCATATGTAAAAGTGTTAGTTTAAGTTATAATACAATATATTGGTCATGGTTCATCTTTATGGTATCAGAGCTATAGTAGCTCCATCGAGCCTTCCCATTCCACCTTGCATACATGGCCACCGAAATCTCAAATTCTCTTAATTCCTCAGGACTCATCATTATCAATGCCGCTGCCCAATTTCCTCTCAAGTTAACTCACCGAAATTATTCCTCATGGTGACCACAGATCAACACCTTAGTCACTGGTTGCGACCTTATGGGCTATCTCGATGGCTCACTACCTTGCCCATCAAAGACTATAAAGCAGGATGATAAGATAGTACCTAATCCGGAGTACACTCGATGGATTCGCCAGGATCAACTTATCTTGCATGCCATTCTTGCATCAGTCACTGAAGAAGTGATATCTCTTGTTGCTTCATCCAAGACTTCCGGCGAAGCATGGCCAAAACTATCCTCGACGTATGCAAGTCGAACCCGATCCCACATAATGTCTCTAAAAGAACAGCTCATCTTAATTATTAGAGGGAGCAAATCAGTGGCTGAATATCTTGGCCAAATAAAAAGAATTAATGACGAACTGGTGTTGGTTGGTTCTCCATTGGCTAACGTTGACTTAGTCATTCATTATCTAAATGATATTGGTCATGAGTACAAGAAAATAGCAGCTGCAATTCGAGCACGTGACTCCGTGATCAACTTTGAGGAGCCCCATGATAAATTTACAGAATATGAGCGATATCTCAAGCGTGAAGAGATAGTTGATGATCACTCCCTCCCCACTGCTAATTTCACTCGCAAGGAATCACAGCCCAACTCCTACTTCAAACGAGGAGTTCATCACAATAAGAACAGGTATGGAGACTATATGTCAGAATCCGGTTCCAGCTCTCATTATCAACAACGGCGTGGTGGTTTTTCGCATGGTTCACACAATCGTATTATATGTCAATTGTGTGATCGACAAGGGCATTCAGTGAAGACCTGCAGATCAAAGAACTCGCCTGGTACCAAGCAAGCTCATTTCGCGTCATCCGACACACATTCAAACACAAATTGGCTTGTTGACTCTGGGGCTTCCCACCACGTGACTACGGACCTTCAAAACCTGTCGATTCATTCTGATTATGAAGGACCAGATGAGCTCTTCGTAGGGGATGGATAAAAGCTTTGAGAGGATTTAGAGAATGTAATGATCTTATTATTCACATAAACTCCAAATCAGTTTGTACAATATGATCTTACTAACTATATATACTAAGTTAGCTAAAGGAGGAAAACACAACTAAGTACAACTAAGGCACAAGCATTGTGTAAGCATACTAAGCATTGTGCAGGCACGACTTAATCACAAGCATTGTGCATGCACACACTAGCATTGTGCAAACATAACTAAGGCACAAGCTTGATGTGTTCTATATTCCCCCACCTTTTTCTTCTTCTTTCTTCTTTTCGTGGAACACATCTTTTATACCATAAAGCCTCAATAAGGCAATGTGTTGCTTCTTGACCAAGGCCTTTGTAAGCAAATCAGCAAGTTGATCCTTAGAAGCAACATGAATGACATCAATTATCCCAGAACCAATGTGATGTCTTGTGAAGTGACAATCCAGTTCTATGTGTTTTGTGCGCTCATGAAACACAGGATTTCTAGCTATTCTCAAAGCAGCCTCACTATCTGTATAGATTGGAATGGGCAAACACAAAGGCACACCCAATTCCCTTAGGAGTCTACTAACCCAAAGAGCCTCCTAAATTGCCACTCTAAGACATCGATACTCAGCTTCAGCACTTGAAAGAGAAATGGTCTCTTGCTTCTTCACTTTCCAACCTACCATTGCCTCACCTAGCCTAACACAATAGGCACTCACTGACTTCCTACTCAAAGGACAAGCAGCCCAATCTGAATCACAATACAAACTAAGTTTGAAGTTTCTTGTAGATGGATAGATCAAGCCTTGACCAGGACAACCCTTGATGTACCTAATCACTCTCATGGCAGCATCAAGATGTGACTTCTTGGGTTTGTCAACAAATTGACTCAATCTTTGCACAGAGAAGCTAATATCTGGCCTTGTCATGGTTAAGTAGAGAAGCTTTCCAATCAATCTCCTATAAGAAGTAGCATCCTTAAGTGTGTGATCATCAGGATTGGACTTGGTTGCCTTATCATACTCACAAGTGGTCAGCTTGATATTGAACTCCATAGGAGTTTCAGTTGGTCTTGCTGCCCCCAATCCAGCCTCCTCAATGAGTTCAAGAGCATACTTCCTCTGATTGATGACTAACCCCTCATGTGATCTAGCAATCTCCAATCCCAAAAAATATCTCAAATTACCTAAATCTTTGAGTTTGAAATGAGACTGAAGAGTGGACTTCAATTGGCTAATCATGCTTTCACTTGAACCGGTGATAAGCAAGTCATCCACATAGATGAGTAGTATAACATTTTCTTTACCATTAGTCTTTGTGAACAAGGAATGATCAGAAACACTCTGAATGTAGCCATTTTTCAACAAGGTTTGAGTGAGCTTGATGTTCCATTGCCTAGAAGCTTGTTTTAGTCCATATAAAGGCTTCAAAAGTTTGCACACACGTTTAGGTGACCCAAAGACTGGCTTAGAAGAGTCAAAACCTTGAGGAATGTCCATAAAGACCTCTTCATGTAAATCACCTTGTAGAAAGGCATTGTTCACATCCATGTGATACAAGCCCCATGATTTGGCTGCAGCCATTGCAAGGACAATTCTCACAGTGGTCATCTTCACAACTGGGGAGAAAGTCTCATTGAAATCAGTCCCCTCCACTTGAGTAAATCCTTTGGCAACCAACCTTGCCTTGTACCTCTCAATTGAACCATCTGAGTTGTACTTCACCTTGTACACCCATTTACACCCAATAGTAGACTTTCCTTGAGGTAAATCAACAATCTTCCAAGTGTGATTATCTTGAAGAGCATTGATTTCCTCCTTCATAGCTATCACCCAATTGGAATCCTTGACTGCTTGTTTGTAAGTAGTAGGCTCCTTGATCTTGTCAATAGAGGCCATAAAAAAATTGAACTTTGGATGTAAATGAGCATAAGAAATATACTTCTCAACTCCAAAGGCAGCATTGGAATATGAACATGCCCTTAGTTGAGCAATCCTAGCACTCCTTCTCAGAATGGGGACATGAGTCTCTTCATTACTTGGAGGCACTTGAGGAGGTGCTTGAGGGGGTGCTTGATCAGGGGGTGCTTGATCAGGGGGTGCTTGAGGAGGTACCTGAGGTATATTATCCTCATCAATCATTGGAGTAGTGACTGGCAACTCTTCAAAAATAGAGTGATCTCTAAGGAAAGACTCATCAAGGTGAGACTTGGAACCCAAACAAGTAGGCAACAAAACCTTCAAATCAGCCTTTGACATGCTGAAAGGGAAGATGTGCTCATGAAAAACAACATCCCTAGATACTTGAAAAGCTGAGTTGGATATATTCATAACAAGATATCCTTTTTGAGAAGTGGAATATCCCATTAGAATGCAAGGCTCAGCTCTTGCACTAAACTTGTCCAAGTTGTTCAACTTGGTTGCAAAACACAAGCATCCAATGATCCTTAGATGATCAATTGAAGGTGACTTCCCATACAACACCTCCATAGGAGACTTGAACTTCAAGGAAGAAGATGGCATCCTATTGATCAAGTAGCAGGCAGTGAGAACAGCATAACCCCAATATTTGATAGGCATTGATGCTTGAAATCTAATAGCCCTTGCAACATTCAAGATTTGTCTATGCTTGCGCTCCACCCTTCCATTTTGTTGAGGAGTGTGGACACAACTTGTTTGGTGGATGATTCCCAAATGAAGGAAATGCTCCTTGCAAATGGAGTTGATGAATTCACTCCCATTGTCACTCCTGACTGATTTGACCTCAATCCCAAACTGATTTTTAACCATTGTCAAGAAGCCCTTGATGTGAAGAAAAGTATCACTCTTGTTCTTCATAAGAAACAACCAAGTAGCTCTTGAAAAATCATCCACAATTGTAAGGAAATATTGATAATTCCTAATGGTAGGAACCTTATAAGGGCCCCATAAATCCATATGTATCAGTGTAAAGGGTTTAAGAGCATGAGAGGTACTAATAGGAAATGACAATCTGGTTTGCTTGGCTAATGGACAAAGAGTACAATCCTTGACACATCCAATGGAATCATCTAAGTTCAAGACATTCTTCAAATGATCCATGTGAGTAGCTGAAATGTGTCTCAATCTCTTGTGCCATGTCCAAGCATCCACCTTATTTGAGCTAATGGAAGGAGCAGCCACCACCTTGCATGATCTCGAAGGCACCACATCCTTGAGTATGTAGAGTCCCTTAGCCCTTTCACCAATCACCATAGGCCTCCCAGTTTGGCCTTGAATCAAAACATGATCAAAAGTGAATATCACCTTGCAATTGAGTTGGTTTGGAAGTCTAGAAACTGAAATCAAGTTGAACTTGAAATCAGGCACTAAGAGGATGCCATTCAAGGTGAAGCCAGAGAAGGTACAACTTCCAATGTGAGTGACTCTACACTTGTGACCATTAGGCAAATGGACAAATTGATTATTGGAATCAGTTCTTCTCAAGTTGTGTAACCATTCCATTTGATGAGTGATGTGATTAGTGGCCCCTGAGTCCACAATCCAGTCCATTGAAGGAGTTAAGTTCATACCTGCCATGTTCACATGCATAGGATCATCCTCTTGATAAGAGAGTGGCTCAAAATCATCTTGGACAGCCACATGTTGTACTCTCTTTTCAATACCAGCATGTACAATTCTCTTGTCAGGTGTTCCATGGAAGATCCTTTTGTCACCAGCCACAATATGTTCAACCATATGAGAAGAATCATTCTCAACACTCACATTGACTGAGTTGAAGTTGCGCTTCAAACTTGGATGACCAGGAGGATAACCATGCTTTTTGTAGCAAGTGTCCTCTTTGTAACCCATTTTTCCACAATAAATGCATTTCCAATTTGCCTTCTCAGCTTTGGAGGGTCTTCCATCACCACCATATGCATTTGAAGAACCTTGACCATAAGAACCTCCTTGTCTGATTGACTTTGCACCATTGTATCTTGAACCAGAATTGAAGCCCCTTTGATTGTTAGAAGAGTTCCTCATTGAGTACAAGACTGTGGACTCTCCTACATCTCCAATTGAACCAGCAATAGTACGTTGACTTTCCTCTTGCACAAGCACAGAAAATGCCACACTTAGTGAAGGAAGAGGTTGCCTCATAAGAAGACTACTCCTCACATGTGCATAGGAATCATTGAGCCCCAAGAGAAAAGCTATAAGCTTCTGTTTCTCCTTATGTTCACTCACCATTTTCATGTCAGCTTGACATACTAAATGTAAGTCATCAATGGAGCTTAGAGCATCCCACAATTGCTTCATCTTGCCAAAATATTCAGTGATTGACAAAGCTCCTTGAGATATTTGGTAAATCTCTCTTGTCAATTGAAACACCTGTGTGCCATCCACCTTGTCAAACATTTCCTTGAGATCAATCCATATTGACAAAGCAGTGGAATTGTAGACCAATCCACCCACCAATTCGTTGGCTACCGTGTTCCTCAACCAAGCTTTCACAATTGCATTAGCCCTGTCCCATTTCACCCTTTGAGACACTTGAACACTAGACCTGGTGAAAGTACGATCTATGAATCCCAGCTTGTTCTTCACCAAAAGTCCTTCCATAATGGTTGTGCTCCAAGCATGATAGTTAGTTGATCCTTGGAGTTGAAAAGGAATCAACAACAAACCAGTGGTATCCGAAGGATGAAGATACAAGGGATCCTCAATCGTGTTCTCAGACATTTCGTAAGTAACAAGTGACTTGGGAGGCAAAGAATCCAATGCAAAATAGCTTGTCAAAGAAAAGCACAGATTCAGGCACCAGCGAAGGCACCAGTGAAGGCAACAGCGAAGGCAAATAACAAACAGCCTGTCTATTTCACCAGTTGATCTCCGTACAGTCGTAGAAGAAGGTCAATCCGCAAAAATCCGCAAAGAATTTCTTCATCGCATTACCACAGAAAGCATCGCAATTGATTCAATTTGACGAAATCAATAAGCACAAGCAAGCAGATCATCAGAATCAAGCTCAAATTTCAGTTAGAATCCAGGCGATAACAATCAGTGCACAGAAACGGCTTCCAATCCAATCGATGATCCAAATGAGCTGGAAATCAACAAATCTTGATTCAGAAAGACTTACACAGAGTCGTAATCAAGATTGCGACATGAATCCAAGCTCAATCTGAGAAAGCGAAGCAAATCGAAGAAGAAAATCGAAGAAGCGTGACAGCGAAGCAAAAGAAATCTGTGACTTGATCGCCAAGATAACTACTCCTCAGCAATGAATACAGTCCAGACGTATCCTCAATCACCAGGAATCATCTTCAATCTGCTTGATCTTCAACAATCTCCAGGAATCCGAGCTTTCTTGATCACCAAGAAAACTCAGTTGGCTCTGATACCATAAAAGCTTTGAGAGGATTTAGAGAATGTAATGATCTTATTAATGGAGCGGGACTTCACATATCTCAAACTGGTTCCACTTTCCTTCCTACTCCTTCTACCTCATTTACTTTATCAAATGTTCTTTGTGTACCATCTATGAGAAAGGACCTAATCTCTGTTTCACAATTTTGCGAATCCAATGGTGCATCTATTAAATTCTTTCCTCGATATTTTGTTGTGAAGGATCTTCGCACGGGGTCACCTCTTCTCCGAGGGAAGAATAACAATGGGGTGTATAAGCTCTCTCCATCCACAACTATTGCATCTCCACAAGCTTTGGCAACCTCATGCAGCGACCCTATTGCTTGGCATAGACGATTGGGCCATCCTTCTTTTCATACGCTTGATTTTCTCATACGTAGCTCTTTGATTTCCTGCAGTAAATCATGTAGTCCTTTGCATCGTAATTCATGTTGCTGCAATAAAAGCCATCGTTTACCTTATCACGTGTCTAGTTTGCAAAGTTCGCATCCATTAGAACTTGTCTATTCTGGTGTCTGGGGGCCGGCACCTATCGAGTCTCTCGATGGATATCGTTATTATGCCATTTTTTTTTTACCATTTCACTAAGTTTATTTGGTATTATCCCCTCAAACGAAAATCTGATCTAGCTTAGATTTTTCCTCAATTTAAGATGCTTGTGGAGAAGCGGCTAGACACGTCTATTGTTTCTCTTTACTCTGATGGCGGTGGCGAATATCAAGGTCTTGGGAATTTTCTGTCGACTTATGGTATTACTCATCTCAAAACACCACCTTATACCCCACAACACAATGCAACTGCGGAGCGACGACATCGCCACATTGTTGAAACCGGTCTCACCTTACTTCATTAAGCTCGCCTTCCGCTTTCATTTTGGTCGTACGCGTTTAATACCGCCACTTATCGCATAAATCGACTCCCTACACCAATATTAGATCGTCCCTCCCCATTTGAATCGTTGTTTAACAAAAAACCAAATTTTTTGAAACTTCGAGTTTTTGGTTGTTTGTGCTATCCATGGTTGCAACCCTACACCTCTCACAAACTTGAACCACGAACAAAACCTTGCATCTTTCTTGGGTATTGTATTGACCAAAGTTCTTATCGATGTTTTGATCTTGAATCGAGCAAGATTTTTATTTCTCGTGATGTAGCGTTTCATGAGTCGGTCTTCCCGTATGAAAAAACCTCTCTCACCGAGAGTCGGGTTACTCCAAGTTGTCTTCAACATTGGGATCCTATCCATGAACCGTCCATTCTTCCCATTCAAGTTGTATCACCACATACTTCCACTGATACACTTAACTATTTGCCAAGTATCATGCCATCATCTGCATCATCGGTTGGTCCCACTCCAACAACAGTAGATGGAGATAACTCATCTCACTTGCCCTCTGTGCTTCCATCACAAACAGTACACTCTCCCACTAATCGGCACTCTATGGTCACCCGCTTTAAGAATAATATTTTCAAGCCAAAGAGTGCTTTTGCAACCACTACTCACCCTCTTCCGGAAGCAGTTGAACCGCGCACTGCCGCTCAAGCATTAAAAATTCCTGAATTGAGGTCGGCTATGGTGGAAGAGTTCAATGCGCTTGTTCAAAATGGCACATGGGAGCTATTTGAACCTAGACCTGATATGAATATCGTCGGCAAAAAATGGGTATTCAGAATAAAACGCAACCCAGATGGCTCTATTAATCGCTATAAAGCTCGTCTTGTAGCGAAGGGTTTTCATCAACGCCCTGGATTGGATTACACCGACACATACAACCCAGTTGTCAAACCTACCACTATTCGGCTAGTCTTATCGCTTGCTATCATTTATGGATGGTCACTGAGACAGTTAGATGTGAATAACGCGTTTCTTCAAGGAACTCAACATGAAGAAGTTTATATGGCTCAACCAGTTGGCTTCATTGACACGTCGATGCCCAAATCAGTGTGTCGGCTTCGGAAGGCTATATATGGTCTTAAGAAGGCTCCACGCTCGTGGTTCAAGGAGTTGAGCAGCTACCTCATTACTTATGGTTTTGCTTGCTCAAAATCTGACAACTCTCTATTCATTTTTCGCAATGGAGATGTTCGTGCCTATTTTCTTGTCTACGTTGATGATCTTATCATTACAGGCAACTCTAACTCTTTCGTGCAACAGTTCATTCAAGACTTATACAATCGGTTCTATATTAAAGATTTGGGAGACTTGCACTATTTTCTTGGAGTAGAAGTTGTTCGTACTTCAAAAGGTATGTTATTGTCCCAACATATATATATATATATATATAAGGGATTTTTTGGAAAGGACTTCTATGGAAGGTTGCAAAGAGGTCCATACGCCACTTACCACAAAACCATCTCTTAGTTTGAACGATGGATCGGGCTCCATGGATGCATCTACTTATCGAAGCATAGTCGGAGCTTTGCAATATCTCTCTCTCTCACACGACCAGATGTGAACTTCGCAGTGAACAAATTATCACTGTAAACACCTAATTTTGGACCACGCGCGACACGCGTGACGAGCGGCGCGCTAAATGAGGAAATGTCTAAATATGGCAAGTTGCGAAGCTTCCAAAAATGCTCTTGAAAAATTAGGATAGTTATTTGTATTTATTGTAGAGAATATTTGTTGAATATTTAGAGTATATTTTCTAAATATTTAGCATTTATTAGCAAAATAAATCAGCTATATTTGTTACTTAAATTAAATTATATCTAAACGCTATATATAGGAGTTTATGTATATATATAAAGGGGATCATACGCAAAAAAGGATGACGAAGAAGTCCGAATAAGAAAACCATTGATTGAAGCAAACTACAGTTGTTCTTTATTATTATTATATATGGATTATTAGTATTATTATTATTGTTATTATTTTGATTGTTATCTTCGTGAAGGAGAGACACATTCATCTCCAGCCAACCTTGTCTGCCCGCCACCTCGCTGGAGACCGCCGGCGTTCCTCCTTTCGGCATCGCTCCGATCTGACCATCACCACCGCACCGATCCTGACCCGTCGGAGCGCTGCCCTGTACTTCCCTTCACCGGAGTCGTCACCACGGGCTCGCCACGTCGCTGTCCACCGCCGCACCAGACCACGCTGCCACCAGTAACTTCCCTGACTCGGCGGTCCTTGTCGTTCGTGGTCGTTCTGGTGAAGGAACCCGAGCCATGGCACTCCTAAAGGTGGAAGGAGCGTGTCGAGGTTTGCTAGGGATGAAAGTGTATATTCCAAGTCTCCATTTGTAAGAGAGGGTTCAAATCCTGCTTGTTCCGGCCATGGCAGCCCGCCGTCTCTGATGCTCCACCAGCACCAGCCCTCACTATCCAATTATTTCCGAAGACCTCTCTTTCTAATCCTCAAAGCGCCCCAGCTCCGACCAAGACGACTAAAATTCCATCCACCCACCTTCCATCGAAGTTCCACCATCGGATCCAAATCGAGCATCTACACCGACCCTCCACTTCCGATCTCCGTCGAAATCTACCGGCCACTTCGCCTCGAGCATCTTCAAGCGTTCCGACTTCACCACCTCCAGTTTCGATCTCGCATCTCATGTCAACTGTATGGAAAAGTCGTTCAATTTCAGCATTCCGTCCATCGAGTTTGATCAATGTTGATCATAGACAGACAATGGAAGTGGGGCTTCCTTGTGAAGAAGAACGGAGTCTAAACATCACCTCCATTGCTCACGTTTTGCTGCTGTCGTCCGACCGTGCCCCCAGAACCAGACGCCATCCATTGAGCCACCACGAGCAAGTTGCCGTGCCATCTCCGATAGGCACAGGTCTTCTGCTCACGTCAATCCACCTCGGACCGTCCCTGGCGATACTGGTCGTTCATCTGGGTCGTGAGTCCTCTGTTGGTTGCTTCAGGAAAACTACTCAAATCTCCTTCAAGAAGCTCGCCACCTCCTGTCAGTTCCGCTCGTCCATTACCAGCCACAACAGCAGCATCAATGGCCTTGTTCCTTCAAGGTTACCTTTTCAACATTCTTTTGATTAATTCTCTGCAAGTTCAATTTCTTATCCTCTATTGTTGACTTTAGATGATTTCTTAATGGAATAATTAAGCTAAATGCTATAATTTTTGTGATCAGCTTTTATATAATAATAATTATTTTATTTGAAAACTAATTTATAGTATAATTCGATTTAGGTCTTTTTTTAGACAATATAAATATACAAATAAAAGCATATATGATATAAAAAAAATAAAATGGTAAACTAGGTGAATTGAGTACCGAAAGGACGTGATTAATTCCATGTGTTTTAATTCGTAATAGAACTTCGAATCTGAATTTCTGATCGTGGACCGACTTTAGGCCTATAGGTGATCAATCATTTTTTTCCCTAGGCAATTTAGGTTTCTAGTTAGCCTTAATTAACTAGTGTCGACTCTTTCAAAATCTAAGTTTTCAAAACGTAATACGCCTTAGGTCGGATTTTTGGGGTCTGACAATCACAGTTCATACAGAGACCCACAGTCACCCACTGGGCAGCTGTGAAGCGAGTTCTCCCTTATCTCAAAGGATTGATCAACCATGGTCTTTTTTTGCAAGCTCGGACACATTTGCAGCTCCGAGTGTTCTCCGATGCAGATTGGGCATCTAACCTTGATGATAGAACTTCTACATCAACATATGTCATCTCACAATGTTATTTCCTGGTCTTCTCGAAAGCAACGGACTGTCGCACGATCATCAACCAAAGTGGAGTATTGTGCCTTAGCTTATGCTAATGTTGAACTACTTTGGATCAAGTAACTTCTTCAAGAGCTGCATGTCCCGCTGGAATCAACTCCAGTTGTGTTTTGCAACAATATTGGTTTCACTCACGTATGAAGCATATTGATATTGCTTTTCATGTCGTTCGAGATCAAGTACAAAAGGGTCTCATTCATGTGAAGCATGTCTACTCCCCCGACCAAGTTGCTGATGCACTCACCAAGCCTGTTTCACGAGTTCAATTTCAGAAATTTGTTGCCAAGACTGGACTTATCAATGGAACGTCCATCTTGCGGTGGCATATTGGAGATAAGTCTTCTATGTAGTAATGTCTACATGCATTGTACCCTTGTATATTACTTAATACCATCATAGTCTTCTCCTATAATAAGACAATAGTTATGGTGCCTTAATTCCTTTTCAATGTATTCCATAGTTGCTCTACGATCAATAGTTTCTCTTGTATATATACATATCAATAACCATATGTAAAAGTGTGAGTTGAAGTTATAATACAATATATTGGTCTTGGTTAATCTTTTTTTTTTGTCTTTTTTTTTTTCTCATTTGTGGGTGTGAAAACGTTGAGATCATAATATATAATTCTTAGCAGTTTAGTTTTTATGGGCTGCTTCCCGATGCGAGTGAAGACTAATCTAAGTGTAGAGAAGCATGCTACGGGTGCTGCCTTCCTAATGAGACCTCACCTAGGACCACCCCACGGGAAGCCTAAAAATAAAATACTATATAGTTGTAGGATTTAGGGTTTCTCCAAACTTATCGAAGATACAAGTTTAGACACGTCTTTAGATAAGCAAATAAGATTGCGGTTAAGTTCGTAAAAGATGCAGTTTGAATGGAGAAAATTTCTAAAATGATTTCATCTGCTTCTACAAACGTGAAAACTTTTGTGATATGATTCGATCGGTAACTCTGATGACCATATTATAAATTGTAGTCTTGTAGGCTAGTCTTGCTGATTACTCTTTAATGTAAAAAAAAAAAAAAAAAAAAACTATGTAACTGTAACATCATATTTACCCAATTGCGTGGTTTAAGTTTAAATGTAGATCTTGGCTATGACCATTGGAAATGCTCTTATGTGCCTTGAAATAACAGAAATGGTAGATGGTCTCACCGACACGGTCCGATCGTTTTTAGGTGGCATGATATATTATTTTTTATAACTTACAGGGTAATTAACGAGCTAGAGACAGTTGAATTGTTTGTCGATTTGTCTATATTTCTCTTAAAAGAATTAATAAGATTAGGGAGGGAATTCGTTGTGAAGTAGGATCTTGTTTCGGATAAATAGGATTAAGGTTCCTTTTGGTACCGTATGTTATTATATATTATTCCCATTATGCGTAGATGAAAAAAATTGATATGTGTGTTTTACAAAACTTCATATTTATCCGGGTTAAGGGTCTTTTTGGTACCATATGTTTGCAAAAAAATACATTGTTTATACCATTAGTATTATTTTGTACTAAATTAGTACCACATGTTTCCATTTTGTACTGTTTGCATACCACCGTTAGTGTTCCGTAAAAAATGATCATGTCATGCACGTGTGCAGCCCAAAACTTTCAATTTTGTTACAATTTAATCCCTCTAATACATCCCTAACTTTTATTTTGTTCAATTTAGTCCTAAAATTTCAAAACCAAACCATTTTTCCAAATTGACATAGCCGGACCTAGCCATGGGCTAGGTCCGACCCTGGGTCGGGGTCACCGGACCCAGGCGACCCCGACCCATGGTCGGACCTAGCCCTAGGCTAGGTCAATTGGGACCTAGCCCCAATTGAGTTAAATTGGGGCTAGGTCTCAATTGACCTAGCCGGACCTAGCCTAGGGCTAGGTCCGACCCTGAGTCAGGGTCGCCTGGGTCCGTGACCCCGACTCAGGGTCGGACTTAGCCCATGGCTAGGTCCGGCTAGTTCAATTTGGAAAAATGGTTTAGTTTTGAAATTTTAGGACTAACTTGAACAAAATAAAATTTAGGGATGTATTAGAGGGACTAAATTGTAACAAAATTGAAAGTTTTGGGCTGCTCACGTGCATGGCACATACCATTTAACGGCCATTTTTGACGGAACACTAACGGTGGTATGCAAACGGTACAAAATGGAAACATGTGGTACCAATTTGGTACAAAAAAATACTAATGGTATGAACAGTGTATTTTTTGCAAACATATGGTACCAAAAAGAGCCTTAACCCGGATAAATATGAAGTTTTGTAAAACGCACGTATCATTTTTTTTCATCTACGCATAATGGGAATAATATATAATAAGACAAGCTACCAACAAAAAAAAAGATACTTTTTCATATAGCATACAAGTAAATAAAAACTTTTCGTATCGGCTCACGAACTCAGGACTAATATTCGGCTTGGTCGTACATATTGAATCTCGAAAGAACACATTGAGAGGATGATAGAAGGCAGATGACCCTTAAAATAATAAACAAAAAAATCAATAAAGTTTTACTAACAGATGATAATAGTCAAATACAACAAAATTAATAATAACCAAGAAACATAAATGGCGCACTGCACTGCACTGCACCACGATAGAATATAATAACATCATTAAACCAACCTTTCCTTTGATACTAACTACTACACTGGGTAGAAGAGTGAAAAACTGGCTTTCATCAGAAAGAAAAGAGTGCACATAATGGGGATGGACCCCAATAATAATAACTTGTACCTCAAGCAACTGCGGGCATGTCCTTTAGCCAAGGGTCGAGGGGCTTCCCAATGGCGTACACAATGAATCCGATCTCCCTCAACTTCTCAGCATCAACCACGTTCCTCCCATCAAACACAAAAGCAGGCTTTTGCATGTTGTCATATATCTTCTTGTAGTCCAGGCTCTTGAACTCATCCCACTCTGTGAGAATGCAGATGCCATGAGCGTCCTTAGTCGCCTCATAAGCGTTCCACACGACAGACACTTTCTTCACAGTGGTCGGAGACATTGGTTGGAGGTGGAGGGGGTGGTCCCAGTCAAACTTGTTCATGCTCAAGTCCCTCTGGATCTGATCCTCTGTCACCTGAGGGTCATAGATGCTCAGCATTGCCTTGTCCCCCAACAGACCCTTGCACACATCAATGGCGGGTGTCTCCCGGGTGTCACCCGTGTCTTTCTTGAAGGCAAACCCGAGAATGGCAATCTTCTTGTTGGACACTGTGTTGAACATGGAGGCCACCAGGCGGTTGACAAAACGGTTCTTCTGATAGTCGTTGATCTTGATGACTTGCTTCCAATACTCAGCTACCTCAGGGAGACCGTTGCACTCGCATATGTATACAAGGTTAAGGATGTCCTTCTGGAAGCATGACCCACCAAATCCAACACTTGCGTTCAGAAACTTGGGCCCGATTCTGGAGTCAGTTCCAACGGCATACGCCACCTGGGTGACGTCAGCACCAGTGTTTTCACAGAGTGCTGACATGGCATTCACCGATGAGATCCTCTGGGCCAAGAAAGCATTTGCAGCCAGCTTGGACAGCTCAGCAGACCAAAGATTAGTGGTTAAGATTTGCTTTTCTGGCACCCAGTGAGCGTAAACCGCCTTCAAGGTTTGAATCGCCTTTTGGCCTTCTGGGGTTTCTCTTCCTCCGATCAAGACTCGGTCCGGGTTGAAAAGATCTGCAATCGCAGTTCCCTCAGCAAGGAACTCAGGGTTTGAGAGAATCTGGTACTTGATTCCCTTGCTGTTGTGGGTGAGAATCTTTTCAATTGCCTCAGCGGTTTTCACAGGTACAGTTGATTTCTCGACAACGATTTTGTCAGACTTCGACACATCAGCAATCATGCGGGCTGCGCTCTCCCAGTATGTTAGGTCGGCGGCTTTGCCTGCTCCGAGACCACGGGTTTTGGTCGGGGTGTTGACTGAGACAAAGACAATGTCTGCCTCACAGACATGCTTCTCAACATCAGTGCTGAAGAACAGGTTCTTTCCTCGGCACTGTTTCACAACCTCATCGAGACCTGGTTCGTAGATCGGGAGCACATCACTGTTCCAGGCATTGATTCGAGGCACAGAGATATCGACAACAGCAACTTCGATGGATGGGCACTTCAGTGCAATGACGGCCATTGTTGGGCCTCCGACATATCCAGCACCAATGCAGCAGATCTTCACCATCTTTCTTACTTAAAAACACCTGAACTCATGAATAACAAAGTAACTTGAGAAACATCATAGGAGACAGTTCCAAAAACTCTCTTTTTGGCTGACTGGACATTTCCAACATAGATCCAATCCACCCTCCGCTCTCCTAGATCTTATTGACCAATTAATGGATCTCAAGATTGAGATGGCTTCTGCATTAATTTCTACTAAATCTAGTGTGAGCCTATCTCATGATTTTTAAGGTGAAATCATAACGTTCTTGCGAAGAAAATATACCAAATCGGATTAAAAGAACTGTTTATACACAATTTATAAGCTTGGAAGAGTAAATGGAGGAAAAACATCTTAAAAACATGCCACAAGCTAGGATTCAAGTTGTAACAGCCTATACATGCTCTACCAGCCTATCTATGTTGTAGATCTAGACGTGCCTCATATATAAATTATAATGCATTTAATCAAAGCTGTACCAGCCAGATCTATCAGAAATTGCTGGTAGAGCATCTTGAGAATATTAGATTTAGATTCAGAAAAGGCAGACTCCAATCAAAGATGAAGCTTAAGAATTATTACAGTTTAAAACACTTAAGAAGATCATCAACAGAGAAGTAAAGACACTATGATTTAATGAATTAAAAAGGAAGCAATAACTCGAATCAGAATTCAAACGAACAACCAAGATCATGAGTAAGGAAAGTAGATCGAGAAGAACATAACGTAGATCTCTTGATCCTGACTCTCAAAACACAAAATTCAGACAGCAATATTGTCGATCGTTCAGTCCAGCACCAACTCTAGACTGTACAAATCAGCACATCATGCACTCAGCATACACACAATCAAAGACGAAACGTATCATTTCAAAAGAGATGATCTAAAATATTTCGGCAAATTGAACTGGAAGTTCAAGCGGAAATACGAGTGCATCATTATCGAAGCTCTGAAAAGGTCAGAATCGGAGAATTTACCTTCGCGCCAGGAAACGATTTCCTCAGAGAGTGCGGGAAGGAGAGAGAGATCAGTGGAGAGCGAGGAGACCGGAGGCGAACTTAAATACGCAACGCACGTTCGAGATCTACCTTCTGCTGCTTCTCCTGTCCTGCCGATATTTTTTCTAGAAGAGAAATGCTGGAACGTGCGACATAAACATGCGATTGTCCTGCGAATTGGGTAAAAATCTACATCTACTAAACTTCTGTACTTACTTTAATTAATATAAAACTATTTCTTCAGATTTCCAGTAATGACCCTGTTTATACTTGTAGCCAACCAACCATAGGTAATCGTATCGGAAAAAAAAAACAAGTAATCGATCGGCATCTAAAATCTAACCATATCACGTGATTAATTTTATGGGCCCTATTCTTACGGCATATTTAGTTCATTAATGGAATATGTAATTGGTATTCCTTATTATGTTGTGGTATAATAATAATTAGTACAGGGACCTTTATTGATAGGTTTAATACTTTAGGGGCTTAGGGGCTAAATTGAGTTATTTAGGTATTAAATATGTCTCTGTACATAGAAATGAACAACAATGAATTGAAAATGCAGACTCTTTGTTCTTTATCTATACTATATTATGGTTCTTCTTTTCCAAACTCTATCTTAAATTCATCTCCCTACCGAACCCAATCTATCCTCTCTAGGGTTTTCTCTTCTTATCCTGTTCGATTTACCGTTACGATAGATTTGGATCGTAACAACTGGTATCAGAGCCACCACTACGTTGCCGCCACTTCGCATTCTGATCGCCTCTCGCCACAACCCGCCACATGTCGCCTCTCCCCGCCACCGACCTCCTCAGCCCACTACCTGTTCAGCACTAGTATATTATCACCCCTTGCTGCTTCATTTGTCGCAGCTGCTATTATTGCTGGTTATTTTTAGCTGCTATTATCCCTTATTCTACTGAGCTGCTTCTGCTGTTGGTGTTAATTGTTAAATCTGACGGATCTGAAGCTGTTCTTTGAGGCATATTTGAACAATATATTATATGCACATAAGGCGTTTGTTGAAATGCCCATTAGAAAGAGCTGCTCTTCTACCTGCAGGAAGGGCAATAACCACTACAGAGGAGGGGCTGGTTCCGGTTGAACCTTCTTCGATGCTTAAATGAGAGTCTAGAGAGAGAAAATATTCTAGAGAGAGGTCAGAGCTCCAAAGCCAAAATCTAGAGAAATGTATCCAAATGGGTGGCCAAGGTCTCGTATTTATAGGCAACCTTAGAACCGAACCCGGTTTTTGTGTGGTTCTACGCCGGTCTAACAGAAAATAGGAACCGTCGTCTAGTTAGGCTTTGGAGAACTCTTCATTCTTTGTACGTAGATAAAATAGCGCGCGGTGTTCGACAGCAGTCCGGACTTCATCAGACTTAGAATCTGACGGGGTCCGGATTACTTGGGACAATCCGGACCGTCCGGATTGCCTTAGGCAATCCGAAGACCCGGTCCGGACGCGTACGCCGCGCCTACAGACCGTTTTTGAACCTCAGATATTGTGTTTGGACCCGTTATATGATTTTTGACGAGTTTACGAAGTCCGGAATGTAAATACGAACTCGAACTGGGCAGATATCCATCAGACCCGACCCGACTAGGTCGAACCGATTGAGAAAATCCGGTTCGATTTAAATCTGTCCCGGTTTGACATATTGGACCGGCCCAATAATTAAAATTTCAAAGGTTGGGCCGAAATGTTTATTTGTGGCCCAAGTATGGTTTTAAAGTCCAAAAATTAGCCACCAAGTAACATTAATTATATAAAATAATTTCCAAAATTTAATATATATATATATATATATATATATATTTATATATTTATTTATTGTGAATATCATAAATAGGGTAACAAATATACTGACAATATATTTTCTCAATCTCTTAGGCAATAAAATCTATCAATAATATCTTTAACCCTATTAAATATTTAGATATTTTGATAGTGATATATATTTCTATATATTTATGTGAATCTATCCTTATGTTCCCAATTATAGATATATTGTTACCTTAATTAAAAATTAAAATATGGTAAACAATATAGTTTAAAATTTGTGCCGAAAACTATGTCCCTTGGTGCTTTAAAAATTCAAAATTTTACTTTGTAATTTACCTAGGGTTTCGACTAACAACATCAAATTGGGAACAATTTGTCAAATTTCAAGATCAAATTTTAATAAGATCTACAATACAATGTTTGATTTTGATAAATATTACTCTTTTCTTGAAGATCATGAACATCAAATTAACCAAGAACATCATGAAAATTTCGGTTTCACCAACAATACTAAAAATCGAAATTTTAAAATTTTCTTTTAAAATTTTCGGTTTTTTTATTTCAAATTTCAAGAATACCAGTTTATCAAAATCATGAACTCCTAACACAGGCTCTGATACCACTGTTAGATTACGGGGAGTAATCACTACGGATACTTAAACAAGGTACATGCTAGTAATTGGAATTACGCAACGGAAGATTCACACATACCTTTAAGATGATCCGTAGAACCAAGATCTTCTCAGGAGGGAGTTCACGATCCTCCGGTCGGGACCCGTAGAGGTTCTTGTTAGAGAAGCCCTACGCGGTACAAGCTCCACAGCAAAGCCTCTGATCGATTCTTGGCACGGGGACAGATCTCTGGAGTGTTTGCTTGGAAAGCAAATTGGCACACCCTTGGGAGAAGGTGGGTTCGGCCGAAACTACTAGGGTGTGGGGTCGAGGGTTTTTCTCCCTAAAACAATCTAATGAGGGAATAGTGATTCTTAACTCTAAAAATCCCCTAACACCATGTATTTAAAGGAGGAGCAAAGTGGACAAAAGTCCACTTTGCCCACACCATAATTTCGGTCGGCCCCTATGCATAGGGAGGCCCAATTTTGGGCTCCTCATGTCAAATGAGATTTGGGTCTGGCTCAATTACCCTAATGTGACATATACCTAATTTCCTTAGTTAAACTATACATATTATGGGCTACCAATTACGGCGCCCATCACCATATGCTTACACTGCTAAATAATAAAACAATATATTCAGACAATACTAAAACTTCATTATGAAATTAGAATTTGAAAAATTAGCAAAGAGGATTTAAAAAATAATTTAGGAAAAGAAATTGACAATAGGCTATAAACGTTTAATAAAGAATAGCAAAGATTATCAAGTTTGAACCACTCCGTACAATCAATACCTCATCCATATTTGGTCTAAATCTAATAATCAATGCATTTACATTTGCTGTATTACAAAGAAATGAAGTTTGTAGATAAAAGTCAATGAGATGCTCCTGCTCTTCTATGTTTTTTATGATAAACCCAGATCACCAATTTTTACTTGATTTAAGAAAAAAATTATATAAGCATGGATCTGATTACATTCCATTATAGTTAACAAATATAAAAATCATAAGTCAATAGTTAAGAAATTTCTAGCTCCATACACAAATTCGAAAAGCCAAGTAGAGATTATCAAGCTCGAACATCTTCATTCATTCAAGAGCTCCTCTGCATGCATCGGCCTCGCATAAACCTTCAGAATCACTCACCTTGTCTCCACCTCTAATCGTCGGAAACAAAACCATGGATCCATTTACAAATTCCATCAACGGTGTTGCCAATTTATAAACTGGAATGTCTATTCATTTGGTATATGCAGTGTTTTGAAAACCGGACCCGACCGATGGTTGACCGGGTCAGACCGTAAACCGGCCGTACTGCCAGTCCGGCTCGCCTAAAAGACAAAATTAAACCGGTTATTGGAGTAAAACCGGGTTGGACCGGATTAGACCGGACAAACCGGTACCGGTCTAACCGGAAGAAAACAACTTTGAAAAAAACAAAGGGAAAAGGAAAAGGAAAACCCTACCCGCATTAAAGCAGACTCCAATTCCTAAAGTCTAAAGCGGCGACGCCGACTGTTACTCGTCTCTTTCGTCCTGTTGGCTGTTGTAGATATTCCTCAGTTCAATGAATTCTCTAAAATTGAACTGCCAATTACAGAGCTTTTCCTATGGCCAAAAAAAAAAAAAAATTACAGAGCTTTTCGACAACGCAGGTGCCGCAGGTGGGCAAGTTCCCATTTTAATCAGAAAAGGTAAGACCTAATTGGATTAGCTTCTCAAGGCAAAAAAAAGGAGGATTAGCTTCAGAATATCGACGTTATCCTTCAAGTTCTGGTATTTGTAATTATTTGTGTTCTTAAAACTTCAAACTAGACAAGAAAGCACAACAGGAAACTCATTATTCATGGGGATGTAGTGGCAATCAAGTGTGGAGATTCTGTTGAGGAGAAGACCAAGGCTAAAAGTGCATCTCCAAGGTGAACAGAGCAAGTATGAGAAGAAAAGAAGTAAGGAAGAGGAAGGACTAAGTATCCACGACGATTCTTGCTGTTTTTTAGTTGACCGCTAATTGACCGGGTTGGACCGGTTTGACCCGGAACCGGCCATCTTCCGGTTCAAGGGCCGATCCGGTTTTTAAAACACTGGGTATATTATATGTGCTTGTCTATTCACATTCTATAGTTATATTAATTTAGTGTTGAGATGAGTGAATTAAATAAATAATTAAGATGAGAGTAAATATGAGAGAATTAAAGATAATAGAATTACAGAAAAAAAAAATAAAGATGAGATAATTATTTTGAATTAAATATGAGAGAATTTTAGTTTTTAAAATTGAATTTAGTATTTGATGTGTTAATACGTAGAGGGAACTGATTTGGCAGTGATATGTCACTCTCATATTATCTTTCATTTTAGTTATATATATATTGATGATTTTATAAAAACATGTTACCACTATTTTTCTTAAAATGAAATTGTAATCACGTATATACCACTAAGTCACCGACACCGCTATGGTGGAGATCAAGTCGTTGACTTGTACAATAAATAAATAGCAATATAGGAATACAATGCATCTGGTTCTTTTGTTCGGACTCTAGGGGGTGTTTGGATGGATGTAATGTGTGATGTAATTTCACATTACGTCCTACATTATATTAACATTATGTTATTTGGTTTGCCAAGCGACATAATGTGCATTGTAATGTAATTTCCATTGTAATCTCAGATTATGTCCAAACTTCATTCAACGTAATGTGAGATTACATCAAAAAACGGATGTAATATGAGATTACGTCCAATATTACGGAGTGTTATTATTTTATTAGTATTTGTTAAATAGACAAAATACTTTGTATTATCATTATAGCTTATTAATGTCTATATATATTAATCGGATGAGTTGTGCGTTGTAAATGAAATTTATAAATTATTAACTTACATTTTGTATGGAAAATATTTTTAAATTAACTTATATTTAAAAAATTTATGTGTTTTATTCTCGATTATATTGTTATATTATTGTATGTATATTAAAATTATATGATATACTACGTTATTAAAAAACTCTTCACATCTATTTTTATTTGAAAAAAAAGTACAAATTCGAGTACTGTGAAAAAAGTAATGACTTTTTAACTACGGTACCTACAGTTAAAAAATGATATACTAAATTTAAAGTAAAAATGTAAATATTAAATAACAAAATACTATTCTGCGTCGTGTAATTTCTAGTGTCTTCTAAAGCTCAAAACTATCTATAATGCCACATAGCAAAATATCATGAAATTGGGCCAGAAAGCTAGAGAATTGATTTTAAATCTTAAAATCGCCGGTTTCACTACATGTCATTCGAAATTTAATAGCTATACATATTACAATATATATTAACCTCACAAATCACGCTTAGTTTAAAGTAAATGAAAGCTTATGTTATAAATTATATTAACTTGCATTTAGTGAAGATAATTATTTTGAAATTAATGTTTATTAACAGAACTTATGTGTTCTATTCTTGATTTAATTTTTATATTAATGTATATATGTTAAAAATATATGATTCAATATGTCATTAGATAACTCTCACATATACACATGAAACTATTCGTAAATCTGAGTTATAAAAATTTAATACAATAATTACCGTTAAGTATTATATTATATATATTAAAATAAATAAACGTAGATATTACATCATACAATCCTATTGAGTAACGTGTAACTTTTAACTCATTTCTTAACTTGGAACCGCAAAATGAAATATCATGAAATTAGATTAAAAAAATTTAGAATTGATTTTAAACTTTAAAGTTAGTGATTCCACCGTATATTACTATCTAATTTAATCGACCAAATTATTTATAAATGTTTTAGATTGACATATTCTTAAAATTTATCATATATATGCATATAATTGATAAATATTATAACAATTTTTTTGGTTTTTTTTTTTTTTTGCATTTGAAATATATATATTATCTAAAGAGAAATGATTTAGACTGAGAAACTTCTTGTGAAAAATAAAAGGGTTAAGAACACAATAGGGGCCTGAATGTTTGCCCATGTTGCCAAAAGGGGTCTGAATTGAAAAAACGATTATTAAGGGCCTGAATTTTGAGTTTTGTGTATAAGTGCGGTCTCCGTCTATTTTTTCTGTTAAAAGTGACGGAAAGTGGTCACAAGCATGTGACCGAAAATAATTTGAAAACCCGAAAATGCCCTTTGACCAAAGTGTGTCCCTCACATGTTTGACCTAAAAAGACGAAAATACCCTTTAAGCCACCACAGCTCCGGCGACCACCACCACCCGGCTCCGGCGACCCCCACCCATCTCCGGCGACCACCACCCCAGCACCGACGACCACCACCCCCTCCGGCGACCCAAAAAAGCTCTGATCGGAGCTCTGTGGCCCCGAATCGGAGCCACGGAGCTCCAGATCGGAGCTCTGCTGCTCCGATCGGAGCATTTTTGGGTCGCCGGAGGGAGGTTTTGGTCGCCGGAGCTGGGGTGGTGGTCGCCGGAGCTGGGGTGGTGGTCGCCGGAGCTGGAGTGGTGGTCGCCGGAGCTGGGGTGGTGGTCCGTGATGGCCTTAGGGCATAATTAGTGTGCATAGGTATTTTAGACATTTCACATTGCATTAATTAAACTGATAAATTGTATAATAATTGCAAAAGGGTAATTTTGTCATTTCACGTATTTCCGTTGCATTTAACAGCAAATTTGGACGGGTCGGACCCTAAAAATCCGACCTACGGCGAAATACGTTTTGAAAACGCGGATTTTGAAAGAGAGTTGCCACTAGTTAATAAAGGCTAACTAGAATCCTAAATTACCTAAACGAATAACGAATTAAACGCTAGGTCTAAAATCGGTCCACGATCAGAAATCCAAGTTCGGGGGTTCTATTACGAATTAAGAAAAATTATTTTCTAATTACGCCCTTTCGGTACTTAATTAACCTATTTGCCAATTTTAAAATTTAAATATGCGTTATGACTAATTAATCTAACGATATCAAAATTTAAACTAACTCTCATGCGAAAAATATTATCAACGACAAATATAAGCTCTAAAAAAACTATCACATATCTAAAACTCTAATTGAGATAAAATCTAATAAAATCAAACATGCTCAAAATCATGATATAATTTAATAATAATACGTCCTAAACATATATACATACTGTTTCGACCAAGTTATTGCGGGTTGCCCGCTGAATAACTCGTCGAAGTCTTCGGGTTGGGTGTGAGTCAAGTCCATTCTCTAAGGTCGCGTGCGGGCCTTAGTTTCGTCTTCTGAACGGCGGTAAGTCCTTTGGGTTCTCTGGAAGATCGTCTGTCTGCACCTGCGAAAGGAGCATTACCAAGCAGTCCCCGTGGAGAGGGGGGGGGGGGTGCTTGGTGCGCTCGCTCCGACGACCAACATTAGTCGGCTTCTAGAGAGAGAAAGAGAGGGTTTTCTAGAGAGAGGTCAGAGCTTTTCCCATTCTCACCCAAAGTGACTTCGAAAAATGACTTGAAAATGTTTACCCCCAAGGTGGCTATTTATAGGCAACCTTGGACCGTAAACCGGTTTTGACCCGGTTCGATGTGGAAATGTGAACCGGGATGCAGGGGAGAGCTTTGGGAAAAGGACTCTGACGCGCGTCTCAGGCGGCTGTCGCGAGCGGGACGCGCGCGCCTTTGAAACATAGGTCTCGGACACATAGGAGTTAGTTAAAAATCGAGTCTCCTATACGTTCGGGACAAAATGGGGGGTGTACGCGACACCCCCCGGGTGTTGAGCTTACCCGGAATTCCGGATAAGCCTAGGCTTACCCGGAAATTTTCGGGTAAGCCCCCCGGGGATGTCGGGCAAGTTCGCGACTTGCCCGGTTTCCCCCGGTTAGCTCGAAATTGGGGAATCGTAAAGGGTCTTGCGCGTGTATGAGGTCCGAATAATTAAGACCGAGCCCGAATCATGCGTATATCCATCACTTGCCCCCGAGTTAAATAACGGCTTGACCTTTGTTTAACTCTATTCTAAGATAGGGTATACGCGTGATTCGGGTCGTCTGCTCACCTTGAGTTTTGACCTACCAAGGGTGGATACGCGCGGCTCAGGCGAATTCCGTGTCTTAGTTTTTTGAGGTGGCCACGCTTGACAACTGCACAAAGGGTTAGTAGCACAACGGACTACAAGTAATATGGAAAACGTGATTGTTTGGAGAATTAAGGCGCGAGCGCACATGAAATCTTTCGGGTTTGCAAGGGGATCAAATAAACATGGAATGCTCTTGTTACGACTAATTGTACCAAATGATAATAAATCATGAAAATTTTGGCAAAACGTTTTCCATGCAGTGTGATGGTTTCCGGGAGCCCGTCGTCCGAGACGGCCGTCTTGACGGCGAGGCGACGGTTTTAGTGAATGATGCAATGCCGGGTTTGGAAAATCACATGTGACAGGCGTAATACGACAAATCATAAACATAGCGTTTTCAAAAAGTTGAAACCATTTGAAATGACGTAGTTAAATTTAGCTAAGTCATTTGATGGTGAAAACCCAAGCTATCAACAATTTTACAAAATGAAGGGTGGATGAGAGTATACCTCTTGGATGTATGGTACTTACTGTGTTGTGTAGTCCACCTCCTTCATGATAGTTTATAAAACTATCAACATTTGAATTGGTTGTGGTGAGAGTTTTGGAGGGGCTAAGGTAGTGATTCTAGGAATTCACTTTAGGGTGCTAGTGAGACCCCATTTCGGCCGGCCACCACCAGGAGTACCACCGGCGAGGTCAGGGCGGCCCAGCGGCGGCGAGGCGGCGAGGCGGCGGCGACAGCGGCGGGAGCGGCGGTGGTAGCGGACGGCGGCTGCATCATTCGCGGGTCGATTTCGAGCTCGATTCGACCCGTTTTCGAGTCCTTCTTGTCGCGTATCGATTGGTAACGTCCTCCCCTCCCTTTTCTTGATGTTAATTAGATCTTTAGGGCTGCACATTTGAATTTCAATAAGGTGCATGGAAGGTGTTCGATGAAATGCCTAAGTGAAATTTTGGCTTGATTTTCAAAACTTGTTTTTGGCTAAGCTCTAAATGTAGATAGATAGAGTTAAGGATAGTGAACTCCCTTTGTGAAGAGGTCCCTAGGTTCCGACCACCCGGGGGGGGGGGGGGGGGGGGGGGGGGGGAATCGTGGAGGTTCAAAGTTGGACTTATTCGAGCGAAAAGTTCGAGCCTTTGTATCTTGATACGGGTGGCTTGATATGATGTCCCCTATGGTGATAATGCCCCCTTGATTGTTTGATTGTTTGTGAGTGGATAACCATGCCCCCGGAGTTTAGATGATTGCGTGGTAGTCCGCGTTCATTAGTGGCTTAGTTGACCCGAGTGTTCCTCGGATTGCTCGGGGAAGAGTAAGTCTCCCCGTGACATGTAATAGGCTTGCTTAAGTGCATTTGATCTGCTTGTATGTGCCCCCGGAGCCTTGAGCCGTTTTGGGGATAAAATTTGATCGGAATGTGGTCGGATGGCATTTTGGTAATTATAACCAACTTTGCATGTCTTTGATTTCTTTAGCTCTTGAACTTGTCGCTTTGTAGAGCGCTTGAATACCTGTGTCACATTGCACAAATGTATGAAAATTTGATTAGTAGGTGGCCTAGGCCTTTGATGAGCGTAAGGATTTTCGACTCCCGAGCGGGAGGGTCCCTAGCTGTTTGCTCGCGGACAGTTGATCCGTTGGGTTGGATATCCTTGCAAAGGACTTTGATGAATGTGGTTGATGTGTTGCCTTGGTTTTTTATTGAGTTGTGTACGGTTTTTGCAGGGCTTGGTTGACGGGCCTGCAGGCGCGCGACTTTGATACTTAGAAATTTTCTCAGAAATTGTCACTCCCGAACTGCTGAAATGAGTGAGTCTCCCGATCCCCTTCTTTGCACATATTATTTTTCTTATGATGGTTTGGAGATAAGCGAGGACACCCCCCTTTTACTTCGACTCGATTTTCCCGGGCAGGTGCTAGCCATGAAGCCATTGCGATGACTCAGACCTATCCTCCCAATCGTATCACGACTGAGGAGTTTGTGGAGAGCGTAGATAAGTCGGGGGTCTGTCCTCTTTCTGAAGCGTTCTTCCCGTTTGATGTATGTAAAGATGTCGAGGTCGGCTCAGTTACCGTCCCTCCTGTGGACCTAGATGTAGTTTACACGGGACAAATAGAGGAGGGTTTTGCGTTTTCCTTACTGCAGGGATCTTGTCCGCTTATGTCGTTACTTCCGCATCTCGCCCCTTAATCTCTCCCCTGCTGCTTTTCACGCGTGGACCTGTTTTCGCATTCAGTGTCACAAGCACTCATGGGCTTATTCCTTGATTCTCTTTCGGACCTTCTACCGCCTGGAGCGACGAGACAAATCGGGGTTGTCCACCTTCTGCAGTCGGTGGCCTTGCCTTTCCTCTTTTGACCTTGGGGGCGCCAAGTGGAAGCCGAGCGGGCGGTTCGCCACCCCTTACCCTCGTTCCCAGGAATGGCAAAATCATTATTTCTTTGTGAGCGACGTCGGGACTAAGTGGGAGACGTGTCATGTCTTGGAGCGTGATCCTGTTCCTTCCTTCCGAGTATACCCCTCAGGATGAGAAGGCCTTTCGCGAGATCTTTCGCGACAATCAGGCGGGGGTTATAGTCCCTTTGACTCAGGGTTCTGAAGAGGAGTTGTTTGCCGCAGGCATCATCGTATCTTCTTCCCCAGGTGTCTTGGTATGCCTTCGAATTTTTATAACCTTGTCTTATGTTATTCTGTAGGTTGGTTTCTTAACAAGCAGCCGGCCTTGCAGACTGATGCTGCGCGAGGGCTCCCTGTTACTGTTCCGGCCCCTGCTGACGGGTCTCGTCATGGGCGAGGAAAAGGACCTATGGGTAGGGTACTTCTCCCTTTTTATCGTTTTGGCTGTATTCTGTTTGTAGTTCCAATGTTTTCTTTTTCCTGCTTGTAGGTCGTACGTCTGCTGAGAGGGAGCGGGCGGAACCCGTTGTTGACTCTTCTCGGCGCCCCTCCACTAAGAGGACCGATGTTGCGGCGCGTGCCTCGGGTGATCCCAAGCGCTCGAGAGTTGAGGGGACGTCTGTCTTGCCTTCTCGTGATAAGAGGAAACAAGTTGCCGAGCGTTTTCCTCCTGCCCCCGGGCCGAGGCATGGGACGGCGGACGAGGTCCCCCGTATGTCTTCACGTGACAAGAGGAAGCATGTTGGTGAGCGCGTCCCTCCTGTCCCCGAGCCGATGCATGTGACGGCAGAGGAGGTTCTCCCTGTATCAGGTGTGCGAAATCTCTTTTTATGTACTTAGCATATTTTGCTTGTATGGTTGCTTATGTTTGTGCTTTGCAGATATCCCTCCACTTCCTTCGCTTCGCAGAAGTGATCTTGTTCGTCGCTTTGAACGTGACGTCACAGATGGTGTGTGGGTGCCCTATTTGGGTACGCGCCTTCGTTTTCCTAAGGATGCGTCCTTGAGCATTCCTGAAGTTGGCGTTCGGGTGGTGCAGAGGTCTGTTCCTCCTGCAGACCGGAAGGAGTGCCCCCCGAATTCTGCTAGTGCGCGCGCCTTTGTGGAGGAGAACATCGGGGTCGCTCTGGTGAATGTTTATTCTTCTTAGAATTGATTCGTTCATTGTTGCACTTGTTTTGATAGTTATACTCTTTTTGATGCAGGTTAATGCTGATATTGCCAACTTATCATCTTTTGTTATCGAGCTGTCTGATGAGAAAGATCAGCTTCTGGAGAGCCATGAGGAGCTAGTTAAAGAGCAAGTCTCTTTGACTGAAGATGCGAAAGGCCATGCTGGTGAGCTTCTCATACTATCTGAAGCGCTTGCCTCGAGTCAGGCTCGCGTTGCCGAGATTCGAGATCAGCTGTCTGCTGTGAAAGGACGGATGGCCCTTCGGGAGGGGGTGCGGGCTGCCGAGTTGCAAAAGGCGAGGGAGGACGGCATTTCGGAAGGCAAGGTCGGCGCTTTTAAGCGGTATCCTCAGAGTGAGCCTTTCCTTTCCGCCGTTCAGGCGAGTTATGAGTCTTTGAAGAAGGAGTTTCTTGATGACTTCGTTCCCCTAATGCATCGTCTTGCCCCCCATTTTCCCTTTGAGAAATTGGATGCTCCTGGTGTGATTGGTTTGAGTGATTTGGGGGGGGGGGGGGGGGGGGGGGCTTCCACTCTTCAGGTGGAGGACACCATTAGTGCAGATGGTGAGCCGATGTTTAGCTTTGAGCGGGATGCTGATATCTTTGGTGATACCCCTGCCTGTGATCCCTTTGCGACTGAGGACTGCGATGTTGATGTGCGCCATCTCCTTGACTAGGTCAATATGGACCCTTTTTGTGTTTGTTTGTTCCTTTGCATGCGTAGTATTTTGGCGAAGGACTTGTTTAGGGCTTGCCTGTCGTTTGATGTTTGGATTTGCTATCGTAGACCTGTGTGATCTTATATATATATGCTTGACATGAATGCATTAGATAGATGTGATAACTGAATTTCTCCTTGTTATTTTAGTTATAACATAGGATAGTAAAGTGCGGATAGATTAGTACGTCCTACCCTTGCATTTGTTTGCGAGGGAGGATTCCTAATGATTCGCTTGTCCCCCGATTTTTTGCAAGGATGTGAATAGATTAGTACGTTCACATCCTTGTATTGTGGCGAAGTGTGGATAGATTAGTACGTCCGACACTTGCATTTGTTTGCGAGGGAGGATTCCTAATGATCCGCTTATCCCCCGACTTTTTGCAAGGATGCGAATAGATTAGTACGTTCACATCCTTGTATTGTGGCGAAGTGTGGATAGATTAGTACGTCCGACACTTGCATTTGTTTGCGAGGGAGGATTCCTAATGATCCGCTTATCCCCCGATTTTTTGCAAGGATGTGAATAGATTAGTACGTTCACATCCTTGTATTGCTGCGAAGTGTGGATAGATTAGTACGTCCGACACTTGCATTTGTTTGCGAGGGAGGATTCCCAATGATCCGCTTGTCCCCCGAATTTTTGCAAGGATGTGAATAGATTAGTACGTTCACATCCTTGTATTGCTGCGAAGTGTGGATAGATTAGTACGTCCGACACTTGCATTTGTTTGCGAGGGAGGATTCCCAATGATCCGCTTATCCCCCGACTTTTTGCAAGGATGTGAATAGATTAGTACGTTCACATCCTTGATGAAGATATTTCAACTCCTTGTATGCGTCGAACGTCCTTTGCTTTGGTTTGTAGTGATGAGCCTTGTATGGGTTGGCTTGTTGTCACTGTTGTTGTTTTGATGCCTTGGTTGTAAGCGTAGGCGTTGTATCCGGGTTAATAGTGTGCCTACAAGAGACATTAATTTTGTTAGATATAACTTCATTTGATACGCTAGTATGGAGTTACACATCTCCTTCTTTTGAAGTAATGAGTACTAAAGAGCTTGATACGACAGCTTTTAGTTTTATGGTTTCCTTTCTTGTTTATGCATGGAACTTCTTCAAATGTCCCCCACTGAAAGTGTTAGGCAATTCGTTCCCGTCAACATCTTGGATGCGGTATGCATTAATGTATGGAACCGCTACTATCTTGTAGGGGCCTTCCCACTTGGGGGACATCTTGTTGATTTGGTCCAAGTGTGAGAATTCGTTTCTTCTCCAGACCATTTCTCCCACGTGGAATTGTCGCGCCTTGACCTTTCTGTTGTAGTATCTGGATGTGGCTAGGCGCATCTTTGCTTGAACTTGTTCTGATTTCCATCTTTGTTCGTCTGTTAACTGAAGGTCGAGGCGTCTTTCTTCCTCATTGGCTTGGGGGTCAAAATGCGTCGTTCTGTATGAAGAGACGGCGATTTCGACAGGTGCCACTGCCTCGGTTCCATAGACTAGGCTGAAGGGTGTTTCACCTGTTGATTCTTTGGGTGTTGTGCGCACAGCCCATAAAACACTGCTTAGCTGGTCCACCCAACCTCCTTTCAGAGCATGGACTCTCTTTTTTAGTCCATCCAGGACTATCTTGTTTGCTGACTCGACCTGGCCGTTTGTCTGTGCGTGGTGCACTGATGCAAAACGGTGGTCTATCTTGAGATGTTCGCAGAAATTTTGCATATTTCCACTTCTGAATTGGGCACCATTGTCGCTAATGAGTATCTTCGGGACACCATAGCGAGCCACTATGTAGTTTCAGATGAAGTCCATGATTTGTGTGTCTGTGATGCGCGCTAGTGGCTTAGCCTCAATCCACTTTGAGAAGTAGTCGATTGCGACGACTATGAATTTTGCTTGGCCCTTTGATTTTGGGAGTGGACCTATCAAGTCAATGCCCCATTGTGCGAATGGCCATGCGCTTGCAATTGGACTTAATTCTGCTGCTGGAGCTGTGATGTTCCTTGAATATAGCTGGCATGCTTCGCATTCTGCCACCATGTTTGTTGCTTGAGCTCTCATTGTTGGCCAATAGTAGCCCAAGTTCAATGCTTTGCGGATCAACGCGTGAGCTCCTTCGTGAGACGCAGACATTCCTCCATGGAGTTCTTCTAGTACCGTTGTTCCTTCTGTGCTTGTGATACACTTTAGGTAGGGTGTAGAATAACCCTTTCTGTAGAGCTGTCCCTCGATCAAGGCGTAGTTTACGGCTACCCTTTCGATCTTGCTTGCTTGAGTTTTGTCTCGCGGTAGGGTCCCTCCTGCGAGGTATGCTTGGATTGGTTTCATCCAAGTTTCCTCTTCGTCAATGGCCATTACTTCGAATTGGTCTATGACGGATATTATCCTGTTTTCCACAAAGTGTGTTTCTTTGCCTTGTTCATTGTTTTGGGCATACTTGCTTAGAGCATCGGCCTCCTGGTTTTCTTCTCGTGGGACGGAAGTTATGTCGAAAGTTTTGAAACTTTCTACCAACTCCTTTGCTTGTGTCAAGTATTTCTGCATGTTTTCGGACTTTGCAGTGTACTCTCCTTTGACCTGGTTGACAACCAGTTGTGAATCACACTTTACTCGTAAGTGTTCAACCCCAACTCCTTTGGCTATCCTGAGGCCTGTTATCAGTGCCTCATATTCTGCCTCATTGTTCGTCGCTCTGAATGTCAAGTTCAAAGCGTACTTCAAGGGGTCTGAGCCGTCGGGTGGGATTAGTAGTAATCCTGCCCCCGCGCCTCCGGTGTTGGATGATCCGTCCGTGTACATTTCCCAAACTTCTGTGGGTGGGACATTTGTTTGGACTTCAATTTGTGGCTCGGGCTCGAGTCCTGTGAACTCTGCTATGAAGTCTGCCAAGGCCTGCCCTTTGATGGCTGTCCGTGGAGCGAAATGAATGCGGAATTCACTTAACTCTACAGACCACTTCGTCAATCTCCCTGACATGTTTGGTTTTGCAAGGATGTGCTTCAAAGGCTGGTCTGTGAGGACCGTTATTTCATGCGCGTGGAAGTAAGGCCTTAGCTTGCGTGCGGCTATCACAAGCGCGTACAAGTGCTTCTCAATTGGTACGTAATTGAATTCATACTTGGCCAGTGTTTTGCTCACGTAATAGACCGGGAGTTGCGCCTCTCCTTTTTCTTTTATTAGTACAGAGCTAACTGCCGTGTTGCTAGTTGATATGTAGAGAAAAAGAGACTCCCCTTGAAGTGGCTTTGCTAGTCTTGGAAGCGTCTTCAAGTGTTGTTTGAGTTGTTGGAAGGCTTCTTCACAGACATTTGTCCATTCGAATTTCTTGTTCGCGCGTAGCACTTCGAAGAAAGGGAGTGCTCTGTCTCCGATTTTGGCCAGGAATCTGTTCAGGGCTGCGAGGCGCCCGTTGAGCTGTTGTACTTCTTTGTGCTTTGTTGGAGAGGCCATTTCTTCAATTGCCTTCACCTTGTCGGGGTTTGCTTCAATGCCCCTTTCGCTCACCATAAATCCAAGTATTTTTCCTGACCGTACCCCGAAAGCGCACTTTGCGGGGTTTAGTCTTATTTGGTACTTACGCATTCTCTCGAAGATTATGCGTAGGTCATCTGCGTGGTTTTTTCTTTTCTTGGATTTTACGACCATATCATCCACGTACGCCTCCATTTTGTCGCCAATCAGATCTCCGAAAATGAGATTGACCATCCTTTGGTAGGTTGCCCCCGCATTGATTAACCCGAAAGGCATAACTTTGTAGTTATAAATCTCGCTGTCAGCGTAGAATGCCGTATGTGGGGCGTCCTGCCAAAACATTGGGATTTGGTTGTATCCTGTGTATGCATCCATAACTGTCATCAGTTCATGGCCCGCAGTTGCATCTACCAATTGATCAATTCGTGGGAGCGGATATGAATCTTTTGGGCATGCGTTGTTGAGGTCTCTGTAGTCGATGCACATTCTTGACTTGCCATTTGGTTTAGGAACAACTACAGGGTTGGCTACCCAAGTTTGATATTTGGATTCTTCAATGAAACCTGCATCAAGTAGTCTGCTAACTTCCTCGCGAATGGCCAACTTCTTGTCTCCTCCTATCGACCTTAGTTTTTGTTTCACTACTCGAGCATCTTTGTTGATGTTGAGTTTATGGTAAATGACATCTGGGCTTATTCCTGGCATGTCCTTTGGGGACCATGCGAATAAGTCTTTGTATTCTGTTAGGAGCGCTGTGATTTCAATCACTTCGTCTTCTGAGAATGATGCTCCTACGCGCACCATTCTTTCTGGCTCATCGATTTTGAATTCACGGAGTTCGTCCATCGCTGTAGGCCTCCCGTAGTCATCTCTTGGGTCTTCGTCGATGGTGGGTATTACTGGCATGTTTCCCCTTTGATTTTGTTGTAGCGCGACATTGTGGCATTCTCTTGCTACTTGTTGGTTTCCTCTAACTTCTCCCACACCTGCAATGGTTGGGAACTTGATCTTCAGGTGGGCCGTTGAAGGCACCATTCTCCATTCGTTCATGGTCGCGTATCCGAGAATGCCATTGTATGCGTTTAGCTTTTCGACTACTATGAATAGTACATCGATACTCAGACGTCTTTCTCCTTCGCCCAAAGTTACCGGAAGGGTAATGGTGCCCAGCGGGTAGCTAGCATCTCCCATGAATCCCACTAGAGGTGAGTTCATTGTTTGTATGGCCTTCTTTCTTCCGAGTGCTAAGACAATGCCTTTTGTTAGCAGGTTTGGGGCGGAGCCTCCGTCTACCAGAATTCGCTTCACTTCCATGTCATCAATAGTCATTTGAATGACTAAGGCGTCGTTGTGGGGGGACGTTATGTGTTCTCTGTCTTTGGCTGAGAAGCCAATGACGTCCTCCATGATTGTGTCTTCCCCGTCTGGCTCCTGTGTTTTTTCGCTCTTTCCGGCGGCGTATCTCTCTCTCGCGTAAGAGGTTTCGCCCCCTGCACTGAAGCCTCCGTGTATGGTGTATGTGTTTTCCATCTTGCTCGTTCGTTTGAGTAACGCAGGCTTTCTGTTCGAAGCCCGCAGACGGCGCCAAGTGTTTCGACCAAGTTATTGCGGGTTGCCCGCTGAATAACTCGTCGAAGTCTTCGGGTTGGGTGTGAGTCAAGTCCGTTCTCTAAGGTCGCGTGCGGGCCTTAGTTTCGTCTTCTGAACGGCGGTAAGTCCTTTGGGTTCTCTGGAAGATCGTCTGTCTGCACCTGCGAAAGGAGCATTACCAAGCAGTCCCCGTGGAGAGGGGGGGGGGGGGGGGTGCTTGGTGCGCTCGCTCCGACGACCAACATTAGTCGGCTTCTAGAGAGAGAAAGAGAGGGTTTTCTAGAGAGAGGTCAGAGCTTTTCCCATTCTCACCCAAAGTGACTTCGAAAAATGACTTGAAAATGTTTACCCCCAAGGTGGCTATTTATAGGCAACCTTGGACCGTAAACCGGTTTTGACCCGGTTCGATGTGGAAATGTGAACCGGGATGCAGGGGAGAGCTTTGGGAAAAGGACTCTGACGCGCGTCTCAGGCGGCTGTCGCGAGCGGGACGCGCGCGCCTTTGAAACATAGGTCTCGGACACATAGGAGTTAGTTAAAAATCGAGTCTCCTATACGTTCGGGACAAAATGGGGGGTGTACGCGACACCCCCCGGGTGTTGAGCTTACCCGGAATTCCGGATAAGCCTAGGCTTACCCGGAATTCCGGGTAAGCCCCCCGGGGATGTCGGGCAAGTTCGCGACTTGCCCGGTTTCCCCCGGTTAGCTCGAAATTGGGGAATCGTAAAGGGTCTTGCGCGTGTATGAGGTCCGAATAATTAAGACCGAGCCCGAATCATGCGTATATCCATCACATACAGTAAAACACGTTACCTAATTAATCTACATCTAAATTAACTAATTAACATGTCCTAATAACAATAATAATAATGATAATAAAAAATAATAAATAAAAAAACAGAAAATTAACAGAAAATAATATTAATAAATAATTAATATATATAAAAAAAAAGTAGCGGCACCTTACATTCAGATCGCCGGGACAGCAACGGCAGGGACGGACGCGGCTGGTCTGACCGGGATGGACGGCACCGGCGGGGTGGACGGCGTCGGCGGGGCTGCTGCGATGGTGGCCGGTAAGCGAACGGGCACGCCGGCAGGACGGGCTGGAGTTGTCAGCAGCAACAGCAGGCGGCGGGACTAGCAACGGCAGGGACGGACGCGGCTGGTCTGACCGGGACGGCAGAGGGCGGCGCGGCGCGGTCCGGTGGCTCTGGGCGGCGGAAGGTCTTCCTGGAACTCCGAGGTGGCCGGACGCGGCTGGGGGCGGCCAAGGTCTTCCGGCGGCTGATTCCAGACGGGAGAGAGAGAGAGAGAGTTGAGGGGAGAGAGAGTCTGCACGTTTTTTTTAAAAAAAATATATTTTATTCTGATTTTTTTTTTGTGTCCATTACATAGATGCTAGGGGTCTATTTATAGGTAAATTAGACCCAAAAATTAGGAAAACATATATTTTCTCTAATATGCACTCAATAAATCCGAAAATTATATATTTATGATTTTTGCCATAAATATATACTATATATTTTCTGATTATTACATCATTTATTGCATATGTATTGTCCTAATTTAAGCTGAGCCTATTTTTGGCAACCCCGTGACCTTCCATATTTAAATACTTCCTTTTTTAAATGCGTCACACATAACATTTTTGAACGTGTTATATACGTGTCGCGCGTACCAAAATTAGGTGTTTACAGCTTGCCCCTCTTTGGACGGACTCCCGTAGAATGCATTCGAGGGGGTTTGTCCAAAGACGAGTAAACACTAATTTTGGCTAGGAAGTATATCTTCTTCCGGGTCTTCAAGTCTCCAAGGCGGCCTTTGTCTTTATTGATGGTGCGAAAAAGTAGAACCTCTGTTGGCGATGCCCCTGTTGGCGGTGCCTCCATCGGTATCGCAGAAAAGTAAAACCTTGGTCGGCGGTGCCCCTGTTGGCAGTGCCTCCGTTGGCGGTGCAGAAAGTAAAGCCTCGGTCGGCGGTGCCCCTGTTGGCGGTGCCTCCGTTGGCGTGCGAAAAATAGAACCTCCGTCGGCGGTGCCCCTGTTGGCGGTGCCTCCATTGGTCGTGCAGAAAATAAAGCCTCCAGTGGCGTGCAGAAAAGTAAAGCCTCCAGTGGCATGCGGAAAAGTAAAGCCTCCAGTGGCGTGCAATAAAGGAAAACCTTTGGTGATGATTGGTAACAAAAGACCTCTACGTCAGACAGTACCAACAACCTCTGGTGACGCCTCTAGTGGCGAGTGGTAACGGAAAAACCTCTACGTCAGACCGTATCGGAAAACCTCTCGTGATATCTCTGGTGGCAGAAGACCTCTACGTCAGACCGTACCGGAGACCCTTTGGCGATGCCTCTAGTGGCGAGTGGTAACGGAAGACCTCTACGTCAGACCGTACCGGAAAACCTCTGGTGATATCTCTGGTGGCGGAAGACCTCTACGTCAGACCGTACCGGAGACCCTTTGGCGATGCCTCTAGCGGCATATGTCGGAGAAGAGCCTCTAGTGGCGTCCGTTGGAGAAGTGCCTCTAGTGGCGTGACTTGCGAAGGCTGAATACTAAGGCTTCGTTCGTCGGGGGTGACTCTCAGAAAGCTGGAAAACTTCAGATCCTGGTTGTCGGTTGTGACTTGTAGGAACAGACTATAACAGTCCTACTTGATGGATAAATGTCCAATTCGGGTTCGTATTTACATTTCGGGCCTCGTAAACACGTCAAAAATTACATCTCGGTTTAAAAACGTCTCCCAAGGAATCAAAACGGTCCGGAAACGCATTTACGCGCATCTGGACCTCCGGGTTGCATAGCGACCCGGACATCCGGATTGCATTGCAACCCGGACGTCCGGGTTGCGCGGCAATCCGGACCTCGCCGAATTGCCCAAAATCGACGAGGTCCGGATTGCCTTACGGGTATCGCGCGACTACCGTATCCGCGATTACCGTTACGCGTAGAGAAGTCAAGTTCGCACATTACCAATATGGATGACGGTTACCGCATGATCTTGAACCGTCATCAAACCGCTTTAAAACCGGGTCCGGTCCCAAGAAAGCCTATAAATAGGAGGCCTTGGCTACCCATTTTCACACATCCTCTCATTTGCCCAACTTTGGTATTTTGAGCTCTGACTTCTCTCTAGAAATATTCTCTCTCTAGAAATTACCTTTTTGCCCTTATAGTGACTTAAGCTTCGGAGAGGGCTCCGCTAGCACCCCCCCTCTCCGTGCTAGCATTGGTCCTTCGTGCAGGAATCGTCGCCCAGACGCCCGCATTTGTGCACAGACCACCGCCTACTGAGACACAGCCGTACCGAGACACAGACCTTTACAGGAGCGAAAACCGAACACTCGCCAGTGGCCCAACCTCTTCCCGACGAAGGGTTACAGCCCAAAAGCCCGCACAACCACGCGAACAGACGCGTCCTCACGGCCTTGTTCATCCCGGACGCAACATTGGCGCCGTCTACGTGATTCGAACAAGAAGCCACCGTACCGCAAAATCATGACGAGTGATCACAACCCTCCCGAAGAGGTGAAAAACCCAAGGAAAAGTCCCGGGCGCCCCAGGAAATCCCCGGCAAACAAAAGAACAGGAGGCCAAGCTCCAGCTGGGAGCCAGTCGGGACCCTCCCACATTCCAAGAGCTACTTCCATAGTTTCATCCATACCGACTGACAATGCGCCCAACGCACAGCACAGAGAGCCAAGGGACAAACATCACGCATATCCACCTGGTTTCGAACCAGAAATGCACGAAGATGAATCCCAAGCAGAAATGCCGCAAGGCGAACAAAGAACGGGGGCAAACTCGATGCATACCATTACTCCAGCAATGATGGCTGCGCTGGAAGAGTTACTCGCATTCCGCGAGTCTCTAAAAAACCAAGGATATGCGGCTCAGCCACCTCCGTCCAACCAACAGCATGCTGCGCCAGCAAGACAGATGTCGCAAGACACTACTCGCTACGGCAATCCTTTCCAGGGCAGGAACCAACACGCAAGATATGAACCTGCACGGTCATACACTCCTTTCCAAGGAGCCCATCAGTGGGGGAACGAAAGGCAGCCCCCATTCTACCACTCACAACAACCAACGAGAGATGATCCTTTTCAGGCCACAAGCAGGGATCAATCTGACATCTACCACAACAAGGGTCAGCAAAATCCTTCAACAGGTTATGCTGAACCGGTAAAAGGGTTTACCGCCGAGATGTTAGAAGAAATGGTGGAGAAGAAGATGAAGGAAGCAAAAATGAAGGGTATGCACACTCTTGAAGAAAGGGCGTCACATCCATTCGCTGACCACTTGGTGAACAGTCGCGTCCCAGACGCACTGTATCGAATTGGAGGAGACCTCTACCGTGGAAAAGGAGATCCAGTTGAACACGTGCAAAAGCACGAGGCCTCTCTGCTAGGCAGAACGAAGAACCCACACCATTTCGCAATGACGTTTTCACAAACTCTTGCCGGAACTGCAGCACACTGGTTCTTCTCACTGCCGTGCGGAAGCATCACTTCATGGGCGGGCCTGAAGGCCAAATTCATTCAACGGTACATGGGCGAGCGCACATTGTTGAAAGGGGCAAACGCTCTGGACGACGTCCAACAACAAAACGAAGAGTCTCTTGCCGACTACTACGTTCGCTTCAATCAGAACATCTGTGACATTCAGGGGAACCTGACAGAAGGAGAGATTGTTCGAGCATTCATTCGAAACCTCGGACGAAGAGGCAATGCCCTAGCTGAAAAAATGGCAAAGCGCCCAGCAGAATCCATGGAGGAATTAGCCGCAAGAGTCAAGGAATACATAGACCTTGAAAGGTTCAGAAGCCAGAACAAGGCAAAAATCGCTGCAGCAAAGGCAAAAGATAATCCAAAGCAGAACCAACCAAAACCACACTCAAGTGGTCAACAAGGAAGACATTGGCAACCTCAGCCGAAAAGACCTTTCCAAGGGGATTTTCAGAAGCCAAAGGAAGTAAATCTTGCCGTCTGCATTCCTTTGAATGCCCCGCTGTCTGTAATTTTGAGAGAAATGAAGGACGCGAATATGTGGAAGGAGCCAAACAACTTCAGGAAAGGCCCACTGGGGAGAGACAAGGACAGGTGGTGTGAAAACCACGAGGTCTTTGGCCACGAGACCGATAGCTGTGTCAGTCTTCGCTTCCGAATTAACAACTTCGTCCTCAAAGGCGAATTGAAACAGTTTGTCGATCAAGGCAACATCCCCCCGAGAAAGACTCAACCAGAGTCATCAAAAAGAGGAAACAAGGGAAAAGAGAAGGTCACTGACAACCCTCCGCCAGCTAAGCGAGGTGTAATCAACGTCATACACGGAGGGCCTGCCGCTGGAGGACAAGTATCTAATGCTCGGGACATTTATGCATCCCAAGCAGCAACACTTCCGAAGTACGGAAAGCGTAAGCAATCTGAGCAAGAAGACGCAGTCATCCAATTCTCCAGGAAAGACTTAAAGCATATCGTTTACCCCCACGATGATGCTTTAGTCATAACCATGGACATTGACGGGTACGATGTGAAGAGAATTCTTGTCGATGGTGGAAGATCCGCTGACATTCTACATGTCAGAGTCCTGGAGCAACTAGGAAAATCTGTCAAGGACTTGTCCCCAGGAACCTTCTCATTAGTCAGCTTCGCCGGAGCAGCTACACAACCCCTGGGTACAATTACACTTCCTGTCATCCTTGGCCAGGGGTGGAGAGCATTACATATCAACGTCACTTTCGTAGTTGTAGAATCTCTCGGAGCCTACAACGGAATCTTGGGACGAACAACGATCAATCCCTATGTGATCGTGCCCTCCACCGTCCACCAAAAGATGAAGTTCCCGACGGAACATGGGATTGGGGAAGTGCTAGGCAATCAGATAACCGCAAGACGTTGTTACGTCAATGCCTTGAGAGCAAAGCACCAATACCATGTGGCCATGATAAATTCCTTTAAGAGGCAGAAAGTTGTCGATGAAAGAAAGAAGCAACTGATGGAACAAACTGTTACAGTTTGGAACCAACAAGGAAGCATCCAGTTCTCACCATGGCACCAGATTTGGCTCGTTAAGCAGGGAGAAGACGAGCCAATCACAGAATACTTCATCAGATTTGCCTCCAACGCCTCAACAGCGAAAGCAACAAGAGAAGAAGTGATAAGTGTGTTCTATGCAAACATGAACGCCAAATCTTTCCTTCTATTTGGACGAACTCATGGATGGCAAACAACAAAAACCATGGCAGATCTAAAGAATAAGCTTGAGACAACAGTCTTATGCGAACAAGAACTGAGGTGGGGTACGCCCCTCAGTTGGGACAAAGGAGTTCAAGCAAAAATGAACAAGCAGGAAGACGCAAGCTTTGATATTGACAACATCTTCACACCGCTAAACACGGTGGCTGAAGACATTTACGTCAACCTGCTGGAAAACAAGCTCCCAAGTCCACTTGTCCCAAAGACAGCTTTCTTGGGCAACAACATCAGAGAATGGTGCAAGTACCACAAAACTTGGGGGCACAACACAAACATGTGTCTACCGTTAAAGTGGGAAATTGAAGAATGCATCACGCTAGGTGCACTAAGGCGATTTGTTGCAACCGACTCCGCGACATCGTCATCAAACCAGCCATAATGAAACGGGAGAAACAACTATCTTTTAGATTACTTTGCGCATTCCTAGTATTTATAGTATAATCAATGTAAATACGCGCAAGTATCTAATAAAGTCAATCTACATTTGTAGGTACACATCTATCTCTTGCACGATACTTTTGGATTAAACGCGAAGCAACTAAACTACGCGCTTATTATCTACATCAATAATCCAAGAAATTATGACACGTGCAAGCAAAATCTATCATGCGTTATGACAACGTTTATCATCAACAACAATTTACCCATATTGATGATCACATAAAAAGGCATCATCATAGAGTTAAACACTTGGAGTTAAGCCTAAGACACTTTCAAAAACAGCATATTGCAAATACACATAATGGATGATATTTGCATACCTACACCAACAAGGAGTTTATTTCTCCATCCACAAATCAACTTCTACATCAAGAAGGTGTCTGCAACACAAAGCAATGGCGCTGTGTTCACAGCCAACTTATATGTTGCAAGGGAAACTTGCGGATTATCCGCAAAAAAGGAACTTATAGCAATTCTCTATTCAAAGGGACGACTATTCAAAGAGCCGTCACCTACAAGCAATATCTTGGATTAACCCAAGACCTGCTATCAAAGGGGGCATGTTTACTTCTAGTGACATCTCTTTTTAGAGGCAAGTCCTCATGTTTATAGCCATTCCCTGGATTCAGAACAGGATGGGCAAATACGATAACAGGGCTCATCACCCCATAAGTAGCGGATGTCCTCTGCTTAGACGACAATCCCATATAACGAATTCCTGGTAAGGGATCACTCTTCATAGCGGATGTCCTCTGTTTAGACGACAATCCCATATAACGAATTCCTTGTAAGGGTTCACTCTTCATAGCAGATGTCCTCTGTTTAGACGACAATCCCATATAACGAACTCCTGGTAAGGGTTCACTCTTCATGGCGGATGTCCTCTGTTTAGACGACAATCCCACATAACGAATTCCTGATAAGGGTTCACTCTTCATTGCGGAAGTCCTCTTGCTAGATGACAATTCCGTACTATAGATTTTCAAAATCGTGTTGCATGGTTCCTGGACGCAGAAAACATGCATCACAATTCATACTCTCAAAAGTGTTACATGGTCCCTGGACGCAGGAATCATGTATCACAAATATTTTGCAAAATTTTTTGTCAAGTATTTTATCAAATATTTTATGTATCAAACACCTTTCCAAACATTTTATCAAACAAGGATTTCAAGGTTCGCAAAACTCTCTTTCAAAACCCAAAAAGTTTTTACGTATGCTTCCCCAACGCGGGTTGATACACGCTGGCAGGTGCGCACCCTGTTTAAAACTCATAAAATTTACAAGTAGAGTCTTGTACAACGTCGCCTTAGAGTGGAACTAAGAGACGGTATAAACTAGTATCTTGCTCAAGCCAAGATAACACATTTCAAACATACTACTTGTTAAGTCGCTATACGCGAATCACTTAACAAGTTTCGAAGGATATAGTGTCGAGCTATGCAGGAAGACGTACAACATGCATAACGCATCGTACAAACAATCGTGAATCAAAAGTGGCTATCGGTCACGATTGCGGGGACTACGTTTACACTACTAGTCATCCGGGTTCAGGAAACACAGTAAGCGATAACGATATGAAATATTACTAACAAGTTATCATGCAAACTGCTGTGTATAAAACAGGTTCATACGACGTAGTTCAAAGCGAACAAGTGACAAGCAACAATCAAACAACAACTCCAACAAGTTTCTAAACATAGAAGCCGGGGGGCAAAGATGACACAAATAAAAGGAGTCCATCATCCCTAACAGGGCTGGGCGGAACTGGCAAAAGTTGCACATTAGTGCCACCACCATCTTCTCCAAAAAAAATGCAAACTCAGATGTTGTAGTATCTAAGCGACAAAGCTCGGCAACTTGCCCAACAGCAGACTCCGCATATGGCCCTAATTTGTCAAAAGGAAAGCCAGGAGCAAGAATGCTCACTCTACGAATAAAGTCCTCAGCAAACTCGCTGAGCATAGGAGTGGCCTTCGCTGTAGCAGCAGCAGTAACTGCGCTATCAAATCCAGGAGTAGAAGGGAACTTGCTAAGTCCCTCTTCAATACCAGCCTTCATTTCTACCTCGCGCACTTTCCGACAGGCAACCTTATGCTTTCCTGCGTTATCAGAAATTGCCTTCTCAATGGCGGCGTTCTCAGACTCAAGCTGAACAAGGCTGGCATGATCAGAATCATAACGAGCATCAAAATCCGTCTTCTTCAACGAAAGACGGCGCACTTCATCCTTAGCTTCCTAAAGCTCCTTGGACAAAGTAGCAGCCTTGTCAGCAATGGCACGCCTCTCCTGGACAAGCTCCAACATGAAGGAGGCCATGTGCACCATATCAGAAACAACATGAAAACAAGGAGACAATAAGCATACGTGTTCGGGAAAAACGAACATAGCAAAGTGAAAAAAGATACTCACTGGAGTGAATCCAGACAACGATCTCTCAACAAAAGTTCGTGCCTCCTCGTCACTCGAGGGTCGAACAACTCGATCACCAGGAGGAATGGATCGATGAAGAACACGCACGCCAACTTCAGGCATGCTCAGCTGGGAGTTCTTGGGAAAAGTAAGATCTCCTGCCACGTATGGCATCCACTTACCATCTGAAATATCACCATCCAAAGGACGAAGCAAATCCACACGTCCAAGTGGCGGGATCGCTACATGCAAACCAAACAGCGTTATGCAAAGCTAAAACAAAACGTACAAAGGCACAAAATCAAATGTCCAGCTTATACCAGAAAGAAGAGAACGTTCCACCTCGGACCGCTCCTTCGAGCGGGGGGCAGACAACGCATCCTCGAAACCGTCAACTTCCTTCCCTTTATGGCAGGAAGGAATAGGAACGGTCACAGTAGTCTTCGGACGCTTCGAACTGCTCGAAGAACGCGCCCCAGTGGTGGACCGTTTGGAAGAATCAGGAACAGCAACAACGCGGTCAGTAACAAGCGTCGTACGACCTGCAAGTAACATGCAAAGTTACAATCCAACCTAGAAAACACATAAGGAAGATTGTCGTTTTAAAACTATCTACCTTTTCCGCGTCCAGAAGCCGCCGATGCGTCCATAAGCAAGTGGGGGAACGATCCTCCCGCTAGAAGCAATCTTGCGAGCAACCGCCGTCTGCAAAGACGAGCTTTTTCCGTCAAACCAACCTACAGTGCAACACGGTAAAAAGTTATAAAAATGATCAACATACCGAAGCTGCAGAAGGGAGCACATGGATCCCAGCATCAATCAATTCCTGATCGGATGCACGCAATGAGCAAGTAAAGCCGCGCGATTGTTGACAGTGATATATATGTTTTATAACTTCCTTATCCGACAAGGAGAGTTTCCGAAAAGCGGGCGCGGGATCAAACTTCCGAACATACTCGACATCCCAAGTCGTCCCCGCATCATGAACAAAAAAGTAATGATGCCTCCAATGGTCGGCAGACCGATCCGCGGTAGCAACTAATCGGTAACTAGGATCCCACTTGGCTTCCCCAAGACCAAGTTCCTCAAAACCATCGCTCTGCAAGTTCGGCCAACGAACTTTCACACCGCACAATCCCGCTGAGTCTGAACTCTTAAGCTGGTAGAAGCAGCGAAAGAGGGTGCGGGAATAACGCCAGGACTGCTTGTGAAGCAACACTCTGAAACAAGTCCATACTCGAATCCCGTTGGGTGCAAGATCTAAAGGGGAAATCCCATAACCGCTAAAGAGCTCAACCAAGTCAGAATAGTAGGGAAACCGCAAACCCTCTCTAACGTGTGATGTGTACACGACGGATAAATCTGCAGGTGGAGAAGTAGTATCTCCTAAACTGCTATCAGGGAGCACCTCAAAGGGGTAAAAAGCCTCGGTACAAGCTTCGAGTCCGGAAGCACTCGCATACAAGGTGAATAGGGATCTATCCAAGCGGTTAGTATAATATCTAACCAACGCCTCAGTCTCTCCAGCAGGAGATGCCCCTACGAAAGGACCAGCAGCTACACCTCATCGATGTCTAAAACACTATCTGCCGGCAAAGCCGGGTCTACTTCCAAGTCATCCTCTATATCGGAATTAAAGGGAGTCTGCGATAGAGGAGTGGTGGACTTACTCATTGTATCAACGCGACCAAAGGGAAGAAAGCTCCGCAAGAAGTTACTTCGATCCCACAATCTGCAAGAAGCAAGCGAAGGTCAATGCGCGTATCAAAGTCAACGCGCGTATCAAAAGTCAACGCGCGTATCAAAGTCAACGCGCGTATCAAAGTCAACGCGCGTATCAAAAGTCAACGCGCGTATTAAAAGTCAACGCGCGTATCAAAGTCAACGCACGTATCAAAGTCAATGCGCGTATCAAGGTCAACGCGCGTATCAAAAGTCAACGCACGTATCAAAGTCAACGCGCGTATCAAAGAGTCAACGCGCGTATCAAAGAGTCAACGCACGTAGCCAAGATCCACGCGTATAGTAAAGTTGGTACGTACCATAAAAGGGACTAACGTCTTAAGGAGCTATCATGCAAACGGTGGAATTAACGCGACAAAACACAAGGATCGAACATGGCAACACTTAAGGGGAATATTTCTCTAAGGCGTCAAGACGACAAGTGACTATGCCTAAAGTTATTGGGCAATCCCCGTCAACCCAAAAACCCGCCAAGAGGAAAATTCTGCATGTCAACCCAAAAAGCTTCTACACAAAGACACGGGGGCACTATATCCAAACGGGGAATTCTACCTCAACTATCCACGGAAGTGAAAAATCGCCTAAGTTATGGACAAACGACGATAATAACGACAACCAATCAGCAATTACTCGACATACAAGCATCAACAAGCAGTTCCATATGTCAACGACGAGAAATAGCTCAAACGAACAACAATACGGTGACATTCGAAATCATGTCGAAGCTGTCCTGTAAATTCGAATTTCCAAATTACCTCAAAACGTGACGAAAAGTATCCCAATGGACTCCCCTCGTCGAGACGATTCCGGAAAGGTAAGGACCGCGACGAACTGAGGCCGGGAAGGCGGCGCGTGGGCCACACGCTCCGGCGGAGGTGATTCTCACGCGGCGGCGCGTGAGGGCGCGTCCGGCGTCTCCTGGAGGCTCCGAAGGTGGCGCTGGAATCCTCGTGACAAACTGAGTCGAATGGTGGTGTCAACTTCTGAAAACAAGTCAATGATCAAACTCGAAACTGTCGGAATGTGTTTAAACTCTACGACGGCGAAGAAATTATGAACACAAAAGCAATTTCGGGAAAGGATGAATGAATTACCTGCAAAGAAGATGGAATGATGAATTCCCAAGGTGCTGGAAGGATAATTGGGGATGTGTGTATTTACATATCCCAAGAGATGCTTTGTTGATAAGGGTTAAAGGATTAACTTATCTACACTCAAGCCTAAACACCTACGGTATACTCCATCCTCTCTTCTAAAAATATCTACTCCTATGCATATCTTGACATTGCACGTATCAAATCCATCACTCTACACGTATGTTGTAATCGCATGATTCATGATTTGATAATCACTAAGTCATTTTAGAAGCATACGGTTTCTACTTCTTGCATTGCGTAATTACGATCTTGCCATGACCATTACCTATGCATGCATGTTGATAGGAGCATGATCACATAATGTATTTCCAATTGCTTATATCTCCAACACTAACCATACTTGCACATATACATTTCCTATCGCACTAACCGTGATGACATGAAACAAAGTCATTTGGTCGGAAAATCAAACGACAGACGAAATCAAGATGCCAACGTCCGACCAACGATCAAAACCGAAAGGTTAGCGTCAAACTCAAATTGTACAAGTATCCTAGCTTAAAATAGAGTCAAGGAAGGTTCTAAACCGTTACTTGACTCGGGGGCAAGTGATGGATAAATGTCCAATTCGGGTTCGTATTTACATTTCGGGCCTCGTAAACACGTCAAAAATTACATCTCGGTTTAAAAACGTCTCCCAAGGAATCAAAACGGTCCGGAAACGCATTTACGCGCGTCCGGACCGACCCGGACATCCGGATTGCAATGCAATCCGGAGGTCCGGATTGCATTGCAGCCCGGACGTCCGGATTGCATTGCAGCCCGGACGTCCGGGTTGCTTGCAATCCGGACCTCGCCGAATTGCCCAAATTCGATGAGGTCCGGATTGCCTTACGTGTATCGCGCGACTACCGTATCCGCGATTACCGTTACGCGTAGAGAAGTCAAGTTCGCACATTACCAATATGGATGACGGTTACCGCATGATCTTGAACCGTCATCAAACCGCTTTAAAACCGAGTCCGGTCCCAAGAAAGCCTATAAATAGGAGGCCTTGGCTACCCATTTTCACACATCCTCTCATTTGCCCAACTTTGGTATTTTGAGCTCTGACTTCTCTCTAGAAATATTCTCTCTCTAGAAATTACCTTTTTGCCCTTATAGTGACTTAAGCTTCGGAGAGGGCTCCGCTAGCACCACCCCCCCCCCCCCCTCTCCGTGCTAGCATTGGTCCTTCATGCAGGAATCGTCGCCCAGACGCCCGCATTTGTGCACAGACCACCGCCTCCTGAGACACAGCCGTACCGAGACACAGACCTTTACGGGAGCGAAAACCGAACACTCGCCAGTGGCCCAACCTCTTCCCGACGAAGGGTTACAGCCCAAAAGCCCGCACAACCACGCGAACAGATGCGTCCTCACGGCCTTGTTCATCCCGGACGCAACACTACTCATCCTTGAATGGTGACTCGCGAGAGCAGACTTCAACCGTCCCGCTTGCCCTGAAGTTGACTCGTAGGAACAGACTGTAACAGTCCTACTCATCCTTGGAATGCGACCTTCGAGAGCAGACTGTAACCGTCTCGCTTGCCCTGAAGTTGACTCTGGAAGACGCTGCTTGCGCATGAGTGTTTGTCCCTAATTTTTGCCTAAATTACGCACGGTGCGACAATCTAGCGGGATATTTTTTTTTTTTTTTTTTGAGAATTTCTCTTTTTCTCTCCTTTTGCCACGGCCGATAAAGAGATTTCCGACCGTGCCCCTCGGTTTTTTTTATTTTCTCTCATTTTGCCATGATTGCAATTTCTGAATTTGCAACCATGCCCCTCATTTCCTGATTTTGCCTAGGCCGCCCTTTCGGGTTTTCAACCTAGCGGAAGCACTCTTTATTTGGTAGCCGATTAAACGGTGGCTGTGACCCGTACTTTATTTTCGGCATCGATGCGGAGTATTCGTAGCCATTTGGAGGGTGACTGTGACCTTTTTCTCACCGTCTTCAATGTTGCGGGAGCTCTTTTGATTGCAGCCATTTGGAGGGTGGCTGTGGCCCTTCATTATTCTCCCGCCCTCACAGGGTTCGCGGGGTCACTCTTTTATTCGTAGCCGTTTGGAGGGTGGCTGTGGCCCTTTCACCTATTTCCCGCCTTTGACGATGCAGGAGCGCTCTTTATCTGTAGCCATTCTTTGTAGTCGTTTTAGGGACGACTGTGACCCTTTTTATCTGTAGTTGATTTAGGGACAACTGTGACCCTTTTATTTTTTCACTGCTCTCACAAAATATGCAAGAGCACTCTCTTTATTTTTATCGGTAGCCAATTAAAGGGTGGCTGTGACCCTATAAAAAAATGTTTTTTTTTTTTTTTTTTAAACGAAAATAATCAACAACAATTATGTACATGCCCCTAGTGGCAAAATCTGAAATTTCTCATTCAAAACATCTTCTAGAGAAGAACTCAGTTGATTGAGTCAAAATATGTCGATCGTATCGACGCCCTGGATGGACCTTATAACCAATGGATGACGTAGACAGTGATTTCTTATCTCGGTTTCTCAAGTGCCCCGGTTATTGCTCAATCTCGTCTGGGGATGCCCCATGGCTAGCACTATTGGGTTAGACTCGTCGCAAATAGTCATGCACGAGATATGATTTTCACGAGCTTTGATTTGGATGATTATCCGAGCTGCAAAATGAGTAAGGAAAAAAATCAAATTTCGGGGATATAATTGATCACGACTCCTCTTACCTGAGTGCCCGACGTCTTTAATGGAAATTTGCTCCATATATGAATGGATCTGTTGCATCTTTCGTTTTTTCTTCATATAGCGGTTGTGCTCGATCTGAACGGGGATATGCCATTTGGTTGGCCAGTTTAGATGTCACCGTATAATGGATGTACAGCTTGGTTCGGGAAGGCGCATGTATTCCCTGTATGGAGATTTTGATCACTGGGTGATTTGAATCCTTTATCGGCCGTCTTGACGGGCTTGGTAGTCCATGACTTAGGAACATCGACTCAAGAAAAGACTGAATTGTCAATCGACTTGCCTCATTCCTAAAAAAGAAAACCAATTAAACAAACTCAAATATAGGGATTTATTTATATTGATTAGATCATGATAATATCCCTCTTTCCTATGCGGGGCTCATGATCTTGCCGCGCAAGGAGTACATAACTGTGTTTATTCATTGCTAAAAAAACGGATGTAACGCTGAGAGAAATCATGTGGACGAAGCCGAAGGGGTGTTGGCGTCGGCCGACGGAACTGCGTTAACAATCAAAAGTTTATGGTCAATCAGATCCTGGATCCTGTGCCTCAGACGCAAGCAATCCTCGGTTGAATGACCAATTATCCCCATGTGAAACTCACACTTCGAGTTTGGATCATTGCTGGGTACCCTTGAAGTGGTCTTCCAAACCTCAGGACCAATGAGACCCTGAGCAAGTGCTTTCTGATATACTTCGGTGGCCGACACTGGTAAAGGTGTGAATTTTCTGGACTCCCGCATCTTGTTCACAGTCCGGTTTTCAGGTCCACCCACATCGGGGGTTTGCGGAGCTTGTGTCTGGTAGACTGCACCTACCGTTGCGTCTTTGGATGACCAGTTCTTGGAGCCTCCCTTTTTGGTTATATCCTCTTGTTGACTTCCGGAGGGGTCTTCAAGTTTTCCAGTTCGAATGCCCTGCTCTACCATTTCTCCGGATTTCACCAAATCAGCGAAGTTGGCTGAAACATGCCCTAACAAATGGGAGTAATACGCCCCTTTAAGAGTGCCGATGAACATGGACACCGCTTCTGCGTCTTCCAGTGGTGGTCGGACTCCGGCGGCCTTCTCTCTCCACGCCTGCATATAGTCTCTAAATGATTGTCCGCCAGTCATCTCCATGCTTTGAAGATCCATGCGAGTTGGAGCAGTGTCCAGATTGAACTTGTATTGGCGAACAAAAGCGTTAGCCTTGTCCTCCCAGGTTGAGATATCACCGGCCTTCAAGCTGACGAACCAAACCAAAGCTGCTCCTTTCAAGCTTTCCTGGAACGTCTGGATCAAGAACTTCTCATACTGCCGATAAGGGGCCATCTTTGCAAGGTAAATCCTCAGGTGGACAATGGGATTACCGGTGCCATCATACTTCTCAAAGTCGGGGACTTTGAACTTCTTCGGTCTTGACATGTCGGGGAAAAGGCATAGGTCGGAGTAGCCAATGCCTCCATACTGCTCAAGTCCGGACAAAACCTTCATCTTTTCCTCCATTTTCTTCAAGCGGCGATCCTGCTCAGATTCGATAACAGGTGACGATGTGGCTGCATTTGTGCCGATTGCACCTCCTTGGTTAACATGCCCATACATTACCGTCGGTTTCGGAAGGGCATGCGGCTTTGATGCAGATTGATCAGGAATGACCAAAACAGGGGGTTGGTCATGAGGGAGTTCAACCGTGGCGTCGGGAAGCACGGTTGCAGCCGGCATTGGAGGTCCAGTATTCGCCACAGGTGTTGTGGAGGATCCTGGACTCGAGGTTGCTGTCAGCAAGGCCGGTTTCAGAGTATTGTTGGTTGACCGATCCCCGAGGAGTTCCATGATGCGCTCCATGTTTGCCGACATGGATGCCATATCCCGATTCATTTTAGCATTAGCCGTCTCGATCTCGGTTATTCGTTCCTCTTGTTGCTGGATCCTTTGAGCGTCCCCCATGTTAGTGGTTTGTCACGTGATGGCCAGTAACCTGTAATGAAAAATGTGATATTCAGAATATGGAACACAAGATATCATGCATGATCGTTTTCAAAGTAATGTGTCATTCAATTCATCATCTTTTGAAAAAAAAATGTTTTGTAACTAAAACATGTTTCTAAGACGTTTTACACGACTGCGAAACTTGGTCAAAACGTGTCGAGTGCTTGCCCCAAAATCCGAGCGAAGGTAATGCAATAAGCTCTTTTCAAAATGGTTTCACTTTTTACCATTTGTTCGGAATTTGGAACGAGCACTTAACTCTGACGTTTCTATTTTGAACGATCGCAGCGCTCCACTCTACGCGGTATCCCTTCGATAGTCTCGCTCTGCGTCCATCATGCTGGTCCGAATCTGGTCAAAGCCAGCTTTGAAAAATGGAAGGGCCGTGATTCAAAGGCAATTCGTTGTTTTCTCATTCTTACCGAAAATGGCATGTAAAGCGTTTTAGAAACGATGATTTGAATGAAACATTTTTTGGGAAAATATGATGCATGCTTGTAACGTAAATTTACATTAATGCGCGTTGTACAATTACATCTGGTACAAAAAAAAAAGATTACATCGAGACCCATGTCTTATACATGAAAAATCTAGGGGTCGAGAACAATTAGAAGAAGAAACGCAAGTACGCATAGCGGCAGGATCGAAGCTTCAGGTGTGTGTTTTTGCTTTGTTCTACAGGGTAGGCTCCACTGATAGGTTCCCGACAAGGTGGTTTCCTCACCCCATCATAGGGATCATAGGACCTTCACAAGTAAGTAGAGTTTTTCCGAGCCGTACCGACGGCCCAGCCGCTCCGGTCGTACCGTACTAAACCTCCGGGTTCCTAATCGCCCTGGGTTTTAGGCGTTTTGGTGATTACTCTAAAGTGGTGTGTGTGCGGGTTCAACAAAGAACATAAGTTAGTAAAATAAAAAGTTCTGCACCTATCACATAAAAACCCAAAGTTAGAATAACAGAGTTACACACAAATAAACTAAAAATGGCAAATAAGAAAATACACAAAGCCTGAACCCTCTAAGTGGTCCCCAGCAGAGTCGCCAAATTGTCGGACCCTAAAAATCCGACCTACGGCGAAATACGTTTTGAAAACGCGGATTTTGAAAGAGAGTCGCCACTAGTTATTAAAGGCTAACTAGAATCCTAAATTACCTAAACGAATAACGAATTAAACGCTAGTTCTAAAATCGGTCCACGATCAGAAATCCAAGTTCGGGGGTTCTATTACGAATTAAGAAAAAATATTTTCTAATTACGCCCTTTCGGTACTTAATTAACCTATTTGCCAATTTTAAAATTTAAATATGCGTTATGACTAATTAATCTAACGATATCAAAATTTAAACTAACTCTCATGCGAAAAATATTATCAACGACAAATATAAGCTCTAAAAAAACTATCACATATCTAAAACTCTAATTGAGATAAAATCTAATAAAATCAAACATGCTCAAAATCATGATATAATTTAATAATAATACGTCCTAAACATATATACATACAGTAAAACACGTTACCTAATTAATCTACATCTAAATTAACTAATTAACATGTCCTAATAACAATAATAATAATGATAATAAAAAAAATAAAAAAAAAAAACAGAAAATTAACAGAAAATAATATTAATAAATAATTAATATAAAAAAAAAAGTAGCGGCACCTTACTTTCAGATCGCCGGGACAGCAACGGCAGGGACGGACGTGGCAGGTCTGACCGGGATGGACGGCACCGGCGGGGTGGACGGCGCCGGCGGGGCTGCTGCGATGGTGGCCGGTAAGCGAACGGGCACGCCGGCAGGACGGGCTGGAGTTGTCAGCAGCAACAGCAGGCGGCGGGACTAGCAACGGCAGGGACGGACGCGGCTGGTCTGACCGGGACGGCAGAGGGCGGCGCTGCGCGGTCCGGTGGCTCTGGGCGGCGGAAGGTCTTCCTGGAACTCCGAGGTGGCCGGACGCGGCTGGGGGCGGCCAAGGTCTTCCGGCGGCTGATTCCAGACGGGAGAGAGAGTCTGCACGTTTTTTTTTTAAAAAAATATTTTATTCTGATTTTTTTTTTTTGTGTCCATTACATAGATGCTAGGGGTCTATTTATAGGTAAATTAGACCCAAAAATTAGGAAAACATATATTTTCTCTAATATGCACTCAATAAATCCGAAAATTATATATTTATATATTTATGATTTTTGCCATAAATATATACTATATATTTTCTGATTATTACATCATTTATTGCATATGTATTGTCCTAATTTAAGCTGAGCCTATTTTTGGCAACCCCGTGACCTTCCATATTTAAATACTTCCTTTTTTAAACGCGTTACACATAACATTTTTGAACGTGTTATATACGTGTCGCGCGTACCAAAATTAGGTGTTTACAGGACGGAAACTCGATTATCAACAAAACTCAAAATTCAGGCCCTTAATAAATACGTTTCAATTCAGACCCTTTTTGGCAACATGGGCAAACATTCAGGCCCCTATTGTGATCTTAACCCAAAATAAAACGAAAGTGAAACAATGATTAGTGTGAATTGCAACTTTCAATGCAATATTTTATTTTATTATTTTCCTTGTTTACCCTTATTCAACCAATATATAGTTGCTTGTCAACTAACAAATTACTGCTAAAAATATTTAATTCCACCAGCCATTTTTTTGTATTAAAACGAGGGTTGATAATTAAATTATTACAACATAAATTTTGACTCAATTACAAATCGATATCTTATAAATCATTATCCGAATTTTAGTTTTAAAACTAGCTATCTAAATTTCAATTTTGGAGCAAATTTCCGCATTCGTTACAATCGTCAATTCACACACAATAAAATGAGAATAATTTGTGATTTCGTCCATATGTCGTATTTTGATTATTACTCAAAACAAATTCAGAAATACATTAAAATAATTGCAGCAAAATTGGAAGTACATGTAACTTTTATAAAAATTAAATTTCGAATAACAATTTATAATTGCATCAAAAATCAAGTAATAACCTAAAAAATCAATGACATATTTCCATAATCAATTTATACCCTAAAAATTCATATGTATCACGTAGTTTATTAAAACATCCAATATAGAATTTTGGTATTTGTTAAATGCTATCATTTTAAATTTTCTTAATGCGTTATAGTATTTATAAATTTATCTTAATAATAAAAAGGCATTAAAAATACTGTTAGAGAATAAATTTATCACCCTAAAATATTTAAATAACCTAATTAAGTTTATCTATTTCTATTAAAAATAATAGGAAAGAATTTTTTTTTATTTATTTCCCTTATAAGTAAGACCAACAAATTAGTTTCTTTTCTCTCTTTTGTAGTTAAACGAATGAAATGGTAGATTTGAAAAAAAGGAAGAAAGAGAGTATAGTTAAGTACGGAACCCACTTGTTGCCAAACTTCACGTAACAACAAACTTTCGCAAGATTTTCACCGGATTTTAGCAAAGCACATTATCTAAAACATGTCAATATTAGCTTTGCCAAGTTAGTTTACTTCGACCATGTAATATGGTGTAGTGGACTGGTGGTTCAGCGTCTCATTCATTAATCAAAGGTATATTGTATGGATATGTGAAAAAAATATATATTTTGTGTTAACTGTAAATAATAAATAGTATAATGTATTTAATATGTAATTTAATAATTAATAACTAAATTTATAGTCAATGTAGATTTTAAGTTAAATATATTACCAAACACATATATATTAAGAAAAACACTTTTAAATGCAAGTTTAAAATGTTACTCTTCCAAACATTGATTGCATTGTCTTAATCCACTTTTTCTAAGCTAATTTTAATAAAAATGCTTTTCAAAATTAAAAGCACTGTCAAACCCAGCCTAATAGCTCTAATATACTACCGTTTTATGTTCTATGTCACATCGAATATGCATCTTGGACGTGGTCCCAGTGGCGGCTCCAAAAATTTAATAATAGGGGACATTTTACCATATAAAAAAATCGCATAAAAATATTATTGAAAAAATGATGATTTTGCCAAAACAATTGGATGATTGAAATTTTATAAAGTTATACGATATATTAAATTATAATGCATTACACAGTTTGACAATAAAATAAATGATTAATTATCAAATTGATAGTTCACATTTGAGCACTAGAACAAATTGCCACGTAAAGTGTTTTTTGGATAATTTACTTGCTTAGGTTTCACTTCGTAGACTACCTGCTAGTTGTATTTTTTTTTTTTTCAATTGGTAGTTTAGAGTTCATTTTGTGAACAATTTACTAGCTCATGTTTTGTTTTGTGGACACTTTGCTAGCTCGAGTTTTGTTTAGTGGACAATTGGTAGCTACCAAATTTTCCAAAAAGTAAAACACGGGTTAGCAAATTCTCTACAAAGTGAAGCCTGAGCTAGCAAATTGTGCAAAACAAAATAAAATATAAAACTAACAAATTGTCCACAAAGAGAAATCCAAGCTAACAATTTGTAAAAAAAAAAAAACTTCAACTAACAAGTTTTTCGAATGTTTAAATGTGAGTTAGCAATCTACAAAATTACTTTGATAAAAAAATAATTTAGACATTTCTTAACTTAATTAAAAAGCTAATGACTATTTACAATTTAATTTTTATATATATATATATATAATTGACAAAAAATGCGTAAATAAAGGGGCACATTTTGTCCAACCCAGGAAATCCGAACCTGTTGGATCTAGCCCTGGGCTAGGTCCATCGAGGTTAGTGGTTTGATTTAGAATTTTTTGAGACTAAATTAAAAAAAAAAAAAAGTTAGAGATGTATTAGAGGGATTAAATTAAACAAAATCAAAAGTTCAAGGTGAGTCACGTGATTTACACATGTCATTTAACGACCAAAACTAACAGTCAACTAAATGAATAAACCAAATGTATACAAAGTTCAAACGTTTGGTACCAAAGTATACAAAAAAAAATACATCTTCTAGCAAAAGCAAAAAACCGTAAAAAAATATGGAAACCAAAGTACATTTAACCCTCAATATAATTTGCTTTCCTTTTACTATAAGTTTAATACTGCAATAAAAAGTGTTTATATACAAAAATATATAAATAATAAAAATTCTCACCGAACAATTAAGGACTCAAACATATAGTTTATGCATGTGCATTGGTTGTTGGTGAACACAAATCATATAATTATTAGAGATGATGAAAGATAGCTGCGAACGCAAGAAATAATAGAGTTTGCTTTCGGAATCCGCAAATACGGCAAGAGAATTTGGAGTGAGATCCAAGCCATGTTGAAAGCCTTTTCGCTGAAAGGCTATGGATTATTCTTATTATTGTTAACAGGTCTTTTGATCCATGATGTTTGACAACTTTTGAGTTTTGGTCAATGATGTTTTTTTTTTACCTAGTTTTGGTACCATATGTTTGCAGATTTTTTCTAATTTTGGTCAAACTGTTACATTCGGTCCATTTTTTGACATGTTCAAGTCACGTGATTCACTCTAAACTTTAAATTTAGTCCCTCTAATACTTTCTTAACTTTTTTTTTGTTCAATTTAGTCCCGAAGTTTCAAAATTGACCCAAATTGGACAATAGGTCCAATTGAATTTTTGAAACTTCGGGACTAAATTGAACACAAAAAAGGTTAGGAAAGTATTAGAGGGACTAAATTGAACAAAATGGAAAGTTTAGAGTGGATCACGTGACTTGTAAATGTCAAAAAATGGACGGAATGTAACCGTTAGACCAAAACTAGAAAAAATATGCAAACATATGGTACCAAAACTAGGTAAAAAAAAATATCATTGACCAAAACCAAAAAGTTGTCAAACATCATTGACCAAAAGACCTGTTAACCCTTATTATTATTATGTTATGAATATATTATGTGAATGTTCAATATTATGTGTATATATCATCTTTCTTGTTTAAATTTTTCTTGTATTGGTTTACATCCTCTCAAAGTCTGTGTAATCCCTATATAAGGGCCCGCTATGTGTGATAATAAAATCATCATCAAGTTCTCTCATTCTATTACTCTCTATTTTCGTAACACGTTATCAGCACGATATCTCTCAATTATATATTTTTTAGCTACACCGATTTCAAGATTCCACGACCACAAGTCCTCCACTGCAGTGCTAGGCGGAAAACATACTCATCTTAGGGTTTCATCCATGGAGCAATATATGAATATAAAATCAACGAAAAAAGGGGAGATCTATTATTATTAGGGTTAAGAACACAATAGGGGCCTGAATGTTTGCCCATGTTGCCAAAAGCGGCCTGAATTGAAAAAACGTATTATTAAGGGTCTGAATTTTGAGTTTTGTGTTTTTTCAAGTCTCCGTCCAAATTTTCTGTTAAATCTAACAGAACCACGTGAAAAGACAAAAATACTCTTTTGTAATTATTATATAATTTATCAATTTAATTAATAAAATGTGAAATATCTAAAATACCCCTACACATTAATTATGCCCTTAAGGCCACCACGCTCCGGCCACCGCCTGGCGACCACCACCCGGCGACCACCACCGGCCTCCGGCGACCGCCACCGTCCTCCGATCGGAGCCAAAAAAGCTCCGATTGGAGCTCCGAAGCTTCGATTGGAGCTCCGAAGCTCCGAAGCTTCGATTGGAGCTCCGAAGCTTCGATTGGAGCTCCGAAGCTCCGATCGGAGCTTTGGAGCTCCGGTCGGAGCCACAGGGCTCCAGATGGGAGCCACAGGGCTCCAGATTGGAGCTCTGTGGCTCCGATCAGAGCTTTTTTGGCTCCGATCGGAGCTTTTCGGTCGTCGCCGGAGGTCGGTGGTGGTCGCCGGAGGCCGGTGGTGGTCGCCGGAGGCCGGTGGTGGTCGCCGGAGGCCGGTGGTGGTCGCCGGAGGTCGGTGGTGGTCGCCGGAGGCCGGTGGTGGTCGCCGGAGGTCGGTGGTGGTCGCCGGAGGCCGGTGGTGGTCGCCGGAGTCGGGGTTGTGGTGGTCGCCGGAGCTGTGGTGGCTTAAAGGGTATTTTCGTCATTTTAGGTCAAACATATGAGAGACACACTTTGGTCAAAGGGCATTTTCGGATTTTCAAATTATTTTTGGTCACATGCCAAGCATGTGATCACTTTCCGTCACTTTTAACAGAAAAAATAGACGGAGACCTCACTTATACACAAAACTCAAAATTCAGGCCCTAAATAATACGTTTTTTCAATTCAGACCCCTTTTGGCAACATGGGCAAACATTCAGGCCCCTATTGTGTTCTTAACCCTTATTATTATTATAAAATTATATTGATTTATTATTTTATATTCTAATCACTATTATTATCATGTGTAAAAAAGGTCGAATTATGTGGAGGAAGCTGACTTAATTAATCGATTGGTTTCCCCGAGAGAGGATGAACATCACACCGATCTAGATGCCCGAGACTGCTCCACACAGATCCACTTCACCATCACAGATCATGGCTAGAACGGAAGAAGAATACGATTACCTCTTCACGTAAAATAGATGAGTACACCTATTATGATATTATTAAATTGATATATGTGTTAAACTGAATAATTTGTTTTGTTTCTTAAAAAAAAAACAAAAAAACTATTTGTCTCGAATGATTTACTGAACATACATCATAGCTATTATAATTGATTTATGAATTATTAGTTGCAATTGATATAAAACAAATCTTCATATGCATCAATATATTATGCTCCCATAAGTGAGTATATGAATTATCATGAAAAAAATGGTGTGGCCTAGCACATAGGTGCTTGATGCTTTGATATCTCTATCGGTAATTGATGAATATATATATATATATGCATCGCCCACTATATGTACTTCACTCCCTGAAGTGAGTGTTGAAGTTTGTGATTAAATTATGATATCATCTATACTCCCTGAAGTGAGTATCACAGTGATGAATATATTTCACTCCCTGAAGGCTGAAGCGAGTGTTACAGTTTATGAATCTGAAGATTATAATTTTGTTATAGTTACCATGACTATGTGCATGGTTGAGATGAAATAATTAATAGTTAGCATCATCATGATATCGATAAAGAACGATGATGCATCTCACAAATAAAGAATGAATGAAAAGAATGCAAAGTCCAATTGATTTAGAATAATGATAATTTTGAGAAGCGTGGTGACGCTAGCAGAAAAGTAATGATATTATGCAGCTCAAAATTTGATTATATGAAGCGCAATGACACTAGGCAAAGTGGCCTATGTGAAAAAAAAAATCATTGCATATATTATGATTAATTATGAGATATTATGATCAAGAAAGTTGCATTCTTTATGAATATCAGATCATGAAGATTCGATATTACGATCTTGAAGATTAAAGTTATGAATATTCGTATTTATTTTACTTTAAATTTTGCATTTACAGTTATCTTTTATATTTATTGCACTACATTTACAGTTACATTTTTAATTTTTGCAATGGATTATATTTATTATATACATATATCATTATGCTCGTCGCATTTTATCAATAGTTATTCAAAAGCTCAAGAATTACTACATTTAGGATCCATAAGATCCTATAATGTATGAAAAATGATTTAATAAAGTAAAGATCTTCAAGTATGAAAAGTGAATCATGTAAATCATGAGTTATACATAAAGAATCCTAAAGATTCTAATAGATTATGAGTTATGGATAAATGATCAGGAAGATCCTATAAGATTTTTAAATGAATAAAGGATCCCGAAGATCCTAAATATCTCAGACTATGAATTAACGAGATTGAAGATCCATGAAGATCTTGAATACTCAATAGTGATCCTGAAGATCCTAAATTATTTTGAAAGAATGACTAGAATTATGAAAATAGGATCCTGAAGATCCTAAGAGATTTTAAGATATGAAAAAAAAATATCCTTAAAGATATTGAGCTACAAATAACGATAATAAAGATCCTAAAAAAATTGAGCTATAAATGATCCTGAAGATCATGAAATCGAGCATTTGTACGAAGTTATTTATTTATGCTTTATGCATTTTTTTTTTAATTATATGCATTCATATACTTCATATTTATTTTGCTATTATAAAGAATGTGATTACTCCGCAATCATCATTATGATGAAGATGAATAAATTAAAATGCGAAATGTGTTACAAAAGATACAAAAAAAAAAAAAAATCTCTTGCAGATTATGAAAGAAATACATATCAGGTAAACCAGAAGTTTACCGCCAATATTGGCATGATTGATTAAATATCTCGGTAAACCAGAAGTTTACTGATGCATAGAGGTAGACCAGAAGTTTTACTCATATAATACAATATTTGGCCTGGCCGGTTAGAGACAATTCTGGATCACTTATGTTGTGCAGGAAATTATTTGGAAGAACCTGAAGATTCTCCATAAATCATTACGATGCTTGCTCTCAAGGAAAATTAATTATGTGATCATCATCAACTATGTTCGGGATAAAATCCCATTATTTATTGAAATTTAAAAAGTGAATATGGGCCCGTTCACCTGCCATGTGGACCAATATATTATTTTGAAATATGCATCTACAATATGGTCACATGTGCGTTGATTATGTATTTGCAAGAAAAATTTCAGATTATGCAATAAAGAATGATGATGATATTAAAATTTGATATTTCATATAAGAATCAGACAATTGCATGTCTAGATTCGCAGTATAGCATAAAAGTTACAAAAAGCCTCCAATTAAATAGCTAAACTGCTACCAATGAGAGCAAATTGAGAACAAATGCACGCTATTATGAAACAACATTATAATTGCGCATCAAGCGAATGCTAAATCACAGTTCTCCCTATTACAGCCAATTTTTGGTGAAGATACAAATTTCCCATATATGAATTATATGATGTGTGATATATATTGAATTGCTCCACCGCAATGCACAAAGATGGGTCTGGAATGTTGGGAAAATTATGTTTGATATAAACAATTGATTGGAACAATGACTGATATATATATTTAAAACAAGAGTTGTTGATTGTCATTATTAAACAACTTTTCCCAACTTTATGGGAGAAAAAGAAACAGCTGGCAGAAAAGAGATTGACTAAAAAAATGTTGTTATTATCTCATTTAGATTCTCGCACAATGATAATATGAACATGAAGTTCAAAGAGACAAACATTTTCAGATACTGCCTATTAACTGACGTTTTGAGACCTTGAAAGTCATAAGTCAATTACCGGCTGCAAATGCTCCAATTTAAATGTCCCGGTTGGACAAACTATAATGAAAAATAATTCACGCATGAAGCGTGTGATATCGGTTCCGAATAAGTTTTTAAAAGAAGAATGGAGCATATGGAAAAGAAAAAAAAAAAAAAAAGAAGATAAATATGATCTTATTATGGAGGTGATTTCCCAAAAAAAGTAAATACATAACTAAATATGAAACCCCAGAAGTGGTTCAGGTACCTGAAAGTTATTACAATAAAGAGATCTTGATGGGTTATGTCATTAATGGGAATTTATGGAACCGGAGATATCAAGTTGTCGACAACAATTTTGAATATTATTCACGAGTGAAATCTTAAAACAATACGAGGATCTTGAGCTCAGTTTGTCATAGAATCATTATGATTGGTCAAAGTTTGAAAAGACGCAAGTATGAGCATGAAAAATGCAGAATGTGATAGCCAGTGGATATAAATAATTTTTGCGTTAATAGATTGCCTCGTAAGATAGGCACAACCCGTGGTACAAAGACTTTTCCGCTGAAAGATGACAATTATTATATGAATCATTTGGTGGAGCAATAACCTTCAAATACATTATTATGTTGGCAGTACATACAAGGTTTTAATATGCGTCTCATGATATGAATAATTTTATATCCTATTTGGGTGGTGTAGGGTTATAAATAAACCCGACTATGTATGTACGTTCTTGGTCTATGGTGATTTCCTACAGGTGACAGGTCGAGTACGCTTTCAGGGCGAGGAGAAGAAGTCGACGACCTTTCTTGTTTATTCCAACCATTTGGAGATAAAAGGTCGACTACCAATCATGAAGAAGTCGACTTCAAAAGAATGACTGATCGACTATGGAGACTTACAGAATCTTCCAGAGGAACCGTCTCCAAAGGAAAACCTTCCCTCGAAGTAAAGACAGGTGGCGGCTTGCTTCCCACCGTCTCCAAAGGAAAACCTTCCCTCGAAGTAAAGACAGGTGGCGACCTGCTTCCCACCGTCTCCAAAGAAAAACCTTCCCCCGAAGTAAAGGTGAGGTGGCGACCTGCTTGTCACCTGCTTCAGCTGCCTTATGAATTACTTCCCTCCTAAGTAAAAGTGAGGTGGCGACCTACTTGTCACCTGCTTGGCCGACTCCAAAGGAAAACTCACTAAGGAGACAACCGCCACTGATAAGTCGGTAACTCTCCCCTATAAATAGGGACCTATCTTATTCAATTAAAAACAATCTTCTCGGAATACTTATATATTACACTCTCAAATACATTACTAACTTAAGCTTCGGAGTGGAATCAGGGGCCATCCCCACCCCTTTTTAGGTGCTCGACCTTAAAGTCTCCCGGAGGAAATCAAGTCCTCGAGAGAGCTACGTCAATGGTGAAGCCTAGAAGTCCATTCCGTGAAGTTTGTGGCCACGTCATTTTGTTCCTAACAGGTGGCTAATTTGATAGTGAAATCCACGTAAAAATCCCAGAAGGATTTAAAATGCTAGCATGAATATTTTCAAGAATGTTGGATGATAAAGATATTGTACCATTTAAAATAATACATGTTGCTTATGTTATATTCTCCACAATGTATAGCTTATTTGAGCTAAGTTATATCAGATGATATTATGATAATAAATAAAACTGATATTTGATAAGGTGAACTAGTCACGCTATAGGCGAAAGGGGCATCGCGTGAGGGGGAGAATTTGAAGATATTGAAACTTCTGAAGAGTTTTAAATACAATCAATTTATTGACGAGGTTAAAATTCAGACAAAATATATTGAAAGGACAATGGTTTGGCTCGGACTGAAGATCGAGTACTTAAGAGATTCAAAATATTATTGTCCTATAAAAATATCTTAAAGCTATTTCGCATAGCTAAACACATCTATTGAGTACCTTAATGGTTGTAAGAATAATAGATTTGAATAAATATATTTTCCGTTCTCGTGAGATTGATGAAAAACATAATGGTCCAGAATTACCTTAATAGTGCTACATTAGCGCTAATATATCTTGCTAATTAGATGGAACATGATGTATTATTGGTTATAAGCAAGATTCAGTTCTTCTCCAATATAGTGAAATTTGAACAAAGTTAAGAAAATATTTATGTATCTCTGAGGGACGAATTACATGAGTTTATTATGGGATAGAATCAAGTCCTAAATCAATTGCCTATGCAAAATGCAAGTTATATCATGAAAGTTACCATTATATTGTATATATGAGGATAATGCAGGTTATATAGCTCCAGCTGAAGAATGTTATATCAAAAGAGACACGGCGAAACACATTTCTCTACAGTTATTCTTCATCCACGATGTTGAGAAGAAGGAAACATAACAACTAACAAGTATGTGCGGATTTATTCCCAAAGGTTTCTGACTGCGAAATTTGAAGATTGGTGAACAATACTAAATTGCGTCGACTTAATGATATTACGTGATGTCAACATCAGGGGGAGAATCTACACTGCTGCACTCTTTTTCCCTTAACCAATGTTTTATCCCACTGGGTTTTCCTGGTAAGGTTTTTAATGAGGCAGCTTACAAAAGGGATCCATAATTGTGTACTCTTTTTCATTCACTAGATTTTTATCCCAATGAGTTTTTTAGTAAGGTTTTAACGAGGCACAGTTCCCTTATGAACATCCAAGGGGGAGTGTTATGAATATATTATGTGGATGTGCAATATTATGTGTATATATCATCTTCCTTGTTTAGACTTTCCTTGTATTGGTTTTACTTCCTCTCCAAGTCTATGTAATCCCTATATAAGGGTCCCATATGTGTGATAATAAGATCATCCTCAAGTTCTCTCATTCTATTACTCTCTATTTTCGTAACATATTTATATTATTATTATTATTATTTATTATTATTATTATCAATTATAAGAAAGATCTCATATATGGCCATATTACATTTTGAGAGGACCTGATACAATTTTCAAGCGGTACATATGACTTAACTATAATAACATAAAATAAAAGGGGAAAAATCTAAAAACAGTCTCAAGTTTTATTTTTGTTGAAATTTAGTATCTCGTCTTTTTATCTCATTTCAATCATTTTCATCAACTCACTCACACACTCATAATTCATCTATTTACTTTTCACAAAATCGCCAAATTCCCCCCCCCCCCCCCCCCCCCCAACCAAACTTGGACATTCCAAAGAAAGGGTTTCCAGTAGAGTTGTGTGGAGCCATTTCCAGTGACAACGAAGCGGTCAGGCAGCGATAGGGGCAGTCAAGATTCTAAAGTACCATAGTAGGACAATACACATTTATATTAAATACAACTATGCGAAGAATGTTGTAGAGGACAAGATGATCACAGTTAAATTCACGCCTTCGGAAAATATAGTTGCAGATCAATTGACCAAACCCTTACGCGGAGATGTTTTCGAAAATCACGTAAAACTGCTTGGCCTGCGTAGGATGTGAAAGGCTTGTAATTGGTGACAGTAAATTTTTTGGATTTGAAGTAACTTTTTAATAAAATATTTTCTATTTGAGTTTATAATTTTTACGACGTCATAATGACAAAATTACATCGGACAGATGGTCTATAAACTAGTCGTTGGAGCGTAAAACCTCATAATAAAATATGTCGAATGTGGACCCTGCTTCGTCGCACGGGCACGTTCGTCTTGATGGAAAGGAAATCTCAGCCATATTAAGAATGGCTAAGAGCCATGGTATTTCGAAAGAGAAACCCTGTTATGCAAAACAATCATTTGGTTTCGGGGTATACGACATGATCAAAGTTTTGCAGATCGTCGTGACGAACTATGTTCGTCTACCACCAAATTCTGGGCTAGATGAGAACCTACGATAGCGTATGACATTCCGAATCTTGATATAAAATAAATTCAGGTTATGCTATCGACGCGCACTTCTTACTACGCATGCCACGTTCGACCACGGGGTCAGGCTCGGTTGTGTTATACGGAATCTTCCGAGATTCTGAAGGACGCAAACTTTTCACCTTGAGCGTGTGACTGATCCTGGGTGTTGAATGAAGCAGCACCCAAAGTACCCTTATCACTCAGAAATTATATCCGAGGTTTGCCTCAATGTTCGCTCCCAGGCGTACGAGCGTAGCGCCCGAAGAAAAAGGTCAAGTGACCACGTTTTAGACACCAGTTGTGTTTGACTGAGGATATGAGCAATGGGGGTTGTCATGCATATATGTCATTCTTCGACTCTTGTATTTACTAGGTGGCCACCAACCGAATATTAGTTGAAGGTTGTGAATACTTGTACGGATGCCTTGGAGAAGTATTCCATTAGGGAAACTGGGAAATTGGAGAATAATAATTGACCAGGGGTAGAGCGCGGTACAAAGAAGTAACAGGATGGGAATCAACGTTTCGCGGACGCTACAACACTCTTAACCGATGAGTAGCATGATGTCCGTTGTGTCTGCCGGTCGCACGAAAAACCTCGTATGAGCAAGACGGAAACTTGATTGGATCGAAGAACAAGTTTTTATGTGTTGCTCGACAACATATTACTAAGCACCCTCCCATTCCGGCGAGTGGGAGTTGTTGGCATTCAGAGTAAATGGGTCGTCGTAATAGGGAGCCCACTAAAATAAGCCCGACATCATAAGTATAATTGGGGTATGTCCCATTAGGGATTTTGGGTCAGGCCGAAATCCCAATGGACCATACGAGGCCCAAAATTGGGCCAACCCTATTATATGGTGTGGCCGAATTAGTGAGTAGGCCCTAAGGGGTTTTGCTCACCACCTCTTATAAATAGGAGGTGTTAGGGATTTCTTTAGGGTTAATCACTCTCTTTCTTTTAGCTGTGACAATAGAAATCCCTCTCCCTATTTCGTAAGTTTCGGCCGAACCTATCCTAGCACAAGGAGGTGCCGAATTGTCTTGGGAAATTTACCCCGGAGATCCATTCTAGCAACCGAATTGAAGAGGTTTTGCTGTGAAGACCAATTCATGTGGATTGCTCTCCATTCATAGTTCCCGCAGGACACTGTCCGGCAGATCGTGAACTCCCTCGTGATGATCTTGGGCTATGGAAAGAAAAAAGGGTACGTGTTCCCTTTCTGCTGCGTAATCTATTTACAAGCATGTACATAGGTTTTGATCCGTAATTGTATCCCCTAATTCTAACAGGAACTGCAACGGTAAAAATCTTTGGAAAAAGATAACACCAATGGCCGGAAATTCACAAAAGAATAAACGATATAGAGAATCTTAATTTGGAAGACAGGCCTAACTTTTAAGGTGCCGACTTTTGAGGAAAAGAGTAACGACTTGAGAAAATTATGAAAGAGCAATCTCCGAAGAAATTTAAGAGTCGACATCACTTCTGAAATCAAAATATAAGGATAACGCTAAGAGGTTTACATATTAGACTTCGATACAGAAGTTATTCGACTGATTCCCACTCCCCTTTTGAGAAAAAAGTTAACGCCAAATGTCTCGGGGCAAGTGTTGGAACTATTATAAATAGAACACAAAGAGTCGACGACTTTAGAAGAAATACCTAGAAGAAATGTACAAAGGCGGCGCTAGAAGAAACCCTTCATTTAAGGGAGATGGGGAGGCGACCAGCCTGCTACTAACTTGAGAAGGAAACACATCCTCTTGAGAAATGGTGAGGTGGCGACCATCTTACAACCGCCATAAGAGGAAACTCATCATCTTAAGGAATGGTGATGTGGCGATCAGCTTACATCCTTCATAGGAGGAAACTCATCATCTTAAAGAATGGTGGGGTGGCGACCAGCTTAAATTCGTCATAAGAGGAAACCCATCATCTTAAGGAATAATGTGGTGACGACCAGCGTGTCACCTGCTCAAACCGCCACAAGGGAAAATCTTCATAAGAAGGTAACGATGACATAGAGTCAGTTTACAATCTCTATAAATAGTAAAACAGTTACATTCATTTATTCAATTAAGATTCCCATTTAAAAATCTACTATACTAATTTAAGTTTTGGAGTAGAATCAAGGGAAAAAGCCTACCTATTCCCTTTTGTAGGTCCCCACTGAATAACTAATCGAGATTAAAGAGGCTTAAGGAAATAAGTCGACGCCCAAGACAAGACCAAAAGAGCCGACTCCAAGCAGGCCAGACTTTCTGATCCAACACATATAATCTTTATGTTTTTATTTCTGGTTAAAGGTTCTTTTGGTACAACATGTTTGATCAAAATTGGCTTTTATTGCAATATTATTGTGTAGACTTTTGGTGCAATACAAATGCAGTTTGTAGACTTTTGGTGCATCAATTAGTTGACCGTTAGGTTTTACTATTAAGTAGCACGTGCCTTGCACGTGACTAGCCCTCTAATTTTCATTATTTTTTCAATGTTGTCCCCCAATTATATTCCTAATTTACAAATTAGTCTCTAAACAATTTTAATCGGACATCATGTCAAATTGACCTAGCAAGGGTCTGACCCATGGTTAGGCCAAACCTAGTTAAGGTCCGCTAGGTCCGGGGATCCTAACCAGGTCTGACCCAGTCATGGGTAGGACCCTAGTTGGGTCAATTTTGACCTAGGGTCCAACTGGAACCTAAATCCTAAAACCTAAAAAATTGACCCAGTAAGGGTCCGACCCTGGTTTGTGTCCCCGTACCTAGCTGACCCTAACTAGGGTCTAACCCATCCATTGGTCGATCCCTGGCTGGATCAATTTTGACCTAGGGTCTGATTGGACCCAATCCGATCTAGGTCATAATTGACCCACCTAGGCTCCGACTCATGGGTGGGTCAGACCCTGGTTAGGGTCCCGGACCTAAGCGACCTTAACTAGGGTCTTAACCAATCATGGGTCGGAACCTGGCTTGGTCAATTGGACCTAGGTTTCAATCAAACCCATGTCTGGGTCGGACCCTGGTTAGCATCGCCTAGGTCAGGGGACTTTAACCAGGTTCCGACCCAGCCATGTGTCGGACCCTGACTATGTCAATTGGACCTAGGGTTCGATTGAAATTGTTTAGAAAATAATTTATAATTTAGGAATATAAATTGAGAGACTAAACTGAAGAAAAAAAACATGCAAATTAAGAGGGGTTATCACGTGCAAGGCACGTGCTACTTGATGGTAAGAACTAATGGTCAATTAAAGGATGCACGAAAGTATACAAACTACTAACGTATTGAACCAAAAGTATGAAAAAAATGTTATACCAAAAGTCAAATTTGGCTAAACATGTGGTACCAAAATACCATTTAACCCTTTTCGTTTTTGCCGAAAGAGTTTCCACTCTAACATTTGGCTTGGTTATATGATACAACTTGAGTTAAATGTACTTTTCACACCACATGTTTAACCGAATGTGGTTTTTAGTACCAGATGTTTACGTTTGTATACTTTTGGTACCAAACGTTTGAAAAAATGTGGCTTTAGGTACATTCGTTAGTTGGCCGTTAGTTTTGGCCGTTGAATGACAAGTGCAAGTCACGTGACCGACCCTAAAATTTTGATTTTGTTCAATTTAGTCCCTCAAATATATTCATAACTTTTTATTTTGTTTAATTTAGTCCTAAAACTTTAAAATTGAACCCAATTGACCTAGCCTAGGTTTGTTAGATTACGGAGAGTAATCACTACGGACATTAAAACGTAGTACATGCTAGTAATCGAAATTACGCAACAGAAGATTCGCACATACTAAACAATGTCAGTAGCCCCAAGATCCTTCCTGCAGGGAGTTCACGATCCTTCGGTCGACACCCGTAGAGGTTCTGGTTAAGGAAGCCCTACGTAGTATATTCTCCACAGCAAAGCCTTTGATCGATTCTTGTCAAGGAGACAGATCTCTAGAGTTTTTGCTCGAAAGCAAATTGGCACAGCCTTGGTGTTGTGATGTGGTTCGGCCGAACGATGTATATTATGGGGATAGAGTTTTTTCTTAAATCACCACAAGGGAAGAATTATGATTAACCCTAATAAAACCCCTAACACTCCATATATATAGGAGGAGCCAAGTGAACAAAAGTCCACTTTGCCCCCTACATAATTCGTCCAGTAACTTGGTGTATAAGGGAGCCCCAATTTTGGGCCTCTCATGTCAATTGAGATTTAGGTCCGACCCAATTCCCTAATGTGACATTTTCCCAATTAACTTAGGTAACGTATACATATAATGGGCTTTCATTTACGGCGCCCATCACCATATGCTTACAGCTCCCACTCGCCGGAATGGGAGGGTGCCTGCTAATGTATTGTCGTCCAAATATGCATCAACATTTCACTCCTTCGATTTGGTCCTAGCTTTCGAATAGTTCATACGAGGTTTGTCGTGCGACCGGCAGATATGACGGGCATCGTGCTACTCATCTATTAGGAGTATTGTAGCGCCCGCGGAAAGTTGATTCCCTTTTCTTTAATCAACCTGTTATAAACAACATTTATATAGTACCGCGTTGTATCCTAGGTCAACTGATAATTCTCCTTCTGCCTAGTTTCCACATAGGAACACTTCTTCAAGGCATCCGTACACGTATTCACAACCTTCAACTAATATCCTGTTGGTGGCCACCTAGTGAATACAAGAGTTGGTGAATTATAGGTGAACTTGACCATCCCCATCTCTCATATCCTCAGTCAAACCCAACCGGTTTCCAAAGACGTGGTCACTGGGCCTTTTTTTTTCAGCACTACGCTCGTACGCCGGGAAGCGAGCATTGAGCCTGACATTATATATGAGTTCTGAGTCCGTGAGGATAATTGAGGTGCCTCTTCATAAGGCTCCTGGGATCAATCACACGCTCGAGGTGAAGAATTTTGCGCCTGCCCGAATCACGAGGATTCCTTCCTAGCACAAACGAGCTGTGACCCCGTGGTCGAACGTGGCACTCGTAGTATGAAGCGCGCGTTGATAGCATACTTAAACCTTTTGGGTTGACATGAAAGGTATATTTCAATCATGCTATCATAGATTCTCATCTGGCCCAGAATGTGGTTTAATGACGAACAAAGTTCATCACGACGATATGCAAAACGAAGATCGTGTCGAGTTACTTCGAAACTAGATAATCGTCTTGGTTAATCAGGTTTATTCCCCTGACTCTTAGCCAGTCTTGCTTGGTAGAGGCCTCCATCCACCGCAAGACTATCGTACCTGTGTGACTAGGTAAGGCCCACATTCGACAAAATTTGGCAGAGGATTGCGTCCTCCTACGACTTAGTTTATAGACCGTAAATCTGATGTAATCAAAACATTATGACGTCGATTGATCATAAACTCAGTTGCAATTCTTTCGCTTACAAAATGTAACTTTCTAATATCAAAATGTTATCACAGATACATGCCATTTCTAAACCCTACGCAATCCAAGCAGTTTTACGTACTTTTCGAATATCTCCCTGCGTAGTGGTTTAGTTAATGGGTCCGCAATCATATTATCAGTGGACAAGTATTCCATAGTGATTATATTGTCTTCTACCATAGATTTAGCATAGAAATATTTCACATCAATGTGTTTGCTCCTACTATGGTACTTCAGATTTTTAACTGCCGCAATGGCTGCTTGACTGTCAGAGAAGACCTTCACAGGTTTATTCTCAACATCACAACCAAGCAGTGCAATTAGAAGCCTTTTGAGCCATACCGCTTCTTGTGCATTCTTAGAGAGAGCTATGAATTCTGATTCCATCGTGGACAGCATGACACAGGTTTGCTTCTTGCTCGTCCATGAAATGGCGGCATTAGCAAGGAGGAACACTCCTCCTGTGGTGGACTTACGATCTTCCGGATCGCCACCATGGTCGGTGTCACTGTAACCAGCCAATTCTAATTTCTTGCCCTCATAGCACAGCGCGTAGTCAGCAGTACCTTTCAGATAACGAATTATTCGTTTTACAGCCTTTAAATGTTGATAGCCAGGATCTGATTGGAAACGTGCTACTAGGCCCACAGCGTAACATATATCCGGATGGGTGCATTGCATGGCGTACATCAAACTACCAGCCATGCTCAAATACTCCACACCCTTCATCTATTCACGCTCTGCCAGGTTCTTGGGGCCGTCACGTTTTGATAGTGCACCCTAAACACCACCGGCGTATCCACGGGTTTGGCATCCTGTAATCTGAATCTTTTCAACAGTTTGTTGATATAAGCTTCTTGAGATAGACACAATTTCCGGGTAGCCCGATCTCTAGAAATTTTAATGCCTAAGATGTAAGTGGCCTCTCCCATGTCCTTCATCTCAAATACAGATGCCAACCAGGACTTTGACTTGTTCATAAAACTCACGTCGTTTGCGGCAATGAGTATGTCGTCAATGTATAAGGTTAAGATTGCATACTTAGACCCGGAGGTCTTATAATACACACACGGATCCTCGTGAAGATTCACAAATCTGTTTCCTACAATTTCCTCATGGAATCTGCGGTACCATTGCCGAGACGCGTGTTTAAGACCGTTAGTAGACCTTTGGAGTTTACAAACTTCACGTTCGTCACCAGGAGTAATGAAACCCTCTGGTTGCTCCATGTAGATCTCTTCCTCCAGGTTTCCGAGGAGGAATGCGGTCTTAATACCTATTTGGCGAGGTTCGAAACTGAGACCTGCGACCAGGACCATAAATGGCCCTTACCGTGGTTTCACGCATAGTTGGTGAGTATGTTTCGTCAAAATCCACTCTGTGAAGTTGTGTACAACCTTTAGCAATAAGTCGAGCTTTGTATCGTTCGACCTTTTCCATTAGTGGTGAGCCTTCTTTCAGGACTCACCGCATCCTTTTTCCCTTGTGGTTAGCAAATAAATCAACTATATACTATAATGACTTTTATTTAAGGCGATCTCTCTCATTTATTATTTTCCTCCATTTCTCCACTTGAGGTCTTTCCAATGCAGGCTAACAGTTGTTAGAGTGAGGTCACCACTCTTATAGATGGGATACTTCTTTGGAGAAGTTCGATGCCTTTGATTTTCGTCTAGGCTTGTTTTATCCCGTCATTGAGTCTTAACATATCTCCCACTCGGAATAATGCCTCTTATCGGAGCATCGCTTTTATTGGGTACAGGAGCAGTGCTTGAACCATAACCAACAACTTTCCTTGGACGACTTCTCGATCTCGGAGTTTTACTTCCAAGATGAATTCCTTGATCACTAGGATTTGGAACCAAGTTTGTCGGATCACTCCCACTGGGAACAATGGGTAGTAAAGGTAGTTATGGCAATCCTTGTTCACCATTACGATAATCAGGTTCAACTTGATTCGTCCAAACAACAACAGTGATTACTTGTGGTAGGTGTTTATTCCTCCCACTGGATTTATTATGAAAATTTTCCCATTATCATTTACCATGTCATTCACTTGAGTTGCTGGTTCAAATCTCTCCCACTCGAATTAAGTGGGACCTTCTATCTGTGATATCTTTCTCTTGATTCTGTCAATACTCATTATTCTGAACTGTCAATGCATCGGAAAATTCGTTCTTAAGTATATAATGTCACATGTTCGACCACGGTACCATGTCTTTAAGCTGTAAACATGTACTTTCAAAGAGCAGTTGATATACTCTTGTCCTAAATACGTGTTTAATGTGCAAATTAATGTCGCATAGTGATATGATTTAACTCATTATCACTCTTCAGCTTTCATGGTGGCGTGATTTTACCGATTTCGGTGGAACACAGTTTTACATGAATGTGAATCACTTCTCATCATCCCTTAGGGAACAATTGATTAAGTGACTCTAACATTATGTTTATAGACTATGCTTCTAGAAGTGTATGTTTTGACTTGAATGCCTAGCCCGACTTGTCTTTTAAGGCGTACGGAACGAAAATCGTTTAACCGACTTCATCCTTCTTCGTTTGCAAACTTATCTCAGAGATTTTATCTCATCTCCGAACTGAGCATTTTTGGTTTGGGTTAAAGGTACTTTTCATACCATATGTTTGGCCGAATGTGGCTTTTAGTACTGGATGTTTAGTTTTGTATACTTTTGGTACCAAACGTTTGAAAAAAATGTGGCTTTTGGTACATCCGTTAGTTGACCGTTAGTTTTGGCCATTAAATGACACGTGCAAGTCACGTGATCGACTCTAAACTTTTAATTTTGTTCAATTTAGTCCCTAAAATATATTCATAACTTTTATTTTGTTTAATATAGTCCTAAAACTTCAAAATCGAACCCAATTGGGACATATCCCCAATTGGGTAAATTTGACCCAAATGGGGCTATGTCAATTGAATTCGATTGGTTTAATTGGGTCCGACTTTGAAGTGTTATGACTCAGTTAAACAAAATAAAAGTTAGGAATATATTTGAGGTACTAAATTGAACAAAATTAAAAGTTTAGAGTCGATCACGTGACTTGCACATGTCATTTAACGGCCAAAACTAACGGCCAACTAACGGATGTACCAAAAGCCACATTTTTTCAAACGTTTGGTACCAAAAGTATACAAAACTAAACATCCAGTACTAAAAGCCACATTCGATCAAACATGTGGCATGAAAAGTACCTTTAACCCTTTTGGTTTTCACCTTATGCGTCAGTCGAAACTTTTACAAGGTCGTGGTAGCTTCAGAAGACTACTTCTTACCGATGTAAACGTTATCAGACATCATCATTTAAACACTTCATTATTAAACGCATACTTTGAAACGATGTGTTTCTCTTTCGAGGTCCACTTGCGCATAACGCAATTTTACTGAAGTTTTAACCTCTTGGTTAAATCATTTCATTTCTGAATTTAATTTAATCCAAACGGTTGAAACATGATTATCATTACAGTTTATTTCATTCAATGGAGTACTAACAAATAAGAAATACTAAATTTTTCGATCTAGCTACGCAATTGATGTGTATGTTCAGTTCAGTTTCCCGACTGAGATGACGACGTGAATCATTTCATTTTATTCGACCACTTTTACCTGGCCGAAATTTCGTTTCGGATCGATCCCTCTTAACTGGGTCGATTAATTTTGACTAGTAGAACACATTTCAAATCGAACAGAAACTACTTTATTCAATAAATCCGAATCGAAATAACCAAAATTTTAGTAACTCAAACGAACGATAAATGACAATGGTAGGGTTCTTGATCTGATGTTCTATTTGATCCATGATTGTCGCATAGATAGTCGAGAACTTTAAGCCATGTTGAACATCACACCTGCGTAAATTCACGAGTGAATCACGTTAAACGATCCGTGTTTGTATAAAACATTTTACCGCTTCATACACATGACCTACGAGGCGTACTTTATTAACATGGTTTAACCCACCGGATTATCTTATAAGACCTTTTTGGTCTAGTTATATCTATAAGATACGGATCATGGTTGACTTCTTTCGAACCCAGTATGGTGAGCATAGAAGGTTTCCCTTTTACTGTTGTGGTTACTGTACTTGATTAGGCTAAAGATCATTGAGTCCTGTCAATATCAGACAACCATATACATCTTTTCCATGTTGACCTTTCATTCTGAAGACCTGATGCGGGTTTTACGCCAACATCCATGAAAAGGGAGAAGACCATCACGTTTAACCGAATCGTTTAGCTTTTGCATCCTTGCTTCCATCGAGGCGGATGCAAATGGATACTTAGCTGCAACATTGCTTGGTTGCAATTGAAGTCTTATTCAACCCCATTTTACCAAAGTTGAATGTATCATCACAAACGCGTTGAGATCATCAAAGAACCTACTCCTATTCTTGGTGAAACAAACTATTACATTCGTTTCTCATTGTCAAATTCATACAGACTACCATATTCATCTGTAGTTGTCCTCTCCTGTTTTCGGAATCGTAGTAGAGAGTTCAATACGTACTCATTTTATTCATCATGATTCATACCATCAAGATTGCGAGGAATATCAAATTGCACTAATTCAACCAATTCATACTAACACATCGATGATTATGCAAAATCAGGGAGACAATAACATTTTGAGAAAGAATTGCATACATCAGATATCTATTAAGATTGAATCCGACAAGTAATGATCCCTCAGTCATCTAAACCTACCGACCACCAATAAACCAATGGAAGATGGCTGTGAAAAAGTTCATATTACCGTCGTTTTCAATCCAATAGATCAGTCCTTTAAAACGGTATTAATCGCAAATTACCGGAACAGGAATTTTAAAACAAGCATACCCGATTTTGGCTTTACCAAGGCCCTTTTTATTTAGGAAAAATATTCTGATGAATTCACTCATGCATATATAATTCTATTTATACATGCAAATTATCATATGCCAGTTAACATTCATCATACAAACCACATTCATGCTTACGCGTCATGCGTCTAATGTTCCGAGGAACTCATGCTTGCATACATAATTCTACTTCCTAAATCGTATTCTTTAAAGCTGCCATGTAAGCATTTATGAACACTTTAAGTAATACATAGAGTTAAGGTATGATGGATATATGTCCAATTCGGGTTCGTATTTATATTTCGGGCCTTGTAAACACGTTAAAATTACATCTCGGTTTGAAAAACGTCTCCCAAAGGGTCAAAACGGTCCGGAAACGCATTTACGCGCGTCCGGACCGGACCTCCGAATTGCCCAAATACGACGAGGTCCGGATTGCATTGCGGGTATCGTGCGATTACTGTTTCCGCGATTACCGTTACGTGTAGAGAAGTCAAGTTCGCGCATTACCAATATGGATGACGGTTACCGCTTGCTTTTGAACCGTCATCAAACCACTTTAAAACCGGGTCCGGTCCCAAGGAAGCCTATAAATAGGAGGCCTTGGCTACCCATTTTGAGGATCCTCTCATTTGCCCAACTTTGGTATTTTGAGCTCTGACTTCTCTCTAGAAATATTTTCTCTCTCTAGAATTACTCTTTTAGCCCTATAGTGACTTAAGCTTCGGAGAGGGCTCCGCTAGAACCACCCCCCCTCTCCGTGCTAGCACCAGTCCTTTGTGCAGGAATCGTCGCCCAGACATCCGGATTTGTGCACAGACTATCGCCGTCCGAGACTCAGACATCCCCTTGAGACACAACCGCACTTTGAGACACAGACCTTTCCGGGAATCTACCGAACACTCGTCAGTGACACAAACCTCTTTCAGACGAAGGGTTACAACCCGAAAACCCGCTCAACCATACGAACAGACGCGTCCCCACGACCCAGTTCATCCAGGACGCAACATTGGCGCCGTCTACGTGATTCGAACAAAAAGCTACCATACCGCAAAGACAATGCACGAGACCGATGACACCAACTTGGAGTATGTTGACATAAAGGATGCCGCCTTTGACGATATCATTGATTTCTCATCAAAAGACAAGGAGCACATCGCATACCACAACGCCTTGCCCATAACCTCGCAGAAGCCGATAAAAAGACAACTTGGATCCTTCCACATCCCTGTTGCCACATCCAATGCTTTCTTCATTCCAACAAGAAATGCATTTTCCGCACAATGCAACCAAGGAGCCTTCCAGTACAAAGGTGTCAACTCGTCACCTCCTTTGCCCCCAATTAACGAACAAATTGAGACAATAGGGACAAAGTTTCGAGTCACGAGTCATCAAGACACATTGCACCAAAGAATAGAGGGGCAATGCACGAAAGGTACCTTCCAATACCAACAGCCAAGGCACGAAGCTGCACACTCATGCAACCTGTACGTGATAGCACAACACCAAAAAGAGGCATGGAAACAACCCTCAAAGCAGAATCAAGCAAAACCGCCCTCAAGCGGTCAGCAAGGAAGAAATTGGTAGCCTCAGCCAAGAAGACCTCTTCAAGGAAATTTCCAGAAGCCAAAAGGAGTAAACCTCACTGAATGCATTCCTTTGAATGCCCCGCCGTCCGAAATATTGAAAGAGATAAAGGATGCAAAAATGTGGAAAGCACCGAGCAATTTCAGAAACGGCCCGTTGGGGAAAGACAAAAACAAGTGGTGTGAATACCACGAGGTCTTCGGCCACAAGACGAACAGTTGTGCCAGCCTACGTTTCCGCATTAACAGCTTCGTCCTCAAAGGCAAATTAAAGCAATTCACCGATCAAGGCGACAACCTTCCAAAGAAGACTCAAGCAGAGTCATCCAAAATACACAAAGAAGGTCCTTCCACAAGGACAAGCCAAGACGATGCTGACATCTGTCACAAAGAGGGACGAAAAAAACTTGCTAGTGACAACGACGTCCCAGTCACGGGATTGACAACAAGAACCTTGAAGGCAATAATTGAAAAAGAGATACACGTTTCTTGGGAAAAGAGACAACCGCGACAAAAGAGGCCGTTTCAGTCAGATGCCCAAAGTCTTAAAGATACCAATCTCGTCATATGTGTTCCTTTGAACACACCGTTGTCTGTCATCCTGAAAGAAATAAAGGAGACCAAGCTGTGGAAAAAACCCTCTAAATTCCGCAATGGCCCATTAGGAAAAGATGAAAGCAAATGGTGCGAGAATCACGAAGTATATGGCCATGAGACAGACAACTGTGTCAGCTTAAGATTTCATGTAAACAGCTTGATCTTAGAAGGAAAAATGATGGTGTATATCGACCATGGCAATAAGCATCAAAGGAAGCCTCGTGTGAAGTCTTCAGAAAAGGGCAAGGGAAAAGAAAAGGCGGATGATAATCCACCTATCGCCAAACGCCAGAAAAACAACGTCACTTATGGAACCAATTGTGACGATTTGTACAATCTTTGGAGTATGAATGCAGAAGAAACAAATCTCAAACTCCCAGAAAACAAACTTCACCGCCCACTTGAGTCAACGACTGCCTTCCTTGGCAAAGATGTTGAAGAACAACACAAGCAAAGTAAAACTTGGGGGCATGACATCAACTTTTGTCCATCCCCAAAAGGGGAGATTGAAGAACTCAACACGCTAGATGCATTGAGAAACTATGTGGCACGTGGCAGAATCAAATAGCCAACAAATCACCTATCAGGACGTCAAACACATCAGCAATCCCTTTATCTTCCTTATCTCCTTTTTCGCATATCTATTTTAAATCTTTTAAAGATTAAGTACAATTCATGCTTATTAGCCTCAGTAATTTTAAAAAGAAGTGATCAGTAGACGCTTTCTTGTAATCCGTTGTGCGAACTCTAAATATCTAATAAAGGTTAAATCTGCTCGTAGGTACATTATTATGATGCATATTACCTTGGAATAACGCCAAGTAACAACTACGCACATATTACTCGCGTCAACAACACAAAGTTCCAAGCATTTTATACGCGCAAGACTAAAAATCGTGTCACAATAATAAATAAGGCGGGGGCATTACACAAGGGCAAATCATGAACTATTAGAAGATGAAACAATAAAAACAATCAGGAAACAGCGATACAACTGCCAAGCGACTTGGGGGGCACCAAGCTGACAAGTGCTCGGCAATTCTACCTAACATATATACATACCTATCATGATCTACACCTATCGTATCCACACTCAGGGAAGTTTCCTACACAAACAAGGAATCTTTGTATCAGATTCCTTTACTTTAATTATTATATGCATAACTAAAAAGAAAATTTCATGACTTCATACTTTTGCAAACTTATAAAAATTACGATTATCTGACAAAAGTAACTCTGCTCATAGGTACATGCTACACTACGATTACTACACATGAATTACGCCAAGTAGTAACCTATGCACAAAAAACTACTTCAACAATACAAGCTAAGCATTGTGTTCAAGGAGGGATTTATGGCGTCCATCTCAAGAAGATACCGGCAACACAAAGCCATCAAGCTATGTGCACAATCAACTTATATGCTGCAATGACAACATGCGGATTATTTATCAAAACGACGACTATTCAGAGGCGTCAACTACAAGCAATATCTTGGATTAACACCAAGACCTACTATCAAAACAACGACTATTCAGAGGCGTCAACTACAAGCAATATCTTGGATTAACACCAAAACCTACTATCAAAACGACGACTATTCAGAGGCGTCAACTACAAGCAATATCTTGGATTAACACCAAGACCTACTATCAAAACGGCGACTATTCAGAGGCGTCAACTACAAGCAATATCTTGGATAGCATGTTGAGGTATCCTCTTTTTTAAAAAGACAAGCCCCATGTTTACTTCTAAAAAATGACATGCTGTGACATCTCTGGTTAGAGGCAAATCCTCATGTTCATAGCCATTCCCTGGATTCAGAACAAGATGGGCATACGGGACTGATCACCCCCTAAGTGGCGGAAGTTCTCTGGTTAGACAACGACCCCACACTATAACAAGTGTGAATTCCTGTTTAAAGGGTTCACTCCTTATGGCGAATGTCTTCTTGATAGACGACAATCCCATATTACGAATTCCTGGTCAGGGTTCGCTTTATACGGCAAAAGTCCTCTGGTTAGATGAAAATTCCGTACTACAGATTTTCAAACCGTGTTGCATGGTTCCTGGACGCAGAAAGCATGCATCACAATTCATATTGTCAAAAAAGTGTTACATGGTCCCTGGACGCAGGAATCATGTATCACAAATATTTTCTCAAATATTTTACCAAATATTTTGTCAAATATTTTATCAAATATTTTATGTATCAAACACCTTTCCAAAAATTTTATCAACACGGTTTTTTGGTTGTATCACATTCAATGCCAAAATATTTTTTCAAATATTTTATCAACAAGCTTTTTAGGGTTCACAAAATACTTCTTCAAAAACTAAAATGTTTTAAGTATGCTTCCCCAATGCGGGTTGATACACGCTGGCAGGTGCGCACCCTGTTTAAAACTCATAAAATTTACAAGTCGAGTCTTGTACAACGTCGCCTTAGAGTGGAACTAAGAGACGGTATAAACTAGTATCTTGCTTAGCCAAGATAACACCTTTCAAATACTAAAATGTTTCTACGTATGCTTCCCCAACGCGGGTTGATACACGCTGGCAGGTGCGCACCCTGTTTAAAACTCATAAAATTTACAAGTCGAGTCTTGTACAACGTCACCTTAGAGTGGAACTAAGAGACGGTATAAACTAGTATATTGCTTAGCCAAGATAACACCTTTCAAATACACTACTTGTTGAGAAATATTGCTATACGCAAAAATACTTGGCAAGTTGCAACACATAAAGCGGCAAGCTATTCAGGAAAGAAGGGCAATATGCATAATGCATCATGCAAGCAATCAGAGCATCTCAACTTATCAATCAAGAAGTGGCTATCGGTCACGACCGCGGGGACTATGTCTACGTTACTAGTCATCCACATTCAATAAACACAGTAAGTGATAACGGTATGAAATATTACTTACAAGTTATCATGCAAACTACTATGTATAAAGCAGGTTCAAACGACGTAGTTCAAAGCGAACAAGTCGTAAGCAGCAGCTAAGGAGCAACTACAACAAGTTTCCAAACACAGAAGCCGGGGGGCAAACGGACTCAGAAACAAGTTCAACATATCCAAAAGATGGCACAGATTAAAGAATGCCATCATCTCTGACAGAACTGGGCGGAACAGGCAGAAGTTGCACATCAGTGTCGCCACCGTCTTCTCCAAACAAAAACCTACAATACGCAAGTCGCAACATCCTATGCTCTACCCATCTCGCCATGCCTTGGAATCTAACCAAGAGGGGCGATCGTAACACTTAACAATGAGCGATATACAGTCGCAACTACGGACATCATGATCATCATCTAAGGATATATATCCTATCTTACAAGTCCAAAACATATGGACAACATAGATAACTCAAGGTATGAAATATTACTAACAAGTTATCACATGATTATTATTGAAAACAGGTCCAGGTGACGAAATATCATGCAAGCAAAGGCATGAACAAAGAATTATCAACATCAACCCATTCACAAAGGCTTCAACATGTTGAAAGCAGATAGCCCAACAGCAACCAAGAGTCAACATCATCTCTAAGGACTTGTGGCAAAGAGTTCATAATGTCAACATCAAATGCAATGTCGTCATCCAAACAGAAGACACGACAAGAATGATTGTTTCAGCATTCAGCACAACATAGCTCTTCAACATAAGGGCGACAATCAGCAATCAACAAATACTTACCTCAGTAGGAGTAACGCTCCTCCTTGGGCCGGTCCCTCGACCGGGGGGCAGAAGACACCACTGCACAACCTTCAACTCTATTTCCTTTATCACAAGAAGGAATTAGCACGGTCATGCTCAGCATAAAGAACTAAGAATCGCTCGAGGGACGCGCCCCTGCGTCGGATCTTTCGAAGATTATGCTAAAAACAGAAACTGCAGCCAGCGATAACTTGAAAAATTAACAAGTTCAAAGAAAATACAATGAGACGTCTTACTCACAAGCCCTTTACCGCCACCGTGTCCAAAGACTCCAGAGTAGCGGGGGCACTTGTATGGACATTCCTCTCAACAAATGGATTTCTATACACATCAGCTATCCGCAAAGACAAACTTTTTCCCATCAAGATGGAGATAGTGGACTTACTCATGGTAACAACCGTGGGAAGACTAATTCTGACAAGAGGACAGCAAGATCTGATATCCGGAAAATGCTATCAACAATCCAGTCAATGCGCAAACACGCACCAACACTTATTCAAGCACCTATGCAACAGACGCTCCATGTGAGACAACCACGTACGTACAAGACTTATTAGTCTTCGTGCAACAAGTAACAAGCATCACGCAAGGGGGGCAACCTCTTCAACACATTAACCTTGCATGACAACACCGAGCTCATACTCGCAGCATACAAGATTACAATGGTGGAATATTAAGTACTTGGCTCAGGATGACAGTCAGCATATTGCAAGCTGTCAGCATACAACCACGTGTCAGCATATTATCATGAGTTGACATATAACCTGTGTTCGCATCAAGCATACGGATACAGCATACATAGCCAGAGCTGGTGAAAAGATTCTAAGTTCGGGGGCAAATACGCACACACAATCTACGCACATACATGTCGACGAGGATACATGTCGACAAGGAGAAAATATTTTCTAAGTGTTTCCATGTACGTACATACATGTCGACAAGGAGAAAATATTTTCTAAGTGTTTCCATGTACGTACATACATGTCGACAAGGATGCATGTCGACAAGGAGAAAATATTTTCTAAGTGTTTCCATGTACGTACATACATGTCGACAAGGAGAAAATATTTTCTAAGTGTTTCCATGTACGTACATACATGTCGACAAAGATGCATGTCGACAAGGAGAAAAATATTTTCTAAGTGTTTCCATGTACGTACATACATGTCGACAAGGAGAAAATATTTTCTAAGTGTTTCCATGTACGTACATACATGTCGACAAGGATGCATGTCGACAATGAGAAAAATATTTTCTAAGTGTTTCCATGTACGTACATACATGTCGACAAGGATGCATGTCGACAAGAAGAAATTATTTTCTAAGTATTTCCATGTACGTACATACAAGTCGACAAGGATGCATGTCGACAAGGAGAAAAATATTTTCTAAGTGTTTCCATGTACGTACATACATGTCGACAAGGATGCATGTCGACAAGGAGAAAAATATTTTCTAAGTGTTTCCATGTACGTACATACATGTCGACAAAGATGGATTGCGTACAGCGAGTAGCTATGCCTCCTAATCACGCCTACGACGCTCATCGATAAAGCTCATACGACGACATCTATGATAACAAGTTTAAGATATCGCTTAAATATTTCCTAAGTGTTTTAGCATACTTGCAAGCAATGCCCAACAGTCTATACCTGACGCTCAACCATTAGCGCCAACACGCATAGCAAAGTCAACGCGCGTAGCAAAAGTCAAACACGCGTAGCAAAAGTCAACGCGCATAGCCAAAGTCAACGCGCATAGCAAAAGTCAACGCGCATAGCAAAAGTCAACGCGCGTAGCAAAAGTCAACGCGCATAGCCAAAGTCAAAGCGCATATCAAAGTTGGTACGTGCAGAAAAAAGGACCAACATCTCAAGAAGCTATCATGCAAGCGATGCGGCTAATATGACGAACAGCGAAGAGCAAATACGACAACACTTAAGGAAATATATTTCTCTAAGACATCAAAGCAACAAACGACTACTTCCAAGAGACTCCTTGATGATAAGGATCAAAGGAGTAATGCACCTACAAGTACTTACGGTATACTCCGCCCTCTTCTAAGTATTTATCTCTACATACATGATTGTTTTGGTGTTACACGTATCGAATCCGTCATTTTACATGCATGTTTACATATCGCATGATTCATGATTTAATAATCGCTAAGTCATTTGAGAATTATACGGATTATATTTCTTGCATCGCATAATTACGATCTTGCCATGACTGTTACTTGTGCATGCATATTGATAAAAGCATGATCGCATGATGTATTACTAATTGCTTATATCCCTAACGATGACCATACTTGCACACTACGTATGCGCATTCCCTATTGCACTAACCGTGATGACAGGAAAACAAAGTCATTCGGTCGGAAAATCAAAGTACGGACGAAATCAAGATGTCTACGTCCAACCAACGACCAAAGCCGAAAGGTTAGCGTCAAACTCAAATTGGACACGTATCCTAACTTAAAAATAGAGTCAAGAAAGGTTCTAAACCGTTACTTGACTCGGGGGCAAGTGATGGATATATGTCCAATTCGGGTTCATATTTATATTTCGGGCCTTGTAAACACGTTAAAATTACATCTCGGTTTGAAAAACGTCTCCCAAAGGGTCAAAACGGTCCGAAAACGCATTTACGCGCGTCCGGACCGGACCTCCGGATTGCGCATAGCAATCCGGAGGTCCGGATTGCATTGCAGCAACCCGGACGTCCAGGTTGCTTGCAATCCGGACGTCCGGATTGCCCAAATCCGACGAGGTCCGGATTGCATTGCGGGTATCGTGCGATTACCGTTTCCGCGATTACCGTTACGTGTAGAGAAGTCAAGTTCGCGCATTACCAATATGGATGACGGTTACCGCTTGCTTTTGAACCGTCATCAAACCACTTTAAAACCGGGTCCGGTCCCAAGGAAGCCTATAAATAGGAGGCCTTGGCCACCCATTTTGAGGATCCTCTCATTTGCCCAACTTTGGTATTTTGAGCTCTGACTTCTCTCTAGAAATATTTTCTCTCTCTAGAATTACTCTTTTAGCCCTATAGTGACTTAAGCTTCGGAGAGGGCTCCGCTAGCACCACCCCCCCCCCTCTTCGTGCTAGCACCGGTCCTTTGTGCAGGAATCGTCGCCCAGACATCCGGATTTGTGCACAGACTATCGCCGTCCGAGACTCAGACATCCCCTTGAGACACAACCGCACTTTGAGACACAGACCTTTCCGGGAATCTACCGAACACTCGTCAGTGGCACAAACCTCTTTCAGACGAAGGGTTACAGCCCGAAAACCCGCTCAACCATACGAACAGACGCGTCCCCACGACCCAGTTCATCCAGGACGCAACAAGGTACACGTAAATAATATTTGCACTGCAGTCGTATTACTTAAATATATTCTCTAAATATATTTTATTATTAAATTTTCGAACAACCACCAATAATATATTAGCATTAATTTTAAAATGAATTAATTTATAATTAAAAATTGGTTACGTAATACATAATACATTACTTTTTTTTTGCCAATAACATAATGCATTACTTGAGTTTAAGGAATATGTTACGTAAAAGTAGGTGGGTCCCACTTTTAAATAATGCTATGTAAAATCATTATAGCACGTTTTTATACATTTTACATAAAAAAAATATATTAAACAAATTTAAATAGTAATATGTAATATCATTGTGGATGCTCTAACGTCCTAGATAGACTCTACGGCTCTTCAACTTTTCACGAGTGAATGACCAAAGTAGGTCAGTTTCCGAAACTAATTCCCAAACTAGGCTCGTTCAGAAACTAATTCCAAAAATAGGTCTTTTCATATTTTTAATAATATACATTATTTACTTTACATCCTAAAGTTTACATTATGTTACAAATGAATCCTTAATCAAAATATAATACAAGAAAATTGAAAATTAAGAAAATTAAATGTATGAAAAAGTAAAAAATGGGAAAAAAATTTCTAAACTAATTAAATTATGAAAATACACATTATCAAACAAACAATTTTTTAGATTTTAATTTTAATTCTTAAAAAATGTTTAAAATTAAAGGATAAATTTAAAATTTAAAAATAAATAATAAATAATTTTTTAAACAACTTTATCTTGGAAAAAAACAACTATATAATGATAAAATTATTCATCAAGAGTATGAAATTAAAATTTATTCTATTGATTTATCGAATTTAAATTAGTTTATCTATTTTTTTAGTCACTAATTTTATACATTTTTATAAATTTAACATGTTTTATTTAGGATTTATGTACGTTTTCATTTTTATACTTTCATACTTAAAAAATTACGAGTATTTAGTTTATTTACATGTTATATCACTGTTTTTTTAATATAATTTATATCTTTAGCATAATTTATTTGTAGAATTTTTTACAATTACTAGTTTTTTTAATTTTTAGTTTATAGCTTTTACATATAATTATTTTATTTTTTCACATTTTTTTTTATATTTTTTGTATTATTTGTCGGTTTAGGGTCAATGTAACAAAATATAAACTTTGAGATGTAAAATAAAAAAATATAAATGATTAAAAAAATAGAAAAACCTAGTTTGTGAATTAGTTTCAGAAGAAACCTAGTTTGAGAATAAGTTTGACAAACAGACCTGTTTTGGGAATTCACTCACTTTTCACGCGCACATACAAACAAATACTTATATGATTATTATATCTATATAGTTAAAATAAAAATACTAATAAACAGTAATATAAATATATAACGGGTTAACAGATGTTTTATTTTAACTTTTACCTGACATATTTTTATCCTATTTGTTTCTTATGTATATATTTGGATAAATATAATATTATTCTTGTATTTTTTTAGTTGTTTTAAAAATTAATAAATTAGAGCATAATAATCTAAATTTTATATGTATACCGTAGTGTTATATTTACCTACAGTAAAACTAATGTATATTAAATGTTGGGAACGGCTAAATTGTGGTCGACTGATAAATCAGTCGAATTTTAGACCGTTGGATCTGAGACAGATGCACGCGCCATTACGTTCTGCTTCTTCTTTATCCCTTTCCTTTCTTGATTACTGTGTTAGTGTGTTATTTCATTCTTCCTCTCTCGAGACCATCTTTATTTATTATTAATTATTATATATATATATATATAACCAAAATTAAGTTATGTACATATAAAACGAGAACATTACAAAATAATATGAGAAAAACTAAATGTTCATAATTAATATATATATATATATAGATTAAATTATATATTATCTTTATTTAATTTTAGAGACAAATAATTTGTAGAATATCAAAGATAAAAATCAAATATCCAAATCATGTTACTCCTCTATAAATACAATTCATGTAAATAGTATTAGTATTTTTGGATAAATTCCAGTTCCACTACTAATATGTAAGACTTAATGTATAAAAATTTAAGAATATATAGTTGACTTGAAAAAAACTTGAAATTTCAAACTACCGAAAATTAGTCATATAATAATTGTAATTATTTTTCATAAATCTATTGGACGTAGAGAACATTTGAGTGTGGTGAATTGGTCATATGATAAGTGTAATTTTAGTTTTTTTTTTTTTTTTTCTAAAAATACTTTGAGTTGGGTGAATGGTTAAACAAATATAATTCTTAGTGAGTAACTTGCTCAATCGTCCACCAAATGTAATAAGTTTTTAAAGAAAAATTATAAAGTTAAAATGTTTGTTTTTGCTAAAAAACAAAAAACACTTTTAAGTTCATCGCTGAAAATAAGTATGATATTTTTAAATATATAAATTTAATTTAAAATTTCCTATAAATAATTTGAAGTTTCTAAAATGAAAAATGATAGTTTATTTTATTATTATTATTAAACAAATGTATATTTTTAGAACTAATGAAATGTTGGAAAAAAAAAAGAACTAAACAAATGGACAGTTGTGGAAAAAAGGAGGAAAATTCTTAGGTCACGTAGCGGAATGGTCACGCTTTCCATAAATAGTAACTTACAAATAAAAAAGGAAAGTTAGTTAGAAAATAATAAAATTATATAAAGATTTAACTTGTTATAGCAGGTAAAAAGAGAGAGAAATTAAAGTAAAAAAAATAATTGCACAAATAAAAGATGTTGCAGACCTGCATCAATTTATCTATAATTTCAGAATGGTCCCTAATTTCAGAAAAATCCGACTAATACTACGTATCTGTAGACTCGACATGGACTTTAAGTTGTCAATCTGCCCTCGAATGAACACATCTTTGGCTTCATTATAAGTCTCCATCTTAGAGAAAAAGTTTTTTTTTTTTTTTTTTTTTGTAAATAAAAAAACGAAGAAGAAGTCGCAGACTTGCAACGAAGAAGAAGAAGAATATGCAATTAAAGCAAGAGAAAAGAAAAAAAAACTGGTAATTAATGAGATTCTTGTAATAAAGTAAAAACTCGCTTTTACTAAAAATATATATATACAATTTTTAGATTTTATAGCATATTTTTTTAGGGATCCCTGTTTTTTATTTTATTTTACTATAAATATATAGACTAATATAGAGGTATAAAAAACAACCATCAATTTAGTTTTAATTTTTGCCGATTATTGTAACGGTATAAAATTATTATTGTTGATGAAATTATTTTTAATTGTTAAGGGTCTAAATAACATCCACATAATAGTCTATGATGAAATATTAATTTACAATTGATTAACCTACAACCTGTTGTCGGCTCGACTCGACTCGACTCGACTCGTTTACAGCCCTACACGTTACAGTGATTAGTAGTGTTAACACTCGATTTTCAATTGAGTTGTAAAAAGTGAATGCGTATATAATTCAACCATGTATATTTTTTTGGAAAATAACGGAACTTGGCACGTGTGAGTTGTTAAATAGTTCTGACCTGAATACATTAAAAGACATATATTAATATGGGTGTTGAATCGAAGTTCGTAAAATAACGAATGCAACACAACTGACCGTGAATCATTTGGTCATATAAAATGAAAGTTATGGTCAATTGAAGCTAAAAGTAAAAAAGAAAAACAGTAAATAAAACCTGCAACCTGTTGAGCAAGTAGTTATATAATTTTTTATTCAATTTTAACAATTTAATATATTTATAAACATATTTTACATTTCCATTTAAGGAAAGCGGAACGATTCCGCAGCGGGACTGAAGCGAGGTCCAAAAAAGGAGGGAAAAGAGGAAGAGATAAGACAAAAAAAAAAAAAAAAAAGAGGAGGAAATGTAGGAGTGCGGAAAATCGAGAAAGGAAAGAGGATTGAGAAGGAATAGAACGTGATGGCGCGTGCACCTGGCTCAGATCCAACGGACTAAAATTCGACTGACTTATCAGTCGACCACATTTTAGCCGTTCCCTTAAATGTTACTAGTGTCAACATCTATTAATTTTTATCTTAGACAAAATTATCAATTAAAACTGTGAAATAGACTTAATCTTTTTTTTTGCCAAGAAAAATAGACTTAATTGTATGTATCTTTTTTTTTTTTTTTTTTAACATTCATCGACCTTTTATATATTATTATTATTATTTTATTCTACTTAATTAAATAAGATAATAATATATGTTAAAATCAATTATGACGTTTAAGTCAATTCCAAAGCATTAGGTGTTATTTCTCTCATTTGCAATTACAACATTATGTTGGTGATATGCAACTTCGTGAATTACAAATTTGGGCACTTTAATAAGCAAATTGTTACTTGAACTATGACGCATTTATAAACTGCTATGTAGACTTTAATTCTTTTAAATTGATTACTTAAAATTTTAATTTTGAGCAAATTGTTACATATTATACAAATTACGTCAAATTAAATGTAAAATAAACATATTTCGCCACATGAGATCTTCTTACGGGTACAAAAAATGAATTGGACGTGAAATATTTTCAATCGAACACTTAATTGAAAAACATAATTGGAACTGATGGATGTCAAATAAACATTTAATTGAATATATTTTGTTACAATCTTTTTAATTTTTACGATCTAATTTATCTTAAGTACATATCAAGATCCAATGAAATTTAAATATACGTATTTTCTATTCAATTTGATGTTAGTTGTAATAAATATAACAATTATCTTAAAAATTAAAAATTAATATAGCTAATTTAAAAAAAAATTAAAATTATGTAGAGATTGATAATTGATTCAAAATTTAGATAGCCTAAGCCTAACCCTACACAAGAAAAACCAAGCCACCTCATTCTCAGTTAGTCAGTCTCTTCTTTTCTCCATTGTTAATATCGCTTAAACCAGAGCTTTGGTTACTCCCTTATTCCCCACATCACTTCGATATTATCGCCTACATTGCTCTCAAATACCAAATCCAACCGTCTCCCCCAATCTAGCTCGACCTACTTCTTCTTCTTCAAGGAGAATACACAGACAGCAAATCTATTAAGATCTCCAAGAATTGGCAATGGCATCCTTCATAGTTCAGTGTCCTAAGTCATCATCTTCTGTCGTCCGCTTTGGATCCGCGGTAAATAATGCGAATGATCTCAACCAGCAGAGGATGGCCTCTTATTCTCCCACTGGAGTCCCTTCTGTTAGATTTGAGGTGAGTCCCACTTTGATTTAGAATCCTGGATAATACGCGGTACCTTGATTAGACAATTGCAAATCACTTGCTCTTCGAGCTTAGAACTTGGAGATACTTGTTCTTTGCTGCTGCTAGATCGTTGGTTTTTTATTGGTATGGCTCATATGCCAACTTATTATCATGTGTGAAAACAGATAAAAGGTCTTAGATTTCCGTCAAATCTATAAGCTGCAACTTGTAAATTATAACTAGCTAGTCTTGATTCTTGTATATATAACCAAAAATAAAAAATATCGTCAGACTTACTTTGTTCACTATACTGTTCGATTGATTGGAAGTTGGAAATGATCATTTTACAGATACACGTGACAAGTAGAAACTTGATAACCTAAGGAAGTGTCTGTATGTGGAAAAGTAACTTAACTTCTTTTAAATGGAACGAAGATGGCAAAGAACAAGTCTATATTATGATCCATAGGTCTCGGAAATTTAAAATAATATGTATCTGATTAGACTTTGGTGTTCACTTGTTTAGCTAATTTTTTTGTCAAAGTTAACTGTTTTAACAAGCAGAAGCCTAGCTGTTTAGCTCTGTGTTATATTTGTTTAGCTTTTTTATCGGCTCATTTTCGTGCACTTTCTGCAGTTTTCTAAAAGGAAGCATACTGCGGCCCTGAAAGTGAAAGCAAGCCTTAATGAGGTGAGAGCAGAGCACAGTTTTTAAAAGCTATTAATTATTATTACTTTCGTGCTCGCATCTTCAGAGAAACTAATACAGCTCATAACTAAATATGCTGAAATCAAGGTTACTACTGAGAAATCCTCCAAGTCTGCACCAAAAGAAACCAACGGCTCTGTCACGAAAGGAATCCCCGATGAAGCATCAATATCTGCATTCATGGCACAAGTATCTGACTTGATTAAGTGAGCGAAATCTCTTCCCTGTTTGTCTCTCTAGATTGCTTGCATATATATAGAAAAGATTGTGTATCTATACTATATATAAAGTATATGACAGGAATATGAGACTACTGCTGTTTCCAATTTGTCCGTACATATATGTTTAAAAATTCAACAAAAATGATAAAGTTGAGAGTTGAACTAATGATCCCTACCTACATTCACAAGTAAAGATACCAACAAGGCTAAGTTAACTTGAATAATATTGTTTTAAAATGTTTAGTTAAAATTTATGACTAAACCAATGATGTAAATATGTATGCACGTAGGCTCTGTTGTATTCACTAGTTGTGTTTGTTGGCAGATTGGTGGATGCGAAAGATATTACAGAGCTGAACATTAAGCAACAGGACTGTGAAGTGAGCATAAAGAAGAAGGAAGCATTCCAGCCACCAGCTGTTGCTGCACCGGTGATGTCAATGTCGCCAAGTTTCTATTCGGCACATTCGAGCTCACCACCTCCAGCTGCAGCTCCTCCTGCTCCGACAAGCTCTGTTCTAGCTCTACCAGCACCAGCACCAGCACCTGCAGCCAAAAAACCAAGCAGTTCTCACCCACCTTTGAAGTGCCCCATGGCTGGGACCTTTTATCGGTCTCCTGCACCAGGGGAACCCGCTTTTGTCAAGGTTTGATAAGTGTGTTTCAAGTCTGTTTAACCTAATGAATGTATTCTTGGTTAATGCTAATAAATATTGATTGATATTGTCAGGTGGGAGATAAAGTTCAGAAAGGTCAGGTTATTTGCATCGTTGAAGCCATGAAGCTAATGAATGAAATTGAAGTAAGCGACGTGATTCATTGATCTGCCCTTCCTTATCTGCAAAACACAAAATCTATGCATGCGGACGAAATGTTTGCTAACCCTTTTGAGTTGGGACTTTGCAGGCTGATCAAAGTGGAACTATTACGGAAATATTGCTGGATGATGGAAAACCAGTTAGTGTAGACACGGTAATCTACAACTCTCTCCAAGTCCCCTTGATACTTGTCAAGTTTCAGATAACTGATCAACCATTTGTTTTGTGGCAGCCTCTTTTTGTCATAGCTCCATGAACCAACCTTACCTCTACGTAGAAGCAGACATGTGATTTGAAGTTGGTGAATTCGCTTCTGTTTTGCCATTTTGTTTTGAAATTTGTGTAATAACTGCTGTATCCTGGATTAATTTTTCTATTGTTGAATTGGATTGGATATAATAATAAGCATATAAAAAGAAGAGACTATGAAACCAAAACAACCTATTTTGTACGACCGGTACATTTTACTTACTATCTACAACATAATAAATCTGTTAATTGGGCTGGCTGGGTAAACAAAGTGGGGTCTGCAAGTTAATTAGGACTGGATTGAAATCGCGTTTGTATTAAAAGTATTTCATTTTTGTTTGATTTTACTTTTTTTTTTAATACTTGCAAATTGCAATCTATAACTAGAATTTGGTACTACAAGATAAGAACATTATTATAATAAAAAAAACTTGTTTATTAAATTCAACGCCTACTAAAAAAGATTGTGCAATGAAAGTGATGGACATCATAAAAAATTGTTCTACATATAGGGCGGGCATATGCCAAAAGTGATATTCTTCGGTCAAAACGTGGGGTCATAGAAACAGTTTAATTCACTTCACCTTCTTCCCTATACCAACCAACCAAAGAAAGAAAGGTCAGCTACAATTTCATAATCCGAAAAAAGAAACAGGAAGGGAGGACTTCATCTTAGACATAACTTCAAATTCCTACTTACTCTCCAGTTACCATAACCAAACACAGATCATCTTCTTCTTCTAATCGATCTTTACGGATGAGAAGAGGTAGTGTACAAAGTAGAAGGATGTGAGGAAGCCAATGGTCCCAGTAGCCAACATTATAGCCACGGCCATGATCAGCGAATACCCCAGATAAAGCATGGCCGACACTGGCCCACTCAAGCTCTGCAGATCGAAAACCAAGTAATTGATGGAGTAGAGGAACACATACAGAGAAACCGACCCCGAAGCATAGAACGCCTTCCACCACCACTGCCAATCCTCCACACACAGATGCATATAGGTAAGCACCACCGACACCTCAGCACATACAATCACAAGCAGTGTCAGAACCACAAGTAAGAAACCAAAGACATAGTAGAACCTCCCGAGCCAAATGCTGGACAGAATGAAGAAGAGCTCGATAAAGAGTGTCCCGAATGGAAGGGTTCCTGCCCCAAGAACAAGAAGCCACGAAGGGTATCTCCTGGCAGGGATTTCTCTTGCAATCTGGTTGGTTCGGACAGGGTACGAGATTGGTTCTGATCGGGTGCCCAGGAATCCTCCCAAGAGGGTCAGTGGGACGGAGATGCAGAACCAGAGGGACAAGAGGATGAAGTACAAGGATATGGGGATGGCTCCTGTGCTTTTACTTCCCCAGAGCAAAAAATTCAGTCCCGTTAGGATAACAAACACAATTCCTGGGAAGAAGCAAGCAACTGACCATGAAACTGATCTCCATCCTTCTGAACTTCCCTTTATGGTTCTCCACATTCGGACCCCCACATAACCTGCAGCGATTCCAAGGAAAAGATAAAGCAGAATCATCCCTGTCAGCAGCATTCCTCGAGAAGCCGGGGACATGAACCCTAAAGCTGCAAAAACAATGGTGACTGCTGCCATCCCTAGGATTTGGACTCCATCACCAACCATGACACACAGAAGCTTGGACCACTCTGGTTCTCTGAATACATCACCTACAACGAGTTTCCAACCCGAGAGCTCCTCGTTCATCTGTGCTTGAGCTTCTTTGTCGAGTTCCTCATACCTGGTCAGATCCCGCCTCACCGTCCTCAAGAATATCACAAACACGATTCCAGCAAGGAAAGTTATCACCATTAAGGAGTTCAAGATAGAGAACCAATGAACACGGGCACCTTCCATTTTTAGATATGCGTCCCATCGCGAAGGCCATCTGATGCTGCTCTTAACAAACTCAACGTCGTACGTGAATGAGACCCTCTCTTGCTCCCTTATGACCTGTGATTTGTCTAGATCCATGGGGCACTCCACAGGGTCAATCTTATCGTACATGTTAAGTTTTGTCATTTTGTTAGGGTCATACCTGACACTGCAAGGAGAAACTTCAAACCCGACGATCTCGTAACCCGAAGCCTTTGTCTTATCGGCTTCAGAGATCACACCCATTCCTTCTTCTCCAGTGCCGATGATTTCAACTCCACTCCCTTCATATTCATGAACCAAGACCTTGAATTTCAGATGATTGATGATGTAATCTTCCTTACCTCCTGGTGGGGTATACCCAACTGGGAAACCAGTCCACTGTATGTTGATCCCGTTCTGTTTCGCATACCTCATCACGGGCAAATTATCGAGTATCATGTTGACCTGATATAGATCATGAGTCCTCTGTTTCAACAGCTTCACCTCTTGCTCAGTTAAGGCATTAGTGGTGCAGAGGTAAACTGTCTCGTTTATATTCATGCGGAATCTGTATGCAGAATTATCGATTTGGTCTCCCATAAGGAGCTCTCCAAGATTCTCTGCACTTTTCTTGATGCCCTCAGGTGGCTTGCAGTAAGGAAGACTGTAATAACTAAAAGGAAGTTCGGTCTCAATAGATGTCAATGAGTTAACCTTCGCATATATGTTTTCAGCAGGGGAGTATGTGTGCATGTAGCTTCCAGGTAGATAGAACCCATTACATATTTGTGCAAGGAGAACCAAACAGAAAAGGCTCTTCTTGCACAATAAGGGCAAACTAAATGTTGACATCACCGTATTAGAGAACGGTGACATGAAACCTACCAAAATAATTCAGCCAAAACTGTTAATTTGATATTGCACCTCCAGATCTGAAATTACAAAGGACATACACAAACAAGTATATTACAATAGGGGGGGGGGAGGGGGGTGGGGCATCTTTTTGTCTATGCAAAGAGTACACAGTAACTACGGGAGCAGTAAAATATCATTGTGAAAAAAATTAAACAAGTAGACCAAATGATTGATCAGCACAGTAAAACATGTTCAAGTCTGTCATCACAATCAACTAATTAAACTGAAACTGTAATCCATCTTGAGAAATCATTGAGAAGAGAATTCTTAGTCAGCTTGTTCTGTGCTGCTACTCACCAATCTCAAGCAAGCTTAGCCTGCTTGAGCAATGACCACTGACTCCATTACTAAACAAAAAAAAGGACCATGTCATCCTTGGCACCTTTCAGAAAGGGTTTCACGAATTGCATGGACTACATATCTATTGTTTATGTCTCCAACTCCTATAATGCAAAATCAATTAAACTAATCCTAAGAGAGGGTTCGTGAGACTATGTCAGGTTTATTTCAAATGTTACCAGATGAATGTCATAATTGCTAATGGAGGACCCATTGTTGAATCATTCTGTTTAGAGATAGTAAGTCCGATACATGTCTTAGAAAAAGGGGTAATCTACAGTCTCATAGAATTCAGGTAGTATTGTTTTAATGTCTCTTTCTGATATCAAATAACATGAATTGCAGAATCATAATGAATGCTAATCATTAGAATAAAACTTATCCTGGATTAGCCGTCTACTTGGGTCTTATCTTGTTAGCTTAGTCTAGCATAGCATTTCTAGGTTAACCTAAATTATCTATTACTGCATTTTCTAAAAAATTAGCTTAAATTCTTCAACACCTTCAGTATTTAGAAATCAGGCAAAACTTGAAAAGAAAACCGCCGTGAATCAGATTAAACAAGCAATGAATAGTTTAAAAAATCGAAGAAGCGACCGAATTTCAGCAAAAGCCTTAAAGAGAAAGAGTGTTAATAACTTCGTCTATGCCAGGAAAAAGGCACCACAGACCTAGATCGAGCAAGAACAGCTGACAGTTACTAAGATCCAAAGAAGAAATATACGCCAGTTGGACAGATAGGGATGAATTTACCGTTTTTTGGGCGAAACCTATCGTCTGTTGAAATTGCAGAGACGCTCTGATTCGAGAGAGAGAGAGACGAACACTGTATTCAGCAATTGGATCTGCGCGAACTATTATCCCATCTAAGCGAAACGATTGTACTCTAGACGATGTAATGTAATTACGATTATATCCTATATATCTTAATGGGTAAGCTACGTTAAGCCCTTACCTTTTACTTTAACAGCTTTAATCCCCAATACTCTTCCTTTTTTTTTCAATGTACCTGAGAAAAAAAATATGTTTGCTTAAAATATTTTTTAATGTAACATATTTCTGAGCGTGTGTTTTAGATATAAAATATTCTAAAACAATAATTTTAGATAAAATTATTTACTTTCAGTTAAAATTTCTGTTAGTTTTGCTGATTGTACAAAGTTAAATGATGTGGCAGCACATGATTGGTCTAATGTTATCATAACTGAACTGAGAATTGAACCGGCTATAGGCCAGGTTTCCGGTTCTGGCGTTCTGACTGCAATTCAACCACCTCCCACTCTCCTTCCCTCCATTGTCACCTTCGTTCCTATCCTCCCTCTCCTTCCTCACTCTAATTCCAAACACAAAACAGCTCCAGACTCTTCATCCGTCATCCCTCAGTATCTATTATAGAAGATGACAAAGGTCGCCTTGAGAGGAAGAAGAACGTGTGGGCAACAAATTAATTAAAGAACAATTGTTCATGAATGAACCACTATTTTCATGGAAAAATAAGGCTCGAATCTGTGGCAGTTACTAAGATCAGTGGCGACTTCGGGTAGGTTGGAGGCACAAATCTTGGGCGCGTCGCTTGGAGAAGGCGGTGTGGAGATCTGTGGCGATTTGGGGAGGCGGGTGTCATAAATCATGGGCGGTGTTGAGATCGTTTTCCACTTGGGATATCTCGAACTGTTTTTCAGGGACCTCGAACCTCGATCCACGAACTAACTTTTGGCTTCGACCTCGAACTTCGAACTACCTTCAATCTCTGTCTCAATCTTCTAAACACCGGGTCCTGCAGAGCGGGCGATAACCAACTTGGAGAGGGGGGGGGGGGGTGGTGCTGGTTGTGCCCTCTCCGATGCTAAAGTTAATATTTTTAGAGAGAGAAAGTTCTAGAGAGAGGTCAGAGCACAAATAGCCAATTCTTCCAGAGTTTCGAGTTAACTTGTTGAAATGGGAGATCCAGGCCCCTATTTATAGGAAACCTGATAACTTTGCCCGGTTTGATGTCGGTATACAGGAAAGCACTTACCGACATCAAGATTGGCTATATGCGCACTAACTTCACGTACATAGAAAAAATAGGCGTATACGCGTAGTACCAGTATGCAATCCGGAGGTCCCCGGTTCGGGTGCGACGCGCATCCGAACCGTTTTGACCCAGGGTGACTGCGGTAAGGTCCGTTTTGTGGTTTTAGTGTGTTTGCGAGGTCCGAAACGTAAATACGAACCCGAATTGGACAGATATCCAACACTTGCCCCCGAGTCAAGTTGCGGTTCAAAACCCATGCTTGACTCTATTTAAGATAGGATATTCGTCCAATTTAGGTTCGGCACTGACCTCAGGGGTTCCCTGTTTGTCAATCGAGTGCGCGGAGCACAGATTCGTCCATTTCTACTTTTCCGATGTATGTACATAATCTATTCACAGGGTTAGCGTAATATATGGTATACAATATGCAGCTAACGACTTATTCATAATAACATGCGATAAGCGAAATACTTGTGATAATAAGTAGTTATACAACGCGGGGCCAACTTGGTATGTGACATGAACGTGTAACATGATGTTAAAATAGAGATAACAACATAGCACATAGATGACACAATCGTGCAATGAGCAAAATACTTAGAGCAATTTAAAATTGAAGAGCATGCTTGTCAACGTGAAGCATGATGTAAACATAGAAAAGTGTTGAGATCGTTTTCCACTTGGGATATCTCGAACTGTTTTTCAGGGACCTCAAACCTCGATCCACTAACTAACTTTTGCCTTCGACCTCGAACTTCGAACTACCTTCGATCTCTGTCTCAATCTTCTAAACATCGGGTCCTGTAGAGCGGGCGATAACCAGCTTGGAGAGGGGGGGAGTGGTGCTGGTTTGTGCCCTCTCCGATGCTAAAGTCAGTATTTTTAGAGAGAGAAAGTTCTAGAGAGAGGTCAGAGCACAAATAGCCAATTCTCCAGAGTTTCGAGTTAACTTGTTGAAATGGGAGATCCACGCCCCTATTTATAGGAAACCTGAGAACTTTGCCCGGTTTGATGTCGGTATACAGGAAAGCGCTTACCGACATCAAGATTGGCTATATGCGCGCTAACTTCACATACATAGAAAAAATAGGCGTATACGCGTAGTACCAGTATGTAATCCGGACTGTGTCGATATTCGACACAGTCTGGATTGCTGAGGCAATCCGGAGGTCCCCGGTTTGGGTGCGACGCGCATCCGAACCGTTTTGACCAAGGGTGACTGCGGTAAGGTCCGTTTTGTGGTTTTAGCGTGTTTGCGAGGTCTGAAACGTAAATACAAACCCGAATTGGACAGATATCCAACACTTGCCCCCGAGTCAAGTTGCGGTTCAAAACCCATGCTTGACTCTATTTAAGATAGGATATTCGTCCAATTTAGGTTCGGCACTGACCTCAGGGGTGGCCTGTTTGTCAATCGAGTGCGCGGAGCACAGATTCGTCCATTTCTACTTTTCTGATGTATGTACATAACCTATTCACAGGGTTAGCGTAATAGATGGTATATATATAACAATATGCAGCTAACGACTTATTCATAATAACATGCGATAAGCGAAATACTTGTGATAATAAGTAATTATACAACGCGGTGCCAACTTGGTATGTGACATGAACGTGTAACATGATGTTAAAATAGAGATAACAACATAGCACATAGATGACACAATCGTGCAATGAGCAAAATACTTAGAGCAATTTAAAATTGAAGAGCATGCTTGTCAACATTAAGCATGATCTAAACATAGAAAATGATGTAAGCATGTAATACGATGTAAACATGCAATTCATACTTAGATCATAAAGATAACCATGTAGCAATCATAAGTTAAAATTACGCACACATAAAAATAATAACATGCATAATAGCCTATACGTACGCAACATGCGATAATGATTGTACGTAGCACGTCATACAACCTTAGGGAGTATGTACGTAGTGCAAGCATAAGAGAGATGTAAACATGCTTATACATGATGCTAGGAACTTATGCGAAAATAGATATGAGTTTAGTCTTTAGCACATGGTGTAGAAACTATTAGAGAAAATTAGGAGATAGAATAGTCATTAGCTTACATCCTCCTTTGATAGTTTTCCAAGAAGCTCTCATTGTTTGTTGAAGAAGGAGCCTATGGAGGAGTAAATTTGAGATGGTCACCGTAACATGCATACAAGGTGTTTGATGAAATGCATTAGGATACTTAACCTCAAATCGGCCAAAAAATTTCTAAGTGCTGAAAGTTTTAGAAAAGTGTAAATGAATTGTTATACTTCCCTTATGCGTAGCATTCATTGCCGACATGTTGCTCCATGCCTTAGCCGTTGTTTTAGTATGCTCGATATTGATGATTGGTAGTTGTACGTACATAGCCGTCAATGGTTGTATGTTGGTGATGATAGCATAGGCAATGTATGTTGAGCATCATGTATTGATCATTGGTCCCTGTCTTCAAGCATGCTAAAACACTTAGAAAATATTTCAATAATATATAGTGCTTGTAACCATTGATATAGTCATATGATTCTTGTCGACCGCCGACATAGAAACACTTAGAAAATATTTCGTAGTAGTTGATGCTTGCCACTTGATGTACATTATCCATCGTCATGCTAGTATACTTGGAGAATGCTCCTAGATAGTTGATTCAATGTCGCTTGTTGATTGTTGACATCAAAGAAATACTTAGACAATATTTTCTGACGATTGATTTCTTGTTGCATATAGTCCCATGTCGTAAGTGAAATACTTAGAAAATATTTCAGCCATATCTTGCTGCATGCCGGCACCTTGTCGTACATAGATATTTGATAGTATGCTGACGGTTTGTCGTACGTTGACACGTAGTAGCATGTTGACACTTAGTAGCATGCTGACCGCTTACAATATGCTGACTGTCATCCTGAGCAAAACACTTAGAAAATATTCCTTGATGGTCGACACCTTGTTATGTGTCGATTGCTGACATAGTAGAACACTTAGAACATATCACTCGACACCTTGCCATATGTCGACAGCTATATGCGCGTGCTTGTATGTACACGCTTGTATGTGTGCACTTGCCCCCACACTTAGAATCTTTTATATATCCATTGCTATGCGTGTAGTATCCATAGACTTTATGTAGAGATATGGTGCATGTCGTCGACAGTCATGGTAAAACACTTAGAAAATATCTCGTCCTTGTTATCATGAGTAAGTCCACTATTCCCATTCTGCGAGTAACTCTATGTCCGGATGTCGACATGGTTGAGTAGCTAAACAATGCACCAAGTGTAGATGTTGACGTCTTTACTTGATTAATTGATGTCGTTATTCATATACTTCCTTCCGAAGATTTGGTATGTTGATGATCTTTATAACTTGTATCATGTTGCAATGTAGGTCAGACTGATGGAAAAAGCTTCATCTTTGCAGACAGCCGATGTACATGGTAATTCGCTTATTGGAAAAGATGTCTGCCCCATTGCCCCCGCTACTCTGGAGTCTCCAGTCATGGTTGCAGTAAAGTACTTGTGAGCAAGATACCCCCTTGTATCTTCTTTGAACTTGTTAATTTTCCAAGTTGTTGTTTTCATGTTGCTCTTGTTTGCAAGTTTCTCCGTACATGCGACTGAACGCGTGGTTGCTATTCCTGGCTTTAACACAATTCAAAAGATCCGTCGCAGGGGCGCGTTCCTCGAGCGATTCTTAGTTCTCTATGCCGAGTGCGACCGTGCCAACTCCTTCTTGCGATAAAGGGAATAGAGTTGAGGGTCGTGCGGTGGCGCCTTCTGCCCCCCCGGTCGAGGGACCGGCCCAAGGAGGAGCGTTCCTCCCATTGAGGTAAGCGTTGTTTACTTCTTCCCACTTGAAGTTTGAACTTGAATATGGATGATTTTGATGCATGCATTGCTGCTTGTCGCGCCCATGTTGAAGAGTTATATCGCACTCCTGGTTGGTATTAAGTTGCCTGCTTCCAGCATGTTGAACCCTTGAGTTATCCTCACTGTCTGTATGTACTGGACTTGCATAATAAGATATATATCTTTAGATGATGAGCATGATGTCCATAGTTGCGACTGTATGTCGCACATTGTTGAGTGTTATGAGCGCCCCTCTTGGTTAGATTCCAAGGCATGGCAAGATATGTACACTTGGTACTTGTAGCATTGTAGATAGTAATATATTCGGCACGGGCACTTGGCACTTGGCACAGGCACTTGACATGTAGCAGTATCATCTTGACGAAGCAAGATTTAAGTTTATACCGTCTCTTAGTTCCACTCTAAGGCGACGTTGTACAAGATTCGACTTGTAAGTTTAATGAGTTTTTCAAACAGGGTGCGCTCCTGCTAGCGTTTTTGAATGAAGCCTACCTATTTAAGGGGGTCTTCCTTATGTCTGCATCCTTAAGAGGATATGTATAGTTTGAGTGTACATGAAGCAATCCTAACAAGGAATGTAACTTCATGGTGTATGAACCCTTAAGAGGGATATACATACTTTATAGATATGTGGGGTTGTTGTCTAACAAGAGGACTTCCGCCACAATGGGGTGATCAGTCCCACCTAAGTGCCGCATCCTGGTTTGTATGCAGGGAATGACTATGAACATGAGGATTTGCTTCTAAGAGCATTCCGCAGCATGCCCTTTTTTAGGAGTAAACATGGGGTTTGCCCTTACAAAGAGGATACCACAGCATGCTACTTTTGATAGTGAATCTTGGTGTTTATCCAAGATATTGCTTGTTGTTGACGTCTTTGGAATAGTCATCATCTTGAGTAGAGATTTTTTATAAGTTCCTTTTGTAGATAACCCACAAGTTGTCATTGCCACATATAAGTTGATTGTGCACATAGAGCGATGGCTTTGTGTCGTCGACGTCTTCTTGATATAGCCGCCGTTATAGATGGAGAAATAAACTCCTTGTTGGTGTAGATAATAGATATGTTGGCGTTGTATGCCATAAGTTCCTCGTTACATATAGTGTTTAGCTTGTATTGTTGAAGTAGATATTATGCGCATAGGTTGCTACCTGGCGCAATTCCAATGTAGTAATCATAGTGTAGTATGTACCTACGAACAAGGTTACACTTTGTCAGATAGTTGCAATGTTTGTAAGTTTGTAAAAATATGGAGTTATGAATTTTTTTTTTTTAACTAATGCATATAATAAATAGAGTAAATGAATCAGATACGAGGATCCCTTTGTTGAGTAGGAAACTTCCCTTAGTGCAGATATGATAGGTGCGGATATGTCGGGAGCGGAGCTTTTCAAGTACCACTCACTGTATGTTTTTGTGAATATGTACGTACAAAGAGAGACTATACATTTCTATATGCATGCTTTAATCAATACGCGTCGATGCTTCCTTAGTGTGATACGCATACGTATATATGATCGTTGCTTGATATTGTTTCCAAGAGAAGAGCTGATGTTTGAGTAGAGAATTCGCTGAGATGTCGCGAGTTAAAGACTTATTGTGATGATGCAAATGATATATACGCGACCATTATTCGGCTTAGATGCCTAAGTAGAATGTCCATAGATAGAGAATTCCAGAGAGTGTTGCATACAGCTCCTCCTAGTGTTGTTCTACAGATAAGATGTGTCATTGAGATATCTCTTGGATGTACATATAACCTGTCTCAAATTAGTCACAATAATTTGAGGTATATATCGGTTAAGGAATAAAATGGAGTTATAAATCTCTTCATATGACTCTATCGCCTGTAATGCCAATATGACTGGATCAGACTATTCGCGACTAGTCTATTCCGTTCAGCTTGGATTCTGTTTTGACTAAACCAGGCTACCCTGAGTAGTTGTCCTACTTGAGTGGTCTGCTTTATTCATAGTAGTGTTTTTGTGAAGTTGTTATCTCATACCTGAGTTTACCTTTGGCAATAACTTGTGTTACCTGGACCTTGTTTAAGTAGGAGATATCGTCTTTTGTGGGCGATGCTTGGTGTTGATAATAGACATATGGGTGTTATATGGCCTAAGTCGTTTGTTGTTCCTAGTGCGATAACTTGTGTTGTTGACGTGATCAATATGTGCGTTGCTTTTGGTTTTATTCCCAAGTAATGAGTATAGTGCAATAAGGTACCTACGAAAGTAGATTTAACCTTCATTAGATATTTTGGAGTTCATACAACGGATTACAGGAAGGCGTCAACTGATCACTCTTTTTGAAAAGTACTAAGGCTAATAAGCATAAGTTGTACTTAATCTAAAAAGACTTAAAGTAGATATGCAAAAAAGGAGATAAAAATTGATGATGTGTTTGACGTCTTCATAGGTGACTTGTCGGCAAGTTGATTCTGCCACGTGCCACATAGTTCCTCAGTGCATCTAGCGTGTTAAGCTCTTCAATTTCCACCCTTAGGGATGAACAAATGTTGGTGTTATGCCCCCCCAGTTTTACGGTGCTTGCATCGTTCTTCAACGTTCTTGCCAATGAAGGCAGTCATTGGCTTAAGTGGACGGGGAAGCTTGTTTTCCGGGAGTTTGACATTTGTTTCTTCCAGCTTCGTGCTCCAAGGACTATAGAAGTCGTCATAATTGGTTCCGTGAATGACGTTGTTTTTCCCACGCTTTGCGAGAGGTGGATTATTTTTCGCCTTTTCTTTTCCTTTGCCTTTTCCTGAAGATTCCACACGAGACTTCTTTTGACGCTTGTTGCTTTGGTCGATATACTTCTTCATTTCTCCTTTTAAGATGAAGCTGTTTACATGGAATCTTAGGCTGACACAGCTGTCCGTCTCGTGGCCATACACTTCGTGATTTTCACACCATTTGCCTTCATCTTTTCCCAATGGGCCTTTGCGGAATTTAGAGGGCTTTTTCCAAAGCTTGGTTTCCTTTATTTCTTTCAGGATGACAGACAGCGGTGTGTTCAATGGAACACATTTGGCGAGATTGGTCCCTTTGAGCCTTTGGACGTCTGACTGGAATGGTCTCTTTTGTTTTTGTTGTCTCTTTTCCCGGGAAGCGTCCATCTTTCCCTCAATTATTGCCTTCAAGGTTCTTGTTGTAAGTCCCATGATTGGGACATCATCGTCATCAACGGGTTTTCTCCATCCCTCCTTGTGACGGATGTCAACGTCGTCTTGGCTTGTCATCGCGGAGGAACCTTCCTTGTTCATTTTTTAGAGAGAGGTTGGAAGTTGTCTCCATGTCCCTTCATGGTGTTGTGCTATCATATACGGATTGTATGAGCGCACAACTCCTTGCCTTGTTTGTCGGTACTGGAGGGCACCTCTCGTGAATTGCCCCCCTACTCCTTGGTGCGGTATGTCTTGATGACTTGTGTTTTGAGACATTGCTTTTTTCCCCTCGGTTTGTCCGTTATTTGGAGATGGAGGTGGTGGTGGCGGGGCATATCCTTGGTTCATTTGCATCCTTCGGAATGCAAGCAGCTCTTCGAGCGCGGCCATCATGGTAGGAGTGATAGGTAGTGGCGGGTTGACACCTTCATATTGGGGGACTCCCTCTTCTGGCATCCCGTAAGAAAATTCTTTATTGGCGTGCTCCTTAAGCTCAAATTCCAATGGGGGTGTAACGTGCTTTGCATTGTGGACTCCTTGGTCATATTGTGTGAAGGGCGCACTTTTTGTTGGTATGAAGAAAGCATTGGATGTGGCAACAGACATGTGAGAGGATCCAAGTTGACTTCTTGTCGGATTCCGCGTGGTTATGACCAAGGCGTCACGGTGCACATTGTGCTCTTTGTCCTTTGATGAGAGTCCAATGACATCTTTTATGACAGCATCCTTTATGTCGGCATCCTGGGACTTGTGCATTGTCTTTGCAACGTACCCTGCTTGCTCGTATGACTTCTCGTCCCCAACATCCAAGTCTTCATGGATCTCGTGCACGCTTGCCATCTTTTCTGAAAGGGATGCAATGTTCATCGTATTCTGGACTTCAAGGCCATGCTTTGCGGAAGGCATACTGCTTGTTGGCATGGAGGATACAGCGTATCCTTGATTTTTTAGAGTGTCCCTGAATGCGATAAGTTCTTCAAGCGCATCCGTCATGGCTGGTGTGACTGGTGGCAGGTAGCCTGCGCGTCTTGCTTGCTGCCGCACTCCGTCAGCTGGCATCCCGTATGGAAACTCTTCGTTCCTTTTCGTCCTTTGCTCGAACTCATGCACTGGTATCTTGTTCTGGACGTCGGGACCACGCTGCACGGAAGGCGCATTTGCGGTTGACATGGAGGAGGCGGAAGAATCTGCATCTGGAATGTGAGAAAGTCCTTGTTGGCTTCTCGTCGGCTTCGGCTTGTCTGCCCCCGCCTTTTTCGTACGTCTGCCTGTCATAGCTTGTGGTATGGAACGACTTCTTGTTCGAATCACGCTGACGGAGCCAAGTGTTGAGATCGTTTTCCACTTGGGATATCTCGAACTGTTTTTCAGGGACCTCGATCCACGAACTAACTTTTGGCTTCGACCTCGAACTACCTTCGATCTCTGTCTCAATCTTCTAAACACCGGGTCCTGCAGAGCGGGCGATAACCAGCTTGGAGAGGGGGGTGGTACTGGTTGTGCCCTCTCCGATGCTAAAGTCAGTATTTTTAGAGAGGGAAAGTCCTAGAGAGAGTTCAGAGCACAAATAGCCAATTCTCCATAGTTTCGAGTTAACTTGTTGAAATGGGAGATCCAAGCCCCTATTTATAGGAAACCTGAGAACTTTGCCCGGTTTGATGTCGGTATACAAGAAAGCGCTTACCGACATCAAGATTGGCTATATGCGCGCTAACTTCACGTACATAGAAAAAATAGGCGTATACGCGCAGTACCAGTATGTAATCCGGACCTGGTCCGGATTGCTGAGGCAATCCGGAGGTCCCTAGTTCGGGTGCGACGCGCATCCGAACCGTTTTGACCTAGGGTGACTGCGGTAAGGTCCGTTTTGTGGTTTTAGCGTGTTTGCGAGGTCCGAAACGGAAATACGAACCCGAATTGGACAGATATCCAACAGGCGGCTTCCGCGAGGTTGATGGTCGACCTTGCAGGAGCATTCTAGACCACATTGTATACTATTATTTTGTATTTATTTTATTATTATTTTGTATAGTTATAATTTGGTTATCATTTTACAATTTCTTTATCATTTTTTCTATTAAATTATGTTTATCATTTTTAGATGATTTTTCTAAATCTTTTTTCATACATATTATTATTTATTACATTTTAAGTTAATTAATTTTTTTTAAAAATCATATCTTTCTATTTTGTATTATATGTTTTCATTTTTTTATTGTTAGGTTTTTAAAAAATTTAAAATAATAACAATTATTGAATTGTCACATTCTCTTTCCATCCGCCATATCATCTTGTGTTAGTTATATTTAACGGATTTCATCTAAAACAATCAAAACGAAGCATGTTATATCTTTTAAAATTGTGGTCAGATATGGTCAAATATGTTATATCATTGTCATACTTTTCTCATAATAAATAATAAGAAAAGAAGTCATTTCTTGAGCCACGACTCAAGTGACATCTTTCTTAATGTAATAAATAGGGTTAATAGCCAAATTGCAACCTGGATTTTCAATTTTGTATTGCTACTTGAACTTTGATTTTTTTTTTTAAGTGGCTACCAAAACTTCTAATTTCTAAGCAAATTGCTACCTCTATTTCAGTTTCACTCAAATTGGACAAAAAATAAGGATCTCTCTATCATACTTCAAGAGCACCATGCTTTTGGTACTTTTTTTTGTATTTTTCTATTGCCCTAAATGTGAACCCTAGAGGGAAATTGATATTATTAATAGTATGATGCAAATATTAGCTGTGGTTAAAAAATTTCATATTTTTTTTTTCATACTTTTAATGTTTTAAATATGTTACAGTTAAGTCCACCTTAGTAATTGTCTGACCAAAAATCGGACCTACGACCAATTACGTTTTGAAAACGTGGATTTTTAATATAGTCGCCACTAGTTAATTATTAGGCTAACTAGAAACCTAAATTACCTAAGAGGATAACAGATTAAACACCTAGGTATAAAATCGGTCTACGATTAGAAATTCAGGTTCGGGGGTTCTATTACGAATTAAAAATATAAATTTTAATTATGTCCTTTCGGTACTCAATTCACTTAGTTTGCAAATTTTAGGTAATATTTACTATGAACTAATCTTTATAACAAAATAAAATATGATATCATTATCGAACAAAACATGACTAACGCATTCACGTAAACACAATTTGATTAATCACTTTTAATTAGGCTAAATTAATTAGAGTTAAACAAGTTTAAATTACATCTAATAATAATAATATAATAATAATAATATAATAATAATAACAAATGATAATAATTAAATAATAATAATAATAATTAAAAAACAAAGTGAAAGAACGAGAATTTACCTACAGCGATTAGAGTCACGGATGGCAGCGACTTCGACAGCGGCTTCGACAACAACAACGACGGCGACCATCAGCAACAGCGGGCGGCGGTACGACGAAGGCGGGGTGGTCCGGCAAGATGCGGGGCAGCAGCGAAGTCCGGAGATGGAGGTCAGGCGACTGAACCGTAGTTCGTGGTCGGTATAGTGCTGGGTGGTGGAGTCACGGGGAGTTGGACGAGGTAGGAGCGGAGTGACCGATGGCCGTCGGGATCGCAGCGGGCTTCCGGTGAGATAGCTGAGGGAGGGACGACGGAGAGAGAGAGAGAGAGAGAGAGAGAGAGAGAGAGAGAGAGAGAGAGAGAGAGAGAGAGAGAGAGAGAGAGAGAGAGAGAGAGAGAGAGAGAGAGAGAGAGAGAGAGAGAGAGAGAGAGACCAGCGTGGCCGGAGAGGCCACCGGCGTGGCTAGAGGGGCCACCGGCGTGGCCGGAGCTGCAGGTCCGGCGGGTCACCCAAGAAGACGGGAGGAACAAACCAATGAAGAAGAAAAGAGATAATAATAATAATAATAACAATAATAATAATAATAATAATAATAATTACACGTAGATCGAGAAAACTTGCTTTTCTATTAATTTTCTGATGTGTTTTCTGTGTCCTCTTCAATGTAACCCTAGACCTCTAGCTATACTAAAAACCTAGCCTAGTTACAGATAAAATTTAAATAAAAAATTGCTAACAGAAAATTATTCTAGAGAATATTCATAGGGATTTATATCTTTGCAGATAATTATTTTTTGAATAAAAAATAATATCTGGAGATAAATATCTTATAGATAATTTTCTAAAAATAAAAAAAACTAATTATTATATATATTTTTAAATATTCCGAAAATATTAAATATATTCGAAATAATTTAAAATATATTTTATAATAATTTCCCTAATGTGCCCTTAAGCATTTTTGGAGACTTTGTGGCTTGACGCGTCCGGAATTTGATGTATCACGTCGTTACGTCCGGGTCAAAATCGAGTGTTTACAGTTTGCCCCTCTTTGGACGGACTCCCGCAGAACGTGTTCGAAGGGGTTTGTCCAAAGACGAAGAAACACTGATTTTGACCAGAAAGTATATTCTCTTCCAATTCTCCGAAGTCTTCAAGGTGGCTCATATGTTAATTCTGGTGCGGAAACGATAAAATCACTGTCGGCGGGACGCCTGTTGGCAGTGCCTCCATTAGCGATGCAGAAAGTAAAGCCTCCGGTGGCGGTGCGGTAAAGAAGAGCCTCCATTGGCGGTGTGGAAAAGTAAAGCCTCGGTAGGCGGTGCCCCTGTTGGCGGTGCCTCCGTTGGCGGTGCAGAAAGTAAAGCCTCCAGTGGCGCGCGGAAAGTAAAGCCTCGAATGGCGTGCAGAAAAAGTAGAGCCTCCAATGGCGTGTGTTGCGTCCTGGATGAACTGGGTCGTGGGGACGCATCTGTTCGTATGGTTGTGCGGGTTTTCGGGCTGTAACCCTTCGTCTGAAAGAGGTTTGTGCCACTGACGAGTGTTTGGTTGATTCCCGAAAAGGTCTGTGTCTCAAAGCGCGGTTGTGTCTCAGGAGGATGTCTGAGTCTCAGAAGGTGGTGGTCTGTGCACAAATCCGGATGTCTGGGCGACGATTCCTGCACAAAGGACCGGTGCTAGCACGGAGGGGGGGGGGGTGGTGCTAGCGGAGCCCTCTCCGAAGCTTAAGTCACTATAGGGCTAAAAGAGTAATTCTAGAGAGAGAAAATATTTCTAGAGAGAAGTCAGAGCTCAAAATACCAAAGTTGGGCAAATGAGAGAATGTGTGAAAATGGGTGGCCAAGGCCTCCTATTTATAGGCTTCCTTGGGACCGGACCCGGTTTTAAAGCGGTTTGATGACGGTTCAAAAGAAAGCGGTAACCGTCATCCATATTGGCAATGCGCGAACTTGACTTCTCTACACGTAACGGTAATCGCGGAAACGGTAATCGCACGATACCCGCAATGCAATCCGGACGTCCGAATTGCAAGCAACCCGGACGTCCGGGTTGCTGCAACCCGGACGCGCGTAACACGCTTCCGGACCGTTTTGACCCTTTGGGAGACGTTTTTCAAGTCGAGATGTAATTTTGACGTGTTTACGAGGCCCGAAATATAAATACGAACCCGAATTGGACATATATCCATCACTTGCCCCCGAGTCAAGTAACGGTTTAGAACCTTTCTTGACTCTATTTTTAAGTTAGGATACGTGTCCAATTTGAGTTTGACGCTAACCTTTCGGTTTTGGACGTTGGTTGGACGTAGACATCTTGATTTCGTCCGTCCTTTGATTTTCCGACCGAATGACTTTGTTTCCTGTCATCACGGTTAGTGCAATAGGGAATGCGCATATATAACGTACAAACATGATTATCGTTAGGGACACGTCATGCGAACATGCTTCTATCAACGTACATGCACAAGTAACGGTCATGGCAAGAACGTAATTACGTGACGTAATAAATATAATCCGTATACTTCTCAAACGACTTAGCGATTATTAAATCATGAATCATGCGATATGTAAACATGCATGTAAAATGACGGATTCGATACGTGTAACACCAAAACAATCATGTATGTAGAGATAAATACTTAGAAGAGGGCGGAGTATACCGTAAGTACTTGTAGGTGCATTACTCCTTTGATCCTTATCATCAAGGAGTCTCTTGGAAGTAGTCGTTTATTGCTTTGATGCCTTAGAGAAATATTTCCTTAAGTGTTGTTGTATTTGCTCTTCGCGGTTCGTCATATTAGTCGCATCGCTTGCATGATAGCTTCTTGAGATGTTGGTCCTTTTTACTGCACGTACCAACTTTGCTATGCGCGTTGACTTTGGCTATGCGTGTTGACTTTTGCTACGCGCGTTGACTTTGGCTATGCGCGTTGACTTTTGCTATGCGCGTTGACTTTTGCTATGCGCGTTGATTTTTGCTACGCGCGTTGATTTTTGCTACGCGCGTTGACTTTGGCTATGCGCGTTGACTTTTGCTACGCGCGTTGACTTTGGCTATGCGCGTTGACTTTTGCTATGCGCATTGACTTTGCTATGCGCGTTGGCGCTAATGGTTGAGCATCAGGTATAGACTGTTGGTCATTGCCTGCAAGTATGCTAAAACACTTAGGAAATATTTAAGCGATATCTAATACTTGTTACCATAGATGTCGTCGTATGAGCTTTGTCGATGAGCGTCGTAGGTGTGATTAGGAGGCATAGCTACTTGCTGTATGCAATCCATCTTTGTCGACATGTATGTACGTACATGGAAACACTTAGAAAATATTTTCTCTTTGTCGATATACATTCTTGTCGACATGTATGTGCGTACATAGAAACACTTAGAAAATATTTTCTCCTTGTCGACATGCATCCTTGTCGACATGTATGTACGTACATGGAAATACTTAGAAAATATTTTCTCTTTGTCGACATGCATCCTTGTCGACATGTATGTACGTACATGGAAATATTTAGATAATATTTTTCTCCTTGTCGACATGCATCCTTGTCGACATGTATGCACGTACATGGAAACGCTTAGAAGATATTTTCTCCTTGTCGACATGCATCCTTGTCGACATGTATGTACGTACATGGAAATACTTAGAAAATATTTTCTGCTTGTCAACATGCATCCTTGTCGACATGTATGTACGTACATGGAAATATTTAGAAAATATTTTTCTCCTTGTCGACATGCATCATTGTCGACATGTATGTACGTACATGGAAATACTTAGAAAATATTTTCTCCTTGTCGACATGCATCCTTGTCGACATGTATGCACGTACATGGAAACGCTTAGAAGATATTTTCTCCTTGTCGACATGCATCCTTGTCGACATGTATGTACGTACATTGTGTGTGCGTTTTTTCCCCGCACTTAGAATCTTTTCACCATCTCTGGCTATGTATGCTGTATTCGTATGCTTGATGTGAACACAGATTATATGCTAACTCCTGATAATATGCTGACACGTGGTTGTATGCCGACAGCTTGCAGTATGCTGACTGTCATCCTGAGCCAAGTACTTAGAAAATATTCCACCATTGTAATCTTGTATGCTGCGAGTATGAGCTCGGTGTTGTCATGCAAGGTTAATGTGCTGAAGAGGTTGCCCCCCCTTGCGTGATGCTTGTTACTTGTTGCATGAAGACTAAGTAGTCTTGTACATACATGGTTGTCTCACATGGAGCGTCTGTTGCATAAATGCTTGAATAAGTGTTGGTGCGTGTTTGCGCACTGATTGGATTGTTGATAGCATTTTCCAGGATATCAGATCTTGCTGTCCTCTTGTCAGAATTAGTCTTCCCACGCTATGTAGTTAAAAACTCGTTTCTAGGTCGTAAAAACGCACGTTTCTACGTTTTTACCATAAAAAACGAGTTAAAACGTACCAGAATCGCTTTCTGAGTAGAAACGGGTAGAAACGCGAGTAGAGTCGTAAAAACGGGTAGAAACGGTAAAAACGTAAGTTTCTACCCGTTTCTAGAATTTTTACCTTAATTTGCTAAAAATTACACAAATCTAATAAATTATGCCAATCCCACAAAATTTATCAACCAAACCCACGAGAGTTTTTTTCATGGATCTTAATTTGTGGGTCAAATCATCTTTTATTAATTCAAAACCTATTCTTATTCTATTCAAGTTCAATATCCATTAATTAGTTAATAATATGCAAGAGTCTTAGACCCCATCAATATCTCTTTCTCATTTAAACTTCTAAAATAATAAAATATCAATTGAGATACTGGCCCACACTACAATTGACCCGTCAATTCTTCTCACGGTTCCACAACAATTGCTCACCGTGACGGTTGAGGTGACTACTGGTGGGGTCATATCTTTTATTGAAAAAATGTTATAGGCTATTAACGAGTATATTAATTATTTTCGTATCTCTTTTGCATAATTACATATATGTACATTTATACATTTCATTACTAATAATTTTAGCATTAGGTAGAAACTTACGTTTCTACGTTCCGTCTTTACGACTCGACTTTACCTACCATTTTCCGTCTCTACTTAGAAACTCGTTTTTGACTGCATAGTTCCCACGGTTGTTACCATGAGTAAGTCCACTATCTCCATCTTGATGGGAGAAAGCTTGTCTTTGCGGATAGCTGATGTGTATAGAAATCCATTTGTTGAGAGGAATGTCCATACAAGTGCCCCCGCTACTCTGGAGTCTTTGGACACGGTGGCGGTAAAGGGCTTGTGAGTAAGACGTCTCATTGTATTTTCTTTGAACTTGTTAATTTTTCAAGTTATCGCTGGCTGCAGTTTCTGTTTTTAGCATAATTCTCGAAAGATCCGACACAGGGGCGCGTTCCTCGAGCGATTCTTAGTTCTTTATGCTGAGCATGACCGTGCTAATTCCTTCTTGTGATAAAGGAAATAGAGTTGAGGGTTGTGAAGTGGTGTCTTCTGCCCCCCGGTCGAGGGACCGGCCCAAGGAGGAGCGTTCCAGCTAGGGTAAGTATTTGTTGATTGCTGACTGTCGCCCTTATGTTGAAGGGCTATGTTGTGCTGAATGTTGAAACAATCATTCTTGTCGTGTCTTCTGTGTGGATGACGACATTGCATTTGATGTTGACATTATGAACTCTTTGCCATAAGTCCTTAGAGATGATGTTTGATGGATAAATGTCCAATTCGGGTTCGTATTTACATTTCGGGCCTCGTAAACACGTCAAAAATTACATCCCGGTTTAAAAACGTCTCCCAAGGAATCAAAACGGTCTGGAAACGCATTTACGCGCGTCCGGACCGGACCTCCGGTTTGCGCAAAGCAATCCGGAGGTCCGGGTTGCAGCAATCCGGACCTCGCCGAATTGCCCAAAATCGACGAGATCCGGATTGCATTACGGGTATCGCGCGACTACCGTATCCGCGATTACCGTTACGCGTAGAGAATTCAAGTTCGCACATTACCAATATGGATGACGGTTACCGCATGATCTTGAACCGTCATCAAACCGCTTTAAAACCGGGTCCGGTCCCTAGAAAGCCTATAAATAGGAGGCCTTGGCCACCTATTTTCACACATCCTCTCATTTTTCCCAACTTTGGTATTTTGAGCTCTGACTTCTCTCTAGAAATATTCTCTCTCTAGAAATTACCTTTTTTGCCCTTATAGTGACTTGAGCGTCGGAGAGGGCTTCGCTAGCACCACCCCCCTCTCCGTGCTAGCATTGGTCCTTCGTGCAGGAATCGTCGCCCAGATGCCCGCACTTGTGCACAGACCACCGCCTCCTGAGACACAGCCGTACCGAGACACAGGCCTTTACGGGAGCAAAACTGAACACTCGCTAGTGGCCCAACCTCTTCCCGACGAAGGGTTACAGCCCAAAAGCCCGCACAACCACGCGAACAGACGCGTCCTCACGACCTTGTTCATCCCGGACGCAACATTGGCGCCGTCTACGTGATTCGAACAAGAAGCTACCGTACCACGAAGTCATGACGAGTGATCACAACGCTCTCACTAAGGTCAATCCTTCAAAAACCAGGAAGTAGTGTGCTAAAAACCAAGTCAATCCTTTTAGACGTCATAAAAGGTCCATAATGTCTCCCGTGCCAGCAAGCAGTGTGCCATCCGCACAGCATGGTCCAAAATTTCCAGGCATCCACGTGATACATGGAGGCTTCGAAGCAGGAGGCGAAACATCATACGGAAGAGAAATATACGCTTCCTTGATGATCCATGAGCCCAGGGGCAGTCATCAAGGAGACGTTGTCGTAGAAGACGCCATTGGCTTTTCTTCAGAAGACAAGACGCACATAACATTTCCACATAATGACGCCCTGGTCATAACCATGACAATCGACGGCATGGACATCAAGCGCATCTTGGTCGATGGAGGGAGTTCGCCCAACATCATCACGAAAGACGTCATCCTAGCTCTGGGGAGAAAGAAGGACATCAACAAAATAAATTCACCCTTAGTGGGGTTCATGGAAGATGCAAGTTACCCATTGGGGTCCATAACACTGCCAGTTATACTGGGAGAGGGCAACTCACGTCTCCAAATTGCAATACCATTTATGGTAGTGCAAAAGCTTGACGCATACGATGGTATCTTAGGATACGCAACCATGAATGCGTGGGGAATGGTGCCATCCACAGCACACCAGAAGATCAAATTCCCAACTGCAGCTGGAATCGGTGAAGTCAAAGGAGACCAACTGTTATCAAAAAATTGTTACAACGTGGCAATCCAAAATAACGTCAAGCCAGATGACATGCCCATCATTGACGATGATCCAAGAGAAGGTCGTGCCCGACCGGCCCCAGTAGAGGAATTAAAACAAATAAAGATCGAAGAGCCAGACAGAATGGTCCAAATCGGAGCATCCCTGTCAGAAGATGAAGTGATAGAGATCACAGCACTCCTCAAAGAGTATAAAGAGCTATTCGCATGGTCACCAAGAGATATGCCCGGAATCAGCGCAGAAGTCATTTCCCATAAGCTCAATATCAAGCCAGGAACTCGAGCAATAGCCCAGAAACTTCGATCCCTCGGGGGCAACAAAAAACTGGCAATCAGAAAAGAGGTGGGAAAACTGCTTGCCGCAGGATTTATTGAAGAATCAAGATACCAAACATGGGTTGCAAACCCGGTGTTGGTTCCTAAGTCAAGTGGCAAGTTAAGAATGTGCATCGATTACAGAGATCTCAACAACGCATGCCCAAAGGATTCATATCCTCTCCCAAGAATCGACCAACTAGTCGATGCCACTACCGGCCATGAATTAATGTCTGTAATGGATGCATACTCAGGATACAACCAAATCCCGATGTTCAAAGATGATGCACCGCATACTGCATTTTATGCAGATAGCGAAATATACAACTACACGGTGATGCCATTCGGCCTAATCAATGCGGGAGCAACATACCAGCGAATGGTCAATACCATCTTTGGCGATCTAATCGGAACCAAAATGGAGGCATACGTGGACGACATGGTCGTGAAGTCAACCAAAAGGCGCAACCATGTTGACGACTTGCGAGCAATCTTCAACAGAATGCGCGAATATCAAGTCCGCCTAAATCCAACAAAATGCGCTTTCGGCGTACAATCAGGAAAAATCCTTGGATTCATGGTGAGCCAGAGGGGGATAGAAGCTAACCCAGAGAAGGTGAAGGCGATTGAAGAAATGGTGTCCCCAAGGAGACATAAGGAAGTCCAACAACTAAATGGCCGCCTGGCTGCTTTAAACTGATTCCTTGCCAGAATAGGCGACAAGGCACTCCCTTTCTTTGAAGTCTTGCGTGCAAACAAGAAGTTTGAATGGACACCAGCGTGTGAAGAGGCCTTTCAGCAATTAAAACAACACTTGCGCACATTGCCGGCATTGGCAAAACCGATACCAGGAGAGCCCCTCTTCCTATACATATCAGTGAGCAACACGGCAGTCAGCTCAGTCCTTGTCAAACAGAAGGGAACTACCCAGCTCCCAATCTACTACGTAAGCAAGATACTTGCAAAGTACGAGATAAACTACATGCCAATCGAAAAATACCTGTACGCGCTTATAATAGCAGCAAGAAAGCTGAGGCCATACTTCCACGCACACGAAGTAACAGTCTTAACATACCAACCCCTGAAGCACATCCTGTCAAAGCCAAACATGTCAGGAAAGCTAACAAAGTGGTCGGTGGAGCTAAGTGAATTCCGCATTCACTTTGCTCCCCGAACGGCGATCAAGGGGCAAGCATTGGCAGACTTCATCGCAGAATTCACCGGGATAACACCCGACACAGACACCCAAGTTGGACCTCAACAAATTGAGGAACATACCGAAGTATGGCAAATGTACACCGACGGATCTTCAAACGTAGGGGGACAGGTGCCGGATTCCTCCTAATACCTCCCGATGGATCTAATCCGTTGAAATATGCTCTAAACTTAACATTTAGAGCAACAAACAACGAGGCGGAGTACGAAGCATTGATAACTGGCTTAAGAATTGCGAAAGGTGTCGGAGTTAAACATCTACGAGTGAAGTGCGATTCGCAATTAGTTGTCAATCAAGTTAAAGGCGAATACGCGGCAAAGTCAGAAAATATGCAAAAGTACTTGGGAGCAAAAGACCTCATCACAAGCTTCGATACATTCGACATCATCGCGGTGCCTAGAGAAGAAAATCAAGAAGCGGACGCCTTGAGCAAATTCGCACAAGGCAATGAACAAGGCAAAGAAACACATTTCGTGGAAAACAGAATCTTGTCAGTAATTGACAAATTCGAAGTCTTGTGCATCAATCCAGATCCAGATTGGAGGACCCCAATATTTGCATACCTCAAAGACCACAAGCTCCCCGAAGACAAAGTTCAAGCCCAAAAAATCCAGAGACAAGCCGTCAATTACGCGTTGATAGATGACGAGCTTTACAAGAAAGGATTTTCAACACCATACCTAAGATGCATCACCTTCCGGGAGGGCCAAAAAGTGTTAGAAGATTTACATAAAGGCCAAGCAGCCTGCCATGAAGGGGCGAGATCTCTAATACGCAAAACATTGAGCTTGGGATACTATTGGCCAACCATGAAAAACCAAGCTACGCACCTAGTCACAGAATGCGAAGCATGCCAACTTTATTCAAGAAGTATTACGGCACCAGCCGCCGAGCTAAGCCCAATTGCAAGCTCCTGGCCATTCGCACAATGGGGGATCGACTTGGTAGGTCCGCTTCCAAAGTCAAAAGGCCAAACCAAGTACATTGTCGTCGCAATCGATTACTTTTCAAAGTGGATCGAGGCAAAGGCATTGGCACAAACAACCGATGCACAAATAATGGATTTCATCCGAAATCACATCATCGCGCGGTATGGAGTTCCGAAGGTCCTAATCAGCGACAACGGACCACAGTTCAAGAGCTCAAGGCTTCAAACATTTTGCGAAAGACTCAACATTAACCACCGTTTCGCGTCAGTCCGCCATGCTCAAACCAACGGACAAGTCGAAGCCGCCAACAAGACCGTCCTAGACGGTCTCAAGAAAAGAGTGCACGCATTAAAAGGAGGATGGGCAGAAGAGCTTAGCAGTGTTCTGTGGGCACTTCGAACAACTCCAAAGGAGTCAACTGGAGAAACACCATTCAGTTTGGTGTATGGAACAGAGGCAGTCGCTCCCATCGAAATTGCTGTCTCATCCTACCGCACGACCCACTTCAACGCTCAAGCCAATGAAGTAGACATGCGTCTAGACTTAGACTTGGCTGAAGAAAAAAGGCGTAACTCCGAGCACAATCAGGCACGCATGCGTTTGATAACCGCAAGATATTACAACAGGAAGGTGAAAGAAAGACAATTCCACGTCGGAGAAATGGTGTGGAGAAGGAATGAATTCTCACATCTCGATCAAATCAACAAGATGTCTCCAAAATGGGAAGGCCCTTACAAGGTCATATCCATCCCATACATCAACGCATATCGCCTTGAAGATGCAGATGGCAATGTCTCTACAATTACATTTAGTGGAGGACACTTGAAGAAATTCCACGGATAAAAGAATAATCTTCTATCACAAAAGGAGCTGTTGTATCAAGCCCTTTTGCTCTTATTTCCATAATGCACCTACTTGTTAAAAAGACCACTCTCTTATATAAAGTGGCATCTCTGTAATAATCTCACAAACCTAATGAAGTTGTTCTATCTTCGTAGGAACACAACTACTCTATGTACGTTACTTGGAAGCAAAACAAAGTAACTACAACAACTATTATCTACACCAACAATGAGTATATCTCTCCTTTCATAAATTGGCATCTATCTCAAGAAGGTGTCGGCAACACAAAGCCGTTGCGCTATGTTCACAGCCAACTTATATGACGCAAGGAAAACTTGCGGATTATCTACAAAAAGGAACTTATAGCAATTCTCCACTCAAAGGGACGACTATTCAAAGAGCCGTCACCTATAAGCAATATCTTGAACTAACACCAAGACCTGCTATCAAAGGGGGCATGATTACCTCTAGAAAACAACATGCTGTGACATCTCTTTTTAGAGGCAAATCCTCATGTTCATAGCCATTCTCTGGATTCAGAACAGGATGGGCAAATACGATAACGGGGCTGATCACCCCATAAGTGGCGGATGTCCTCTGTTTAGACGACAATCCCATGTTACGAATTCCTGGTAAGGGTTCACTCTTCATAGCGGATGTCCTCTGTTTAGACGACAATCCCATGTTACGAATTCCTGGTAAGGGTTCACTCTTCATTGCGGATGTCCTCTGTTTAGACGACAATCCCATGTTACGAATTCCTGGTAAGGGTTCACTCTTCATAGCAGATGTCCTCTATTTAGACGACAATCCCATATAACGAATTCCTGATAAGGGTTCACTCTTCATGGCGGATGTCCTCTGTTTAGACGACAATCCCACATAACGAATTCCTGGTAAGGGTTCACTCTTCATTACGGAAGTCCTCTTGCTAGATGACAATCCCGTACTATAGATCTTCAAAATCGTGTTGCATGGTTCCTGGACGCAGAAAACATGCATCACAATTCATATTCTCAAAAGTGTTACATGGTCCCTGGACGCAGGAATCATGTATCACAAATATTTTGCAAAATATTTTGTCAAGTATTTTATCAAATACTTTATGTATCAAACACCTTTCCAAACACTTTATCAAACAAGGATTTCAAGGTTCGCAAAACTCTCTTTCAAAACCCAAAAAGTTTTTACGTATGCTTCCCCAACGCGGGTTGATACACGCTGGCAGGAGCGCACCCTGTTTAAAACTCATAAAATTTACAAGTAGAGTCTTGTACAACGTCGCCTTAGAGTGGAACTAAGAGACGGTATAAACTAGCATCTTGCTCAAGCCAAGATAACACATTGCAAACATACTACTTGTTAAGTCGCTATACGCGAATCACTTGACAAGTTTGGCCAGATATAGTAACAAGCTATGCAGGAAGACGTACAACATGCATAACGCATCGTACATACAATTTTGAATCAAAAGTGGCTATCGGTCACGATTGCGGGGACTACGTTTACGCTACTAGTCATCCGGGTTCAGGAAACACAGTAAGCGATAACGTACTAACAAGTTATCATGCAAACTGCTGTGTATATAACAGGTTCAAACGACGTAGTTCAATAGCGAACAAGTCACAAGCAACAATTGAACAACAACTCCAACAAGTTTCTAAATATAGAAGCCAGGGAACAAGCGGACTCATAAACAAGCCCAACATGCTCAATGTAAAACGAGCAGTTCAAATAGCAGCACCACCAGGAGGCCCGGGTGCAACCTCCATAAACTCGGGAGAAGTGACAATGACGTTCACATCTCCGCTATCATCAACCAACACTTCGTAGTTTGGAAGGCCACACTCCAAAAGGTTCAGCGCCTCAATGTGAGAAAGAGCGTAACTCGCATATGGCCCCAACTCGCCAAAAGGGAACCCGGGGTCAAGATCCTTCACACGGGTGAAGTAATCTTCAGAACGCTCACTCATCAGGTTGTTCACTTTCTCCTCAACATCAGCTTCAAAGTCTGAAGTTCCCAAGTACTTGGTGAAACCCACTTGTACGCCCTTTTCACGACTCTCCTTACCTAGAGCAGCTAACTCCGCTCATTGAGAATGAAGATCATCTGTAACCTTCTTCTCAAGAGCGATCATCTCAGACTCAAGCTTTGACAAGCGAGTATGGCGCGCCTCATAACGACTCTCAGAAGAAGTAGCTTTCAAACTCAACACGCGAGCCTCTTCCTTGGTTCGCGACAACTCTTGGCGCAAAGAGTCACACTTATCCATAGCCGCCTGCTTCGCGCTTACCAGTTCCATGACAAAAGATGACATGTTTACCATGTCAGGTACAACCTGCACATATCAACGCGATAAGCAAAACATAAATCGCAAAAACAACAAACTTGGCAGAAGAATCAAGTTACTTACAGGAGCAAATCGGGATAAGGCACCCTGGGCATAAGCCTCAGCCTCCTCATCAGTCTTTGGGCAAGAATGCCTATCACCTGGTGGAGCACACCTACGCAGCACACGAACTCCAACCTCTGGAGTGCGAAGTGAAGACTCCTTGGGGAAATAAACTCCACCATTACCAAAAGGAGCCCAGGTGTCCTCAGTAATGTCCAACCCAACGGGGCACACCAGATGGTCGCGCCTAAGAGGGGGAACCGCTACGACAAGGAAAGAAAAGCGGTTAACAACAAATAACAAAACCGCGAAGTACATTCAGCAAAAGTGTACTTACAAAGTCCGCGGACTTCCACAGGTCGGTTTCCCGACTGGGGGGCAGATGACGCTACATTACGACTCGCGACTTCCTTGCCTTTACGAGTGGAAGTAGTCTCATTTGGCTTCAAGCGCTTGGGATCAGTCGGTCCACGCGCCACTGTGTCAGTCCGCTTGGAAGACACGCGAGAATCAGACACTGGGGGAGTATCCCCGATCACATGAGTAGAAGACCCTTTGCCAAGATCACGCCCCGAATTGGCAGGAGTGATGGGGGCAGGGGTCACCAAAGCCGGATCGGCACGAGAAGCAATACGCGAAGCCGCCGCATGAAGCGACGAACTCTTTCCGGCAAACCAACCTGCAATATGAATTCACAAAAAACATATAGCCGTTCGAAAAGCTATCCATTATGAGTGTCAAAATGCTCAAAAACGTTCAGAGTAAGAATGAAGTTTACTCATAGCAACAGCTCGGTCGAAAAGAAGGGGATTCCGCAAGAAGCTACTACGACCTCACAACCTGCAAAATGACAATGCGCGTATCAAAGCCAATGCGCGTATCAAAGTCAACGCGCGTATCAAAGTTTATGCGCGTATCAAAGCCAATGCGCGTATCAAAGTCAATGCGCGTATCAAAGTCAACGCGCGTATCAAAGTTTATGCGTGTATCAAAGCCAATACGCGTATCAAAGTCAACGCGCGTATCAAAGTCTATGCGCGTATCAAAGCCAATGCGCGTATCAAAGCCAATGCGCGTATCAAAGTCAACGCGCGTATCAAAGTCAATGCGCGTATCAAAGTCAACGCGCGTATCAAAAGTCAACGCGCGTATCAAAAGTCAACGCACGTAGCCAAGATCCACGCGCATAGTAAAGTTCGTACGTACCATAAAAGAGACTAACGTCTTATGGAGCTATCATGCAAACGGTGGAATTAACTCGACAAACCGCAAGGATCGAACGCGGCAGCGCTTAAGGGAAATATTTCTCTAAGGCGTCAAGACGACAAGTGACTATGCCTAAAGTTATTGGGCAATCCCCGTCAACCAAAAAACCCGCCAAGAGGAAAAATTATGCATATCGACCAAAAAGCTTCTACACAAAGATACGGGGGCACTATATCCAAACGGGGAATTCTACCTCAACTATCCACGAAAGTGAAAAATCGCCTAAGTTATGGACAAACGACGATAATAACGGCAACCAATCAGCAATTACTCGACATACAAGCATCAACGAGCAGTTCCATACGTCAACGACGAAAAATAGCTCAAACGAACAACAATACGGTGACATTCGAAATCAAGTCGAAGCTGCCCTGTAAATTCGAATTTCCAAATTACCTCAAAACGTGAAGAAAAGTATCCCAATGGACTCCCCTCGTCGAGACGATTCCGGAAAGGTAAGTACCGCGACGAACCGAGGCCGGGAAGGCGGCGCGTGGGCCACACGCTCCGGCGAAGGTGATTCTCACGCGGTGGCGCGTGAGGGCGCGTCCGGTGTCTCCTGGTGGCTCCGAAGGCGGCGCTGGAATCCTCGTGACAAACTGAGTCGAATGGTGGTGTCAACTTCTAAAAAAAAGTCAAGGATCAAACTCGAAACTGTCAAGGATGTGTCTAAGCTCCACGACGGCGAAGAAATTATGAACACAAAAGCAATTTCGGGAAAGGATGAATGAATTACCTACAAAGAAGATGGAATGATGAATTCCCAAGGTGCTGGAAGGATAATTGGGGATGTGTGTATTTACATATCCCAAGAGATGCTTTGTTGATAAGGATTAAAGGATTAACTTATCTACACTCAAGCCTAAACACCTACGGTATACTCCACCCTCTCTTCTAAAAATATCTACTCCTATGCATATCTTGACATTGCACGTATCAAACCCATCACTTTACACGTATGTTGCAAATCGCATGATTCATGATTTGATAATCGCTAAGTTGTTTTAAAAGCATACGGTTTCTATTTCTTGCATTGCGTAATTACGATCTTGCCATGACCATTACCTATGCATGTGTATTGATAGAGGCATGCTCGCCTAGTGTATTACCAATTGCCCATGTCTCCGACGTTAACCATACTTGCACATATACATTTCCTATTGCACTAACCGTGATGACAGGAAACAAAGTCATTCGGTCGGAAAATCAAACGACGGACGAAATCAAGATGCCTACGTCCGACCAACGATCAAAACCGAAAGGTTAGCGTCAAACTCAAATTGGACAAATATCCTAACTTAAAATAGAGTCAATAAAGGTTCTAAACCGTTACTTGACTCGGGGGCAAGTGATTGATAAATGTCCAATTCGGGTTCGTATTTACATTTCGGGCCTCGTAAACACGTCAAAAATTACATCCCGGTTTAAAAACGTCTCCCAAGGAATCAAAACGGTCCGGAAACGCATTTACGCGCGTCCGGACCGGACCTCCGGTTTGCGCAAAGCAATCCGGAGGTCCGGGTTGCGCGGCAATCCGGACCTCGCTGAATTGACCAAAATCGACGAGATCCGGATTGCATTACGGGTATCGCGCGACTACCGTATCCGCGATTACCGTTACGCGTAGAGAAGTCAAGTTCGCACATTACCAATATGGATGACGGTTACCGCATGATCTTGAACCGTCATCAAACCGCTTTAAAACCGGGTCCGGTCCCAAGTAAGCCTATAAATAGGAGGCCTTGGCCACCTATTTTCACACATCCTCTCATTTTGCCCAACTTTGGTATTTTGAGCTCTGACTTCTCTCTAGAAATATTCTCTCTCTAGAAATTACCTTTTTTGCCCTTATAGTGACTTGAGTGTCGGAGAGGGCTCCGCTAGCACCACCCCCCTCTCCATGCTAGCATTGGTCCTTCGTGCAGGAATCGTCGCCCAGACGCCCGCACTTGTGCACAGACCACCGCCTCCTGAGACACAGCCGTACCGAGACACAGGCCTTTACGGGAGCAAAACCGAACACTCGCTAGTGGCACAACCTCTTCCCGACGAAGGGTTACAGCCCAAAAGCCCGCACAACCACGCGAACAGACGCGTCCTCACGACCTTGTTCATCCCGGACGCAACAATGTTAACTCTTGGTTGCTGTTGGGCTGTCTGCTTCCAGCATGTTGAACCCTTTGTGAATGGGTTGATGTTGATAATTCTTTGTTCATGCCTTTACTTGCATAATATTTCGTCACCTGGACCTGTTTTCAATAATAATCATGTGATAACTTGTTAGTAATATTTCATACCTTGAGTTATCTATGCTGTCCATATGTTTTGGACTTGTAAGATAGGATATATATCCTTAGATGATGATCATGATGTCCGTAGTTGCGACTGTATATCGCTCATTTTTAAGTGTTATGATCGCCCCTCTTGGTTAAATTCCAAGGAATGGCGAGATGTGTAGAGCATAGGATGTTGCGACTTGCGCATTGTAGGTTTTTGTTTGGAGAAGACGGTGGCGACACTAATGTGCAACTTCTGCCTGTTCCGCCCAGTTCTGTCAGAGATGATGGCATTCTTTAATCTGTGCCATCTTTTGGATATGTTGAACTCGTTTCTGAGTCTGTTTGCCCCCGACTTCTATGTTTGGACACTTGTTGTAGTTGTTCCTAAGTTGTTGCTTATGACTTGTTCGCTTTGAACTACGTCGTTTGATCCTGCTTTATACATAGTAGTTTGCATGATAACTTGTTAGTAATATTTCATACCGTTATCACTTACTGTGTTTATTGAATGTGGATGACTAGTAACGTAGACATAGTCCCCGCAGTCGTGACCGATAGCCACTTCTTGATTGATAAGTTGAGATGCTCTCCTGATTGCTTGCATGATGCATTATGCATATTGCCCTTCTTTCCTGAATAGCTTGCCGCTATATGTGTTGTAACCTGCCAAGTATTTTGCGTATAGCAATATTTCTCAACAAGTAGTGTATTTGAAAGGTGTTATCTTGGCTAAGCAAGATACTAGTTTATACCGTCTCTTAGTTCCATTCTAAGGCGACGTTGTACAAGACTCGACTTGTAAAGTTTATGAGTTTTAAACAGGGCGCGCACCTGCCAGCGTGTATCAACCCGCGTTGGGGAAGCATACGTAGAAACATTTTAGTATTTGAAAGGTGTTATCTTGGCTAAGCAAGATACTAGTTTATACCGTCTCTTAGTTCCACTCTAAGGCGACGTTGTACAAGACTCGACTTGTAAATTTTATGAGTTTTAAACAGGGTGCGCACCTGCCAGCGTGTATCAACCCGCGTTGGGGTAGCATACGTAAAAACATTTTAGTTTTTTAAGAAGTATTTTGTGAACCCCAAAAAGCTTGTTGATAAAATACTTGAAAAAAATATTTTGGCATTGAATGTGATACACCCAAAAAACCGTGTTGATGAAATTTTTTGAAAGGTGTTTGATACATAAAATATTTGATAAAATATTTGACAAAATATTTGGTAAAATATTTGAAAAATATTTGTGATACATGATTCCTGCGTCCAGGGACCATGTAACACTTTTTTGAAAATATGAATTGTGATGCATGTTTTCTGCGTCCAGGAACCATGCAACACGGTTTGAAAATCTGTAGTACGGAATTGTCATTTATCCAGAGGACTTTTGCCGTATAAAGCGAACCCTAAACAGGAATTCCTAATATGGGATTGTCGTCTATCAAGAGGACATTCGCCATAAAGAGTGAACCCTTTAAACAGGAATTCACACTTGTTATAGTGTGGGGTCGTTGTCTAACCAGAGAACTTCCGCCACTTATGGGGTGATCAGTCCCGTATGCCCATCTTGTTCTGAATCCAGGGAATGGCTATGAACATGAGGATTTGCCTCTAACCAGAGATGTCACAGCATGTCATTTTTTAGAAGTAAACATGGGGTTTTTCTTTAAAAAAGAGGATACCTCAACATGCTATTTTTGATAGTAGGCCTTGGTGTTAATCCAAGATATTGCTTGCAGTTGACGCCTTTTGAATAGTCGTCATTTTGATAGTAGGTCTTGGTGTTAATCCAAGATATTGCTTGTAGTTGACGCCTTTGGAATAGTCGTCATTTTGATAGTAGGTCTTGGTGTTAATCCAAGATATTGCTTGTAGTTGACGCCTTTGGAATAGTCGTCATTTTGATAGTAGGTCTTGGTGTTATTCCAAGGTGTTGCTTGTAGATGACGTCTCTGAATAGTCGTCGTTTTGATAGTAGATCTTGGTGTTATTCCAAGGTGTTGCTTGTAGATGACGTCTCTGAATAGTCGTCGTTTTGATAAATAATCCGCAGGTTGTCATTGCGGCATATAAGTTGATTGTGCACATAGCTTGATGGCTTTTGTGTTGTCGGCATCTTCTTGAGATAGACGCCTATGTTATGAATGGAGAAATAAACTCCATGTTGGTGCAGATAATAGATATGTTGGTGTTGTATACCATAAATCCCTCCTTGAACACAATGCATAACTTGTATTGTTGAAGTAGATTTTCGTACAAAGGTTACTACTTGGCGTAATTCCTGAGTAGTAATCGTAGTGTAGCATGTACCTACGAGCAGAGTTACTTTTTTCAGATAATCGCCATTTTTATAAGTTTGCAAAAGTATGGAGTCATGAAACATTCTTTTTAATCATGCATATAATAAATGAAGTAAAGGAATTTGATACTAGGATTCCTTGTTTGTGTAGGAAACTTCCCTGAGTGCAGACGCGATAGGTGCGGATCATGATAGGTATGCATATATTGGGGATGTGGCTTTTCCAAGTATCATCCGTTATATGTAGTTGTAGCATGCTGACTTTGAAAATATCTTGGTCTTAACTTCCAAGTTTTTGATTCCATGATGACGCCTTTTGATGTAGTCATCAATATGAGTAAATTGTTGTTGATGATAAGCGTTGTCATAACGCGCAATAGATTTTGCTTGCACATGGCATAATATCTTGGATTATTGATGTAGATAGTAGGCGCGTAGTTTTGTTGCTTCGCGTTTAATCCAAAATAGCATGCAAGGCATAGATATGTACCTACAAATGTAGATTGACTTTATTAGATACTTGTGCGTATTTACATTGTTTTTTCGAGAAGGCATCAACCGATCACTCCTTCTTGAAACATGTAAATGCGATTATACTAGAAACACTTGGAATAGAAATGCGCAAAGTAATCTGAAAGATAGTTATTTCTCCTGTTTCATTATGGCTGGTTTGATGACGATGTCGCGGAGTCGGTTGCAACAAATCGCCTTAATGCACCTAGCGCGATGCATTCTTCAATCTCCCACCTTAGTGGTAGGCACATGTTTGTGTTGTGCCCCCAGGTTTTGTGGTACTTGCACCATTCCCTAATGTTGCTGCCCAAGAAAGCTGTCTTCGGAACAAGTGGACTTGGGAGCTTGTTTTCAAGTAGGTTGACGTAAATGTCTTCAGCAACCGTGTTTAGCGGTGTGAAGATGTTGTCGATATCAATGCTTGCGCCTTCCTGTTTGTTCGTTTTTGCTCGAACTGCTTTGTCCCAACCGAGGGGTGTATCCCACCTCAGTTCTTGTTCGCACAAGTCTGTTGTCTCAAGCTTATCCTTTAGATCTGCCATGGTTTTTGTTGTTCGCCATCCATGAGTTCGTCCGAAGAGAAGGAAAGATCTGGCGTTCATGTTTGCATAGAACACGCTTATCACTTCTTCTCTTGTTGCTTTTGCCGAGGAGGCGTTAGAAGCGAATCTGATGAAGTAGTCCATGATTGGCTCGTCTTCACCCTGCTTGATGAGCCATATTTGGTTCCATCACGAATACTGAATGTACTCTTGTGGCTTCCAAACTATAGCAGCTTGTTCCACAACTTGTTCCCGCCTTTCATCAACAATTTTCTGCCTTTTGAAAGAATTTATCATTGCCACATGGAAATGGTGTTTTTCTTTTAGGGCATTGACGTAACAACGTCTTGCAGTTATTTGGTCACCTAGCACTTCCCCAATCCCATGGTCCGTAGGGAACTTCATCTTTTGGTGGACAGTGGAGGGCACAATCACGTAAGGGTTGATCGTTGTTCGTCCCAAAATTCCGTTATAGGCCCCGAGAGATTCTACAACGACGAAAGTGACGTTGACATGCAATGCTTTCCACCCTTCACCAAGGATGACAGGAAGCGTGATTGTTCCCAGGGGGTGTGTAGCTGCTCCGGCAAAGCTGACTAGCGAGAAGGTTCCCGAATTCAAGTCTTTGACTGATCTTCCCAATTGCTCTAGGACTTTGACATGTAGAATGTCAGCGGAGCTTCCACCATCGACGAGGATTCTTTTCACATCATACCCGTCGATGTCCATGGTTATGACTAAAGCGTCATCGTGAGGGTAAACGATATGCTTTAAGTCTTCCCTGGAAAATTGGATGACTGCGTCCTCTTGCTTCGGTTGCTTGCGCTTTCCGTATTTCGGCAATGTTGCTGCTTTGGATGCATAAATGTCCCGAGCATTAGACACATGTCCTCCGGCGGCAGGTCCTCCGTGGATGACGTTGATTACACCTCGCTTGGCTGGCGGAGGGTTGTCATTGACTTTCTCATTTCCCTTGTTTCCTCTTTTTGATGACTCTGCTTGAGCCTTTCTCGGGGGGTTGTCGCCTTGATCGACAAATTGCTTCGATTCGCCTTTGAGGACGAAATTGTTAATGCGGAAACGTAGGCTGATACAGCTGTCCGTCTCATGGCCGAAGACCTCGTGGTTTTCACACCACTTGTCTTTGTCTTTCCCCAGCGGGCCTTTTCTGAAATTGTTCGGCTCTTTCCACATGTTCGCATCCTTCATCTCTCTCAATATTACGGACAGCGGGGCATTCAAAGGAATGCAGTCAGCAAGATTTACTTCTTTTGGCTTCTGAAAATCTCCTTGAAAAGGTCTTTTCGGCTGAGGTTGCCAATTTCTTCCTTGTTGACCACTTGAGTGTGGTTTTGGTTGGTTCAGCTTTGGATTTTCTTTTGCCTTTGCCGCAGAGATTTTTGCCTTGTTCTGGCTTCTGAACCTCTCGAGGTCCACGTATTCTTTAACTCTTGCGGCTAACTCCTCCATGGTCTCAGCTGGGCGCTTTGCCATCTTTTCTGCTAGGGCATAGCCTCTTCGTCCGAGGTTTCGAATAAACACTTGAACAATCTCTCCTTCCGTCAGGTTCCCCTGAATATCAGAGATATTCTGATTGAAGCGGACGTAGTAGTCGGCGAGAGATTCTTCGTTTTGTTGTTGGACGTCGTCCAGGGCATTTGACCCCTTCAGCAATGTGCGCTCGCCCATGTATCGTTGAATGAATTTAGCCTTCAGGTCCGCCCATGAAGTGATGCCTCCGCATGGCAGTGAGAAGAACCAGTGTGCTGCAGTCCCGGCAAGAGTTTGTGAAAACTTCATTGCGAAGTGATGTGGGTTCTTTGTTCTGCCTAGCAGAGAGGCCTCGTGCTTTTGCACGTGTTCCACTGGATATCCTTTTCCGCGATAGAGGTCTCCTCCAATCCGGTACAGTGCGTCTGGGACGCGACTGTTTACAAGGTGGTCTGTGAACGGATGTGACGCCCTTTCTTCAAGTGCGTGCATACCCTTCATCTTTGCTTCCTTCATCTTCTTCTCCACCATTTCTTCTAACATCTTGGCGGTAAACCCTTTTGCAGGTTCAGCGTAACCTGTTGAAGGATTTTGCCGGCCATTGTTGTGGTAGATGTCAGATTAATCTCTGCTTGTGGTCTGGAAGGGATCATCCCTCGTTGGCTGCTGTGGGTGGTATGATGGGGGCTGCCTTTCATTCCTCCAATGACGGGCTCCTTGGGAAGGAGTGCATGACCGTGCGGCTTCATATCTTGCGTGTTGGTTTCTGCCCTGGAAGGGATTGCCGTAACGAGTAGTGTCTTGCGACACCTCTCTTGCTGGCGCGGCATACTCTTGGTTGGTCGGAGGTGGTTGAGCCGCATATCCTTGGTTTTTTAGAGACTCGCGGAATGCGAGTAACTCTTCCAACGCAGCCATCATCGCTGGAGTAATGGTGGGCATCGGGTTTGCCCCCGTTCTTTCTTCGCCTTGCGGCATTTCCGTCTGAGATTCATCTTCATGCACCTCTGGCTCGAAACCAGGTGGAGGTGCGTGATGTTTGTCCCTTGGCTCTTTGTGCTGTGCGTCGGGCACATTGTCAGTTGGCATGGATGAAGCTACGGAGGTAGCTCTTGGAACGTGGGAGGGTCCTGACTGGCTCTCAGCTGGCATTTGGCCTCCTGTTCTTTTGTTTGCCGGGGACTTCTTGGGGCGCCCGGGCCTTTTCCTTGTGTTTTTTGCGTTAACCTCTTCGGGAGGGTTGCGATCACTCGTCATGATTTTGAGGTACGGTAGCTTCTTGTTCGAATCACGTAGACGGCGCCAATGTTGCGTCCTGGATGAACTGGGTTGTGGGGACGCGTCTGTTCGTATGGTTGTGCGGGTTTTCGGGCTGTAACCCTTCGTCTGAAAGAGGTTTGTGCCACTGACGAGTGTTCGGTTGATTCCCGGAAAGGTCTGTGTCTCAAAGCGCGGTTGTGTCTCAGGAGGATGTCTGAGTCTCAGAAGGTGGTGGTCTGTGCACAAATCCGGATGTCTGGGCGACGATTCCTGCACAAAGGACCGGTGCTAGCATGGAGAGGGGGGGGTGGTGCTAGCGGAGCCCTCTCCGAAGCTTAAGTCACTATAGGGCTAAAAGAGTAATTCTAGAGAGAGAAAATATTTCTAGAGAGAAGTCAGAGCTCAAAATACCAAAGTTGGGCAAATGAGAGGATGTGTGAAAATGGGTGGCCAAGGCCTCCTATTTATAGGCTTCCTTGGGACCGGACCCGGTTTTAAAGCGGTTTTATGACGGTTCAAAAGCAAGCGGTAACCGTCATCCATATTGGCAATGCGCGAACTTGACTTCTCTACACGTAACGGTAATCGCGGAAACGGTAATCGCGAAAACGGTAATCGCACGATACCCGCAATGCAATCCGGACCTCGTCGAATTTGGGCAATTCGGCGAGGTCCAGATTGCTGCAATCCAGACGTCCGGATTGCAAGCAACCCGGACGTCCGGGTTGCTGCAACTCGGAGGTCCGGGTTGCAAATGCAATCTGGACCTCCGGGTTGCAAATGCAATCCGGAGGTCCAGTCCGGACGCGCGTAACACGCTTCCGGACCGTTTTGACCCTTTGGGAGACGTTTTTCAAGTCGAGATGTAATTTTGACGTGTTTACGAGGCCCGAAATATAAATACGAACCCGAATTGGACATATATCCATCAGCGTGCAGAAAAGTAAAGCCTCTAGTGGCGTGCAGAAAAGTAAAAACCTCGATCGACGATGCCTCCAGTGGCGTGCGACAAGGAAAAGCCTACAGTGGCGTGCAGTAAAGTAAAAAAAACCTCGATCGACGATGCCTCCAGTGGCGTGCGACAAGGAAAAGCCTCCAATGGCGGTGCAGAAAGTAGAGCCTCCAGTGGCGTGCGGAAAGTAAAGCCTCCAATGGCGTGCAGAAAAAGTAAAGCCTCCAATGGCGTGCAGATAAGTAAAGCCTCCAGTGGCGTGCAGAAAAGAAAAACCTCGATCGACGATGCCACTAGTGGCGTGCGACAAGGAAAAGCCTCCAGTGGTGTACAGTAAAGTAAAAACCTCGATCGACGATGCCTCCAGTGGCGTGCGACAAGGAAAAGCCTCCTATGTCGGAGAAATGCCTCTTAGTGGCGTCCGATGGAGAAGAGCCTCTATTGGCGTGTGTATGAGAAATGCCTCTAGTGGTGTCTGCTTGGAGAAGAGCCTCTAGTGGCGTCCGTTGGAGAAGAGTCTCTAGTGGCGTTGGTTGGATAAGGGCCTCTAGTGGCTTGACGACTTGAATGCATGTCCCTAAATTTTGCCTAACTTGCGCATGACGCGACAACTTAGCGGGTTCTTTTTTTTTTTTAAACCTCTCATATTGTCTCCTTTTGCCACGGTCGATTGAGAGATTTCCGACCGTGCCCCTCGGTTTTTTTCATTTTGCCATGATTGCAATTTCTGAATTTGCAACCATGCCTCTCATTTCCTGATTTTGCCTAGGCCGCCCTTTCGGGTTTTCAACCTAGCGGAAGCACTCTTTATTTGTAGCCGATTAAATGGTGGCTGTGACCCTTTTCTATTGTTTTCTTTATTCGACATTGCAGAAGCATCTTTTAAAGTAGTCAATTTCGGGTTGACTGTGGCCCGTTCTTCATTTCCCACTTTGGTACGGGAGTACTCTAATTTGTGGTCGTTTAGAGGGTGGCTAAGACCCTTTTCTCCCATCTTCGATGTTGCGGGGTTTCTTCTTTTTTCTTTTATCAGTAGCCATTTAGAGGGTGGCTGTGGCCCTTTCAAATATTCTCCCGCCCTCTCAGGGTTCGCGGGGATCGCTCTTTATATGTAGTCATTTGAAGGGTGACTGTGGCCCTTTTCATCCCGCTTTTGATGTTGCAGGAGCTCCTTGTAGCCGTTTTAAGGGTGGTTGTGGCCCTTTGAATTGATTTCCCAGCCTCACAAGATTCACGGGAATACTCTTTATATGTAGTCATTTGAAGGGTAACTGTTGCCCTTTTCATCCCGCTTTTGATGTTGCAGGAGCTCTTTTTAATTTGTAGCCGTTTTAAGGGTGGCTGTGGCCCTTTGAAATGATTTCCACATCTCACAAGATTCACGAGAATACTCTTTGTATGTAGCCATTTTGAAGGTGGCAGTGACCCTTTCAACAATCTCCCATTCTCTCAGGATTCGGGGGATACTCTTTGTATGTAGCCATTTTAAAGGTGACTGTGGCCTTTTCACTCATTTCCCGCCTTCGATGTTGCGAGAGTGCTTTTGATTTGTAGTCGTCTTAGGGACGACTGTGGCCCTTACACTGATTTCTCGCCTTTGATGTTGCGAGAGTACTCTATATCTGTAGCCGTTTGATGGGTGGTTGTGGCTCTTTTAAATTTCCCGGCCTCAAAAGATTCACTGGAATACTCTTTTATTTGTAACCTTTTGGAGGGTGGTTGTGTCCCTTTAACTTATTTCCCGCTTTTGATGTTGCGGGAGCGGCTTTTACCTGTAGCCATTTGAAGGGTGGCTGTGGCCCTTTCTTCGTAGCGTTTTAGGGACGACTGTGGCCATTTTTATTCATAGTTGATTTAGGGACAACTGTGACCCTTTTATTTCTTTACTGCTCTCACAATATTAGCACAAACACTCTCTTTATTTTCCTGTAGCCGATTAAAGGGCGGCTGTGACCCTAAAGAAAACTGAGTTTTTTTTTTTTTTCTCCTTTTTTCATCTCACCTTTTGCCACGACTGCCCCTGCGGGTTTTCGATCATGCCCCTTTCCATGATTGCCTAGGTCGCCTTTACAGGGTTTTCAACCTAGCGGGAATTCATTTTTTTCTCTTTTTTTTTTTTTTAAAAAAAAAAAAAAGAAATTTTACCGCAAATAATTATCAACAATTATTTACATGCCCCTAGTGGCAAATTGGAGATTTCTAATTCAAAACATCTTCTAGAGAATGAATCAGTTGATTGGTCAAAATACGTCGGTCATGTCGACGCCCTGGATGGATCCTACGATCAATGGATGACATAGACAATGACTTCTTCTCTCGGCTTCTCAAATGCCCCGACTATTGCTCGATCTCGTCTGAGGATGCCCCATGGCAAACACCTGTCGAGTTAGGCTCGTCGCATGCTGGACGAATGGCATGATTAATGAACACACATGGATGGTGTTGAGTTTGGCACAGTAGTCCGCAAATGGTAAACTTAGGCATAGATATCGTCCGAGGTATCTGGGATAAATTCAATAGCTGGCATAAGAATGGTCGGCGAGCGAAGGGCCGTACACGAGATGTGCTCTTCAAGAGTTTTGATTTGGATGATTATCCAAGCTGCACAATGAGTAAGGAATAACTCAAATTTAGGGGATAAAAATGATCACAACTTCTCTTACCTGGGAGTTGGATTTTTCAGTGGGCAATGTGCTCGCTATGCGACTGGACCTGCTGCATGTCCTGATTCTCCTGCTCCACAACTTGTATATGTACACCTGCTGAAAAGTACATGCCCCTAGTGGCAGCCTGAAAATTTCAGAACTTTTTTCGGAAAAGGATCCGGTTGATCGAGTCAAGCTACATTGATCGGCACATTGAATATTCACGGAATTCTCGATGATCTCTTGAAATTTTCTCATCTCCTGACATGTCCTATCTCAATGGGAGATGCCCCATGGTTACCGCTGAATGGTTTAAACCTGGCCACATAACGGTTGTATACCTCGTCTTGGAAAGCGTATGAATTTCACATATGGTAGGTGGAATTTTTCATAGAAAATCTTCGAAGCGCTCACGTTTCACACGGTTTCGGCATTGGTTGAAGTGGTCATCCGACCTGCAAAAGAGTAGGGACACTCAAATCTCAAGGAAAATATTAAGTACAATTTAACGCACCTCAGCGTTAGATATCTCGAGTGTGCAATTTGTTCCTTGTGCAACTGGATGACTGCATGTTCTTTTTTTGTTGCCCCATTTAGCCGGCATAACTTATGTGTACATGATACCTTAACCAAGGGTACCTGAAAAGAGTGAATGAAAAATCAGTGTAGAGAATATGAGAAATCATGCATGATTTTTTTGAAAACTCTAATGTCATTCATTTCATAATTTTGATTACTTTTTTGAAAATGAATCAAAATTTATGATCAAATGTGTTTCGCGCCATCATGGAGTTTACTGAGTGCATTATCTGGCTCGAACGCAGGACAAATGCTCAAAACAAAGTTTTTTCAAAAATGTTTTATCGTCCTTTGTTTAAACTCGAATAGTAGCACTCAACTGCACAATTAAACTATTTTCTAAAAAAAGAATCAAAAATCTCATTTTTTAAATGCTCGCTCATGCGAATGTTGAAATGACAATCTTGCCAAAAAAGTGCAATACACCTTGGATAAAAACGAATGATACTTTGAGTTTTTTTTTTTAAAAAATGTCATGCATGCTCGAAAGTTAAAATTCTACTGTTAAGAAAGTTACAACTTACAACCTATTACCTGAATGACGCATATGAAATGCATTTTTGAAAGTTAAAATTCTATTCTAAGAAATTCACAACTTTCAACAGTTTACCTGAATAATGCATATGAAATGCATATTTTGAAATGAAAATTTCATGTGGATTTTTTAAAATAATGCAGTTGAGATGCATGCGTGAATTTGAAAGCTCTATAGCTAAAAAAAACTCACAATTTACCTGAAATATTTTTTATAAAAAAAATAATGCATATTGAATGCATGCTTAAAAAAATCAGGTAAAAATGTTTTTCTAAAAATGATGCATATGCAATTCATGTTTGAATTTAAAAAACTCTAAGAGCCAAAAAGGAATTACAAATTTTCCTAATTTTTAAATAAAAATGATGCACATTGAATGCACTAACAGAATTTTACAACTTACATGAAAAGTTTTTTCCAAAAAATAATGCGCATGAAACACATGCTTGAAATAAAACATTCTGGTAAGTAGTTTTGAAAACAACACATGGAATACATGTTTGAAACTAAAAGTTCTACGACTAAGAATGTGTACAGTCTATCAACAGATTATTTTTCCTAAAACAATGTACATGTGATGCACATGAGATGCATACTTGAGATGAAAGTTCTACAGTCAAGATAATTTACAAGTTATCTGAAAAGATTTTTTTTTTGTTTTTTTGTTTTTTTAACGAGTAAAAAAAATCAATGCATCTTGGTTGCTCAAAATTAAGAATCAGGCGAATTTTTTTTTTAAAAGGATGCATATGAGATGCACAAAAATAAATACAAGATGCAAACTTAAAAATAAAAGTTCTACAACTGAGAAAAATTACAGTTTACCTGAAAGGTTTTTTTCGAAAATAATGCATATGATATGCACGTTTTTTGATTAAAAATTCAGATAAAAGTTTTTTTAAACAAAGAGCCCTAAAACTAAGAGACTTTACGGTTTATCTAAAAAGTTTTTTTTAAATTAATGCATATTGGATGCATTATTAAAAATAAAACAATTCAGAAAGTTTTTTAAAATGATGCATGGAATGCACGTTCAAAATTAGAAACTCCAACAGTTAAAGCGGAATTACAAATTTTCCTAAATTTTTTTTTGTTTTTTTGCATACGCAACGCACTAACCAAAATTACAACTTACCTAAAGAGTTTTTTTTTAAATAATGCGTATGAAACGCATGTTTAAAATAAAAAAAATTCAGGCAAGAGGTTTTTTTAAATGGTGCACACAGAATGCACGTTTGAAATTAGAAGCTCTAATAACTAAAGAGGAATTATAATTTTTCCTAAAATGTTTTTTTAAGTAATACATACGTAACGCACTAACCTAAAATTACAATTTACCTGAAAAGTTTTTTTAAAATAATGCGTACGGAACACATGTTTAAAATAAAAAATTCAGGTAAGAGTTTTTTTTTAAAGAAATAAACAATGCATACAAAATGCATGTTTGGAAAGAATTTTTTACAACTAAATGACTAACTACTTAGCTGAAAAAGTTTTTTTATTTTTGTTTTTTTTTTTAAATGCAATGAGATGAATGCATGAGAATTAATGTTACACAGTTAGAAAAACTTACGGTTTACCTGATAAACTCTTTTTTAAAAAAACACGGATAAAACACGACATGTTAGGGGGGGGGGGGTAAAAATGTGCGTGGTTTTGCTCTACAGGGTAGGTTCCACTGATAGGTTCCCAACAAGGTGGTTTCCTCTCCCCATCATAGGGATCACAGGACCCACCAATTTAGAGAGAGGTAGAATAAATGCAATTTTTTAGGAGGGATTAAACTGCAAATATTATTTCTTAAATTTAAAGTCGAACCGATCATATTAATATGGTCCGACCGCCGATTAATTGGTGTGAACCTCGGTTCATATAACCTCCCGCGTATAGTTTTGTGCATGACAAGGAGCACCGTACCAAATTATTACTTTTCCAACAAAATCATATTCATTAAATCCACCCACCTTTTTTTGCCAAAAAAAAAAAAAATAAATCCACTCCCCATCTTTTGGCCAAAAAAAAATTCCACCCATCTATTTTATTTATTATTATCAATATGTTATTTAATTCTTTTGTTTAGTACGTTTATCTATAACTTTTACAAATATTATTTTTAAAAAATTTCAAAACAAAATTCGATAAATAACCAAGAGTGTCATTTCTAAAGCTAGTAATTAGATCATTTTAAAGGGTACATCAAGCAACCCTTATATTTCAATTTTAAATAAAGAAGATATACATAATATCATTTTTTTTAAAAACCAAACTAACAAATAATATAAAACTTTTTTTTTTTTTTTGCTCGAAACAAATAATATAAAACCGTTTGAAGTTTAATGTGTTTTACGATGTTAGAGTATTTGTTCTATTATGTACACATTAAAAAATAGTACAAACAGATAATTAAATTATGACTATAATATTGTAATAAACTTTAGTTTCAACTTTATGATTAAAGATGATCAATTTTATTGTTACATCAAATTTTTCATTCTCAACTTTGACCAGAGCATCGCATCTCAACATCGTTTGCATCTTTAAGGTCATAATTAAATTGTTCTTTTCCATTAATTTTTATTTTTATTTTTTTAACATGTAGATAATGAATTACGATGCTAACATCGTGCACATTTAATTTTTATTATTTTTAACTATGGTTTAAAAAATTATGTTATATAAATATATTCAATAGAAACTGCAGTAAACTAATCACTACGGGAAATTACTATATAATAATTATTTTCGCATTATTATAAATACAATTTCAATAATCATACTTATAAAAATAAAAGAGAAAGAATATAATTTTTTTGGGAAAAAATAGTTTAAGTTATTATGTTTTTTTGTGTTAAAATGTAAAACCATACTACAATTAAAAACTAATATATTTATAGAATATTTATTTATTTATAAAAATTAATTTTCGAGTTAATCAAAAAATATTATAATATTTAAAATAGTGTTTCATATAAATCTATTTTATATGAATATAACTATAATGTATAAAAAAGATGAATTTACATATTTATAAAACTATTTAATTTAATTTTTCTATTTTTAAATTTTTTACTCGCGTAGCGCACGAGATTAGTAGATAGTTAAGTAAATTTTTTTTTGGTAATCTTAGTTTTAGTTTAAATAATTTTTAGAATTGTCGAGTTTATCAATTTTCATTATATATGGATTATTAATTTTTTGGGCAAATTTTCATTATATATGGATTATTAATTAACTAGTAACTTAAAAAATTAGTAATGTTATTAAACTAATAAAATTAATCTGAAACTTTAAAAGCTAAAAATACACAAAAACGAAATAACAAACTAATAAAAAAATTCAAGAAAAGAAGATGGGTGGATTGAAAGAATGATCTAGTATTTTACAAAAAAAAAAAAAAAAAAAAATCTAGTACGGTGATTGTTCTATTCTTGTGATGCACAATTATAAGTGAGTGGTTTTAATTGAGGGAAAAGTAGGTAAAACATGCGGCATGTTTGAAAAAAATGGTTTTATGGATTAATATGTTTTAAAACGTACAACATGTTTGAAAAAGATGGTTTTATAGACCAAAATGTTTTAAAATGTACAACAAGCTTACAAAAGATGGTAAAATGACGTATCGTCCACTTGTTGTTACTAGTCTCATTAAGTGGACACGTGCGGATCACGTTTTTAAAAAATAATAATTATTATTATTATTATCTATCAATTAATAATCATTGCAAAGTATAAATTAATTTATTGTTTTAATTATTATTATTTTTTCTAAAAACGTGTTCCACACGTGTCCACTTAATGTGACTATTGATAACAAGTGGACCGTATGTTATTTTAACATCTTTTGTAAGCTTGTTGTACATTTTAATACATATTGGTCCATAAAACCATCTTTTTCAAACATGTTGTACATTTTAAAACATATTGGTCCATAAAACCATTTTTTTCAAACATGCTGCATGTTTTACATACTTTTCCCTTTAATTGATGGGACATAGGGTAAGGCAGAGAGACAATGCAGTTGATTTCTCCCTCCCCTAAATCCTTGTTGTACGGGAATATTGATTCCGCTTTTAGATTTTGAGTTGAATCAAACCGGTTGCATGTCTTGTTTGCGGTCGGACCATGAATTCTCAAAATTACTTAATATTTACAAAAGTATGTATGCTTTTAAATGACTGTAGCAAGTCCCGTATAAAATACAACAAAGAAGAAAAAAAAATATCTTCACACCTGAAATCACCCAAAAACAACTAAGTTAGAACAACAAAGTTGAATATATAAAAAAAAACTAAAACATGGCAAACAAGCAAATATAAAGAGCCCGAACCCTCAAGCTTTCCCAGCAGAGTACCAAATTGTCTGGCCTAAAATCGGACCTACGACCAATTACGTTTTGAAAACGTGGATTTTTAATAGAGTCGCCACTAGTTAATTATTAGGCTAACTAGAAACCTAAATTACCTAAGAGGATAACGGATTAAACACCTAGGTATAAAATCGGTCTACGATTAGAAATTCAGGTTCGGGGATTCTATTATGAATTAAAAATATAAATTTTAATTATATCCTTTCGGTACTCAATTCACTTAGTTTGCCAATTTTAGGTAATACTTACTATGAACTAATCTTTATAACAAAATAAAATATGATATCATTATCGAACAAAACATGACTAACGCATTCACGTAAACACAATTTGATTAATCACTTTCAATTAGGCTAAATTAATTAGAGTTAAACAAGTTTAAATTACATCTAATAATAATAATAATAATATAATAATAATAACAAATGATAATAATTAAATAATAATAATAATAATTAAAAAACAAAGTGAAAGAACGAGAATTTACCTGCAGCGATTAGAGTCACGGATGGCAGCGACTTCGACAGCGGCTTCGACAACAACAACGACGGCGACCATCAGCAGCAGCGGGGTACGACGAAGGCAGGGTGGTCCGGCAAGATACGGGGCAACAGCGAAGTCCGGAGATGGAGGTCAGGCGACTGAACCGTAGTCGGTGGTCGGTATAGTGCTGGGTGGTGGAGTCACGGGGAGTTGGACGAGGTCGGAGCGGAGTGACCGATGGCCGTCGGGATCGCAGCGAGCTTCCGGTGAGATAGCTGAGGGAGGGACGGCGGAGAGAGAGAGAGAGAGAGAGAGAGAGAGAGAGAGAGAGAGAGAGAGAGAGAGAGAGAGAGAGAGAGAGAGAGAGAGAGAGAGAGCGGCAATGTCACCAGCCTGGCCGGAGGGGCCACCAGCGTGGCTAGAGGGGCCACCGGCGTGGCCGGAGCTGCAGGTCCAGCGGGTCACCCAAGAAGACGGGAGGAACAAACCAATGAAGAAGAAAATAGAAAATAATAATAATAATAATAATAATTGCACGTAGATCGAGGAAACTTGCTTTTCTATTAATTTTCTGACTTGTTTTCTGTGTCCTCTTCAATGTAACCCTCGACATCTATTTATACTAAAAATCTAGCCTAGTTACAGATAAAATTTAAATAAAAAATTGCTAACAGATAATTATTTTAGAGAATATTCCTAATGATATATATCTTTACAGATAATTATTTTTTGAATAAAAAATAATATCTGGAGATATTAAATATATTCGAAATAATTTAAAATATATTTTATAATAATTTCCCTAATGTGCCCTTAAGCATTTTTGGAGACTTTGTGGCTTGACGCGTCCGGAATTTGACGTATCATGTGTAACGTCGTTACGTCCGGGTCAAAATCGAGTGTTACCAGTAATTAAAAAAAAAAAAAATCAAAAGCATGGTGCTCTTGGAGCATGTTAGAAAAATCCAAAAAATTAGCATGTTCCGGTCACGTTAAGTCTTTTCATGTGTACCCAAGATAAATTCGTACATATATAAATTGAAAGGATTGCATCAAAATATCTTCAATATGACGCTCAATTGAAAGGAGTCGTTATTTGGCGGAGGTCCAATTAAGCATTGAAGGAATTTCCCTACAATTCTTTCAAATTATGTTCGATTTCATTTTGGATACACATGAAAAAACCTCATATGGTCGGAACATGCTCATTTTATGTCCAATTTGACGGAAATCGAAACAGATGTAGCAATTTGCTCGGTAATTAAAAGCTCAGGTAGCCAATTTTGAAAAATCAAAGTTCAGGTCGATTTGTAATTGGATCAAAATTTAGGTAGCAAGTTAGTTATTAACCCTAATAAATATAAAACTATTATGTTCAGGGTTGGATATTTTATATCGTAATTGTTGTAAGATTATGTTATATATATTAGTTCATATGATATATTGTTATTTTTTTTAATGCATGCATATTATGGAGAAATTATTATGGAAATAATTTTAAGAAATATATAACTGTGTTATGCAAGATATTAGAGATACAACATAATAGTCAGTACACGTCACGTGAAGTTAGTTTTTTCATGTAATAATGTTGTGATATTATGTTGCGTGCAGAATTGTCTGAAGTAATAACGAATGAATATGAAACATTACCTGAGCTTTGATTTTTCAAAATTGGCTACCTGAGCAGTTTAATAATTCAATATGAAACAGAAATATATATCTATATATAAGAATATGAAAGTTAGTGCAGAAGCATGGCAGAAGAGATTTGACGAACCACAATAGAAATACAACATACATACTTAACAAGTGGTCGAGTGGTTGAAAGCCAGATATGGGGCCGGAGGAGGCGTTGCAGTTCTGTTGTGGGTCAGCAAGGATTGTCGAGATACACACCGGAGTTGGTGGCCAGCTAGGAATTATCGAGATGGACAACTAAGCAATCCATAATTTCCTTGCATGCAACGGTTTGCCTTTCATCTGATCCTTAATTCCCTTCCTGATTGTTCCAATCCAGGGCCAGAAATCACATATGACTGATCAGAAAGAGGTATGACTGTACGGCAATCCTTAAGTACTCTCCTCTTGGAAGATGATTGTGCTTCATCATATGTATCTCCTGCAAGCCAGAGATTCTAATTTAATTGAAGTAATACAAACTTTCATTTTTTTTACTTACCAAGCTACTACGCACTCGCCGTCGACAGCTATGGCGTGGCTGATGTGAGTGGAGAAGCGGCATCTGTACTGGTTGCTGGAGGCAATATGATTTAGGTGTGGATGGCTGTTGCTGCTATTCACGATTGAGGTTTGGGAGTGAATGGATATTAGGTTTGGTAGTGAATGGATATGGGCTTATTCTCTAGGCTAGACAGTATAGACTTTTTTGGGCCGATAAACAATATTCTTTATAATTTGAGCAAACAAATATTCTTCATTAAAACTTACTTATTCGAAAAATTAGAATAAATTATTATTTTTTCTTTGGAATTTATATAGGTATAATTATGTAATTATATCATTTGCACAAAAAAAAATTATGTCACCTTATTAGTTGTAACAACAAATTAATAGTAAAATTATCCATATGTTTTTTTTACTCAATTATGTATTTTTTTTTTGTCAATCTTTTATGTCTTTTTAAATTATATCAAAATTATAAATGAATTAGCGTAAGTAATTTGTTAAATGTAGAGTCTTGAGTTTACAATGAAATAATAATAAATAAAATCTTCAAATAAAAATATTCACATATATATGTATATGTGCATATTAAATAAAAAATTTGAAAATGAAATATGATATCATTAACTCAAAATTATCATGTGCTATTTTTTCCAGGTAGAGATGACATATATTAATACAATAGATTTATATTTCATTTTCATAAAGGATGTAATAATGATCGGAATATTAGTTTCAATAATAAAAATCGATTTGTATTCTATAACTTAATGATTTAATAATAAATTTAGCTCGAGTTAACTTGACCAAACAAAATTTAGAAATTATTTTACAACAAAAAATTAAAAATCCAATTAAATAGTTAATACCAAATTAAACACTCTATAACATAATTTATTGATAAATAAATGTTATTCATCCACTAATTTGTTTACATCTATGGTGTCTTAATGACGTCAATTAATTTTATTCATATATGTATATAAGTATAAACACAACTTAATTGGGTCCATTATTATTATTTCACATAAAATGTATTGCCATCAATAATTTAAAAAAAATTAGAATAAGAATAAATATAAAATCATTTCATTCTCATATATCTATAATTATATATACTATCTAAACCAATAAAAAAATTACCTAACCAACTTCTACATTATTGATGTATCTACCTAGAGTAAGAGACTATATAACCACCATGTAAATATAACATTATTATTTAAAGTATAAACTATCTAAATTACCGATTAAAAAAATGAATACATAAGTAAAGTAAAATCATAACAAGAAAATGGATAAAGCAATATCTGACCAGCAATTCTATCAATATTTAAGGTTAGGAAAATAAAATTGACCAATCTTGCACTTAATAGGCCAAATCATAAAAGTTTTCATTTTTCGGAATAAAAATTTCAAATCAATAATTAGCAACACACTTGAACTCTAAGATAATATGCTAATTTAAAATTTGAATCATTGTGATTGTATAATATATGTTCATACTAAAACACCATTCAATCGAGCAATTGATGTAGTAATGACATGACACTTGAATAAAATATTGAAATCATTTCATAATAAAAACTATTGATATTAAAAAATGAGTTGGTATAAAATGATATTGAGAATCGAATTTCGTACTCATACTAAATTATAATTCATAAATTTAGAGCACTACATCCAAAATAATAGATAACATTTAAAAAGTATTATCTACATAATAGTATATAACACTATCGAAAATTACAATTACAGAAAATATTGAACCCCGCGCAATGCGCGGGGCAAATACCTAGTAATAATATATTTAATAACCCATTAATTGGAACAATAAATGGGAAAAATAAAAGAACGTATAGTTATATACTAATCTCATACACTACATGGGAAGATAAAATTAAATTGAAAAATCAAGCTTAAAGCATTAGTTAGCATATATAAATTTAATAAAATGTTATTTTATTTAAGAATGTATTTTTTTTATTAAATTTCTTTCAGCATTAATGTTTTCTTTAAAAAAAATAATTAATCTTCACTCTTATTCAAATGCCTCTATATTTCAAAACTTTTCTTTTGGCCCTTAAAATAAACATATATTTTAAAAAAATTAAAACACTTATAAATACAATAGATATTAAAAAATATTTGGTAAAACACTTATTAAACACCGCTCACTTCTCCATATAGTGCATGGAATAAATAGTGAACGCAATAATTGAAATTATACGTTAACTTTTCTGATGTGCAATAGACCCCACCAACATTTTTTATGGCTGCCTGCACCATTAAGAGAACTTTCCAAAGACACGTGTTTTTTTAGGGCTTCAATCAGTAGATGAAGGCTGGCAAAATAAAATAAAACTAGATAATGGTTTCGCGCACGGTATACTTAATATTTATTTAAATTGTTACAATTTAAATTATTGAAATTATTTATATGGCAAAAGTTAAAAATACTAAGTAGATTAAATTAATTTTTTATAAAAATAAAAAAAATACAAAATATATAATGTAATAGTCTAAAAAATAGGAAATATATATTAATTTATACAAAAAAAATAGTAAACTAATACATTATGGTACTTATATCTTCCATGTTTTTGTGTTTTTAAAATTATAAAGATAATAGACTTATATATATACATATATTACTGTTTAAAATCTATATACATGGATATTTTTTCTATTAACTTTTTTTGCAGTAGTTTTATCGACTAACTTAGTGATGGATATCTGCCCAATTCGGGTTTATATTTACATTCCGGACTCCGTAAACACGTTGAAAATCACATAAAGGATCCGAACGCACAACCCGAGGTCCAAAACGGTCCGGAAGCGTGGCATGCGCGTCCGGATCGGACCTCCGGATTGCCAGGGCAATCCGAACCCCGTCGAATTGCCTAAGTCCGACAGGGTTCGGACTGCTGTTTAGGTACCGCGCGCTACCTTAATTAAGTACACCGAGCAAGGAGTCTCCCAAAGCCAAAATCAAACAAACCAGACGACGGTTCTTATCTTCCTTTAAAACCGGCGTCGAACCGCTCAAAAACCGGGTTCGGTTCTAAGGTTGCCTATAAATAGGGGACCTTGGCCTCCCATTTCATACTCATATTCTCAAGAAATTGGCTTTGGAGCTTTGACCTCTCTCTAGAAACTTTCTCTCTCTAGATCCTCATTTAAGCATCGGATAGGGTTCAACCGGCACCACCCCCCTCCGTGCTGGTTATTACCCTTCGTGCAGGGAGAAACTCATTAAGCCGGCAAGACGCGCATTGCCAATAGCCCGCAATCGTCTACTGACAGCCTGAAGTCGCCTCTTAACAACCTGCAGTCATCATCCGACGACCTGACTCAAGCATAACCCGAAGTGCCGAAGAGTCCGACCCCCCGATTGGATTTGGACGCAACACTTGGCGCCGTCCGTGAGATCCGAACAAAAGGCTACATCGCACCACGAGCTATTGCGAGCAATCAACCTCCTCCGGATGATGTCACCTGCAGAAGAACAAGAGAGGCCCTGGCTGCCCAAAGAAAGCTGCAACCACAAGCAAGAAGCCGACGAGAAGTCAGCCGGGACCTTCGCACATACTCGAAGCCACATCCACATCTTCCTCCGTGCCAACCAGAAGCGTGCCCGCCGCACAGCATGATCCCGAAGTCCATAATGCAGCACGCGGAACACCCCCGCCCGGGTTCGAGCCCATGACACACATCAATGAAGAGTTCCCCTACGGGATGCCAGCCGAAGGAGCTCAGCGACAAGAAATGGGTGTAAACCTAGCATCGTCAGTCACACCAGCCAAGATGGCTGCACTAGAAGAGCTGTTGGCATTTAGAGAAACTCTAAGGAACCAATGATTTGCTCCACCACCTCCACCTCCACCACCAGTCTACGGACAAGCCGCTCCGACAAGGGTAGTGTCACACGACACTAACCGACAAGAGACACAGTACCGAGGAGGAGGAGGCCAGTACTTTGAAGGTACATACTAGTACCAACAGCCAAGACATGAAGCAGCACGCTCATACACTTCGTATGTAAGTGTGCAGCATCAAGAAGAGACAAGGAGACAGCCTCTGTAACCACCTAATTTTGGACCACGCGCGACATGTGTGACGTGTGGCGCACTAAATGAGGAAATGTCTAAATTTGGCAAGTCGCGAAGCTTTCAAAGATGCTCAGAGCAATATTAGGATAGTTATCTGTATTTATTGCAGTGTATATTTTCTGAATATTTGTATTAAGTATTTAGAATATTTAGACTATATTAGGAGAATAAATCAGTGTAATTTACTGCTTAATTAGACTAGGTCTAAGTACTATATATAGGGGTCTAATTTACATGTTAGGGGGGAACAAACAGAAAAGTGAATAATACATAGTACCGTGTCTTTCTCTAATTTTCCTTTATTTTTATTATTATCGTTATTAATATTATTATTATCATCGTCATATATTATCTATGCTAGTTGAATTAGGTTGAGTGGAAATCCAGCATCACCATCTTTCATCTCCATCGACCATCACAATCCTCCATCCCTATCGAGCACCACCGAAGCTCTGGTTCTGCCATTCATCATCATCATTCATATCGTTTCTCCAAATCTTCTCCTCATTATTTATATCTAATTCTTTTGTAATTATTGTATTATTATATATTTCATGTTATTTGCTTTGTTTTGTTTTTGGCTGCATGTTCATCTTCTACACCATGTCACTTCGTCCATCCTTTTGACCATCACAAAACCAGCAACGACGACCACCCCAGTCGCAATCCATGCGCCCAGTCAGGTCCCGGGAAACGATTAGCCACCGGTCGATCTCCCTTCAGCCACTTTAAGGCACCACCGCAGATCTGACGTTATGACCGTTCATCCCATGGTCGCTTGACTTCAGCCGTTCCTCTCAGTTGTACATCGACCTGCACCATAACAGACGCCGCCACCTAGCTTGACTTTCATTAGCGGCCACACCGATCGAAGAGACCATCCCGCTACAGTTCAAAGACCAAGTTTCGGCTCGGGGAAGAAGACGGTGCCCTTGCATTAGGCGGTGTGGTTCAGTTACTGTACTAGAAAGGAACGGGACAACTTGGGTCTGTAGTTTACATCAAGCTTGTCTCGATAATATGACAGCAGCTCCGACCGTGCTTTGCTCCTTCCCCGATTATGTCCGGCATCGGCGATTCCGAGACTCATTAACACCACGAGTTTGCTATTATCCTAATATTTACATTAGATGAGGACCAACACATCTTCTCCTCTTCTTTAGCAAGATCAAAGCCACCCAGCGCTCTCGTGACCATCATCGACGCTCATCCATCTCTACCGACGAGCACATCCCCCGGACGTCCACCATCACAGTCGCCGCTGGTCCATCCATGGTCACTCATTCACTCATCCTCCGTCAATGTCAGAACACAAATCCGCTGCACCTCCGATCCAATCATAGATGTTACTCATCCACTTGAGCCGACGTCTAGACTCGTCACCACTGCTCGAGTGCTTCTCTGTTCTCTATCGATCCTTCCATCGTCCATGGATTATTCTATAACGCTGTTAATTTGATGTTTATTTGTATCTTCTAACTAATTACTTGATTTTCTATGCAGTGTCGTTGCAGGTCTCGGCCCACCATCACCATCACTGAAAGCTCCGCTCTCGGACTCTAACCTCCACCGGTTGTTCTCCTTCCTGACCCGACCACTGCTTGCCGGATCCACCTTTGGTCGTATTCCGATGCTTCTGTCTACAGCAGAAACGGAGGTCCACATCGACTGAGTTTCCCGTTTCATCCCGATCCGGCCACCGTCTACAATCTGTCCCTGCCTTGGATGCTCGCCGTCGACACTCCGCCACCGGGGAGCCTGGTTGTCGTCCACCGCTATCTAAATTGCTGCTACCGACGACCTTGCGACCCTCCGATCTGCTGCTGTCCACCCATCTCAAGTGTTAAATACTGGTCTTCGTAAGTACATGGGTACACTTTTCTTATTTGGTTTTACTTCATTCATTGTGTTTTATAATATTTGTTTCATATCTTTCTATTGTTATAGTTAGGTTTAGTTTCTTTTAGTTAATTAAATTTTAGTTTTTTTTTAACATCAATTATAATTGAAATAAATTTGTTTCAGATGAAAAATAAATAAATTAGCAAACAAGTGAATTGAGTACCGAAAGGGCGAGATTAATTCCACGCGTTTTAAATTCGTAATAGAACCCCCGAATCTGAATTTCTGTTCGTAGACCGATCTTAAACCTAGGTTCAAATCATATTTTACCTAGACAATTTAGGATTCTAGTTAGCCTTATAATTAACTAGTGGCGACTCTTTCAAAATTGCACGTTTTCAAAACCTAATTCGCCTTAGGTCAGATTTTAGGTCTAACAGCCTCCACTTACCCGCTCGCAGCAGCATCATTCCTACCAAGCAACCAGCCAAGAACATGCTGGAGTATATCGCAGCACTGGATGGAGAAAACCAGTAGGCAATAATGATGCCCCCAATCTTAGGACTCACTGCAAAAGACCTGGAAGCAATAGTGGAGAAAAAGATGAAGGGCATGCACGCATTAGCTGAGAATGCATCTCATCCTTTCGCAGACGAGCTGGTATACAGCCGTGTACCAGACGCGATCTATGGAATCAAAATAGAAAAATACCGAGGAAAAGGCGACCCAATAGAGCATGTACAACAACATGAAGCCTCTTTGCTGGGAAGAACCGATAATCCACATCATGTAGCCATGACGTTTTCCCAAACTCTGGCAGAGACTGCAGCGCATTGGTTCTTCTCACTTCCATGCGGGAGTGTAACTTCTTGGCCCTATCTAAAGGCTAAATTCATTCAGCGTTATATAGGAGAGCGTACGCTCCTAAAAGGAGTAAATGCATTGAACAACGTCCAGCAGCAGAATGACGAATCCTTAGCAGGTTACTACGTCCGCTTCAACAAGAACGTCGTTGACATCCAAGGAAACTTGACTGAAGGGGAGATAGTGCGCGCTTTTATAAATAACCTGGGTCTAAAGGGATACTCGCTCCCTGAAAAGATGTCTAGGCGTCCAGCCGAGACATTGGAAGAACTTGCAGCAAGAGTCAAAGATTTTGTTGACTTGGAAAGATTTAGAGAGCAAAAAAAAGCTAAAGTAAGCGCCGCCCGAGCAAAAGAAAACAACAAGCAGATAAAGCCTCAGCAAGGCAGTCAGCAAAACAGACAGTGGCATCCACAGCCTAAGAGACCATTTCAATCAGATTTCCAGAAGCCAAAGGAAGTCAATCTGGCTGAATGCTCTGAATGCGCCGCTATCTGTTATTTTGAAGGAAATGAAGGAAACAAAGATGTGGAGAGAACCCATCAACTTCCGTAATGGTCCGCTGGGAAAGGAACAAGACAAGTGGTGTGATAACCATGAAGTCCTATGGGCATGAAACAAATAGTTGCATAAGCCTAAGGTTTCGCATGAACAATTTCATCCTAAAAGGTGAATTGAAGAAGTATGTGGACTAAGGTGATAAGCGTCCGAAGAAATCCCAGGCGTAACCATCAGAAAAAAGAGGCAAAGGAAAAGACAAGATGAATGACAACCCACCTCCTGCAAAGCGCGGCGTAATCAATGTCATACATGGAGGACCAGCCACAGGAGGCAGCATATCCAATGCTAGGGATGTCTACGCATCTCAACTGCAGACACTCCCTAAATTCGGAAAAAGACGCCAACCTGAAAAAGACGATGTCGTCATCGAGTTCTCAAATGCAGATAAAAAGCACATTGTCTACCCCCATGATGACGCGCTAGACATCACAATGGAGATCAACGGGTATGACGTACAACGAATCCTGGAAGACGGAGGAAGTGCTGCATACATTCTACACATTAAAGTGCTTGAAAAGATGGGGAAGACGGTGGCTGATCTCTCTCCAGGAACATTCCCGCTAGTAAGCTTCGCGGGCGCGGCAACTTACCCCCTCGGGATCGCTTCCTGTGATCCTAGGAGAAGGATAGAAGCCACTGCATATTGACGTCACTTTTGTGATCGTAAACGCCTTGGGGGCATACAACAGGATATTGGGACGAACAACGATCAACCCATACGAGATCGTTCTATCCACCGTCCACCAAAAATTGAAGTTCCCAACGCCACATGGCATTGGAGAAGTGCTGGGAGATCAGTCAGCCCCACGCAAGTGCTATGTGAATGCTTTAAGAAGAATGCAACAAGTCTCTATTGACATGGTTGAGTTTGGAAAAAAGAGAAAGATGTCCAACCCGAATGGTGAAGATGAGGAAAAGAAGAAGGAAACAACACCGGCTGCTTGGCTCAACAAGATGCTGTTCCCGACAAGACGAAGTGTTTTGGATGTCAGACAGGGCCAAGGTGAGCCTATAATGGCTTACTTCAGGAGGTTCGCCCAGAATGGCGCTGCGCTCAGGGCAACCAAAAAAGATGTCATCAATGCTTTCTTCGTGAACATGAATGCACCATCTTTTTTACTGTTCGGAAGAGCACATGGATGGAGAAAAACCACCGCGATGACAAGACTGAAGGACAAGCTAGAGACGGCAATCTCATGTGAACATGAACTGGGATGGGGTACACCTCTCAGTACAAATCGGGAAGCTCAAACTAAAACGGAATCAGGAGGGATAAGCACCAACTATGATAGATTCTTCACTCCCTTGAACGCGGAGGTTGAAGAAATATATGTTAAACTCCTGGAAAACAAGCTTCCCAGTCCACTTGAGCCAATGACTGCCTTCCTAGGACAGAACATCGAAGAATGGTGCAAATACCATAATACTTGGGGTCACAGCACCAACAGCTGCCTGTCCCTAAGAGTGGAGATTCAAGAGCTCATCGCGCTAGGCGCATTGAGAAGCTATGTGGCACGTAACAGAACCAACTCGCCGACAAACCAACCATAAAGACGGCGAACACCCTATCAATCCTCCTATCTTCTTTGTGCATTGCTACTTTAAGTTTTCCTAGATCAAAAGCAACTAGTACTCTAAGTGTAGTTTTATGCTTACTAGTCTTGCTACATTTTGGAAGGAGCGATCAGTTGACGCCTTCCCGCAACCCACTGTACATACTCCAAGTATCTAATGAAGTTAATCTACTTTCGTAGGTACATATTACATTATGCTTACTACTGTGGAATCATGCAAAATAACAACTATGTGCGCATTACTCGCATCAATAATACAAGCTATCGCGCTATGTACAACAAACGACTTATAGCATACAACGCCGACATGTCTATTATCAACATAAAAAATGAGCACATAAACACTCTCTATCTATAACGACGAATACTCAGAATAGCGTCGACAACATACTATATCTTGAGTTCAAACCAAGATTTATCAAGGTGACATGCTACGACATCCTCCTTAGAGGGCAACCCCCATGTTCACAACTACAAAGTAACATGCTGCGGCATCCTCCTTAGAGGGAAACCCCCATGTTCATAATTACAAAAGGCATGCTGCGAAATCCTCTCGCTAGAGGCAAATCCTCATGTTCATAGCCATTCCCTGGGTTCAAAACAGGATGCGGCAACAAGTGGGACTGATCACCCCCATCGTGGCGGAAGTCTTCTTGTTAGACGACAACTCCACAAATCGACAAAGTATGTATACCCTCTTAAGGGTTCATACGCCATGAAGACTTATTCCTTGTTAGGACAGCTTCATGCACTCTCAAAAGTATGTATATCCTCTTAAGGGTTCATACACCGTGAAGACGTATTCCTTGTTAGGATAACTTCATGAATATACGCTAGCAGGAGCGCACCCTGTTCAAAAAACTCACCAACCTTACAAGTCGAGTCTTGTACAATGCTATATTGCCCGTGAGCATATAACGGATAAAACACACCAAACTCAGCAAGTAGTGTCTTGCCACAACGTCGCCTTGTAGTGGACCAAGAGATAGGAAAAACTGCAAGTCGTTTAAACGCGGTCTTGTACAACCCTTCTGGACTAGAGGCTCTTCTCCAACAGACGCCACTAGAGGCTCTTCTCCATCAGATAGCTATTATTGCTAATGGATTTTCGAAATGCCGATCTATGTGTAATAATTGACTGTGAATGTTCAAAATGGTTCAAATTGAATTTATATCGTTATACAATTTTGTTGCAACATCTAAGGGGCAACAATAAAGCTCATTTGTATATAGTTGGATGAAAAATGTCAATTGTCAGAGTAGACAATACAATTGGTCCACAAAATGCTTTACTTCACATATATTGACAAACACATGCTGCACATTGCATAATACTATCAGAATAGTTCAACTCAAAACAAGATTGGGAGGAGCAACTTTATATGTAATGGGATAAATATTCAAGAAATGTAGTTAAACTTACAACAAGCAAATTAGAATCACGTAGATGGTAGCAGATTAGAAACTGTTTCAGCTCTTTGATCTTATGCTGAACCATTTTTCTTCTAGATTCAGCTATGGTCTTATATGTCAAGACTCAAGAGTAATATTTTCTTGCTTCCACCGTTATTGGACTATCAGAAGATGAGCTTTGTTCTATACTTAACTAATCCAACTTCTTGGAATCTGCACTTTGTGGGTTGTGAAATCATGTCTATTCATGCAAGAAAATATTGATGAGAGTTTTTAATAGGTTGCAGTAGGATCCACTTGCAGGTATTATTCTCCGAAATGATGAGATGATGTAATCTTCAGATATGCCATTCTCTCTGCAAATTAATTATACAGGCCAGAAGGTGTTCGAAAGAGATTATACCTTAGAGGAGGTAAACATCTACATTGACTAGCCTCTGAGTGTTAGTACTAAACTGTTTAGTTGTAAGATTCAGTCTAAGCACGTTGAAGTATGAATCAAAAGAAACCCTCCATATATGACTGTCGAGAAGCTTCCAAGAATACTCCGTGCAAAATTAGGATAGTTTATATATGGGTTAAAGGTACTTTTCATACCACATGTTTGACCGAATGTGGCTTTTAGTACTGGAGGTTTAGTTTTGTATACTTTTGGTACCAAACGTTTTAAAAAATGTGGCTTTTGGTACATTCGTTGGTTGGCCGTTAGTTTTAGCCATTAAATGACATGTGCAAGTCACGTGATCGACTCTAAACTTTTAATTTTGTTCAATTTAGTCCCTCAAATATATTCATAACTTTTATTTTGTTTAATTTAGTCCTAAAGCTTCAAAATCGAACCCAATTGGGACCTATCTCCAATTGGGTAATTTGACCCAAATGGGGCTATGTCAATTGAATTCGATTGGTTTAATTGGGTCCGATTTTGAAGTGTTATGACTAAGTTAAACAAAATAAAAGTTAGGAATATATTTGAGGGACTAAACTGAACAAAATTAAAAATATTTTCTGAATATTTGTATTAAGTATTCAAAATATTTAATATTTATTAGGAGAATAAATCAATGTAATTTATTTCCTAGTTAGAGTAAAGCCTAGACACTATATATAGCCTAACTCGTCGATGTAAAGGGGGACCGAAAAGAAAACAAAAGAAGATAATACTTAGAAGAAGTGTTTGACAGCCATCCTTTCTTCCCTGTTATCTATTATTCATGATTTACCTTCTTTAATTGAATGATTTTACTATTATAATTGATTTTATTATTATTATCTTATTATTGAATGATATTATATCAATACCGTCAATGTTATCTTCCTCAATAGCTCCTCGGGCCAGCACTTTCATTGGTGGAGCATTCTCATATTCCGCTGCGGAATGGTCCCGCTTTTTTAAAAAAAGTAACTTTCGATTAAAAATGAAGTTGGTTATTAAATATTCAAATAATATAAACCTATTACCGGCTTAGCAGGTAAGTAGAGAGAGATGACGATTAAAAAAAAAAAGGGGCTAAAAAGAGAGAAAATCAAGAACTATTGAAGCAACGTACCAGACCCGCCGCCCATCTCCTCAGTTCGGCCTCAATTTGCCCGCCCCCTTGCTGCTCCACCCATTGCGCTCCGACGACGATACGGCCATCTTCATGTTGGAAAAATTTATTTTTGACATGACTATTTTTCTGATCGGGTGAATGGGAAATTGTAGTTCTTAATACACCCGGCCAGAGTTGTCCCGTCTTCGTCCAGATTCGTTGAATTTGACGAATTAATGATCCATAACGGATTCATTAATAGGGACATTTAATTTTATTTATTGTGATGTCATTAATACAGGCTTCCACCTCCCTATAAATAGAGAGTTTCTATTCTCTATTTTCAATCGAAGACAATCGAAATTATTCGAATCCTTTCTCTTATGATGTCGATAGGTTTCTAGGTCGTTTTGACCACAAGTCCTGTTCTGGTGGAGTTCAGGCAAGGTTCTGTTCGACTGGTGGGGCTTCGTGCTAGCTCGCACTGGAATGCCGTTTTATCCTGGGAGACAATCGCCCATGTTTATCCTCTAGCACAACCGATGAGTCGGTGAGGGGGCGAAATTGTCTTAAGGAGACCGTGATCAGCACGGGACTCGGTTTAAAAATTCTTCGTTCATTTGATCAGAAAATTCTCCTTTAGAATTCCCCTTTTACGTGCTATTATTTTCTAACAATCTTAAGACAATTTCTGATATTTTAAAGAAAAATTTTCTGGAAAACGAACGAGTTAAATATGTTAAAATTGGATCAAATTGATCGGGTTATGGACGAACTATGTTTAGTTCAACTTGGATCCATGTTGCTTACATGTGTATGTGCATATATGTGTGAACATATTTGTCTACATACTGGCAATAATACTTGTGATTTTCTGTGCATGTCTACGAGTCGTCATCGGCGAGAGGTCTACGAACGGAATACAAGAGGCGCAGATCGGTGGCCTTGCAAGATGACGAAGATGATCAGGCTCCTGCTGTGCGAGAAACCAGAAAGCCAGAGAAGCTCTAATTCTTGGTGCATGTTTTGCTCTTGGGCTTCCGTCAATACGAGTCGGTCCTGGCTATGCTCGAGTCAATAAAGACGCTCTAATTGTAAGCGACACTGAAGGATCTTGCGCTGATTGAGGCCGGAGTAGAAACCTGAGTCACGTCGAAGGAGAGACGTCGTGGACGCCCCGTGGCTTAATGCGTCAGGGCTCTTTTTCTTTTTCCCGATTCGGGTGAAGAAGAAGAGGTTCGGGTCGGTATGAATACATTAAATTACAAGCTCGTTACGGTTTTAATAATTTAATAGCTATATATGTTGAACGATCTAACAGATTGGTCGAGTAGCGGGTAGGTTGGTCTACTTGTGTGCAGTTGACGAATAGTCACAAGAACGAAACCTATTGCAGCGTTTTGTTCTGGAATGGGGTTAATTCTCGGCATTTAATGCCTTGAATTGAATTAATATTTCTATTAAGAGACACGTAACCGATTGTGGCGCTGTGTTTTTCAAGTCGGTCTTGACTCTTGTCTTGACAATAAGGATAAGGCCCACCAGATGTCGCAGCTTCATATCAACAATCCACCAGCTTCGTTTTTAAGAAAGGAAATTCGGCTACATTCATTTGATTTAATTATTGAATAATATTTTTGTGAACAAACGTTCACCTAGTTGATGCAGTCAAATAGTATGCAGGAATGGAACTAAGCATCACCAAGATAAGATCGGTAGAGCTACGGACTGGTGAAGCACCCGAATGAGGATTATGGTCTTCCGAAAATCATCGTTGGAGCGGTGCCGCCTGGATCCGAGCAGAAATATGTCCATTTGTCTATCCTATCAGCTCCAGATCTGTTGATAGAGAGCAGATTTTATCGATGGTGATGAAAAAGCTAATGCTTTAATGGAGGTTCAGGTGGAAGTCGGGTGAAGCGGAGGAGATGAAGTTTTCGGGTCGGGTTAACCACTCAACTCGGTTTTGGTAACCGGTGACTTTCAGTTTCATTACATTAGACAACTAGTCTGTGACTTGTCTGAGTTAATAATCATTTTATGTCAATCAATTGGAAAATTAACTGCTTGGTTGAGTGGTTAGCAGCTCGGTCATGGCGCTGCTGGTTGCCGGAAGGTAGTGTGTTCGAGTCGTCTCCTCGCCCTACAATGATTTTCGGTTACAATTCTTGATTGTTTTAATATGCAAAATATTTATAATTTATTGCATTTTATAACAGTTATACAATGTGCTTGAGCTCAGTGGTTGGCTGGTTAGTCTTGCTTTGCTTAGGAGCAGGAGATCGTGGTATCTTACCCAAGCATATGAATTTTGACTCATTTTTGCAAAGTTGACTTGCTTGTTGGGCATGGTGTGTCTAAGCTTAGTGGATCAAGACCCACCTCATCCATTTTATTTTGAAGAATTTCACACATTTGCTTGGCATGTTGAGAAATTAAATGAGACTATGCATGTCAATTATGATGATAATTTGGTCCTAGTTGATATGAATTTAAACTAGTCATTAATTATTAGTTATTTGAAATTAATGGACTATGTGTATTGTGTTTTGCATGTATAATGACGTCCGTATGAGCGGCACGACATGGTGGTGTTTGGAGGACGAAGCGTTGGAGCTAAACCACCATAACGATGGAGGACGATGATGGAGAAAGTCATTCGAAATGGCTATGACATGCAATGAGGACCAATGTTGATTACATGACGGTCTGATGACCATACCGGTCTGAGGACCATGATAATCTAATGGCCAGTATCGATCACATGATGGTCTTATTATGACCATGGGTCTGATGACCAATATTGAGGAAGTGATAGTCCGAGGACTAATATTTGATGAAATGATAGTCTGATGACTAATATTTGATGAGATGACGGTCTGAGGACCCCGATGGTCTAATGACCAATGATGATAAATGAAGGTCTGAGGACCTACAATGATTTTCGGTTACAATTCTTGATTGTTTTAATATGCAAAATATTTATAATTTATTGCATTTTATAACAGTTATACAATGTGCTTGAGCTCAGTGGTTGGCTGGTTAGTCTTGCTTTGCTTAGGAGCAGGAGATCGTGGTATCTTACCCAAGCATATGAATTTTGACTCATTTTTGCAAAGTTGACTTGCTTGTTGGGCATGGTGTGTCTAAGCTTAGTGGATCAAGACCCACCTCATCCATTTTATTTTGAAGAATTTCACACATCTGCTTGGCATGTTGAGAAATTAAATGAAATCCGACTATGCATGTCAATTATGATGATAATTTGGTCCTAGTTGATATGAATTTAAACTAGTCATTAATTATTAGTTATTTGAAATTAATGGACTATGTGTATTGTGTTTTGCATGTATAATGACGTCCGTATGAGCGGCACGACATGGTGGTGTTTGGAGGACGAAGCGTTGGAGCTAAACCACCATAACGATGGAGGACGATGATGGAGAAAGTCATTCGAAATGGCTATGACATGCAATGAGGACCAATGTTGATTACATGACGGTCTGATGACCATACCGGTCTGAGGACCATGATAATCTAATGGCCAGTATCGATCACATGATGGTCTTATTATGACCATGGGTCTGATGACCAATATTGAGGAAGTGATAGTCCGAGGACTAATATTTGATGAAATGATAGTCTGATGACTAATATTTGATGAGATGACGGTCTGAGGACCCCGATGGTCTAATGACCAATGATGATAAATGAAGGTCTGAGGACCTATCTTTAATAAAATAATGATCCAAGGATTAATGTTGTGGTGATTGAGAGTTTGTAATAACTTCATACCCAACTCGTGTGTTAACACGTTAAAATTTTATGGAAGAAATTAAAATAATGTGCTTGAGACCATGGTTGTATTGGAGCCACGGTCAATGTGGGGGGTAGCTTTAAATAGCAGATTCCTTTATTAAGGTACCCGAATAATATTTGAGAACTCTTCATAAATTGTGCAAAGGTAGAAAACCTTCGCATTTACAATTGAATATGTGAGTATCTCATAAAAGCGTGTAAGTATAAATTTTTGTAGTCAAACGGGATAAAATACACGGCTTAACAACTGCTCTCAGTTGAATTTTATCAGTGACTTTGCGAAGTCCAATGATGGCGTATTATAAATGCGGATCCGCTAACCTTTAAGGTTAAAGAGAGCGAGTTGATAAATCATCAAAGGGAATGTGACTATGCCCATGGAGGAAACACTCTTGAGAAGGAAAACCCAACCATGATGACTGGAGATCCCAAGAACTTGGTTCAATGGGACAACCTAATCACAAGAGTGGGTGTGATCACTGTGGGGGTCTTTACCCTCGGGTCCATTCCTATGATGAGAAACAGTGATGGAGATGAGGTTAAGCTTTTGCGTTAGATGATCCTCAAGTATCAGTTAAACCGCGCATTATAATGCGAATTACTTAGTTGAGATCACATATTAAGCAAAGCTTTTAATGATTCGTAAGGAGAGCTCAGAGTCGTGATGATGCTCGTGAGACATAGAATCACCTATGCGAGTGAGAAGTGGGGCCGCTTCGAAAGGAATTGTTGAGGGCGCAATTCTTAGAAACGCTTGCAGAACCAGGCGCGTGTTCCATGGCCTTACCGGATCACAGGGCGAGAACAGAACCAAGGCTAGGAAGGTATCTGTGTGGGTTATGTCGTCATTTACACCAACGACAGTCGGTTCAAGGACATCGCGTCTACCGACCAGTCAGTAGAGAAGGCATGATCTCACAAGGGATAGGTTCAAAGGGGTTACCCCTACCTATTCTTTGCAGGTATTGACCGTTGAGCTCCACTATTCTTGAGTCTAGAAGTTCGTCTAGGTACTCTCTGAATTTCCATTCATGTGGGGGATTGTTGGAAAAATTTATTTTTGACATGACTATTTTTCTGATCGGGTGAATGGGAAATTGTAGTTCTTAATACACCCGGCCAGAGTTGTCCCGTCTTCGTCCAGATTCGTTGAATTTGACGAATTAATGATCCATAACGGATTCATTAATAGGGACATTTAATTTTATTTATTGTGATGTCATTAATACAGGCTTCCACCTCCCTATAAATAGAGAGTTTCTATTCTCTATTTTCAATCGAAGACAATCGAAATTATTCGAATCCTTTCTCTTATGATGTCGATAGGTTTCTAGGTCGTTTTGACCACAAGTCCTGTTCTGGTGGAGTTCAGGCAAGGTTCTGTTCGACTGGTGGGGCTTCGTGCTAGCTCGCACTGGAATGCCGTTTTATCCTGGGAGACAATCGCCCATGTTTATCCTCTAGCACAACCGATGAGTCGGTGAGGGGGCGAAATTGTCTTAAGGAGACCGTGATCAGCACGGGACTCGGTTTAAAAATTCTTCGTTCATTTGATCAGAAAATTCTCCTTTAGAATTCCCCTTTTAAGTGCTGTTATTTTCTTATACTTCATGCCTCCGCTGACAATTGAACCGCATCCAGCAACGACCCATTGAGCCGCCTCCAGCCTCTGCGACCCAGTTCTCGTTTCGCTCAGCTATCACTATTCTGTTCATGGAGTCAATTGCTTCCTTCGTTACTTCTCATTATAACATAGTCAGGTAAATTTATCTGTGTTTTGCCCAATTTTTTCATTCAAATTCTAGATATAGTTTTTTACCCACTGGATCTAGCTTATTAGTATTCTTGTGGAGCTGGGGAGCGGGAACCCCACTGTGGAGCTGGAGAAATTGTTTATTTTCTGCTGGTTGGAGCCACAATGTATATGTTTCAGGTTTTCTTTGTTTTATACAATTGATTTCGAGCAGATTTCTATCCTTTTATATGAGTTGGAACCTCCATTCTAATAGTTTTATACGGTAACACAATACCAATACTGTCTCTATAATGCATGACATTTTGATTTTTGATGCTGTTGATTTATGAACTAGACACTCTGGATGCCTCTTGACTTGTGTAGATGGTTCGTTTGGTCAGCTAGGACATGGAGACTATGAATCACATTTATATCCCGTTGAAGTTTCATACTTTGGGACAAAGCATGTGGAGCAAATTACTTGTGGCATGTGATATTTACTTGTCTTGCTCAAAGGTATCGTGTTTTTTTATTGATCGATGGATATTATTAGTCTTTATATTTCTTACTACGTGCATAGGTTATATTGGATATTATATTGATCAAGTTTTGCCTGTGAATGTATTTTGATGGTAAATCTGTTTTTGAGGACTTAGTGGTGGAACACTTTGTGAATCTAGTTAATTTAGCTAGATTCGTGTCCGTCCCTATTTGATTTCTATATAAATGTCTCCAACTATCAATGATTTTCCGTATTATTATTATGATTTAGGATAGATATTGAAGATCAACTTGAAATGAAGTTCATGTTTTAAATGGTCTAATCACATACTTTTAACTTAATTGCATCAATCATAATCTTGTTCTAGATGCATATCTGTGATTCAATCTCTTTTAGTCAGCTTTCTTTAAGCAGGACAATACACCTATGGTTATGAATTAGGTACTTATAGGGATTGATCTCTTCATTCGAAGATTAGATCTTTCCATAGTTTCACTCGTGGCTTGTATGGCAAAGTTTTAACGATTCTGCGCCACATTATATTTTTACGTGCTTCGGTTTGCTTAGCTTTCTGCGTCAGCATCTACTTCTGGGACCATGGCTATTAAAGGATTCATGCAGAAAAACCTACATTTTCTTTCTTTAAGTAGATACTACTACAAGCTGGATATGGAGCTTTTTGTAGATATATCAAGCATGGAATCCAATGCCAATCTTAGTCTCTGGAAAGATAATCCATTGCACTTCATCAGTTGGAGAATGCAGGGGCTGGCTTGAATTTGATAAGGCTAGTTTCTGGTTCATTTATAGTTGGCCCTTGGCACTCATAGAATCAACCTTTACTTCCTTACCACAGGTACTTGAAAGAGAGCATATTATGAATGCATACTAAGAAGTGACCGAAAGATTGGAACAAGCTCTAGCTTTGATTTCTGTTGAGAAACTTGACATAGCAGATGAAGTCAAGGAACAGGTAACATTCCCCATTTCAGAAATTTCTTTGTCAAGATTCCTATTTTCCATAGTTTTTCAATAGTCTGATTGTGGATTAGCTTATGCAACTTTCATCATTTTGTCAGGTTGAGCTTGTTCTTTCACAATTCGATTTGTATGATAGTCTAATTTCTCTTCAAAGCAGGAGCTCCGACACAGTAGCAGACCCAGCTTTTCTTAAAGAATTAGCTGAGAAATTGGACTTATGAAAATAGACGACCTTACACAGGAATCAGTAGCTCTACATGAATTGGTTTCAATTAGTGATGGCGATCCAGGGGAGAGCATCAAGAAAATGTCAATGCTCAAGAAAAACAAATGAGAAGAGAAATGACATCGATGCTACTACTGCTGCATTGGAGAAGGACAATTTTTTACTGTGCCTCACGGCCCTATTTATGCTGTTTTTCTCATTGTCACATGCATTGCTGGTCCAAATATTTTTTCCTGCATTGCTTAATGATTCATTTATATCAGTATACACTATGGTTGTCTTAAGTTGGGATCTCTTGTGTGCGTGCATGCTTTACTAGTTCATTTTGAATTATGTTCAGATACTTTAGTTTAGTGATGCATGCTATTACTAGACTATGCTACGGATTAGAAAGTTAAGTACAACACTTACATGACTTGTCTGCATTTACTTCGCTTATCTTATTGACACTTTCCTCGTCATCATGATTTTTTCCTCTCCATTCCTCATGCATAAGATTGTCATCATCTGCATCCATTCAAATATAACAAATATGATAATAGTTAATAAGTTTAGCATTAACATATTAGACATAGCAAAAACTAATGTACATTTTGAAAATAACCTAAAATATACTCTTCTTTGAGATCAAAATTCCTTTCGTTTCCTGTCATACTCTAAGAAGCACAGTAATAACTTCTAAACTAGGATGATCTGACTAAACATAATGAGATATTTATAGACAATATTATAGATTGTATCTTATTAGATTCATTATCTTTAAATATCTTTTTTTTTTTTTTATTATTTTCAGAAAATATTATTATATCTCTATGGTTAAATCTATCTATACAATTTTGAACATTTAAAATTCAAAAAGTTCATATTTAGTAGATAATCAAATTCGGTTGTTTAGATAATCAATTGGTTGTTTAGAGATTGACAGCTAATTCGCTAATTTTTTTTTGGGAAAACAATATAAATGGTCCTCGAACTTTACTCATTATTCTATTTTTGTCATTGAACTTTATTTTTTTCTATTGATGTACTTGAACTCGTCAAATTCATTCTGTTATAGTCCCGTCGTTAAATTTTACTTTTAATTGTGGGTGATTAGACGCTGATTAAGCAACAAATATTGATGTAGACAAGCTAACATGACATATTTAGGTTCACATCATATTTTTTTAATATACATCAATGACTAAAAAAATAAATAAATGAATAAATAAAGAAAAAATAAAAGAAAATTAAAAAAAACATGAAAATGAAAGGCACTAAACATGATGTGGCCAAAACTATGACACGCCAACTTGTCCATGTCAAATCAACATCTAATCACCCACAATTAACAGTAAAATTTTAACACGGGACTAAAAGAGAATGAATTTGACGAGTTCAAGTACATCAATAGAAAAAAATAAAGTTGAAGGACAGAAATAGAAAAATGAGTAAAGTTTGAGGATCATTTATGTTGTTTTCCCTTTTTTTTTGGCCATGTTAATTGGTTGTTTAGAGATTGACGGTCTGGCAGCTAATTATTTCTTTTGGCCGAGCCAATTGACAGCCTTTTATATTTATAAATGCAATAAAGATTCAAACTGTGAAATTTGCTGTGAAATTTCACTAGAAAGTATGAAAGAGAAAGTGCTTATAAATCTAATATAAATTTAATCTAACGTCATTTTTTTACTGATTTAAAAGAGAACCCATAGTAGACTCAGTCACGGAACACACTTCTGGGAATCGAAGGATTGTTAAGCTCACACTTCTGGGAATCGAATAATTGTTAAGGTCACACTTCTGGAAATCGTATTTAAGGACTGTTAAGGTAAGCATCTAGTTTATTTATGTATAATAGTTAATAGACACATGCTGATTAAAAAAATACATTTAATCTGCAGATATAAGTGAGTATGAAGTCGGATAACAATGAAGCGCCACGTCGGATAGGAGACTTTTGGGATTTTATGTACAATGAATCATTTCGAATTTTATTTATGATAGTTTGGTTATCTTATTTTACTTTTTCATCGAATTTTATTTATGATAGTTTGGTTATCTTATTTTACTTTTTCATCACTTTGTAGGGGATTAAGTTCATCTGTGGCCGAAAATGTTCCGAATTTATATAATTCAGATGCATATTTTAAGCAAAAACCGGTACCCAATTCCATATTATATATAATTCAGATGCATATTTATATCTACCATTTAGCTAGATATAATTTTTTTTTTCCAGAAATTCTTATAAATATTTTCTATACAGGATGATAATATATCAAAATGTGATACCTTGTGTTTTCTTGACCAAGATAAATCCTCTCCTAAATCAAAAAATAAAAAGAAATTACCAGCTAAATATAATTAAAGGTAAGATTTTACAATTATTTAATACGATCATTACAAATCACTTATTTCTTTAGTAAACTATCAATTAATGATTTCACCTGAAACACTTAATAAATGTGCAGTATGTGCATAAAAACATTCCTAGAAGTGTGTTAGCGGAACCTGGACCATCGCTTTATGTGGAGGAGCTGATAGCTGTTAATTATATTGTGGCTGATAACCCTACAACAATAAATACTAAGAATTTCAAAGAGTGGGTTATTTACTTAAATAAATGTGCATATTCATACCTCTTATATTTCTTTTATAGAATATATTAATGTTTCTAACATTTTGTGTCAATGTTGTTGATTTGTAGTGAGATTTTATTTAGAACCAATTTAATATTCATCACAAGAGAAGACATGCTGACGTTAATGCCAGATAAGTGGATTGATGGTCAGGTAAGAGTAAAAAATTAGACAATATGATAATTTGAATGCACAACTTTTAATAAATAATAATAATTTATGAACAGGTAATTGATGAGGTATCTGTAATGGCTAACCATTGGGAAAAAGTCACTTTAATTACATGGAGTAATTGGTTTTTCCCCACATGGTTTCATGTAAGGACGATATATTTTAGTGTGCAACATACTAATTACTCTTTTTGGTTTGTGATATATATTTAAATGATTTTTAATACATGTGTAGCAAATGATTAATGCGGAAAAGTATATCAACAAATTACGGAGCGGTCTAACTGATAAATATATGGATAATTTTTTCGATAATTGTAATAGGGTGAGTAACTACTATTGTACTCTATTATACTTTGCATTAATTTGGTTACTACAAACTAATTTATCATTTTTTTATTTATCCAACAGATATACATACCATTGAACGCAAATAACTCGCATTGGTATTTAATTGTCCTACAGCAAATGATAGCACTATATACTATATAGACAGTCATCCTCCTTCTAATATAAAAATAAGAAAAGATGCGTGCTATAAAATGGTAATAAAATTATTTACAACTTCTTTTTACTAAATTCATATATAAATAGTTTTTACAATTTTTTGAGATTAATATTTTGTCATTTTAAAACAGGTTAATGCAATACAAGCGATGGTGGACATAGACAAGAGACAATATACACCAACCGGAGAATTAAACAAATGAAACCACCCGACTTCAAGATTGGAATTTTGTTATCCCTCATAATGTTCCAAATCAAGCTGCACTTAAAGATTGGTATGTATAAATATTTTATTATTGATGTTTGAAAAATGTATTATTTTCACATTTCTATAACAAAAAAAATTAATTATGCATGGATAGGGTTAATTGCGGACTCTATGTTATACACTTCATGCAACACCATGAACATATTCCAAATATAACACCATCCACGGTAAGTACTAAATAAGGTAACTGCAAATTAAGTAATTGATTACAAATTTATTAAAAATATTATTTTGTACTCTGTAGGTCCTAACATCCAAGCACCGTTTGCTTCTGATGGCATCCCTGATTCTCTGGAGTCAAAATGAAGAACGTGATAAAGTAATGAGATCAGCATGTGACATGTTGATTTAAAATATTGTAGTAAAAAACATGACATTTATATATTTTTCCGTACATGTAGGATAAAAATATTATTTCACTTTAAGAAGATTTATTTCGGCTCATGTTTGTTACATGAATATTTTTTTTTCTGGCCCGAGTCGGCTCGTTTATAGCCCTACACGTTATATTGATTAGTAGTATTAACACTCGATTTTCAATTGCATTGCAAAAATCGAATGCGTGTATAATTTTAGTATGTATATTTTTTAGAAAATAACGGAACTTGACACCTGTGACTTGTGAGACATTTGTGAACCGAATATATTATAAAGACATATATTAATATGGGTCTTAAATCGAAGCTCGTAAAATAACGAATACAACAGAACTGACCGTGAATCATTTGGTCATATAAAACAAAAGTTATGATCAATAGAAGCTGAAAGTGAAAAAAATAAATTATAAAAAAAACTTGTTACCTGTTGAGCAGGTAATTATTTATTTTTATTTATTTTTAACAATTTAAGATATCTATAACCGATTTTTTTACATTTCTATTTTGGGAAGGCGGGACAATTCGCAGCGTGACCGAAGCGAGGTCAGCTTTGATCTCCTTCCGACCACGATTGGCTCTGAGGAAGTTCCAGCGACCAGTCCTGTCCCGACAACCTTCCGTGCTCGCCTAAATATGTCGCTGCCCACTCGTGTCTTCCTGGCTTATTACTATTCCGATCAGACCACCGGCACGCTGTTCCTCTCCACTCTTGCTCCATCGGTGACCACTGCAGCCCCGACAAGCTCTGATCGGTCCGAGCATTACCGGCCGCTAACTTCACCGTCGCTTGCACCGGCGAAACCTCAGCCCAGCCTTCCAGCCAAATCACTCTGACGAACAACCCTCGTTACTCCGATGAACAACCCTCGTTTCTCCGACCACCGCCGTAGCTTAACTGCCGATCGACCAGACGATCCGGACGCCATCCTCCTCTCTTCTCCCGTCCGGCCAGCTGCTACTCCGATTCCTGCGTCGTCATTGGGTCTCGTATACTTACAGGTATGAGAAACTCATCTGCGTTCCTTCTTTCTCTTTTTATTATTACTAGGAGCTTTACCCGCGCGCGGGTTATTTTTTTACTTATTTAGATTCGATGGTAAGCTTATGTGTCATATTCTTGCTGTATTCAACTGTTACGTTTTGCTACTCATTTTGTTCAGATTATATTCAATAATAATTTTTAGGACAATTTGATAGGTAAAATTCAAATTTTTATTCATTAATTCTTTATTTTTCACCACTAATTGTTCTTATAGATATTGACGTGGAGTACAAATCATAATATGTAATAAAAAAATTATTTATTGTGTTAAAATTATAATTATAGCCGATAGTTATATTTGAAATATTTTAAAATAAATTTATTTCTATTAATTAAGTTCATAATTTAGTTTTAAGTAATCTGAATATACCATATACAGATTAATTTAAAAATATTAAAATATATAAAAGTTATAAGTATATTTTTTAGGACAAAACCTAAAATAGAAAACTGAGTATGTCTTAAATAAAATTTTCATATTTATATAAAGTATATTTAGTTTCCTTTTACTATAGCAATTAATATTTTTCCTTTTTATTTTTATACAATATTATACCCTAAACTTATATTTCTATTAAAATTGTTTTTATACATTATGTTTAATAAATATTATTCTAAAATAACATATAGTTTAGGTATAAAAAATATTTCATATCATATGATTTTTTAATTACTGAATGTGTTAATTTTTTTAACACTATATGGGATATTTAATTAGGAACCATATTTTATTGGATACCAATTTTCTTAAAATTACTCTGAACCATATTTTTACCATATTTTTGGTGATTCTAGTTGCACCATGTTTTTTATGTTCAATTCTCTGATCTTAATTATATAATTACACACTTTAATTACATATTCTCTCTCTATATATATAGCGTTAATTTAGTTTATAAATTGACTTGTTTACTTAAGAGGTTAAACTTTTTTATCCTATGCATTTGTATATATAAAATAATGTTACAGTCTAATTTTTTTTAATATACTTTCCGTAAGAAGTTTTAAAACAACTAATCATACATTATATATTATTATCATTACCATACATATAATAATATATAAACAACTCAAGCTACTCTCTATATGTTTCTACATAGATATATATATATATATATAAATATATATTTGCTCTTAATTTTTTATTCATAGTGGGTTGCACATGCTAAAGTGTGGGCTCAATCTAATACCTCCAAACCCTCGCCGTTGTTTTATTTTCTTCATCCTCTCTTTCTGCTTCATTTTTCTTTAATTTCTGTTATCTTTCTACTCTTTCTAGATTGCTGGTTGCTATTGTTGGCATCAGAGTTAGGCGGACAGCGCTGGAACTAAACGGTTGACATGCGGAGGACTTACGGCACAACTCCTTCCGCCTTCGTCTGGTAGATTTCGGGTTCGAACCCCACATATCTCTGTATGCCCCGCACGGCGCCGATGCTACAACCGCTCTGTTATCTCCTCCAAATGCCATGCTGCTCATGTGATGCATGTGTCTGCAGATATGAATATGTACAAATCATGCTTTGATTATTTATGATTAGATGTTTTTTGAATCGAAATGACAGGAAAAAAAATGGAATGACTACTTGTAGTGCATAAAACTCTGGTTATACATCCTTTCTTATAAAAGATGAATATGAAGAAACGAAGAGTCGGACATTGAATGTTGAAGAAGTTATTGCTCTGGAAATTGGACGGATGCAACAGTTGTAATTGTCCTTAAATGGAATTTGACCTTTGCTCTTAATTGTTGTAAATTTAATTTTATGATATTTGTGTAATTCAATCTTTAAGAAGAAAGAAACCCAGTTTGTACGAATGTAACGGAAATTAATGACTAAGAAGTAAGAATGCAAATGTAACGCCGTAGAATCATGTGATGATGTGTCTGACTCTGGGTGATCCTCTTGCCTAAACCATCAGGATTAGAGGAAATTGACACACTGTTAAAGAAGACTTAATTATAGAAAGATGATTTTTAAAACGGACACACTTAATAATAATAAGACATGAGAAAAAATTGAAAAAACTAATCACTTTTCTGATTGTCATCTTCTGATTGGATTTCAGTGATGATGTGGCAACCTCTAGTTAATTCTTTTAGCTAATCCATCAGGATTAGTATATATATTTAGATAGATTTTAAAACGGACACACTTAATAATAATAAGACATGAGAAAAAATTGAAAAAACTAATCACTTTTCTGATTGTCATCTTCTGATTGGATTTCAGTGATGATGTGGCAACCTCTAGTTAATTCTTTTAGCTAATCCATCAGGATTAGTATATATATATTTAGATTTAGATTAGATATTTAGATTTAGATTTAGATTTAGATTATTATTATATATTATTTCTTTTATTTTCATTATTATATTAATTAAGTTTAGTGTAATATATTGACCAAAAGTTTTAGTTCAGTTAGGAGTACTCTTTATTTTTTATTATTATATGCACATATTATAATATTAGGCCTACTTAATTAGTTTGAATTAATTAAATAGTAAATGATTAATTACATGTACATTCAACATATTAGGTTGTGTTTTAATTTGAGTATATGTGATAATTGCAAGTGCCCTTAGATTTCATTTTTTTTTTTTTGCTTAGATCAATTTATAGATGATTATTAAATAATTTTGGCAAATAAGGTAATTGAGTACCGAAAGGATATAATTAACAAATATTTTTTTATTCGTAACAGAACCCCCAAATTCGAATTTCTGGTCGTAGACCGATTTAATACCTAAGTGTCTAATTTATTATTTGCTTAGGTAATTTATGATTCTAGTTAGCCATATAATTAACTAGTGGTGACTCTTTTCAAAATTTTACATTTTCAAAACGTAATTCTCCTTAGGTCGGATTTTTAGGGTCTGACAATTTGGCGACTCTGCTGGGGAAGTTAGAGGGTTCGGGCTCAGTATATTCGCGTATTGCCCTGTTTGAGTTTTATATATATATATTTTTATTTTATTTCGACTTCACTGATCTAGCTTGGTTGTTTTTGTGTGATTTCAGGTGTGGAGTTAATTTTTTTTATTATATTTGGCTATTTTTCTATGTTGTATTATGTGTTACTTGAATTCGCACACACTCACTCTAGTATAATGGCCAAAACGCCTCAAACCCAAGGCGACTAGGAATCCCGAGATTTAGTAAGGGTACGACTGGAGCGACTGGGCCGCCGGTACGACTCGGAAAAACTCACTCGCTCGTGTAGGTCCCGAGATCCCTTTTTAGGGGGAGGAAACCACCGTGTCGGGAACCTCTCAGTGGAACCTACCTTATAGAGCAAAGCCACACATTTTTACCCCCTCTAACATGTCGTTTTTATCCATGCTTTTGTTGTAAGGTGTCAGGTAAACTATAAGTTTTTTTTCTAAATGTGTAACTTTTTTCTCATGCATGCATCTCATTGCATTTTAAAAAAACAAAAAAAACTTTTTCAGCTATTTAGTTAGTCATTTAATTGTAGAAACATTCTTTTCAAACATGAATTTCGTATGCATTGTTTTTTTTAAGAAATCTCTTACCCGAATTTATTTATTTTATTTCAAACTCGCGTTTCATACGCATTATTTTTCAAAAAAATCTTCAGGTAAGTTGAAATTTTGGTCAGCGCGTCGCGTATGCAGAAAAAAAAAACATTTTAGGAAAAATTGTAATTCCTCTTTAGCTATTAGAGCTCCAAATTTCGAACATGCATTCCATATGCATCATTTCAAAAAACTTTTTACCTGAATTTTTTTATTTTTAATAATGCATCCAGTATGCATTAATTAAAAAAAAAACTTTTTAGGTAAAGTAAGCTCTATTAGTTTTAGGGCCCTTTGTTTAAAAATATTTTACCTGAATTTTTTTATCCAAAGACGTGCATATCATATGCATTATTTTCGAAAAAAACATTTTCGGTAAATTGTAATTTTTCTTAGTTGTAGAACTTTCCTTTTTAAGTTTGCATCTTGTATTTATTTTTGTGCATCTCATATGCATCATTTTAAAAATAAATTTCACCCAATTTTTTATTTTGAGCAACCAAGATGCATTGTTTATTTTTCCTCGTTAAAAATAAAAAAATCTTTTCAGATAACTTGTAAATTTTCTTAACTGTAGAACTTTCATTTCAAGTATGCATCTCATATGCATCGCATGTGCATTGTTTTAGGAACAATAATTTGTTGATAGACTGTACTCATTCTTAGTCGTAGAACTTTTAAACATGCATCGCATTTGTATTAGCTTTATAAAAAAACTTTACCTCGGTTTTTCATCTCGTACATACATTTCATATGTATCATTCAGGTTAACTGGTTGTAAGTTGTACGTTTATTAACAGTAGAACTTTAACTTTCGAGCATGAATGAGCATTTTTAAAAAAACTCAAAGTATCATTCGTTTTTATCCAAGGTGTATTGCACTTTTTTCGGCAAGATCGTCTCAACCTTTGCATGAGCTAGCGTTTAAAAAAATGAGAGATTTGATTCCAATTTTTGAAAAAAAAATAGTTTAAATGTTCATTTGAGTGCGACTATTCGAGTTTAAACAAATGGTGAGAAAATCATTTTTGAAAAACCTTGTTTTAAACATCTATCATGCGTTCGAGCCATATAGTGCACTCAGCAAACTCAGTAAACTCCATGATGGTGCAAAACACCTTAGATAATAAATTTTGATTCCTTTTAAAAAGTAATCAAAATTATGAAATGAATGACATTAGAGCTTTCAAAAAAATCATGATTGATTTCTCGTATTCTCTAGACTGATTTTTCATTCACTCATTTCAGGTACCCTTGGTAAGGCATCCGGTACATATAAGTTCTGCCGACCAAATGAGGCAGCCAAAAAAACATGTAGTCATCCAGTTGCACGAAGAACAAATTGCGCACTCGGGATATCCAACGCTCAGGTACGATGAATTGTACTTAATTTTTTCCTTGAGATTTGAGTGTCCATACTCCTTTTGCAGATCAGACGACCACTTCGACGAGGTCGCAACCACGTAAAATGTGACTGCTTCAAAGAACTAACGTGCCGAAATTCCACCTACCATTTGTGGAATTCATACGCGTCCCCGAACCAAGCCGTACATCTGCTTTACAACGAGGTCTAAACCGGTCAGTTGTAACCAATGGGCATCCCACATTGAAAGCGAGCACAACTGCCAGAGGGAGAAAAAATTCAGAACATGCTGTAGGTCCATTCACATATGGAGCAAATTGCCGTTAAAGATGTCGAGCACCCAGCTCGGATAATCGTCCAAATCAAGGCCCCTGTAGAGCACATATCGCGCACGACCCATTGATCGCCGACCGTTTTGAGGTCAACTGCAGAGTTTGTCCCAGATATTTCAGACAATTTTCATACGTGGCCTGCCTGGCCAAACTCCACGTCATCCATGTGTGATCCTCAACCAAGTCATACATTCATGCGGCAAAGTATAAACTCGTCAGTGCTAACCGTGGGGAATCTCCAGATGAGATTGAGCAATAGCCGCGGTACTCGGGAAGCCGAGAGAAGAAATCATTGCCTATGTCATTCGTTGGTCATAGGGTCAACCCAGGGCGTTGACACGACCGACATATTTTGACTCAATCAACTGAGTCCTTCTCTAGAAGATGTTTTGAATTAGAAATTTTCGATTTGCCACTAGGGGCATGTACATAATTGTTGTTGATTATTTTCGTTAAATTTTCTTTAAAAAAAGAGCAAAAAAAAAAAATTTCATTTTCTTTTAGGGTCACAGCCGCCCTTTAATTGGCTACCGAGAAAAATAAAGAGAGTGCTCATGCATATTTTGTGAGAGTAGTGAAGAAATAAAAGGGTCACAGTTGTCCCTAAATCAATTACAAATAAAAAGGGTCTCAAGCGTCCCTAAAACGACTACAAAGAAAGGGTCACAGCCACCCTTCAAATGGCTACAAATAAAGAGCGCTCCCGTAACATCAAAAGCGGGAAATAAGTGAAAGGGTCACACCCACCCTGCAAACGGCTACAGATAAAAGAGTGACCTCGCGAACCCGGTGCGGGCGGGGAAATAAAGAAAGGGCCACAGCCACCCTCAAAATGGCTACATATACAGAGTGTTCACGAGAATCTTGTGAGGCCGGGAAGTTATTTGAAAGGGCCACAGCCACCCTTAAAATGGCTACACAAAAAAAGTGATCCCGCGAACCTGGTTAGGGCGGGAAAATAAAAGAAAGGGTCAAAGTCGTCCCTCTAAACGACTACAATCAAAAGAGCGCTCCCGGAACATCGATGGCGAGTATTAAGTGAAAGGGCCACAACCACCCTCATATTGGTTATATACAAAAAGTGTTTCCCGAATCAGAGACGAGGAATGAAGGGCCACAGCCACCTCCAAATGGCTACAATCAAAAGAGCTCCCGCAACATTGAAGACGGTGAGAAAAGGGTCACAGCCACCCTCCAAACTGCTACAAATACTCCCACATCGAGGCGAAAAATAGAGTACGGGTCACAGCCACCGTTTAATCGGCTACCAAATAAAGAGTGCTTCCGCTAGGTTGAAAACCCGAAAGGGCGACCTAGGCAAAATCAGGAAATGAGAGGCATGGTTGCAAGTTCAGAAATTGCAATCATGGCAAAATGAGAGAAAATAAAAAACCGAGTGGCACGGTCGGAAATCTCTCAATCGACCGTGGAAAAAGGAGAGAAAAAAGAGAAATTCTAAAAAAAAAATAAAAAAAAAGAGAGAAAGATCCCGCTAAGTTGTCGCACCATGCGCAATTTAGGCAAAAATTAGGGACAAACATTCGTGCGCCTGTGTATTATCTACGGTACAGCGTTTTCCGAGTCAACATCACGTCAAGCGGGATGGTTACAGTCTGCTCTTGCGAGTCACCATTCAAGGATGAATAGGACTGTTACAGTCTGTTCCTACAAGTCAATTTCATGTCAAGCGAGACAGTTACAGTCTGCTCTCGCGAGTCACCATTCAAAGATGAGTAGGACTGTTACAATCTGTTCCTACAAATCAACCGGCAATTAGATCTGAAGTTGTCCAGCTTTCCGAGAGTCACCCAAACGATGCTGCACTGTCCCAGATATGCTAGTCATCACATCTATCCATTCAACGGTGTTGCGCTGCCCCAGGTATGCTAGTCACCACAACCGGTGTTGCTTTGTCCCAGATATGCTAGTCACCACAACGATGCCGCGCTGCCCCAGGTATGCTAGTCACAAACCGACAATCAGGATCTGAAGTATTCCAGCTTTTTGAGAGTCACCCCCGACGAACGAAGCCTTAGTATTCACCCTTCACAAGTCATGCCACTAGAGGCTCTTCTCCAACAGACGCCACTATAGGTTCTTCTCTGACGGACGCCACTAGAGGCTCTTATCCAACGGACGCCACTAGAGGCTCTTCTCCTATACACGCCACTGGAGGCTTTTCCTTATCGCTCGCCACTGGAGGCATCATCGATTAGGGTTTTACTTTATTGCACGCCACTGGAGGCTTTTTCTTGTCGCTTGCCACTAGAGGCATTATCGATCAAAATTTTACTTTACTGCACGCCACTGGAGGCTTTTCTTTTTCGTACGCCACTAGAGGCTTTACTTACTGCACGCCACTGGAGGCTTTTCTTTTCTGCACGCCACTGGAGGCTTTTCGTTACTGCACGCCACTGGAGGCTTTTCTTTACCGCACCGCCAATGGAGGTACTGTCAACAGGGGCACCACCAACCGAGGCTCTACTTTTCCGCAACGCCAGCGGAAGCACCGCCAACAGGGGCACCAGCAACAGAGGCTCTAATTTTCGCACCGTCCGAAATAAGCCATGAGCTCTCTTGAAGTTTCGAAGAATCAAAAGAAGATACGTTTCTCACCCAAAATTCGGTGTTTCATTGTCTTTGGACGAATCACCTCAAACATGTTTTACGGGAATCCGCCCAAAGAGGGGCAAACTGTAAACACCTAGTTTTGAACTACGCGCGACACGCGTGACATGCGGCGCGCTATTTTGGGAAGTATCTAAATATGACAAGTCGAGAAGCTTCCAAGAATGCTCCGTGCAAAATTAGATTGATTTCATATGAATAACGTAGTAATGTACCTACAAAAGTAGATTGATTTCATTAGATAGTTGTTTTATTTACAAAATTGCAAATATATATGGAGTTATAAATCTCCTTCAAGTAATGCATATGACAAGTAAAGTAAAAGAGCTTGATACGATAGCTCTTTTGTGAAGTAGGAAGTCTTCCTTTAGCCATGGAATTTCTTCAAGTGTCCGCCACTGAATGTGTTCGTAGAGATGTTGCCATCCACGTCTTGGAGGCGATATGCGTTGACATAAGGGAAGGAAACGATCTTGTATGGGCCTTCCCACTTTGGAGATAGCTTGTTGATTTGATCAAGATGTGAGAATTCGTTCCTTCTCCACACCATCTCGCCCACGTGGAATTATCTCTCTTTAACCTTCTTGTTGTAGTATCTTGAAGTTATCAAACGCATGCGTGCCTGAATTTGTTCCGAGTTCCATCTCCTCTCGCCTGCTAGATCTAACTCTAGGCGCATTTCCGCCTCATTTACTTGAGGATCAAAGTGAGTTGTGCGATATGACGAGAAAACAATCTCAATGGGGGCTACTGCCTCCGTTCCGTACCAAGCTGAATGGAGTTTCACCTGTCGCCTCCTTTGGTGTGTTGTTCGTACTGACCACAGCACACTGCTGAGTTCTTCTGCCCATCCACCCTTTAACGCATGAACTCTCTTCTTAAGAACATCCAAAAAAATCTTATTGGCGGACTCTAATTGTCCGTTAGTTTGCGCATGACGCACTGACGCGAAGCGGTGGCCTATGTTAAGCCTTTCGCAAAATGTCTTCAATTTGACACTCTTGAACTGTGGTAAATTGTCACTTATAAGCACCTTCGGGACACTGTAATGTGAGATGATGTGATTTAGGATGAAATCCATTATTTGTGCGTCGGTTGTTCGCGCCAACGCCTTAGCCTCAATCCACTTGGAGAAGTAGTCGATAGCTACCACGATGTATTTGGTTTGTCCTTTGGATCTTGTGAGCGGTCCTACCAAGTCAATGCCCCATTGCGCGAAAGGCCATGAACTTGCGATCGGACTTAGCTCTGCTGCGGGCGCAGCTATGTTCCTTGAGTATTGTTCGCAAGAGTCACACTGAGTGACTAGGTGTGTCGCTTGGTTTTTCATCGTTGGCCAGTAGTAACCCAGACTTAGAGCCTTGCGTACTAAGGATCTTGCTCCCTCGTGGTAGGCTGCTTGGCCTTCGTGTAGTTCTTTTAGCACCTTTTGGCCTTCTAGGAAGGTGATACACTTCAGTTATGGGGTTGAAAATCCTTTGTTGTACAGCTGACCTTCTATCAACGCATAGTTGACGGCGAGCCTTCGAATCTTCTGCGCTTGGATTTTGTCCTCAGGAAGCGTGTGATCCGTGAGGTACGTCAGGATTGGTTTCATCCATGTTGGCTCTGAATCGATGTTTAATACTTCGAGTTGGTCAATCACCGATAGGATTCTGTTATCCACAAAGTGTGTTTCCTTGCCTTGCTCATTGCCTTGTGCGAACCTTCTCAGAGCGTCCGCTTCTTGATTTTCTTCTCTTGGGACTGACGTTATGTCGAAGGTCTCAGAGCTTGCAATGAGGTCCTTTGCTTGTCCCAAGTATTTTTGCATGTTTTCTGATTTGGCCAAGTAATCTCCATTCACCTGGTTGACGAAAAGTTGCGAGTCGCACTTGACTCTTAGGTGCTTGAAACTAACACCTTTTGCAATCCTTAGACCTTTTATCAAGGCCTCATATTCTGCTTTGTTGTTCGTTGCTCTAAATGTTAAGTTTAGAGCATACTTCAATGGGTCTGACCCGTCAGGTGGTATTAGGAGGAATCCTGCACCTGATCCCCCTACATTTGAGGACCCGTCAGTGTACATTTTCCACACCTCAATGGGCTCTTCGTTTCGTTGCGCTCCTTCCCGCGCGTCAGTCTTAGGAGTTATCCCTGTGAACTCTGCGATGAAGTCGGCTAACGCTTGACCCTTGATTGTTGTTGGTGGGGCAAAATGAATACAAAATTCACTTAATTCAACTGACCATTTTATCAATTTTCCCGACATATTTGGCTTTGACAGGATGTGCTTCAAAGGTTGGTCCGTCAGGACTGTTATCTTTTGTGCATGGAAGTATGGCCTCAGCTTCCTTGCTGCCACTATGAGAGCATACAAGTACTTGTCTATTGGCATGTAGTTCACTTCACACTTTGCCAGGATCTTGCTTACGTAGTATACTGGAAGCTGGGTAGTCCCTTTTTGCTTGACAAGCACTGAGCTGACTGCTGTTGGATCACGGTTGGAGCTCCTGTACGTTCTTGACGGAAGTCCGAACTCCTTTGCTCCATGTAATCCTGCAAGAAGGAGATAGACCGGGCGGTGACCCAGAATCCCTCTCCGATGCTTAAATGAGTATCTTTATTTAGGCAAGCAAGTATGGAAGTATGAGTGTGTAAATCAGTGTATCTCAGTTCTGAGGTAACTCCTTCCTTTATATAGGGGAGGGGTTACCCCAGTTACCTGTCGTGGTAACTGCCAGGGGCAGTTAGCCCACGTTCCGTCTTTTCAGGCCACTCCCCCACTATGCTGATAGTGGGCGTGTTTCTCGGCCGCATCCTCTGGTGGCAAGTCCCGACGGAAGTCGGGGACTCCAGAGTTATCCCATTTGGTCACCGCTCGGGGCCCCTCGTCATCGGGACAGGGCCAACATCCTCAGGGATTCAACATCGGGGCCTACTTAAAGGCACGTCATCGGGGCCTACTCAAAGGCATATCATCGGGGCCTACTCAAAGGCATATCATCGGGAGCGTACAGCTCATATGTCGAAACCGACCTTGTCGGGACCCCTCTCATTGGTCTTCTAGGCCTCTTTTGGAGCCCAGTGGGCCTACTTCACCGTTTACTCGTCGTTAATGGGCCTAACGGCTATATAAAATCCATCATTTGCCCCCAAGACATGAGGGACTTATAGTTCGTCGTGTATTTCAACTTCGGACCTCCCGATATCGGCATCGGAGGCTTTTAACTTCGGACCTTCTAGCTTCTGACGCGGGTCTTCTCATCCGTGATTCCCCGATATTCCGAGGATAACCACCGAATCCGAAAGGATTGCTCGGTTACTCAACTATTAAATGCGATGGGTGATGAAGCGACGGCTTGGGTACCCGTGCCTGCTTTTTCTGAAAAAGCACTTTCTAGCCGTTTTGTCGCTAGCGTCTCAACGACTCAGGTTGAGGCGTTTCATCTTTAACGGTCCAGATTGCAACGTCTCTTTGGCTGTCTTCTCTCCTATAAAACCCCAAATCTTGGCACTATTCAGTTCTCCTCCACCGTTTCATCCTCTGTGATTTCAAAAGCTCAAGCTCTCTCTTCTGATTTCTGATCAGCACTCCGGCAACCAGGATCTCCGACCACCAAGATCATCTTTTCTTCTTCGATTCAACATGTCTGGTATGATTTCTTCCTCTGATTCCGAAAAAACTTGTTAGCATAATTTTTATTTTATCTCGATCAGTCTTACCCGGACTTTTCCAAAAATCAACTGTGCCTTTTCTTTCCATGATCATTTTCCAGACGGTGAATCCAGTTCTGGGGGGGAGAAAGCCCTTCAAGTTTTATTATGCTTGTAATGAGATTTCGGAAACCGCCTACGATGCAGCTCTCCGGGAAGGATGTATTACTTCCACCTGGGAGCCTCGCTTCCCCTTTCCTCGTCCCCGCATCCCGGGCGACCCTGTGGTCACTCGTCCCCAGGAAGGGGAGGTATTTGTCTCCGCCGGGCAAGTATCGGCGGGGATCCGATTCCCTTTCTGTGGGGATCTAGTCGAGATGTGTGAATATTACAAAACACATCCGACTACTTTTTCCCCCCACGCCATCCGTGTGTGGATCGCCTTCCATGTCCTTTGCCTCCGCCAACAGTGGACCTATAGCCTCCGACTTTTCCGGACCTTCTATGGAATGAAGTGCAATGATGCCGGGGTCTGTGCCTTCTACCCGCGGATGCCTAAATGGAGCAAGGCGCAGCTTTCCCGATACGGCTGGAATGGCGACACCTGGAAGGTCGCCAAAGGTCGGGGGCTTATCACTGACTCGGGGCCCGACAACAGTGGCTGGAGGAAGAATTACTTCTTCATTCGGAACAGCTCCATTCCGTGGCCCCGATGGGAGGTTGGGGCAGACCCTCCTCCCGCTTATCATACTTACTCCGAGGAGGATTTTCAGATTCTCCACTGCATCCAACTCTATCGCTGGGGGGATTCCTTCACTCCCCTCGATGCCAAATCCATCGGGGAGCGGGATCTGGTTCTGGCCGGGATCCGACTCCTTGATGTTGCCTCCGGGGGTCAACTCTTCGACGGCCCCTCCAATGTCGTTCCTTGGGTAATATCCTAATCGCATCTTTGTTTTCGTCTTTGCAGCTAAGAAGGTATCATTGCTGACCAATATCATGCTTAAGTAGGAGGAGACCGATGCCGTTCAACGCCCCGCAAGGAAGAGGAAGTCCTCGAAGAGGGCCGCCTCCTCATCGGCACCTCCATCTGCGGAGGAGGTCAAGCGGGCCCGGGTGGAGAAGATGGAGCAGATCTTCAACACCCAGACTCCCGAAGAAGGTAAGCAGCTCCGATTAGCAATCCGATTATACAGGAGGCGTATTCCCAAGGAGTTAATCTCCTCCGATAAGAGAGCCAGGATCGATGGGATCAACCGCATCCTGCAAGGAGAAACTCCCCGCATTCTTAAAGCGGGTTATTACAATTATTACGGGAAGGACCAGTATCTCTCCCGTCGCGTCATTTGGTGTAAGGATCCCGATCAACTTCCTGATTATCTTTCTGAAGCTTCTCGTCCTCCAGCTGCAGGTCAATCGGGAGCTGGAGCTTCAGCGGGGGCGCCACCCTCCGACGCCTGGGTCGGAGAGCCCCTCCTTTCACTTCCTGCTCCGAGAGGATCGGGGACTGAAGATGCCTCGACGGACGGTCAGTTCCGTCGGGTGGTTGACCTGGACGTTTCTCACTCTTCTGAGGAGGCGAGCGAGGGTCCAGCCCTGATTCGTCGTCGGGGGGTGAGGCAGACCCCGTCGGAGCCGACTCCCGAGGGGCTGCTTCCATCCTCTCCGCCCCAACAGCATTCGCCGATCTTGAGCCTGACTCCTGAAGGGACGACTGGGTCTCACGGCGGCTCGGAGGCGCGCACCTCCGACACTTAGGCCATCCTTCCTCCTCTCCCCTTAGACGGGAGCTTCTATCAGCTTTACACCCCCGACCAGGCGGGGGCTCCCAAGACCCCGATCGAGTCATTGCAGGGAGTCCCGCTCGGTCGAGGTGATACGCCACCGGAACTGGGTCTGGACCTGCTGGCAGGTTCAGTTCCGCCATCTTTAAAGCTTCCGCTTTCCTTGGCCCGGGAAGACATCCACACGGAAATTCGCGAAATGGCCATCCGTCGCATGGAGGTAAGGCTTCCTGTTTTTACACTTAGTATATAAGGTAAAATATTCTCATGTACTAACCTCTTCCTTTCTTTTTCACAGGAAATGGCGGACCAACACCGCTGTTTCGAGTTCATCCTGGCCCTGGAGGAGGCCCTAAAGCAGGAGCGAGCCAAGGCGGCCCCCGAGGTCTTGGCCAAGCTCAAGGAGGATCTGGCAGCCTCCGAATCGTCGAGGGGCAAGCTGGTTAAGGAGCAGGCCCTCCTTAACCAGAAGACTCGGGACCTCCTGAGGCAGGTCCACGACTTCGAGCGGTTGCTGAAGCAGGAGCGAAAAAGGCTCAAGGAAGAACAGCAGGGGCGCACGGAGGATCGGGACAGACTCGTCCTCGAGAAGAAGGCCCTTGAGGACGTCAAGGCGGGACTGGAGGCTGAGAAGGTCCTTCTCACCAATCGGTCCCAACAGATGGAGCAGGAGGTCGCTGAGTTCCCCATCAAGTTGGCCGAGGCTGAGGCCAAGGGTCGGGAAGATTATCGGGGCTCCGATGATTTCAAAGTGGACGCGGTGAGGTTCTGTAACGCGGAGATGGAGACCACCTTGCTCAATGCTGTTGAGGAGCTCCATCTGGAGTATGGTAGTGCCATCGACTTCACCAAGTCTCAGACTCTCGCGCCCTTCGCGGAGAGGTATTTCAACCTTTCGGAGGAGAGTGATGAGGCCAACACCCTCGAGGGAATGGCGGGTGCTGAAGGCGCGGTGGAGCCTCCAAGTGCAGGCCTCCCGATAGCTGATCCCCAGACAACCGACCCTTCACTAGCTGACCTCCAAGGGTCCGATCCTCCCGCGGCCAGTCTTCCAGGATCCAATCCTCAGGTCGCGGAGCCTTCTGCCATGGACCTCGTGGACTCTGCTCCCCTCGACGCTGCCAAGGATCAAGCTTAACGTTTTATTTTTGAATCCTTGTAATTTACTTCGTTTTTCATGAACCTTTTAGGCCTTTATAATATCAATCCCTTTTGGTTCCGATTATCGTTGCACCACTTAAGGTGAATTAGCCACGCCACTTAAGGCGATTCGATCATACCAGTTAAAGTGATTTCGACGCGTCACTTCAGACATTTTACCCACACCACTTAAGTCAATTTAACCACCCCACTTAAGGCGAAACCACGCCACTTAAGGCGAAACCACGCCACTTAAGGCGATTTAACTACACCACTTAAGGCGATTTAATCACACCACTTAAGGCGATTTAGCTACACCACTTAAGGCAATTTAATCGGAAGCAACCTCTTTATTCATTGATGGCTCAAAACCTGTTTATATCAAATCAAAAACGATAAACAACTTGCACCCCTGAAGGGGACTAACATCAGACATGACATTTCTTCAAGTGTTCACCACTGAAAGAATGCTTCAACATATTGCCATCGAGGTCTTCCAACTTATACGCATTTCGAGCTGGCATCCCCACGACCTTATAAGGTCCTTCCCATTTTGGTGACATCTTGTTGATCCGATCCAAAAGGGTAAATTCGTTCCGACGCCAGACCAGTTCCCCGACAAAGAACTGTCGAGACTTGACTCGTCGATTATAATATCGGGCCGTTGCCAAGCGCATCCGAGCCTGGGCCTCCTCGGAATTCCGCCTCTTCTCTTCGACCAAGTCCAAGTCCAGACGCCTCATTTCATCATTCGACAGAGGTTCGTAATACCTCATCCGATGGGATGCCACAGCTATTTCGACGGGAGCATTTGCTTCCGTGCCATAAACAAGGCCAAACGGAGTTTCCCCAGTCGATCGTTTGGGTGTTGTTCTAACAGCCCAAAGCACATTTTCCAGCTCATCCAGCCATTTGCCCTTCACGGCATGGACCCTCTTCTTCAGACCATCCATCACGATCTTGTTGGCTGACTCCACCTGTCCATTGGTTTGAGCATGATGGACAGAGGCTGTCCGATGCTCAATTTTCAGTTCCTCCAGGTACTCCTTCCACTGGGCCCCGTTAAACGGAGGGCCGTTATCACTGATCAATACCTTGGGGATCCCGTATCAGGATATGATATGGGTCTGAAGGAATTTGAGGATATGGTTCCCCGTTGTCTTGGCCAATGCTTTAGCCTCTATCCACTTCGAGAAATAATCAATAGCCACAATCAAATATCGGCACTGACCTTTTGCAACTGGAAGGGGTCCCACCAAATCGATTCCCCATTGCGCGAAGGGCCAAGCACTCTTGATGGACGTCAGATCGGCAGCGGGAGCCACGATATTCGGGGCGTACCTCTGGCAAGCGTCACAGGATCGGACTAGCATCGTTGCCTCCTTGTTCATCGAGGGCCAGTAATAGCCCAGGTTCAGCACTTTCCTCACGATGGATCGGGCACCTTCATGACAAGCCGAGTATCCTTCGTGCACCTCCCTAAGGATCCGATCTGTGTCGGGCTTAGCCACACATTTCAAGTAAGGAGTTAAATTCCCCTTTTTATACAGCTGATTGTCCACCATCACATAATTGACCGCGATTCGGCGTAATTTACCGGCTGCTACTTCATCATCGGGGACTGCCCCTGTAGTCAGATACGCGGCTATCGGGGTCATCCAAGTGGGCTCCTCTGGTCCGGTCTCGATGGCACATACCTCCGACTGATCGGTGGCTGACAGGATCACCTTCTCCAAGAAGTGCACCTTCCGACTTTCATCGAGGGGTGCCCCCAAGGCGAACTTGCTCAAGGCATCTGCTTCCATATTATCCTCCCTCGGGATCGCCTCAATATCGAAGCTCTTGAAACTCTCCTTCAAAGTTTGCACCTCAGGAAGGTACTTTTTCATCATCGGGCTCTTTGCTTCTTATCGCCCCTGGACTTGGTTCACAATCAGGCTAGCATCACACTTTACCTTTAAGTGACCAACTCCCGTTCCTTTGGCAATCTTGAGGCCGGCGATGAGAGCCTCATATTCAGCTTCATTGTTGGTGGCCCTAAACGTCAAGGCCAAGGCATATCGAAGGGGCTCGCCTCCACCTGGCGGTATCAGTACAAACCCTGCTCCCGATCTTTCTGAATTTGAGGAGCCATCGGTATACATCTCCCAAGTGTCTTCGTTATCGGGCTGTTCTGACTGCTCTGCTATCGGGACTTCCATGGTTGCCCCCTCTACAGGACCCGCTTCTTCTAGATCGGGGGCTGTAGACTCTGCTATGAAATCCGCCAACGCCTGGCCCTTAATAGCCGTTCTCGGAGCAAAGTGAATGCGGAACTCACTAAGCTCGACTGCCCATTTCACTAATCTCCCCGACGCATTAGGTCGGTTCAAAAAATGTTTCAAGGGCTGATTCGTCAAAACGGTAATCTCATGCGCATGGAAGTAAGGTCTCAACTTCCGAGCAGTAATAATCAACGCATAAAGATACTTCTCAATGGCGGGATAATTTATTTCAGACTTGGCGAGTGCCTTGCTTACATAATAGACGGGGACTTGGTTACCCTCTACGACTTTCACTAAGACAGAGCTAACAGCAAATTCAGAAACAGCCAAATACAGATAGAGTGGCTCGCCTGGAATGGGCTTCGCCAACGGCGGGAGGGTGCGGAGGTGCTGCTTGAGTGCCTGGAGCGCCTCTTCGCACTTGGCAGTCCATTCAAACTTCTTATTGGCCCTCAGCACTTCAAAGAACGGCATGGATCGGTCGCTTGCCTTGGACAGGAAGCGGTTCATCGCGGCTAGTCGGCCATTCAGCACCTGCACCTCCTGATGGTTTGTCGGGGACTTCATCTCCTCGATCGCCTTCAGCTTCTCAGGGTTCACCTCGATTCCCCTCTGGCTCACCATGAAGCCCAGAAATTTCCCTGAGTGCACTCCGAAGGCACACTTGGTCGGGTTCAAGCGAACTTGATGAAGCCTCATTCGCTCGAATGCCGTGGCCAAGTTGTGAACATGATCATCGGCCTGTCGGTACTTTACCAGCATATCGTCCACATAGGCCTCCATTGTTTTCCCCAGCATATCCCCTAACAGCTTGTTCACCATCCTCTGATAAGTTGCACCTGCATTGATCACTCCAAAGGGCATGACATCATAGTGATAGATGTCGCTATCAGCATAAAAGGCGGTATGGGGGGCGTCCTCCTTGGACATCTTGATCTGATTGTAGCCGGAGTAGGCATCCATAAAGTTCAGCAGCTCATGTCCCGATGTTACATCCACCAGCTGGTCGATCCTCGGGAGCGGATAGCAATCCTTCGGGCATGCTTTGTTCAGGTCGCGGAAATCAACACACATCTGCCACTTGCCATTGCTCTTCTTCACCAGGACTGGGTTGGCGACCCAGGTCTGGAATCGGAGCTCCTTGATAAATCCAGCATCGAGCAATCTGCCCACCTCTTGCTGGATCGTGATCTTCTTGTCGGCACCCATCGAGCGCCTTCTCTGTGTAATCGGCTTGATCGCGGGATCAATCTTCAGCTCGTGAGTAATCACATCGGGGCTGATTCCTGGCGTGTCACTCGGGGACCAGGCAAACAGCTCCTTGAACTCCTTCAACAGATCAATCAGTTCACGGGCTGTCTCCTCAGTCAGAGCGGACCCGATTTTCACCTTCCTCTGAGGTCCATCAATCTCGACCTCCTTCAAATCCTCCATCGGGGCGGGACGCCCAAACTCCTCTTGGAGATCAGCATCAGTCTGGAGAACAGTCATAGCCTCCCGATTCCTCCTTCAAGTGGCATTGACATAGCACCTCCTGGAGGCCACCTGATCACCTTGGACCTCCCCGACTCCGTGGTCGGTCGGAAACTTCATCTTCTGATGGACAGTTGAGGCAATTGCCCCCAACGGGTTGATGGTGGTCCTCCCGATAATTGCATTGTAGGTCCCCGCGGATTCGACCACCACGAATTCCACGTTCCTCTTCTCTGACTTCCAACCACTACCGAACTCAACCGGTAAGGTAATCACCCCCACCGGGTAAGAGGTAGACCCAGAAAATCCGACCATCGGGAAGTCCGCAGGCTTCAAGTCCTTCTTAGTTTTTCCCATGGCCTTCAGTGCATCCATGAACAAAATATCGGAGGAGCTCCCTCCATCAATCAAGATTCGCTTCATCTCATACCCATCCACGTTCAGGGTCACGACCAAAGCATCATCGTGCGGGGTCTCCACGCCTATCAGGTCCTCCGCTGAGAAGGGAATCACCATCTCTTGCTTCGGGGTCCAAGATCGGGCCCTCTTGCCCAGCACCACAGCAATAGGAATCCGAGAAGCATAGACCTCTCGAGATGCCGTGGTATCACCTCATGCAGCCAATCCCCCATGGATCACATTAATGGTCCCCCGCTTCTCCTTGCGGGCATTGGAAGACTTGGGCTTCTCCTTCTTCGGGGACCGGTCGCGGGATCGGGAACGGAACCGTGATCGGGACCGGGAACGAGATCGGCTCCGTCGCCCAGCCACAAATTCCTTGAGCTTCCCCTTCTGGATCAGCTTCTCAATCTCCTTCTTCAAGTCCCGACAATGGTTAGTGTCGTGACCGGTGGCGCGATGGAAATGACAATAACGATCGGTGCGGGCTCCCATGAACTCTCCATCCTTCTTCGGGGGGTATCTAGTGATACCCTGTCGGTCCATCACCGCCAACACAGCACCCATGGAGCAAATGAGAGGAGTGTAACGGTCCTCCCGTTTGTCCAACTTCGAGGGACGCTTGTCTTCCCTCCGATCGGGACGGCCTCGACCCCGACTGCTCTCGGGTTTATCTTTCCTCCTTCGATTGTCTGAGGGCTTGAACGACTGTTTCCCCTTGTTCTATTTTGGAGGATCAGGTCTCCGGCAGCTATCTTCGACTCCTGTACGTCGATTTGTTGCTTCACCCTCTTCTGCAACGCCTCCATGTTCCACACAGCCTTCTCAGCCACGCTGTGCATCAGGTCGGAACCATACGGTGCAGTCAGGTTCCGAATGAATGTACGGATGGTTTCTCCCTCCGACATATCCTCATCAATTTCGGCCACGCTAGCAGTGTACCTCTGATAATAATGTGCCAGCGACTCATCGGGCCTCTGTACCACCTCGGCCAGGGACCTCGCGCTTTTCAAGAGACGTCGACGACCCTGGTACTGCTGGATGAAACGATCATGCATCTGGGTCCAGGTAGAGATGCATCCTGGAGGAAGGCTGAAGAACCATGTCAGGGCCCTCTCACCAAGTGTACCCGGGAACAGAACGCACACTATATCGTCATTCGGGGCTCTGCCTAGACAAGCCATGACGTGCTTCTGGACATGGCGAACTGGATCTCCCTCGCCATCATACTCCTTGATTGTCGGGATACCAAGTCCTGGCGGGGCAGTGGTGTTCACCAATCGGGGAACAAAGGGATGAGTGGATCGATCCCTCAGCTCCGACATCATCTTCTTCTGGTCTCCCATACAGATGTTCACAATCTTCACCACCTGGTCGGGGGTGATAGGACCATTAAGAGGGATGGTCCTATGCTGCACTGGTCTAGGCCCATCAATCACGAACTGCTCCGACTGAGCGGGCTCCTTGCCCTTGTCCTGGTGCTCGGGTTGGGCCTCCTGCTCGTCCCGATTCTCCCTCGGCGGAGGCGGATGCAACTCTTCCTCCTTCTTTTTGGCGGCCTCCCTTCGGTCTAGGAGAGCCTCCATAGTCTCCAGGAATATCGGCATGGCCTTCATTATAGCCTTCGTCAAGTCCACCTTTGTAGGAGCATCCCGGTCCCTCCTCGGGACCTCCTCCCTGTCCTCCAACGAGTTTCGAATGGAATCCTCGCGATTTTCATGATGCCCCCCCTGTTTGGGAACCAGCAAGGAGAGGATCATTCCGATCAACACTGCGTTCCGGCAGCTCAGAATTCAGAGTTCCAGCAGGATGACGGGAACCGCCGGATTGTCCTTGCTTCTTCTTCTGCTTGCCAGCCATCGATTGGGTAGAAGCTATCTTTGCTTTTTGTTACGATTCCCACAGACGGCGCCAATGTTGTATCACGGTTGGAACTCCGGTACGTTCTTGACGGAAGTCCGAACTCCTTTGCTCCAAGTAATCCTGCAAGAAGGGGATAGACTGGGCGGTGACCCAGAATCCCTCTTCGATGCTTAAATGAGTATCTTGATTTAGGCAAGCAAGTATGGAAGTATGAGTGTGTAAATCAGCGTATCTCAGTTCTGAGGTAACTCCTTCCTTTATATAGGGGAGGGGTTACCCCAGTTACCTGTCGTGGTAACTGCCAGGGGCAGTTAGCCCACGTTCCGTCTTTTCAGGCCACTTCCCCACTATGCTGATAGTGGGCGTGTTTCTCAGCCTCATCCTCTGGTGGCAAGTCTCGACGGAAGTCGGGGACTCCAGAGTTATCCCCTTTGGTCACCGCTCGGGGCCCCTCGTCATCGGGACAGGGCCAACATCCTCAGGGATTCAACATCGGGGCCTTCTTAAAGGCACATCATCGGGGCCTACTCAAAGGCATATCATCGGGGCCTACTCAAAGGCATATCATCGGGAGCGTACAGGTCATATGTCGGGACCCCTCTCATTGGTCTTCTAGGCCTCTTTTGGAGCCCAGTGGGCCTACTTCACCGTTTACTCGTCGTTAATGGGCCTAACGGCTATATCGAAACCCATCAACTGCAGTGTTGCTTACTGATATGTACAAGTAGAGGGGCTATTCTTGCACTGGGTTTGCTAGTGCTGGCAGCGTTCGCAAGTGTTGCTTCAATTGCTGGAAGGCTTCTTCGCATACGGGAGTCCATTCGAACTTCTTGTTTGCACACAGAATTTCAAAGAAAGGGAGAGCCTTGTCTCCTATCCTGGCAAGGAACCTGTTCAAGGCATCTAAACGGCCATTCAACTGCTGCACCTCCTTGTGTTTCTTAGGAGACTCCATTTCTTCTATTGCCTTCACTTTATCGGGGTTCGCCTCTATTCCTCTTTGACTAACCATGAAACCCAGTGTTTTCCCGGACTGTACGCCAAATGCGCACTTTGTTGGGTTTAGGCGAACTTGGAACTCGCGCATCATTTGGAAAATTGTGCGCAAGTCATCAGCGTGATAACACCTTTTCGTCGACTTTACCACTGTGCCATCGACGTACGCCTCCATCGTCTTCCCGATCATATCGCCAAATATTATGTTAACCATACGCTGGTATGTTGCACCTGCGTTGATTAAACCGAAGGGCATCACCGTGTAGTTGTATATCTCGCTGTCTGCATAGAATGCAATTTGTGGTGCGTCATCTTTGAACATCGGGATCTGGTTGTATCCAGAGTATACGTCCATCACAGCTATCAACCCGTGACCCGCGGTAGTGTCGACTAGCTGATCAATCCTTGGGAGAGGGTAGGAATCTTTAGGGCATGCGTTGTTGAGGTCCCTATAGTCGATGCACATTATCATCTTGCCATTGGACTTAGGCACCAATACTGGGTTCGCCACCCAAGTCTGGTACCATGATACTTCAATTGCGTCAAGTAGCTTTCCTACTTATTCTCGGATCGCTAACTTCTTGTCACCTCCCAGTGGTCGCAGTTTTTGTGCCACGACTCGGGTTCCAGGTTTTATGTTGAGCTTGTGGGAGATCACGTCTGCGCTTATTCCAGGCATGTCACTTGGAGACCATGCGAACAACTCCTTGTACTCCACTAAGAGTGCTGTGATCTCTATTATTTCATCTTCTGACAATGACGCGCCCACTCGAACCATTTTGTCAGATTCTTCAATCTTGACTTCGTGTAATTCTTCCACTGGTGCTGGACGAGCACGATCCTTCCTTGGATCCTCGTCAATGTTGGGTACTCAGTTGTTGTCCATCTGGACGTTACGTTGAAGCGCTATGTTGTAGCAATCTTTTGACAACTGCTGGCTTCCCCTTACTTCTCCGATCCCAGCTACTGTTGGGAACTTAATCTTCTGTTGTGCTGTCGATGCTATCATGCCCCACGCATTCATAGTTGTGTACCCTAGAATACCGTTGTATGCGTAGAGTTTGTCCACTACCATGAATGGTACGTCTATCTGGAGTTGCTGCTTGCCCGACCCCAAAATGACTGGTAGCGTTATTGTTCCTAGTGGATAGCTTGCATCTCCCATGAATCCCACTAGTGGTGAGTTCACTTCTTTAACACACTTCTTTCTTCCCAGAGCCAGGACTATAGCCTTCGTGAGGATGTTTGGCGATCTTCCGACATCTACCAATATGCACTTGATATCCATGTCGTCGATTGTCATAGTTATGACTAGGGCGTCATTATGTGGGTACACAATGTGCTCCTTGTCCTTTGCTGAGAAGCCAATGACATCCTCCATGACGACATATTCTTGGTGGTTCTCTTCAGGCTTTTGCACTATCTGTGAGGCGTACACTTCTCGTGCGTATGATAACTCACCTCCCGCGCAAAATCCTCCATGAATCACATGTACGTTTGCCATCTTGCTATCGCTGGGGAGAGACTGCTTGTTTGTTCGAATCTTGCGGACGGCGCCAAATGTTTCGTCCAAACCTGCTTGATGTAACGGACTTGACGAATCTTCGGGTTGATCGCCATGTTAGGTCCTTCTAATCGCGCTCCTTTTTTCACGCTTGTTGTTCGAACCTGCACACGGGGCAGTAACTAGCACGGAGAGGGGCGTGGTGCTGGTTGAGCCCTCTCCGATGCTTAAATGAGAATTCTAGAGAGAGAAAGCTAGAGAGAAGTCAGAGCTCCTAAGCCAATCTAAAGTGAAGATCCCCCATAAAATGGGTGGCCTAGGTTCCTTTTATAGGCAACCTTAGAACCGACCCCGATTTTTGTGTGGTTCGACGTCGGCCTAAAAGAAAGTGTGAATTGTCGTCTTGTTTGATCAAGGTTGGCTATTGGAAAACTCTAACTTAGTGTAAGAACACAAAAGGAACACGCATGCTACAGACGACGACTCGGATCACGTCGGATTTGGGCAATCCTGGCATGATCCGGGTCGCCTAGGGCAATCCGGAGGTCCGGACGCGTGTGTCGCTTGTCCGAACTGTTTTGACCCTCGGAAACGTGTTTTAATCAGTTATGTGATTTTGACGTGTTTACAAAGTCCGAAACGTAAATACGAACCCGAATTGGGCAGATATCCATCAAATGACATTTGGAAATTGTTGTGTATGAATATATGAAGCATTAATGCTGTTTATTTCTTGTGTTTGTGTTTTTGTTATGTGTTGCCTAAGATTGTATGAACTATTAATGTTGTTGCGTTTTGGTGTCTGACATTTTTTAAATTGTTGTGTAAGAATGTATGAAGTATTAATGTTGTTGATTTCTGGTGTCTGTGTTTTTGTTATGTGTTGCGTTTTGGTGTCTGACATCTGGAAATTGTTGTGTAAGAATATATGAAGTAGTAGCGTTGTTTCGTTTTGGTGTCTTATATTTGAACATGTTGTTTAAGAATGTATGAAGTATTAATGTTTAATAACATAATATATTCATAACTATATAGTTGAAACAAACCACAAAGCAGCAACTTAAAAACCTTTGGAGTTCATCTCCCAAAACACAACAAAATGAAACATCGTTGTCTAAAAGTTTGTCGTGGTACTGCGTGACACGGCAAACATTTGCTTAACTTGAAGATTACTTACTAAAGAGTTGAGTACACAACAATACATAGTACGAGTTTTTGCTCCTTTTTCGTTGAACAACTGAGAGCCCTTTGGTGGATGATTTTTTTAATTTGATTATATTTTGCAATTGTAGATGTATATGCACATAATAGTAGGGCTAATTTAGTTATTATGGCACTATTCAAAATCAACTAAGTATTTTTGAAATAATAAAATTATTCTAAAAATGGAAAAAAATAATATGAAAGAACCACTTTTCAACAATAAATCATGCTTTGTATCATAACATTTATTAGTGAAAATGTATTAATATTGTTCTTAACGTATCATCATGAGTTTACAACGATGTGCATTAGAAATACATTAATATTGTTAGTTAAATTTCAAAACATGATCATGCAATTCCGAGGATTTTTTCTCTCTGTCCATCTAGAATTTAGTTTAAATAGATTATTTTTAAACTTATATTTTTTTTTTCACAATTTAAGTTAATTTTAGTATTCGGAACCGCTTAATACAATTAAGTATTAAAAGAGTAACTAATAGTTTATTAGCATAAATGGTAAAATCATGTGACTTTTATGCATTAAATCGTAGGTTCGATTCTTTGTAGTGGCAATTTGTAATGTTTTTTCTTCAAATATTTAGAAATAATAAATTACCACAAAACCATAATTTAATTGATTAAATTAATTAATTCAATCAAGGTTAAGAAGGGTATTTGTGTAAAACCAAGTTCCGCCTTAGTAATCTATTATATAATGGCCAAAGGCCATTTTGTAACCGCCAAATTTCTATATGATTATCTATATTACTAAGGCAGAACTTGGTTTTACACAAATACCCTTCTGAATATTAGAAGAATTAATTAATGTAATCAATTAACTTAGGGTTTTGTAGTAATTTATTATTTCTAAATATTTGAAGAAAAAAAATTACAAATTGTCACTACAAAGAGTCGAACCTAAGATTTAATGCATTAAAGCCACACATCTTTACCATCTATGCTAATAAAGTATTTATTACTCTCTTAATACTTAACTGTATTAAACGGTTCGAATACTAAAATTAACTTAAATTGTGAAAAAAAAATTATATCAAGTTTAAATATAATCTAAAAATTTAAAATAAATTCTAGATGGACCGAGAGAAAAAAAAAATCATCAGAATCGCATGATGATCATGTTTTGAAATTTAACTAACAATATTAATGTATTTCTAATGCATATCGTTGTAAGTTCATGATGATACGTTAGGAACCAATATTATTAATACATTTTCACGAATAAATGTTATGATACAAATCATGATTTATTGTTGAAAAGTGGTTCTTTCATTTTCCTTTTCCACTTTTAGCGTATTTTTATTATTTCAAAAAAATTAATTGATTTTGAATAGTGACATAAATATTAGCTCTACTATTATGTGCATATACATCTACAATTGCAAAATATAATCAAATTAACTTTTTCTTAATTGACTTAAGTTGTCTTTCTTAATGTGTATATTAAATATACTGATATATGCTAGAAGTGTGTGTATTGTCGTCTTGGGACATAATGAGTCTGGCTTTGAGGAATTACAAATGCATCATTAGCTCTGATAATATAAGAATAGAACTTGATTAAAAAAAAATCACGTACCAAGAGATTCTTTGTTGTTCAACGAAAAATGAGCAAAAACATATACCCACCTACGATTTAATGCATAAAAGTCATACGTCTTTACCATATATATATGCTAATAAACTTTTGTTACTAGGGATGGCAACTGGTCACGGGTACCCGCCGACCCGCGGGTACCCGACCCGATTTTGACCCGATGACCCGCGACCCGCGGGGCGGGTTCGGGTTTGGGTTCACGGCTGCCCGCCGACCCGACCTTTTATTTTACATATATATTTAATATATGTATATTATATAAAACTATACGAGTAATATAACATATAGCCAAAATAACAATTATTCTAATGAATGTGGTGATTTATATTTGGATTATGAGTTAATTTAATAATTTATAATTTAAATTTGGAGTTGAATTTGGATACGGTAACATAGAATTTAGAATTTAAGATTTAAAATGATAAATTATAGCTCACACGTGTCGACCCGCGGATCGACCCGACCCGACCCGACCCGACCCGAAAGTGCATGGGATGGGTCGACCATATTGACCCGCGGGGCGGGACTGGGTCTGGCGATACCCGCCCCGACCCGCCCCATTGACATCCCTATTTGTTACTATCTTAATACTTAATTGTATTAACTGGTTCCGAATACTGAAATTAACTTAAATTGCGAAAAAAAATATTATATCAAGTTTAAAAATAATCTAAAAATTTAAAATAAATTCTAGATGGACCGAGAGAAAAAATTATCGGAATCGCATGATCATGTTTGGAATTTAACTAATAATATTGATGTATTTCTAATGCATATCGTTGTAAGCTCATGATGATACGTTAATAGCCAATAATATAAATATATTTTCACGAATAAATGTTATGATACAAAGTATGATTTATTGTTGAAAATTGGTTCTTTCATTTGTTTTTCCACTTTTAGCGTATTTTTATTATTTAAAAAAAACTTAGTTAATTTTGAATAGTGTCATAACTAAATTAGCCATACTATTATGTGCATATAAATCTACAATTGCAAAATATAATCAAATTAACTTTTTCTTAATTAGCTTAAGTGGTTTTTCATTAAATATACTGGTATATGCTAGAAGTGTGCGCATTGTCGTCTTGAGACATAATGAGTCCGGCTTTAAAGAACTACAAATTGCATTATTAGCTCTGATAATATAAGACCAAAACCTTATTAAAAAAAATCACCCACCAAAGGGCTCTCAGTTGTGCAACGAAAAAGAAGCAAAAACACATTAAATGATTCTTAGTCTCTCGAGCATTATTATAATTTTTTAATAATTTGTTCAAAACTTTATATACTATGTTATATTTTACATAAATTAAGTCAATTTTTTTTGCAGTGCTCACGTATGTCTATAATCGTAAACAAAAGTAAATTGATATTTTAATCCACTTAAGTGGATTTCCCTAATGCTTATACTAGATATCTGCGCGCGCTACGCGCGTGCGCGTTGTCTTCCTGAGAATGTTGTAATGACATCATTAGAATGACTCCGAGAATGATACAAGATCGACTCGATTCCTAGGATGATACAAGAACATAACCGTATTTTCTTAAAAAATTCAATTAAATTATTAACATACTGTTATAATGAAAATAAAAAAAATTCTAAAAAATTTAAAGTAAAATGCTCGAGGGACCGGGAGCTCTATAGAAAATGTTCTTGCTCCCGGTCCCTCGAGCATTTTACTTTAAATTTTTTTGAATTTTTTTATTTTCATTATAACCGTATGTTAATAGTTTAATTGAATTTTTTAAGAAAATACGGTTATGTTCTTGTATCATCCTAGGAATCGAGTCGATCTTGTATCATTCTCGGAGTCATTCTAATGATGTCATTACAACATTCTCAGGAAGACAACGCGCACGCGCGTAGCGCGCGCAGATATCTAGTATATATAATCAGATTAAAAATTGGCGGTTACAGAATGACATTTGACATTATATAATAGATATATATAAAAATAAATGTAACCCAAAAATACCAAAAAACACTTATTACCATATTTTAAAATAATCTATAAATATATTTTTCAAAAAATTTATATTAATTTTTTTAACTTTAAGGTTATATATTTTGTGTATAATGTATCATTCTAAAATTTTATTTGAGATTTTTAATTTTTAATATATTAGTTGAGATTATTTTAGGATCATAATGTGACTCTACGGTGATTTTTAGTAAATTTGGAAAGTATATTTCGTCCATAACTAAGTAAAAATTGATGCAATTAGCAAACTGCATGTTATAAAATATCCCCCTACCATTTGTAGCAAGAAAAATGGTTCGGTTAGCAAACTACACATTCACCTAAAGTCAAATATCGATTATATATATAACACTTAAAATAATACAAAGTTATATGATATAATTTTTTTTTATGTATTTTAAAATTCATAATTAGTTTTATTGTATAACAAGGTGAAATTTAGATATTTTAACTTCAAAAGTCGTATAAGTTTAAACATTCATAATCGATAATTTTACCATGTGTCATTATCTGTTCTTAACCAAACAAAATTATATCTCCTTATTATTTTGCATTCTATCTTCTACAACTAATACATTAAATTCCCGAACTTCTGTATCGTTAAGAAAATGAGCATCCACATTTGCACGTGCCATCATTACACCTGTTTCCGGTGCACACGTGGCATCTTCCTATGTAGTCGTCGGGATGAATGAATTTCCCGATCAACGGAGCCATGGTTAGCAATCAACGCCGGAGGTTTACATGGTGCACAATAACATGAAGTCGGAATGCAGAATTCACACATGCCCTTTGGGCATTGTGCCTCAATACCTAGCAACCAAAAAACAAAAATTTTAAAAATAAATTGCACAGATATATATATTTTTTTACCTAAATAGTAATTTATAAATTCGAAATTGTAAAAAAAAAAAAAAAATCAATGAAGCGATATGAAATAGTGACAAGCTAAAATACAAAATAAAAAAAATATATGAACCAGAGCCTACCGCTGTTTCTGACAGCTTCAGTTTTTATTTTAGCACTTTGCAAAAAAAAAATTGTTATAATTTGGAATTTGGATTTTATAAGGTTGCTATTTGACTAAAAAAAATTCAAACTAGAAGGGTAAAAATGTCATTTCACATAAAAAATCAGAACTTTTTAAAGGAAATTTTCTAAGAAAACAATTATTAGGATTTGTAAATGTTTTAATTATTGATTTTTGTTTTGGCAAATATCATATATTTGAAAGAAAAAATTATAATTATTGTAAAGAATATTCATTATAATTTGAATACTTATAAAGATGAATCTTTTTAATAGAAGTCGTACTCTTGAAAAATAAAACAACATTAAATTGCATAAAAATAAAGAAGAAAGAGAAGTGAATAAGAGAAAGAATGTAATTTACATGATGTAGCTAGTAGCAACAATGCTAGCAAAAGAGACATCTTCAAGATAGTTCTTCCTGCCATTTTGATTGAATATGAAAGATTTTGTTCTCTTCTTCTTCTTTGTTTTTTTTTTGTTGCTATGAGGCTGTGTTGTGATGATGAGAAAAGTTGAGACATTTATATAGGCAATCAAGACGAACTTGTAAATGAGTTTTCAAGTGTTGTTGTTGCTATATACGTTGATTATGGAATGGAGTTATAATATACAAATTAACTTACTTAAAAATGATTATTATATGTTGTCATTTTGGTCTATATATATATACATTCATAAATTAACGGTTCAAATTATGTGAATGGATAAGTAAGGAAAAAAGTTGTAAATGGATTTTCATGTCCTTAAGTTCTTAATAAATAATTTCATTTATGTTCCAAAATTGATTTTCGTCTCCCTTTATTAAAATTAAACGGAAGTCAACTCACATATTCTCAGGTAACATTTCAAATGATGACAGTTAAATGAACATTTATTTCTATAGTCAGTTTTTGAACATAAATGGAGTATATAATACAAATAAAAACTTAAAATAGGCAATTATGCTTTTAGTCCAAACATAACGAATAATTCAATCCAACACTTTTTTAACAGGTTTAATAATTTAAATTTTTTAGTTTAGGGTTTGTATACCTTCTACAACGGTATAATTGGTTGTCTTTGCAGCTACTTACTTTATTATTGTGATAAAATTTTAATACAATTTGAACGATCATGTAGAGTCTATCTTATCAGATGACTAGGCGGCTACCCTGCGCTTTGCGCGGCAGTATATAGTAAATTTAATTTAATAATAATTCATTTCTTTATTTTATATGATTTATTTTTTATAATGCATAGTGTAAAAATGTTTTTAATTATAAGTATTTATTAAGTGAATAAATATTACAATAATTTGTTACAATTTTCTTTTATGAAATATATACAATATATACATAGAATATATAATAATTTATATATGAAATATATTAATAAATTGAATTATTTTTCATTAATAGAAATTTATTTAATAAATATTATTTTAGTATAAAGTAGACAATATAAAAAAAGCGTATATATATTAATATAATTGATGGTTCATTAGTGTTAGTTGGTAAATTAATAAAATATATATTTACCAATATATATAGTTAACTCAATTCGTTCAAATTAGTTTTTATGATATTTATTTGCATCGTATTAAATTAACAACACATATTTTAATAACTAAATAAATATTACTTTTTGATTATATGATTAATTTAACTTTTGTAATATAGTTAAATACCTCTTTTTATAACATTATTTTTTGCCAATATTTTTACAATTAAATAGAATTACGCAAAGGATTATAATTAAAATGAATATAAAATTTAATTAACGTAATGTTAATTAATTAATGATATGTAATGTTTATTATTATCATATATTTATTTCATATGTGTTCCATAATATACAAAATTTATTAGTTTACAAATTTTTTTAGAAGTGTTTAATTTTATGAAAATATGTTGATCACACACCAATAAGATATCGTACAAATCTATATATGCATATCTTATATTGTAACATTATATGGTTCATATAATTTATAAAAAAATTATTCAAGATATTATTATTATAATTTTGATACATTTTTTTCTTCGGATTATTATAGTTGAATACACTAGAAAATATTGCAAGTAGATGGGCTCTCCTTGCACTGGTTTTGCTAGTGCTGGCAGCGTTCGTAAGTGTTGCTTCAATTGCTGGAAGGCTTCTTCACATACAGGCGTCCATTCGAACTTGTTTGCACACAGAATTTCAAAGAAAGGGAGAGCCTTGTCTCCTATCCTGGCAAGGAACCTGTTCAAGGCATCTAAACGGCCATTCAACTGCTGTACCTTCTTGTGTTTCTTAGGAGACTCCAGTTCTTCTATTGCCTTCACTTTCTCGGGGTTCGCCTCTATTCCTCTTTGACTAACCATGAAACCCAGTATTTTCCCGGACTGTACGCCAAATGCGCACTTTGTTGGGTTTAGGCAAACTTGGAAATCGCGCATCATTTGGAAAATTGTGCGCAAGTCATCAACGTGATTACACCTTTTCGTCGACTTTACCACCATGCCATCGACGTACGCCTCCATCGTCTTCCCAATCATATCGCCGAATATTATGTTAACCATACGCTGGTATGTTGCACCTGCGTTGATTAAACCGAAGGGCATCACCGTGTAGTTGTATATCTCGATGTTTGCATAGAATGCAATTTGCGGTGCGTCATCTTTGAACATCGGGATCTGGTTGTATCCAAAGTATACGTCCATCACAGCTATCAACCTGTGACCCGCGGTAGTGTCGACTAGCTGATCAATCCTTGGGAGAGGGTAGGAATCTTTAGGGCATGCGTTGTTGAGGTCTCTATAGTCGATGCACATTCTCATCTTGCCATTGGACTTAGGCACCAGTACTGGGTTCGCCACCCAAGTCTGGTACCATGATACTTCAATTGCGTCAAGTAGCTTTCCTACTTCTTCTCGGATCGCTAACTTCTTGTCACCTCCCAGTGGTCGCAGTTTCTGTGCCACGACTCGGGTCCCAGTGATCACGTCTGCGCTTATTCCAGGCATGTCACTTGGAGACCATGCGAACATCTCCTTGTACTCCACTAAGAGTGCTGTGATCTCTATTATTTCGTCTTCTGACAATGACGTTCCCACTCGAACCATTCTGTCAGGTTCTTCAATCTTGACTTCGTGTAATTCTTCCACTGGTGCTGGACAAGCATGATCCTTCCTTGGATCCTCGTCAATGGTGGGTACTCCGTTTTTTTCCATCTTGACGTTACGTTGAAGTGCTATGTTGTAGCAATCTTTTGACAACTGCTGGCTTCCCCTTACTTCTCCAATCCCAGCTACTGTTGGGAACTTAATCTTCTGGTGTGCTGCCGATGCTATCATGCCTCACGCATTCATAGTTGTGTACCCTAGAATACCGTTGTAGGCGTCGAGTTTGTCCACTACCATGAATGGTATGTCTATCTGGAGTTGCTGCTTGCCCGACCCCAAAATGACTGGTAGCGTTATTGTTCCTAGTGGATAGCATGCATCTCCCAAGAATCCCACTAGTGGTGAGTTCACTTCTTTAAAACACTCCTTTCTTCCCAGAGCCAGGACTATAGCCTTCGTGAGGATGTTTGGCGATCTTCCGACATCTACCAATATGCACTTGATATCCATGTCGTCGATTGTCATAGTTATGACTAGGGCGTCATTATGTGGGTACACAATGTGCTCCTTGTCCTTTGCTGAAAAGCCAATGACATCCTCCATGACGACATCTTCTTGCTGGTTCTCTTCAGGCTTTTGCACCATCTGTGAGGCGTACACTTCTCGTGCGTATGATAACTCACCTCCCGCGCAAAAGCCTCCATGAATCACATGTACGTTTGCCATCTTGCTATCGCTGGGGAGAGACTGCTTGTTTGTTCGAATCTCGCGGACGTTGCCAAATGTTTCGTCCAAACCTGCTTGATGTAACGGACTTGACGAATCTTCGGGTTGATCGTCGTATTAGGTCCTTCTACTCGCGCTTCTTGCTTCACGCTTGTTGTCCGAACCTGCACACGGGGCAGTAACTAGCACGGAGAGGGGGGTGGTGCTGGTAGAGCCCTCTCCGATGCTTAAATGAGAATTCTAGAGAGAGAAAGATAGAGAGAAGTCAGAGCTCCTAAGCCAATCTAAAGTGAAGATCCCCCATAAAATGGGTGGCCTAGGTCCCTTTTATAGGCAACCTTAGAACCGACCCCGGTTTTTGTGTGGTTCGACGTCGGCCTAAAAGAAAGTGTGAATCGTCGTCTGGTTTGATCAAGGTTGGCTATTGGAAAACTCTAACTTAGTGTAAGAACACAAAAGGAACACGCATGCTGCAGACGACGACTCGGATCACGTCGGATTTGGGCAATCCTGGCGTGATGCGGGTCGCCTAGGGCAATCCGGAGGTCCGGACGCGTGTGTCGCGTGTCCGAACCGTTTTCACCCTCAGAAACGTGTTTTAATCAGTTATGTGCTTTTGACGTGTTTACAAAGTCCGAAACGTAAATACGAACCCGAATTGGGCAGATATCCATCATATGACATTTGGAAATTGTTGTGTATGAATGAATGTATGAAGCATTAATGCTGTTTATTTCCTGTGTTTGTGTTTTTGTTATGTGTTGCCTAAGATTGTATGAACTATTAATGTTGTTGCGTTTTGGTGTCTGACATTTTTTAAATTGTTGTGTAAGAATGTATGAAGTATTAATGTTGTTGATTTCTGGTGCCTGTGTTTTTTTTATGTGCTGTGTTTTGGTGTCTGACATCTGGAAATTGTTGTGTAAGAATATATGAAGTAGTAGCGTTGTTTCGTTTTGGTGTCTTACATTTGAACATGTTGTTTAAGAATGTATGAAGTATTAATGTTTAATAACATCATATATTCATAAATATATAGTTGAAACAAACCACAAAGCAGCAACTTAAAAACCTTTGGAGTTCATCTCCTAAAACACAACAAAATGAAACACCGTTGTCTAAAAGTTTGTCGTGGTACTGCGTGACACGGCAAACATTTGCTTAACTTGAAGATTACTTACTAAAGAGTAGAGTACACAACAATACATAGTACGAGTTTTTGCTCTTTTTTTGTTAAACAACTGAGAGCCCTTTGGTGGGTGATTTTTTTAATTTGATAATATTTTGCAATTGTAGATGTATATGCACATAATTGTAGGGCTAATTTAGTTATGGCACTATTCAAAATCAACTAAGTATTTTTGAAATAATAAAATTATTCTAAAATATAATCATGCTTTGTATCATAACATTTATTAGTGAAAATGTATTAATATTATTGGTTCTTAACGTATCATCATGTGCTTACAACGATGTGCATTAGAAATACATTAATATTGTTAGTTAAATTTCAAAACATGATCATGCAATTCCGAGGATTTTTTCTCTCGGTCCATCTAGAATTTAGTTTAAATAGATTATTTTTAAACTTGATATATTTTTTTTTTCACAATTTAAGTTAATTTTAGTATTCGGAACCGCTTAAGACAATTAAGTATTAAAAGAGTAACTAATAGTTTATTAGCATAAATGGTAAAATCATGTGATTTTTATGCATTAAATCGTAGGTTCGATTCTTTGTAGTGGCAATTTGTAATGTTTTTTCTTCAAATATTTAGAAATAAGAAATTACCACAAAACCCTAAGTTAATTGATTACATTAATTAATTCAATCATGGTTAAGAAGGGTATTTGTGTAAAACCAAGTTCTACCTTAGTAATATATATTTATAATCAGATTAAAAATTGGCAGTTACAGAATGACATTTGACATTATATAATAGATATATATAAAAATAAATGTAACCCAAAAATACCAAAAAACACTTATTACCATATTTTAAAACTAGATAATTGGAACGTGCTTTGCACGGGAAGAAATAATTTTATCAAAGTAAATGATAATTTTTATTAAAAAATTTGTAACTTTTAACATAATTTGTGGAGTTTGGTCACAGTTCACACTTTGAATAATCTGTAAAAGTAATAGTGCTTGTAATTTTATTTATCACTATTAATTTACATATTTATGTAATTAAAAATATACTGATCATATGTAGATAATAACATATCTAATATATAATATTGTCTATTACTATTGTCTTTTGGGTAACCTATAAGTTTTTTTTGTACTTGATAAGTTTTTTTTTCTCGCACATGATTATTTAAATAAAATAAGATAAAATAAAAGATTTGATTTAATTTATTTTATAATTATTAATTTACCTATTACCTTATTTGGAAATACGTTGATCGTATGCTTCCAATATCGTATAGTATAATACTATTGTTTTTGGTTTGATTAACCTATAATAAAAATCTATTTTTAGATTGTACTTGATACATTTTCTCTTATAAATAATCATTTTCATAAAATAATATTGAATGGTAAGTTTTCTATATAAAAGAGTTTTTAGAAAAATAAATTGTACAAATTTGATGGTGATGATGAGGAATTAGATAATAAAAAAAAAATACTCAGTTAATGTGTTACTATTATCAATAATAAACAATACACTAATATTTACCGAAAATCAAAATCAATATAAATTTGATTAAAACAAAATTGGCTGACCAATTTGATAATGCTAATGTTAAAAATTAGAGTATAAAAAGTTAAGCAAAAGTATTGATCTATTTAATATTTATTATAGATAGATTATAATTGATATTATTACTTGAAAATAAACGGACAAACAAAACAAAACGGACTTTATCATGCAATGACATTGCTTGGAGGATTTCTAAGCACTTACATTTATCTACATGGAATTAACACATCATATAGGAGAGAGAAATTGAAATGGACCAATAAAATAACTCAATTTTGACATGTAACCTACACATTTTATTACTTGTCAAAATTGTGTGAGTTTAATTGAAATTATATTATATATAGATAATCTATAAATATATTTTTAAAAAAATTTATATTAATTTTTTTAACTTTGAGGTTATATATTTTGTGTATAATGTATCATTCTAAAATTTTATTTGAGATTTTTATTTTTTAATATATAAGTTGAGATTATTTAGGATCATAATGTGACTATACGGTGATTTTTAGTAAATTTGGAAAGTATATTTCGTCCATAACTAAGTAAAAATTGATGCAATTAGCAAACTGCACGTTATAAAATATCCCCCTACCATTTGTAGCAAGAAAAATGGTTCGGTTAGCAAACTACACATTCACCTAAAGTCAAATATCGATTATATATATATAACACTTAAAATAATACAAAGTTATATGATATAATTTTTTTTATGTATTTTGAAATTCATAATTAGTTTTATTGTATAACAAGGTGAAATTTAGATATTTTAACTTCAAAAGTCGTATAAGTTTAAACATTCATAGTCGATAATTTTACCATGTGTCATTATATGTTCTTAACCAAACAAAATTATATCTCCTTATTATTTTGCATTCTCTCTTTTACAACTAATACATTAAATTCCCGAATTTATGTATCGTTAAGAAAATGAGCATCCACATTTGCACGTGCCATCATTACACCTGTTTCCGATGCACACGTGGCATCTTCCTATGTAGTCGTCGGGATGAATGAATTTCCCGATCAACGGAGCCATGGTCAGCACTCAACGCCGGAGGTTTACATGGTGCACAATAACATGAAGTCGGAATGCAGAATTCACACATGCCCTTTGGGCATTGTGCCTCAATACCTAGCAACCAAAAAACAAAAATTTAAAAAATAAATTGCACATATAGATATTTTTTTTTACCTAAATAGTAATTTCATAAATTCTAAATTGTAAAAAAAAAAAACAAAAATAACCAATGAAGCGACATGCTAAAATACAAAATAAAAATATATATATATATATGAAACAGAGCCTGCCGTTGTTTCTGACAGCTTCAGTGTTTATTTTGGCACTTTGCAAAAAAAATATTGTTATAATTTGGAATTTGGATTTTATAAGGTTGCTATTTGACTAAAAATAATTCAAAATAGAAGGGTAAAAATGTCATTTCACATAAAAAATCAGAACTTTTTGAAGGAAATTTTCAAAGAAAACAATTATTAGGATTTTAAATGTTTTAATTATTGATTTTTGTTTTGGAAAATATCATATATTTGAAAGAAAAAATTATAATTATTGTTAAGAATATTCATTATAATTTGAATACTTATAACAATGAATCTTTTTAATAGAAGTCGTACTTTTGAAAAATAAAACAACAATAAATTGCATAAAAATAAAGAAGAAAGAGAAGTGAATAAGAGAAAGAGTGTAATTTACATGATGTAGCTAGTAGTAACAATGCTAGCAAAAGAGACATCTTCAAGATAGTTCTTCCTGCCATTTTGATTGAATATGAAAGATTTTGTTCTCTTCTTCTTCTTTGTTTTTTTTTTTTTTTTTTTTTGTTGCTATGAGGCTGTGTTGTGATGATGAGAAAAGTTGAGACCTTTATATAGGCAATCAAGACGAACTTGTAAATGAGTTTCCATGCGTTGTTGTTGCTATATACGTTGATTATGGAATGGAGTTATAATATACAAATTAACCTACTTAAAAATGATTATTATATGTAGTCATTTTGGTCTATATATGTATACATTCATAAATTAACGGTTCAAATTATGTGAATGGATAAGTAAGGAAAAAAGTTGTAAATGGATTTTCATGTCCTTAAGTTCTTAATAAATAATTTCATTTATGTTCCAAAATTGATTTTCGTCTCCCTTTATTAAAATTAAACGGAAGTCAACTCACATGATTCTCAGGTAACATTTCAAATGATGATAGTTAAATGAACATTTATTTCTATAGTCAGTTTTGGAACATAAATGGAGTATATAATACAAAAAAAACTTAAAATAGGCAATTATGCTTTTAGTCCAAACATAACGAATAATTCAATCCAACACTTTTTTAACAGGTTTAATAATTTAAACTTTTTTAGTTTAGGGTTTGTATACCTTCTACAACGGTATAACTGGTTGTCTTTGCAGCTACTTACTTTATTATTGTGATAAAATTTTAATACAAATTGAACGATCATGTAGAGTCTATCTTATCAGATGACTAGGCGGCTACCCTGCGCTTTGCGCGGCATTATATAGTAAATTTAATTTAATAATAATTCATTTATTTATTTTATACGAATTTATTTTTGATAATGCATAGTGTAAAAATGTTTTTAATTATAAGTATTTATTAAGTGAATAAATATTACAATAAATTGTTACAATTTTCTTTTATGAAATATATACAATATATACATAGAATATAAAATAATTTATATATGAAGTATATTAATAAATTGCATTATTTTTAATTCATATAAATTTATTTAATAAATATTATTTTAGTATAAAGTAGACAATATAAAAAAAAACGTATATATATTAATATAATTGATGGTTCATTCGTGTTAGTTGGTAAATTAATAAAATATATATCTTTATACCAATATAAAATGTGAGAGTTGCCCTCACCCCTAATAGTCACACCTCTTGACATTTATATATATATATATATATATATATATATATATATATATATATATATATATATATATATATATATATATATATATATATATATATATATATTCAGTTCTCATGATTTGGTCGTTATTATCTCCGAGACACATCGATTTATCTTTATTATTACTAAAAATACATTTAGTTAAATTTTGTTATTTTTATTTTTTTAAGTCGCTTAATTGGCAGGTCATCGTAGTTATTATTAACTTCTCTATCCAATATATAGTTATCAATTAGAGTCAACATTAAAGTATAGGGATATGGATTTTATCCCGCCATGATGTAATCGACTATCTTCTCATTATTTAATGAATTCCTTTGGCAAAAAAAAAAGAAAAAAAAGAATCAACATTAAAGTATGCTATGCATTCAATAGGTGCAGATGTTAGTTACATGTAATTTTTCATTCATCATATCACAAATTTGGGAATGTTCCGTCTGTTGATATTATTGTATCAAATAAATCAGTCACTTGAAACTCATATAACATATCAAAATATGGATAAAACGTGATTCTTGAAGTTTGACTTTACATATTACATGTTACTTAATGTTCAATACTTATGACTCGAACTATTTATTTAGTTCTTGATCCAAATCCTATTTTACGAAAACCAACACTGGGGTTTTAGAAAGCGAGAAAAAAAGGATAGGTGTAGAGACTCTTTTGTAAACTCAATCATATTAGGTATATCCTAATTAGTAGTTGATTAAAGTTAAGATAAGTTCAACTATAAACTTTAGACATTAGTGATTTAAAAATTGATGATTTAGTCCCTACTATATTTGAGTATTACTAAAAATTTCATTTGTTAAAGGTCGCTTAGTTGACATGTTATATTAATTATCATTAACTTATTAATACAATATACATATAAATTTAAGTCACCTCTAAAGTATAATATGTACTCAACTCATGTAAACTTCGAGTACATGTTGAGTTTTTTCTGTATCATATAAATCAATCATTTGTCAAATCATATAAGTCAACCACGGTTCTTGAATTTTGACCTTTAACGGATAACCTGTTACTCATCGTCCAACAATTAGGGTCTCGAATTATTAATTTATTTCTTGCGTCTGTCAATTCAATCAAATTGTGTACAACCTACTTAGTAGTTAAATAAGTAATTGACGTAAAATCAAGTATAAACTTTAGATTTTAATGAATTGAATTATTATTTAGTGTTAATTCAATTTTTGTTGGTTTTATGATATAAAATTGCATGAAAATGTATAGTTACATTTGTATAGGTCAAACTTCTCCACAAATGATTCTAAGTCGTTAAGTACGATTTTACATTCTTCACTCCTCAGGTTGATAAGTTAGATACAACTTTGTCATTAATAACACACATCATGCTCAATCCACCTCATTATAATTCTAACCATAAATATAATATATACATGTGAGGCTAATTTAGTACCGTAATTGAAAACAATAGTTAATTTTGAACTTCATTATTCTCTTCTATTTTTCTCGTTTTGAATTACACTGTGTCGTTCTTTCTCGATTACACATATTCATTCCTCGCAACCCCTCAACTTGCCCATGTATTAATTTAATGTTATTATATTAAAAAACATAAGATAAATTATGTATTTTGAAACTTGACGATCGATACGCGTGCAACGCACGCGTTAATAACTAGTTTACCAATATATATATAGTTAACTCAATTCCTTCAACTTAGTTTTTATGATATTTATTTGCATCGTATTAAATTAACAACACATATTTTAATAAGTAACTAAATAAATATTACTTTTGTTAAATATCATAAAAAAGGTTTCCCTTTCATTAAAAAGTAGTTATGAATATAAATGACATTCTTATAAATCACGTGTACCATTTTTTTGATTATATGATTAATTTAACTTTTGTAATATAGTTAAATACCTCTTTTTATAACATTATTTTTTTGCCAATATTTTTACAACTAAATAGAATATCGCAAAGGATTATAATTAAAATGAATATAAAATTTAATTAACGTAATGTTAATTAATTAATGATATGCAATGTTTATTATCATCATATATTTATTTCATATGTGTTCCATAATATACAAAATTTATTAGTTTACAAATTTTTTTAGTAGTGTTTAATTTTATGAAAGTAATAGTTTCACACTGCAAATATGTTGATCACACACACCAATAAGATATCGTACAAATCTATATATGAATAACTTATATTGTAACATTATATGGTTCATATATGTTGCGTCCGGATGAACAAGGTCGTAAGGACGCGTCTGTTCGCGAGATTGTGCGGGCTTTTGGGCTGTAACCCTTCCGTCAGGAGGAGGTTGAGCCACTGACAAGTGTTCGGATTTGTTCCCGTATGAGGTCTGAATTTCGGTACGGATGTGTGTCGGTAAGGTTGTGTCTCAAACGTCGGTGATCTGTGCACGGATACGGGCGTCTGGGACGCAGTTCCTGCACGAAGGACCAATGCTAGCACGGAGAGGGGGGGGGTGGTGCTAGCGGAGCCCTCTCCGATGCTTAAGTCACTATAAGGGAAAAAAAGGTAATTTCTAGAGAGAGAATATTTCTAGAGAGAAGTCAGAGCTCAAAATACCAAAGTTGGGCAAAATGAGAGTGTGTGAAAATGGGTGGCCAAGACCTCCTATTTATAGGCTTTCTTGGGACCGGACCCGGTTTTAGAGCGGTTTGATGACGGTTCAAGATCATGCGGTAACCGTCATCCATATTGGTAATGTGCGAACTTGACTTCTCTACACGCAACGGTAATCGCGGATACGGTAGTCGCGCGATACCCGTAAGGCAATCCGGACCTCGTCGAATTTGGGCAATTCGGTGAGGTCCGGATTGCCGCGCAACCCGGACGTCCGGGTTGCAATGCAATCCGGACCTCCGGATTGCTTTGCGCATCCCGGAGGTCCGGTCCGGACGCGCGTAAATGCGCTTCCGGACCGTTTTGATACCGTGGGAGATGTTTTTAAACCGAGATGTAATTTTTGGCACGTTTACGAGGCCCGAAATGTAAATACGAAACCGAATTGGACATTTATCCATCACTTGCCCCCGAGTCAAGTAACGGTTTAGAACCTTTCTTGACTCTATTTTAAGTTAGGATATTTGTCCAATTCGAGTTTGACGCTAACCTTTCGGTTTTGATCGTTGGTCGGACGCAAGCATCTTGATTTCGTCCGTCGTTTGATTTTCCGACCGAATGACTTTGTTTCCTATCATCATGGTTAGTGCAATAGGAAATGTATATGCGCAAGTATGGTTATCGTCGGAGACATAGGCAATTGATAATACATTATGCGAGCATGCCTCTATCAATACGCATGTATAGATAATGGACACGACAAGATCATAATTACGTAATGCAAGAAATAGAAACCGTACGCTTCTAAAACAACTAAGTGATTACCGAATCATGAATCATGCAGTTGTAACGTATATGTAAAGTGGTGGGTTTGATACGTGCCATGTCAAGATACGCATAAGAGTAGATATTTTTAGAGGAGAGAATAGAGTATACCGTAGGGGTTTAGTCTTGAATGTAGGTAAACTAATCCTTTGATCCTTATCCACAAAGCATCTCTTTGGGATTTGTAAATACACACATCCCCATTTATCCTTCCAGCATCTTGGGAGTTCACCATTCCATTCCCTTTGCTGGTAATTCATTCACCCTTTCCCGAAATTGCTTTTGTATTCAAAATTTCTTCGCCGTCGTGGAGCTTAGATACGTTCTGACAGTTTCGAGTCTGATTTTTGGCTTGTTTTTGGAAGTTGACACCATCATTCGACTCGGTTCGTCCCAAGGATTCCAGCGCCACCTTCGGAGCCTCCAGGAGCCACCGGACGCGCCCTCACACGCCGCCGCGTGTGGAATTCCTTCGCCGGAGCGTGTGGGCCACGCGCCGCCTTCCCGGCCTCGCCTCGTTGCGGTCCTTACCTTTCCGGAATCGTCTCGACGAGGGGAGTCCATTGGAGTACTTTCCGGCACGTTTTGAGGTAATTTGGAAATTCGAATTCTTAGGACAGCTTCGACTTGAATGCCGATGTTACCGTATTGTTGTTTGTTTAAGTCATTTTTCGTTGTCGACATGTGGGACTGCTTGTTGATGCTTATACGTCGAGTAATTGCTGATTGATTGCTGTTTTTGTCGTCGTTTGTCCATAATTTAGGCGATTTTCCATTTCCGTGGGTATTGGATGTAGAATTCCCCGTATCTTCGTGTAGAAGCTTTTTTGGTTGATATGCATGATTTTTCTTCTTGGCGGGTTTTTCGGTTGACGGGGATTGCCCAATAACTTTAGGCATAGTCACTTGTCGTCTTGATGCCGTAGAGAAAAAATTTCCTTAAGCGTTGCCGCGTGCGATCCTTACGGTTTGTCGCGTTAATCCATCGTTTGCATGATAGCTCCTTAGGATGTTAGTTCCTTCTATGGTACGTACCAACTTTACTATGTGTGTGGAACTTGGTTACGTGCGTTGACTTTTTGATACGCGCATTGACTTTGGATACGCGCGTTGACTTTTGATATGCGCGTTGACTTTTGATACGCGCGTTGATGTTGATACGCGCGTTAACTTTGATACGCGCATTGATGTTGATACGCGTGTTAACCTTGATACGCGCATTGATGTTGATACGCGCGTTAACTTTGATACGCGCATTGATGTTGATACGCGCGTTAACTTTGATACGCGCATTGATGTTGATACGCGCGTTAACTTTGATACGCGCATTGGTGTTGATACGCGCGTTAACTTTGATACGCGCATTGATGTTGATATGCGCGTTAGCTTTGATACGCGCATTGATGTTGATACGCGCGTTAACTATGATACGCGCGTTAACTATGATACGCGCATTGATGTTGATACGCGCGTTAACTTTGATACGCGCATTGATGTTGATACGCGCGTTAACTTTGATACGTGCATTGATGTTGATACGCGCGTTAACTTTGATTGCTTCTTGCAGGTTGTGGGATTGTAGTAACTTCTTGCGGAGCTTCCTTGCCTTTGATTGCGTTGATACAATGAGTAAGTCCACCACTCCTCTATCGCAGACTCCCTTTAATTCCGATATAGAGGATGACTTGGAAGTAGACCCGGCTTTGCCGGCAGATAGCGTTTTAAACACTGATGAGGGTGTAGCTGTTGGGGTATCTCCCGCTGGAGAGACTGAGGCGTTGGTTAGGTATTATACTAACCGCTTGGATAGATCCCTGTTCACCTTGTATGCGAGTGCTTCCGGACTCGATGCTTGTACCGAGGCTTTCTACCCCTTTGAGGTACTTCCTGATAGCAGTCTAGGAGATGCTACTCCTCCGCCTGTAGATTTATCCGTCGTGTACAAATCACACGTTAGAGAGGGTTTGCGGTTTCCCTACTGTTCCGACTTGGTTGATCTCTGTAGCGGATATGGAATTTCCCCTTTAGATCTTGCACCCAACGGGATTAGGGTATGGACTTGTTTCAGAGTGTTGCTTCACAAGCAATCCTGGCGTTATTCTCGCACCCTCTTTCGCTGTTTCTACCAGCTTAAGAGTTCAGACTCAGCGGGATTATGCGGTGTGAAAGTTCGTTGGCCGAACTTGCAGAGCGATGGTTTTGAGGAACTTGGTCTTGGGGAAGCCAAGTAGGATCCTAGTTACCGGTTAGTTGCTACCGCGGATCGGTCTGCCGACCATTTGAGGCATCATTACTTCTTTGTTCATGATGCGGGGACGACTTGGGATGCCGAGTATGTTCAGAAATTTGATCCCGCGCCTGCTTTTCGGGAACTCTCCACGTCGAATAAGGAAGTGATAAAGCAGATATATCATTGTCAACAATCGCGCAGCTTTACTTGCTCATTGCGTGCATCCGATCAAGAATTGATTGATGCTGGGATCCATGTGCTCCCTTCTGCAACTTCGGTATGTTGATCATTTTTATAACTTTCTACCGTGTTGCACTGTAGGTTGGTTTGACGGAAAAAGCTCGTCTTTGCAGACGGCGGCCGCTCGCAAGATTGCTTCTAGCGGGAGGATCGTTCCCCCATTTGCTTCTGGAGCATCAGCGGCTTCTAGACGCGGTAAAGGTAGATAGCTTTTTTGAAAGGATAATCTTTTATTTTTTCAGTTGGGTTGTGACTTTGTATGCTACTTGCAGGTCGTACGACGCTTGTTACTGACCGCGTTATTGCTGCTCCTGACTCTTCCAAACGGTCCACCACTGGGGCGCGTTCTTCGAGCAATTCAAAGCGTCTGAAGACTACTGTGACCGTTCCTACTCCTTCCTGCCATAAAGGGAAGGAAGTTGGCGGTAGCGAGGATGCGTTGTCTGCCCCCCGCTCGAAGGAGCGGTCCGAGGTGGAACGTTCTCTTCTTTCTGGTATAAGCTGGACATTTGATTATGTGCCTTTATACGCTTTATTTTTGGCTTTTGCATAACGCTGCTTGGTTTACATGTAGCGATCCCGCCACTTGGACGTGCGGATTTGCTTCGTCCTCTGGATGGTGATATTTCAGATGGTAAGTGGATGCCGTATGTGGCAGGAGATCTTTCTTTTCCCAAGAACTCCCAGCTGAGCATGCCTGAAGTTGGCGTGCGTGTTCTTCATCGATCCATTCCTCCTGGTGATCGAGTTGTTCGACCCTCGAGTGACGAGGAAGCACGAACTTTTGTTGAGAGATCGTTGTCTGGATTCACTCCAGTGAGTATCTTTTTTCCATTTCGCTATGTTCGTTGTTCCCGAACACGTATGTTTATTGTTTCCTTGTTTTCAGGTTGTTTCCGACATGGTGCATATGGCCTCTTTCATGCTAGAGCTTGTTTAGGAGAACCGCGCCATTGCTGACAAAGCTGCCACTTTGTCCAAGGAGCTTGAGGAAGCTAAGGATGATGTGCGCCGTCTTTCGTTGAAGAAGACAGATTTTGACACTCGTTATGAGTCTGATCATGCCAGCCTTGTTCAGCTTGAATCTGAGAATGCTGCCATTGAGAAGGCCATTTCTGATAACGCCGGCAAGCACAAGGCTGCCTGTCGGAAAGTGCGCGAGGCGGAAATGAAGGCTGGCATTGAAGAGGGACTTAGCAAGTTCCCTTCTACCCCTGGATTTGATAACGCAGTTAATGCTGCTGCCACAGCGAAGGCCGCTCCTATGCTCAGCGAGTTTGCTGAGGACTTTATTCGTAGAGTGAGTATTCTTGCTCCTGGCTTTCCTTTTGACAAGTTAGGGCCATATGCGGAGTCTGCTGTTGGGCAAGTTGCCGAGCTTCGTCGCTTAGATACTGCAACATCTGAGTTTGCATTTTTGTTTGGAGAAGATGGTGGCGGCACTAATGTGCAACATTTGCCTGTTCCACCCACCCCTGTCAGGGATGATGGACTTCTTTGATTTGCGTCATCTTTTCGATATGTTGAACTCGTTTATGAGCTCGTTTTCCCCCCGGCTTCTATGTTTAGAAACTTGTTGGAGTTGTTGTTTTATTGTCGCTTGTGACTTGTTCGCTTTGAACTACGTCGTATGAACCTGTTTTATACACAGCAGTTTTCATGATAACTTGTTAGTAATATTTCATACCGTTATCGCTTACTGTGTTTCCTGGACCCGGATGACTAGTAGTGTAAACGTAGTCCCCGCAATCGTGACTGATAGCCCTTTTCAATTCAAAATTGTTCGCACGATGCATTATGCATGTTGTACGTCTTCCTGCATGGCTTGTTACTATATCCATCGAAGCTTGTCAAGTGATTCGCGTATAGCGACTTAACAAGTAGTATGTTTGAAATGTGTTATCTTTGCTTGAGCAAGATACTAGTTTATACCGTCTCTTAGTTCCACTCTAAGGCGACGTTGTACAAGACTCTACTTGTAAGTTTATGAGTTTTAAACAGGGTGCGCACCTGCCGGCATGTATCAACCCGCGTTGGGGAAGCATACGTAAAACTTTTTGGGTTTTGAAAGAGAGTTTTGCGAACCTTGAAATCTTTGTTTGATAAAATGTTTGGAAAGGTGTTTGATATATAAAAATTCATAAAGTATTTGGCAAAATATTTGACAAAATTATTTGTGATATATGATTCCTGCGTCCAGGGACTATGTAGCACTTTTGAGAGTATGAATTGTGATGCATGTTTTCTGCGTCCAGGAATCATGCAACACGATTTTGAAAATCTATAGTACGGAATTGTCATTTTGTAAGAGGACTTCCGCAATGAAGAGTGAACCCTTACCAGGAATTCATTATGTGGGATTGTCGTCTAAACAGAGGACATCCGCTATGAAGAGTGAACCCTTGCCAGGAGTTCGTAACATGGGATTGTCGTCTAAACAGAGGACATTTGCTATGAAGAGTGAACCCTTACCAGGAGTTCGTAATATGGGATTGTCGTCTAAAAGAGGACATCCATTATGAAGAGTGAACCCTTATCAGGAGTTCGTAGCATGGGATTGTCGTCTAAACAGAGGACATTTGCTATGAAGAGTGAACCCTTACCAGGAGTTCGTAATATGGGATTGTCGTCTAAACAGAGGAAATTCATTATGAAGAGTGAACCCTTATCAGGAGTTCGTAGCATGGGATTGTCGTCTAAACAGAGGACATTTGCTATGAAGAGTGAACCCTTACCAGGAGTTCGTAATATGGGATTGTCGTCTAAACAGAGGACATTCATTATGAAGAGTGAACCCTTATCAGGAGTTCGTAGCATGGGATTGTCGTCTAAACAGAGGACATTTGCTATGAAGAGTGAACCCTTACCAGGAGTTCGTAATATGGGATTGTCGTCTAAACAGAGGACATTCGTTATGGAGGGTGGTCAGCCCCGTTATTGTATTTGCCCCTCCTGTTCTGAATCCAGGGAATGGCTATGAACATGAGGATTTGCTTCTTAAAAGAGATGTTACTTAGAAGTAAACATGCCCCCTTTGATAGTATGTCTTGTTGGTGATGGCTCTTTGAGTAGTCGGCTCTTTGAGTAGAGAGTTGCTATAATCTCCTTTTTTGTAGATAATCTGCAAGTTGTCCTTGCGTCATATGAGTCGGCTTGTGTACATAGTGCCATTGCTTTGTGTTGCCGACACCTTCTTGATGTAGATGTTGATTTGTGAATGGAGAAATAAACTCCTTGTTGGTGTAGGTATGCAAATATCATCCATTGTGTGTATTTGCGATATGTTGTTTTTTGAAAGTGTCTTGGGCTTAACTCCAAGTGTTTAACTCTATGAAGATGCCTTTTATGTGGTTGTCCATATGTTGATGATAAACGTTGTCATAACGTATGATAGATTTTGCTTGCACGTGTCATAATTTCTTGGATTATTGACGTAGATAATAAGCGCGTAGTTTAGTTGCTTCGCGTTTAATCCAAAAAATATCGTGCAAGAGATAGATGTGTACCTACAAATGTAGATTGATTTTATTAGATACTTGCGTGTATTTACAATGATTATACTAGAAGTACTAGGAATGCGCAAAGTAATCTAAAAGATAGTTGTTTCTCCCGTTTCATTATGGCTGGTTTGATGACGATGTCGCGTAGTTGGTTGCAACAATCGCCTCAATGCTCCTAGCGTTATGCATTCTTCAATTTCCCATTTAATGGTAGACACATGTTTGTGTTGTGCCCCCAAGTTTTATGGTACTTGCACCATTCTCTGATGTTGTTGCCCAAGAATGCTGTCTCCGGGACAAGTGGACTTGGGAGCTTGTTTTCCAGCAAGGTTGACGTAAATGTCTTCGGCCACCGTGTTTAGCGGTGTGAAGGTGTTGTCGATATCCATGCTTGCGTCTTCCTGCTTGTTCATTCTTGCTCGAACTCCTTTGTCCCAACTGAGGGGTGTACCCCACCTCAGTTCTTGTTCGCATAAGACTGCTGTCTCAAGCTTATCCTTCAGATCTGCCATGGTTTTTGTTGTTTGCCATCCATGAGTTCGTCCAAAGAGAAGGAAAGATTTCGCGTTCATGTTTGCATAGAACACACTTATCACTTCTTCTCTTGTTGCTTTCGCTGTTGAGGCGTTGGAGGCAAATCTAATGAAGTATTCCATGATTGGCTCGTCTTCTCCCTGCTTTACGAGCCATATCTGGTTCCATGGTGAGAACTGGATGCTTCCTTGTTGGGTCCAAACTGTAACAGCTTGTTCCATCAGTTGCTTCTTTCTTTCATCAATGACTTTCTGCCTCTTGAAGGAATTTATCATGGCCACATGGTATTGGTGCTTTGTTCTCAAGGCATTGACATAGCAACGCCTTGCGGTTATCTGATCGCCTAACACTTCCCCAATCCCATGTTCCGTCGGGAACTTCATCTTTTGGTGGACGGTGGAGGGCACGATCACATAGGGATTGATCGTTGTTCGTCCCAAGATTCCGTTGTAGGCTCCGAGAGATTCTACAACTACGAAAGTGACGTTGACATGTAATGCTCTCTATCCCTGGCCAAGGATGACAGGAAGTGTGATTGTACCCAGGGGTTGTGTGGCTGCTCCTGCGAAGCTGACCAATGAGAAGGTTCCTGGGGACAAGTCCTTGACAGATTTTCCTAGTTGCGCCAGAACTCTGACATGTAGAATATCAGCGGAGCTTCCACCATAGACAAGAATTCTTTTCACATCGTACTCGTCAATGTCCATGGTTATGACCAAAGCATCATCGTGGGGGTAAACGATATGCTTTAAGTCTTCCTTGGAGAATTGGATGACTGTGTCTTCTTGCTCAGGTTGTTTGCGCTTTCCGTACTTCGGCAGAGTTGCTGCTTGGGACGCATAAATGTCCCGAGCATTAGATACTTGTCCTCCGGCGGCAGGCCCTCCGTGTATGACGTTGATTACACCTCGCTTAGCTGGCGGAGGATTGTCATTGACTTTTTCTTTTCCCTTGTTTCCTCTTTTTGATGACTCTGGTTGAGCCTTTCTCGGGGGGTTGTTGCCTTGGTCGACAAACTGTTTCAATTCGCCTTTGAGGACGAAGTTGTTAATTCGGAAGCGCAAACTGACACAGCTATCGGTCTCGTGGCCAAAAACCTCGTGGTTTTCACACCACTTGTCCTTGTCTCTCCCCAGTGGGCCTTTCCTGAAGTTGTTTGGCTCCTTCCACATATTCGCGTCCTTCATTTCTTTCAAAATTATAGACAGCGGGGCATTCAAAGGAATGCAGTCGGCAAGATTTACTTCCTTTGGTTTCTGAAAATCCCCTTGGAAAGGTCTTTTCGGTTGAGGTTGCCAATGTCTTCCTTGTTGACCACTTGGGTGTGGTTTTGGTTGGTTCTGCTTTGGATTATCTTTTGCCTTTGCTGCAGCGATTTTTGCCTTGTTCTGGCTTCTGAATCTTTCGAGGTCTATGTATTCTTTGACTCTTGCGGCTAATTCTTCCATGGATTCCGCTGGGCGCTTTGCCATTTTTTCAGCTAGGGCATTGCCTCTTCGTCCGAGGTTTCGAATGAAAGCTCGAACAATTTCTCCTTCAGTCAGGTTCCCCTGAATGTCAGAGATGTTCTGATTGAAGCGGACGTAGTAGTCGGCTAGAGACTCTTCATTTTGTTGTTGAACGTCGTCTAGAGCGTTTGCCCCTTTCAACAATGTGCGCTCGCCAATGTATCGTTGAATGAACTTGGCCTTTAGGTATGCCCATGAAGTAACGCTTCCGCGTGGCAGTGAGAAGAACCAGTGTGCTGCTGTCCCGGCAAGATTTTGTGAAAACGTCCATGCGAAATGGTGTGGGTTCTTCGTTCTGCCTAGCAGAGAGGCCTCGTGCTTTTGCACGTGTTCAACTGGGTCTCCTTTTCCTCGGTAGAGGTCCCCTCCAATTCGATACAGTGCGTCTGGGACGTGACTGTCCATCAAGTGGTCAGCGAATGGATGTGACGCCCTTTCTTCAAGAGCGTGCATACCCTTCATCTTTGCTTCCTTCATCTTCTTCTCCACCATTTCTTCTAACATCTCAGCGGTAAACCCTTTTACCGATTCAGCATAACCTGTTGAAGGATTTTGCTGACCATTGTTGTCAGATTGATCCCTGCTTGTGGCCTGAAAAGGATCATCTCTTGTTGGCTGCTGTGGGTGGTAGAATGGGGGCTGCCTTTCGTTCCTCCATTGTTGGGCTCCTTGGAAAGGAGTGTATGACCGTGCAGGTTCATATCTTGCGTGTTGGTTCCTACCCTGGAAAGGATTGCCGTAGCGAGTAGTGTCTTGCGACATCTCTCTTGCTGGCGCAGCATACTGTTGGTTGGCCAGAGGTGGTTGAGCTGCGTATCCTTGGTTTTTTAGACACTCGCGGAATGCGAGTAACTCTTCCAGCGCAGCCATCATCGCTGGAGTAACGGTGGGCATCGGGTTTGCCCCTGTTCTTTGTTCGCCTTGCGGCATTTGGGATTCATCTTCGTGCGTTTCTGGTTCGAAACCAGGTGGATATGCGTGATGTTTGTCCCTTGGCTCTCTGTGTTGTGCGTTGGGCGCATTGTCAGTCGGTATATATGAAGCTATGGAAGTAGCTCTTGGGATGTGGGAGGGTCCCGACTGGCTCCCAGCCGGAGCTTGGCCTCCTGTTCTTTTGTTTGCTGGGGATTTCCTGGGGCGCCCGGGCCTTTTCCTTGGGTTTTTCACCTCTTCGGGAGGGTTGTGATCACTCGTCATGATTTTTGCGGTACGGTAGCTTGTTGTTCGAATCACGTAGACGGCGCCAATGTTGCGTCCGGATGAACAAGGTCGTAAGGACGCGTCTGTTCGCGAGGTTGTGCGGGCTTTTGGGCTGTAACCCTTCCGTCAGGAGGAGGTTGAGCCACTGACAAGTGTTCAGATTTGCTCCCGTATGATGTCTGATTTTCGATACGGATGTGTGTCGGTAAGGTTGTGTCTCAAACGTCGGTGATCTGTGCACGGATACGAGCGTCTGGGACGCAGTTCCTGCACGAAGGACCAATGCTAGCACGGAGAGGGGGGGGGGTGGTGCTAGCGAAGCCCTCCCCGATGCTTAAGTCACTATAAGGGCAAAAAGGTAATTTCTAGAGAGAGAATATTTCTAGAGAGAAGTCAGAGCTCAAAATACCAAAGTTGGGCAAAATGAGAGTGTGTGAAAATGGGTGGCCAAGACCTCCTATCTATAGGCTTTCTTGGGACCGGACCCGGTTTTAGAGCGGTTTGATGACGGTTCAAGATCATGCGGTAACCGTCATCCATATTGGTAATGTGCGAACTTGACTTCTCTACACGCAACGGTAATCGCGGATACGGTAGTCGCGCGATACCCGTAAGGCAATCCGGACCTCCGGATTGCTTTGCGCAACCCGGAGGTCCGGTCCGGACGCGCGTAAATGCGCTTCCGGACCGTTTTGATACCGTGGGAGATGATTTTAAACCGAGATGTAATTTTTGACACGTTTACGAGGCCCGAAATGTAAATATGAAACCGAATTGGACATTTATCCATCAATATAATTTATAAAAAAAAAATTTAAGATATTATTATTATAATTTTGATACATTTTTTTCTTCGGATTATTATAGTTGAATACACTAGAAAATATTGTTTTTTTTTTCTCAAGAAAGTCAAATGAATATACATGAAAAGTGTCACATGGCCAAGTTTTTTTAATTACGATTTTACATATTTAAATCATAAATGTGAAGATATAGGTATTTTCCATAAAATATCAATTATTTTTAAAAAAGTTCTCTACTTGAAAATATATATGAAAAAGTTGTACAAAAGTAAGATGATAGAAACTAAATATAATAACAAACACATAATTTCAAATTATATTTGTTATTAGTATATAATATATTAAAATATACATATATTTATGTCTATTTTTTTTTTTTTTTGCTATGAATATTAATAAAGTAAAACCAAAATAATCTTCATAATATTATCCTAGTATTACGAAAAAAAAATTATAAAAATAAATATTTTCTTCTTTTAGAATTATTATTATTAAATGTAATGTAACTTATTAACAAATCTTAACGTCTTTCAAAATTTCATGTGGCGTTTTGGAAATTTTTTAAAGAGTTCACATATATAAAAAAATTATGATGTCACATAAGCAAGTGTAACATACAACCTATTCTAAAACATCGTCTCATCGTCTTCGTCAAAAGCTCTCTAGGAGCAAACCCTCAGTATTAGGTTTTCTGGTTTTTGGCCGGAAAAGTCCCCGTTTCTGCCTGTTCGTGCTTCGTTTCGTCTGTCAGAGTATGATTCCTTGTAAAAAGCAACTTTACGTTTTCCAGTATCTGTTAGCGTGGCTCATCTGGATTACCTCCAACACGTTTCCCCTCGTGAGATGTGTTTTCAACCTATCAAACACATATCTCCTACCCAAACCCCAGAGGACTCTTGCTCTTCACCAAGAATATGATCCGTTCCTGACATCTGGAGATAACGTGGCGGCCTTCTGTATGCTGCATGCTCTCAGCTTTTCGCACGACATTCCCTGGACCCATCATTGCTTATCGATAAACGAGGTGACTTCTGATTGTAGGATCTTCTTCCTTTGCTGGATTTTCAACTGGCTCTTTCCCCCACCCATACCCTTTGAGCTTCTCTGTGCCAGTTCAAAGTTCTATCAGCTTTCTTCATCACCAACACAACACAAAAAAAAACCTCTCATCCTTACTTGTTACGATATGGGATCCAAATGGACTCTTCGTCTCGCTGGAAAAATACTATGCTATGACCGGGAAAGAGATGACATCATTCAGAATTTCGTTCACCGACAGTGGAGAATTCCGGAGAAGGCTAAGGCGGAACGTCGTGAAGATGGCATCTGGGTGTTCACTTTCCGGCAGAAAGGGCATCTTCGTGAGGTGCTAGCAAACTCTCCTTTCAACATCGGAGGAGCTATCCTTGTTTTAATGGAGTTTTCCGGCCCAGCAATACCGGCAACGGTTCCTTTCGACTCAGTTCCAGTGTGGATTGAAATAAGGAATATTCCTCCCCACAGAATGAACAAGCAAACTGTTTCTCTCATATCGGATTGTGTGGGGCCAATCGTCTCTATGGATTTCACCGATGATCGCGCTTATAAGATTGCTTACCCTAGGGTTAGGGTTTTGATCAACTTGGAGAAGCCAGCGGTGCCGGGGATGATGCTTTTGGATGCAGGAAAGGATGCCCATATTATTATCAGATACAGGATCAACCTGCCATGTGGGAAATGTGGACACTTTGGACATTTTCAGCGTGTTTGTCAAACATTACCGTCGGTGATAATAAAGGAAATTGAAGAAATGCATGACCGTATTGATAGACATCAAGGAGTTCGTGCCATTCGGGATTCCTCAAACTGCATTTATAGCCTTGAAAACCGGGGTGGAGGGGTGCTAACTCAGTGGTTCTTATGGAACCCTAATCAGGAACTCTGTGTCCCTGGAAATGACAAAAGGAAGTATGGTGCTCTCTCATCGACCTCACCTTCAACTACTTTCTCGGATGGGGGGACCCCTATGGAACCGGAAACTGGTGTTACTACCTCTTCTCGACTGAGCTCAACCCTAGGACCAGTGGATTATCTTCTCTCCTCAATAAATAACCCTAGGTTTCCAGATAATTTATCGGAGAGACAACGACTAGGGTCTTCGGTGGGGCATAATCTCCGGTGGCGACCTTACTACGCAGTTTCACCCATTCCACCAGTCATCCCCAACGTTGCTGATGAAATTTTGCCCTCTTTGCCGATAAAAACAAACTTGGTCGTGGCGCCGCTGGCGCCGGATTCGATGTTCTTAAATGATGGGTCGTTCAATGGACCAGCACACATGTATCCACCGTACATGGTGCCATACCACCTCCAACCTTTTGCTTACACTCAGGGGCACTACAATTTCTTCCCACCAGGAGCTGCACCTTGGTTTTGGCCCCCTCATCAGCATGTGTTCTTGGATTGGACACCACCTCAGACTTTAACAACGGAAACTCCAACGTCGAGTGGCAACCATCAATTCCGACCTATCTCACTAGGTTTTCCGCCACCACCCATCAGTCTACCGGTCTCGCCTCTTCATGATGCACTGAATCCTACATCTCCGTTTCAGCCATTTGTTGAACACCCTTTTTCACCAATGTCTTCGCCACCCCTTTCACCGTTGACAGAGCTGGCCCATCGTCTACAAAACGACAATGATACACCATTGAAACACGACATGCCAGGAGTTACCCTAGACGATATCTTCAACATCGATGATTTCGACATAATTTTAAAGGAGACAACGGGAACAGATGAGGCCTTGGCTGAGAAGATTATTACTGGGGAGGGTATACATGGGAACGTCGAATCAGTACCTAACGAAGTGACGACGGAGGAGACGGGTACTTTGGCTGACATCGTACCATTATTCATTCGAAGGCCGGGGAAGGAACCTATGGTGGAAAAAACAGACACGGGGCGTTTATCGGGTCGTAAGAGGTCTCTCCCTATGGAAACACCTGCAACTCTAACACTAAGCATACGTTCTTCCCCACGGAGACATGTCCAAACTCGTAGGGCTTCCCCTATGGCTGTGATTGAGGAAGAGGTACACATTTACTTACAATATCTATATTTTCACTGCTCTTTTGGTGATTATTGTGATATTTTGGAGTGTTTGGCGGCAAGATCATGTTGGATCTTGCTGCAAGGATCATGAGGTTGTTACTTTGGAACTGTCAGGGTGCGGGCAACATCCTAACAGTTCAACATTTACGACTTCTGACTAGGATTCATAAACCTGATGTAGTCTTTGTATCTGAAGTCAAGAGTCGAATGCATCGCCTTGTTCAAACACTTGCTAGCGTAGGTCTTGATAATAGCATAGTCTCAACTCCTGAAGAGACTCGTGGTGGTCTCTTACTGGCTTGGCGAAATCAGAATCATATTCAAATCATTTCATCTTCGCCTAACGCTATACATGTAACCATCAAAAACCCTAATGCCCCATCGATATGGGAGGCTTCTTTCATATATGCACCTTCGCAGTATAATTCTCGTCCAAGCTTTTGGGAAGAAATCCGCGCTTTTCGTCAGTCGAGGGAAGACTCTGTACCTTGGGCAATTCTGGGAGATTTCAACGATATTTGGGATTTTGGGGAAAAAGAGTCACGAAACCCACCATCAATTTCACGCATCCTTCGGGCACAAGCTTGGTCAGACGACATGGGACTCATTGATTTAGGGTTTCTGGGCCAGCCCTTTACGTGGTCGAATCGTAGAAGCGGAGTGGATAGGGTGAGGGAGCGTCTCGATCGAGTTTTCACTACAGTCCGGTGGCAAATCCAATTCCCTGATGCAATCTTAAATCACCTGGAAACAGTAGCCTCCGATCACTGTCCGTTACTATTGAATTTAACCCAAACTGTCCAACATCAGCGATTCTCTAGGCCCTTCCGTTTTGAATCCATGTGGCTTCGTCACCCAGAATTCCTTAATCTCCTTCAACAATCATGGTTTCCAACCATGGTAGGAACCCCACAGATGAGTCTTTGTAGGAAACTTCAACGATTATCCCAGTTGCTTAAGAGATGGAATCGTGATGTTTTTGGATTCCTTCACACGAAAATCATCACTACACTGGATAACCTGAATCGGGCTCAATGTCTAGATGACGACCCTACTCTCATCGACACTCTCACCTACGATCTGCACGAACTACATCGCCGGGAGGAAATCTTATGGAGACAAAAGTCTAGACAACAGTGGCTTCTAGATGGAGACAGAAACACAAAATTTTACCATGCTTATACAGCAGTAAGGAGAAAACGCAATCGTCTGGACCGTATTGTTTCAGAGAATGGGTCCGTTGAAACTGATCCATTAACGATTGAATCCATGGTAAGAAATTACTTCATTCACCTCTTCACTGCGATACCTCCTCCACCGGAATTTCAATTACCAGAGCATAATTCCTTAATCATACCTCAAGCCCAGCAAACCATACTCACAGGTAGAATCACGGACGCAGAGATAACAGCGGCAATTTCACAAATGGGACCGGACAAATCTCCGGGGCCGGATGGTTACCCTCCTAGATTCTTTCAGCACAACTGGGAGACTGTTTCTCCTGACGTCTCCCGGGCAGTTCATGGTTTTTTCTCGTCAAATATAATGCTAAGGGAATTAAACAGCACCTTCATTGTCCTTCTTCCGAAGGTCGATCAACCTCATGGTCTGTCTGACTGGAGGCCAATTGGTTTGTGCAATACCACCTACAAAATTATTGCAAAACTATTGGCGAACAGAATTCGTCAAGTTCTCCCGAAACTTATTTCGCCTTTTCAAACGGCTTTTGTCCCGGGGAGGCTAATCATGGATAATACACACTTGGCACACGAACTGATACACACAATTAGAAAACGACGGAGAGGGAAAGTCGGCTTTCTTGCCCTGAAACTTGATATGAGTAAAGCATATGACAGAGTGGAATGGGGTTTCTTAGTGAGGGTTATGCGACGAATGTCTTTTCCGGAAATATTTGTTAACTGGATTTCGGAATGTATTTCAACCTCGTCCCTTTCGGTTCTGCTCAACGGAAATAAAACTGAACCATTCTTTCCCTCCAGAGGTTTACGGCAGGGAGACCCGTTATCACCATATCTGTTCATCCTTATATCCCAGATTCTGTCACAAGAGTTATCAAGAGCTCAATCGGATAGGCGTCTCAAAGGCATAAAAATTAGTACACATTCTCCGGAAATAACCCATATGTTCTTTGCGGATGACAGTCTACTATTTCTCGAAGCGACTACAAAAAATATTGAAGCTCTTTTGGAAATCCTCACAGCTTATCAACTCGAATCAGGTCAACTAATCAATTACTCAAAGTCGGGGGTTATGTTCAGCCCTAATGTCTCGGACCAAGACAAGAATTTGTTTTCCAACCTCTTAAATGTTCCACTTATGAAGGAAAACGAACTGTATCTTGGGTTACCGTTAAATTGGGCGTCCCAGAAAGCTGCGATTGGTAAAACGATCATCTCCCGGGTTTCAAAGAGGATAAAAGGATGGATGACAAAATTATTATCACAAGCTGGAAGGGAAATTCTCATTAAGTCAGTGGCCAGTTCAATTCCTACCTATTCTATGTCCTCGATCTGTTTGCCAAAAAACGTCACTTTAGACTTAGAAAAAATACAAAGGCGTTTCTGGTGGCATACGAACATGGACTCAGCCGGAATTTGTTGGATAGCATGGGAAAAAATATGTCGTTCAAAGGAATGTGGAGGACTGGGTTTCCGAGATATGCACGCTTTCAATCTGGCACTTCTGCTAAAGCACGCTTGTCGTCTTCTGACGGATCCGGAATCCATTTGGGTGACCTGTATGAAAGCAAAATATTTAAGAAACACATCTTTTTTTACGGCCAAACCCAGCTCAACTCACTCGGTTCTTTGGAAATCTATGCTGTTCGTCAGACGTTTCTTAATTCTGGGGGGCCGATGGTTTGTCGGTAATGGTCATAAAATAAACTTCTGGACGGACCCTTGGGTTCCGAATATGGGTCTACTCTGCAACTGGGTTACTGTTCCTACTCATCTGCTAATGACGAAGGTGGCTGTTTACATTGAAAATAGAAAGTGGAATCTACATGACTTATACAGTATCCTTCCACCAATGATCATTTCAGCCATTTCACAAATACATCTCCCTATTTTTGAAACAGTTGATCTATTTCTTTGGTCATCTTCCACAGATGGTGTCTATTCCGTCAAGCGAGGTTACCACCTTATTAAATCAGTTCTCTCTGCAGAGAGAGATGGAGCTTCTTCTGCTTCTTCCTCGATCGCTAATCCTACCCATTGGAAAAAGTTTTGGAATATTAAACTGCTTCCAAAGATTAGGATGTTCATCTGGCGAGGAAGCAATGAGGGTTTGCCTTTGGGTCTCAATCTTCAAAGAAGAATTTCCTTTACCAATCCTATCTGCCCCCTTTGCCGTGCTGCATTCGAGACGTGGGATCATTTGATGTGGAAATGCCAATTTAGTCAACGGGTCTGGTTTGCGTCCCTCTTGGGGATTAATCCATCAGCAACAAATTTCAACAATGTTAGGGAGTGGCTGTTTAACGACTGTAATGATTATCTAGGCTTCATGTGTCTTAGTGATTTGCTTGTTTATAAGTGTATTGTTATGTGGGGCATTTGGCTGATGCGAAACGATGTTATTTTCCGCCTTTCAGTACCATCTGCCGAGTCTGTAATGTTTTTTATATACAATGCTTGTAATGATAACCATTTGGCTCATCTTGATGTGACAGCCAGCGGAGGAATCAGGCATCGCAATCACGCAGGACATCGAAATGAAAGAGGCAACCGACTCGCCAGAGAAATTTCAGTGACTGATACGATTATTCTATGTGATGGTGCCGTGCGAGAGTCCAACTGCTTTGTGTATGGAGCGGCTGTTGCTATTTCCGGTGCTGGTCATATTTTAGCAGTTTCAGTTTTTTCTTGCGTCGGGGATTCACCTCTTTTGGCGGAGGGCATTGCTGTTAGGGCCGGGCTACTGTTGGCAAGGGATTTGGTAGATAGGGCTCGTTTCCTATTTACTGACTCAACTATCTTGCTAGATCAGATTCTGTCTGCTTCTACTGCTGTTAACCCTTCGATGTTTGGGGTGATCCAGGATATTCGTTGTTTACTAGGTTTTAATTCTGTTGTGTCTCTTCATGTTGTTAGTCGATCTTTTGTTAGAGTAGCTCACAAGACTGTTAAAGTGGCTGCTGATCGTTGTCTTTCTGGTTCTTGGTTTGCACCGTTTATACCTCGGTGGGTACTTGTTGCTGTGTCTGTGTAATATTTTGTTAGACTTTTTAAATTAATACTATCGTTTTAACCAAAAAAAAAAAAAAAAAAATAACATACAACCTAGTTGGACCAATAAAATTGAGTAATTTGTTTTTTACTTATCAACATTATATGCCTCTTAACTGAATAATATTATCTATATACTATAAAAATGAAAAAAATAATAATATTAAAATACAATCCTAATAATTTAAACATTTTGGAAAAAATAATATACATATATTTTTTTTTTTTTGTTGATAGGGATAAGACTTCGTTTCATACCACTTCTTTGACTGAAATCCACTTTTGGTACCAAATCTTTTTTTATACACTTTTGGTACCAATGTTTTGCATTTTGTACACTTTTCATACCACCATTAAAATTCCATCCGATTTGTCCGTTAAGTGTCATGTTCCGTGCACGTGATTAGCCCAAATTTTTTATTTTGTTCAATTTAGTCCCTATAATACTTTCCTAACTTTTATTTTGTTCATAGTCCTAAAATTTAAAAATCGAACCATTGACCCAAATTGACCTAGCCAGACCTAGCCTAGGGCTAGGTCCGACCCTGGGTCGGGGTCGCCTGGGTCCGGAGATTCTGACTCAGGATCGGACCTAGCCCTAAGCTAGGCCCGACTAGGTCAATTTGGGTCAATTGTTCGATTTTCAAATTTTAGGACTAAATTTAACATATTAAAAGTTAGGAAAGTATTAGAGGGACTAAATTGAACAAAATCAAAAGCTTAGGGCTACTCACGTGCATGGCACATGATACTTAACGTCCAAATCAGACAGAATTTTAACGGTGGTATGAAAAGTGTACAAAATGCAAAACGTTGGTACCAAAGGTGCAAAAAAAAAAAAAAACCAAAAGTTGATGTCGGTGAAAGAAGTAGTATAAAACGAACATTGTCCGTTTCAAATTCTATGTTCGAACCATTATGTCCGGTTCTTCAATCTTGACTTCGCGTAATTCTTCCACTGGTGCTGGACGAGCACGATCCTTCCTTGGATCCTCGTCAATGGTGGGTACTCCGTTGTTGTCCATCTTGACGTTACGTTGAAGTGCTACGTTGTAGCAATCTTTTGACAAATGCTGGCTCCCCCTTACTTCTCCGATCCCAGCTACTGTTGGGAACTTAATCTTCTGGTGTGTTGTCGATGCTATCATGCCCCACGCATTCATAGTTGTGTACCCTAGAATACCTTTGTATGCGTCGATTTTGTCCACTACCATGAATGGTACGTCTATCTGAAGTTGCTGCTTGCCCGACCCCAAAATGACTGGTAGCGTTACTATTCCTAGTAGGGATGTCAATGGGGCGGGTATCGCCAGACCCGGACCCGCCCCGCGGGTCAATATGGTCGACCCGAACCCGTCTCATGCACTTTCGAGTCGGGTCGGGTCGACCCGTGTGAGGTATAATTTATCATTTTAAATCTTAAATTCTAAATTCTATGTTACCGTATCCAAATTCAACTCCAAATTTAAATCATAAATTATTAAATTAACTCATAATCCAAATATAAATCACCCCATTCATTAGAATAATTGTTATTTTGACTAGGACTGTCAATTTTACCCGTGACCCGTGATTGGCCCGCAAATGACCCGTTCACGGGTCGGGTACGGGTAGCCATAAGCATGCTAACGGGTCATTTACGGGTTGACCCGTAAATGACCCGCTGAGAGCGGGCCGGATACGGGTTTAGGGTTAGAACCCGTACCCGGCCCGTGACCCGTTGTAAATAAGTTTTTTTTTTTTTTTTCTAAATAATTCATAACTTAGAAATCCTAAGTAGCGGCGTTGACTTGGTTGATCTTGATTCACTTATGGAATTTGGATGCTTGGATGGCGCAGTTTGAACTTTGAATGGTTGATTGACTTGATTCACATATCAGTATAGTGTGCTCTGTGCAAACGTGCACAGTGCATGTGCACTGTAGTTTCTGAAAATTTGGACTTTTTTTTTGCCACAATCTCCAAAATTATAGTTACTTCCAGTTTTAGCTGCCCCTGCTCTTTTTATAATATATAATGGCCAATCAAACTTATGATTTGTTCTTAATGGAATTTGTTGCTTACATAAATGATACATTTATATATCTTGAAAATATCAAAGGAGAAAAGATAAGTAGATATCTGATGAATAGCAAAAATGTCTTGTTCATTGCAGATGAAGATGAACTATTTGTTGTCACCTAATTTTTTTTTTTGCCAAAATTTATTCACTTTGGATCGTTGGCTGCTTGATCCATCTTCTGTGTCCTGATGTCGCCCACCTCACATGTGTCTGTGTGCATTGCATTTTATGTTTGACCCGGGTCACGGGTCAACACGGGTCAACCCGTTGACCCGGGTCCCGGGTACGGGTTTATAATTCTGACCCGTGGTGACCCTCGGGTCAATCACGGGCCGGGTCGTCCGTGACCCGCGGGTCACGGGTCGTGACCCGTTGACAGGCCTAATTTTGACTATGTGTTATATTACCCATATAGTTTTATATAATATACATATATTAAATACATATGTAAAATGAAAACTCGGGTCGGGTCGGGTTGGCGGGTCGCCGTGAACCCAAACCCGAACCCGTCCCGCGGGTCGAGGGTCGGCGGGTCATCGGGTCAAAATCGGGTCGGGTACCCGCGGGTCGGCGGGTACCCGTGACCCGTTGCCATCCCTAGTTCCTAGTGGATAGCTTGCATCTCCCATGAATCCCACTAGTGGTGAGTTCACTTCTTTAACACGCTTCTTTCTTCCCAGAGCCAGGACTATAGCCTTCGTGAGGATGTTTGGCGATCTTCCGACATCTACCAATATGCACTTGATATCCATGTCGTCGATTGTCATAGTTATGACTAGGGCGTCATTATGTGGGTACACAATGTGCTCCTTATCCTTTGCTGAAAAGCCAATGACATCTTCCATGACGACATCTTCTTGCTGGTTCTCTTCAGGCTTTTGCACCATCTGTGAGGCGTACACTTCTCGTGCGTATGATAACTCACCTCCCGCGCAAAAGCCTCCATGAATCACATGTACGTTTGCCATCTTGCTATCGCTGGGGAGAGACTGCTTGTTTGTTCGAATCTCGCGGACGGCGCCAAATGTTTCGTCCAAACCTGCTTGATGTAACGGACTTGACGAATCTTCGGGTTGATCGCCGTGTTAGGTCCTTCTACTCGCGCTCCTTGCTTCACGCTTGTTGTCCGAACTTGCACACGGGGCAGTAACTAGCACGGAGAGGGGGGTGGTGCTGGTTGAGCCCTCTCCGATGCTTAATGAGAATTCTAGAGAGAGAAAGCTAGAGAGAAGTCAGAGCTCCTAAGCCAATCTAAAGTGAAGATCCCCCATAAAATGGGTGGCCTAGGTCCCTTTTATAGGCAACCTTAGAACCGACCCCGGTTTTTGTGTGGTTCGACGTCGGCCTAAAAGAAAGTGTGAATCGTCGTCTGGTTTGATCAATGTTGGCTATTGGAAAACTCTAACTTAGTGTAAGAACACAAAAGGAACACGCATGCTGCAGACGACGACTTGGATCACGTCGGATTTGGGCAATCCTGGCGTGATCCGGGTCGCCTATGGCAATCCGGAGGTCCGGACGCGTGTGTCGCGTGTCCGGACCATTTTAACACTCGGGAACGTGTTTTGATCCGTTTATGTGATTTTGACGTGTTTACAAAGTCCGAAACGTAAATACGAACCCGAATTGGGCAGATATCCATCATATGACATTTGGAAATTGTTGTGTACGAATGTATGAAGCATTAATGTTGTTTATTTCTTGTGTTTGTGTTTTTGTTATGTGTTGCCTAAGATTGTATGAACTATTAATGTTGTTGCATTTTGGTGTCTGACATTTTTTAAATTGTTGTGTAAGAATGTATGAAGTATTAATGTTGTTGATTTCTGGTGTCTGTGTTTTTGTTATGTGTTGCGTTCTGGTGTCTGACATCTGGAAATTGTTGTGTAAGAATAAATGAAGTAGTGCGTTGTTTCGTTTTAGTGTCTTACATATGAACATGTTGTTTAAGAATGTATGAAGTATCAATGTTTAATAACATAACATATTCATAATTATCTAGTTGAAACAAACCACAAAGCAGCAACTTAAAAACCTATGGAGTTCATCTCCCAAAACAAAACAAAATGAAACATCGTTGTCTAAAAGTTTGTTGTGGTACTGCGTGACACGGAAAACATTTGCTCAACTTGAAGATTACTTACTGATGGGCCCCGGCTAAGGCCGTTAGGCCCCTTAACGATTGACAAACGGCGACTAGGCCCGTTGGGCTAGGAGCTGGGTTGCTGGAAGGCTAAGGGCTCCGACGGACGGAGGCCCCGACATGGAATAGCCCCGAGTGAGTATAGCCTCGATAGGGGAAAGCCCCGAAGATATCGGACCTGGACGTGGTCGGTCCCGATATGGGAGTTGACACCACTCCCCGACACCGAATCCTCAATGATGCAACTTGGGAGTCTCCGATAATGATCGAGACTCGCCAGTAAGAGCACAATCCCAGAAATCTCGCTATGATTACAGTAGTGATATAATGGGCGAGATATGTGGGATACGTATAACTGTACAGATACGTGGCGAGATATACGGCGAGATATGTGGGATAGTGGATCACAATCCAACCGCCTAATCAGGTAACTGGGATAGCCTTCCCCCTATAAAAGGAGGGAAGTTATCCCAGGTTAAGGTTACGTTTTTACACACATACACATACTGCTTGCTTGCCCTGTTGATCACCGTACTTATGTTAAGAATCGGAGAGGGATTCTGGGCCACCGCCCTCTATTCCCTTCTGCAGGATTGCGAGGAGCTAAGGAATCCGTCACCGTAACCAGAGTTCCTGCCGTGATCCAACATTGGCGCCGTCTTGGGGAACGCAACAAAAAGCCAAAGTAAGTTTGCTTCCCTTTGACTCCATACCATGGCTGGCAACAAGCCGCAGCGATCAGGCAAGCAGGTGCAGACCACCAGCAATCCCCCTGAGGATGATACACAGCATCAGGATCTGAGAGACGATGGTGACAGCACTCACCGAGATGACACCACCAGGGAGGTTGTTCCTCCGCGAAGAGAAACCAGGTCGATGACCAGGAACGAGCTCCCTGGTGGATCCAGGAACGAGGCGCTTTCCCAGAGCCCAGAGCTGGCCAGGGTAGTGGCAGAGGCCATGCCCCTATTCATGGAGGCCATGGAGGCCCTCTTAGACCGAAGAGAGGCTGCCAGAAGGCAGGCCGTAGATCTACCGCCGCTCCCTCCGCGGCGAGATGCTTCCAGAAGGCAGGTGGACGACAATCTGCCGCCACCTCCCCCGTTGAGGGAACAGCCCGTTCCCCCCAGGCATCCGAATCCAGCACCGGCGGAGAATTTTGTGGTCGATGGACCAGGGCCAGTACAGCAAAGGACTATTCCCCTGAATGGTCCCCTCACTGCTGATCAGGTGGTGAAGATTGTGGGTATTTGCATGGGAGATCAGAAGCCCATGATGTCGGAGTTGAGGAGTCGGGAGACCCATCCCTTCGTTCCCAGGCTGATCAATACCCTGGCCCCTCCAGGCTTGGGTATCCCGAAGATAGAGGAGTACGACGGGGACGCGGACCGGGTCCGCCACGTACAGAAGCACCTGACAGCGTGCATGGGCAGGACCCCAGATGAGGATGTTATCTGCGCGTTGTTCCCGAGTACCTTGGGAGAGAAGGCTTTGACATGGTTCTACAGTCTGCCCACCGGATGCATAACCTGTTGGGAGGATATGCATCAGCGATTCATCGCCCAGTACCAAGGGCGTCGACGGCTGCTGAAGAGTGTTCGGACCCTGCATGAGGTGGTCCAGTGGCCCGACGAATCGCTGGCCCAATACTACCAGCGTTACACGGCTGGCATGACCGAGCTGGATGAGGAGATATCGGAGGGCGAGGCCATCCGTACCTTCTTGAAAAACCTCAATCCCCCCTACGGCTCCGACTTACTGCACAGCGTCGCGGCCAAAAACGTCTGGAGCATGGAGGCGCTTCAGGCGAGGGTGAAACAGCAAATCGACGTCCAAGAGTCGAAGATCGCTGCCGGAGAGTTGGCTCCTCCCAAGGGGCGCGGAGGAAAGCAGTTGTTCAAACCATTGGACAACCAAAACAAGAAGGATAGCTCCGAGAGTAGTCGGAGTCGTGGACGCCCTGATCGAAGGGAGGATAGGCGTCTGACAAAGAAAGACAGTCAGAGGGAGGAGTTTACCCCCCTCAACAGGCCTTTGAGAGAGGTCTTGGCCGTAATGGAGAGGCAAGGCCTCGCTCGTTTCCCCAAAAAGAAGGAAGGCGAAAAGTTGGGCTCCCGCACCGACCGTTACTGCCGATTCCATCGGGCCACTGGTCACGACACTGACCAGTGTCGGGAGCTGAAGAAGGAAGTAGAGAAGCTTATTCAGAGGGGTAAGCTGAAGGAGTTCGTGGGGGACTCGCGCTGCAAGCCCCATTCCCGATCTCGGTCGAGATCCAAATCTCGATCGAGGTCCCCAAGGAAGAGAAGGTCCGAAGCGGAGCCTTCGGAGGGCCCATCAGGGTCCCGACAGAAGAGGGTCATTAATGTGATCCATGGAGGGTTCGCTGCGGGAGGAGACACATCGTCTTCTCGGGAGCGTTACGCCAACCAGGTGCCCGTAGCAGTGGCCTTGGGAAAAAGGTCCCGGTCATGGACCTCGAAGGAGGAAATGGAGATTACCTTCTCGGCGAAGGATCTGGAGGGAGTAGAGACCCCCCACGAGGATGCCCTAGTCGTGACACTGGATGTAGGTGGATTCGAAATGAAGAGGATCCTCATTGATGGAGGAAGCTCCTCCGACATCCTCTTCTCCGACGCCCTGGAGCAGATGGGGAAGAAGAAGAAAGACCTACGGGAGGTTAACTTCCCGATGGTAGGATTTTGCGGCACAACCTCTTATCCGTTGGGGGTTATTACGCTGCCTGTGTGGTTCGGCAGTGGTTGGAAAATGGAGAAGAGAGATGTGGAATTCGTGGTGGTCGAATCCACAGGGACGTACAATGCGATTATTGGGAGAACCACCATCAACCCGCTGATGGCAGTGGCCTCGACTGTCCATCAGAAAATGAAGTTCCCGACTGAGAATGGGGTCGGTGAAGTAAAAGGCGACCAGGTGGCGTCGAGACGGTGTTATGTCAACGCCACAAGGAGATCGAGGAGGGAGGCTATGTCGGTTCTCCAGACAGACACTGATCCTCGAGAGGAGTTTGGGCGCCCCGCCCCCATGGAGGACCTAAAAGAAGTCGAGATAGATGGGCTCGAGAGGAGGGTAAAGATCGGATCCGCCCTAACCGAGGAAAGGGCTCAGGAGTTGATCGCGCTCTTGAAAGAATTCAAGGAGTTGTTTGCCTGGTCCCCGAGCGATATGCCAGGAATCAGCCGTGACGTGATCGAGCATGAACTGAATATCGACCCTACGATCAAGCCGATCGCGCAGAAGAGACGTCCGATGGGGACAGACAAGAGGATCGCAATCCAGCAGGAGGTTGGCAGGTTGCTCGACGCTGGGTTCATTAGGGAGATCCGATTCCAGACTTGGGTAGCCAACCCAGTGCTGGTGAGGAAAAGCAACGGGTAGTGGCGGATGTGTGTCGACTTCCGCGACCTGAACAAGGCTTGCCCGAAGGACTGTTATCCGCTCCCGCGGATCGACCAATTGGTGGATGCTACATCGGGGCATGAGCTGCTAAGCTTTATGGATGCTTATTCTGGTTATAACCAGATAAAGATGGCGAAAAAGGATGCCCCACACACCGCCTTCTACGCTGACAGTGAAGTCTTCCAGTACGATGTCATGCCTTTCGGCCTGGTGAATGCGGGGGCGACCTATCAGAGAATGGTGAACAAGCTGTTCGGGGATATGCTTGGAAGTACCATGGAAGCCTATGTAGATGACATGCTGGTGAAGTCCCGACGAGCATCGGACCACGTTGGTAACTTGGCAATGGCCTTCGAGAGGATGAGGCTCCACCAAGTCCGCCTGAATCCAGCCAAATGTGCCTTCGGAGTACATTCAGGGAAGTTCTTAGGCTTCATGGTGAGCCAGAGGGGGATCGAGGTGAATCCCGAAAAACTAAGGGCGATAGAGGAGATGCAGTCCCCGACAAACCATAGGGAGGTGCAAGTGCTGAACGGTCGACTGGCTTCGATGAATCGCTTCCTATCCAAGGCAAGCGACCGGGCGATGCCATTTTTCAATGTGCTGAGGGCCAACCGACAGTTCGAATGGACCGCCGAATGTGAGGAGGCGTTCCAAGCGCTCAAACAACATCTCCGCACCCTCCCACCACTAGCAAAGCCAGCTCCAGGCGAGCCACTCTATCTTTACTTGGCTGTTTCTTCGTTTGCAATAAGCTCTGTTTTAGTTAAAGCTGTCGAGGGCAATCAAATCCCCGTCTATTATGTAAGCAAGGCGTTTGCCAAGAGTGAAATGAATTACCCTCCGATTGAGAAGTACCTCTTTGCGTTGATTATTACCGCTAGAAAGTTACGGCCTTACTTCCATGCGCATGAAATTACGGTGTTGACTGATCAGCCATTGAAACACTTCTTGAACCGGCCTGATGCATCGGGGAGACTAGTAAAGTGGGCTGTGGAACTTAGCGAGTTTCGGATTCATTTCGCTCCGAGAACAGCTATCAAAGGGCAGGCATTGGCCGACTTTATAGTTGAATCTACTGTTCCCGATCCTGAAGCAACGGAAACAGTAGAGGGGGCAACCGGGAATACTGAAGAGGTCCCGACGGCGGAGCAGTCGGAACAGCCAAATAAGGAGAACACCTGGGAGTTGTACACGGATGGCTCCTCAAGCTCGGATGGATCCGGTGCGGGGTTCGTATTGATTCCGCCAGGCGGGGCGGAGCCACTTCGATATGCATTGGCCCTAACATTTAGAGCCACCAATAACGAGGCGGAGTATGAGGCTCTTATAACGGGGCTGAAAATCGCAAAGGGCACTGGAATTGAACATTTGAAGGTGAAGTGTGATGCTAGCCTGATTGTAAATCAGGTCCGGGGGCAGTATGGAGCAAAGAACCCGATCATGAAGAAGTACCTTCAGGAGGCTCGGACCTTGAAGGAGAGCTTCAAAAGCTTTGATATCGAGGCAATTCCGAGGGGAGAGAATGTAGAGGCTGATGCCTTGAGCAAATTTGCCTTGGGGGCACCTTTGGAAGAGAGTCGGAAGGTACACTTCTTGGAGAAGGTGATTCTATCGACCACCGATCCGTCGGAGGTGTGCGCCATCGGAACGGGATCGAAGGAAGAACCCACTTGGATGACCCCGATAATCGCGTACTTAACTACGGGGGCACTCCCTGAAGATAAAGTGGCAGCGGAGCGACTGCGACGAATGTCAATTAATTACGCGATGGTGGATAACCAGTTGTACAAGAAGGGTCTGCTTTCGACTCCTTTCTTGAAATGCGTGGCCAAACCCGATACGACTCGGATTCTGAGGGAGTTGCATGAAGGAGTCGCGGCATGTCACGAAGGCGCTCGGTCTATCCTGAGGAAGGCGCTGAACTTGGGATATTATTGGCCCACGATGAATAAGGAAGCAACGACGCTTGTCCGATCCTGTGACGCGTGTCAGAGATATGCTCCGAATATCACAGCCCCCGCTGCCGATTTGATGCCCATTGGGAGTGCTTGGCCCTTCGCGCAGTGGGGCATTGACCTGGTGGGACCCCTTCCGAAAGCAAAAGGCCAGTGCACACATTTGCTTGTCGCGATTGACTACTTCTCGAAGTGGATCGAGGCTAAGCCGTTAGCCAAGACAACAGCGGGACATATTATCAAGTTCCTTCAGACCCGAATTTTGTCGAGATATGGGGTGCCGAAGGTGATAATCAGCAACAATGGTCCTCCGTTTAATGGGGCCCAGGTGGAGAAGTTCCTGGACGAGTTTGGTATCGAGCATCGGACAGCATCCGTCCATCACGCTCAGACCAATGGGCAGGTGAAGGCTGCCAACAAAATCGTGATGGAGGGTTTGAAGAAGAGGGTCTATGCTTTGGACGGAAAATGGCTGGACGAACTGGAGAACGTGTTGTGGGCGGTCCGAACGACACCCAAGCGGTCAACAGGTGAAACCCCGTTTGCACTTGTTTATGGGACGGAGGCGGTCGCTCCCGTGGAAATCGCTGTGGCGTCCCATCGGACCAGAAGCTATGAGCCCTCGACAAGTCCAGAAAGAGCCAGGATAGGACCTTTGACGAATGACGAAACAAGGCGCCTGGAGTTATCCTTGCTAGAGGAAAAACGGCTGGAGGCCGACATAGTGCAAGCTCGGATGCGCTTGGCGACGGGCAGGTACTATAATCGGAAGGTCAAGTCGCGACAGTTCTACGCGGGAGAACTGGTCCTGCGTCGGAATGAGTTCGCCCTACAAGATCGGATCAACAAGATGTCCCCGAAATGGGAAGGGCCTTACAAGATCGTAAGCATGCCGGCCTCGAATGCTTATAAGTTAGAAGACCTCGATGGCAATGTATTAAGAAACACCTTTAGTGGTGAACATCTGAAGAAATGTCATGTTTGACAAATAAGTCGTCCGTAGAGGCGCAAAGATGTAATTAAGTCGCCCTGAGTGGTGCATGCTATGTAAAAGACATCGATCAATAAAGAGGTTACTTCTGATCAAAGTATTCCTAAGTTGTTCTCGATACATAAAAAGCGTCATTGGACGTCCGAAAAATCCTTAAGTTTTTAAGGTCCGATTAAAAGCGTCATTGGACGTCCGAAAAATCCTTAAGTTTTTAAGGTCCGATTAAAAGCGTCATTGGACGTCCGAAAAATCCTTAAGTTTTTAAGGTTCGATTAAAAAGCGTCATAGGACGTCCGAAAAATCCTTAAGTTTTTAAGGTTCGATTAAAAAACGTCTTAGGACGACGGAAAGCCTTAAGGTTCTTAGGGTCCGATAAAAGCGTTATGAAGAACATAATGTAATCGGAAATGATATTAATAAAAGGCTCGAAGGCCTAAGAGGTTCAATACAAGAGAGATAATGATGAAGGACTACAAGGACTTAAGTTATAAAATATTAAGCTCGGTCCTCGGATGCCTTAGGATCGGATGCTGGATTTTCAGAGGGCTTCGGAGAGGTAGGATCGGAGGGATCTGCAGGGGGGTCGTCGGCATCTTCGGAGGAACTCTCCGACGAAAGTAGGGCAAAGGCCTCCGATGTTTTAAATAAAGACCCCCAACAGGGATATTGAAGGGTCCGATATTGGAAGACGCGACGCACTATAAGTCCCTCACGTCTTGGGGGCAAATGATGGGCCCCGGCTAAGGCCGTTAGGCCCCTTAACGATTGACAAACGGCGACTAGGCCCGTTGGGCTAGGAGCTGGGTTGCTGGAAGGCTAAGGGCTCCGACGGACGGAGGCCCCGACATGGAATAGCCCCGAGTGAGTATAGCCTCGATAGGGGAAAGCCCCGAAGATATCGGACCTGGACGTGGTCGGTCCCGATATGGGAGTTGACACCACTCCCCGACACCGAATCCTCAATGATGCAACTTGGGAGTCTCCGATAATGATCGAGACTCGCCAGTAAGAGCACAATCCCGGAAATCTCGCTATGATTACAGTAGTGATATAATGGGCGAGATATGTGGGATACGTATAACTGTACAGATACGTGGCGAGATATACGGCGAGATATGTGGGATAGTAGATCACAATCCAACCGCCTAATCAGGTAACTGGGATAGCCTTCCCCCTATAAAAGGAGGAAAGTTATCCCAGGTTAAGGTTACGTTTTTACACACATACACATACTGCTTGCTTGCCCTGTTGATCACCGTACTTACGTTAAGCATCGGAGAGGGATTCTGGGCCACCGCCCTCTATTCCCCTTCTGCAGGATTGCGAGGAGCTAAGGAATCCGTCACCGTAACCAGAGTTCCTACCGTGATCCAACACTTACTAAAGAGTAGAGTACACAACAATACATAGTACGTGTTTTTGCTCCTTTTCCGCTGAACAACTGAGAGCCCTTTGGTGGGTGATTTTTTTTCATTTGATTATATTTTGAAATTGTAGATGCATATGCACATAATAGTAGGGCTAATTTAGTTATGGCACTATTCAAAATCAACTAAGTATTTTTGAAATAATAAAATTATTCTAAAAGTGGAAAAAAAAAATTTTGAAAGAACCACATTTCAAAAATAAATCATGCTTTGTATCATAACATTTATTAGTGAAAATGCATTAATATTATTGGTTCTTAATGTATCATCATGAGCTTACAACGATGTGCATTAGAAATACATTAATATTGTTAGTTAAATTTCAAAACATGATCATGCGATTCCGAGGATTTTTTCTCTCTGTCCATCTAGAATTTATTTTAAATATATTATTTTTAAACTTGATATTTTTTTCACAATTTAATTTAATTTTAGTATTCGGAACCACTTAATAAAATTAAGTATTAAAATAGTAACTAATACTTTATTAGCGTAAATGGTAAAATCATGTGACTTTTATGCATTAAATCGTAGGTTCGATTCTTTGCAGTGGCGGTTTGTAATGTTTTTTCTTCAAATATTTAGAAATAAGAAATTACCACAAAACCCTAAGTTAATTGATTACATTAACTAATTCAATCAAGGTTAAGAAGGGTATTTGTGTAAAACCAAGTTCTGCCGTAGTAATATATATAATCAGATTAAAAATTGGCGGTTACAGAATGACCTTTGACATTATATAATAGATATATATATAAAAATAAATGTAACCCAAAAATACCAAAAAACACTTATTACCATATTTTAAAATAATCTATAAATATATTTTTAAAAAAATTTATATTAATTTTTTTTAACTTTGAGGTTATATATTTTGTGTATAATGTATCATTCTAAAATTTTATTTGAGATTTTTATTTTTTAATATATAAGTTGAGATTATTTTAGGATCATAATGTGACTATACGGTGATATTTAGTAAATTTGGAAAGTATATTTCGTCCATAACTAAGTAAAAATTGATGCAATTAGCAAACTGCACGTTATAAAATATCCCCCTACCATTTGTAGCAAGAAAAATGGTTCGGTTAGCAAACTACACATTCACCTAAAGTCAAATATCGATTATATATATAACACTTAAAATAATACAAAGTTATATGATATAATTTTTTTAATGTATTTTAAAATTCATAATTAGTTTAAACATTCATAATCGATAATTTTACCATGTGTCATTATCTGTTCTTAACCAAACAAAATTATAACTCCTTATTTTGCATTCTCTCTTCTACAACTAATACATTAAATTCCCGAACTTCTGTATCGTTAAGAAAATGAGCATCCACATTTGCACGTGCCATCATTACACCTGTTTCCGGTGCACACGTGGCATCTTCCTATGTAGTCGTCGGGATGAATGAATTTCCCGATCAACGGAGCCATGGTCAGCACTCAACGCCGGAGGTTTACATGGTGCACAATAACATGAAGTCGGAATGCAGAATTCACACATGCCCTTTGGGCATTGTGCCTCAATACCTAGCAACCAAAAAACAAAAATTTAAAAAATAAATTGCACAGATATATATTTTTTTTTACCTAAATAGTAATTTATAAATTCGAAATTGTAAAAAAAAAAACAAAAATAACCAATGAAGCGATATGAAATAGTGACAAGCTAAAATACAAAATAAAAAAAAAATATATGAACCAGAGCCTGCCGCTGTTTCTGGCAGCTTCAGTGTTTATTTTAGCACTTTGCAAAAAAAATATTGTTATAATTTGGAATTTGGATTTTTTAAGGTTGCTATTTGACTAAAAAAATTCAAAATAGAAGGGTAAAAATGTCATTTCACATAAAAAATCAGAACTTTTTGAAGGAAATTTTCAAAGAAAACAATTATTAGGATTTGTAAATGTTATAATTATTGATTTTTGTTTTGGCAAATATCATATATTTGAAAGAAAAAATTATAATTATTGTAAAGAATATTCATTATAATTTGAATACTTATAACGATGAATCTTTTTAATAGAAGTCGTACTCTTGAAAAATAAAACAACATTAAATTGCATAAAAATAAAGAAGAAAGAGAAGTGAATAAGAGAAAGAATGTAATTTACATGATGTAGCTAGTAGCAACAATGCTAACAAAAGAGACATCTTCAAGATAGTTCTTCCTGTCATTTTGATTGAATATGAAAGATTTTGTTCTCTTCTTCTTCTTTGTTTTTTTTTTTGTTGCTATGAGGCTGTGTTGTGATGATGAGAAAAGTTGAGACCTTTATATAGGCAATCAAGACAAACTTGTAAATGAGTTTCCATGTGTCGTTGTTGCTATATACGTTGATTATGGAATGGAGTTATAATATACAAATTAACTTACTTAAAAATGATTATTATATGTAGTCATTTTGGTCTATATATATATACATTCATAAATTAACGGTTCAAATTATGTGAATGGATAAGTAAGGAAAAAAGTTGTAAATGGATTTTCATGTCCTTAAGTTCTTAATAAATAATTTCATTTATGTTCAAAAATTGATTTTCGTCTCCCTTTATTAAAATTAAACGGAAGTCAACTCACATGATTCTCATGTAACATTTCAAATGATGACAGTTAAATGAACATTTATTTCTATAGTCAGTTCTGGAACATAAATGGAGTATATAATACAAAAAAAAAACTTAAAATAGGCAATTATGCTTTTAGTCCAAACATAACGAATAATTCAATCCAACACTTTTTTAACAGGTTTAATAATTTAAACCTTTTTAGTTTAGAGTTTGTATACCTTCTACAACGGTATAATTGGTTGTCTTTGCAGCTACTTACTTTATTATTGTGATAAAATTTTAATACAAATTGAACGATCATGTAGAGTCTATCTTATCAGATGACTAGGCGGCTACCCTGCGCTTTGCGCGGCAGTATATAGTAAATTTAATTTAATAATAATTCATTTCTTTATTTTATATAAATTTATTTTTGATAATGCATAGTGTAAAAATGTTTTTAATTATAAGTATTTATTAAGTGAATAAATATTACAATAAATTGTTACAATTTTCTTTTATGAAATATATACAATATATACATAGAATACAAAAAAATTTATATATGAAATATATTAATAAATTGCATTATTTTTAATTAATAGAAATTTATTTAATAAATATTATTTTAGTATAAAGTAGACAATATAAAAAAAACGTATATATATTAATATAATTGATGGTCCATTAGTGTTAGTTGGTAAATTAATAAAATATATATTTACCAATATATATAGTTAACTTAATTCGTTTAACTTAGTTTTTATGATATTTATTTGCATCGTATTAATTAACAACACGAATTTTAATAAGTAACTAAATTAATATTACTTTTGTTAATTATTATCATAAAAAAGAGGTTTCCCTTTCATTAAAAAGTAGTTATGAATATAAATGACATTCTTATAAATCATGTGTACAATTTTTTTGATTATATGATTAATTTAACTTTTGTAATAAAGTTAACTACCTCTTTTTATAACATTAGTTTTTTGCCAATATTTTTACAACTAAATAGAATTACGCAAAGGATTATAATTAAAATGAATATAAAATTTAATTAACGTAATGTTAATTAATTAATGATATGTAATGTTTATTATCATCATATATATTTATTTCATATGTGTTCCATAATATACAAAATTTATTAGTTTCAAATTTTTTTAGTAGTGTTTAATTTTATGAAAGTAATAGTTTCACATTGCAAATATGTTGATCATACACACCAATAAGATATCGTACAAATCTATATATGCATATCTTATCTTGTAACATTATATGGTTCATATAATTTATAAAAAAATTAATTAAAATATTATTATTATTATAATTTTGATACATTTTTTTCTTCGGATTATTATAGTTGAATACACTAGAAAATATTGTTTTTTTTTTTTTCTCAAGAAAGTCAAATGAATATACATGAAAAGTGTCACATGACCGAGTTTTTGTAAATACGATTTTACATATGTAAATCATAAATGTGAAGATATAGGTATTTTCCATAAAATATCAATTATTTTTAAAAAAGTTCTCTACTTGAAAATATATATGAAAAAGTTGTACAAAAGTAAGATGATAGAAATTAAATATAATAACAAACACATAAATTTCAAATTATATTTTTTATTAGTATATAATATATTAAAATATACATATATTTCTGTCATTTTTTTTGCTATGAATATTAATAAAGTAAAACCAAAATAATCTTCATAATATTATCCTAGTATTACGAAAAGAAATTATAAAAATAAATATTTTCTTCTTTTAGAATTATTATTATTAAATGTAATGTACCTTATTAACAAATCTTAACGTCTTTCAAAATTTCATGTGGCGTTTTGGAAAATTTTTAAAGAGTTCACATATATAAAAAATTATAATGTCACATAAGCAAGTGTAACATACAACCTAGTTGAACCAATAAAATTGAGTAATTTGTTTTTTACTTATCAACATTATATGTCTCCTAACTAAATAATATTATCTATATATTCTATAAAAATGAAAAAAATTAATAATATTAAAATACAATCCTAATAATTTAAACATTTTGGAAAAAAAATAATATACATATGTTTTTTTTTTTGTTGATAGGGATAAGACTTCGTTTCATACAGCTTCTTTGACCGAAATCCACTTTTGGTATCAAATCTTTTTTTATACACTTTTGGTACCAATGTTTTGCATTTTGTACACTTTTCATACCACCATTAAAATTCCGTCCGATTTGGCCGTTAAGTGTTATGTTCCGTGCACGTGATTAGCCCAAAATTTTTTATTTTGTTCAATTTAGTCCCTATAATACTTTCCTAACTTTTATTTTGTTCAAAGTCCTAAAATTTAAAAAATCGAACCATTGACCCAAATTGACCTAGCCAGACCTAGCCTAGGGCTAGATCCGACCCTGGGTCAGGGTCGCCTGGGTCCGGAGATCCTGACTCAGGATCGGACCTAGCCCTAAGCTAGGCCCAACTAGGTCAATTTGGGTCAATTGTTCGATTTTCAAATTTTAGGACTAAATTTAACATATTAAAAGTTAGGAAAGTATTAGAGGGACTAAATTGAACAAAATCAAAAGCTTAGGGCTACTCACGTGCATGACACGTGATACTTAACGTCCAAATCAGACAGAATTTTAACGGTGGTATGAAAAGTGTACAAAATGCAAAACGTTGGTACCAAATGTGCACAAAAAAAAAAAAAACCAAAAGTTTATGTCGGTGAAAGAAGTAGTATAAAACGAACATTGTCTGTTTCAAATTCTATGTTCGAACATTGTTTTATCAAATTGCATTAACGTAACGTGTAAGTATTTTATTACTAGGTGTTGTACCCGCGCGACGCGAGTGACTTAATATATATTATTTATTCGAATAAAAACTTCATATAATTAATTGATAACAAAACTTGTAAGATGGTGTACAATGACATCCGAAATAAAAAAAATTGTAGCATCGTTTTTAAGTGCTTCTTGAAAAACTTCGAAGGTTTGTTGAGCTGTTTGTTCTAGTCTCTTTGTCAAGCCTGCTACCAATTCTCTAATTTTATTGTAATCTTTACCTTTAAAAAAATTCAACCTGCAAACAACCATTGAGGAGTTCCTCAATTAATTAGTATAATTCATCCACTTCGATATACTTAGCAAAATTAAAATCACATTGGAAAAAATGATTAAGGCTCAACATCCTTATTCAACTTAAATTTTTTAGCTGTACCGAGCTTTTTATTTTATTATTATTTATTTTAAAAAGAAAATGTTGTTTAAGAAAAACATATACAGTACCTATGTGTGAAGAACTGTCATGTTTTCTTACATGTCCAAAGAGCACAAATTGCTCTTCTGCCTGCCTTTCTCTCACGTCAATGATGCAAAAATAATAGGAGAACTCTTACAAAAGCTTCTTGTATAGCTCATCTCAAATCTTTTACCTACCTCAGTAGCATTCTGAACTTTCTTCTCTGACCTGTTCAAGCACCTCTACAATTCTCTAGACAAAGGCTTATGGTGACTGAGGGTACTGATAGAGGTCTAAGGCCGGTCGAACTTGATGATGATGATAGCCATGGAGGAAGTAGTGCTGGTGCTGCTAGCTGGATATTATATTGCGAGCATTGAACTCTGGGATTTAAATATATGATTTGCGCAATAGGATAGACATGCTATGCTGATTGAAAGTGCCTAGAATCCATGTCTAGAAATTCGCATGATTGATTGTAAGCATGAATTGCAAAACAGCCCCTAATATTTTCAAAGCGTTTTATAAAACCGAAAATTCCAGTCGCCAATTAAGGATGATGTGTGCGGATATTGCATGTTTTGACGCGTATGCTAGGATGTTCGCAATAGAACGCATGTGATAATTTACTTTACGTAGATTTATGTATGCTAGGAACATTAGACGCATGACGCGTAAGCATGTTATGTTCGATATTTATGGCATGGTATGATGATTTGCTAGATGTAGTATAATTATAAATATGCATGCGTAAATTATCGGATAATTTTACAAAATCATAAGGGCCTTGGGAAAGCCAAGATCGGGTATGCTTATTTGAAAATTCACGTTCCTGTAATTTGCAATAGAATAACTGTTTTCAAAAGACTGATCTATTAGATTGAAAACGAAAATAGTGTGAATTCTTTCACGACACCCCCTTCCTCTGTTTACTGAAGGTTGGTTTGGTTTAGTGACTGAAGAATCACTATTCGTCGTATTCCATCATAATAGATAATCCGATGTTTGCAATTCTGTCAAAATGTTGTTCTCTTCCTAACTTTAAATGATTGTCATCATAATATTAAATGGCTCGGTCGGATCGTTTTAAGAAATTATGCAAACTAGATAACATTAATTATGATGATTGGACAACTAGAGTTAAAAATGATCTAATTCCCGCGGAAGTTGAGGATCGCGTTGATCCCAAGGACAAACGGATATATGTGGACGAGAATTGGGAGCCCTATAGATACAACGGTGCAAACAGGTTATGGAGGGATCAAAAAGCACGCGAGATTATTTGCTCGCATATTACAATTGAAACGGAAGAAAGCATCGTCAAAAGGAGCACATTGCATCTTTGGTGCACCTTACACCTTCGCTACGGCAAGGGAAAGGCGGCTGAAGCAAGAGAATTAATGGCCTCGTACCATGAAATTCTATGCAAGGAGAATGGGATAGAAACCGTTCTAGACTCCGCGGATGAATGGGCAGAAATTCGGAAGGTGATGGACATGTTTCCTCTTTCATGGTTTGCTGATGATAGTGGACTTACACGTCTGATCACAACAATTAAAACGGAAATAGACTTGTATGATGCCGACCATAAAGATAGAAATATCTCCAAACTTCCTGATGTGTCGGAGACCAGATTTGCTGGACTTCGGAATTGTTTGGCTAAACCCAACAAAAGGTCTAAACGATGATCCAGTGCGACAACCAATGTTGATTCATGTGTCGTAAAAGGTACGCCTCGTTTACCACAATACATAAGACGGTTACACGTTTTCATTGATGCAAAAACATCTGACATAATTCAATTCTTGAATTAAGTTTCATGTGGACTGCTCAAAGTGGTGAAGACTTCCTGCCAAATATATATGTGACTTTCTTTGCTTAGTTGTAATTATTGATATGTGAAATCTGTCGTTGTTTTTGTTGGGATCCTTATTTCCCGTCTATTTGTTGAACTTAATTCAGAATTATTGAATGAGGTAATAACCATTATTTTTTTTGTAATGGTCTGTCTTTCGAAATTAATCGGCCCGGTTGAACGGGATCGATTCGGAACAAGTAACTAAAATTCCATCAGTAGAATGATTGGATTAAACATTTATCCGAACTCATATCATCATTTTAAACACATCCATAACTCGCATAACAAACGTAAAACGAACCGATCGATATTGATTATTATTTGTTAAAATACTCCATTATAAATTGTATCCCAAAATAATATGCATATTAAACTGATTTGCTTTTAAATTTGGAGACTAAAACAATTCTCAAAACCACAGTTTTTAACCGGGTATGCGCGTGGCGCATGTCACCTCGAAAGACGGGACACATCGTTTTAGAATATGAATTTAATAATCAAGTATTTTTATGAATGCGGAATTTTCGTTTGTAATTCTTCAGATATAACTCATTGATAACTACTTAGATTTTTATGTAAGCCTTCCAGCTACTACAATCTAATTAGAATATCAACCATGACATTAAAAGCGACAACTTAAATGCATGGTCCATAGATAGATAAATCTATGGATGAGTTAAATAAACGAAAAGAAGTAGTCGATAAAACGACTCTCCCACCCTTAGCCTTGAACGAAGAGTTTGGCTAAAAGGCATTCATTAAAACACTTCAATAAACATAGCTTAGAATTACATAATGTTAGAGTTACATATTAATTGTTCCTGCGGGATGAGATTAATTTAACTCACATTAATGTAAACACTATGTTCTGACAAAATCGGTTAACACGTTACCATAAAAACTAATGAATGATTCGGGTAAAACCTTATCACAAAGACGCATTAATTTGCGCATTAAAACGAGTACTCATTAAGAGTATGCACTAGTCGCGAAGAATACGAGTTTTAAAATTAGCTTGGAACAATGGTTTGGTGGATAAACATGACACAGTATAAAGGTTTGAGGATGAATTTCCAACGCTTTGCAGAACGAAACAAGCTAGTACTGATTGAGTTAACAGATGGTTGATGGAGATTCTCAGATCCCACTTACTTCGAGTGGGAGAATGGATAGAGCATAAGTGATTAATTTGGTAAATGATGATGGAAACGTCTTCATAATAAATCCAACGAGAGGGATCACTCCCCCTTACACATAATCATCACTAAATTTCAAAATGCGAATCAAGTCGGACCTGGTAATCATGATAATGAACTATTTCAACTACCCATTTTTCCTAGTGGGAGTGGAATAACCAACTTGGTTCCAGATCCTAGTGATCGAGGAATACATCTCGGAGGTAAAAATCCGAGACCGAGAGGATATTCCAAGTAAGTTCAACAACCACCATTGTTCCCAGGAGTAATACCCCGATAGGAAGCATTATTCCGAGTGGGAGTAATGATCAGACTAAAACATGGGATTAACGTGCCTAGACATAGTCAAAGGCAACGAACTTCTCTCGAGAAGTGTCCCATCAAATAAGATGTGTTACACATCTTGGTATTCGTTCATGAACCATTAACGGTTCATCAAGCAAAGGAAGGACCTCAAAACGAGGGAATGGAGGAAAACAATGGAGGATGAAATTGCCTAAATAAGAACTAATTCGTTTTTAGTCTTTAGTTGATTTATCTGTTAACCACAGAACTAGAAAGTGAAATATTAGAATTCACATCTGGTGGAAATTTCGAGTGGTTCAAAACTCAAATAATTGCGAAAGAATATACCCAAATTCACGGAGTAAACTTTGATAAAGACGGACTCACCGACTATGCGTTACACCATAGTCTGGGCCGTCCTTGCCCATGACTGCAAGTCTCGAACTCGAGCATGCATCAAATGGACATTAAGACCAAACCTCTCCAAGTAAAACTGGAGAAAGAGATCTATATGGAGCAGCCGGAGAGTTTCATTACTCCTAAAAAAGAACGCAAAGTTTGCAAACTCCAAAGATCTATATACGGTCTTAAACAATTGTCTCGACAATGGTATCGCAGATTCCACGAGGAAATCGTTGGAAACGGATTCGTGAATCTTCACAAGGATCTCTGCGTATACACTAAGACCTCCGGGTCTAAGTATGTCATCATAACACTATGCGTGGATGATATACTCATTGCTGCGAATGATATGAGTTTCATGAATAAATCAAAGTCTTGGTTAGCATCAGCATTCGAGATGAAATACATGGGAGAGGCCACGTACATCTTAGGCATCAAAATTGTCCGAGATCGTGCCGCCCGGAGATTATGTCTATCTCAGGAATCATATGTCAACAAACTGTTGAAAAGATTCAAAATGCTGGATGCTAAACCCGTGGATACGCCGGTTGTGTTCGGGTGGGCGCTATCGAAGCGTGATGGCCCGAAAAACCAGCAGGAGCGTGAACAGATGAAGAATGCATAGTATCTGATGTAGGGAGTCTAATGTACACCATGCTCTGTACTCGGTCAGACATCTGTTACGCTGTGGGCCTAGTAGCAAGATTCCAATCAGATCCTAGTTATCAACATCTAAAAAGGCCGTAAAATGAATTATCAGATATTTGAAAGGTACTGCCGACTACGTTCTGTGCTATGAGGGCGATCGACTCGAATTGACCAGTTATAGTGACGCCGACCACGGTGGCGATCCGGATGATCGTAAGTCCACCACAGGAGGAGTTTTCCTCCTTGCTAATGCTGCCATATCATGGGTAAGCAAGAAGCAATCTTGTGTCGCGCTTTCCACTATAGAATCAGAATTCGTTGCCCTCTCCAAAAACGCACAAGAAGCGGTCTGGCTGAAAAGGCTTCTTACTGCATTAATTGGCACCGACAAGAAGAGTAAACCTGTGAAGGTGTACTCCGACAGTCAGGCGGCCAATGCGGTAGTTAAGAATCCAAAGTACCATAGTAGGACTAAACACATTGATGTGAAATACAATTATGCTAGGTCGGTTCTGGAAGACAACATAATCGCTTTAGAATAGTTGCCTACAGACAATATGGTCGCAGACCCTTTAACTAAGCCGTTACGTAGGGAAAATTTTGAAAAGCACGTAAAACTGCTTGGATTACGTAGGGCTTAAACTGTGTGGCTTGAAAAAGTGATAACATTTTGACATTTGAAATGATATTTCAATTTAATAAAAGAATTGCAATTTGAGTTTATGATTTATCGACGTCATAATGATTAACAACATCGAATTTTACGGTCTATAAACTAAGTCGTAGGAAGAAGTAAAATTCTTCCACCAAAATTATGTCGTATGTGAACATTGCCTCCTCACACAGGCACGGTCATCTTGTAAGGAGAGAGGGACCTCTACCATAACAAGATTGGCTAAGAATAAGGGGGGTAAACCTGATTAAGCAAAACGATAACATTGTCACGCTTAACAAGCATGACTTAATCTTCGTTTTGTAAATCGCCGAGTTGGACTTTGTCCATCACTATATCACATTCAAGGCCAGATGAGAGATTCTGCAATATCATTATTGACATATCCCATCCCTAGCTTTACCGGGTGTGCTATCGACGTGTGTTTCATACTGCGTGTGCCATATACGACCACATGGTCATGCTCGGTTGTGCTAGCTAGAATCCTTGTGATTCAAAGGGCGCATACTTCTTCACCTTGAGCGTGTGATTGATCTCGGATGTCTTATGAAGAGGCATCCATAGTATCCTCATGGACTCATAACTTATACCTAAGGTCTGGCTCAATGCTCGCTTCCCGGCGTACGAGCGTAGTGCCAAAGAAAACGGCCAAGTGACCACGTCTTGGAAACCGGTTGAGCCATACTAAGGGTATAAGCGATGGGGATGGTCAACTTCACCTTTAATTCACCGACTCTCGTGTTCACTAGGTGGCCGCCAACCGGATATTAGTTGAAGGTTGTGAACACTTGTACAGATGCCCTGGAGAAGTATTCATTTGTGGAAAACTGGGCAATTGGAGAATTAAAAGTTGACCAAGGATACAGTGCGGTACATAGTTTTATTTCAAACAGGTTTGGTTCATGAAAGGGAATCAACGTTCTGCGGGCGCTACAATACTCCTAACAGATGAGTAGCATGATGCCCGTCGTATCCGCCGGTCGCACGGCAAGCCTCGTATGAACTATTCGAAGACGGAGACGAAGACTGAAGACTGAGATGTTGATACTATTGCGTAACCGTATAGAATAACGAGCACCCTCCCATCCCGGCGAGTGGGAGCTGTTAGCATATGGAGACGTGGCGCCGTAATAGGAGCCCGTTAATTAAGGGAATTACCTAAGTTAATTAGGTAATTTTCAATCTAGGCTAATTGGACCAAATCCAATTAGTAACTGACAAGGGAGGCCCAAAATTGGGCCTCCCCCTTATACATACAATTCGCCCGGCCACCCTACACCACATTGGTTGGAGTTGCCTTTTGGCAACTCCACCAATACTATATATAGGGATGTCTGCTAAGGGTTTATGCACTCATTCATAATAACAAGGATCTCCATTGAGAACACTTGTTTCCCTTAGTTAAATTTCGGCACCATCATACCTGGTCTGAGGTTCTATCTCCGTTGAAGAATCGATCAGAGGTCTTGTTGTGGAGCTACATCGCGTGGGACTTCTTCTAACAAAGAACTTGCACGTGGTTCCGACCGGAGAATCAGAACTCCATCCACATCGTTCTTGGGCAGGAAAGCTAAAAGGTATGTGTACTAATTCCGCTACGTAGATTAGATTTCTTGCTAGTACACATTTAGCATTCTGTAGTATTACGTCCCCGTAATCCAACAACGTGAGTGTACCTCGAAAGACGGAACACATCGTTTCAAAGTAAAAATTTAATAATGAAATGTTTTAATGAATGAATGTTGAATTTTCGTTTATGACCATTTATGGAATAAATCATTGATTACTTATACGAAAGTCAGAGGTATGCTTCAAAAGCTACCACGAACTTGTATAATATCAATTATCGCATAGGAGAAAGCTTAAATGCATAGCTCAAGAGGTGGATAAGTCTCTGAATGAGTTGACAAGCGAAAGGAAGTAGTCAGTAAAATGACTCTCCCACTATAAGCCTTGAACGATAAATCTAGCTGGACATTCATTTCAATAAAAACAATTCAAGAAGAATATTTTAAAATTACATAATGTTAGAGTTCAACAACTATGTTCCCTATGGGATGAAAATCGGTTGACTCACATAAAAGTAATACTATGTTCTGAATAATCGGTTGAACCCTCTACCATAATTAGCTAAAAGAAATGATAAGGGTTGCACATTGTCAGCTTTCGACATTAATTTGCGCATTAAACAAGTATTTGGATAAAAGAGTACGGACTACTCTCGAGTGATACATGTTTAGTTAGCTTAAATTATGATGTTGTGGTCGAACATGTAACATTACAAAGCTTGAGGACAAAATTCCAACGCTTAGAAACAGACGAAGTCTTGATCGAATTGGAAAAGGATGACGATGATTCCAGGTCCCACTTACTTCGAGTGGGAGATTTGACACAGCAAAAGTGAATGACATGGTAAATGATGATGGAAACATTATCATAGTAAATCCATTGGGAGGGCTCACTCCCTCCCACAATCAAATCACTAATGCTGCTAATGCGAATCAAGTTGAAACCTGATAATCATGTCGCTGAACCGTTGGATGAAAATCCAATAATGACACAACTACCCATTGTTCCCAGTGGGAGTGGTACGACCAACTTGGTTCCAGATCCTAGTGATCAAGGAATTAATCTCGGAGGTAGAATCCCGAGACCAAGAGGACGTCCAAGGAAAGTTGTTAGTCAAGGTTCCAGCACTGCCATTATTCCCAGTGGGAGTGATGCTCCGATAAGAAGCATTATTCCGAGTGGGAGTATCGATCAGACTCAAGATGGGATTAACGAGCCTAGACGTAATCAAAGGCAACAAACTTCTCCTAAGAAGTATACTATCAAAAGGGGTGAGATTCTCACTCTAACGTCTGTTGACGAACTGGTAATGGTTAAGCAAGCGATGGAAGGACCTCAAGCAAAGGAATGGAGGAAAGCAATGGAGGAAGAGATCGCCTCAATGAAAGCCAATTCAGTTTGGTCTTTGGTTGATTTACCTGCTAAACGCAGAGCTATAGGGGCAAAGTGGGTCTTGAAACTCAAACTCACTGCTGATGGAGAAGTCGAGCGATACAAACTAGTTGCGAAAGGATATACCCAAATTCACAGAGTGGACGTTAATGAAACAAACTCACCGACTGTGCGTTACACCATAGTCAAGGCCATCCTTGTCCTTATTGCAAGCCTCGATCACGAGCCTGCATTTAATGGATGTTAAGACCACATTTCTCCACGGAAACCTGGAGGATGAGATCTATATAGATCAGCCAGAGGGTTTCATTACTCCTGGTAAAGAACGTAAAAGTTTGCAAACTCCAAAGATCTATCCATGGTCTTAAACAACCGTCTCGGTAATAGTATCGCAGGTTCCACGAGGAAATCGTTGGAAACAGATTTGTGAACCTCCATGAGGATCCCTGCGTATACACTAAGACCTCCGGGTCTAAGTACGTCATCTTAACCTTATACGTGGATGACCTACTCATTGCTGAAAACGATGTAAGTTTTATGAAACAGTCAAAGTCCTGGTTGGCATCAGTATTCGAGCTGAAAGACATGGGAGAGGCTACGTACATCTTAGACATTAAAATCGCCAGAGATCCTGCCGCCCGGAGATTGTGTCTATCTCAAGAATCTCATATCAATAAATTGTTAAAGAGATTCAGAATGCTGAATGCTAAACCCGTGGAAACGCCTGTTGTACTCGGGTGCGCGCTGTCAAAGCGTGATGGCCCGAAGAACCTGCAGAAGCGTGAAAAGATGAAGAGTGGCATACTCTGCACTCGTCCGGACATTTGAGTATTTGAGCATGGTAGGAAGCTTAATGTACGCCATGCTCTGCACTCGTCCGGACATCTGTTACGCTGTGGGCCTAGTAGCAAGATTCTAATCAAACTTTAGCTATCAACTTTTAAAGATCGTAAAGCGAGTCATACAGGTACTGCCGACTACTTATTGTGCTATGAGGGCAGGAAGATAGAATTGAAAAATTTTAGTGACGCCGACCATGGTGGCGATCCAAATGATCGTAAGTCCACCACAGGAGGGGTATTCCTCCTTGCTAAAGCCGCCATTTCATGGACGAGCAAGAAGCAATCATTGGTCGCGCTGTCTACGATAGAATCAGAACTCGTTGCCCTCTCCAAAACGCACAGGAAACGGTCTGGCTGAAAAGGATTCTTACTGCATTGTTAGGCACTGACGAAATGAGAGTAAACCTGTAAAGGTATACTCCTACAGTCAGGCAGCCATTGCAGCAGTTAAGAATCCAAAGTACCACAGTAGGACCAAACACATCGATGTGAAATACAATTATGTTAAATCTGTTCTGAAAGACAATATAATCACTTTAGAATACTTGTCCACAGACAAAATGGTCGCGGACCCATTAACTAAGCCATTATGTAGAGAGACTTTCAAAAAGTACGTAAAACTGCTTGGATTACGTAGGGCTTAATATGTGGCATGTATAAGTGATAGAATTTTGACTTTTAAAATAATATTTCGATTGAATAAAAGAATTTTAAATTGAGTATATGATTCGTCGACGTCATAATGATAAATAACATCGGATTTTACGATCTATAAACTAAGTCGTAGGAAGAGGTAAAATTATTCCACCAAAATTATATCGAATGTGAACCAAGCCTCGTCACACAGGTACGGTCATCTTGTAGGAGAGGGGAACCTCTACCACAACAAGATTGGTTAAGAACCAGGGGGATAAAACTGGTTAAACAAAACGATAACTTGGTCACGCCTAAAAGCATGACTTGATCTTCGTTTTGTAAATCGTCATGTTGGACTCTGTCCATCATTAAAATCACATTCAAGGCCAAATGAAAGATTATGCGATAGCATGATTGACATATCCCATCCCTGACTTGTCCAGGTGTGCTATCGACGCGTGCTTCATACTGGGCGTGCCATATTCGACAAACAGGGGCACCGCACGCCAACAGGGGCACGCCAACGGAGGCACTGCCAACAGGGACACCGCCGACCGAGGCTTTACTTTTCCGCACTACTGATGGAGGCATCGCCAACAGAGGCACCGTCGACGGAGGTTCTATTTTTCGCACTACCAATGGAGGCATCGCCAACAATGGCACAGCCGACGGAGGTTCTATTTTCCGCACCGCAAACAGGGGCACGCCAACAGAAGCAACGCCAACATGGGCACCGCCAACCGAGGATTTACTTTTCTGCATGCCACTGGGGGCTTTACTTTCTGCACCGTCAACAGAGGCACTGCCAACAGGGGCACCGCCGACCGAGGCTTTACTTTTATTAGGGCTGGGCATGGTTCGGTTCTGGGCCGAACCGGTTCAGAACCGAACCGGAACCGGATTTTAGGTTCAGTTGGTTTTCTGTATCACGTAAGAACCGAACCACATTTTAGGTCATAGAACCGAACCATAGCAAAACCGGTCCTGAACCGGTTCGAACCGGTTTTGAACCTTGTTTTCATTTTTTTTATTAAAATTCAAAATACACACCCAAGTTGATAATCCATAAGCAATAAAATTTTTGCAAAATACAAACTATAAACACAATTGATCGCTTCAGAGGAGAGAGTATCAAAGTCTAAATTAGAAACAATCTAAAATTATAAAAAAGTAAAATATTTAAAATATAAATATCGAGAATTTAAGCGACGTCAAGAGGCGTAGCTCAAACTTCAAAAGTGCAGCAAATCTCTGGTTGAAAATTTGTATATTAAGCGAGTTAATCTATCATCTCAGTTAAAATATAGAACTATTTATGAGTTAAGTTTCGAGTTCAAAACTGAACTCAATTGATTGTAGAACTGATCTGGGCTAACATAATATATAATAACTATATATAAGTAAACAAACCTGCTACGACCACCTATATATCCAGTATGAACCAAACTCAAATAGTGAAGGATCTACCCTATGGTGTAAACAAATCAAGCTACTCGTGAGCTTATCGAAATCGGCTTGGTCAATATTCAAATTCGACTCACTCGAGTCAAGTCGATCTTTTTCTGATATCGAGTCGAGTTCGAGTTCACTTGTACTCGACTCGAGAGGCTCGCGAGCCTAATCAAGTTTTTTTTTTTGCCTATTCGAGTCGAGTTCGAGTTTGAGTTTTTCAAGCTTTACGTAATAATATTATATATGTATATAATGAGTCGATGAAGAGTTCGAGCTCGAGCCAAAAGCCTAATCTAGTCGAGTTCGACCTCCAGCTAAGGTGCACCATTTATAATTTAATTGAATTTTTTAACCTTATCGAGCCGAGTCGAGCCGAACTCGAACATGTCAAGTATGGCACCGAGTCGAGCTCGAGCTTGAAAAATTAAGGCTCGGTCGAGTTCGAGCTCGAATAAACTGAGTCGAGTCGAGCTTGTCGGATACTCGGCTTGTCTATAGCTCTTTATTCTACAAAAAAAAAAGGATGCAAGAGTGTATTACTATCTAACAATTTAGGCTTTAGGTAACAAAAGTGGTTCTGAAAAACCGGTTCAGAACCGGTTCGAAACCTGTTTTGAACCAGTCAAAAACCGCTCCATATATTCCTTATCAAAACCGAACCATTTAAGAACCGGTTCAGTCAAAACCGGTTCGTATTGGTTCGGTTCCGGTTTGGTTCCGGTTCGGTTCGCCCGAACCGGTTTTTTTGCCCGGCCCTAACTTTTATGCACGCCACTGGAGGCTTTACTTTCTGCATTACCAACGGAGGCACCGCCAACAGGGGCACCGCCGACAGAGGTTTTATCGTTTCAGTACCGGTCAAAATAAGCATATGAGCCACCTTGAAGACTTCAAACAAAAGAAGGCAAAATCAGTGTTTTCTTGTCTTTAGACGAGCCTCCCTCAAACAAGTTCTATGGTGGCATGTCCAAAGATGGGCAAACTGTAAACACTCGATTTTGACCCGGACGTAACGTCATTACATGTGACGTGTCATTTTCAGATGTGTCACGTTACGAAGTGTTCAAAATGTTCATGTGCATATTAGCGTAAATAAATAAATATATATTTTTAAAATATCTCGGATATATTCGAAATATATAAAAATATATATGTAATAGTTATTTCTCTGTTAGATAATTATCTACAGAAATTATCTGTAAGGTATTTATCCGTAGTTATTTATCTGTAAGATAATTATCTATAGGTATTTATCTCCTATTATTTATGGATAATTATCTGTAGATATTTATCCGTAGGAATTTATCTATCAGTTATTTAATTATTTTTAAGATTTAGAAGATCTTATTTGTAATGTAGGTGAGTTTTACTATAAATAGGGGTCCAGTTTTACACTGTAAACATCACAAAAAAACATCACTTCTGCCTCGGAACTCCTCTCTCTCTCTCTCTCTCTCTCTCTCTCTCTCTCTCTCTCTCTCTCTCTCTCTCTCTCTCTCTCTCTTAATTCCCCCCGTCTCCCTCCAGCACCGGTGGCCACCCCGACAACAACCGGAGCCAACCTCCGGCCACCGCACCGCAGCCCACCGCCAGACCGGAGCTTCGCCTCGTGAACTTTCCTCCATGCTCCAGCCTGGCCTGGCACCACCATCAACTTAAGCCCCAGTCGTCTGCCTCGTATCTAACCCCAGCCCCGACCGAAAAGGAGCTCCGCCAGCCCAGTCCCGACTGTCCTCCGTTCAGCCTGGTACCGAGCCTTCATCCGCCCTCATGCTACCATGACCACCACGCCCGTCGCATCACCGAAGCCATCTCCGGCCACGCCATTCGCCTCCGTTCACCCGCCGCTACTGTCGTGCTTTTCCGTGGTGGCACCGTCCACCCGAGCTCCCGCTGTCGTCCCAGCTGCTGGAGGTGCCGTTTGTTTTCTCTTTTTTTTAGTTTCTTATTATTTTATTCTTTTCTTTATTTATTTAGTTATCTATTTGATTTTCTGATATTATATTATATTATATTTAATTGAATAGTTTAAATGTAAATAGTTAAATTTAATTAGTAGTTTAATTATAGTTAGTTAAATTTGATTAGGTATCATGTTTAATTGCTCAAGTTGTATGTACTTTGAATATATATCGGATTATGTAAGGATTTAAGCATGCTTAGTAATTTTGATGTTTTTGGATTTCATCTTAATTAGGAGTTACAGATTATAATTAGTTTTTTAAACTTAGGTTGATAATTAACAATATTTTTCGCATATAATAAATTAAATTAAATTCTGACATCATTAGATTAATCTGACATAATCTATTCCTCTATATAAAAGAAAAAGCTGGTTCCAATTTTTAAATCCCTAAAATACCCTTAAGACAAATGGAATTTAATTAGAAACCGTTCCTTCACAGGTGTATCCCACCCCATCCAAAGAACCGTTTCATTTTTCCACAAATTCCACTCCCTTTCTTCTCATACGTTATAACCCATGCATGATGCATCCCAGTGTTGTTTTACTCCAACAATTCTCCTCATAGTTTCCACGACATAGTCAGCAGTGTTCTTTCTCCTCTTTTGAAAAAATCCTCGACAATAATTGCCACACCAGAAGCACAAACCGCCTGCAGAAGGCACCACTGATTATATGAGCATTCCATATAATCAATGGATGAGAAGACGTTGTCAATAATTGGAATTTTTCCAGGTAATCACAGCAACATAATTGATGGAATTCACAGTATTCAATCGTCGATGGAACTGCTACATAATTGATGGAATTCATGATGTAATTCGCAAAATAATGATACAACGCACCAACACTTAAGAAGATGTCGAAGAACCGAGGATGAACTCAGGCAATTAGCGTATGGTGCATACTCTATGTAGTTTTTCATACATTTCTTTGTTGCCGCTACTATTAATTAGCCTATGGGGCACACTCTATGTAGTTTACCATTTACATTGACCAAGAAAAAAACTGCCATCTTCAAACTTGGTTGGCGTAATCTTCATCCCAGAAAAGTGTTTGCTTAAACAACAACTTTGATTCAAACCGACTTGCGTAAAGAGAAAACTGGTACCAGTTCATCTTTTCCTTCCATAGGTTTTGTTGCAGAGGCAAGCCTCCAATGTAATCTTCTCTAAAACTACATTTTTTCTTCAACATTTTCAACCATCCCTTCATGATTAACGTTCTTATATATATATATTTGGGGTTGTGAACTTAATGACTTATTAGTTGGTTTTACTGTGGTTACTAGATAAGATTTTTGATCTGTTACAAGGCTTGCTTCTTAGCCGGTCTGGTGGGTTAGAGAGACAACCCCAAGGGCGAGAAATTATTAGACAGGACGTGAAGAAAGTTTGTGTATGACACTCATCGTTTGCTTGTAGAGCAAGCTTGATCAAGTTGAGTATTGTAGTGACGGTGCTACAATTCATAGCGTAAGTTCTTTGTCCCGTTTTTAGCGAATTTAGGTGGACAATTTAGTCGGAAATCTGTTAACACTCTATGTTTTTCATATGACTTATTTGCATGTTGATTTAAAAGTACTTTAACAACATAACCATTAGGGCATGAACGTCATGTGGTTACATATATATAAACAAAAACCTCAGAGTACCATCTATTGTCGTGGTTTATGATTGTAGCATTAGTGATCCATTTGAAGAAGGAAAATGATCATACTAATCACTGATATTCTATTATTTCAAACATTATGAACACATTTCCACAAATTTGAACTTTACATGCATTTAATACATGATCATATGAATGAATGGCAAGAAGAAATTCACTATGGGGTTTGCTTGCGAAAAGATTCATATATTATACAACATGCTTCACTTCCAAGTGATTAATGTAGCTTCTTTATTATCACCCACACCCGCACTTTTTTTTTATCTTACCCACACACTATTTTAATTTTAAATTTCTTCAATATGTATGCTATTTTTTGTATACGCTTTAAACTTCATTATATTTTGGAAGCATCCTTAATAAAATAATTTATTTAAATATTTGTACCTTTTTCTTAATTTTTTTTAATTAAACATTATTTGGGTGTACATCAATTTTGAATATATATATATGATTCCATAAATATAAAAATAAAGTGACGTGCACGTGCACGTGCATAATTCTCTAGTATATATTAAAAAAATAAAATTGGCAATTAAGTGAATTGAGTACCGAAAGGGAAAAGTTAAAATTTTATATTTTTAATTCATAATAGAACCCCTAGAACTTGAATTTCTGATCTTAGACCAATTTTATACCTAGGTGTGTAATTCGTTATTCGCTTAGGTAATTTAGGATTCTCGTTAGCCTTAATTAAATAGTGGCGACTCTATTCAAAATTGCACGTATTCAAAACGTAAAATGTCTTATGTTAGATTTAGGTCTGACAGGGGGTATTTCCTCTTCCATTGGAGTGTATAATCTTCCCCCTGCGGGAGCTTGGTTGTATGGTTGTGTAGGAGCCGGGGGTGGTTGCCTAACAATTGGAGCAGGTATTCCTTCATCTTGTATCGGGTGTGGACGCGTCCCTGCTGGGGTGGGATAACGCTACTGTGCCGGTGGCACTGGTCTTTCTCTTCGGTTTCTCACGACCTCTCTATATGCCAGCAGATGGTCCAACATGGACATAAAACCTGGTGTCACTGTAGGAGCTCCCTGTGATTATGTCGGACGAGGTTCCCATAGGCGTGGTGTTGTATGCTGGCATGTCGTATGACGGCATTCCGTAAGGAAAGTCTAGGGAAGGAATTCATGTGAAGGCATTCCGTACTGGAATCCTTGAGGAGGCATTTCCTGTCGTGGCGCTGGACCATGCTGCGAGGATTCTCTGTTGGGTTGTTGACGGACCGTTGGATTTGACAAGGTGGAGGATGTAGCCTCAGGCGGGGGCGATAGTCTAGCCTGATTGTTCCTTGGAGGAGCTTGTCGACTTGCTTGCGAAGGAGCCTGTCAACTTTGAGGGACTGGTGGCCTCGATTGATTGGTTGGGGGGTTATCTCCTGGCGGAGGATTTTCCCCTGATTACTGACTAGTCGTCATCGCTCGTGTGACAGTCATGCTTGCTTTGTTCGAATCTCACGTGACAACGCCAATGATGGATCACGCGGGTCGAGATGGTCGCTCAGTGTCGATCACTGACGTCGGATCCTTGTAGTTCGGTCATTTCTTCTTGTAATCCGTTCCTTGCTGCCTGCAAGAAGGGTTAGCTGGGGGTGTGCCCCACAAACCTTCTCCGGTGCTTAAATGAGAATACGATTATAGAGAGAGATAGTAGGGAGAAGACAGATTTAAATAGTAAAGTGAGAGTCCAACCCTTGAACGGGAGGTTTGGATCTCTATTTATAGTGATCAAGGGTCCTTAACCCGGTCAAGGATAGTGCTAACCCGGGATAGTAGATATTCGTGGACAGTAACAAGGTCTAGGCATGTTTGGCAGGGGTCTTCTGTGTTTGGTAGGGTCCACATATACAAATACGGGTATTGGACGGTCGACGAGGCCTTTAAATGCGCGGCCCGGGTGAAGGTAACCAGGGCGTCGGGAGCACCTTCTTGTCGGACTGGTAGTCCGACTGGAGGGTGCTCTAATCGGAGTCCGATCGGAGGGAGTTCCGATCGGACTAGTTCGGTTGGAGAATTCTCCAACCACATTAGTCCGCGGTCCAGGCGGGTCGCCTTGTCCGAACAGTTTTGCGTTTCGGGATGTGCTTTGGTGTCCTTAGCAGTTTTAAGGTCAAATTTTGGTTTGCAACCGTGTACGAGGTCGACGTTGCGACTAAATCCAAACTAAGACGAGCTCAGGCTGGGTGGATATCCGTGCTAATCGCGTTCGTTCTACCGTATTATCTTTGTGCCATACGATTATACGAACACAATTTTTTATGCGTATTCGTGTTCTCGTGTGAGAAATTTCTAGCATATACTACGTTCCAGTACACTGCAGAGTCTGCAGTGCTCGTACCCTTGTAAGTTCACTTTGCAATCACCGATTGAGCGGGTGGATGCCATCTTGATTGAGGGATGTTCTAGTGCAGAAGTTTTTCAGATTCTTCATCTGTTATGACCCTAGGATCGAGTCAATGGTTCATGGATAGATAATCGAACTCGTTGAGGGGAGAACGATCCCTGGACCTTCTTAGAGAGAGAATCCTAATCTCTTCGAACTCGTTGAGAGGAGAACGAACCCTAAACTAAACTACTAAATTGAAAAACTGAATAATTAAAATAACTTTTATTTGCTTGCTTTCTTTGTTCAATCACTAGCCCTTTAAATAGGACTTGATCAATACAATATTAGGAAATATGAAATATATGGAAAATATTCTCTATTAATGCTGATTGAATAATCAATGCATAATATAAATATTATTATTAATTATAGAATTTATCCTATTATGGATATTTCTATCCATAACATTAATCCGGCGGTTGCTGTGGTGGAGGAGGATGCTTCAGAGGCGGTGGCGGCACCAGAGCTGGGACTGATGCAGTTGGCAAAGGCAGAGGCTGAAACAGGGGCGGTGGAGGCTGAAACGGCGACTTCGGTGGTTGAAAGGGCGGCTGGGTGGCTGATACGGCGGCGGAGGTGGCTGATACGACGGTGGCGGTGGCTGATACAGCTGCAGCGGTTGCTGAAATGGCGGATTCGGATAGTGCGGTGGCGGATATGGCTCCAGGGACACAAGTCTTGCTTCTATGGAAGCCATTAAGGTGGTGATGGAATTATTTATGGCGTCAAGCTTTCCATTTATATGGATCGGCCAATATTATTCGTCATTTGGATCGGCGGCTCTGATACCAATTGTTATGACCCTAGGATTGAGTCAATGGTTCATGGATAGATAGTCGAACTCGTTGAGGGGAGAACGAACCCTGGACCTTCTTAGAGATAGAATCCTAATCTCTTCAAATTCGTTGAGGGGAGAACGAACCCTAAACTAAACTACTAAACTGAAAAATTGAATAATTAAAATAACTTTTATTTGCTTGCTTTCTTTATTCAATCACTAGCCCTTTAAATAGGACTTGATCAATACAATATTAGGAAATATGAAATCTATGAAAAATATTCTAATATTCCCTATTAATACTGATTAATTAATCAATACACAATATAAATATTATTATTAATTATAGAATATATCCTTTTATAGATATTATTTCGCTAACGATGAGATTGAGCTCTTAAGGTCAATCTGCAATTACATTCACTTGGTGATCTCATTGGAATTTTTATATGCTTAGCGGCTTAAGATCCGTGCCTTCCCTAGTTTACTTTTGTATATTGTTTCGAATGGCATGTGCTCATCACTTCTCTGCAGAATCTTCAAGTTACTTCTGCCCGGTGTATGAAAAGTGAACATTTGTTTGGTCAGTGCAATGTAAATATGTTCACAATAGAAATTGCAATGTGCTAATGTTTTGATCAAAACGTGGTACAACGAAGAAAGAAGATATATCTACAAAATAAAAAATCGCAGCAAAGTATCAGAATCAAAATGTGGTAAAAATAAAAAAATGCTGGATATTTTCAATCGCTAGGTACAATGGCATCGTAGAGGAACGGATACACCTTGCGGTTTCCTATTCTCGCGAACAATGGCTTCCTTGATCAAGGGCAGCTTTTGATGCACCTTTCTCCATATATGATTCACCGCCCCGTCTTGTCGGATAGGTCCGATACCACCTGAATTACCACTGTCAAACTCAAAAACCGACTGAACCGATGCCATTTTTTTACGGAACATCTCCTTCTGCTCTTCTGAGAAGCTTCTAAGATGGCTCAAAAGCCACTTCGGTCTCAATGCATCAGTAAATGATACAAAGATTGAAAATTCAGAATAATCCAACATCCCTTCAAAGGGAAGCTCGATGTTGTCACTAACAACCACAGGTATGCATAGGCTTTGAATGGCATCGAAGAGGCGGCAAGAAGTTGGTGTGTCCCCAGCTGGGTGTAAGCAGAATTCAGATGTTCTCATTCCTTTGATAGATTGTTGCTTTCCTGTTGCGTTAGGGAAGCCTTCTTCCATTATGACACCGGGCTCATTGATCAACAAGTCCCATAATTTCTCTCGAACAGCGCCTCCCTGTGGAAAAGCAGTGTTACAGTTCTTGAACAACACATATTCTAGTGTAGATTTGCTTCTAGGGAAAATCAATAGGTCACGTGGCCATTTTCTGTCCTCAATTAGTGAAAAATGGATGGCAATATTACTAATCAACAATTTAGATAGTTGAAAAATAGTTTAAGTTAGCAAGAACGCAGAACACACATCGCATATAGTTGAGGTATAGTTGATTCCCTTACTTCGACATTAAGTTAATAAAATAATAACTTACCCAATGTCGATGTTTAGCTCCCTTGAAATAAAGAAGTGTATGCCGTTTCTCATTTTCTTGTAAAGATAATCTGGGGAGCAAGTGTGTGTAAGGCACAATTACATCCTTCAGCAACGAAACTTGAGTGTGTTGTATCATATCTGTAGAAGAGCTGTTGCTGCTATTTGGAGATTTTGAGTCGAGCTTGAACCATCCACCAAAATCCACAACCAAGAGAACTGCTGGGGCTATCTCAGCTCGAACATGCCACATTGCAACTGGGTCTGTAAAGAAATTAACTGAAAACTCAACATTTCTAACAAATACCTTTAAATGAACTGTAAACAAAAATGTAACAATGATCTAATAAATTCCATTATGGAAATCAGGAGATTTTATCAATGTGCAACATAACATAAACAGATGTACGGTACCAGTGAGAACAAAAACATGATCCCTTCCGCCTGATCGTTTCCAGGCTTCAGAATTCCTAACTAGATCAATAACCTCTTTCTGTCTCTGATAATCTTCATTCCCCTCCTTTTTTCTGAACCTTGCCTTGTCTCTCCCCAACTGCATTTCTGCACTTAATGTTGCAAAGAAAGGTACAAACACAACATCTGCCTCCTCACTAGTAAAAACCCTTTTGGAAAAAGACTGAGTTCTAACATTCGGAGGGCTCATTAGATCACCCAATATCCAATACTCAGCACTGTACTGCTTGATTAATGGATTCTCAGGATATGGAGGAAACTTTTGGTGTTTTGGCAGATTTCTGCCTCCAAATTCATGGTCTGGATCACTAGCAATGCGTGAATCAGCATATGATGATGACCAGTATTTTTCAAGGAGACCATAGTTAAGTGACCTTGGAAGTTCTGTAATGTAAACTTTGATAAAAATTTCAGCTGTGTGAATCGAGGTCTGAGAAACTTGGGAAGACGAATGAACTTGAGGAGAGGAGTGAAGGAAAAATATCATGGACAGAAGAGCAGTTAAAATAGTGAAGGAAAGAAATATAGACGGTATCGAGTAGAGGGTTTTGAAGTTGGAATAGAAGGCGGAATTGGGGCTCTTCAGCGGCATTCTTGTGTTTGTTCAGCCAGAACCTCTCTTTCATGTCGATCTGTATTCACTGCACTCCAAATCCAAGTAAGCAGAACTTAGATCCAGAAAGCAGAACTAACTCAAGGATTGGATTCACCTAAGCAGCTAAAACTAACAAAAACTGATACTTGCACAATAAATGCCTCACCTTACGAGTAAAATCATCAAGCTATAAAACATCTCAAAATACTAAGATTAGCTTAAGTTCATAGCAATGGAGCCATTAAAGATAGCATATTCACCTAAAATCAGATCATCAATAGTATAAGTCTTGAATGAACGATTACGTTTATCAACTCAACATTCAGAATAGCAAATCAATTTTGAGACAGGCACCTACACACTCTACTCTGTTAAAGCGAAATTGCATCTCAATATAAACATAAAATCTGTTGTTCCTCTGGAAGATGCTGATCTAGATCAACAAAAGCAAAATGGAAACTGAAAATCCCCAATTATGCAAACGCATTGCAATGATTGGAGACAAGAAGAAGGTCTAATAACGGAAACATGGAAATGATTTAAGTTGGAGAGATAGATTGGTAGCTCATACCCGAAGCATGGCTTAAAATCAACGGAGATGGCAGTGGATATCAACTGTCAGTTTCAGCAGGAGCAGACGCAAGCGATAGACATTCAATCATGGGGATTATATTTCAAAGGCAACGCGAGAGATCACCGCTCAATCTCCTCCCTAAGTCCCTACTGGCTGAACAGTGAAGAGGGAGTAGAGATCAGAGGCAGTGGTCCTTCATGCTAACTGCAAACCCAATACGGAAGAATAGATTGAAACTTCTGTTAATTTTAGGGGGTGAGCAAAAACTATCCGGTTGGAATCGGTATTGAATCGGAACCAGTTTCCGAATAGAAGAAATAAACTGTTTTTTTTAACAGTTTTTGGATTATAAAATTTTAAAAACTAATATTTTCAGTTTTGATTCTTGGATACACTTAACTTACAGATGCCCGAAACCGCGAGTTTTTGACCAAAATAGGGTTATATGTGTTGAAGATAAAGCCTTTTAGGCTGTATATTGGGCTGGCCCTGTTAGATTGTTGTTTTGTTATATTGGGCTTTCTGTTTCGGCCCACCCATTTATTTGTTTTGTTCTAGTCTGAACTTTGTGATTGTTTGTGGGCTCTTTTTCTTCTCTTTATTTTTGTAAGGACTAAAGTGTAGATTGCACTTTCTCGTTTCCTATTTAAGGGGGAGAGATCACCAGATGAAGGGATTGGCTCGATGAACCCTTGAGTGTTGCTTGTTACGCCGTATTTGCTCTGCTAGGGTTTTGAACGTCTTCTTCGAATTTCACATGGTATCAGAGCTTTCGAGGCTCTGATTGCTTCGCTTTTCTGATTCTGGTATCTCTGCTGCAATCTTGCTTACGAATCTGTGATCCTCCTCCTTTCTTTATCTGTTAACCTTGTTTGAATCCGAGAAAATTGACGATTCGTTTTTCCTTTTTCGTTTTCAACTTCGAATCGTCATATTTTCTTTCAGATCTATAACTGTTGTTTTTCGATTCGCTCTTGCATGTTGAAATTTCGTCAAGAACTTGTTGCGATCCTTTTTTTGTGGAGACGCGGCATTTTTTTCTGTGACGATTCAACTTATATGCTTATATAGACTACAGATCTACTCTTGCATGTTGTTTATTCGTCAAAAATTCGTTACGAAACTGTTGTAAAGATTCGTGACGCTTCGTTTTTCTTTGACGATTCAACTGAGATGCTTATATTTTCCCAGATCTGACCTCCTCTTGTTTTGTTTATCACTCTTTCTTACATGCATGTGCTGGTCCTGTGATGATTCATATGAATCAGAGGCTGTGGTGGAATATTGTGGATTTCTATTGAGTTGCTTTCTTTTGCTGTTCATTGTAGATCTGCCATCTCCTTTTTACGACTCTGTTTGCGTTTTAATGGCGTCTCAATCGAACAATGGGGCTGAGGATGATCCTGTTCAGGCAACGCCTCCGACGCATTATGTCGTTGAGGCGATGCCGAAAATCGATCATAATCACCCTCTCTATTTGCATCCATCAGATTCTGCTGGCCTCTCTCTTGTTTCTGAGAAGCTGACTTCCTCTGAGGACTACGGTTTTTGGAGTAAGGCCATGAGGATCTGTCTTATCTCTAAGAACAAACTTGGTTTTATAACTGGTACATGTAAGAAAGAGGATTTTGAACCGAGCTTGCATCACCTCTGGGATCGCTGCAATGCTCTTGTGCTGGCCTGGATAATGAACTCTGTTTCAAGGGAACTTATGTCTGGGAACATTTATACTGAAAGCGCTTTTTCTGTTTGGAATGATCTTAAGGAGAGACTGCATAAAGTGAATGGGTCAAGAATTTTTCAGTTACATCGTGACATTTGCTTGGCTCAACAAGGAGTGGATTCTATTTCCACCTATTTTGCTCGACTGAGATCTATGTGGGAGGAATTTGATGCGATATGCAACCTTCCAAACTGTGGCTGTCCCCTTTTTCAAAAACATGTTGTTCATGCTAGCAATTTGAAACTCTTCCAATTTCTCAATGGTCTTAATGAATCTTACTCAAATGTTAAAACCAATCTGGTCATGAGGGAGACTTTACCTTCTGTTTCACAAGCCTATGTTGTTCTTGTTCAGGAAGAACATCAGAGAACTCTTTCTGGAAATGCTTTTGCTAACAACGTTTCAGATACAAAAACCTCTGATGTTTCTACCAACAAACCTCGTGGCCAGAAAAGGAATCTGAATCTGTTTTGTGATTACTGCAAGACCAAAGGTCATGACATCGATCATTGCTTTAAGAAGAAGGGATATCCCCCAGGTTGGAAATTTCGTGGTAATCAAAACAGGAATCCCCAAGCTAACTCTGCTATTGAGACTGTTGCTTCAGGTTCAGAGGCTGGTGGAGCTCCTGTCTCTACCCCATTGGATCTCCCCAAAAATCAGCCCATGATGGTCACAGCTGAGCAACTGGAGCACCTGGCTCGATCAGTTTCTAAAGCTCATCAAGCTGGGTCTGAGGCTTCTGACATTCGTGCAAATGCTGCTGGCACAACATCAGGTATTACTCCTACCAACTCTCACTGGATATTAGACACTGGAGCCACACATCATATGTCTTGTAGATCTGACTGGTTAATTGATTTCAAAAAACAGAATAACGTTGTTCAATTACCTAATGGTTTGCATTCTAATGTTCATGGAATAGGTAAATTTAAATTTGGGCATGATAAACTTCTCACAAATGTTTTGTATGTTCCCGATTTTAAATTTAACCTGATTTCTGTAGCAAAACTGACTAGAGATTTACCTTGCTCTGTTAATTTTCATCATAATTCTGTTACATTGCAGGATCCCTACAGTGGAATGGTGTTGGGGAATGGACATAAGACTGCAGGGCTTTATTTTTTCAAACCAGACTCCTTAGCCCCTGTAGCTCTTCAGTCCTCTCTTGAACATCCTCAAACCATCCTCTGGCATAGGCGTTTAGGCCATGTTCCTTTTTTACTATGAGCAAAATAAATTCTCTACGTTCTGTTGTTTTGAAAAATAAGGCTGTTTCTGATTGCAGTGTGTGCCCATTGTCTAAACAGACCAGATTACCTTTTCCTACTAGTGCCTCTGTAACTAGTTCTACTTTTGAATTGTTGCATATGGATGTTTGGGGCCCTTACCAAAAGGCCACCTATGATGATAAAAGATTTTTTTTGACCATTGTCGATGATTTTTCTAGAGTTACTTGGGTTTATTTGCTTACTTTGAAATCTGATGTAATTGTGATTTTAAAGCATTTTCTATCCATGGTTAACACTCAGTTTGAAAAGAAAATCAAAAGAGTTCGATCTGACAATGGTGGAGAATTTTTTAGTAATAACTGCGACTCTCTTTTTTTACTTAATGGGATTATTCATGAGAGTTCTTGTGCCTATACACCCCAACAAAACGGAGTTGTTGAAAGGAAGCATCGGCATCTCTTAGAAGTAGCTAGAGCTTTAAAATTGCAAAGTAATTTGCCTGATAAGTTTTGGGGAGAAGCTATTTTAACTGCTTGCTATCTAATTAACTTCATTCCTACTGATGTTCTTAAGGGAAAATCCCCTTTTGAAATTTTATATGGAAAGGTGCCTTCTTTGGATCATTTACGGGTCTTTGGCTGTTTATGTTATGCTAAAGTTTTACCAGTGATTGATAAATTTGCACCTAGGGCGATTGCCTCTGTTATGATGGGATATTCTTTAACAAAAAAGGGATATAAATTGTTTGATCTGTCCAAACAGACGTTTTTTATCAGCAGGGATGTTCGTTTCTTAGAATCTTGCTTTCCTTTTAAGTTCAAAAATATTGCTGAATTACCTGCCCTTTCTCCTAACATTCCGTCTGTTATTATAGATCCTTGCCAAGATGATATGTTTGGTGTTAGCCTAGCTCCTCATAGGGACATCCCTACTTCTCCTGATCAATCAGACTTGCATGATTCTGCAGATATTTCTGACTCTACTTCTGTATGTGATCATGAACAAACAGGCCATGATGAAGACAATAATGATGTTGATTTACATACTGATACTATGATTGTCACTGAACCTGTTAGGAGATCTGTTAGAACTGTTAGACCTCCTGTTTGGAGCCATGATTATGATATGACTGCTACTTGTTCTTCTTTGTATCCTATTTCAGATTGTTTGAAATTTGATAGGATTTCATGTGACTATAAGTCTTTTCTTAGCATCATAGATAAGATTCCTGAACCTTCCTCTTTTTATGAAGCATGTAACAATGATAATTGGATTAGGGCCATGCGGGATGAAATAAATGCTTTACAAGATAATAACACTTGGTCACTAGTTCCTTTACCTCCAGGTAGAAAACCTATTGGCTGTAGATGGGTTTTTAAGGTCAAATATAATTCTGATGGTTCTCTAGAAAGGTATAAAGCCAGACTGGTTGCCAAAGGATTTAGCCAAAAAGAAGGCATTGATTATACTGAGACTTTCTCTCCTGTTGCTAAGATTAGTATTGTCCGTGTAATTCTTGCTCTTGCAGCTATGTTTAACTGGCCGTTATACCAAATGGATGTATATAATGCGTTCTTGCAGGGTGACCTCCATGAGGAGGTTTATATGAACTTACCTCCTGGTTTTGGCAATTAGGGGGAGCTTCGTCATGTTTCCTCTAACCTTGTATGTCGATTGCACAAATCCCTCTATGGTTTGAAACAGGCTTCCAGGCAATGGAACTTGAAATTGACCGAAGCACTTATACAGAATGGTTATAAACAAAGCCATCTTGACTATTCTCTTTTCACCAAAAGGATGGGTAATAATATAGTTGTATTACTTGTCTATGTTGATGATTTGTTGATTACTGGTAATAGTGCTGATTTGGTTAATGATTTAAAAGCTGTTTTGCGAACCAATTTTAAAATGAAAGATCTGGGCGATCTTAAATATTTCCTTGGCATTGAAGTCGCAAGATCCTCTGATGGTATTGTGCTCTGCCAAAGGAAGTATGTTTTAGAATTACTGTCCGAAGTTGGTTTGCTAGGAAGTAAACCTAGTAGCACTCCTATGGAGCAGAATGCTAGGTTTACCACTATTGGATATGATGAAAGCTTTGGTCTTAATAAAGATGATGACTTGCTGTCTGATCCAACTTCTTACAGAAAGTTGATTGGTAAGCTTTTGTATCTGGGTATTACTCGACCAGATATTGCATATTCTGTCCAATATCTTAGCCAATTCATGCAGAACCCCAAAAATCTCACTTTGATGCTGTAATTCGTATTATTAAATATCTGAAACAGGAACCAGGTTTGGGTATTTTGTTGCCTTCTAAAAGTAGCTTGGACATTTCTGCTTATTGTGACTCTGATTATGCTAAATGCCTTGAATCTAGAAGGTCGGTGACAGGTTTTTGCGTGTTTATTGGTAGCTCTTTAGTTTCCTGGAAAGTAAAAAAACAGCCAACTGTATCTTGTTCATCAGCAGAAGCCGAATATAGGAGTATGCGTGATACAGTTGGAGAATTGATTTGGTTAAAAGGATTACTTTCTGAGATTGGGTTTGTTTTTGATAAACCTGTTTTACTGCATTGTGATAATAAGGCAGCAATACAGATTGCAAATAATCCTGTTTTCCATGAGCGTACTAAACACGTTGAAGTTGATTGTCACTTTGTTAGGGATCAAGTCACTGCAGGTTTTCTCAAGCTCAAGCATTTGAAGACCTCAAACCAGTTGGCAGATATTTTCACAAAGGCGTTGCCGAAGTCACAGCATCGAAGACTATTGAGCAGCTTGGGGATGGTTAATCTGTTCCAGCAAAGTTCAACCTAAGGGGGAGTGTTGAAGATAAAGCCTTTTAGGCTGGATATTGGGCTGGCCCTGTTAGATTGTTGTTTTGTTATATTGGGCTTTCTGTTTCGGCCCACCCATTTATTTGTTTTGTTCTAGTCTGAACTTTGTGATTGTTTGTGGGCTCTTTTTCTTCTCTTTATTTTTGTAAGGACTAAAGTGTAGATTGCACTTTCTCGTTTCCTATTTAAGGGGGAGAGATCACCAGATGAAGGGATTGGCTCGGTGAACCCTTGAGTGTTGCTTGTTACGCCGTATTTGCTCTGCTAGGGTTTTGAACGTCTTCTTCGAATTTCACAATATGGACAACCAAATACCAATATAGACTAGGAAAAAAGACAATTACAAATATAGGGCTGGCCGGGTTTGGGAAACCTGGCCAACTGATTTTTTTTTTCGGTAAACAGTAAAAAAAAAAAACAAAAAAAATTGGAACTCATTTGGCCGGGTTCCCCAACCCGGCCAATTTTTTTTTCGCTTTTTTTTTTTTTTTTTTTTTTTTTTGCTTTTTTTAATAGAAGTTGTAAAAATTAATGGTTTTGTAATTTTTTTTTTCTAAAAAACCTATTGGATATGGTGAATCCTAGATGGCAAATTGACAGACATTTGTCGTTTACCAGTTTTCGTAAAAATTACAAAACTACTAATTTTATATTTTTTTCGAACTCACTTGGCCGGGTCCCCGCGACCCGGCCAAGTAGTGTTTCTTTTTTTTTTAATCTCAAAATTAATTAATTGTGATGTCAACAACACTCATTGTTTTACACCGCAATTAATTAATTTTGAGACAAAAAAAAAAAAAAAAAAACTCTACTTGGTTGTGGGGACCCGGCTAAGTGAGTTCGAAAAAATATAAAATTAGTACTTTTGTAATTTTTATGAAATCTGGTAAACGGCAAATGTCTGTCAATTTTCCATCTAGGGTTCACAATGTCCAATAGGTTTTTTAGAAAAAAAATTACAAAAAATCATTAATTTTTACAACTTCTATTAAAAAAAATTGGCCGGGTTGGGGGAACCCGGCCAAATGAGTTCCAATTTTTTTTTTTTACAGTTTACTGAAAAAAAAAAAAAAAAAAAAAAAATTCAGTTGGACGGGTTCCCCTAACCCGGCCAGCCCTATATTTGTAATTGTCTTTTTTCCTAGCCTATATTGGTATTTGTTTGTCCATGTAACCCTATTTTGGTCAAAAACTCCGGAACCGCTCACCCCTAAATAATTCATTCGGGAAAAACTCAAATTTGTATCTGAAAATATCGGATACCGACCCCCTAATTCGGGTTAAGTAAAAACTTTTTTCAGAATAGAATTCGGTCCCTATAAAAAGTTCATTGATGATTGGTTAGTTTGACAAAAAAAAAATAATAATATTCTAACCCTGTAAAGAATGGCTATCCGATTCCCGCATGATCATAGGATAAACTAAATGTTGACATCATCGTATCCCTATTAGAGGACGGTGACATGAAACCTAACAAAATAATTCAGCCAAAACTGTTAATTTGATATTGCACCTCCAGATCTGGAATTACATAGGATAAACACAAACAATTATAATACAATAGGGGCATCTTTCTGTCTATGCAAAGAGTACACAGTAACTATGATAAGTGATAACAATAGGGGTTATCTTTTTTTTTTGGTAAACAATAGGGGTTATCTGGCTATGGTGAACGATTGAAAAGCTTGGGTTGATTTGAGATAAACAATACCAGGTGACTTGTTGTCTTACCTTTTTTGGCTTTATTGTATTTTTGTTATTGTCTGTCAGTCTCTCTTTTAAATCGTTGTATACTGTTATTTTATAATTTATAATAGAAGATTAACTTTAGCCAAAAAAAAAAAATTGGTAACAATAAAATTTCATTGTTAAATATAAAAATAAAGTAGACCAAATGATTTATCAGCACAGTAAAACGTGTTCAAGTCTGTCATAACAATCAATCATCAACTAATTAAACTGAAAGTGTACGAATTTATCTTGAGAAATCATAAGAACGATTACACACTACAAATTAGAAAATACATGCTCTGGAGGAATTGGTCAACATCCAAATCTCAAATAAGAGTAGGTACTAACATAACAACGAAATCAAATAAAGCAGAGCAAGAAACTGAAGTACAATAGGTAGTACATAAACTAGAACACCCGATCGGCTTAACAGTGAAGATGACCCCAGGCAAAGGATAGTAGCTTGGAGATGAGGGATCCAACTTATATGGCAACAAACATAGCCCTTCGGATGGTAAAAGAACCTCCCTCAAGGCCGACATAGCTAACAGAGGACCTGCACAAGCGATACCAGACAGGCTCCACAATAATTCTGAAACACACACAACTCCATAAACAAACAAAGATAACCGCATAACCGGTGCAGAGATTTCTAAGTGGTAGGGGCTGGATGAAACCAGTCTACCGGAGCGCCCCTGTCTGTGGAACATCCGCAAAGGACTAGCGTACGTCCAGGGTGCCAAAGAAATACTGTGCTTCTCCATAAGGAGAAGGAAATGAGATATGACCGCGACCGCGGTCGTATCATGGGTACTCTGAAGGGTAAATATCATGCGGCAGTTTGTTCGATGAACGGAGCGTTGGCTCTGATGAACTATGGGTAGATGGGGAGGGTAGTGGGATGTAATTACACTTATATATCCTATATATATCTTAATGGTAAGTTACGTTAAACCCTCACCTTTTACTTTAACAGCATTTATCCCTATATTACTTTTCCCATTTATCAATCATCTAACGTCAAAGAAAAAAAAAATTATTAATAATAATAAGAAAAGAAGCCACATGAGTCAAGTGACATCTTTCTTAATAATAATAATGCAAAAGACACCTACCTATTTTAGTATTATCCAATCAATAAATTATTTGGCCAAAAATGAATAAATTACACTTTTAAAAATAAATTAGTGTACAATAGGTATGTACTCAGTTTGGAGTAAATTGGTGGGTAAGATACTACTACTTTGAGTATGTATGTGAGATGTCGTAGGAACATAACAAAAACAATGCTCCCTCAACTTATTCGACTTAATTTGTAATATATATGCAAAACATGAATATTAATATCATCATCACTGTCTTAGCCACACCTGATAATCGCCTCCCTTATCGACGAATTTCTGCCAACTCCCCTCCAACTGGTTCTCCTTAGAAGGGTTCCAATCGAAATGTCCAATCTTCATCACAAGCATATCCCCAACTTGAGCAACATAACCATCGTTGTTTGCATGGTATATCTTCACATGGCTCCTGCAGTTAACTCCACCTCGTCTACGACCCTCTATCAGTTCGTTGATTGGATCCCGGATCCCATAGTCATAGAAATGATCGTAGAACACTACAGGCTGCACATCAAACACAACCAACTAGTTACATTACACTTAATTAGTTAACAAGGGTGTGTGTTTCAATCACCAACAAAAATATGATGAATCAATCCTCTAACTGGATTGGATTACCGTTCCGGGATGGGTCAAGATGTATGCATATCCCTGCATAAGCTTGTCTCTTGGAAAAGGCCAATGACCCTGCAGTAGTTGTTGATATCCATGACTGAATCAAAACAATTTAAGGTTGTCAAGGAGCATATATTTCTGACAGGGAGAGTGACCTGTGTTGAGCCAGTGTCGTGGTTCTCTAAGAATGTGACAGCGCGTGACGCCCACCACCCCATGACTCCAGTTGGTTTTCCCTGAGGGTCTATTAATCTCCAGTATTGGTTATGAAGAGCAGAATGGAGAATTCCCTGCTCAATAATTTGAGAACCAGTCAAATGCCTAAACAAGATTTGTGTAAGCATCAAAAGAAATCTCGCATTTGACATACCTTGGTTGTCACATCGAAAGCTGATGATGTCCCTCCAGTTGCATTAATCCAATTGATGATTCGTTGTCGATGAGCATCTGCAACCATACAAAATTAAACATTTTAACACTCGATCCATCACCACAATTGACTGAAGATCAAAGAAATTATGACCTTGATTGTAACACAAATTTCCATGTTCATATGCTAAGCTATCCCAGTATTCACCGATAGAGAAAGCAGGACTTGAAGCTTCGATGTATTCTTTCACATATGTTCCAGAAAACCCCCTGAGAAGAATATAGGTATTTGGTTTTGTTGTGAAGCAAGACGCAAAAGGTACATTGGGAAAAGATTAAAAGGGTTTAAGCAGATATCACCTCACAAAGTCAAGACGCCATCCATCAAAGCCAATCTCATTTCTTAGCCAGTTCAACCACTCCTTAATGTCTTTACGAACAAACTCTTGGGAGTGATCAACATTTGGAGCCGCATGGAAGATATCACCTGCCCGCCCAAAAATTTTCCATGACTCACACATCTCTATGATCGAGACTTTATTTTCTCTAACATGAAATATTACCATAGAGCATTTTGCTCTTATCAGCAACAGCAAAATTGTGTGTGCTCTGAAATATGTAAGATCTGTTTTTACTTTTTTTTAAGTGTTATTATTTCGACACTCTTAACTAAACTTAATACAAGGATGAACAGTTCTGAAGATATATTTTTTTCAGATCAAATAGTCGCTTTCCGAGAGCATTCTCTATCCCTGGATATATCATAACCTCTGCAAAACCTAATATATCGGGGAAATAACATCGACTTAGAATCTTAAGAATTAACGAGCTTCTCACAACTTAGAATGTGAAGCTCGTACCACTTGAAGGATTTCCACGGCCTTGGAAATTTGGATCATCACAAACAATAGCTTCAGGACCCCACGCAAGTTTACCACCATAAATATTCCAAACTCCATTTGGACCCTAAGGTTAGCAATGAATCTTATTAAGTAAAACTGATATATTTTTGCCTAATATAGGCTAGAAACTTTGCGTATGATTTGCGTAAATGCATGGATCTCCAAACAAAGTAACTGATGAAACCAAGCAAAAATGGCTCCATTGGTTTACCTGTTTTTGAGCACACCGATGATTTAGCACAACATCACCCAAGACCTACACAGTGGATCTCTGTTAAGTAATCACCCAAATCTATCAAAGCACATCAGAAAATGAAGTAAATTAATGGTGAAGAGATTTTTGTGGGATACAAATGATCACAATAGGAGAATATCTTTGTCATTTATAAGTATTAATATCATCTATACATAACCAATACATATAGTTTTTTTATGGGTTAAAGGTACTTTTGATACCACATGTTTGACCGAATGTGGCTTTTCGTACTGAATGTTTAGTTTTGTATACTTTTGGTACCAAACGTTTGAAAAAATGTGGCTTTTGGTACATCTGTTAGTTGGCCGTTTGTTTTGGCCGTTAAATGACATGTGCAAGTCACGTGATCGACTCTAAACTTTTAATTTTGTTCAGTTTAGTCCCTCAAATATATTCCTAACTTTTATTTTGTTTAACTTAGTCATAACACTTAAAAATCGGACCCAATTAAACCAATCGAATTCAATTGACATAGCCCCATTTGGGTCAAATTTACCCAATTGGAGATAGGTCCCAATTGGGTTCAATTTTGAAGCTTTAGGACTAAATTAAACAAAATAAAGTTATGAATATATTTGATGGACTAAATTGAACAAAATTAAAAGTTTAGAGTCGATCACGTGACTTGCACGTATCATTTAACGGCTAAAACTAACGGTCAACCAACGGATGTACCAAAAAACCACATTTTTTTCAAACGTTTGGTACCAAAAGTATACAAAACTAAACATCCAGTACTAAAAGCCACATTCGGTCAAACATGTGGTATGAAAAGTACCTTTAACCCTTTTTTTATCTAATATTAAAGAATTCATGAAATCAATGCCACAATAACTAATTAGATTTTTTTGTCAAATTGCCCCAAAAGAAAAATCAATTCGAAGTGTCACCCCATATTTTTTATTATGGAGTTGCCATTATACGGAAATACAATCTTCGGCACAATTGAGCCGGAAATTGCAATTATGCAGAATTGGCAGTTTTTTCTTTTTTTTCGTTTTCATTTATGGTTTTTTTTCTTCAAATGTTTAGGTTTTACTTAAATGGTTATGTAGTTTTAATATTTTTTTTTCTCTAAAATCCTATTGTAGTTGGCTAAATAGTTTGGCCGGTTTAACCTTATAAGATAAAATTTTATCCTCTTTTAACCGGTCAAACCGTTCACCAAACACTTTAGAATTTAGAGTTTATGCAGTTTCATGGTTTTTCTTTCTAAAACTCCATTGTGTTGGTTGAACGGTATGACTAGGCTAACACTAAAACTGTTTAACAGTTTTATCGGATTAACCCGGTCAAACCGTTCAGCCAACCAAATAAGGGTTTTAGAAGAAAAAAAACATAAAACAACCCAAACCATTTAAATAAGATCTAAAAATTTGAAAGAAAGAAAACACCAACAAACCAAAAACCAAAACAAAGAACTGGCATTTCCCAATTGTGTCAGAGATTGAATTTCCGGGTAAAGGCAATTGCATAAAAAAAAATACAGGGGCATTTTTCAAATTGATTTTTCTTTAGGCAGCAATTTGACAAAAAAAATCAACTAATTAGGTGTGAAACTAAAGTGTACCAGAAGGTCTTGGGAATGCATCTCCTTTATACAATCTTTAAGGTCTTCCACAGAACCATATGCTGAGTTTAGATTGTAAAGGTCAGAAGGCATGTAACCTGCATATTGGTTAGCCAAATCAGAGAAAGGGAGATCAATTAAAATTGAGAAAAAAGAAAACAAATGAATGAACTAAGCAGCTTTCTAAGACTAAATTAGCTCAAACACGTACTGACCAATTTTCATTAGATATCTTGAGTAGGGCCGGCAATGGTGCGGTGAAAATCAAATAAGCATGGTTATTCGCACTATTTACCGCAATGGTTAACCGCACCATTATGGTGAGGGGCGGTTATGGTAATGAATTTTGTAACCGCAATGGTTATGGTTATGGTTATGGTATTCAATCCATAACCGCGGTTATAACCATCACCTTTATATATATAATATTAATATATATACTAGGTGCTCTACCCGCGCACAGCGCGGGGTGAAATTGTAGATATTTATAAATATATATAATAATATTTCATAAAATGAAAGTGATTAATTCGAAATAAAGTTAGGTTTAATTTTGGGTGACTTGGTATGATTTATAAATAGGATTGAAAAGCAAATTGCTAGTTGCATTTTAAATAGCATATTTTATTTTGTATCCGCGTGTCACGCGGGAAGACCAGCTAAACTTGTAAACCCTATAAATTTTTTATAAGAAAGTAACAATTTTTTTATATATATATAATATTCCACACAGTTTTGTTAAAAATATAATATTTAAAGTGTTTTAACTTCAATTTTTTTAAATAAATAATTTAGTTTATCAAATAAGGTAGTAAATAAGAATGATTAATTTCGACTGTAAAAGAGTTCTGCATTTGTAGAATAGAAAGTAAATATTATATAAAAACTATAGTCCAAATTTTTTGTTTATCCTAAATAAATGTATGGAATTTGTAGCCAACATATGATCAATTATTTTTACAATTCATATATGATCAATTGGAAAAAAACAGATTATGATTCCATCTTCTATTAGATTTATTATATATTGAATATGTAATAATTAATAATAAAATGGAAAATCTCAAAAGAAACACATCAAAATAATAATTAATTAATATTAAGGGAGTTAGTTTTCTTACGAACATGCACACATGCTGACCACATTACCACACAGCCCCAATAGATTTATCATTGTATTCATACCAAAATGTATTGAAATATATATATAGATATGTTTGGTAATGAGTTTTCATTCACTGCATGGCAGGCAAGCACCCCCTTTATATTCTTTGTTTGAGTTTTGGGCCTTGGTTTTTTATTGCACGTGTTGTTGCTAGCTAGCTCGTTCTCGTAAATTAATGTGGAGAACCCAAGCCCAAACTACAACACAACTACAACCTATCTCCTCCATCAGCTTCCAGAATGCTCTATCTCATTGCAACCCATGGAAAACCCTACCTCATCCTCATTCACCCGTTTGTCTCCAAAAAAAAAAAGAGACGCCGCAACTCATGTCCAGCCCTCCGAGAGAGATTTCCAACAGAATAACCAAGCTTGTCCAGCCCTTCGATGAATCATCTAGATAATCACATCGACATGGCCTCCACATCAACTTGATCGATCATCTTCTAAGCTGTCGTACCACCGTGATCGGCTTCAAGCTACCGCCGAACTACGCCTTTCACCTCTCTACGTCCAGATCTGAGGTAAAATGATCACTGATTATTTCATTATATACCCTAAACCCCTTCAATAATCAAGCAAATGTAAATACCCTAATTTATTGATTTAAGGAAATAACCGATCGGACAGATGAATCTATTCGAGGACTTTCAACCTCTGCATGCGCCACACCAGCGCCACCACCACCCTGCTATCTCCTACAGCCGCCCAGCTGCTCCAGCCGATCTCGACCCTTCAATGCTTCTCGATTTCAAGTATCGTATGGACCGGTCCCGGATTTTCAAATTCATAATCAGTATATATATAGATCTGTTGAAGAAGATAAATGGATTTTAGGTGTTTTGATTTGTGATTTTAATTGGGTCTTATATATAGATATAATATGTAGATCTGTTGAAGAAGATAAAGGGATTTTAGGTGTTTTGATTTGTGATTTTAATTGGGTCTAATAATTGTAGTTTGTTGAATTCAGTGAATTGAAACAGATTGAATTGAATTCACTGAATTAAAATATTAAGTAGGAATAACAGTATATTAGCAAGAAATTAAAACTGAAAGAGATGATTGAGGACATGTGTCACATTTAGTTTATTCTCATTGCTGACGTGTCAAGCAGAGATTTACCCTCAAAGCTAAGACCATCAACATTAGAAGAGATCTTTCTTAATTAATGTGCTTTGATATTTAGAGTTTAGGTATTTTAATCGTTATTGATTTCTCTGTCTTCCGATAGTTGATGTGTTAAAATGTAATTAGCTAATGTAGCTGATGTGGCAGCTTTAATTGTGGAGAGAGTTGGAGAGTGATGACGTGGCACTCTTTGATAGGGTGGGTATATTGAGGTGTCAAGCCCACATTAATCCTCTAACAGAATTAGTATAATATTAAGATTAAGATTAAGATTACTAATACTTATATTGTTATATATATACATTATTATTATACTTTAATTATTAGTCAAATATTATAATTAATATTCCGTTCATTTTCCCACCCACCATTTTTTTTCTATATTTCTTATTATTAGGTAACCACGATTGGAAGTGATGGTGAATGAGAATCGATGATCGCAAGTGATAGGTGATTGAATATGTGTTTTTTTAATTAAGTGAAACAATGAAATTATGTTTAATTTGGATTTCGTGTATGTAACAATGAATGTATGTTTACTTTTCTTGTATGAAACAATGATGTTGTATTATTTTGAATGACTGTGGTTAAATGGTTTAATCGTGGTTAAAAACCATGGTTATGGTTATGGTATGAAGAATCATAACCGCAGTGGTTATGGTTATGGTTATGGTTATGGTATGAGTGGAAAAAATATGGTATGGTTATGGTATTAGTGTTATTCGCACCATACCCTCACCATCGCCAGCCCTAATCTTGAGTGTAATAAGCTTGAATAAATATTGCAAACATGCGACCCTCCCCACATTGTGAGATAGTAACTAGAAAGAATGTGAAAAACTATAATCTACGAGGAGAAGGAAATTAGAGCAAAACCTTGTGGGGCAACAGATTGTGTAGGAGGAGGTAACCATACTGCTGTTATTCCACTCTGAGATAAATCAGCAGCTTTAGTAGCCATCTCTGTATACCACTTTCTTCTCCAACTTTCCCAGTTGAAACCTTGAAACTACAAAGCAATAGCATAAATTACTTGCACATAGAATACCACCAGATCATATTAGCTCATATTCAGCATATGAACACAGATAAAATGTTCGTCATTTCTTCCATAGGTTAATCACAGATTTATGCAATATTTCAGTTGAAAGACATCAGATAGCATAAAGACATGGTAGGAGCATGATTTTATGTGAGATATAAGTTTAACATGATAATTTGAGAGACCAGCGAAGAATTTCCAGTTTATTTGTTTATTCTTTCAGTTTATTTGGGCTAAACAAGATATTCTTGCTTTGTCATGGACCTTATAGGTTTGTACTGAATTGTCACATGAGTTAAGTGAAAGTAGTTACTAACCACGATCTCATATCCAGTTCCAGTTCCTGGTTCTGCATTAAAGATAATATAACGTCTAAGTCAGAACATTTAAGCTGCAAATTTACTTGAGAACAAAAAATGGTACCTAATTTAGTTTGATCCGGTGTCCTCTGCCATTGTATAGTCTTTCTTTGAAGAGCATGCTCCAAAGCCTTCCGTTTTTTCTCAATGATTTCTTTCTCAATTACATGCTCAATGAGTGTGTCTCCTTGTTTCGGCTTTTCTTGTGCAATAGACCATACTTCACCTACTTTAGGCAACTCCAAAGTTCTACTCTTAGATTGCAATGCTTCAGAAACATCAGTCTTTCTTGGTGGGAACTTGGTAAGGAATGTTCTTATCCTACGTGCCATCCATTGAGGTATATCTCTTCGAGGACCGTCAGTCAGAAGTTTCAATTTCTGCGAGTCATCTTCTTTCAGAATATCTATCCTTCCCCCATTGACCATATAAAGGACATCTTCATTACCTTCATTCGGATTTGTTCTCTTCCTCAGCATAGTCTCTGCCATCTCCATGCGCTGTCGCCACATCTTTGAAGCAGCTTCAGATGCCCTTAGTGATCTCTGTAGTGCGTCAAATCGTCGTTTTTCAGCTTTATGTTTCGAAGATGCAGTTTCTCTGGCAGCTTTAATTGCTGTGTTGATTCTCTCCAACTCCGCCTTAAAAGCTGTAGATGCAGTGCTTATTCTTTCTGCTGCTTCATTTTTAAGATTCTCCAACAAAGATTTGATTTTCTCTTCCTCTTTGGCTGTTCTTTCCCTGTTTGAATCTTGGAATTCATGCAGTGTCTTCTCTGCATCTTCTGCTCTGAGAGCATATGTTTTTACCTGTGCACTTGTCTGTTCCAACTCCAACTTTAGCCTAGCAACCTCACTTTTTGTATGTTGTATCTGAGATTCTAAATCATTTATAGTAGCCAATAATTTGATATTCTCTGCTTGCAGAGCAGCAATATCATCTCCTATATCGACGCCTGAATCAAACACAGTAACTGCTTTTCTAACTTGGTCACCTGTTTTTTCTGCTACAGTGAGTGCCTTCTCTATTGCAACTTTTGCATGTTCCACTATTGACAGTATGGCCCCTTCAGAGGCATTTGTAATCTGCTCTTCAATGTGATAAGCGGCATCAGCTGCAGAAGTTTCTGCAGCTGACATCCGCAGCAGCGCATCTTCAATTGCGTGTGATGTAGCCTGCTGGAAAGCAATCTCAACTAATTTTTCCACTTTTACTGCTATCTCTACAGCATCTTCTTTAGCAAGGACCAACCTAGACTCCAGAGCAAGCTTCTCTTCCACAGATTGCTGCAGCTTATCATGGAACAAAGATTTAGCAGCCTCAAGTTCTCCAATAGCCAGTTCTTTGTCATGTGTTATTGTTGCAACATACTCTTTCTGTTTGGTCTCAGCCACAGATAGCTCTTTGAGCACCTGGCCTTGCTCCTTCTCAATAGATTTCAGCCCAGATTTAGCCGCAGCTATATCTTTCCTAATTTCTGTCAATTCATTTTCTTTACTCTCCAACTTATCAAATGCATCTGTTATGTTACTTGGATCCTCCTGTCATAACATGCAGTAGATATAAGCGACCAAACATTCGTCGTAAACTACAACAACTCTACTTTATGTAATACCACTTTATGCACTTGATAACATGAAATCGGAAACATAACATCCAGTAAATGTAATCCTAAAACACGCTTAGCATTGTGAAATGCTCACAGAAACAAAAACTATATATATACATAAAAAAAGAGGAAATTCTGTACAGTTCAAGAGGGTGCTTACCGAGCTTGAGAAGACGATGTTTCTTAATCTATTCTTCGAACTTCCAGAGTGCAACAACTTCCTGAAAGTAAAGCTTTTCATCAGTTGTAAAACCAAAATGGTAAGAAATAATTCATCTGAAACAGAAAACTAACAAAAGAAATCTTATGTAACAGAAGGAAAATAAAGAGATAGATGTTCTCTAATGCACCTTTTTCTGCCATTATAATTTCTAGAGACAAGAGGGCAGCATGTCCGAATACGTTGAGCACGCCCTCGATGCACCCTTGAATGAATAACAGGAATTGACGAAGCCCAAGACGTGGCAAGTCCACTCATTTTCCCTTTCAAAATAGATGCAGCCTAGTTCATTCGTCAAAGCTGCTGTGTGCTCGATTTGCCGATCTCAACCCAAATTTCCTCTTCCTGAGCGCTACACACATAAGAACACAAATTCAGAAGAGGTATAAATAAAGACATTTGCACCATTTTTCTACCTCTACTGAGTTTGAAAGTAGAAAAGAAGAAACCAAAAACAAAATATGAAGCCCGTCAAACGAAAATATCATTTGAAGGACTGCAATTTTACAAATTTAAGCAGCGTTTGAGTGCGAACAAACCCAGAACTCCTTAAAATCACTAGTACCAACAAAAGAAGAAGTTCAACTGCAAACTACAGCATATTGATCGTAGAAGAACGAACAACAAGGAGATGATTACAGAAGGAAAATGGCGTGGAAGCCGATTCAGAACCATAAATTACCGAGTACGAACTGGAACTGAAACACGTTCGAATGAGAATCCACAGATACAGGAAGTAGCCAAACTTTGATCACACAATCAACATGGTATATAGAAATTGAATGAAGAAGACGAGGTCTGGACACCTAACCTTATACGGAGTAGGGAAGAGGAAATCGAGCTCCAAAAAGGAACCGCTAGAATTCATGGGAATTGTGGAATTGGGTGAAGAGAAAAACATGGCGCGAGAATGTGGGAGGGAGGGAGACTCAGCAGAAAAGTACGCAACTTTTTTGAAATGCCGAAGAAAAAGCATCAGCACAAAAGTGAATATAGAATTTACTCATTATACCCTCGTAATTTTTGTTTAGCCAATATGCCACCTAAAGATTTTCTTATTGTGCACTGCCTCCCTCCCCCAATGGAATGAAATCCAATGTATATATATTAGGGATGGCAACGGGGCGGGTCGGGGCGGGTTTTTGCAGCCCCGGACCCGCCCCGCGGGTCGGCCTGGCTGACCCGGCCCCGGCCAAATGGGCCTTTCGGGTCGGGTCGGGTCAACAATCCCGCGGGTCGACCCGCGGGGCCCCGACCCGCCCCGTCATATGAACAATTTTTTTTTTTTTTTTTTTTTCAATATTAAATACAATTTTTTTTTGTCAAAATATTACATTATATATAAATTCAAAACATAAATCTAACATCAATCAAATATAAACAACAAACACATCAAATTCATTACAAATACAAATTTAAATCCAAACACCAAATTAACAAATACTAATAATCTAAATATAAATCTATTTGGTCCATGTTATTTATATAGGTACTATATTAACCATATTTTTTTATTAAATGTTAGATCATATTAACATAAAAAAATTTAAAAAAAAAAAAAAAAATTATATTCATATGGATTTCGGGGCGGGTCTACGGGGCCCCGGGTCTCTAGACCCGGACCCGCCCCGACCCGAGCCCGACCCGCCCCGGACCCGACCCGTGACCCGCGGGTCGGCGGGTCAAAACCGGGTCGGGGCCCCGCGGGTCAGCGGGGCCCCGAGACCCGTTGCCATCCCTAATATATATATTGTTGAGTTTAACTGTAAGTCAGTCGAGAGTGTGCCCACTTTCATAAATTCGAAAATCTTAAAGGTTTAAATTCCAACTCAGTGTTTGATTTTTTTAATAAATAAATTTTCTTATTATAAATCTTATAAATTTGATGAATAATATGATGAACACAATAAGAAACACTTGAATTAATTAAAAATAAGGATAAAACCGTCATTGAGTCAAATATAAGTGACATGTGACAAATTTGAATCATTTAATCACGTTATGAATCGTACATAACTAAACTATCACCTCAAAAATCAGAAAAAGAAGCATTCAAATTACATTTTGCAAATATAAATAACACGTTATCAGCACGATATCTCTCGATTATATATTTTTTTAGCTACACATATTTCAAGATTCCACGACCACAGTGCAGTGCTTGGCGGAAACCATACTCATATTAGGGTTGCATCCATGGAGCAATTTATAATATAACATCAACGAAAAAAAAAAAGGGAGATTTTTTATTATTATTATTATTATTATTATAAAATTATATTGATTGATTATTTTATATTCTAATCACTATTATTATCATGTGTAAAAAAGGTCGAATTATGTGGAGGAAGCTAACATAATTAATCGATTGGTTTCCCCGAGAGAGGATGAACATCACACCGATCTAGACGTCCGGGACTGCTCCACACAGATCCACTTCACCATCACAGATCATGGCTAGAACGGAAGACGAATACGATTACCTCTTCTAATAAAACAGATGAGTATACCTATTATAACTAAATTGATATATGGGTTAAACTGAATAATTTATTTCGGTTCTTAAAAAAAAAAAAAAAAAAAAAACTATTTGTCGCGAATGATTAACTGAACATGCAAAACATAGCTATTTATACGAAGTTATTTATTTATTTATTTACATTTTTTATTGTTATTTATATCTTACATATACAATATATATTATTATAAATAATTGATTACACCGCAATCATCATTATGATGACGATGAATAAAATAACAATATGCGGATTATGTTACAAGAAATACATGACATATCTCCTACGTAAATACAGAAGATATACATATCAGTTAAACCTGAAGTTTACTGATGCATTGAGGTAAACCAGAAGTTTTACCCATATAATACAATATTTGGCGTGACCGGTTCCGGATCACTTAAGATGCACAATACATTATTTGGAAGAACCTGAAGATTCTCCATAAATCATTATGATAATTGCTCTCAAAGGAAAATTCATTATGTGATCATCATCAACTAAGTTCGGGATAAATTCCCCTTGTTTGTGGAAATTATAAAAAGGTGAATATGGGCCCGTTCACCTGCCATGTGGACCGATATATTATTTTAAAAGATGCATCTACAATATGGTCGCATGTGTATTTAATTATCACGAATTTGCAATAGCAAAATTTCCAGATTATGTAATAAAGGATGATGATGATATTAAAAGTTGATATTTCATATAAGAATTAGACAATTGCATGTCTAGATTTGCAGTTTAGCATAAAAGTTACAAAGAGCCTCCAATTAAATAGCTAAACTGCTACCAATAAGAGCAAATTGAGTACAAATGCATGCTATTATGAAAGCAGCAATATAACTGCGCATCAAGCCAATGTTAAATCACAGTTCTCCCCATTACAACCAATTTTTGGTGAAGAGACAAATTTCTCATATAATAATTTATGATGTGCGATATATCTTTGAATTGTTCCACCGCAACGCACAAACATGGGTCTGGAATGTTGGGAAAATATTTTGTCTATAAATCAATTATTTGAGAACAATGACTGATATATATATATTTAAAGCAAGAGTGTTGATTGTCATTGTTGAACAACTTTTCACAACATTAGAGGGAGAAAAGAAGCAGCTGTCAGAAAAGAGATTGACTGAAAAAAAATTTTGTTATTATCTCATTTAGATCCTCGCACAATGAGAATATGAACCTAAAGTTCAAAGAGATAAACATTTTCAAATACTGCCAATAAGTGACTTTAAGCGACCCAAAAAGTCATAAGTCATAACAGCTGCAAATGCTCCAATTTGAAATGTCCCGGTTGGACAAACTATAATGAAAAATAATTCACGCCTGAAGTGTGTGATATTGGTTCCAAATATTTTTAACAAGAATGGAGCACGGAAAGAAAATAGATAAATATGGTCTTATTACGGAGGCGATTTCCCAAAAAGGAAAAGAGACATAACTAAATATGAAACCCCAGAAGTGGTTCAGGTACCTGAAAATAATTGTAATAAAGAGATCTCAATGAGTTATGTCATTAACAGGAAGTGATGGAACCGTAAAATATAAAGTTGTCGACAACAGTTTTGAATATTATTCATGAGTGAATTCATAAAATAAGACGAGGATCTTGAGCTCAATATGTCAAAGAATTATCATGATTGGCCAAAGTTTGAAAAGACGCAAGTATGAGCATGACAAATGCAGAATGTGATAGCCAGTGGATATAAATAATTTCTGCGTAAATAGATTGCCTCGTAAGATAGGCACAACCCGTGGTACAAAGACTTTTCCGCAAAGAGATGACAATTATTATATGAATCATTTGGTGGAGTAATAACCTTCAAATACATTATTATGTTGGCAGTACATACAAAGTTTTAATATGCGTCTCATGATATGAATAATTTTATAGCCTATTTGGTGGCTAATTTGATAGTGAAATCCACATAAAAATCCCAAAAATGTTGGATGATAAAAATATTGTACCATTTACGGGTTGCTTATGGTATATTATCCCCACTATATCAACATTTGAGCTAAGTTGTAGCGAATGCTAATATAAGCATACGGATAAAGCAATTTGATATTTTGATAAGTTGAATTGATCACGCTATAGCCGAAAGGGGCATCGCGTGAGGGGGAGAATTTAAAGATATTGAAACTCGTGAAGAGTTTATAAATACAATCAATTTATTGATGATGTTAAATTCAGACAAAATATATTGAAAGGACAAAGGTTTGGCTCGGCCTGAAGATCGAGTACTTAAGAGATTGAAAATAATATTGTCTTATAAAAGAAAATGTGTTGAAGCTATTTTGCATAGATAAACACATCTATTGAGTACCTTAATGATGGTAAGAATGCCATGAGTTTAATATCATGACGAATCAAGACCTAAATTAATTTGCTACACAAATGTAAGTTATAACATGGAAGTGCACAATTTTCAAATGTAGCATTATATTGTATATATATATATATGAAGATAATGCAGGTTATATAGCTCGAGCTGAAGATTGTTATATCAAAGGAGACATACAAAACACATTCGCCTCTAGTTATTCTTCATCCAACGAATTTGTTCATATGACTATCTAGCGGATCTTTTCAAGGAGGCTTTATCGACTGCGACATATGGAATATTGGCGAACATGATTGGATTGCGTCGACTTAATGAAATTACGTGATGTCAACATCAGGGGGAGAATCTACACCGCTGCACTCTTTTTCCCTTAACCAAGGTTTTATCCCATCGGGTTTTCCTGGTAAGGTTTTTAACGAGGCAGCTTACAAAAAGGGATCCATAATTGTGTACTCTTTTTCCTTCACTAGATTTTTATCCCAATGGGTTTTTTCTAGTAAGGTTTTAACGAGGCACAATTCCCTTATGAACATCCAAGGGGGAGTGTTATGAATATATTATGTGGATGTTCAATATTATGTGTATATACCATCTTCCTTAATTAGACCTTCCATATATTTATTTTACTTCCTCTCCAAGTCTATGTAATCCCTATATAAGGGCCCCTTATGTGTGATAATAAGACATCCTCAAGTTCCCTCTTCTATTACCTCTCTACTTTCGTAACATAAACAATGTATTAACCTAATAAAATTTGCTTAATTTGGACGAAAAGATGACATTATTATCAAAATAACATATAGCAAGATCTCATTAATAAAAATAAGTTGATAAGGAGGACGGAACGTTATCACATTTGAATTGGAAATTGATAGATATGAACAATCAAAACAAAGAATCCGAGCTATATAATCTATCTCGACTCTTGTAAATTCTCATTCTTTCCATCTTGTGCAAAATGAGAAGCAAAGAAGTATGTATCATCATGTTACAATAGACAACATCAAAGATTCGTCTTCTCTAATCTCCACACACATACTTTCTTCATAGGATAGGAATCCCAGCCGAGATCCGGAGCTTAGAATCTGCACCGCCACTGATCACGCTCTCGCCTTTCCACCAGTCCGCACACAATACCTTATCTTTATGAGAATCAATGACAGACAGAGGCCACTGTTTCCATGCAGCATTACACAACAATTATCAAAAGGCATGGGGCAGAACAGAAGAGACAGTTATCAGGATAAGTAAATATCAAACATACCGCTGTTCTTGTGTCCCACAGCATTATCTTCCCGTCATATGACGCCGACATTAGATGAAACCAGGATCTTTCGTGCCATTTGCACGCAGATATCCAAGAACCGTGAGACGCAAACTGAAACACGGGAGCTGAAGTTCCTGCTAACCCAAAAACCATTCACATCTTTTAGAGACTGGACTCAAAGTATAAAGAAAACTATTGTATGACCTGGTCTACGAGGATCCCAGACTCTCAGAACAGGATCAGAGCCTCCAGCAGCAATAAGAGCAGATGCTTCCCCGCCGATATCAAGGCAATTCAGGACCTTCCCGCAGAACTACAAATAAAAAAAAAGTTACTTTGATATTTCATTCATTCAAATACACATGGGGATATAAGACTATAAGAGAGAGTTGAACCACTTACAATATTGGATAAATCTCTCCCGGTCTCAGCGTCCCATTTTCTCACAGAGTGATCCCATGATGTGGAATATATTAATTCACGTTCAGGCCAAACTACTGAAGATACACATTGTGTATGTCCAACAAGTGTTGTAACAGCCTCCTCCTGTTTCCCCAAATATTATTCCACAAATCAATTTATTTTAGCAGAGCAAACATACTTCAGAGATTGCACTCAAACTATCTCGAAATGTTTAAAAATAATAGGGTTAAGAACCTATAAGCTGTCCAAAGTTTGGCCATAGTGAGATTTTTGTGTCTGGAGTTTCAAAGGTTGATATGAACTGTCTGAGGTTTAAATTTTGTTGAAATTGGTGTCTCCGTCTGTTTTTGCTATTAAGTCAAACAGAAATTGGTCATGTGATGACCACGTGACCTGAACAAAAAAAATATCCCAAAAACGCCATTGTTCAACAGTCACATGCTCGAATGAAAAGTCAAAAATACCCCTCATAGCAAAAAAATCAGTCTCATCCTCCATGTTTGACTCCAGGGGTAATTACGTCATTTCACATTTTCTCAAATAAGGTAGTAAATAAAAAAATATTAAAAGGGCAAAAATGTCATTTCACACAAATCTGTTAAATTTAACCTGAAAATGGATGGAAAACCAAATTTCACCAAAGTTGAAACTTCGGACACCTTATGTCAACAAGTGAAACTCCAAATACCAAAATCTCACAAGGGTCAAACTTTGGACAGTACAGTTTATAGGTTCTTAACCCAAAATAATAATAAGAAAACAAGAAAGAGGCGGACGGCTTCCATTGATAATATCACACACTCTAGTCTCTATCCATCATCTCCAAAACAAAACACTGATAGCTTCCCGGATTTTACTTTGAAGGTATAGTATAGAGAAGTTTCAATAGGTCTAATCTTAAATAAAAATACCTCCATTTGTGGTTCTTCCTTGCTACTGTTCTTTTTCCTCTTCTTAAGTGACACTGAGTCACCTTCCGATTCCAGATTAATTGTGCGCCATAACTTAATCGAAGAATCCCAGGAACCAGAACAAATCTATTACATCAAGAGAAGATAAAAGTATCATGGTTAAGTGCTAGTACTATAGATACATGTGCAGTAGCACTAGCAGGGAGAAAATAAAGTCGTCGAATAGAACCATGTCACCAGCAGCCTCTGCTGCAACACTTTGTACAGCTGCACTATGCCCACGGAGGACTTTATATGATCTAATCTTCTCCGGATAACTGGCATTAGTGTCAGAATCAAACTAGCGAACAAAAGAAAAAAAATATATCAGTGGTTGGAAATATCAGGGATGACATGCTGATCATAGGTAAATTTCATGTACCTTCCACAGCCTAAGTGTCCTATCTTTTGATGCAGTAGCTGCGGTTTCTTCACCTATACCAGTAAACCTTGTGATTAGGAAACTTGATAAGCCATTAGCGCTTAGCTAATATCTTTGCAAAGATATGCTGTGTATAGCATGTTGAGAGCAGCATGATGCCACCAAACAATGTCTCAAGAGTTAAAAATACAATACTGTTAATGTATCTGAACATGGAAATTGAGCTAAGATTCTGCAAAAGACTGAATTCACCAAGGAGAACCAAAAAATTCCACGGGCAATCATCAATTATAGTGCTTGATAAAGATAGGGCTTAGAAAAGCAACTACTTAACTGAAAGAAAGATATTTAACCAAAAAATAAATAATTCTGGATGGAAGAGGATGAACAGTTATGAATCAAAGATTCAAAATGACTACGACTTGTACAATTTACTTCTTCTTACCTTGCACGTTGATTACACTGACAGAAGTGATTGCATCAGCATGTCCTTCAAGTACGTGTGTACATACTCCAGCAGCTTTCCATACCCTAATAAGATTGAGTTATTTAAATTCATCAGAAAAAGTTGATTTCCACTAGAAACAACACTTGGTTTACATCAGCAGACTAGAAGAGTGAATGGAGAATAGATAAGGACCCAGGGAAGAAGTTACTCACCTCCCCAAACCATCATAACAACCAGTCAAAATGAACCTGCAGAACAGGAAAAACCGATAATGGATTAGTTTAGGCAATAACCATTCTATGAAGATTCTGCACTAAAAGGTAAAACGATAATGAAATACTAGGATTTTATGAATAATTTTTTTTTTTATTTAAAAGCTTACCGGGAATTAGAACCATCAATTGCACTGACCCAGTCATCATGCAAAGAGGGTTCTTCCTCCTTCCGTGGAGCTACAACTTTTATGTATTCTATCTCCAAAATTTTCTCCTGTATAGTGTGAAAGTATTAGAGCAACATATCCAGAAAGGAAAAAGTAGTTCCTTAGCTAGACTGCTCTTCGACTAAACTAGTTGTTATAATTACTAGTGTAGGAACTATAACTTCAACAAACAAGTAGCATAAGCTTCAAATTACTAAAGCTCTCAGAACTTCTTTGTTCTATTATTATGTAGCGGATAGATGATACAATATCTAACTCTTATAAGATGCAACTGTTTAACTGACAAGTACAGGAGTAAAAATTGTACCGCTGAGATCTCTTTCGCAAGGAGAAACTGCTCCAACGACATCCGTACCAATTCCCCATCAATAAGAAAATCGAATGGCTCAGGTTCCCAATCAGGATTCCCTAATGGAGGAGTAACAGTCAATTAATTAAAGGAACCAATAAAATCCAAACATTGAGCAGACTTGCAAGTAGTGTGACATTCAAGACACATAAACTAACAAGGCTGACCCATAATGAAAATGCCACAGACATTGAAAAATTTCAGTCTTTTCTCTAAGAGAAGCTTATACTTTTATCCGATTCGAACAGTAGGATAACATACTAGCTTTGAGGAGATTATTGATGATCCTGGAGAGGTCCAGCCGGGTAACGCTTGAAGGGATTGCTATTGAAGCCGCAGGAACCTTCAATGGAGTATCCAGCTTCGTAACGAACCGGACTTGAACCTTCCGTGTATCTTCGACGTCCCCATCGATGTCCATCTCTGTCACCTTGCTCTGGATACGAATATGCTGAAGCGGTAATAGAAATGGAACTCGGAGCTAACCAGAAGAGGGAGGGGGTATAGCTCTCTAGGGTTTATGGGTTTAAAGAAGAACAAGAAGAGAGAGGGACGAATGATTTGCTCCCTACAGTTATATTTATGTAACTTATCCTGTATATTTAAACATTTCCGTAATTAGCCCCAAAACTTTGACAAATTGACAGACCTGACAAGAAATCTGTCCATAGAAATTCAAATTGATACCTAAGCTTTACCTAATTATAACTCATACCCGAACTTTAATTTTTTTTTTATTTAGCTACTTGAATTTCTAATTTTCGAGCAAATTATTACTTATATAACAATTTCCGTCAAATTGAACATAAAAGGAGAGTTGTTTTGCTAACTAAGCATATTTTAATTGGTAAATACAAAAATAGGCACACAAATTTGAAATTGTCAAATTTGAGCAAACCCTTGAATGAGATTCGAGGGTTTGACCAAAAACTTTGGTCAAACCCTTGAATCCCATTCGAGGGTTTGACTGGAGTTTTCAGTCAAACCCTAGACTCCCATTCAAGGGTTTGACCGAAGACTCCAGTCAAACCCTTGATTGGAAGTCTAGGGTTTGACCTCGAGTTTGACCTAAATTTGAAATTTTTAAAAAATAATATTTGCATTAATAAAAATCATTTAAAAAAAAACATCCAACATTTAAATTGATAATGTGCATCTACAGTCTCAGCTCACTAAGGAGCCAACCGAAATTTCTAGACGTTCAAAGATAAGAACTGTGAGAGGTTTAGATAGATGACATATGGGTAGGAGACCGAGCGAGCGGGATAGGCAAAGTCGGCGACCATGGTGACCTCGATTAATCTATTATATATTTTATGTGTAGTATTGAATAATGTTTTTTTCGTATTTGAAAGAACAAGATTCTATGATTTGTATTTTAAATATTATGATCAATTTATAAGTTTGATGTTTTTTTAAAATGGATATTATTAATACGAAAATTTAATTTTTTTTAATTTCAAATTTAAGTCATATCCTAGACTTCCTGTCTAGGGTTTGACCGGAGTCTTCGGTTAAACCCTTGAATGGGAGTCTAGGGTTTGACTGAAAACTCCAGTCAAACCCTCGAATGAGATTCAAGGGTTTGACCAATATTTTGGTCAAACCCTCAAATGGGATTCAAGGGTATGCATATTTGTGTTATTTTTAATTTTCGGTGCTTAACTTTGTATTTTTGTATTATAATATGATTATTTTGGTAATTTTCTCCATAAAAGGAAAATGTTTCGCCCACATGTTTCATTTGATGTGTACGCAAGATGGATTCGACAATAAATTGAAAATATTGGATCAAAGAAATTTCAAATGGACATTCAGTTGAAAGGCACTGTTAGAATTGGTTGGGGAGGTCCAATCGAAAGTATTTAAACGTTATCATTTCAACTTTTTTTTACCAAATTCATCTTGACTACGCATCAAAAGACTCGATGGGCCAGAACATGCGGATTTTCTACCATGCTCCAAGAGCATCATGCTTTTGGTTTTTTTTATTACTAAGGTGGACTTAATTGTAACATATGTAAAACTTTAAAAGTAGGAATATATGTGAAATTTTTTAACCACACCTAATATTTGTTTCATACTATTAATAAAATAAATTTCCCTCAAGGGTTCACCTTTAGGACAATAGAAAAATACAAAAAAAGTACCAAAAGCATGGTGCTATTGGAGAATGATAGAAAGAGCCAGAACATGCTCCTTTTATATACATTTTGACGAAAATTGTAATGGAGGTAGTAGCAATTTGCTCGAAAGTTGGAATTTCAGGTAGCCATTTTTAAAATAAGTTAACAGTTCCGGAAACAATATGTAATTGGTTCAAACTTCAGGTAGTGATTTGGTTATTATTGTTGCGTCCTGGATGAATTGGGTCGTGTGGACGCGTCTGTTTGAGTGGTTGAGCGGGTTTCTGGGCTGTCACCCTTCGTCTGAAAGAGGTTTTCGCCTTGTGCCGATGACGAGTGTTCGGCTTTATCGCTGAGTCTCGGAAAAGTCTGTGTCTCAAAAGGAGTCGGTGTCTCGGAAAGCGGATGTGTCTCAGGAAAGCAGATGTGTCTCAGGAAATGGCGGTCTGTCCACAAGTCTGAGTGTCTGGGCACATCTTGCTCCTATTTCTCTTCCTCGTCTTAGCCACGGATCGCTGGTTCCTGCACGAAGGGCCAGTACTAGCACGGAGAGGGGGGGGGGTGGTGCTAGTGGAGCCCTCTCCGATGCCTAAGTCACTATAGGGCTAAAAAGGTAATCTTAGAGAGAGAAAGTATTTCTAGAGAGAAGTCAGAGCTCAAAATACCAAAGTTGGGCAAATGAGAGGATGTGTGAAAATGGGTGGCCAAGGCCTCCTATTTATAGGCTTCCTTGGGACCGGACCCGGTTTTAAAGCGGTTTGATGACGGTTCAAAAGCAAGCGGTAACCGTCATCAATATTGGCAATGCGCGAACTCGACTTCTCTCGACGTAACGGTAATCGCGTAATACCCGTAGTGCAATCCGGACCTCGTCGAATTTGGGCAATTCGGCGAGGTCCGGATTGTCGCGCAATCCGGACGCGCGTAACGCGCTTCCGGACCGTTTTGACCCTCGGGAGACGTTTTTCGAACCGCGGTGTGATTTTTGACGTGTTTACGAGGCCCGAAATATAAATACGAACCCGAATTGGACACATATCCATCACTTGCCCCCGAGTCAAGTAACGGTTTAAAATCTTTCTTGACTCTATTTTGAGTTAGGGTACGTGTCCAATTTGAGCTTGACGCTAACCTTCCGGTTTCGATTGTCGGTTGGACGTAGAAGTCTTGATTTCGTCCGTCCTTTGATTTTTTTACCGAGTGACTTTATTTCCTGTCATCGCGGTTAGTGCAAATAGAGAATGCGCGTATGTAACGTGCAAACATAATTACCGCTAGGGATATAAGCAATTAGTAATATGTCATGCGGACATGCTTTTTACCAACATGTATGTAAAAGTAATGGTCATGGCAAGAACGTAATTACGTGATGTTAGAAATATAACCTGTATACTCTAAAATGACTTAGCGATTAGTAAATCATGAATCATGCGATATGCAAACATGCATGTAGAATGACGAATTTGATATGCGTAACACCGAAATAATCATGTGCGTAGAGATAAATACTTAGAAGAGGGCGGAGTATACCGTAAGCACTTAGGCGTGGGTGTAGGTGAATTACTCCTTTGATCCTTATCATCAAGGAATCTCTTGGAAGTAGTCGTTTGTTGCCTTGATGCCTTAGAGAAATATTTTCTTAAGTGTTGTCGTGTTTGCTCTTCGCGGTTCGTCACATTAGTCGCACCGCTTGCATGATAGCTTCTTGGGACGTTCGCCACTTTTGTTGCACGTATCAATTTTGCTATGCGCGTTGACTTTGCTATGTGCGTTGACTTTGCTATGCGCGTTGATTTTGCTATGCGCGTTGACTTTGCTATGCGCGTTGACGCTAATGGTTGTATGTTGGTAATGATAGCATAGATGTCGTCGTATGAGCTTTGTCGATGAGCGTCGTAGGTGTGCTTAGGTGGCATAGTTACTTGTTGTATGCAATCCATCTTTGTCGACATGTATGTACGTACATGGAAAGACTTAGAAAATATTTTCTCCTTGTCGACATGCATCCTTGTCGACATGTATGTACGTACATGGAAACACTTAGAAAATATTTTCCCCTTGTCGACATGCATCCTTGTCGACATGTATGTACGTACATGGAAACACTTAGAAAATATTTTCTCCTTGTCGACATGTATGTATGTAAACTGTAAGTGCGTATTTGCCCCAGCACTAGAATCTTTTCACCATCCCTGGCTATGTACGCTGTATCCGTATGCTTGATGCGAACACAGGTTATATGCCAACTCCTAATAATATGCTGACACATGCTTGTATGCTGACAGCTTGCAATATGCTGACTGTCATCCTGAGCAAAGTACTTAGAAAATAATCCACCATTGTAATCTTGTATGCTGCGAGTATGAGCTCGATGTTGTCATGCAAGGTTAATGTGTTGAAGAGGTTGCCCCCCTTGCGTGATGCTTGTTACTTGTTGCACGAAGACTAACGAGTCTTGTACGTACATGGTTGTCTCACATGGAGCGTCTGTTGCATAAATGCTTGCATAAGTGTTGGTGCGTGTTTATGCACTGACTGGATTGTTGGTTGCATTTTCCAGGATATCAGATCTTGCTGTCTTCTTATCAGAATTAGTCTTCCCACGGCTGTTACCATGAGTAAGTCCACTATCTCCATCTTGATGGGAAAAAGCTTGTCTTTGCAGATAGTTGATGTGTATAGTAATCCGTTTGTTGGGAGGAATGCCCATACAAGTGCCCCCGCTACTCTGGAGTCTTCGGACACGGTCGCGGTAAAGGGCTTGTGAGTAAGACGTCTCATTGTATCTTCTTTGAACTTGTTAATTTTCCAAGTTATTGCTGGCTGCAGCTTCTGTTTTTAGCATAATTCTCGAAAGATCCGACGCAGGGGCGCGTTCCTCGAGCGATTCTTAGTTCTTTATGTCGAGCATGACCGTGCTAATTCCTTCTTGTGATAAAGGAAATAGAGTTGAGGGTTGTGCAGTGGTGTCTTCTGCCCCCCGGTCGAGGGACCGGCCCAAGGAGGAGCGTTACTCCTATTGAGGTAAGTATTTGTTGATTGCTGATTTTGATGCCCGTATTGCTGATTGTCGCCCTTATGTTGAAGAGCTATGTTGTGTTGAAAGTTGAAACAATCATTCTTGTCGTGTCCTTTGTGTGGATGACGACATTGCATTTGATGTTGACATTATGAACTCTTTGCCATAGGTCCTTAGAGATGATGTTAACTCTTGGTTGGTGTCGGGCTGTTTGTTTTCAGCATGTTGAACCCTTTGTGAATGGGTTGATGTTGTGTTGATAACTCTTTGTTCATGCCTTTGCTTGCATGATATTTCGTCACCTGGACCTGTTTTCAATAATAATCATGTGATAACTTGTTAGTATTTCATACATTGAGTTATATATGTTGTCCATATGCTTTGGACTTGGAAAATAGGATAGATATCCTTAGATGATGAACATGATGTCCGTAGTTGCGAGTGTATGTCGCTCATTGTTAAGTGTTATGATCGCCCCTCTTGGTTAGATTCCAAGGCATGGCAAGATGGATAGAGCATAGGATGTTGCGACTTGCGCATTGTAGGTTTTTATGAGCGCCCCTCTTGGTTAGATTCCAAGGCATGGCAAGATGGATAGATCATAAGATATTGCGACTTGCGCATTGTAGGTTTTTGTTGGATGTGGATGACTAATAATCATAGATGTAGTCTCCGCAGCCGTGACCATTAGCCACTTCTTGATTGATAACTTGAGATGCTCTCCTGATTGCTTGCATGATGCAGTATGCATGTTGCCCTTCTTTCCTGAATAGCTTGCCGCTATATATGTTGTAACCTGCCAAGTATTTTGCGTATAGCAATTTTTTTTTAACAAGTAGTGTATTTGAAAGGTGTTATCTTGGCTAAGCAAGATACTAGTTTATACCGTCTCTTAGTTCCACTCTAAGGCGACGTTGTACAAGACTCGACTTGTAAATTTTATGAGTTTTAAACAGGGTGCGCACCTGCCAGCGTGTATCAACCCGCGTTGGGGAAGCATACGTAAAAAAATTTTTGTTTTTGAAGAAGTATTTTGTGAACCCTAAAAAAGCTCGTGATACACGCAAAAACCGTGTTGATAAAATATTTGGAAAGGTGTTTGATACATAAAATATTTGATAAAATATTTGACAAAATATTTGATAAAATATTTGTGATACATGATTCCTGCGTCCAGGGACCACGTAGCACCTTTTGAAAATATGAATTGTGATGCATGCTTTCTGCGTCCAGGAACCATGCAACACGGTTTGAAAATTTGTAGTACGGAATTGTCATCTAACAAGAGGACTTTTGCCGTAAAGAGTGAACCCTTTAAAAAGGAATTCATAGTATGGAATTGTCATCTAACAAGAGGACGTTCGCTGTATAGAGTGAACCCTTTAAAAAGGAATTCATAGTACGGGATTGTCATCTAACAAGAGGACGTTCGCCGTATAGAGTGAACCCTTTTAAAAAGGAATTCATAGTACGAGATTGTCATCTAACAAGAGGACGTTCGCCGTATAGAGTGAACCCTTTTAAAAAGGAATTCATAGTACGGAATTGTCCTCTAACAAGAGGACGTTCGCCGTATAGAGTGAACCCTTTTAAAAAGGAATTCACACTTGTCGTAGCGTGGGGTCGTTGTCTAACAAGAGAACTTCCGCCACTTGTGGGGTGATCAGTCCCGTATTGTATTTGCCCATCCTGTTCTGAATCCAGGGAATGGGTATGAACATGAGGATTTGCCTCTAACAAGAGATGTCACAGCATGTCATTTTTTAGAAGTAAACATGGGGTTTGTCTTTACAAAGAGGATACCTCAACATGCTACTTTTGATAGTAAATCTTGGTGTTAATCCAAGATATTGCTTGTAGTTGACGCCTTTGTAATAGTCGTCATTTTGATGGTAGACCTTGGTGTTATTCCAAAGTATTGCTTGTAGCTGACGCCTTTGGAATAGTCGTCATTTTGATGGTAGACCTTGGTGTTATTCCAAGGTATTGCTTGTAGTTGACGCCTCTGGAATAGTCGTCATTTTGATAGTAGACCTTGGTGTTATTCCAAGGTATTGCTTGTAGCTGACGCATTTGGAATAGTCGTCATTTTGATGGATAATCCGCAGGTTGTCATTGCGACATATAAGTTGACTGTGCACATAGCGCGATGGCTTTGTGTTGCCGGCACCTTCTTGAGATAGACGCCAATGTTATGAATGGAGAAATAAACTCCCTGTTGGTGTAGATAATAGATATGTTGGCATTTTATACCATAAATCCCTCCTTGAACACAATGCTTAGCTTGTATTGTTGAAGTAGATTTTTGTGCATAGGTTACTACTTGGCGTAATTCCCATGTAGTAATCGTAGTGTAGCATGTACCTACGAACAGAGTTGCTTTTGTCAGGTAATCGCCATTTTTATGAGTTTGCAAAAGTATGGAGTCATGAAATTTTCTTTTTAGTCATGCATATAATAAATAAAGTAAAGGAATCTGATACGAGGATTCCTTGTTTGTGTAGGAAACTTCCCTGAGTGCGGACGCGATAGGTGCGGATCATGATAGGTATGTATATATTGGGAGCGTAGCTTTTCCAAGTATCATCCGTTATATGTGGTTGCAGCATGCTGACTTTGAAAATATCTTGGGCTTAACTCCAAGTTTTTTATTCCAAGATGACGCCTTTTGATGTAGTCGTCAATATGAGTAAGTTGTTGTTGATGATAAGCGTTGTCATAACGCGTAATAGATTTTTGGCTTGCACATAGCATAATATCTTGGATTGTTGATGTAGATAAGAAGCGCGTAGTTTTGTTACTTCGTGTTTAATCCAAAATAGCATGCAAGACATAGATATGTACCTACAAATGTAGATTGACTTCATTAGATACTTGCGCGTATTTACATTGTTTTTTCAAGAAGGCGTCAATTGATTATTCCTTCTTAAAACATGTAAAGGAACTAGATGCGATGATACTAGAAACACTTAGAATATAAATGCGCAAAGTAATCAGAAAGATAGTTATTTCTCCCGTCTCTTTTATGGTTGGTTTGACGATGATGTCGCAGAGTCGGTTGCAACAAATCGCTTTAATGCGCCCAGCACGATGCATTCTTTAATCACCCATCTCAGTGGTAGACAAATGTTTGTGTTGTGCCCCCAGGTTTTGTGGTATTTGTACAATTCCTTAACGTTGTTGCCCAAGAAAGCAGTCTTCGGAACAAGTGGACTCGGGAGCTTGTTTTCGAGTAGGTTGACGTAAATGTCTTCAGCAACCGTGTTTAGCGGTGTGAATATGTTGTCGATATTGATGCTTGCGCCCTCCTGTTTGTTCGTTTCAGCTTGAACTTCTTTGTCCCAACTGAGGGGTGTACCCCACCTCAGTTCTTGTTCACACAAGTCTGCTGTCTCGAGCTTGTCCTTTAGATCTGCCATGGTTCTGGTTGTTCGCCATCCATGAGTTCTTCCGAAGAGAAGGAAGGATCTGGCGTTCATGTTTGCATAGAACACGCTTATCACTTCCTCTCTTGTTGCTTTTGCCAAAGAGGCGTTAGCAGCGAATCTGGTTCCATGACGAATACTGAATGTACTCTTGTGGCTTCCAAACTATAACAGCTTGTTCCTGCCTTCCATCATCAACGACTTTCTGCTTCTTGAAAGAATTTACCATCGCCACATGGAAATGGTGCTTTGCTCTTAGGGCGTTGACGTAACAACGTCTTGCGGTTATCTGGTCGCCAAGTACTTCCCCGATCCCATGGTCCGTAGGGAACTTCATCTTCTGGTGGACAGTAGAGGGCACGATCACGTAAGGGTTGATCGTTGTTCGTCCCAAAATTCCATTATAGGCCCCAAGAGATTCCACAACGACGAAAGTGACGTTGACGTGCAATGCTTTCCACCCTTGGCCAAGGATGACAGGAAGTGTGATCGTTCCCAGGGGGTGTGTAGCTGCCCCGGCAAAGCTGACTAGCGAGAAGGTTCCCGGAGTCAAGTCTTTGACTGATCTTCCCAGTTGCTCTAGGACTTTGACATGTAGAATGTCAGCGGAGCTTCCACCATCAACGAGGATTCTTTTCACATCATATTCGTCGATGTCCATGGTTATGACTAAAGCGTCATCGTGAGGGTAAGGGATATGCTTTAAGTCTTCCCTGGAAAATTGGATGACCACGTCGTCTTGCTCTGGTTGCTTGCGCTTTCCGTATTTTGGCAATGTTGCTGCTTGGGATGCATAAATGTCCCGAGCATTAGACATTTGTCCTCCGGCGGCAGGTCCTCCGTGGATGACGTTGATGACACCTCGCTTGGCTGGCGGAGGGTTGTCGTTGACTTTCTCTTTGCCTTTATTTCCTCTCTTTGATGACTCTGCTTGAGCCTTCTTTGGGGGGTTGTCGCCTTGATCGACGAATTGCTTCAATTCGCCCTTGAGGACGAAGTTGTTAATGCGGAAACGTAGGCTGACACAGCCGTCCGTCTCGTGGCCGAAGACCTCGTGGTTTTCACACCACTTGTCTTTGTCTTTCCCCAGCGGGCCTTTTCTGAAATTGTTCGGCTCTTTCCACATGTTCGCATCCTTCATATCTCTCAATATCACGGACAGCGGGGCATTCAAAGGAATGCAGTCAGCGAGGTTTACTTCTTTTGGCTTCTGGAAATCACCTTGAAAAGGCCTTTTCGGCTGAGGCTGCCAATTTCTTCCTTGCTGACCGCTTGAGGGCGGTTTTACTTGATTCTGCTTTGGGTTTTCTTTTGCCTTTGCCGCAGAGACTTTTGCCTTGTTCTGGCTTCTTAACCTTTCGAGGTCCACGTATTCTTTAACTCTTGCGGCTAATTCTTCTAGAGTTTCAGCCGGGCGCTTTGCCATCTTTTCTGCTAGGGCATAGCCTCTTCGTCCAAGGTTTCGGATGAATGCTCGCACTATCTCTCCTTCTGTCAGGTTTCCCTGAATATCCGAGATGTTCTGGTTGAAGCGAACGTAATACTCAGCGAGAGATTCTTCATTTTGCTGCTGGACGTCGTCCAGAGCATTTGTTCCTTTCAGCAATGTGCGTTCGCCCATGTATCGTTGAATGAATTTAGCCTTCAGGTTCGCCCATGAGTTGATGCTTCCGCATGGCAGCGAGAAGAACCAGTGTGCTGCGGTCCCGGCAAGAGTTTGTGAACACGTCATTGCAAAGTGGTGTGGGTTCTTCGTTCTGCCTAGCAGAGAGGCATCGTGCTTCTTCACGTGTTCCACTGGATCTCCTTTTCCGCGATAGAGATCTCCTCCAATCCGGTACAGTGCGTCTGGGACACGACTGTTCACAAGGTGGTCCGCGAACGGATGTGACGCCTTTTCTTCAAGTGCGTGCATACCTTTCATCTTTGCTTCTTTCATCTTCTTCTACACAATTTCTTCTAACATCTCGGCAGTAACCCTTTTACAGGTTCAGCATAGCCTGTTGAAGGATTTTGCCGACCATTGTTATGGTAGATGTCAGATTGATCTCTGCTTGTGGCCTGGAAGGGATCATCCCTCGTTGGCTGCTGTGGGCGGTGGTATGGGGGTTGCCTTTCATTCCTCCCATGACGGGCTCCTTGGGAAGGAGTGTATGAACGTGCGGCTTCATATCTTGCATGTTGGTTTCTGCCCTGGAAAGGATCGCCTTGGCTGGTAGTGCCTTGCGACATTTCTCTTGTCGGCGCAGCGTGCTCCTGGGCGGTTGGAGGTGGTTGAGCCGCATATCCTTGATTTTTTAGTGACTCGCGGAATGCAAGTAAATCTTCCAGCGCAGCCATCATTGTTGGAGTAATGGTAGGCATCGGGTTTGCTCCCGTTCTTTGTTGTTCGCCTTGCGGCATTTCTGTCTGAGATTCATCATCATTATGCATCTCTGGATCGAAACCAGGTGGGGGTGAGCGATGCTCGTCCCTTGGCTCTTGGTGGTTGTGCTGTGCGTCGGGCACATCCTCGGTTGGCATGGATGAAGCTACGGAAGTAGCTCTCGGTATGTGGGAAGGTCCCGACTGGCTTCCAGCTGGCCTCTGACCTCCTGCTCTTTTGTTTGCCGGAGACTTCTTAGGACGTCCAGGCCTTTTCCTTGTGTTTCTCGCGTTAACCTCTTCGGGAGGGTTGCGATCACTTGTCATGTCTTTGCGGTATGGTAGCTTTTGTTCGAATCACGGAGACAGCGCCAATGTTGCGTCCTGGATGAACTGGGTCGTGTGGACGCGTCTGTTTGAGTGGTTGAGCGGGTTTCTGGGCTGTCACCCTTCGTCTGAAAGAGGTTTTCACCATGTGCCGATGACGAGTGTTCGGCTTTATCGCTGAGTCTCGGAAAAGTCTTTGTCTCAAAAGGAGTCTGTGTCTCGGAAAGCGGATGTGTCTCAGGAAAGCGGATGTGTCTCAGGAAAGCGGATGTGTCTCAGGAAATGGCAGTCTGTGCACAAGTCTGAGTGTCTGGGCACATCTTGCTCCTATTTCTCTTCCTCGTCTTAGCCACGGATCGCTGGTAACTGCACAAAGGGCCAGTACTAGCACGGAGAAGGGGGGGGGGGGGTGGTGCTAGTGGAGCCCTCTCCGATGCCTAAGTCACTATAGGGCTAAAAAGGTAATCTTAGAGAGAGAAAGTATTTCTAGAGAGAAGTCAGAGCTCAAAATACCAAAGTTGGGAAAATGAGAGGATGTGTGAAAATGGGTGGCCAAGGCCTCTTATTTATAGGCTTCCTTGGGACCGGACCCGGTTTTAGAGCGGTTTGATGACGATTCAAAAGCAAGCGGTAACCGTCATCAATATTGGCAATGCGCGAACTCGACTTCTCTAGACGTAACGGTAATCGCGTAAACGGTAATCGCGTAATACCCGTAGTGCAATCCGGAGGTCCGGTCCGGACGCGCGTAACGCGCTTCCGGACCGTTTTGACCCTCGGGAGACGTTTTTCGAACCGCGATGTGATTTTTGACGTGTTTACGAGGCCCGAAATATAAATACGAACCCGAATTGGACACATATCAATCAATTATCATTTATTAATACTTTAATATAAATCATAAGTTTTAAATTTAATCATTTAACTTTAAGTTGTACTTTTTTTATTTAAAAAAAATAGGATCAATTACTGAGCTCTTAGCTAAACTTTGTTTAATCGGACAAATTCCTAGCTAAACGTTTTTTTTAACAAAAAGATATTTCATGGCAAAAAAAAGCACATTTGACTTGTCCAGTCATGTAATTACTTAACTTTGTTTCATCCTATATATTTTAGACGGATAGTCTACTCGCAAGCCATGTACGTTTTCTTGCTCTCAACTGTTCATGCATCATTCGATTTCTTCTTCGTATGGTGTAAATTTCAAAACTTAATCTTTTAACCATAAGTCTTGGTTTCAAGCCTCGCAGAGTCCTAAGAATGGAAAAGTATTTATGGTCAACAGTTCAGCCTTTAATGACTGACCAAGTGCAAATGTAAAGAAAACATGTTATGGGTGTTGCCCTCTTATGAGTTCCTAGGAAAACCCGTGAGAAAACTAAAGGTCCATCAATCACTAATACATGCATAAAGGATGCATATTTGGTCGTTGATGGATATACACCCAATTGAGACTCACTGAGCTTCCATACTTAGTCAATTGCGGGCTCTATAAGTGATTGCAAATTGAAACTTTGAACCTTGCATGTCTACGGATTCTGAAATGTTCGACTAGCCGATTGGAATGTTCCAATCGGACTAGTCCAATTGGAACCTCCAATTGGACTAGTCCGATTTGGAGCCTCCAAACGACTAGTCCGGTTGGAGCATCCCAACCAGACTATTCTGTTTTGTAGCCTCCAACTGGACTAGTCCGGTCGGAATGTCTCTGTATCGGACTTTGTCCGATACGGAGACTCTCATTTGGCCCGGACGAAGTTCGTCCGGGCCATGCCTCTCGAGGCCCGTCAATGCTATTTTGGACACCCCGTCACCCAACACTTATACTTTTTACTTACTCTACGAATCCTCCCAATGCTAAACAGGATTTATACATTACTTGCTAATTAAGTATGATTGTAAGGTTAATATTTTCATTAGGCTTTTTAATCCTCTAGGACTCTATAAATAAGACCATTGGGTTCTCATTTGAAGGTATCTTGATTTCTCTCATCCTTGAGCTCTGACTTCTCTCGACTTTCTCTCTCTAAAAATTGTATTCTCATTTAAGCATGGAGAGGGTTCGCTGGGTCCCCCACCCTGGCACACCCTTCTTGCAGGTTGCTTGTTGGATCAAGGTCGAGATCGAAGGCTCGACAAAATCGGGGATTCGACGTCAACGGTCCATTGCTTGAAGACTTAGACGATCAAACCCCAACATTGGCGCCGTCTTATGAGATTAGAACAAAAAGCTACAATGAGTCTAAAGAAAACTAAGATGGCTGGCATAAATGTCATTCATAGAGGCTTAACGGCGGGAGATGAATCGACAAAAGAAAAAGAATGGTACGCATCACAAACAGATACGGGGGCAGCGCGTCAGTCGCACGTAGGAAAATCGGCAGGTGATATAATAAGATTTTCTGAACAACATATGGATCACATAATTTATCCCCATGAAGACGCGTTAGTCGTCACAACCGATATCGCAAATATGAATGTACGACAAATGTTAGTAGATAGAGGCAGTTCGCCAAGCGTACTATCTATAGAAACAATCCTCGCATTGGGAAAGGAGAAAAGGATATAAAGCCGTTACACTCCCCACTAATAGGCTTCTCAGGGGAGACAAGCTACCCGATGGGGGCAATCACACTTCCAGTGACACTTGGAACAACACCAAAACAGCTACATACCAACGTTACATTCATAGTGGTAGAGAAGTTGGAGGATAATAACATTTTGGGAATAACCAAAATCAATGCACATGGAATAATCGCATCAATAGTACCAAAAGATGAAATTTCCAACCACCACAGGGATTGAGGAGGTGAAAGAGGACCAACAAATGGCAAAAGAGTGCTACTCAGTAGCACTCAAAACTGATACGGGAAAAGTTGAAGAAGAAGTTCCGTTAATAGAAGTTGATCCAAGAGAAGAATATGGTCGCCCAACACCTATGGAGGAGTTAAAAGAAGTCTAATTGAATAGGAACCTCTTTATCAGGAGAAGAGGCAATCAAATTAACCGCACTCTTAAAGGAGTAAAAAGACTTGTTTGCATGGTCACCAAGTGACATGCCAGGAATAAGCGTGGATGTTATCTCCCACAAACTCAACATTGATCCAGCAAAACGTCCAGTAACACAAAAGTTAAGGCCAATGGGTGGAAGCAAGAAAGTTGCAATCTGAGAAGAGGTCGGAAAGCTAATAGAAGCAGGTTTCATAAAGGAAATTAGGTTTCAAACTTGGGTCGCAGACCCAATGTTGGTCAAAAAAGCAAAGGGAAATTGGAAAATGTGTATATATTATCGAGATCTTAACAACGCATGTATAAAGGATGCATACCCTCTCCCCAGACTAGACCAACTAGTGGATGCAATAGAAGGGCACGAACTGATGAGTTTCATGGACGCATACTCAGGATACAACCAAATAAAGAGTTACCTGAGGATGCTCCACATACTGCATTTTATGCGAATAGTGATGTCTACTACTATAAAGTAATGCCATTTGGCCTCATCAATGTTGGAGCTACATATCAGCGGATGAAAAACAAACACTTTGGGGACATGATAGGCAAGAAAATGGAAGCATATGTGGATGACATGATCGTGAAGTCAAAAGAAAAGAAAAACCATGTTAGTGATCTACAAAAGACATTCCAGTGAATGCGTCAATATCAAGTCCGTTTGAACCCAGCAAAATGCGCGTTTGGAGTAAAATCTGGAAAATTTCTTGGATTCATGTTAAGTCAAAGGGGAATAGAAGTAAATCTTGAGAAGTTAAGAGCAATAGAGGAAATGACCTCCCCAACTAAGCATAAAGAGGTGCAACAACTCAATGGGCGTTTGGCAGCCTTGAATAGGTTCCTTTCCAAAATAGGAGACAAATCCCTGCCCTTCTTCGAGGTCCTACGAGCTAACAAAAAATTTGAATGGACCCCAAGATGAGAGGAAGTGTTCCAACAACTAAAACAACACCTCAGGACTAAACTTCGCAAGGAGACCCCCTTTTCCTCTACATATCAGCGAGCAACGTCGCAGTTGGCTTAGTTATCATCAAAGAAAAAGATGGAGTACAACTTCCAGTATACTTCGTAAGCAAGACTTTGGCAAAATACGAAGTCAATTACATAAAAACTGAGAAGTACCTTTATGCCATGGTGATAGCCGCACGAAAGCTGAGACCTTACTTCCACGCTCATGAAATAACAGCCCTCACAAACCAACCACTAAAGCATCTACTGCAAAAGCTCGACGCGTCGGGGAGATTGATAAAATGGGCAGTCGAGCTCAGTGAATTTCGAATTCATTTCGCACCAAGGAGTGCAATTAAGGGACAAGCCTTGTCAGATTTCATAGGAGAGTTCACGGGAATCGCCTGCGAAGAGACAAGCAACAAAGCCGAGTGTAATCATGATAATGACGCCCCAAGAGAAATATGGGAAATTTACACAGATGTCTCATCAAACAATGGAGGATCAGGGGCTGGACTGCTCTTAATCCCGCTCGACAAAACAGAACCTTTACGTTACGCTTTAGCTCTGACCTTTTAGAGCGACAAACTATGAGGCGGAATATGAGGCTCTGATCACAGGGCTGACAATTGCAAAGGGGGTAGGGGTGAAACACCTAAGGATAAAGTGTGACTCCCAATTGGTGGTCAACCAGATAAAAGAACACTATGCGGCAAAGTCGGAAAAAATGCATCAGTACTTGCAATAGGAGATTAAATGCTTTCAGCAGCTTTTACATTGAGTCAATTTAAAGAGACCAAAACCGAGAGGCGGACGCCCTAAGCAAGTTCGCCTTAGGCTCCCAACCAAGCAAAGAAGTGCACTTCGCCGAACAGCGATTATTCTCTATAATTGACAAAATGGAAGTGTTAGCAATTTGTGATGAAATTACATGGATGAAACCAATCCATCAGTACATAGAATGTGGAACTTTACCCGAGGACAGTGTCGAAGCAGCCAAAGTGCAAAGGCTAGCAATCAACTATGCGATAATAGATGACGATCTGTATAAGATAGGCTATTCCACACTTTACCTAAAATGCATTGCACACCCTGAAACTGGAGCTCCATGAAGGATACGCATCATGCCATGAGGGGGCAAAGTCGATAGTCAGAAAGGCGCTAAGCCTAGGCTATTACTGGCCAACAATGAACAAAGAAGCGAGCGACAGAGTTCAAGCTTGCGGAACTTGCCAAAAGTACTCCTGAAACATAACATCACCAGTGGCCAATCGCAAGCGCATGGCCTTTCTCCCAATGGGGAATTGATCTAATAGGGCCCCTGCCCAAAACCAAAGGGCAGAAAAAGTTTATATTGGTTGCAATAGATTACTTCTCCAAGTGTATAGAAGCCAAATCACTACCAACAACAACAGAGTTCCATGTGCTTAAGTTTATCAAGTCACGCATCAACTCCAGACATGAAGTCCCAAAAGTCCTAATAAGCGAAAAGGACCACAATTCAAAGGAAAGCAAATGGCTTGGTATTGCAAACGGCTAAACATTGAGCACTATTTCGCATCAGTAAAACATGCACAAACCAATGGCCAAGTTGAGTCAGCCAACAAAATAGTCATTTTCGGACTTAAGAAAAGGGTGACAACCTTGGGGGGCAAATGGATCGATGAGCTAGAAAATGTAATATGGGTAGTCTGAATAACACCCAAGAAAACAACGGGAGAAACACCATTCAGTATGGTGTATGGAATCGAGGCAGGAGCGCCAGTTAAAATAGTAGTGGCATCACTTAGAACCACACATTTCGAAAGCCAAACGAACGACGACGCAAGACGTCTTGAATTGGATCTCGTGGATGAAAAGAGATGGCACTCAGAAAACGCACAAGCAAGGATGCGACTAGCAACAACTCGGTATTACAACAGATAAGTGAGAGAGCGACAATTCCATGTAGGAGAGATGGTATGGAGGAGAAATGAGTTCTCACACTTGGACCAGATTAACAAGCTATCTCCGAAGTGGGAAGGGCCATATAAGATAGCATCGATATCGACAATAAACGCTTATCGCTTGGAGGATGCTAAAGGAAACATATCAACAAACACCTTTAGCGATGGCCACGAAGAAATTCTACGCATAAGGGAGGCCCTATTGCCCCAAACACATCGTGATTCTCTCATTTTTCTACCCCTGCAACAAATCAATGGTGTCAAGTGCCTCATTTTTCAAGATATTAATATAATACTTGAAGGAGATCCTCGGACCCATTAGCATGTTGTTTCGTAAATATTATGAACGCTAATGAAATGATTGTCTTTTGATATGTACAGATTTAAAGCATACATCAAGCAAACACCCTACTTAGGAATGGACACCAGGTAGTGGAAACATGCAAATTATAACACCAACAATGCTCATGGAATCACTATTGAAAATCTTACTGACACCTCGATGTCATGTAAGTTGCGTTCAAGTCCGTTAAACGAATCTTCACACTCGAGGAGCGCGTATTTGAAAAGTGTTGATAAGTGAATCACATAGAAAAATCTTACCGACAATCATAACATCGTGTAAGTTGCGTTGAAGTCCGTAAAACTAGTCCCCGTACTCAATGGGCGCGTAGTTGAAAAATCTTACCGACAAACATCAACGTCGTGTAAGTTGCGTTCAAGTCCGTAAGACGAGTCCTCGTACTCGATGAGCGTGTAGTTGAAAAATCTTACTGACAATCACCTACGCCGTATGTGTTGTGTTCAAGTCCGTAAAACTAGTCATTGTACTCGATGTGCACGTAGTTGAAAATCTTACCGACAAACACCAACATCGTGTGAGTTGCGTTCAAGTCTGTAAAACGATTCCCCGTACTCGATGAGCGCATAGTTGAAAAATCTTACCGACAATCACAACGTCGTGTGAGTTGCGTTCAAGTCCGTAAAACGAGTCCTCGTACTCGATGGGCGTGTAGTTGAAAAATCTTACCGATAATCACCTACGTCGTGTGAGTTGCGTTCAAGTCCGTAAAGCGAGTCCTTGTACTCGATGGGCGTTTAGTTGAAAAATATTACCGATAATCACCTATGTCGTTTGAGTTGCATTCAAGTCCGTAAAATGAGTCATTGTACTCGATTTGCGCATAGTTGAAAAATCTTACAGGGAATCATCTACGTCGTGTGAGTTGCGTTCAAGTCCGTAAAACGAGTCTTCGTACTCGATGGGCGCGTACTTGAAAAATCTTACTGACAATCACAAACGTCGTGTGAGTTGCGTTCAAGTCCGTAAAACGAGTCCCCTTACTTAAGGGGCGAGCTGTTGAAAAGTGTTGATAAGTAAATCACACTGATAAACAACCACAACGCTTCGACGTTGTGGGAGTGAACCACCCCAACGCTCCACCGTTGCGGGAGTGAACCACCCCAACGCTTCGCCGTTGCGGGAGTGAACCACCCCGACATTCCAACGTTGCATGAGTAGATCATGCAAGTCACATTAAAATTTATATTATATCATGATGACATTTCAATGATGCAGGATGTACGATGCACTGCAAGTTAAGATATTCAATCAGACATTTTAATATTGAGCAAGTTATAGTCATAAAAAAAGTTTTCATGCTCAAGGAGCGCGCATTATAAGGTGGCGATAAGATTAAATCACACCAAACAATCTATCTGATATTCTTACCTCGCACAACAATGCGGACACACATACAAACCTAAGACAAGGGTTATGATGCAAATCACACCATGCCTTGGGGCATCAAAGAGGAGGTTCAGTTATCTCGCAAATCACATATCGTGATCACAGTTTACATATTATCATGAAAGATAAACTATCCGGGTGGACACAACACTCAATCAAACAAGCGGCGAGGATATAAACTCATAAGCATAGCCCAATTCAAGGGAACAATTGACATAAGCAAGGATGCAAAATACCACCAACATCATCAAATCACGATATAACATAAGTGCACCACATGACCATCGCAAAAAGGATCAGTGTTTTGACATTGTCAAACAAGATAAAAGAAGCAAGGGTGCCCAACCACCAAACCGAAGTTTCCACCATAACAGGAAAGGAACACAACATAAGTTATATGTACAAACATGATAACTGAATCGTGGGTCAACCGGACGCCACGGAAGGACCACCACCACCGTCTGTATCTGCGACATCAAGCCTGCAAATACCCATAGAAGCAAAACATGAACCTGACGCATTCTCATCCTTGGAACTTATTTCCATTCCCAACAGAAAATCCACCCGACTCCGGGAAAAGCCCACCAAATCACTAAGTTCCCCAAAAAGGAAAATCCGGATAAAAATCACATATCTTCTTCATAAGCTTGCCGCTAAATTCAACAAGCATAGTCCGACACATATCCTGAGCGGTAACTTCAAACTCAGGTGAAACCATAAACTCTTGGATCCCTAAGGCCTTCCCTTCTGAAATAGCTTGGAAAATGGCAGCACTCAAACGACTTTGGTGAGATGACCTTTTATCCTCCAACTCCTGATGAAATCTCGCACTTTGAGTCTCAATGGTGGCAACATAATCACGTCGACGTGACTCTGATAATTCAAGACCCTGTGCCTCCTGGGAAAGGGCATGTACCATCAGTTGAGCAGACTCTAATTCAGCCATGAACGAAACCCGCTCAGCTTGCAAAGTCTCTTTCTCTTCAACAAGCTCAATTAGAGAGGAGGACAAGTATACGATGTTGGCTACGCCCTGAAACGGGAAACAAATATTAAATAGATGATTACATATTTATAAGCAACAAGTATAGTAAAGAAAATCACTGGAGCGTGACGAAAAATAATTTATTTGGCCACATAACGCGCCTCTTCACGATTATCAAGAACAGGCCTTCGATCCATCGGGGGCACACATGCGTTCAAAACACGAAATCCAACTTCAATATTTTTCAATGACGACAATTGATCAAAATGATAGCTCCATTTGGAAGAAAAAGGAGCCCACTGAGCACCAACAATATCGCCCTCCATAGAACGTATAAAGTCCTTACGAGACAACGCGTGGAACTTCGTCCTTCCTACAAGACAAACCAAACAAATGAATGCAAATCGTAACCAAACCAAAGGAAGAATATAAAACTCTACCTGCATATCTTGAGTCAACGCCGCGCAGTCGAACCCTCGACTCGGGGGCAGGGATAGTAGGTGTTACCAACTTTCTCCTTTTATCTTTCGAAAGAAGAGAATGAGACCAAGTCCAAAGAAAACCGTGTTCCCATTGTTACGAGGGGAGACTCCCGAAAAATCAACAGTGGAAACTGATTTTCTCTTCTTGGAAATAGTAGCCGAGTGTCCGACCCTAAAAGTCGACTCCTTCATTCCTACCTTTACTAAGGTTCTGTTTGCTGAGGAAATCCGCGCAGGTGTAGGGGATGACCTACCTCCCTAACAAAATACAAAAAGATATTACAAAACATTCACGTACGAGATGAGTAAGGAAAAGTGATGATTCCATGGCTAAAATCTCGATACCTCTCATTGCCTGGGAATGTGACTTGACCACTTTCGAAGTAATAAAGACAACTTTAGAAGTGTTTCTTCCTTTAGGCACAACCACGCCGTCGCAAGCATGATCCACCTCCTGCGAATGAAAAATCTTGTTAAAAGACCAATTTAAAACAAAGGATGCACAATGGGACAAGGGGCCAAAGGGATGATAACATTCTGGATCAGAAACAGGAGGAGTTGATCGAATTCCCACCTTGAAAAGGTCCAACTCTGAAATATGACGTACAAGAAGATAGACACGAGCCTTATGGTTGGTATAGATAAGTCTCATGGTTTCCTTGTCCGATGTGGAAAACTCGGAAAAAGATGGCTCTTCGTCAACAATATCAGTACGACCAACCGACCAAGATACATGTTGATCTTTGATGAAGAAGTAATGATTTCCCCAGTGATTTTTAGACCAATCAATACAAATGAAAAAGCAAAGGTTGACGTTCCACTTAATCTTACCCAGGCCTACTGAAGAAAAACCAGGACTTTCTAAAGTTGGAAAATGAGCAACCAAAGAGAACATACCAGACTTTTTCTGACGTTGAATCTGATAAATATACCGAAAAAGGATGAGGGAATAGTCCCAAGACTGCCGGTAACACAACACTCGAAAACCAATCCAGGCTCGAATGCCCTGAGGGACGAAATTAGTTGGAGAGACCCCATAGGCAAAGCTCGACGAGATCCCTTCAGTAAGGGAATCGTAGTCCGCCTCACATCTATGCGGTATATAGCGCTACTACCCCCTCCTGGAGCACAATGACTTCCCCGAGGGTGTGCCTCGAAGAAAAGCGAAAATGATATGCGACCTGACCAAGAAAGCGAAGACCAGCAAATTTTACATGAACTTGATACTCCTTATCCCGGAGGATGTTGCTAATGTAAGTCCTAAAAAAACGCTTGGATTTGAACCCAGGCCTCAACCCCAAGTGAAAAACAAACTCTAACTCGAAATTTGGTGGCGCATCACCAGAGAATGGCGGATCCCCTTCTGACGACGATTCTAACTCCGGACTCGGAACATAAGAAGCGGGGACCTTGTGAATAAGAGACTTGCGCATGATGCCACACCTAGCAAGAATCAAAGAGGTACCTGAAAGAGGAGGGAGCCCAAAGCCAACAGCACCGCTCGAACAAAATCCCTAAAGTATCGAAGAGAATGTCATTAACGCCCGCACACACGTTAGCGATGTGCCCGCCACTGTAGCAATTTTTGTACTTAGCCAAATTTTAGCGAGGGCCAACCCCCTACACTTGAAAATGTTACGCCCCGTGACGGGAGCAATTCTATACTTTGCCAAATTTCGATGATGATCTGGAAGGCGTTACACTCCCTCCATGCGAGGAGTTCTATACTTAGCCAAATTTCTATGATGATTTTAAAGGGGTTACACCCCCGCCATCCGAGGAGTTCTATACTTAGCAAAATTTCGATGATGATTTTTAAGGGGTTACACCCCCGCCATGCGAGGAGTTTTATACTTAGCCAAATTTCGATGATAATTTTGAAGGGGTTACACCCTCGCCATGCGAAGATTTCTATACTTAGCAAATTTCGATGATAATTTTGAAAAGGTTACAACCCCGCCATGCGAGAATTGTTGGATTACGTGGCTAAATACTACGGAAACTCAAATACGGTACATGCTAGTAATCACAATTACGCAGCGGAACATGTGCGCATACCTTAAACGCTTTCCGTAGTCCCAATATCTTGCTGAGTGAGTTCTCGATCCACCGGACGGAACCCGTAGAGGTTCTTTTTAAGGAAGCCCTACGTGGTATAGTCTCCACAGCAAAGCCTCTTATCGATTCTTGGCAGGGACAGATCTCCGGAGTGTTTGCTCAAAGCAAATTGGCACACCCTTGGTGAAGGAAGTGGTTCGGCCAAAACTAGTATGTGTTAGGGATGAGGGTTTTCTCTCAAATTACCACAGAGGAAGAATTTTGAATTACCCTAATAAAATCCCTAACACTCGCTATTTATAGGAGGAGCAAAGTGGACAAAAGTCCACTTTGCCCACACCTATATTTCAGCCGGCCATGGAGTATAAGGGAGGCCCAATTTTGGGCCTCTCATGTCAATTGGGATTTGGGTCTAGCCAAATTTCCCTAATCTGACATTTACCCAATTGTCTCAGGTAACATATACATATTAATGGGCTTCCATTTACGGCGCCCAATCACCATATGCTAACAAGAAGTTCTATACTTAGCCAAATTTCAATGATGATCTTGAAGATGTGACGTACCCGCTACGGGGGCAAGTTCCATACTTAGTCATTTTTAGCGAGTAAACCAACCCCCGTGCGCCTAAAAATGTGACGTAACCTCCATGGAAATGATTCTATACTTAGTCTATTTCAAAGGGAACCGACACCCGACATCAGTTACGGTAACATTTCTACACTTATTCAATTTTGTGATTACAGGTTACACATGAGAAAACGAATGATCTGGCAACCGACTTAAATGGAGTTACCACCCTTTCAACTTAAAAGACTTAGTCTTTTTTACGAGAAAACTTATCTCCATCAAACCCTAAGATAATTATTTACCCTATGTCAAAGTTTAAGTAATTCTGATATAACAATGTTGTGCAAGTTTTGATCATATGACAAGGAAAAATAGCCAATAATTGCAAATATATGAGAAAAGATCGAACCTTTGAAGAAATCGAGGTCGAAACCCACAATATTGAGCCGAACCTATTCCGAGGAAACCGATTCTGCCAAGTCAATTCAAGGCCCGCCGGAGCCCCCACGCGCCGTCGCAGCTATTGCCACGCACCGCCCTAGTCACCACGTGCCGCCACTGCGCGCTGCCGTCACTACCGCCCTACTCCGCTGGAGCTGGGGTTTTTCCCGTCGCCTCCGGGTTGAGACAAATATTTCCCTAGGAGCCCACCGCGCCATCGCCGGAGCTCCCGTCTTCTCGATCACGCCGCGGAGACCCTCGCCGTGCCGCCTTTGATCAAACGCAACCACCCACGGCTCCCCCACCGCGTGGACGTCCCGGATTGGGGCCGGCCTCGCCGTTAATGGCGCCACTCCAAGTTAGCCGCCCTTTTTATCTCCTCTGCGACTCCACCGTGCTTCCTCTGCCTGGCCGGGCCAAAATCCAGCTCGATTTGGTCCAATCGAGACCACTAAGTGAACCCCTCCATGATTGATTACTTTATTGTCAAGAAAAAAATGAAGTTTTCTACTTGCTCTCCAAGAAATGGGTTTTGTTGCCCACCAAGAAAGGATTTTTGGGTGGGGATGATGACAATCTAAAATGGTGGCTATCTAAGTGAGGTACAAACTCTCTCTTTTATAATGAATAATTAGGGTTTTTTCCATCACCTCCTTACATCCACCCTTGGATTAAAAACATGAGATCAAATGGCTCTAATTAAAAGTGATTTATATTCCCATTTATATCAATTGTCAGCTATAGTGATTTTATACTTAATGAAAATTGGTCACAAGTTTTCACATTCATATGCATCATATACATCATGACTTAGAATTATGACATGCTCATAATTAATTGTTTTCATATTTATGATTACATGATATTAACACGTACAAGCATGACACGTGCCATTATGGCACTACTCATTTGTTCACACTCATCGTATTGACACATCTACATTTGATTATTCTCGTCTATGACTGTGCTAGTGTCTACATTTTCTTACTCCCAAGCATAAGGGGAAACAGCACTGCGCTACCCGCGCCCATCATTTTCGATGTTATTATCAAGGTAACGAAAATAGTAAACTTAATTGGGTGTATCTCTCATCTAAAAAATTGAGTCAAGTAAGGGTTAAACCAATACTCGACTCGGGGGCAAATGATGGATATACACCCAATCGAGGCTCACCGAGTTTCCATGCTTAGCCAATTTCAGGCTCTATAAGTGATTGCAAATCGAAACTTTGACCCTTGCATGTTTACGGATTCTGAAATGTTCGACTAGCCGATTGGAATGTTCCAATCGGACTAGTCTAATCGGAACCTCCAATTGGACTAGTCCGATTTGGAGTCTCCAACCGGACTAGTCTATTTTGGAGCATCCAACAGGACTAACCGGTCAGAATGTCTCCGTATCAGACTTTTTCTGATACGGAGACCCTCCTTTGGCCCGGACGAACTTCGTCCAGGCCGTGCCTCTCGAGGCCCCGTCAATGCTATTTTGGACACCCCGTTACTCACCTAACACTTATACTTTTTACTTACTCTACAAATACTCCTGATGCTAAAAAGGATTTAAACCTGTCATTATTTGCTAATTAAGCATGATTGTAAGGGTAATATTGTCATTAGCCGTTTTAATCCCCTAGAACTCTATAAATAAGACCCTTGGGTGCTCATTTGAAGGTATCTTGATTTCTCTCATTCTTGAGCTTTGACTTCTCTCTACTTTCTCTCTCTAAAATTGTATTCTCATTTAAGAATTAGAGAGGGTTCGTCGGGTCCCCCTCCCCCCCGGTACACCCTTCTTGCAGGTTGCTTGTTGGATCTAGGTCGACATCGAAGGCTCGATGAAATTGGCGATTCGATGTCTAGGTCCATTGTTTGAAGACTTAGACGATCAAATTCCAATAGTCGTAACTATTATTTCTTAGTGGTCTCTTCGAGTCGTGGATCCGCGATTTCATGGGAAATGAGACGAAGTTAATTGCATGGTTAGACAAGTGAAACTATCTTTTTTTGTTAAACAAAAAAAATTAAGTGTAAGTAGCAATTTATCCAATTATTCAAATCCAACTACTAAGTTATTATTAACCCAAAAAATAACATAAAACTATATAAAAGTATTAAAAGTTTGGAAAAAAAAAATATATGAGATATATTTTATACAAACAAATGTAATATATATTTTAAACACCTAATTTTGGACCACGTGTGACATGTAGCGCGCTTAAAAAATGAAGTGTTCAAATATATGGAAGTCTCGAAGTCTCAGAAAATAGGTTAGTTTAAAATATGATAGTGTAAATGCATATTTATTGTTAAATATTCAAATAATATGTTATATATAGATGTATATTTATATATTTATATATATATATGGTAATATAAATAAATAAATATATATATGTATATATTTTTTTTCGAAATATTAATGGTACATATTTATCATATTTTATTTTTCCAATTTGGGGACCTAATTTAGCTATAAATAGTGTCATATTACATGTAAAAAACACAACAGAAAATTAACAAAATAAAAAAGTAATATTTCTCAAATTCGTGCAGTTTTTTTCTTTCTCTCCACTTGTTTCCTCCTTCTCTCCTATGTGGTTTCCGGCGCCGGTGACCCGCTGCTCAAGTCCTCGCCGCCCTGCTCGAGTCCCCGTCCGGAGCTCCGCCCTCGCTTCTCAGACCCTGCCGGAGCTGCTTCTTTGCGCTACTGCTCCACTCCCGCCGCCCCAGGTCCAAAATCCGGCAGATCCATCCTTTACTGCGTCACCGGAAGCGGCTTCCTTTGTCGTTTCCGAGCCACCGTTCGTTGTTGTTGTTGGTGTCCGTCGCTGCTGTGGTCTTCCTCGTCCGACCCACGCTGCACGCCGGAGCTGCCTCGTCCCTTGAAGTGTAGCGTAAGTCATTCTTCACTTATTATTATTATTATTATTATTATTATTATTATTATTATTATTATATCATGTAGATTAAATGTTAGTTAGATTTTGTTTACATATTATTATTTATAGGCTTGATTCACAACTCCAATTTAATTATTTTATTTTGGTAAACTTGAATGAATTGGTTTAAGTTAATATGTTAATTAATTAGTTTATAGGTTGTGTATGAATTTAAACATGTTAGATAACTTTGTTGTTTTAAATTTCGTTTTACTAGGCGTTACAGATTATAATTAGTTTTTAGACCCTTCCGGCAGAGCTACATCTGACCATCTTCGAGAACGTCTCAGTGACTAATGCGGTCACCGGTAACATGCGAGCATCTTTTAGGACCTTGTTGAAACACTCCGAATGATTTGTTTTCATTACACCATACCTCGAACAGTCATCGAAGGCTAATGACCAAACAGCGAAGTCACCACAACGGTTATACTTGAGACCATCTGCAACCAACCACATTGAAACCTCATTCTGGAACTTCTGCTTGTTCACCTCATAAATCATGCTCGAGAATTTCTTTTTCAGCTCTTTATTCTTGAAATGAGTATTAAAGTTGCTCGGAAGATGTCGGGCACAAGACCTGTGTGCGTGATTTGGCTCCGGATAAACTTCTGCTAGAGCACGCAATATACCGATGTGACGGTCATAAATGATGCAGACATAACAGTTCTTAGTGATATGCTCCTTTACATGGGACAAAAACCATGTCCACGTTTCAATGCTCTCCTTTTCACATAAACAGAATGTCAACGGGAAAACTTGATTGTCAGCATCGTATCCAACGACAACCAATAATTTTCCTTTGTACTTTCCATATAGATATGTGTCGTCGATGCTGATCAACGGCACAGGTAAAAGTGGTCGAATAAAATGAAACTATTCACGTACTCCGTCATCTCAGTCAGGACAACTGAAATGAACATACACATCGATTGCGTAGCTATATCGAAAGATTTAGTATTTCTTAATGTTAGTACTCCATTGAATGAAATAATCAGTAATGATGATCATGTGCGAAACCGATTGTATTAAATTAAATTAAATTAAATTAAAAAATGAAACGATTTAACCAATGGTCAAAACTTCGGTAAATAGCGCTACGCGCGTGTGGACCTCGATAGATGGAACACATCGTTTCAAATACGAATTTAATGATGAAGTGTCCAAATGATGATGTGCTGAATTTTCGTTTGCATTCCTTCGGAAATAACTTACTGATAACCTTTAAATCGGGAAGAAGTATGCTTTATAAGCTACCACGACCTTGTAAAAGTATCAACTGACGCATAAGGTGAAAACCCAAGATGCTCAGTTCGGAGATGGGATAAAATCTCTGAGATAAGTTTGCAAACGAAAAAGGATGAAGTCGGTTAAACGATTTTCCTTCCATACGCCTTGAACGATAAGTCAGGCTAGGGATTAAAATCAACTGACACACTTCAGGAAGCGTAGTTCATAAACATAATGTTTGAGTCACTCTATCAGACGTTCCCTATGGGATGATGAAAAGTGATTCACATTTATGTAACACTGTGTTCCAATGAAATCGGTAAAACACGTCGCCATAATAGCTGAAGAATGATAATGAGTTAAATCACATCATCATGCAACATTAATTTGCGCATTAAACACGTATTTGGGACAATAGTACGTTAACTACTCTTAGAAAATACCTGTTTACAGCTTTTGAGAAAATGGTGTCGTGGTCGAACATGAGACATTACATACTTGAGGACGAATTTTTCGATGCATGGACAGTTTCAAACAAATGTAGTCTTGATCAAAACGGAGCAGGATAACACTGACAATCAGGTCCCACTTAATTCGAGTTGGAGAGTTTTGAACCGGCAACTCAAGTGAATGACATGGTAAATGATAATGGAAACATTTTCATAGTAAATCCAGTGAGAGGAATAAACCCTACCACATGAGATCACTGTTGTCGCAGAGACAAATCAAGTAGAATCTGATATTCAAATTGCTAAACCAGGAAGTAAAATATAATTATGCTAAAAGTATGGTCGAAGAAAAATTGATCACATTAAAATATTTGTCCTTTGAAAGCATGGTGGCAGACTCATTGACCAAACCATTACGCAAGGATGTTTTCGAAAAGCACGTCAAAATGCTTGGACTGCATAGGGTTTAAGAGGCTTGCATTGTGATGATAACATTCTGAGATTTAAAGTAATATTTTTATAAAATGAATTGCAATTTGAGTTTATGATCTTACGACGTCATAATGTTTGAATAACATCGGATTTTACGGTCTATAAACTAGTCGTAGAAGGGAAATCCTCCCAAATAAAACATGTCGAGTGTGGGCCAAGCCTCGTAACACATGCTCGGTCCTCTTGGCGGAGAGGGGGGCCTCTACCATGTCAAGACCGGCTAAGAACCATGGTAATTTCGAAAGATAAACCTGGTTAAGCAAAATGATCATTTGGTTTCGGGGTAACACTACATGATATAAGTTTTGCATGTTGCCGTGACAAACTTGGTTCGTCAACAACCACATTATGGGCCAGATGACAGGTCTGCGATAACATATGGCATTTCCCACTCCTGACAACATGTAAGTTCAGGTTATGCTATCGACGCGCGCTTCATACTGCGCGTGCCATGTTCAACCACGGGGTCAGGCTCAGTTGTTCTACATAGAATCCACGTGATTCGGATGGGCACAAACTTCTTCACCTTGAGCGTGTGACTGATCCCGGGTGCTTTATGAAGAAGCACCTGAAGTATCATTACGGACTAAGAACTCATATCTAAGGTCAAGCTCAATGTTCGATTCCCGGCGTACGAACGCAGTGCTGGACAAAAAGGCCCAGTGACCACATCTTTGGAAACCGGTTGAGTTTGACTAAGGGTATGAGTGATGGGGATGGTCATGTACACCTGTAATTCTCCGACTCTTGTATTCACTAGGTGGCCACCAGGAGTATTGTAAATTATGAGAATCAAGATTGTCAAATATTTAGAATGTTCCCCTATTTATAGGGAGAGATTACCGACTTTAAATGGCGGCTTGTTGTGCCTTGATTGGCTCTTCAATGGCGGTGGTTGCCTTTCTTTGATTGGTTGAAAGGGACGGTGAAGAGTCAGTAGGTGACAAGCAGGTCGCCACCTCACCGTTTCTTACTGTGGAAGGTTTCTTTAACTAGGTGATAAGCAGGTCGCAGAGCAATAGGAGCTAAATGGGTATTGAAACTCAAACTCACTGCTGATGGAGAAGTCGAGCGATACAAAGCTCGACTAGTTGCGAAAGGATATACCCAAATCCACAGAGTGGACTTTGATGAAACATACTCACCAACAGTGTGTTACACCACAGTAAGGGCCATCCTTGCCCTAGTTGCTATTCTTGATCTAGAGCTACATCAAATGGATGTTAAGACCGCATTCCTCCATGGAAACCTAGAGGAAGAGATCTATATGGAGCAGCCGGAGGGTTTCATTACTCCTGGCAAAGAACGTAAAGTTTGCAAACTTCAAAGATCTATATACGGGCTTAAACAATCGTCTTGGCAATGGTATCGCAGATTCCACGAGGAAATCGCCGGATACGGATTCTTGAATCTTCACGAGGATCCCTGCGTATACACCAAGACCTCCGGGTCTAAGTATGTCATCATAACACTATACGTGGATGATATACTCATTGCTGCGAACGACGTGAGTTTTATGAATAAATCAAAGTCCTGGTTAGCATCAGTATTCGAGATGAAAGACATGGGAGAGGCTACGTACATCTTAGGCATCAAAATTGCCCGAGATCGTGCCACTCGGAGATTACGTCTATCTCAGGAATCATATATCAACAAACTATTGAAAAGATTCAGAATGCTGGATGTTAAACCCGTGGATTCGCCGGTTGTGTTCGGGTGCGCGCTATCGAAGCGTGATGGCCCGAAAAACCAGCAGGAGCGTGAACAGATGAAGAATGCAGAGTATCTGAGCATGGTAGGGAGTCTAATGTACGCCATGCTCTGTACCTGGCCAGACATCTGTTACGCTGTGGGCCTAGTAGCAAGATTCCAATCAGATCCTAGTTATCAACATCTAAAGGCCGTAAAACGAATTATCAGATATCTGAAAGGTACTACCGACTACGTTCTGTGCTATGAGGGCAATCAGCTCGAATTGACCGGTTATAGTGACGTCGACCATGGTGGCGATCCGGATAATCGTAAGTCCACCACAGGAGGAGTTATCCTCCTTGCTAATGCTGCCATATCATGGGTAACCAAGAAGCAATCTTGTGTCGCGCTTTCCACTATGGAATCGGAATTCGTTGCCCTCTCCAAAAACGCAGAAGAAGCGGTCTGGCTGAAAAGGCTTCTTACTGCATTAATTGGCACCGACAAGAAGAGTAAACCCGTGAAGAATACAGGTGCGGCGATCATTAAGAGCTTGTTTCTCTCGACACAGATGATCGCCAAGAACATTGTAACCAATGTTAAACAATTCGGGAATGGGTTATTGGGGCCTTGTTTCTGTTTTGTATCGCCTTGGTGGCTCAAGTCGCCGTTAAAGATCACATTCTTGGCTAGGATTTCGATACATGTTGGTATGTACATACTTAGCCTCGTAATAAGGGTTGTACCGTCGTTGCGTGATTCATACCGCGTGTGCCATTTCGACCATGTGGTCAAACGCTCAGTTGTGTTAGACGGATTTTATTAAATTCGTGAAACACAATATTTATTCTACCGAGCGTGCGAAACCGATCCCGAAAATTGACTGCGGTCTGCTATCAAAGTATCCTTAGTATTTGAATCATTTACCTGATATTTGATTCAGTGATTGCTAATTTGGTTTGGGATTGTCGGACAAAGAAAACTTCCATAGTGAGAACTCTCGATAAACCGATTTGAATCGAATTAAAGGGATTGGATGGGAAGGATGAGCAGTAATCATTGTGTGTTTCTTACTCTTATGTTCACTAGGTGACCACCAACTCGAAATGAGTATTAGGTTGTGAACGATTTGTGTGGATGGTCCTGGAGTTTATAATTATATAGGATTGGACCTAAAAAACATACACGACTGATCAGTGATGCATTAACGAGACATGCATGGTTGGAATAATGAGAAATGCATTAAGTGTGGCCAATCAAAACCCTCATTCAATTTCACATACGACGTCTATATCGGACGTTTAGACTGGCGACGGAATACTGGAGGAAGAAGAATGCGGTGAGTGCGAAGAAGAGATCTTTGTAGGATTAAAAACTGATTTTGTAATCAATTTACTTGTATTGCAAACAAGTATTTGATGAACTAATTTAACTGAGATCGATCAAGGAAGTAAATAGTATGAATTGCAGCTCAACTTCATCTAGCTATTTCATTCAGCAAAATATTAGATAAAGCAAGAAATCGAAAATTTTAGGGTTAAGAACCTATGAAAGGTCTGAACTATCACTCATGTTAACGGGAGAGGTCTGAAATTTAAAAAGTTAATAACAGAGGTCTGAAATTTCAATTTTGTTGATTTGAGGTTTTCCGTCCATTTTTAGGGTTAAATTTAACAGAATTGTGTGAAATGACATTTTTGCCCCTTTAATATTTTGTTTTATTTAATATCTTATTTAAGGAAATGTGAAATGACAATTTTACCCCTAAAGTCAAATTAAAACCACCCAACTCCGGCCACCGCCACCTGACTCCGGCCACCACCACCCGACTCCGGCGACCACCACCTCGACTCCGACGACCACCACCTCGGCTCCGGCGACCCGACTCCGGCCACCACCTCGGCAAAAAAGCACCGATCGAGGACTGAGGCGGTGGTACAGTACAGATGAAGGAGCATTACATGACAGACTTGATAAACGGCCTTTTTTTTTTTTTTTCTTTTTCAAACGTCGTTTGAAATATATTATTATAAACTAACTGGTTTTATTCGACATAGCGCACCAAACAGTGTTATCAGAACCGGACCGGGGCCTGAATCGGCAGGGCCACCGGTTCCCGGTTCGGCCGGTCGGACCCGGTCCGAACCGGGTCTGACCGGTTTTGGTAAAAAAATGCAGATTTGCATAGCCTCTTTGTAAGTTAACTTTTTTTGTAGGTTTTAGTCCGGACCGGGGCCTGCCTCTCTATAAGTTTACCCTAAAAATTTTTAATTTTTTTTTAAAATTTTTTTTTAATGAAAAGAGTCCAAACCGGCGAACCGCCCGGTTCGCTCAAAACCGGCCGGTTCGGTGAAAACCGGACTTCAGAACCGGGTTCGCTTACATCCTCCGGAAATAAGCAAACCGGACTGTTGAGGGGTCCGGTTCCGGTCCGACCGCGGTCGGACCGCCGGTCCGGTCCGGTTCTGATAACACTGGCACCAAAATTCAAATATTTTTGTTACACCAAAATTCTATTAATTAACTAATATTATTTAGGGCTTTATTTATTTATTATTGTCAAGGAAGGAAGGAAGGGGCTTCACCTGATACGCCCGCCGCGCGCTTAACAATAATCTCAAATTTTCAGCCCCCCAGCGGCACAGTTGCTTGCGACTCCTGTCCTGCCTCCTCCTCCTCCTCCTCCTCCTCTGTCGACTGTCGTCTTCGTCTCCAGCACCGCGCCCCGCTGCTGCCATCCAGCGCCGTCGCCACATCCCCTGTATTCCCCTTCAAGTCTCCATCCACAGTCCCGCTGCTTCAACCGACGAATCCACTGACAGCACTATTCCAAGGTAATTTAATTGTTGTTGGTTTAAGGATTGACATGGTTCAAACTAGGTTTGATCGACTCAGGAGCTGAGTTACTGGTCCGATCAAATTCAGGAGCTCAGTTTTTTTGTTAGATTTGAACCGACAAGTTTAGCTCAACACAGTAACATGAACTGAGTTACTGAGTTCGATCAAACCCGTGAAGTGATGTCCTGGACTTTTGATTGACGCAGATTCAGGAAAAAAAAAATATGAAATTGAATGACCGATCTTTTTTTTCTTCTTCCCACGAAAAGTAAGTGCATTCATAGCTACTTTCAACGAATACATTACTGAACTTATATAGATTCATTTTTGCCAAAACAATTCTATAAACGAAACACACAAGTTGTGAGTTGCCATGAGTTTATAAGAGATGCAACATGCAATTTAACACAACTCGTATGGGAATTGACATTTAGGTTAGGTTTAAGAACCTATAAACAGTTCAAGTTTTGACTTATAAACATTTAAGGTTATGCCATGATTAAGAGTTTGATATTTTTTTCGTTGTTTTTCGAATATTTTTTTGCAGTAATGGTGAAAACCTGAACATTCTCAATGAAATTGGATTTAAACCTGAAATAGAATCGGAAATTCCACGGATGAACCAAATTGGAGAGTATTGGAATCGAACCATCAAATAAGATTGTTCCCTGACTTATTTAGTTCCCTGATTATTTAATCTCATTGACCTGATTCTTGCTTTTTCTGCATTTACTTTTATTGCCAACAATCAGGTCCATAGGCTCTGAATTGCTGATGGAAATTTCTATTGCTGAAGAATCTCACTACGATATACACTTCTCGAAGAAAAGTAGTAAAGAGGATTGAGTATGAGCAATGGTAGAAGGGAGAAAAGGCATGAAGGCACACAAGAACTTCGGAAGTGAAGAATTCGCTCGTGCCATTGTCAAGGTTGCAATCTCGCAAATTTGTGGCGCCAAGGGATTTCAGGCTTTTCAAAAGTCTGCTCTTGAAAAACTCTCTGACATAGCAGTTCGATACATAGGCAATGTTGGAAAGGTAGCAGCTTCATCTGCAAATTCAGCAGGTCGAACCGAGTCCAATGTTTTTGACATTGTTCATGGGCTTGATGATCTAAGTTCAGTAGTGGGGTTTTCTGGTGCTTCAAGTACTAACCATTGCCTTGCTCATTCTGGGGCGGTAAAGGAAATTTTGGATTACATTGCTGATGCAGAGGAGATCCCTTTTGCTTTTCCCCTCCCTCCAATTCCTGTTTCGAAAGATCGGAAGCGGGATTTGAGTTACCTTGAGGCAGGAGCAGAGACTCCTGATCGACACATTCCGTCTTGGTTACCCAAGCTCCCCGAGGGTCCTCGGAGCAATGGTGATAATAACAGAGATGATGACTTGCTGCCCAAGTCATTGAATAGTGATGTGAAATCTGTTGATCCAAATGATATTATTATTATAGCTGAAAAGGGGAAGAAAGTGATGAAAACGGATCATGCTCCTTCAAATTTACTAAATGGTTCTGCTTGCAAAGGATTAGGACAGTCCACGGAGGTGAAAGGAGTAGGGGACACGAATCCTTTTCTACGGTTCACTCTTTCCTCTGCATGTGTTCCTTCAGAGCTCGGGGGTGATGGTTTTGTGTGGAATCACATGGATGGAGACGGACGGAAAGTTGTGGGCACTTTTGCCGCTGCTGTTGACGCTAGTGAGGTGGAGAAGGAGAAGGAGGTGGTGTTGAACAAAAGACCAGCTTTGCAATTCAAAATCAGAACCATCAAGAAACCCTTTAGCAAGGAAATCCTCAAGGGGGGATCATCACTGGAGATTGAAGATGATGATGCAGGCTAGTTGTCCATCTACTGTCAAGCAGTAGAAGAAAGTCTGGGATTTTTGACAGACGTAAAATTTTGTGACGACTGAAGGGAAGACGGTATCCTCGTACTTTCTTAACAATATGAGTTCATCTTCCGGACCATGATAGATTTAAGATCTCCTCTCTTTGTAATTTGCATTGTTAGAACTCAGAAAATAATAAAACAAATAACTTCTCAGGTTTTTTTGGCTACATAAAGGAGAATGTTAAATTTGAGATTTGCTATACAAAGATGTCGTAACCTACTTATGAATTAGCAAAAATGTAAATTTTGACATTGAATAATTGTAGTGTAAACTAGAGACAGGCTTGCTTAAGATGGTAGTAGTAGAACAAGAATGGCATCTGCAGTTTTCTTGACAGCATAGCGCAAAAGATGTCACAAGAGCCGACCATGACATTGCGCCTGAATCCTTTCCCTACATACACTAGTCGCCTTGTTTGAGTACCCATCATGTCTCTGTTTATCCAAAAGCGCAGTTCTTTGATGATGAATAAGTAACAACTCCAGTATAGTGTTGTTTTTTTTGTCAAATGAAAGGAGTGGACGAATTTAACATCTAAGGCAAGGCTGAGCAGAGTGGGTGAGATCCTCATGTTCATAAGCCACTGAAGTAAGGACCCTTTGGTAAAAGCTCCAAGATTTACTTTTCTCTGTAATTGCTGTCTGACCAAACGGGTGCCCAGCAACATATCTCTGCACATTCTTTGCTGAAGCCAACTTTTCTAGATAAACCCGTAAATCACCTCCCGCAGCTTTCAATATTAAATAAAAGAATTTAGTATTAATGTATGTATTCAATTTAGTGTGTAAAACTAAAGCAGCATATAAATTCAACATTCAATACTGCAAGTAATTGATACTTCTTTGTTGAACTATGGAGCTGCAAAATTGGCATTCTGAAGCCAAGCTTGATATGCTATATCAGTACCAACTTAATAAACTGGCCTACATACTAGATGCATGCAAATAGATAGCCCACAGGGAGGAGGCTAACTAATGTATGTTTCGGTAACCGGTTGAGACATGGTGGGGCCTCATTAGAAACTATAGTTGTTTGTACAAAAAGAATTTCAAGGCTGCATTATCATTGCTGCAGAAAGTGAAGTTACGGGTCCAAAATACTGGCAACATCAAGTTTTAGGATCATAAAGCAACATTTACATCACTGCTTATCATATATTATGCATTTCAATTGCTGAATTCAAGGCGGATAACTTGGTTTACCTAATGACGAGTCACTCTTATTCTGGAAACAGTATGATCGAGGGAAGATTGCAGTGTTTGGCTGCAAAGGAGATCTTATCATGAGATGAAACAAATCAGGTATTAACTAACACAACATGATCAAGAAAAAACAAAAACTTACAGGGTTAAGCAATGCTTTGTAAGGAGAATCATCAAGTAATAATGTGTTTGATTCATCGTAATAGCACCTTTCCCACGGGAGATGTGAATTAAAACATTCCCACACTCTTCTCACCTCCTTAAAAACCATTGGTTTATGTCTGTTCTCGAGGGTACGGTATCCTGTGGCAGTGCATTGAGACAGATCCTGCAACTCATTTCATATTAATATCTCACTAACATACCAAATCAATTCAATGAATCGCTGCAACAATAGTTGCGAAGCTGACTTGTTCTTCATCAAGAACCCTAATTGAAATCTGAAAAAAAATAACAGTGAAATCTATTCATCAATAGCAGCACCTACATAACGCTTACCCAACAAAAGAGCAGCTTATGCTTCAAATCTCCCATGAGATAATCAACTACTTTATCGACATTTTTCCTGGGGTTAAAAACTGTAATTTAAGAAAGAATACAATTGGTAGCAGCATAGTAAGACCGGATGTTTTTAGAAGCTTGAGCCTAACCTGTTTCTTGACGACCAAATGCCAACATCAAATCTCTCAAGGCAGAACTTCATAAAATCTCTACAGAATGGTCTCTTGAAAACTAAAGCGAGCAAACTTAGTCACACATTACACACCCAACACCAGAAACTTCAAAAAAAAATATCGAAATCAAGATGTATGTTATTTCATTATAGATACCTCACCTGCATTTTTTCTAAACTTTAGGTCTGCTGTGCACTCCTTTGGAGCCGGAGAAACTATATCAGCAAGAAGCCCATTAATATCAAGAATAAGAAGTTTCTTTCTCTGAACCATGTCTTTCTGCATTGGTGGAGAGTAAAAAATTCCATGTGCTCCATTCTGCATCATTTCTGGAAAACTCAGCAGGCCATCTTCATCCTTGCTAGTGTAATGTAAGGGTAGACCAAAGTTTTCTTGCCCATAAAGTCTAAATGCTTGCTTAGACTGTAGTCCATGATGAAACTCACTGTCATTTCCCAAAACACGATTTTCACTAGAGTACCCGAGATTTAGTAGGATATCCATCTCACTGAGTGGTGACTGATTCCCACCTTGGATCAGTTCATGAGATGGATTGCCACAAAATTCATCAGGTATCTTATTATTCCTCTTCCTGGATCTTGATTTCCTCTGAAGTACCAACCTCACATGAAGATGACTTCTTTCCACTTTCCCTATACTAAACGTTACAAACCTGATATGTGGTGGTTGTGGAATTGAATCTCCTTCTGCATACTTATCCTGGAGCACAATCTTGGTCATTGAAAAGGCGATTGATCGGGAGAAACCCTTCAAATGTTGCGCCTTACATATATCTGAGGTATTTACTTTTATGGGGTGAAATTCAACAAGTTCTAAAGTCCCTCTTGGCATATCCCTCCCTTATACCTAAAATTGATGAAAAACAATGTCAGATAGATGATAACTAAATGGCTAAAAGAAGGGCTAAAATTAAAGCAATAAGCTTGCCCTTAGTACGGTTGAACAAACTTCAATCCAATTAAACGAAACAAACCTTATCATGGAATAGGATTTCATTCATAGTATAATTTCTAGCTTTTCTAGAACAACACTAGACTTATGAATATTCTTATTATGTCCATCATACAGGACTCTTTATTACCCAAGCACAATTCCATCCTAAAAAATGCATCTAGAGTTAAAAATGTACAATGTGTCAACAAATAAACAATACACAATTTTTTTTTCTTCAAGTTTAATGCTATAATCCATACTCCTTCCATGTAGGCATGTACTTTCGAGGTTTTCAAGATGCTACTAACCAAGGGAAAAGAAGGTCTCATAAGTATCTTAAAAACAATCCTAGGGTATCTTCTGTAGCAGATGTCCTTGGTTTTTCTCTACACTTATAATAATTAGTAAAAAGACAGAAGCTGCGTTTGACTGATTAACTGTGCAACAAAGTTTATCCCTCTATTTAATACAGAAATTATCATCCCCTACTTCCTTAATGACTAGAAACACTCTAGTTTCTTAGAACGTAACTGCATCGTTCGGTCCACGACAAGAACGCTTGAAAGAAAAGGAATATAGTTCCATTGTTCCATACACAGTAATCCAGATAGTCCATAATAAGCTGAAAAATGCAAACTTTAGTGTAGGATGGAGGATTAGAAAATCACGGTTTCTGCAACTGAGTGAAGGCAAGGTGTTCGACGAAAGAAGGAAGCTAAAATTGCATAAGTACATAGTGTATACACCCAACAGGTGGTCACAGGACAATAGGAAACTAATCTGAATTCCTGGATGAACACAAACAACCAAGGAATGGAAGAATAATAAAAGAAGATGTAAGTAGAGAGCCAAAGCGAAGAATTCTATGAAAGAAAGAAAGAGAGAGAGAGGAAACACTACCTACCAGAGCTTAGTTCTCCAACACTGAAACTGCAATGCCACTGCGGACGAGCGAGCGATGGAGAGTGAGCGCAAAAATATCGTCCAAAAATACAAGAAGAAGAAAGATTCAAGAATTATCGGAAAAAAACGACAACCTCTTCGACAAGGAAGGTATCGCGCACCCACCCGATCCGATGGCTGATGGAGAAAGAAAGGAATCAAACAGTTCGGTTTCCGATGAAACGATGTCGTCGGGTAAAGTCAACTGACCGGCAAAAAAATCGGGTTTGGTTGTCAAACTTATTCCTAAAATAAGCTTCTTCATAAACTAATTTTTAAATTATAATTTTTTTATTTTGCATTATAAAATTTACATTATATTACAACTGAACCCTAAAACAAAATATAATAAAGAAAATAAGGAAATTCGAAAAATTAAGAAAATTAAATATATGAAATATTTTTTGTTAAAAAACGGATACGGAAAAATATTTAGGAAAATGATGAAAATGCATATAAAATAATAAATAGATAAATATTCTATTTTGTAGATTTTAATTATTAAAAAGTATTGTTGGCCAAAAAAAAAATTATTAAAAAGTATTTAAAATGAAGAGATTTAATTTAAAAATAAATAAATAAATTTTGAAACGTATATTTACTTATTAAGACCATGAAAAAAATATACTAACTAAAATTTATTATTAAATTTATTCTATTCATTTTTCAAAATTAAATTAGTTTAGTCATTATTTTTTAATCGCTAATTTTATAAACCGTATATGTTTTATTTAGGGTTCATATACGCTTTTATCTTTATATTTTCATACTTAAAAATCTTCATGTTTATTTAAATTTTACATTTTATTTTATATATATCCATTTTATAATTTATCATTAGCATGTTTTATTTTAAATTTTTTTTTTCAGAATTATTAATTTACTATTTTTAAAATTTATAAATTTTACATATCATCTCTTTTTTTCAAGATTTTTTTTTATATTTCTTGTATTATATTTTGGTGTAGGTGCAATTGTAACAAAATCTAGACTTTGGGATATAAAGTAAAAAAATAGAAATGATTATAAAAATAAAGAAACCTATTTTGGGAATTAGTTTCTGAAGAAGCCTAGTTCGGGAATAAATTTGGTAAAGTAGCCTAGTTTGAGCATTCACTCAGACATCAACCATCATTAGAGACCAAGAAAAGGAGGAAGCTGAATATTTATTTTGGTGGGGCCAACGAGGAGATGAACGAAAAATGTATTGGCGACGATGGAGCTGCATGACCGTACATAAGGAGGAAGGAGGTATGGGCTTTCGAGACTTACAAACTTTTCAATATTTCTTTGCTCACTAAGACAGCTTGGCGATTACAAAATGAACCAATTGCGTTTTGGGCGAGAGTCCTGAAAGGTATCTATTTCCCGCGCGATGAGTTCATGGATGTTCAAAAGGGTGCACGTTCTTCTTGGGCATGGTCAAGTATACTAGAGGGACGAGATGTACTTGCGGATGAAGGTCCATGGCGAATTGATTCGGGCCAACGTATTCGAGTGTTTCAGGATGCAAAGGGTGCCGGGAATGGATGGATACAAGCTGAATATTAATCTGGTAGATGAGTCATTGCAAAACATGATGGTATCAGAGCTTCTACGTCCACCCGAAAATCATTGAAATTTGCAACCGATCGAAAACCTACTAACGACGACGGATATGGTACATGTGATTCGTGTGATACATGTGTCCCCAACTAACTCTTTGGATCGAATCATATGGCCAACGTCAAAGGAGGGCGATGCAAAACCCAAGCTTGTATACCATAGACTCCGAGAGAAAGCACCGCCAGAACCTAACTCAACATCTCTGACGTCTTACATGGTTTCCAAGAGTGTTTGGGCTGGAATATGGAAGGGACCTGCGCCAGGGTAAAACATTTTCTTTGGAGATCATGTGCACGGACTCTTCCATTTTTTGATGAATTGAATAGGCGCGGGATCAATGTATCTTCAATATGTCTCTTTTGTGATCGATGTGAAACTGTTGATCATGCTCTCCTACAATGTAAATGGACGAAACCAATTTGGCTAGCGGGGGCTGACATTAGATGAGAATATGGTAATGAACCTCGGTGGCCGGATTTGATCGATGAACTAATTGACATGGAGAAGTCTTTGGGATCGACGTGTGCTATGGTACGATTATAGGTTGAGACTCTCGCGTGGGAAATTTGGAAGGAGATGTGTCGTGCGGTTCATAGCCGTGACGGCCACGTCCTTCTCATGTAGTTCAACAAGCGGCTAGTCTCGTTGAGGAAACATGGCGCATCAATGTTCGGCGACAAATGACGGCGAGTGGCCGCACACCCATCACTGCTGCGACTTGGGTCAAACCTCTCATGGGTAAGATCAAAATTAATTGTGATAGTTCTTGGGTAGCGACTTCGAAAAGAAGCGGAATTGGGGTCGTGGTAAGGAATTCCAAAAGATCCTTTATCGATGGAAGAAATGACTTCTTTCATAACATGAACGTATCTAGTGTGGAAGCAAAAGCTATTCTTATGGGAATCCAACTTGCGGTCAACAACGGATGGCAATCGGTGATTATAGAATCCGACTCGGAATATGTAATCAGTCAAATCCGTTGGACCGCGAAAATCGGCGATTGGAGGATAAATGACATCGTATCCACCATCAGAAGACTTGATGAACAAGTACCCGACATTTCATGGACTTTTGCTCGTCGAAACGCAAATCGTTGCGCCAACTGGATCGTTTTGCAATCCAGAAAGGAGATATGCCATTTGAATTGGGTCTTTGTACCCCCATCTCCTCTTACTTCTCTTTTATTTTTAGACTGTAATCCGGATTTATGGTTTTTTATTCTAATAAATGCGTTATTCATAGGCAAAAAAAAAAAATCTACAAATACATCATTATTCCCCCCCATTTTTTCTATAATTCCGTATAGTACATGGTTATTAAAAAATTATAAAAATTCTAATTTATGAGATAATACGACCGAAGAAAAGCATATTCATCTGCTATCCATCTTCTTTGCTTAACAAGTACAAACCATACAGTTGCTATAGCTCTCTCTATTCCACCAAAGGAAGAATCTCAAACCAAATGAAATAATGATACCTAATAAAAGAATAAACTCACTCTATTAAAAAATCCAACAACCAAAATGAATTTATTACTCCATCTGCTCAAAATTAGGGAGCCAAGAACTGAATTTGCACAACAATACTATCTTCCTCATCCTTAGTTACAAAACTACTGATTAACCAACCAACCAAATATATGATATTTAAAGAATTTCCTGAAAATCAATCACCTCAAAGCGTGTTCTTCGTAAGATAGCACCACATCTAGTCCTCTTTTGCACACAGCCGCTCTAGCAAGGCAAAAATAGGCAAATTTTCATTACAAAATGTTGCATAAGACACTTACTTAACCTTGTATTATGTTATACCCAACTTGATGTTAATCTTACACTATGTTTATGTTTCTAAATGATATACCATATTAGTCTATCTCGAATACTATTCATTTTCTTTCTCCCATCCATTTCACTTATGCATCTATTTCCGAAAGTTGTAACTTCTAAATCTATTTTTGACAAAAAAAAAAAGAAGAAGCAAAAACACCACAATTGAATGTCATTGCCTAATTCTTCTAGTGATTACGATAAAATAAAGAATTGATCTTACTCAAGTATTCATATGACAAGATCATCGAGGTTCCCCATGCTGACATGCTGAAAAATCTTGGACCAAACCCTCTGTATAGACCTGTTCAACCATTTTCCTTGATTAAGCTTTTCAATACTACTCTAGCTAACTTTCTGTTTTCATGACCCATCACCTGAAATAGAACGAGTTGGCGACAGTATAAACCTCCATCATCTATAATTAATAATACATAATGTCAAGAAAGAAAGTTAGAGACTAATGTTCACTTTGGCTCCCTTGGCCTCCTCTCTGTACCTGCAACCGAGTTTTGATGGTGTCCATTGGAGTTGTGATGCAGGAAGCTGTTGCACCAGCAATAATTCCTCCAGCTGCTTAGACTGAAACAATTGTCCACAAACTAGGAGCGACTTCCTGAGATTCATCAGTGCCATGACCTAAGAGCCTGGTCGAATGATAAGATGGCATACAAAATCACATAAGAGTACTAAACTCTAACTCACTAACATGACAAAACCTTTTGCACTGATCTCAAAAAATCCACACCAAAACCCACCAACACTACAGTTCAAATGACAGAACAAATCCTTAGGAACAACATTAGCTTCAGTCTAACTCTTTTTTTAAAGTAAATATGTTGATAACCCCTCAAGCAACCCATGTTCTTGATTTCAATACACATGTGGATTAGCTCAAAATAAATTTGGGAGAGACGGAAAGATAAATAATATATCTAACCTCCAGATAACACGTTGACTTGAACCATAACTTGCCCACCAAACAGCACTTGATGGAGAATAAGTAATTACCGAGAGACCAAATCCTCTATATAACCCTCTGACACCATCTGCCTTCAAAATCTTGCGCACAACATCCACACCTCCTGTGTACCTAGCATGTCCAGAATATCCTTGGACCATCAACTTTTGACTGACCTAGAAAGATCAATTACAAACAAAATTAGAGCTTAGTCTTGGCCACAACTTATCCATTTTCAGCTCGAAATCCTAAGGTAAAATTTTCAACTCAAATCCAAGAAATAGCACTTCAATTTAAGAAAAGAAACCCAATATCGAACCAAGAAATATATCAGGTAGACATAGGCATGTTTCGAAATATAATCAGGTAGACATGGACATGTTTCAGGATATCTTAACCTAATAGGGTTAAGCTTGTATATGTTTCATATTTAAGGCGAACGCAATTTGAAAGCACATACTAATATACTATATGAACGCAACTTGGCATCACATTTAAACAGAATAACATCTTTAAAACCAAACAACATACTGAAACACAAATTTGTTAATCAGCAAAGGTGCATACCACATCAATTGGAACAAATACAGCCTGGGAGAAAAGTGATGCGGTCATTCCAGCAAGACCATTTGCTACGGCAGCTTGAGTGGCATCAACCAATTTAAATGGTTCAACCATCTTAAATGCAGCAACTTTTGTGGTCTCTAAGGCCGTAAGGAAAATAACCCTTGCAGGAACCGCACCAGTGATAACAGTACCAAATCCTCGGTAAAGTTCAAGGATTCCATCAGTTCTCAGTAAGCCTCTAACTACTGAAAATGCACTTCTTTCAACAGTATCATTTGTAGCAACCTGTAGCCGAGTCTTCACCACGGAGACGGGGTAAAGTGCAACTGTAACGCCTGTAAAGAGCCCAGCTCCAACAACATAAAACTTGGTCTTATCAAGTCTGCAGAAATCAATGGAATCGATCAGAATAAGGTTGCCCCAAGACAAAGATAACTCAAGATTTACAAAAACCTAGAATCTACACGATCTTTTTCCAAGAAAATCTCGCATTTGTCAACTAACCAAACAGGTGCTAATCCAGCAGACGAAAATTGCAATAAAGAATCAGTTTCAGGGAACGAATCGTAGAAAGATTAGCCAAAGAAGACTTACTTATCCCAATTAATCTCCGTTTGGCCGATTGCCTGAACTCGGGCATTGGAGGTATCCATGGGTAATGACTAGCGCAGTAGACCCTAATCGAAGAAATGATTTTTTTTTTCTGGATTGGAGTTGAATTTAATTGAATCGAAGAGCCGAAATTCTCCAAGAGCGCTAAAATAAAGAATGGTTAAGGGAATGGTTAAGAGTGCGTGTTGAATGAACAAAATAATTGAATTTGAAATCCTAGTTTCCGGTTATTTGGCAAAAAAATATTCATATAATTTTCAATTATGTTGGGAAAAAATTGTTTACTCAATCAATATTTATATTATATATATTATTATTAGTATTATTATATAGAAAAGAAAGTAAGTATTTGCATAGAAAATTGACTTTTTAACCTAAATAGCACGGTTTGTCTAACATCATTTTAAAGTATTGGTGTTTTCATGCATTATTTTCGTTTAGCAATTATTTTATTTATGGTTTAATCCTTCAATTTTAAGAGCATTATACTTTGTCTCTTATTAGTAATTATTTTATTTTCATTTCTGCCTCCGATTTTTTTTTTAACTCTTATTTTTATTGTCTACGATATAAACCTTAACATTTAAATTCAAAAATAAAATCTTAAAATTCACTTGATAATCATTGTGATTATTCAGTTTAATTTTACAAAGTTTTGGGTAAAATTATAAATAAAATATTTGCAAAAATAAATTTAAAGCATGGATACTTTCAAAGGATCCTAGCAAATAGCAACATTATGGAAACAAAATACGTAAATAGCAGATTTTGTAAACTATTTATGTATCGAATAAGCGTTCATGTTTTAAACAGCGCTACATAGAATATGTCATTGTTGTAAACAACGACCCGAAGAATGTCGTTAGGATTAAACGACAAAAATCACGTCATTGTTTGCAACAATAGCAATCAGTATTACTGTTGGGTAATAACCGCATTTAACAAATCTGATGTGGAGAACAACGATGTGATAGTTATTACTTACTATATTACACAGCAACATACACAGCTATATTACATCTATAAACACGCTTGTTTTCCTTCACATTTTATTCAAAATTCTCTTAATTTCTAATTCTAATCACTCAATACTAGACATTTCATATCCAAATAAGATTGCATTTCACATTTTTTGAGCCTGCACTTTTGTACAACAAGTTTCGCCACAAACCTTAATAGACCACTACAGATACGGATACTTCTATAACTACAATGTTTATATATATATATATATATATATATATAGGTTTACCGCGGAGCAGGGTTGTCCTAGGAGGGGTTCCATTAGGAGGGTAGCATATATATCATGTTTACTCCACACCTAGAATAATCTCAACTTATACCGGGCTAGCCCGTATGTGGTAAAGTGTTGGTTATGAATATCTTTCCATTCTCATGGTCACTAAAGAGTTTGAACTCTGACCTCTGGTTAAAGGATGAAGCACTGAACCGCTACATTATATTACATGGTTAGATGCGCAAATATGTTAGACTATCAACTTGTCACGGTTTTATAGTTTTTATGAATTAAAATAGTTAAAAAAAAAAAACTAAATTACGTATTAAAATCCAAATAGATTGGAATGTCAACTCCGGTATTGTCCGGATTGTCCTCTCTTGTTCTTGCCAATCGGACCCATCATTTGAGGTCACCTCAGATCACTTACGTTGAGTTCCATATACTTTTGAGATTGTTGCTTACCAGTCATACGAGAGACTCATTTAAGCATCGGAGATGGATTCTGGGTCACCGCCCGGTCTATCCCCTCTTGCAGGATTGCGTGGAGCAAAGGAGCTAGGATTGCCGTCAAGATCCGTACCGGAGTTCCACCGTGATCCAACATTGGCGCCGTCTGTGGGAATCAAACAAAAAGCTGATATACCTTCTACTCGATCGATGGCGGCTGGCAAGAACAAGAGAGGACAATCTGGTGGTTCCCGTCACCCCACTGCAACGAACCTGAATTCAGTACCGGAACAAGGGGAAAACCAGAACCATCCCCCGGCTGAGCTCTCCCAGACAGGAGGACACAATGGATCGCATCCCGAAGACGTTGCCCCTCAACACCAGGATAACAGGGGGCAGGAGGTTCCCCCAGCTGCAGATTTGACGAGGGCCGTGGCCGAAGCCATGCCCATGTTTTTAGCGGCTGTCGAGGCTCTTTTGGACCGAAGGGAGGCTGCGAGGAGGCAGGAGGAGATGCCCCCTCTGGAGGAAGCAACCCTACCAACAGAGGGTCAGAATGCGCAGGAAGCCCCGCCCCGAGGCCAGGACAGAGGTAGGGCAACTGGTCAGCCGGAAAAGTTCGTGGTTGATGGGCCAGGACCAGTACAGAACAGGACCATTCCCCTGAATGGTCCCATTACTCCCGACCAGGTGGTAAAGATCGTGAACATCTGTATGGGAGAACAGAAGCCGCTGGTGTCGGAACTGAGGGATCGATCCACTCATCCCTTCGTTCCCCGACTAATAGACACCCTCGCCCCGCCTGGGCTGGGTATCCCCGAGATTAAGGAATATGATGGCGAAGGAGATCCAGTCCGTCATGTTCAGAAGCATCTTATGGCATGTCTGGGTAGAGCCCCGAATGAAGATATAGTGTGTACACTGTTCCCAAACACACTCGGAGAAAGAGCCCTGACCTGGTTCTTCAGCCTTCCCCCGGGCTGCATTACCTGTTGGGCGGACATGCACGACCGCTTCATTCGACAATATCAGGGCCGCAGGCGATTGTTGAAGAGCGTGAGGTCTCTGACCCAGGTGGTGCAGAGGCCCGACGAGTCGCTGGCACACTATTACCAGCGGTACACAGCCAGCGTAGCAGAGATAGACGAGGAAATCTCGGAGGGCGAGACCATCCGCACCTTTATTCGGAACCTAACTGCCCCTTATGGCTCCGACTTGATGCACAGCGTGGCTGAGAAGGCTGTGTGGAATATGGAGGCTTTGCAGAAGAGGGTGAAGCGACAGATTGACGTCCAGGAGTCTAAGATAGCCGCGGGAGAACTGGAGCCCCCAAAGTCAAATAAAGGGAAGCAGCCGAGTAAACCTTTCGACGATCGTAAGTCAAAGGGTAAACCCGACAGCAGCAAGAATCGAGGTCGTCCGGATCGGAGGGACGACAGACGTTCTTCAAGAAAGGACAAGCGGGAAGATCTCGACATTCCTCTCAATTGCTCCATGGCGGAAGTGCTGACAGTCATGGAACGACAAGGTATCTCCAGATACCCCCCGAAGAAAGATGGAGAATTCCTCGGGTCCCGCACAGATCGCTATTGCCGATTCCACCGCGCAAATGGCCACGACACCAATCACTGTCGGGAGCTGAAAAAGGAGATTGAGAAGCTAATCCAGAAGGGAAAGCTCAAGGAGTTTGTCGGGGACAAACGCTGCAGGTCCCGCTCTCGGTCTCGGTCGCGGTCCCGGTCCCGTTCCCGATCCCGCGATCGGTCTCCGAAGAAGAAGAGAACTGACCCAGAGTCATCTGGTGTTCGCAAAGATAGACGAGTCATCAACGTGATTCATGGAGGATTTGCTGCTGGAGGAGATACCTCATCCGCTCGAGAGGTCTATGCCTCTAGAATCCCTACGGCGGTGGTGCTGGGTAAGAGGTCCCGATCCTGGACCCTGAAGGAAGAGATGGTGATCTCCTTCTCATCAGAGGACCTCGTAGGCGTGGAGACTCCGCACGACGATGCCCTGGTGGTAACCCTGGACGTAGATGGGTTCGAGATGAAGAGAATCCTAATTGACGGAGGGAGCTCCTCCGACATTCTGTTCATGGACGCGCTGGAGGCCATGGGGAAGACGAAGAAGGATCTAAAGGAAGCAAACTTCCCGATGGTCGGGTTTTCTGGCTCAACTTCTTATCCACTGGGAGTAATCACCTTACCAGTGGAGTTTGGTAGTGGGTGGAAGTCAGAAAGGAGGAATGTGGAATTTGTCGTGGTTGATTCTGCGGGGACCTACAACGCAATTATCGGGAGAACAACCATCAATCCCCTAATGGCGGTCGCCTCGACTGTGCACCAGAAGATGAAGTTCCCGACTGACCACGGGGTCGGAGAAGTCAAGGGCGACCAGGTGGCTTCTCGAAAATGCTATGTTAATGCCACCCGAAGGAGGAGGCGAGAGGCCATGACTGTCCTCCAGACAGACACAGATCCCAGAGAAGAGTTTGGGCGTCCCGCCCCAGTAGAGGATCTGAAAGAAGTCGAGATCGACGGACCCCAGAGGAAGGTGAAGATCGGGTCCGCTCTAACTGAGGAGACAGCCCAAAAATTGGTGGAATTGCTGAAAGAGTTCAAGGAGCTGTTTGCCTGGTCTCCCAGCGATATGCCAGGAATCAGCCTCGACGTGATCGTACACGAGCTGAAAATAGACCCCGCGATCAAGCCTATCACGCAGAAGAGGCGTCCGATGGGCACGGATAAGAAGATCGCGATCCAGCAGGAGGTGGGCAGGTTGCTCGATGATGGTTTCATCAAGGAGCTCCGATTCCAGACTTGGGTCGCCAGCCCAGTGCTGGTGAAGAAGACTAACGGAAAGTGGCGAATGTGCGTGGACTTCCGCGACTTGAACAAGACTTGTCCAAAGGATTGCTATCCACTCCCGAGGATTGACCAGCTGGTGGATGCCACGTCGGGACATGAGCTGCTGAGCTTCATGGATGCGTATTCAGGCTACAACCAGATCAAGATGGCCAAGGAAGACGCCCCCCCACACTGCGTTTTATGCAGACAGCGACATCTATCACTATGATGTCATGCCTTTCGGGTTAATCAACGCCGGGGCAACCTACCAGCGAATGGTGAACAAGCTGTTTGGGGATATGCTGGGAGAAACCATGGAAGCTTACGTGGACGACATGCTGGTGAAGTCCCGACAATCCGAGAATCACGTGCACAACCTTACCATGGCGTTTGAGCGAATGAGGCTTCATCAAGTTCGCCTGAACCCGACGAAATGCGCCTTCGGAGTCCACTCAGGGAAGTTTTTGGGCTTCATGGTGAGCCAAAGAGGAATTGAAGTGAACCCTGAGAAGCTGAGGGCAATCGAGGAGATGCAGTCTCCGATAAACCATCGGGAGGTGCAAGTACTGAATGGCCGACTAGCTGCAATGAACCGCTTCTTGTCCAAAGCCAGCGACCGATCAATGCCGTTTTTTGAAGTCTTGAGGGCCAACAAAAAATTCGAATGGACCGCCAAATGTGAAGAGGCGTTCCAAGCACTCAAGCAGCATCTTCGCACACTCCCGCCGCTGGCGAAACCAGTTCCAGGCGAGCCGCTCTTCCTTTATTTGGCTGTTTCTGAATTTGCTATTAGCTCTGTGTTAGTGAAGGTTGTCGAGGGTAATCAAGTTCCCGTCTATTATGTAAGCAAGGCATTTGCCAAATCTGAATTGAACTATCCCGCCGTTGAGAAGTACCTCTTTGCGTTGATAATTACTGCTCGGAAGCTAAGGCCATATTTCCACGCACACGAAATCACTGTGCTAACGAACCAGCCTTTGAAGCATTTTTTGAACCGACCCGATGCATCGGGGAGATTGGTGAAATGGGCAGTAGAGCTCAGTGAGTTTCGAATACACTTTGCTCCAAGAACGGCAATCAAGGGCCAGGCATTGGCGGACTTTATAGCAGAATCTACAGCCCCCGATCTAGAAGAAACGGGCCTTTTAGAGGGGGCAACCATGGGGGTCCCGACAGAAGAACAACCAGAAAAGGCAGAGCAATCAGAACAGCCAAACAAGGAAAATATCTGGGAGATGTACACGGATGGCTCCGCAAGTTCAGACGGATCAGGAGCGGGTTTCTTGTTGATACCACCGGGTGAAGGTGAACCGCTCCGATATGCCTTGGCTTTAACATTCAAGGCCACAAACAACGAAGCGGAGTATGAAGCTCTTATCACGGGCCTGAAAATCGCTAAAGGCACTGGAATCGATCACTTAAGAGTGAAGTGCGATGCGGCGTTAATCGTGAACCAGGTTCAAGGGCGATACGAAGCAAGGAGCCCGATAATGAAGAAGTATCTGCGAGAGGTACAAACCCTAAGAGAGAGCTTCAAAAGCTTCGATATCGAGGCTATTCCGAGGGAGGAAAACGTAGAGGCAGACGCCTTGAGCAAATTTGCCCTGGGGGCACCCTTAGAAGAAAATCGGAAGGTGCACTTCCTGGAGAAGGTGATCTTGTCAAACATCGACCCCACGCAGGTGTGCACCGTTGAAGCGAAATTGGAGGAGGAGCCCACTTGGATGACCCCGATAGTCACGTATCTGACTACGGGGGCAGTCCCCGAGGATAAGGTAGCAGCAGACAGGATATGTCGGATCGCGTCTAATTATGTGATGCTGGACAATCAGCTGTACAAGAAGGGCTGGTTCTCGACTCCGTACCTGAAGTGTGTAGCAGAGCCCGACACCAATCGAATCCTGAAGGAAATGCATGAGGGGATCGCGGCTTGTCACGAAAGGGCCCGATCCATTCTGAGGAAGGTGTTAAACTTAGGCTACTATTGGCCCACGATGAACAAAGAAGCAACGACGTTGGTCCGATCATGCGACGCGTGCCAGAGGTACGCCCCGAGTATTGTGGCTCCGGCTGCCAACTTGACATCCATCAAGAGCGCTTGGCCCTTCGCGCAGTGGGGCATCGACTTGGTGGGACCTCTTCCACAAGCACAAGGACAATGTAAGTATTTACTTGTAGCTATCGATTATTTTTCGAAATGGATAGAGGCGAAGGCATTGGCCAGAACAACGGGGAACCAGATCGTCAAGTTCCTCCAAACCCACATCGTGTCCAGATACGGGGTTCCTAAGGTGGTGATCAGTGACAATGGCCCACCATTTAACGGCTCTCAGGTGAGGGAGTATCTGGAAGAACTGAACGTTGAACATCGGACCGCCTCCGTACGCCATGCTCAAACTAATGGCCAGGTGGAATCAGCCAACAAAATCGTGATGGATGGCCTGAAGAAAAGGGTCTATGCCTTGAAGGGCAAATGGCTGAACGAACTGGAAAACGTACTTTGGGCTGTTAGAACGACACCCAAACGATCAACAGGAGAGACTCCGTTTGGCCTTGTTTATGGCACGGAGGCTGTCGCCCCTGTGGAGGTAGCCGTGGCATCCCATCGGACGAGATACTATGAGCCCCTGACAAACGAGGAAGTGAGGCGCCTGGACTTGGACCTACTCGAAGAGAAAAGGCGGGAAGCCGATGAAATCCAAGCACGAATGCGCTTAGCGACGGCCAGGTACTATAATCAGCGAGTGAAGTCCCGACAGTTCTTCGTCGGGGAGCTGGTTTGGCGTCGCAACGAGTTCACCCTTTTGGATCGAATCAACAAGATGTCACCAAAATGGGAAGGACCTTATAAGGTCGTGGGAATGCCAGCTCCGAACGCATACAAGTTGGAAGACCTCGATGGCAGACCGTTAAAGCATTCTTTCAGTGGCGAACACTTGAAGAAACACCATGCTTGAAGAAAGTCGCCTTGAGTGGTGCCCGAGAAAGTCGCCTTAAGTGGTGCCCGATGTAAAATCGCCTTAAGTGGTGTATGCTGTTTATCGTTTAATTCGATGTAAGCTTACCTTATGCCAATTAATAAAGAGGTCGCTTCCAAATAAGATTTGTCCTTAGAGTTATGCTAAGTAGAAAGTCGCCTTCAGTGGTGCACGAGAAAAGTCGCCTTCAGTGGTGCACGATGAAAGTCGCCTTCAGTGGTGCATGAGAAAAGTCGCCTTCAGTGGTGCACGATGAAAGCCGCCTTAAGTGGTGCACAAATACTTAGGTTTATTCTAAGTATCCGAAAGTCGCCTTCAGTGGTGCATGAGAAAAGTCGCCTTCAGTGGTGCACGATGAAAGTCGCCTTCAGTGGTGCACAATGAAAGTCGCCTTCAGTGGTGCACGATGAAAGCCGCCTTAAGTGGTGCACAATACTTAGATTTATTCTAAGTATCCGAAAGTCGCCTTAAGTGGTGCACAATACTTAGGTTTATTCTAAGTATCCGAAAGCCGCCTTCAGTGGTGCACGATGAAAGCCGCCTTAAGTGGTGCACAATACTTAGATTTATTCTAAGTATCCGAAAGTCGCCTTAAGTGGTGCACAATACTTAGGTTTATTCTAAGTATCCGAAAGCCGCCTTCAGTGGTGCACGATGAAAGTCGCCTTCAGTGGTGCACGATGAAAGTCGCCTTCAGTGGTGCACGATGAAAGTCGCCTTCAGTGGTGCACGATGAAAGTCGCCTTCAGTGGTGCACGATGAAAGTCGCCTTCAGTGGTGCACGATGAAAGTCGCCTTCAGTGGCGCACGATGAAAGTCGCCTTCAGTGGTGCACGATGAAAGCCGCCTTAAGTGGTGCACAATACTTAGATTTATTCTAAGTATCCGAAAGTCGCCTTAAGTGGTGCACAATACTTAGATTTATTCTAAATATTCAAAAGTCGTCTTAAGTGATGCACTCGATATTAAGTCGCCTTAAGTGGTGCAAGTTATTAAAATCGTCGGGAAAGACGTACGAGAATGTCTTAAGTGTCGAGGTTTCGACTTAAGCGCGTATAAGTAAAGTCACTCGGAGAAGTGCAACAAAATATCGGAACTAGAGAAGTTTGATATTGATAAGGGCTCGAGGGCCCAACGATGACAAAAAAGAAGAAGATACAAGGACTCTAAAAATAAAAACATTCAAGCTTGGTCCTTGTCGGCAGCATGGGCAGCAGCTGGGTCCGCGGAGTCGGTAACAGAAGGATCCACAGGGTTGGCTTCAGGAGGATCGACTATCGGGGCGTCCGCACTTGGAAGTTCAGAAGCGTCCTCGGACGTCGCCTTAAGTGGTGCACGATCCTTAGATTTATTCTAAGTATCAAAAAGTCACCTTCAGTGGTGCACGATGTAAAGTCGCCTTCGATGGTGCACGATATTAAGTCGCCTTAAGTGGCGCAAGTTGAAAAGTCGCCTTAGGTGGTGCACGATGTAAAGTCGCCTTAAGTGGTGCATAATGGTAAGTCACCTTAAGTGGTGCAAGTTAGTAAATCGTCTTAAGTGATGTATCTTAAGTATCGAGGTTTCGACTTGAGAATGTGTAATAAAGCCACTGGGAGAGGTGCGATAAAAGAATCAGAACTGAGAAAGTCTGATATTAATAGAGCTCGAAGGCCCGATGATTACAAAAGGAGAAGAATACAAAGATTCCAGCGATAAGCAGTTCAGCCTGATCCTTGTTAACGGCATCAACGGGAACAGGGTCCGCAAGGTCTAGGGCAGAAGGCTCCACAGGGTCAGCCGTTGAAGGATTGGCTATCGGGGTCATGGAATCGAGGAGTTTCCGATGAAGAAGTAGCTCCTCTTCACTCTGAACTTGTGGTATGCATTTCCGGCCTTGAGCATCGGCTTATCTGGTGGAAATGATACATCCTTCCCGGAGAGCTGCATAGTCGAAGTTGAAAAGCTTCCTTCCCTCGAAACCAGATCCACTGTCTGAGATCAGCCATTGAAAGGGATGTTAGGTCTTCCCGGAAAATTACAATCAAACTAAGCAAAGATGAAGGCGAACAATAGAGAAGAAACCCTTACCTGACATGATAATTGAAGGCTGAAAGGATGAACCTAACATTGCTGGAAGGATGGCCGAAGAAACACTAAGGTCTCAAGAGCTACAGAAAGCCTTCGAAAATTTGTAGATGATGAGAGGAAACTGAACCCTGGGTAAGGATTTTATAGGCAAAAAGGATAGTCGAAGGGGCGCGTTAATCTGAACCGTCGAAGTTGAAGCGCTCTAATCTGGACCGTTGAGATGAAACGTGCGGAATGGCAGCAAGTGCAATGATGAAATATCCTGAAAAGTACTTTTCAGAAAAAGCAGACACAGAGAATCAGGCACGGGTACTGATGACGTCACTTCACTCTCTGCTGCATTTAATGCACTAGAAAACCGAAGAGACCCTTGGGATATAGCAGTTATCCATAAAACCCTGAGGAAACGTGGAGGAGAAGACTGATAACTTTAAATAACTGAACCAAGGAGTAGATCCCCGACTCTAGTATTGGAAAAAAAAATCGGGAGTTGGAAGACACGACGAACTAAAAGTCCCTCATGTCTTGGGGGCAAATGATGGGTCCGATTATAGCCGTCAGGCCCTTTAACGGCGAGGAAACGGCAAACAGGCCCACCAGGCCCAGAGTAAAGGTCACGATGACCTAGGAGAAGGGTCCCGATGAAGGGAGTCCCGACGAAGTAGGGTCCCGACAAGAGTCGGTCCCGACAGTGGAGCTAGGAGCTCCCGATAAGAAGCCTTTAAGAAGGCCCCGATGATGAATCCCTGAGAATGATTGGCCCTGCCCTGTCACGATGACGAGGGGCCCCGAGCGGTGACACAACAAGACAACTCTGGAGTCCCCGACGGGAGTCGGGACTCGTTACCAGAGGATAAAGCCGAGATATACGGAACGTGGTTAAGATACACGTATCGTGGCCGAGATACGCGGGGCATGGCTAAGATACGCGAGATCATGTACGAGATAAGCGGGATACGGGCTAACCACCCCTAACGGTTCGCCAGGTACCTGAGGCACCTCTTTGCCTATAAAAGGGGAGGAGGTCACCTCAGATCACTTACGTTGAGTTCCATATACTTTTGAGATTGTTGCTTGCCAGTCATACGAGAGACTCATTTAAGCATCGGAGAGGGATTCTGGGTCACCGCCCGGTCTATCCCCTCTTGCAGGATTGCGTGGAGCAAAGGAGCTAGGATTGCCGTCAAGATCCGTACCGGAGTTCCACCGTGATCCAACAGTTAGATGCGCAAATATGTTAGACTATCAACTTGTCACGGTTTTATAGTTTTTATGAATTAAAATAGTTAAAAAAAAAAACTAAATTACGTATTAGGATCCAAATAGATTGGAATGTCAACTGGCCACTTTTTTCTAGTTTTGAAGAATTTATAAATTAATAAAAAAATATTTGAATATTTTATTAAAAAAAATAACATTTTAGAATAAAATTTCGTCAGTAAAGATAATTAGTTTTGCTAACAAAATTTGAATTTTATTGTCAAAGATAAACTATTTACTGACATTATTATAATTTCGTCGAGACATTATTTTTCCTGACAGAAAATGTATATCGTCGATAATTCACCACCTTTTGTCGACCAATTATTACATTTGGTCGGTAATAATTATCCGATACATTTTCAATTTTATTTTTACTTTTCAGACAAAATTAATTTCGTCGGTAAAAATTACTTTCATATTTGCAGAAGAAAATGCATATTTTTTCAACGAACGTAGTAAGTTTGCCGATAAAAAAATCATTTGGTCGTGAAAAAATTGTTTATTGATAAAAACATATTTCGTTAAAAAAATCATTAATTTTGCGATATTAGATTTTGACTATTGTCACTATTATTATTTGGAAGCTTTGGTTGCACGTCCGTCGTTTTATATGTTTTACAAATTTATTATTCTTTTTTTTTTTGGTAAATTACGGAAAAAAATAATGTAGTATGTTGTCATTTGTTCGAGATTTAGCCAAAAACTAAATTAATTGCGAAAGAAAACACATACTACTAAACTTATCCCAAATTTAGCCACTTTTCTCAATTCTTTAAATTTGGCCACTAAGCGATGATGTGTTTTTATTAGTTGAGTATGATGTGAATTTTAAATGCCTTTTAAAATCTCCACAATATTTTAATTTAGACGTATCAATAATAGTTTTAATTAAGGGTTAAGAACCTAGTCCCAGGCTTCACCCATGTTGTAAATCTTGTGATATATATGGTGTCTCATCAATGTTAATATGGACGGTCTCATATTTCATTTTAGTTGCCTTTCGGTGTCTCTACGCGTCTTTTCCTCTCCCTTCAATCATTTTCTTCAACCCACTCATAATCCATCACTCTTTACTTTTAACGAAGCGGGATTTACTAGCGCGGATGTGGTCAGCTACCCAGGTGACGGTTCTGGCAAAGTGATGGGAAAGGAGCGTGCATGGGAGCTCGAATTTGATAGTCGGTTTCATCGGGATATTGACTTCTCTAAAGTAATCACACCGAGAAACCGAAAAACAATCAAAATGAAACATGTGACTGTTCATATTAACATTTTAATACTGAGACATCAAATCGCAACATGAGTGAAACCTAGGACTATAAATAAGCTCTTAACCCTTTGATTAGTAATATTTAAAAAAAAAAATCTAATCTACTTATGAATTAGACATTTTGAAACTGAGATTAACTAAATATTAACAATGATCTTCCAAAAAAAAAAAATAATAGTTCAACATAGATTAAGATCGACTTAATTAGGTTGGCCAAAAAAGTTCGGCTTAATTACAAGAAATAGAAGCAAAAAAAACCCTATGTCATTTACGATGCCACTTTCAAAATAGCCACTGTAGTATTACGAAGATTATAACTGGCAGTTTCGGGTATCATTTCGACGCCTTATTCATTCGAAAGCTAAAAGTAACTATAAGTCTGAAATCTATACTGTTGAATTAGTTATGAGTCACAAAAAAATATACTCATAACCGGAGAAGCCACAATGAAAGTTCACTTTTGTTCTGGATTTAATTAGAGAAGATGAAATGTATTGGTTATGTGGAGGAAGATGTAAAGGTGTATGATGGTAATATAATACTTAATTAGGGTTAATTGGTAATATAATACTTAACTAGCTACTAATCCCGCGCACCGCGCGGGAAAAATTCTAAAATAAATTTAAAGTAAACAAATTATATTACCTTAATTTGTTGAATATGCAACGTTATATGAAAATTGTAATATTTTTTTAATAAAATTAATTAATAGTAATGCATTTAATTTAGTTAAAGTGTTCAATACTAATTATTATTTAAGTGAAATAATCAACATTGTATATCATTTTTAAGAGACTATAACTAATATAATAGAAACTAAGGTAAGACAATTGTGTTTATCGTTAAAGAAGAGTAAATTTTTTTGTTGAAATTGGATTTCATAAACAAATTAATTTGAGGAATTTTTTAGTATAAAATTTACAAATTGAATTATTTTAACCATTAACCTAAAAAATTGAAATATTATATTTATATAGTTGGTCGTAGTTAGTTATTATAATATACATTTTATATCTATGTAGGTTTATATATTGTAATTATTTATAATAATATATATATATATATATATTATATAGTTGGTCGTAATAATTTTTTATATTATATATTTATACTATATATGTTTATATGTTGTAATTATGTATAGAGTAGATAGACATGAGGTGCACGAACATTATCAAACGTGAGACCATTTTTCTGTGGATATGTGATTTAATTGTTTTTTTTTAAATAGATAGACCACAATATTTTGTTTAATGCACTGTACAGGTTAAAAATGTCGATAAGTATATTTCAATTTAATAAAAGAAATGAAGTTTACAATTAAGAAATATTATTTTAAATCAACACAAATTGATATTTTATGATCTATATGAATTTTTACCATCTTATTTGAAAAACCTTTATAATTAGTTATTCATAATTTATTGGGAAATTTTTTTTAGAAATCTAAACCATCATTAGTAATTTATTTTTAATAATTTAACAAAAGACATGATATAGTCATCCCGCGCGATGCATGAAGAAAGCAAGCTAGTAGAGATTAAAAGAACCTATTTATTCATAAATATTTTGAAATGTTTAAAGTAAAGATAACACCTTTATCTAAAATACCAATAGAAATCGCATTTTTTTAAAGCCGCTAAAATTGGATGTGTTTTCATGTAACTATCAAACTATTATAATACTTGCCTAAAAAAAAAATCAAACTATTATAATAATGAGAATTAAAAATGGAGTGAGTAGTTGATGGTGTACCTGCAACTGTCTCAACTCGCGACTCTAAGACCTATAAATTTGGCTGGAGTGTAACAGTAAGAAGCAAACATAATTAGCAATATGTTAAATTTAAAGAAAATGAAAAAAAAAAAAAAATCCCGCGGCCAAAGAGAAGGAGAACCCCATTATTTAATTCTTAATAATGGAATTTATCACTCTTACATAAATTTAGCTAAGCAAATATAAGCGAAGCTGAATCGAACAGATGTTTTATGCGGATGGATGATAAATCGAGTTGGATTAGTAACCGTAAATAAATAAAAGCATTATTTAGTTCATTAACTCATAAAAAAAATCATTTTCTGATGGGCAAGAAAAACATAACAACGTTCCGCTAACGAATTCAATCAACACAATTAATAAGTTATTTACTAATCTTGAATGTAAAAATATTTAAAACTCATAATTAGTTAATTATCAACGCAGTTTTGAAAAAGCAAATAAATTCTATTCATTTTAACAAAAAGAATGACAAATATATATATATATATATGGTACGTACCCTCTATTGCGTCCGGGACGAACGAGGTCACGAGGACGCGTCGATTTGTGTAATTGTGCGGGCCGTAATCCTTCTGTCAGGAGGAGGTTGGGCCACTTACGAGTGTTCGGACTTGTTCCCGCGTGAGGTCTGAGTCTCGGAAAGGTTGCGACCCGGCAAGGTTGTGACCCGGCAAGGTTGTGACCCGGCAAGGTTGTGACCCGGCAAGGTTGTGACCCGGCAAGGTTGTGACTCGGCAAGTCTGTGTCTCAAGCGTCGGATCCTGCACAAAGGACCAATGCTAGCACGGAGAGGGGGGGTGGTGCTAGCGGAGCCCTCTCCGATGCCTAAGTCACTATAGTGGCAAAAAGGTAATTTCTAGAGAGAGAGAGAATTCTAGAGAGAAGTCAGAGCTCAAAATACCAAAGTTGGGCAAATGAGAGAATGAGTGAAAATGGGTGGCCAAGGTCTCCTATTTATAGGCTTCCTTGAGACCGGACCCGGTTTTAAAGCGGTTTGACGACGGTTCAAGAAAACAAGCGGGAACCGTCGTCCATATTGGTAATGCGCGAACTTGACTTCTCTACACGTAACGGCGATCGCGGACACGGTAATCGCGGATACGGCAATCGCACAATACCCGTGGCGCAACCCGGACCTCGCCGAAATTGGGCAATTCGGCGAGGTTCGGATTGCTTGCAACCCGGACGTCCGGGTTACTGCAACCCGGACATCCGGGTTGCTGCAACCCGGAGGTCCGGATTGCACCGCAATCCGGATGTTCGGTCCGGTCACGCGTAAATGCGTTTCTGGACCGTTTTGACCCCTTGGGAGACGTTTTTTGAGACGAGATGTAATTTTTGACGTGTTTGCAAGGCCCGAAGCGTAAATACGAACCCGAATTGGACATTTATCCATCACTTGCCCCCGAGTCAAGTAACGGTTTAGAACCTTTCTTGACTCTATTTTAAGTTAGGATATTTGTCCAATTTGAGTCTGACGCTAACCTTTCAATTTTGATCGTCGGTCGAACGTAGGAGTCTTGATTTCGTCCGTCGCTTGGCTTTCCGGCCGAATGTTTTTATTTCCTATTATCATGGTTAGTGCAATAGGAAATGTATATGTGCGAATATGATCATCGTCGGGGACACGAGCAAACAGTAATGCACTTATGCGAGAATGCGTCTATCAACATGTATGCATGAATAATGGACGTGGCAAGATCGTAATTACATAATGCAAGAAAATAGAAATCGTATGTTTCTAAAATGACTAAGTGATTTCCAAATCATGAATCATGTGACCGTGACGTGCGAATGATGTCAAGATACGTACGAGAGTAGATATCTTAAGAGGAGAGAATAAAGTATACCGTAGGGGTTTAGTCTTGTGTGTAGGTGAACTAATCCTTTGATCCTTATCCACAAAGCATCTTCTTAGGGATTAGTAAATACACATATTCTCATTTATCCCTCCAACACCTTGGGAGTTCACCATTTCAATCCATTTGCAGGTAATTCACTCACCCTTTCCCGGAATTATCTTTGTGTTCAAAGTTTCTTTGCCGTCGTGGAGCTTAGATACGTTTTGACGGTTTCGAGTCTGATTTTTTGCTTGTTTTTGGAAATTGACACCACCAATCGAATCGGTTCGTCCCAACGATTCCAGCGCCACCTTCGGATTCTCCAAGGGACGTCACACGCGCCCTCACGCGCCACCGCGAGTGGGGAGTCTTCGCCGGAGCGTGAGCCCCACGCGCCGCCTTCCCGACCTCGCCTCGCTGCGGTCTTTACCTTCCCGGAATCGTCTCGACGAGAGGAATCCATTGTGATATCTTTCGTCCTGTTCTGAGGTAATTTGAAAACCTTAATTTAAAAAGTAGTTTCGGCCTGAGCTTGGGGTGTCGCCGGATGGTTGTTCGTCTAAGTTATTTTTCGTTGCTGCCGTATAGAACTGCTTGTTGGTGCTCACATGTTGAATAATTGCTGATTGATTGCCGTTACTATCGTCGTTTGTCCATAACTTAGGCGATTTTTCGTTTCCGCGGATAGTCGAGGTGGAATTCCCCGTTAGGACATAATGCCCATTGATGTTGATACGCGCGTTGATGTTTGTACGCGCGTTGATGGTTGAGCCGTTGGTTATTGCCTGCAAGTATGCTAAAACACTTAGAAAATATTCAAACGATATCTAATGTTTGTTACCATAGATGTCGTCGTATGAGATTTGTTGATGAGCGTCGTAGGTGTGCCAAGGGGACATAGCTATTCGTTGTATGCAATCCATTTTTGTTGACACGTATGTGTGTGTTCATGAAAACGCTTAGAGAATATTTTCCCCTTGTTGACGCGCAACCTTGTCGACATGTACGTACGTACATGGAAACACTTAGAAAATATTTTCTCCTTGTCGACGAGCAACCTTGTCGGCATGTATGTACGTACATGGAAACACTTAGAAAATATTTTCTCCTTGTCGACGAGCAACCTTGTCGACATGTATGTACGTACATGGAAACACTTAGGAAATATTTTCTCCTTGTCAACGAGCGACCTTGTCGGCATGTATGTACGTACATGGAAACACTTAGAAAATATTTTCTCCTTGTTGACGAGCAACCTTGTCGACATGTATGTACGTACATGGAAACACTTAGGAAATATTTTCTCCTTGTCAACGAGCGACCTTGTCGGCATGTATGTACGTACATAGAAACACTTAGAAAATATTTTCTCCTTGTCGACGAGCAACCTTGTCGACACGTAAAGATGATTCACGCGTTAACACTGATACGCGCATTGATGTTGATTGTTTCTTTGCAGGTTGTGAGGTTGTAGCAATTCCTTGCGGAGTTAACTTCCCTTTGGTCGTGTTGGTTCAATGAGTAAGTCCGCCACCCCTTTATCGCAGACTCCCTTTACTTCCGACATAGAGGATGATTTGGATGTCGGCACGGCTTTGCCGGCAGATAGTGTTTTGGATACTGACGGGGGTGTAGCTGTTGGGGTATCTCCTGCTGGAGAGATTGAGGCATTGGTTCGATATCATACTAACCGCCTGGATAGATCCTTGTTCACCTTGTATGCTAGTGCTTCCGGACTTGACGCTTGTACCGAGGCTTTTTACCCCTTTGAGGTACTTCCTGATAGCAGTCTAGGGGATGCTACTCCTCCGCCCGCGGATTTATCTGTCGTGTACACATCACACGTTAGGGAGGGTTTGCGGTTTCCATATTGTTCTGACTTAGTTGATCTTTGTAGCGGTTATGGAATTTCTCCTTTAGATCTTACACCCAACGGGATTCGGGTATGGACTTGTTTCAGAGTGTTGCTTCACCAGCAGTCCTGGTGTTATTCTCGCACTCTCTTTCGCTGTTTCTACCAGCTTAGGAGTTCAGACTCGGCGGGCTTGTGCGGTGTGAGAGTTCGTTGGCCGAACTTACAGGGCGATGGTTTTGAAGAACTTGGTCTTGGGGAAGCCAAGTGGGATCCCAGTTACCGATTAGTCGCTACCGCGGATCGGTCTGCCGATCATTGGAAACATCATTATTTCTTTGTTCATGATGCGGGGACGACTTGGGATGTTGAGTATATTCAGAAGTTTGATCCTGCACCTACTTTTCGGGAGCTTTCCCCGTCGGATAGAGAAGTGATAAAACGGATATACCGTTGTCAACAATCGCGTGGCTTTACTTGCTCACTGCGTGCGTCTGATCAAGAATTGATCGATGCTGGGATCCACGTGCTCCCTTCTGCAGTTTCGGTATGTTTGATCACTTTTGTAACTTTTTCCGTGTTGCACTGTAGGTTGGTTTGACGGAAAAAGCTCGTCTTTGCAGACGGCGGCCGCTCGTAAGATTGCTTCTAGCGGGAGGATCGTTCCCCCACTTGCTTCCGGAGTATCAGCGGCTTCTGGACGCGGCACAGGTAGATAGCTTCCTGAAGGAGCAATATTTTATTTTCTTGATCGGGTTGTAACTTTTCATGTTACTTGCAGGTCGTACGACGCTTGTCACTGATCGCGTTGTTGCTGCACCAGACTCTTCTAAACGGTCCACCACTGGGACGCGTTCTTCGAGCGGTTCAAAGCGTCCGAAGACTACTGCGACCGTTCCAACTCCTTCCTGTCATAAAGGGAAGGGAGTTGGTGGTAGCGAGGATGTGTTGGTTGCCCCCCGCTCGAAGGAGCGGACCGAGGTGGAGCGTTTTCCTCTTTCTGGTATTAGCTGGACATTTTATTCTATACCCTTATATGCTTTATACTTGGTTTTTGCATAACGCTGCCTGTTTTACATGTAGTGGTCCCACCGCTTGGACGTGCAGATTTGCTTCGTCCTTTGGATGGAGATATTTCAGATGATAGGTGGATGTCGTACGTGGCGGGAGGTGTTACTTTTCCAAAAGACTCCCAGCTGAGCATGCCTGAAGTTGGCGTGCGTGTTCTTCGTCGCTCCATTCCCCCTGGAGATCGAGTTGTCCGGCCCTCGAGCGACGAGGAGGCGCGAACATTTGTTGAGAGATCACTGTCTGGATTTGCTCCAGTGAGTATCTCTTTATTTTATTTTGCTATGTTCGTTGCCCCCGAATATATATGTTTATTGTGTCCTTATTCTCAGGTTGTTTCCGACATGGTGCATATGGCCTCTTTCATGCTAGAGCTTGTTCAGGAGAACCGTGCCATTGCTGACAGAGCTGCCGCTTTGTCCAAAGAGCTTGAGGGGGCCAAGGATGAAGTGCGTCGTCTTTCTTTGAAGAAGACGGACTTTGATGCTCGTTATGAGGCTGATCATGCCAGCGTTATTCAGCTTGAATCCGAGAATGCTGCTATTGAGAAGGCGATTTCAGATAACGTAGGCAAGCACAAGGTTGCCTGCCGGAAAGTTTGTGAGGTAGAGATGAAGGCTGGCATTGAAGAAGGACTTAGCAAGTTCTCTTCGACTCCTGGATTTGATAGCGCAGTTACTACTGCTGCTAGAGCGAAGGCCACTCCTATGCTCAGCGAGTTTGCTGAGGATTTTATTCGTAGAGTGAGTATTCTTGCTCCTGGCTTTCCTTTTGACAGGTTGGGGCCATATGCGGAGTCTGCTGTTAGGCAAGTTACCGAGCTTCGTCGCTTAGATGCTGCAACATCTGATTTTGCGTTTTTGTTTGGAGAAGATGGTGGTGGCACTAGCGTGCAACATTTGCCTGTTCCACCCAGCCCTGTCAGGGATGGTGGACTTCTTTGATTTGTGTCATCTTTTCGACGTGTTGAACTCGTATGTGAGCCAGTTTGCCCCCCAGCTTCTATGTTTTAGAAACTTGTTGGAGTTGTTGTTTGTGACTTGTTCGCTTTGAACTTCGTCGCATGGACCTGTTTTATACACAGCAGTTTGCATGATAACTTGTTAGTAATATTTCATACCGTTATCACTTACTGTGTTTGCTGAATGTGGATGACTAGTAGCGTAGACATAGTCCCCGCAGGCGTGACTGATAGCCACTTCCTGATTGATAAGTTGAAAAGTTCTCCTGATTGTTTGCATGATGCATTACGCGTATTGCCTTTCTTTCCTGAATAGCTTGCCGCTATATGTGTTGCGGCCTGCCAAGTATTTTTGCGTATAGCAATATATCTCAACAAGTAGTGTGTTTGAAAAGTGTTATCTTGGCTAAGCAAGATAGTAGTTTATACCGTCTCTTAGTTCCACTCTAAGGCGACGTTGTACAAGACCCGACTTGTAAATTTTATGAGTTTTACATAGGGTGCGCACCTGCCAGCGTGTATCAACCCGCGTTGGGGAAGCATACATAAAAGTATTGTTTGAGGGGTGTGATCTTGGCTAAGCAAGATACTAGTTTATACCGTCTCTTAGTTCCACTCTAAGGCGACGTTGTACAAGACTCGACTTGTAAATTTTATGAGTTTTAAACAGGGTGCGCACCTGCCAGCGTGTATCAACCCGCGTTGGGGAAGCATACGTCAAAACAGCTTAGTTTTTGAAGAAGCATTTTGTGAACCCTAAAAGGGGTGTTGGTAAAATATTTGGAAAAAGGTTTTGACATTGAATGTGAAACATCCCAAAAATCGTGTTGATAAAATTTTTGGAAAGGAGTTTGACACATAAAACATTTTATAAAATATTTTGACAAAATATTTGGTAGAAATGTTTGTGATACATGATTCCTGCGTCCAGGGACCATGTAGCACTTTTGAGAGTATGAATTGTGATGCATGTTTTCTGCGTCCAGGAATCACACATCACGTCTTTGAAAGTCTGTAGTACGGAATTTTCGTCTAGTAAGAGGATTTCCGCTATAAAGAGTGAACCCTAAACAGGGTATACACACTTTGAGTGAACCCTAAACAGGATATACACCCTTAGAGTGAGGTAGTTGTCTAAACAGAGAACTTCCGTCATGAAGAGTGAACCCTAAACAGGATATACACACTTAGAGTGAACCCTAAACAGGATATACACATTTAGAGTGAATCCTAAACAGGATATACACACTTAGAGTGAACCCTAAACAGGGTACACACATTTAGAGTGAATCCTAAACAGGATATACACACTTAGAGTGAACCCTAAACAGGGTATACACATTTAGAGTGAATCCTAAACAGGATATACACATTTAGAGTGAACCCTAAACAGGGTATACACATTTAGAGTGAATCCTAAACAGGATATACACACTTAGAGTGAACCCTAAACAGGGTATACACATTTAGAGTGAATCCTAAACAGGATATACACACTTAGAGTGATCCCTAAACAGGGTACACACATTTAGAGTGAATCCTAAACAGGATATACACACTTAGAGTGAACCCTAAACAGGGTATACACATTTTGAGTGAGGTAGTTGTCTAAACAGAGAACTTCCATCACTTGAGGGGTGATCAGCCCCGTATGCCCGTCCTGTTCTAAATCCAGGGAATGGCTATGGACATAAGGATTTGCCTCTAACCAGAGATGTCACAGCATGTCATTAAGATAAGTAAACATGGGGCTTGTCTTTTAGAAAAGAGGATACCTCAACATGTTATTTTGATGATAGGCCTTGGCGTTATTCCAAGGTATTGTTTGTATCTGACGACCTGAAAAGTCACTGTTTTGATAGTCTTGGTGTTAATCCGAGACTCTGCTTGTAGTTGACGCCCTGAATAGTCGTCGTTTTGATAGCAGATCCGCAGGTTGTCATTGCGGAATAAGTTGGTTGTACACATAGCTCGATGGCTTTGTGTTGTCGGCGGCTTCTAGAGATAGACGCCTATAATGGAGAAATAAACTCCTTGTTGGTGTAGATAATAGATATGTTGGTGTTGTATACCATAAGCCCCTCCTTTCATACAATGCTTAGCTTGTATTGTTGGAGAAGATTTTTTGTGGATAGGTTACTACTTGGCGTAATTCCTGAGTAGTAATCGTAGTGTAGCCATAATGCGTAATAGATTTTGCTTGCACATGGCATAGTTTCTTGGATTATTGGAGTAGATAATATGCGCGTAGTTTGTTGCTTCGCGTTTAATCCAAAAAATAGCGTGCAAGAGATAAGTATGTACCTACAAACGTAGATTGACTTTATTAGATACTTGCGCGTATTTACATTGATTGTACTAGAAGTAGTAGAAATGCGCAAAGTAATCTAGAAGAGAGTTGTTTCTCCCGTTTCGTCATGGCTGGTTTGATGACGATGTTGCGTAGTTGGTTGCAACAAATCGCCTCAGTGCGCCTAGCGTGATGCATTCTTCGATTTCCTTCCTTAGTGGCAGACACATGTTTGTATTGTGCCCCCAAGTTTTATGGTACTTGCACCATTCAGTGATATTGCTGCCCAGGAAAGCTGTCTCCGGGACAAGTGGACTTGGGAGCTTGTTTTCCAGCAGGTTGACATAAATGTCTTCGGCCACCGTATTGAGTGGTGTGAAGATGTTGTCCATATCAATGTTTGTGTCTTCCTGCTTGTTCATTTCTGCTTGAACACCTTTGTCCCAACTGAGGGGTGTACCCCACCTCAGTTCTTGCTCGCAAAAGACTGCTGTCTCAAGCTTTTCCTTTAGATCTGCCATGGTTTTTGTTGTTCGCCATCCATGGGTTCGTCCAAAGAGAAGGAAAGATTTGGCGTTCATATTTGCATAGAACACGCTTATCACTTCTTCTCTTGTTGCTTTCGCGGTTGAGGCGTTGGAGGCTAATTTGATGAAGTATTCCAAGATTGGCTCGTCTTCTCCCTGCTGAACGAGCCAAATCTGCTGCCATGGTGATAACTGGATGCTCTCTTGCGGTTTCCAGATTGTAATTGCTTGTTCCATTGGTTGCTTCTTTCTTTCGTCAATCACTTTCTGCCTCTTGAAGGAGTTTACCATGGCCACATGGTATTGGTGCTTTGCTCTCAAGGCATTGACGTAACAACGCCTTGCGGTTATCTGATCGCCCAGCACTTCTCCGATCCCATGTTCTGTCGGGAACTTCATTTTTTGGTGGACGGTGGAGGGCACGATCACATAGGGATTGATCGTTGTTCATCCCAAGATTCCGTTGTAGGCTCCGAGGGATTCTACAACTACAAAAGTGACGTTGATATGCAATGCTTTCCACCCCTGGCCGAGGATGACCGGAAGTGTGATTGTGCCCAAGGGTTGTGTAGCTGCTCCTGCGAAGCTAACTAATGAGAAGGTTCCTGGGGATAAGTCCTTGACAGATTTTCCTAGTTGCTCCAGGACTCTGATATGTAGAATGTCAGCAGAACTTCCACCATCCACAAGAATTCTTTTCACATCGTACTCGTCAATGTCCATGGTAATGACTAAAGCATCATCGTGGGGATAAACGATATGCTTCAAGTCTTCCCTGGAAAATTGGATGACTGCGTCTTCTTGCTCGGGTTGCTTGCGCTTTCCGTACTTCGGCAGTGTTGCTGCTTGGGATGCATAAATGTCCCGAGCATTAGATATGTGTCCTCCGGCGGCAGGTCCTCCATGTATAACATTGATTACACCTCGCTTGGCTGGCGGAGGGTTGTCATTGACCTTCTCTTTTCCCTTGTTTGTTCTTTTTGACGACTCTGGCTGAGTCTTTCTCGAGGGGTTGTTGCCTTGATCAACAAATTGCTTCAGTTCACCCTTGAGGACGAAATTGTTGATTCGGAAGCGAAGACTGACGCAGCTATCGGTCTCATGGCCGAAGACTTCGTGGTTTTCACACCACTTGTCCTTGTCTCTCCCCAGTGGGCCTTTCCTGAAGTTATTTGGCTCTTTCCACATATTTGCGTCTTTCATTTCTTTCAAAATCACCGACAGCGGGGCGTTCAGAGGGATGCAATCGGCGAGATTTACTTCTTTTGGCTTTTGAAAATCCCCTTGGAAAGGTCTTTTTGGCTGAGGTTGCCAATGTCTTCCTTGCTGGTTGCCTGGGTGTGGCTTTGGTTGGTAATGTTTTGGATTGTCTTTTGCCTTAGCTGCAGCAATTTTTGCCTTGTTCTGGCTTCTGAATCTCTCGAGGTCTATATACTCCTTCACTCTCGCGGCCAGTTCCTCCATGGATTCTGCTGGGCGCTTTGCCATCTTTTCAGCTAAGGCATTGCCTCTTCGACCCAGGTTTCGGATGAATGCTCGAACAATTTCTCCTTCGGTCAGGTTTCCCTGAATGTCAGAAATGTTCTGATTAAAGCGGACGTAGTAGTCGGCAAGGGACTCTTCGTTCTGTTGTTGGACATCGTCCAGAGCGTTTGCCCCTTTCAACAGTGTGCGCTCGCCCATGTATCGTTGGATGAACTTGGCCTTTAGGTCTGCCCATGAAGTAATACTTCCGCATGGCAGTGAGAAGAACCAGTGCGCTGCAGACCCGGCAAGAGTTTGTGAAAACGTCATTGCGAAATGATGCGGGTTTTTTGTTCTGCCCAGCAAAGAGGCCTCGTGCTTTTGCACGTGTTCAATTGGGTCTCCTTTTCCACGGTAGGGGTCGCCTCCAATTCGATACAGTGCGTCTGGGACGCGACTGTCTACTAGGTGGTCAGCAAATGGATGTGATGCCCTTTCTTCAAGAGCATGCATGCCTTTCATTTTTGCCTCTTTCATTTTCTTCTCCACCAGCTCTTCTAACATCTCGGCGGTAAATCCCTTTACCGGTTCAGCATAACCTGTTGAAGGTTTTTGCTGACCATTGTCGCGGTAGATGTCAGATTGATCCCTGCTTGTGGCCTGATAAGGATCGTCTCTCGTTGGTTGCTGTGGGTGGTAGAATGGGGGCTGCCTTTCGTTCCTCCATTGTTGAGCTCCTTGGAAAGGAGTATATGACCGTGCAGGTTCATATCTTGCATGTTGGTGACCGCACTGGAAAGGATTGCCATAGCGAGTAGTGTCTTGCGACATTTCTCTTGCTGGCGCAGCATACTGTTGGTTGGTTGGAGGAGGCTGAGCTGTGTATCCTTGGTTTTTGAGAGACTCGCGGAATGCGAGTAGCTCTTCTATCGCGGCCATCATCGCTGGAGTGACGGTGGGCATCGGGTTTGCCCCCGCTCTTTGCTCGCCCTGCGGCATTTCTGACTGGGATTCATCTTCGTGCATTTGTGGTTCGAAACCGGGTGGATGCGCGTGATGCTTGTCCCTTGGCTCTCTGTGCTGTGCGTTGGGCACATTGTCCGTCGGTATGGATGAGGCTACGGAAGTAGCTCTTGGGATGTGGGAGGGTCCCGACTGGCTCCCAGCTGGAGCTTGGCATCCTGCTCTTTTGCTGGACCTGGGACGCCCGGGTCTTTTCCTTAGATTTTTCACCTCTTCGGGAGGGTTGTGATCACTCGCCATGATTTCTGTGTAGCTTTTTGTTCGAATCGCGTAGACGGCGCCAATGTTGCGTCCGGGACGAACGAGGTCACGAGGACGCGTCGATTTGTGTAATTGTGCGGGCCGTAATCCTTCTGTCAGGAGGAGGTTGGGCCACTGACAAGTGTTCGGACTTGTTCCCGCGTGAGGTCTGAGTCTCGGAAAGGTTGCGACCCGGCAAGGTTGTGACCCGGCAAGGTTGTGACCCGGCAAGGTTGTGACCCGGCAAGGTTGTGACTCGGCAAGTCTGTGTCTCAAGCGTCGGATCCTGCACAAAGGACCAATGCTAGCACGGAGAGGGGGGGTGGTGCTAGCGGAGCCCTCTCCGATGCCTAAGTCACTATAGTGGCAAAAAGGTAATTTCTAGAGAGAGAGAGAATTCTAGAGAGAAGTCAGAGCTCAAAATACCAAAGTTGGGCAAATGAGAGAATGAGTGAAAATGGGTGGCCAAGGTCTCCTATTTATAGGCTTCCTTGAGACCGGACCCGGCTTTAAAGCGGTTTGACGACGGTTCAAGAAAACAAGCGGGAACCGTCGTCCATATTGGTAATGCGCAAACTTGACTTCTCTACACGTAACGGCGATCGCGGACACGGTAATCGCGGATACGGCAATCGCACAATACCCGCGGCGCAACCCGGACCTCGCCGAAATTGGGCAATTCGGCGAGGTTCGGATTGCCGTGCGATCCGGACCCCCGGATTGCTGCAATCCGGAGGTCCGGATTGCTTGCAACCCGGACGTCCGGGTTACTGCAACCCGGACATCCGGGTTGCTGCAACCCGGAGGTCCGGATTGCACCGCAATCCGGATGTTCGGTCCGGTCACGCGTAAATGCGTTTCCGGACCGTTTTGACTCCTTGGGAGACGTTTTTTGAGACGAGATGTAATTTTTGACGTGTTTGCAAGGCCCGAAGCGTAAATATGAACCCGAATTGGACATTAATCCATCACCCTCCAATGCTTCTTTGGACAGTTGCTCTCCGACATCTTTCCTTTAATTTTGCAAAATTGACATTTGTTAATGTTCTTAGGTACAATGAGTAATGTATGTGGTTGCGTATATTAATCATTATAACGTACATATTTTGTATACATACTATATACCAATAAAAATAATTAGTTAAGTAGTTATAATAATTGATCACGATAAACATAAAATAAACGATATAGATAAAGTATAAAGGTGGAACAAATGAATCTAATAAAGACATGTAGAAGAGAATCAGCACATACATGAAATATCTAATTATAATAATTAACAAAAGAACTCCAAAGTTATTGATGCCTATGAAATACGATTATATATGAATATCAAACTTATCTACTAATTATATGATCAAACTTAGAAGAAACACGATAAATGGAAGCTTATATGTATTGAATGGATGAGTTGATATATATATATAATAGTAAATATTAATTTGTACAGAATATCTAATTAAAAATTATATCGAGGATATCATGATGCAATACTTACCGATTGGATATATTGAGGATATGCAATATATATGGATGGATATCATAACCCAATTTTTCTGTAATTTCGACTTCTCTAATCTAATCCATCGGCCGAGGAGAAGAGCATTTACCTATTTCTTCTCCAATATTAACCCTTAGACTTGAGAGACGGCAATAAAACTCTTAAATCCTAACACAACCCTATTTATAGTAAAATATATTGTCTCTTAGTTATCATATAAATATTTTATTTATATATTTAGTTATCAATATTATTTATATAATAGGACATAATTTTATTATATTATTTTAATTATCTCCATATCCTCTCTCGTTAACAATTATCAACAACATAATATATTTTTATCCTTCCTTACCTTTTCCCGTTGTATATAAATATTTTTGTTATATTATATTGCTTTATAAATCTATAACATTATATGCTTTCTGATTTATTATTGCTCTATATTTAATACATTTGTTTACGTGGCGGCCTATGGTCTTCCGGAACCAAACTGTATAGATAATGAATTTAAAAGGAAAATTTTAATTAATTTGTTTCTTTAAATTGCGTAGAGACAAAAAAAGTAGATAAAAATACTTCTTAATTTTCAATCAATCAATATTATATATCTAAATTTAGAGAACTCTAATTAAATTAGGAAACGATGACTGCGCGGACTGTCCACGTGTCAGTCAGAGGGCTTCCGGTGCCGAATTAATATAATATAGTAGATTATTCTATAGCTTAATTGATAACGTTTCTATATAAATATTGCTCACGTGGCGGCTTACGGTCTTCCGGAGCCAAACTGTATAGATAATGAATTAAATGAAAACTTTTAATTAATTTATTTCTTTAAATTGCATAGAGACCAAATTAGGAGATAAAAATACTTCTTAATTTTCAACCAATCAATATTATGTATCTAAATTTCGAGAACCCATATTAAATTCTGATTAAATTAAGAAACTTTGACTACGTGGACTGTCCACATGTCGGCCAGAGGGCTTCCGATACCGAATTAATATAATATAGTAGATTAGGGTTAATTATAAAAGGGATAAGGGTTCCTTTGATACCACTTTTTTGGGCAGAATCCACTTTTGGTACCACTTTTTTTTTTTTTACACTTTTGATAGCAACGTTTTCCATTTTGTACCCTTTTGGTACCTCCGTTAGAATTCCGTCCAAAATGGCCGTTAAACCCCCATGTGAGCTGCACAATACAGCTCTTCCTTAGACTCTTCTTTTGTGTACTTTGTGTCTGACACATTCGAAGAAATTTATATGTCGATGTAAAAACCAATATTGTAATGTATGTATGTATGTTTCATGTATCGGTGATATATGATAATAATGCGGTGCATATTATGATAGATATGTTTGTAAGTATTAGAATTCCGTGCAATATATAAAAAATTATTTGTTCGTGGCGTTAAAATTAACTTTTTGTATTGTGAAAAGTATCACTATGAATTTAATAACGTTTTCTATAAATACAAATAGATACATCATTCCTTAACACTCTAGAATAAACATTTCGACACTCTGCAACAATAATATAAACTTTTAAAGATGCGACGTTTCCTTTTGTTAGACCGAAAATATAAGTTGCAACATTACTAAGTAGGGCTCTGAACAAAGGTGGAAATGTATATATGGGACAATTTTATATCGAATCCATATAAATCTGACTGCAAAACAAATATATATACAAAAAAAAAAAAAAGTGGAACCAAAAGTGGATTTTGCCTAAAGAAGTGGTACCAAAGGAACCCTTATCCCTAAGGGTAAATCCGTCCGCCAAGTTTAGTTTTTGGTCACTTGCAGCTCACATGGGGGTTTAACGGCCATTTTAGACGGAATTCTAACGCAGGTACCAAAAGGGTACAAAATGGAAAACGTTAGTATCAAAAGTGTACAAAAAAAGAAAGTGGTACCAAAAGTGGATTCTGCCCAAAGAAGTGGTACCAAAGGAACCCTTATCCCATTATAAAAATATGTTTGTATATTTAATTACTAATTGTGATACTAAGTATCAATATCTTTATTCTTGAACGGCTATCTCAAAAGCAAAAGGCAGATTCATCTCTGAGAGATATGACGACAAAAGGTGGCGTTTAGGATCAATGTCATACACAATTAATCGTGACACATAAGTGTTTAACGACTAAACTAAATAATTTTTGAAAAAAATTTCTTAATTAGGGATAAGTTTAATAGTACATAACTATTTTTGCAATTAATTTGATTTTTGGCTAAATTTGGGATTAAGATTAAAGTAGATATTTTTTTGGTTAAATGTACTTTTCGTACAACATGTTTTAAGTACCAAACGTTTGAAATTTGACGGCTTTTGGTCCATCTGTTAGTTTTGCCAGTTAAATTACACATGCAAGTTACGTGACGCACCCTAAATTTTTTATTTTGTTCGGTTTAGTCCCTCAAATACATCTCTAACTTTTATTTTGATTAATTTAGTTTTAAAATTTCAAAATCGAACCCAATCGAACTCAATTGACCAAGGCTAGGTCTGGGTAGGTCAATTGGGATGTAGCCTCAATTGGGTTTATTGGACTCAATTGGCGCTAGGTCCGGCTTGGTCAATTGGGTTCCATTTTGAAATTTTTGGACTAAATTAAAAAAAAAAAAAAAAAGTTAGGGATGTATTTTAGAGACTAAATTGAACAAAATAAAAAATTTAGGGTGCGTCACGTAACTTGCATGTGTCATTTAACGGCCAACTAACAGATGAACGAAAAACCGTCAAATTTCAAACATCTTATACCAATGTCATATTCGGTCAAACATGTTATATAAAAATACATTTAACAATTTTTTTTTAATGTAATTTACTTTTTTATTTAAATCGAAATCAACAAATACTGTATGGTTTTCATTAAGAAACAAGAGTAGCTAATCAGTATTACTTCATCATCAGAGTTTTACAGCTTGGATCATTTGCAGAATGAAATTCCATCTGTCATAGGTCAAAATCGAAGAAAGAAGAGTGATCTGTGTGCTGATGGATCATAATTCATGAGAGCTTAAAAATTGTGGAGTCGGATCACCATATGTTGTTGATGATTAGGAAGGCTGTGAGAAGCAATGAGGCGAGGAGTGTGGAGATGAGAGGACGATGTGCTTCACTTGGGAGATAGGGATACGTATCAGGGGGCGGAAGCATGCACTCGTCTCCATTAAAGTACACCTTCCTTGGAAAAGCCCAACCTTGCTTGAAGGTGAAGGTGTTCTTGTCCTTTTGTAGAAGAACCTCTGACTGTATATTCCCCGACACTCCTGCCTCCATTAATAAGTCGTTGTAAAACTTCATCCCGAAGAACATCCCTGTGTCATCTGTCATCATTTGTATATTACAATTCCATGTTAATTACTTATAATCAACAACCACTTAGTTTTATCTAATCTACTAACTTAACTCACTTATGGATTGGTAGGGCACCAGTGGCTTGTAATCGAAGCTGAACACCTGGGTGACGTTGTTGAGGTTGGGGTGCTGCACCACCAGGCTCCACAGTGTGTAGTTCATCCGGTAGTTGAAGTTGGTCACCGACACCTTCACCCGCCAGTATTCCTTGTAGTTTTGCTTCACATGCCAGTGCACCCGGATCGGACACATATGCCGAGTGCACTGCAACAATGGCGCATTGTCCTTCCGTGGCGTGTTTATTCCCGCCCGGGTTAGAATTTTTGAATCACTCCTGCATCCATTCAGAACAACATACTATTTATATGACCACCACCCTCTTTCATTAATTAATTAATCCCTATGTAATTAAATCAGGTAAGATGGACTTACTTGACACATGAATCCTTCTTGTTATGACAACCGCACGCGCATGAAGGACAAGGTGTGATCGTTTCGTTGTAGAATGATGAAAACGAGACGCAACAATTGGGGTTTTTGCGGGCGAGGAATTGTGAATATGTGCAAGTCACATTCCATGTCACTGAAAACACCATGCGATTAGTTAGACACTGTACGATGAATCGTAGCAAATATCAAATTGAGTAGATTGCGTGATCATACTGAGTGCTTGGGTTTTGCGACGACGATCTGGGGTGAGGAAGGTTGTGGAGGGGACGATCTTAGCAGGGCCGCACGTGTATCCAGGCCCAGGTCCTAGAAGTGTGAAGTTTTTGGGCAACTTGACGGTCTTATTAGAAGTGCCTGCCTGGCCGACGCTGACCTGGAAAGACGAAACAGAGGCGGAGGGGTCTTGGCCCCAGGCGGCTACCACCCCTCCCTTGCAGCAGTTTGCAAACTGTTGATTGTAGGGTACCCCTGGAAGTAGGTCAACTACTGTGGGTGTCTTTTTGCAGCAGTGGGGGATGTTGCCCTTGAACTTGGAACAGTCGCCTTGCTCGGTGGTCTGGGACCCGACCATCGACCAAATCACTTCCTTCTTCGCCCATGTCCAGCCCATGGTCCAACCTGGGCTCATGATGTGACGGTACATTTGAAAGTTGTTCATGATCACCGTCGCCTGCATCAGTACAGTACACAGTCATTACTTTAATCTCGATTAGTCATTGAATTGTAAAAACAAGGGTATTAAACCTGTAAGCTGGATAGTTATTGAATTTAATTAATATAAGATGAAGAATGAGAATAAGATGCGTACCACGTATCCGTCGGGTGTCCAAGACATAATGTCCCATCGAATCGTGATGTTCCCAGTTGGATCCAATGGATCATAAGCAGCTGTAAAATTACTCAAAATTCATTCAATTCAATAATGAAAAAATGAAGGCTTTGAATTGTGCATAGCCAAAGAAATTACCTGCAGAAGATAGTAAAAGAAGAAAGATGGATGCGAGGAAAACAATGTTGATTGTTGGTGATGATGATTTGTTCATGTTGTTATGAGGGTTGGTGATGTGAAGTACGTAGTAGGGGGAGTTTGTAATTGATGATATTGCTGATGCTTCAGTGGTGTGTGTGTGGTTCTTCTTCTTGATACGGGAGCGTGTTAAGAAGAAAGATGAAGTGGAGATATCGCACCAACTGGTAGGTAGTTGGACATGTATGTTTTAATAGTTAGTTCAATTCAGAGACTCTTGTTAGCTCTAGCTAGGTTTCTTTGACTTAAAGCAACACTCAGTTTTGGTCTAAATTTGGCGGGAGATTGATTGATTGATACCAGAGAGTGAGAGATACAGAGAGCAACGTTCCAACCATCATATATCTGTTACTTGACACCTACTTGGAACAGGTGTGAATTGTCGTTAATGCCCCTGCATTTATCTTAGGGAAAACGAACCTATTTAGTGTTTTAAGTTTACCCTACGTGTCTGTTTGGTGTATCAGGATTAAATTGTTAATATTTGGTGTCTCAGGTTTCAATTTTAATGCGATTTGGTTTCCGTCCGATTTTGGGGTTAACTTTGACGGAATGAGATGAAAAGACAATTTTTCCCCTTATAAATACGAGCAACGTTAAGGGATCGTCGGTGAGCTGGAAGTCCGATGAGACTGTTTGCGACCAATTTCCGACGGGTCTATGTGTCTTTGTGATGGATGATGATCCCATGTGTCTTGTGTGGCCGGAATCAAAGGTGGGTGACCGGAAGCCGTGGTGGGTGTTCGGAATCCGGCCACATGGAGCTAATTTTGGCATTTAAAATTTTATTGGTCATTTAACCAGCATGTGACTTAGTTCTGTCAAATTTAACCCAAAATTTTATGGAGACACCAAATAGCAACATAATTGAAACCTGGGACAGTCGAAAATAACATTTTAATGACACCAAACTGACACATTAGTTAAATCTAAGACACTAAATATGTTATTTTCCTTTTATCTTATCTATAGAAGAGTGAGCTAACACCTCTCCTCCCTAGGTAGATAGATCATTGGGGGCATAATGGTCAGTGGAAATATGGGGGGGTGGGGCAAAGGTAGGTCGGTCCTAATTCTTCTTCCCTGAAAACCATGACTTGAATTGTCAGCAAATCCAGAGAGTGCATGAGAAAGAGATGTGATGATTCATATAATTTGGGCGAATAAAAGTAGACATATAATATTATTATTGTAGAATAAGATGGTGCACCAGAAAGATGAGGTGTTTGAATTCCAATGGAAGGAAGGGAGCATATATTTCAACACAAAACATCTCCAAAACTTCTACTCAAAGCAACCTCTGAAGCAACACCTTCCATATATCTGTAACCATACAACACATTTTTTTAACAAAAACAAAACATCAACTCTCTCATCACACAATTTCTTTCTACTATAATAAAGTGTGGGAGCAAATAAGGTAAAACTGTCTAGAGCAAAACTCAGTCAGACATGGTGGGTGGTATCATTCAGGATTGTATGACAGCATCAGAATCCTCGGCCTTTAGGCGCTTGGAATCTGGTTCTTCACTCTCATCATTGTGTTTAAGGGTTCCGTTCACAGCATCGGGACCCAAGATAGAGATGTGCTTACTTGTGATTTGGCGACCTGCCCTCAGCTTTGGTCCCCAATGCTTCTCAGGGTTTGGAAGGAACCGTGCCACTTTCTTGGCTTGTGCCTTGCTTAGGGATGCAACCGCTCTAGCAAAATTTGCCTGCCAAACAAGTCCCCCAATTAGTACTGAAAGGAGAAATGAACCATATTTAGGCCCAACCAAACTAGAATAACAAACATGACAATCCCCATCCTCCTACTCCTACTTTGTCCCTCATCGGAAACATGACAACCCTTTATAATCAAGATATTTACTACTCAAGTCCAACATGAATTTCTGTTTCTTAAGCCCAAGTGAGAGCCACGGGCTAGATGCATCCATTAGCAAACTTGTCTAATTCAACAACTTTACTGATAAAACTAACCTGAAGAGCTGGCTCTTTAGCGAGTATCACGCTTCCCGGCAGCTCAGGTGGTTGAGCTTTGACAGGATGATTTTTAACCTGCACACAACAAACTTACGTTGTCCAACAAGCATAAAGCATATGAAACTTTAGTAATTAAATAGAAATTGTTTTCTTAGTGAATATTGTGGGAGATGATTGAAAAAAGGGACAGTGTTACAGAATATGGAACTCAAGATTGTCTGAAAATGGAATCTTTTCCATTCAAGGAATTTATTGATTATCCACACTCAATCAATCTTTTTATTGGTTAATTTTTCACGCTTTATCTGAATTTCTTTCTAAGTTCACACTTTGTATGTAGAATTAATTCTAACAAAACTTTCTGAAATAGTAACAGTTTATAGTTTCCAACTTAGAGCATAGAACTTGCTACTATTGAAGAAGATGCATCGAATCGAAGACTACTAACCCAGCAGCGCATAATGTCCCAGATTGCATCCATTGGAGCATCTGTCTTCAGTCCAAGTGGATTGACATGAGTTCCAGAGATGCGGTATCCAGCATTGATGACAGCAGATCGAAACACAACAGCAGATGGCGACGTGCATTTTAAGGTTGCACATAGGTTGTGCAGACTCAGAAACAAAGGCACGTCATTCAGTTCCTGAAAAAAAAAACAACATAATACAAAGTGAGATACTATCTCTTTAATGAATTTTTCTTAAAAGAACCATTTATTTTTATAAAATAAAATACACAAGAATCCACCAATATTATTTCCTTTCTACCAATATAACCAATCAAACTGGTGCCAGGTCACGTCTCATTTTTCAATTTAAGTGAAAAACTCAGACGGCATCTGTGTGGTTGGTTATTTCGGTAAAAAGAAATGGTAAATGATTATTTTGAGAAGAAATTCTTGTTTAACATTAATAATAAAAGTGCAAAGAAGATTGGTACCTCCGAAATTGTTGTTAATACAGCAGATATGCGGCCATAAGCGGGATATCTTTCCTTCATTGATTTCACGTCCGCGAGTATGGAGGCAACCCATTCTTCATCGTGAATTGGAGCAGACCATATTGGACCGCCCATGTTATATTTCTTCCCACAATCTGTACACTGCTGAGCAACAACAGGACCAAACCCAGGAAGATATCTGACACTAGTATTCTGCAAACATAAAAATGAGAAGAAGTTTTGAGGCGCTAAAGAACAACTAAATTGGTCATTGAAAATGAATAAGAGCAGAAAATTCACCAGTACTAAGATCGAGAATAGTTAAATCAATAGCAGTCACTGATGACATTATCTAGATCAAACTACTTTTTAAACTACATAGTGGAAACACATATAAGCGCAAAAGAGTCAACATACATATTCACCGAATTGAGTTAGAGATCATGTTCAAGTAATCATAAATAGTCTACAATATACATACACTGTACAAGAGTGTTTGAAGTTAACCTAGTGGTTGATATCTTTGCTTGTTAATGTATAGATCATGAGTTGAAGTATCAATTTATCATTTTTGTTTGAACTTAAAGATTTTGCAGTGGGATCTATTACCTCTACTGGGTGCTCTATATATAGTAAGTTAGTAACCATAATTACGATCTCCTTTCAGTGTAATCTCTAACCTCAAGATGAAGAGTAAGTTTGGAATATACATATCACTGCATCTTAAGCTCAACTTAATGTATTGACATAGCAGCATCATGTTATATATTTCAGAACTTTCAGTATCTATAAAGCCAGCCATACCAAGTAATCTACCTTGTTTTTATTAGGCACAAAATTATCAAACTCCTGGCTACTTCTTTCAACTAATCAGGTAAATGACTTGAATGAAAATTTAAAGCTGCTATTTCAATGCATTTCAAGAGCAGCAGTAAAAGGAAAATTACAATGCAGGGAAACGAACCTTCGTCACAGCCCTCCCAATCGGCTGCAGATGAAAGGAATCACATCCAATGCACTGGTAAACGTAAGATAGCTTAAGGGGAGTGTTTTTCATTGCACTTGCAGACCTAGTAAATTGATGAACTTGTGAATGAATAAGAAATTATCTTAAAGAAAGCCAAAAAAAAAAAAAAAAAAAAATCACAACTTTCCAGCAAAATAGCAAGTACTAATATTCATGATCTAAAGGGCATTGGCAGCTTACGTAAATACGCGCACAAAAACACGAATATAGAAGTCCATCTGCACGGACAACACTGGGACAATATACCGCTTGTACCGATTTGCATGGCTCTACAAAAAGTCAAAACCCAACAGAAATCTTTCAATTGAGCTTTTTATGTATGTATCATATATATGTATATGACAACAAATGGATATGTAATATATGACTAATGAATATCTGGAGAAATACCTCAATGGAAGCAAGAAGAATTCTCAAAGCCATTTCGTGGCAATACTTCCCTCTCAAAGGATAGGAACCGTACCTAATAAGTAACAAGGATACTAATAGTTTCACACTGCTCTCATAGAATATTTAGAGGATGTGTAATCAATTGGAAAAAAAAAAAAAAAACTTACTTGGAATAACAAACCTCACCATTAGCACCACACAGGACAGCCATATCAGTTGCCGTGCACATCAACAATCCTCCATCAACAACAGATTGTACAGCTGAATCCAAGAAAACTGAAGGTGAACCATATGGATCTAGATCAACCTAAAAACATGGACCAAAAAGGACACGTTGTCACCAATTCCAGTTCAAATCACTCTTTTGTAACAAGCACATAATACCAACAAGATCAAGTAAAGAACTAACAAAGATTTTTTATGAAGAATACCATATCGAATTCCTTGGGGTGTGAGAGCATATATACACGTGCATCAGCAAGATGAGATTCCACCTTTTCAGCTGCCACTGAACCATTGAACTTTATGTTTCTCCTGCAAGCTTCGACCGATGCTGCATAGTAAAAGTAGATGAGGGTGAATCTTATTGCATAGATTATTACTCTACTCCAAACTCTTATCTTTACAAGACAGCGAACAACCAATAGTTGGTTAAAAAAATTAGAAATAAAAAGCTTTGAATTCCTAATCTAACAAACTTGTAGTAGCTGCAAGGATTTGGATGGTTTCACCCTTACTGTCCCAAACAAAAATTGATTAAATCAAGATGATTATTGAAAGGAACCTTTATCATTGTCGAGTGCCACGACTTGACCAACCCCTTCCACTTCACGGGCATATCTAATAGCTCTTAACCCAGATGCTGACAGTGCCTTCAATCAAGAGGGAAAGGAAAAATATGACATGAATGCAAACTAAAGTAGACAGAATCAAGGTGATACTATCGAATTCAATTCTTTTTTAGAGCAGGAAAAAAAACCTCAAGAACTCTAGGTGGCTTCAGTTGATGTCCATTTGCCTCCACGCTCTTAGTTGTATCTAAATGGCTAGTGCATGGCTCATCTTGAGGTGTCTCGGATGGAACAACTTCAGCTTCTCCATTGCATTTTTCGTCTCCATTTGCATGCTCTTCAGTAGCAGATTCAGCAGCACCTTTATCGACCCCCTTTCTTGCTCTACTTTTCCTCTTAGATATAAACTCTTCATGCTCCTGCTGCCTTTTTGATATAAATGTCCTTAAGACAGCAATTGAGAGATCTCTGTTGTTGACCTGATTGTAAGAGAAAAAAAATCCAAGACCTCTCATAATTAGTTTTTGAATAAAAATAATTGGAAACATGATACTAATCAAATAAGAACAACTTCTTCTATCTATTAGAGAACAACTCTGAACAAACTCAAAAGCAGAATCAAATTCTTAAGTCAACTATGTATGACCAGCTACTATTTATACAAGAATCACTAAATCCATCTATGAATTAAAGTTGATTAAACTTTTGCCGTATCTACTTCTCAAAGCAACTAGCCAGCAACGTTTAGTTTTATTAAGGCAAAGGTGGAATTATTCCCCCTGGGTTCTGGCGAAGGGCCCTTTCCACTCGACTGGCTGACAACTACTTAGAATTGAACAACTAATAGGTAGAAGCTAGATGAAGAAATCGAAACAAGAATTCATGGCCTAGTTCTTTCTAATTAACATCATTCTTGAGTACTGACTAATTAGCAACAATCAAGTTTGCATCAAGCAACTATTTTGACACCTTCCCCTGGATTCTCAATACAATGGGATCCTAGAACTATAAAGCCAAGAAAAACTGCAAAAATAAATCAAGGAATTCAATGAGCTACCCAGAGAGCAATTGAGAAAGATGAGACTGTAGTACCTGGGTCTTGTTGTAGAACACTTCATTCTTGGCGTGCATGAGAATCTCGGCTTCTCCTTCCTTGATAACTTTGAAGTCTTCGAGATCGGCAGCCATTGCTTTGTTCAATAGCAGCAACCCCAAACTATTGTATTTGGTTCCTGTGCAGAACCAGAAGGTAGTAGTGGGGGTGAGGTGGTGACGACGGTTTCTGCTAGCAGAGAGCTGAGGCCTGAGTAGATGAAAACCCTACCTTTGTTATTAAAATAATCTTTCTCCAGGAAAGGACAGTGTGTGTGCAGTTAAGTTTCACTCGGTGTTTGCTTTGCTCTCGAAGTGAGATGGAGAATTTCTTGGCTTAGTGGGCCAACAACATGGGTTAGTGTCTCAGATTTAACTTCCAATCAGCTAAACCGTAAACGGCAAGTCTTGATTTTTATTTACCTATATTATTATTATTATTATTTACAACTGTAAATATTATTATTATTATTAAGAAAAAAAACTGAATATGTAGTGGTAAAAAAACTGAATGTTCTAATCTTAATGGTTTTACTTATTATTATGCTAAATCCGCACACTAACGCATAATAATAATTAATAATATCTAAATGGATATACAGACTAAGTGTTTTTTTTTTTTTACGCTAAACGAAATTTGATAAAATCGCAAAGTTTCAATAAAAATAAAATTATAAACAACAAAGATAACATGAAATAAAATAAAAATATGATTATTATTACATACAAACAAAACAGACTTAAAGAAATTTATGACTAAATTTTTTTAAGTGATTTCTTTCCTAAAATGGAATACATATAATATAGATAATTATTAAGATATTTCCCTTAAAATTAGGTGTTTCCAATCGTAAGCCGGCTCAAAAGTCTCATTCTCCCAATTCGATTCGACCTTCGACCAGTCTCCGCAAGTTTCTGATCGACTCGATTGAGTGTCCCCACCTCGTCACATTCATCCGCCTCTAAATGTATAATAAGGCATTTATTATAATGAGTTATTTAAATATTGCTGTTTTTTGAATAACTATTTTTTAAAGTGGACTTTATATAGTGTATTAGTATTATTATGTGATGAAATATAGGTGGTTTATATGTTACGTAAGATAAATGAGTATGTTTCAGAATATGAATGGACTTTTCTTTTATTTTATTGTGATTATGATAGAATACCAATGAGTTGTTTACGAATGACTTACGTAGTGCGATTTCATTGACTGATAGAGCTACTGTGTCGGCTTGAGGTTTACCCTCTTATTCTCTCTCTAGATAGATAATATCTCTTAAATTTGGACTCATTATTATGTAATGAATAAAAAAATTACTACAATAATTTTACATGGTATTCTTCAAAAGTGTAACCAGCTTATTTTTATATATTGCCTTCCTTGAACTTAGGGAATGCATGATGATGACACATTATTATATATCTCATTTTTTTAATTAAAAGAATAAATCATTCTATAATTAATATGCAAGCTTATTGGTGGTTGTTGGAGAATTTATTAGTGAAACTAGTTATTGACTCTACTTATATGAAAGTTAAGTTATAATATTATTAAATCACAAACTCGATCTGATACACATTCCAATCAGAATGTTCCGAAATGCGTCGACCGTCTCACAGTGCAATCAATGTAATTTTTTAGCAACATTGAAGGCACTTAATAACTCCTCACAATTGATACATGTCAGATCATTAACATCGAAATTTTGATCATTTCCCTTTTTTAAACTAATAATATAATAAATAATTTATTCATCTTACTATTATTATTATTTTTTACATTGGTGTATCTAAATTATAAGATGTCATATATCATTCAGAAGGTTTTCATCTCTACTTTCACATGAAAATAATTTATCCGTAAATCAAAGTGTCGTAAATAGAGTTATGGTTCTTTGATTACAATATTTAAAAATAAAGAATATTATATAGTAAATGATGGGTATACGTCCGATTCGGGTTCGTTTTACATTCGGACTGTTGGATTACGGGGAGTAATCACTACGGAAACACAAAACATGGTACGTGCATGTAATCGAAATTACGCACAGAAGAGTTACACATACCTCAACAGTTTACCGTAGTCCTAGATCCTTTGCACGAAGGGAGTTCTCGATCCACCGGACGGAACCCGTAGAGGTTCTTGTGAAAGAAGCCCTACGTGGTGTTAGCTCCACAGCAAAGCCTCAGATCAATTCTTGACACGAGGACAGATCTTCAGAGAGTTGCTCGAAAGCAATTTGGCACACCCTTATTTTGGACAAGAACCTGTTAAGTGCTGCCAACCTTTCGTTTAGCCTATGTACTTCCTTGAGCTTTGTGGGAGAGAACATCTCCTCAATTGCTTGCAATTTTTCAGGGTTCACTTCTATTCCTCGTTGACTTACCATGAATCCCAAGAATTTCCTTGACTGTACTCCAAATGCGCATTTTTTTGGATTCAGGCGAACTTGATGTTGATGCATCCTTTGGAAGGTCAAACGAAGGTTCTCGACGTGGTCGCTTTTCTTATTGGACTTAACAATCATGTTGTCAACGTATGCCTCCATTGTCTTCCCTATTATGCATCTGAAGATCTTGTTGACCATTCGTTGATATGTTGCCCCGCGTTTATGAGTCTGAATGGCATCACAGTGTAGTGATATATTTCACTATCGGCATAGAATGCCGTGTGGGAGGCATCTTCGGCGGACATTTTAATTTGATTGTACCCTGAGTATGCATCCATGAAGCTCATCTATTCGTGACTTGAGGTTCAATCCACTAACTGATCTATCCTTGGGAGTGGGTACGAATCTTTAGGGCATACCTTGTTGAGGTCGCGATAGTCGATGCACATTCTCCAACTTCCGCCCGACTTTTTCACTAGTACTGGGTTTGCAACCCATGTTTGAAACCTGATCTCCTTGATGATATTTGCTTTTAGTAACTTGTCCACCTCTTCTTGGATAACTATCTTTTTGTTACCCCCCATTGGCCTTATTTTCTGTGTTATTAGGCGCGTTGCCGGGTCTATGTTGAGCTTGTGTGAAATTACATCCTCAGATATCCCAGGCATGTCGCTTGGTGACCAAGCGAACAGATCTTTATACTCCCTTAGCAATGCTACTACTCGCGTTCTTCTTCTTCAGTCAAGGCTATCCCAATTTTCACTTTTCTTTCGGGTTCCTCTATCAGTATTTCCTTCAGTTCCTCCATAGGTGCATGTCTTCCGTGATCTTCCCTTGGATCATCATCTATCGATAGGACCTCCTTGTTTGTTTTCCTTTTCTTGCTGAGTGCAATCCTTGCACATTTCCTTGCCACCTTCTGATTTCCTTTTACCTCCTTAATTCCTTCACTTGTGGGAAACTTTATTTTCTGATGTGATGTTGATGGCACTATGCCCCATTTGTTAATTGTAGTGGTGCCTGAATTCCATTGTACTCATCCATTCCTTCAATAATAAAGAAAGGAACATCGATCTTCAACTGCCTCTGGCTTGTGCCTAGTGTCACAAGTAGTGTGATTGCCCCCAGCCGGTAGGTTGGCTCTCCTGAAAGTTCTATGAGGGGGATGGAGTGCACTTGTTTTATGCTACTTGGTCTCACACCTAATATGTCAATCACTTTCTTGCTGAGGATGCTTGGTGAGCTTCCACCATCCACTAGGATTCTACCTATGTCCATGTCAGTGATTTTCATTGTTATGACTAAGGTGTCGTTGTTCTTTGGTAACACATGTTCCATTTCCTTCCTTGAGAACTGTATTATATCTTCTCTCTTTTCACTATCTTGCTTTCCTTTGACTGTGTTATCTCCTACTTGTGTCATGTATGTCTCTCTTGCATTTGCGGATTCACCGCCTGCTCCATAACCTCTATGAATGACGTATATGTTTGCCATCTGACTCGTGTTAGTTAGGCTTTTTGTTCAAAACCCACGGACATCGCCTAGTGTTAAGTCGTGCGTGTTAGGTTCCGAGTCTAGAGTCAACGGGCGGTCGACTTAAGTCTCGTTCCTCACTGGAGATGTTGCGGATTCGATGCTCTCGGGTTGCACTGTCCTAGCTTATGTCCTTCCGGCCTTAGCTTCTCTTCTCTTCTCGCCCTGCAAGAGGGGCAATACCAGGCACAGAGGGGGGGTGGTGCCTGATGAACCCTCTCTGATGCCTAAGTCAGTACGGTTTTTAGAGAGATAAAGCTAGAGAGATGTCAGAGCAAAATTATGCAACTTGCCAAGATGATCAAATGAATAGTGGAAGAGTTGTATTTATAGGCAACGGTGTCATTAAGGTGGCGTAATGACATCGTTAACCTTTAAACACAATTAATTAACCTTTAAACACGTAATTAAGACCTTAGGGTACGGAAAGGGTTGGCGGAAATAAACCGAGTATGGGAGTCTAAAAACGGTGTCGGGGCCTTTGGGGGGGGAGGAAAATCCGACCCCCAAGGGTAGGGGTTGGGTGTGGCTACCCAACCCCTCCTAGGGGAGATCGGGTTGGCTGACCCGATCTCCCCTAGGGGAGGTCGGGTGTGGCCACCCGACCTCACCTAGGTGAGCCTAACTTGTCCGGACGAGTATTCCGGCCTCGTCCGGACCGTTGGTGTTTTCGCGGGGTGTTCGGGTTGAAGTTTCGATTTACAATCATTAACGGGGTGATCAAAATGAAACGATTCGGAAGTCAACGGGTTCAAATTGGGCGTATATCCATCACATGTCCCCGAGTCAACCAATGGCCTGACCCTTGATTGACTCTATTTTAGGATGGTATGACACGCGCAATTTGAAACCGGGATTTTACCTTTTTGTCTGAATGCTTACTTACCCATGGATGTATGCCTCTGACTCTGCCCCCTGCCTTATAAGATAGAGGAACTGTAAACGTCAGAATAGCACGGACGTGTGTCCAAGCACGCGTCCGTCCGATGTGGGAATAATAAGTCTATCCTTGCTACAGGCGTATACTCGAAAAATACATGCTCGCATAGGGATGTAATACGAATACAGCTAAGCGATTCATACTTCAATTTCATGCCGGGATTTATCTAAGTGGAGAAAAATTTAATTTTGGTCAATTTTTTTTTCTAAGTATGGGATGCTTAAAATATACCCATAGAATACTAACTGTGGTAGGTGTGAGTTGAACCACGGTTAATGGGAACTAGGGGTATCAGTTTTTAAATCTGACCCTTGAATTTTTACTTTCTAAAGATCAACGGTGTCGATTTGGCGATTTTAGAAAAAACCCTATTCTCTTGTACTATAAAAGGGGTAAGTGATTACCTCATTCTCATTGTCCTTTTTCCTTTCCCTTTTCTTTTAGTCGGTTATGATCCTTGGTTGGATTCGTTTCTTGGGACGCGTGTCGTATTGAGGTACGTGCCTTTTACTTTGTGTAAGTGTTGTTTTTGGGAGATATAATCCCGTCTCTCCCTCGGCTGCTTCTTTACTTGTCTCGTTTTTGATTTGTGGGTCTTCATGGTGATATAGTCCTATTTGGTTCATCCTCTTTTGATCTTCTTGCCCCCGTGTTTCTGCTTGCTGGCGTGTGGGGTCTTCTATACTGAGATTATGATTGTCTCCCTTTGTCCTCTGCCTCTGCTTGTTGGCCAGTGGGGTCTCTCTATGCTGGGGGTTATAACTATCTCCCCTTGCCCCCTGCCTCTGCTTATTGGCCAGTGGGATCTCTTTATACTGGGGGGTTATAACTATCTCCCCTTGCCCCCTGCCTCTGCTTACTGGCCAGTGGGGTCTCTTTATACTGGGGGTTATAACTATCCCCCCTTGCCCCCGGCCCCTGCTTGTTGGCCTGTGGGGTCTTCCATGTCATTTTTCTATTCTCATCTTTTGGCTTTGTATTCGTCGTTTTAGGAAAATGAGTTTTATCTTATGCCCATTGTCCGTTTTCTGTTTTCCTTGGGCTAAGCTTGCGTTTTTTTCGATCAGCGGAGCTCCCCGGTGACTGATGAGGAGTAAGAGGCCAGTACGGGTGGGGGTAGTTAACTCCGGGACCGGACCTTCGATTGTGAAAAGATCGGTTTTTTATGGTGCGGGGAGGTGTCCTCTTATTGGAGGTAAGGGTGGTGGTGATGTTAGGGTACCATCTTCTTTCTATATTGATGCCCCCCAATCGAGGGTCCGGGAGCCATCTTTTCCTTCTTCCTTGTTTGGTAAGTCCTCGAATGTCTAAGTTTCTTTAGTGTATGTTGGTGTTTACTCCGTATCTTGCTGTAGGTAGACTTCGTCTTCCGCGTCTGAGTCGAAAGGAACTGTCTCGTCCTCCTGTTGATGGGATTGTTGGGTCTGAGTGGGCGCCTTACTATGGGCGTGGGGCTCGTTTTGACAATCAATCTTCTTTACAAACTCCTGAGGTTGGAGTTCGTGTTCTACAGTCTGCTGTTCCTCCTGTCGATCGTGTGCCCCTTTCTAAAGGGTCGGAGGCAGCTTATGAATTGGCTCATGATGTGTTGGCTCGCTATGCTTCTGTAACTTTTCTTAGCCGTGTTTACCCTTTAGGACATTTCATTTTTGCTTTATATGTCTCATCCTTTGTTTTTGTCGCAGGGTATTGCCGACCTTGTTAATTTATCCACCCTTGTTATTGATCTTGCTGAGGAGAGAAAGGTGCATGAGGACACTTGTGTCTCCCTTAACTCCAAGCTTATTAGTTGTTTGGAGCGTAGTCGTATCACAGATTTGCAGTGCCGAGATTTGGAGGGTCGTATTGCCCTTCTCAAGGAAGAGGTTGAGGCCTTGAGACAAAGGTCTTATCGCGATGAAGTACTTCGGGCTACTGAGTTGGTGTCCCTTGAGGAGATGTTTCGTGTAGAGGCGAAAGGGTGTGATATCGCTGAGTATAAGGCTTCTTCCTCTTATCAGGCTGCTATTGATGTTCGCTGCTCTGTGGCTAAGCGTATTTCTTTAAAGGCGATTCTCGAGCGTATGTACATGATTGCTCCTGACTTTCCTTTTTCTCAGCTTGGTGACTTGTCTGACTTCGCTGTTAGGCATATTGCTAAGATGAGGAAGTAGTACACCTATCTCTTGTGGTGGTCTCGCAAGTTTGTGGATTGAGGTTCTTCTTAGAGTTTGAAACTCCACCTTTCCTAGTTCTGCCACCTTTGTTTGATACACTTGTCTTTACTCATGGTATATATGGTAGGGTGATTATCTCTCTTCTCATGATATCTCCCTGTGCATTAGTGTGTAGTTCTTTGGTTATGGACCCTTCCCTTGGTGTGTTTCCTCTACTTATCCTTCTTTTGTGTTTTCCTTCATGCCATACCTGCTATTACATCAAGAAAAAACATTATGTGTTCTTCATAGCACTTTACTTTTAAATTACTTTCTCATGGGATCCTTCTTAGTATGGTGTAATGATCTTCTGGTACCCTTTGAATGGTATGTATGGTGTTGCTAGACCAAAGATACGCTCTTGGTGGGCGTTGAATACTGTTCACGAGATACGCTCCCGGAGGGCACCAGTAGTTAGACCAGAGATACGCTCTTGGTGGGCGTCGAAACTGTTCACGAGATACGTTCCCGGAGGGCACCAGTAGTTAGACCAAAGATACGCTCTAGGTGGGCGGTTAATACTGTTCACGAGATACGCTCCCGGAGGGCACCGAAACTGTTCGCGAGATACGCTCCCGGAGGGCACCAGTAGTTAGACCAAAGATACGCTCTAGGTGGGCGTCGAAACTGTTCACGAGATACGCTCCCGGAGGGCACCAGTAGTTAGACCAAAGATACGCTCTAGGTGGGCGGTTAATACTGTTCACGAGATACGCTCCCGGAGGGCACCGAAACTGTTCGCGAGATACGCTCCCGGAGGGCACCAGTAGTTAGACCAAATATACGATCTAGGTGGGCGTTGAATATTGTTCACCGAGATACGCTCCCGGAGGGCACCAGTAGTTAGACCAAAGATACGCTCTAGGTGGGCGTTGAATACTGTTCACGAGATACGCTCCCGGAGGGCGTCGAAACTGTTCACGAGATACGCTCCCGGAGGGCACCAGTAGTTAGACCAAAGATACGCTCTAGGTGGGCGTCGAACTGGTAGTTTGAAATCTACCTCAAGATACGCTCTTGGGGGCGTCGAATCTGGTAGTGTTTTTTCTACCTCAAGATACGCTCTTGGGGGCGTCGAATCTGGTAGGTTGCAAATCTACCTCAAGATACGCTCCTGGGGGCGTCGAGGGTCGTAGTTTTAGAAACTACTCTCAAGATACGCTCTTGGGGGCGTCGAAATTCGTAGTTTTTGGAAACCACTCTCAAGATACGCTCTTGGTGCGTCGAAGGTCGTAGTATAGAAACTACTCTCAAGATACGCTCTTGGGGGCGTCGAAGGTCGTAGTATGAAAACTACTCTCAAGATACGCTCTTGGGGGCGTCGAAGGTCGTAGTATAAAAACTACTCTCTAGATACGCTCTTGGGGGCGTCGAAGGTCGTAGTATGAAAACTACTCTCAAGATACGCTCTTGGGGGCGTCGAATCTGTTCGCGGGATAGGCTCCCGGAGGGCACAGGTTTCGTAGTTTTTGGAATTACTCTCAAGATACGCTCTTGGTGGCGTTGAAGGTGTTGTTGACTTGACGTCATATCTGTGTAAGGATAACTCAATGATTATATCATCTCCTTCTTTAAAAAATACTTTTGAGTGACTTCTACTTCATTAGGAGCATTCAAGGCTTTATGTACACCTGGGATGCCTTGGGTGGATCAAGGCACCCTTTGGAGGAAATCAAAGATAGTTGTAGAGTTGGAGTAACTTCGTGAGTTCTCCCACTCCAAAGTTGTTTTTGAAAATATAAACAATTATATGTAATGGCTTGAAGTAACTTCAAGGATATGGTCTTTTGCTTGTGCTGTCTTCTTAGACGTAGTACTTCTTTAGGTGTTCCCCACTGAAGGTGTTTGTGGAGATATACCCATCCCCATACTCTAGGCGGTAAGCATTTGCGTATGGAACTGATGCTATCTTATACGACCCTTCCCATTTTGGAGATAATTTTCTGACTTGGTCTAAATGTGAGAACTCGTTCTTTCTGAGCACTAGTTCTCCTATGTGGAATTGCCTCTCCTTGACTTGGCGGTTGTAATATCTTGCGGATACAAGGCGCATTCGTGCTTGTGCTTCTTCTGAATTCCATCTTTTATCCTCCACCATGTCTAAGTCTAAGAGCCTTTCTTTGTTGTTCTCATGCTCTTCAAAGTACGTGGTTCTTAGTGATGATACCGCAATTTCTGCTGGTGCCACCGCTTCGGTCCCGTATACCATGCCAAATGGTGTTTCTCCTGTGGCTATCTTTGGTGTTGTCCGCACTGCCCATAGAACATTTTCCAGCTCATCTACCCAACTTCCCTTGGTAGCATGAAGTCGTTTCTTTAGGCCGTCTAGCACTATTTTATTTGCCGACTCTACTTGCCCATTTGTCTGAGGGTGCTTTACTGATGCGAAGCGGTGCTCTATATTCAGCCTTTCGCAATACCACTGCAGTTTCTTGCTCTTGAATTGTGGGCCATTGTCACTTATTATTGCTTTTGGTACCCCGTACCTCGAGACAATGTGAGATTGAATGAAATTGACGACTTGGTCGTCTGTTGTCTTTCCCATTGCCTTTGCTTCTATCCACTTGGAGAAGTAGTCTATTGCTACTATTATGCAAGTCTTCTGGCCTTTTGTTCTTGGTAGGGGGCCTATCAGATCAATCCCCCATTGTGCGAATGGCCAGGCTCCCGAGATGGAGCTTAGCTTTGCTGCTGGGGCTGTTATATTTCTGGAGTACCTTTGGCAGTGATCGCATTTTTGTACCAAGTCTGCTGCTTCTTTGCTCAGTGATGGCCAATAGTATCCTAGGTTGTAGACCTTTCGGATTATTGATCGTGCTCCTTCATGGCACCCCGCATCTCCTTCATGGAGTTCTGCAAGTACTCTCTCTGTTTCTGGGTATGTTATGCATTTGAGGAAGGGTGTGGAGTACCCTTTCTTGTAGAGTTCATTATCCATTACTGCATAATTTCATGCCATCCTTTCAATCTTGACTGCCTCTACCTTATCCTTTGGGAGTTTTCCTTCCATGATGTATTGACGCATTGGGGTCATCCAGGCTTCTGCTTCATCTATTGCTAGAACTTCCATTTGTTCTATCACTGATTGCATCCTTTGCTCTACAAAGTGAACTTCTTTGCCTGCTTCTACCCCTAGGGCTAGTTTACTTAGGGCGTCCGCCTCTTGGTTTTGTTCTCTTGGGACCGACTTAATGTCGAAGCTTTGAAAGCTCTTTATTAGGTCCCTGGCTTGCTGCAAGTACTTCTGCATGTTTTCAGACTTTGCGGTGTAGATTCCCTTCACTTGATTGACAACTAGTTGAGAATCGCACTTAACTCTTAGGTGCTTTGCCCCTACTCCTTTGGCTATTCTCAGGCCTGTTATTAGTGCTTCGTATTCAGCCTCATTGTTTGTTGCCTTAAAAGTAAGTGCCATGGCATAGCGCAGGGGTGTATCGCTGTTTGGTGGGTATAGTAAGAGGCCTGCACCTGAAGCTCCCCCGTTGGATGACCCATCGGTATGCATCTCCCATAACTCTTCTGGTTGTTTCTCCTGACTACTACTTGCCTCGCTTGTAGTTTTGACTTCTCCCAAGTCTTCGTCTGGATTAATTCCGGTGAATTCGGCAATAAAATCTGCTAGAGCCTGTCCCTTTATGGCTGTTCTAGGGGCAAAGTGAATACGAAACTCACTTAGCTCAATTGCCCATTTGGTCAGTCTTCCCGATGTGTCTGGTCTTTGGAGGAGGTGTTTCAATGGTTGGTCTGTGAGGACTGTTACTTCATGTCCATGAAAATACGGTCTCAACTTTCTTGCTGATATAATCAATGCATAGAGGTACTTTTCTATTGGCAAGTAGTTGATCTCGTACTTTGCCAATGTTTTGCTTACGAAGTATACCGGCAATTGTGCAGCGTTTTCTTCTTTTATTAGCACTGAGCTTACTGCCACGTTGCTCACGGAGATGTAGAGGTAGAGGGGCTCCCCTGGTGTTGGCTTTGCTAGGGGTGGTAGTGTCTTTAGATGTTGTTTGAGTTGCTGGAAGGCTTCTTCACATCTTGGTGTCCATTCGAATTTCTTGTTTGCCCTTAGTACCTCAAAGAAGGGTAGTGCCTTGTCTCCTATTTTGGATAGGAATCTGTTAAGAGCTGCCAACCTCCCGTTCAGTCGTTGAACCTCTTTGTGCTTCGTAGGTGACTGCATTTCTTCAATTGCCTGTAGTTTTTCGGGGTTTACCTCTATGCCTCGCTGACTTACCATGAAGCCTAAAAATTTCCCTGATTGTACCCCGAATGCACATTTTTTCGGGTTTAGGCGGACTTGGTATTGCCTCATTCTCTCAAACGTTGAGCGAAGGTTCTCCACATGGTCTTTCTTCTCTTTGGATTTGACAATCATGTCGTCCACGTATGCCTCTATTGTCTTTCCTATCATGTCCCCGAAGATTTTGTTGACCATTCTTTGGTATGTCGCTCAAGCATTTATGAGGCCGAAAGGCATCACCGTGTAATGGTATATCTCGCTATCAACGTAGAATGCTGTGTGAGGGGCGTCCTCAGGGGCCATTTTTATTTGGTTATATCCTGAGTATGCATCCATGAAGCTCATTAGTTGGTGACCTGATGTTGCATCCACTAACTGATCTATTCTTGGTAGTGGATATGAGTCCTTAGGGCTTTGTTTAGGTCACGATAATCGATGCACATTCTCCAACTTCCCCCCGCCTTCTTTACCAGTACTGGGTTTGCCACCCATGTTTGGAATCTAATCTCCTTGATGAAATTTGCCTTCAATAGCTTTTCCACTTCTTCCTGAATAGCTATCTTTTTGCTTCCTCCCATTGGCCTTACCTTTTGTGTTATTGGTCGCGTTGCCGCGTCTATATTGAGCTTCTGTGAGATTACTTCTTCTGATATTCCTGGCATATCGCTTGGTGACCAGGCGAACAGATCCTTGTATTCCCTTAGTAAAGCTACTAAGTGGCTTTCCTCTTCCTGAGATAAGGCGGTCCCGATTTTTGCCTTCCTATCGGGTTCTTCTATGAGTATTTCTTTTAATTCCTCCATGGGGGCTGGTCTTCCGTGAACTTCTCTTGGGTCCTCATCTATTTGTAGGACCTCTCTTGTTTTCTTCTTCTTGCTTAGTGCGATCCTTGCACATTTCCTTGCTACCTTCTGGTTACCCTTTACTTCCCCTATTCCTTGGCTTGTGGGGAATTTCATTTTCTGATGTAGTGTTGATGGTACCATACCCCACTTGTTGATTGTAGTGGTACCCAGGACTCCATTGTATTCCTCCATTTCTTCTGTGATGAAGAAGGTGACATCGATCTTTAACTGCCTCTGGCCTATGCCCAATGTCACAGGTAGTGTGACTGCCCCCAGTGGGTATGTTGGCTCTCCTGAAAATCCCACCAAGGGGGAGTGAACCTGTTTTATGCTACTTGGCCTTACTCCCAGTATGTTGAGGACTTTCTTGCTAATGATGTTGGGTGAGCTTCCGCTGTCTACCAGGATTCTTCCAATGTCCATATCAGTGATCTTCATTGTTATGACTAGGGCATCCTTGTTGTCTGGTAACACATGCTCCATGTCTCTTCTTGAAAATTGTATTATATCTTCTCTCTTTCCTTCTGCTTGTTCTTCCTTTGGTTTATGGTCCTCTAACTGTGCCATATACGCTTCTCTAGCATTCGCTGACTCTCCTCCAGCTCCATAACCTCCATGAATGACATATACGCTTGCCATCTGGCTGGTGATAATTAGGTTTTCTATTCGAAACCCACGGACGGCGCCAAGTGTTAGGTTCCGAGTCTAGAGTCAACGGGCGGTCGACTTAAGTCTCGTTCCTCACTGGAGATGTTGCGGATTCGATGCTCTCGGGTTGCACTGTCCTAGCTTATGTCCTTCCGGCCTTAGCTTCTCTTCTCTTCTCGCCCTGCAAGAGGGGCAATACCAGGCACAGAGGGGGGGGGGGGTGGTGCCTGATGAACCCTCTCCGATGCCTAAGTCAGTACGGTTTTTAGAGAGATAAAGCTAGAGAGATGTCAGAGCAAAATTATGCAACTTGCCAAGATGATCAAATGAATAGTGGAAGGGTTGTATTTATAGGCAACGGTGTCATTAAGGTGGCTTAATGACATCGTTAACCTTTAAACACAATTAATTAACCTTTAAACACGTAATTAAGACCTTAGGGTACGGAAAGGGTTGGCGGAAATAAACCGAGTATGGGAGTCTAAAAACGGTGTCGGGGCCTTTGGGGGGGGAGGAAAATCCGACCCCCAAGGGTAGGGGTTGGGTGTGGCCACCGAACCCCTCCTAGGGGAGATTGGGTTGGCCAACCGATCTCCCCTAGGGGAGATCGGGTGTGGCCACCCGACCTCACCTAGGTGAGCCTAACTTGCCCGGACGAGTATTCCGGCCTCGTCCGGACCGTTGGTGTTTTCGCGGGGTGTTCGGGTTGAAGTTTCGATTTACAATCATTAACGGGGTGATCAAAATGAAACGATTCGGAAGTCAACGGGTTCAAATTGGGCGTATATCCATCAGTGCGTATCGGGTCGGCGGGTCTCTAATCCGATTAACACTTCTCACGGGTAGGTGGTAGTCTTTTGTAATCCGTTTGCTCAAACATGAGATTCGTCTCCTTAGGTTTCCCCGTCCTTCCCTTCCTTGCTATCCTGCACAAAGGGGCGATACCGAGCACGGAGAGGGGGTGGTGTTCGGTGAACCCTCTCTGATGCCTACGTAAGCCCAGTGTTCTAGAGAGAGAAAATCTTAGAGAAAAGACAGAATTAAAACGAGTCAAGATATATCCCCCAAATGAATTGCTTGAGCAGTATATATGGGTTTCGAGGGGATTAAGGTGGTTTAATGGCACCGTTAATCTTTAAGCGTACTTAATTAATACATAACGATAGGATTAAAGGTCATTTTGGTACCACATGTTTGCAAAAATTACACTGTTCATACCACTAGTATTTTTTCGTACCGAATTGGTACCATATGTTTCCAAACCTTACTCTTTTGGTACCTCCGTTAGGGTTCTGTCAAAAACAGTCGTTAAATGGCATGTGCCATGCACGTGACCAGCCCATAACTTTCAATTTTGTTACAATTTAGTCCATCTAATACATCCCTAAATTGAGTTACTTTATAGAACCGATTTTGCTTTTTTTTTTTTTTTAAATCACAAACCAGAACACATGTCTCGTCCCAAAAAGATCCATTTCAGAATGGTTAGGCCGCAACCTTAGGAAGAAGATGTTGGTTTGGATTGGGCCTCATATTTAATTAGATTCCATCCGAGGCCCGATATTCCATCTTTTGGACCAATAATAGTCTTCGTGTAATATATATATTTTTTTCATGGCAAACAAAAAAGGTAATTCTTTTTTTTTGGTTAGTTAAATTATCTACCGATGTACATAATGGGAGTATCCAAAAAAGTCTATATAGGTTTACTAAGAAAAAACTCTATATAGTATATTACCAAAATGAAAAAAAAACTATAGAATTGAACTCCTGCTAAAATTTATTTGCACTGACAAGTCGCGCGTGTTAAGAAATTAACTTAACATTTATAGACACATGTAGAAAAGAAGGAGAATAAAAGAAAAAGAATGAAAACTAATAAAGATTTTTTTTATAAAAAAAAACTTATATTAAAATCTAGTTCAATGATAGTAAAAATATTTTGTAATTTTAGTTTAAAATTGAAGTAAAAAAAAGTGAAATGTGAGATTGAACCATTAATGATGAGATAATAATTAATATATGCGCACTAAACCAACATTATACTACTAAGCATTGTATGACAATAGTTTACTTTGTATTTTTATATGAGGTCCTTTACAATTTTTATTAAGATCTTTATCGATAATTACTATTTTTTCGCTCTAATTCGGTCGAATTAAGTGGTGTTCTATAAGTATAACCTATGAGCACAATTCGTCCCTCATAGGCATGGTTACAGAACCCTTCATAGCATTCTTTGACTGTAAAATTTATTTTATTCTTTATTTAAAAAAAAAGGGGCAAAAACCGCGACAGTAATATTACCTAACGATGACTTTATTTATATTTTATTACTAGTACATTACTTCAATTTAGGTAATATAATTTATGTAAGAGTAATAAAGATACGCTCCTAAAACTATCACGTAGCATTGATGATATGACATATATTTTATTACTTAAAATTTAAATAATCTAAATCTAAATCTAAATCTAATCTAAATCTAAATTCTAAATTCTATTCTAAATATATACTAATCCTGATGGATTAGCTAAAAGAATTAACTAGAGGTTGCCACATCATCACTGAAATCCAATCAGAAGATGACAATCAGAAAAGTGATTAGTTTTTTCAATTTTTCTCATGTCTTATTATTATTAAGTGTGTCCGTTTTAAAAATCATCTTTCTATAATTAAGTCTTCTTTAACAGTGTGTCAATTTCCTCTAATCCTGATGGTTTAGGCAAGAGGATCACCCAGAGTCAGACACATCATCACATGATTCTACGGCGTTACATTTGCATTCTTACTTCTTAGTCATTAATTTCCGTTACATTCGTACAAACTGGGTTTCTTTCTTCTTAAAGATTGAATTACACAAATATCATAAAATTAAATTTACAACAATTAAGAGCAATCTAAATCTAAATCTAAATATATACTAATTCTGTTGGATTAGCTCTAAGAGTTAACCTTAGCTTGACACCTCAATACTGTCAACCAATCATAACATAACATCTGAGCTGTCTTATATTATTTTAATTATTATTATTAAAAGAACATACAAAACGACGACGTTGCTCCACATTTATACAATAGGTCTTCAAAGCTAAAAAGACGCAGTAGAAGTAAAATTCGACAGTCAATAGTCAGCACAACCAAACCGACGACGTCGTTGATCAAATCTAATCTTCTAATTTGGAAGGTTTGATTTCATCTCTAAACGCCACATCAGCAACCTTCAGTTTCTGAAACCCGACAATGGGGGCATTAAAGCCTCATAAAGAGAGAAGGAATATTAATGTATATTCAAAGAGGTAGGTTTCAAAATTTATTTAGTAAAACCGAAACCCTAATTAATCACCATAATTAAGACAAATACATGGAGATGAATATATGAAGCGAAACCGACCCAGGGAAAAGCTATAGAGATGAATCTAGCCTTCAAACACAGACGTCTGTAACCGAGGGGGAGCGACTATTGTTCTTCCAATAATCTGTTTCATTCAATTAATTCACCGATTCAATAAACGGCCTATAAAATGAACGCATGGACCAAAATTATAATCAGGACGATATTTTTAATCAATTAATGTAAGATCTTACTGACCTTCGATAGATCATGGAGTTAGGATTCGATATCAATTTCAGTTGCCGTAAGATCATTAGAAAGGAAGAAATCATCAACAAACACCTGCATGCATGGAGAAATCAAACAGCCTAAGGTGAGTATTCGAACTCAGATCTGTGGGGTTCGAACTACAACCCGTTACCCGCAGATCGGGGTTCGACCCACGAACAAAGCCTGTTGCCGACGACTGACTCTTGAATAACCGACATTAGCTGTCTATGAATAATCTTGAAGAGAGAGGGAGGGCGAGGTCGACGGTGGGGCTTGATTGGAGCACTTGAGAGTGGAGACTGCGGGAGTGACACGTTAGACGAAAAAGAAACCCTAAATGGCAAAGACTAAGAAGACAGTGTTCTAATTGAAGGGCTCCAGTCGTCTCAGGAAGGAATGAGAAGGTTCCGATCCGAACTTGGGCTAATTTGGTACGGCCTGACTTTATTAGGTTTAGATATTTATAATGATTTTATAAGAAAAAAAAATCCTCATATATTATGCTAAGACGTGTTATTGCCTTTACATGTAATTGTGTTTGATAAGGTCTTATAATTGACAAGGATATTGCCAAGATTTGAATGAGAATTTACAATGTAACGGTTATAAACTCATGATTTAGCAATTTTTTTAATATATTAAGTACAATACTTGCAAACAGTGCGGATGACTTAGTAGATATTTATAAATAATAATTATAATAACATTTAAAAAAAATTATATTGATTACTATTAAGTAAAGTTAAGCTGAATAAACTTTAACAAAAAGATTAATCTCGAATATATATATATTTATATATATATATATATATATATATATATTTGAGATTAAATCTCTGATAAAATTTATCTGGTTTAACTTTAATCAATAGTAATTAATATAAATTTATTAAATGTTATTACATTTATTTATATATGTAACTACTATGTCACTCGCGCTATGCGCGGGTACTGCACCTAGTATATACTAATCCTGATGGATTAGCTAAAAGAATTAACTAGAGGTTGCCACATCATCACTGAAATCCAATCAGAAGATGACAATCAGAAAAGTGATTAGTTTTTTCAATTTTTTCTCATGTCTTATTATTATTAAGTGTGTCCGTTTTAAAATCTATCTAAATATATATACTAATCCTGATGGATTAGCTAAAAGAATTAACTAGAGGTTGCCACATCATCACTGAAATCCAATCAGAAGATGACAATCAGAAAAGTGATTAGTTTTTTCAATTTTTTCTCATGTCTTATTATTATTAAGTGTGTCCGTTTTAAAAATCATCTTTCTATAATTAAGTCTTCTTTAACAGTGTGTCAATTTCCTCTAATCCTGATGGTTTAGGCAAGAGGATCACCCAGAGTCAGACACATCATCACATGATTCTACGGCGTTACATTTGCATTCTTACTTCTTAGTCATTAATTTCCGTTACATTCGTACAAACTGGGTTTCTTTCTTCTTAAAGATTGAATTACACAAATATCATAAAATTAAATTTACAACAATTAAGAGCAAAGGTCAAATTCCATTTAAGGACAATTACAACTGTTGCATCCGTCCAATTTCCAGAGCAATAACTTCTTCAACATTCAATGTCCGACTCTTCGTTTCTTCATATTCATCTTTTATAAGAAAGGATGTATAACCAGAGTTTTATGCACTACAAGTAGTCATTCCATTTTTTTTCCTGTCATTTCGATTCAAAAAACATCTAATCATAAATAATCAAAGCATGATTTGTACATATTCATATCTGCAGACACATGCATCACATGAGCAGCATGGCATTTGGAGGAGATAACAGAGCGGTTGTAGCATCGGCGCCGTGCGGGGCATACAGAGATATGTGGGGTTCGAACCCGAAATCTACCAGACGAAGGCGGAAGGAGTTGTGCCGTAAGTCCTCCGCATGTCAACCGTTTAGTTCCAGCGCTGTCCGCCTAACTCTGATGCCAACAATAGCAACCAGCAATCTAGAAAGAGTAGAAAGATAACAGAAATTAAAGAAAAATGAAGCAGAAAGAGAGGATGAAGAAAATAAAACAACGGCGAGGGTTTGGAGGTATTAGATTGAGCCCACACTTTAGCATGTGCAACCCATATGAATAAAAAATTAAGAGCAAATATATATTTATATATATATATATCTATGTAGAAACATATAGAGAGTAGCTTGAGTTGTTTATATATTATTATATGTATGGTAATGATAATAATATATAATGTATGATTAGTTGTTTTAAAACTTCTTACGGAAAGTATATTAAAAAAAATTAGACTGTAACATTATTTTATATATACAAATGCATAGGATAAAAAAGTTTAACCTCTTAAGTAAACAAGTCAATTTATAAACTAAATTAACGCTATATATATAGAGAGAGAATATGTAATTAAAGTGTGTAATTATATAATTAAGATCAGAGAATTGAACATAAAAAACATGGTGCAACTAGAATCACCAAAAATATGGTAAAAATATGGTTCAGAGTAATTTTAAGAAAATTGGTATCCAATAAAATATGGTTCCTAATTAAATATCCCATATAGTGTTAAAAAAATTAACACATTCAGTAATTAAAAAATCATATGATATGAAATATTTTTTATACCTAAACTATATGTTATTTTAGAATAATATTTATTAAACATAATGTATAAAAACAATTTTAATAGAAATATAAGTTTAGGGTATAATATTGTATAAAAATAAAAAGGAAAAATATTAATTGCTATAGTAAAAGGAAACTAAATATACTTTATATAAATATGAAAATTTTATTTAAGACATACTCAGTTTTCTATTTTAGGTTTTGTCCTAAAAAATATACTTATAACTTTTATATATTTTAATATTTTTAAATTAATCTGTATATGGTATATTCAGATTACTTAAAACTAAATTATGAACTTAATTAATAGAAATAAATTTATTTTAAAATATTTCAAATATAACTATCGGCTATAATTATAATTTTAACACAATAAATAATTTTTTTATTACATATTATGATTTGTACTCCACGTCAATATCTATAAGAACAATTAGTGGTGAAAAATAAAGAATTAATGAATAAAAATTTGAATTTTACCTATCAAATTGTCCTAAAAATTATTATTGAATATAATCTGAACAAAATGAGTAGCAAAACGTAACAGTTGAATACAGCAAGAATATGACACATAAGCTTACCATCGAAACTAAATAAGTAAAAAAATAACCCGCGCGCGGCGCGCGGGTAAAGCTCCTAGGAATATACTACGGCAAACATAAAAAGAATCAACATTTATAGAATGATGATAGATAAAACCGTAAAATGTGTTCTCTTTTCTATATATAATTGCATTTTAAACTAAAAAGTAAAATATATATGAATATTGAATCAGAACGAAAAAAAAATTCTGTTTACACCATAAACATTTACCGGTTCTGCTGCATGTTTCCATTTCAATATAGCAAAATTATATACGACGTGTTAATTATCACATGTGAGCACATGTGATAATTGCGTCTAAAATTTAGTTACATTATAGGCAGATTTACACGTAGTAAAATTATATATATTTTAGAGAATATGTAAATGTACTAGTATCAAGTATAATATGATCAAATATAAATAAACGCAAAATTTTTTTTTCTTAATTTTCACGATCAAATTTTTATAACAATTCGAAAATCATTAGTTTGATTATCAAAACTACTATTAAACCGGTTTACCATATAATTATCAAATTTGAAAAATTTATCTGCCCAGTTCGGTTTTGTTTGACCCATGTCAAACTGATAGGGCTGGCAAATAAACCGGTTCGATCGAACCAAACCGGAACCGAACCTTTTTGAACCAGTTCGGTTTGAACTGGTTCTTCTATGGTTCGATTCTTAATGAGCTAAACTGGAGCGGTTCTTAACAGATACAAAACTGGTTCAAAATCGGTTCTGAACCGGTTTTTTAAAACCTTTTTAGCTTCATAAAAAATTAAATATACGGATCGGTCCATGCCCAAACTATAATCGGCTAACCTAATTCTCATTTTCTCTGTTACTCAACCCGCAGTCCCGCACAAAACTCCATGAAACTCTCTCCATCTACAAGATCACAGCCATCCAAAACCCTAATTCTTTCATGCCTACCCTTCTATATTTCAGTTATGTAGTCGTTGGATCGGCTGGGTTGATGAAAGAGATGGTGTTTTGTGGCTGATACGGTAGTTCTAGCTCACTTGCTGATATCTGTGATTTTACAGCTAGATTGATATGTATATTCTATGTTGATGTTTTCTCGACTAATTTCGAGATGTGGGTCGTTTTTTCTGCTTTTCAAACATCCAGTCCGGCGGAGGAAGCTTGAATGATTGAAAATGTGTTAATCAGACAGATCTGACAACACGTAGTGCTAAGGATTGCTGAGACACCCAAGGGTCAAGACTGATTTAGAACATGCATTTGCCAAAAAAATATTGACTTGTTGGTCGTGCCTTTATTATGAGTTTAGAATTTTCTTGATGAAGGTTGCTGTGGCAAACATAATTGGTTTAGTGTTAATCTCAAAGCTGGGTTCAGTTCATTATAGAACTGAACTAGTTCGAAAGTATATTAAGTTTAGTTATATATTTTAACCGAGATAGATGATAGATTAATTGACTTTGTATACTAATTGTTTGTATTTTTTGTTCAGAGTACCAGATTAAACTGCACTTTTAAAGCTTTTGACTTTTACATTGGTTAAAGTGTCAAAATTTATGTTTTAAATATTTCGAATTTTTTTATATTATCAGATTGTTTGGAATTTAGATTTCTATGCTCTCCACTTTGCAGCGATCAGTTGTTGTATTTTAATTGTTTATGAATTAATGTGTATTTTGAATTTGTATAAAAAAAATTAAAAAAAAGGAAAAAAAAGAGAAGAAAACTGGTTCGAACCGGTTCTGAACCGGTTTTGCAATGGTTTGATTTTATAGGTCTAAATCTGGTTCGGTTCTTGCTTGGCATATAAAACTGCCTGAACCACAAATATAATTCTGGTTCGGTTTCGAACCGGTTCGGCCAAGAACCGAACCATGCTCAGGCCTACAAACTGACCCAACCCACTTTATAGTATTGGACGGACTCGGCTTGACCTAGTTCGACATGTAAGTCGGCTTAAGCCATCACAAAAAAATTAATATGCAATGGAAGCATGTTACATACCCGGTGTGATGATGTCTAGAGGATTATTAACGAAGTTGAATCATGGTTCGCCAGACAATATCCTTCAATCAACACCGATTGAGCTAACAACTAAAAAAATTTAAAGTTAAAATAAAGATTTAAAAAATTAGTTATTTATTTTCGCTAACAATTTGTTAACTAAAATATTTGGTTATATTTGAACATTATTGAAGTAATATAAGTTATAGAGGTTGCAAAAAAAAATAATAATCTAAAGTTGTATAAAATGATAGGTGGAGTGAGAATACAAAACGAAATTGAATACACACCCAAACAGGCTGTCTTAGCCTTAGCTTCCTAAAAAATGTGGAAACTAAATTAATTAGTCAAAGGGAGTAGGACCTTTTCTTTTCCCGAAGATATATAATCTTCCAATCGCGTTTTCTGGGCGCCGCGTCCGCTAAACGGATCACCAATAATAATAATAATAATAATAAATTTCGTGGTAGCTGGCTAGCTTAGCTTGTTCATCATCATCAAATGAAATCAATTTGTTAACTGGACGTAAATAAAAAAAGTAAGCAACTGGTAGGTATATGATGTAATGAATTAATTGGTGGTCTCTTAGATAGATATACTACAACATTTCCCGGAAGCAATAAAAAATTCTAACAAAACTGATGACGGATGGAATATATATATAATAGATAGAGTTGTCTAAACAAAGGTGGTGGAAGAACAAGGAGATGGTTTGGCTAAGAAAGTGGGGTTATGGGTTCCAGCCATGATCACTATAACGGTGGGCTCCATGTTGGGCGGTACGACTACGACCGAAGGCGAGTCATCATCATTATGAGGTTGGGTAGGCGAGTGTTTGCGGTTGGAGCAGAGTAGCATGATGAGAGAGACTGCAATCAGGATCAACATGCCGCCCATCCCTATGAACAGACACATCATCGGACTGCTCCATTTATCATCATGGACGTAATTTGAAGAAGAAGAAGTGCTCATCTCTTCTAATTCTAATACTAATTCCACCGCCCCCCCTTCCCTTTCCTATATACACTTACTTTTTTCCTATATTCTTGCACACTGTGAACAAGAAGAAGAACACAATTAATTTATAGGGGAGGCAGGGTTTTTGGGGTTTAGGAATGTCTTTCAATTACTAAACTGCCCTCCTTTCGATTCATTAGCTAGCTAGTCAGTAGTCTTAATTGGCGTACAATAAAAGTGCATCTAATTAATTATTACCTCTTTTTTCTTGCCCACTAAAACCACTCTCTCTCTCTCTATTACTCCAATTCGTTACTACTGTACTCTACTGCCAATAATCTATTATTATTATTATATTAATTATTATGCAATGAATCCACAACCAATCCCAAATAAAGTATTTCATTTTTCTATAAATATTTACCTGTTATGAATATATTTAGTGGATGTTCAATATTACGTGTATATACCATCTTCCTTGTTTAGACTTTCCTAATATTAAATTTACTTCCTCCACAAGTATATGTAATCCCTATATAAGGGCTCCTATGTGTGATAATAAGATCATCTCTAAATTCTCTCTTCCATTAGCTCTATACTTTCGTAACACGTTATCAACACGATATCGCTTTAACACTAATATGTCTTGTTAGACTACATATGAGCATATGTTCACTCACCATTCTTCTTACCCTCCACCACTAAAACCCACGCCTTATTCTCTAATTCAATGATGCTCCATTATTTGGCAACTGTATAGGAAGCCTCATACATAAGGAAACACCTTGATTCACAATCCACCGCCAAGATTCATGAAACTCTCCAATGTAGCTCGCTTATGTGTTTTGAAGGCCCTATAACCAAGACAGATATGACAACACCACCATGGCTTCCAATTAAGAGATGAGATAAGAAATTATATTTGAATTTAAGTTCTCTATTAATTGATCAAAATTACTTTTGTCTTCGATAGTTTATAGATTTAACTAGAGTTATTTTTATGTTCTGGTTTTGTCGTAGGACCAAACTTGATGGATTGAGAACTATAAGTTATTTTTGGAGAGAATAAGTCCATGACATTATTATATGCTTCACCGAAAATACAAGACTACGGCTACATCAAGTCGGGACAAAGATAAGGAGATAAATACAACTGCAGATCCTGCCGAACTCACTTTATGAGGTAACACATCATACAATATGTCAAATACTGTCTCGATTTTTAAAGAGTATCAATTTGCTTAACTCCCTAAAGAGAGTGTGTAGCACATAATTTATCATGAAAAGTACTTTGGCTTAACTCATGAGTATTCGATGCTTAAATATATCTATATGTGCAAATAGTGAATAAAAAATATACGCGTTGCCCACTAGATATCCTTGGCTCCATGAAGTGAGCATCTCAATTTATGATTATAACAATAATATAATACACTCCCTAAAGCGAGTGTTCTTTATTATATGTGTATCTCACACTCCCTGAAGTGAGTGTTGCAATATTTATTATAATAAGGATATACTCCACTCCCCGAAGTGAGTGTTGTAGTTTATATGATTATAACGTTATACTCCCTGAAGTGAGTATTACAGTTTATGATTGCAATGATAATATCTTGCACTCCCTGAAGTGAGTATTGCATATTGTGATTACAATAAAATATTTGTCACTCCCTAAAGTGAGTACGGCACTTTATGATTGAATTTGAATGAATACGATTTTACTATTGTTATCATGTCATGGTTGACTTTGAAAAAGATAAAATAATTAGCATCATCATGATATCGATAAAGAACGGTGATGCCTCTTACAAATAAATAATGCATGAAAAGAATACAAAGTCCAATTGATTTGGAAGAATGATAATTTTGATATGCGCAGTGACGCTTGCAGAAAATTAGTGATATTATGCAGCGCGGAAATTGATAATTTTATGAAGCGCAATGAAATTAGGCAAAGTTTGGCCTCAATAGCAAATATTATTTGATACTGGGATATTGCGATAAAGAAAATTGCACTCTATACTAATATCGTATCCCGAAGATCCGACATTATGATCCTAAAGATTAATATTATGAATATTCATATTTATTTTTAAATTCTGCATTTACAAATTCCGCATTTATATTTATATTTATATTTCCTGCACTGCATTTACAGTTACATTTTATTTCTTGCACTGCATTTTATTTATTATATACATATATCATTATGCTCATTGAATTTTATTATAAAATGATCAAGAAGATCAAGAGTTATTCAAAAGCTCAATAATTACTACATTTAGGATCCTGAAGATCCTAACAGATCATGAGTTATGAATAAATAACCAAGAAGATCCTATAAATGAATAAAGGATCCTGAAGATCCTAAATATGAGACTATGAATTAACGAGATTGAAGATCTCTGAAGATCTTAAATTATGAACAGAGATCCTGAAGATCCTGAATTATTTTTATGAATGATCTGGGATCATGAAAATAAGATCTGAATATCCTAAGAGATTTTGCGATATAAACAAAAGATCATTAAAGATTTTGAGTTACAAACAAGGATCCTAATATATTGAGCTATAAGTGATCCCGAAGATCATGAAATTGAGCATTTATACGAAGTTATTTATTTATTTCTTTACATTTTTTTATTATTGTTATTTATATCTTACATATAAAATATATATTATTATAAAGAATGTGAATACTCCGCAATCATTATTATGATGAAGAAAAAAAAAACAAACATGCGGATTGTGTTATCAGGATTATGAAAAAAAAATCAGGTAAACCAGAAGTTTACGAGCCAATATTGGCGTGGTTGATTATATATTCGGTAAACCGGAAGTTTACTGATTCATATAGAGGTAAACCAGAAGTTTTACCCATATAATACAGTATTTGACGTGACCGGTTAAAGACCATTCTGGATCACTTAAGATGCACAATACATTATTTGGAAGAACCTGATGATTCTCCATAAATCATTATGATAATTGCTCTCAAAGGAAAATTCATTATGTGATCATCATCAACTAAGTTCGGGATAAAATTCCATTATTTATGGAAATAATAAAAGGTGAATATGGGCCCGTTCACCTGCCATGTGGACCGATATATTATTTTAAAAGATGCAACTACAATATGGTCGCATGTGCATTAATTATCACGAATTTGCAATAGCAAAATTTCAAGATTACAATAAAGAATGATGATGATATTAAAAGTTGATATTTAATATAAGAATCAAACAATTGCATGTCTAGATTCGCAGTATAGCATAAAAGTTACAAAGAGCCTCCAATTAAATAGCTAAACTGCTACCAATAAGAGCAAATTGAGAACAACTGCATGCTATTATGAAAGCAGCAATATAACTGCGCATCAAGCCAATGTTAAATCACAGTTCTCCCCATTACAACCAGCTTTTGGTCAAGAGACAAATTTCCCATATATGTATTTTATGATGTGCGATATATATTTGAACTGCTCCAACGAATTGCACAAAGATGGGTCTTGAATGTTGGGAAAAATGTGTTGGATACATATCAATAATTTGGGAATAATGGGTGATATATATTAAAGCAAGAGTTGCTGATTGATGAACAAAATTTCCCAACATTAGGGGGAGAAAATAAGCAGCTGGCAGGAAAGAGATTGACTGAAAAAAAAAGTTTGTTACTATCTCAGTTAGATCCTCGCATAATAAGAATACGAATCTGAAGTTCAGAGATATAAATATTTACAAATACTGCCAATCAAGTACTTAGTGACTTTATGAGACCCAGAAAGTCATTAGTCAATTACCAGCTGCAAATGCTCCGATTTGAAACGTCCAGTTAAGACGAACAATAATGAAAAATAATTCATGCCTGAAGTGTGTGATATTGGTTCCAAATTTTTTTAACAAGAATGGAGCACGGAAAGAAAATAGATAAATATGGTCTTATTACGGAGGCGATTTCTCAAAAAGGAAAAGAGACATAACTAATTATGAAACCCCAGAAGTGATGGAACCGTAAAATATGAGTTATGTCATTAACGGGAAGTGATGGAACCGTAAAATATAAAGTTGTCGACAACAGTTTTGAATATTATTCATGAGTGAAATCATAAAACAAGACGAGGAGTCGAGGATCTTGAGCTCAATAAGTTAAACAATTATTATGATTGGCCAAAGTTTGAAAAGACGCAAGTATTAACATGAAAAATGCATAAGGTGGAAGCCAGTGGATACAAATTATTTCTCGCATAAATAAATTGTGTCGTAAGATATATACGCACAACCTGTGGTACAAATGTTATATGCAAAATCCTGGCATTTATTATATGGATCATTTAGTGGAAAAATCACCTTCAAATATATTATTACGTTGGCAGTACATAAAAAGTTTTGAATGCGTCCCACATATGAATTATTTATAGCCGATAGCAAAATTAAAGTGAAAATCCTAGAAGGATTGAAAATGCTAGCATGAAATTTTTCCAAGAATTTTGGATAATAAAGATATTGTACCATTTAAAATAATACAGGCAAATTATGTTATATTCTCCATAATGTATAGCTCATTTGAGCTAAGATATATCAGATGATATTATGCGAATTAAGAAAACTGATATTTTGATAAGTTGAATTGATCACGCTATAGCCGAAAGGGGCATCGCGTGAGGGGGAGAATTTAAAGATATTGAAACTCGTGAAGAGTTTGTAAATACAATCAATTTATTGATGATGTTAAATTCAGACAAAATATATTGAAAGGACAAAGATTTGGCTCGGCCGGAAGATCGAGTACTTAAGAGATTGAAAATAATCTTGTCCTATATAAAAAAAAATGTCTTGAAGCTATTTTACATAGATAAACACATCTATTGATTACCTTAATGATTGTAAGAATTCCATGAGTGCACAAATCAAGACCTAAATTAATTTGCTACACAAATGTAAGTTATAACATGGAAGTGCACAATTTTCAAATGTAGCATTATATTATATATATATATATGAAGATAATGCAGGTTATATAGCTCGAGTTGAAAATTTTTATATCAAAGGAGACATACAAAACACATTCGCCTCAAGTTATTCTTCATCCAACGAATTTGTTCATATGACTATCTAGCGGATCTTTTCTAGGAGGCTTTATCGACTGCGACATCTGGAATATTGGCGAACATGATTGGATTGCGTCGACTTAATGAAATTACGCGATGTCAACATCAGGGGGAGAATCTACACCGCTGCACTCTTTTTCCCTTAACCAAGGTTTTATCCCATCGGGTTTTCCTGGTAAGGTTTTTAACGAGGCAGCTTACAAAAAGGGATCCATAATTGTGTACTCTTTTTCCTTCACTAGATTTTTATCCCAATGGGTTTTTTCTAGTAAGGTTTTAACGAGGCACAATTCCCTTATGAACATCCAAGGGGGAGTGTTATGAATATATTTAGTGGATGTTCAATATTACGTGTATATACCATCTTCCTTGTTTAGACTTTCCTAATATTAAATTTACTTCCTCCACAAGTATATGTAATCCCTATATAAGGGCTCCTATGTGTGATAATAAGATCATCTCTAAATTCTCTCTTCCATTAGCTCTATACTTTCGTAACATTACCCATTTTCTTCTTCCTTTTTTTATAATTTAAATTAATTTTAAAATGTAATTTACTATGTATTTATATTATTTTGAAATTTTTAATATTATTTTGTATTTTTTGAAAACTTTAGCTATTTTTATATTAAATTAATAAGATCATATGGGGAGGAGAACAAAATTGTCCTTTTTGGTATTTAACACCCTCAGACAACATTTTAAAATAATGGACATCATCATATATACCAAATAACAATATCTTATACTATTGAATCACATGACTCAAACACCATTAGAACTATTAACTCATCTTCTTACAATTATTTTAATTATGTATCTTTTTAAAAAATAATATAAGAGTGTGTTATTTGGCAGCATCTTTATAAAAGGGCATTGTGGGGACAATACAAGAAAAGTTGCAAGTCTACATGACCAAATCACCGTGGAATCGATATGTAAACGAGTGTACACACCACCGATTCTACATAAAAAATTTGTGTGGAATTTAAAGTAGTAAAATTGAGTTTTTGTCCAAACTAGGTCTGTGTGAAAAATCAAATACAAATATAGGGCTGACAATTTGGGACAGGCACGATGGGCCGACATGAACACGATACGAAAATTACGGGTTTGAGTTTGATATTGATGACACGACACGATAGCACGATAATTTTAAAATTTTAGTTTAAAATTTTTTATATTTGACTTTTTATTCAATTTATTCTATGTTTTTCATGTTGGGCCGTGTTGAGCTGGGTTTGGGCTGACCCCCAAAACACGACACGAACACGCAAGACCGCACGGATTGCCAACCCTATATAAACATAGGTCATAAAAGAATTATTTACAAAACTAGGCCTAGCCGGGTTGGCCCGACCCGACGTAGTGAAAAACTATATATATATATATATATTTACACTAGGCGGGCTGGCCTACTAAATTAATTTTTATTTTTTTTAATTGCAAAGCAGTAAAAATAATTTAAAATTAATAGCTTTGTATTTTTTAAACACTATTGGGCATGGTGAACCATATAGGGCAAATTGACGTTTGGCCTCAAGGGTTCACCATGTGTAATAGTGTTTTAGAAAAAAATACAAATTTTTTTTGGATACCATGAAAAGAAAAAAAATCAAAAAGAACCGGAAAACATTAAAAAAAATAGTCGCATGCTCCAAGCAGCTAGCAACTAGGTAGGTACCAAGTGAAACTTATGGTGTAATCTAGTAAGCATATAATAATAATATCATTATAAATTACGAATTAACAATAATATATATATATATATAGTATATTAATTAATTTAGAATAATTTTTTAAGATAACTCATAATTCATAAGTTAATACTCAATAATGATAACAGTATACAAGTATTTAAATAAATTTTCACGAATGGTACATGATTTAATTATAGAATATACCAACATAATTATATGGATAAGTTTGCAGTTATCAAACAAGAAAGATTATTATTATGTATATAAATATATCATATATATGTACATTACATACAGACTTTGTACAAAATAATAATTTATTGAAGTCTTGCACCGAAATTGCAGTCCTCAGATACTATGATGTTTTGCGTGGATTTGTTGTATCCACCTAACCCTGTCTTTGAAATCATGCCTTTACAATTAAAAAAACCAAAAAAAAAAAAAAAAAAACCAAATTAGTAGGCCGGGTCGGGTTGGCCAAACCCGGCCTAGTTTTTTTTTTTTTTTTTTTTTTTTCACTACGCCGGGTTGGCCCAATCCGGATTGGCCTAGTTTGTAAATAATGTTTTGGGTGGCCTATATTTGTATTTGGTTCTTAATGTAGACCTAGTTTGGTAAAAAAAACTTTAGTAATAGGTAATATAAAATATAACGAACTATTTATATGTTAAGCATATATAATATATACACTTGTATGAATTAAATTATGCAATGTATTTGGACACAATAAGAATATGTAATTTCGGTTTGCATAATTAGGCAACAATTAATTTACTGTTTTGCATAATCGGATCTGCGTGAGTTACTTCAATTACTATTAATTTACAATTTATGTAATGACCCAAATGTCATTCACTACGACTATTAGATCACTGTTAAGTCAATTGTCCAACATCAACAAAAGGATATTAAGCGCATAACAGATTCAAATCCTACAAATTGAAAAAAAAAACATTCGAATTCTTTTCTCAACCAGGGTGCAGAAAAAAATATGTTAAGAATGCTTCTATTCAATATTCATCACTAATTTTTGGATTATTTTAATAATCAAGTTGAATTAATAATTAATTATTATTATAAAATATAAAAGGATAGGATAGGAGAAGAGATGAGATGAGAAAGTCAAAAGACAAATAGAAAAAGTAGAGAAGTGAACAAATACCAATTAATTCATTCATCATCCCAACGCATATTCACATTTTCTGTTCGCCGCATGCATCTGCTTCTTTTCTGGCATCTTCCACTCCACCATTACATCACCAAAACTCAAATTCAATGAAACCCCTTCTTCTCTTTAATTAATTCCCGCAATTAATAAAACAAATATAAAGATGATAAGAAGCTAGCTATCTAGCTGCATCTGCGCGCAGCCATGAGATTTATGATTATAAGATGCATGATCGATTAACGATACAGAAGGAAGATCTATCCAGCGAGTAGTGATGAAGAAACCTGGCCTCTAAGAGTTGTTGAAATTATATATAGCATTTCCAAGAGACGACAGAAGAAGATATATATGTGTCAAGCTAAATTGAATTAAGATTGAATTTAAAAATAAAAAAAAGCACCCGCAAAACCTTGAATTTTCAAATTTTGATATTGAATTTAGGTTGATCGATCGAGTTTATAAGACGATTAATTAAAAGTGATACAATGAAGATGTAATAACATGACATGTATGTATGTATGTATATTATAAGAGGAAGAAGAAGAAATTACACATCCATATTCCAGTAAATAAAAACTCATATATCCATTGATTTCTCTTGGATTTACATATATATATATAATCCGGTGGCTGCTATCAAAATTAAAAGAGAAATACAAAATTGTTGTTGAGGTAGGTAGCTAAGTGTAGTAGGAAGAAGGAAGAGGCATGGCGATGAAGGTGGGGTTGGTTTGGCCAGCCATGATGACAACGAGTCTGGGCTCCATGTGGAGGGGCTCGATGGCGGGTTTACGATGTGACTGCGGCTTCTCCTCATCGTGGTCGGCAGAGGGCTTCTTGTGGGTGCAAGCTAGAAGGATGAGTGCGGTGGCTATGAGGGCTAGCATCACACCCAGCCCGCCGAACAAGTAGGGAACTGGGGAGCTCCATATGTGTGATGTGCCTGAAGAATAACCCCCCATCTCTCTCTCTCTCTCTCTAGATGTTAATTAGTTTTGTTTTGCAGGGAAAATAAAACAAAGGAAAGGGAAGATGATGAGTGAGGAGGTTAGGTGGTGCATCAACTTATAGTGCTGCCTTTCCAAAATAATTACATTAAATAAGTTCGTCAAGTGCCATTTGGTGGTACAAGAAGATTCTTTGTTCTTTCTCACAGATGCCCAACAACAGTATCCATTTCCTTTTTCTTTTTCTCTTTATATATATATATATATATTGGCAAATATCAGGGTCAAATTGCAAAACACAAAAAATTGAGGGATCAATTTACAATATTTGAAACTTCTGGGACTAAATATAAATAGTCAAATTTCGAGTTCTTACATATAACTATACCGAATTATCATGCAAGATATTAACAACTATGAAATTACACGTAAAATCGAGAAAGACGAAAACGTGATTTTAATACTGAGGCCCGTGCTGATCACGGTCTCCTTAAGGAAATTTCGCCCCACTCCACCCTCGGGTTATGCAAAGGAGTTTAAACACGGGACGATCACCTCCCAGGATTCAACAGTGTCGTCAAATCGTGTTATGCACGAAACACGCATGACCGAACCGAACTCAATACCTGAACACAACAGGATTTTAATAGAGATGCCGACGACGACGACAGATTACACGAATAAAAATTAATCAAACAGATTAGAACAATAAACCAGTATGAACCACCTGATATTAAACTCGCAGAGAGCAGGAAGTAAAGAAGATGTGAGAGCAGTAGATAGTTTAGAGAGAATTTTCGGGATGATATTTTGAATGTGGGGGGAAGGGTCTCTATTTATAGTGCAGATGTCTCAAGGCTGCATTAATTCCGAGATTCCATTAGAATATTTTCGACATATATTCTGTCCAAAACTGGACGCATTAATTACATCATATTAATCTCGAAATATATTCTGTCCATCTTTAACTGTTACCAAAAATAAATTTTCGAATTCAATGTATCTGGACAGACCACGGTTCGGTTTAGCAAAACCGGAATCGCGCAAGGCTAGCTTTCCGGACCGACATTCGTGTACGCACGTCGCGGGCACGCACAAAAGCCAAGCTTACCGGGGTGGGTATTCGATCCACTCGACTGCACCCCCCCTGCGCGCGTGGAGAGAGCCTTCCATCTAGTAAGTAGTTACTAGTATGTAAAGTTTAGCACTTTATAAAGTAGCCAAAAATCTATATTCCGGCCGGTGTGGTACATCTACACGACATAGCAAATTAAAATTGCCATTCACACCTTTACTAGGCTACTTGGGCCAAAGCCCGTGAAGCCCATCAAGGCCAAATAATGGCCAAGTCCAACAAACCCCCACATGAATGGAAATTTGAAACCTAACGGTAGCTCTAGACTCGAAAGTTGTGTTCAACGGTCAATACCTGCAAATGATAGGTAATGGAAACCCCTTTGAACCTACCCCTTGTGAGATCATGCCTTCTCTACTGACTGGTCGGTAGACGCGATGTCCTTGACCCGACTGTCGTTGGTGTAAACGACGACATAACCCACACAGATACCTTCCTAGTATAGTTCGGTTCACGCCCTGTGATCCCTAGGCCCTGGATCACTAGCCTGGTTCTGCAAGCGTTTCTAAGAGTTGCGCCCTCAACAACTCCTTTCGAAGCGGCCCCACTTCTCACTCGCATAGGTGATTCTATGTCTCAAGAGCATCATCACGACTCTGGGTTCTCCTTACGAATCATTAAAAGCTTTGCTTGTGAGTATCAACAACGGCAAAAGCTTAACCTCATCTTCATCACTGTTTGCATCATAGGAATGGGCTCGGGGTTTGACCCCCACAGTGACCACACTAACCCTTGTGATTAGGTTGTCCCATTGAACCAAGTTCTTGGGATCTCCAGTCATCATGGTTGGGTTTTCCTTCTCAAGGGTGTTTCCTCTACGGGCTTTAGCCCCATTCCTTTTAATGCTTGGCCAAACAACTCTCTGTTTAACCCTTTGGTTAGCGGATCCGCAATATTATCAACCGATCTCGTAAAGTCGATCGTGATAATTCCGGTAGAGAGTAATTGTCTTATGGAACTATGTCTTCGACGGATATGTCTTGACTTTCCATTATACATAAAATATTGTGCTCTGCCGATCGTGGCTTTACAATCGCAGTGAATGCAAATTGCGGGCACAGGTTTTGGCCATCTCGGAACATCCTCGAGGAAATGGCGTAGCCATTCTGCCTCTTCGGCACATTTATCTAGTGCAATAAACTCAGACTCCATCGTGGATCTGGCTATGACTGTTTGCTTTGAGGATTTCCACGACACTGCTGCACCTCCTAAGGTGAAAACGTAACCACTTGTACTCAAAAAGTCCGTATCTCTGGAATCGGATATCCAGTTCGCATCACTATAGCCTTCTATCACAGAAGGATTTCTAGTATAATGTAGACCATGATTACGAGTATATCTCAGATACCTAAGTAACCTGATTACCCCGTTCCAGTGATCAACACTAGGGTTACTCGTATATCGACTCAATACACTTACCGCGTGAGCGATATCTGGTCTAGTGCATGACATTAAGTACATGACACTTCCAATAATTCGAGCGTACTCAATTTGGGAAATGGATTCCCCCTTATTCTTTGAAAAGTACTTACTCGTATCGATAGGGGGGTACTGACCTCGTTCTTGTCATCTCTGTTAAACTTATCCAAAATCTTATCAATATAATGAGTTTGACTTAGAACGAGACCTTCCGAAGATCTTATGATTTTAATTCCAAGGATCACATCGGCAAGACCCATATCTTTCATATCGAACCTTGAACTCAACATATGTTTGGTAGACCGGACCATCTCATCGTTACTTCCAACGATAAGCATGTCATCCACGTAAAGACACAAAATAACATAACCTCTATCTGTATCTTTCACGTAAATACATTTGTCACACTCATTTATTTTGAAACCTTTTTCCATCATAACGCTGTCAAATTTATGATGCCATTGTTTAGGCGCCTGTTTTAGTCCATACAGGGATTTGACAAGCTTACAGACTTTCTTTTCCTGCCCTCGTGCAGAGAAACCCTCAGGTTGTTCCATGTAGATTTCTTCGTCTAAATCTCCAATTAAGAAAGCCGTTTTCACATCCATTTGATGTACTTCTAGATTCCGCAACGCGGCAATCGCAAGTACCATCCTTATGGATGTGATTCTAGTTACTGGAGAATATGTATCAAAATAATCCAGTCCTTCATTTTGTCTGTATCCTTTGATGACAAGTCGGACTTTATATTTATCAATCGAACCATCTGCTTTCATTTTACGTTTAAAGATCCACTTGTAGCCTAGCGGTTTGCTTCCGGGCGGAAGATCCACTAGCTCCCAAGTATGATTCTGCAAGATCGGTTCGATTTCACTGTTTATTGCCTCTTTCCATAGAGGACCCTCAGAGGAGTTTACGGCTTCTTGGTAAATTCCGAGGTTCAGCTTCAAGCATATAGGTCAGAAAATCTGGACCGTAGGACTTTTCAGTCCTTGCCCTTTTACTTCTTCTAGGCTCGACCTCGGTTTCAACCTCGGTCTCGACCTCAACATTCCCTTCATGTTCTCGGTCTTGACTATTTTCCTCTATAGTCTCATGTGCTTGTCTTGAAGAACTTGCTTCTCCTCTGGACTTAGCCGGAAATACATTTTCAAAGAAATATGCATTTCTTGACTCCATAATCGTATTTTTGTGTATATCAGACACCTTTGATTCATACACAAGAAACCGATATGCATTACTATGCTGAGCATACCCAATGAAAATGCAATCAACAGTTTTTGGGCCTATTCGCACCTTCTTCGAGAAGGTATCATTACCTTGGCAAGACACCCCCACATTCGAAGGTGATTATAAGAAGGTTTCCTCCATTTCCACAATTCAAACAGAGTTTTTTCTTCCTTCTTTTGGGGTACCTTATTCAAAAGGTAATTGCTAGTCAAAATAGCTTCCCCCCACATGTTCTGGGGCAACCCCGAACTAATCAACAATGAATTCATCATTTCCTTCAATGTTCGATTTTTCCTTTCCGCAACCCCATTTGACTGAGGTGAAAACGGAGCAGTGACCTCATGGAAAATTCCATGTTCAGCGCAAAATTCTGCAAACGGAGCTTCATACTCACCTCCTCTGTCACTGCGTAACTTTTTTATTTTCTTATTAAGTTGATTCTCAACTTCTTGTTTGTAGATCATGAATTTCTGAATTGCTTCATCTTTTCCTTTCATCAAGTATACATAGCAAAATTTCGTATTATCATCTACGAAAGTGATGAAGTATTTATTTCCACCACGCGTTTGTACATATTTCAAGTCACAAACATCGCTATGTATTAGATCGAGAGGTTCGGAAAATCTTTCGACTGAGTGAAACGAAGTCCGAGTAAGTTTCGCTTCAACGCAAACTTCACATTTATGTTCCTGATCTATTTTAAATTTAGGAATATGCTCCATGTTAATTAACTTTCGCAAAGAATCAAAATTAACATGTCCATGCCATAAATTAGGAGACTCAAGCAAGTAAGCAGAAGAGGAAGCATTCTTATTCATATTCTTTTTGGGCACTACGGCCATTACAGAAAGTTTAAACATTCCTCCATTCTCATACCCCTTACCAATGAAAACATTATTTTTAGTAAGTACAAACTTATCAGACTCAAACACAAGACGAAAACCATGCTTGTTCAAGAGGGCCCCAGACACCAAGCTCTTCCGGATGTCCGGAACATATAGCACATTGGTGAGGGTTACGTCCTTGCCAGAAGTCATCTTCAACACCACCGTTCCTCTGCCTTTAATCGCCGATGAGGCAGAGTTTCCCATGAACAGGGATTCTCCGGTGTCCACCTCCTCCAAGCTTGAGAACACTGTCTTGTTCGAGCAAACATGCTTAGTGGCGCCAGTGTCCACCCACCACTCCTTGGGGTTGGAATCAGCCATATTGATTTCTGACACCACCACGATCAAGTTCAGGTCCTCTATGTCCTCGGTAACCGTCGCCACGTGGGCTTCATGATTCTTAGGGAACCTGCACTCATTAGCTTTGTGCCCTATCTTGCCACAATTGAAACAGCTACCTAGAAACCGTTGTGGAGCTCGAGAGCCTTTTCCTCCTAGAGGTCCCTTGCCTCCCTTAGAAGATTGGCCGCCTTTGGATTTCTTGGAAACACCGCCTTTCGGACCTAGGTTGACCCCCTTGTCTTGCGGCTTCTTTCCTCTTCCACGAGAGCCCTGCTTGCTTGGGCCCTGGTTGTGCTCCACCACATTAGCCTTGGCAGAGTTGATCGTCCTCATTGGGCCGACCGGATTTCCCTGGGCATTCTTCTGGAGACCCTCCTGGGTGGCGATCCTGCTGACCACCTCTGACACCGGCATCTCCTTTGTCTTATGCTTCAGATAGCCCTTGAACCAATCCTAGCTGGGGGGAAGCTTCTCCATAATCACAGCCGCCTTGAATGACTCGGTAAAAGCCATCTGTGCATCATGAATCTCCTGAAGCAGACTTAAGAGCGCGTTCACCTGCTGCATCACAGATTTGTTATCAACCATTTTAAAATCAAACAGTTTACTAACAAGGAATATCTTCCTTCCAGCATCTTCCGACTCGTATTTTGAATTAATGGACGTCCACAGCTCCCTTGAAGACGTCGTCCTGCTGTAGACATGATACAGCGGGTCGGTAAGACAGCTCATGATAGCGTTCCTGCACAGGTAGTCCGAATGCTTCCACGCCTCCAACGCCTCCAACGCCAGGAAGGATGTGGCATCATCTGGGACAATTGGTGGGGGCATTTCTGTCAGGAATGTCTCCATGCTATGGAATGTGATATAGTACTCCATCTTCTCACTCCATATCTTGAAGTTCGTCCTGTCAAACTTTTCTGGTTTCTCCACCGGGGAAGTTAAAATACGGGGCATGGCCACTCCTCCGGCCAATGGTGCTCCAGCAAAGTTTCCGAATCCGAGATTAGGAACAGTTTGAGATGAACTGGCACCTGGAGCAGCAAAGTTGAAACCACCGCCTGGAAGCAAATTCAGTCCGGTGCATACAGCAGCGGTTGTGGTGACAGCAGTGGTGTTGACAGCAGTTGTCGGTGGAGGTACACCTCCAGTTCCCTGATTCGGCACTTCCGTCTCGAGAATCATCTCGCTAGAGAAGGGAACATATGTGTTGTTGTTTGGATCCATATCTGACAAAAAATCAACAACGTTAGTTTTCCCGCAGGAAATGAAGTTCAAAATTAAGATCCAACAACAACCCTGATAAAAAACAATAAAATTGCCTTAAGACTGTTGGCAAATATCAGGGTCAAACTGCAAAACACAAAAATTGAGGGATCAATTTACAATATTTGAAACTTCTGGAACTAAATATAAATAGTCAAATTTCGAGTTCTTACATATAACTATACCGAATTATCATGCAAGATATTAACAACTCTGAAATTACACGTAAAATCGAGAAAGACGAAAACATGATTTTAATATTGAGGCCCGTGTTGATCACGGTCTCCTTAAGGCAATTTCGCCCCACTCCACCCTCGGGTTATGCAAACGAGTTTAAACACGGGACGATCACCTCCCAGGATTCAACAGTGTCGTCAAATCGTGTTATGCACGAAACACGCTTGACCGAACTGAACTCAATACCTGAACACAACAGGATTTTAATAGAGATGCCGACGACGACGGCAGATTACACGAATAAAAATTAATCAAACAGATTAGAACAATAAACCAGTATGAACCACCTGATATTAAACTCGTAGAGAGAAGGAAGTAAAGAAGATGTGAGAGCAGTAGATAGTTTAGAGAGAATTTTCGGGATGATATTTTGAATGTGGGGGGAAGGGTCTCTATTTATAGTGCAGATGTCTCAAGGCTGCATTAATTCCGAGATTCCATTAGAATATTTTCGACATATATTCTGTCCAAAACTGGACCCATTAATTACATCATATTAATCTCGAAATATATTATGTCCATATTTAACTGTTACCAAAAATAAATTTTCGAATTCAATGTATCTGGACAGACCACAGTTCGGTTTAGCAAAACCGGACTCGCGCAAGGCTAGCTTTCCGGACCGACATTCGTGTACGCACGTCGCGGGCACGCACACAAGCCAAGCTTACCAGGGTGGGTATTCGATCCACTCGACTGCACCCCCCCCCCCCCCCCCCCCCCCGCATGCGCGCGTGGAGAGAGCCTTCCATCTAGTAAGTAGTTACTAGTATGTAAAGTTTAGCACTTTATAAAGTAGCCAAAAATCTATATTCCGGCCGGTGTGGTACATCTACACTACATAGCAAATTAAAATTGCCATTCACACCTTTACTAGGCTACTTGGGCCAAAGCCCGTGAAGCCCATCAAGGCCAAATAATGGCAAAGTCCAACAATATATATATAGGATAGGATATACTTCAACTTCACCAACACATAGTAATTAGTATATATTACCCGTAAATTTAGAAAAATTCAGTATATTCATCTAATAAAATTATATGAATATATAATGAAATACAATCAATTAAATTAGGAAAAGCTGTAATAGAAAAATTATTGGAGCATTCCGTGAGGACGAATTTCCAACGCTTGGTGAAATGAAAACAGACAAAGTCTTGATCGAATTGGAGCAGGATAACAATGATAGTCAGGTCCCACTTACTTCGAGTGGGAGATTTGAGGCAGCAACGCAGGTGAATGAAATGGTAAATGAAGATGGAGACATTTTCATAGTAAATCCAGTGGGATGAGACAATCCTACCACACAAATCACTGTTGCTGCAGGTGCGAATCAAGTTGAACCTGATAATCACGTAGCCGGACCGGTGGATGAAAATCCAATAATGCCACAACTACCCATTGTTCCAAGTGGGAGTGGATAAACCAACTTGGTTCCATGTTCTAGTGATCAATGAATTAATCTCGGAGGTAGAATCCCGAGACCGAGAGGTCGTCCAAGAAAAGTTGTAGGTCAAGGTTCTAGCATTGCCCTTGTTCTCAGTAGGAGTGGTGCTCCAATAGAAAGCATTATTTTGAGTGGGAGCAACGTTCAGACTCAAGATGGGATTAACGAGCCTAGACGAAGTCAAAGGCATCGAACTTCTCCCAAGAAATATCACATTGAGAAGGGTGAAATATTCACCCTAACTTCAATTGACGAACCGGTAACGGTTCAAGAAGCGTTGAAAGGACCTCAAGCGAAGGAATGGAGGAAATCAATGGAGGAAGAGATCGCCTCAATGAAAGCCAATTCGGTATTGTCTTTAGTTGATTTGCCTGCTAACCGCAGGGCCATAGGGGCTAAGTGGATTCTGAAACTGAAAATCACTGCAGATGGAAATGTCGAGCGATACAAAGCTCGATTGGATGCAAAAGAATACAACTAGCTTCACGGACTGGACTTTGATGAGACATACTCACCGACTGTGCGGTACACCACAGTCAGGGCAATCCTAGCCCTGGTCGCATGCCTCGATCTAGAGCTACACCAAATGGATGTTAAGACCGCATTCCTCCACGGAAACCTGGAGAAAGAGATCTATATGGAGCAACCGTAGGGTTTCATTACTCCTGGTAACGAACATAAAGTTTATAAACTCCAAAGATCCATTTATGGTCTTAAACAATCGTCTCGGCAATGGTACCGCAGATTCCACGAGGAGATCGCTGGAAACGGATTCGTGAATCTTCACGAGGATCCATGCATGTATACAAAGATCTCTGGGTCTAAGTACGTCATCTTAACTTTATACGTGGACGGCATACTCATTGTTGCGAACGATGTTAGTGTCATGCATGAATTAAAATCTTGGTTGGCATCTGTATTTGAGATGAAATACATGGGAGAGGCTACGTACATCTTAGGCATTAAGATTGCTAGAGATCGTTCCGTCAGAAGATTGTGTCTGACTCAGGAAGCCTACATCAACAAACTGTTGAAAAGGTTTAGACTACAAGATGCCTAACCCGTGGAAACGTCGGTGGTATTCGGGTGCGCGTTGTCAAAGCGCGACGGCCCGAAGAACCAGCAAGAGCGTGAACAAATGAGGAGTGCAGAGTATTTAAGCATGGTCGGAAGTCTCATGTACGCCATGCTTTGCACTCGTCCGGACATCTATTACGTTGTGCGCCTAGTAGCAAGATTCCAATCAGACCCTGGCTATCAACATTTAAAAGCTGTAAAATGGATCATGCGATATCTGAAAGGTACTGCCGACTACGTACTGTTCTATGAGGGCTGGAAGTTAGAATTGACTGGATTCAGTGACGCCGACCATGGTGGCGATCCAGACGATCGTAAGTCCACCACAGGAGAAGTATTTCTCCTTGCTTATGCCGCCATTTCATGGAAGAACAAGAAACAATCATGTGTCGAGCTGTCTACAACGGAATCAGAATTCGTTGCTCTCTCGAAAAACGCAGAGGAAGCGATCTTGCTGAAAAGGCTTCTTACTGCGCTGCTTGGTGGTGATGTCGGGAGTAAACCTGTCAAGGTGTTCTCTGACAGTCAAGCAGCCATTGCGGTAGTAAAAAATCCAAAGTACCATAGTAGGACTAAACACATTGATGTGAAATATAATTATGCTAAATCCATGGTAGAAGACTATATAATCACTTTAGAATACTCGCCCACTGATGACATGGTGGCGGGTCCATTAACTAAACCATTACGCAAAGAGACATTTGAAAACCATGTTAAACTGCTTGGAATTCGTAGGGTTTAAAAGTGGGCGTATAATCTGTGATAACATTTTGGCAACTGAAAGTTACATTTCGATAGATGAAAGAATTGCAATTCGAGTTTATGATTCATCGACATCATAATGTTTGATTACATCGGAGGAGGACGCAGTCCTCTACCTAAATTATGTCGAATGTGGGCATTACCATGTCACACGGGCACGGTCGCCTTGTAGGAGAGGGGAATCTCTGCCGAAGCAAGACTGGCTAAGAACCAGTTGGGAAGCTTGGTTACGCAAAACGATCATTTGGATTCGGAGTAACACGACATGATCTTCGTTTTGCACTTCGCCGATGATGAACTATGTTCGTCATTAACCACATTTTAGGCCAGATGAAAGTCTGCAATAGCATCATTGAAATATCCCATGCCTGACGTTGTTCGGGTATGCTATCGACGCGTGCTTCAAACTACGCGTGCCATGTTCGACCACGGGGTCATGCTAGGTTGTGCTATGTAGAATCCTCGTGATTCGGATGGGCGCAAACTTCTTCACCTCGAGCGTGTGATTGATCCAAGGAGCCTTATGAAGAGGCACCCGAAGTATCCTCATGGACTCAGAACTCATATCTAAGGTCAGGCTCAATGTTCGCTTCTCACTGTATGAGCGCAGCGCTGAAGAAAAAGGCCAAATTACCACGTCTTTGGAAACCGGTTGGGTTTGACTAAGGGTATGAGCGATAGGGGTGGTCAAGTTCACCTGTAATTCAACGACTCTTGTATTCACTAGGTGGACACCAACCGGATATTAGTTGAAGGTTATGAATACTTGTACGGATGCCCTGGAGAAGTATTCCTATGTGGAAACTGGGCAATAGGAGAATTATTAGTTGACCTAGGATACAACGCGGCACAAATTGATCTTTTTTAACAGGTTGATTTGAGACAGGGAATCAACGTTCCGCGGGCGCTACAACACTCCTAACAGATGAGTAACACGATGCCCTTCGTATCCGCCAGTCGCACGGCAAACCTCGTATGAACTATTCGGAAGCAGGGCAAGATCAGAAGAGTGAAATGTTGATACGATTTGGACAACAATACATTAACATGCACTCTCCCATTTCGGCGAATAGGAGCTGTTAGTATATGGTGATTAGGCGCCGTAAATGGAAGCCCATTAATATGTATATGTTACCTAAGAAATTGGGTAAATGTCACATTAGGGAAATTGGGCTTGACCCAAATCCCAATGACATGAGAGGCCCAAAATTGGGCCTCCCTTACACATATAGGCCGGCCGAACTTAACAGGGGGCAAAGTAGACTTTTGTCCACTTTGCTCCTCCTATAAATAAGGGGTGTTATGGTTTTTATTAGGGTAATTCACAATTCCTCCTAAGTGGTGATTTGAGAGAAAAACCCTCATCCCTAAATACATAGTTCGGCCGAACCCACCAAGACACCAAGGGTGTGCTTCGAGTAAACACTCCGGAGATCCGTCCCTGCCAAGAATCGATCAGAGGCTTTGTTGTGGAGCTAATACAGCGTAGGGAATCCTTAACAAGAAGCTCTACGGGTTCCGTCCGGTGGATCGTTAACTCCCTCAGCGAGATCCTTGGGACTACGGAAAAGGTTTAAGGTATGTGCACATCTTCCGCTGCGTAATTCTTATTACAAGCATGTACTTGTGCTTATGTTTCCGTAGTAATCTATCCCGTAATCTAACAAGTGAGTGGGTGTGATGATGGCTCTGTCCGGGTGTTTGATATGTACAACAAGAAATGCTCACGAGTAATTTTGAACCATAGCAAAGACATAGTTCTCATTTTTTTTTCAAGTATTATCTGAATTTCAACATTTTTCTGCTCAATATTTGACATCTGCTTGCCATTTCTGGCTCGACACAAGCATGATATGCAGGAGAAGACAAACACGGAAATTACAAAAACACATGCATCGTTTAAAAAAACACAATAGCACACAATTAGTAGTATATCTTTACTGATGATTAATGCACATCTTCTCAATTTATTTTTTGCTATTGAATTTAAAAAGGAAAATTATTTAGTTTTATGATGAGGATGGCTCTTATCAGTTCAGGGTTTCTGATTGACTAACTAAAGCATGCCTTTTTATGATCATGTAACTCCAGGATGCATTATGGACCTGTAACATGCTTATCTTTAAGTGAAGATCAGTTGATATTTATTGGATCTTCCTCATGTAGCATAACAGTATCTTGCCTTTCATCAAACGAGGAAGTAGCAAATCTACGGTCAACAGATCTTCTTAGAAGTCTTACTGATGGATTCCTCCTTGGAAGGCCAATATGTAAATGAAGATGCATAACAGTATCTCGTAAACTACAGGTTGCTACAGCAACTGAAAATATGGGGATGTTCGTTGCTGAAATGAGCAGTGATTCCTTTCAAGTGTTAGGTATGGTTAAGTTATTCCTCAATTTAAACAATAGTTTAATATACACTGTCTTGTTTCAGTTGTGAGTGCACCTTATAAATTTGCCTAATCATTATTAGGGGGCTTCGGTTCATGTTTCAAGCTATGGTGAATGATGCAGAGGTTGGGTAGCTTGGCCAAGACATCCCCTTCAAAACTAGTTTCTGATCGTGTAAGTGCGGGAAGGGTTGTATTCCGACGATGATGGGGGAGAGCTGTTGTACGTTGTGTTCTTGCCGATTTTAGAAGGTAACTCCAGAGTTGTTTCTGCAGGGGAATGAACGGTGGTATGTACGTAACAGATCACAACAAACTGTTATTTTCTTGTTTACTTTAGATTCTGGTTCTCATGTGTATTTAAATTTCAATTAAGTTTCCTAATTATAATGAGGTATCTATACAAATGTATTTGACATTTATATACTTTTGACTTAATTTGAATACGATTTTGATCATTAATGTATTATGGAGCTGTCACTCTATAACTAGTAAATAGAGTCTAAAACGACTGCATTATAAAATTAATATCTAGGTTCATAGATTTTCACTCTATAGCAAATAAATAGAATCGATAAAAACGACTCTATTAATGCGATTTAGAATCAAATTACTGGACTAAAAAACAAACTTATAGAGTTACAAAATCTCAATCTATATCCAATAAATAGAATCGATAAAAATGACTGTAAAAGATTTTAACTAAGATAAGTTCTTTAATCCTAATATAGCTTTCTAGAATCAAACTTGTTGATTCTAAAAGTGTTTTATTGATACTAGATAGGGGCACAAATGGCGTGTACAAAGTCGTGTACAATTGACACGCTTTTGAGACGCTTTTTGACACAGATGTTCTGGACAGGTTAGCAAAGAATTCGACACGACCTACAATATTTGGCACGACCTCCTCGTGCCGAACAAAATCAGCGACCTGATTACTAATCACGACCAGAATTCGTGTTGTTTCAAAAGGTGTTCTACGCGGATTTGACACGATTATCCCTCATGCCAAATGACCATGCTCATTTGTAGTGATTCCTTACTATTTACATGAAAAAAAAAAAAACATATTGACCATTTATATTTGCACAATTATTATGGTAAGATTTTGACAACAAAAAAACAATAAGAGAAAACATATCAAATATAATTTAAGATATATTTTATAAGTTATCCAAAGAAAAATAATATTATTATAAGAGAGGATATGATGCATATATTATAGTATATTTATGATTAATATATTTTCAATAAATAAATTAATAAAATAAAATCTTAAGTTACTTTTAAAACAGTTATCATTGTTGGAAATATGTTGGTCGATACAGGGATAAAACAGTAATTCTAAAATATGTATGACAGACGTCCATTTAATTTTTTGTTCGGCAATCTACGTACAATTAACTAGTAATATGTATCTTACGAAAACCGAAATTAGCGATCCGTAGATCGAATGTGAAAGACGAAGTTTTAACTGAGGCACGTACTGATCACGCTCTCCTTAAGGCAATTTCGCCCCACCTCACCATCAGGTTATGCAAAGAGGTTTATCAAATGGACGATCACCTCCCAGGATACAACAGTGTCGTTGATACGAATTATGCATCCAATTCGTTCAACCGAACCGAACAATAACTGAACTCAAACAAGATTGTGAGATCGGAAAACATGTCAAATACATAAACACAAGGAAAATTATAAAGGATAACCACTGATGAAACGTGAGGACCATCGCTGCACGTGCCTCAGTTAAAACTTCTTCTTTCTCATTCGATCTACGGATCGCTAATGTCGGTTTTCGTAACATACATATTACTAGTTAATTGTATGTAGATTTCCGAATAATAAATTAAATGGACGTTTGTCCTACATATTTCAGAATTACTGTTTTATCCATGTATCGACCAACATATTTCCAACAATCACTAGTTCCATTGCTAAGTAGAGTATTTTAGTAAAAGTATTTTTATAACAAAATTAATTACTATATAAATTTGACACTTACATAAAAAAAAATACGTGAAAACTAATTGAAGAGTATTTATTGATGGAATGATATAACAATCTATAATTTACAATCTATAATTTGTTGAACTAGATGTACTAGTGGCAAAAGAAAATGAGACATATTTAGTATTTTATAAAAATAAATATTATTTAATTTAAGGGTTAAGAACCTATGAAAGGTCTGAACTATCACCCATGTTAACGGGAGAGGTCTGAAATTTTGAAAAGTTAATAACAGATGTCTGAAATTTCAATTTTGTTGATTTGAGGTTTTCCGTCCATTTTTAGGGTTAAATTTAACAGAATTGTGTCCTTTAATATTTTGATTTATTTAATATCTTATTTAAGGAAATGTGAAATGACAATTTTACCCCTAAAGTCAAACTAAAGCCACCCAACTCCGGCCACCGCCACCTGACTCCGGCCACCACCACCCGACTCCGGCCACCACCACCCGACTCCGGCGACCACCACCTCGACTCCGACGGGGCCAAAAAAACTCCGATCTGGGCCAAAAAGCTCCGATCGGGGACAAAAAGCTCCGATCGGGGCAAAAAAAGCTCCGATCGGAGTCCAATCGGGGCCGGTGGCTCCGATCGGAGCTCAATCGGGGCCGGTGGCTCCGATCGGAGCCGGTGGCTCCGATCGGAGTCCAATCGGGGCCGGTGGCTCCGATTTTGGCCCAATCGGAGCCTTGGTGGTGGTCGCCGGAGTACCGTGGTGGCTTCAAGGGCATTTTGGTCTTTTCACTCCAAGCATGTGAGGGGCACACTTGATAGAAGGGCATTTTTGGAAATTTATTTTATTTCCGGTCACATGCTTGGCATGTGACCAACTTTCGTTAGTTTTAACGGAAAAAACTAACGGAGACCGTTGTTATCAACAAAACAGAAATTTCAGACCTCTGTTATTAACTTTTTAAATTTCAGACCTCTCCCGTTAACATGGGTGATAGTTCAGACCTTTCATAGGTTTTTAACCCTTAATTTAAATTAATATTATATACTTTACTAATAAACTAATGACTAATAAGGCATTCAAAAAGGTTATTATTGTTTATAGTTATTGAGATATGGGATTTTAAACTTTATGTCTAAATTTAAATGAAGCTTTACACTCTGGACAAAGGCATGTGAAGTTACGTTGATCCTATTTAATTTTAAAATTCTAAATAAAATTTATCATCTGCGTTGTGTGTTGTATATGGTACCTTATACATACAAAAATATAAATGAGTAAACATGCACAAGCAATGAAGTAATTATATTATATATTTCCTTTAAAATCAGTCATCATTTTATTCACTGTGTATAGTGTAATAGCTACTTAGATATAGGTTGCTCCGATCCGAGTCTTAGCTAGCTAGGTTGCAACGTAAGTAACGTTTTGATTTGGTGGTAGGCGTTTGTTTAGTTTAGGAGCTTTCGGGACGCCCAGATGTGATCGGAAACAGTCCCTTCACCGAAGATCTCAGGTGCAAATGCGACATCGATATCATCATTAGGCGCCCCTGCATCGTCGTTGATAATGACATCAGTATCATCACCGTCAGGTGCGCCTGCACCCTCGTCGATAATAATACCAGAATCATCAGGTGTTCCTACGGGAACGATGTCATCAAAGATGACGTCGTCATCGACGATAATAGCAGAGGGCGTAATATCAGAAGGCGTAGTATCAGAATGTGGTAGTGGGGCATCAACTATAATGGGCTGCCCGAACCTATCACCACCTCCAAAGAAAGGGTTACCAGAAGAATGCGGTAGTGGGGCATCAACTATAATGGGCTGCCCGAACCTGTCACCACCTCCAAAGAAAGGGTTACCATTTGCAATCATAACCATCATTGATACAATGCTACCAACCACACCTAACTTTGATCCTCCCATGCTCTTCTGTTATTATTTTGGGTGGGTATACTACTTTTATCTTATTTAATGACTAAGTACAGGAGGAGGTGATCTGATGAGGAATGAAAATTAATGAGGAAAAACTATATCTATATATAGGGGCCTGGCGAGACGACGGTTTAATTAATTATTAGGGCTTTTATTTCAGTTAAAATATTTAATTTATTATTATCATTTCCTAATTATAACTCCAAACTGGAGTTAGACATAGTAATAAATTAAAAACCTTATTAGCTTTTTTTTAACGATACAGGCAAACAGGAGTTTGATTCATCTTAGGATTGAATATTTCTTACACCAATAAATGATAATACCAACAACAAAATTATATTCATACAATTATATATAGCAGATTAATAGCACGATAACATTATATAATTTCATGTATTGTAATTCGACACACGCGAGAAAGGTAACAAAGTTGTATTTGTTAATCTGGTATTTTAATTAGTACTTATTTGAACAATAATTAAAATTAAGGGAATAAAACCTACTCAAAGCTACCTTATAAGGTATTTGTCTTTTTAGTAGTACTTTACAAAAACATTTTTTAATAGTTGGTACGCTGTTAGAACTATTGATAGTGCATTTTTTCATCCATTCCGCCGTCAAAATTTACAAAAACGTAACATGCTCTATCAATTCCATCCTAAATTTTTTTTCACGACTCGTTTAATACATAAACAAGAAAAACAAGTTGGCTAACCATGACTCAAATAGGCGAGCCAATTGCCTTGCCCAATTGAGCCATGTACTCGTTCTGGTGAATGTCAAGTTATTTATTATTTTGCAAAATTTTCAAAGACTAAATTAGTTACAAAAAAAAAAATTAGTTACAAGGTAAACTTTAAGAAACTACATGACATTTCCGACGGAAAAAATAGATTGAAAACTTATAACTAACAATTCGATAACTAGGTACTAAATATAAACAAAAACATCTAGGTAAAGTAAACAAAACATTTGTAAAGTATAAAAAAAAATCCAGATGAATAAGTATTTTATTTAGAAAGATAACCCCGGTCTTTTTTGCACCGCAAATGGCAGCAGCCATGGACTTATAAGGAGAGCCTAAATTGGCTAACCCGCTGGCTTGGGAAGCTTGAAGCTGAGCTCGGGTTTAGGGTTTAGCAGCTTCGCGGTTGCTTGGTCGGACTGGGCAGTCGGAATGAGTCGTCGGCACTGAACTATGGAGATGGCAGCGGTGATCGGAGATGGCAGAGTGGTGCTTCAGCTGTGACCTGATCGGAGATGGCAATCGTTACCTGATTCCGGCCACATGGATACTCTAGGTATTTTGAATTTTTTTCGCTCATGTGCTGGTCACGATCGAATTCTGTCAAATTTAAACCTAAAATTTAACGGAGACATCAATGGAAACTAATTGAAACTGGGACGGTCGAAATAACATTTTAATCTTTTGACATCAAACTGACATATAAGATAAACCTGAGACAGTATGTAAGTTCTTTTCCTTAATATAAATATATACGAAACTGTTACTAGATGAAAATTTACCCATGAACTTTAGAATGGTCTTAAAATATTTAAAGACATGCAGTTTAGAATTATAATCTAGAAACATAATCCGTAAATGAATATGAGAGTCGGTTGACTAGATCCATTAGGCACATCTCAATTCTGGCTTACAACACAATCCAATCCAATCCACGCATCTAGTTGGGCTACGACGGGTGAATCTTGATTGAACTCGCGTCATATCGAGCGAGCGACTTTCTTACTTAGTACGTTTTTGCAACAACCAGTCTCAAACTCGTAGGGCATGTTTAATTGCATATATTAGGATATACTAATATATATAACTTAGCTAATACTTTGTTTGTTTTGTTTTGATATTAGTATAAATTAATACATGAGTTGTGTATTAGCTAATACCTATTTATAGTAAATCATGTATTAGCTAAGTCTTCCAAAAAATAATGCATTAGCTAATACATAATGCCTAATGGCCAAAATAACTGTACCCTTAATATATAATATCTCCGCCTATTTAGGGTCGGACCCCGGTTGGTTCGGATTGAGTACCTGATGGTTCAGGTTGAGTCCTGACATGTTCAGGACGGGTCTATGCGTGTTCAAGACGTAACCCGACTTGTTCGATACGTACATCAGCAAGTTCATTACGTACCCCGGCGAGTCTGGTACGTACCCCGATGGGTCCGGTACGTACCTCGGCGGGTTCGGTTCTGCCAGGGCCCCAACTTGTCCAGGACAGACTTCGCCAACCTTGGACCCGTGGTACTTTTACATAATTGAAGTTACTTTATTTATTAAAAAAATATATATTTTTATGTAAGAATATAATCTCATTAAAAAATGTATATAGGGGTATTTTGGTCTTTTAATCATTGTATTAAGATATCCTAATACATGATTTGTTCAAACATAGTATTAACTAAGCACCGACTAGGATATCGTAATCGCCGCTTAACTAATACACGTATTAGCTAATACATGCAATCAAACATGCTCTTAGTGTAGGTAGTGCTCTAGAGTTGTTTAATAACGTATTTAACATCGGTCTCGAAACTACATAATTACTGTTGGATCTCGAGGTTCTAGAACGAGCTTGAACTTAAACACCGTGAGTTTGGTAACAGTTAGAATCGATTCTCTCAACTCTCACAAACGATTAAGAAAGAAAGCAAAAGAGAATACTAGATTTAACATGGTTCGGTCAATTCGACCTACGTCCACAGGCAATGGCAGCTGGCGATTTATTGATTGACACTTTTTTGTTACACTTTACAGAGAATAAAACGCTATATATATAGTTGAGGAGAATAAATTCGTAAACCCTAATAATTCGGGTCAGCTAGTCCAATAATTCAACCCAATTGTTAAATCATGATCCATAACTCTGTTGAGTTTTAGGGAGAATTAAAACGGAACAAAATAGATACATGCCAGGTAACTAATACGCATCAGAAAGGGTGCACATACCTATATTGTGATCTGTAGCCCAGGACGTCAACGGGGAGTTCACGGAATGTCGGATGGTTCCTTCGTTTGACTCTTGTTAAGGAGGCAATCTGAAGGCAATGGTCTCCACAGCAAAGCCTCTTTCAATCTGGTTGTTGGAAGGATCTCCGAGGTGAATTACATGAAGTAGCTCAGCACCTACTCTTAGTAGATGGGTTCGGCTGAACCTTAGTTGTCTAAGGAGAAGGAACTCCTTTTTGAATACTAAAAGGGAGAGAATGACCAACCCCAAGAAATCCCTAACACCTCATATTTATAAGAGGGGGTGAGCAAAATCTTAGTTGGGTATTTTTCATGTTTCGGCCGAACCTATAAGCTCAATTGGGCCTGCCCACATGGGCCGCGTATGGCCCATGGGGATTTAAGCCTGACCTGAAACGCACTATGTGTCATACCCAATTTTTCTTTGCATGTTGGGCTTATATTAATGAGCTCCTATTATGACAGCCATTTACTCTAAATGCCAACAGCTTCCACTCACCGGAATGGGAGGGTGCCTATTAATATGTTGTTGTCAAACACATCAATATTTATTCATTCATCTAATCCAGTTCCCTTATTGTTCATACTGTTGAATTCTAGGTGTCAGACCTAAAATCCGACCTATGGCGATTTACGTTTTGAAAACGTGGATTTTGAAAAGAGTCGCCACTAGTTAATTGTTAGGCTAACTAGAATCCTAAATTTACCTAAGCGAGTAACGAATTAAACACCTAGGTATAAAATCGGTCTACGATAAGAAATTCGAGTTCAGGGGTTCTATTACGAATTAAAACACATGGAATTAATCACACCCTTTCGGTACTCAATTCACAAATTTACCAATTTCACTATTTGAACACATGTCACAAATTAATGTAACGATGCCAAGATTTAATTAAATTTCTGTCATGTGCAAAATATTATCTAAGTCTAAAAATAAATTATTATCTACAATTCCTAATAAAAATGAAATCTAAAATACTAAAATAAAACTTCTAACATGCTATCAAATTAAATTTAGTCAACTACAATTAAACTACTAATTAAATTTAAACAACTATATTCAAACTATTAATTAAATTTAAGTAATTACATTACAATTATTAATTAATTATGATATAATAATAATAATATAAAACATAAAACATAATAAATAAATTTAAAAAAAAAAGCTGAACTAAAAGTAATTCACTAGAAGACGAAATATCACGATTTTCGAGAACTTATGGTAATATTATTGATGGTGTCTTTTTTACATGTAAAAGGACCCTATTTATAGCTAAACTAGGACCCCTAAACTAGGAAAATAAAATCTGAAAAATATATGCGTTTAATATTCCGAAAATATGCATATTTATGTATTTCACCATAAATACACATAATATATTTTCTAAATATTTCACAATAAATAATGCATATACACTATCCTATTTTAAGCCAGTCCTATCTTTAGAAACTTCGCGACCTTCCATATTTAAATACTTCCTTTTTTTGACGCGTTACATATGACATTTTGAACGTGCTACGGGCGGACCAAAATTAGGTGTTTACAGCTTGCCCCTCTTTGGGCGAATTCCCGTAGAACAAGTTCGAGGGGATTTGTCCAAAGACGAGTAAACACTAATTTTGGTTGGGAAGTATATCTTCTTTCGAGTCTTCGAATCTTCAAGGAAACTCCTGTCTTATTTCGGAAAGTGCAAAAAAGTAGAGCCTCTGTCGGCGGTGCCCCTGTTGGCGGTGCCTCTATTAGCGTGCCCCTGTTGGCGATGTAGAAAGTAGAACCTCCGTCGGCGGTGCCCCTGTTGGCGGTGCCTCCATTGGTCGTGTAGAAAATAGAACCTTTGTCGGCGGTGCCCCTGTTGGCGGTGCCTCCATTGGTAGTGCAGAAAGTAAAGCCTCCAGTGGCGTGCGAAAAAAAGTAAAGCCTCCAGTGGCGTGCAGAAAAGTAAAGCCTCAAGTGGCATGCGGAAAAGTAAAGCCTCCAGTGGCGTGCAGTAAAGTAATATCTTGATCGATGTTGCCTCCAGTGGCGAGCGACAAGGAAAAGCCTCCAGTGGCGTGCAATAAAATAAAACTTTTGGTGATGATTGGTAACAGAAGACCTCTACGTCAGACAGTACCAACAACCTCTGGTGAAACCTCTAGTGGCGAGTGGTAACGGAAAAACCTCTACGTCAGACCGTACCGGAAAAGCTCTGGTGATATCTCTGGTGGCGAAAGACCTCTACGTCAGACCGTACCGGAGAACCTTTGGCGATGCCTCTAGTGGCGAGTGGTAACGGAAGACCTCTACGTCAGGTCGTACCGGAAAACCTCTGGTGATATCTCTGGTGGCGGAAGACCTCTACGTCAGACCGTACCGGAGACCCTTTGGCGATGCCTCTAGCGGCGTATGTCGGAGAAGAGCCTCTAGTGGCGTCCGTTGGAGAAGTGCCTCTAGTGGCGTGACATGCGAGGCTGAATACTAAGGCTTCGTTCGTCGGGGGTTAACTCTCAGGAAGCTGGAAAACTTCAGATCCTGATTGTCGGTTGTGACTTGTAGGAACAGACTGTAACAGTCCTACTCATCATTTGAGTGGTGACTTGCGAAAACAGACTGTAATAGTCCCGTTTGCCGTAAATTTGACTCGTAGGAACAGACTGTAACAGTCCTACTCATCCTTGAATGGTGACTCGCGAGAGCAAACTGTAACCATCCCGCTTGCCGTTTGGAAGACGTTGTGTCGTAGAAAATACGCTTGCGCATGAGTGTTTGTCCTTAATTTTTGCCTAAATTGTGCATGGTGCGATAACCTAACGGGATCTTTTTTCTTTTCTTTTCTTCTTTTTTTTTTTGTTTTTTTGTTGAGAATTTCTTTTTTCTCTCCTTTTGCCATGGCCAATTGAGAGATTTCCGACCGTGCCCCTCGATTTTTTATTTTCTCTCCTTTTGCCATGATTGCAATTCCTGAACTTGCAACCATGCCTCTCATTTCCTGATTTTGCCCAGGCCGCCCTTTCGGGTTTTCAACACTCTTTATTTGGTAACCGCTTAAAGGGTGGTTATGGCCCTATCTTTGTTTTCCTCATTTGCTGCTGCGGAAGCTCTTTTTTAATAGCCAATTTCGGGTTGACTGTGGCCCGTTCTTTATTCTCGCCTCGATGCGGGAGTATTTGTAGCCGTTTGAGGGTGGCTGTGACCATTTATTCCTCGTCTCTGATCCGGGAAACACTCTTTGTATGTAGCCATTTTGAGGGTGGTTGTGGCTCTTTCACTTAATACCCGTCATCGATGTTCCGGGAGCGCTCTTTTGATTGTAGCCGCTTAGAGGGACGACTGTGACCCTTTCTTTTATTCTCCCACCCTCACCGGGTTCGTGAGATCACTCTTTTTGTGTAGCCATTTTAAGGATGGCTGTGGCCTTTTTTATTCTCCCGCCCTCACAGGGTTCGCGGGGTTACTTTTTATTCGTAGCCGTTTGGAGGGTGGCTGTGGCCCTTTCACCTATTTCCCACTTTTGATGTTGCAGGAGCACTCTTTATCTGTAGCCATTTGAAGGGTGGCTGTGGCCCTTTCTTTGTAGTCGTTTTAGGGACGACTGTGACCATTTTATTTCTTCACTGCTCTCACAAAATATGCATGAGCACTCTCTTTATTTTTATCGGTAGCCAATTAAAGGGCGGTTGTGACCCTAAAAAAAAAATTGCTTTTTTCTTTTGCTTTTTTTTGCTTTCATTTTTTTTTTTTTTTTTGCCTTTTTGCTTGCTTTTTTTTTCTTTTTTTTTTTAAACGAAAATAATCAACAACAATTATGTACATGCCCCTAGAGGCAAATCTAAAATTTCTAATTCAAAACATCTTCTAGAGAAGGACTCAGTTGATTGAGTCAAAATATGTCGATCGTGTCGACGCCCTGGATGGACCTTACAACCAATGGATGACGTAGACAGTGATTTCTAATCTCGGCTCCTCAAGTGCCCCGGTTATTGCACTATCTCGTCTGGGGATGCCCCATGGCTAGCACCTACCGGGTTAGGCTCGTCGCATGCAGGATGAATGGCCTGGCCAATGAACACACATGGATGACGTGGAGTAGTCCGCATTGGGGCACGGATATTGCGCGAGATAAATTCGGCAACTGACACAAGAATGGTTGGCGAGCAAAGGGCCGTACACGAGATGTGCTCTTCAGAGGCTTTTATTTGGATGATTATCTGAGCTGCACAATGAGTAAGGAAAAAAAAAAAAATCAAATTTCGGGGAGAAAATTGATCACGACTTCTCATACCTGGGTGCCCGACATTTTTAATGGAAATTTGCTCCATATGTGAATGGATCTGTTGCATGTCCTGATTTTCCTGCTCCATCTAGAAATCTCAACTTGTATATGAACACCTGCAGGAAAATAAATGCCCCTGGACCTCTGATGGAAGGCACCAACAATAATGTTCTCTTTGCTTGACATCCAAAATGTTCATTGATCAGCACATTGAATCTTCACGAGACTCTTGATGATCTCTTGATATTTTCCCATCTTCGGACACGACCGATCTCAATAGGAGATGCCCCTTGGTTACCACCGACCGTTTTAGACCTCACCGTAAAACAGATGTACAACTTGGTTCGGGGACGCGTATGAAGTCCACATATGGTAGGTATAATTTTGGCATGTAAGTTCTTTAGAGCAGTCACATTTTACGTGGTTGCGACCTCGTCGAAGTGGTCGTCTGATCTGCAAAAAAGAGTAGGGACACGCAAATCTCAGGAAAAAAATTAAGCACAATTTATCATACCTAAGTGTCGGATATTTCGAGTGCGCAATATGTGCTTCGTGCAACTGGACAGCTGCACGTTCTTTTTTGTTGCCCCGTCTGGCCAACACAGCTCGTATGTGCAGGATACCTAACCAAGGGTACCTGTAAAAAATCAGTGTAAAAAATATGAGAAATCATGCATGATTTTTTTTGAAAAACTCTAATGTCATTCATTTCATAATTTTGACTGATTTTTAAAAATGAATGAAAATTTATGATCTAAGGTGTTTTGCACCATCATGGAGTTTACTGAGTTTGCTGAGTGCACTATCTGGCTCGAACGCAGGACAGATGCTCAAAACAAATTTTTTTTAAAAAGTTTTTCTCGTCCTTTGTTTATATTCGAACAGTCGCACTCAACTGTACAGTTAAACTATTTTTTTCAAAAAAAATAGAATCAAATCTCTTTTTTTATAAACACTAACTCATGGGAAGGTTGAAAAGAAGATCTTGTCGAAAAATTGTTATACACCTCGGATAAAAAATTAATGACACTTTGAGTTTGTTTAAAAAATGCTCATGCATGCTCGAAAATTAAAATTCTACTGTTAATTTTTTTTACAGTTTACAGCTTACCTGACGGGTACATATTGAATGCATGTACGGAATGAAAAATCCAGGTAAAGTATTTTTATAAAAAGAAATGCAAATTCAATGCATGTTTAGAATTAAAAACTCAACAACTAAGAAGAGATTTACAATCTATCTAAAAATGTTTTTCCTAAATCAATGCCTATGAGATGTACATGAGATGAAAGTTTTATAGTTAAGAAAACTTACAAGCTATCTGAAAAGATTTTTTTGTTTTTTTTTTTAACGAGGAAAAAAAATGCATCTTGGTTGCTCAAGATTAAAAAATCAGATGAAAAGTTTTTTTTTAAAAGAATGCATAAATGCACAACAATAAATACAAGATGCAAACTTAAAAATAAAAGTTCCACAACTAAGAAAATTACAATTTACCTGAAAGGTTTTTTCGAAAATAATGCATATGAGATTCACATTTAAAAAAAAATCAGGTAAAATGTTTTTTTAAACAAATAGCTCTAAAACTAAGAGAGCTTACGATTTATCTAAAAAGTTTTTTTAAATTAATGCATATTTGATGCATTATTTAAAAATAAAACAATTCAGGTAAAAAGTGTTTTCGAAATGATGCATGTAGAATGCACGTTCGAAATTAGAAGCTCTAATAGCTAAAAAAGAATCACAATTTTTTTCTAAAATGTTTTTTTATGCGCGACGCGCTAACCAAAATCACAACTTACCTGAAGAGTTTTTTTAAGAAAAAAATAATGCGTATGAAACGCAAGTTTGAAAAAAAAAAATCAGGTAAGAGTTTTTTTTTTTAAAAAAAACAATGCATACAAAATGCATGTTCGGAAAGAAAATTTCTAAATGTCCGACCACTTAGCTGAAAAAAAGTTTTTTTTTGTTTTTTTTTTTAAATGCAAGAATATGAATGCATGAGAATAAAAATTACACAGTTAAAAAAAACTTACAGTTTTCCTGACGACTCTTTTTTACAACAACAAAAAAAAATACGGATAAAACACAACATGTTAGGGGGTAAAAAATGTGTGGTTTTGCTCTACAAGGTAGGTTCCACTGATAGGTTCCCGACAAGGTGGTTTCCTCACCCCATCACAGGGATCATAAGACATTCACAAGCGAGTGGAGTTGTTCTGAGTCGTTCCGGCGGCTCGAACGCGCGGTCGTACCCTTACTAACTCTCCGGGGTTCCTAGTTGCCCTGGGATTTAGGCATTTTGGATATTACACTAAAGTGGGTGTGCGAATTCAAATAATGCCACAAAAATAAAATGTCAATTAATTACTCTAAAAATATGTACCTGTCACAAACAAAGTTAGAATGGTGAAGATAATAAAATATGAAAACTCAAAAAACATGGCAATAAGCGAATACAATGAGCCCGAACCCTCTAAACTCCCCAGCAGAGTCGCCAAATTGTCAGACCTAAAATCCGACCTATGGCGATTTACGTTTTGAAAACGTGGATTTTGAAAAGAGTCGCCACTAGTTAATTGTTAGGCTAACTAGAATCCTAAATTTACCTAAGCGAGTAACGAATTAAACACCTAGGTATAAAATCGGTCTACGATAATAAATTCGAGTTCGGGGGTTCTATTACGAATTAAAACACATGGAATTAATCACGCCCTTTCGGTACTCAATTCACAAATTTACCAATTTCACTATTTGAACACATGTCACAAATTAATCTAACGATGCCAAGATTTAATTAAATTTATGTCATGTGCAAAATATTATCTAAGTCTAAAAATAAATTATTATCTACAATTCCTAATAAAAATGAAATCTAAAATACTAAAATAAAACTTCTAACATGCTATCAAATTAAATTTAGTCAACTACAATTAAACTACTAATTAAATTTAAACAATTATATTCAAACTATTAATTAAATTTAAGTAATTACATTACAATTATTAATTAGTTATGATATAATAATAATAATATAAAACATAAAACATAATAAATAAATAAAATAAAAATAAAAAAGCTGAACTAAAAGTAATTCAATAGAAGACGAAATATCACGATTTTCGAGAACTTATGGTAATATTATTGATGGTGTCTTTTTTACATATAAAAGGACCCTATTTATAGCTAATCTAGGACCCCTAAACTAGTAAAATACAATCTGAAAAATATATGCATTTAATATTCCGAAAATATGCATATTTATGTATTTCACCATAAATACACATAATATATTTTCTAAATATTTCACAATAAATAATGCATATACACTATCCTATTTTAAGCCAGTCCTATCTTTAGAAACTTCACGACCTTCCATATTTAAATACTTCCTTTTTTTTTACGCGTTACATATGACATTTTGAACGTGCTACGCGCGGACAAAAATTAAGTGTTTACACTAGGGGATAATCTATACGGATCATAACCACATGTACATGCTCGGTAAATTAATTACGCAATGGAAGAGAGCACATACATATTTTGCGATTATGCTATTCCGTAGCCAGAGGAACATCACGAGGGAGTTGACGATCTACCGGACGGTCTCTTGGGGGAACTCTGATTAAGGAGAAATCCACAGGCAATGGTCTCTGTCTGATCACGGTCTTCGCGATCGTTTTTTCCTCGCGTCCTTGCTCTTCTTTCTCCTCGCGTTCCTGCTAAAGGGGCACCGGGGTTCCTGGTAAGCCCACTTTGATGCTTAAGTCAGATATGTGCTTTTAGAGAGAGAAAGTGTAAGCTAGAGAGAGGTCAAAATTACCTTCTAATGATGATAGGAGAGCTCTATGCATACAGTTCCTTGAGAACCGCTTCGGTTCCGGGCTGTTCTGATCCGGTTGTAACAGTTTGATTGGTGAAAACTGGAATGAACCTCGTATAGGAGGGTTTAACCCTTGTTTGGCAACGTGTGGACCCACGTGGTTTAGGTGTCTCAAAGTGGCCTCTACGGGCGTGCTCTGGACGAAATTTTGCCGGGGTTCGCGACCCGGACAAGGGGTACTCGCTCGGAATGAGGCGGTACTCGAGTGGGGTGTTCCACTTGGGTACCCTGAGGGAACCGCTTGGTTACCCGAGCAGGGTTACCTGAGCAAAAGTTCTGCTCGGGTACTCCGAGTTGTTTTTACCGCTCGGAGTATCCCGAGTGGATTTCGACACTCGTGATGTCTTCGGCCTCGTATTTTGGTCCTCAGATGAGCTTCTTGGGTTGCGTCTTGAGTTTCAGTGTGTCCGGTATCAAAGCTTCGGATTATAACCGAATATGGCTCGATATGGTCGTGATATCGAACCTAGTTTGCGATAGCTTGGGTGTATAACCAACACTTGCCCCCGAGTCAAGCAATAGTTTAACATTTTCTTGACTCTATTTTTCGTGGAATATCGCCAAGCGAGTTGTGAAATGTACATTCCGACGGTCCCGTCTTTCATTAAGTGCTCAAGTGGCATCATGATTTTTCTTGTCCCCTATTTAAAGAAATTGTATACACAAAATGTTGTTATCAATCAAAGCAAATTTATGCATCAATTTATAAGTAGATATCATAAATGGTTGAATGTACGAATTACTGGTCTTGGTCCCGTTTTACTTAGCCTTTGAACCGCATAATTTTATTTGTGTTTCTGTTTCATTGAGTTTTTTAAAAACCCCTAACATATCTCCATATAAGGGATATTGTTTCCTCCTCCTTCATTATTAGCCTCCACTCTACATTTTCAAGAGCACCTCCCCTTCTTAGCCCTAGGTTTCCTCTCCTCCTCCATTCTCAATTTTTGTTGTTCAATCGAGTCACCATATCTTAGATGGAACGTGGTTTGGTTTAATTTCGTGTTTGGTTTGGTTTAGGGTGCTTGGTCTTGGTTTGTTGCTAACGGAGCAAGAGGTCGGGCCAGCGGAGGAGGACGTGCGGCTGGGCTGAGACGACGCCGGGAGGAGCGTCGTCGTCGCAGGCGGGTTCCAGGCGGCTGGGAGACTCTCTCGTCGTTGCGGGCGGGCTCCGGGCGGAGGGCGTCGTCGTCGCGGGTGAGCTCCAGGAGGCTGGGAGACGTTATTGTCTTCGCGGGTGAGCTCCAGGCGGAGGGTGTCATCGTCGCGGGCGAGCTCCAGACGGCTGGGTGGGCTGAACCTATCCAGTTCCGGTTCGGTCTTGAACCTATTTCTGTCATATGTTTCAGTCTTTACTCTAAACACCCATTTGTTCAATAAAGCTCTCTTTCCTGCAGGAAATTCTGTCAGCAGTCACGTGTTATTCTTCTCATGTGAGCTCATCTCCTCATCCATTGCTTGCTCCCACTTGATTGAATCATTTTTAAAGCCTTATCAAAGGACTTAGGCTCCCGTTCATCAGCCAACAACAGGTAATGTAATGAGCGTGAATATTTTTCTGGTAGCCTGATGGTCCTGGATGATCTCCTCAACACCTGCTTAGGTGTTACTGGGTCTGCTTCTGGCTCTTCCTCTAGCTCCACCTCTGGTTCTTCATCGTCAGTGTCCATAGTTGATTGGATTTCTTCTATCTCCAACTCAACCTCAACTCCCACTTTCTTTGGAGTCTCTAAAACCTTATGATTTATGTCCTTGTACAATACGTCTTCATCAAAGGTCACGTCACATTGTCTCAGGATCTTTATGTTCTTCTCATCCCAAATATGTAGCTGAACTTGTCAGAACCATAATCTATGAAGTAGCACTTCACAGACTTCGCATCAAACTTGTCTCTCTTCTCTGGATCTTCATGAACATAAGTTGTGCACCCAAAAGTTCTCAGGTGAGAATACCTAAGTTCTTTTCCCGTCCATACATCTTCTGGAATCTTGAACCCCAGATGAACTGAAGTTCCCCTGTTGATCAAGTATGCAGTTGTGTAAACAGCATCTGCCCAGAACATCTTGGGCAGTACACAATGAATTCTCATGCTCCGTGCACGTTTGTTACAATGTCTTATTCATCCTCTCAGCGATGTCATTCTGCCTTGCCTTGCCAGGAACTGTCTTCATCAGTCTGATTCCCTCAGCTGCACATAATGTTATGAATATTTACTTTTCATACTTCTCTCTGTTGTCAGACCTCAGGCATTTGATCTTCAACCCAATCTGATTCTCAACTTCATCTTTCCACTTCTTGAAAGTAGCAAACACGTCTGACTTACACCCATACTTTCCTACTGAAATCATCAATGAGGGTAACATAGAACCTGGATCCGCCAAGCGATGAAACTGGAGTTGCCCCTAAACATCTGTATTGACCATTTCCAACCGCTCCTTCTTTGGCACCCTAGGGGTCTTCGTGAAATTGGCTCGTTTATGCTTCCGAATAACACAGTTTTCACACGGTCCCATGTCTACAGATTTCAGACCCTCTAAAGCTCCTTTCTCCACCAGCATCTTCATCCCTTTAACACTGGATGTGTCCAAGTATGTTATGCCACAGACATGAATTGGAAGCACTCTCCCGAATAGCAGTCGGGTTTATACACCATTCAGTTGTGTATAAGGTTCCAGATTTAAGGTCATGTGCTACAACCATAGAACCCTTCTTGATCTTCCAAGAACCCTTCCTAAACTCTTATGCATAACCCGTGTTATCCGACTGAACAACTGAGATCAGACTCTTCTTGAGACCAGGAATGTACCTAACATCTTCCAATGACCACTGATTTCTTGTTTGAGTGTGAATGCAGACGTTCCCCTATCCTTCAATATCCAAAGCTTTGTTATCAGCAAGATACACATTTCCAAACTTTCCAGACTTAAAATTTCAGAACAACTATTTGCTTGGAGACGAGTGAAACAGTTCTCTATAATCCAAGATCCAAGATTCAAGTGAGTTGTCCACACTGAGGATTAGGGCATCCCCAATGTCTTCTGTTGAGTTCACAGAATCAGTATCATTACCAATTTCTGATTCTTCTTCTTTGGTTTCGAGCAATCACTTCGAATGTGGCCTCTTTCACCACAATTTAAACATGATATTTGTGGTCTACCTGGAGATTTTCCTCTGTTTCATGATTTTGAACGTCCATGCTGATTTGGACCATTTGATTTACTCATCCCCCTTTTGACAACACTGAGAGCACTCCCTGATGACTCACCAATTTCTCGTTTGCGAATACTTTCACGGAGAACAACATCTCAGATTTCATCAAATTTCAGCTTCTCAGATCCGCAGGAACTACTAATCGCGGAAACAATAGTATCCCACGACTCGGGAAAAGATTGGCAAAATCAAAGTTTTAACCTCATCCTCTAAGTTAATCTCAACAGAACTCAGTTTCGAAACAATCATATTAAAGGCATTTATATCTTTAGCAACAAAACCACATTCAACCATTTGTAAATTGAACAATATACGCATCCAGTATACCTTGTACATCGTTGATGGTTTCTCGTTCATGTTAGCCAACATTTTCAACACGCCCGCCGTCGGTGTTTCTCTGATGATGGTGAATGCAACGTTCCTGGACAGACACAATCGGATCAGCCATAGGGATTATCGATCCTTGAGCTTCCACTGTTGCTCCGTCATGGACTATGGCTTCTCCCTAGACAAAGGTTCGTACGGATCTTTCTGGTACAGATAATGTTCAATCTCCATCTTTCAAAAACCGAAATCGTTTCCATCGAACTTATCGATTCCAGCCTTCGACATCTCCATCTTCAGTGATCGTGTTGGATTTCCTTAGCTCGGAAATGTGAGAAACCATACGAGATATCTTCTTAAGAGAGAGAGATGATTAAGCTTCAAGGTAAGAACTAAGAAGGGAAAAAGCATGGGGAGCGAACTCAGGCCCACTACATAAGCGCACTGAGGTTCCATACTAAAACAAATGGGTAATAGTAGTACTAGGCCACCAAGCTTGCGTAGTATTCCAACTCTTCAATCTAACCGATGTGGTACAGCTCACTCACACGTACACTTAACCATATCTTCTTTACATCTCTCCCTTCAAACTATCCCCTCGAACTACCCACGCTATGCACCGAGCCATAAGAAAAACTCGAAATAGCATGTACCGTTTGTAGCCGTCCTTACCAGGACTCACCACTTTTTGCCCTCCCATACTTCCCGGACTGAGCCACCGGCTTTGATATCAGTTGTTAGGAACGATTCTTTCAACACTCACATATGATTAAGAAAGAAAGCAAAAGAGAAGACAAGATTTAACGTGGTTCGGTCAATTCGACCTACGTCCACAGGCAATGGCGGCTGGTGTTTTATTGATTGTCTCTTTTTTGTTATACTTTACAGAGAACACAACGCTATATATATATCTAAGGAGAATACAACGCTATAAATTCGGGTCGGCCCAACAGTTTGGCCCAATTGTTGAATCAGGATCCATAACTCAACAATAACATTATAAGGGATTAATCAGGATTGACCCCGATAATCTCTCTATAAAGCTAAGTAAAAGAATGGCTGAGAAACAATATTTGAATTGTCTAAAATTGATTAGGTTCATGAAAGGTCTAAAGAGAAGAGGTATTTATAGGTTTTTGGTTTGATATCCTGAATCGACCCGTTATCATGAGCCGACCCATTAACCACGCTCAAACTACGGACTTACCTATTGTTATGTCTGACTTTACTTATGGTTATTTGACCAACTCTGTTTAGTTTGTGTGAAAGAGGTGGCCACAACGACCTCGGTGCGTCGAGGCTAGAGGTGTAAACGAGCCGAGTCGAGCCGAGTATCTGTCAAGCTCGACTCGAGCTCGACCGAGCTCTAATTTTAAAACTCGAACTCGACTCGACTCCAATCGCGACCTAATCGATATTGGCTCGACTCGACTTGTTAACCAAATTATACATTACAATAATTTAGCATTTCTCATGATTAAAAAAATCGAGCTCGGCTTGACTCGAACTCGGTTGACTTATGTAATAATTAATTAGTATTAAATAATAATAATAATAATAATAATAATAATAATAATAATAATAATAATAATAATAAAGCTTGAGTCGACTCGACTTATAAACTCGAACTCGAAACTCGTTTAGACTTGTGAGTCACTCGAACCGAGTATTATCAAGCTCGACTCGAGCTCGGCTCGAATTTTTTCGAGTCGAATTAGAGTTTTGACCGAGTCAATCCCGAGTAGCTCACGAGTAGATTGACTCATTTACACCCCTAGTCGAGGCACCAGCATATTGTAACACTCTTGATTGGCGGACCTCGTTGCTTGGATTTGCGGTTTTTAAAAAGTAATAAGTGGTGTTCATAAATATTTCTCAAATGTTAAATACTGAAAGTAAGGGCATGTTTGATTGCATGTATTAGCTAATACATGTATTAGCTAAGCTGCGATTACGATATCCTAGTCGGTGCTTAGTTAATACTATGTTTGCACGAACCATGTATTAGGATGTCCTAATACAATATGTTTGGATGCATTTTGTATTAGGATATCCTAATACAATGACGAAAATACATTAATACCCCTATATGCGTTCTTTAATAAGATTAGATTTTTACTTATGAATAATTAAAAAAAACAATAAAAAAGTAACTTTAATTTATATAAAAATACCACCAACCCGTTATATTCAGCCCGATATGAAACGGTTATGACCAGCCCGGACATGACAAACCGACCCGAGCCCGGTGTGAACCGAGCCCGATACCGACCAGAGCATGGCCCGACCCGACCCAACTCGAACATAATCGACTCGGCCCGGCCTGATTTGATGTGACCCGAGACCGACCGAGCCTGAACATGCCCAACTCGACCCGAACATATGACTGACTCGGCCCAAATATGACTACCCGACTCGAGACTTGCCCAGCCTGAACATGCCCAACCCGACCCGAACATGACTGGCCCGAACATGACCTGACCGACATGACCCGACCCTAAATCGATGTGTCCTAGCCCGAAGTTGGCGTAGTTATTATATGTTAAGTAAGATTAGGGTTATTTTGGTCATTAGGCACTATGTATTAGCTAATACATTCTTTTTGGAGTGAGTATTAGCTAATACTAGGGATGGCAACGGGGCGGGTCGGGGCGGGTTTTTGCAGCCCCGGACCCGCCCCGCGGGTCGGCCTGGCTGACCCGGCCCCGGCCAAATGGGCCTTTCGGGTCGGGTCGGGTCGGGTCAACAATCCCGCGGGTCGACCCGCGGGGCCCCGACCCGCCCCGTCATATGAACAATTTTTTTTTTTTTTTTTTTACTTTTCAATATTAAATACAATTTTTTTTTGTCAAAATATTACATTATATATAAATTCAAAACATAAATCTAACATCAATCAAATATAAACAACAAACACATCAAATTCATTACAAATACAAATTTAAATCCAAACACCAAATTAACAAATCCTAATAATCTAAATATAAATCTATTTGGTCCATGTTATTTATATAGGTACTATATTAACCATATTTTTTTATTAAATGTTAGATCATATTAACATAAAAAAATTAAAAAAAAAAATTTATATACATATGGATTTCGGGGCGGGTCTACGGGGCCCCGGGTCTCTAGACCCGGACCCGCCCCGACCCGAGCCCGACCCGCCCCGGACCCGACCCGTGACCCGCGGGTCGGCGGGTCGGCGGGTCAAAACCGGGTCGGGGCCCGCGGGTCAGCGGGGCCCCGAGACCCGTTGCCATCCCTAGCTAATACCAATGCCAAAGCAAAACAAAGTATTAGCTAAGATATGTATTAGTATATCCTAGTATATACAATCAATCAAACATGCCCTAAATGGTACTTGATTGTCAGTGAGATTAGATTGTTAGTGAGAGTTTGGTTCATCAAGAAGTGAAATATGTATTCACATTTGACAGAATACCGAACATGAAACTACATCGTCTCAACTGTATGATTCAGCAGAAGTCACCATCTTAAATTTACTATGCCTCCATAACACACCATTTCTATAAAATTCAATCTAGACAATATGCATTTTTATCTTTTCTGGTTCCTCTTTAAGCGAACAAGAGAAACTTTCACCTCGGACCCGAAAGCTCCATCGCCTGGACTAGCAAGGACGAGTCGTCAGTAAGATCAGAATACCGATCGGATGAAGAAAACTCATGAGGCCTGTACTTGTTGGTCGATTCGGCTTTCTGAGAGGCTTCCCATCTTTCTGCGAGCCCGTCTCCCTCGAGCATTCGAACCACTTCAGACATTCTGGGTCGGTGTATCGGAAGGTATTGGGTGCATAGAAGAGCCACCTGGACCATCTCCTCTAGCTCAATCCGGTCGTAGCTGTTCTTCAACTCCTTATCTACTAGTAGTTCCAGCTGCTTCTCTAGATGGATCTTTCTCACCTGAACCAGCCAATAATCATTCACTTAGCTAGGTCCATTAAACAAATTCTTAAGAAACTAACTGTAAGGATTTTGTCATTTACTCACTCATTTTCTTATAGATAGAGAACTGGCACATCAGTGACCAAGTCAGGAATAAAAGTCAATGTTTTTCTCCATCTTACTTACATATGGAAAGGAATCAATATCTTTGAAGAGTTGGATCACTATATAAGCTTAATGAGCTACTCCTACTATTACATCTTTTCGATCTTCTTAGTAACGAGACTTAAGTTCAAAATTTCATAGGGACTCACCCAATCAAGCATTGCTCCTTTTTGATTTGCTGCCTTGCTGAACTCTAGGGCTCTCTGGCCCGTAATAAGTTCGAGCAAGAGAATACCGAACCCAAACACATCTGTTTTGTCAGAGGACTGGCCTGTAGAGAGGTACTCGGGGGCTATATGCCCAACTGTCCCCCGAACAGCGGTTGTAACATGCGAGTCTTGATGATCTAACAATTTTGCAAGCCCGAAATCTCCCACCACCGCCTCGTAATACTCATCCAGCAAGATGTTTGCCGCCTTCACATCCCTGTGAATAATCTTGGGGTCACATTGCTCGTGGAGGTATAATAATCCTCTAGCCGCTCCAAGCGCGATTCTCTTCCTTGTTCCCCAATCCAACCCCGGCTTTCCTAACAATTCAAATTAAATCATCATTAAGTCCTACTCACTTTCTTCACTAGCTCAACTCAGTTTGACTGATCCGTACCTTTGAGGCGGGAAGCGACACTGCCATTGGACATGTAGGGGTAGACAAGTAGCTTTTCGGCCGAGGTAATGGAAAATCCGTAAAGCCTCAAGAGGTTGCGGTGAACCGCAAGACTTATCATCTCGATCTCCGTCTGGAACTGGATCTCCCCACCAATGGCATTTCCGTCTTTCAATCTCTTAACCGCGATCACACTCCCATCCTGAAGGATTCCTTTGTAGACATGCCCGTACCCGCCTTTCCCCAGAATGTTCTTGCTGCTGAAGTTCTGGGTTGCCACCTGGAGTTCTCGAAAATGGAATCTCCGTAGATTCCCCAACGGTGCTTCCTCATGATGCCGGTCTGAAATTTCAAATATTCAAAATCAAGTTTCCCCCTCACGGAAAAAAGAATAAATACATTCAAGATGCGGTTTTTATGTACCCTTGACGTCGAAGAACATGGGTTGATTTTGCCGCTGTCTTAGAAATAGGAGAAACCCGAATGCAAGAACGATGAGACACACACATCCGATGCTTGTGGCTATTGCAAGGGCGATACGGTGATTTCCCGGCCGGGTAGATGGAAGAGCAGCTTTAGAACCAGAATATTGAGCACATCAGTAAAACAGACAAAAAAACACATGAATGGCAATCACAAAAAAAAGTATTGTCAATATTATACGAGTCTAAGATACAAATTTGTCTGTCTATTTCGAAAACATTCAAAATCTAAAAGATAAAATTAAGGATATATATTATATATAGTATATAAGCAGATATAAGGGATAAATCCAGTCTTCCGGAGAGAACAATGTTAGCATTCTCTTTAACACTTACCTACCTACCTACCCTTACTCATTTGTTAGAGCATGCAGATGGCATTGTGATCCTTTGTTATTGTGAAAAAACGCTTCAGTTATTAGTGCAGAGCACATTGATCCAATATGTCGAGCATTTAGAAACATAAAGTGTATATATAGTAGAAACTAAAGAGTGCAAATTTGGGAAAAGGAAAACAAGCAACAGCTCTTACTTTGAGACGTGTTCAAAGTCATTGACATAGGCATGAGTTGTGTTCCAGAGCAGTCTGGTTCGGATCCTGTGGCGCAAATTTGAGGGTTCCCAATAATGCTTTAACATAAAATACACAATCAGAATCATCATAAGTCTGTTCAAACAATCCATTCTCCATTGTTTCTTAAAGAGAGAGAGAGAGATTTACTTGAAGGTTTTGGCAAGAATTCTGGGGACAGGGCCACTGAGGTTATTGTAAGACAAATCACTGCAACAGCCAATAGAGATTTTCTTTAAAAAAAAACTGCATACATGAATGCAACTGGAAATATATAGAGATTCATTTAACAAGGAAACTCACAGAAATGCAAGCTGAGTCATGTTAGCTAAGGAGCTGGGGAATGGACCAGAAAGACTATTGTTGTTTAACCTCCTGCAAAACAAAAAAGAACACTAAATTTCAGCACAAAAAAAAAGGGAGAAACCAGAATTCATCAAATTGTTTGGTGAGTGATTTACATGTACTGAAGGTTTCTGAGGCGGCCTAGGGAAGTTGGAACTTCTCCGGTGAAGAAATTGTTGGAGAGATCTAGAGTGTGAATCTTGGAGAGCTTACTGAGCTCTGGAGGGATAGGCCCAGATATGTTGTTGTTCTGTAACAAACTGCATAGCATTTTGAAAATTATATATATACTCCTAAAAATAACTGTTTTAGTTAGTATTTCAGAAATGTTCTTACACAATCTGAAGATTTGTCAGGTTTCCTATGCTTGGAGATAGAGTCCCAGACAGGTTCTGGCTTGGAGTTCCTCTGCAATTTGAGCAAGACAACAACAACTTTATAGATAGAATAGAGATATTCAAACACAACCCAGAAAAATGTTTCTTATTCTTTCATCTCCAGTATCACCATTTCAATAGATTTTTTTGAGAGGAGAGAGCAATCAGAACACAAGAACATTAGAGATTTTCAAATACGAACCAAAAAGATGTCCTTTTTTTTTAAAAAAACAAAAAACCCTAAAAAATTGATTATTTCATCTCCATTATCACCAAGATTGGTTAGAGAGAGAGCAAGAATGAAGAAACATGAACTTTACTGATTTTGAAACACACTTGTTTGTTGGTTCATGTTGAAAGAGGGAGAGGGCTTACAGGCCAACAACGAAACTGTCAGAAGAGCAAGTGACCATAGTCCAGCTGCAGGGATCAACAGAGTCTCCATCCCAATTCTCCAGCACATTATGAGGGTCATTTAAAGAAGCCTTTATGTGCATTAGAGCTTGCACTGAGAAAGAGACACACAGACAGACAACATTAAATCAATCGAGAATTTAATGAACTACTCACTCATTTAATTCTTCCCCCATGTTTCTCGGATTGAAAATTAATTACCTTCAAAGTTGACACCTTTGGGGGACAGCAACCCATCTGCACAACAACAAAGCCACACCACTACTACCGCTACCGCTAACTGAACCAAACCACACCTCTCCATTTCCAAATCTCAAAACCCAGAAACTCAAATCTCCAAGATAGTAATGCCGAATTCGGTGGTGTTCCCCATAACTTAACAACTCCAACTAATTCACCAAATCTTGTGGCAGTACCAAGATAGATGATAAATTCCTTGTTTAGTATTTATTGTACAAAAAAGATGCGAGCACGAGATGGGCAATGGATGGCTGCAACTAAAGAAAAGAATATGCCCATAAAACCCAATGTTCTCTCTATTGCTCTTCTCTTAAACAGTAGTCTGTGTGTTAAAGGAAGGAACTTGCGGAATCTCAGCAAGCAATCAAAATGATTTACTTACATCCATCCAGGGCAAGGGCAGAAATTATTTAAGCCACGCATACAAAGTTGGGTTGGGACCTACCATCAATTTTACAAATTTATTTGAAAAAGAGGCAGATGGAGTGGGATAGAATTGGAAATGCCTTCTGCCAAACATGGGATTTACTCCTAGACTAGTAATGGTATACAGTACTACATAAATAGATAGATAAATAAACATCACATTCCTTTCGAAAAACAAAAGTGGTGAGGTGAAAAAGGATAAAGACCAGAAGAGAAGAGGGCAACAAAAGGTGTGGTGTCGAGGGAGTTCAGTACGGTCATTTTCCTGCTAAATTATTGCACATGGATTTTTTTTCCATGTGTCTGTCTGGTTTCTGTTTTTTAGTGTTAAAAATTTAGATAGATAGATTACTGTGAGGGTGGGTTTACATAAAATGAGACCATTATATTTATATATATTATATATGGTGGTTTGGTTGGAATTGGATTAGATAGATACGAGGGAATGAATCCAAACATTCCCTTAGTTTTGTGTTGCCATAAAAATAAAAATAAAAACCAAAACCCTCTGTTTTCTTTACTTATTATTATTTTATATATATTTATTCAAATGATACTTAACCAGACCATTGAGGAATTATTAGTTGAATCCCTCATGTAGGATATAAATTCGGCTAATAAAAAATAGAAAACACATTAATAGTATGGTATAAGTAAAAATCTTAATATAGATAATAAAAGTGGGTTTGTTAATTATTCTCTCTAAACATTAATTACAATTAGTAACAAAAAAATTACTTGCAATAAGAATTATTTTTATTTATTTTATTAATAAATATACATAATAGGTAAATCTAATAATAAATATACACATTATAATTAATAATAAATAAAAAAAATTAATAGACGATATAGCACAATTGTTACTAGTTTTGTAATTTTTTTTCTAAAAATATATTGTGTGTGGTGAACCCTAGAAGGCAATTGACACTTGCCCTCTAGGATTCACCACGTTCAATAGGTTTAAAAAAAATCACAAAACTAGTCACACTTGTATTATATTTGTACATTAAAAAATATTTTTATTTATAGTTATTTTTTAAGAAAAAATATATCATGCATAATATATTTTAAACAATGATTTTATTCACTATGCGTAACCGAGGTGTGTAGAATAGGAGGGAAACTGATTTTGAATATCTTAATCAAAATATTTTAATATGAGAGCATCTACTGTACGGACCCGTTTTCCACTATATTGTAGAGACCATTGAGAAGTTTACCCTTAGCCAAATTCCATCAATTAAAAAGGGGTGTTTTGCAACCAATAAATCACACTAATCATAGTCATACTCATACACACACAACTGATCAAATTAGCTACTGCATGAATGTTAAATCAATCCATTCTTCATTCCCCCAATTTGCTTTTATCATGCAGTTATCTTATGAGGTTATCAAAAAGGCAGAAAGCCTTAACATATTCATAGAATAATAATCACTAAGAGCATCCACAATGGTTTTACATAAAATGTATTCTTTAAAGTTGCCACGTAGACATTTATGTACACTTTAAGTAATACGTAAAGTTAAGACACACGTAAAAAATATTTTCTCTGCAATCGTATTACTTAAACATATTCCTTAAATATATTTTATTATTAGATTTTCCAACAACCACCAATAAGATATTAGCATTAATTATAAAATGAATTAATTTATAATAAAAAATTGGTTACGTAATACATAATGCATTACTTAAATTTAAGGAATGCTTTATGTAAAAACATAAATTTACATGTGGGTCCCATCTTTAAGGAATGCTATGTAAAACCACTGTAGATAGTTTTTGTTGTTTTACTTAAATAAACATGTAGGACCCACGTTTACGTAATACCATTGTGGATGCTCTAATACCGGGACAGTTTTAGGAAATACGGTGATGTCATAAACATTGTCATATAGACACACAGAATATTTATCCCTTTATTTTCGGAAAATTTCATCAGTCATATATATTTATTATTATTATTGAAATAAATATGTATGTAATAAAGAAAAGTGCAGATTGTTAATTATGAAATGAAGTATCAATTTAGTTAGTCGGAAATAATGAAGTTATTATCTTATTTGAAGGTGATTTTCATGATAAAAGATGTCAATGAAATTAGCTTGTCTTTATGTAAGTAAATGTAAATTTAGTTTTAATTTTAAAAAATGGTGTAGAAAGTAGTGCATGGATGTAGTACTAGTAGTGGGCAGCAAGTGTTGTGTTGGGAAGTATTCTTTGCTTTATTCAGTCCATACAGAACCCACTCACTTCAGCTTCACCTAATAACTATACACTTCATTTAGATTTACACCACCACGCCAGACAAGTACCCTTTTTTCTTGCATCACCAGACAGTAGTACTTATATCTTCTAAAATAAAATAAAAGTAAATTTTTTGTTAACATATTGTAATTTGATTTTCTTAAAAATAAATAAAAAAAAAGAATAGTTTTACTTTTACATGTTTTGAAAAGAAAAGCTGACATGTTTGTTTTGTTCCGTGTGAGACTGAGATGATGAAGAAGATACATTAATTATGTTGGGTTTGGGGATTGGGGTCTGGTCTGCATTCTTCTGGGCGCGTGGGAAAAGCACCCTCATTCCATCCCATCCATCATTCACAACAACTCTGTTTTTTTTCTCTTCATCATCATTTCTTTTCCTTATTAATTAATAAATCAATATGATACAGGCGAAATTGACTATTTTGCAATTTTCAATTTCGGATTTTGAAGGGTTGGATTTTAACGCGCGTGTATAGTTTTTGATGCCGAAACGGCATGGAGTACGATGTTTTTCGACAAAATTCCTTCATTTAGAGGGTCAAAATCGCAAGTTTATATATCTTTAGGTTATTTGCAATTTGTCGGTTTTGTTAAAACATATTTTCTGTTTTCGGATTTGTTCTAGGTTTAGGGTTTAACTTCAAGTATTCAAACTTTGTTTAGCCGTCTTTGAGAAGTCAGTATTATTGATTTATTAATGAAAAACTACGTTCTCCTCAATCGCGCATCGAATTCTCGGTATTCTCTTAAATCAATGAGTTTTTATATCTTCTACCCCATCTACCCATCATGATGCATCACAATATCAAGTATCATTATATTATAATGTAGACTAGCTAAATCTCTGCATAAATCATTATTAATAATTTTATTTTTTCGCTACATGAACTTTTAATTGTATAGAAAATTGATATTTTCAATATAATTTTGGTCAAATTGTATGGAAATGTCCATGTACCATTCACATGATGTTTATCTTATGTATATTCAAAATGGATTCGTCGAAAATTTCAAATGATTGAAGTGAAATGTTTCCAGTCGATTACTCAGCAATTTTAATATGCATATAAATGCATAACAAGATTGCTTTCGCATTTCCAAACCATGAGGGTTAAGATTAAAGTTCCACTTCAAGGCGTCATCTCCGATGAGATTCAAATTCAATTCATCCTTATTAATCGCAAATCACTTTACTAGTTGATTAACGATTCTCGAAAAATACACTGAATTATTCCTATAAATCAAATATATATTAGTCAATTACATATTTGGTTTGGCCTAAATACTACATCTTTGGTTAATTATGTTCACATTGTTACTTTTAAATTGACTAACTGTGGTGGATTGAAAAGTGAAGTGGCTGATGGAAAATTGCATAGCATAATGATATTTATCATGTTCTTCAACAATTTCTTCATATTAATTATGATGTTTATTATGTTTATTTTTATTTTTATAGAATTCTCTATGTTTTCTAGTCAAATTTTTTTTATTTCTTTGTTATTTTCGAAATTGAACCTGTTTGATTTAACCCAATGCAGCAGCTACTGCAGAGTTTGATTGTCACATCTTATTCGTTGTGTTCAATCTAACACGGTAGTAAATGTGATGCATTCGATTGAACCCAGCAAACAGACTAGGTTCCATCGGATTCAGTAGGCTTCGAAAATTTGATAAAATTAATGAAAAACATGATAAACTTAATGAAAACGATAATTTTGATGAAGACCACATAAATCTTATTAAAATAATACATTTGTATACACCTGTTTTTTTTTTTTTTTTTTGCTTGCATGGTGCTTCCATTTTAGAATTAAATGAAACTGAATGGAAATGTAACAGAACAATCACTTAATAACGTTAAAAAAATGTAATTAATCATTTAATTATATGATTCAAACATAATAACTCTTGATTTCATTAACTATAAATATTATTAATGTTAAGGTAATATACAAAATAACTAGTTGTACGCTTTACAAAATTGCAAATAGTTAGCTAGACGAACTTTTAGAAAATAACACTTAGGTAGTTCCCGCCAAAGTTAAATTCAATTTTTAAAATGCCCGAGTGTGTAGATCTTCGCCGTCATCGAATATATTCATAATTTTATAATTAAATTAAATTGTATATGTCGTTACATACTGTTTATTTAAGAAATTCCGTTAGTTTTTACTTTAAAAATAACACAATTACCTTGCTAGTATTTAAAGTTCAGCTTTATATTTACTAAAAATGTGGCTATTTGGTATTTAACCCTTAATCGTATTAATGTAGGGTTGGGCATGGTTCAGGTTCTGGGCCGAACCAGTTCAGAACCGAACCGGGACCAGATTTTAGATCAGTTGGTTTCATGTACCATGTAGAAATCGAACCAGATTTTAGGTCCTGGAACCGAACCATTGAAGAACCGGTTCTGAAACTTTTTTTTTCATTTTTTTTTTTACTAAAATTCAAAATACACACCCAAGTTGATAATCCATAAGAATCCACAAATTTACAAAATACAAACTATAAAGACAATTGATCGTTTCATAGCAGAGAGTATCAAAGTCTAGATTAGAAACAATCTAATAATATAAAAATGTGAAAATATTTAAAAAATAAATTTCGAGACTTTAAACGACGTCAAGAGGCGTAGCTCAAAATTCAAAAGTGCAGCAAATCTCTGGTTGAAAATATTTATATTAAGCGAGTTAATCTATCATCTCAGTTAAAATATAGAACTATTTATGAGTTAAGTTTCGAGTTCAAAACTGAACTCAATTGATTGTAGAACTGATCTGTGCTAACATAATATATAATAACTATATATAAGTAAACAAACATGCTACGACCACCTATATATCCAATATGAACCAAACTCAAATATAAATTATCTACCTTATGGATGTAAATGAGTCAAGCTACTCGTGAGCTTCTCGAGATCGGCTTGGTCGATATTTAAATTCGACTCGCTAAATTTCGAGTCGAGTCGAGCTTTTTCTGATACCGAGTCGAGTTCGAGTTTACTTATACTCGATTCGAGAGACTCACGAGCCTAATCGAGTTTTTTTGTTTTGCCTATTCGAGTCAAGATCGAGTTTGAGTTTTTCGAGCTTTACGTAATAATATTATATATGTATATATTGAGTCCAAGAAGAGTTCAAGCTCGAGTACGAGCCAAAATCCTAATCGAGTCGAGTTCGACCTCGAGCTAAGATGCATCATTTATAATTTAATTGAATTTTTTAACCTTATCGAGCCAAGTCGAGCCGAACTCGAACATGTCAAGTATGGCACCGAGTCAAGCTCGAGCTTAAAAAATTAAGGCTCGGTCGAGTTCGAGCTCGAGTAAACTGAGTCGAGTCGAGCTTGCCGGATACTCGACTTGTTTATAGTACTTTATTCTACCAAAAAAAAGGATGCAATAGTATATTACTATCCTACTATCTAATAAGGTTTATGTAACAAAAGTGGTTCTGAAAAACTGGTTTAGAACCGGTTTGGAACCTGTTTTGAACCAGTCGAAAACCACTCTATATATTCCTTATCAAAACCGAACCATTTAAGAATCGGTTCAATCAGAACCGGTTCATATTGGTTCCGATTCGGTTCAATCCAAACTGGTTTTTATGGCCAGCCCTATATTAATGTCTATAACAAACAGTAATATTCAGGTGAAATTATATATACTTTACCGTTACACATGAAATGGAATTATAATAAAGTAGAGATAGTCAAACATTACAGGAAGGTTAGGTCAAAAGTAAGGTAGTAATGGGGTAGGTTATCCTAACCTAGGATGGAGTCACGCTAAACCCGCATCCAAACCATACGTTTGGTTTGTGTGGACAAAGATATGGATGGAAGAGCATCCCATGCACGCTATGACGCTAGTAGCCAATCATATTATATACGGAATACGACGACTAAACACTAGAAAAAAAGAACATCCAACTTTTACTTTAATAATAGGGTTAAAGGTCCTTTTGGTACCACATGTTTGCAAAAATTACACTGTTCATACCACTAGTATTTTTTTCGTACCGAATTGGTACCATATGTTTCCAAACCTTACTGTTTTGGTACCTCCGTTAGGGTTCTGTCAAAAACAGCCGTTAAATGGCATGTGCCATGCACGTGACCAGCCCAAAACTTTCAATTTTTGTTACAATTTAGTCCATCTAATACATCCCTAACTTTTATTTTGTTCAATTTAGTCCTAAAACTTCAAAATCAAACCATTTCCCCAAATTGACCTAGCCGGACCTAGCCATGGGCTAGGTCCGACCTTGGGTCGGGGTCGCCGGACCCAGGCGACCCCGACCCAGGGTCGGACCTAGCCCTAGGCTAGGTCCGGCTAGGTCAATTGGGACCTAGCCCCAAATTGGGTATAGGTCCCAATTGACCTAGCCGGACTTAGCCTAGGGCTAGGTCCGACCCTGGGTCGGGGTCGCCTGGGTCCGGCGACCATGACCCAGGGTCGGACCTAGCCCTAGGCTAAGTCCGGCTAGGTCAATATGGGAAAATGGTTTGGTTTTGAAGTTTTAGGACTAAATTGAACAAAATAAAAGTTAGGGATGTATTAGATGGACTAAATTGTAACAAAATTGAAAGTTTTGGGCTGGTCACGTGCATGGCACATGCCATTTAACGACTGTTTTTGACAGAACCCTAACGGAGGTACCAAAACAGTAAGGTTTGGAAACATATGGTACCAATTCGGTACGAAAAATACTAGTGGTATGAACAGTGTAATTTTTGCAAACATGTGGTACCAAAAGGACCTTTAACCCTTAATAATATATAATGCATATACTAGTTATTAACGCGTGCATAATCATCTAAATTTTAAAATATATATTTTATCTTAAATTTTCTAATACGATAATATCTATAATAAATTGGTAAGTTTGAGGTGTGGCTAGGAAGAAATTCATGAGATAAAGAAGACTGACACAACGTAATTCAAAGCGGGAGAACTAGAAGAGGATAATTAACTACAAAATTAACTATCGTTTTCACTTATGGTACTAGATTAGCCTTACATATTATAGATATAAATTTACGGTTAGATCTATCAATGACTAGGCTCGAGCATGACGTGGGTCATTTACGGTTTAGTTGTATCTAACTCATCAACTTCACGAGTCAAGTATGTAAAACCTTACTTAACGTTTAGAGTCATCAGTTGACCAATTTGATTTATACAAACATAATTATACAATTTTCATGCAGTTATATAACATAATACAAAAAAAAATTGATTTAACATGAAAATGTAATTCACCAAAATATAAAGTTTATACTTGAATTTACCCCAGTTATTTATTTAATTGCTAATTATGGTGTACTCAATGTGATTGAATTGACCAACATAATAACTCAAATTATAGTTCGAGACCATAAATGTTGGACGATGCGTAACATGTTATCTATAAAATGTCAAACTTCAAGAACCATATTTGACCCATAGTTGACATGTTATACGATTTGGCAAATGATTGATCTAGGTGAAAATATCAACATGTACCCTAAATTTGCACGGGTTGAGCACAAATCATACTTTAGGGTGACTCAATTTGATAGATATATTGGATTGAGAAGTTGATAATATTTAATGTTATAAGTCAGTTCAACGACTTTAACAAAAAAAATTAATGGAATTTAACTAAATGAAATTTTTAGTGATATTCAAATATTATAGGGACTAAATTATTAACTTTTTTAAATCACTAAAGTCTAAAGTTTATACTTGAATTTACCTTAATTAATTATTTATTCAACTACTAATTATGATATACCCAATGTGATTGAATTGACAAACAAATGAATTAAATCAATAGTTCGAGTTCATAAGTATTAAATTGACTAACATGTTATCTGTAAGGTCAAACTTCAAGAACCATGTTTGATCCATATTTTGATATGTTTTATGAGTTAGGTAGTGATTGACTTATGTTATACAAAAATTCTCAACATGTGCTAAATTTGCACAAGTTGAATACAAATCATACACTCCAAATCGATGTAAGCCTTCACTCTTTCGGCCATCTCTTTGAGGGTATTGATTGGCATAACTTCCATATTGTCTGCCAATGGTGCCCCCCAGCGTCCTAGGTTCCTGACAAATGCTTGGACTATCTCCCCCTCCGATAGTTCCGTTGCTATGTCTGCGATGTTTTGGTTGAACCTCGTGTAATAGCTTGCTAAGGTTTCATCATATCCCTGCTTCACGTCATCCAGTGCCGAGTCACCCTTTAACAGTTGTCTCTCTCTCAGGTACTGTTGGATGAACTTGTCCTTTAAGTCTGTCCAGGAGGTGATTGAGCCCTGGGGGAGATTGAAGAACCAGTGTGCGGCATTTCTTGCCAAAGCTGAGGGGAATAACATCGCGAAGTGATCATCCACGGCGGTCCTTCCTAGGAGTGATGACTTGTGCTTCTGTATATGTTGTATTGGATCTCCTTTTCCAACATAGTCAGCAATTTGACGTGGTTGGACGTTCGAGGGTACCAATGTGTAGATTAGATCTTGAGTGAAGGGGTGCGAGGCTCTGTTATCTCTCAGCTTGTGCATTGCTCTTCCCTTTGAGTCCTTGATCTTCCTTGCTATCAGTTCCTCTATCTCTTCTCTTGTGAGGGCTATGGTTTGCAAGTTCTGTTGCACTGCGGCATGGGGTCCGACGTATCTCTGTCCTTCTTGTGGTCCAACATGCCTTTGATGGTTCTGGGTCTGAGCATATCCTTTGTTGTTTTGGGGTTCAAAAAATCCTTGGCCGTTCAAAGGTGCTCCATATCCTTGGTTGTTCTGGGGTCTTGCCTGTCCTTGCCATTATCGGGTGCTGCATACCTTTGGTCATTCTGAGGTCCTGCGTACCTTTAGCCGTTCTGAGGGCATCATGGTCTTGGCTATTTTGCAGCCCAGCATATCTATGTCCATAATTTTCCGGATTGTTGGCACCTCTTGGTTGAGGTTGCCCCCTTTGTTGATACTGCTGGTTGTAAGAATGAGTGTACGCCGGTTGGTTTCCCCCCATTGATCTTGAAGGTGATGCTTGGTACCCTGGTTGTTCTTGCCTTAGAGCTGCCCTTAGGCGCTCTCTTCTATCCAACACTTCCTCCATGGCCGCCATCATCTCGGGCTTGATTTGTGTGTTCTTTGATTTATTTCTTATGGCGGTTGTGGATGTGGTTTGTTGACTGTTTGTTCCGGATGAGCATTGGTTGAGGAATTATGTTCCTCTAGGATTGGTTGCTCCCTGGTCCTTGCTTCCTCCTGATGCCATATTTGCTTGCCGGCCTTCCACTTGTTGCTCCCTGCCTTCTCCTGGTGGTGGTTGGTTGTTTCCACCCGTTGGTAGCTGCCTACTCGTCTCTCTGAAATGCCTTACTTGCCTACTTGAATCTCCTACTTGCCTTCTAGTTACCGCCATGATCACTAGTAGTAGCTATGTGCTTTCTTGCTCGAATCCGCAGACGACGCCAATGTTATCCCAAGATTATTCGTCGTGGGCTTCTCTTCCGTTGGTGGGCTTCTCCTTCGTAGGTGGGCTTCTTATTCCTGATCTCTCTCATTGGTGGGCTTCTCCTTCATAGGTGGGCTTCTTCTTCCTGATCTCTCTCCTTGGTGGGCTTCTCCTTCTCGATCTTTTCCTTGCTTCCCTGCAAAAGGGGAACCGGGGGATTCCCGATAAGCCCACTCCGAAGCTTAAGTTAGTGAGAGCTTCTAGAGAGAGGGTGAGCTTAGAGAGAGAGTGAATACCTTCAAATGAGGGGATGAACTCTCTATTTATAGAGTTTCTATCAGACCGCCCCGGTTCCTGTGGTTCTCTGGTCCGGCTGTGGCGGGTTCGTAATTATGGGTTGGGCTTTACCGTAAATAAGTTGCCTTTTACCTTGGTTCGACCGTAGGTAAGTTCAATATAGTCAAGTGTTGGTGTGTAGCCCTTCGAGGGTAAGCCCCTGGCGAAATATCGACCGGGGGTGGGGGTCCGGACGAGAGGGGCTTGTCCGGACGGAGGGGGGGGGGGGTACCCAAAGGGGTACCCCTAGGGCCTTGCTCGGGTCATGGGTGGTTTTTTCACCCGGGGTCTTCCCGAGTGAGTTTTACCACTCGGGATACTTTTTGGGCCCACCTCTTGGGCCCAATCGGTGAAGGCTTGGGCGTATATCCACCAATATGCATCAATACTAAGTGTTTGCCCAACCCTTAGAAATTTTTTCCATGATTTACATGTACGCATCCATATGTGTCAATGCTAGCGTTGACCAACACTTAGAAATATTTGCATGATCATTACATGTATACACTCACTCGCACCATATGACACAATTTTGGCATACTCATACATGCATACATGATGACATACAAGCATTCATCCATATATGCTCTATTACGTACATAAGCACGTACCCATGTCGACACTCTTGCATTCACTTGCAATATCACTTAGGATTCATTACAAGCACATATGATCTGTATCAATAATTACATCCATGAAACCATATGTTTACAAACTTATGTGTATATTTTTGCATCTATGATTATGACAATGACATAGGTTGAACACTTTCCTAGCACGGAAGAAACGACGGTCGGGCAACGTGCACTGACAATGACAGACAAATTAAAGAGGTAAAATATAGTCGATGTACAATCGGGTGTGCATCATTCTAATAAATTGAGTCAAGTAAATATGAAATCAATGCTTGACTCGGGCAAATGATGGATATACACCCAATTGGACCTCACTAAGGCTCGACTTGGTCACCCCGTCGACCCCGAACATGGTGAGTGGCCGAGACCCGAAGATTACACGCTAGTCCTCCCAAAAACCTCTGTCCGGACTAGTCCAGACGGAGCGACCCCCGACCGGACTAGTCCGGTCGTGACGAGGCCGACACGTCCCGCGCTCGGCCCCGACGTTCGGTGACTGACACCCGGGCTACGCGCATGACACGTCCCGTATGGAATATTACGCGGACCCCACCCGATAATGTGGGCCCCTCCGATGCCAAGATCACAACCTCTATAAATAAGGCCTTATATCTCTCATTTACAACTTGATTTCACTTGAATACTCTAACCTCTCTCTAGTGACTTAATGCGGGTCGTAAATAGGTCCGCTAACTAGATTGGTTAAGACTATACTCAATATTTCCACTCATAAATTATTAAATCACATATATTACTCTTAACATTAACATGCTATCATAGTGTCTTTTTTCTCTTTTATATATTTAATTAAATAATAAAATAGATCTCAATTTTATAAGTAAGTTAATAAAGTTGTTAAATTAATTTTTTTAATAAAAGTGTGTTTGTAAATTGCTCATATTTAAACAATTGGACAAATTTCTAGTTGAAGTTTTTTAGTACAAAATGTTAGCTCATGTTTCGTTTTTGGATAAATTGCTAGCTGGTGATTTTTTTGGACAAATTGTTAGCTCATAATTCACTTTGTCGAGAATTCGCTTGTTCAAGTATAGTTTTTTGGATAATTTGATAGCTAAAAAATTATTTACAAAGCAAAATCCGAGCTATTAAATTGTCTAGAAAAAAAACACGAGATAGTAAATTGTCCACAAAACGAAATTTGAGTTAGCAAATTGTAAAAAAAAACTTCAACTAGAAATATTTCCAGTAGTGAAACCTAAGCTAGCAATTTGTCGAAAAAACTTGTATGCAGCAATTTGTCATAGTGCTCAAATATGAGGTAACAATTTGGTAGTTAAACATTTCTTTTATTGTTAAACTGTGTAATGCATTACAATTCAATATATAGTATAACTTTATGATAAAATTATCTTATTTTTTTCGAAAATAATATTTTTTACACAATTTTTTAAATAAAAAACCTTATTATTAAATTTCTAGATTCATCACCGATATAAATTCTTGTTTGCCAATATTAGTTTTTTTTTTCCCCAACTTTGCAAATAATAGTTTAAGAGAACGATTGATCACCATGGCAAGTTAAACCCCTATTAATTAAAAAATGTTTAAACCCACTATATAATATGGAAATGAGATGTATGCTGAATTGTGCATTTTGTACTCTCACTAGGTGCATTTCCCGCGCATCGCGTGGGGTGACTTACCAAATATATATAATTAACAAATCAATATTTGATAAAATTTATACTGACTATTTGTAATATGTTGAAATACTATTTTTAAATAAAATGTCAGTCTAAAATTTGAAAAAGTAAACGAAAGACTAAAAATTTTGAATCTTAAAATACCATTGCGCAAATTCACAAATAAATTTTAGATGCCCGTACCGTATGCTACCTTTGGTCATCGGATCCGTGTCAAGCGTCTGTTCTTCAACATATATGGCTTTGATGACCACCGACGATATCTCGCCGGAGATAGAGATGACTCTGCCACTGAGACTATCAGCCGCCCGTACCGCCTGGTATTTCGTTCGCCGGCTCCGCGTCAAGCGTCTGTTAAAAATTTGCGAAATTTTAATTTCGATTAATTATATACATTGAATCTTGAACGACCCGAAATTTTAATTCCGATTAATTGCATACATTGAATTTTGAACGGTTCGAAATCATGGAAATTTTAATTGCGATTAATTGCATACATTGAATATTGAACGATCCGAAATTTTATTTGCGATTAATTACAACTTAAAAAACCTCAGCTCCCTAGTACAATCAATGCTATAAAGTTAATGACTACAAAACCCTTAGCTCAATTGTCCTAAATGCATTGATTAACGTAAAAAACAAAATCATCAGCTCCTAGAGTCTCTTTACTTTTATTTGATTATTATTATTATTACTTTTATTTGTTAAAAATAAATGAATTATTCCGGTGTTAAAATAATTTTTTTATTAATTTGGCAAAAAAAATTATTATATATATATATATATATATATATATATAAAATAATAATAATAATAATAATAATAATAATAATAATATACAAAATGGCTGCCAACTTGAAGGAAACCACCCCGTCGCACCAGAACACGACCTTTCCCGGCAATCTCGATTCTTCCCGTCCTGATCTACCGCTGTGGTCTTCTTCTCCCTGTGTTTGCAAAGGATTTCCGGCGACACACAGGCAGCCGGTGGAGAAGAATCACAAGACCTATTCTCAGGCCACTGCGGGATACAGCCCAAAATCCAAGCCCAGCCCACCCCAAGCCTACCACTACGACCAGACCCGACCCGAAGTCCAACCCACAAGTGTTCGCAGCCCAACACGGCTCCAGACACGCGACTGGCCCACTAATTACCTGGCTAAACCCAGCTGGATCAGAAGCCCAAGCCTCCAGCCTGTCAGCCCAATCTCCAAAAGCCTTCAACCGTTTGGAGGCAAACCGGCTCAGAGCTGAACCGCCACTCTGGGATTTAATCGAAGTCCAACCGGAACCAATGGAACCGAACCACACTCCACTAAACCAAGCACATTCCATGAACCGAACCGGTAGCAAACCAACCTCCCTGAACCCTCTAAACCGCATGCTTGTTGGAAAAATGCACTCGGCCACCCCTCCGAGACTAGACTTGGTTAACCGCCTTGTAGAGTCGTGGAATTTCAACCCGCCACCCAGGGTCAATTTCCGGCACGACCAATACTGTACTTTCGTCTTCCAAGAGGAACTGCACCTACGGGAGGTAGTCATTAACTCCCCCTTTATTTTAGGAAATGGGTTAGGCCTACTCGTAATGTTTGAGTGCAGAGATTTTGGCATACCTACTACTTTCCCAATGAATGAGGTGCCTATGTGGATTGAGATTAGGGGCATGAACCCAAATATTGTCTGTTTAGACAGTATCATGAGAGTCGCCGGGGTTGTAGGACAGGTTATTCAAATTGAACATCTGACGGCAATATTGAATGAACCTTTCGCTATTGCTTACCCGAAAGTCCAGGTTCATATGGATCTGCAGCGTGCTGCGGTTCCGGGCATTAAGCTCCTTGACTCCCCCTTTCCGGGCCCCATATACATTCGTTATCGCGGTGGCCTACCGTGCAACCGCTGCGGATGTCTTGGACATAACACTCCCGACTGTAAGCGTACACAAAAAGATGCGACAACCCTCATTATGGACATGCAAACTCGGGTTCAGCAGCACCCAAACATTGTGGTTCTAGGAGTGGAGGGACAACCGTGGTACGTTTCCAAGCTCAACAGGGGAACGGGCCAACTGTGCCGCTGGATAACCCGGGCGGATGAGCTACAATTTAACACTCCTGCAGGAAGAGAAAGAGAGCTCCTCGATAAACCGTTTCAATCCCCCAATCCGTCCCTTTCCGACTCCACACACTCAGCACAGGGTGCACAGCAAGTCCCGGTAGACCCCCCACAGGACACCGCCAGACTACGTAACTCCATCGCTTCTGAAAGAGACTGGATAAAGAAAAACAGATCAGAACGCGCAGCGCAAAACCAATGGATCAAGCAGAAAATCCAGGAATACCGGGTGTCACTCTTTCCGGATCTAACTGAACCCTCTGTGCCGATGGACCCAAATTTTTCAGCCTCGATTCAACCGCATTACTCACAGCTGGAAAACATGAACTGGGACCCAATGGGGCAGAACACGGATACGTCTATCACGGTCTTCGATGATCCGGCTCCGCTACTAGGTGTTTGTCAGTCCCTCTCAGAATACCAGGCCTTCTCAGATTCTAGCACCACTATACCAGACTCTTCACTACATGCTAGTATCACCCCACCGGCATCACCACTATCCATCCTGGCAGGTAGACTGTCTACACAGTGGCAAATAAACCAATCCCCATCCTTCATCTATGAACCGGAAGACCATCTGGGACTGGGGGACACTGGAACCAACACTGTGGGTGCCCCGATGGGTAGGCAGTTGGGAGAGGGCTCCCAACTATGACATCGGCCAGGAAAGGAGCCTATGTTTACAGCAGGATCTGATGAAGTGGGAAACCAAGATGATAGGGAGCTCAGGAGGTTGGGGGAGGGCCCCCAACTGACGTTTCCCCACCCTCTACCCTAAGGAAGCATTGTCATTAAGGAGATGGATATGGAAGATCTCACCCCTCCCAAGAAAAGGCTACGGATTTGCAGCATGGAACCCACAGCGCTACCACTCCCGAAGAAGAACTTGAGCCGCAAACCGAGGATAGCTATCGGACCTCGTCCTGCACGCTACTACAAGGATCGCAAAAGGGCAGCCAAGCTCACCAGAGTTGATGAGGTACTTGCATTATCACCCCCACCATTGAACCTTTATTTTCGCTTGATTTCTAGTGATTTTATGGGGTCACCATACTATGTCAGTACGGCAGGTCCATTTGGGACCCTGCCAGAATCATCATGAAAATATTATCTTGGAACTGTCAAGGAGCTGGGAACCTGCTGACAGTTCGTCATATAATAACCCTGATTAAGATCCACAAACCAGATATCCCCGAGATACGCAGGGCGTGCCCGAGATACGCGGAGTACGGGTAAGATACGCGGAGCGTGGGGCGAGATATACGGAATCGTGGCGAGATACACGGAATCATGGGCACAACGGCCAAGCATGGTCACAGGTAACTGGGCAACTCCTCCTCCTATATAAGGGAGGAAGTTACCCCAGAAAACGCATACTCTCTAATACGAACTTAGACTTTTTGCTTACCACCCATTGATCACATACTCATTTAAGCATCGGAGAGGGATTCTGGGTCACCACCCAGGTCATCCCTTTTTGCAGGATTACGCGGAGCCCAGGAGTCCGAAGCTTTCCGTCAAGGACGTAACGGAGCTTCGCCCGTGATCCAACATTGGCGCTGTCTGTGGGAAGCTTATGAAAAGTCAAGATAGCTTCTACCAGATCAATGGCCGGTGGTGGCAAGAAGAAGCAAGTTCAGGCTGGCAGTTCCCGTCCCGCAGGAACTATGAATTCCCAGTTGCCAGAACGTGTTGCTGAACAAGGTGAGAACCCCGCTCTTTCCCAGACAGGGGGGCAGGGTGATGGCTATGAGGTCTCAGCCCGAGACACAGAGAGGAACAGGCAGGATGTCCCGCGTAGGGAGGAAGATGAGGCTCCCCCGAACCCGATAGGCCATGGAGGAGAAGGAGTCCCGCGAAGGGAAGAAGGGTCGTCTTCGAACTCGGAGTTGGCCAAGGCAGTAGCAGATGCTATGCCCATGTTCTTGGCCGCCATGGAGGCCTTGCTGGACAAAAGAGAGGCCGCCAGGAGGGCGGAGGAGTTGCCTCCGCGAGAAGAATTACCACCACCCCCGCCGAGGGTGGACCCCGATGAACAGGAGGTTCCGCCCAGGAGCAAGGGTAAGGAACCAGCACACCCGGAGAAGTTCGTGGTTGACGGCCCGGGACCGGTGCAAAATAGAACCATTCCCTTGAATGGCCCCATCACCCCCGATCAGGTGGTGAAGATCGTGAGCATCTGCATGGGTGATCAGAAGCAGATGACATCGGAGCTGAGGGATCGGTCCAGCCATCCTTTCGTGTCGCGACTGATCGATACCGTAGCCCCGCCCGGGCTAGGTATTCCGACCATCAAGGAGTACGATGGTGAAGGGGACCCAATTCGCCATGTTCAGAGGCATGTCCAGGCCTGTATGGGACGAACATCGAACGATGATCTCATATGCTCATTGTTCCCGATAACCCTGGGAGAAAGGGCCATGACTTGGTTCTTCAGCCTCCCTCCAGGAAGCATCACCTGCTGGGCCGATATGCACGACCGCTTCATCAAGCAGTATCAAGGTCGAAGGCGTCTTCTGAAGAGCGTGAGATCCCTGACTCAGGTGGTGCAGAGGCCCGACGAATCATTGGCATACTACTACCAGCGATTCACTGCTAGTGCCGCGGAGATTGATGAAGAAATTTCGGAGGGTGAGACCATCCGCACTTTCCTGCGGAACTTGAGCGCTCCGTACGGTTCCGACCTAATGCACAGTGTAGCCGCGAAGGCTGTGTGGAGTATGGAGGCCCTGCAAGCGAGGGTGAAACAGAAAATCGACGCCCAGGAGTCGAAGATTGCTGCCGGAGAGCTCGATCCTCTGAAGTCGGGAAGAGGAAAGCCATCGTCTAAGTTATCAGATGATCGCAAGAGGAGCGACAAATCGGAGGGAAGTAGGAATCGTGGTCGCCCCGAGAAAAGAGAGGATAAGCGTCCCCCGAGGAAGGACAATCGAGAAGGTCGGGCTGTTCCCATCAATAGCTCGATGACTTATGTGTTGGCTGTGATGGACTGACAGGGTCTCGCCCGATACCCTCCGAGAAAAGAAGGCGAATTCCTAGGAGGCCGCCCTGACCGTTACTGTCGCTACCATCGAGCCAATGGTCACGACACCGAAAACTGTCGGGAGCTAAAGAAGGAAATTGAGAAGTTGATCCAGAAGGGGAAGCTAAAAGAGTTCGTCGGAAGGGGACGGTGCCGATCTCGTTCCAGAAGTCGGTCACGATCCCGTTCCAAGTCCCGCGACCGATCCCCGAAGAAGAAGAAGGTTGAGCCAGAAGCTTCAGGTTCAGGTGCCCGTAAGGAGAGGCGGGGAACTATCAACGTCATCCATGGAGGAATGGCGGCGGGAGGTGATACCTCTGCTTCTCGGGAGAACTACGCTTCCCGCATATCTGCAGCGGTGGTACTAGGCAAAAGGTCCCGGTCGTGGACCTTGAAGGAGGAAATGGTGATTTCTTTCTCGGCGGAGGATCTAGTAGGCGTGGAGAGCCCTCACGACGACGCCTTGGTCGTGACCCTGGACGGATTCGAGATGAAGCGGATCCTGATAGACGGAGGGAGTTCCTCCGACATCCTTTTCATGGACCCTCTGGAAGCCATGGGAAAGACGAAAAAGGACCTGACACAGGTGGACTTCCCGATGGTGGGATTCTCTGGTTCCACTTCTTACCCGTTGGGAATGATTACCTTACCAGTGGAGTTTGGTAGTGGCTGGAAGATGGAGAAGCGAAACGTAGATTTCGTCGTAGTGGAGTCTGCGGGGGCATACAACGCTATTATCGGGAGGACCACTATCAACCCTCTCATGGCAGTCGCTTCGACGGTCCACCAGAAGATGAAGTTCCCGACTGACAACGGAGTCGGAGAGGTCAAGGGTGACCAAGTGGCATCGCGAAAATGCTATGTTAACGCTACCCGAAGAAGAAGGAGGGAAGCCATGACTGTCCTTCAGACTGATGCCGATCCTCGAGAGGAGTTTGGGCGGCCTGCCCCCATGGAGGATCTGAAGGAGGTTGAGATTGATGGACCTCGAAGGAAGATGAAGATCGGGTCTGCTTTGTCGGAAGAAAGAGCCCGAGAGCTGATCGAGCTCCTGAAGGAGTTCAAGGAGTTGTTTGCCTGGTCACCAAGTGATATGCCAGGAATCAGCCCCGACGTGATAGTGCACGAGCTGAAGATTGATCCCGCAATCAAACCTATCGCGCAGAGAAGGCGTCTGATGGGCGCGGACAAGAGGATCGCGATCCAGCAGGAGGTAGGCAGACTGCTCGACGCTGGATTCATCAAGGAACTCCGATTCCAGACTTGGGTCGCTAACCCGGTCCTGGTGAGGAAGAGTAACGGGAAGTGGCGGATGTATGTCGACTCCGCGACTTGAACAAAGCCTATGCGGATGACATGTTGGTGAAGTCCCGACAGGTGGGAGACCATGTCCGCAACTTGGCGGTGGCGTTTGAGCGGATGAAGTTTCATCAGGTTCGTTTGAATCCGGACAAGTGCGCTTTCAGAGTGAACTCGGGAAAGTTCCTGGGCTTTATGGTGAGCCAAAGAGGAATTGAGGTAAATCCTGAGAAGTTGAGAGCAATCGAGGAGATGCAGTCTCCGAAAACCCATCGGGAGGTTCAGGTGTTGAACGGCCGATTAGCTGCGATGAATCGTCCAGGTGTTGAACGGTCGATCAAGGGCCAGGCATTGGCGGACTTCATAGCAGTCTACAGCACCCGATCTGGAAGAAGCGGGTCCTGTAGAGGGGGCAACCCGACTTTGAAGGCGAAGAACCCGACCATGGAGGTCCCGATAGCAGAACAGTCAGAACAGCCGAATGAGGAGAACACCTGGGAGAGCCCCGTATTCAAGTGTAGAGGGATCGGGGGCGAGCCCCGTATTGATACCGCCCGGTGGAGGCGAGCCACGTATTGATACCGCCCGGTGGAGGCGAGCCACGTATTGATACCGCCCGGTGGAGGCGAGCCACGTATTGATACCGCCCGGTGGAGGCGAGCCCCTGCGATATGCCTTGGCCCTGACGTTTAGGGCCACCAACAATGAAGCCGATCGTGAATCAAGTCCAGGGGAACTATGAAGCCAAGAGCCCGACAATGAGGAAGTATTTGCACGAGGTGCAGACTTTGAAGGGAAGCTTCAAAAGCTTCGACATCGAGGCGAAAGCTTCAAAAGCTTCGACATCGAAGGCGATCCCAAGGGAAGAGAATGCGGAGGCAGACGCCTTAAGCAAATTCGCTCTGGGAGTGGCCCCCGAAGAGAATCGGAAGGTGCATTTTCTAGAGAAGGTGATTATCTCAAACATTGATCCGGCGGAGATCTGCGCTATTGAGACAGGATCAGAGGAAGAAGAGAAGCCTACTTGGATGACCCCGATGGTCACCTATCTGACTACGGGGGCACTCCCCGACGATGATGTGGCAGCTGTCAGGCTGCGTCGAATCGCGAACGACTACGCGATGGTGGACAACCAATTATACAAGAAGGGGCATGTGAAGCCTTTTCTGAAATGCGTTGCGGAGCCCGACACGAATCGGATCCTGAGAGAGCTACACGAAGGAGTCGCGGCCTGTCATGAAGGGGCCCGATCTATCGTGAGGAAGGCGTTGAACTTGGGCTATTATTGGCCTTCGATGAACAAGGAGGCGACAGCAATGGTCCGGTCCTGTGATGCATGCCAGAGGTACGCTCCAAATATCGTGGCTCCCGCCGCGGACTTAATGCCCATCAGGAGTGCATGGCCCTTCGCGCAATGGGGAATTGATTTGGTGGGACCTCTTCCCCAAGCGAAGGGTCAGTGCAAGTATTTGCTCGTGGCCATCGACTACTTCTCAAAGTGGATAGAGGCTAAAGCATTGGCTAGAACGACGGGGCAGCAGATCCTCAAGTTCCTTCAAACTCAGATCGTATCCCGGTACGGGGTTCCTCGAGTATTAATCAGCGACAACAGCCCTCCGTTCAATGGGGCTCAGTTGAAGGAGTACCTGGAAGAACTAAACATTGAGCATCAGACCGCTTCAGTCCGCCACGCTCAGACTAATGGCCAGGTAGAATCAGCCAACAAGATCGTGATGGATGGCTTGAAGAAGAGAGTCTATGCCTTGCAGGGCCATTGGCTGGATGAGCTCGAGAACGTGCTGTGGGCTGTGAGAACGACACCCAAGCAATCAACAGGAGAAACTCCGTTTGGTCTGGTCTATGGCACGGAGGCAGTCGCTCCCGTGGAAATAGCGGTGGCGTCCCATCGCGCGAAATATTACGAGCCTCTGACAAACGAGGAAATGAGACGTCTAGACTTAGACTTACTCGAAGAAAAGAGATGGAAGGCTGATGAAGTCCAGGCTCGGATGCGTCTGGCAACAGCCCGATATTACAATCGGCGTGTCAAGTCCCGACAATTCTTCGTGGGAGAACTTGTCTGGCGGAGGAACGAGTTCGTTCACCAAGATCGGATCAACAAACTATCGCCAAAATGGGAGGGACCTTACAAGATCGTAGGGATGCCAGCCCCCAATGCATACAGGCTAGAGGACCTTGATGGCAAGACGTTGAAGCATTCCTTCAGTGGCGAACACTTGAAGAAGTATCATGTTTGATATTAAGTCGCCGCGAATGGCGCAAGTTATCTATCAATCCGATTAAGACGTCCTGAAGGGCGCGACGAAAAGCCTTCCGAGCTACGATAAAAAACCTTACGAGGTATGCGTAAGTCGTCTATATGATGCGGCCAAAAGCCTTAACGGGTACGGACAAAAGCCCTACGGGGTACATGTAAGTCGTCTATATGATGCAACCAAAAGCCTAGGTACGAAAAGGCCCTAATGGGTCCGCGTAAGTCGTCTATATGATGCGGCCAAAATCCTTAACGGGTGCGAAAAAGCCTTAACAGGTCCGCGTAAGTCGTCTATATGATGCGGCCAAAAGCCTTAACAGGTACGAAAAAAAGCCCTTAAAGGGTACGATTAAAGTCGTCATATTTGGCGCGGTAAAAGCCCTAGGGGGTGTGAAAAATCATCTTAAGTGATGTGCGAAATTGCCTTGAACGGCATGGACGAGAAACTTTAAGTGGTGAAGTCCCGAGAAAAACGTCGCGAAGGACGTATGAAATCACCTTAAATGGTATGGATGAGAAACCTTAAGTGGTAAGTCCTTGTGAAGCATCGGAAGGGTGTATGAAGTCATCTTAAGTGATGGACCGAAGAATTGGGAGAGTCATATTCAAGAATTGTACCCAAGGTAAAAGCCTCCGACGGCGGTATCGGGAGGTATGAAAACAAAAGCCTCCGACGGCGGTATCGGGAGGTATGAAGACAAAAGCCTCCGACGGCGGTATCGGGAGGTATGAAAACAAAAGCCTCCGACGGCGGTATCGGGAGGTATGAAGACAAAAGCCTCCGACGGCAGTATCGGGAGGAATGAAGACAAAAGCCTCCGACGGCAGTATCGGGAGGTATGAAGACAAAAGCCTCCGACGGCGGTATTGGGAGGTATGAAGACAAAAGCCTCCGACGGCGGTATCGGGAGGTATGAAAACAAAAGCCTCCGACGACGGTATCGGGAGGTATGAAGACAAAAGCCTCCGACGGCAGTATCGGGAGGAATGAAGACAAAAGCCTCCGACGGCAGTATCGGGAGGTATGGAGACAAAAGCCTCCAACGATGAGGTCAGGAGGTCTGAAATTGGAAGACACGACGAACTAAAAGTCCCCCATGTCTTGGGGGAAAATGATGGGTTCCGATGTAATCGTTAGCCTCGTTAACAGCCAATGGACGGCGAGTAGGTCCAGTGGGCCTCGTGAAAAGCCTAGAAGGCCCAGAGGCCCAGCGTGAAGGGTCCCGACTTGAGTAGTCCCGACATAAGAGTTGAACGCTCCCGACAAGAAGCCTCTGAGTAGGCCCCCGATATGCCTTAGTAAAGGCCCCGATAATAAAGCCCCGCAGAGGCTGGACCTGTCCCGTAGAGACTGAAGGTCCTGGGTGGTGACCTAGAATGAGATAACTCTGGAGTCTCCGACAGGAGTCGGGACTTGTGATCAGAGGATAAAGACCGAGAAACCCGCCTACTAGATAGAGTAGTGGGAGACGGTTAGAGATAGAGATAAATTCCCCGAGATACGCAGGGCGTGCCCGAGATACGCGGAGTACGGGTAAGATACGCGGAGCGTGGGGCGAGATATACGAATCGTGGCGAGATACACGGAATCATGGGCACAACGGCCAAGCATGGTCACAGGTAACTGGGCAACTCCTCCTCCTATATAAGGGAGGAAGTTACCCCAGAAAACGCATACTCTCTAATACGAACTTAGACTTTTTGCTTACCACCCATTGATCACATACTCATTTAAGTATCGGAGAGGGATTCTGGGTCACCACCCAGGTCATCCCCTTTTGCAGGATTACACGGAGCCCAGGAGTCCGAAGCTTTCCGTCAAGGACGTAACGGAGCTTCGCCCGTGATCCAACAGGGGGTTTGACGAAAAAGAAAGCCGCATACCGGCATCAGCAACACGAATACTAAGAGCACATGACTGGAGTAATTGTGCAAATCTCCTAGATTTGGGTTTCACGGGGAAACCCTTTACGTGGTCAAACCGTAGAACGGGAGAGGATAGAGTAAGAGAACGTTTGGACAGGGCAATGGAAGATACACTATGGCATCTCCGCTTCCCTCGCACAAAGGTTGCACACCTGGAAATGATAGCCTCAGATCACTGCCCTATTATCCTCTCAACAAATGAACCTACGCCACCCTCAAATCCACTCTGCCATTTCCACTTTGAATCAACGTGGCTCAGGCACACCAACTTCTTGGAGATGCTACGGCAAAACTGGCCAAGGGATCCACATAACCAGGCCCAGTTACACTTACATAATAACCTCAGTAATCTAACCCAAAAACTCAAACAGTGGAATAGGTCCACCTTCGGTCATGTTGACACCCAAATTAGGACACAACTGCAGAAGCTAAACTCGGCACAACAACAAGATGGCCCCTCCGTTCAGGTGGATGAAGCGACAGCTTCCCTGGAAGATTTATATCTTAATCAGGAAATCATGTGGAGACAGAAGTCAAGATAGACGTGGCTGGAACAGGGTGATAGAAATACAAAGTTTTTTCATGCATATTCGATTGCAAGGAGGCGGAAGAACAACTTAGATACCATTGCACTACCGGATGGTAACGTGCTAACAGACCAAGCAGAAATACAACGTCATATTCAACAATACTACCGAGAGGTGTTCACAGCGAGGAATTACCTACCTATCCTAAACATCCCCCCACGAGTTAGGATTACGATCCACCTTTTGGGAGAAGCAATCATCAAGGCTCAGGTAACACACCTAGAAATAACAAAGCCCATTGCTCAATTCCAGCCAGACAAAGCGCCAGGCCCAGACGGGTTTCCCCCCTGATTCTTCCAACATACATGGGATGACACAGGCAGAGAAGTATTCACGGCAGTAGTTGAATTCTTCAGAACTGGGAAGCTGGAAAAACAACCAAATGCCACAAAGCTTGTCCTAATTCCTAAAAAAGACAACCCCCAGGGGTTACAGGATTGGCGCCCAATTGGCCTGTGTAATACCACTTACAAGGTCATCTCGAAGATCCTCGCCAACAGGATGCGATCAGTCATTGCCAGGCTAGTTTCGCCCTTCCAAATAACTTTCGTCCCGGGCAAGAGTATAACGGATAACACACTCCTCGCACAAGAGCTGCTACATACTATTAAGCAGAGACGGAGAGATAAAAAAGGACTATTTGCACTAAAGCTGGACATGACAAAAGGATATGACAGAGTCGAATGGCCTTTCCTGAGAAGCGTTTTACAGAACATGAAATTCCCGTAATGGTTTATAGAATGGATCATGGAGTGCGTCTCGACACCCACTCTTAATGTGTCAATCAACGGGAAACCAACCGAAGACTTCTCACCATCCAGAGGGTTAAGACAAGGAGATCCACTGTCCCCATATCTATTTATTCTGGTCTCACGTCACAGGAACTATCGTCAGCTCAATTGGAAGGGAAGATCAAAGGTATCAAACCAGGGAAGTTCAACCAGGAAATATCCCACCTATTGTTTTCAGATGATAGCTTCCTATTTCTCGAAGCAACACTAACCAATGCGACCCAATTGAAGCATCTTCTAGAAGAATACCAGAACGAATCATGCCAACTCATTAACTACAGCAAGTCCAGTATTCGCTTCAGCCCAAATGTCCCAGAAGTTTTAACAAACCAGATTGCTCAACTGCTGGGTGTACGCGAAATGATGCCGTCCGAGGTATATCTGGGACTCCCAGTTGACTGGGCAAAGCAAAAAAGACAAGTGGGTGACAACCTGATTCAGCGTACAAGCTCCAGGATTCAAGGATGGATGACCAAGCTACTATCCCCGGCCGGTAGAGAGGTCTTACTGAAAGCCACAGCTGCTTCAGTCCCAAGTTATGTTATGTCATGCATCAATCTCTCAAAAAAGACCACGGCAAATCTTGAGAAACTTCACAGACAATTCTGGTGGAACCAAGCTGCGGGGAAAAAAGGCATCATGTGGATTGCCTGGGATAAACTGTGCCGCTCAAAGAACGACGAGGGTATCGGCTTTCGGGATATGAATGCATTTAACCTCGCACTACTCACCAAACAGGCAAACATAATCGTCACGAACAAGGAGTCCATATGGGTAAATTGCATAAGGGACAAATATCTAAGAAACGAGTCTTTCTTCACAGCCAAGATACAACCATATCACTCCCCGGTCTGGAGAACACTTGCAAAAACCAGAAGCTTCCTGAGCAAAGGAGGGAGATGGCACATAGGGGTTGGTAACACCACTTGCTTCTGGACCGGTCCATGGGTCCCGAACATGGGCCTACTAAAGGAATGGGTGGCCGACCAGACTCGCCAGGAATAACGCAGCTCTCCCTTAATACCAAGGTCTCTCACTTCATCCTAAACGGCATCTGGAACCTGAATCTCCTATCACAGACGATGATCCCGCAGATCATCAAAGAATTAATCCAGACCATTCATTTACCACTCTTTGACACCGAGGACAAGTTCCTGTGGCTACACAATAAATCTGGGAAGTACTCTGTCAAATCAGGGTACCACTTCATTAAAGCACTGCTCAACCCAGAGCAGCAGGGGATACTTGCGTCAACCTCTTCGACTGCTAATCCGTCCCTTTGGAAAGAAATTTGGAAAGCCAAACTATTACCAAAAATTCGGATGTTCGTCTGGAAGGGGTTTAACAATGGGCTGGCTCTCGGGCAGGCCCTACACAAACGAGTTCCCTCTTTCAACCCAAGGTGTCACTTTTGTAGCCATCATACAGAAGACTGGGAGCACTTAATGTGGAAGTGTCAATTCACTCAAAGAATTTGGTTCGGATCAATTTTCGGAACGAACTGGGATCGTCTTCCACGATCCACAATCAAAGAATGGTTGTTCTCTAGCTCCCACCCCGTTCTTAGTTTCAGCAGCTCGGATGATTTCCTAGTTTTCAAATGTATAGTTATGTGGGGTATATGGGTAGAACGAAATGCAGTTATTTTTAGGAACAAAACCCCGAACCTCTCTTCCACTCTACAGTTCATAGGAGTTGTAACTAATGATAATTATAATGCCATTATGTGTAATTCAGGAACAGGAGGATACGCCACAATCCCCACCAGTGGCAGGTTGAGAGTCAGCGAACCAATGCCATCGCACAGGAGGCCCAATATACTATGCGATTGGGCAGTACGGGCCAGCAGGAATTTAGTATTTGGAGGCGCTATTTTGGTAGACGATTCGAACAGAATCACAGCGGCCTCGGTAGTATCGGCACCCGGAGATGATCCCATTTTGGCGGAAGGTTTAGCTTGCAGGGCAGGATTACTGTTAGCACAGTCGTTTCCACAAGACACCATTACGGTGGCTACAGACTCGACAAATCTGCTGTATCAGATTGACTCCTCTTCTACGAGCTGCAACACATCCGTTTTCGGCATCGTCCAGGATATCCAACACCTTTTAAATATTATTCCGGCTTGTATTTTCTATGTTCCTAGAAGTAATGTTTCCCGCGCACATACGCTTGTTAAGCGTGCGGCGGATCTATCTGTAACTGGATCTTGGGCCGCTTCTGACATCCCGTCCTCATTACGGGAAATTTAGGAGCGCCTGTATTGGTTTTTATTATTTAATATATTGCGGCAGGTTAACATAAAAAAAAAAATGGCTACCTAATTAATCTGTCCTTTAAGTTTAACCGCCGCATATATTGTATATATATATAACCATATCACGGGAAGGAAAATTCCAGCACTAAAACAACGAATAATGATTTAAACTTTGAAAAAACTAGTGAAATTCTCCCTGAAAGCAAGTTGCATTTACTCCTGTACGCAGCAAGTTTGAGTGTGTTAAATTTTTCCAAGTTTACCATTTCATTTCTTTCTCTTTTACCAAAGTCGGAGCCACAAAGCTCCGATCGGAGCTTTTTTGGCTGATGTGGTGACCGGAGCCGGGTCGCCGGATCCGGTGGTGGTCGCTGGAGTCGAGGTGGTGGTCGCCGGAGTCGGGTGGTGGTGGCCGGAGCTTGGTGGTTTTAATTTGACTTTAAGAGTAAAATTGTCATTTCACATTTTCTTAAATAAAATATTAAATAAAACAAAATATTAAAGGGGCAAAAATGTTATTGCACAAAATTCTATTAAATTTAACCCTAAAAATGGACGGAAAACCTCAAATTAACAAATTTGAAACTTCAGACCTCTCAAATCAACATTTTAAACTTCAGATCTCTCCCGTTAACATGGGGTAAACTTCGGACCTCTCCTAGGTTATTAACCCTTTATAAAAGATGTTTTTTTTTTTATTTTGTTTATTTTTTTTTTTTATAAAAGGTGTTTGTTTATCCATTCATCAATAATATTATATTTTATTATTATATACCAACGAGTGTCCAAACAAATTTATATACCAACATTAAATTAACACTTATATATTAATTTTATACACCGGGTGAATAAACAAATCAAACTAAAAAAATTGTGAATTTAACCTTAAAAAAGGTTAAATAGAAATTTTTTTAAATTAGATTTGAGAACTAAAAACAATGTAAATATTTTCATATATATATTTATATAATATTGAAAAAATTATATATTTTAACCATTAACTATATTTTTGGACAAAAAAACATTATTTTTATTCATATTTAAAAGGGATTAAGTACCTTTTCATACCACTTCTTTGCAAAGAATCCACTTTTAGTATCACTTCTATTTTTTTGTATACTTTTGGTACCAATTCTTTCAACTTTGTATCATTTTGGTACCACCGTTAACTTTTCGTCCAAATTGGTCGTTAAGTGTCATGTTTCATGCACGTAATTAGCCATAAACTTCTAATTTTTTTCATTTTAGTCCATCTAATACATCCTTAACTTTTAATTTGTTCAATTTTGTCCTAAAATTTGAAAACCAAACCCTTAACCCAAATTGACCGCCTCAATTGAACCCAATTGGTCCAATTCACCTAGCTGGACCTAGCTAGGGCTAGGTCGGACCCTGGGTCGGGGTCGCCGGACCCAGGCGAACCCGAACCTGGGTCGGACCTAGCCCTAGGCTAGGTCCGGCTAGGTCGATTTGGGTTCATGGTTTGGTTTTCAAATTTTAGGAATGTATTAACCAACTACGAGTAATGTAGCCATTTTATTCACACGGTATATTTCATTCATTATTACTTGTACATTATTACTTGTACGTATAGACTAGAAGAAGGCTAGAAGCTAGAGGGTAGAATTGGAATGCATTTGAGAGAAAGTAGATGGTCATAATTGTTAGTGGGCCCGGAAATCTTTCGGTGAAAATTTCACTGGAATTGTCACAGTCTCTAGCACCACCCCTAAAACAACTCGACTAGTAGTACATGTTAAATGTATGTGTCCGAAGTTTCAACGGTTAAATTGTAGTGTTCAAGGTTTCAATTTTGTCAAAATATGGTGTCTCGTTGTGATTACTTTAGAGAAGTCGATTCCGACGAAACCGACTGTCAAATTCGAGCTCTCATATACACTTCCTTCTCGTCATCTTGTCAGGACCGTCACCTAAGAAGCTGGTCATATCCGCACAAGTAAATTCCGCTCCGTTGTCGTTGGAAATCGCTCCACACCACTCTGCTAGAAATCTTTTCTTTTGGATGTTCAACTTTTGTGTGAAATTTGTCATTTTGTGAAAAGTAAGGAGTGATGGATTATGATTAGGTAAGTGAGTTGATGAAAATGATTGAAGGGAGATGAAAAGACGCGATTTCAACAATAATAAAATCTGGGATAGTCCATTTAACATTTTAAACTTCAGACACCTACTTTTAACATAGAGTAAATCTTGAACATTTTTTTAGTTATTAACCCATATAAGACATAATAGAGAATCCGACAGTTTTGTTCCGAGGCACTCACAATGGCTTTGGATGTAATTTCAGACAAGTTTTTGGGTTTTTATTTCTTTATCTCTCAATCGGAACATTGATGAATGTTAGATTCGGGATGTCTAACATTTCTTAATCCATATTTATGGGATATATATATATATATCGCAGCTCAGACTAGTTGCTTGGAATTTGGAATGTAATGTTACATAGTGAGTTATAGTGTGTGTATAAATGTTGGTTGTATATATATATATATAGCCTTGTTGATGAACCAGTTGAATCCCACCGGCCAACAGTTTCGGAATGACTCAGCTTTGGGTCGCTGAAAGTTTGAGGACAAAATAATTGGTCTAGTTTCCCAATATATAAGTCGATCTGTCAGTGTTGATAGACGTTCCGAATGTCGGAACTTCGGAACACCAATTATACTCACAGTGGTATGCGTGACCAACTTTTGTGGCATTTTGATGATTAGACATAGTTGGAATTTCTCGGCACATTAATTTCGGAATTTGTATCTTTTTCCTTAATTAAACTGGACTAGTGGCTTGTTCTTTTGAAAAATAGAGTTTAATTATCCTTGACAGACACTATAGGTATTGTGGGTTCACACTTCACCGTAGTTTTGTACTTTATCTCTTACATGCATGCTGTAATATAAGGGTAGAGTAATGATGCTACAGTGATGTCCCCGGCTAAGAAACATTAATAGTGATTTCTCTCTATATATATATATATATATATGTATAATCGTTGTTGTTATTAAAACGCGCATATCACGTAGAAATAAAGTCGATCAAGATTGAAAGATACAAAGAGGTGAAGAGTCCTACAACTAAAGGTATATATAAACTGCTTTAGCTACGCTGTCAAAAAAGTAGTATATGTCATTGTTTTGTAAATGTTGCAGCAACATTTGAACTAAGATGAAATGGATAAGGAGAACCAAAATACATCATTTGTCATTGACTTTTAAGGCATGAAATGCACTGACATCTCTGTATTTGTTCAAGGATAGGATAATAATTAAGATCAATGCAAAGCATCAACCTAGCTAGCTCAAAAATTGTATATAATTTGTGCCCCCATAAATGCTTACATCTTAGAGAGAGAGAGTAAGAGGGTCCAACAAAAGAAATTTACAATGATGAGGGAGCTAGCAATAAAATTAATGCAGTTTTGTTACTTGATGAATAATATGTGTGCTGGTCGTCTTGTCTACTATCATACTTCATTCTTTTCATAACTAACAGAAACATGATCAGCGCGATTTGGGTCTCTCACTGTACTTGTACGGTTATACTCATTGCCTCATAAGTTTGAATTTGTGAGCGAAGACGTTAGAATATATGTTCTTATTCATACGGGGAAAGTATGTAAAACATGCAATATGTTTGAAAAAGATGGTTTTATGGACCAATATGTTTTAAAATGTACAACATGTTTGAAAAATATGGTTTTATGGACTAATAAGTTTTAATATGTACAACAAGCTTATAAAATATGGTAAAATGATATACCGTCCACTTGTTGTCAATAGTCTCGTTAAATGGACATGTGCGGATTACGTTTTTAAATAATAATAATAATAATAATTATTATTATTATCTACATTCACCCATTAATAATTATTGCTATGTATAAATTAATTTTTTTTTTTAATTATTGTTATTATTTTCTAAAATGTGGCCCCATGTGTCTACTTAATGTGACGATTGACAACAAGTGGACGAAATGACATTTTGCCATATTTTTTAAACATATTGTACATTTTAAAACATATTGGTCTATAAAACCATCTTTTTCAAACATGTTGTATATTTTAAAACATATTGGTCCATAAAACCATCTTTTTCAAACATGTTGCATGTTTTACATACTTTTCCCTATTCATACTATATGATCCCCTTAAACTAATGTTAATAAACAATAGATTAGCAATTGATAAGGGTGATGTTGATATTTAAATGTAGGTACCAGGAATTGAACCTTGACATTCTAATACTATATTAAGAATAAGACTCAATAATGTTTTTAGGTTAATAGGTCTTTTGGTCTAACATCTTTAACAACTTTTGAGTTTTGGTCAAACATTTTTTTTCCCTACTTTTGGTACCATATGTTTGAAAACTTTTGGCTTTTTGTCAATCCGTTAGTCGACCGTCAGTTTGACCGTTAAATAGTCACGTGACTTGCTCATGTCTAGTCCCAAATTTTTATTTTGCTTAGTTTAGTCCTCAAATTTATTGTCCTAACTTTTTATTTTTCCAATTTAGCCCTTAAACATTATCAACCGACTCTAGGGCTAAACTGACCTAGCCATGGTCAGACCCATGGCTAGGCCGGACCATGGAATGAGTCGCCGGACTTGGGTGACCCTAACTATGGTCCGACCTAGCCATGAGTCAGACTATGGCTAGGTCAATTTAGTTCTAGGGTGCGGTTGATAATGTTTAGGAGTTAAATTGTAAAAATAAAAGTTAGGACAACAAATTTGAGGACTAAACTAAAAAAATAAATATTTCGGACTAGGCATGTGCTAGTCACGTAATTATTTAACAGTCAAACTGATAGTTAACTAACGGATGGACCAAAAGTCAAGAGTTTTCAAACATATATATAGTACCAAAACTAGAAAAAAAATATATTAAATCAAAACCCAAAAGTAATCAAAGATGTTAGACCAAAAATATATTAACCCATGTTTTTATCCAAAAAATTATCCATATAGAGAATATGGTATGTGAAGTATGTAAAGAGACTTATAGACCCCGTTGGCTCTTTCGTCTTCCGAAATTTCTTGGATAAGTTTAGTGTTATATCAAGTAAACCACAATCGACAGATTTTTAATAAATCATGTAAGAGTATATTTTTAATAAATCACATGTTTTCCAATTTCCACCATTCAAAAAGAACAAAAAGATGAAAAAAACGAAAAAAATATAAAGCTGTTCAAACTGGGACCACACTGTTCCTTTGAAAGAACTTCGAGGTCCCCATGTATTTATTACTTTACCTTTGCAAAATAAAGGGACTTCAAAAATAAAAATAATAAAAAAGTCCTAAAAAGACTCCAATAAATAATCCACTCACCCATAACCCTCCCTTCCCTTTACCTTTGCATTGCACCTTTATTAATCTCCTTCTCCAAAGAATCTGATTTTCTGTGTGAAATAGAACTAACTTAACCTTAGATAGATCGACTCTTATATAGTCTGCAATGTCATAACCATTAGTTGGTGATGGCCCCCGGCTAAGGCCGTTAGGCCCCTTAACGATTGACAAACGACGACTAGGCCCGTTGGGCTAGGAGCTGGGTTGCTGGAAGGCTAAGGGCTCCGACGGACGGAGGCCCCGACAGGGAATAGCCCCGAGTGAGTATAGCCTCGATAGGGGAAAGCCCCGAAGATATCGGACCTGGACGTGGTCGGTCCCGATATGGGAGTTGACACCACTCCCCGACACCGAATCCTCAATGATGCAACTTGGGAGTCTCCGATAATGATCGAGACTCGCCAGTAAGAGCACAATCCCGGAAATCTCGCTATGATTACAGTAGTGATATAGTGGGCGAGATATGTGGGATACGCATAACTGTACAGATACGTGGCGAGATATACGGCGAGATATGTGGGACAGTGGATCACGATCCAACCGCCTAATCAGGTAACTGGGATAGCCTTCCCCCTATAAAAGGAGGGAAGTTATCCCAGGTTAAGGTTACATTTTTACACACATACACATATTGCTTGCTTGATCACCGTACTTACGTTAAGCATCGGAGAGGGATTCTGGGCCACCGCCCTCTATTCCCCTTCTGCAGGATTGCGAGGAGCTAAGGAATCCGTCACCGTAACCGGAGTTCCTACCGTGATCCAACATTGGCGCCGTCTGTGGGAACGCAACAAAAAGCCAAAGTAAGTTTGCTTCCCTTTGACGCCATACCATGGCTGGCAACAGGCCGCAGCGATCAGGCAAACAGGTGCAGACCACCAGCAATCCCCCTGAGGATGATACACAGCATCAGGATCTGAGAGACGATGGTGACAGCACTCACCGAGATGACACCACCAGGGAGGTTGTTCCCCCGCGAAGAGAAACCAGGTCGATGACCAGGAACGAGCTCCCCGGTGGATCCAGGAACGAGGCGCCTTCCCAGAGCCCAGAGCTGCCCAGGGTAGTGGCAGAGGCCATGCCCCTATTCATGGAGGCCATGGAGGCCCTCTTAGACCGAAGAGAGGCTGCCAGAAGGCAGGCCGTAGATCTACCGCCGCTCCCTCCGCGGCGAGATGCTCCCAGAAGGCAGGTGGACGACAATCTGCCGCCACCTCCCCCGTTGAGGGAACAGCCCATTCCCCCCAGGCATCCGAATCCAGCACCGGCGGAGAATTTTGTGGTCGATGGACCAGGGCCAGTACAGCAAAGGACTATTCCCCTGAATGGTCCCCTCACTGCTGATCAGGTGGTGAAGATTGTGGGTATTTGCATGGGAGATCAGAAGCCCATGATGTCGGAGTTGAGGAGTCGGGAGACCCATCCCTTCGTTCCCAGGCTGATCAATACCCTGGCCCCTCCAGGCTTGGGTATCCCGAAGATAGAGGAGTACGACGGGGACGCGGACCCGGTCTGCCACGTACAGAAGCACCTGACAGCGTGCATGGGCAGGACCCCAGATGAGGATGTTATCTGCGCGTTGTTCCCGAGTACCTTGGGAGAGAAGGCTTTAACATGGTTCTACAGTCTGCCCACCGGATGCATAACCTGTTGGGAGGATATGCATCAGCGATTCATCGCCCAGTACCAAGGGCGTCGACGGCTGCTGAAGAGTGTTCGGACCCTGCATGAGGTGGTCCAGAGGCCCGACGAATCGCTGGCCCAATACTACAGCGTTACACGGCTGGCATGACCGAGCTGGATGAGGAGATATCAGAAGGCGAGGCCGTCCGTACCTTCTTGAAAAACCTCAAACCCCCCTACGGCTCCGACTTACTGCACAGCGTCGCGGCCAAAAACGTCTGGAGCATGGAGGCGCTTCAGGCGAGGGTGAAACAGCAAATCGACGTCCAAGAGTCGAAGATCGCTGCCGGAGAGTTGGCTCCTCCCAAGGGGCGCGGAGGAAAGCAGTTGTTCAAACCATTGGACAACCAAAACAAGAAGGATAGCTCCGAGAGTAGTCGGAGTCGTGGACGCTCCGATCGAAGGGAGGATAGGCGTCCGACAAAGAAGGACAGTCAGAGGGAGGAGTTTACCCCCCTCAACAGGCCTTTGAGAGAGGTCTTGGCGGTAATGGAGAGGCAAGGCCTCGCTCGGTTCCCCAAAAAGAAGGAAGGCGAAAAGTTGGGCTCCCGCACCGACCGTTACTGCCGATTCCACCGGGCCACGGGTCACGACACTGACCAGTGTCGGGAGCTGAAGAAGGAAGTAGAGAAGCTTATCCAGAGGGGTAAGCTGAAGGAGTTCGTGGGGGATTCGCGCTGCAAGCCCCATTCCCGATCTCGGTCGAGATCCAAATCTCGATCGAGATCCCCAAGGAAGAGAAGGTCCGAAGCAGAGCCTTCGGAAGGCCCATCAGGGTCCCGACAGAAGAGGGTCATTAATGTGATCCATGGAGGGTTTGCTGCGGGAGGAGACACATCGTCTTCTCGGGAGCGTTACGCCAACCAGGTGCCCGTAGCAGTGGTTTTGGGGAAAAGGTCCCGGACATGGACCCCGAAGGAGGAAATGGAGATTACCTTCTCGGCGAAGGATCTGGAGGGAGTAGAGACCCCCCACGAGGATGCCCTAGTCGTGACACTGGATGTAGGTGGATTAGAAATGAAGAGGATCCTCATTGATGGAGGAAGCTCCTCCGACATCCTCTTCTCCGACGCCCTGGAGCAGATGGGGAAGAAGAAGAAAGACCTACGGGAGGTTAACTTCCCAATGGTAGGATTTTGCGGCACAACCTCTTATCCATTGGGAGTTATTACGCTGCCTGTGTGGTTCGGCAGTGGCTGGAAAATGGAGAAGAGAGATGTGGAGTTCGTGGTGGTCGAATCCACAGGGACGTACAATGCGATTATCGGGAGAACCACCATCAACCCGCTGATGGCAGTAGCCTCGACTATCCATCAAAAAATGAAGTTCCCGACTGAGAATGGGGTCGGTGAAGTAAAAGGCGATCAGGTGGCGTCGAGACGGTGTTATGTCAACGCCACAAGGAGATCAAGGAAGGAGGCTATGTCGGTTCTCCAGACAGACACTGACCCTCGAGAGGAGTTTGGGCGCCCCGCCCCCATGGAGGACCTAAAAGAAGTCGAGATAGATGGACCCGAGAAGAGGGTAAAGATCGGATCCGCCCTAACCGAGGAGAGGGCTCAGGAGTTAATCGCGCTCTTGAAAGAATTCAAGGAGTTGTTTGCCTGGTCCCCGAGCGATATGCCAGGAATCAGCCGTGACGTGATCGAACACGAACTGAATATCGACCCTACGATCAAGCCGATCGCGCAGAAGAGACGTCCGATGGGGACAGACAAGAGGATCGCAATCCAGCAGGAGGTTGGCAGGTTGCTCGACGCTGGGTTCATTCGGGAGATCCGATTCCAGACTTGGGTAGCCAACCCAGTGCTGGTGAGGAAAAGCAACGGGAAGTGGCGGATGTGTGTCGACTTCCGCGACCTGAATAAGGCTTGCCCGAAGGACTGTTATCCGCTCCCGTGGATCGATCAATTGGTGGATGCTACATCGGGGCATGAGCTGCTAAGCTTTATGGATGCTTATTCTGGCTATAACCAGATAAAGATGGCGAAAAAGGATGCCCCACATACCGCCTTCTACGCGGACAGTGAAGTCTTCCAGTACGATGTCATGCCTTTCGGCCTGGTGAACGCAGGGGCGACCTATCAGAGGATGGTGAACAAACTGTTCGGGGATATGATTGGGAGTACCATGGAAGCCTATGTAGACGACATGCTGGTGAAGTCCCGACGAGCATCAGACCACGTTGGTAACTTGGCAATGGCCTTCGAGAGGATGAAGCTCCACCAAGTCCGCCTGAATCCAGCCAAATGTGCTTTCGGAGTACATTCAGGGAAGTTCTTAGGCTTCATGGTGAGCCAGAGGGGGATCGAGGTGAATCCCGAAAAACTAAGGGCGATAGAGGAGATGCAGTCCCCGACAAACCATAGGGAGGTGCAAGTGCTGAACGGTCGACTGGCTTCGATGAATCGCTTCTTATCCAAGGCAAGCGACCGGGCGATGCCATTTTTCAATGTGCTAAGGGCCAACCGACAGTTCGAATGGACCGCCGAATCTGAGGAGGCGTTCCAAGCGCTCAAACAACATCTCCGCACCCTCCCACCACTAGCAAAGCCAGCTCCAGGCGAGCCGCTCTATCTTTACTTGGCTGTTTCTTCGTTTGCAATAAGCTCTGTTTTAGTTAAAGCTGTCGAGGGCAATCAAATCCCCGTCTATTATGTAAGCAAGGCGTTTGCCAAGAGTGAAATGAACTACCCTCCGATTGAGAAGTACCTCTTTGCGTTGATTATTACCGCTAGAAAGTTACGGCCTTACTTCCATGCGCATGAAATTACGGTGTTGACTGATCAGCCATTGAAACACTTCTTGAACCGACCTGATGCGTCGGGGAGACTAGTGAAGTGGGCCGTGGAACTTAGCGAGTTTCGGATTCATTTCGCTCCGAGAACCGCTATCAAAGGGCAGGCATTGGCCGACTTTATAGTTGAATCTACTGTTCCCGATCCTGAAGCAACGGAAACAGTAGAGGGGGCAACCAGGAGTACTGAAGGGGTCCCGACGGCGGAGCAGTCAGAACAGCCAAATAAGGAGAACACCTGGGAGTTATACACGGATGGCTCCTCAAGTTCGGATGGATCGGGCGCGGGGTTCGTATTGATTCCGCCAGGTGGGGCGGAGCCACTTCGATATGCATTGGCCCTAACATTTAGAGCCACCAATAACGAGGCGGAATATGAGGCTCTTATAACGGGGCTGAAAATCGCAAAGGGCACCGGAATTGAACATTTGAAGGTGAAGTGTGATGCTAGCTTGATTGTAAATCAGGTTCGGGGGCAGTATGGAGCAAAGAACCCGATCATGAAGAAGTACCTTCAGGAGGCTCGGACCTTGAAGGAGAGCTTCAAAAGCTTTGATATCGAGGCAATTCCGAGGGGAGAGAATGTGGAGGCTGATGCCTTGAGCAAATTTGCCTTGGGGGCACCTTTGGAAGAGAGTCGAAAGGTACACTTCTTGGAGAAGGTGATTCTATCGACCACCGATCCGTCGGAGGTGTGCGCCATCGGAACGGGATCGAAGGAAGAATCCACGTGGATGACCCCGATAATCGCATACTTAACTACGGGGGCACTTCCTGAAGATAAAGTGGCAGCGGAGCGACTGCGACGAATGTCAATTAATTACGCGATGGTGGATAACCAGTTGTACAAGAAGGGTCTGCTTTCGACTCCTTTCTTGAAATGCGTGGCCGAACCCGATACGACTCGGATTTTGAGGGAGTTGCATGAAGGAGTCGCGGCATGTCACGAAGGCGCTCGGTCTATCCTAAGGAAGGCGCTGAACTTGGGATATTACTGGCCCACGATGAATAAGGAAGCAACGGCGCTTGTCCGATCCTATGACGCGTGTCAGAGATATGCTCCGAATATCACAGCCCCCGCCGCCGATTTGATGCCCATTGGGAGTGCTTGGCCCTTCGCACAGTGGGGCATTGACCTGGTGGGACCCCTTCCGAAAGCAAAAGGCCAGTGCACGCATTTGCTTGTCGCGATTGACTACTTCTCGAAGTGGATCAAGGCTAAACCGTTAGCCAAGACAACATCGGGACATATTATCAAGTTCCTTCAGACCCGAATTTTGTCGAGATATGGGGTGCCGAAGGTGATAATCAGCGACAATGGTCCTCCGTTTAACGGGGCTCAGGTGGAGAAGTTCCTGGACGAGTTTGGCATCGAGCATCGGACAGCATCCGTCCGTCACGCTCAGACCAATGGACAGGTGGAGGCCGCCAATAAAATCGTGATGGAGGGCTTGAAGAAGAGGGTCTACGCTTTGGACGGAAAATGGCTGGACGAACTGGAGAACGTGTTGTGGGCGGTCCGAACGACACCCAAGCGGTCAACAGGCGAAACCCCGTTCGCACTTGTTTATGGGACGGAGGCGGTCGCTCCCGTGGAAATCGCTGTGGCGTCCCATCGAACCAGAAGCTATGAGCCCTCGACAAGTCCAGAAAGAGCCAGGATAGGACCTTTGACGAATGACGAAACAAGGCGCCTGGAGTTATCCTTGCTAGAGGAAAAACGGCTGGAGGCCGACATAGTGCAAGCTCGGATGCGTTTGGCGACGGCCAGGTACTATAATCGGAAGGTCAAGTCGCGACAGTTCTACGCGGGAGAACTGGTCCTGCGTCGGAATGAGTTCGCCCTACAAGACCGGATCAACAAGATGTCCCCGAAATGGGAAGGGCCTTACAAGATTGTAGGCATGCCGGCCCCGAATGCTTACAAGTTAGAAGACCTCGATGGCAATGTATTAAGAAACACCTTTAGTGGTGAACATCTGAAGAAATGTCATGTTTGACGATTAAGTCGTCCGTAGAGGCGCAAAGATGTAATTAAGTCGCCCTGAGTGGTGCATGCTATGTTAAAGACATCGATCAATAAAGAGGTTACTTCTGATCAAAGTATTCCTAAGTTGTTCTCGATACATTAAAAAGCGTCATAGGACGTCCGAAAAATCCTTAAGTTTTTAAGGTTCGATTAAAAAGCGTCATAGGACGTCCGAAAAATCCTTAAGTTTTTAAGGTTCGATTAAAAAGCGTCATAGGACGTCCGAAAAATCCTTAAGTTTTTAAGGTTCAATTAAAAAGCGTCATAGGACGTCCGAAAAATCCTTAAGTTTTTAAGGTTCGATTAAAAAGCGTCATAGGACGTCCGAAAAATCCTTAAGTTTTTAAGGTTCGATTAAAAAGCGTCATAGGACGTCCGAAAAATCCTTAAGTTTTTAAGGTTCGATTAAAAAGCGTCATAGGACGTCCGAAAAATCCTTAAGTTTTTAAGGTTCGATTAAAAAGTGTCATAGGACGTCCGAAAAATCCTTAAGTTTTTAAGGTTCGATTAAAAAGCGTCATAGGACGTCCGAAAAATCCTTAAGTTTTTAAGGTTCGATTAAAAAGCGTCATAGGATGTCCGAAAAATCCTTAAGTTTTTAAGGTTCGATTAAAAAGCGTCATAGGACGTCCGAAAAATCCTTAAGTTTTTAAGGTTCGATTAAAAAGCGTCATAGGACGTCCGAAAAATCCTTAAGTTTTTAAGGTTCGATTAAAAAGCGTCATAGGACGTCCGAAAAATCCTTAAGTTTTTAAGGATCGATTAAAAAACGTCATAGGACGTCCGAAAAATCCTTAAGTTTTTAAGGATCGACTAAAAAGCGTCTTAGGACGACGGAAAGCCTTAAGGCTCTTAGGGTCCGACAAAAGCGTTATGACGAACATAATGTAATCGGAAATGATATTAATAAAAGGCTCGAAGGCCTAAGAAGTTCAATACGAGAGAGATAACGATAAAGGACTACAAGGACTTAAGTTATAAAATATTAAGCTCGGTCCTCGGATGCTTTAGGGTCGGATGCTGGATCTTCAGAGGGCTTCGGAGGGGCAGGATCGGAAGGATCTGCAGGAGGGTCGTCGACATCTTCAGAGGAACTCTCAGACGGGAGGCTAAAGTACCTTTCTGCGGCTCGGCCGAGAATCTTGGACTTCCTCAGGTCGATGGATTCCCCGTAGGTTTCGTTAAGCTCTTCGACAATGTCAAGGAAGGCATTCTGCAAGTCTTCCTGACAATGCTTCGTCGCATCTGCTTTGAAGTCCTCCGAGCTCCGATATTCTTCGCGGCCCTGAACCTTCGCGTTTGCTATTTGGGCGGAACGCTCCGCCTTTTCCTCCTCCAGCTCCGCGATAACCCTTTGCTTCTCAAGCTTCAGCCGATCAGCAGTTTCCTTCAATTCCGCTTTATCAAAGGCAGCCTGATTCCGATCAGCTAAGGCCGTTTGCTGCTCCCGCCTAAGCGAGCTCTCAAGGCTTAGAATCCGCCTTTGCTGGGATTGAGCCTCTTGAACAAGCTTGGCCTTACCCTCCTCGGCCTGCTGCCTACCCTCCTCAGCCTGCTGCCTACCTTCTTCGGCTTGCTTTCTGCCCTCCTCCGCTCGGAGCCTTGACGCCTCGGAGGCGGCCAGGTCCTCCTGGAGCTTAGTCAAGCTCTCGAGGTTGGAGTTGGCCCGTTCTTGCTCCAAAGCCTCCTGCAGGGACAGGATGTAGCCGAAGCAACGATCCTGGTCCGCCATTTCCTGAGGACAAATACAGCTTAGTATTTAAAAGTCGGAATACTTTCAGATGAGTAAAAGCAAAATGTAACCTAGCTCTATCCGACGGACGGCCATTTGACGGATGTCCGCCTTGATGTCCTCCCCTTCCAGTGAAAGGGGGCGCCTCAGTGATGGTGGGATCGAGCCCGACACCAAGTGCAGGGCCAAGTTCTCCTCCTGGCACCCCCGGTGTAGAGAAATCTCCTGTAGAGACTCCACCGGTCTCCAAGGCTCCGCACTCTGATCCGAGGAGAAGGCCTGGTAGTAGTCTCCATCCAAGGGGAATGGAGGTACTACCAGACGGGCTCCCCCATCTTCACTTGTCCGAGCTTCGGGGGTCGCGCCCCTAACTGGTGCCAATGGTAGCGCGAGGGGGAGTGGGGACGTCTCCTTACCAGGTGACTTAGAAGGAGTCGACCTCGATTTTCCTCGGAGGATTAGGCTTTCCTCCTCAGCTTGGTCCTCGGAGGGGGAGTCCTCCAAGCTAATCACCCGACCAAATTCGCCACGGACTTCCGTCGGGGCATCATCCACCCCCGGCTCCGCTGCAGGCACGGGGTCTGAGGCAGGTGCAGTAGGTGCGACGTCCGTGTGACCTGCAGCGGGACGAACAAGGAGAGGAAGTAAATTGACATCGGTATACCAAATTAGACAACGCTCCAAATATCTCTCGCAGCCGAAAAAGTCGTAGTAACCCGCTTCGAGGACGTGTGGAGTTTCCCCTCGAAGGACATTCTTGACATCCCTGATCCGCCCTTCCATGTCGGAGGCCTGAAGGTCTTGAGGAACCAACTCTCTATATCTTTTTATAGCACGAAAAACTTCCTTACCTTCCTTTTCGGAGCGGACACCGAAGGCGGCCCTAACCACGTCCGCATTAGTCTGCCCCTCGGGTGTGGGGACAGACCTTGGTGCCTCGGAGGTCTTCCTTCTCTTCTGAGACGGCTCTGACGCGGCGGAGGAATTTCTCCTGGACGAGGACTTCTTCTTACGTTTCAGCGAGTGGGAGGCATCGGTATCCTCCTGAAACAGATGGGCGGTCAGCGATGATCGATGGGCTGTAAGCAGTGAAAACAAGAAATAATCAGAAGATTACCCAGAAAATTACATTGGAAAGGCCATCACGAATTTTTCCCCCGGCTTCGGGATCAATCAGCATGATAGATATTTTTATCCGCTGTCGGTCGGTAACAGAAGTGGCCTCAAAGGGCTGATAACCCTCCTCCCAGCGACGGGCTTGGATGAGCATCAAAGCCCTCTTAGTCTGCTCCGACCATTGACGGAAGGGCACAGGAGGATCAGCTTCTACGGCAGTCTTCGGCCATTCGATGGGACCAGGCTTGATGAAAAAGTACTGTTCCTTCCAGTTGGCATTGTCATGCCCCTTATCGTGGATGATGGCCCGTTCCTTGCAAATCCTCCAGGACACCTTCCTATCCCAGCCCATCTCCTTATATTGCTCGTCGGTCCCCTCGGGTTGGCGGGGGGTAAAGGAGCAGATTCCATCTTTGTTACAGGTCATCTTGTAGAGGACCCGCCAAAGCTCCAGGGTATAGCTCCAGTCCTCTTTGTTAAGATCACACCATACTTGAAAGGCAATCCATGTACGGATTGCGTGTGGAGAGAAGGTCGTGGGGTAAGTTTTGTAGTGGTTGCATAGCTCCACCCAACTCGGACAAAAAGGGAGTCGGATTCCCGCACGAATTTGCCCTGGGGAGATGAACACCTCGTCTCCTTTAGGGAGCGTAACCCAGGTGTCGCGAGGATTGAATTTGAACTGCTCATAAGGATAGCGAGCCCCGAAGGAGGATTCGAAGATACCACACTCTATACAAGCCCTATCGTAGTTAATAGGTGCAAGCGAGTTCTTGAGATACTTGAAGACAAAAGGTGGTCCATCAGGGGAAGACCCGCTGTTGGCGACAGATCCCTCGGCTGAAAATCGTCGATGGAAGGAAGGAGGGGAAATTGAAACCTAAGAAGATCAAAAATAGAGGAAAAAAGGGTAATAAGGTGAAAAATCTTACCAGACATGGTGGCTGAAGTCTTGATCGGAAAAACTTGAGTGTTTGAAGCGCCGGCGAAAACTTGAAGAATGGAAGATCAAAGCTCTTGGGATCGCAGAGAAGAAGGAGTAGAGGAAAAGCGAAACAGTGTCTGGGTCTAGGGTTTTATAAGAGAGGGAAAAGAGAACTAAAGAGGTGGGCAATCTGAGCCATAGAATTCAAAATGATTCAATCGGAATCGTCCAAAGTGAAACGTGCTAATTCGAAGAAGGCGAAACGGTTTTGATTTGAACCGTCAGGACGCATGGAAGACAGATAAGACAAGAATGGTGACGTACCGTGGTGGTTGAAAAGTGCTTTTTCAGAAAGCAGGCGTGTAGAACCCGAGGCGTTCCTTCACCTTCCATCAGCATTTAATGCTGGTCTGATCGAGAAATCCTCTCGAATCCAAGCAGGATCCCAAAAGATCTTGAAGAGATCCGAGGCAAAGGCCTCCGACGAAAATAGGGCAAAGGCCTCCGATGTTTTAAATAAAGACCCCCGACAGGGATGTTGAAGGGTCCGATATTGGAAGACGCGACGCACTATTAAGTCCCTCACGTCTTGGGGGCAAATGATGGGCCCCGGCTAAGGCCGTTAGGCCCCTTAACGATTGACAAACGACGACTAGGCCCGTTGGGCTAGGAGCTGGGTTGCTGGAAGGCTAAGGGCTCCGACGGACGGAGGCCCCGACAGGGAATAGCCCCGAGTGAGTATAGCCTCGATAGGGGAAAGCCCCGAAGATATCGGACCTGGACGTGGTCGGTCCCGATATGGGAGTTGACACCACTCCCCGACACCGAATCCTCAATGATGCAACTTGGGAGTCTCCGATAATGATCGAGACTCGCCAGTAAGAGCACAATCCCGGAAATCTCGCTATGATTACAGTAGTGATATAGTGGGCGAGATATGTGGGATACGCATAACTGTACAGATACGTGGCGAGATATACGGCGAGATATGTGGGACAGTGGATCACGATCCAACCGCCTAATCAGGTAACTGGGATAGCCTTCCCCCTATAAAGGGAGGGAAGTTATCCCAGGTTAAGGTTACGTTTTTACACACATACACATATTGCTTGCTTGATCACCGTACTTACGTTAAGCATCGGAGAGGGATTCTGGGCCACCGCCCTCTATTCCCCTTCTGCAGGATTGCGAGGAGCTAATGAATCCGTCACCGTAACCGGAGTTCCTACCGTGATCCAACAGTTGGGTGCAAAAGAAATTTCCAGTATTTTTTTTTTATCACTATCTAAAAGCCACACTTACGGCTGACCATTTATAACTTAACACTATAACAAGACAATATGTATGCAAAATTGTGTTTTTACATGCATATGAAAAAAACCATAGTATGATCACAAAAATACACGATAACACAATTAAGTTGTATTAATAAATATGATTTTTCAGCTAGTACTTAGTTGAAGTTAAAGAGTTTTTCAATTCATGAATAAATGATTTGTGAAATATGATGTATGGATTCATAGTTAATTTGAGTGAAATTTGAATGACTAGATAGATAGTGCAAGTAATGTTTGAATAAGGTGATTGGTCCCCTGCAAAAGCAGAAGGAGAGATGAAGGAAGAACAGCAACTAATCATAAGAGCATGATAACAAATTTTGTCTATACTATCCCATCCATCCAATATAAGTGACAAACAACTGAGCTAGCTAGCTAGCTGTTTTACAATAACATTTGGTGTACCTTTTATTTATAAAATAATATCACAGAAACCTCCAAAGTTGCATCAAAGTAGTGGAGTGGCCGGACAATGTAAAATGGAATTTTAAGTCGACCGACCGATCGAATCGTGTTGGGTCACCTTCACTGCATTTTGCTGCTATGCTATCCAACGCGTCTGCCTCACTAGTCACTATATATATATATATATATATATATCAAATATTTGCACCTATCATATCATATCATATCATATCATTTATAAGTATATAACATCCTTATTTACTCTAATAAAATATTTATTTTTATTTTTGTAGATAGGTAGGTAGGTGGGACTCCTTCCTTGATCAGAGATGACTAATTAAGAAGGCAGGGTACATGGTCCCTTAGTTTCCATCTTGTGATCAAAGAGACAAATTCGCACACAAACCACCTTACATCTATATATATATATAATTTCTGGACCAGTAATAAAAGTAACTATATCTCTGTTTCTTCATCAAGTTGCGATTAGGTCTCAAGTATATATGTTAGATTATGATTAAGTTTTTCAATTTTGTTGTTGTTGTTGTTACGATTGACTATCAGAAAAATCAGTTTAGTTGTGTTTCACATTTCCATCCAAAAATCGGTGTAAAACTGACGAAACGAAATCACGTGACATGCACGTGACATGATTTTGTTGCGATTGGTTGTCAACGCGATCGGTTGTCCGACGTATCTTCTTAATATTTGTTGTCAAAAAACTGTCACAGGCGGAATTAGATGATTTGATTTCGTCACTTTTAACACTAATTTTGGATGAAAAAGTGAAACACAACAAATTTAATACGTAAAAAAATAACGAAAAATCATACAAAAAACAAGAACATGGTGGATACTTGAGATCTTTTACTTTCCTAACCCTTTAAAGTTAGCAATTTATAATTATGTCAAAATTTATGTACTAATTTGATTAGTAACCCAAATAAATATTTACATTTTAGGAATATGATATGAGACTTGGAAACCAAAAAGCAGATTGAATATAGCTAGATTCCACATCAAATTTTCTCATTTTAAAAGCGAAAGCAAAGGAAAGGGAAGGAAGAAGCTAGCTGCCCTACCCTGCTTTGGACAGAAAATAGTCATATTCTAATTGATAAATATATATATATATATAAATGGATTATGTTGAAATAAAGATTAAATCACGCATTCACCTAACACCTTAAGGTTTTAGGACAGTTGGTCAAGTGGTTAGTCTTAACTTTCACATGGTATCAGAGCGTGCAGGTTCGAGTCTCTGCAGTGTCAAGTTAAACAAGTGGTTAGTTTTAACTCTCACAGATTCCTAGCTAAAGAATTTTTATGAATAAAGATAAAAACTCTTAAATTTCTGGTGAAACTCTAAGCGAAAGTAACTTAACCATTTAAAGCTTGGTTGTTTTGGGTAAATAAAATAAAATCAACTAAGCAATCAGCTATTCTGGTCGAAAAACACACGAGTTTTTGTTTTCCCTGACAATCAAACAATATTGGAAGAGATACAAGTTCTAGAGGTTGGGAGTGCACAACAAACGAACTATCATCTTCCCCCTTTCTTAGCGAGTACATTAACTAGATTATTAACTTTCTGAAAAATGTGTCTATATTTGCATCAACTGATTGATTCAAGCAAAGTCATGCAACCCAAAATTAAAGGAATTAGAGTTCTATCATCATTAGACTTTTATAGTATCAAGACTTCTTTTGCATCTAATATGACCTAAATCAAATATATATCCAAATATTTTAGCAACAACAAGTCATCTCTGAGAACTCAAAGCAACAAAACCGTTAGTTATTTCCACCCTCCTTTAAAAGCAGCTAATCTAGCCACCCCATTCATTTCTCAGAACATCCCAACTCAAACATGACTTATATTTCATTTGACAAAACTGTTAGAATCCACGTTGGTCCGAGCCAAGCCCAACGGGCCAGCAGAGAGCAACCATATATACAAGTGGGATTCCATCCTAAAACCAATTGGTTATAGGAGGAGGTGGCCCACTTGCTTATATACTGCTCTATTTTACAGATACCAACCGTGTGGTACTTCAGACTCACGGTGGATGTCTATTTCAACATTTCCCCTCACCGCGAGGGCTCTCTAATTTCAACAGACCCTCTCACAGGCCCAGGTCTGATTCTGGCTCTGATACCATGTAAGTTTGGTAAAATTCTGTGTATTCTCAAATTGATATTACATGAATATATAACGAGTAAAATAGCTAGATATGGAAAGAGCTAAACTAGGAAATTAACAATTACAGAATATACAAAGATTATGCTACTATATTTAACACATGTTGGAGCATATATGTCGAACATGCCCAACTTGTCACATATAGTATTAATCGAAGCTTTGCGGAGAGGTTTGGTTAGAATGTCTGCAAGCTGGTGATCTGTTCGAACATGAATGAGTTGGATACATGGGGGACGAGTGTATGTTCCCATGACGAGGTTAAGAATCAGGTGATAATCCACCTCAATATGCTTGGTCCTCTCGTGGAAGACTTGATTCTAGGAAATATGCATGGCAGATTGGTTGTCACAATGTAGCTTCATCAAATCGTCAGAGAAAATACCCAACTCGCTGATTAAACGCTTCGCCCAGACTAACTCGTAAGCTGTGATGGCCATTGCATGGTATTCTGACTCTGCACTGGATCGAGATACAACTGTTTGCTTCTTGCTCTCCCATGATATAAGGTTACCACCGAAGAAAACGCAATATCCAGTAGTTGACCTTCGACAAGTAGGACAACCCGCCCAATCGGCATCGGTGAACGCTGCGATCCTATTATGTCCCTGGTCAAAATATACGAGACCTTTCCCTGGAGATCCCAGATATCTAAGAATCTGAATAGCTGCATCCAAGTGTGCCGTGTGCGGAGCTAACATGAATTGACTGGAAAAGAGATGTCTGGTCGAGTAACTGTTAGATAATTTAGCTTCCCGACCAATCTTCGATATTTTTCAGGATCATGTAGGGGTGCTCCATCATCAGCTACAAGCTTTGTTTCAATAACCATCGGTGAATCAACACGTTTGCATCCAAGCAACCCGCAATCGGAGAGCATATCAAGGACATACATTCTCTGACAAATAAGTATCTTTCCAGGAGAGCGTGATACTTCAATGCCAAGAAAGTATTTCAGTTTACCAAGGTCCATGATCTGAAATTGTGTGCTCAAAAACTTATTCAATGTCGAGATCCCCTCGACATCATCACCAGTTATAATCAGATCATCAACATACGCGACCAGGATGATTGTCTTCCCTTCCAAGTGTCTATAAAAGACGGAATGGTCATTAGCACTCCTGGTCATGCCAAACTGATGAAGTGCTAGAGAGAAACGCCCGAACCAAGCTCTAGGGGATTGTTTCAGACCATATAGAGATTTTCGTAACGACAAACTTTTGAAGACTCCTCCTGAACAACGAGCCCAGGTGGTTGAGTCATGTAAACCTCTTCCTCAAGAACGCTATTGAGAATGCATTCTTGACATCTAATTGGTGTAGTGGCCAGTGGCGGATGACAGCTAGCGAAAGACAGATCCGAACAGATGCCATTTTAGCAACAGGAGAAAAACTCCCATCATAATCAATGCCATATTCCTGAGAGTATCCCTTCGCAACCAAACGAGCTTTGAGTCGATGCAACAACCCATCAAGATGAACCTTGATCGTGAAGACCCATTTACAACCGTCTGCCTTTTTGCTAGGAGGAAGAGGACAAATATCCCATGTCTGATTGTTCTAGAGAGCTGACATTTCCTCCAGCATATCACTAAACCACCCTGGATTGGCCAGGGCTTCTGTCACATTTCTAGGAATAGAGTAACTGTCAAGACTGGTTTTAAAGGCACGGTGATTTGTAGATAGCACTGCATAAGAACAAAATCTATCTAGGGGATATCTGGTACTGGGGCAATGATGGGAGCCTTTACGAAGGGCAATAGGAATGTCAATATCAGATCTCGGGTCAGGTCTGGGAGTTGGTGTGGTTTCAACTGTTTGAGTAAGAGATGGTTCAATGGTCGAATCAAGTTGAACAGGGGATTCACAAATCACATGGTCCTGCATGGTCTGAACAGAGTTAGTATTAACAGGAACCGTCTTATCCCTTTGAGTATATACCTGAGTAATAGGAGGCGTAGGATGTGCATTATCAGTCTCGAGCGAATGAGAGCAGACTTGGACTTCAGGATACGTCATAACAGTCATGATAGGTGGAGGATTATTAGACATGCTAGGTTCAGATTTAAGGAAAAACGATACAGACTCCATAAAAACAACATCGGATGAGACAAATTGTCTCTTATAAGTGGGGTTATAACAACGATAACCTTTCCGAGTAACAGAATAGCCAACAAGACTTATGTACTTGGCCCTTGACATGTAGCAGTGTCGTCTTGACGAAGCAAGACTTAAGTTTATATCGTCTCTTAGTTCCACTCTAAGGAGACGTTGTACAAGACTCGACTTGTAAGTTTGGTGAGTTTTTCAAACAGGGTGCGCTCCTGCTAGTGTTTTTGAATGAAGCCTGCCCACTTAAGGTACAGGTCTTCCTTATGTCTGCATCCTTAAGAGGATATGTATAGTTTGAGTGTACATGAAGCCATCCTAACAAGGAATGTATCTTCATGGCGTATGAACCCTTAAGAGGGATACACATACTTTGTAGATGTGTGGGGTTGTCGTCTAATAAGAAGACTTCCGCCACGATGGGGTGATCAGTCCCACCTAAGTGCCGCATCCTGGTTTGTATGCAGGGAATGGCTATGAACATGAGGATTTGCTTCTAAGAGCATTTCGCAGCATGCCATTTTTTAGAAGTAAACATGGGGTTTGCCCTTGCAAAGAGGATATCGCAGCATGCTACTTTTGATAGAAAATCTTGGTGTTTATCCAAGATATTGCTTGTTGTTGACGCCTTTGGAATAGTCGTTACTTTGAGTAGAGAATTTTATAAGTCCCTTTTTGTAGATAACCCGCAAGTTGTTATCGCCCCATATAAGTTGACTGTGCACATAGCGCGATGGCTTTGCGTTGCCGACATCTTCTTGAGATAGACGCCGTTATAGGTGGAGAAATAAAATCCTTGTTGATGTAGATAATAGGTATGTCAGCGTTGTATGCCATAATTCCTCCCTTGAACATAATGCTTAGCTTGTATTGTTGAAGTAGATATTATGTGCATAGGTTGCTACCTGGCGCAATTCCAATGTAGTAATCATAGTGTAGTATGTACCTACGAACAAGGTTGTGCTTTGTCATATAGTTGCAATGTTTACAAGTTTGTAAAAATATGGAGTTATGGATTTCCTTTTAACTAATGCATATAATAAATAGAGTAAAGGAATCTGATACGAGGATCCCTTTGTTGTGTAGGAGACTTCCCTTAGTGCAGATGTGATAGGTGCGGACATGTCGGGAGCGGAGCTTTTCAAGTACCACCCACTGTATGTGTTTGTGAATATGTACGTACAAAGAGAGACTATGCATTGCTGTATGCATCCTTTAATCGATACGCGTCGATGCTTCCTTAGTATGATACACATACGTCTATATAATCGTTGATTTGTATTGTTTCCAAGGTAACAGCTGATGTTTGAGTAGAATATTCGCTGAGATGTCGCGAGTTATAATTAACTTGGAGACTTGTTGTGATGATGCAAATGATATATACGCGCCCATTACTTGGCTTAGATGCCTAAGTAGAATGTCCATAGATAGAATTCCAGAGAGTGTTGCATACAGCTCCTCCTAGTGTTGTTTTCCAGATAAGATGTGTCATTAAGATATCTCTTGGATGTACTTATAACCTGTCTCAACTTAGTCGTCATACTTTGAGATATATGTTGGTTAAGGAATATAATGGAGTTATAAATCTCTTCATATGGCTCTATCGCTTGTAATGCCAATATGACTGGATCAGGCTATTCGCGACTAGTCTGTTCCGTTCAGCTTGGATTCTGTTTTGACTAAACCAGGCTACCCTGAGTAGTTGTCCTACTTGAGTGGTCTGCTTTATTCATAGTAGTGCTGTTGTGAAGTTGTTATCTCATACCTGAGTTTACCTTTGGCAATAACGTGTGTTACCTGGACCTTGTTTTAGTAGGAGATATCGTCTCTTAAGGGCGATGCTTGGTGTTGATAACAGACATATGGGCGTTATATGACCTAAGCCGTTTGTTGTTCCTAGTGCGATAACTCGTGTTGTTGACGCGATTAATATGTGCGTTGCTTTTGGTTTTATTCTAAAGTAATGAGCATAGTGCAATAAGGTACCTACGAAAGTAGATTTAACCTTCATTAGATATTTTGGAGTTCATACAACGGATTACAGGAAGGCGTCAACTGATCGCTCTTTTTGAAAAGTATTAAGGCTAATAAGCATAAGTTGTACTTAATCTAAAAAGACTTAAAGTAGATATGCAAAAAATGAGATAAAGGGATTGATGATGTGTTTGACGTCTTCATAGGTGACTTGTCGGCAAGTTGATTCTGACACGTGCCACATAGTTCCTTAGTGCATCTAGCGTGTTAAGGTCTTCAATCTCCACCCTTGGGGATGAACAAATGTTGGTGTTATGCCCCCCAGTTTTATGGTGCTTGCATCGTTTTTCAACGTTCTTGCCAAGGAAGGCAGTCATTGGCTCAAGTGGATGAGGAAGCTTGTTTTCCGGGAGTTTGACATTTGTTTCTTCCACCTTCATGCTCCAAGGACTGTAGAAGTCATCATAATTGGTTCCCTGAATGACGTTGTTTTTCCCACGCTTCGCGAGAGGTAGATTATTATTCGCCTTTTCTTTTCCTTTGCCTTTTCATGAATACTCCACATGAGACTTCTTTTGATGATTATTGCTTTGGTCGATATACTTCTTTGTTTCTACTTTTAAGATGAAGCTGTTTACATGGAATCTTAGGCTGACACAGCTGTCCGTCTCGTGGCCGTACATTTCGTGATTTTCACACCATTTGCTTTCATCTTTTCCCAATGGGCCTTTGCGGAATTTAGAGGGCTTTTTCCACAGCTTGGTCTCTTTTATTTCTTTCAAGATGACAGACAGCGGTGTGTTCATTGGAACACATTTGGCGAGATTGGTCTCTTTGAGCCTTTGGACGTCTGACTGGAATGACCTCTTTTGTTTTTGTTGTCTCTTTTCCCAGGAAGTGTCCATATTTTCCTCAATTATTGCCTTCAAGGTTCTTGTTGTAAGTCCCGCGATTGGGACATCATCGTCATCAACAGGTTTTGCCCATCCCTCCTTGTGACGGATGTCAGCGTCGTCTTGGCTTGTCATCGTGGAGGAACCTTCCTTGTGAATTTTTTAGCGAGAGGTTGGAGGTTGTTTCCATGTCCCTTCTTGGTGTTGTGCTATCATATACGGATTGTATGAGCGCGCAACTCCTTGCCTTGTTTGTCGGTACTGGAAGGTACCTTCCGTGTATTGCCCCCCTATTCCTTGGTGCGGTGTGTCTTGATGGCTTGTGTTTCAGAACATTGCTCTTTTCCCCTTGGTTTGTCTGTTGTTTGGAGGCGGAGGTGGTGGTGGCGGGGCATATCATTGGTTACTTTGCACCCTTCGGAATGCAAGCAGCTCTTCGAGCGCGGCCATCATGGTAGGAGTGATAGGTAGTGGAGGGTTGACACTTTCATATTGGGGGACTCCCTCTTCTGGCATCCCATAAGGAAATTCTTTATTGATGTGCTTCTTAGGCTCAAATCCCAGCGGGGGTGTAACATGTTTTGCATTGTGGACTCCTTGGTCATACTGTGCGAAGGGCGGACTTCTTGTTGGTATGAAGAAGGCATTGGATGTGGCAACATGCATGTGGGAGGATCCAAGTTGACTTCTTGTCAACTTCTGCGTGGTTATGACCAAGGCGTCGTGGTGCACATTGTGCTCTTTGTCCTTTGATGAGACACCAATGATATCTTTTATTGCAACATCCTTCATGACGGCATCCTTTATGTCAGCATACTTCATGTCAGCATCCTGGGACTTGTGCACTGTCTTTGCAACGTACCCTGCTTGCTCGTATGACTTCTCGCCTCCAGCATCAAAGTCTTCATGGATCACATGTACGTTTCCATCTTTTCCGAATAGGATGCAATGTACATCGTACTTTGGACTTCAAGGCCATGCTGTGTGGAAGGCACATTGCTTGTTGGCATGGAGGATATGGTGTATCCTTGATTCTTTAGAGTCTCCTTGAATGCGATAAGCTTTTCAAGCACATCCATCATGGCTGGTGTGACTGGTGGCATGTTGCTTGCGCCTCTTGCTTGTTGCTGCACTCCGTCAGCTGGCATCCCGTATTGGAACTCTTCGTTCATTTCCGTCCTTTGCTCGAGCTCGTGCACTGGTACCTCGTTCTGGACGTCGGGACCATGCTGAGAAGGCGCATTTGCGTTTCACATGGAGGAGGCGGTAGACTGTGCATCTGGAATGTGAGAAGGTCCTTGTTGGCTTCTCGTCCGCTTGTCTGCCCCCGCCTTCTTCGTACGTTTGCCTGTCATAACTTGCGGTATGGAACGGCTTCTTGCTCGAATCACGCTGACGGCACCAAGTGTTGAGATCGTTTCCACTTGGGATATCTCGAACTGCTTTTCACGGACCTCGAACCTCGATCTACGAACTGACTTTGGCTTCTACCTCGATCCCCGAACTAACTTTGGCCTCTAACTCGATCCCCGAACTGTCTTTGGCCTCTATCTCGACCTTCTATACTCCAGGTCCTGCAGAGCGGGCGATAACCAGCATGGAAAGGGAGGGTGGTGATGGTTGTGCCCTCTCCGATGCTAAAGTCAGTATTTTAGAGAGAGAAATTTCTAGAGAGAGGTCAGAGCACAAATAGCCAATTCTCCAGAATTTCGAGTTAACCTCCTTTAAAATGGGAGATCTAGGCCCCTATTTATAGGAAACCTGAGATCTGTGCCCAGTTTGATGTCGGTTTACAGGAAAACACTTACCGACATCGAGGTTGGCTATGTGCGCACTGACTTCTCATACTTAGAAAAAAATAGGTGTATATGCGCAGTACGAATAGGTAATCCGGAGGTCCCCGGTCCGGGTGCGGCGCGCATCCGGACCGTTTTGACCCGGGGTGACTGTGGTAATATCCGTTTTGTGGTTCTAGTGTGTTTGTGAGGTCCGAAACGTAAATACGAACCCGAATTAGACAGATATCCAACAGTTTCTGTCCAGAGTCGGCACAAGCAGGTGACAAGCAGGTTGCCACATCACCATTCCTAAAGAGGGAAGGTTTCTTCATGGCGGTAAAAACAGGTGACAAGCAGGTAGCAAACTCACAATTCCTTCTAGGGAAGGTTTCTTCAGAGAGGCGGTGGCAAGCAGGTCGCCACCTGGATCCATTCCTTAAGAGGAAGGGTTTTTTGAAAGTGGTTCGGTTTCTGACTCAACTCATGCCTTAAGAGGGGTAATCTTTATTGAGTGGTGTCGCCATTCTTTAAATGGCGCCTAGGTTGTCGACTTAAAAGTGCACATCGCTATTCTAAAAGTACATGGCTCGATCCGGTGGCGATGTTGAGCTTAGTTTGAGATAGTTTGGGTGCTATCTCCCCCTTCGTCGTCTAGGTTATCTTAAAACTCAGTTCTGCAGGTTTCTAGATTAACACAATTTAGCATAGTTATTAGGTATCAAATTAGGGTCACAAAGTTTAAAACTCATAAATTAACAACACTCATAATAATTAATATCAAATTAGACTCAATTAGGTTTGAAATTAGGGTTACATACTCAAAAACTCATAATAACTTAAGAAACATGGAAATTTCAAATTCGGAACAATTAGGTTGCAAATTAGGGTTACAACATCTAATGTGAAGAAGATGGATTGGATTAGGTTCTGAAAATCTATTTTCTAGAAAGCAAGTGAACGAGTAGCGTAAGTGAGACAACTCTTTAATTCTTCCCACATTGACACTTATATTCTTCCGATGAAGAAAGATATAGTAGTTGTAAGTGATATTATTAGAACTAGATACCTGCGCGCGCTACGCGCGTGCGCGTTGTATTCCTGAGAATGTTGTAATGAAAGCATTAGAATGACTCCGAGAATGATACAAAATCGACTCGATTCCTAGGATGATAAAAGAACATAACCGTATTTTCTTTAAAAAAATTAAATTAAACTATGTAATATACTGTTATAATGAAAAAAAAAAAAATTCTAAAAAATTTAAAGTAAAATGCTCGAGGGACCGGGAGCAAGAACATTCACTATAGAGCTCCCGGTCCCTCGAGCATTTTACTTTAAATTTGTTAGAATTTTTTTTATTTTCATTATAACAGTATGTTACATAGTTTAATTTAATTTTTTTAAAGAAAATACGGTTATGTTCTTGTATCATCCTAGGAATCGAGTCGATTTTGTATCATTCTCGGAGTCATTCTAATGCTTTCATTACAACATTCTCAGGAATACAACGCGCACGCGCGTAGCGCGCGCAGGTATCTAGTATAAGCATTAGGGAAATCCACTTAAGTGGATTAAAATATCAATTTACTTTTGTTTACGATTATAGACATACGTGAGCATTGCAAAAAAAATTGACTAAATTTATGTAAAATATAACATATTATATAAAGTTTTTAACAAATTATTAAAAAATTATAATAATGCTCGAGAGACTAAGAATCATTTAATATGTTTTTGCTTCTTTTTCGTTGAACAACTGAGAGCCCTTTGGTGGGTGATTTTTTTAATAAGGTTTTGGTCTTATATTATCAGAGCTAATAATGCAATTTGTAGTTCTTTAAAGTCTGACTCATTATGTCTCAAGACGACAATGCGCACACTTCTAGCATATACCAGTATATTTAATATACATATTAGGAAAAACCACTTAAGCCAATTAAGAAAAAGTTAATTTGATTATATTTTGCAATTGTAGATTTATATGCACATAATAGTAGGGCTAATTTAGTTATGACACTATTCAAAATTAACTAAGGTTTTTTTTTTTAAAATAATAAAAATACGCTAAAAGTGGAAAAACAAATGAAAGAACCACTTTTCAACAACAAATCATACTTTGTATCATAACATTTATTCGTGAAAATATATTAATATTATTGGCTATTAACGTATCATCATGAGCTTACAACGATATGCATTAGAAATACATTAATATTATTAGTTAAATTTCCAAACATGATCATGCGATTCCGATAATTTTTTCTCTCGGTCCATCTATAATTTATTTTAAATTTTTAGAGTATTTTTAAACTTAATATAATATTTTTTTTTTCGCAATTTAAGTTAATTTAAGTATTCGGAACCAGTTAATACAATTAAGTATTAAGATAGTAACAAAAGTTTATTAGCATATATATATGGTAAAGACGTATGACTTTTATGCATTAAATCGTAGGTGGGTATATGTTTTTGCTCATTTTTCGTTGAACAACAAAGAATCCCTTGGTGCGCGATTTTTTTTAATCAAGTTCTATTCTTATATTATCAGAGCTAATGATGCATTTGTAATTCCTTAAAGCCAGACTCATTATGTCCCAAGCCGACAATACACACACTTCTAGCATATACCAGTATATTTAATATACACATTAGGAAAAACCACTTAAGCCAATTAAGAAAAAGTTAATTTGATTATATTTTGCAATTGTAGATGTATATGCACATAATAGTAGGGCTAATATTTATGTCAATATTCAAAATCAATTAAATTTTTTTGAAATAATAAAAATACGCTAAAAGTGGAAAATGAAAATGAAAGAACCACTTTTCAACAATAAATCATGATTTGTATCATAACATTTATTCGTGAAAATGTATTAATAATATTGGTTCTTAACGTATCATCATGAACTTACAACGATATGCATTAGAAATACATTAACATTGTTAGTTAAATTTCAAATCATGATCATCATGCGATTCTAATGATTTTTTTTTCGCTCGGTCCATCTAGAATTTATTTTAAATTTTTAGATTATATTTAAACTTGATATAATTTTTTTTTTTACAATTTAAGTTAATTTTAATATTCGAACCGTTTAATACAATTAAGTATTAAAAAAGTAATAAATATTTTATTAGCATAGATGGTAAAGATGTGTGCCTTTTATGCATTAAATCATAGGTTCGATTCTTTGTAGTGACAATTTGTAATGTTTTTTCTTCAAATATTTAGAAATAATAAATTACTACAAAACCCTAAGTTAAGTGATTACATTAATTAATTCAACTAATATTCAGAAGGGTATTTGTGTAAAACCAAGTTCTGCCATATTAATATAGATAATCATATAAAAATTTGACGGTTACAAAATGGCCTTTGGCCATTATATAATAGATAAGGGCATTTCGATAGTTTAATTTCTTAAAAAATAACTAACGACGAATTTCAAACGGTGTTAGTAACTGTAACTATTTGGTCACTTTTGGAAATATAAATAATTAAAAAAAATACATGTTTAAACCAATATGTCACATTCGGGCAAAAAAAAAAAAAAAACAATATGTCACATAACCAAACGACGTAATACACATTGTATTAAGGGTTAATTAGCCGACTGCACCCATATGTTTTAGCCATGTTGTGAAATGCACTCACATGTTTTTTCATGTTGCTAAATGCACTGATATATATTGCTTTGTTGCTCAATACACCTTTGGTCTAACTTCCGTTTATTTTTTTGTTAGTTATTCACGTGCTACTCACATGCAAACATTTTTTTAATTAAAAAAATAAATGATTTTGCTAATGACAAATATTAGATATACCGCCATCCTCATCTTCTACGGTCGTGATGAAATTAATTACCCTAAACCTCTACAGACACACTTCTCTGTATCGATACTCGTCTTTACTGCGTTGTCGTGTATCTTAGTGGTTGGTCGTCTGCTACTCGCCCATCGCGGTGATTGGTCGTCGTCGCGGTAGTTGGTTGTCGTGGGTGCATTCGGGTGCATGTGTGGCACATATATATTTAACTAAAGGTGTTAGAGCTTCAGGTACATTCACCAACATAACAAAACGTATGTGTGCATTCGCTTATATGTGTGGTGCACGTATGGGTGCATTAGAGCTAATTAACCCTTATATTAACCAAAAAATATTGGTTCGACCAAAAATAGTAAAAGATTTCAATTATGGAGCAGGCTCATCTTAAGTTGGTTGTACTCTCGGCCTTATAAATAAAAGCCGAACCAGGCCCAAATATAACTTGGTAAGAGGAATTGGGGCCGAAGAAAGCACTTCATATATATATATATATAATATTAGTTCGACCCGTGTAGGTGCCAATCCTATTGATCGGCACCTACAATAGAATTTGTTGAATCATTTCCGAGTGGGGAGTCGGATCCCGATAGTGACGATGGAAAGATGCCTCTGGTCGCTCCTATTTCAGGTCTTCGCACGTGCCGAACTCCTGCGTCTTTGTATACCTGCAAGAGGGGCAATATCGCACACACGCAAGGGGTTGAATGCAATGAACCCTCTCTGAAGCTTAAATCAGGTATTTTAGAGAGAGAAAGTAAGAGAGAGGGTAGAGTTTCTGCTGTCAACTTAGTTTGAAATGAATGATCAATGCCCCTATTTATAGGAAACCATGGACAAACCGGATATTGAACGGTCCGACATCGGTTCAATGCAAAGTATGAAACGAGCGTAGACGGGAGTAAAGCTGACATCGGGAGGGTTTGCACGTGTGGTGTTTGCGTAGGGGGTTCAAATGTCAATAATAGGAGGAATCCGGACCGTCCCGAGATATCGCGAGGATCCCGGGAGGTCCGGAATAACGGGACAATCCGGACGCGGTGTAAGTCTGGGGCGCGTACGCGCGTGTCCCGGACTTTTTAGTACCCGCGGGTGAACATTTCGAAACCGTTTAGTGAGTTCGACGTGTATACGAAGACCGAATAATATAAAACTAACCCGAATCGGACATATTCCCATCATTTGCACCCGAGTCAAGTGGTGGCATGGCCCCGTCTTGACTCTATTTTTGATAGAGTATACGTTCGATTTAAGTTCGGGTGTTACGTTGGGATGGACTTATTACCCGTTGGCGCGTGGACCTTATTACGATGTATCCCTCTTTGGACTTAGACGGGAGTAGTCATATCTGTCGACATGATTAGTCCAACAAACATATATGTGGCATATACGTATATAACAATCCTAGTCCGTGTATGCGATCATGGATATGAATGCTAACACATGTATGATTATGACGTGCATGTATACGAGAGTCGGCGTACTATATACAATGTTATGAAATTAAATTGTATAAGTATGTGCATATATATATGCGATAACCTGGATAAGAGTATATGCACGACGGGGTTGTAATTGCAAACACGTGACATGGATATGTAAACGTGCGTGCGTTAATGTATGTGTGTATGCATGGATATGTAAACATGCATAGGTGTTAGGAATTATTTCCAAAGGAGATTTTACCTTAGGTGTATATAAATGAGTGAATTCAAATATCACCACACTTTGTCTTCCCCCTTTTTAGAGTTGTCTTCTACATTTCTTAGAGAGTAAGTAACTTAGCACTCAAACCAGTCACTCACCCACACCCCTTCCACCACCGGCCAACCACCACTCACCGGGAGACCCAGCTCGTGGCAGCGAGTCCAGCGGCAGCCAGGGCGGCGGACGGCAGCGATCACGGCGGCGCAGCGGGCGGAGCTCCGGCGACGGGCGAAGGTACGAGCTTGTGGCCTCATTTTTTGAGTCGATTCGGTTTTTTGGGGTTGATTAGAAACATTTCCAGGTATGCCAATGCCTTTAATTGCATCAATTTGGTTAATCTTTGTCTTGATTTTGAACTTGATCATCCATGCCCACCAAGTGTTTGATGAAATGCCTAGGATAGTTAAGCATAGCAAAAAAGAGCATAAAAATGGTTAAGTGTTTTACCACTTGTATGTATAGAGTAGGAGTGATACTTCCCTATTGATTGCCATCTTTGATTGCCAAAGGAATTGTTGTGACATGTATGTACACACTTGGTTGTTTGGAGATGCTTGTAGCTATAGCTAAGCTTTGTATTCCAAAGGGGATGTATGTATGTATCCATATCCTACACATGTTAGATAAGCACATGCATATAGGTGTTAGCACTATGAGTATATTAGCACTTGTTACCTTGGGGGATTTGCCTTAGACCACGTAGGTGAGCATAGATGCGTGTAAGCATTCGTAGATACACATGAGCATGTGTAAGTGCATGTATGCACATGTTTGCACTCATCGGTACATGCACGTGCATATATGCACATATAGTTGCATATAGGCACGTAGAGTGGTGCATGAACACATATTAGTGTATGCAAACACATATAGTTGAGCGTGGGTGTACGTAGTGTTAGCATATGGTGACGTGGCGCCGTAATAGGAGCCCGTTAATTAAGGGAATTACCTAAGTTAATTAGGTAATTGTCAATCTGGGTTAATTGGGCCAAATCCAATTAGTAATTGACAAGGGATGCCCAAAATTGGCATCCCCCCTTATTATGCATGGTTCGGCCGAAACTCTAGTACCAAATTGGTTGGAGTTGCCTTTTAGCAACTCCACCCAATACTATATATAGGGGTGACTCCTAAGGGTTTAAACACACATTTAAGAACAAGGATCTCCATTGAGAAAACTTGTCACCCTAGTCTAATATTTCGGCACCATCAACATCAAGTCCGAGGTTCCATCTCCGTTGAAGAATCGATCAGAGGTCTTGTTGTGGAGCTACATCGCGTGGGACTTCTTCTAACGAAGAACTTGCACGTGGTTCCGACCGGAGGATCAGAACTCCCTCCACATCGTTCTTGGGCAGGAAAGCTAAAAGGTATGTGTACTAATTCTGCTGCGTAGATTAGATTTCTTGCTAGTACACGTTTAGCTTTCCGTAGTATTACGTCCCCGTAATCCAACAGTGGTATCAGAGCCTGGTTAGGAGTTCTTAAATTTTTGATAAATTGATGTTCTTGATGTTATGAAAAATCCGAAATTTTCAAGTATATGAATACCATGAAGAAATCCGAAATTTTTAGTTAAATTTCATGTGTTTGATCTTTAAAAACTAAAAAATTTCAAATTTACATATTTTTCAAGATCAAACCGAATTTTTCATGATCAAATTTAAGTTTGATGCTCATAATCTTCAAGAACACCATGAGTTTTATCAAGAACACAATTTGGATTCTTGATCAAGGTAGTATTTGATCTTAAATTTTGACAACCTTTTCCAATTTCATGTTTGTTGGCTGAAACCCTAGGGGCAATTTGGGTAAAAAATTTAATTTTCTTAACCCCTAAATAATTAAAAATTTCGGCCACCCTATTAGAGATATAGGTTGCAATTTTTATATTTTAATTAATAGGTAACTATATCTAGAAGTTGGAAAATAAGAATAGGTTCTAATATAATATTATAAAGGACATTAACTATCAATATATGTGGATTAAAATAGGGATAATATATATATTGATAGATTTAGTTACTATTAAACAATTAAGAAGATATATTGTCTACATATTTTAATCCCTAAAAGATATATTTGACAATAATATATATATATATATATATATATATATATATATATATATATATATATACTAGTTATTAACGCGTGCGTTGCACGCGTATCGATTGTCTAAGTTTCAAGATACATAATTTATCTTAAGTTTTCTAATATGATAATATTTAATTAATACATGGTCAAGTTAATGGTTGCGAGAAATGAATATGTTTGATAAAAAAAAAACGACACAATATAGTTCAAAATGGGAAAAATAGAAGAGGTTAATTAGGTACAAAATTAACTATTGTTTCAGTTACGGTACTAAATTAGCCTTACAATTATATACATTTACGGTTAGAACTAATACAGAGTTGGATCGCGCATGACGTGGGTTATTAACGAAAAAGTTGTATCTAACTCATCAACTTGAGGAGTGAAGATTGTAAACCAGTACTTAACTACTTAAATTCATCGGTGATCGGTGAAGCAGTTTAACCTATACAAACGTAACTATATACTTTCCTTGCAATTTTATACCATAATACCAACAAAAATCGATTTAACGCTAAATGAAATTCAATTCATTAAAATATAAATTTTATAATTAACTTTACGTCAATTACTTATTTAACTACTAATTAGGTTGTACACAATTCGTTTGAACTGATAGGCGGAAGAACTAAATTAATAGTTCGAGACCCTAAATGCTGGACGATGTGTAATTTATCTGTAAGGTCAAATTTCAAGAACTGTGGTTGACCCATATTTTGACACTTTATATGATTTGACAATTGACTGATATATGTGATACAAAAAATCTCAACATGTACTCAAAATTTGCACGAGTTGAGTACATATCCTACTTTCAAGGTAACTCAAATTTATAGGTATATTGTATTAAGAAGTTAATGATAATTAATGTAGGATATCAGTTAAGCGACCTTAACTAAAAAAAATAATGCAATTTAACTAATGAAAATTTTAGTAATTCTTAAATATAGTAGGGACTAAATCATCAATTTTTTAAATCACCAATGTCAGAAGTTTATACTTGAATTCGCCTTAACTATCTATTCAACTACTAATTATGATATACCTATTATGATTGAATTTACAAACACAAGAACTAAATTAATAATTCAATCCATTAAGTAACATGTTATATGTAAAGTCAAACTTCAAGAACCACATTTGATTTATATGTTGAAATGCTATTATATGAGTTGACAAGTGGCTGATTTATGTGATACAAAATGTCAACAGGAGGAACATCTCCAAATCTGGGATATGGTGAATAGAAAAATGCATGCACCCAGCATTTTAACATACTGAATGCGTATCATATGTCAATGACTCAATGCCGACTCTAATTGATAAGTATATTAGATTTAGAAGTTAATAGTAACTACAGTGACCTTTCAATTAAACGAACTTAAAAAATAAAAATAGTCAAATTTAACTAAATGATTTTTTTAGTAATAGTAAAGATAAAAATATATGGGCCTTAGAGATAATAATGACTAATTCACCAATTTTATAAAAATATGGAAACTAAATATAATATATATATATATATATAATAATAATAATAATAATAATAATAATAAAATAACAATAAAAATAATAATAAAAATGTTCAAAAGGTACCTATTGGGGGTGAGGACAACCTTCACATTTTATATTGGTATATAAAGATGGTTTGGTTGAATTATATATATATATATTAGGGTCAGTAACCTGGGAGAGGTCTGAAGATTGGCCATTGTGAATTTGAGAGGTCTGAAGATTGAAATGGTGATAACAGAGGTCTGAAGTTTCGACTTGTAGATAATAGAGGTCTCCGTTAGTTTTTTCCGTTAAAATTGACGGAAGTTGGTTATGTGCATGAAATGTGATCAGAAATAAAATTAAATTCCAAAATACCTTTCTTTCATCTCACATGCTTGAATGAAAAGAAGAAAATGCCCTTAAGGCCACCACCTAACTCCGGCGACCACCCTCATAGCTCCGGCGACCACCACCCACAGCTCCGGCGACCGCCACTCACAGCTCCGGCGACCGCCAGCCAACGATGACCACAACCCGACTCCGACGACCATCACCCAACTCCGACGACCACAACCGCGGTCCCGAATAGGCCCAATCGGAGCCACAGAGCTCCGATTTTTGTGGCTCCAATTTGGGCCCAATCGGGGCCGGTGGCTCCGATTTGGGCCCAATTGGGGCCGTGGTGGCGGTCGTCGGAGTTGGGTGGCGGTCGTCGGAGTTGTGAGTGGTGGTTGCCGGAGTTGGGTGGTGGCCGGCCGGAGCCGTGGTGGTGGCCAGAGTTGGGTTATGTTTAAATTATGGACATGGGTAGTTTTGTCATTTCATCTTTATATTAATTAAACTTTTATTAATTCAAATATTACAAAAGGGTATTTTTGACATTTTATGCGGTTCTGTTAAATTTGACAGAAAATTTGGACGGAAAACCTAAAAATCACAAAGTCCAAACTTCAGACCTCAGTTATCACCATTTCAATCTTCAGACCTTTCAAATTCACAAAGGCCAATCTTCAGACCTCTCCCAGGTTATTGACCCATATATTATATATTGTTAATTGATTTACATCTTAGTGATAAAATCTTGACAATATATATATATATATATATATATATATATATATGTTTAGCCGAATTATATATATATATTAGCAATATTGGAAATTATTTTAAATAATTAATATTTCTTGGTGGCTAAGTTAAGTTTTTAGTGGACTTTAAAACCCTACTTAGCCCACAAGACATATTTCGGCCGAACCCTAGGGTTTATGGGCTGGTTCAATTGCTAAACCGGACCGGATAAAACCAATCCGGGTTTTCTTAATCGGCCCGGACCGTAGTAACTAAATTGAAACTAACCAAACCGGTTTTGAGTGATAAGCCGAACCACTATCTTATTTTATTGAACCGTTTCGGACCAGACCGGAATTTTTAAAATCAGAACGAGTTGAACCAGATTTTAAAATTTGGACCGAACCACTCTAAAATTTTCGGAAATTTTAAATTATTCAATAAAATAGGATGTAAAATTTTAAATCCAAAATGTTTTCGAACTTTAAAATTAGCCTAAACAGTGCTCTTAGGGTTTGTGTTTTAATACACGGTTTCAGTCAAAACGCTAATGCCTGGTTTCGATTATGGGGATGGATCTCGGACTTGCATGTTTTTGGGACTGGATTAAATTAATGGGCTGATTTGCAATTTTTTACTTTCTGCATCATATATTTTGATATAATTAGAACTGTCGTCTTGACTTAGTCAAGCTAGCTGGATATTATATTGCGAGCATTGTGCTCTGGGATTTAAATATGTTTTGCGCAATAGGATAGACATGCTATGCTGATTGAAAGTGCCTAGAATCCATGTCTAGAAATTCGCATGATTTATTGTAAGCATGAATTGCAAAACAACCCTAATATTTTCAAAGCGTTTTATAAAACCGAAAACTTCAGTCGCCAATTATGCATGATGTGTGCAGATGTTGCATGTTTTGACGCGTATGCTAGGATGTTCATGATAGAACGCATGTGATAATTTACTTTACGTAGAATTATATATGCTAGGAACATTAGACGCATGACGCGTAAGCATGTTGTGTTCGATATTTATGGCATGGTATGATGATTTGCTAGATGTAGTATAATTATAAATATGCATGCGTGAATTATCGGATAATTTTACAAAATCATAAGGGCCTTGGGAAAGCCAAGATCGGGTATGCTTATTTGAAAATTCCCGTTCCGGTAATTTGCAATAGAATAACCGTTTTCAAAAGACTGATCTATTAGATTGAAAACGACAATAGTGTGAATTTTTTCACGACACCCCCTTCCTCGGTTTACTGAAGGTTGGTTTGGTTTAGTGACTGAATAATCACTATTTTTCGTATTCCATCACAATAGATAATCATGTTTGCAATTCTGTCAAAATGTTATTCTCTTCCTAAACTTTTCATAATAATCTATGTGTTAGTTTTAATGGCTGGGTCGGTACGCTTTTATAAACCGTGCAATCTGGATGGTGTTGATTACGAAGCATGGAGCGAGATGGTGAGAGAATGACTTATAGCATGTGAAGCACACATGTGCATTATGCCCATAAGAGACAAGATGATTGTACCACCAGATAACAACCTAAATCCCAGAATAGGGGATATAGGTTGGGGAGATAAGAAAGCTCGCGAGGTAATATTGGCGGCCTTGGACAATAAGGTTGCAGAGGACTTCACACTCAATTATTCCGCTGCTCAGCTTTGGGCTGCCCTGAAACTCCGTTTCGGAAGTGGAAAGGCAGCCGAAGCGAGACAGGTAATAATGGAGTATGATAACCTACTTTCAAACGACACCAGAGTGAAACCTGTGTCGAACCAGAGGATTGAAAGATCCAATTGGAGAAAGATAATCAATATCGCTCAGGGGTTTGCTGATGACTTTGGACTGGAATACTTAATAACAGCAATTAAGTATTCTATGTACTTGTTCACGGAAATCAACCAAAGGAGACTGACATGTTCCCCGGTGAACAATCGCAAGAGGACAAAGAAAATAACGGAGGAAACATGATCGACTTGGTCCCCAAACGAGAATCGTAGTATGACAAATGCTACCGATTCCGTGCTGTAAAAGGCACACCTCGTTTGCCACTTATATGAAACTGTTAAACGTTTTGTATCACTAAGTATACCGATATAATTCACTTATGAATTTCTTTCAGGCGTACTCGGTGGCTGAAGTTTTCCTTTCAAGTTTTGTTTTCCTTTAACTCTAAGAGTTTTGTTCTGTATCTCATTAACATACCAATGTCTATAAGTTCTCCTACCATCAATAAATGTTTGACATTAGTTAATTGTGATTCGAGATTATTGAATAAAGTAGTAACCATTCAATGGTCTACTTATCAAAATTAAATGGCCCAGTCAAATGGGTCCAATCCGAAACGAACAACTAATCCAGGGTTCTTCCAAGAAAACGGATGAATCATACAAACATTCACATAATCAAACATCCATCAATTGCATAGTTCTAAAAAGGGAAACCGACCAAAATATTGCATCATTTTTTGTTAAAGTACTCCATTATAGTTTGTATCCCAAATAATGTGCATGTTTAAAACCGATCTTGCTTTTAAATTTGGAGACTAAAACGATTCTCAAAACTACCGTTTTTAACCGGGTATGCGCGTGACGCATGTCACCTCGAAAGACGGGACACATCGTTTTAGAATACGAATTTAAGTATTTTTATGAATGCAGAATTTTCGTTTGTAATTTTTCAGATATAACTCATAGATAACTACTTAGATTTTATGTAAGCCTTCCATCTACTACAATCTAATTAGAATATCAACCATGGCATTAAAAGCGACAGCTTAAATGCATGGTCCATAAGATAGACAAATCTATGGATGAGTTAAATAAACGAAAAGACGTAGTCGGTAAAACGACTCTCCCACCATTAGCCTTGAACGAAGAGTTTGGCTAAAATCATTCATTAAACACTTCAAGAAACATAGTTTTGAATTACATAATGTTAGAGTTACACATTAATTGTTCCAGCGAGATGAGATTAATTTAACTCACATTAATGTAAAACACTATGTTCTGACAAAAATCGGTTAACACGTTACCATAAAAGCTAATGAATGATTCGGGTAAAACCTTATCACAAAGACGCATTAATTTGCGCATTAAAACGAGTATTCATTAAGAGTACGCACTACTCGCGAAGAATACGAGTTTTAAAATTAGCTTGAAAGAATGGTTTCGTGGATAAACATGACACATAATAAAGGTTTGAGGATGAATTTCCGACGCTTTGCCGAACGAACGAGCTAGTACTGATTAAAGTTAACAGATGGTTGATGGAGATTCTCAGGTCCCACTTACTTCGAGTGGGAGAATTGATATAGCATAAGTGATTGATTTGGTAAATGATGATAGAAACGTCTTCATAATAAATCCATTGAGAGGGCTCACTCCCCCTCACACATAATCATCACTAAATTTCAAAATGCGAATCAAGTCGGACCTGACAATCATGATAATGAACTATTTCAACTACCCATTTTTCCTAGTGGGAGTGGAACAACCAATTTGGTTCCAGATCTTAGTGATCGAGGAATACATCTCGGAAGTAAAAACCCGAGACTGACAGGATACTCCAAGTAAGTTCAACCACCACCATTGTTCCCAGTGGGAGTAATGCCCCGATAAGAAGCATTATTCCGAGTGGGAGTAACGGTCAGACTAAAACATGGAATTAACGTGCCTAGACATAATCAAAGGCAACGAACTTCTTTCGAGAAGTATCCCATCAAACGAGATGTGTTAAACATCTTGATGTTCGTTCTTGAACCAGTGACGGTTCATCAAGCAAAGGAAGGACCTCAAAACGAGGGAATGGAGGAAAACAATGGAGGATGATATTGCCTAAATAAGAACTAACGCGTTTTTAGTCTTTAGTTGATTTATCTGTTAACCACAGAACTAGAAAGTGAAATCTTAGAATTCACTTCGAGTGGAAATTTTGAGTGGCACAAAACTCGAATAAATGCGAAAGGATATACCCAAATTCACGGAGTGAACTTTGATAAAGACGGACTCACCGACTATACGTTACACCATAGTCAGGGCCGTCCTTGCCCATGACTGCAAGTCTCGAACTCGAGCATGCATCAAATGGACATTAAGACCAAACCTCTCCAGGTAAAACTGGAGAAAGAGATCTATTTGGAGCAGCCGGAGAGTTTCATTACTCCTGGAAAAGAACGCAAAGTTTGCAAACTTCAAAGATACTATATACGGTCTTAAACAATCGTCTCGACAATGGTATCGCAGATTCCACGAGGAAATCGTCGGATACAGATTCGTGAATCTTCACGAGGATCCCTGCGTATACACCAAGACCTCCGGGTCTAAGTATATCATCATAACACTAAACGTGGATGGCATACTCATTGCTGCGAACGACGTGAGTTATATGAATAAATCAAAGTCCTGGTTAGCATCAATATTCAAGATGAAAGACATGGGAGAGGCTACGTACATCTTAGGCATCAAAATTGCCCGAGATCGTGCCACCCGGAGATTATGTCTATCTCAGGAATCATATATCAACAAACTGTTGAAAAGATTCAGAATGCTGGATGCTAAACGCGTGAATATGCCGGTTGTGTTCGGGTGCGCGCTATCGAAGCGTGATGGCCCGAAAAACCAGCAGGAGCGTGACCAGATGAAGAATGCAGAGTATCTGAGCATGGTAGGGAGTCTAATGTACGCCATGCTCTGTACTCGGCCAGACATCTGTTACGCTGTGGGCCTAGTAGCAAGATTCCAGTCAGATCCTAGTTATCAACATCTAAAGGCCGTAAAACGAATTATCAGATATCTGAAAGGTATTGCCGACTACGTTTTGCGCTATAAGGGCGACCGGCTCGAATTGACCGGTTATAGTGACGCCGACCACGGTGGCGATCCGGATGATCGTAAGTCGACCACAGGAGGAGTTTTCCTCCTTGCTAATGCTGCCATATCATGGGTAAGCAAGAAGCAATCGTGTGTCGCACTTTCCACTATGGAATCAGAATTCGTTGCCCACTCCAAAAACGCAAAAGAAGCGGTCTGGCTGAAAAGGCTTCTTACTGCATTAATTAGCACCGACAAGAAGAGTAAACCTGTGAAGGTTTACTCCGACAGTCAAACGGCCATTGCGGCAGTTAAGAATCCAAAGTACCATAGTAGGACAAAGCACATTGATGTGAAATACAATTATGCTAAATCTGTTCTGGAAGACAACATAATCGCTTTAGAATACTTGCCTACAGACAATATGGTCGTAGACCCTTTGACTAAGCCGTTACGTAGGGAGATTTTTGAAAAGCACGTAAAAAAAGCTTTGATTACGTAGGGCTTAAACTGTGTGGCTTCTAAAAGTGATAACATTTTGACATTTGAAATTATGTTTCAATTAAATAAAAGAATTGCGATTTGATTTTATGATTTATCAACGTCATAACGATTAACAACATCAGATTTTACGGTCTATAAACTAAGTCGTAGGAAGAAGTAAAATTCTTCCACAAAAATTATGTCGAATGTGAACCTTGCCTCGTCACACAGGCACGGTCATCTTGTAAGGAGAGAGGGACCTCTACCATAAAAAGATCGACTAAGAATCAGGGTGACAAACCTGATTAAACAAAAGGATAACATTGTCACGCTTAACAGCATGACTTAATCTTCGTTTTGTAAATCGCTGAGTTGGAATTTGTCCATCACTATATATCACATTCAAGGCCAGATGAGAGATTCTGCGATAGCATTATTGACATATCACATCCCTGGCTTTACCAGGTGTGCTATCGACGCGTGCTTCATACTGCGCGTGCCATATACGACCACGGGGTCATGCTCGGTTGTGCTAGCTAGAATCCTTGTGATTCAAAGGGTTCATACTTCTTCACCTTGAGCGTGTGATTGATCCCAGATGTCTTATGAAGAGGCATCCAAAGTATCCTCACGGACTCAGAACTTATACCTAAGGTCTGGCTCAATGCTCGCTTCCCGGCGTACGAGCGTAGTGCCAAAGAAAACAGATAAGTGACCACGTCTTGGAAACCGGTTGAGTCAGACTAAGGGTATAAGCGATGGGGATGGTCAAGTTCACCTTTAATTCACCGACTCTCGTGTTCACTTGGTGGCCGCCAACCGGATATTAGTTGAAGGTTGTGAACACTTGTACGGATGCCCTGGAGAAGTATTCCTTTGTGGAAAACTGGGAAATTGGAGAATTAACAGTTGACCAAGGATACAGTGCGGTACATTGTTTTATTTCAAACAAGTTTGGTTCATGAAAGGGAATCAACGTTCCGCAGGCGCTACAATACTCCTAACAGGTGAGTAAAACGATTCCCGTCGTATCCGCCGGTCGCACGGCAAGCCTCGTATAAATTCGGAGACGGAGACGAAGACTTAAGACTGAGATGTTGATACTATTGCGTAATCGTATAGATTAACGAGCACCCTACCATTCCGGCGAGTGGGAGCTGTTAGCATATGGTGATGTGGCGCCGTAATAGGAGCCCGTTAATTAAGGGAATTACCTAAGTTAATTAGGTAATTGTCAATCTGGGCCAATTGGGCCAAATCCAATTAGTAATTGACAAGGGAGGCCCAAAATGGGCCTCCCCCCTTATTATGCATGGTTCGGCCGAAACCCTAGTACCACATTGGTTGGAGTTGCCTTTTGGCAACTCCACCCAATACTATATATAGGGGTGACTCCTCAGGGTTTAAACACACATTTAAGAACAATGATCTCCATTGAGAAAACTTGTCACCCTAGTCTAATATTTCGGCACCATCAACATCAAGTCCAAGGTTCCATTGAGGGAGGTACTGCTCCTACTGCACGGAGCGGTCGCACGGACATATCTGCTGTTCTCTATGGCATGAAGCCTTGACGTGGTAAATGGAGTGCGGGTAAGTTGTATATTTCCACAATCATTTTACTTGTTTGTGCTCAATGCCTTTGTTTTTATCTTGCTTTGTACTTGTTTGTAGGTCGATCCCCACTCGTGGCAGAGCGAGTTGTTACGACTATCGACACTCCGCCTCGAGCCAAGGTGAAGCGTCCCGACTTCGAGGTGCAGCCCTCGAACGATCCTAAGCGCCCCAAATCTGGCAGTGGCGAGGCGTTGAGAACTCCACTTAGCAAGGGGAAAGGAATTGAGGCTCGCACACCTGCCGTACCCGTGATGTCTGCCCCCCAGTCGAGGGACCAGGCGTTGGAGGAGGGGCCTCCCAGCACAGGTATATTGGCTGTTCTTGTATTGTTTCTATACTTAGTGTATTTGGATCGTCATGTTTATCTTTGCATATGTTTATAGCTGTTCCGCCAGTTGCTGCCCTTACACGGGTCGAGCTGTTTGTCCCTCAAAGGACTCTGTTGTGGGTGATGAGTGGGTACCCTTCTCTGCCGGAGGGCCTTGCTTTTCGAAGGAGGTTAGCTTGACCACTCCCGAGGTGGGAATTCTTGTTTTTCACCAGGTTATTCCTCCTGGGGATCGGAGGAGTCGTCCCAGTGACCCCGAGGGGGCGCAAGCATGTGCTGAGGGTGCACTGTCGTGCCTTGCTACTGTGAGTGTCTAACTTGACTCCTTCATGCCTTGTATGTATGCTTGTCTATGTTACTACAACTTACTTGTTGTTTATTCTTTTAGGTTGCCATTCAGATGGCCAATCTCTCTCTCTCCTTCGTGATTGAACTTGCAGAGGAGAAGAAGATGTTTATGGAGAAGTCTGAGAGTTAGAGATGGGACTATTGCCCCGCCTGTTGTGGCGGATGCCCCCTGCTGTTGAGGAGTATGTCCCTGCCATGGTTGTTAGGAATGCCCCCGAGGATATTGAAGCTGACACCCGTGAGTACAAGTTGATGTTCAATGATGCTGGATATCCGATTATCGTGGAGGGTACCAAATTTGGAGAGGATGTATCCGGGGCATGCAGAGATGCCGTTGATGGTAGTGCTCCTGACGTGGTGTCAGGATGAGTGTTTGCTTTCACCAACTTTTTGTATATAGTTTGGGCTCCCCGTGTTTGGGTTGAGGTTGCTTGTTGGGGTGTTATCCCGTTGAACCCTTTATGTTTATGTTTCTATGCTTTGACGTTGTCATACGAGACGTGTCATGAATGGTTTAGTAATGCATGGTAATATGGTAGTAATATTTCATACCTTTGTGTTTTTGAGATTGTCCATGTGGTGTGGCCTATAGAGTAGAGCTGAGACTCGTCCTCTTTGTGGATGAAAGCATCTGTATCTGTTGTTAGGAGACATACGTCCCTGCAGTGCGTGCCCCTCTTGGATATACCAAGGCATGGCGAGATGTATGTGTCATGGGCACATATGTTGTATGCTTGCTATATTCCATGAGTATTAATGTGCAAGACTTAAGAGTGACACTTAGCATTTGTGGGTAGTAATGTGTAAGGTCAATGTCCCAGCACTTGGCATTTGTGAGTAGTAATGCGCAAGTTCTTAGAGTGACCCTTGGCATTTATGGATAGTAATGCACAAGGTTGTTTTCCCGATACTTGGCATTTTTGGGTAGTAATGCACAAGACCCCCGTGTACGCGCTATCGTGCCGTTTCGACAAGGCGAAACCTTAGTTTTTACAGGCGACGTTGTTACAATACGCTACTTGTTAGTTTGGTGCGTTTTTCCATCCGTTAGTTGGGAACTCCCCGCGTAACGATGTTGCAAGGCGTTATGTTGGCTAATCCAATTACTTGCCTTGCGATGCTAGTACGCCCCCATTTTGTTAGTCAAAGGGACGTGACGAAGGTCGTGTGATACGCCTTGTAGTTTATCCTGTCTTTCGGAAAATTCCGAAGCGACGTTGTAGCAAGACATGACTTGGCGAATTTTGAATGTGTTTTGATTTGCTATTTGGGTACCTCCGTTATAGCGTTAAGGCGAGGTATTCCATGGCTAGTCCTTGTACTGACCTTGCGATGCTACTGCACCTCATCCTAGTTATTCCAGGGGGCTGTACAAGTTTGTTTTCACAACTTGTAGATTTTTCCGTCTCTTGGGCCATTCCAAGGCGACATTGTAGCAAGACAATACTAGCTTGATTGGAGTGTTTTATTTCCGTTATTTGTTCACGGACAAGATAACGTTTTACAAGTCTCGACTTGTATGTTTGGTGATTTTTTCGTTGCGTTGAGTATCGCGGCGATTGTTGTCTACGCTCCTCTCGGCGTAAAGTGTTGGTACGTAATAATGAAGCTACTTGTGGGTAGTAGTAGGTTCCCATGGGGTTGCCCTCGTATAGAGGATGTCGCGCCATGTATATGATTAGTAATATATACTGGGTGTCTCGTTCCTCAGTAAGATATCATGGGGTTTCCCTCGTATAGAGGATGTCGCGCCATGCATGTGTTTAGTAATCTATACTAGGTGTCTCGTTCCTCAGTAAGATATCATGGGGTTGCCCTCGTGTAGAGGATGTCGCGCCATATAATTGTGTGGGGTTGCCCTCGTGTAGAGGATGTCACGCCACTTAGTAGATGAGAGCCTCTTGGTTGAAAAAAAATCCAAGGAATGAGTGTTGTAATCATGGGGTTGCCCCCGAGCGGGGATGTCGCGCCATGTTGTATGTAGATAATCCTTAGGAAAATATCCAGGATGTAGTTGTATAGAGTATACATAATAGATGTCGTGGAAGAGAGCGTATTGCGAGCTCGTTGTTGATATCAAGTGTTGACATGTTGGTGGCGTGTGATATAAGCCTCTTGTTGTATTAAGCGTTTTAAGCTTGAGGCGTTGTTGCAAGGTTAATGCATAGAGTCCACTACTTGGCATTATTCCAGAGCGTGGGTTGTATGAGAGTAATGTACCTACGAAAATACATTAACTTCATTTGTTTGCAATATTTACAATGCTGGATAGATGTGGTCAACTGATCACCCATTTGTAAATAGACTACTAGAAACTTAAGCACTTAAAAAGGTAAATCTTGAAAGTAGATGGATGCATAAAGCTGTGCGTAACGCAGAGATGTGGGAGGGAAATGGTTGTCTCCTCCCGACATGTTGTGATGGAAGCTGTCTGTTCACATGGTGTGATGGCTACATGCCATGCGGTGCTGCAAGGCCCCAAGGGCTATCATCTCTTCGATTTCAACTCGCAGGGTGAGGCATTCGTTGGTGTGGTGACCCCAGGTGTTTTGGAATTTACACCAATGCGTGATGTCAGCTCCCAAGAACGCATGTGGTGTTTCCCTTGGGGGGGACAGCTAATTCTGCAGGATGCTCACGAATATCTCTTCGAACTCTGTGTTCAGAGGCGTGAATGCATATTCTGGGCCATCAAGTGTGCTCCTGCTGTCGTGTTGTTGAAAGAGTGCTTCTCCCTCACCTGTGGGTGGTTTGCTCCACCCGAGCTCCTGCTCACAAGCGACTGCTCTTTCGAGTTTCTCTTTGAGGTCACTCATTGACTGAGTGGTCCTCCAACCATACCCTCTTCCAAGTGGAAGGAAGGATCGCGCATTCGAGTTCATGAAGAACGCGTTGATCACTGCCTCCTTTGTGGCCTTTAGCCAAGTTGCGTTTAGTGCGAAGCGCTTGAAATACCCGAGAGTTGGTTCCTTTTCTCCTTGCTTGATGTCCCAAACACTTTGCAGTGTTGGGCATGTTGGTAGTTGGATGGCCGTATAGGCGCAGAGAGTTGTTCAAGACGTATCTCTTCCACTTGCTTCTCCTCTTCTTGTTCAGGGAATCCCAGCCTGATCATGGCGATGGAGAGTTGTTGTTTACGCCTTAAAGCTTTTACATAGCACTGTCGTGCTGCAGTTTGATCTCCTAGGATCTCTCCAATTCCATTCTTGGTTGGGAACTTCAACTTCTGATGTGCAGTGGATGACACTATCTTCAAGGGGTTTATGGTTGTTCTTCCGAGGATCCCGTTGTAGGCTCCAAAGGTTTCGACCACAATAAAGTTGACGTTAATGTCAAGCTTTGTCCAGCCTTCTTCCAGTGTTACCGGGAGTGTGATCGTACCGAGTGGGTATGTTGCAGCTCCGGCGAAGCATATTAGAGGGAATGTTCCGGGACTCAAATCTGCCTTTGTACGACCAAGTTGTTCGATTACCTTGATAGTCAGGATATCAGCAGAAGTTCCTCCATCAACGAGGATTCGTTTACGTCGTAGTTCGCTATGGGCATGGTAATGACGAGTGCGTCTTCATGGGGATATACGATGTGTCTCATATCTTCCTTAGAAAACATGATGACCAAATTCTCCTCTTCCCCTCTTGGTCGTTTCCCATACTTGGGGTGCGTCTCCGCCTGTGAGGCGTAGACATTTCTTGAGTGCGAGCCTTGGCCCCCCAGCAGCTGGTCCTCCATGTATAACATTGATTACACCTCTCTTGGTAGGAGGTGGATTGTCATACATCTTCTCTTTGCCTTTATTTTTCTTGGAGGGTGTTTTCCCCCTGATCAACGTAGTGCTTTAACTCGCCCCGCAGAATGATGTTTTTTATGCGCATCCTTAGACTGAACCAGTTGTCCGTGTCGTGTCCCTTAACCTCGTGGTTTTCACACCATTTGTCATCTTCCTTTCCCAAGGGTCCCTTCCGCCAATTGTTTGGTTCTCTTCAGAGAGTCATTTCCTTCATCTCCTTCAAGATTGCTGACATAGGGGCGTTTAGCGGAATGAGGTTCGCGGTGTTGACCTCCCTTGGTTTTTGGAAACCGACCTAGACGGGGCGTTTAGGCTGTGGTTGCTGATGGGTTTCGATATAGCCGTTAGGCCCATTAACGACGACTAAACGGCGAAGGGCGAAGTAGGCCCCGATGATATGTCTTTAAGTAGGCCCCGATGATATGCCTTTAAGTAGGCCCTGATATTGAATCCCTGAGAATGCTGGCCCTGTCCCGATGACGAGGGGCCCCAAGCGGTGACCAAAGGAGATAACTCTGGAGTCCCCGACATCCGTCGGGACTTGCCACCAGAGAACGAGGCCGGGAAACGCGCCCACTATCGACATAGTAGGGAAGTGGCCTGAAAAGACGGAACGTGGGCAAGTGGCCGAGATAAACGGAACGTGGGCTAACTGCCCCCAGCAGTTATCACAACAGGTAACCGGGGTAACTCCTCCCCTATATAAAGGAAGGAGTTACCTCAGGATGAACACATTGACATTTACATACTGATACTTGCCAGTCTATATCGAGATACTCGTTTAAGCATCAGAGAGGGATTCTGGGTCACCGCCCGGTCTATCCCCTTCTTGCAGGATTACTTGGAGCGAAGGAGTTCGGACTTCCGTCAAGAACGTACCGGAGTTCCAACCGTGATCCAACATTGGCGCTGTCTGTGGGAAACGTAACGAAAAGCAAAAATGGCTTCTACCCGATCGATGGCTGGCAAGCAAAAGAAGAGACAAGAACAATCTGGCGGTTCCCGCCACCCTGCTGGAACTCTGAATTCAAGGCCGCCGGAGCGCACTGTTGATCGGAATGATCCTCCCCCCGCTGTTTCCCAAATAAGGGGGCATCACGATGATCGCGAAGATTCCATTCGAAACTCGTCGGAGAGCCGGGAAGAGATCCCGAGGAGGGACCAGGATGCACCTGCAAAGCCGGACTTGGCAAAGGCTGTGATGGATGGCATGCCAGTATTTTTGGAAGCTATGGAAGTTCTCCTGGACCGAAGGGAGGCCGCCAAGAAGAAGGAGGAGGAGTTGCCTCCGCCTCCGCCGAGGGAGAATCGGGACGGGCAGGAGGCCCAACCCTAGCACCAGGACAAGGGCAAGGAGCCCGCTCAGTCGGAGCAGTTCGTGATTGATGGGCCAGGACCGGTGCAACATAGGACCATCCCTCTTAGTGGTCCTATCACCCACGACCAGGTGGTGAAGATTGTGAACATCTGTATGGGAGACCAGAAGAAGATGATGTCGAAGCTAAGGGATCGATCCACTCATCCCTTTGTCCCCCGATTAGTGAACACTACTGCCCCGCCGGGACTTGGTATCCCGACAATCAAGGAGTATGATGGCGAAGGAGATCCAGTCCGCCACGTCCAGAAGCATGTCATGGCTTGTCTAGGCAGAGCCCCGAATGACGATATAGTGTGCGTTCGGTTCCCGGGCACACTTGGTGAAAGAGCCCTGACGTGGTTCTTCAGCCTCCCTCCAGGATGCATCTCTACCTGGACCCAGATGCATGATCGGTTCATCCAGCAATACCAGGGCCGTCGGCGTCTCCTGAAAAGCGCGAGGTCCCTGGCTGAGGTGGTACAGAGGCCCGACGAGTCTCTGGCACATTACTACCAGAGGTACACTGCTAGCGTGGCCGAGATTGATGAGGAAATGTTGGAAGGAGAGACCATCCGCACCTTCATTCGGAACCTGACAGCACCATACGGTTCAGACCTGATGCACAGCGTGGCTGAGAATGCTGTGTGGAACATGGAGGCGTTGCAGAAAAGGGTGAAGCAACAAATCGACGTACAGGAGTCGAAGATAGCTGCTGGAGACCTTGACCCTCCGAAATCAAACAAGGGGAAGCAGTCGTTCAAACCCTCGGACGATCGCGGGAGGAAAGATAAGCCCGAGAGCAGTCGGGGTCGAGGCCGTCCCGATCGGAGGGAAGACAAGCGTCCCTCGAAGTCGGACAAGCGGGAGGACCATTACACTCCTCTCATTTGTTCCATGGGTGCTGTGTTAGCGACAGGGTATCGCCAGGTACCCCCCCGAAGAAGGATGGAGAGTTCATGGGAGCTCGCACCGATCGTTTTTGTCGTTTCCATCGTGCCAGCGGTCACGACACTAACCATTGTCGGGAGTTGAAGAAGGAAATTGAAAAGTTAATCCAGAAGGGAAAGCTCAAGGAATTTGTGGCTGGGCAACGGGGCCGATCCCGTTCCCGGTCCCGATCGCGGTCCCGTTCCCGATCCCGATCGCGGTCCCGTTCCCGATCCCGTGGTCGATCCCCGAAGAAGGATAAGCCCGAGTCTTCCAATGCCCGCAAGGAGAAGCGGGGGACCATTAATGTGATTCATGGGGGACTTGCTGCGGGAGGAGATACCACGGCATCTCGGGAGATCTATGCTTCTCGGATTCCCATTGCTGTGGTGTTGGGCAAAAGGGCCCGAAATTGGACTCCGAAAGAAGAAATGGTGATTCCCTTCTCAGCGGAGGACTTGGTAGGTGTGGAGACCCCGCACGATGATGCTTTGGTCGTGACCTTGAACGTGGATTGGTACGAGATGAAGCGAATCCTGATAGATGGAGGGAGCTCCTCCGATATTTTGTTCATGGATGCACTGGAGGCCATGGGAAAAACCAAGAAGGACTTGAAGCCTGCAAACTTCCCGATGGTCGGATTTTCTGGCTCTACTTCTTACCCGGTGGGGATGATTACTTTACCGGTTGAATTCGGTAGTGGCTGGAAGTCGGAGAAGAGGAACGTGGAGTTCGTGGTGGTCGAGTCTGCGGGGACCTATAATGCAATTATCGGAAGGACTACCATCAACCCGCTGGGGGAAGTTGCCTCAACTGTCCATCATAAGCTGAAGTTCCTGACCGACCATGGAATAGGGGAGGTCCAGGGCGATCAGATAGCCTCCAGGAGGTGCTATGTCAATGCCACTCGAAGGAGGAATCGGGAGGCTATGACTGTTTTCCAGACTGATGCTGATCCCCGAGAGGAGTTTGGGCGTCCCGCCCCGATGGAGGATTTGAAGGAGGTCGAGATCGATGGACCTCAAAGGAAGGTAAAAATCGGGTCCGCTCTGTCGGAGGAGACGGCCCGAGAACTGATTGATTTGTTGGAGTTTAAGGAGCTGTTTGCCTGGTCCCCGAGCGACATGCCAGGAATCAGCCCCGACGTGATTACCCATGAGCTGAAGATTGACCCCGCGATTAAGCCGGTTACACAAAGAAGGCGCCCGATGGGTGCCGACAAGAAGATTGTGATCCAGCAAGAGGTGGGCAGGTTGCTCGATGCTGGATTCATTAAGGAGCTCCGATTCCAGACCTGGGTCGCCAACCCCGTCCTGGTGAGGAAGAGCAATTGCAAGTGGCGGATGTGTGTTGATTTTCGCGACCTGAACAAAGCATGCCCGAAAGATTGTTATCCGCTCCCGAGGATCGACCAGCTGGTGGATGCCACATCGGGACATGAGTTGCTGAGCTTTATGGATGCCTACTCCGGCTACAATCAGATCAAGATGTCCAAGGAGGATGCCCCTCACACCGCTTTTTATGCTGAAAGTGACATCTATCACTGTGATGTCATGCCTTTTGGACTGATCAATGCAGGTGCAACTTATCAGAGGATGGTGAACAAGCTGTTCGGGGATATGCTGGGAAAAACGATGGAGGCCTATGTAGACGACATGCTGGTAAAGTCTCGACAGGCCGAGGATCATGTTCACAACTTAGCCACAGCGTTAGAGCGGATGAGGCTTCATCAAGTTCGCTTGAACCCGACCAAATGTGCCTTCGGAGTGCACTCGGGGAAGTTTCTGGGCTTCATGGTGAGCCAGAGGGGAATCGAGGTGAACCTTGAGAAGTTGAAGGCAATCGAGGAGATGAAGTCCCCGACGAACCATCGGGAGGTGCAGGTGCTGAATGGCCGATTGGCCGCGATGAATCGCTTCCTGTCCAAGGCAAGTGATCGATCCATGCCGTTCTTTGAAGTGCTGAGGGCCAACAAGAAGTTTGAGTGGACTGCCAAGTGCGAAGAGGCGTTCCAGGCACTCAAGCAGCACCTCCGCACCCTCCCGCCATTGGCGAAGCCTATCCCAGGTGAGCCACTCTTTCTGCATTTGGCTGTTTATGAATTTGCTCTTAGCTCTGTCTTAGTGAAAGTCGTAGAGGGTAACCAAGTCCCCGTCTATTATGTAAGCAAGGCACTCGCCAAGTCTGAAATAAATTATCCCGCCATTAAGAAGTATCTTTATGCGTTGATTGTTACTGCTCGGAAGCTGAGACCTTACTTCCATGCGCATGAGATTACCGTTCTGACGAATCAGCCCTTGAAACATTTTTTGAACCGACCTGATGCGTCGGGGAGATTAGTGAAATGGGCAGTCGAGCTTAGTGAGTTCCGCATTCACTTTGCTCCGAGAACGGCTATTAAGGGCCAGGCGTTGGCGGATTTCATAGCAGAGTCTACAGCCCCCGATCTAGAAGAAGCGGGCCCTGTAGAGGGGGCAACTATGGAAGTCCCGATAACAGAACTGTCAGAACAGCTCGACGCCGAAAATACTTGGGAGATGTATACCGATGGCTCCTCGAATTCAGAAGGATCAGGAGCAGGTTTCGTGCTGATACCACCAGACAGAGGTGAGCCCCTCCGATATGCCTTGGCCTTGACATTTAGGGCTACCAACAATGAAGTTGAATATGAGGCTCTCATCACTGGCCTCAAGATTGCTAAAGGAACAGGAGTTGGTCACTTAAAGGTGAAGTGTGATGCTAGCCTGATCGTGAACCAAGTCCAGGGGCGATACGAAGCAAAGAGCCCGATGATGAAAAAGTATCTTCGCGAGGTACAAACCCTGAAGGAGAGTTTCAAGAGCTTCGATATTGAGGAAATCCCGAGGGAGGACAATGTGGAAGCAGATGCCTTGAGCAAGTTCGCCTTGGGGGCACCCCTTGATGAAAGTCGGAAGGTGCATTTCTTGGAGAAGGTGATCTTGTCAACCACCGATCAATCAGAGGTATGTGCCATTGAGATCAGATCGGAGGAGCCCACTTGGATGACCCCGATAGCCGCGTATCTGACTACGGGGGCATTCCCCGATGATGAAGTAGCAGCCGGCAAAATACGCCGAATAGCGCCCAATTATGTGATGGTGGACAATCAACTGTACAAAAAGGGGTATGTAACTCCCTACTTGAAATGTGTGGCTGAACCCGACACAGATCGGATCCTTAGGGAAGTGCACGAAGGACACTTGGCTTGTCATGAAGGTGCCCGATCCATTGTGAGGAAAGTGCTGAACCTGGGCTATTACTGGCCCTCGATGAATAAGGAGGCAACGATGCTAGTCCGATCCTGTGACGCTTGCCAAAGGTACGCCCCGAATATCGTGGCTCCAGCTGCCGATCTGACGTCCATCAAGAGTGCTTGGCCCTTTGCGCAATGGGGAATCGATTTGGTGGGACCCCTTCCAGTTGCAAAAGGCCAGTGCCGATATTTAGTCGTGGCTATTGATTATTTCTCGAAGTGGATAAAAGCTAAGGCGTTGGCCAAGACAACGGGGAATCATATCCTCAAATTCCTCCAGACCCATATCATATCCCGATACGGGATCCCCAAGGTATTGATCAGCAATAACGGCCCCCCGTTTAACGGGGCCCAGTGGAAGGAGTACCTGGAGGAACTGAAAATTGAGAATCGGACAGCCTCGGTCCGTCATGCTCAAACCAACGGACAGGTGGAGTCAGCCAACAAGATCGTGATGGATGGCCTGAAGAAGAGGGTCCATGCCTTGAAGGGCAAATGGCTGGATGAGCTGGAAAATGTGCTTTGGGCCGTTAGAACAACACCCAAACGATCGACTGGGGAGACTCCGTTTGGCCTTGTTTATGGCACGGAAGCAGTTGCTCCCGTCGAAATAGCTGTGGCATCCCATCGGACGAGGTATTATGAACCTCTGTCGAATGATGAAATGAGGCGTCTGGACTTGGACTTGGTCGAAGAGAAGAGGCGGAATGTCGAGGAGGTCCAGGCTCGGATGCGCTTGGCAACAGCCCGATATTATAATCGACGAGTCAAGTCTCGACAGTTCTTTGTCGGGGAACTGGTCTGGCGTCGGAACGAATTTACCCTTTTGGATCGGATCAACAAGATGTCACCAAAATGGGAAGGGCCTTATAAGATCGTGGGGATGCCAGTTCGAAATGCGTATAAGTTGGAAGACCTCGATGGCAATGTGTTGAAGCATTCTTTCAGTGGCGAACACTTGAAGAAATGTCATGCTTGATATTAAGTCGCCTTCAGTGGTGCAAGTTATTTATCGAAGTCGCCTTCAGTGGTGCAAGTTGTTTATCGAAGTCACCTTCAGTGGTGCAAGTTGTTTATCGTTTTGATTCGATGTAAACAGGTATTGAGCCATCAATGAATAAAGAGGTTGCTTCCGATTAAATCGCCTTAAGTGGTGTAGCTAAATCGCCTTAAGTGGTGTGATTAAATCGCCTTAAGTGGCTTGGTTTCGCTCTAGGTGGCGTGGTTTCGCCTTAAGTGGCGTTGTTTCGCCTTAAGTGGCATGGTTTCGCCCTAGGTGGCGTGGTTTCTCCTTAAGTGGCATGGTTTCGCCTTAAGTGGCGTGGTTTCGCCTTAAGTGGCGTGGTTTCGCCCTAGGTGGCGTGGTTTCGCCTTAAGTGGCACGATTAAATCGCCTTAAGTGGCGTGGTTTCGCCTTAAGTGGCGTGGTTTCGCCTTAAGTGGCATGGTTTCGCCCTAGGTGGCGTGTTTTGCGTTAAGTGGCGTGGTTTCGCCCTAGGTGGCGTGGTTTCGCCTTAAGTGGCGTGGTTTCGCCTTAAGTGGCACGATTAAATCGCCTTAAGTGGCGTGGTTTCGCCTTAAGTGGCACGATTAAATCGCCTTAAGTGGTGTGGGTAAAATGTCTTAAGTGACGCGTCGAAATCACTCTTAAGTGGTATGATCGAATCGCCTTAAGTGACGTGGTTAATTCACCTTAAGGGGTGCAGCGATAATCGGAACCAAGAGAGATTGATATTATAAAGATCTAAAAGGTTCACGACAAACGAAAGAAATTACAAGGATTCGAAAATATAGCAACTAAGCTTGATCCTTGGCAGCGTCGAGGGGAGCAGGGTCCACGAGGTCTGTGGCAGAAGGCTCCGCGGTCGGAGGATCGGACCCTGGAAGATTGGCCGCGGGAGGATCGGACTCTGGGAATTCAGCCGGTGAAGGGTCGATCATCGGGGGCTCAGTCGTCGGGAGGTCTGCACTTGGAGGCTCCACCGTGCCTTCAGCACCCGCAGCCCCCTCGGGGGTGTTGGCTCCGTCGCTCTCCTCAGAAAGGTTGAAATACCTCTCCGCGAAGAGGGCGAGGGTCTGAGACTTGTTGAAATCGATGGCACCACCATACTCCAGATGGAGCTCCTCGATAGCATTAAGCAAGGTGGTCTCCACCTCCGCTGTACAGAACTTCACCGCGTCCACTTGGAAAGCCTCGGAGCCCCGATAATCTTCCCGACCCTTGGCCTCAGCTTCAGCCAGCCTGACGGGGAACTCGGCAATCTCCCGCTCCATCTGTTGGAACCGGTTGGTGAGAAGGACCTTCTCAGCCTCCAGCCCCGCCTTGGCATCCTCAAGGGCCTTCTTCTCGAGGACAAGCCTGTCCCGATCCTCCTCGCGCCCCTGCTGCTCTTCATTGAGCTTTTGACGCTCCTGCTTCAGCAACCTCTCGAAATCGTGGACTTGCCTCAAGAGGTCCCGATTCTTCTGGTTAAGGAGGGTCTGCTCCTTAACCAACTTACCCCTCGACGATTCGGAGGCAGCCAGATCCTCCTTGAGCTTGGCCAAGACCTCGGGGGCCGCCTTGGCTCGCTCCTGCTTCACGACCTCCTCCAGGGCCAGGATGAACCCGAAACAGCGGTGTTGGTCCGCCATTTCCTGTGAAAAAGAAATGAAGAGGTTAGTACACGAGAATATTTTACCTTATATACTAAGCGTAAAAACAGGAAGCCTTACCTCCACGCGACGGATGGCCATTTCGCGAATTTCCTGGTGGATAGGTTCCCGGGCCAAGGAAAGCGGAAGCTTTAAAGATGGCGGAACTGAACCTGCCAGCAGGTGCAGACCCAGTTCCGGCGGTATATCACCCCGACGGAGTGGGACCCCTTGCAATGACTCGATCGCGGTCCAGGGAGCCCCCGCCTGGTCGGGGGTGTAAAGCTGATAGAAGCTCCCGTCTAAGGGGAGAGGAGGGACGACGCCCTGAGTATCGGAGGTGCGGGCCTCCGAGCCGCCATGAGAACCCGTCGCCCCCTCAAGAGTCAGGCTCAAGACCGGCGAAAGCTGCTGTGCCGGAGAAGATGGAGGCAGCCCTTCAGAAGTCAGCTCTAGCGGGGTCTGCCTCGCCCCCGACGACGAACCAGGGGCTGACCCTCGCTCGCCTCCTCAGAAGAATGAGAGACATCCAGATCCATCACCCGACGGAACTGGCCGTCCGTCGGGGCGTCTTCAGTCCCCGATCCTCCTGGGGCTGGAAGAGAAAGGAGGGGCTCTCCGACCCGGGCGTCGGAGGGTGGAACCTTCGCCGAAGCTCCAGCTCCCGATCGACCTGCAGCTGGAGGACGAGAAGCTTTAGAAAGAAAATCAGGAAGTTGATCAGGATCCTTACACCAGATGACGCGACGGGAGAGATATTGGTCCTTCCCGTAATAATTGTAGTAACCCGCTTTGAGAATGCGGGGAGTTTCTCCTTGCAGGATGCGTTCGATCCCTTCAATCCTGGCTCCCTTATCGGAGGGGATTAACTCCTTGGGAATACGCCTCCTGTATAATTGAATTGCTAAGCGGAGCTGTTTACCTTCCTCGGGAGTCTTGGTGTTGAAGATCTGCTCCATCTTCTCCACCCGGGCCCGCTTGATCTGCTCCGAGTTCGGAGGTGCCGATGAGGAGGTGGCCCTCTTCGAAGACTTCCTCTTCCTCGCGGGGCGTTGGATAGCATCGGTCTCCGCCTGCTTAAGCACGAGATTGGTCAGCAATGATACCTTCTTAGCTGCAAAAACGAAAATGCAATTAGTATATTACCCAAGGAACGAGGTTGGAAGGGCCATCGAAGAGTTGACCCCCGGAGACGACATCAAGGAGTCGGATCCCGGTCAGAACCAGGTCCCGCTCTCCGATAGAGTTGGCATCGAGGGGAGCGAAAGAATCCCCCCAGCGATAAAGTTGAATGCAGTGGAGAATCTGGAAATCCTCCTCGGAGTAAGTGTGAAAAGCAGGAGCAGGGTCTGCCTCAACCTCCCATCGGGGCCATGGGATGGAGCTGTTTCGGATGAAGAAGTAATTCTTCTTCCAACCGCTGTTGTCGGGCCCCGAGTCAGTGATGAGCCCCCGACCTTTGGCGACCTTCCAGGTGTCACCATTCCAGCTGTACCGAGAGAGCTGCGCCTTGCTCCATTTAGGCATCCACGGGTAGAAGGCACAGACTCCGGCATCATTGCATTTCATCCCGTAGAAGGTCCGGAAAAGTCGGAGGCTGTAGGTCGACTGTTGGCGAAGGCAGAGAACAAGGAAGGCATTCCACACACGGATGGCGTGGGGGGAAAAAAGTAGTCGGATGTGTTTTGTAATACTCACACATCTCGACTAAGTTCCCACAGAAGGGGAATCGGATCCCTGCCGATATTTTCCTGGTGGAGACAAATACCTCCCCTTCCCGGGGACGAGTGACCACAGGGTCACTCGGGACGCGAGGCCAAGGAAAAGGGAAGCGATGCTCCCAGGTGGAAGTAATACACCCCTCCCGGAGAGCTGCATCATAGGCGGTGTCTGAAATCTCATTACAAGCATAATCGAACTTGAAGGGCTTCCTCCCCCCGGAACTGGACTCACCGTCTGGAAAGTAATCATGGCAAGAAAAGGCACAGTTGATTTCCGCAAAAGTTCGGGTAAGTTGATTGAGATAAAAGGAAAAACTATGCTAACAAGTTTTTTCGGAATCGAAGGAGGAAATCTTACCAGACATGTTGAATCGGAGAAGAAAGGATGATCTTGATGGTCGGAGATCCTGTTCGCCGGAGTGTTGATCAGAAATGGAAAGGAGAGCTTGAGATTTTGAAAACACAGAGAATGAAACGGTAGAGGAGAACTGAATAGTGCCAAGATTTGGGGGTTTTATAGGAGAGAGGACAGCCAAAGAGACGTTGCGATCCGGACCGTTGAAAATGAAACGCCTCAACCTGAATCGTCGAAACACTAGGGACAAAACGGCTAGAAAGCGCTTTTTCAGAAAAGCAGGCACGGGCACCCAAGCCGTCACTTCATCACCCATCGCATTTAATAGTGGAGTAATCGAGAAATCTTTTCGGATTCGGTGGTTATCCTCGGAATATCGAGAGGTCCGGAGTTGGAAGACACGACGAACTATAAGTCCCTCGTGTCTTGGGTGCAAATGATGGGTTTCGATATAGCCGTTAGGCCCATTAACGACGACTAAACGGCGAAGGGCGAAGTAGGCCCCGATGATATGCCTTTAAGTAGGCCCCGATGATATGCCTTTAAGTAGGCCCCGATGATATGCCTTTAAGTAGGCCCCGATGATATGCCTTTAAGTAGGCCCCGATGATATGCCTTTAAGTAGGCCCCGATATTGAATCCCTGAGAATGCTGGCCCTGTCCCGATGACGAGGGGCCCCGAGCGGTGACCAAAGGAGATAACTCTGGAGTCCCCGACATCCGTCGGGACTTGCCACCAGAGAACGAGGCCGGGAAACGCGCCCACTATCGACATAGTGGGGAAGTGGCCTGAAAAGACGGAACGTGGGCAAGTGGCCGAGATAAACGGAACGTGGGCTAACTGCCCCCAGCAGTTATCACAACAGGTAACTGGGGTAACTCCTCCCCTATATAAAGGAAGGAGTTACCTCAGGATGACCACATTGACATTTACATACTGATACTTGCCAGTCTATATCGAGATACTCATTTAAGCATCGGAGAGGGATTCTGGGTCACCGCCCGATCTATCCCCTTCTTGCAGGATTACTTGGAGCGAAGGAGTTCGGACTTCCGTCAAGAACGTACCGGAGTTCCAACCTTGATCCAAAAGTTGCCACTGCTTCTGTTGCTGGTTTTCTTGGGGTTGTTTTGCCTGTGCGGCCTTGTCTTTGTTGCGTTCAGCGTTCAGCTTTGCTCTTGCATTGTTCCTGAACCTTTCCAGGTCCACGTATTCCTTCACGCGCGAGGTTAACTCCTCCAAATTTTCAGCCAGGCGTTTGGACATCTTTTCCCCCAGGGAGAAACCTAAGCGACCCAGGTTCCTTATGAATGCCTTGATTATTTTGTCTTCAGAAAGGTTTGTCTGAATGTCAGCTATGTTCTGATTAAAACAGATGTAATAATCAGCCAAATACTCATCATATTGTTGCTTCACATCATCTAATGCGCTGGAGTCTTTAAGCAGCCTTCGTTCGCCCATGTATCTCTGGATAAACTTTCCCTTCAGGTATGCCCAGGAAGTCACACTTTCCTTTGGAAGTGAGAAAAACCAATGTGTGCCGATGAACCTAGTAAGGTTTGCGGGAACGTGACCACTGATGGATATACGCCCAATTTGAACCCGTTGACTTCCGAACCGTTGTATTTTTATCATCCCATTACCGATTGTAAATCGAAACTTCAACCCGAACACTTCGCGAACACATCAACGGCTCGGACGAGGCCGGAGCGCTCGTCCGGCCGAGACAAACTCACCTAGGTGAGGTTGGGTGGCCACACCCGACCTCCCCTAGGAGAGATCGGGTCAGCCAACCCGATCTCTCCTAGGGGAGATCGGGTGGACCAACCCGATCTCTCCTAGGAGAGATCGGGTCGGCCAACCCGATCTCTCCTAGGAGGGATGGGGTTGGCCAACCCCATCCTCCCTAGGAGGGGTTGGGTGCCCTCACCCAACCCCTACCCTTGGGGGTCGGACTTCTCCCCCCCCCCCCAGGGCCCCTGCGCCATTTTCGGACACCCACACTCGGTTCACATCGCCTACCTTCTCCGTATCCTAAGGTCTTAATTATGTACTTAAAGGTTAATTAAGTGTGTTTAAAGGTTAACGATGTCATTAAGCCACCTTAATGACACCGTTGCCTATAAATACCCCACCTTCACAACTCATTTGATCATCTTGGCAATTTGGATTATTTTGCTCTGACATCTCTCTAGCTTTATCTCTCTAAAAACGATACTGACTTAGGCATCGGAGAGGGTTCATCAGGCACCACCCCCCCCCCCCCCCTCTGTGCCTGGTACTGCCCCTTCTGCAGGGCGAAAGGAGAAGAGAAGCTAAGGAAGGAAGGACGAAAGCTAAGACAGTGCAACCTAAGAGAACCGGATCATCCACATCTCCAGTGAGGAACGAGATTTGAGCCGACCACCCGTTGACCCAGATCCCGGAACCTAACACTTGGCGCCGTCTGTGGGCTTCGGACAGAAAGCCTAATTATCACCAGCTAGATGGCAGGCGTATATGTCATTCATGGGGGTTATGGAGCTGGAGGAGGCGAATGCCAGAGAAGCATATATGGCAGAGTTAGGGGCTCCTAAGCCAAAAGAAGAACAAGCAGAAGGAAAGAGAGAAGACATAATAGAATTTTCAAGAAGAGACATGGAGCATGTGTTACCAGACAACAAGGATGCCCTGGTCATAACAATGAAGATCACTGATATGGACATTGGAAGAATCCTAATAGACAGTGGAAGCTCACCCAACATCATTAGCAAGAAAGTCCTCAACATACTAGGAGTAAGGCCAAGTAGCATAAAACAGGTTCACTCCCCCTTGGTAGGATTTTCAGGAGAGCCAACATACCCACTGGGGGCAGTCACACTACCTGTGACACTGGGTACAGGCCAGAGACAGCTAAAGATTGATGTCCCATTCTTCATCAGAGAAGAAATGGAGGAGTACAATGGGGTCCTGGGTACCACTACAATCAACAAGTGGGGTATGGTACCATCAACACTACATCAGAAAATGAAATTCCCCACAGGCCAAGGAATAGGGGAAGTAAAAGGTAACCAGAAGGTAGCAAGGAAATGTGCAAGGATTGCACTAGGCAAGAGGAAGAAAACAAGAGAAGTCCTACTAGTAGACGAGGACCCAAGAGAAGATCATGGAAGACCAGCCCCCATGGAGGAACTAAAAGAGATACTCATAGAAGAACCCGATAGGAAGGCCAAAATCGGGACTGCCTTATCTCAGGAAGAGGAAAACCACTTAGTAGCTTTACTAAGGGAATACAAGGATCTGTTCGCCTGGTCACCAAGCGATATGCCAGGAATATCAGAAGAGGTAATCTCACACAAGCTCAATATAGACGCGGCAACGCGACCAACAACACAGAAGGTGAGACCAATGGGAGGAAGCAAAAAGATAGCTATCCAAGAAGAAGTAGAAAAGCTACTAAAGGCAAAGTTCATCAAAGAAATCAGATTCCAGACATGGGTGGCAAACCCAGTACTGGTAAAGAAGCCGGGGGGAAGTTGGAGAATGTGTATCGACTATCGTGACTTAAACAAAGCATGCCCAAAGGACTCATATCCGCTACCAAGAATAGATCAGTTAGTGGATGCAACATCAGGTCACCAACTAATGAGCTTCATGGATGCATACTCAGGATACAACCAGATAAAAATGGCCCCCGAGGACGCCCCTCACACAGCATTCTATGCTGATAGCGAGATATACCATTACACGGTGATGCCTTTCGGACTCATAAATGCTGGAGCAACATATCAAAGAATGGTCAACAAAATCTTTGGGGACATGATAGGAAAGACAATGGAGGCATATGTGGACGATATGATAGTCAAATCCAAAGAGAAGAAGGACCATGTGGAGAACCTTCGCTCAACATTCGAGAGGATGAGGCAGTACCAAGTCCGTCTAAATCCGAAAAAATGCGCATTTGGGGTGCAATCAGGGAAATTTTTAGGCTTCATGGTAAGCCAGCGAGGCATAGAGGTAAACCCCGAAAAACTTCAAGCAATTGAAGAAATGCAGTCACCTACAAAGCACAAAGAGGTTCAACGACTGAACGGGAGGTTGGCAGCCCTTAACAGATTCCTATCCAAAATAGGAGACAAGGCATTACCCTTCTTTGAGGTACTAAGGGCAAACAAGAAATTTGAATGGACACCGAGATGTGAGGAAGCCTTCCAGCAACTCAAGCAACACCTAAAAACACTACCGCCCTTAGCAAAGCCTACACCAGGGGAGCCCCTCTACCTCTACATCTCCGTGAGCAATGTGGCAGTAAGCTCAGTGCTAATTAAAGAAGAAAACGCTGCACAATTGCCGGTATACTTCGTAAGCAAAACATTGGCAAAGTATGAGATCAACTACTTGCCAATAGAAAAGTACCTCTATGCACTGATTATATCAGCAAGAAAGTTGAGACCGTATTTTCATGGGCATGAAGTAACAGTCCTCACAGACCAACCATTGAAACACCTCCTACAGAGACCAGACACATCGGGAAGACTGACCAAATGGGCAATTGAGCTAAGTGAGTTTCGCATTCATTTCGCCCCAAGAACAGCCATAAAGGGTCAGGCTCTAGCAGATTTTATCGCCGAATTCACTGGAATTAATCCAGACGAAGACTTGGGAGAAGTCAAAACTACATGCGAGGCAAGTAGTAGTCAGGAGAAACAATCAGAAGAATTATGGGAGATGCATACTGATGGGTCATCCAACGGAGGAGGTTCAGGTGCAGGCCTCTTACTATACCCACCAAACAGCGATACACCTATGCGCTATGCCATGGCACTTACCTTTAAGGCAACAAACAATGAGGCTGAGTACGAAGCACTAATAACTGGCCTGAGAATAGCCAAAGGAGTAGGGGCAAAGCATTTAAGGGTCAAGTGTGATTCTCAACTAGTTGTCAATCAAGTGAAAGGAATCTACACTGCAAAGTCCGAAAACATGCAAAGATACTTACAGCAAGCCAAGGACCTGATAAAGAGCTACCAAAGCTTCGACATTGAGTCAGTCCCAAGAGAACAAAACCAAGAGGCAGACGCCTTAAGTAAACTAGCCTTAGGGGCAGAAGCAGGCAAAGAGGTTCACTTCATAGAGCAAAGAATGCAATCAGTGATAGAACAAATGGAGGTTCTAGCAATAGATGAAGCAGAAGCCTGGATGACACCAATGCGACAATACATCATGGAAGGAAAGCTCCCAAAAGATAAGGTGGAAGCAGTCAAGATTGAAAGGATGGCTAGGAATTACGCAGTGATGGACAATGAACTCTACAAGAAAGGATACTCCACACCTTTCCTCAAATGCATAGCATACCCAGAAACAGAGAGAGTGCTTGCAGAACTCCATGAGGGAGATGCGGGGTGCCATGAAGGAGCACGGTCAATAAGCCGAAAGGTCTACAACCTAGGATACTATTGGCCATCAATGAGCAAAGAAGTAGCAGACTTGGTACAAAAATGTGATCACTGCCAAAGGTACTCCAGAAATATAACAGTCCCACCAGCAAAGCTAAGCTCCATTTCAGGAGCCTGGCCTTTCGCGCAATGGGGGATTGATTTGATAGGCCCCCTACCAAAAACAAAAGGTCAGAAGACTTGCATAATTGTTGCAATAGACTACTTCTCCAAGTGGATAGAAGCAAAGGCAATGGGGAAGACAACAGACGACCAAGTCGTCAATTTCATCCAATCTCACATTGTCTCGAGGTACGGGGTGCCAAGAGCAATAATAAGTGACAATGGCCCACAATTCAAGAGCAAGAAATTGCAGTGGTATTGCGAAAGACTGAATATAGACCACCGTTTCGCATCAGTAAAGCACCCTCAGACAAACGGACAGGTAGAATCGGCAAACAAGATAGTGCTAGATGGCCTAAAGAAACGACTCCACGCCACCAAGGGAAGTTGGGTAGATGAGCTGGAAAATGTTCTATGGGCAGTACGGACAACACCAAAGATATCCACAGGAGAAACGCCATTTGGCCTAGTGTACGGAACTGAAGCGGTGGCACCAGCAGAAATAGCTGTACAATCACTGAGGACCAAGTACTTTGAGGAGCATGAGAACAATAAAGCAAGACTTTTAGATTTAGACATGGTGGAGGATAAAAGGTGGAATTCAGAAGAAGCACAGACACGAATGCGCCTTGTCTCAGCAAGATACTACAACCGCCAAGTCAAGGAGAGACAATTCCACGTAGGAGAACTGGTACTAAGAAGGAATGAGTTCTCACACTTAGACCAAGTCAGAAAATTATCTCCGAAGTGGGAAGGACCATACAAGATAGCGTCAGTTCCCTACGTAAACGCTTATCGCCTCGAAGATGGGGAGGGGTATATCTCCACAAACACCTTCAGTGGAGAGCACCTAAAGAAGTACTACGTATAAGAAGAAAGCACAAGCAAAAGACCATATCCTTAGTTTCATATTTCACATTTTGCATGTTCCAGCTTTCCAAATTTTCAAAAAACAACTTTTGAGAAGGAGAACTCACGAAGTTACTCCAACTCTACAACTATCTTTGATTCCTACAAAGGATGTCTTGGTGCACCAAGGCATCCCACGTGTACAAAAACATGAATGCTCCTAAGGGAGTACAAGTTACTCAAAAGTATTTTCCAGTGAATGTAGTGGTATAATCACGAAGTTATCCTTACACAGATATAACTTCAAGTCAATGACAGGTTCGACGCCCCCAAGAGCGTATCTTGAGAGTAGTGTTCATACTACGACCTTCGACGCCCCCAAGAGCGTATCTTGAGAGTAGTTATTACACTACGACCTTCGACGCACCAAGAGCGTATCTTGAGAGTGGTTTCCAAAAACTACGATTTTCGACGCCCCCAGGAGCGTATCTTGAGAGTAGTGTTCATACTACGACCTTCGACGCCCCCAAGAGCGTATCTTGAGAGTAGTCATTACACTACGAACTTCGACGCACCAAGAGCGTATCTTGAGAGTGGTTTCCAAAAACTACGAATTCGACGCCCCCAGGAGCGTATCTTGAGGTAGATTTGCAACCTACCAGATTCGACGCCCCCAAGAGCGTATCTTGAGGTAGAAAAAACACTACCAGTTCGACGCCCCCAAGAGCGTATCTTGAGGTAGATTTCAAACTACCAGTTCGACGCCCACCAGGAGCGTATCTTTGGTCTAACCTGAGCCCTCCGGGAGCCTATCCTGTGAAACGTTAAGTGCCATCCGAGAGCCTGTCTCGTGAACAGTTTTCGACGCCCACCAAGAGCGTATCTTTGGTCTAACAGTACAACGTATACCGTGTAAGGGGTATCAGAAGAGATCATCACACCATGCTCAGAAGGATACCATGAGAAAGAAATTTCTAAGTAAAGTAATGTGAAGAACAAGTAATGTTTTTTCTTTATGAAATGGCAGGTATGACATGAAGGAAAGCACGAAAGAAAGATAAATAAAGGAAACACACCAAGGGAAGGGTCCATAACCAAAGAGCCATACACAAGGCATAGGGAGACATCATGAGAAGAGATATAAGCACACGGCCATGTATACAACGAGTAGAGACAAGTGTATCAGACAAAGATGGCAACACTAAGAAAGGTGGAGTTTTAAACTCTAAAGACAACCACAACTCACAAACACACGAGACTACCACAAGAAATAGGGGTACTATCCCCTCATCTTCGCAATATGCTTAATAGCAAAGTCTGACAAATCACCAAGTCGAGAGAAAGGAAAGTCAGGAGCAATCATGTGAATACGCTCAAGAATCTCCTTCAAGGAAATACGTTTCGCCACAGAGCAGCGAACGTCGATAGCAGCCTGATAAGCGGAGGAGGCCATATACTCAGCAATGGCACACTCCTTCGCCTCCATACGAAACATTTCCTCCAGAGAGATTAACTCAGCAGCCCGGAGTGTCTCATCACGATAAGACCTTTGTCTCAACGCCTCAACCTCTTCATTGAGAAGAGCAATGCGACCCTCCAAGTCTCGGCACCGCAAATCGGTGATGCGACTATGCTCCAAACAGCTAATAAGACTGGATTTAAGGGAGACACAAATGTCCTCGTACACCTTCCTCTCCTCAGCAAGATCAATAGCAAGGGTGGATAAATTAACAAGGTCGGCCATACCCTGCAACAAAAACAAAAGATGAGACGGATAACGCACGGAGAAGAAATATGCTAAAGGATAAAACGGTTACATTACAGAAGCATAGCGAGCCAACACATCACGAGCCAACTCATAAGTTGCCTCCGACCCTTTGGACAGGGACACACGATCGGCAGGAGGAACAGCAGACTGCAGAACACGAACTCCAACCTCAGGAGTTTGCAAAGAAGATTGGTTGTCAAAACGAGCACCACGCCCATAATAAGGCGCCCACTCAGACCCAACAATTCCATCAACAGGTGGACGAGACAGCTCCTTCCGACTCAGACGCGGAAGACGAAGTCTACCTATAACAAAGCACTGAGTAAATACCAATGTACACTAAGGAAACTCAGAGGCTCAAGGACTCACCAAACAAGGAAGAAGGAAAAGATGGCTCCCGGACCTTCGATTGGGGGGCATCAATATAGAAAGAAGATGGCACCCTAACGTCACCACCCTTACCTCCAGTTAGAGAACACCTCCCCGCACCATAGAAAACCGATCTTTTTGCAATCGAAGGTCCGGTCCCAGAATTAACTACTCCCACACGTACTGGCCTCTTACTCCTCATCAATCACCGGAGAGTTCTGCTGATCGAAAAAACACAGGCTTAGCCTAAAGAAAACAGAAAGCGAACAGTGGACAAGAGATACAAACTCATTCCCCTAAAAAGATGGACACAAGGTCAAAAGACAAGAATAGAAAGACGACAAGAAAGACCCCACCAGCCAACAGCCAGAGGCAGGGGGGCAGGGGGAGATAGTTATAACCCCCAGCATAAGGAGACCCCACCAGCCAACAGGCAGAGGCAGGGGGCAGGGGGAGATAGTAATAACCCCCAGCATAAGGAGACCCCACCAGCCAACAGGCAGAGGCAGGGGGGCAGGGGGAGATAGTAATAACCCCCAGCATAAGGAGAGAGACACCACTGGCCAACTAGCAGAGACAGGGGGCAAAAGGAGATAATTATAATCCCAATAGGGAGGACTTCGCCCGCCAGTAAGCGGAAACATGAAGGTAAAAAGATGAAAAATGACGAACCAAATAGGACTACATTACCAGGAAGACATACAAATCAAGAACGAGACAAGTAAGGAAACGATTGAAGGAGAAGCAGAATTAAGTCCCTCAAGAGCAATGCTTACACAAGAGAAGAAACACGTACCTCAACACAACACCCGCCCCGAGAAGTAAGTCCGACTGGAAATTCCACCGTCAAAAAGAAAAGAAGGGAAAAGAACAACGAGAATGAGGTAATCACTTGCCCTTTTATAGCACAAAGGATTAGGGTTTTTCTAAAGTCGCTAAATCAACACCGTTGAATTTTAGAAAAGAAAATTTCAAGGGACAAGATTCAAAAACTAGTTCCCGTTAACCACGGTTAAACTCATACTCACCATAGTTAACATCCCCTAAGGTTTATTTCCTAGTATTCCATACTTAGAAAAATTTTTGGCCAAAATTAAAATTTTCCCTCACTTAGATAGAATCCCGGCACGAAATTGAAGCATAAGTTATTTAGTTGCATTCGTATCACACCCCTGTGCAAGTGTGTATTTTTTGAGTATGCACCTGTAGCAAAGATAAGTTTATTACTCCTACCTCAGACGGACGCGTGCCTAGGCACACGTCCGTGCTACTCTGACGTTTACGATTCCTCTATCTCATAAGGCAGGGGGCAGAGTCAAAGGCACGCATCTATGGGTAAGCGAGCATTCAGACAAGAAGGTAAAATCCCGGTTTCAAATTGCGCTTGTCATACCATCCTAAAATAGAGTCAATCAAGGGTTAGGCCATTGGTTGACTCGGGGGCATGTGATGGATATACGCCCAATTTGAACCCGTTGACTTCCGAACCGTTGTATTTTTATCATCCCATTACCGATTGTAAATCGAAACTTCAACCCGAACACTTCGCGAACACATCAACGGCTCGGACGAGGCCGGAGCGCTCGTCCGGCCGAGACAAACTCACCTAGGTGAGGTTGGGTGGCCACACCCGACCTCCCCTAGGAGAGATCGGGTCAGCCAACCCGATCTCTCCTAGGGGAGATCGGGTGGACCAACCCGATCTCTCCTAGGAGAGATCGGGTCGGCCAACCCGATCTCTCCTAGGAGGGATGGGGTTGGCCAACCCCATCCTCCCTAGGAGGGGTTGGGTGCCCTCACCCAACCCCTACCCTTGGGGGTCGGACTTCTCCCCTCCCCCCAAGGGCCCCTGCGCCATTTTCGGACACCCACACTCGGTTCACATCGCCTACCTTCTCCGTATCCTAAGGTCTTAATTATGTACTTAAAGGTTAATTAAGTGTGTTTAAAGGTTAACGATGTCATTAAGCCACCTTAATGACACCGTTGCCTATAAATACCCCACCTTCACAACTCATTTGATCATCTTGGCAATTTGGATTATTTTGCTCTGACATCTCTCTAGCTTTATCTCTCTAAAAACGATACTGACTTAGGCATCGGAGAGGGTTCATCAGGCACCACCCCCCCCCCCCCCTCTGTGCCTGGTACTGCCCCTTCTGCAGGGCGAAAGGAGAAGAGAAGCTAAGGAAGGAAGGACGAAAGCTAAGACAGTGCAACCTAAGAGAACCGGATCATCCACATCTCCAGTGAGGAACGAGATTTGAGCCGACCACCCGTTGACCCAGATCCCGGAACCTAACAACCACCACATGGTCTGGATTTGTGGCTCTTCCCAGTAGCGAAGCCTCGTGCTGCTGCACGTGCTCAATGAGAACATCCTTTCTAGTGTACTTCTTGATTTGTATGTAGTTTAGGATTTCTGGAACCCTTTCATACAACATTTCCTTGGCGAAAGGATGACTTGCGCTGTCTGTTAAGACGTGAATTGGTCTGGTCTTTTTCTGCTTTAGCTTTTGCTCAATGAGTCCCTCCAAAGTCTTAGCGGTTAACCCTGTGAGGGAAACGTCATTGTTTTTCTCGGGTATTCCCCAAACAATATTTGGGTTTCCGCTATCCTGCCCCCACCTCTGTTGGTAATGAGAGGCCTCCCTGCCTTGTCTCTCGTTGAGGTTACTTGGTTGCTTCCATGATTCGGTCGGGTATGGCCTTTCATAGTGAGTTGCAGCAGAGTAGGATCCTTGAGGTCCTGCATTGTAGTATTGAGGGTTGGCAGCCGGAGGCTGCCTTCTTTGTTGTCTTGGGGCTTCTCCTCGGGTTGTGCCATGGAACACTGCTTCTCCTGCAGGATATGCTTGAGCTGGTGGTGGCAGGGGTGGGGGGCGGTGGATGCGCGTAGCCTTGGTTTCTTAGAGTATCCCTGAAGGCCAGGAGTTCCTCTATTGCTTGCATAATTGCGGGAGCTACTGCTAGGGCAGCATGTGCGCCTTGTGTGCCTGCATCCTGAGGTTGCTGGTTGTTATCCGGCATTCCGAAAGGTTGTTCCTCTTCAGTGTGCGCTCTTCACTCAAAACTTGGCGGGGGTTCGTTGGTTTGAGCTGTATACTCTGGTTGAGCATTGGGAGATTCTTTTGAGGAAGATGTGTATCTCTGGGATATCCTCAGGACCTGGCTGATTCCTCTTGGGGTGCGCCTTGCTGGGCTCTCCAGTAGTGTTCTTTCTCTTTGCCATTTAGCTTTGCTGGTATGCTAGTGCTTGTTCGTTCAGAATCTCGCGAACGACGCCAAAATGTTGGATCCTTTCCGAGTGGGGAGTCGGATCCGGGTAGTGACGACGCAAAGATGCCCCGGGTCGCTTCTATTCCAGGTCTTCGCACGTGCCGAACTCGTGCGTCTCTGTACACCTGCAAGAGGGGCAGTATCGCACACCACGCGCGGGGGGGGGGGGGGGGGGTGGAGTGCGATGAACCCTCTACGAAGCTTAAGTCAGGTATTTTAGAGAGAGAAAGTAAGAGCTTCCGCTGTCAACTTAGTTTGAAATGAATGATCAAGGCCCCTATTTATAGGAAACCTTGGAATTAAACCGGATTTTGAACGGTCCGACGTCGGTTCAATGTAAAGTATGAACCGAGCGTAGACGGGAGTAAATCTGACACCGGGAGGGTTTGCACGTGCAGTGTTTGTGTAGGGGTTCACATGTCAATAATAGGAGGAATCCGGACCGTCCCGAGGATCCCGGGAGGTCCGGAATAACTATACAATCCGGACCAGCTCGGATTGCAGGACAATCCGGAGCTGATCCGGATTGTCTTGCAATCCGGACCCGGTCCGGATTGTGATGACAATCCGGATGCGGTGTAAGTCCGGGGCGCGTACGCGTGTGTCCCAGACTTTTTAGTACCCGCGGGTGAATATTTCGAAACCGTTTAGTGAGTTCGACGTGTATGCGAAGTCCGAATAATATAAAACGAACCCGAATCGGACGTATACCCATCAGGATTGGCTTTACATTGCTTTTGTATGGGAATTATTTATTGTGAGATGTTTAGAATTAAAATAGGGTTAAGAGGTCTTTTGGTCCATGATGTTTGACCACTTTTGGGTTTTGGTCCATGATGTTTTTTTTGCCTAGTTTTAGTACCATATGTTTGCAGATTTTTCTAGTTTTGGTCCGACCGTTACATTCCGTCCATTTTTTGACATGTGCGAGTCACGTGATCCACCCTAAACTTTCAATTTTGTTCAATTTAGTCCCTCTAATACTTTCCTAACTTTTTTTTATTCAATTTAGTCCCGAAGTTTCAAAATTTCAATTGGGGTCAATTTTGAAACTTCGGGATTAAATTGAACAAAAAAAAGTTAGGAAAGTATTAGAGGGACTAAATGGAAAGTTTAGGGTGGATCACGTGACTTGCACATGTAAAAAAATGGACCGAATGTAACGGTCGGACCAAAATTAGAAAAATCTGCAAATATATGGTACCAAAACTAAGTAAAAAAAAACATCTAGATAAAAATTCAAAAGTAGTCAAACATCATGGACCAAAAGACCTGTTAACCCATTAAAATAATAGGACATCAGATTGTGGTGTAGAGATAGAGAGATGCTTGTCTCCACAGTCATGCTGAAAACTAATATTCTCCAACTATTGGATTGGTTCCCCTTTCAATTATCATGTTTCACCAGCAGGTTGCCCTTATTGTCTTTTTGAAATACGTACAGTATTCTTTTGGGTACGCAAGACAGCTTCACATTTCATGACATGATGCCCAAGCTGGTGATTCGCGGCGATCCCCAAAAAGCACCACTTCAACTAAGCTAGCAGTTCATTCTAATTTCTAAAGATAAACTGAAGCTAGCACATATTTTTAAATGTCTTCATCCTATATATTGCAAAGATGACCAATTTGGTGTTCACAACAACAATTTGGTCAATCAATCCATCTGAATGAATAGGTTCCGATTCAAAATGTATGTGAGACTTCCGGCACTGAAATTTTTGCATCTTTTTCCTTTTTAATGGTGCTAGGCTATCTTTATGTTATGCCGGTTAGTACTGTCTAGGATACAATTATATTTATATCTTGTACTACTATCTTATATTAGAATAGAATAATATTATTATATTAAATAATATCTTTTAAAGATATTTAGCTATTTTATAATATATTTTTTTTATCTTTAAGCGCGCCGATTTATTAATAATTAAATCTATTACAATCTACCAAAAGACTGACATCGCTCCGGGGATATTGGTTAGCGTCCAATATCCGAACAAGTAGAGCAGATGCGGCTAAAACAACGGAAGTAAAGATAACGAAGTGCGAAACAGAAATACAACTAGTAAAACATAAATTAAAGATGCAAATCGACTTATTGACGGAGATGACCCCAGGCAAATGATAGAAGCTTGGAGAGGAGGAATCCATTTGATACAGCAGCGAACGCAGTCCTTTGGAGGGTACGAGGACCTTCCTTGAGTCTGACATAGCTAACAGCTGACCTGCACAACAAGCGATACCAAACCGGACCCATAGTATGTCCGAAACGCAAGCATTTCCATCCAAAACCGAAGATGACCACATGACTGGTGTAGAGATTTCTATAAGGCAACCCCGCCATAGGAACATCCGCGAAGGACTAGCGAAATGGGAGAGTGCCAAAGAAATGCTCTGTCTCCTCGAAGGAAGACGTAGGATGCGACCGAAGTCGTATCGTGGATACCCCGAAGGGTATATGTCATGCAGTTGTTCGATTGGTGGACAGAATGTTGGTTCGGACGAACTATGAGTTCGACTGGAAGAGGTTGGAGGGGGAGGGTAGAGGGTTGTACCGCCAAGATGTAGTTGAGTTTGAGCTTAAAACGGTGAACAACATCTACGACGGCGCGTGGAGGGTTAGGCGACCGGCGCGCGACATGGCGGGGGTGGTGGAGGACCGCGACAGCGCGTGGAGGCGCGTCGTAGTGCGTGATGGCGCGTGAAGACGTGCATGGCGGCGCGTGGCTTACACGCTCCGGTGAGTGGGTGGAGGTAGCTCGGCGCGTGGGCGCGCGTGGGTGAACGTGGACGGCGCGTGCCGAGCTCGTGCGGGCACGTGAGACGCTTGCGGTGGCACGTGGGGGCTTGTAGAGTGTGGAGGTGGTTTTGATGGTGGTGGGGTGTCTTCGTTCGGGTTCGGGGGTGGTGGTGATGATAGTGAAGGTGGAGGGGGGAACGTGAAATGGGAGGGGATGAGGCGGACTCCGCGATTTGGCGAGGTGGAGGCGGAGCGTGGGATGAAGGCGAGGTTGAACAAAGCCATACGCTCTGGTGTGCTTCCGGCTTTGGCCTAGGCTTAGGCATGAGGGGCGTGGATGTTCGTGGGGTGGGTGGAAAGGCATGACTAGGGTTTGGTGAGGGTGGTTGCGTTGCTTGTGGTGGTGGTTGAGGGGGTAACGGCGGGTCCTTGTGCGGGCTCGAGGGAGATGGATGTCTCGATGTTGGGGTGGTGCGGAGGGAATGGGAGTAGTGGGTTCCCTGGTTTGAGGCGACGACGGCGGAAGACGGGGTGAAGGCGAGGTAAAGTAAGGCCATCTTTGGTGGGACAGCTTCGGGCTTAGGCGTAGGCTTGGCTTTTGCTGGATATGGTGCTCCGCAGATGACACTGACTAAGTGTGCCAAGGCAGTGACTTCCGTCGAGGATGCTTCCAGTTGAGAGCATCCAAATAGTGCAATTCTATATAGTTGAGAGTTAAAGAGTCTTTTGATACCATATGTTTTATTTTGTAGACTTTTAGTGCGCGTGTTTGCATTTTGTAGACTTTTGGAGTATCCGCTAGTCAACCGTCAAGTTTGACCGTTAAATACTTTTATTTTGTTCAATCTAGTCATCCAATTAATATCCCTAACTTTTGATTTTTGCAATATAGTCCTAAACAAACACAACCGCTCCCTAACCCACAATCGACCCTGGTTGGGGTCGCCGGACTTGGCCGACCCCGACTAGGGTCCGAACCAGCCATGGGTCGGACTCTAGCTGTGTCAATTTTGGCCTATGGTCCAATTGGGTCCAATCGGACCCTAGGCCAGAATTGACCCTGGTCAGGGTCGGCCAGGTCCCGCGACTTCAACCAGGGTCCTACCCAGCTATGGGTCGGACCCCTGCTGGGTCAATTTTGGCATAGAGTCCGATTGGACCCATTCAAACAATAGGCCAAAATTGGCCCAGATAGGGTATTGACCCATGGCTGGGTCAGACCCTAGCTGGGAAAATTTTGGTCTAGGTCCGACTGGACACAGTTGGGCCTAGGCCAAAAGTGACTCAGCCATGGGTCGGACCCTAGTTGGGGTCGCCAGACCTGGCCGATCCTGGGCAGGGTCCGATCCAACCATGGGTCAGACCCTAGCTAGGCCAATTGTGGGTTAGGGTGCAGTTGAGTTTGTTTAGGGACTAAATTTTAAAAATTAAAAGTTAGGGATATAAATTTGAGGACTAAATTGAACAAAATAAAAGTATTTAACGGTCAAACTTGGCGGTTGATTAACAGTTGCGCCCAAATTCTAAAAAATGCGAACATATGATACCAAAAGTCTACAAAATAAAATATATATGGCACCAAAAGCCAACATTAGTCAAACATATGACACCAAAAGACCCTTTAACCCTATAGTTTATATCTTTTAGAATATTATCTGTAGGGATCTTGTAATCTCTATATATAGTTTATTATTATCAATGAATAAAAAAAACCTTACAACAATTAATCTTAGTCTCCAAGAGATGTTATGGTAGATTAGGAATTTAGCTTTCATGTTTACGTATTCTTATTTCTATCGATATTCGGGCACGTATCACTTTAATTGAGTAACAGGTTGCATATACATCCATGGGGTAGAAGAGAAATTAATATAAAATATAATTAATGTTGTTTATGAAGATTCCAGATGATTGATTCTGAAACTTCAAGTTACCTGTTATTATGTTTAATTATTTTTCCAACTATTTTCCGGCTTATGTGCTGAATGCAGTAGACTGGTTACTACTAGATGGTTTTAGTTTTGTGAATTGGATGGTTAAAACTGTTATGAATCATTCCATGTTGATGCTTGATTCTTTTTTTTTTAATGCAAAACTTGTCACAGGTTATAAACTCGTAAGGTGAACATTGAGCGGATTTTAGTGACCCCTTAGAGCTATCCCATCCTCAATGCTCGGGTTTGAGGCTGTCACAGGGAGCCTGGATGACTTTGGCTTTGAGGACTACATGAAAGGTAATAAATTGTGAAGATCTAAACCCTAGCAGACGAAAACTTGAACTGGAATTTGCAGCTCATCGAACTAGGGTTTGAGAACCCTAATTATCACATTTATATAGGGCGGGGTCCCAACCATAATGCTCAAGGGTCCCCTAAGTATTTAAACCTCCAAAATATTTCCTCATAAATCAAGCAGACTAATTATAAAGCCGACAACGATAACTGACCCAATCCAAGAAGCCAACAAAGGGCTGAGCCCACCAACAAGCCCACAAGACTTTACCAACAGATCAAAACCAACAATAGGATTGAGCCCATACTAATAGACTGAGCCCAGATTAACCAAAATGCACACTCCCCCTTAATCTGGGATTAGCAGAAAATAACCAACAAGAGCAACATAGAGCAAAGATGCTCCCCTGACTCAGAAAGCTTCTCATCATTGTCAGGCGTTTCATTTCCCAGAGGCAAACTACATGTAAATATGTTCATCATACCTAGCTTACCCACCAAGTAACGATGTTGCATAGTAGGAAGGGTCTTGGTGAACACATCGGCAATATGTTCCCTAGTATTAACATGAACTGCCTCCACAACACCATTCAAAATACATTGTCTTGAGAAATGACAATCAATTTCAATAAGTTTGGTTTTTTCATGGAAAATAGTGTTAGAAGCAATTTTTATGGCTGTCTTATTGTCACAATGTAACACAGTAGCCTTATCCTGCTTAAAACCAAGTTCAGCCAACAAACCACAGACCCAAACAATTTCAGCAATAGCATGACCAATGTTTCTATACTCAGCCTTTGTCGAGGACTTAGAAATTATATCATGTTTTTTCACCTTCCACGAAACCAATGAATTTCCTAGCTTCACACAATAACCATTCAATGAGCATCTAGTCTCAACACAGATTCCCCAGTCTGAATCATAATACACTACAAGACTCGGGTCACTATAAGCCGAAAGTAGAAGATCCTTACCTGTCTCTTCTTTAATATATCTTACCAATTTTAAACTTGCATCGTAGTGAGACTGTTTTGGTACATTAAAAAACTGACTAAGATGTTATACGGGAAAAGAGATATCAGGCCTGGTCAAGGTTAGATAAAGAAGCTTGCCTTTAAATCTCCTGTAAGTAGTAATATCAGATAAAACCTTATCATTTTGATTTATATTTAAAAAATCATCATACTTCTTACTAGTGAAACTCTGTTTGACTTCCATGGGAGTTTTAGAACTCCTCCCACCAGCCAACCCAACTTTATATATCAGTTCCAAGGCATATTTCCTTTGACACAAAACAATCCTTTTTTCAGACCTAACAACTTCTATTTCCAGAAATATTGAAGTTCTCCTAAGTCTTTAATTTTAAAGTTTGTTTGTAAATCAGACTTTAACTCAGAAATAAGATCACTAATGTTACCAGTAACAAGGAGATCATAAACATGGACTAACAAAAGCACCCACTGATCCCCTAAATGCTTTGAAAAAAAGGCAATAATCATATAAAGATTGTTAATACCCAGCATCCACAAGAGCATCAGTGAGTTTCTTGTTCTACTGTCTAGAAGCCTGCTTAAGGCCATACAAGGATTTACGCAATCGACAAACAAGACCACCCCCCTCCTAATTGGTGAATCCTTGGGGCAAAGAAATATAAACCTCTTCATCCAAGTCACCTTGAATGAAGGAATTAAAAACATCCATCTGAAAAAAATGCTATTTATAGATAGAAGCTAATGACAATACAACTCTGACAGTGTTCATTTTAACAACTGTGAAAAAAGAGTCATAATAATCTATGCCATGTTTCTGTTTATACCATTAGCAACCTGTCGTTCTTTAAAACACTCTAAACTACCATCAGAGTTGTATTTTAATTTGTACACCCATTTACAACCAAAAGACTTTTTACCCTTGGGTAAGCTTACCAAGTCCCAAGTGTCATTGTCCTTCAGTGTAATAATCTCCTCCTGCATGGCTGTAATCCATCCTGGGTCTGCAACTACTTCTTCAAAACATTTTGGTTCAAACCAATTGTGAAGTGGTAGACATATAACATTTATATTCAGTAGTTATATTTGTATAACCAACAAAATGATCAATAGGGTGTGCAGTAGAACCAGTAGGGGTGGCAACGGGTCGCAGTAACCGACAATCAGCGGGGCCCCACCCTGTTTTGAACCGTTGATTCGTGCCCCGTGGGACGGGTTCGGATCTACTTAACCACTGGGCGGGACGGATCCGGGTCTGGGGGTTGCCACGCCCCGTAGACCTCCCATAGAAATTATAGATATTAACATATATATTATGTTATTTTATAAGGACTAAACTGCAAATATTTTTGTATATAATTACTCAATTCATACAGGCTAGGGTTACTGCATAGCTAGTGCCGCTCCCCCACCTCCCACCCCTCTCAATTCTCCATCTCTATTTTGTCTTCCTTCCTTAATCCTTCAGACCACACCACCAACACCACACTACCACCAGTCTACCACACCACCACCAGTCGAGTCGCTAGTCCACCACACAACCAGTCGGGTCGCGAGTCCACCACACCAGTAGTCGAGCTGCGTGTCCACCACACTACCAGTAGTTGAGCCGCGAGTCCACCACACCACCACCAGTTGAACCGCTAGTCCACCACACCACCACTAGTCGAGCCGCGAGTCACCACACCACCACCAGTCCAGCCATGAGTCCTAGTCGATCTCATAAGTCCTAGCCGCGACACCGACCACCGCATCCAGAGCAACGCACCGGCCACCGCGTCTAGCATAGGTCAGGCAATACACCCGAATCGCGGGGCGGGGCCCTGTGAGTTAACCCGTAGGAATTTTTAACCCACACCTGCCTCGATTTATGTGCGGGGCAGGCACGGGTTAGGCGAAACCCGCCGTGCTCCGCCTCGTTGCCACCCCTAAGAACCAGCCTGCAAACTATAGTCACCATTGTTCATCCAAATGGGTGACTTTCTATCTCGAATAGGTCTCATGGGAGACTAAATGTTATCGTTATCCAAGGGATAACAGTTGACCAGGAATACAACACGGCACAGAGAAGTAACAAGTTGATAACAGGATGGGAATCAACGTTCCGCGGACGCTACAACACTCTTAATAAATGAGTAACACGATGTTCGTTGTGTATGACGGTCGAACGAAAAACCTCGTATGAACACTTCGGAAGCTTGACCGGATCGAAGAATAAATGTTGATGTGTTGTCGACAACATATTAACAGGCACCCTCCCATTCCGGCGAGTGAGAGTTGTTGGCATTTGGTGAATGGGCCGCCATAATATGAGCCCTTTAATACAAGCCCAACACCTAAGTAATTGGCTAACGTCACATTAGGGATTTTGGGCTAGGCCTAAAATCTCAATTGACATGAGAGGCCCAAAATTGGGCCTCCCCTAATGCTTGGTCGGCCGAAACATGTGGTGGGAACCCTAGGAGTGTTGAGACAAAAGAAATCTCTCATCCCTAAGACACTAGTTTCGGCCAAACCTTAACATAGAGCAAGGAGGTGCCAAATTCCTCCCGCTGACAAATTGAAAAGAGGATTTTCTGTGGTGACCATTCCTCGTAGGCGATTCTTTAACCAGAGTTCCTACAGGAGCCGTCCGGCAGACCGCGAACTCCCTGTCACGATCTTGGGCTACGGAAAGCATTGTATGTATGTGCACCTTATCTGTTGCATAATAGTTACATAGCATGTACCTCATTTTTATTTATGTAGTGATTGTCCCCTAATTCTAACATCTACTTCACTAGCAAATTATTGCATGCGAGCATACCCTGAAACTATCATGCATACGCATCATGTCTAGTCACTCCACATCAAACATGCATTTGGCGACTGAATCTCGTTTAAAATATTTGGGGCTGACTTGGAATTCATGCTTATAAAATCATGCGTACTTCTAGACATGGATCCTATCAAGATCACTCAGCATAGCATGTCTATCCTAGTGCGCAACTCATTAATTGATAACAGGGCTATGCCCCCAAGCATGCAATATCCAGCTAGCTTGAGATATTGAAATAGTCAAGACTCAATTATAACATGCATTCATATCAATATATAGAAATTGCAATTCAGCCCAAAAAATGATTCAGTCCCATAATCATGCATTTTCCGACATCCATCCCCATAACCGAAACTAGGCATCAAGTTTGATCAAAACGTGAAAATATCAAACCAATTCGCGCTGTGTAGGTAATTTTAAAGTTAAAAAAAATTTGGATTTTAAATTTGACCCGATTCGCGATGTCCAGTTCGGTCCATTCGGTTCGGATTTTACACGAACCGGGTCGGTTTGACCTGACCTATTAGCCCACCTAGTCCGACACCGACACAACCCGATTCGGGTCAGACCGATTGAGAAAACCGGGTCGGTCGACCCGAACCATTTGAACCGGTGGAACTCGACTCGAACCCAAACCGGTTCGGATCCCACAGGTTATCCGGGTCAGTCGACCCGACCCGGTTGCACATTTGGATCCGCAACTAAACCTTAGGGTGTCAGCCGAAATGTTACTTGGTGGCTAAGTGGATTTTAAAATCCACTAAAAACTTAACTTAGTCGTCAAGTAACAATAAATATAATAGATATCATCAAATATTTAATTAATGCGCAATATTGTCTATACGTTAATATATATCTTTAATTGATTAGATTCTATATTAGGGATAAAATATATCAATAAATATATTTTCTCAATATTTTTAGATAAGTAATATATCACCAAATATATCTATATCCCTAAATTCATGCATAGAAAATATCGGTAATTAATGTCACGATTTGACCTCGCGACGAAGCCCAGTTAGCCGAAAATAATAAAATTATATTTTTTGTTTTGTTGATGGCCACGCCGTGGTGGCTTTGGTTGTGGCTTGCCCTAGGCTAGCCGCGTCCTTGGGTTCGGTGGGAAATTTCAAGATCAAATTTTACCTCGATAAAAAATCCAAAGTCCAAATTTTGATAAAAAAAAAATCATGTTTTTATTAATAATTCATGAACACCTACATAGGATATGATACCATTGATGGATTCTAGGGGATAAACAATACGGATCATAACCATAGGTACATGCTTGGTAAACTAATTATCGCAACGGAAGAGTGCACCTATAAGGAGCAATCCGCAAGCAATGGTCTCCACAGCAAACCCTCTTCAATCCGGTTGTTGGATGGATCTCCGGGGTGAATTGATTGTCACCATTCGGCACCAACTTTAGGGTGAAGGTGGTTCGGCCGAACCTATGTAATATAGGGAGAGGGGATTTCTTTTCTGACAACTAAATGGAGAATGTGACCAACCCCAAGAAATCTTTAACACCTCCTATTTATAAGAGAATGTGAGCAAAACCCACATAGGGTTGCTCACCATTATTTCGGCCGAACTAGTCTAATAGGCCGGCCCATTTAGGTCGCGCATGGCCCATGGGTATTTCAGCCTGACCCGAAATCCCTTATGTGCCATACCCCAAATTAGACTTAGCATGTTGGGTTTATATTAATGGACTCCTATTACGGCGGCCCATTTACACTAAATGTCAACACTTTTTTTTTGTAATAGTCGCAGCCTTTGGCAAAGCATCTGTCATCTGTGTGGCCCTTCTTTTTGCAAAAGTAACAATGGAGATTGGGATTATTCAGCTTCTTTGGTTTTTAGTCAGAGCTAAAAGATGAAACATTAAGACTGAAAGAGGAACCCTCAGATGAAATGGATGCAATGATATCTCTTTGAATCTCATCTTGCACAACAATGCAATATGCCTGGTTCAACAAAGGTAAAGGGTTCCATATAATAAGATTTCTCCTTATATTCGAGAAATTTTCATTTAGCCCCATAAGAAACTGAAAGATCATTTGATTATCTCTGTGAACAATGTGTTGGTTAAACAAGTCCCCATATATGTGTGGTAGCGCACAGGCTGTGTCATACTCAGCCCACAGATTCCTCAATTTTGTATAAAATACAGAAATGTAGTCAAGCCCCTGCCTTTACATAACAATATCTCTATAGAGCTGGTAAATTCTCGAACCGTTCACCTTTGTCAAACCTTTCTCTTAAATCTTTCCATACATGAAAAGCATTCTCAGAATACATAATCCCATCCCCAATATCATCAGAAATGGAATTGATAGTCCAGCCAAAAACTATTGCATTACATCTATCCCAAAGATCATGCAGTTTCGAATCGAAGTTTTCTCGCTTGCAAGAACCAGTAATAAAGCCAATTTTGTTTTCCCTAGCAAAACTATCTGCATGCTATAGCTCCACTTCCTATAGTTATTTTGCCCAACTAATTTGACAGAAACGAGGCTTTGACAATGATCATCAGTCGCATGCAGATATAAGGGATGAAACGAATAAACCTCAGAATCGGGATAAAAAACCATACCCTTCTCGGGTGCAGCAAAAAAATCGCGTGGAGGATCTTGTTTGTTGTTGCCATCCGCTTGAATGGATTCTTCAGCCATAACAAACGTCTGATATCTCAACAAAGCGCAGGAGAATCGCCAAATAACTCAAGAAGCGCGAAAAGGCGCTTAGGAAAGAAAAAAGGAGACAAACAGTCACTGCGCCGTAGATGGACAGTCAGAATCTTCAACATGGACCGTTCTTCAAGGTGAAGAAGGTGCAAGAACAATCAGAGGGATGTGCACAAGTGAACTGCATCAATCGCCATAGAATCGATCATCGCATATAACGAATCGACAAGAGGATGAGGTAAATGAGGGGAAACAACGAGTGAATGTGAGAATTGGTATATGAAGCTCTCATGATCGAAGAAACTGAAGCAAAAACACCTTAGATATGCTCTGATACCGTGTGAAGATCTAAACCTTAGCTCATGAAACTTGGCCTGGAATTTGCGGCTCATCGAACTAATGTTCGAGAACCCTAATTCTCACATTTATATAGGGTGGGGTACCGAGCATAATGCTCAAGGGTCCCCTAAGTATTCAAACCTCCAAAATAGTCCCTCATAAACCAACCTGGCTAAATATAAAGCCAATAGCGATAACCGACCCGATCCAAGAAGCAAACAAAGGGCTGAGCCCACCAACAAGCTCCCAGGGCTTTACCAACAGATCAAAACCAACAATAGTATTGAGGCCAGACTATTAGACTGAGCCCAGATTAACCAAAACGCCAGCATGAATTACTCTTCCCCGTTTCCCTAATTGTGTCTGTAGTAAATGAGTTTCGGCTCTTCTTTCTAATTTTTCTAGTTTTCTGTATATACACCAAACCCCTCCTGTCAACTTTTGGACCTAGTTTTTGTCTCCAAGGGACCCGTCTCTCCTAGTTTTATGTAATCAAGAAACAAGACTGTGGTGTTGACATTAATGTGCACTTGTCATCTATCTTGAAGTTACTTAACTGAATCCATGATATGAGACATATTTTGTTATGTAACAACATTTGCTATATTGGTAATTTTGTATTAGTTCTCTCTTTAAGCATGCACGTGTGCTCTAATCGTTCAATTATGCCATATTATTTGTTTCCAAGTACACCTATCAATTTGGGTTGGGACAAGTATGAGAGGTTCGACCTGCTGTTATTATATATAGGGAACGGGGAAATTATGACGAATATGGAATAAAGTATAGGGAACGGATAACTATGTGTTTTTGCTTGCTAAACTGAATTATATGTAAAAAAAATCTGTTTACCTTAATAATAATAAAGTAATAAAAAAAATTTATATATTAAAACATCGTCTACTTCCACCTCCGGGACGGAGAGCTTCTATGGGAGATCTTAAACCCAATTAAAACCACCATAAAGGGCCTCACTAGGGCACAATGTGGCTCTCTAATTAATCTTCCAATATTTGTTGGTTCAACTCAGGTGTTTGACATTGGTAGAAAACTTTTGTGTCCGTCACCGGGATGATCTAAAAGATGAGTAATGCTTCCTAGCACGGGACATAGAATAGGACCACTAAGATCAAAATAGCATTCAGATAATATTTTTATGTAGAAATCCATCAATATAGCAACAGGGGAACTCAGAAATAAAATGCAAATCAGAGACAACATATTCAAATTCCTCATTATACATCGATGAACAAGCTTACACATCTTCTTTCTATTTATAACTATCTCAACTAATTTTAACAAACTAACTCTTAGTTTTTATTAAAAGCATCCTAAACTTTTCCTTAATACAGAATAAGTCATCATACTTCTACATACTCCCATGTCCTTTCTTCCTTCTTCTCTTTTTTCACTGCCTTCTCATTATCAACACTCTTCTATTTGAAAAGATCTTGTATACCATACTGATCTAAGAGAATGTAATGTTGCTGCTTGCATAGAGCTTTGGTAAGAATGTCAATTGTTTGCTCTTTCATTCCAATATGACTTGGTAAGATTACCTTCTCTTCAAACACGGCTCTCACGAAATGGCAATCCACTTCTATATTCTTAGAAAGCTCATGGAACATCGGGTTTTCTGATATTTTTATTGCAGATTCATTATCGAAAAAAATTGGTGTTGGTTGATCCAAATGAATTCCTAGTTCCTCCAATAAACCTCTCACCCAAACAACTTCTGAGGTAGCCTGTCTCTTGCTCCTTGCCTTAGCACTGGAACAAGACACTGTAGGTTGCTTCTTTGATTTCCACAACAAAACATATTTCCAAGCTTGATGCAGTACCCAGTTACTGATCTTCGAGTCAATGAACAAGCAGCCCAATCACTATCACAATATACTGTTAGCATTTTCAAATCAGTTTGAGCAGAGAAAAACATCCATTGCCCTCATGTTCCCTTGATGTATCTCACCACTCTCAATGCTGCATTCAGATGTGAATTCTTTGGTGCATGCACAATCTGACTTAATGCTTGCACAGAGTATGAAATATCAGGTCTTATCATGGTGAGATAAAGAAGTCTCCCCACGATCCTTCTATACTGTTCTATATCATCCACAAAAACATCTTATTGATTCAAACCAAAATGTCTGTCATACTCAATAGAAGTTAACTTTAAACCATGTTCCATTGTAGTGGAAGCAGCTTTCCCTTTCAATTGTCTAGCTTCTACAACAAGCTCAAGTGCATACTTCTTTTGGTTCACAATGATTCCTTCAGCTGATCCGGCTACTTTAAGTCCCATAAAATATTTCATAATCCCTAAATCTTTGAGTTTGAAATCTGATTGCAGCACTTGCTTTAACTCATCTATCAGTTCCTTTATTGAACCACTTATGAGTAAGTCATCAACATAGACTAACAAGTGGACTTGTCCATGCTCAGTGAATTTTCTAAACAGAGAATAATCAAACTTGCTCTGTGTATAGCCATGTTGAAGAAGTGATTGAGTCAACTTTAAGTTTCATTGTCTTGATGCTTGTTTCAATCCATATAGTGACTTGACTTGATTAATTTGCAAACTTGCCTTTTTCCTTTCTATTTTTGAATCATTATCTTAGAAAAGCCATGAGGAATATCCATATATACCCCTCATCCAAATCTTCTTGTAGAAAAGCATTGCTAACATCCAACTGATAGATGGGCCAATGATAAACAGTTGCATGTGTGAGTAGGGTTCTGACTGTTACCATTTTCACAACTAGTGAAAAGGTCTGTTTGAAGTCAGTACCTACCTTTTGTGTGTATCCTTTGGCTACAAGACGAGCTTTGTAACGCTCCAATGAACCATCAGAATTATATTTCACTTTATACACCCATTTGCAGCCAATAGAATTCTTTGACTCGGGCAGATCAACTATCTTCCATGTCTTGTTTTCCCGTAAAGCGGTAATATCTGCCTCCATTGCTTCAACCCAATTAGCATCCTTAGAAGCCTCTTGATAAGTTAAAGACTCATAAATCTTGCTGATGCAACTGAGAAAGCTTTTGTACTGATTAGATATATGCTCATAGGAAATGAATTTGCAGCTCATATCATAATCATTAGTCCATCTTGGTGCTTTTAAAATTCTTCCTCTCTTTGATAATCTCTGATTTTGAACTTGAGTGGTGTCTGAGATCTCCCTCTCTTCATTAACCACTTCATTAATCTCCTCCACTTCAGTAACTTCCTCAATATTGAGCTCACTAGGAATTGGAGCAACATCATCTTGAGCAGCATCATCTTGAATTGACACTGGAGGTTCCTCTCTTGTATCTGTAAAATGGTCAATCTCTGTGCTAGGTGTAGGATTATAGGGTGTAAATACTACGGAAACATACAAGTTACATGCTATATAAACAGATTACGCAGCGGAATTTAGGGCACATACCTACAATGCTTTCCGTAGACCCAAGATCTTCTAGGGGAGTTCTTGATCAGCCGGACGGTTCCCGTAAGGATTCTGGTTAAGGAATACCTACGCGGATTGGTCTCCACAGAAAAGCCTCTTGTCGATTCTTTAGCAGGGATGGATATCCAGAGTAATTTGCTCGAAACAATTTGGCACCTCCTTGGCACAAGGGTGGTTCGGCCGAAACATATAGAGAAGGGATGAGAGATTTCTTTTTGTCTCACCACAAAGGAAGAAATTGATTAACCCTAATTAATTCCTGACACTCCCTATTTATAAGAGGAGGTGGGCAAAACCCACCTCACCACATAATAAGTTTCGGCCGTCCTTGCTATGAGAAAGGGAGGCCCAATTTTGGGCCTCTCATGTCAATTCAGATTTTAGGCCTCACCCAAAATCCGTAATGTGACATTACCTAATTTTCTTAGATAACAGTCTCATATTAACGGACTCCTAATTACGGCGGCCCAACATTCAAATGCCAACGGCTCCCACTCGCCGGATTGGGAGGGTGCTTGTTAATATGTTGTCGACCAACACATCAACATTTGTTCTTCGATCCAGCACTGCTTCAGAATAGTTCATACGAGGTTTACCGTGCGACCGGCGGACAGGACAGGCATCGTGCTACTCATCTATTAGGAGTGTTGTAGCGCCCGCGGAACGTCGATTCCCCATTTGTAATCAACCTGCAACAATACTATTGTGCCACGCTGTATCTTGGTCAACTGTCATTCTCCAATTGCCTAGTTTCCACATAGGAACACTTCTCCAAGGCATCCGTACAAGTATTCACAACCTTCAACTAATATCAGGCTGGTAGCCACCTAGTGAGTACAAGAGTCAGAAAATTACAGGTGTACTTGACAATCCCCATCGCTCATACCCTTAGTCAAACTCAACCAGTTTCCAAAGATGTGGTCACTGGGCCTTTTTTTCTGCACTGCGTTCATACGCCGGGATGCGAACATTTAGCTTGACCTTAAATATGAGTTCTGAGTCCGTAAGAATACTTCAGAAGCTTCTTCATAAAGCATCCGGGATTAGTCACACGCTCAAGGCGAAGAAGTTTGCGCCCATCTGAATCTCGTGGATTCTACCTAGAACAACCGAGCCTGACCCCGTGGTCGAACATGGAACGCGCAGTATGAAGCGCGCGTCGATAGCATAACCTGAAATTACATATTTTCAGGAGTGGGAAATGTCAGATGCTATCGCGGAATTGTCATCTGGCCCAGAATGTGGTTGCTGACGAACAAAGTTCGTCACGGCGATACGTAAAAATTAGATCATGTCGTGTTACCCCGAAACAAAATGATCGTTCTGCTTAACCATGTTTATCTTTCGAAATCACCATGGTTCTTAGCCATTCTTGACATGGTAGAGGTCCCCTTCTCTGCCAAGACGACCGGGCCTGTGTGACGAGGCTTGACCCACATTCGACATGTTTTATTTGGGAGGATTTCCCCTCCTACGACTAGTTTATAGACCGTAAAATCTGATGTAATTCAAACATTATGACATCGTAAGATCATAAACTCAAATTTCAATTCTTTTTATTCAAATATTACTTTAAATCTCAAAATGTTATCATCACAACACAAGCCTCTTAAACCCTACGCAGTCCAAGCATTTTGACATGCTTTTCAAAATCATCCTTGTGTAAAGGTTTGGTCAATGGGTCTGCCATCATACTCTCAGAGGACAAGTATTCTAATGTGATCAATTTTTCTTCGACCATACTATTAGGATAATTATATTTTACATCAATGCGTTTCGTCCTACTATGGTACTTAGGATTCTTAACTACTGCAACCGCTGCTTGACTGTCAGAGTATACCTTCACAGGATTACTCCCGTTTTCGACGTCAAGCAATGCAGTTAAGAGTCTTTTAAGCCCGACAACTTCATGCGCATTCTTAGAGAGGGCTACGAATTCGGATTCCATCGTAGACAGCGCGACACATGATTACTTCTTGCTCATCCATGAAATGGCGACATTAGCAAGGAGAAATACTCTTCCTGAGGTGGACTTACGATCATCCGGATCGCCACCGTGGTCGGCATCACTGAACCCAGTCAATTCTAAATTTCCACCCCCATAGCACAGTGCATAAATGTTGATTGCCAGGGTCTGATTGGAATCGTTCTACTAAGCCTACAGCGTAACAGATGTCTGGACGAGTGCATTGCATGGCGTACATAAGACTGCCAACCATACTTAGGTATTCCGCACTTTTCATCTGTTCACGCTCAGCCAGGTCTTTTGGGCCCTCACGCTTTGAAACGCGCACCCAAACACAACCGACATATCTACGGGTTTGGCATATTGTAACCTGAACCTTTAGAAAAGTTTGTTGACATAGGATTCTTAAGAGAGACATAGTTTACGAGCAGCCCGATCCCTAGCAATCTTAATGCCTAGAATGTACGTTGTTTTTCCCATGTCCTTCTTCTCGAATACAGATGCCAGCCAGGACTTTGATTCATTCATGTAATTCACATCATTCGCGGCAATTAGTATGTCATCCACATATAATGTCAAGATAACGTACTTCGACTAAGAGGTCTAGTGTACACGCACGGATCCTCGTGAAGATTCACAAATCAGTTTCCAACGATTTTCTCGTGGAACCCACGATACCATTGTCGGGACGATTGTTTAAGACTATAAATAAATCTTTGGAGTTTACAAACTATACCTTCGTTCCAAGGACTATGAAACCCTCTGGTTGCTCCATATAGATCTCTTCCTCCAGGTTTCCGCGGAGGAATGCAGTCTTAACATCCATTTGTTGCAGCTCTAAATCGAGGCATGCGACCAAGGCTAGAATGGCCCGGACTATGGTGTAACGCACAGTCGGTGAGTATGTCTCATCAAAGTCCACTCAGTGAATTTGGGTATATCCTTTAGCAACGATTCGAACTTTGTACCGCTCGACATTTCCGTCAGTAGTGAGTTTCAGCTTCAGAACCCACTTTGCCCCTATGGCTCAGCGGTTAGCAGGTAAATCAACTAAAGACCATACCGAATTGGCTTTCATAGAGGCAATCTCTTCCTCCATTGCTTTCCTCCATTCCTTCGCTCGAGGTCCTTCCAAGGCTTGTTTAACCGTTACCGGTTCATCAACCAAAGTTAGAGTGAATAACTCACCCTTTTCAATGGGATACTTCTTGGGAGAAGTTTGATGCCTTTGACTACGTCTAGACTCGTTAGTCCCATCTTGAACTTGAACGACGCTCCCACTAATAATAATGCTCCTGATTGGAACAACACTCCCACTGGGAACAAGACCGTTACTTGAACCTTCACCAACAACTTTTCTTGGACAACCTCTTGGTCTCGGGATTCTACCTCCGAGATGAATTCCATGGTTACTAGGACCAGGAACCAATATGGTTTTGCCACTCCCACTGTCACCAGTAGGTAGTTGAGGAATTATAGGATTTTCATCCAATTGTTCAACAATGTGATTATCAGGTTCGACTAGATTCGCACCTGCAGCAACAGTGATCTGAGTGGTTGGATTACTCCTCCCACTGGATTTAATATTAAAATGCCTCCATTCTCATTTACCATGTCGTTCACTGGCGTTGCTGCCTCAAATCTCCCACTCGAAGTAAGTGGGACTTGATCATCATCATTCTGCTCTAGTTCAATCAAGACTTCATTTACGTTGATGTTATAAAGCTTAGGAATTTGCCCTCAAGGAACGTAACGTCTCATGTTTGACCACGCCACTATCCTCCTGAGCTACAACAAGCATGTATGCCATAGAGTATTTAGAGTAACTTGTAAATATACTTTTCAGTACTCTAGGTCAAACTTTGCCTTAACAGCTGTCGATTCAATATATATTTGCTTTGCAACCGTAAGGTCGTATTCGGTAAGATCCGTCTCATTACCAGTTTACAGCTCATATGGTGTCGTGTCAACCGATATTGTAGGAACAGATTTTTATATGAGTGGAATTCAACATCATATCATCCTGAAAGGAGATCGGAAGTTTAATTTTCGACACCATATTTCAAACTATGTCCTAGAAGTGTATGAAGAATGCTCCGCCAATCTTGTCATTAGAGGCGTATAATAGCATAGTCATTTTACAGACAATATCCTCTTTTCATTGCATACTCATTTTCAGAGGTTTTGTCCACCTTTGAATTGTGCATTAGGTTTCTCACCTTTTGCATTAAATGATTCATTACGAGATCGTGGTAGCTTTTGAAGCATACTTCTTCTCGATTTATGAGAAATAAATGAGTATAACCCAAAATGGGTCTTTGATGCAAATGAAAATTTGTATCAAACATTAAATCATTCAAACACTTTATATTAAATTTGTACTTCGAATCAATGTCTCCCATCTATCGAGGAACTTGTGTGTGGCGTGCATATCACAAGCTGTTACCCATGGTGAAATCGTTTTGATTCCAATATTTAAGTTAATCGGTTTCGTACATGTTCATCATTACGATTTAATTATTTTATGTAGTACTAACAAATAATGAAGATTAAAATCGGTTCGCATTTTAACCACACAATCGACGGTATTTTCTATTGTGATGGAGTATGTTGTTTGATTCGTTTCATTTGACCAGTTGTCCTAGCCGAAATTTTGGTTTCTAACCCGTAGGTTTGGATTTTCGTTTCGGGTCGTTCCCTTTGTTAGGGTCTATTGTTTGATAAGTAAGTTGTATTTCAAATCGAATAAAAATTATTTTATTCAATAATTTATAATCTTAAATAATGTTTTACAGCTTTATGTATATGGAAAATGAGGCATACCTGAGACGCACTTTCATCGATGGTGTTTGTCGCACCGTATATCGTTTAGGATCGCGTTGATCTGGTTCCCTCCATGATTTGTTCATCATGGACAACTTTCCTTGACCCTATGCGTCGATTTACAGAGGAGTTTTCCCATTGTCGATGGTTGCTTTCAATGAATAGAGTTTTGGTATACTTAATTGATTCAATCAAGTAACCAAGCCCTTCATTGTCAGCTAACCATGATGATGGGTATACGTCCGATTCAGGTTCGTTTTATATTATTTGGACTTCGTAAACACGTCGAACTCACTAAAAGGTTTTGAAATGTTCACCCGCGGGTACTAAAAAGTCCGGGACACGCGCGTACGCGCCTCGGACTTTCACCGCGTCCGGATTGTCATCATAATCCGGGCCGGGTCCGGATTGCAAGACAATCCGGATCAGCTCCGGATTGTCCCGCAATCCGGATCATCTCCGGATTTTCATGCAATCCGCATCAGCTCCGGATTGTCCTGCAATCCGGACCGGCTCCGGATTGAAGGACAACCCGGTCCGGATAGTGGGACAATCCGGCCCTCCAGATTGTCCCGTTATTCCGGACCTCCCGGGATCCTCGCGATACCTCGGGACGGTCCAGATTCCTACTATTATTGACCTCTACTCAAACACCGCACGTGCAAACCCTCCTGAAGTCAGCTTTACTCCCGTCTACGCTCGGTTCATACTTTTTATTGAACCGACGTCAGACCATTCAAAATGCGGTTTGATTCCAAGGTTTCCTATAAATAGGGGCCTTGATCATTCATTTCAAACTAATTTAACAGCTGAAGCTCTGCCCTCTCTCTTACTTTGTCTCTCTAAAATACCTGACTTAAGCTTCAGAGAGGGTTCATCGCACTCCACCCCCCCTGCGTGGTGTGAGATACTGCCCCTCTTGCAGGTTTACAGAGACGCACGAGTTCGGTACGTGCGATGACCTGGAATAGGAGCGACCCGAGGCATCTTTCTGTCGTCACTACCCGGATCCGATTCCCCACTCGTAAATGATCCAACATTTTGGCGCCGTCCGCGAGATTCTGAACGAACAAGCACTAGCATACCAGCAAAGCTAAATGGCAAAGAGAAAAAACACTACAGGAGAGCCCAGCAGGGCGCAACCCAAGAGGAATCAGCCAGGTCCTGAGGACATCCCAGAGGTAGTATCCACAGCTTCCTCAGAAGAAGCTCCCAATGCTCAACCAGAGTATACAGCTCAAACCAACGAACCCCCGCCAGGTTTTGAGCGAAGAGCGCACACTGAAGAGGAACAACTTTTCGGAATGCCTGCTAACAACCAACAACCTCAGGATGCAGGCAAACAAGGCGCACATGCTGCCCCAACAGTAACTCCCGCAATGATGCAAGCAATAGAGGAACTCCTGGTCTTCAGGAATACTCTAAGAAACCAAGGCTACGCGCCTCCACCCCCCCCCCCCACCCCCACCCCCACCCCGCCAACACCAGCTCAAGCATATCCTGCAGGAGAAGCAGTGTCCCATGGCACAACCCGAGGATAAGCCCCAAGACACATCGACCAAGAGGGGAAGATGAGGATCTGGTCATCATATTTTCTAAGGAAGATATGAGACACATCGTATATCCCCATGTCGACGCACTCGTCATTACCATGCCCATAGCGAACTACGACGTAAAATGAATCCTTGTTGACGGAGGAAGTTCTGCTGATATCCTGACTATCAAGGTAATCGAATAACTTGGTCATACAAAGCCAGATTTGAGTCCCGGAACATTCCCTCTAATAAGCTTCGCTGGAGCTGCAACATACCCACTCGGTATGATCACACTCCTGGTAACACTGGGAGAAGGCTGGACAAAGCTTGACATTAATTTCAACTTTATTGTGGTCGAAACCTTGGGAGCCTACAACGGGATCCTCGGAAGAACAACCATAAACCCCTTGGAGATAGTGCCAACCACGACACATTAGAAGTTGAAGTTCCCAACCAAGAATGGAATTAGAGAGATCCTAGGAGATCAAACTGCAGCACGACAGTGCTATGTGAACGCTTTAAGGCGTAAACAACAACTCTCCATCGCCATGATCAGGCTGTGATTCCCCGAACAAGAAGAGGAGAAGCAAGTGGAAGAGATACGTCTTGAACAACTCTCTGCGCCTATATGGCCATCCAACTACCAACATGCCCCAACACTGTAAAGTGTTTGGGACATCAAGCAAGAAGAAAGGGAACCAACTCTTGTGTATTTCAAGCGCTTCGCGCTAAACGCAACTTGCCTAAAGGCCACAAAGGAGGCAGTGATAAACGCGTTCTTCATAAACTCGAATGCGCGATCCTTCCTTCTACTTGGAAGAGAGTATGGTTGGAGGACCACTCAGTCAATGAGTGACCTCAAAGAGAAACTCGAAAGAGCGGTTGCTTGTGAGCAAGAGCTCGGGTGGAGCAAACCACCCGCAGGTGAGGGAGGAGCACACTTTCAACAACACGACAGCAGGAGCACAGCTGATGGCCCAGAATATGCATTCACGCCTCTGAACACAGAGGTCGAAGAGATATTCGTGAGTGTTGGATCACGGTTGGAACTCCGGTACGTTCTTGACGGAAGTCTGAACTCCTTTGCTCCAAGTAATCCTGCAAGAAGGGGATAGACCGGGCGGTGACCCAGAATCCCTCTCCGATGCTTAAATGAATATCTCAATGTAGGGTAGCAAGTATCAGTATATGAATGTCAATGTTTTGATCCTGAGGTAACTCCCTCCTTTATATAGGGGAGGAGTTACCCCAGTTACCTGTTGTGATAACTGTTGGGGGCAGTTAGCCCACGTTCCGTTTTTCTCGGCCACTTGTCCACGTTCTGTCTTTTCAGGCCACTTCCCCACTATGTCGATAGTGGGCGTGTTTCTCGGCTTCGTTCTCTGGTGGCGAGTCCCGACGGATGTCGGGCACTCCAGAGTTATCTCCTTTGGTCACCGCTCGGGGCCCCTCGTCATCGGGACAAGGTCAGTCTTCTCAGGGATTCCACATCGGGGCCTACTCAAAGGCATATCATCGGGGCCTACTCAAAGGCATATCATCGGGGCCTACTCAAAGGCATATCATCGGGAGCGTTCAGCTCGTATGTCGGGACCGACCTTGTCGGGTCTTCTCGTATTGGTCTTCTAAGCCTCTTTTGGGGCCCAGTGGGCCTACTTCGCCGTTTAGTCGTCGTTAATGGGCCTAACGGCTATATCGAAACCCATCATTTGCCCCCAAGACACGAGGGACTTATAGTTCGTCGTGTCTTCCAACTCCGGACCTCCCGATATTCTGAGGATAACCACCGAATCCGAAAAGATTTCTCGATTACTCAACTATTAAATGCGATGGGTGATGAAGCGACGACTTGGGTGGCCGTGCCTGCTTTTCTGAAAAAGTGCTTTTTAACTATTTTGTCGCTAGTGCCTCAACGAAGCGTTTCATCTTCAACGGTCCGGATTGCAACGTCTCTTTGGCTACCCTCTCTCCTATAAGACCCCAAATCTTGGCACTATTCAGTTCTCCTCTACCGTTTCATTCTCTGTGTTTTCAAAAGCTCAAGCTCTTCTTTCTAATTTCTGATCAGCACTCCGGCAGCCAGGATCTCCGGCCATCAAGATCATCTTCTCTTCTCCACTTCAACATGTCTGGTGAGATTTCTCCTTCGATTCTGAAGAAACTGTTAGCATAGTTTTTCTTTTATCTTGATCAACTTACCCGGATTTTTCCAAGAATCAACTGTGCCTTTTCTTGCTCTGATCATTTTCCAGACGGTGAATCCAGTTCCGGGGGGAGGAAACCCTTCAAGTTCGATTATGCTTGCAATGAGATTTCAGAAACCGCCTATGATGCGGCTCTCCGGGAAGGGTGTATCACTTCCACCTGGGAGCCTCGATATCCCTATCCTCGCCCTCGCGTGCCGGGCGACCCTGTGGTCACTCGTCCCCGGGAAGGGGAGGTGTTTGTCTCCGCCGGGCAAGTATCGGCGGGGATCCGATTCCCCTTCTGGGGGGACATAGTCGAGATCTGTAAATATTACAAAACACATCCGACTACTTTCTCCCCCCACGCCATCCGCGTATGGAATGCCTTCTGCGTCCTTTGCCTCCGTAAGCAATGGCCCTATAGCCTCCGACTTTTCCGGACCTTCTATGGATTGAAGTGCAATGATGTCGGGGTCTGTGCCTTCTACCCGCGGATGCCTAAGTGGAGCAAGGCGCAACTCTCCCGATGTAGCTAGACTGGTGACACATGGAAGGTCGCCAAAGGTCGGGGGCTCATCACCTACTCGGGCCCGACAACAGCGGCTGGAAGAAGAATTACTTCTTCATCCGGAACAGCTCCATTCCGTGGCCTCGATGGGAGGTTGGGGTAGACCCTCCTCCCGCTTTTCACACTTACTCCGAGGAGGATTTCCAGATTCTCCACTGTATCCAACTCTACCGCTGGGGGGATTCTTTCACTCCCCTCGATGCCAACTCCATCGGGGAGCGGGACCTGGTTCTGACCGGGATCCGACTCCTTGATGTTGCTTCTGAGGGTCAACTCTTCGACGGCCCTTCCAACCTCGTTCCTTGGGTAATATTCTAATTGCACTTTCGTTTTCGTCTTTGCAGCTAAGAAGGTATCATTGCTGACCAATATCGTGCTTAAGCAGGCGGAGACCGATGCTGTCCAACGCCCTGCGAGGAAGAGGAAGTCTTCGAAGAGGGCCGCCTCCTCATCGGCACCTCCGACTTCGGAGCAGATCAAGCGGGCCCGGGTGGAGAAGATGGAGCAGATCTTCAACACCCAGACTCCCGAAGAAGGTAAGCAGCTCCGATTAGCAATTCGATTATACAGGAGGCGTATTCCCAAGGAGTTAATCCCCTCCGATAAGAGAGCCAGGATCGAAGGGATCAACCGCATCCTGCAAGGGGAAACACCACGCGTTCTTAGAGCGGGTTACTACAATTATTACGGGAAGGACCAGTATCTCTCCCGTCGCGTCATTTGATGTAAGGATCCCGATCAACTTCCTGATTTTCTTTGTAAAGCTTCTCGTCCTCCAGCTGCAGGTCGATCGGGAGCTGGAGCTTCGGCGGGGGAGCCACCCTCCGACGCCCGGGTCGGGGAGCCCCTCATTTCTCTTCCTGCCCCAGGAGGATCAGGGATTGAAGACGCCACGATGGACGGCCAGTTCCGTCGGGTGATGGACCTGGATGTTTCTCACTCTTCTGAGGAGGCGAGCGAGGGTCAGCCCCTGGTTCGTCGTCGGGGGGTGAGGCAGACCCCATTGGAGCCGACTCTCGAAGGGTTGCCCCCATCTTCCCCGGCACAACAGCATTCGCTGGTCTTGAGCCTGACTCCTGAAGGGACGACGGGTTCTCACGGCGGCTCAGAGGCGCGCACCTCTGACACTCAGGTCCTCCCTCCTCCTCTCCCCTTAGATGGGAGCTTCTATCTGCTTTACACCCCCGACCAGGCGGCGGTTCCCTGGACCCCGATCGAGTCATTGCGGGAGGTCCCACTGCGTCGGGACAATGTATCACCGGAACTGGGTCTGCACCTGCTGGCAGGTTCAGTTCCGCCGTCTATGAAGCTTTCGCTCTCCTTGGCTCAAGAGGACATCCACGCGGACATTCGCAACATGGCCATTCGTCGTGTGGAGGTAAGGCTTCCTGTTTTTACACTTAGTATATGATGTAAAATATTTTTATGTACTAACCTCTTCATTTCTTTTCCACAGGAAATGGCGGACCAGCACCGCTGTTTCGGGTACATCCTGGCCCTGGAGGAGGCCCTGATGCAGGAGCGAGCCAAGGCAGCACCCGAGATCCAGGCCAAGCTCAAGGAGGATCTGGCTGCCTCCGAATCGTCGAGGGGTAAGTTGGTTAAGGAGCAGGCCCTCCTTAACCAGAAGAATCGGGACCTCCTGAGGCAGGTCCATGACTTTCAGAGATTGCTGAAGCAAGAGCGTCAAAAGCTCAATGAAGAGCAGCAGGTGCGCGAGGAGGATCGGGACAGGCTTGTCCTCGAGAAGAAGGCCCTTGAGGACGCCAAGGCGGGGCTGGAGGCTGAGAAGGTCCTTCTCACCAACCGGTCCCAACAGATGGAGCGGGAGATTGCCGAGTTCCCCGCCAAGCTGGCTGAAGTTGAGGCCAAGGGTCAGGAAGATTATCGGGGCTCCGAGGCTTTCCAAGTGGACGTGGTGAAGTTCTGTACGGCGGAGGTGGAGACCACCTTGCTTAATGCTGTCGAGGAGCTCCATCTGGAATATGGTGGTGTCATCGACTTCACCAAGTCGCAGACTCTTGCCCCCTTCGCGAAGAGGTATTTCAACCTTTCCGAGGAGAGCGACGGGGCCAACACCCCCGAGGGGACTGCAGGTGCTGAAGGCACGGTGGAGCCTCCAAGTGCAGACCTCCCGACAACTGATCCCCCGATGATCGACCCTTCACCGGCTGACTTCCAAGAGTCCGATCCTCCCACGGCCAATCTTCCAGGATCCGATCCTCCGACCGTGGAGCCTTCTGTCACAGACCTCGTGGACCCAGCTCCCCTCGACGCCTCCAAGGATCAAGCTTAGTTGCTCTATTTTCGAATCCTTGTAATTTCCTTTTCTTTTGTCGTGAACCTTTCAGGCTTTTATAATATCAATCCCTTTTGGTCCAGATTATCGCTATACCATTTAAGGTGAATTACCTACGCCACTTAAGGCGATTTGATCATACCACTTAGAGTGGTTCGATACGTCGTTTAAGACATTTTTCCCACACCACTTAAGGCGATTTAATCGTACCGCTGCCACTTAAGGCGATTTAAGCGCACCACTTAAGGCAATTTATCCATGCCACTTAAGGCGATTTATCCACGCCACTTAAGGCGATTTAAGCATACTTAGAATGATAAGTCTAAGCACAATCTGGTCGGAAGCAACATTTTTATTCATTGATGGCCCAAAGCCTGTTTACGTCAAATTAAAACAATAAACAACTTGCACCACTGAAGGCGAATTTGATAAACAACTTGCACCACTGAAGGCGACTTCGATAAACAAATTGCACCAATGAAGGCAACTTAATATCAAGCATGACATTTCTTCAAGTGTTCGCCACTAAAAGAATGCTTCAACACATTGCCATCGAGGTCTTCCAACTTATACGCATTTCGAGCTGGCATCCCCACGACCTTATAAGGCCTTCCCATTTTGGCGACATCTTGTTGATCCAATCCAAAAGGGTAAATTCGTTCCGACGCCAGACCAGTTCCCCAACAAAGAACTGTCGGGACTTGACTCGTCGATTATAATATCAGGCAGTTGCCAAGCGCATCCGAGGCTGGGCCTCCTCGGCACTCCGCCTCTTCTCTTCGACCAAGTCCAAGTCCAGACGCCTCATTTCATCATTCGACAGAGGTTCATAATACCTCGTCTGATGGGATGCCACAGCTATTTCGACGGGAGCAACTGCTTCCGTGCCATAAACAAGGCCAAACGGAGTCTCCCCAGTCGATCATTTGGGTGTTGTTCTAACAGCCCAAAGCACATTTTCCAGCTCATCCAGCCATTTGCCCTTCAAGGCATGGACCCTCTTCTTCAGGCCATCCATCACGATCTTGTTGGCTGACTCCACCTGTCCATTGGTTTGAGCATGACGGACAGAGGCTGTCCGATTCTCAATTTTCAATTCCTCCAAGTACTCCTTCCACTGGGCCCCGTTAAACGGGGGGCCGTTATCGCTGATAAACACCTTGGGGATCCCGTATCGGGATATGATATGGGTCTGGAGGAATTTGAGGATATGATTCCCCGTTGTCTTGGCCAACGCCTTAGCTTCTATCCACTTTGAGAAATAATCAATAGCCACGACTAAATATCGGCACTGACCTTTTGCAACTGGAAGGGGTCCCACCAAATCGATTCCCCATTGCGCGAAGGGCCAAGCACTCTTGATGGACGTCAGATCGGCAGCTGGAGCCACGATATTCGGGGCGTACCTTTGGCAAGAGTCACAGGATCGGACTAGCATTGTTGCCTCCTTGTTCATCGAGGGCCAGTAATAGCCCAGGTTCAGCACTTTCCTCACGATGGATCGAGCACCTTCATGACAAGCCGAGTATCCTTCGTGCACCTCCCTAAGGATCCGATCTGTGTCGGGCTTAGCCACACATTTCAAATAAGGAGTTAATTACCCCTTTTTATACAGCTGATTGTCCACCATCGCATAATTGACCGCGATTCGGCGTAATTTGCCGGCTGCTACTTCATCATCGGGGACTGCCCCCGTAGTCCATTACGCGACTATCGGGGTCATCCAAGTGGGCTCCTCTAATCCGGTCTCAATGGCACATACCTCCGATTGATCGGTGGTTGACAAGATCACCTTCTCCAAGAAGTGCACCTTCCGACTTTCATCGAGGGGTGCCCCCAAGGCGAACTTGCTCAAGGCATCTACTTCCACATTATCTTCCCTCGGGATTGCCTCAATATCGAAGCTCTTAAAACTCTCCTTCAAGGTTTGCACCTCCCGAAGGTACTTTTACATCATCGGGCTCTTAGCTTCGTATCGCCCCTGGACTTGGTTCACAATCAGGCTAGCATCGCACTTCACATTTAAGTGACCAACTCCCGTGCCTTTGGCAATCTTGAGGCCGGTGATGAGAGCCTCATATTCAGCTTCATTGTTGGTGGCCCTAGATGTCAGGGCCAGGGCATATCGAAGGGGCTCGCCTCCGCCTGGCGGTATCAGTACAAACCCTGCTCCCGATCCTTCTGAATTTGAGGAGCCATCGGTGTACATCTCCCAAGTGTTTTAGTTATCGGGCTGTTCTGACTGCTCTGCCATCGGGACTTCCATGGTTGGTGGCTGGTGATGAGAGCCTCATATTCAGCTTCATTGTTGGTGGCCCTAGATGTCAGGGCCAAGGCATATCGAAGGGGCTCGCCTCCGCCTGGCGGTATCAGTACAAACCCTGCTCCCGATCCTTCTGAATTTGAGGAGCCATCGGTGTACATCTCCCAAGTGTTTTCGTTATCGGGCTGTTCTAACTGCTCTGCCATCGGGACTTCCATGGTTGCCCCCTCTACAGGACCCGCTTCTTCTAGATTGGGGGCTGTAGACTCTGCTATGAAATCTGCCAACGCCTGGCCCTTAATAGCCGTTCTCAGAGCGAAGTGAATGCGGAATTCACTAAGCTCGACTACCCATTTCACTAATCTCCCCGACGCATCAGGTCGGTTCAAAAAATGTTTTTAAGGGTTGATTCGTCAAAACGGTAATCTCATGCGGGTGGAAGTAAGGTCTCAGCTTCCGAGCAGTAACAATTAACGCATAAAGATACTTCTCAACGGCGGGATAATTTATCTCAGACTTGGTGAGTGCCTTGCTTACATAATAGACGGGGACTTGGTTACCCTCTACAACTTTCACTAAGACAGAGCTAACAACGAATTCAGAAACAGCCAAATACATATAGAGTGGCTCGCCAATGGCGGGAGGGTGCGGAGGTGTTGCTTGAGTGCCTGGAATGCCTCCTCGCACTTGGCAGTCCACTCAAACTTCTTGTTGGCCCTCAGCACTTCAAAGAACGGCATGGATCGATCACTTGCCTTGGAGAGGAAGCGATTCATCGCGGCCAATCGGCCATTCAGCACCTGCACCTCCCGATGGTTCGTCGGGAACTTCATCTCCTCGATCGCCTTCAGCTTCTCAGGGTTCACCTATTCCCCTCTGGCTCACCATGAAGCCCAAAAACTTCCCTGAGTGCACTCCGAAGGCACACTTGGTCGGGTTCAAGCGAACTTGATGAAGCCTCATCCGCTCAAATGTTGTGGCTAAGTTGTGAACATGATCCTTGGCCTGTCGGGACTTCACCAGCATGTCATCCACATAGGCCTCCATCGTTTTTCCCAGCATATCCCCGAACAGCTTGTTCACCATCCTCTGATAAGTTGCGCCTGCATTAATCAGTCCAAAAGGCATGACATCATAGTGATAGATGTCACTATCAGCATAAAAAGCGGTGTGGGGGGCATCCTCCTTGGACATCTTAATTTGATTGTAGCCGGAGTAGGCATCCATAAAGCTCAGCAACTCATGTCCCGATGTGGCATCTACCAGCTGGTCGATCCTCGGGAGCGGATAACAATCTTTCGGGCATGCTTTATTCAGGTCGCGGAAATCAACGCACATCCGCCACTTGCCATTGCTCTTCTTCACCAGGACTGGGTTTGCGACCCAGGTCTGGAATCGGAGCTCCTTAATAAATACAGCATCGAGCAACCTGCCCACTTCTTGCTGGATCGCGATTTTCTTGTCGACACCCATCGGGCGCCTTCTCTGGGTGACCAGCAGCTCCTTGAACTCCTTTAGCAAATCAATCAGTTCTCGGGCCGTCTCCTCAGACAGAGCGGACCCGTTTTTACCTTTCTTTGAGGTCCATCGATCTCGACCTCCTTCAAATCCTCCATCGGGGCAGGACGCCCAAACTCCTCTTGGGGATCAGCATCAGTCTGGAAACAGTCATAGCCTCTCGATTCCTCATTCGAGTGGCATTGACGTAGCACCTCCTGGAGGCTATCTGATCGCCCTGGAACTCCCCGATTCCGTGGTCGGTCGGGAACTTCAGCTTCTGATGGACAGTTGAGGCAATTGCCCCCAGTGGGTTGATGGTAGTCCTCCCGATAATGGCATTGTAGGTCCCCGCAGACTCGACCACCATGAACTCTACGTTCCTCTTCTCCGACTTCCAGCCACTTCCGAACTCGACCGGTAAGGTAATCATCCCCACCGGGTAAGAGGTAGAGCCAGAAAATCCGACCATCGGGAAGTCCGAAGGCTTCAAGTCCTTCTTGGTTTTCCCCATGGCCTGCTGTGCGTCCATGAACAAAATATCGGAGGAGCTCCCTCCATCTATCAAGATTCGCTTCATCTCGTACCCATCCACGTTCAGGGTCACGACCAAAGCATCATCGTGCGGGGTCTCCACAACTATCAGGTCCTCCGTTGAGAAGGGAATCACCATTTCTTCTTTCGGAGTCCAATTTCGGGCCCTCTTGCTCAGCACCACAGCAATTGGAATCCGAGAAGCATAGACCTCCCGAGATGTCGTGGTATCTCCTCCCGCAGCAAGTCCCCCATGAATCTCATTAATGGTCCCCCGCTTCTCCTTGCGGGCATTGGAAGACTCAGGCTTATCCTTCTTCGGGGATCGACCACGGGATCGGGAACGGGACCGCGATCGGGACCGGGAACGGGATCGGCCCCGTTGCCCAGCCACAAATTCCTTGAGCTTCCCCCTCTGGATCAGCTTCTCAATCTCCTTCTTCAACTCCCGACAATGGTTGGTGTCGTGACCATTGGCACGATGGAAACGACAAAAACGATCAGTGCGAGCTCCCATGAACTATCCATCCTTCTTCGGGGGATACCTGGCGATACCCTGTCGGTCCATCACCGCCAACACAGCACCCATGGAACAAATGAGAGGAGTGTAGTGGTCCTCCCGCTTGTCAGACTTCGAGGAACGCTTGTCTTCCCTCGATCGGGACGGCCTCGACCCCGACTGCTCTCGGGTTCATCTTTCCTCCTGCGATCGTCCGAGGGTTTGAACGACTGCTTCCCCTTGTTTGATTTCGGAGGGTCAAGGTCTCCGGAAGCTATCTTCGACTCCTATACGTCGATTTGTTGCTTCACCCTTTTTTGCAACGCCTCCATATTCCACACAGCCTTCTCAGCCACGCTGTGCATCAGGTCGGAACCATATGGTGCTGTCAGGTTCCGAATGAAGGTGCGGATGGTCTCTCCTTCCGACATTTCCTCATCAATCTCGGCCACGCTGGCAGTGTACCTCTGGTAGTAATGCGCCAGAGATTCATCGGGCCTCTGTACCACCTCAGCCAGGGACCTCGCGCTTTTTCAGGAGACGCCGACGGCACTGGTATTGCTGGATGAATCGATCATGCATCTGGGTCCAGGTAGAGATGCACCCTGGAGGAAGGCTGAAGAACCACGTCAGGGCTCTTTCACCAAGTGTGCCCGGGAACAGAACGCACACTATATCGTCATTCGGGGCTCTGCCTAGGCAAGCCATAACATGCTTCTGGACATGGCGAACTGGATCTCCTTCGCCATCATACTCCTTGATTGTCGGGATACCATGTCCTGGTGGGGCAGTAGTGTTCACCAATCGAGGGACAAAGGGATGAGTGGATCGATCCCTCAGCTCCGACATCATCTTCTTCTGGTCTCCCATACAGATGTTCACAATCTTCACTACCTGGTCGGGGGTGATAGGACTACTAAGATGGATGGTCCTATGTTGCACCGGTCCAGGCCCATCAATCACGAACTGCTCCGACTGAGTGGGCTCCTTGCCCTTGTCCTGGTGCTCGGGTTGGGCCTCCTGCCCGTCCCAATTCTCCCTCGGCGGAGGCGGAGGCAACTCCTCCTCCTTCTTCTTGGCGGCCTCCCTTCGGTCCAGGAGAGCTTCCATAGCTTCCAGGAATATTGGCATGGCATCCATCACAGCCTTTGCCAAGTCCGGCTTTGTAGGGGCATCCTGGTCCTTCCTCGGGATCTCTTCCCGGTTCTCCGACGAGTTTCGAATGGAATCCTCGCGATCATCATGATGCCCCCTGTTTGGGAAACAGCAGGGGGAGGATCATTCCGATCAACAGTACGCTCCGGCGGCCCTGAATTCAGAGTTCCAGCAGGATGGCGGGAACCGCCGGATTGTCCTTGCTTCTTCTTCTGCTTGCCAGCCATTGATTGGGTAGAAGCTATCTTTGCTTTTTGTTACGTTTCCCACAGATGGCGCCAATGTTGGATCACGGTTGGAACTCCGGTATGTTCTTGACGGAAGTCTGAACTCCTTTGCTCCAAGTAATCCTGCAAGAAGGGGATAGACCGGGCGGTGACCCAGAATCCCTCTCCGATGCTTAAATGAGTATCTCAATGTAGGCTAGCAAGTATCAGTATATGAATGTCAATGTGTTGATCCTGAGGTAACTCCTTCCTTTATATAGGGGAGGAGTTACCCCAGTTACCTGTTGTGATAACTGTTGGGGGCAGTTAGCCCACGTTCCGTTAATGTTGGATCACGGTTGGAACTCCGGTACGTTCTTGACGGAAGTCTGAACTCCTTTGCTCCAAGTGATCCTGCAAGAAGGGGATAGACCTGGCGGTGACCCAGAATCCCTCTCCGATGCTTAAATGAGTATCTCAATGTAGGCTAGCAAGTATCAGTATATGAATGTCAATGTGTTGATCCTGAGGTAACTCCTCCCTTTATATAGGGGAGGAGTTACCCCAGTTACCTGTTGTGATAACTGTTGGGGGCAGTTAGCCCACATTCCATTTATCTCGGCCACTTGCCCACATTCCGTCTTTTCAGGCCACTTCCCTACTATGTCGATAGTGGGCGTGTTTCTCGGCCTCGTTCTCTGGTGGCAAGTCCCGATGGATGTCGGGGACTCCAAAGTTATCTCCTTTGGTCACCGCTCGGGGCCCCTCGTCATCGAGACAGGGCCAATCTTCTCAGGGATTCCACATCGGGGCCTACTCAAAGGCATATCATCGAGGCCTACTCAAAGGCATATCATCGGGAGCGTTCAACTCGTATGTCGGGACCGACCTTGTCGGGTCCTCTCGTATTGGTCTTCTAAGCCTCTTTTAGGGCCCAGTGGGCCTACTTCGCCGTTTAGTCGTCGTTAATGGGCCTAACGGCTATATCAAAACTCATCATTTGCCCCCAAGACACGAGGGACTTATAGTTCGTCGTGTCTTCCAACTCCGGACCTCCCGATATTCCGAGGATAACCACCGAATCCGAAAATATTTTTCGATTACTCTACTATTAGATGCGATGGGTGATGAAGCAACGGCTTGGGTGCCCGTGCCTGCTTTTTTGAAAAAGCGCTTTTTAACTATTTTGTCGCTAGTGCCTCAACGATGTGTTTCATCTTCAACGGTCCGGATTGCAACGTCTCTTTGGCTACCCTCTCTCCAATAAGACCCCAAATCTTGTCACTATTCAGTTCTCCTCTACCGTTTCATTCTCTGTGTTTTCAAAAGCTCAAGCTCTCCTTTCTAATTTCTGATCAGTACTCCAGCAGCTAGGATCTCCGGCCATCAAGATCATATTCTCTTCTTCACTTCAACATGTTTGGTAAGATATCTCCTTCGATTCTGAAGAAACTGTTAGCATAGTTTTTCTTTTATCTTGATCAACTTACCCGGATTTTTCCAAGAATCAACTGTGCCTTTTCTTGCTCTGATCATTTTCCAGACGGTGAATCCAGTTCCGGGGGGAGGAAACCCTTCAAGTTCGATTATGCTTGCAATGAGATTTCAGAAACCGCCTATGATGTGGCTCTCCGGGAAGGGTGTATCACTTCCACCTGGGAGCCTCGATATCCCTATCCTCGCCCTCGCGTGCCGGGCGACCCTGTGGTCACTCGTCCCCGGGAAGGGGAGGTGTTTCTCTCCGCCGGGCAAGTATCGGCGGGGATCCGATTCCCCTTCTGTGGGGACATAGTCGAGATGTGTAAATATTACAAAACACATCCGACTACTTTCTCCCCCCACGCCATCCGCGTGTGGAATGCCTTCCGCGTCCTTTGCCTCCGTCAACAATGGCCCTTTAGCCTCCGACTTTTCCGGACCTTCTATGGATTGAAGTGCAATGATGTCGGGGCCTGTGCCTTCTACCCGCGGATGCCTAAGTGGAGCAAGGCGCAGCTCTCCCGATGTAGCTGGACTGGTGACACATGGAAGGTCGCCAAAGGTCGGGGGCTCATCACCGACTCGGGGCCCGACAATAGCGGCTGGAAGAAGAATTACTTCTTCATCCGGAACAGCTCCATTCCGTGGCCCCGATGGGAGGTTGGGGTAGACCCTCCTCCCGTTTTTCACACTTACTCCGAGGAGGATTTCCAGATTTCCACTGTATCCAACTCTACCGCTGGGGGGATTCTTTCGCTCCCCTCGATGCCAACTCCATCGGGGAGCGGGACCTGGTTCTGACCGGGATCCGACTCCTTGATGTTGCTTCCAGGGGTCAACTCTTCGACGGCCCTTCCAACCTCGTTCCTTGGGTAATATTCTAATTGCACTTTCGTTTTCGTCTTTGCAGCTAAGAAGGTATCATTGCTGACCAATATCGTGCTTAAGCAGGCGGAGACCGACGTTGTCCAACGCCCTGCGAGGAAGAGGAAGTCTTCGAAGAAGGCCGCCTCCTCATCGGCACCTCCGACTTCGGAGCAGATCAAGCGGGCCCGGGTGGAGAAGATGGAGCATTTCTTCAACTCCCAGACTCCCGAAGAAGGTAAGCAGCTCCGATTAGCAATTCGATTATACAGGAGGCGTATTCCCAAGGAGTTAATCCCCTCCGATAAGAGAGCCAGGATCGAAGGGATCAACCGCATCCTGCAAGGGGAAACACCCCGCGTTCTTATAGCGGGTTACTACAATTATTACGGGAAGGACCAGTATCTCTCCCGTCGCGTCATTTTGTGTAAGGATCCCGATCAACTTCCTGAATTTCTTTCTGAAGCTTCTCGTCCTCCAGCTGCAGGTCGATCTGGAGCTGGAGCTTCGGCGGGGGAGCCACCCTCCGACGCCCGGGTCGGGGAGCCCCTCCTTTCTCTTCCTGCCCCAGGAGGATCGGGGATAGAAGACGCCCCGACAGATGGCCAGTTCCGTCGGGTGATGGACCTGGATGTTTCTCACTCTTCTGAAGAGGCGATCGAGGGTCAGCCCATGGTTCGTCGTCGGGGGGTGAGGCAGGCCCAGTTGGAGCCTGTTGGATCACGGTTGGAACTCCGGTGCGTTCTTGACGGAAGTCTGAACTCCTTCGCTCCAAGTAATCCTGCAAGAAGGGGATAGACCGGGTGGTGTCTCAGAATCCCTCTTCGATGCTTAAATGAGTATCTCGATGTAAACTGGCAAGTATCAGTATGTAAGTATGAACGTATCAATCCTGAGGTAACTCCTTCCTTTATATAGGGGAGGGGTCACCTCAGTTACATGTTGAGATAACTGCCACGTTCCGTTTATCTCGGCCAGTAGCCCACGTTCCGTCTTTTCAGGCCACTTCGCCACTATGTTGATAGTGGGCGTGTTTCTCGGCCTCGTTCTATGGTGGCAAGTCCCGACGGATGTCGGGGACTCCAGAGTTATCTCTTTTGGTCACCGCTCGGGGCCCCTCGTCATCGGGACAGGGCCAACATTCTCAGGGATTCAATATCGGGGCCTACTCAAAGGCATATCATCGGGGCCTACTTAAAGGCATAGGATCGGAGCCTACTTAAAGGCATAGGATCGGGGCCTACTTAAAGGCATAGGATCTGGAGCGTTCAGTTCGTATGTCGGGACCGTTCTTTGTCGGGTCCTCTCATATTGGTCTTCTAAGCCTCTTTTGGAGCCCAGTGGGCCTACTTCGCCGTTTAGTCGCCGTTAATAGGCCTAGCGGCTATATCGAAACCCATCATTTGCCCCCAAGACATGAGGGACTTATAGTTCGTCGTGTCTTCCAACTCCGGACCTTTCGATATTCCGAGGATAACCACCGACTCCGAAAAGATTTCTCGATTATTCAACTATTAAATGCGATGGGTGATGAAGTGATGGCTTGAGTGCCCGTGCCTGCTTTTCTGAAAAAGCGCTTTATAGCCGTTTTGTCCCTAGTGTTTCGACGATTCAGGTTGAGGCGTTTCATCTTCAACGGTCCAGATCGCAACGTCTCTTTGCCTATCCTCTCTCCTATAAAAACCCAAATCTTGGCACTATTCAGTTCTTCTCTACCGTTTCACTCTCTGTGTTTTCAAAAGTTTAAGCTCTCCTTTCTAGTCACTGATCAGCACTCCGGCGACCAAGGCCTCTGACCATCAAGATCATCCTTTCTTCTTCGATTCAACATGTCTGGTAAGATTTCCTCCTTCGATTCCGAAGAAATTTGTTAGCATAGTTTTCCTTTAATCTTAATCAACTTACCCGAACTTTTGCGGGATTCATCTGTGCCTTTTCTTGCTCTGATCCTTTTCCAGACGGTGAATCAAGTTCCGGGGGGAGGAAACCCTTCAAGTTCGATTATGCTTATAATGAGATTTCAGACACTGCCTATGATGCAGCTCTCCGGGAGGGGTGCCTTACTTCCACCTGGGAGCCTCGCTTCCCTTTTCCTTGGCCTCGCGTCCCGGGTGACCCTGTGGTTACTCGTCCCCAGGAAGGGGAGGTATTTGTCTCCACCGGGCAAATATCGGTAGGGATCCGCTTCCCCTTCTGTGGTGACATGGTCGAGATGTGTAAATATTATAAAACACATCCGACTACTTTCTCCCCTCATGCAATCCGCGTGTGGAATGCCTTCCGCGTCCTTTGCCTCCGCCAACAATGGCCCTATAGCCTCCGACTCTTCCGGACCTTCTATGCACTGAAGTGCAATGATGCCGGAGTCTGTGCCTTCTACCCGCGAATGCCTAAGTGGAGCAAGGCGCAGCTCTCTCGGTATAGCTGGAATGGCGACACCTGGAAGGTCGCCAAGGGTCGGGGGCTCATCACTGACTCGGGGCCCGACAACAGTGGCTGGAAGAAGAGTTATTTCTTCATCCGAAACAGCTCTATTCCGTGGCCCCGATGGGAGGTCGAAGCGGACCCTGCTCCCGCTTTTCACACTCACTCCGAGGAGGATTTCCAGATTCTCCACTGCATCCAGCTTTATCGTTGGGGGGACTCTTTCACTCCCCTCGATGCCAACTCCATCGGGGAGAGGGACCTGGTTCTGACCGGGATCCGACTCCTTGATGTCATCTCCGGGGGTCAACTCTTCGACGGCCCTTCTAACCTCGTTCCTTGGGTAATATTCTAACACCACTTTCATTTTCGTCTTTGCAGCTAAGAAGGTATCACTGCTGATCAATCTCGTGCTTAATCAGGCGGAGACTGATGCTGTCCCACGCCCCGTGAGGAAGAGGATGTCTTCAAAGAGGGCCGCCTCCTCATCGGCACCTCCCACCTCGGAGCAAATCAAGCGGGCCCGGGTGGAGAAGATGGAGCAGATCTTCAACACCAAGACTCCTGAGGAAGGTAAACAGCTCCGCTTAGCAATTCGATTATACAAGAGGCGTATTCCCGAGGAGTTAATCCCCTCTGATAAGGGAGCCCGGATCGAAGGGATCAAACGCATCCTGCAAGGAGAAACTCCCCGCATTCTCAAAGCGGGTTACTACAATTATTACGGGAAGGACCAGTACCTCTCCCGTCACGTCATCTGGTGTAAGGATCCCGATCAACTTCCTGACTTTCTTTCTGAAGCTTCTCATCCTCCAGCTGCAGGTCGATCGGGAGCTGGAGCTTCGGCGGGGGAGCCTCCCTCCGACGCAAGGGTCGGGAAGCCCCTCCTCTCTCTTCCTACCCCCGGAGGATCGGGGATTGAAGACGTCCCGACGGACGGCCAGTTCCGTCGGGTGATGGACCTGGATGTCTCTCATTTTTCCGAGGAGGCAAGCGAGGGTCAGCCCCTGGTTCGTCGTCGGGGGGCCAGACCCCGCTGGAGCCGATTCCCGAAGGGCTGCCTCCATCCTCTCCGGCGCAGCAGCTTTCGCCGGTCTTGAGCCTGACTCCCGAGGGGCCGGCGGGTTCTCATGGCGGCTCGGAGGCCCGCACCTCCGGTACCCAAGGAGTAGTTCCCCCTCTCCCCTTAGACGGAAGCTTCTACCAGCTTTACTCACCCGACCAGGCGGCGGCTCCTTGGACTCCGATCGAGTCGTTGCGGGGGTCCCGCTGCGTCGGGATGATGTGTCCTCGGAACTGGGTCTGCACCTGCTGGCAGGCTCAGTTCCACCATCTATGAAGCTCCCGCTCTCCCTGGCTCGAGAGGACATCCACGCGGATATTCGCGCCATGGCCGTTCGTCGCGTGGAGGTAAGGTTTCCTGCTTTTACACTTAGTATATATAAGGCAGAATATTTTCGTGTACTGACCTCTTCCCTTCTTCTTCACAGGAAATAGCAGACCAACACCGCTGTTTCGGGTACGTCCTGGCCCTGGAGGAGGCCCTGGAGCAGGAGCGTGCCAAGGCGGCCCCCGAGGTCTTGGCCAAGCTCAAGGAGGATCTGGCTGCCTCCGATTCGTCGAAGGGGAAGTTGGTTAAGGAGCAGGCCCTCCTTAACCAGAAGACTCGGGACCTCCTGAGGCAGGTCCACGACTTTGAGAGGTTGCTGAAGCAGGAGCGCCAAAGGCTCAGTGAGGAGCAGCAGGGGCGCGCGTAGGATCGGGACAGGCATGTCCTCGAGAAGAAGGCCCTGGAGGACGCTAAGGCAGGGCTGGAGGCTGAGAAGGTCCTTCTCACCAACCGGTCCCAACAGCTGGAGCGGGAGGTCGCCGAGTTCCCTGCCAAGCTGGCTGAAGCTGGAGCCAAAGGTCGGGAGGATTATCGGAGCTCCGAGGCTTTTCAAGCGGACGGGGTGAAGTTCTGTACGGCGGAGGTGGAGAACACCCTGCTTAATGCTGTCGAGGAGCTCCATCTGGAGTATGGTGGTGCCATCGACTTCACCAAGTCTCAGACTCTCGCCCCCTTCGCGGAGAGGTATTTCAGCCTTTCTGAGGAGAGTGAGGGGGGCAACACCCCCGAGGGGACTGTGGGTGCTAAAGGCACGGTGGAGCCTCCAAGTGTAGACATCCCGACGACTGAGCCCCCGATGATCGACCCTCCCGCGGCTAATCCTTCAGAGTCCGATCCTCCGGTCACGGAGCCTTCTGCCACAGATCTCGTGGACCCTGCTCCCCTCGACGCTGCCAAGGATCAAGCTTAATCGCTTTATTTCCGAATCCTTGTAATTTCCATTTTGTCGTGAACCTTTTGGATCTTTATAATATCAATCCCTTCCCGTCCCGATTACCATTGCACCACTTAAGGTGAATTAACTACGCCACTTAAGGCAATTCGGTCACATCAATTAGAGTAATTTCGACGCGTCACTTAAGACATTTTACCCACACCACTTAGGGCGATTTAATCGTGCCTCTTAAGGCAACTTATCCACACCACTTAAGGCGATTTAATCGTGCCACTTAAAGCGGAACCACACCACTTAAGGTGATTTAATCGTGCCATTTAAGGCGGAACCGCGCCACTTAAGGCGAAATCACGCCACTTAAGGCGGAACCACACCATTTAAGGTGATTTAATCGTGCCATTTAAGGCGATTTAGCTACACCACTTAAGGCGATTTAAGCATACTTAGAACGATAAGTCTAAGCACAATCTGGTCGGAAGCAACCTCTTTACTCATTGATGGCTCAAAACCTGTTTATATCGACTTAAAACGATAAACAACTTGCACCACTGAAGGAGACTTCGATAAACAACTTGCACCAATGAAGGCGACTTAATAAACAACTTGCACCACTGATGGCGACTTAATAAATAACTTGCACCACTGAAGGCGACTTAATAAATAACTTGCACCACTGAAGGCGGCTTAATAACAAGCGTGACATTTCTTCAAGTGTTCGCCGCTAAAAGAATGCTTCAACACATTGCCATCGAGGTCTTCCAACTTATACGCATTTCGAGCTGGCATCCCCACGACCTTATAAGGTACTTCCCATTTTGGTGACATCTTGTTGATCCGATCCAAAAGGGTAAATTCGTTCCGACGCCACACCAGTTCCCCGACAAAGAACTGTCGAGACTTGACACGTCGATTATAATATCGGGCCGTTGCCAAGCGCATCCGAGCCTGGACCTCCTCGGCACCCCGCCTCTTCTCTTCGACCAAGTCCAAGTCCAGACGCCTCATTTCATCATTAGACAGAGGTTCATAATACCTCGTCTGATGGGATGTCACAGCTATTTCGATGGGAGCAACTGCTTCCGTGCCATAAACAAGGCCAAACGGAGTGTCCCCCGTTGATCGTTTGGGTGTCGTTCTAACAACCCAAAGCACATTTTCCAGCTCATCTAGCCATTTGCCCTTCAAGGCATGGACCCTCTTCTTCAGGCCATCCATCATGATCTTGTTGGCTGACTCCACCTGTCCATTGCTTTGAGCATGACGGACAGAGGCTGTCCGATTCTCAATTTTCAGTTCCTCCAGGTACTCCTTCCACTGGGCCCCGTTGAACGGGGGCCATTATCACTAATCACCACATTGGGGATCCCGTATCGGGATATTATATGGGTCTGAAGGAATTTGAGGATATGGTTCCCCGTTGTCTTGGCCAATGCCTTAGCTTCTATCCATTTCGAAAAATAATCAATAGCCACGATTAAATATCGACTCTGACCTTTTGCAACTGGAAGGGGTCCCACCAAGTCGATTCCCCATTGCGCAAAGGGCCAAGCACTCTTGATGGACGCCAGATCGGCGGCTGGAGCCACGATATTCGGGGCGTTCCTCTGGCAAGCGTCACAGGATCGGACTATCATCGTTGCCTCCTTGTTCATCGAGGGCCAGTAATAGCCCAGGTTCAGCACTTTCCTCACGATGGATCGGGCACCTTCATGACAAGCCAAATATCCTTCGTGCAACTCCCTGAGGATCCGACCTGTGTCGGGCTCGGCCACGCATTTCAGATAAGGAGTTAAATACCCCTTTATGTACAGTTGATTGTCCACCATCACATAATTGGGCGCGATTCGGCGTATCTTGCCGGCTGCTACTTCATCATCGGGGACTGCCCCCATAGTCAGATACGCGACTATCGGGGTCATCCAAGTGGACTCCTCCGATCCGATCTCAATGACACACACCTCTGATTGATCGGTGGTTGACAGGATCACCTTCTCCAAGAAATGCACCTTCCGACTTTCATCAAGGGGTGCCCCTAAGGCGAACTTGCTCAGGGCATCTGCTTCCACATTATCCTCCCTCGGGATCGCCTCAATATCGAAGCTCTTGAAACTCTCCTTCAGGGTTTGTACCTCGCGAAGATACTTTTTCATCATCGGGCTCTTTGCTTCGTATCGCCCCTGGACTTGGTTCACGATCAGGCCAGCATCACACTTCACCTTTAAGTGAACAACTCCCGTTACTTTAGCAATATTGAGGCCAGTGATGAGAGCCTCATATTCAGCTTCATTATTGGTAGCCCTAAATGTCAAGGCCAAGGCATATCGGAGGGGCTCGCCTCCGTCTGGTGGTATCAGTACGAAACCTGCTATCGATCCTTCTGAATTTGAGGAGCCATCGGTGTACATCTCCCAAATATTTTCGGCGTCGGGCTGTTATGACTGCTCTGTTATCGGGACTTCCATAGTTGCCCCCTCTACAGGGCCCGCTTCTTCTAGATCGGGGGCTGTAGACTCTGCTATGAAATCCGCCAACGCCTGGCCCTTAATAGTCGTTCTCGGAGCAAAGTGGATGCGGATTTTACTAATCTCCCCGACGCGTCAGGTCGGTTCAAAAAATGTTTCAAGGGCTGATTCGTCAAAACAGTAATTTCATGCGCGTAGAAGTAAGGCATCATCTTGGTCGGGGGTGATAGGACCACTAAGAGGGATGGTCCTATGCTGCACCAGCCCAGGCCCATCAACCACGAACTGCTCCGATAGGGCAGGCTCCTTACCCTAGTCCTGGTGCTCGGGTTGGGCCTCCTGCCCCGGAGGCAACTCCTCCTCCTTTTTCTTGGCGGCCTCCCTTCGGTCTAAGAGAGTCTCCACAGCTTCCAAAAATACTGGCATGGCATCCATCACAGCCTTTGCCAAGTCCGGCTTTGCAGGTGCATCCTGGTCCCTCCTTGGGATCTCTTCCCGGCTCTCCGACGAGTTCCGAATGGAATCTTCGCGATCATCATGATGCCCCCTTGTTTGGGAAACAGCAGGGGGAGGATCATTCCGATCAACAGTGTGCTCCGGCGGCCCTGAATTCAGAGTTCCAGCAGGATGACAGGAACCACCGGATTGTCCTTGTCTCTTCTTTTCCTTGCTAGCCATCGATAGGGTAGAAGCCATTTTTGCTTTTCGCTTCGTTCCCACAGACGGCGCCAATGTTGGATCACTAAGAGGGATAGACCGGGCGGTGACCCAGAATCCCTCTCCGATGCTTAAATGAGTATCTCGATGTAAACTGGCAAGTATCAGTATGTAAGTATGAACGTATCAATCCTGAGGTAACTCCTTCCTTTATATAGGGGAGGGGTCACCTAAGTTACCTGTTGAGATAACTGCCACGTTCCGTTTATCTCGGCCAGTAGCCCACGTTCCGTCTTTTCAGGCCACTTCCCCACTATGTTGATAGTGGGCGTGTTTCTCGGCCTCGTTCTCTGGTGGCAAGTCACGACGGATGTCGGGGACTCCAGAGTTATCTCTTTTGGTCACCGCTCGGGGCCCCTCGTCATCGGGACAGGGCCAACATTCTCAGGGATTCAATATCGGGACCTACTTAAAGGCATAGGATCGGGGCCTACTTAAAGGCATAGGATCGGGGCCTACTTAAAGGCATAGGATCGGGGCCTACTTAAAGGCATATGATCGGGAGCGTTCAGCTCGTATGTCGGGACCGTTCTTTGTCGGGTCCTCTCGTATTGGTCTTCTAAGCCTCTTTTGGGGCCCAGTGGGCCTACTTCGCCGTTTAGTCGCCGTTAATGGGCCTAACGGCTATATCGAAACCCATCAGAGCCGACTCCCGAAGGGTTGCCCCCATCTTCCCCGGCACAAAAGCATTCGCCGGTCTTGAGCCTGACTCCTGAAGGGACGACGGGTTCTCACGGCGGCTCGGAGGCGCACACCTCCGACACTCAGGTCCTCCCTCCTCCTCTCCCCTTAGACGGGAGCTTCTATCAGCTTTACACCCCCGACCAGGCGGCGGCTCCCTGGACCCCGATCGAGTCATTGCGGGAGGTCCCACTGCGTCGGGACAATGTATCACCGGAACTGGGTCTGCACCTGCTGGCAGGTTCAGTTCCGCCGTCTATGAAGCTTCCGCTCTCCTTGGCTCAAGAGGACATCCACGCGGACATTCGCAACATGGCCATTCGTCGTGTGGAGGTAAGGCTTCCTGTTTTTACACTTAGTATATGATGTAAAATATTTTCATGTACTAACCTCTTCATTTCTTTTCCACAGGAAATGGCGGACCAGCACCGCTGTTTCGGGTACATCCTGGCCCTGGAGGAGGCCCTGAAGTAGGAGCGAGCCAAGGCAGCACCCGAGGTCCAGGCCAAGCTCAAGGAGGATCTGGCTGCCTCCGAACCGTCGAGGGGTAAGTTGGTTAAGGAGCAGGCCCTCCTTAACCAGAAGACTCGGGACCTCCTGAGGCAGGTCCACGACTTTCAGAGGTTGCTGAAGCAGGAGCGTCAAAAGCTCAATGAAGAGCAGCAGGGGCGGGCGGAGGATCGGGACAGGCTTGTCCTCGAGAAGAAGGCCCTTGAGGACGCCAAGGCGGGGCTGGAGGCTGAGAACGTCCTTCTCACCAACCGGTCCCAACAGATGGAGCGGGAGATTGCCGAGTTCCCCACCAAGCTCGCTGAAGCTGAGGCCAAGGGTCGGGAAGATTATCGGGGCTCCGAGGCTTTCCAAGTGGACGCGGTGAAGTTCTGTACGGCAGAGGTGGAGACCACCTTGCTTAATGTTGTCGAGGAGCTCCATCTGGAGTATGGTGGTGCCATCGACTTCACCAAGTCTCAGACTCTCGCCCCCTTCGCGGAGAGGTATTTCAACCTTTCCGAGGAGAGCGACGGGGCCAACACCCCCGAGGGGACTGCGGGTGCTGAAGGCACGGTGGAGCCTCCAAGTGCAGACCTCCCGACAACTGATCCCCCGATGATTGACCCTTCACCGGTTGACTTCCAAGAGTCCAATCCTCCCGCGGCCAATCTTCCAGGATCCGATCCTCCGACCGTGGAGCCTTCTGTCACAGACCTTGTGGACTCTGCTCTCCTCGACGCCGCCAAGGATCAAGCTTAGTTGCTCTATTTTCGAATCCTTGTAATTTCCTTTTCTTTTGTCGTGAACCTTTCAGGCTTTTATAATATCAAGGGTTAACAGGTCTTTTGGTCCATGATGTTTGACAATTTTTGGGTTTTGGTCAATGATGTTTTTTTTTACCTAGTTTTGGTACCATATGTTTGCAGAATTTTTGTAGTTTTGGTCTAACCGTTACATTCCGTCCATTTTTTGACATGTTCAAGTCACGTGATCCACTCTAAACTTTAAATTTAGTCCCTCTAATACTTTCTTAACCCTTTTTTTGTTTAATATAGTCCCGAAGTTTCAAAATTGACCCCAATTGGACAATAGGTCCAATTGAATTTTTGAAACTTTGGGATTAAATTGAAAAAAAAAAGGTTAGGAAAGTATTAGAGGGACTAAATTGAACAAAATTGAAAGTTTAGGGTGGATCACGTGACTTGTACATGTCAAAAAATGGACGGAATGTAACAGTTAGACCAAAACTAAAAAAAATCTGCAAACATATGGTACCAAAACTAGGTAAAAAAAACATCATTGACCAAAACCCAAAAGTTGTCAAACATCATAGACCAAAAGACCTGTTAACCCTAATATCAATCCCTTTTGGTCCCGATTATCGCTATACCATTTAAGGTGAATTACCTACGCCACTAAAGGCGATTTGATCATACCACTTAGAGTGGTTCGATACGTCGTTTAAGACATTTTTCCCACACCACTTAAGGCGATTTAATCGTACCGCTGCCACTTAAGGCGATTTAAGCACACCACTTAAGGCGATTTATCCATGCCACTTAAGGCAATTTATCCACGCCACTTAAGGCGATTTAAGCATACTTAGAATGATAAGTCTAAGCACAATCTGGTCGGTAGCAACCTTTTTATTCATTGATGGCCCAAAGCCTATTTACGTCAAATTAAAACAATAAACAACTTGCACCACTGAAGGCGACTTTGATAAACAACTTGCACCACTGAAGGCGACTTCGATAAACAATTTGCACCACTGAAGGCGACTTAATATCAAGCATGACATTTCTTCAAGTGTTCGCCACTAAAAGAATGCTTCAACACATTGCCATCAAGGTCTTCCAACTTATACGCATTTCGAGCTGGCATCCCCACGACCTTATAAGGCCCTTCCCATTTTGGCGACATCTTGTTGATCCGATCCAAAAGGGTAAATTCGTTCCGACACCAGACCAGTTCCCCGACAAAGAACTGTCGAGACTTGACTCGTCGATTATAATATCGGGCAGTTGCCAAGCGCATCCGAGCCTGGGCCTCCTCGGCACTCCGCTTCTTCTCTTCGACCAAGTCCAAGTCCAGACGCCTCATTTCATCATTCGACAGAGGTTCATAATACCTCGTCCGATGGGATGCCACAGCTATTTCGACGGGAGCAACTGCTTCCGTGCCATAAACAAGGCCAAACGGAGTCTCCCCAGTCGATCGTTTGGGTGTTGTTCTAACAGCCCAAAGCACATTTTCCAGCTAATCCAGCCATTTTCCCTTCAAGGCATGGACCCTCTTCTTCAGGCCATCCATCACGATCTTGTTGGCTGACTCCACCTGTCCATTGGTTTGAGCATGACGGACAGAGGTTGTCCGATTCTCAATTTTCAATTCCTCCAGGTACTCCTTCCACTGGGCCCCGTTAAACGGGGGGGCCGTTATCGCTGATCAACACCTTGGGGATCCCGTATCGGGATATGATATGGGTTTGGAGGAATTCGAGGATATGATTCCCCGTTGTCTTGGCCAACGCCTTAGCTTCTATCCACTTTGAGAAATAATCAATAGCCACGACTAAATATCGGCACTGACCTTTTGCAACTGGAAGGGGTCCCACCAAATCGATTCCCCATTGCGCGAAGGGCCAAGCACTCTTGATGGACGTCAGATCGGCAGCTGGAGCCACGATATTCGGGGCGTACCTTTGGCAAGCGTCACAGGATCGGACTAGCATCGTTTCCTCCTTGATCATCGAGGGCCAGTAATAGCCCAGGTTCAGCACTTTCCTCACGATGGATCTGGCACCTTCATGACAAGCCGAGTATCCTTCGTGCACCTCCCTAAGGATCCGATCTGTGTCGGGCGTAGCCACACATTTCAAATAAGGAGTTAAATACCCCTTTTTATACAGCTGATTGTCCACCATCGCATAATTGACCGCGATTCGGCGTAATTTGCCGGCTGCTACTTCATCATCGGGGACTGCCCCCGTAGTCAGGTACGCGACTATCGGGGTCATCCAAGTGGGCTCCTCTGATCCGGTCTCAATGGCACATACCTCTGATTGATCGGTGGTTGACAAGATCACCTTCTCCAAGAAGTGCACCTTCCGACTTTCATCGAGGGGTGCCCCCAAGGCGAACTTGCTCAAGGCATCTGCTTCCACATAATCTTCCCTCGGGATTGCCTCAATATCGAAGCTCTTGAAACTCTCCTTCAAGGTTTGCACCTCCCGAAGGTACTTTTTCATCATCGGGCTCTTAGCTTCGTATCACCCCTGTACTTGGTTCACAATCAGGCTAGCATCGCACTTCACTTTTAAGTGACCAACTCCCGTGCCTTTGGCAATCTTGAGGCCGGTGATGAGAGCCTCATATTCAGCTTCATTGTTGGTGGCCCTAGATGTCATGGCCAAGGCATATCGAAGGGGCTCGCCTCCGCCTGGCGGTATCAGTACAAACCCTGCTCCCGATCCTTCTGAATTTGAGGAGCCATCGGTGTACATCTCCCAAGTGTTTTTGTTATCGGGCTGTTCTGACTGCTCTGCCATCGGGACTTCCATGGTTGGTGGCCGGTGATGAGAGCCTCATATTCAGCTTCATTGTTTATGGCCCTAGATGTCAGGGCCAAGGCATATCGAAGGGGCTCGCCTCCGCCTGGCGGTATCAGTACAAACCCTGCTCCCGATCCTTCTGAATTTGAAGAGCCATCGGTGTACATCTCCCAAGTGTTTTCGTTATCGGACTGTTCTGACTGCTCTGCCATCGGGACTACCATTGTTGCCCCCTCTACAGGACCCGCTTCTTCTAGATCGGGGCTATAGACTCTGCTATGAAATCTGCCAACGCCTGGCCCTTAATAGCCGTTCTCGGAGCGAAGTGAATGCGGAATTCACTAAGCTCGACTGCCCATTTCACTAATCTCCCCGACGCATCAGGTCGGTTCAAAAAACGTTTTAAGGGTTGATTCGTCAAAACGGTAATCTCATGCGCGTGGAAGTAAGGTCTCAGCTTCCGAGCAGTAACAATCAACGCATAAAGATACTTCTCAACGGCGGGATAATTTATCTCAGACTTGGTGAGTGCCTTGCTTACATAATAGACGGGGACTTGGTTACCCTCTACAACTTTCACTAAGACAGAGCTAACAACGAATTCAGAAACAGCCAAATACAGATAGAGTGGCTCGCCTGGGATGGGCTTCGCCAATGGCGGGAGGGTGCGGAGGTGCTGCTTGAGTGCCTGGAACGCCTCCTCGCACTTGGCAGTCCACTCAAACTTCTTGTTGGCCCTCAGCACTTCAAAGAACGACATGGATCGATCACTTGCCTTGGACAGGAAGCGATTCATCGTGGCCAATCGGCCATTCAGCACCTGCACCTCCCGATGGTTCGTCGGGGACTTCATCTCCTCGATCGCCTTCAGCTTCTCAGGGTTCACCTCAATTCCCCTCTGGCTCACCATGAAGCCCAAAAACTTCCCTGAGTGCACTCCGAAGGCACACTTGGTCGGGTTCAAGCGAACTTGATGAAGCCTCATCCGCTCAAATGTTGTGGCTAAGTTGTGAACATGATCCTCGGCCTGTCGGGACTTCACCAGGATGTCATCCACATAGGCCTCCATCGTTTTTCCCAGCATATCCCCGAACAGCTTGTTCACCATCCTCTGATAAGTTGCGCCTGCATTGATCAGTCCAAAAGGCATGACATCATAGTGATAGATGTCACTATCAGCATAAAAAGCGGTGTGGGGAGCATCCTCCTTGGATATCTTGATTTGATTGTAGCCGGAGTAGGCATCCATAAAGCTCAGCAACTCATGTCCCGATGTGGCATCTACCAGCTGGTCGATCCTCGGGGAGACTTGAAGGGCAAATGGCTGGATGAGCTGGAAAATGTGCTTTGGGCTGTTAGAACAACACCCAAACGATCGACTGGGGAGACTCCGTTTGGCCTTGTTTATGGCACGGAAGCAGTTGCTACCGTCGAAATAGCTGTGGCATCCCATCGGACGAGGTATTATGAACCTCTGTCGAATGATGAAATGAGGCGTCTGGACTTGGACTTGGTCGAAGAGAAGAGGCGGAGTGCGGAGGAGGCCCAGGCTCGGATGTGCTTGGCAACTACCCGATATTATAATCGACGAGTCAAGTCTCGACAGTTCTTTGTCGGGGAACTGGTCTGGCGTCGGAACGAATTTACCCTTTTGGATCGGATCAACAAGATGTCGCCAAAATGGGAAGGGCCTTATAAGGTCGTGGGGATGCCAGCTCGAAATGCGTATAAGTTGGAAGACCTCGATGGCAATGTGTTGAAGCATTCTTTTAGTGGCGAACACTTGAAGAAATGTCATGCTTGATATTAAGTCGCCTTCAGTGGTGCAAGTTGTTTATCGAAGTCGCCTTCAGTAGTACAAGTTGTTTATCAAAGTCGCCTTCAGTGGTGCAAGTTGTTTATTGTTTTAATTTGACGTAAACAGGCTTTGGGCCATCAATGAATAAAAAGGTTGCTTCCGACCAGATTGTGCTTAGAATTATCATTCTAAGTATGCTTAAATCGCCTTAAGTGGCGTGGATAAATCGCCTTAAGTGGCATGGATAAATCGCCCTAAGTGGTGTGCTTAAATCGCCTTAAGTGGCAGCGGTACGATTAAATCGCCTTAAGTGGTGTGGGAAAAATGTCTTAAACGACGTATCGAACCACTCTAAGTGGTATGATCAAATCGCCTTAAGTGGCGTAGGTAATTCACCTTAAATGGTATAGCGATAATCGGGACCAAAAGGGATTGATATTATAAAAGCCAAACGTACCGGAGTTCCAACCGTGATCCAACAGTGAGCATCCTGCAGAACAAACTGCCCTCCCCAAGAGAAGCACCACATGCGTTCTTGGGAGCCGACATCACGCATTGGTGTAAATTCCACAACATCTGGGGTCACCACACCAACGACTGCCTCACCCTGCGAGTTGAAATCGAAGAGATGATAGCCCTCGAGGCCTTGCAGCACCACGTGGCATGTAGCCATCACACCGGGTGAACAGACAGCTTCCATCACAACATGTCGGGAGGAGACAACCACATCCCTCCCACATCTCTGCGTTACGCGTAGCTTTATGCATCCATCTACTTTCAAGCTTTACCTTTTTAAGTACTTATGCTTCTAGTAGTCTATTTACAAATGGGTGATCAGTTGACCCTATCTATCCATCATTGTAAATATTGCATAACTAATGAAGTTAATGTATTTTCGTAGGTACATTACTCTCATACAATCCACGCTCTGGAATAACGCCAAGTAGTGGACTCTATGAATTAACCTTGCAACAACACCTCAAGCTTAAAACGCTTAATACAACAAGAGGCTTATATCACACGCCACCAACATGTCAATACTTGATATCAACAACGAGCTCGCAATACGCTCTCTTCCACGACATCTATTATGTCTACTTTATACAACTACATCCTGGATATTTTCCTAAGGATTATCTACATACAACATGGCGTGACATCCCCGCTCGGGGGCAACCCCATGATTACAACACTCATTCCTTGGATTTTTTTAACCAAGAGGCTCTCATCTACTAAGTGGCGCGACATCCTCTACATGAGTGAAACCCTATGATATCTTACTGAGGAACGAGACACCCAGTTTAGATTACTAAACACAAGCATGGCGCGACATCCTCTATACGAGGGCAACCCCATGATATCTTACTGAGGAACGAGACACCCAGTATAGATTACTAATCATATACATGGCGCGGCATCCTCTATACTAGGGCAACCTCATGGGAACCTACTACTACCCACAAGTAGCGTTCATTATTACGTACCAACATTGTACGCCGGGAGGAGCGTAGACAACAATCGCCGCGATACTCAACACAGCGAAAAACTCACCAAACATACAAGTCGAGTCTTGTAAAACGTTATCTTGTCCGTGAACAAATAACGGAAATAAAACACTCCAATAAAGCAAGTAGTGTCTTGCCACAACGTCGCCTTGGAATGGCCCAAGAGACGGAAAAAACTACAAGTTGTGAAAAAAAAAAAATTGTACAGCCCCCTGGAATAACCAGGATGAGGTGTAGTAGCATCGCAAGGTCAGTACAAGAACTAGCCAAGGAACACCTCGCCTTAACGCTATGACGGGGGTACCCAAATAGCGGATCAAAACACATTCAAAATTTGGCAAGTCGTGTCTTACTACAACGTCGCTTCGGAATGGTCCGAAAGACGGGATAAACTACAAGGTGTATCACACGGCCTTCGTCACGTCCCTTTGACTAACAAAGTGGAGGCGTACTAGCATCGCAAGGCAAGTAATTGGATTACCCAACAGAACGCCTTGCAACAACGTTACACGGAGAGTTCCCAACTAACGGATGGAAAAATGCACCAAACTAACAAGTAGCCTCTTGTAACAACGTCGCCTTAGAGTAGACTAAGAGACGGTAAAAACTAAGGTTTCGCCTTGTCGAAACGGAACGCTCGCGCGTACACGGGGGTCTTGTGCATTACTACCCACAAATGCCAAGTACCGGGAAAACGACCTTGTGCATTACTAACCTTAAATGCCAAGGGTCACTCTAAGGACTTGCGCATTACTACTCACAAATGCCAAGTGTCGGGACATTGACCTTACGCATTACTACCCACAAATACTAAGTGTCACTCTTAAGTCTTGCACATTACTACTCATGGAATATAGCAAGCATACAACATATGTGTCCATGACACATACATCTCGCCATGCCTTGGTATATCCAAGAGGGGCACGCACTGCAGGGACGTATGTCTCCTAACAACAACTACAAATGCTTTCATCCACAAAGAGGACAAGTCTCAACTCTACTCTATAGGCCACACCACATGGCAATCTCAAAATCACAAATGTATGAAATATTACTACCATATTACCATGCATTACTAAACCATTCATGACAGGTCTCGTATGACAACGTCAAAGCATAGAAACATAAACATAAAGGGTTCAACTGGATAACACCCCAACAAGCAACCTCAACCCAAACATGGGGAGCCATAACTATATACAAAAAGTTGGTGAAAGCAAACACTCAATCTGACGCCACGTCAGGAGCACTACCATCAACGACATCTCTGCATGCCCCGGATACATCCTCTCCAAACGTGGTACCCTCCATGATAATCGGATATCCAGCCTCATTGAACATCAACTCGTACTCACAGGTGTCAGCTTCAATATCCTCGGGGGCATTCCTAACAACCATGGCAGGGACATACTCCTCAATAGCATGGGGCATCCGCCACAACAGGCGGGGAAACAGTCTCATCTCTAACTCTCAAGGAGGCCACATGTTCAGTGGCGCTTGGAATACGGACTGAGCAGATCAAAATGCAAGTTCGGAGCAAGAGCATACACATGCTCGATAAGACCCTTAATAGAGTCATAAAGCATATCATCCGCAGCCACCAGGACTTCAGCATGGTAAGACCCGGAAGCCTTGTATTCCGCGACGCACATAACCTTGCCATCCGCAAGGGACTACTCCTTCATGGCCCGCAAGGCGAGATCATGATCCAAGCGCCACAATACAAGCCTGACAAGTGGAACTCTCTGCTTGTAGGTCAAAACCCCTCGTATCTAAGATACGCGCCTTCTCCTTAGCACCCTCAGCCTCGAGACAGGCAATCTATGACTTCTCCATAAACATCTTCTTCTCCTCTGCGAGTTCAATCACGAAGGAGGAGAGATTGGCCATCTGAATGGAAACCTACAATAATAAACAACAAGTAAGTTGTAGTAAAAGAGACAAGCATACATACAAGGCATGAAGGAGTAAGGATAGATACTCACAGGAGCAAGGCACGACAGTGCACCCTCAGCACATGCTTGCGCACCCTCGGGATCACTGGGACGACTCCTCTGATCCCCAGGAGGAATAACCTGCTGAAAAACATGAACTCCCACCTCGGGAGTGGTCAAGCTAACCCCCTTCGAAAAGCGAGGCCCTCCGGAAGAGAAGGGTACCCACTCATAACCCACAACAGAGTCCTTGGAGGGACAAACCAGCTCGGCCCGTGTAAGGGTAGCAACTGGCGGAACAGCTATAAACATATGCAAAGATAAACAAGACGATCCAAATACACTAAGTATAGAAACAATACAAGAACAACCAATATACCTATGCGGGGAGGCCCCTCCTCCGAAGCCCAGTCCCTCGACCGGGGGGCAGACATCACGGGTACGACAGGTGCGCGAGCCTCAATTCCTTTCCCCTTGCTAAGTGGAGTTCTCAATGCCTCGCCACTGCCAGACTTGGGGTGCTTAGGATCGCTCGAGGGCCGCACCTCGGAGTCGGGACGCTTCGCCTTGGCCCGAGGCGGAGTGTCGATAGCCGTAACAACTCTCTCTGCCACGAGTGGGGATCGACCTATAAACAAGTACAAAGCAAGATAAAAACAAAGGCATTGAGCACAGACAAGTAAAATGATTGCGCAAATATACAACTTACCCGCACTCCCTTTACCACGTCCAGGCTTCATGCCCTGGAGAACAGCAGATATGTCCGTGCGACCGCTCCGTGCAGCGGGAGCAGCACCTCCCTGAGAGCCCGCCTGCAAGCGGGAAGTTTTTCCTTGACACCAGCCTACATCACAACACAAAGAAGTTATAAAGGTTCATAACATACCGAAGTACCTTCCGAAGGGGAGTGCAAACCCCAGCCCTGCGCAAATCTCGCTCCTTCACACAAGACAAGGTCGTGTATGCACGCGCCTTGTGTGCCCGATACACCTTCTTCATCGCTGCTTTGTCAGACTCGGAGAATTCACGAAAAGCTGGCACGGGATCAGGTTTTGAAACCCGAATAATACACCAATTCATCCCGGGATCGTCAGTGAAGAAATAGTGTTTTTGCCAATGACTCTTCGACCGATCTACAGCAGTAACAAAGCGAAGAGTGCTATCCCAATTCACTTCGCCCAATCCAAGATCAGCAAACTCTTTTCCCCTCATCAAAGGCCAGCGGATAGAAATGAAACATAACCCAGATGCATCCGGACGTTGGAGCCGAAAGAAGCATCGGAAGAGCAAGGTCGAATAACTCCAGGACTGTTGATGGAAAAGTACTCAGAAGCAAACCCAGTACCGTATCGCAGCAGACGCAAAATCAAGAGGAGAGATCCTATAATAACGACAAACCTTCCGCAAGTTCGAACAGTAAGGGAAGCGCAGTCCCATCTGAATCTGGGAGGCGTCAACAGCAGACAAATCATCCGGAGGCACAGTGGGCATTCCCGGACTAGCATCAGGAATAACATCAAACGAGAAGAATTCCTCTCCCAAAGGAAAAAGCCCAGAACGAACGACAAGGTGCTGGTACTCATCATAATCCAATTTATTGCCCACAAAGGTTTGCACCAAGTCCTTCGACTCCACACGAGGCTCTAGCTTAGAGGAAGAAGGTATATCGTCCATAGTTTCTGGCTCAGAAGAATCCGTAAACTCCGAAGACTCCGACTCCGAATCAGAATCTGAATCAGAAAGAAATATAACAGAAGGGGTAGGAATATGAGACTTACTCATGTTCACAAAGCCAGGAAGTCGATAAGGTAATCCTAAGGATGGACGCCCCAGCTTCTCACAACACAACTCCTACAAGGATACAACTACAGCTCGTTCAATACATACGCGTACACCCAACGTGTTAACAACCTCTATGCAACGAACGTCCCCCGCTCGGGGGCAACATCATCCTCACAAATCTATTCAGTGTTCAACTACTACGTAGGGAACATCCTCTATACGGGGGCAACTCTATGTTAGTAAGGGCCTCGTCCCAACACTTACATGATCTATGCGTGTGTATGCACGCCTACGCACGTCTATGCACACCTACTTACCCGCGAGTATCTACGTACACCCACGCTCAACTATATGTGTTTGCATACACTAATATGTGTTCATGCACCACTCTACGCGCCTATATGCAACTATATGTGCATATATGCACGTGCATGTACCTGTGAGTGCCAACATGTGCATACATGCACTTACACATGCTCATGTGTATCTACGAATGCTTACCTGCATCTATGCTCACCTACGTGGCCTAAGGCAAATCCCCCAAGGTAACAAGTGCTAATATAGTCATAGTGATAACACCTATATGCATGTGCTTATCTAACATGTGTAGGATATGGATACATACATACATCCCCTTTGGGAATACAAAGCTTAGCTATAGCTACAAGCATCTCCATACAACCAAGTGCGTACATACATGTCATAACAATTCCTTTGGCAATCAAGGATGGCAATCAATAGGGAAGTATCACTCCTACTCTATACATACAAGTGGTAAAACACTTAACCATTTTTATGCTCTTTTTTGCTATGCTTAACTATCCTAGGCATTTCATCAAAAACTTGGTGGGCATGGATGATCAAGTTCAAAATCAAGACAAAGATTAACCAAATTGATGCAATTAAAGGCATTGGCATACCTGGAAATGGTTCTAATCAACCCCAAAAAACTGAATCGACTCAAAAATTGAGGCCACGAGCACGTACCTTCGCACGTCCCTTCACCAGAGCTCTGTTTGCTGTGCCGCCGTGATCGCTGCCTTCCGCCGCCCTAGCTGCCGCTGGACTCGCTGCCACGAGCTAGGTCTCCCGGTGATTGGTGGTTGGCCGGTGGTGGAAGGGGTGTGGGTGGGTGAGTGGTTTGAGTGCTAGGTCACTTACTCTCTAAGAAATGGAGAAGACAACTCTAAATAGGGGGAAGACAAAGTGTGGTGATATTTGAATTCACTCTTTTATATACACCTAAGGTAACATCTTTCCCCTTCCATATTTTTTCTATCTCCTTTGGAAAGAATTCCTAACACCTATGCATGTTTACATATCCATGCATACACGCATACATTAACGCACGCACATTTACATATCCATGTCACGTGTTTGCAATTACAACCCAGACGTGCAAATACTCTTATCCATGCTATCGCATATATATGCCCATACTTATACGATTTAATTTCATAACATTGCATATCGTACGCCAACTCTCGTATACATGCACGTCATAATCATACATGTGTTAGCATTCATATCCATGATCGCATACACGGACTAGGATTGTCATATACGTATATGCCACATATATGCTTGTTGCACTAATCATGTCAACAAATATGACTACTCCCGTCTAAGTCCAAAGAGGGATACATCGTAATAAGGTCCGCGCACAAACGGGTAATAAGTCCATCCCAAGGTAACACTCGAAAATAAATCGAATGTATACTCTATCGAAAATAGAGTCAAGACGGGGCCATGCCACCACTTGACTCGGGGGAAAATGATGGGTATACGTCCGATTCGGGTTCGTTTTATATTATTCAGACTTCGTATATGATGGATATACGCCCAATTTTAACCCGTTGACTTCCGAATTGTTCCATTTTTATTACCCCGTTAATGATTGTAAATCGAAACTTCAACCCGAACACTTCGCGAAAACACCAACGGTCCGGACGAGGCCGAAGCGCTCGTCCGGCCGAGTCAAACTCACCTAGGTGAGGTTGGGTGGCCACACCCGACCTCCCCTAGAGGAGATCGGGTGGACCAACCCGATCTCTCCTAGGAGAGATCGGGTCCACCAACCCGATCTCTCCTAGGAGAGATCGGGTCGGCCATCCCGATCTCCCCTAGGGGAGATCGGGTCGGCCAACCCCATCTCCCCTAGGGGGGATAGGGTTGGTCAACCTTATCCCCCCTAGGAGGGGTTGGGTGGCCTCACCCAACCCCTACCCTTGGGGGTCGGATTTTCCTCCCCCCCAAGGGCCCCGGCACCATTCTCGGACTCCCGTACTCGATTTATTCCGCCAACCTTCTACGTATCCTAAGGTCTTAATTATGTGTTTAAAGGTTAATTAACTGTATTTAAAGGTTAATGATGTCATTAAGCCACCTTAATGATACCGTCGCCTATAAATACCCCGTCTCCACTATTCATTTGATCATCTGGGCAAGTTGCATAATTTTGCTCTGACATCTCTCTAGCTTTATTTCTCTAAAACCGTACTGACTTAGGCATCGGAGAGGGTTCATCAGGCATCACCCCCCCCCCCCCCTCTGTGCCTGGTATTGCCCCTCTTGCAGGGTGGCAAGGAGAAGAGAGCCAAGGAAGCAGAAGAGCATAGAGTAGAAGGACAAGCCCCAGGGGGTAAGAAGTACAAGCCTCAGGGGGTCAGAAGGAGAGAAGGAAAGGAGGTCAGAAGGAGAGAAGGAAAGGAGGTCAGAAGGAGAGAAGAAAAGGAGGTCAGAAGGAGAGAAGGAAAGGAGGTCAGAAGGAGAGAAGGAAAGGAGGTCAGAAGGAGAGAAGGAGAGAAGAGAAGGACATATATCAGAACGACTAGCCCCAGGAACACTGAACCCGACATTTCATTAGTGGGAGATAAATTCTAGATTGACGACCCGTTGACCTAGACTTTATAACCTAACAGTATACATGTCGAACTCACTAAACGGTTTCAAAATGTTCACCCGCGGGTACTAAAAAGTCCGGGACACGCGCATTCGCGCCCTGGACTTACACCGTGTCCGGATTGCACTACAATCCGGATCAGCTCCGGATTGTCCCGCAATCTGGAGCTGGTCCGGATTGTCCCGTTATTCCGGACCTCTCGGGATCCTCGCGATACCTCGGGACGGTCCGGATTCCTCCTATTATTGACATGTGAACCCCTACGCAAACACCGCACGTGTAAACCCTCTCGATGTCATCTTTACTCCCGTCTACGCTCGGTTCAAACTTTACATTGAACCGACGTCGGACCGTTCAAAATCCGGTTTGATTCCAAGGTTTCCTATAAATAGGTTCCTTGATCATTCATTTCAAACTAAGTTGACAGCGGAAGCTCTGGCCTCTCTCTTACTTTCTCTCTCTAAAATACCTGACTTAAGCTTCGGAGAGGGTTCATCGCACTCCACCCCCCTGCGTGGTGTGCGATACTGCCCCTCTTGCAGGTGTACAGAGATGCACGAGTTCCGCACGTGCGAAGACCTGGAATAGGAGCGACCCGAGGCATCTTTCCTTCGTCACTACCCGGATCCGACTCCCCACTCGGAAAGGATCCAACACATGATAATGGGTATCTCTGCATGATATTAAATATCCTTTTCCAGACAGGCCATTCATTTTGAAGATCTAGTGTGGGTTTGACACTCGCATCAATGGAAACTAGGTCATCATACTCAACAAAAACTTCTCTAGCTTCGGCGGCCTTTCCTCCACAAAAGCGGATTCTTAGGGCACACAAAAGTTGTAAGGCAGTTTAGTTGAGTTTGAAGTCCTTCACAACCTATTCGTCCAAGGTTGACAATATCACATTGCATGTTTCCTGATCATCGTAGAACCTTATCCCTTGACGGGGTTTTGGATTACCAAATCCATCCACCATTGTCCTTCCCGTTTTAGCATCAATGCATTCGTAGATGCCTTTAGCTGCGAGAAGCTCTCCCACATAAACACTCCAAGCAACATAATTCATACCATCCAGATTGTGAGGTGTATAAAAGCGCACCGATCCAGCCATGAAAACTAACACATCGATAATCAAGCATAATCAGGGAGACAATAACATTTTTGAAAATAATTGCATACATTGGATATATATGAGATAGAAGTCGACTAATAATGATTCCTCAGACATCTAACCAAACCAACCGCCAGTAAACCGAGGGAAGGGGGTCGTGAAAGAGTTTACATTACCGTCGTCTTCTTTCTTATGGATCAGTCTTTTAAAAAGGTTTAATCGCTTTTACCGGAACAGGGAGTTTTTTATATACACCCGATCTTGGATTTCCCAAGACCCTTTTAAAACGTTTCGAGGGTTTCATGCATGCATATATAATTCTACTAAACAAGCAAATCATCATATGTAGGCCACATCCAAGAAACAAACCACTCATCATGCATACGCGTCATGCGTTTAACGTTCCGAGGAACTCATGCTTGCATAAATAATTCTACTACTTAAGTAAATTATCACATGCGGCTACATCCTCAACATTCATGCATACGAATCATGCGTGATCACACCACATTAAACATGCATATTTGATGACTGATTTTCAATTTTAAAACATTTGGGGCTGACTTGCAATTCATGTTATCAATCAGACATGCGTACTTCTAGATATGGATTCTAGGCATTGGCAACCATCACAACATGTCTATCCTAGTGCGCAACTCAATAATTGAAATCCAGGGCTCTGCCCCCAACATGCAATATCCAACTAGCTTGACATAGTCAAGTCGACAGTCCTAATCATGCAATAATATCAATTAAATAGCGATTACAATTCAGCCCACTAAATGACTCAGTCCCAAAGCATGCATTTCCGAGATCCACCCCATAATCGAAACTAGGCATTTGGTTTAATTAAAATATGAAAACATTAAACATATGAGCATTGTGTAGGTAATTTTAAAGTTCGTAAACATTTGGATTTTAAAATTTGACCTTCCTATTTTTCAGTTGACTCGGATCGGTCCGGTTCAAAGGTCCGGTTCAGTCAAATCCGTTCTGGTTTGATTCGGTCCGGTTAAACCTGTTCAGCCGGTCTGGTTCAGTTCAGTTAAAAATGGTTCGGCCGGTTCGATTTAAAATAGGAATTCGGTTCGGTTCATCACGCAAACCGGGTCAGTTTGGTTCGACCCATTTAGTTGCTCGGTCCGACCCGACCATGGGTTAGACCGATTGAGAAAACCCGGTTAGTTGACCTGCTCCAGTTTTGACCCGTGGAACCTGACCTGGTTCGATTGACCCGGTTCGGGTTCCCTAGGTCTTCCGGGTCTGTTGACCCGACCTGGATGTGTAATTGGATCGGCCCATTAACCCTTTAGGGTTCGGACGAAATGTTTCTTATGGGCTAAGTAGGGTTTTAAAATCAACTAAAAACTTAACTTAGCCACCAAGTAACAAGAATTATAAAACTAATTTCCAATATTTACACACACACACGCAAACACACACACACACACACACACACATACACACACACACACATATATATATACCGGTCGTAATTCTAAATATATATATATATTTTATTTATTGTGAAGATTCTATATTAGGATAAAATCTATCTACAATTTATTTTATCAATCTTAGGCAACTAAAATATCTATCAATAATATTCAAGATTCCTAAAATCATGCTAGAATATATCGATAGTGATTATCACAATTATCTTGTGAATCTAACTCAAATTGTGGCCTAATTCATCATAGCAATTTTCGGCCAAAATTTTAATTAAATTTTTTTAATAGGTTTGGCCGAAACTTAGGTTAGTTGGGGCCTAAGAAATTAAAAAATTTACTTTGTAATTTCATATAGGTTTGGCCGAAACATACAATTAAGGGTTAGTGGTCAAATTTCAAGATCAAATTTTACTAAGATCAACAATCCAATATTTAATTTGATAAATGTCATCTTTTTCTTGAAAAATCATGAACATCAGTTTTAACAAAAACACTCAATTTCATGAATATTAATTTTACTAAAACCATCAGTTTTACAAAAAAATTCAAGAACACAAATTTATCAAAATTATAAACTCCCTAACACAGGCGCTGATACCACTGTAGGATTATAAGGGGTATTTACTAGGGAAACATACAAGGTACATGCTATATAAACAGATTACGCAGCGGAATATATGGCACATACCTACAATGCTTTTCGTAGACCTTAGATCTTCTAGGGGAGTTCTCGATTTGTCGGACGGTTCCCGTACGGATTCTGGTTAAGGAATACCTACGCGGATTGGTCTCCACGGCAAAGCCTCTTGTCGGTTCTTTAGCAGGGATGGATCTCCGGAGTAATTTGCTTTAAGCAATTTGGCACCTCGTTGGCATTAGGGTGGTTCGGCCGAAACATAGAGAGAAGGGAGGAGGGATTTCTTTTTGTCTCACCACAAAGGAAGAAAGTGATTAACCATAATTAATTCCTGACACTCCCTATTTATAAGAGGAGGTGGGCAAAACCCACCTCACCTCATAATAAGTTTCGGTCGGCCTTGCTGGGAGGCCTAATTTTGGGCCACTCATGTCAATTGAGATTTTAGGCTTGGCCCTAAATCCCTAATGTGACATTACCTAATTGTTTTAGATAACAGTCTCATATTAATGGGCTCCTATTTACGGCGGCCCAACATCCAAATACCAACACTAGGCACATGGACTACATCATCATCCAGAAAGCTAGGAGGAAGATATGGAGTGGAGAGTGACTTTTGTTGTAATAAACTTTGAAATTCATCTATTTGAACAGAGAAGGGAAATATGGTTTCTTTGAACCTCACATCTCTTCTTACAAATACTTGATGAGTGTCAATGATAAGCATAGTCTGTACATTTTCTGGATGGGTGAATATCTCAGAAATACTGATGGAATAGATCTTGCACTTAACTTGTATAAACTTGTTAGGTTAGCTGCATAACAAAGTGAGCCAAAAAGCCTTAAATGACTTGGATTAAATGGCGTTTTGTAAAGCACTTCAAAAGGTGTTCTATTGTCTAACACCCAAGTAGACACCATGTTGACAAGATAACATGCAGTGTGGACACAAAAGCTCCAATACTTTGCAAGAAGTTGAGCTTGTAATTTCAGTACACGAGCTATCTCCAATAAATGTCGATGTTTTCTCTCCACCGCCCCCATTTTGTTGTGGAGTATGGACGCAACTAGTTTGATGAATAACCCCTTTTGCACTGAAGAAATCTTTCACTACAGTGTTGATGAATTATGATCCATTATCATATCGACAACATTTCACTCTTCTTTCAAACTGAGTTTGCACTTTTCTCAGAAAATCTTTCACATGAATAATCACCTCATCCTTAGACCTCACAAAATAGACCCAAGTTATTCATTAATGATTATTAACAACAATTATGAAAAATAACCTTCAATAGATGGCAATCTATAAAGTCACCAAAGGTCCATTTAGATTAAGTCAAAAGGAAATTCTGACATTGTAGTGCTTATAGGAAAAGGATCTCTAGTTTGTCTAGCCATAGGACAAATCATACAATCCTTACAAACTCTATTAGAATCCTGAACATCAAGTATCTTCATCAACTGAGAAAATGGAAAATGATCAAATCTTCTATGCCATAAAGAAATCTCATCCAAGTTACCATCATTGTGCTGTTTGAGAAATTCCCTTGTGCACATAGAGACCTCCCCTCTGATCACCAATCACCATTGATCTTCCAGTAGTAAGATCCTGAAACTTAATAGAATCTGAGGTGAATTCCACTGAGCAAGAATGCAGGATAAATGTTGACATAACTGAGATACTGAGATGAGGTTGTAGTGAAAATTGGGCACCAACATAACGTTCTTTAATAATAAGATTCCATTAACCAAGAAATTCCCAACATGAGTGACTGAAGCTGATTCACCATTAGGTAATGTAACAGACATGGTAAGGCTAGAATTGGCTTGTAGATTACTTAACCAACTCTTTTGGCAGGTCATGTGGTTTATGGCATCACTGTCAATGATCCACTGACAAGTGGTTGAATGATTTGGTAATGCAGAAGTAAAAAGTATACCTGCAATAGCTGCCAAATTGAACTTGGAATCTGGTGTCTGGTGTTGCTGCTGATTAGAATGATTGCCACTGACACTCATTGAATCATCAAACTCTGAAACTTCATTATCTGTATTTGATTGACTGCAATTAGCTGCAGTTGCAACCCATGTCTTATTGACCACCTCTGGTATACAATTTTTCTTCCAACAATCATCAATTCTATGACATTTCCTTCCACAATAAGTGCATGTCCATCCTCTTTTCTCAACCTTATTCTGTCCTCCAGAGAACTGATTCCCTCCTCCATTGAATCTCTTAAAATTCTTGTTGTTTCCAGAAGAATAAAAGGCAGGATCATTCAGTAATTCAGATGTTGCAAAGTTAGACACCATTCTCTGATTTTCCTCATGAATCAAAACTGAATATGCGTAATTGAAAGATGGAAATGGATGCATCATCAACCATGCTGATCAATTTGATGAAACCAAAAAAAAAAACTTAATCAATTTTTGTTTCTCCTTCTTTTCTAATGCTCTTGGTGAGTCAAACATTCATTACATAAGCCATCATCTTCTACGACAGCCAATTCATCCCGAAGCAACTTCAATTTACCAAAATACACAGCAATTGTCATTGATCCTTGTATGATCTGGTAAATCTCTCTAGTTAGATGATAGATACGAGTTCCATCGATTACTGAATATCTCTCTAACATCTTCCCAAAATATTCTAGTAGTAGGGCTATAATGCATGTCATGAGTCAAATTTCTGGAAATAGAGTTGATGAGCCATGATTTGACCACATAATTGCACATATCCCATGGTAATTTCAACTCTTTTGTAACCGATTCTCGAGAATAGGTTCCATCAACAAAACAAAGTTTTTCTTAACCAATAACGCATCAGAAATCGCATGAATCCATTCTTGATAATTCTCAGCACTAGATAACTTCAATTCGATCAATTAAACACCAATTATATCAGAATAATGCAGGTAAAACCTATCATCAGCATGAGACATTGCTGATCTAACACCTCCATGACCATTCCCATTGGATCCAGATTCGTTGAGATTGCCATCAGTTCATCGACCTCCATTACCAGCTCTTGCAGCTCCATTAGCTCCAGAATTATCTCCATTAGCTCCAGGATTTCCTAATCGCGGCTATGATATCAGAGATCCGAGCGGCGGAACAGATTGATTTTGCTCCGTCATCGTGAAATCGAGAACAACGCAAACGAAATCAAAACGAAAATCACAAAACGAATCAGTATTGCTCTGATACCATGTAGAAATCCATCAATCTAGCAATAAAGTAGCTCAGATATGAAATGGAAATCAGAGGGAACATTAAATTCCTTAATTATTCATCAATGAACAAGCTTAATATATTCTTTCTACTTATAGTTATCTCAACTAACTCTTAGTTTTTATTAAAAGCATCCTAAACTTTTCCTTAACACATAATAAGTCCTCGTACTTCTACATATAGAGCAGCAATGTGATATGATTCATTAGTTCGTAGAGTTATTTACTCGATCGCAAACATTTGGAGAGGAGACGTGGAAGATAATGCTCGAGATGGATTGTTGAGTCTTTGTGTGAGCAGTATGCGGTGAGAATTGCACCTCTTCTATATATAGTTCATTCTTCTAAACCATATCACAGTCCTTGTTTCTGGTGTTTTACTCACCTTTCAATGGCTCCCTTAATGTTATGCGAGGGATTTCCCTCTTGAGTAGTGGGAACGGGAAGTGGGATAGGTTGTTTCCGTTCCTGCCTTGGTTTATAAATATTATGAAGTCTTAGTCTTTCTCGTCCTTCCCTTCGTCTTTAGTTGACTTCATCCATATCCCTCTAGTCGGGCGTCTGTTGTTTTGTGTACTGCTACTTCTCCGCGACCCCAAGGTGCACCTAGGGGTCATTGAAGTTGGGTGGTGGTTGTTCCCAGTTTGAGGATTGCTGGTTATAGACAAATGAGAATGTCTATTATCTTATTTAGGGTTGAGTACATATACCTATATATATATATATATATATATATATATATATAGATACAATACTAAATCTATAACAATATAATAAGAAAAAACATAATCTGATAATATACTAAACATATATCTATTCCCCGCAAGAATGACGTTTTGGCAGAAACACCGATCTTGGTACGAAGAATATCAATAATAACCTCAATAACCCAGTCTTCATTAGCAGATGCTTGAGTATTCCAGTCGTCATTAGCCGATGCCCAAAGAGGTTCAGTTAGCAACGGTACAAGCCTAGAGATGTCCAGTCGGCAACAGTGAAAATGTCCAATCGTCACAGCGGAAGCCCAGATATGTCCAATTGGCAACGGCGGAAACCCAGAGAGTTCCAGTCGGCAATGACGGAAGCCTAGATAGGTCCATTCGACAACGACATAAAGAATGGAGGCGGGCATGAATATAGTAGGGACCATCTATGTAGTGAGGTCATCATTTGGCGCTAAAGAAGTGGATTGGCGCAAAAGTCATTGACACGGAACTAGGAATTTATTGTATTATTAGAAATTTAAAAAAAAATAAATCAGAATTGGGTAGGGGCGGCCGGCGGGACAACTGCATAGCTGACGGCGGTGTTGACCGCCCCTGGATAGCGGCAAGGGTAGGCGACAACTAAAGTGGGGTGACGACTAAAGTGGTATAGAGTATATAAGTTGATATGCTCACATTGCACCTTGTTACTTACACTTGCATTTACTTCCATCATGTCATTAGATGATTGTATAAGGCTATTATATGGTGCATATATCATGAAGTACATGTTACATGGTATATGCACCTTGGTGCACCAAGTTAGGCACATAGGATAGTTAGTCCTAGTTGGTGATCCTTATCACCTAGTATATATAATTTACCTCTTCCATTGTAATCCCTAATCATCAATCAACAAATGATTCAGCCTACTAAAGCTTATATGGTATCAGAGCCACCTCAAATGGCGGCGCAACCACAAAGCTAAAGAAGACCAAGTTTCTTCAAACTTTTGCCATAACATTCACCTTGTTCAAGTGTGGATTGGCAAATTCAGCTTCGTGGATCATCTTTTCTACTTCAAGAATCCATTTCTTACTTAAGAATGGACATCTAGTAAGTGGAATTTCAAGAACTCAACACGCATAGATAGATCTGCACCTAGACTAAGCAAAGCAAAGATGACTTAGTACTAGTTTGCTTGTTCTTGAAGAATTCAGCCTTGTTGAGCTGATTGCGTGTTTGATACTATCATTTTCTGGAGTTTGTATTGCTTCTCTAGATTTGGATATGGATTTTGAACTTATTTCAGCTGTGCCTCTTGCTTGAAATCTGGATATTCATTGCTTGGATTCACTTGCATACACATTGCTCGGCTGAGGAGTATTTGTGACTGCTTTGAGCTTTGTGTTCATATCTTCACGAATTCTGAGCTTTCATCAATAGAGAGTGGTTTCTAATCCATTTCTGTTGATCTTCAAGCTTTGAACATCACTAATTTTGTTGCGGAATTGTACGGACAATACCAAAGAGTGAGCTGGATTTTGTCTTACTATCAACAACCTTGGTGTACTACTTTTGTTTGTAGTGCAACCTTGTGTATGCCATTTTGCTTGGATTTCTGGCAGCTGATTTTGTGGATTTAGTTTCCCCTGACTCCATTTTGATACCTACTTGTGTTGCTTGGGTTACAATATGGCTCAAGACACTAATGTTGATGACCCCCTTTACATACACCCCTCAGACACCACTGGCCATATGCTCATCCCTTTCCAACTTCAAGGGACCTCCAACTATCATGTTTGGAGCACCTCAATCAGGGAAGGCTTGTTGGTAAAGAACAAGCTTGGTTTTATAGATGGCACATTCACAAGATTGGATGTTGATGTCAATGATAGAGTGAAATGGGATAGAGCAAATGCAATTGTCAAGGCATGGTTGAGGAATACTGTGGCCAAGGATTTGGTGAATGGTTTGGTCTACAACACAACTGCTTCTTTCATTTGGAATGACTTGAAGGAGATGTTTGATAAAGTGGATGGCACACAAATCTTCCAATTAACAAGGGAGATTTACCAAACATCTCAAGGTGTGCTCTCCATCACTGAATACTTTGCCAAAATGAAGCAACTCTGGGATGCTCTTGCTTCTATTGATGATTTGGATCTTCAATGTGCTGGGGACATTGCCATTGTTAATGAACACAAGGAGAAGCAGAAGTTGATGGCATTTCTTTTGGGACTGAATGACTCCTATGGACACATTAGGAGCACCTTACTTATGAGACAACCACTTCCTTCTCTTAGCATTTCCTTCTCTGTGTTGGTACAAGAAGAAAGCCAAAGGACAATCTCTGGTTCCATTGGTGATGTGGGTGAGGCAACTGCCTTATTCACTGGAAAGCACCCATCCTATGGTGGTGGTAGAGGCAATGGAAGAGGATATACAAAGGGTAGAGGCTTTGCAAGAGGCAATGGCATTGGAAGAGGAAATGGCTTTGGTAGAGGCAACTTTAATCCTTCAAGTGGGAGACCACTCAATACTTGCAACTATTGTGGCAAGAGCGGTCACATTGAAGACAATTGCTACATCAAGGATGGCTACCCATATGATCACCCAATCCATCAAACCAATCCAAATGCTCCTAAGAGGAATTGGAATTCAGCCAACATTGTTGAAGAAGGTGGCAACTCAAGCACAATTGAGCATGTGGCAGCCAAGGACAAAAGGATATTTCATGGCACAGCTGACAAAAGGATCCAACATGTTGCTGCCCATAATGATCATTTTGATCATACACCTCTAAGCTTTGAAGATGTGGATCAAGCTCATGTCAACATGGCAGGTATATCTAGTGATTCTATGGTTTGGATAGTTGACTCAGGTGCTACTAATCATATCACTCATCAAATTGAGTGGCTACATGATTTGAAGAAGAGTGATTCTGATCATCAATATGTGCACTTGCCAAATGGTCACAAGTGCAAAGTGACTCATGTTGGTTCTTGCTCTTTCTCAAGTGGATTCACATTGACCAACATACTCTTGGTCCCTGACTTCAAGTTCAATATGATCTCTGTATCTAGGTTACCTAGCCAGTTAAATTGCAAAGTGATCTTTACTTGTGATCATGTGTTACTTCAGGGCCAGAGTGGCAAGTCCATGGTGATTGGGGAATGGAATAAAGGACTATACACTTTGAAGGATGTGGTGCCTTCAAGCCCAAGGAAGTTAGCAGCTGCTTGCTTGGAGAATAAGGATGAAGTATTGAGATGGCATAGGCGTTTGGGCCATGTCTCAGAACAATATTTGAATCATTTGGATGTTTTAGGCTTGAATAAGACATATGGTTGTATCAAACAATGCACTATTTGTCCTCTTGCAAAACAATCTAGACTTTCATTTCCAATCAGTGATTCTATTGCTTCAAAGCCTTTTGATTTGGTTCACATGGATTTATGGGGTCCTTACAAAGTGCCAACCTTCAAGAACAATCAATATTTCTTGACCGTTGTTGATGACCACTCAAGGGCAACTTGGGTTTACTTGATGAGGCACAAAAGTGACACTTTCTTGCACATCAAGAATTTCTTAATCATGGTGAAGAATCAGTTTGGTACAATGATCAAGACTTTGAGGAGTGATAATGGGACTGAGTTCATCAATTCAGTTTGCAAAGGTTTGCTTCTTCAATTTGGCATCCTCCATACACCACAACAAAATGGAAGGGTGGAACGCAAACATAGGGACATCCTCAACATTGCTAGAGCTATAAGGTTCCGAGCATCCATGTCATTGAGGCATTGGGGGTATTGCATACTCAATGCTTGTTACTTACTCAACAGGCTACCCACTTCTATCTTGAAGTTCAAGTCACCTATAGAAGTGTTATATGGCAAAGCCCCTTCCCTTCATCACTTGAGAACTATAGGTTGTCTATGCTTTTCAACCAAATTGAACAACCATGGCAAGTTTAGTCCAAGAGTTGAACCATGCATTCTAATGGGATATTCAACCTCCCAAAAAGGGTACCTTGTGATGAACATTTCAAACTCAGTCTTTCATGTTTCAAGAGATGTTCATTTCCATGAAGATATCTTCCCCTTTAGCATGTCAAAGGATGCTCTAAAGGCTCTTATTCCATCTTGCTTGGGAGTCAAGCAACCCTTTGAGGATTTCCCACCTGAGAGTCCATCTTATTTTGACATGGATATATCAAGCAACACTCCTCCCATTGAGGTTACTACACCTCAAATGGATGATCAAGCACCTCAGATTGAGGTTCAAGCACCTCAACAAACATTTGAAGAAGCTCCACCCCAACCTTCCAATCTAAGAAGGAGCCTGAGAATTTCACAACTACACCCACCACCTCCTAGGAGAAGTGCAAGGCTTGCTGAACTCAAACAAAGATCAAGTTCAAATGTCATTTTTGGAATGGAGAAGTATGTATCCTATGACAACTTGGGTCCACAATACAAATGCTTCTTGGCTGCCTTTGACAAGATCAAAGAACCAACCACCTATAAACAAGCAATCAAAGACCCAAAATGGATCTTAGCTATGAAGGAAGAAATGCAAGCCCTTCAGAACAATAACACTTGGGAGCTAATGGAACTTCCACAAGGCAAATCTTCAATTGGTTGCAAATGGGTATTTAAAGTCAAATACAATTCGGATGGTTCCATTGAAAGATACAAAGCAAGATTGGTTGCCAAGGGATTCACTCAGATTGAAGGGACTGATTTCAATGAGACATTCTCCCCTGTTGTCAAAATGGACACAGTGAGGATCATATTAGCTTTGGCAGCTGCCAACTCATGGGATTGTACCACATGGATGTAAACAATGCATTTCTTCAAGGTGATCTAAATGAAGAAGTATATATGGACATTCCCCAAGGTTTCAATCATTCCAAATCTCTTGAGGGATATCCCAAACATGTATGCAAGCTCAAGAAGTCCTTGTATGGTCTTAAACAAGCTTCAAGACAATGGAACATCAAGCTCACCCAAACCTTATTGAAGAATGGGTACAAGCAATGTGCCTCAGATCATTCCTTGTTCACCAAGATACAAGGTGATGACAAAGTTTTTCTTCTCACCTATGTTGATGATCTTCTAATCACCGGTTCCAACACCAAGATGATCAATCAATTGAAAAACACATTCCAAACACACTTCAAACTGAAGGATTTAGGAGACTTGAGATACTTTTTGGGACTAGAAGTTGCAAGATCAGATAGAGGTCTTGTAATCAACCAAAGGAAGTATGGAATTGAGCTTATTGAAGATGATGGCCTAGGGGCTGCAAGGCCTGCTGAAACCCCTATGGAATTCAATGTCAAGCTCACCACACATGAGTATGACAAAGCAACTAACTCAAACACTGATGATACGCTCTTGGAGGATGCCACTTCTTATAAGAGGATCATTGACAAGTTGCTATACCTTACAATGACAAGGCCAGACATTAGCTTTTCAGTACAAAGACTTAGTCAATTTGTTGACAAACCAAAGAAGTCTCATCATGATGCAGTCATAAGAGTCATCAGATACATTAAAGGCACTCCATGACAAGGATTGATCTATCCTTCCAACAACAAACTCAATTTGAGCTTGTTTTGTGACTCTGATTGGGCTGCTTGCCCCTTTAGTAGGAAATCAGTCAGTGCTTATTGTGTCAAGCTAGGTGAAGCCATGATAGCTTGGAAAGTAAAGAAGCAAGACACTATTTCCTTATCAAGTGCTGAAGTAGAGTATAGATGTCTAAGAGTTGCAATTCAGGAGGCACTTTGGGTGGGGAGAATACTCAAGGAACTTGGCATACAAGTAAATCTTCCTATCCCAATACACACAGATAGCCAGGCAGCTGTGAAGATTGCAAAGAATCCAATGTTCCATGAGTGCACCAAGCACATTGAGCTAGACTGCCACTTCACAAGACACCATATTCAACAAGGGATCATTGGTGTCCATTACATTCCTTCAAAGGAACAACTTGCTGACTTGCTTACCAAGGCATTGGTAAAGAATCAGCACTTAGCTTTGCTAAAGCTATACGGAATCAAGGATGTCTTCCAAGAAAGAAAAGAAGAAGAAAAGGATGGGAGAATATAGAGTATATAAGTTGATATGCTCACATTGCACCTTGTTACTTACACTTGCATGTACTTCCATCATGTCATTAGATGATTGTATAAGGCTATTATATGGTGCATATATCATGAAGTACATGTTACATGGTATATGCACCTTGGTGCACCAAGTTAGGCACATAGGATAGTTAGTCCTAGTTGGTGATCCTTATCACCTAGTATATATAGTTTATGATGGATATACGCCCAATTTGAACCCGTTGACTCCCAAACCGTTGTATTTTTATCGTCCCATTAATGTTTGTAAATCGAAACTTCAACCCGAACACTTCGCGAACATGTCAACGGCTCGGACGAGGCCGGAGCGCTCGTCCGGCCGAGGCAAACTCACCTAGGTGAGGTTGGGTGGCCACACCCGACCTCCACTAGGAGAGATCGGGTCAGCCAACCCGATCTCTCCTAGGGGAGATCGGGTGGACCAACCCGATCTCTCCTAGGGGAGATCGGGTGGACCAACCCGATCTCTCCTAGGAGAGATCGGGTCGGCCAACCCGATCCCTCCTAGGAGGGATGGGGTTGGCCAACCCCATCCTCCCTAGGAGGGGTTGGGTGCCCTCACCCAACCCCTACCCTTAGGGGTCGGATTTCTCCTCCCCCCAAGGGCCCCGGCACCATTTTCGGACTCCCACACTCGGTCCACTCCGCCTACCTTCTCCGAATCCTAAGGTCGTAATTGTACGCTTAAAGGTTAATTAATTGTGTTTAAAGGTTAACGATGTCATTAAGCCACCTTAATGACACCGTTGCCTATAAATACCCCACCTCCACAACTCATTTGGGGATCTTGGCAATTTGGATTATTTTGCTCTGACATCTCTCTAGTTTATCTCTCTAAGAAGAATACTGACTTAGGCATCGGAGAGGGTTCACCAGGCACCACCCCCCCCCCCCCCCCCCCCCCCCCCGTGTCTGGTACTGCCCCTTCTGCAGGGTAGAAGGAGAGAGGAAGAAAAGGAAGGAAGGAAGGAAGGACATAGGCTAAGACAGGGCAATTCAGGAATACCGGATCACACACATCCCCAGTAAGGAGTGAGATCAAAGCCGACCACCCGTTGACCTAGATCTCATAACCTAACACTTGGCGCCGTCTGTAGGCTTCGGACAGAAAGCCTGGCTATTACACGAGCTATGACGAACAGTAGGGTGTCTAGGCACCAACGCCCACCCGGGGGCAATGGGCGGAGAAGAGAACCCATACCCCCAGGGAGACAGCCTAACCCTAGGAAGCAACCAATGCATCCAGAGCCCCAAGAAATACCACAGCCTCCTCAACAACAGAACAACCAGGAGGGAGGACCTTCACGCCCAGCTGGGGCTGAGTCCTCCACAGCCTCCACCCCCCGGGCAAGAAGGCCACAGAGAGAAAGAGAACAACAGGGAGTGCCTTCCCACAACACGGCACCCCCCGAGGGATACTATTATGAAGAGCAACCCCAAAGGTACCCGTATGGGATGCCGGCACAGAGAGATGGCAACCGCGCCCACACAGCATATGCAAGGCCGGCATACACCCAAGGGACTTACACTGAAGCTCATGAAGAGGAGCAGATCCCAACAGAAGAGCACTACTCGCACCCTCGAGCAGGGCAGCGAGAGGAACAAAGAAGATATTACCAGGAGCCACCCCCAGAGGGAAGGCAACAATTCGTGCCTCCTAGGCAACAGCAGAGCAACAGGGCTTACACCCCGCTTGGGGAGGAAAGACAAGCAAGACCTCCAAGGAGGCAAGACTTCTATGAAGCACCCCAGCAGGCGTACCAAGGGTACACCTACAGTCCATACCAGCTTGGACAAGGGAACCCAGTAAGCCCAGTCTACAACTACAATGGGTATCAGAGGGATTATACTCCGGCGCAGGTGATGATCACCCCGGAGGAGATAGAAGCCATGATAACCCGGAAATTGAATGAGTCAAAGAAACCCAGCCTGCATTGTCTAAGTGACAAGACAAACCACCCTTTCACAAAGGAGCTGGAGATGAACAGGGTGCCAGACTCCCTGCACACAGTGCAAATTGCAAAGTACAATGGGAAGGGAGACCCCCTAGAGCATATCCAACAGCATGAGGCCTCCCTATTTGGGAGGACCACTGATGAAAGGTACAAGGCACTCTTATTCCCAAACACCCTAACAGGGGTGGCCTCACATTGGTTCTTCAGCCTGCCCTCTGAGAGCATCCACTCATGGGAGCAGCTAAAAGCTAAGTTTCTGCAGAGATACCTAGGGGAGAGGAAACTCCTCAAGGGAACAGGCTCCATTGATGACGTCAAACAAGAATACGATAAATCCCTGGCCAGCTACTATACTAGGTTCAACCAGAATATTGCAGACATCCAGGGAGACATCACCGAAGGGGAGATTATACGAGCCTTCATCAGAAACTTAGGTCGCTTTGGGTCAACATTGGCTGAAAAGATGGCCAAAAAGCCAGCAAGCACCTTGGAGGAGCTTGCAGGAAGAGTTAAAACGCATATTGATCTTGAAAGGCACAGGGCAAGCAAGAAGGCCAAAATCCAGGCAGCCAAGGAGGATAATCAAAAGCCAAACAAAGGCAAGCCACCCCAGGCACCGCAGCATGCAAGGCAGCAGGAATGGCGTCCGCCACAGCAAAGAAACCAAATGGGTGAACCCTTAAAGGCTAGAGAAATAAACGTCATTAAGTTCATCCCACTGAACGCCACTCCAGCCACCGTACTTAGAGAAATGTGGAACCAAAAGCTTTGGTCACCCCCTGCAAGGTGGAGAGCCCCAATGGTGGGAAATCACAAGGATAGATGGTGTGACAACCATGAGGCTTATGGTCACGACACAAATGAATGCTTTAGTCTAAAGCTAAGCATAAACAACATCGTCCAGAGGGGAGAACTGAAGCAATTCATAGACCATGGGGGCAATAGTATGCAACTAGGGCCACCACAGAAAGACAAGGGCAAGGGAAAGATAGACTACAACCCTCCACCCAACAAAAAAGGAGTCATAAATATGATACATGGAGGAGTAGCATCGGGTGGCCCAACTGCTAATGCAAGAGAGGTCTATGCATCCAAGCTAAGCTCAGTGCCAAGGTGGAGAAAAAGGCCAAGAGAAGGAGAAGAAGTGAAGATCGAGTTCTCGGAGAAGGACAAGAGCCACATCGTCTTTCCACATGACGATGCTCTAGTTATTACTATAGATATTGATAATTTTGATGTAAAGAGAATTTTGGTGGATGGGGGCAGCTCAGCTGACCTCCTAAGCTTGAGAGTGTTGGAAGAGATAGGGAAAACCAAAGCAGACATCAAGCCAGTCAACTTCCCTCTAGTTGGCTTCTCAGGGGCAACAAGTTACCCCCTGGGGATGATAACCCTGCTAGTGACCATGGGCCAAGGATGGACCCAACTGAAGGTAAATGTCAATTTCTTGGTGGTTGAAAGCATGGGAGCCTACAATGGGATCCTAGGAAGGACAACCATAAACCCATATGAAATAGTGCCATCCACTGTTCACCAGAAGCTGAAGTACATCACGGAGAATGGGGTTGGAGAGGTCCTGGGTGATCAACGCACCGCAAGGCAGTGCTACGTCAACTCAATGAGACGTGGATCACACGGGACAGACACAGTGGCTGTAGTCATGGTAGGGGACAACCAGGACAGAAGAAGGAGGGGAAGGAGACAAAGGCAAGGAAGGAGGAGGAGTGGAGTGACACTCCGTTTGAGCAGGCAGTTTTTTCAAACAGTGCCTACAAGGAGACACAGGAGCAAGGCTGTGAAGGTGACATCCATACCTTGGCAGCCAGACACCATAATAGGGAACAGAACAAGGAACTCCATCTTAAGAGGCTTCCGTTACATAGATGATATCAAGCAAATGCCGCGGGAGTCTATATCAAGCTATTTCCAGAGATTCTTCAAGTATGGTGTCAACATGGACACCACAAGGGGAGAAGCAGTCAGAGCATTCATTAGAAACATGCATCCAAACTCATTCAGGGCATACGGAGGGCTCTATGAGATGGTCATGACGAGCACAATGAGAGAGCTCAAAGATAAGCTGGACAGGGCATTTGCACAGGAAGCGGAGCAGTTGGATGAAGTTCCGGAGAAAGGAAAAGACACTGACATATTGGGAGGATGTGTCAATTTCACATTCACACCCCTCACAATCAGCATAGAAGAAATTTTCCACAAACACCTGAAGGAAGAGCTACCAACATGCAGGGAGGAAGGCAAGGCCTTCCTAGGAAGAGATGCACAGGGTTGGTGTGAGTACCATGGGACCTGGGGGCATCAAACCAACAACTGCATGGTGTTGAAGGTGGAAGTGGAAGAAATAATTTACAATGGAGGCTTCAAGGAATACGTGGCAACAGACACAGTGACCACCCCATATCCTTAGTTTCATATTTAGCATTTTGCATGTTTCAGCTTTACAAGCTTTTCAAAAAACAACTTTGGAGAAGGAGAACTCACGAAGTTACTCCAACTCTACAACTATCTTTGATTCCTACAAAGGATGTCTTGGTGCACCAAGGCATCCCAAGTTTACAAAAACATGAATGCTCCTAAGGGAGTAGGAGTTACTCAAAAATATTTTCCAGTGAATGTAGTGGTATAATCACAAAGTTATCCTTACACAGATATGACTTCAAGTCAATGACAGGTTCGACGCCCCCAAGAGCGTATCTTGAGAGTAGTTATTACACTACGACATTCGACGCCCCCAAGAGCGTATCTTGAGAGTAGTGTTCATACTACGACCTTCGACGCCCCCAAGAGCGTATCTTGAGAGTAGTTATTACACTACGAATTCGACGCACCAAGAGCGTATCTTGAGAGTGGTTTCCAAAAACTACGAACTTCGACGCCCCCAGGAGCGTATCTTGAGAGTAGTGTTCATACTACGACCTTCGACGCCCCCAAGAGCGTATCTTGAGAGTAGTTATTACACTACGAATTCGACGCACCAAGAGCGTATCTTGAGAGTGGTTTCCAAAAACTACGAATTCGACGCCCCCAGGAGCGTATCTTGAGGTAGATTTGCAACCTACCAGATTCGACGCCCCCAAGAGCGTATCTTGAGGTAGAAAAAACACTACCAGTTCGACGCCCCCAAGAGCGTATCTTGAGGTAGATTTCAAACTACCAGTTCGACGCCCACCAGGAGCGTATCTTTGGTCTAACCTGAGCCCTCCGGGAGCCTATCCTGTGAAACGTTAAGTGCCGTCCGAGAGCCTGTCTCGTGAACAGATTTCGACGCCCACCAAGAGCGTATCTTTGGTCTAACAGTACAACGTATACCGTGTAAGGGGTATCAGAAGAGATCATCACACCATGCTCAGAAGGATACCATGAGAAAGAAATTTCTAAGTAAAGTAATGTGGAGAACAAGTAATGTTTTTTCTTTATGAAATGGCAGGTATCACATGAAGGAAAACACGAAAGAAAGACAAGTAAAGGAAACACACCAAGAGAAGAGCCCATAACCAAAGGGATATATACAAAAGCATGAGAAGCACTAGTGTAAAGGCAAACGAACCACGTAGTCAACAACACAACGTGGCAAAGGAAAGTAACAACAAACACCATCACAATCTCAAAAGACACTCAACCCATTAAAGGGGAGAAGGAGTGTAGTTATATACAAGGATAGCATGAGATAAACACATCAGTCAGAACCTTCGGGGGAGTCACCCTCACCCCCCGAAGCTGAGCCACCGGCAGATATGGATGATGAGGATGAATCTGAGGTACCAATCTCCACTGGTGTAGCATCCACCTGGACAGGGGCAGGCTCGTCTGCAACAGCAGCCTGACCCCTCAGAACAGCCATGTAACCACTGGCATATGGCCCGAAGTCACCAAGGTCACCAACGGGGAACTGAGGATCAATACGGAAAATGTGATCAACCAGATACTCACCGAACTGGTTCATCTCCTGAGTGAGACGCGCGCTATAATCGGCAGTGAAGGCAGAGGAGGCCTTGTATTCAGAAACCGCGACAGTCCTCTCCTCCGCACGACACTTAGCCTCCAACTTCCGTAGCTCCTCAGAATGGAGCGACGCTGCAACCTCAGCTTCCCGACGCAAACTGCCCACAGTGGTCTCAAGCAAGGACACCTGGTCCCGGAGCTCCTGCATCCTCAAATCAGATAATCGCGTCTTCTCAGCAGCAGTGGCGACCTCCGCCTTGAGAGAGACCTGGCTGTCCTCAAGGGTCTTCCTCTCGTCAGATAACTCGAGCACGAGCGAGGACATGTTCACCATGTCAGACATACCCTAACAATTCAAACAAGGGATGAGTAACCGAAAGATAGCCATTATGAAAGTAATAAGAGGAAAGCAAAGAACAACTCACAGGTGCATAACGAGAAAGTACCCCCTGAACAAAGCGCCGAGTCTCCCCAGGAGACTTGGGCGGAGCAACACGATCGCCAGGGGGGATAGCGCCGCGGAGTACGCGGACGCCAACCTCAGGAGTCCGCAAAGAGGAGGTGCTATCGAGGTGGAACTCCTTCAGACCAGCGAAGGGAGTCCACTCAGACCCAATAACATCTTCATCAGTAAGACGAGCGAAATCCTTCCGACTTAAAGTCGGAGGCCCACCTACACAAGCAAAGCAAGTCAAAGGAAAATATAAACATAGAAGGATCAGCAACAAGGTAGAGATTATACCTGAGGACCGTGCCCTCGGCTGGGGGGCAGGGGAACCACCACCAGCAGGTCGCTTCCCTTTGTCAGCCAGGGAAGGCACCTCTTCGACCACCATCTCCTTATCACGAGATAGGGTCGGAGGACGAGCAGTAGGCGAAGCAGGATCCACGGCCTTCTTTCTCTTAGCAGCCGAGGCCCCGGCCTCAGAATCAGATCTCCGCGGCTTGGACTTGGAAGGTCCAGAATCTCTGCCAACGGAGACGACCCTCTCGGTCACCAAGGGGGAGCGCCCTAGCAAGATAAGAAAAGCAAGATAAAGAAAAACACAAGTTATACCATAAAGAAGCAAATAGGAGAAAGCATACCAGAGGCCCCAGCCTTCTTCCCAGGCAGGGGGGATTTCTTCATAGCGGAACTAGAAGGAGCCTTCCTCTTGCTCAGATCAACAGGGGCTCCCTGCACGTTATAGGTTTTTCCATGAAACCAACCTACAAAGGAAGAGCAGAAGGTAAATAAAGATGGAAAGACCAAGTGACATACCGAACCCCCGGAGTCAGGAGTCAAACTGATCCCGGCCTCGTAAAGATCCGTCTCAGTCACTAAGGACACGGGGCAGTATGACCGAGTCCTGTTGCTCTCGTGAATGTCTTCATAGTCTTTAAATCAACCGAAGAGAACTCTCCAAAAGCAGGCCAACCATCGGATCGATCCTCATTCAAGACCGACCAAGTGACGTATCGGTCCGTAATGAAGAAGTAATGCTTAGCCCAGTGACTGGCCGAATTGTCACTCCGGGCCACGAAACGGAGGGAGGTATCCCACTCGATCCCACTCAACCCGAAATCAGCAAATCGGGGATCCTTGAAGGTCGGATGGCGAGTTACAAAACTCGCAAACCCCACCTTCGTCTGGTACTGGAACCGGTAGAAGCATCGGAATAGAACGAGGGAGTACTTCCAGGAGTACCAATGGCACAATACCCGGAAGCCCACCCAGACACGAAGGGCACTGGGGGCAAGGTTCACAGGAGAAATCCTGAAGAACCTGCTCAACTCTATAAGCTCGTCACAGTAAGGCAACCTCAGCCCGAATCGGATCTGGGAGGGATACACGGCGACCTTCCCTATAGGAGGCTCCGTCACCGTCTCGCGAGTATTCCCCAAGGAGGGGAGAAAAGGATACAGAGGCTCATCTAGGGGACAGATATCTCCTAGGGTAACATGTTCATTGTAATCGGACCTAGTGAGATGGTTCTCCGACAGGGTAGCAAGACCTAAAGCAAAGGTAGCAGGAAATCCCAAAGTACGAATCAAATTTCGACTAACACCCCAACGAAGGTCACGACACTAAGCTAGCAATAGGAAAGGAAGTAAGACGACCGAAAAGGAAGAGAAAAGGAACTCACTCATCCTTCGGAGGATACGACGCCTCTGAAGAGTCTGCGTGCGCGGACACCACCAGGAGTATAGTACCTGCCACGACACGACAAATATCAAGACAAGAAATATTTCCGAAGAACCGGAAATACTCCGACACCCGACCAACGACAACAATCAAAGATCCAAAGACACCCAGCAAAGATAGTCAACATGAGCCGAGGACACCACGACAACCAAGTTGAATAATTTATCCGGGCCTAAGGTCGGGTTTTGGAAAAAATTACCGTTATACCCTCCAACAAAGATTAACACACCAACGGCGGTACGATATCAAGTTCAAGACCGGGATAGCCCAATCGGACAAGAAACCACACCCGGACGACCGGCAAAAATTTTTCCCCAAATCCACAACTATCAACGGCTATCCACGACAATCCCACATTCAATCAAGCATCGGCAATCAAGCATCGGCAATCAAATATCAACGATTCAAAAATCAACGTTTTATGCGGTAACGGAAAGGAAAAGGATGGACCTTCGGAAAACCCGACCCGATGTGATAAACGGGCCCGGAGATCGAATTTGGAGACCGCCGGAAATCAGGTCCTCGCCGGAGGTCGGACCCCGTCGTCGCCGGAACTGATTTCAGTCGCCCCACCGTCGCCGGAAGCCGCCCTAGGTCACACCGGAGCTGCTTCGTATCGCCGTCGACGATCCCCGCCGGACTTGGTGCTGTCGTCGTCAGAGGTAGGCTCGCCGTCGACCACCGCCGTCCGCCCAATGTCGCGCTGCCGTCGCCAATCGAGCCTCCAGCCGTCTCCGCGTCGCCGCTGGCCGCCGTCCGACTGAGACCACGTCATCGCCTTCGGCTGGGCTCCCTCCTGTCGCCGGTCCCGGCTGAGCTGCTGGTCGAATTTCCGGTCCCTTGCTGGAAATTTCGGCCAGCCCTTACCTTGGGGGTGCTCTCAATTTTTTCTTGCTCGCCAAGGGTGAGTAAAGAGGGAAGATGGTGGCTATGGTGACTCCCTAAGGTATTTTTCTAACTCTCCTCTATATTGAAAAGATGATAGGGTTTTTTAAAGGGTTTTAATCACCACCCTCCATCTATCTTTAAATGAGATCTAAGGGCCAAGGAAAAACCATCATTTTTATCCCTTTCAACTATGGCTAAGTATATCTCCATACTTAGAAAAACTATCAAGTTAGGTTTATTTTTTAGCATTCCATACTTAGGAAAACTTTTAGCCAAAATTAAATTTTTCCTCACTTAGATAGAATCCCGGCACGAATTTGAAGCATAAGTCACTTAGTTGCATTCGTATTGCATCCTTGTAAGAGTATGCATTTTTTAAGTATTCGCCGGTAGCAAAGATAGATTTATTGCTCCCGCCTCAGCCGGACGCATGCTTAGGCATACGTCCGTGCTACTCTAACGTTTACAACTCCTCTATCTCATAAGACAGGGGGCAGAGTCGAAGACACGCATCCATGGGTAAGCTGGCACTCAGATGAAAGGTAGAAACCCCGGTTTCAAATTGCGCGTATCATACCATCCTGAAATAGAGTCAATCAAGGGTTAGGCCATTGGTTGACTCGGGGGCATGTGATGGATATACGCCCAATTTGAACCCGTTGACTCCCAAACCGTTGTATTTTTATCGTCCCATTAATGTTTGTAAATCGAAACTTCAACCCGAACACTTCGCGAACATGTCAACGGCTCGGACGAGGCCGGAGCGCTCGTCCGGCCGAGGCAAACTCACCTAGGTGAGGTTGGGTGGCCACACCCGACCTCCCCTAGGAGAGATCGGGTCAGCCAACCCGATCTCTCCTAGGGGAGATCGGGTGGACCAACCCGATCTCTCCTAGGAGAGATCGGGTCGGCCAACCCCTACCCCTACCCTTAGGGGTCGGATTTCTCCTCCCCCCAAGGGCCCCGGCACCATTTTCGGACTCCCACACTCGGTCCACTCCGCCTACCTTCTCCGAATCCTAAGGTCTTAATTATACGCTTAAAGGTTAATTAATTGTGTTTAAAGGTTAACGATGTCATTAAGCCACCTTAATGACACCGTTGCCTATAAATACCCCACCTCCACAACTCATTTGGGGATCTTGGCAATTTGGATTATTTTGCTCTGACATCTCTCTAGTTTATCTCTCTAAGAAGAATACTGACTTAGGCATCGGAGAGGGTTCACCAGGCACCACCCCCCCCCCCCCCCTCCGTGTCTGGTACTGCCCCTTCTGCAGGGTAGAAGGAGAGAGGAAGAAAAGGAAGGAAGGAAGGAAGGAAGGAAGGACATAGGCTAAGACAGGGCAATTCAGGAATACCGGATCACACACATCCCCAGTAAGGAGTGAGATCAAAGCCGACCACCCGTTGACCTAGATCTCATAACCTAACAGTTTACCTCTTCCATTGTAATCCCTAATCATCAATCAACAAATGATTCAGCCTACTAAAGCTTATAATTGGGGTGGCGACTTGAAACTTATACTCGTTAGAGGAATCTTCTGATACGTATAAAAGAATGAGAATGTATATTATCTTATTTAGGGTTGAGTACATGAACATATATACATATATTTACAAGGCTAAATCTATAACAATATAATAAGAAAAAACATAATCTGATAATATACTGAAAATATATATATTCCTAATATAACTTAATCAACATATAATAAAATATATTTTCCTAATATATTTTATTCTATTATACTAGTGACTTAGGAGTCTCTCATGTTGGATGGTGGGCGTCCACAGTTCGAAGTGTCGGAGTATGGTGGTGTCAGAAGTCAGTATGGGTAAATGATGCAGTCAGGATTGATTAATTCTGCGATTTTCGACCCCGAACTTTCAAGTGTCGGATTTTGGCTTACGAATACAGTTTTTCATGCGGAAACGACAATCTAATCAAGATCGTTAGCTTTGTCTTGGATTTCAACGTCCGGAGGCCAAATTTCATCATTTAGAGAGTTAAATTTGCAGTTTTGTGTTTTTTTTTTTTGTCTTTTTGCAAATTTTCAGTTTTGTTTGGACTTAATTGTTAATTTCGGATATATCTTAGAATTAGGGTTTTCGCTTTATCTATTTAAACTCTGTTAGAAGAATTTTGCATTCAGTTTTTGAGATTATTAATGGAAAATCGAGTTTTTCCTCAACCTTGCGTCAATTCATCGGTATTCTTCTGAATCAACGAATTCTTGCGCCTTTATCCAAAAAATTCTCGGCATTCCCCTTAGAATCAACGAGTTTTTGATCCCATCCACCCTATCACGCTGCATCAGTAAATTTATTTTTGAACGTATTTCCGGTTTGCTTGAAATTCATATTCTAATTTTGGTCGAAACCAAGAAACAAACATTACAATACATAATAACTAAATTGCGAGATGAATCTTGATTCAATTATATTATTCTAAACGAATTTTAATTTTTTAAAATTGGCTACATGAATTTCTGATTTCCAAACAAATTGCTACATTTGTTACAATTTCCTTTAAAAACTAGACATAAATTGACCACGTATCGGCCGCGTGGATTATTTGAATATGTACTCAAAATGAATTCGACATAAATTGAAAGGACTGTAGTGAAATACCATAAAGTGAACGTTCAATTAAAGATCTATCCAATTCCATTAGTACATTTCAAGGTATTTTCCTCAAATACTTTCAATTTCCTTGCAAATTCATTTTGACTACAGATCAAAAGACATCACATACTACATTTGTTTACACTTTGACGTAAATTGTAATGGAGATAATTTGCTTAAAAGTTGAAAATTCAGTTTGTCAATTAAAAAAAATTAAGTTTGAAATATTAATTTTTCAATTTGAGTCAAAATTTAAATAATAAGTTATGAACCTAATCTCAATTTTCTTTTCCAATACCCTAATCTCTATTGCATAGTTGATTATTCCAATTAGGAGTGAGCAAAAAGTCCATAAAGTCCAAGTCCAGTCCGGGACCGGTCCAGGACCGAACCGAAAAGTCCAGGACCGTTTGAGTCCAGGTCCAATGGACCTACCATTTCGGTCCTTAACGGTCCTGGACTTAATTTCGGTCTAGGACCGTTTGGACCGTGGAGTCCAAATCCGGACCGTTTGGACCGTTAAGACAATAACTACCAAGTTGGCTAGGTGTAGCCAGGAGCTGCTTGCTGTACTTCTTGTATATAGGTGACTACTTGACTAGGTGTTGTAGCAGTAGCAGTGCTCGCCTATATATATATATATATATATATAATCTTAAATTTTATAACTATTTTGTACTATTATATTTTCTTTATTTGTAAAAAAAAAATCTCATTTCTTAGAATTTTATTTTAGTTATTTAATAAAAACTATTACGAATAAAAAAAAAATTCGAATTTGTTTTTAGATTTTTTCTATGAAATAATTGGATTATAAGAATTTTTTTTTTTCAAAACCGGGAATGAAAATATCAGAATTGCTTAAACAGTCTTAACAATCATGAATCGATCTTGAAGAATATATATTTCACGTTACGTTCATATTTAGCTAAAAAAATCCGTTTTAATATATTAATATTTAAAAAATATCATGTATTAAAAAAATCAGATTTAATATATTAACATTTAAAAAATATCATATAATAAAAAATTCGAATTTAATATAATAATATTTACAAAATATAATATATTAACAAATTCATATTTAATATCTAAAAAAAATTCAGATAAAAAAACTTGAATAAAAAAAAAAAAAAAAAGGTCTGGACCTGGACCGAAACCAGGACCGTTAAGACCAAAACCATTTCAAACGGTCCTAACGGTCCTGGACCGGTCTAGGACCGAAATGGAAAAGTCCATTCTAAATGGACTTAAACGGTCCTGGACCGGTCCTGGTCCAGGACCGGTCCATGTTCACCCCTGATTCCAATAAATGTAACATTAAACTTGTACTCATACTTGATAGGTGAACTTGTTGATCCATCAGTAGTAGTTACTAAGAGCATTCACAATGGCAAAAGAAATAATAAATTACTAACATTTTGGATATGTATGACTTTTATATAATTTAATAATAAATAAAAATATATTTACTTATAAGCTTTGTAAGTTTTTTTATTTTTGTTAAAAGTAAACAAATTAATTATATATATTGAAAAAACAAATGTGGTTAAGACAATTTAGAAGAAATAGAATTTTTGTTAAGAGACAATTAACGGTGAAGATAATTTTTATCCTAACTTGTCTAATTTCCAACTAAACAAATGTTTAACAAATTTGCGTATTGATGAAAATGCTCTAATGAGTAATGATGAGATGAAAAGAGCACAAGAGGAGCGTAGGCCGCAGTGACCTGGTGGTGGAGGTTAGTGCAGCATTCATTCTTCTATAAAGACGGCTGAGTTGAGTTGGAACCACGTGGGTATATTCCTTTACCACTATCCTTACAACTAACTCATCATGCCGATGCTCTCTAGTCTAGTCGTCTCCCAAGCTGCCGTGCCATTAATTACTTGGAATGGAAGAACTAAGTAAGTAGAAGAAAGAAGGTGTTAGATAGATAGATGTAATTTGGTAGTTCCAATTTGGACCACTTCTGTTCTGTTATTAATTAAGAGTGTGTGAGTCCGTGCAGTGCAGAGAGATAGCTCAGAAAGGCGACCGTGCCCGTGCGTGGTGGCCAAAAAGCCAAGCCTAGAGAGAGACAACATAGTTGGTTCGTTGAGTTGAGTTGACAGACTTTATCATCCGATCGGACTTCAATTCTTCACCTCGCCGGAGTTGATACAACTCCTTCAACTCCGCTTCTCAATCGCACTTTCACCAGTAACACATATCTATCTATTCTGTCTCGTCCTTGCTTTGCTTGGGATTCCATAAACTACCGCAATTAGAAAGAATCCTCTACTCTACTCCACTATTGTATTGGATTTGGATGGAAGCAGCAAGGAATGAATGAATGAATTCTCACCCTAAATCCGTGTTTAATTAGGGATTTGCTGTTTCTTCGATCGGAGCTCAACTCAAAGTTAGCTAGTGCCTGTAGATCATCTCCCCACCTACCTGATGTTTACTCCGCAGAAGAAGAGTTCCCTCTCGGGATGGTCCCTCTCCGCCAGGAAAAGTGGGGTCTCTGGTAAAGTTCACAGTTCAAGCCCTACGGACGTTGAGCCGACGAGTATTGTTCCGTCGTTGGGTCCTACTGACATGGCCTTGGCTGGAGACCGTTTGCCTGACACCAATTCACAGCTTGAGAAGGATGTAAGAATTCACTGCTCCTCTTTTCTTTTCTTCTCTTCTCTTCTACTGGTTTTGAAGTTGAAATCTTGTTTATGGTTTAATTTAAACCAATTCCAGCTCTTAGAGTACCAATACAATATGGGTCTTCTTTTGATTGAGAAGAAAGAGTTGATCTCTAAGTATGAACAACTGAAACAAGCTGTTGCGGACACAACGGATGCGCTCAAAAGAGAACAGACAGCCCATATGATTGCTATGACGGATGTTGAGAAACGAGAGGATGAGTTAACAAGGGCCCTAGGTGTTGAGAAGCAGTGCGTTACTCAAGTAAGTCTTCCACCTTCAGTCAGCTTTCCTTGTGAACAATCTTGATTTGACTTCTAGATAGATTAGTGTAAATGTTTCCTATGTTGTTCCATCCCTCTACACTTTGTAGAGTTTAGGCTGCTGATTATGATAAATTTGGAGAGTTACACCAGTTAGAGTTGGTTTAAATGATTGGTCTCATAGTTGGTGGTTTGTTGGTCAGCTAGAGAAGGCTTTGCGTGGGATGCGCTCAGAGTATGCTGAAATCAAGTTTACTGCTGATTCAAAATTGGATGAAGCAAATGCATTGGTTGCTAGTATTCATGACAAGTCTGTAGAGCTGGAGATGAGATCTCACAGTGCTGATGCCAAACTTGCTGAGATAAGCAGGAAGAGTTCAGAAATAGAGAGAAAGCTGCAAGATGTTGAGGCTAGAGAAGCTGCTTTACGAAGGGAACGATTATCTTTTATCTCAGTGTATGCCCATCTCTCATCTTATTTTCACATTGTATCTACACATTTAATTCCGTTAAACCAAGATAGAGTCCTGTTTTTGTCAGGAAAGAGTCACATGATACCACTTTCTCTAAGCAGCAAGAGGACTTGCAAGAGTGGGAAAGTAAATTGCGGGAAGCAGAAGAAAGGGTCGGTGACCGGCAAAGGATTTTGAACCAACGAGAGGAGAAGGCGAATGAGAAGGACAAGATGTGTAGGCAAAAGCAGAAGGAACTTGAAGAGTTGCAAAGGATGATGGATGAAGCTAACGCAACAATGAAAAGGAAAGAAAATGATATCAGCAATAGATTATCAGAACTTGCATTGAAAGAGAAGGCAAGTTTTTTTCTCGATAGTTCACATCTTTCAGTGTTTCTTCAGTTAGTGGCTTACTTATTTCTAGTACGTGTTTCTTATACTTTTCGTTTGAATGTAGGAATATGAACCTCTTCAGAAGAAGTTGGAAACGAAAGAGAACGACTTGCTTGTTTTAGAAGAACAGCTAAAAGCTAGAGAAAAAGTAAGCTTTTCAACTTCCACTATAAATACATGAAATATCCATCTTGCAAGTTGGATGTTTTAGGGTTACTACTGTTGTTGCATTGCAAATATTTTCGGAAAGAGTACTGTTTCTTGCATTTGCATTCTCTATCACCTGGATGGTGGGTGGGGAGAGGATGTCAAATCAATTAGGACATACAAAAGATTGAAATTAATTCCTGAGTCTGACATAAAGTTGTGCTAGGTCTTAAATCAGATATCAGTTTATTATGTTTTCGTGTTCTAAGTTGTGGCATAGTCTACTGCGAGAAACATATTGCACCTGAAAAGAGGGAGGATATTGAGACTCAGGGCAATATGGTTATTTAGAATTGAATTAGACTGTTAGATTTTCCATAGTTTCTGTGTAGTGGAGAGTAGGATCGGGTTAAAAATGCATGCTCTCCTGGACGTTTAGACCCTTGGGCCCACGATGGCTCTTTTCCTGTACGGACTTGGTTTCTTTTCCACTTTTTGTGTTCACAAAATTTGCTGATTTGCTTTCCTAGATCAATACGCTACTAATTTTTATTTGGTATAGTTCTGGAAGAATCTTATGTAGGTTCCCTAGAAAGTGTAAGGCTCTGATGTGGCTCTCTTGCATTATGTATTCACAGGAAGAACTTCAAAAAATTCTTGATGACCACAACCGAATGTTGGAAGTGAAAAAACATGAATTTGAGTTGGAATGCGAACAAAAGAGAAAATCTTTGGATATCGAACTCGCAAGGAGGAGGTCTGAACTGCAGAAGAAGGAAGAGGAAACTATCCACAAAGAGGAGAAAATCGTGAAGAAAGAGCAAGCAATGGAGAAGAAATGTGAAAAGCTCAAAGAGAAAGAAAATGATATACAGTCAAAGTTAAAGGATTTAAAAGATAGGGAGAAGTTGCTAAGATCTGAAGAGAACAATCTGGAGGCTGAGAAAAAACAGTTAATGTCTGAGAAGGAGGAATTGGTTTCACTTAAGACTGGACTTGAGAAGATAAGGGCTGATAATGAGGAGCTGCTATTGAGGATCAGTGAGGAGATGGAGCAACTTAAAGTGACTGAGGAAGAAAAGGCAGACTATCTGCGATTGCAGTCTGAACTCAGACAAGAAATTGAAAAATGCAGGGAGCAGAAAGAACTGATTTTGAAGGAATCCGAGGATTTGAAGCAGCAAAAGGAAATGTTTGAGAAAGAGTGGGAGGAGCTCGATGACAAAAGAGCGGAAATTGAGAAAGGGGTTAAGGATCTTTGTCAAGAAAAGGAAAAATTTGAAAAATTTGTGAGATCTGAAGAAGAGAAATTAAACAAGGAAAGACAGTCAAGTGAAGACTATTTAAAAAGGGAGAAGGAAGAGCTGGAATTGCAGAAGCAAACATTTTCAGCAAGCATGGAGCAGGAAAAGCTGGTTCAGTCTGAAGAGAGTGAAAACAAGAGGAGCCAAATGCAGCGAGATTTTGAGTTGCGGAAGAAGGAGCTTGAGAATAACATGCAGAGTAAGTTGGATGAGTTGGAGAATGGCCTGCAAAAGAAAATCAAGTCCTTTGAGGAAGAAAAAGAGAGGGAGCTGAGCAATATTAGCTACCTCCGAGAATTAGCTAGAAGAGAGATGGAGGAGCTGAAACAGGAGCGGCAGGTGATGGGAAGAGAAAGAGAAGAGTGTGCAGCAAATAAGAAGCATCTTGCAGAGCAACAGGTTGAAATCGGTAGGGACATTGACCAATTGACGGACCTGAGCCGAAAGCTGAAGGAGCAGAGGGAAAAACTAGTCGTTGAAAGAGAAAGCTTCATTTCATTGGTCGAAAAGCAGAGTTGCTGCAATAATTGTCGTGAACTTACTCGAGAATTTGGGGTTTCTGATCTGCAACGTCCATCCGAGATTGATAATATGGTGTTACCTCAGTCAAAATTTGCTCGGGATAATGGTGAGAAAGAGTTGAGTGAAAGGCAAAATAATGAAGCATCTCCTCAAGCAGTCAAGCTAGGGAGTCCAGTCTCTTGGATTATACAGAAATGCAAGACCAAGATATTTAATTTCTCTGCAAGTAAAAAGTTGGTCCCTAGTTTGAGTGAAGAAGAAGAAGAAGGTGTTGATGGTGTTGAGTTGTCTTTTGATGTAGTAGATGATGCTATCAATGTCCAAGGGAGTGACAAGAGTAAGGTGAATGAAATGACGACGGAAGAGTCAGGTGAGTCTGAATTAAGAAGAGTTGGTGTTAATGGAAAAAGAGGGAGACGTAAGGTAAAAAGGAGACAAGCAGCAGGCAAGTCTGTATTGGGGGAGGAGCAGCAAAACGGGGAATGTGTACATACTAATAATGGTGAGAGCAGGGATGAATCAAGCCTTAATGAAAAAGGAAAACCTAATAATAATGTTGGTGGGAGGAAGCGGAATCGTGAGCATGATGGGGCAGATGTCAATGATGATGGGAATTCAGAAAATGTGTCAGTTGGCCAAAATCAGAAAAAGAGAAGGCAGAAATCTGGTGCAGTAGTTGTAAAGCCTCTTGTTGAACCTCTTCGATACAATCTCCGAAGACCTAAAACGTAAGTTTCAGAATAATCTGTATTGTCATGGCACATACATATTTGGTGATTGAGTGAGTATTGATTTAACATTGACCTATTTTTAGTGGTAAGAGTACAGCTGGAACACCAAAGGTGTGTTTGGATGAGAATGAAGAGAAAAAACAGGAAAGTGATAGAGGTGAAATCAATGCTGCGGCTTCTTCAGTTTCTGTCTCAGTTGCTAGTGGTAGCAGACACTTTGCCGGGGTAAGAAATCTGTCCTAAACTTTGCCTCCTTGTTGTTATAAATGTCTTAATTGGCCTTGACATTAAATTCCTTTTATTTATTATTAAGTAGGAGAATGCAATAAATAGTGTGTGCGTGTGTATAAATCAGATGAAGCCCCCTACATTGTGTTAGTTATTGCTATGTAGGAAAGTAGTTTGTTTGACCATGTTGGTAAAGTTTAAACTCACGTGTGTGTGTATATGAGCTGAATGCAGTCGGGTTTTGATGGAGAAGCAAGAAATGAAGAGAAACACAACAATGTCAATGGGGGAATGGCTCTGAGTGAAGAGGTAAATGGAACTCCAGAGAAGGTGGTGAGGGATGAAGATGGAGATGAAGAAGAAGAAGAAGACAAGGAGCATCCCGGAGAGGTGTCGATAGGGAAAAGGTTGTTCAAGTTCCTCACAACGTGATTGATTGATTATTCTGTCTATCTATCTACTAGTTAGTATATTAATTAAGAAGAGAAACATACACATGTTTGAGCTGAGCTGAGCTGAGCTGAGCGTGCGTGGTTTAAGTTGTTTCTAGGCTAGGCTAGGCTAGGCTAGGTGTGATATGATTGATTGATTAGCCAAACATTATTAGTCTCTCTCTAATTGATTGATTCATCATGTCTTTCATTCAGAACACCGTATCAAATGCTGTTTGTAAATCAGCTGCGTTGAGGATGATAGTTGTTTCCGCAGCAAGTTTAATGCACCGACTGACTCCTCAAGTTGGCCAAAAATGAAAGACCACATTCCGGAACAAAAGTTGTATAGTTAGTTATTCATCATATCATACCAACCAAAAAGAAAAGATGATGATAGAGAGGAGAAATATGGTACAACCAAAAAGTTGTATAGCTAAGCTAGGTCAACAACGTTACCACTCCTATTAAGAAACAAGTTGAGTCCACCATTACTATTGGGAGGGACTCCCCCCTCTCTAATTTCCACCACCATTACAACTCACTCTCCATCATACATACCTTTGTTTTGACTCGGTCCCGGGAGGCGGAGGATTATCATCACTCCCACTGGGTCTATAAAACTTATAGTGGAAGGAATACGGTGGTCTCTCCACCCCCTCATCTTCTTCTCTTGAATAACCCCACACACACCCTCTCTCTTCCTCCCTCGGGTTGTCGTACCTCGACGATGATGATCGATACAACTCCTTGTGATAGGATGAGGATGATCTGCTGCTTCCTTGTTCGTTAGATGATCGCTGATGCGCTGGTCTGTGCCTAATTGGGTCAGTGCTCGACCACCCACTCGCTGACCACTGCCTCGGATCTGCATCGTCTGGGATTGGAGAGTTTATCCCTGGGAACTTAACTGACTTTTTCTTCCCTACTTGTGATCCTGTCGCTGCTTCCCTACTTTCTTCTACAATTTCCCCATCCTCCTGCTCCCCCTCCTCCTTGGCCTTTGTTTCCTCCTCCCCAAAGATCATGATCCCCGACTCCTCATCCTCATCATCTTGCTCTGACATTACCAAACACTTTTGGTTAAGGTTAATTACCCCCCCAAAAAAACCAAATCATCGTAGCTCTCCCTATGTTTTACCGAACCCAACTTTCAACCACAGCAATGGCAAGCTATGTTAATTTCTCCAATCAAATGTGACGAAAACCTCACATGTTACAACCACGTGATGCATTGTAATGTGATGCAGAACAAATAAACATAGCTTTCATTAAAATGCATCATGTGGATATTACATGTTTGTTTATGTCAAAATTCAACCTTTTTTCCTTTTTGTTAGAACAAAAGTTTTTTTTTTTTTTTGTCAAATGCTTAAAGTTTGGTTCGTTTTTCATAATTAACCCAAGACGTTTTTATCCCACTGATTGATATCATGTATGAGCACTAGCAGAAATTACCAGGTCAAAAAACACTATTCAAACTGAAAGCTGCATCAGATGTAATTTTTTCTCACAATCGTTTCTACGGACCGAGAATTTTGGATTTTAAATAAAATAGGTATTAGCTTTACCTAAATATCCAGGTGGATACCCCAGTTCCCGCATCCTGTTAAGCCATGGTGGAGGGTCAAACTCCTGCATGGAGGTCCAAAGCAGTGTGTTAGCTTGGCTGAAACATAAACCAACAAAATCTTCCAGTGAATTACATTATAACATTGCTGATTACCCCAAGACCCAAAAGTTTCCGCGTTTCAGCATTAAGACTACCAGGTTTCAGTCCATCGAATTTTCCTGCAGGAGCATCCTCATAATAACGAGTCGAACACCGAGAAGCAGTGATCTGATTTCGTTTCGACCTGTGCTGCTTACGAGCATTACTGACGGCAACATTATCCCGAGGCTTAGAGCAATCCTTCATGGAATGGCTGTAGGACCCACAGTTGAAACAACGGGCAGCTTCTCCCATCTCAAGTCCTCTACAAATGGTAAAAAGGACATATATTATGGCTAAGGCACTCAGAGAAATGAACGCATGAGTATTTATGCCAAAAAGCACAACCATATGAAAAACTCATCAAGAAAAACCTTTGCTAGTTTATAAAAACATACCAGTTAAATCAGTAACTATAAGTATTCTAAGCGATAAAAGACGAAGCATTTTACCCCTCCAAATTACTTGAACCGTCTGCCGAAGTCAAACCCAATCCATAACCACGATCATAAAGAGGAACGTCATTGTCCAGCAGAACGAGACCACTACTTTGCAGCTTCCCTGGTTGCTGGTCTATCCAAAATGACTGCACATGACAAAGAAGCCCACGTTATCAAAGAATCACAACTAAAATACTCAAAATTTTACTGCACATTTTATCACCAAAATGTAGATGTATCTTGGTCAGGCTGTGATCATTACTCCCTAAATCGATAGACATATATGCATTAAAGGTTGCATATGAGTTGTATTTACAGTTTGCTCTTTCTCTTGTTCCCCGCCTTCCCGCCTTAATCGGTTCCCTTAACACTTTACAGCTCTAGCAAAAAGTTGTACTTACCACTGCTGATTGCTTCTTCTCACCAACATGCAGAGCAGGAAAAAATGTCTGCTCTCCAGATTCTAGCACTTCTGATTCTGAATCCTGAATACGGAGAAAGCTGCTTGGGTCAAAATCTGAAACAAGCTATGAAATACCAGAAACGTTCTCATGTTTCCTTATCAACAATCTTTTACGTGTCCTAAGCAAACATTCTTCTTCCTCAGAAGAGAGGGTTTCTAATTTAAGTGAATGAATAAGGTAGCTAGTGGTAGTATTTGGAGATAACAGCACCCATTTTATAGAACGTGTCTAAGTATATGAACCAACTTTTCTGCATCTTTTAGAGGTACATGTCAGAGCATTTAAGATGAAGACATATTTCCTGCATCCATAGACATGCAAATTCATCCAATGTATACCATCAATCTATTAACACAAGCTTACCTAGAGAAAGGGTAAGTCAAGAGAAAAATCATATAAAATAACTGTTTTCTTCTTCATGATATTATTATAAATAAAAAATTCACTGTTTATAGTTCATGGAAAATCCTCAAATTAGGATATCAGCATGGTTGGAGCTAAAGTCAAACTGTTATGAAGGTGAGACTTTTGTTGTTAGATGCCACAACTGTAAATTCTGCCCTCAATAAGTCATGACCCTAGCAATTAGCTTTAATATTCTCAAACAAAAATCACAGTGGAAAACACCAGAAGGTAACCTGGGTGATATTTAGGAACTAGCAAGTACTATCGAACAGGAATATAAATATGCTTAGCTATGATTAGACATGTGAAAATGCTTATTCCTAACTGATCCAGATCACCACATTTGGACTCTTTGAGTTAACATCTTCATACAAAATAATGAAAAGATTGATGATTAAGAAACTTGATCCCCCCCCCACAAAAAAGCTTTCTTTACATCTTAAAACATATCTGTCAAATTCCACTGCCATTCCATTTCATTATAATTCCTAACCAAAAGACAACTGAAAAGAAGAGGATGTAGCTACAAAGGCAAAAGACATCCAAAGGAATTGATATCTTTTCGTGTAAGAATCTATACTAACTTGTAATGAAGAGATATGTTGCGCATGCCACTCAGACCATTGTTGCATTAACTCCTCAAGCTTTTGTTTACTTGATCTACAAAGCGAAACAAGTCCAATTTTCATCAACAGGGACACAATAAAACAACTAGGGACATAAGTACACATATTTTACATTAAAAGCACCCATAAAAAACCTTAAGAAGCAAAAAGAAAATGAGTTTTTGAAGACTATATACAATTAAGCTGACCTGACCTTGTCAAGGAAGAATATGACACACGAACGGATGCTTGTTCCTCTTCATTTATTACCCGTGCTCTTTTCACACCTTTCAGAGCTTATTCTCAGTCATGGAAAACAGTGTAACATAGCAAACATGAAATATGCATGAGTTAACATCAGCCATCAAATGAGGATACTCTTTCCATCTCTGGTGTTATTTGATAGCGAAATGTGGTCTTTCAAAATCAATAAGCCATTTTCAGCTGACACGGTCGAGTTCGATTCATTACAACTTTTGGAAATTTCAGCGGATTCAGTCACTACGACAGCTACCTGGGCCAGAGATGACCTCCCACTCAAACTTCCATCAAATTCAGATCCCACTCTGTGCTCACCTTGCTGGAAGTCCTCCCTAATTAATCCTTCTTCTTCTTCTTCTTCTTCTTCGATATCCATATCAGCTTCGCCTGCCTCGCCAGTATCCCAAGGCTCAGTTGTCCCAACTACAGCAGGAGATACGCCAGATGGAGGAAGCTCAATCATATCCTTCGTGTCCATTACTAATCAAGGAAGTGATTGATAGTCCAGAAAGAAGCCCAATTTCCCCTACTGATAGGGATCTGGTCGCCAATACTAATCGGCGTATCTTCCTCGCACAGATTTCACATCCGCAGATCCCAATCAACAACAAGAGTGTTGCCAGTGCCTTTGGATGAAGGGCAGCAATTAGTCAGAAGTGGAGGGCAGAAGAACGGAGAAGACAGAGAGACGAACAGGCGACAAAGATCTAGGGCTTTCCGATCAAGCAAAATCCTTTACCAAAACAAAAAAAAGATCAAGCAAAATCCGAAGAGTAGCCCGAATAAATTTCGGATATGGAGATGGAGATTGGTTAACGTTAACCAGTCAAACGGAGATTCTTTGCGGTGTAGTCAGTCAGTAATCTGGTGCCTCCTTTACACGGTAAAGTTCTAAGATTACTGACTGACTCCACCCATTTAAGATTATTAAAAAAAAATCTTCCTCATCATTATTATTTTTTAAATTTCAAACACATCAAGTTCTCATACATATATATTAATCACATAAAAATATTGATGCTGGGTTTAGCTGTTTGATTTAGAAAAAACACTTTTTAAAAGTATAATAGTAAAAAAGTGTAGAAGTATGAGGGCTTATTTCACCAACTGTCAAAGTTTAGGACTTTATTGTACTTTTCAGAAGTAAGTTAGTTGACAATTTGTTAGCTAGTTACTATATAAGGAAGTCTTCGATGTAAGCTTGAAATTAATGGTGGTGCGAATCAACCTAATCAAGGTTATACAAGAGCTAAGGGAGCTTCGGGTTGGAACAATGGAGGTCGTGGAGCTGGTAATGGAGCAAATCGTAGCGAATCAGGATCCAATGGGAACAGAAATGGTGCTAGATCATTGCCTCTTGATGACAGATTTTACTTCCATCATTCTGATATAACTGGAGTTTCCGTGATTGAATTAAAGTTATATGGTGCCGAGAATTATCAAGAGTGGATCCATGTTATTTTTTATGCCTTACTAGTTAAGAAAAGGTGTTGAATGGGACCCGTCCTCGTGATCCAGTTAAATAAGAGATGAGGTTTTCATGGGATAGGTGTAATGTTGTAGTCAAATCTTGGCTTATTAACTCGATTTCTAAGGATTTGACTCACGGAATGCACTTTAATTAGGGATGGCAACGGGGCGGGTCGGGGTGGGTTTTCGCAGCCCCGGACCCGCCCCGCGGGTCAGCCTGGCTGACCCGGACCCGGGTAAGTGTACCTCCCGGGTCGGGTTGGGGCGGGTCAAAAATCTCGCGGGTCGACCCGCGGGGCCCCGACCCGACCCGCCGTGAACAAATTTTTTTTTTTTTTTTAACTTCTCAATATTAAATACAATTTTTTTTTTGCCAAAATATTACATTATACATAACTTCAAACCATAAATCTAACATCAATCAAATACAAACACATCAAATTCATCACCAAATACAAATTCAAATCCGAACACCAAATCCAAATTAACAAATCCTAATAATCTAAATATACATCTATTTATAATTTTGTTCATATTATTTATATAGGTACTATATTAACCATATTGTTTAGTGAATGTTACATTATATTAACATTAAAAAAAAAATAAAAAATATATATATAGGCATTTCGGGGCGGGTCAACGGGGCCCCGTGCCCCTAGACCCGGACCCGACCCGACCCGGGTCCGCCCCGCCCCGAACCCGACCCGTGACCCGCGGGTCGGCGGGTCCTCGGGTCAAAACCGGGTCGGGGCCCCGCGGGTCAGCGGGGCCCCGAGACCCGTTGCCATCCCTAACTTTAATCCTACTCGTTGGATATCTGCCCAATTCGGGTTCATGTTTACATTCAAGACTTCGCAAACATGTCGAAAATCACATAATGGGCCCAAACACAATATCCGAGGTTCGAAAACGGTCCGGAGGCTCGGCGTACGCGTCCGGACCGAGCCTTCGGATTGCTTAGGCAATCCGGACCCCGTCGGAATCTAAGTCCGATGAGGTCCGTATTGTCCCAAGCAATCCGGACCCCATCGGATTCTAAGTCCGATGAGGTCCGGACTGCTGTCGAACACCGCACGCTATTTTATGTACGTACAAAGAGTGAAGAGTTCTCCAAAGCCTAACTAGACGACGGTTCCTATTTTCTGTTAGACTGGCGTCGAACCGCACAAAAACCGGGTTCGGTCCTAAGGTTGCCTATAAATAGGAGACCTTGGCCACCCATTTTGACACATTCTCTAGATTTTGGCCTTGGAGCTCTGGCCTCTCTCTAGACGCTCATTCAAGCATTGGAGAGGGTTCAACCGGCACCACCCCCCCTCCGTGCTGGTTATTGCCCTTCCTGCAGGTTAGCACCGCGCGAAGCCAATAAGCTTACATTGCCGACAAACCTGCACTGCCGACAGCCGTACCTTGCCGACGGCCCCTTGCCGACATCAGAAAGTCCACTTCCGACACCCGACGTGTCCCCAACCCGAAGTGCCGAAGAATCCGACTACCCGGTTGGATTTGGACGCAACACTTGGCGCCGTCCGCGAGATCCGAACAAAAAGCTGCATCGTACCACGAGCTATGGAAAGCAATCAACCTCCTCCAGATGATGTCAATCTGCAGGAGAAGAAGAGAGGCCTGGTCGCCCAAGGAAAGCTGATACCACAGCCAAGAAGCCGATGAGAGGTCAATTTGGACCTTCGCACATCCCTGAAGCAGCGTCCACTGCTTCCTCCGTCCCAGCTAGGAGTGTGCCTACCGCACAGCATTGCCCAGAAGTCCAGACCACACCGCGCGGAACACCACCGCCCGGATTTGAGCCAAGGAGGCATAAAGAGTTCCCTTACGGGATGCCAGCTGAGGGTGTTCAGCAGCAACAAGAAGGTGCCAACCCAGCGCCACAAGTCACACCCGCCATGATGGAAGCTCTTGAAGAATTACTAGCATTCAGAGAGAATCTGAGAAACCAAGGATTTGCTCCGCCACCACCACCTCCACCTTCGGTCAATGGCCAAGCCGCCCCGGCAAGAGCAGTGTCGCACGACACCGGACGACAAGAGTCACAACAACAGGGAGGAGGAGGTCAATACACAGAAGGTACATTCCAGTACCAGCAACCAAGGGAGGAGCCAGCACACTCATACACTCCGTACGGAAGTATGCAGCATCCATAAGAAGCAAGGAGACAACCTCCACGTACCCGCTCCCAGCAGCAGTACAAAGAAGTCTCCCTCCAAGGAACAAGTCAAATCAATGCTGACATCCACCGCAACGCTGGATGGAGAAGACCTGTCATCAATGAAGATATCCCAATCACAGGTCTCACAGCAAAGGCCTTGGAGTTAAAGCGCGACGGCCCGAAGGACCAGCAAGAGCGTGAACAGATGAGGAGTGCAGAGTATTTAAGCATGGTTGGGAGTCTTATGTACGCCATGCTTTGCACTCGGCCAGACATCTGTTACGCTGTGGGCCTAGTAGCAAGATTCCAATCAGACCCTGGCTATCAACATTTAAAAACTGTAAATCGGATCATACGATATCTCAAAGGTATTTCCGACTACGTACTGTGCTATGAAGGCAGGAAGTTAGAATTGACTGGATTCAGTGACGTCGACCATGGTTGTGATCCGGATGATCGTAAGTCCACCACGTGAGGACTGTTTCTCCTTGCTGATGTTGCCATTTCATGGACGAGCAAGAAGCAATCATCTGTCGCGCTGTCTACGATGGAATCAGAATTCGTTGCTCTCTCCAGAAATGCACAGGAAGCGGTCTGGCTGAAAAGGCTTCTTACTGCGCTGCGATGTTGGGAGTAAACCTGTGAAGGTGTTCTCTGACAGTTAGGCAACCATTGCGGCAGTAAAGAATCCGAAGTACCATAGTAGGACTAAACACATTGATGTGAAATATAATTATGTTAAATCTATGCTAGAAGATAATATAATCACTTTAGAATACTCACCTACTGATGATATGGTGGCGGACCCATTAACTAAACCATTACATAGATAGATATTTGAAAAGCATGTGAAACTGCTTGGATTGCGTAGGGTTTAAATGTGGGCATGTATCTGTGATAACATTTTGATGAATTGGAAGTTACATTTTGATAAATGAGAGAATTGAATTTTGAGTTTATGATTCATCGATGTCATAATGTTTGATTACATCGGATTGTACGGTTTATAAACTAAGTCGTAGGAGGACGCAATCCTCTGCATAAATTATGTTGAATGTGGGCCTTGCCTTGTCACACGGCCACGGTCATCTTGTAGGAGAGGTAGACGTCTTCCGAAGCAAGACTGGCTAATAACCAGTTGGGAAACTGGGTTATGCACTTCGTCGGTGATGAAATTTGTTCGTCATTAACCACATTCTGGGCAAGATGAAAGTCTGAGATAGCATCATTGACATATCCCACACCTGACGATGTTCATGTATGATATTGACGCGTGCTTCATACTACGCGTGCCACGTTCGACCACGGGGTCATGCTCGGTTTTGCTAGATAGAATCCTAGTGATTTGGACGGGCGGAAACTTCTTCACCTCGAGCGTGTGATTGATCCCGGAAGCCTTATGAAGAGGCACCCGAAGTATCCTAATGGACTCAGAACTCATACCTAAGGTCAGACTCAATGTTCGCTTCTCGGCGTATGAGCGCAGTGCTGAAGAAAAAGGCCAAGTTACCACGTCTTTGGAAACCGGTTGAGTTTGGCTAAGGGTATGAGCAATGGGGATGGTCAAGTTCACCTGTAGTTCACCGACTCTTGTATTCACTAGGTGGTCACTAACCAGATATTAGTTGAAGATTGTGAATACTTGTGCGGATGCCCTGGAGAAGTATTCCTATGTGGAAACTGGGCAATTGGAGAATTAATTGTTGACCAAGGATACATCGCGATACAGATTGATGTTTTTTTAACAGGTTGATTTGAGATTGGGAATCGACGTTCCGCGGGCGCTACAACACTCCTAACAGATGAATAGCACGATGCCCGTCGTATCCGCCGGTCGCACGGCAAACCTCGTATGAACTATTCGGAAGCAGGGGCAGGATCAGAAGAGTGGAATGTTGATGCGATTTGGACAACAATACATTAACAGGCACCCTCCCATTCCGGCGAGTGGGAGCTGTTAGCATATGGAGATTGGGCGCCGTAATTAAGAGCCCATTAATATGTATACGTTACCTTAGAAATTGGGTAAATGTCAAATTAGGATAATTGGGCTTGACCCAAATCCCAATTGACATGAGAGGCTCAAATATTGGGTCTCCCTTATACATGGCCGTCCAAAACTTTATGATAGGGGCAAAGTGGACTTTTGTCCACTTTTCGCCTCCTATAAATAAGGGTGTTAGGGTTTTCTTAAGGGTAATTAACAATTCCTCCTAAGTGGTGATTTGAGACAAAAACCGTCCTCCCTAATACTAGTTTCGGCTGAACCATATTCCTACACCAAGGGTGTGCCAATTTGCTTGGAGCAAATCACTCCGGAGATCTGTCCCTGCCAACAATCGATCAGAGGCTTTGCTGTGGAGCTAATACCGCGTAGGACTTCCTTAACAAGAACTTCTACAGGTTCCGTCTGGTGGGTCGTGAACTCCCTCAGCAGAATCCTTGGGGACTACAGAAAGGGTTTAAGGTATGTGCACATCTTCCGCTGCGTACTTCTGATTACTGACATGTACATGTGTTTAAGTTTCCGTAGTAGTTAGCCCCGTAATCCAACACTTAATATATTGTAAAATAAGAATACTCACAATAATATGTAGTTATCTCATCAAACTTGTAACTTTTTAATAACATAAATTTGACATCTCCATTGTTGTATTATTTGTTGATTTATCATCATCGTTGTTGTGAACGCACATTTTGTACTTCACATATAATTATATATATTTTTAAAGTGGTGATAAATTATAGGGTGTAAGTGAATCAAGTTACTCGGGAGCTACTCGGAATCGGCTTGGTCAAAACTCAATTTGACTTGAAAAATTTCGAATTGAGCTCGAGTTGAGATTTTTGGTATGTCTTGTCTAGCTCGAGCTTGATATTACTCGGCGTAAAATACTTGCAAGATAAATCAAGCTTTATAATATACATAATTTATCTAAGTTAGAGTCAAGCTCAATTATTGTACTCATGAGAAATGCTACTTATTGTTTATTTTTTTAGAAATGCTACTTATTGTGATGTATAATGAGCATCTGTATCGAGTCGAGTCATGTAGTCATAATAAATGCTATCTTATTGTGATGTATAATCGACTTACTAATCGAGTGGAGTGCAACTAGATTATGTTGAGCTTGGACGCGGGTCGAGTTTGAGTTTCAGAAATTTATGCTCAACCGAGCTCAAACTCCATAAATTTTAATCGAATCGAGCTCGACAGATATTTTGCTTGATTCGTCTCGTTTACATATATATTATAAAAAAATAAAAAATAAAAAATCAAATAATACATATTTCTATGATGTTCCTTTATTATTATTATTATTATTATTATTATTATTATTATTATTATTATTATAAGTATGTACAATATATAACGACGTAAGCTTCAAATATATTAAACATTTATATATTATATAAAATTATTTTTTCTTTCATAAATAAGACATTTATATAACAAAAAATTATGTTAAGTATTATAGATATATAAATTTTATATAAGGGTAAATTAGAGTTTATAAAAAAAAAATTAAGGGTAAAATTAAAAATATGATAAAAGTTCTTTTTTCAGAAAGTGATATTTAGAAAGCATCACCCAGCTGTTTTCGAAATGTCTTTCAGAAAGCATGTTTTGAAAGAAAAAAAAACACTTTGAACTTGTATTACTAAATGCTCTAATTTTTGCCCAAAGTGCTTTCAAGTGCAAAAGCACTTTAGCAGTGCACTTTCAAACGCAGCATAAGTTTTACAAATTCATAGTTAAGATAACTAAAGTCGAATTACAATAACTAACTTGAAGTTAAGATTTGTTACAAATTTGAAACTGTACTTACGGATTTTCCTAAAAACCCCAAGTTCAAGTTTAGATGAAAAGTCCCGCCTACTCGAACCGGGTATAATTTCGGAACGGCTCCTCGAAATTTCAGAGTCTGAACTTCTCGAGGTCTTGCTCAACCTACTGTTTCATTGGATGGATGAGCCGCACGTATGTGATTTTCTATCATGCTTGTGGAGCACCATGCTTATATTTTTTATATTACTAGGGTGGACTTAATTGCAACATATGTAAAACTTTAAAAATATGATTTTTTTTTTAACTGAACCTAATATTTGTATTATCTATTAATAATATAAATTTTCATATAGAATTCACATTTAGAATAATAATAATAAAAAAATGTAAAAAAAAAAAGATACCACAAGCCGGTGCTTATGGAGTATAGTAAAAAAGACCCACGTATTGATCAAGTTGGACTAATTCCTACTTTTTTTTCTCTCTTGTATTTTCATTCGGTACTTTTCGGCATAAATTTTGAATTATTCGTATAAGTACAATTTTGTGATATTCGAATATAAAATACAGAATTTGTAAATCTATTCACCGAAATATTCAAGTAAGCGACTATCATTTGTACTCGGTTTACGAGTAATAAAATTAATTTTTTTTTTTTTTTGTTAGAGATGCAAATGTGATTCGTGTCCCACTTTTTTGTTTTGTTTTTAAAGTTTTATCTTATTGATTTTAGATAGTTTTAGGATTTAAGTAGTTTTAAGGGTTTTTTTATATTTAAAATAAAGTCCGATTCTTGGCCAAAAAAAATAAATAAAAAATAAAGTCCGATTCGGTTAAGTAAAAAGGTTGGCCGGGGCGGTTTCCCGTGTCCAATTAGGGTCAATTAACACGAACTTTGACACGGGGCGGTTTCCCGTGTCCAACCGACACAAGATTTTACTCGAATTTGACACGACCTTTCGGTTAACACGAACTTTGACACGCTTTATTGCGTCGTGTCAAATTGACACGATCTTTAACACGCTTCTGACACGCATGAAATGCCACGTACCTAGTTCGTGTGTAATTCGTGAAATAATATTTATTTGAAACAACATTTAACTCAAATTAGACACGAGGCATACAATAATGTAAACTAAGAATAATAAAGTGGTTTTTGACGGTTTCGAACCCCTGATACATATGTTGATTTTAGGTACAGCATCTTACAACTGCGCCAGATTGAATTTATCAACTGTTTACAAAATATAATATACATCTATAGATGAAAAAAAAGACTTATTTAAATCAAAATTGTCAAACTTTTTATTTACCTTTTTTTTTTTCCAAATTTTTTGATTTACCTTGTTAATCTTAAAATACACTTTTTGTTTCCATAAAAAAATATAATAATAAAAATGGACATAAACCCAAGGTTGTCAGGATCCCGATTCAGATCTTAGGATCTTACGACTTTACGATCCTAGTGAAGTAAAACGATCTTGATCCCTTGTAGAATCTTAATCTTGTAGGATCTTCGAATTAAGTAAATTAACATCTTTATTATATAAGTATTAATTTAGGGTGGAAAATTTAATGTTTTCAACTTTAAAAATGATCTTAATGCTATTTTAAAAGTTAATGGGACAAATTATTCATCATCCCCTAACAGTTTCTTTTATATTTATATAATTTGTAAGAAATTATAAAAATAGTGAATTAGATTAGTATACTATAATTAATCTTATTACGTTAAATATTATACAATTTAAGACATTCTTATATTTGAGATATTTCCAAAAGTTGAAGATACATATCAAAAAATCGAATAACACTATTTAATATTTTATATCGAATATGATTTTAATAAATTGATACATATATTAAAGAATTCTTTTGTATTTATTGTTTATTTACTTGATAAATAGTAATTTATATACATTCATCTATATAATCTTTATAATATTCCATATCGTAGAAAATTAGTATATGTTAATTATAATTTTTGTAGGATCATACGATCCACGATCTGATCCTACGAATGATCCGATCCTTCCCTAAAACGATCCTAGTTAGGATCTCGATCCTAATAACCTTGCATAAACCACTATACTCTAAATCAATATACATTAAACCATAAACCACTAGTATCACTAAATCACTACACCCTAAAACACAAACGATTATACACTAAATCATTATACCCTAAACCTATATACCCTAATTCAGTATACCCTAAACCATTAACCATATACAACAATATATCCTAAATAACACTAAATCAATATACTATAAACCATAAACTACTATATCTTAAACCATAAATCAGTGTACCCTAAATCACCATACCATAAATCATATATCATAAAACAAAACCCCTTGACCCTAAAATACATATTTATAGTTACAAAGTTACATTAAAAACACATTTTAAAATCCTCATATTAATTTTAGTAAATTGACCATAAATCAATATACACTAAATCATAAACCACTATACACTATAGCATAAAACTACACATATGTCATATTTACATATTTTTGTGAATACATTTAGTATATAATATATTTAGTTTCATAAATGGTAAAAAAAAGCATAATAAAATAAAATAAAAGTAATACAAGCATTTAAAGTACATACTACTTTAAATCATTATACCATAAACCATGAGCTAATATACTCTAAATTAATATACCCTAAACCATAAACCAATCAACATTAAATAACCATATCATAAATCATAAACCAATATACCCTAAATCGCTATACCCAAAAACATAAACCAATATACGTTAAATCATTATACCCTACACTATATACCAATATACTATAAATCAATACACCATAAATCATTATACATTAAACCATAAACCACTAGTTATAACTAAATAAATACACCCTAAACCATAAATAAACCATCATACCTTAAATAATTATACCATAAACCACTATACCCTAAACCATAAATTACTATACCATAAATTATAAACAACTATACCATAAAAATATATTATTACGTTAAAAAAAAACATTAAGAAATTTCTCATTGATAAAATATTGTTTGAGATGAATAACTTGACACACACTAATTTTTTTATATATATATAGGAAATACAATCGTATACAATACTATTATTTTTTTAAACTATACAATCACGGTGAATACTTATCCAATTGTCTCAGGTAACAGATACATATTAATGGGCTTCCATTTACGGCGCCCCCAACATATACATTATTAGTGTATTTTAATTTTAAATTTACTAATTATGTCACATTTTTAATACTCAATACTATCTATTTCACATTGCTATTCTTTTATTTAATTAATCCAATATTCCAAAATAAATTTATTTAAATTAAACTGGTATGAAAAAAAAATTGAACTGAGAAAACTTGATCATATTAATTTAATGGATGTATTAGAAATTGCAAAAATAAGAGTTATATATATATAATGGATGTATTTTGAACTTCAAGAGACCATCGGCCTAAAAAACTCAAAGAGACCCAATAATATATCTTCAGCACACAGACCAGGCCCATAATTCTTCACATCAGACCATTATGTCCTCCTTATAACCCTAGTTCTTGCCTCCTGCGCAGTCAGACATTACAACATTCACAAATCTCATATTCTTCCAGCCACCAGCCTCTACATCTAGGCAAACTCCGCCACGACCAACCTCATCTCCCAATCTCCGCAAACTATGCACCACCAGCCGTCCCCGCCACATCCGATCCACTTTTGTTGCATCTCGATTCAATCTCAGACGCACGGCTCACCTCAAGGAGTGAGCAACCCTAATAGTAGATTCGAAGTGAAATTGGTCTCCAAATCAACCAAAATCTAATCCGGCTTTCTTGGTGGAACCAGGCTGAGCTTTGGGGAAGGAATCAGTTTGACTTTTAGGTATGAATGTAGCAGAGCGGTTAAAGGTGGAGGAATTAGGGGAATCGGGGCAGGTTTGGCTCAGGAATGCAGAAAGTTTGATTTTGGATGGGGAACGGTAACGCTGAACCGCTGTGGACCTTAAGAGCGGAACCGTACAACGTTTGAGTCTCCAGGTGTCGACAAAACTCTTGATGGTGCATCTCGGTTTAGATTTAGGGCTCTGGGTTCGATTTCAGACCTAAGACTTCTGGGTCTTACAAGTCGCGTCGCCGCCGTCGCCCACCAACACCACATCCGTCGCGAACCCTCCAATGTCACTACCGCCTCGCCGCCTTCATAGCCGCACCGCCCAATCATGCCACAGCCGTCGAGATTTACATTTGCCGTCGAAATCACTCTTCGGTGATTTTATCTCTTCAACCATTTTCTTTTCTTGCTTTTCCCATGCTCTGCTTATCTCTGATGCTTCAGCTCATTCTGTAATCATTTTCAATCTAAATGTGGACTCAATATCTAATGTGTTGAATGAGTAGTAGTAAAATTCAAGAACTGAAGGAATTCGAACAGTGTTGCATTTAAGAGAATGGGAATAACAGAGTTGCATTAAAGAGAAAAAGAGGTAATGGAAAATAAGTTTTGGGGTCTGTGTTGGAATTGGAGGCATGAGTCTTGTAATAGAAGAGATGATTGGGGTTTAATTGTTAACCCTATCTTAATTATTAACATTAAGATAGATGGATATAGATTGTACATGATGTTTGATTGCAATAACTTCTTGTAATTTGAGTTCGATAACATTGCAGGCGGAACCTGAGACTTAAAATCCAGCTGAGGAAATTGGTAAGTTTTATCATTTAACATATATGGTTGATCCTTGGGTCTTGTTTACATATGAATGATTGTTGATATCTTCGTTGTATATGTTATGTATTAGGGGTGCATATCCTCCTGCGACAGTTTATATCAATTTCTCAGACAAGCACAAGTACCTCTTATGAGGAAGATGATAAACATCTAGAAAATGGTGAAGCCACTTATGAGGTAGGTTTTCAGAGAATTTGCACTTCAATTTAAGGGAATCAGTTTGAATATTCTATATGCTAAGTATTGTAGAATATGTCTACCGTATTAACATTCTTGTTTTGTGCTTAATTTTTTTTTTTTTTTCTGTTGTTTGTAATTTGTATGATGCCGAGCAGATAAAGGAGGAACATGATGCGGAAGAAGGAGAATAATAATAATAAGGGAGCCAAGAAGAGGCAGTTGTAGTAGATGTTGATTCTACATATGGCTCCGTACTCGTTAACCGGTGATGTGGTAGAAGAAGAGTGGGCAACGGAAAATGAAGGAACCCCATCAGCCTAATGAACCTCACTGTCCACTTGGACTCGTATGTATTTAAATTTCAATTAAGTTTCGTAATTGTATTTAGGTATTTATTTATACAAATGTATCTGACATTCGTACTTTTGGAATAAAATTATGCGTTCGGACTATTAATAAGTTTTTTTTATAGTAAAATGAAGCAATATAAAATTAACATACATATTCAGATATTTTCATTCTACAACTAATAAATAGAATCAAAAGAACGATTCTATTAATGAGATTTAGAATCAAAGGACTGCACTATAAAACTAACGTATAAAGTCAAGAAACTTCATTCTATATACAATAAATAGAATCAAGAATAATGACCCTATAAGTTTTTATTCAATCAAAATAGTTGACTCTAAAAGTATTTTATTGAGACAAATTTTTAATTCTAATATACATATTTTCATTCTACAACTAATAAATAGAATCAAAAGAACGATTGTATTAATGAGATTTAGAATCAGATGACTGCACTATAAAACTAACGTATAAAGTCAAGAAACTTTATTCTATATACAATAAATAGAATCGAGAATAATGACCCTATAAGTTTTTATTCCTTCAAAATACTTGACTCTAAAAGTATTTTATTGAGACAAATTTTTAATTCTAATATACATATCTAGAGTTAAACTTGTTGATTCTAAAAGTATTTTATCGAGGCAAGATAGGTAGTGTAGAAGGTCGTGTTAAATATCGTGTACACTTGACACAAATTTGACAAAAGATTGACACGGGTATTCTGACACGGGTCAGTACGAATTTGACACGGGCTACAGTATTTGACACGGACCACCCGTGTCAGAAAAAATTACTCACGCTATTACTTATCACGGGGCAAAAACGTGTCAGGTTCGTGTCAAACATGTTTATGCACGAATTTGACACGAATATGCCTTGTGTTAATTGACCCCTCTCATTTGTAGTGTGAATCGTTGAGATAAAATTGAATTAAACAGTTTTATTCTCTAGAATGAATCTATCCAAATAGTTCAACCAGATAAATAGGTTTTTATAAAAAAAATTTAAAAAAAAAATCATCACAGGTTCAACGGTCCAAACAGTTTGCAAAACCCGATAGGTTCTTAAAAAAATGATTTTTTTATTTTTTTTTATTTTATAAAAACCTATTAGATTGCAGTTGGATCGAGTGAACCCTAGTGGAAAATTATGCGTACAATTTGGTCGGAGAACACAAGAGGTTGAAAGGTATATACCCCAACCAAACTTGCATTCGTACTTGAAATAATTAAGTTGATAAATGAAAGAAAAGGAAGTCGCCAAATCGTAATTTTAAAATTAAGATAATAGAATCAATATGAAAAAGAATAGCATACAATTCTAATAGTCATCATCTTCGGAATTATTATTATTTTATTATGTAATGTAATATTATGTAAACCCTAGCAAAATACTGTTATTCGAGCTTCCTAAGTGTGAAACAACGGTTGGTGTTCATCTTATTGATTAATTATATTTTATTACATAACCTCTCGCTCTCTCTCTCAAGTGTTGGTCTTGCTCCTCACAGTGTCAACACCACTCTCTGCCATGGCCTTGACTTGATTTCCAGCCTAATTCCAAAAGAGATAGATATATATAATCATTATTATTAATTAATTTGAAAAGTGAAAGAAATGCAATTGATATATATGATATGATATGAAACCTCTTTGGTAGAATCTTTGACGGAATGCATGGCATTGGCAGCCGAACTCGCCATGTTGCTGCTCTTTTCCTATACAGACATAATTATTATTTCCAGGGTAATTCAGGAAATTATTATCTAGAAATATATAGATGAATATACATTATACGTTAAGCTAAGCTAATTCATCAAATGATCACTTCTTTTCTTCTGTATATATATATAATATGAAGTAGGTGTGACAATATATGAAATACGTACCTGAGCCTGACCTTGAGTCTGGCCAGCCTTGTAACTCAAGTTCTGTGAATCCATGTGTGTAGGAGATGAGATAATTAATTAATTACTGGTTGAAGGAATATGGAGGGAGGGCAGGCATTTTATAGCAGCTAGCTAGTATTGATCAGTCAGAGAGAGAGCTAGGAATGAATGGTTTTAGGAAAATTTTCAGGCTTGAGACCAGGAATTCATTTTGTCATCTACCACTCACTTTGATCGCCACTTTCCTTTCCTAGGAATAACATTAATTGCTTCATTAATACTTAATAAATGAAAATTGGTTCCCCTCAAAATATCCTTTTAGCAGCATTTCAGCACAAAATTGTGTGTATTTCTGTCGTCTATTTTTCTTTTTATTTATACAAGTAGGAAAATGTCACTGTCAAGGTAGCATGTGATCATACTGCCATCTTCTCAAATCGTGAGCCCATCCAACATTTTCATTTGTACCAATTTGACACTCTCTTGCTCCAAAAACAAAACACTAGGATTACATATATATTTGTCTGCTAGCTAGGTATTAGTTTCAATTTGTGACATTAGTTACATAAACGGAAATACACCAAAAAAAAAAAAAATACATATACCTAAAAAAATTGATATGAAACTGTTCAAGAATGTTCATTTTTTCAACAATATATCATTATCATTTATTTTTCCAAAGAAAATCTTTATCATATTTGTAGGAGATAGTGCATCCATAAGGGTGCTTTTATGCAGCTTGGGAAGTCCGGAATTAAAGTAACACACTTTAAAAGTGTGTAACCGCCGACGTTCCTATATATATCCATTTATATGGATGGTTATAGGGCTTAACCTACATGCTTAGAAACGAGCGTGATAGTGTGTGGTCCTAGTCTGAAGTAGCATTCGACGTCCTCTTCTCGGGTTGGATCTCTGGTGCTCGACTACCTCATATTTGGGTCATCAACTGTGGAGACCTGAGGTGTGCTCCGATTATGTGACATATCATCTTCGAACGGCATCCCCGCCTCACCGTGATTCCGAGCCGACACCAACGATATCGCTTCCGCAACTGCATGCGCCACACCGAACGAAGTAAGCATCGTTTCTGTGTTACAATCTTATGTATTACTAACGTGTGTGATTCATGTGCATTTATCTTCGAATTTCTACATTGGTATCATAGCCGAATGTTCAGTTTTTTGCTTCGTCATCGTCGTTGTGACAGTGTTGCCGATGTCCTACCGATTTTCGGAGTTTTATCGCTCCGCTCGTTTTGTATGTGTCCGGCCCTCCAATAGTGAGTGTTAGTTGCTCATTTTTGCTCCAGTAAGTTTGTGGTCATGAGGGCTACGAACCCCGACGAAAATCGTGATCGTTGTTTCGACCAAGTTAACGCGGGCTGTCCGCTGAGTAACTCGTCGATGTCTTCGGGTTGGGTGCGAGCTTGTCTGGGCCAAGTCCGTCTCCTAGGGTCGTGAACGGGCCTTTGCCTTCGTCTTCACAATCGCACTAAGTCCTTCGGGCTCTCTCGCTGATTGCCTGTCCGTACCTGCGAGAGGAGCATTACCGAGCAACCCCCGGGGAGAGGGGGGGGGGGGTGCTTGGTGCGCTCACTCCGACGATCAACATTAGACAGTTCTAGAGAGAGAAAGTTTAGAGAGAGGTCAGAGCTTTTCTTAATTCTCACCCAAAGTGACTTGAAAATGTTTACCCCCAAGGTGGCTATTTATAGGCAACCTTGGACCGTAAGCCGGTTTTGACCCGGTTCAATGTGGAAATGTGAACCGGGATGCAGGGGAGAGCTTTGGGAAAAGGACTCTGACGCGCGTTTCAGGCGGCTGTCACGAGCGGGACGCGCGCGCCTTTGAAACATAGGTCTCGGACACATAGGAGTTAGTTAAAAATCGGGTCTCCTATACATTCGAGACAAAATTGGGGGTGTGCGCGACACCCCCCGGGGTGCTAAGCTTACCCGGAATTTTCCGGGTAAGCCCCCCGGGGGTGCCGGGCAAGTTTGCGACTTGCCCGGTTTCCCTGGGTTAGCTCGAAATTGGGTTTTTCGTGGGTTTCGTGCGTGTACGAGGTCCGAATAATTTAAAACCGAGCCCGAATCATGCGTATATCCATCACTTGCCCCCGAGTTAAATAATGGCTTGACCTTTATTTAACTCTATTTTAAGATAGGGTGTACGCGTGATTCGGGTCGTCTGCTCACCTTGGGTCTTGACTTACCAAGGGTGGATACGCGCGGCTCAGACGAGCTCCTTGCCTTAGTTTTTTGAGATGGTCATGCTTGATAACTGCGCAAAGGGTTAGTAGCACAACGGACTACGAGTAATATGATAAATGTGACTTTGGAAGAAGTAAGGCGTGAGCGCACATGAAATTTTTCGGGTTTGTAAGATGATCAAATAAATATGGAACGTTCATGCCACGACTAATTGTATCAAAATGATAATAAATCATGAAAGTTTTGATAAAACGTTTTTCATGCCATATGATGGTTTTCGGGAGCCCGTCGTCCGAGACGGCCGTCTTGACGGCGAGACGACGGTTTTAGTAAATGAAATAATGCCGGGTTTGGAAAATCACATGTGATGGACTTGATACGAAAAATCATAAAAATAATTTTTTCAAGTAGTTGAGACCATTTGAAATAACTTAGTCAAATTTAGCTAAGTCACTTGATAGTGAAAATCCAAGTTATCAACAACTTTTTTAAAAAATGTAGGGTGGATGTGAGTGTACCTCTTGGATGTATGGTGCTTGTTAGGTTGTGTAGCCCCCCCCCCCCCCCCCCCCCCCCCTCTTTGTGATAGTTTATAAAACTATACACATTTGAATAGGTTGTTGAGAGGGTTTTGGAGAGGTTTTAGGGTAGTGATTTAGGAGAACCACCTTAGGGCCCTAGCACCACCCTATTCCGGCCGGCAACCACCAGGACCAGCACCGGCCAGAGCACGGCGGCCCAGCGGCGGCGCGGCGCGGCAGCACCGGCGGCGCGGCGCGGCAGCAGCGGCGGCAGGAGCGGCGGCGACAGGCGGGGCGGCGGCTGCAGCTCGGCGGGCCGATTTCGGGCTCAACTCGACCCGTTTTCGGGTCCTTCTTGTCGGGTATTGATCGGTAATGTCCTCTCCTTCCTTTCCTTGATGTTAATTGGACCTTTAGGGCTGCAAATTTCGAATTTTAATAAGGTGCATGATAGGTGTTCGATGAAATGCCTAAGTGAAATTTTGGCTCGATTTTTCGAAATTCGTTTTTGGCCAAACTTTAAATGTAGATAGATAGAGTTATGGTTAGTGAACTCCCTTTGTGACGAGGCCCTTAGGTTTCGGTCAACCGAGGTGAAATCGTGGAGGTTCGAAATCGGATATATTCGAGCAAAAAGTTCGACCCTTTGTGTTTTGATGCGGGTGACTTGACATGATGCCCCCGAGTTTGATAATGACTCCTCGATTATTTGTGAGTAGATAGTCATGCCCCCGGAGTTTAGGTGATCGCTCGGTAGCTCGTGCTTATCGGTGGCTTAGTTGACCCGAGTGCTCTTTGAATTGTTCGGGTAGGGGTAAGTTTCCCCGTGACATGTAATGGGCTTGCTTAAGTGTATTTGAGCTGCTTGTATGTGTCCCCGGAGCCTTGAGCCGTTTTGGGGATAAAATTTGATCGAAATGTGGCCGGAGGGCATTTTGGTAATTATGACCAATTTTGCATGCTTTAGATTTCCTTAGCTCCTGAGCTCGTCGTTTAGTTGAATGCTTGAATACCTGTGTTATATTGTATAAGTATATGGAAATTTTGTTAGTGGGTGGCCTAGGCCTTTGGTGAGCGTAGGGACTTTTGACTCCCGAGCGGGAGGGTCCCTAGCTGTTTGCTCGCGGACAGTTGGTCTGTTGGGTTGGATGCCCTCGCAAAGGGCTTGGTGAATGGTGTTGATATGTGGCCCTGGTTTTTGATTGAATTGTGTATGGTTTTTGCAGGGTTTGGTTGACGGGCTTGCAAGCGCGTGTCTTTGATACTTAGAGTGTTCCTGGTAGGCAACGGTTTCTGCTTCTTCACGCAATGAGTAAGTCTCATCACTCTGTTTCGGATAACATTGATGGGGAGGTTGATGAGGGCACCATGGATTCCGATTCCGGGTCTCGAAGCGGTGTGCTTTTGGGACCGTCGGGTAACCGCGTAATACTGGAGAAGACCCAAATGTTTTTTCCCAACAAGCTCCCACGTTCCAAGTTCGATCTCTATGTCTCGACTCGGGGCTGGTGTCCCGGCATAGAGGTCTCGTATCCTTGGGACGTCGTGAAGGGGGTCGAATTTGGTCGGCCCACCGTTCCTCCGGCAGAATACGAGGCTGTTTATCTTTCACAGTTCCGAGAAGGGCTGCGCTTTCCTTATTGTCAGGATCTGGCCCGCCTTTGTCGACATTACAGGATTTCTCCCGTCTCTATCACTCCACCGGGGTTTAGAGCTTGGACATGTTTCCGGGTGCAGTGTCATCCAAACTCTTGGGATTACTCGATAGTGCTTTTTCGAGCCTTCTATCGCCTGGGCAAGGCAGATGAGTCTGGGATGTGTACTTTCACCTTGCGTTGGCCTCACATGACCGAGAAGGGATTCTCCTCCCTTGGCTTGCGCAGGGCGGGGTGGAATACTGAGGCGCGGTTCTGCGAAAGATCGGACACTTCCCAGAACAAATGGAAGTGTCAGTACTTTTTTATAAAGGATGCGGGCACGACTTGGACGACTTCTCACATAATGGATGCCGACCCCGTTCCGCGTTTTCAGGAGTTCTCCGATACAGACAAGGTTGCTTTGAAGAAGATTCACACGGCGAATAGGGCGGGGGAGTACAGCCCCCTTTATCGTGCTTCCGACGCCGAGCTGCTCGCGGCGGGCATTCATGTACGTCCTTCGGGGGATGAGTTGGTATGTTTTGAAGTTTCGTAACATTTGTTCCTGTTTCCTTGTAGGTTGGTTTCTTAACAGACGCCCCTGTTTACAGGGCGGAGTCGCAGGCGGATCTCCTCAGACTGTTCCCGGCCTCGGCGACACTCCTCCTGTTGGCCCGGGTATGGGACTTGTGCCTTTAAAGGTTTCGTTGAGATTTTTCCCCACGTTAACATGCTAATGGTCTTTTTGTGGTTGTCTTTGCAGGCTTGGTATTCCCGACGGCGGGGGGAGTTGCACCTGTCCGAGAGAATGATGCTGACGTCCGTTCCCCGAGCGATCCTAATAGGTCGACGTCTGCCGGCATGCCTCTTGCTCCTTCCTGCGACAAAGGGAAGGGGCCAATGTATGCGGATTCGACCATGCCTGTCCCCCGGTCGGGGAGCGGCCGTTCAGCGGAGGTGCCTTCCTTGGCAGGTGACTGTGGTTGACTTCTTGTTGTATTGGTATAGTTTGCCTTTTCCTAATGTGTTTGCTTTTGATGTGTAGTTGTTCCTACTCCTCCAGCTCTTCGCAAGTCTGATCTGATGTGTCGGCTTGATCGGGATGTGTCCGGGAACGAGTGGACTCCCTACTCTCAGTCTGCTATTCGCTTTCCCAAGGATGTTTCCTTGAGCACACCTGCTGTCGGTGTGCGTGTGGTTCAGCGGTCTGTTCCGCCGGCTGACCGCAAGAAGTGCCCCCGTGACCCTGAGGCTGCTTTGAAGTGTGTTGAGGAGTCGCTCGCGCGCTTTGCTCCTGTACGTTGTTTTCTTTTTATGTTGGATCTATCATGTTTGTCTGGCTTCTTTGTGTGTGATGTGCTTGTGTTGTTGTTGCAGGTGAATGCCGTGATGACCAACCTTTCCTCCTTTGTTGTTGAGCTTGTTGAGGAGACGAGGGGTCTGCAGGGTCGTCATGAGCGCTTGTCTCAGGATGTCGTTGTGTTGAGGGAGAAGGCGCGCGCATATTCAGATGCTTCTTCCAAGGCTTCCGCTGATCTCAAGGGAAGTCAGGATTGCGCGTCTCAGCTGGAGGCGGAGCTGTTTGCCTTATTGCGCCAGGAGAAGGTCGACGAGGAGGCACATGCTGTGGCACTGAAGGAGACTAAGGAGTCTCATGTTGCCCTGGGTGATCAGCTTGGGATGATTGAGTTTCCTACTACAGCTGATTACTCCAAACTTCTCGAGAAGGCACGTGATGATCGCATGGAGTCTTTCTCTGTGGATTACTTCAGGAGGATATACTCTCTTGCCCCCGATTTTCCTTTCCAGAGTACTGGGCCATATACTGGCTATGCCCTCGGGGCTATTGCGGGGATCCGAGCGGGCGATGTGGGCGGAGCGAGTGGTTTGACGGGACAGGTGTCCGTCCCTGTTGGTGACGATCGCCATGTTGTTTTCAGCAGCCCTGCGCATGATGTTTTTATGGCTGACGCCTTTGGCTCTGGTGCTCCTGACGTTGGGTCAGGTTGATCTTTCTTTGTTTTATATGACTCTCTTGTGTATATATGGTTGCTCCCCTTGCATGGGTGAGATTTTGGCGGGGTGAGTCCCGGGCTTGACTTTTTATGCTGGCTGGATGCCTTTACTTTTCAGACCTGCTATATTATATATATATATGCCTGACATGAGATGTTAGAAAGATATAATAGTTAGTATTATTTTGCATCTTCCTTTATTGTTGTCTCTATAACTTGTTCTCTTTTGGAGGAGTGTAGCTCTGTTGACAGGTCGATTTCCTTAATCCGATGGTTTTCCTTAGGAAATTACATATCTATTGGTGGCGGGGTGCGGATGAATTAGTATTACCGGCACCTGTGGCTTTGTAAGGAGGAGGATCCATGTTGAACTGCTTGTCTTTCTTTACAAGGACGTGAATAGATTAGTACGTTCACATACTTGATATAGTTGTTTGTTTGCGAAGTGTGGATAGATTAGTACGTCCGACACTTGCAATTTAAAAGAGAAGGGGGAACTCTTAAGGAACCGCTTGTCCTTTTGATTTTCATAATAAGATAGTTACTTACGGAACCGTGGATCTTCATTATGATATTTTGACAAGATGGTGGTTTCCTGAAGAGTCGCACGCCTATCTTGTTTTTTGAGATGTGGATAGATTAGTACGTCCACATCGCTTGATGATGGCTAAGTGTGGATAGATTAGTACGTCCGACACTTGCATTTGTTTGCGGGGGAGGATTCCAACGAACCACTTGTCCCCCCGACTTTTTGCAAGGATGTGAATAGATTAGTACGTTCACAATCTTGTATTGTGGCGAAGTGTGGATAGATTAGTACGTCCGACACTTGCATTTGTTTGCGAGGGAGGATTCCTAAGGAACCGCTTGTCCCCCGACTTTTTTCAAGGATGTGAATAGATTAGTACGTTCACATCCTTGTATTGTGGCGAAGTGTGGATAGATTAGTACGTCCGACACTTGCATTTGTTTGCGAGGGAGGATTCCTAAGGAACCGCTTGTCCCCCGACTTTTTGCAAGGATGTGAATAGATTAGTACGTTCACATCCTTGTATTGTGGCGAAGTGTGGATAGATTAGTACGTCCGACACTTGCATTTGTTTGCGAGGGAGGTCCTAAGGAACCGCTTGTCCCCCGACTTTTTGCAAGGATGTGAATAGATTAGTACGTTCACATCCTTGTATTGTGGCGAAGTGTGGATAGATTAGTACGTCCGACACTTGCGTTTGGTTGCGAGGGAGGAACCCTAAGGAACCATTTGTCCCCCGGCTTGGCAAGGATGTGAATAGATTAGTACGTCCACATCCTTGATGAAAATATTCCAACTCCTTGGATGAGTCGCGCTCCCTCTGTTTTGAATACAGGCATGAGCTTTGCTTAGTCTTGCTTTGATATCTTTTTGATGGCTTTTCTTGTTTTTTGCCCTTTCTGCGTGTAGAGTTAAGGCCTTTGTTGATGATGTATGTGGCTTGTTCCTGGTTTTGGGCCGGGGTAGCTTGCCATTACATAGTGATTTTTCCTACGCAAGGAGTGAACTTCATTAGTCTTCTTGTTTATTTACAAGGGATGTGCATGGATGGAGTCAACTGATCTCCCATCCTAAACGTTCTACTTAGTACTTGAAAAGTAAAGATAGAGTATGTGCATGTCATAGGGGAAGGATTATTCCCTTAGTGACGGTTTGATAAAGCTGGCTTCTTGCATGCAATGTAGGAGCGCAGAGCTCCTTGTTCGATCAGTTCCTCGATTCTGTTGCGTAGAGAGGGGCACCCATTCGTGTTGTGACCCCATCTGTTGTGGTAGTGGCACCACATTTCTGGATTCTTCCCGAGGAAGGCAATCCGGATCTCGCTTGGAGGAGGTAAAACATCCTTCAGGATGGTCTTGAACAACTCCTCCACCTCTATGTTCAGAGGTGTATATTCGCCATCTTGGTTGTTGTTCAAGTCTTGTCTTGCACGCTTGTGTTCGCGCGCCTCCTCTTGTTCTGCAGGTGGGCTGAACCACCCAGCTCGTTTGCGACCTCGATTGCTGTCTCCATCTTCTCTTTTAAGTCAGCCATAGATTTGGTTGTTCTCCACCCTTGTGTTCGTCCAAATAGGAGGAATGTAGGTGAGTTCATGTTCAGGAAAAAGGCATTGATCACGGCTGACTTCTCTGCCAAGCTTGAAGTTGCATTTATGGCGAATCGCTTGAAGTAACTCTGGATGGATTCCGACTCCCCTTGCTTGATGTCCCATATGCTTGGGAACATTGGGGTTTGAGGTGCTGGGAGTCTTTCTCCTCTGCTCATCATTTCGTCAAATCGCATCTCAACTTCAGACTTGGAACATTGTCCCCTTTCAATGACTGCTATGTCCAGACGGTTCTTGCATCTTAGGGCGTTGACATAGCACTTTCGTGCTGTCGTCTGATCGCCCAAGACTTCACCAACTCCTCCCCTTAAGCGGTACTTCAGCTTTTGGTGTGCCGTTGAAGGCACCATCTCGTAGGGGTTTATCATTGTTCTTCCGAGAATTCCGTTGTAAGCGCCAAGGCTTTCGACGATCACGAAAGTGATGTCGACTTTCATTGCGTTCCATCCTTCTCCTATCACAGTGGGAAGGGTGATCATCCCCAGTGGATATGTAGCAGTTCCTGCAAAGCTTACTAACGGGAAATTTCCCGGCTTCAGGTCCTCTCTCTACATTCCAAGCTGTTCGAGGACATTGACATGGAGGATGTCTGCCGAGCTTCCTCCGTCGACCAGGATTCTTTTGACATCGAACCCGTTGATTTCCATTGTTATTACTAACGCGTCATCATGCGGGTAGACGATGTGTGCCATGTCCTTTCTCGAGAATCCTATCACGGGGTCCTCCTCTTCCGGTTTCTTTCTTTTTCCATACTTGGGGAGTGTGCTTGCCTGCGCAGCGTATACATCTCTTGTGTTGGAGACTTGTCCTCCTGCAGCTGGACCACCATGAATGACATTAATAACTCCCCTCTTTTTAGGAGGGGGGTTGTCATTGGTCTTCTCTTTTCCTTTCTCCTTTGGCGTGAATTTTCTTTTCACCTTCTCAATCTTTCCCCCCTGGTCGACGTAGTGCTTAAGTCCGCCTTCTTGTATGATTCGATTGATTTGGAACTTAAGGCTTCTACAGTCGTCAGTTTCATGGCCGTTGACTTCGTGGCTTTCACACCACTTGTCTTGCTCTTTTCCTAGCTGGCCCTTTCTGAAACCGAATGGCTCTTTCCAGAGGTTTTGCTCTTTCATTTCTTTCAGTATGACACTCAAGGGAGCGTTCAAAGGGATTAGCTCAATGGTGTTGACGTCTGGATTCTTGTCTTCTTCAATGTTGAATGTTCTCTTCTGGGGCGGAGTCCACTGTTTTTGTTGGGGGGTTTGGTTCTGCTTCAGGGGGCCTGGCTTACTCTCATCTTTCTTGTTGCCGGGCTTAACCCACTTGTCCCTGGCTGTCAGCTTGTAGTGCTCAGCATCAATGTACTCTTTTACTCTTGCCACGAGTTCTTCCATTGTTTCCACCGGCCTTGTAGAAAGCTTTTGGCCCAAATCGTACCCGTGCCTGCCCAGGTTTCTGACAAAGGCATGGATGATTTCTATCTCTGCGATGTTCGTTTGAATTTCCGAGATGTTTTGATTAAACCGGATGTAGTAGCTTGCGAGGGACTCATTCCACTCCTGCTTGACGTCATCCAAGGCATTTGATCCTTTGATGATCGAACGTTCTCCCATGTAACGGTGGATGAACTTTTCTTTGAGGGACTACCATGAGTCTATGCTCTTCTTTGGCAGGGAGAAGAGCCAGTGTGCAGCTGGTCCGCCTAATGTTTGGGGGAATGTCATGGCTATGTGGTGAGGGTTGTCTGTCCTCCCCAAAAGCATTGCTTCATGCTGCTGCACATGCTCTATCGGGTCTCCCTTGCCTCGGTACTTTTCCGGCCTTAGATTATACAGTGCGTCTGGGACGCGACTGTACACCAGCTCGTCAGTGAAAGGGTGGGATGTGGTGTCCACCAATGTGTTCATCCCTCTCATTTTCCTTTGCTTTATCTTCTTTTCAATCAGCTTTTCAAGCATCTCCTCCGTCAACCCGGCAACTGGGTTACCCTGATTTGGGGGGCATGCTTCTTGTCCCATGCTTGCGCCTTGTTGGGGGAAATTGCGCCTGCGTCGGGTTGTACTGAGAATATCCACCTTGATATCCCTGGAATGTCTGAGACGGCTGCCTCCAGGCTCCTTCATTGAATGGCCCTGCTTGGTAGGGTGTTTGGGAGTGCGAGAGCTCCTGTCTTGTCCCTTGTTGGGGGAACTGCCTGCTTTGCTGTGCATTCCCGTGAAAGGTCGGGGTTTTTGAGATTGTAGGGCCTCTCTGCTGAGGTGCATTCATTGGAGGCGCCTGCCTTGGTGGCGGGGGCATATTTGCTTGTTGCGCGGGAGGGGGCGGTGGCGCCCCGTATCCTTGGTTGCGCAGGGCCTCTCTCAGATGAAGCAACTGTTCGAGTGCCGCCATCATTTCTGGGGTGACTGCGGGCGCAGCCTGTGCCCATGGTGCCTGATTGTATGCCCCAGCATTTGGCATTCCGTATGGTTGCTCCTGCGTGTTGAAAGTTTGATGGGCGAAGCCTGGAGGAGCGTCGGTTTGCTGTGTGCCCCCTTGCGCGTTACTCCGAGAGTGTACGCTTTTTGTTGGCATAGACGAGGCGACTGAGGCCTCGCTTTGGCTCTGCGGGGAGTCTCTCTGAGCTCTCTGCGGAGGAGGTCTCATGCTTGACTCCGGGGCCGGAGTTTTCCTTGGACGTCCTGGTCCTCTTTTCTTCGTCTTAGTCGGCGGTGGCTGCTCGTTGCTTGCCATGCTTTTGGTCATGTGGGTGATCCACGGACGGCGCCAAGTGTTTCGACCAAGTTAACGCGGGCTGTCCGCTGAGTAACTCGTCGATGTCTTCGGGTTGGGTGCGAGCTTGTCTGGGCCAAGTCCGTCTCCTAGGGTCGTGCACGGGCCTTTGCCTTCGTCTTCACAATCGCACTAAGTCCTTTGGGCTCTCTCGCTGACTGCCTGTCCGTACCTGCGAGAGGAGCATTACCGAGCAACCCCCGGGGAGAGGGGGGTGCTTGGTGCGCTCACTCCGACGATCAACATTAGACAGTTCTAGAGAGAGAAAGTTTAGAGAGAGGTCAGAGCTTTTCTTAATTCTCACCCAAAGTGACTTGAAAATGTTTACCCCCAAGGTGGCTATTTATAGGCAACCTTGGACCGTAAGCCGGTTTTGACCCGGTTCAATTTGGAAATGTGAACCGGGATGCAGGGGAGAGCTTTGGGAAAAGGACTCTGACGCGCGTCTCAGGCGGCTGTCACGAGCGGGACGCGTGCGCCTTTGAAACATAGGTCTCGGACACATAGGAGTTAGTTAAAAATCGGGTCTCCTATACATTCGAGACAAAATGGGGGGTGTGCGCGACACCCCCCGGGGTGCTAAGCTTACCCGGAAATTCCGGGTAGGCTAGGCTTACCCGGAATTTTCCGGGTAAGCCCCCCGGGGTGCCGGGCAAGTTTGCGACTTGCCCGGTTTCCCTGGGTTAGCTCGAAATCGGGTTTTTCGTGGGTTTCGTGCGTGTACGAGGTCCGAATAATTTAAAACCGAGCCCGAATCATGCGTATATCCATCAATCGTGTCGGTGGTCAAACGTGGTCGTGAAACTCTCATTCCATATCGTGACGTTCAATAGCTCTAAAAGGTCATTCCTGAGCATGGAGGAGAGTTTTTGGCCATCTCCATGCGAAGAGTGACGGCCATGGCCGCCCCACACCGAGCTTGAATGTGAAGAACATGCAGTTTTAGTTTTGTTGTCGAAGATAAGTTCACGATGACGGTTACTACAGGAGTCGTCGGAGATGTGCCTCTTGTAAACACCTAATTTTAGACCACGCGCGACACGCGTGGCATGTGGCGCAACAAATGAGAATGTGTATAAATATGGTAAGTCGTGAAGCTTTCAAGAATGCTCAGCGTATATTAGGATATTATATGTTGGAATAAATCAGCATTTATTGTTAGAATAAATCAGTATTTTATTGTTAGAATAAATCTGTAATATTATTTCTTAGTTAGACTAGACCTAGGTACTATATATAGGGTTCTATTTCTACATGTAAGAAACACACAACACAACAGAAAAATACAAAAGAATATTAATAAAAAAAACTTCTTCTCGATTTCCATGCTAAAAAAAAAAAAAAAATCATATCTCTCTCCTCCTGTTGAAGCTCCTGCCGGCTACCCTCCACCTTTAGTAGTTCCCCCGACCGGCCTCGCCTGCACTGCTATGACCACATATCGTCGACTTCGACCGCCGTTCGTAGACTCCGAATGGTTCCGTCCCTAACCGTTCGTCAGTCACCCGCATTCCCTCCGAGCTCCACCGGCGAAGGCCTCATCTGTAAGCATATGGTGATGGGCGCCGTAATTGGTAGCCCATAATATGTATAGTTTACCTAATGAACTTGGGTAAATGTCACATTAGGGTAATTGGGCTAGACTCAAATCCCAATTGACATGGGAGGCCCAAAATTGGGCCTCCCCAATTACATAGGCCGGCTGAAACTGATAGTAGGGGTAAAGTGGAATTTTGTCTACTTTACTCCTCCTATAAATAAGAGGTCTTAAGGAAATTTTGAACTTTTCTGACCTTCTCTGGAAGTAGGCTACTTTTAGGGTGTAATTATATGTCATAAAAAAATGAAAGGTCAAATATGCAATGTGGTTCGGGCAGCTTTATGAAGGGTGTACTGGGCTGAAAAGCCCAACAGAAACTTAACACTTCATTATCCATTATGTATGTAGTTGTTCCAGCCCGAATTATTCATGGTTTAAAAAGCCTAATAGGTGTTATGAATATATTTAGTGGATGTTCAATATTACGTGTATATACCATCTTCCTTGTTTAGACTTTCTTAGTATTAAATTTACTTCCTCCACAAGTATATGTAATCCCTATATAAGTGCTCCTTATGTGTGATAATATGACATCCTCAAGTTCCCTCTTCTATTACCTCTCTACTTTCATAGCACGAATTGCTCAAATTTTTTTTTTCCAACCCTTATCGTAATATTATACGAAAGTATAGAGACCGCCACCATGATATAAATTTCTCACGACAAAAGCTCGAACAACAATGGTGGAACTGGGATAGTGGCACAAACTAATCTTTTGAGAATCCATCAACCGATTTATCAGAACCACCAACGATTCCTTGGAGTTTGAATCGATCTGATTGTGTTGCATTGAAAGGGAGATTATTACTTCTTTATTTACTTACGTATTTTGACTATTTAATAATTCATATTCTAATTATTATAATTATTGTGTGTCAGGAATTTAATGTTTAGTTGAATATGTACGAGTTAAGAAAGGATTCGAGATCGATGTGTTGACACAACAGACTACTTAAACAAAACTCCGACGAAGCAAGTCATATTCAATCTTACAGTACATGACAGATGACACACATAATTGATCGAGGTATGATTCCGACTCCACAAGTTAGTAAAGAAAACTAACTCGGATTTGGTTAAGTTTAGTTACATTGTTATTCACATCTTGATATGAATCGTTGAAAAAGTAAAATCAGTTCATAGATGATTCGTTATGGAAATCGCTTAGACTAGTTTGTCAGTATAATCGAGGTTAAATTTGAATACTTGTTGCCAAAACGATGGCCTATATATATATATATATGATAATAATAATTGAAAGCCACTATGAAATTGCTTAGGGGATAATTATTCTAATCTGTAATGACAAACTATGATTTTCGGTGATAAATCTCTATTTTCTTTACTGACTATGAAAAGTCTTATTTTCTATAGTTATAGTTTATGTACAACTGCTAGCTAGTAACAAGTTCTGGTTATGTTGTTTATATTAATTGGTTAAATATCTTATATGATAATTTTTTTTTACGAATAAATTGCTGAATAAATAACTTATGTCGAAAATAAAGGATGTTAATACACGATATCACGTCGGTAATTTTTTTTTGGTAGTATTTATATATTGAATACACATAAATGTAAAAAATTATTTCATACATAAAGTTATATGTATTGATATTGCTCCACTCCCTAAAGCGAGTGTAGAGGCAAATATTACGCTCCCTGAAGTAAGCGTCATAAGTTATGATTATAACGAGGATATACTCCACTCCCTGAAGCGAGCGTTGTAGATTATGATTATAGCGATGAAAGCATCCACTCACTGAAGTGAGTGATATAATTTATAATGACCTTTTAAGAGTATAAATACAAATATGTTATAATCATCATGGTCATAGAAACAACTGATTTTGATTTTGAAATAGATAAAATTGTTAGCATCGTCATGATATCGATAAAAAAAATGATGCATCTTACAAATAAAGAATGCAAAATCCAATTGATTTGGAAGAATGATAATTTTGAGAAGCGCGATGTCGCTAACAAAAATTTAATTATATGATGAAGCGAGAAATTTATTCATATGAAGTGCGATGACACTAGGCAAAGATTAGCCTCAAATGAAAAAAAAAAGTCATTGCATATATTATTAAATATGGGATATTACGATTAAGAAAAATGCATTCTTTATAAATGACGGATCCTGAAGATCCGATATTACGATATTGAAGATCAATAATTATGAATTTATAGTTCCCTTAATTTTTATATTTATATTTACATTTTTTGCACTTTATTTACATATGCTGTATTTTTTTATTACATTACCTTTACATTTACATTTATCTTTTTATTTCTTACACTGCATTATCTTTAAATATACAAAATAATGGTACATTTCACAATATAACTTGCATTTTGCATAGTCAACTGATTTAGGACTTGTTAGATTTTATTTCCTGCACTGCATTATATTTATTATATACATATATTATTACGTTTATTGCATTTTATTATAAAATGATCCAGAAGATCATGAGTTATTCAAAAGCTCAAAAAATTGATAATTATAGGATCCGGAAGATCCTAAAATGTATGAAAAAATAGGATCTGAAACATTGTATTTGTGAATTAAAGATCGTCTTGTATAAGAATGAATCATGTATATCATGAATTATTATAAATAAGGATCTAGAGATCGTGAGTCTTGAATAAATGATCATGAAGATCCTAGAAGAAATATGTCTCTTGCAGATAATGAAAAAAAAATTCAGGTAAACCAGAAGTTTACCGCCAATATTGGCATGATTGATTATATATTCGGTAAACCAGAAGTTTACTGATTCATATAGAGGTAAACCCGAAGTTTTACGATATTTGGCGTGGCCGGTTACAGACCATTCCGGATCAGTTAAGATGCGCAGTACATTATTTGGAAGAACCTGAAGATTCTCCATAAATCATTATGATAATTGCTCTCAAAGGAAAATTCATTATGTGATCATCATCAACTAAGTTCGGGATAAAATTCCATTATTTATGGAAATAATAAAAGGTGAATATGGGCCCGTTCACCTGCCATGTGGACCAATATATTTTTTTGAAAGATGCATCTACAATATGGTCGCATGTGCATTAATTATCACGAATTTGCAATAGCAAAATTTCCAGATTATGTAATAAAGAATGATGATGATATTGAAAGTTGATATTTACTACAAGATTCAGACAATAACATGTCTAGATTTGCAGTTTACCATGAAAGTTACAAAGATCCTCCAATTACATAGCTAAACTGCTACCAATTAGAGCAAATTGAGTACAAATGCATGCTATTATGAAAGCAGCAATATAACTGCGCATCAAGCCAATGTCAAATCACAATTCTCCCCATTACAACCAATTTTTGGTGAAGAGACAAATTTTCCATATATTAATATTATGGTGTGCGATATATATTTAAATTGCTCCACCACATCGCACAAAGATGAGTCTGGAATGTTGGGAAAAATATGTTGGATATAAATAAATTATTTGAGAAAAATGACTTATATATATAAAGCAAGAGTATTGATTGTCATTGTTGAACAACTTTTCCCAACATTAAGGGGAGAAAAGAAGCAGCTGGCAGAAAAGAGATTGACTGGAAAAAAAAAATTTGTTATTATCTCATTTAGACCCTCGCACAATGATAATATGAACTTGAAGTTCAAAGAGATAAACATTTTAAGATACTGCCTATTAATTAGTGACTTTATGAGACCCAGAAAGTCATAAGTCAAGTAAGTACCAGTTGCAAATGCTCCAATTTGAAATGTCCCGCCAGGACAAATTATAATGAAAAATAACTCACTCCTGAAGCATGTAATATCAGTTCCAAAGCAATTTTATTGATAAAAGAATGGAGCATATAAAGTAAATAAGTAAATATGGTCTTATTATGGAGGTGATTTCCCAAAAGAAGTAAAGACATAACTAAATATGAAACCCCATAAGTAATTCAGGTACCTGAAAGTGATTACAATAAAGAAATCTCAATGAGTTATGTCATTAACGGGAAGTGATGGAACCGTAAAATATAAAGTTGTCGACAACAGTTTTGAATATTATTCATGAGTGAAATCATAAAACAAGACGAGGAGTCGAGGATCTTGAGCTCAATATGTTAAACAAGTATTATGATTGGCCAAAGTTTGAAAATATGCAAGTATTAACATGAAAAATGCAAAAGGTGGAAGTCAGTGGATACAAATTATTTCCCTCATAAATAAAGTGTGTCGTAAGATATATACGCACAACCTGTGGTACAAATGTTATATGCAAAATCCTGGCAATTATTATATGGATCATTTAGTGGAGCAATCACCTTCAAATATATTATTACATTGGCAGTACATAAAAAGTTTTGAATGCGTCCCACATATGAATTACTTATAGCCTTTTTGGGTGGCTAATTTGATAGCAAAATTAAAGTGAAAATCCTAGAATGATTGAAAATGCTAGCATGAAATTTTTCCCAGAATGTTGGATAATAAAGATATTGTACCATTTAAAATAAGACAGGCAAATTATGTTATATTCTCCACAATGTATAACTCATTTGAGCTAAGATATATCAGATGATGTTATGCGAATTAAGAAAACTGATATTTTGATAAGTTGAATTGATCACGCTATAGCTGAAAGGGGCATCGCGTGAGGGGGAGAATTTAAAGATATTGAAACTCGTGAAGAGTTTGTAAATACAATCAATTTATTGATGATGTTAAATTCAGACAAAATATATTGAAAGGACAAAGGTTTGGCTCGGCCTGAAGATCGAGTACTTAAGAGAATGAAAATAATCTTATCCTATAAAATAAAAAAATGTCTTGAAGCTATTTTGCATAGATAAACACATTTATTGAGTACCTTAATGATTGTAAGAATTCCATGAGTTTAATATCATGATGAATCAAGACCTAAATTAATTTGCTACACAAATGTAAGTTATAACATGGAAGTGCACAATTCAAATGTAGCATTATATTGTATATATATATATATGAAGATAATGCAGGTTATATAGCTCGAGTTGAAGATTGTTATATCAAAGGAGACATACAAAACACATTCGACTCAAGTTATTCTTCATCCAACGAATTTGTTCATATGACTATTTAGCGGATCTTTTCAAGGAGGCTTTATCGACTGCGACATCTGGAATATTGGCGAACATGATTGGATTGCGTCGACTTAATGAAATTACGCGATGTCAACATCAGGGGGAGAATCTACACCGCTGCACTCTTTTTCCCTTAACTAAGGTTTTATCCCATCGGGTTTTCCTGGTAAGGTTTTTAACGAGACAGCTTACAAAAAGGGATCCATAATTGTGTACTCTTTTTCCTTCACTAGATTTTTATCCCAATGGGTTTTTTCTAGTAAGGTTTTAACGAGGCATAATTCCCTTATGAACATCCAAGGGGGAGTGTTATGAATATATTTAGTGGATGTTCAATATTACGTGTATATACCATCTTCCTTGTTTAGACTTTCTTAGTATTAAATTTACTTCCTCCACAAGTATATGTAATCCCTATATAAGGGCTCTTTATGTGTGATAATATGACATCCTCAAGTTCCCTCTTCTATTACCTCTCTACTTTCATAACAATAGGAACATAGTAAAATCAATTTATAAGTTGTATTTAATAAAAAAATTGGCCAAAATTAATTCTTGGTGCACAAGTCAGGAAAGGTTTAAAATCAAATATATTTTCTCTTACATTTATAGTTATATTATTTATATATACAATATTTTACAAGTAGTGACTTACCATATGTATTTGTTAGTTTATAAATTTTATTGGCCAAGACATATATTCATGCGGTTGGATAAAATTATTTTTTCAAAATATTATTTATGATGTTGATAAATAACAAGATGTACTGTCAAATATGAAAATATTTTTCTATTTTGATTTCATACTCTATATATATATATAAAAGATATCTTATATTAAATATATATGAGTTAGAGACTTCATCTTAACTTCACCTAATTCTATTATCAATTATAATATATTAACTAGCTACTAATCATGCGCACCGCGCGGGTAAAAAAATTCATTTAAAATAATTAATTATGTACATAAATTTATAGAGTTGTGATTAAATTAGAAAAAATTGCTGAAAAAAATGTACATGTGTCACTTAAATAATATCTGTCAATCAAATTAATATAGTATAATAGAAGATTTGTTGTTAGATGCGTGCACCATGCAGATAAACGATTATCATAAATGGATTTAACATAAATTTTAAATAAAAATAAGGATATATAATTAATGGTTAAGTAGATGTTCTCTAAAGTTTTTATGTACTGAAATATATATTTACATTTATACATACGAACATTATATATATATATATATATATATATATATATATATATATATATATATATATATATATATATACTATATTATATTAATTCGGTATCGGAAGTCATCTGGCTGACACGTGGACAGTTTGTCCTGTCACCATTTCCTAATTTAATCGAAATTTAATAGGGGTTCTCTAAATTTAGATAGATAATATAGATTTAGTGAAAATTAAGAAGTATTTTTATCTCCTATTTTTGTCTCTACGCAATTTAAAAAAACAAATTAATTACAAGTTTCCTTTTAAATAGCAAATCTATACAGTTTGGCTCCGGAAGACCATAGGCCGCCACGTAAGCAATATATATATATATATATATATATATATATATATATATATATAAATCTTTTTATAATAAAATAATAAAATAGAACGACATTGTATACAAAATGAAATGATAGCAACAAAATTTATATAGTTGCCGCCTAATCATGTAATAAGTAAATTGATTATTTATATTAATATATAAATTCCTTCTTAATAACCATAGTAATATACATATAATATATAGGCAATATAGCTCACATCTATATATAACCATACATATATATAGATGTATATTTAATACATATTGTGTTTTCTATAAAAGAATGTTAATTACGTATTCTTTTTGGTATTTACCAAGAACTTATGTTAGTATTATCTTAAGGTTTTATATATATATATATATATATATATATATATATATATTGTATTCACAATAGATGATGGTTCGTTAATGTCTTCTTTAAAACAATTATCTACAACTACGAGATCTCTAGAGATGATAGTTTCGTGCTTATATTTAACTCGCCACTAAACCCACGCACCACGCGGGTAAAAAATCCAAATAAAAAAATAAAAGTTTAAATTGCGATAGAAAATATTACAGTGTCATATAGGAGTATATATTTATAATATTATAATATTGATATAGTATTATCAAATAAAAACATTAATCGGAAAAGGAAGCTAGGTGGTCGTTAATCGGTGTGACATGTTGGACCATCTGGAAAGAGCGATGTAGAGCCATGCATGCTAATGAGAGCCCTAACCCGAATCGCACAGTCACTCAAGCTCTAAAGGAATATAATGACTTTTGGTCACTTTCATCTGCAAGTCGCTCATCAGATACGGGTAACACTGCTGCTCCAACAGAACAATCTTGGACTCCTCCTAATAGAGGTGTCGTAAAACTTAATTGCGATGCGTCTTGGGACGAGAGATCACGTACGGGGGCCATCAGAATTATAGCGCGTGACCATAATGGATCAGTTGTTGGTGGAATTAGCAGAAGAATTAATGTGCTGGGTAGCCTAACTTTAGAACATAGCAGTGCATGAAGCGATAAGATTGATAATACAGGAGAAGTGGAATAAAGCGGAAGTCGAGTCAGATGCGTTAGAGGTGATACTTGCCCTAACAAAGGAAAATCACCAAGTTCATTGGAAGCTAGTTCCATGGATCAGCAACATCAAGTCTCTGGCTTCTCAAATATCCGAAGTTAGTTGGCGTGCCATCCCCAGGAAAGCAAATGAGTGTACAAACTGGATCGCTATTCAATCCAGAAAGAGGTCGTGCATTGACAATTGGGTTTTACAACCCCCGCCCTCTCTTTTAGCCTTAATCAATAAGGATAGGGAATTTATCCCACCGTGATGTAATCGACTTTTTACTCATTAATATATGAATTTCCTTTGGCCAAAAAAAAAATAAAAACATTAATAATCAAGCAAAATAATAAAGACTTATTATATATAATTCAAAACCTAAAACATTAAGCAGTAGTTACTCGTATTAGTCTGCCAATATTTTTATTTATATAAATATGATATATTATATATAGTATAAATATATATTGTTTTCTATATAATGATTTTTTTTCCTTTAAAAAAATTAATTAATGATGCGGTCAAATTCTTAGGTGGTAACGTTTGAGATGACTATATATTCAATTTAAAGTATTAAGGTATACATATATCAAATGTTTAAAATAAGATTTAAAAAAAAATTATTATGCAAATAGATAACTAGAAAAACACGTCATTGTGTTCTATACTACAGTATATCAAGATATATTTTTTTTTTTGCGTACACTATACCCTGTGTATAAATATAGTCATCATTGAAAATAATTTAGTTACTTTTCAATATTTGCATCTGAAATTTCAATCTAAAGAAGTTGTCTTTTGTTGAAGCTTATTTTCGTGCTTGAAATTTGAAAAATTGAAAATCCCAAATCAAACACCAAACTCTTAAAACTTAAATATTACGTTTTAAATATCGAATAGAGAAAGAAATATATAAACTAAGGACTTAAATTTGGCCATGAGAATTTTTGACAATCAATATGAGTCATAATTAGCCACCAAAAATCTTAATTAAACACACGGTATCTTTGGCAAAAAAAAAAGGAAATACGTAGTACCTTTATTAAGCATTTCATTGAATCTTAATGAATGCATCATGCTTGATTACCCAAACCTGTCCAATAATTTGAGAGTTATTCTATAAACAACCATGATTAAAACTATAAAATATGTTTGTAACATCACGGTAGTTTTGAGCAAAAACATGTAACTCGCATTCAAGAATTAATTTTAAAAGATCATTTAAATTTATTACACAATAAAAAGTTTGGTAAACTAACATGATGTCAACTCATCAGCATGCTACCTAAATATGTTACCGTGTGTAGTTCCAACCACATGATTCTCTACTAATGTTTATCTTATCTCTAACTTGCAATTGAAAATTTCATAGAGACATTAGTAAATGATACTAAATAATAAAATTGAAGAAGAAAAAAAATTAACTTATGTATTATATAAGAAAATTGAAAAGAAATCAATGAATATAAAGAAGATGACTATTAATATTATTTATATTGCTAGAATCTAGAATAGACGGATAAAACTACATTATTAGTTATATCAATTAAATAATCAACTGTAGAAAATATTAGTATTTTTACATGTATCCAAGTGCTTGAGTAGACTGCATTCTCTACATCAGTGCTCGAAATAACCTATAAAACTTTTTCTTTTTGGAAAATAAACCTATTAAATTTAAACACATGGTATAAACACTGTTTTATTATTGAAAGGAATTGTAATAATTTAGGCTTTACGTTTCACACCACGTGAACCCATTTGTGGTACCCACGATAAAGAATTATATGCAGCTTAATATTGTATTAAGTATCTATTATAATTATCTCTATGTGATTGAAGGTCTTTTTGGGTGCTGCACTACAGTACTTGAATCTCTTTCGAACATGGTCGCGCTTCGATATAGAGCACGATAAAAAATGCTGAAATAACACAACATATATACACAAACAAATCATGCAAACGTTACTATAGCATGTATGTTACGTTAATATACATAAAAAAATATATCATTATTATCAGAAAGAAGAAGGAATAATACAAAAACCGTGAGTTGATTTGCCATTGCATGTGTAGTACATAAATAATATAGTTTGTATTATATTATGCAATTGTAAAAGAAGAATGATAATTAATTCATGGAATAAAGGGATTGGTATTTATAGGGTTTATTTATTTTAAATAGATGGAAACAAATTGAAAGTTAAGCCAAATATAGTACATAAATGAAACGGCCAATATATAACCCTTAATAGGAATTTTCAATATTTTCTATCTATACGTGATCAATATATATTAGGGTAAATTAATTATAAAGTTGGCCATTACTGCCACTCGACCACTTGACATTTTTTTTTTTTGCTTCACGATGATATAAGTTTTTTTTTTTTACTATTGAATTAATAATAGGTTGTGGCAAAATATAAATATAATAAAAAATTTAGTGGCAAAATAATTTAATAGGAAATCTCTTAGCATAGTACGTCGACCAAAAGGAAATAGTAAAAAGATAGCAATTTCTTTGAGAATTAGTTACTATCTTTTTATTATTGAATTATTAAGATAATTAATTTTGACATTTTATTAACCGAATTTTATAATTATAGTTTGTTATCATCATGTGATATGTTGCGTCCGGGATGAACAAGGTCGTGAGGACGCGTCTGTTCGCGTGGTTGTGCGGGCTTTTTAGGCTGTAACCCTTCCGTCGGGAGGAGGTTGGGCCACTGACGAGTATTCGGATTTACTCCCGTAAAGGTCTGTGACTCGGTTCGACTGTGTCTCAAGAGGCGGTGGTCTGTGCACAAATGTAGGCGTCTGGGCTGCGATTCCTGCACGAAGGACTAATGCTAGCACGGAGAGGGGGGGGGGTGGTGCTAGCGGAGCCCTCTCCGAAGCTTAAGTCATTATAAGGGCAAAAATGTAATTTCTAGAGAGAGAATATTTCTAGAGAGAAGTCAGAGCTCAAAATACCAAAGTTGGGCAAAATGAGAGGACGTGTGAAAATGGGTGGCCAGGCCTCCTATTTATAGGCTTTCTTGGGACCGGACCCGGTTTTAAAGCGGTTTGATGACGGTTCAAGACATGCGGTAACCGTCATCCATATTGGTAATGTGCGAACTTGACTTCTCTACGCATAACGGTAATCGCGGATACGATAGTCGCGCGATACCCGTAATGCAATCCGGACCTCGTCTGATGGATAAATGTCCAATTCGGGTTCGTATTTACATTTCGGGCCTCGTAAACACGTCGAAAATTACATCTCGGTTTAAAAACATCTCCTAAGGAATCAAAACGGTCCGGAAACGCATTTACGCGCGTCCGGACCGGATCTCCAGGTTGCGCAAAGCAATCCGGACGTCCGGGTTGCGCAGCAATCCGGACCTCGCCGAATTACCCAAATTCGACGAGGTCCGGATTGCATTACGGGTATCGCGCGACTATCGTATCCGCGATTACCGTTACGCGTAGAGAAGTCAAGTTCGCACATTACCAATATGGATGACGGTTACCGCATGATCTTGAACCATCATCAAACCGCTTTAAAACCGGGTCCGGTCCCAAGAAAGCCTATAAATAGGAGGCCTTGGCCACCCATTTTCACACGTCCTCTCATTTTGCCCAACTTTGGTATTTTGAGTTCTGACTTCTCTCTAGAAATATTCTCTCTCTAGAAATTACCTTTTTGCCCCTATAATGACTTAAGCTTCGGAGAGGGCTCCGCTAGTACCACCCCCCCCTCTCCGTGCTAGCATTAGTCCTTCGTGCAGTAATCGCCGGCCAGACGCCTGCATTTGTGCACAGACCACCGCCTCTTGAGACACAGCCGAACCGAGTCACAGACCTTTACGGGAGTAAATCCGAACACTCGTCAGTGGCCCAACCTCCTCCCGACGGAAGGGTTACAGCCTAAAAAGCCCGCACAACCACGCGAACAGACGCGTCCTCACGACCTTGTTCATCCCGGACGCAACATTGGCGCCGTCTACGTGATTCGAACAAAAAGCTACCGTACCGCAGAAATCATGACGAGTGAACACAACCCTCCCGAAGAGGTGAAAAACCCAAGGAAAATGCCCGGGCGCCCCAGGAAATCCCCAGCAAACAAAAGAACAGGAGGCCAAGCTCCAGCTGGGAGCCAGTCGGGACCCTCCCACATCCCAAGAGCTACTTTCATAGCTTCATCCATACCGACTGACAATGCGCCGAACGCACAGCACAGAGAGCCAAGGGACAAATATCACGCATATCCACCTGGTTTCGAACCAGAAACGCACGAAGATGAATCCCAAGCAGAAATGCCACAAGGCAAACAAAGAACGGGGGCAAACCCGATGCCCACCGTCACTCCAGCAATGATGGCTGCACTGGAAGAGTTACTCGCATTCCGCGAGTCTCTAAAACACCAAGGATATGCGGCTCAGCCACCTCCGTCCAACCAACAGTATGCTGCGCCAGCAAGAGAGATGTCGCAAGACACTACTCGCTACGGCAATCCTTCCCAGGGCAGGAACCAACACGCAAGATATGAACCTGCACAGTCATACACTCCTTTCCAAGGAGCCCATCAATGGAGGAACGAAAGACAGCCCCCATTCTACCACCCACAGCAACCAACGAGAGATGATCCTTTTCAGGCCACAAGCAGGGATCAATCTGACATCTACCGCAACAATGGTCGGCAAAATCCTTCAACAGGTTATGCTGAACCGGTAAAAGGGTTTACCGCCGAGATGTTTGAAGAAATGGTGCAGAAGAAGATGAAGGAAGCAAAAATGAAAGGTATGCACGCTCTTGAAGAAAGGGCGTCACATCCATTCGCTGACCACTTAGTGAACAGTCGCGTCCCAGACGCACTGTATCGAATCGGAGAAGACCTCTACCGTGGAAAAGGAGATCCAGTTGAACACGTGCAAAAGCACGAAGCCTCTCTGCTAGGCAGAACGAAAAACCCACACCATTTCGCAATGACATTTTCACAAACTCTTGCCGGGACTGCAGCACACTGGTTCTTCTCACTGTCATGCGGAAGTATCACTTCATGGGCAGACCTCAAGGCCAAATTCATTCAACGGTACATGGGCGAGCGCACATTGTTAAAAGGGGCAAACGCTCTAGACGACGTCCAAACAACAAAACGAAGAGTCTCTTGCCGACTACTACGTCCGCTTCAATCAGAACATCTCTGACATTCAGGGGAACCTCACAGAAGGAGAGATTGTTCGAGCGTTCATTCGAAACCTCGGACGAAGAGGCAATGCCCTAACTGAAAAAATGGCAAAGCGCCCAGCGGAATCCATGGAGGAATTAGCCGCAAGAGTCAAAGAATACATCGATCTCGAAAGGTTCAGAAGCCAGAACAAAGCAAAAATCGCTGCAGCAAAGGCAAAAGATAATCCAAAGCAGAACCAACCAAAACCACACCCAAGTGGTCAACAAGGAAGACATTGGCAACCACGGCCAAAACGACCCTTTCAAGGAGATTTTCAGAAGCCAAAGGAAGTAAACCTTGCCGACTGCATTCCTTTGAATGCACCGCTGTCTGTAATTTTGAGAGAAATGAAGGACGCGAATATGTGGAATGAGCCAAACAACTTCAGGAAAGGCCCATTGGGGAGAGACAAGGACAAGTGGTGTGAAAACCACGAGGTCTTTGGCCACGAGACCGATAGATGTGTCAGTCTGCGCTTCCGAATTAACAACTTCGTCCTCAAAGGCGAATTGAAACAGTTTGTCGATCAAGGCAACAACCCCCCGAGAAAGACTCAACCAGAGTCATCAAAAAGAGGAAACAAGGGAAAAAAGAAGGTCAATGACAACCCTCCGCCAGCCAAGCGAGGTGTAATCAACGTCATACACGGTGGGCCTGCCGCCGGAGGACAAGTATCCAATGCTCGGGACATTTATGCATCCCAGGCAGCAACACTGCCAAAGTACGGAAAGCGCAAGCAACCTGAGCAAGAAGACGCAGTCATCCAATTCTCCAGGGAAGACTTAAAGCATATCGTTTACCCCCACGATGATGCTTTAGTCATAACCATGGACATTGACGGGTACGATGTGAAAAGAATTCTTGTCGATGGTGGAAGCTCCGCTGACATTCTACATGTCAGAGTCCTGGAGCAACTAGGAAAATCTGTCAAGTACTTGTCCCCAAGAACCTTCTCATTAGTCAGCTTCGCCGGAGCAGCTACACAACCCCTGGGTACAATCACACTTCTTGTCATCCTTGGCCAGGGGTGGAAAGCATTACACATCAACGTCACTTTCGTAGTTGTAGAATCTCTCAGAGCCTACAACGGAATCTTGGGACGAACAACGATCAATCCCTATGTGATCGTGCCCTCCACTGTCCACCAAAAGATGAAGTTCCCGACGGAACATGGGATTGGGGAAGTGCTAGGTGATCAGATAACCGCAAGACGTTGTTACGTCAATGCCTTGAGAGCAAAGCACCAATACCATGTGGCCATGGTAAATTCCTTCAAGAGACAGAAAGTCGTTGATGAAAGAAAAAAGCAACTGATGGAACAAGCTGTTACAGTTTGGAACCAACAAAGAAGCATCCAGTTCTCACCATGGCACCAGATATGGCTCGTTAAGCAGGGAGAAGACGAGCCAATCAAGAAAACTTCATCAGATTTGCCTCAAACGCCTCAACAGCGAAAGCAACAAGAGAAGAAGTGATAAGTGTGTTCTATGCAAACATGAACGCGAAATCTTTCCTTCTCTTAGGGCGAACTCAATGGATGGCAAACAACAAAAACCATGGCAGACCTAAAGGATAAGCTTGAGACAGCAGTCTTATGCGAACAAGAACTGAGGTGGGGTACACCCCTCAGTTGGGACAAAAGAGTACGAGCAAAAATGAACAAGCAAGAAGACGCAAGCATTGATATCGACAACATCTTCACACCGCTAAACACGGTGGCTGAAGACATTTACGTCAACTTGCTGGAAAACAAGCTCCCAAGTCCACTTGTCCCGGAGACAGCTTTCTTGGGCAACAACATCAGAGAATGGGGCAAGTACCATAAAACTTGGGGGCACAACACAAACATGTGTCTACCATTAAAGTGGGAAATTGAAGAATGCATCACGCTAGGTGCAATAAGGCGATTTGTTGCATCCGACTCCACGACATCGTCATCAAACCAGCTATAATGAAACGGGAGAAACAACTATCTTCTAGATTACTTTGCGCATTCCTAGTATTTCTAGTATAATCAATGTAAATACACGCAAGTATCTAATAAAGCCAATCTACATTTGTAGGTACACATCTATCTCTTGCACGATATTTTTTGGATTAAACGCGAAGCAACTAAACTACGCGCTTATTATCTACATCAATAATCCAAGAAATTATGACACGTGCAAGCAAAATCTATCATGTGTTATGACAACGTTTATCATCAACAACAATTTACCCATATGGATGACCACATAAAAAGGCATCATCATAGAGTCAAACACTTGGAGTCAAGCCCAAGACTCTTTCAAAAACAGCATACTGCAAATACACATAATGAATGATATTTGCATACCTACACCAACAAGGAGTTTATTTCTCCATTCACAAATCAACATCAAGAAGGTGTTGGCAACACAAAGCAATGGCGCTGTGTTCACAGCCTACTTATATGACACAAGGGCAACTTGCAGATTATCTACAAAAAAGGAGCTTATAGCAATTCTCCACTCAAAGAGACGACTATTCAAAGAGCCGTCACCTACAAGCAATATCATGTTTACTTCTGGTGACATCTCTTTTTAGAGGTAAATCCTCATGTTCATAGCAATTCCCTGGATCCAGAAAAGGATGGGCAAATACGATAACAGGGCTCATCACCCCATAAGTAGTGGATGTCCTTTGTTTAGACGACAATCCCATGTTACGAATTCCTGGTAAGGGTTCACTCTTCATAGCGGGTGTCCTCTGTTTAGACGACAATCTCATATTACGAATTCCTGGTAAGGGTTCACTCTTCATAGCGGATGTCCTCTGTTTAGACGACAATCCCATGTTACGAACTCCTGGTAAGGGTTCACTCTTCATAGCGGATGTCCTCTGTTTAGACGACAATCCCATATTACGAACTCCTGGTAAGGGTTCACTCTTCATGATGGATGTCCTCTGTCTAGACGACAATCCCATATTACGAATTCCTAGTTAGGCTCTATACGGCGGAAGTCCTCTTACTAGACGACAATTCCGTACTACAGATTTTCAAAACCGTGATGCGTGGTTTCTGGACGCAGAAAACATGCATCACAATTCATACTCTCAAAAGTGCTACATGGTCCCTGGACGCAGGAATCATGTATCACAAATATTTTTACCAAATATTTTGCCAAATACTTTATAAAAATTTTATATATATCAAACACCTTTTCAAACATTTTATCAAACAACCTTTTTAGGTTTCACAAAACTCTCTTTCAAGACCCAAAAAGTTTTACGTATGCTTCCCCAACGCGGGTTGATACACGCTGGCAGGTGCGCACCCTGTTTAAAACTCATAAATTTACAAGTAGAGTCTTGTACAACGTCGCCTTAGAGTGGAACTAAGAGACTGTATAAACTAGTATCTTGCTCAAGCGAAGATAACACATTTCAAACATACTACTTGTTAAGTCGCTATACGCGAGTCACTTGACAAGCTTCGACGGATATAGTGTCAAGCTATGCAGGAAGATGTACAACATGCATAACGCATCGTACGAACAATCTTGAATCAAAAGTGGCTATCGGTCACGATTGCGGGGACTACGTTTACACTACTAGCCACCCACGTTCAGTAAACACAGTAAGCGATAACGGTATGAAATATTACTAACAAGTTATCATGCCAACTGCTGTGTATAAAACAGTTTCATACGACATAGTTCAAAGCGTACAAGTCACAAGCAACAATCAAACAACAACAAGTTTCTAAACATAGAAGCCGGGGGGCAAACGAGCTCATAAAAGAGTTCAACATATCGAAAAGATTACACAAATCAAAGGAGTCCATCATCCCTGACAGGGCTGGGCGGAACAGGCAAATGTTACACATTAGTGCCGCCACCATCTTCTCCAAACAAAAATGCAAACTCAGATGTTGCAGTATCTAAGCGACGAAGCTCGGCAACTTGCCCAACAGCAGACTCCGCATATGGCCCTAACTTGTCAAAAGGAAAGCCAGGAGCAAGAATACTCACTCTACGAATAAAGTCCTCAGCAAACTCGCTGAGCTTAGGAGTGGCCTTCGCTGTGGCAGCAGCGGTAACTGCATTATCAAATCCAGGGGTAGAAGGGAACTTGTTAAGTCCCTCTTCAATGCCAGCCTTCATTTCTGCCTCGCGCACTTTCCGACAGGCAGCCTTGTGCTTGCCTGCGTTATCAGAAATGGCCTTCTCAATGGCAGCATTCTCAGATTCAAGCTGAACAAGGCTGGCATAATCAGAATCATAACGAGCATCAAAATCTGTCTTCTTCAACGAAAGACGGCGCACTTCATCCTTAGCTTCCTCAAGCCCCTTAGACAAAGTAGCAGCTTTGTCTGCAATTGCACGTTTCTCCTGGACAAGCTCCAATATGAAAGAGGCCATGTGCACCATGTCAGAAACAACCTGAAAACAAGGAGACAATAAGCATACATGTTCGGGAACAACGAACATAGCGAAGTGGAAAAAAGATACTCACTGGAGTGAATCCAGACAACGATCTCTCAACAAAAGTTCGTGCCTCCTCGTCACTCGAGGGTCGAACAACTCGATCACCAGGAGGAATGGATCGATGAAGAACACGCACGCCAACTTCAGGCATGCTCAGCTGGGAGTTCTCGGGAAAAGAAAGATCTCCTGCCACATATGACATCCACTTACCATCTGAAATATCACCATCCAAAGGACGAAGCAAATCCGCACGTCCAAGTGGCAGGATCGCTACATGCAAACCAAGCAGCATTATGCAAAAGCAAAAAACAAACAGTATAAAGGCACAAAATCAAGTGTCCAGCTTATACCAGAAAGAAGAGAACGTTCCACATCGGACCGCTTTACTTGCTCGAGTTTAAGCTGCTTGGTTTTCATGTAGCGATCCCGCCACTTGGACGTGCGGATTTGCTTCGTCCTTTGGATGGTGATATTTCAGAAGGTAAGTGGATGCCATATGTGGAATGAGATCTTTCTTTTCCCGAGAACTCCCAGCTGAGCATGCCTGAAGTTGGCGTGCGTGTTCTTCATCGATCCATTCCTCCTGGTGATCGAGTTGTTCGACCCTCGAGTGACGAGGAGGCACGAACTTTTGTTGAGAGATCGTTGTCTGGATTCACTCCAGTGAGTATCATTTTTCCACTTCGCTATGTTCGTTGTTCCCGAACATGTATGCTTATTATCTCCTTGTTTTCAGGTTGTTTCTGACATGGTGCACATGGCCTCTTTCATATTGGAGCTTGTCTAGGAGAAACGTGCCATTGCTGACAAAGCTGCCACTTTGTTGAGAGATCGTTGTCTGGATTCACTCCAGTGAGTATCATTTTTCCACTTCGCTATGTTCGTTGTTCCCGAACATGTATGCTTATTGTCTCCTTGTTTTCAGGTTGTTTCTGACATGGTGCACATGGCCTCTTTCATATTGGAGCTTGTCTAGGAGAAACGTGCCATTGCTGACAAAGCTGCCACTTTGTCTAAGGGGCTTGAGGAAGCTAATGATGAAGTGCGCCGTCTTTCGTTGAAGAAGACGGATTTTGATGCTCGTTATGATTCTGATTATGCCAGCCTTGTTCAGCTTGAATCTGAGAATGCTGCCATTGAGAAGGCCATTTCTGATAACGCAGGCAAGCACAAGGCTGCCTGTCGGAAAGTGCGCGAGGCAGAAATGAAGGCTGGCATTGAAGAGGGACTTAGCAAGTTCCCTTCTACCCTTGGATTTGATAATGCAGTTACCGCTGCTGCCACAGCGAAGGCCACTCCTATGCTCAGCGAGTTTGCTGAGGACTTTATTCGTAGAGTGAGTATTCTTGCTCCTGGCTTTCCTTTTGACAAGTTAGGGCCATATGCGGAGTCTGCTGTTGGGCAAGTTGCCGAGCTTCGTCGCTTAGATACTGCAACATCTGAGTTTGCATTTTTGTTTGGAGAAGATGGTGGCGGCACTAATGTGCAACATTTGCCTGTTCCGCCCAGCCCTGTCAGGGATGATGGACTCCTTTGATTTGTGTCATCTTTTCGATATGTTGAACTCTTTTATGAGCTCGTTTGCCCCCCGGCTTCTATGTTTAGAAACTTGTTGTTGTTTGATTGTTGTTTGTGACTTGTTCGCTTTGAACTATGTCGTATGAACCTGTTTTATACACAGCAGTTGGCATGATAACTTGTTAGTAATATTTCATACCGTTATCGCTTACTGTGTTTACTGAACGTGGGTGGCTAGTAGTGTAAACGTAGTCCCCGCAATCGTGACCGATAGCCACTTTTGATTCAAGATTGTTCGTACGATGCGTTATGCATGTTGTACATCTTCCTGCATAGCTTGACACTATATCCGTCGAAGCTTGTCAAGTGACTCGCGTATAGCGACTTAACAAGTAGTATGTTTGAAATGTGTTATCTTCGCTTGAGCAAGATACTAGTTTATACCGTCTCTTAGTTCCACTCTAAGGCGACGTTGTACAAGACTCTACTTGTAAATTTATGAGTTTTAAACAGGGTGCGCACCTGCCAGCGTATATCAACCCGCGTTGGGGAAGCATACGTAAAACTTTTTGGGTCTTGAAAGAGAGTTTTGTGAAACCTAAAAAGGTTGTTTGATAAAATGTTTGAAAAGGTGTTTGATATATATAAAAATTTTATAAAGTATTTGGCAAAATATTTGGTAAAAATATTTGTGATACATGATTCCTGCGTCCAGGGACCATGTAGCACTTTTGAGAGTATGAATTGTGATGCATGTTTTCTGCGTCCAGAAACCACGCATCACGGTTTTGAAAATCTGTAGTACGGAATTGTCGTCTAGTAAGAGGACTTCCGCCGTATAGAGTGAACCCTAACTAGGAATTCGTAATATGGGATTGTCGTCTAGACAGAGCACATCCATCATGAAGAGTGAACCCTTACCAGGAGTTCGTAATATGGGATTGTCGTCTAAACAGAGGACATCCGCTATGAAGAGTGAACCCTTACCAAGAGTTCATAACATGGGATTGTCGTCTAAACAGAGGACATCCGCTATGAAGAGTGAACCCTTACCAGGAATTCGTAATATGGGATTGTCGTCTAAACAGAGGACACCCGCTATGAAGAGTGAACCCTTACCAGTAATTCGTAACATGGGATTGTCGTCTAAACAAAGGAAATCCACTACTTATGGGGTGATGAGCCCTGTTATCGTATTTGCCCATCCTTTTCTAGATCCAGGGAATGACTATGAACATGAGGATTTACCTCTAAAAAGAGATGTCACCAGAAGTAAACATGCCCCCTTTGATAGCGGGTCTTGGTTAGTCCAATATATTGCTTGTAGGTGACGGCTCTTTGAATAGTCGTCTCTTTGAGTAGAGAATTGCTATAAGCTCCTTTTTTGTAGATAATCTGCAAGTTGCCCTTGTGTCATATAAGTAGGATGTGAACACAGCGCCATTGCTTTGTGTTGCCAACACATTCTTGATGTAGATGTTGATTTGTGAATGGAGAAATAAACTCCTTGTTGGTGTAGGTATGCAAATATCATCCATTATGTGTATTTGCAATATGCTGTTTTTGAAAGTGTCTTGGGCTTGACTCCAAGTGTTTGACTCTATGATGATGCCTTTTTTTGTGGTCATCCATATGGGTAAATTGTTGTTGATGATAAACGTTGTCATAACACATGATAGATTTTGCTTGCACGTGTCATAATTTCTTGGATTATTGATGTAGATAATAAGCGCGTAGTTTAGTTGCTTCGAGTTTAATCCAAAAAATATCGTGCAAGAGATAGATGTGTACCTACAAATGTAGATTGTCTTTATTAGATACTTGCGTGTATTTACATTTATTATACTAGAAATACTAGGAATGCGCAAAGTAATCTAGAAGATAGTTGTTTCTCCCGTTTCATTATAGCTGGTTTGATGACGATGTCGTGGAGTCGGATGCAACAAATCGCATTAGTGCACCTAGCGTGATGCATTCTTCAATTTCCCACTTTACTGGTAGACACATGTTTGTGTTGTGCCCCCAAGTTTTATGGTACTTGCCCCATTCTCTGATGTTGTTGCCCAAGAAAGCTGTCTCCGAGACAAGTGGACTTGGGAGCTTGTTTTCCAGTAAGTTGACGTAAATGTCTTCAGCCACCGTGTTTAGCGGTGTGAAGATGTTGTCGATATCAATGCTTGCGTCTTCCTGCTTGTTCATTTTTGCTCGAACTCCTTTGTCCCAACTGAGGGGTGTACCCCACCTCAGTTCTTGTTCGCATAAGACTGCTGTCTCAAGCTTATCCTTTAGGTTTGCCATGGTTTTTGTTGTTTGCCATCCATGAGTTCGTCCAAAGAGAAGGAAAGATTTCGCGTTCATGTTTGCATAGAACACACTTATCACTTCTTCTCTTGTTGCTTTCGCTGTTGAGGCGTTTGAGGCAAATCTGATGAAGTATTCCTTGATTGGCTCGTCTTCTCCCTGCTTAACGAGCCATATCTGGTGCCATGGTGAGAACTGGATGCTTCCTTGTTGGTTCCAAACTGTAACAGCTTGTTCCATCAGTTGCTTTTTTCTTTCATCAACGACTTTCTGTCTCTTGAAGGAATTTACCATGGCCACATGGTATTGGTGCTTTGCTCTCAAGGCATTGACGTAACAACGTCTTGCGGTTATCTGATCGCCTAGCACTTCCCCAATCCCATGTTCCGTCGGGAACTTCATCTTTTGGTGGACAGTGGAGGGCACGATCACATAGGGATTGATCGTTGTTCGTCCCAAGATTCCGTTGTAGGCTCCGAGAGATTCTACAACTACGAAAGTGACGTTGATGTGTAATGCTTTCCACCCCTGGCCAAGGATGACAGGAAGTGTGATTGTACCCAGGGGTTGTGTAGCTGCTCCGGCGAAGCTGACTAATGAGAAGGTTCTTGGGGACAAGTCCTTGACAGATTTTCCTAGTTGCTCCAGGACTCTGACATGTAGAATGTCAGCGGAGCTTCCACCATCGACAAGAATTCTTTTCACATCGTACCCATCAATGTCCATGGTTATGACTAAAGCATCATCGTGGGGGTAAACGATATGCTTTAAGTCTTCCCTGGAGAATTGGATGACTGCGTCTTCTTGCTTAGGTTGCTTGCGCTTTCCGTACTTTGGCAGTGTTGCTGCCTGGGATGCATAAATGTCCCGAGCATTGGATACTTGTCCTCCGGCGGCAGGCCCACCGTGTATGACGTTGATTACACCTCGCTTGGCTGGCGGAGGGTTGTCATTGACCTTCTCTTTTCCCTTGTTTCCTCTTTTTGATGACTCTGGTTGAGTCTTTCTCGGGGGGTTGTTGCCTTGATCGACAAACTGTTTCAATTCGCCTTTGAGGACGAAGTTGTTAATTCAGAAGCGCAGACTGACGCAGCTATCGGTCTCGTGGCCAAAGACCTCGTGGTTTTCACACCACTTGTCATTGTCTCTCCCCAATGGGCCTTTCCTGAAGTTGTTTGGCTCCTTCCACATATTCGCGTCCTTCATTTCTCTCAAAATTACAGACAGCGGTGCATTCAAAGGAATGCAGTCGGCAAGGTTTACTTCCTTTGGCTTCTGAAAATCTCCTTGAAAGGGTCGTTTTGGCTGTGGTTGCCAATGTCTTCCTTGTTGACCACTTGGGTGTGGTTTTGGTTGGTTCTGCTTTGGATTATCTTTTGCCTTTGCTGCAGCGATTTTTGCCTTGTTCTGGCTTCTGAACCTTTCGAGATCTATGTATTTTTTGACTCTTGCGGCTAATTCCTCAATGGATTCCGCTGGGCGCTTTGCAATTTTTTCAGCTAGGGCATTGCCTCTTCGTCCGAGGTTTCGAATGAACGCTCGAACAATCTCTTCTTCTGTGAGGTTCCCCTAAATGTCAAAGATGTTCTGATTGAAGCGGACGTAGAAGTCGGCAAGAGACTCTTCGTTTTGTTGTTTGGACGTCGTCTAGAGCGTTTGCCCCTTTTAACAATGTGCGCTCGCCCATGTACTGTTGAATGAATTTGGCCTTGAGGTCTGCCCATGAAGTGATACTTCCGCATGGCAGTGAGAAGAACCAGTGTGCTGCAATCCCGGCAAGAGTTTGTGAAAATGTCATTGCGAAATGGTGTGGGTTTTTCGTTCTGCCTAGCAGAGAGGCTTCGTGCTTTTGCACGTGTTCAACTGGATCTCCTTTTCCACGGTAGAGGTCTTCTCCGATTCGATACAGTGCGTCTGGGACGCGACTGTTCACCAAGTGGTCAGCGAATGGATGTGACGCCCTTTCTTCAAGAGCGTGCATACCTTTCATTTTTGCTTCCTTCATCTTCTTCTGCACCATTTCTTCTAACATCTCGGCGGTAAACCCTTTTACCGGTTCAGCATAACCTGTTGAAGGATTTTGCCGAACATTGTTGCGGTAGATGTCATATTGATCCCTGCTTGTGGCCTGAAAAGGATCATCTCTCGTTGGTTGCTGTGGGTGGTAGAATGGGGGGGCTGTCTTTCGTTCCTCCATTGATGGGCTCCTTGGAAAGGAGTGTATGACCGTGCAGGTTCATATCTTGCGTGTTGGTTCCTGCCCTGGGAAGGATTGCCGTAGCGAGTAGTGTCTTGCGACATCTCTCTTGCTGGGGCAGCATACTGTTGGTTGGACGGAGATGGCTGAGCCGCATATCCTTGGTGTTTTAGAGACTCGCGGAATGCGAGTAACTCTTCCAGTGCAGCCATCATTGCTGGAGTGACGGTGGGCATCGGGTTTGCCCCCGTTCTTTGTTTGCCTTGTGGCATTTCTGCTTGGGATTCATCTTCGTGCGTTTCTGGTTCGAAACCAGGTGGATATGCGTGATGTTTGTCCCTTGGCTCTCTGTGCTGTGCGTTCGGCGCATTGTCAGTCGGTATGGATGAAGCTATGGAAGTAGCTCTTGGGATGTGGGAGGGTCCCGACTGGCTCCCAGCTGGAGCTTGGCCTTCTGTTCTTTTGTTTGCTGGGGATTTCCTGGGGCGCCCGGGCCTTTTCCTTGGGTTTTTCACATCTTCGGGAGGGTTGTGTTCACTCGTCATGATTTCTGCGGTACGGTAGCTTTTTGTTCGAATCACGTAGACGGCGCCAATGTTGCGTCCGGGATGAACAAGGTCGTGAGGACGCGTCTGTTCGCGTGGTTGTGCGGGCTTTTTAGGCTGTAACCCTTCCGTCGGGAGGAGGTTGGGCCACTGACGAGTGTTCGGATTTACTCCCGTAAAGGTCTGTGACTCGGTTCGGTTGTGTCTCAAGAGGCGGTGGTCTGTGCACAAATGCAGGCGTCTGGGTTGCGATTCCTGCACGAAGGACTATTGCTAGCACGGAGAGGGGGGTGGTGCTAGCGGAGCCCTCTCCGAAGCTTAAGTCATTATAGGGGCAAAAAGGTAATTTCTAGAGAGAGAATATTTCTAGAGAGAAGTCAGAGCTCAAAATACCAAAGTTGGGCAAAATGAGAGGACGTAATGCAATCCGGAGGTCTGGTCCGGACGCGCGTAAATGCGTTTCCGGACCGTTTTGATTCCTTAGGAGACGTTTTTAAACCGAGATGTAATTTTCGACGTGTTTACGAGGCCCGAAATGTAAAAACGAACCCGAATTGGACATTTATCCATCATGATACGTATATATTTATACATAGAATTCCATATACCCATTATGATATTAATGAGTAATTAGTATTTAGTACAACCATATCTATTATTCTATAATATATGATGGCGATGCATGTAAGAAAGTTTATATATGCATAAAAATAATAAAATTTATTATATGATATGAATTTTTCAACGTTTTTAAATATAGCTTTTACAGAGTCGTATTATGATATCATTATAATTATATTAACACAATATATATATATATATATATAATAATAATAATAATAATGTTTATTTTATTGTGTATTACTATTTTATTGTTTATTAATTGTTTTGATGGTAGTGGAAAAAAAAAAATTGTTTGATGGATATAGTATATATATATATATATATATATATATATAGATTGAACGAAAGTTGGTTTTGGTTTATAACTTATAGAAATTTATTTACGTAATCTTATTTATTAATTTTTTGTATTATTCTATATATATATATTGATTTATATAAGATGAGATATAATTTATTATTTTATATATGTATTGTTTACGTGGCGGCCTACGGTCTTCCGGTACCAAACTGTATAGATTAGGGGTGAGCTCGGGCCGGGACGGGCGGGCTTTTACCTGAGCCCGAGCCCGAAATTTTCGGGACTCTAATTTTTAGCCCGAGCCCGAGCCCGAAAATAAGAAAAATGGCCCGCCCGAGCCGGGACTTCGGGACTCGGGCTCGGGCTAGCCCGAATTTTAACAAAAAATCTGAAAAAAATAAAAAAAAAATTTAAAAAAATTAAAAAAAAAAAATAAAAAAATTCAAACATGGAGGAAGATGGTTAGATACTAACTATAGTTAGTGGGGAATATATATAATTATATATATTTATATAGTATTAAAAAAAAATTCGGGACGGGCTCGGGCTTTTCGGGATTTTGGCACAAAAGCCCGAGCCCGAGCCCGAATTGAAAATAAAAGTCCCGCCCGCTCGGGCTCGGGTCTATTCGGGACCGGGTTTTTCGGGACGGGCTCGGGACGGGTTTTTCGGGCTTTCGGGCTTTCGGGCTCGGGTCTATTCGGGACCGGGTCTTTTAAATAGATAATGAATTTAAAAGGAAACTTTTAATTAATTTGTTTCTTTAAATTGCATAGAGACCAAATTAAGAGATAAAAATACTTCTTAATTTTCAACAAATCAATATTATGTATCTAAATTTAGAGAACCACTATTAAATTCCGATTAAATTAGGAAACGTTGACTACGTGGATTGTCGACATGTCGTCCAGAGGGCTTCCGGTACCGAATTAATATAATATAGTAGATTTGATTTATTTTAGTTTTTCCTTTAATAACTAACAAATTTGATTTGTTATGACGACAGGGAGCAGTGTTATCAGAACCGGACCGGACTAGCGGTCCGACCGCGGTCGGACCGGAACCGGACCCCTCCACGGTCCGGTTTGCTCATTTCCGGAGGATGTAAGCGAACCCGGTTCTGAAGCCCGGTTTTCACCGAACCGGCCGATTTTGGACGAACCGGGCGGTTCGCCGGTTCACCGGTTCGGACTTTCCTTTCATTAAAAACAAAAAAAACCAGGTCGGACCGGCGGTCTAGATTAGTATTTCTATTATTGGGCTTAATTATTTATAATTATATCATATATATTATATTATATGGACCAGCAACCGAACCGGGTCGGACCGGCGGTCTGACCGGTGAACCGAGAACCGGCACCCTTGCCGGTTCGACGTCCGGTCCGGTTCTGATAACACTGACAGGGAGTGCTCGCTTATAGGTTGGCGTCTCTCTCAATTAGCAAAAACCAAGCTCTGGGTACCTATTCCAAGGAGGTCATTTAGGGTTTACCTACAACTGGTGAGTGGGAGTGGCGTACTATTTTCACGTTTTTAACGTCCGTGCATGAAAATTAGTATTGCGATGTAGTTTAGTATTAAGGTTAACTATTACGAATTAGATGTATTATACTAATAATTAGCTTCACGTTCATGTCAAGACAACGTAATCAAAACCTGACTCATAGCATCCACATATGGAGAACGATGCATCAGTGCAAGTCTTGGAAACTATATCACATAAAGATGCATAAAAGACAGTGCTTATGTCCATTCTACCTGTAAGTCTAGACGACGTATCCATATTGGTTAGCTAAGGTGGGTTTTTTTTTTCCCTCCTTCCTTCCTTCGTTCCTTTTTTTTTTTAATTTATAAATTTGTCCATCATGGTATGTTTGCGATACTATCTCAAATTTTTCTTGAACACATTTTAAATTAGTGCATAGTTCTTATAAATTATGATAATTGGGCTAACTTTGATCTCTGTTTTTATTATTACGGTTAAATATACGAATTACTCACGCTATCCAAATGTTTGTATATAAGCTTTAGAAGGTATTTACTACACAACTTTAGCTTATTCTACTATTTGCTTTCTAATGAGTATTCTTTTAACCATCTGTTATTTATTATGTAAATAAATATATATGTGGTCTTAGTCTTTAAAATAAACTTAATTATGGACATAAAAAATATGCATCTCTATTGCAATATTCTTTTAAAAATATTATTTTGATCTTATCTCTCACGTATTATTTAAATGAAAATATACTTATATAGTTCTATAAATGGCAAAAAGTTTTAAAATCACCACCAAAGCTTTTTTATTTTCAGTATTATATAATAAAAAAACATTATACATCATCCAATACATCAAATCACGAAGTTATATATCTAATAATTATATATACATATATAGTTTATATTACTACAATTTAAATATTCCGTAATAATGATGTGTATATATCACTATTATTATATTATCATGTAGATTACTACTTCTTTATATACTAATAATAAAGACAAGACAAAAAAAAAAGATGTCGTCATGCATGTATTAACGATATAATAAATTGGAATATAGTATTCTATTTGATTAAATCATATATTATTTTATGTATACGTATGTTTAATAATTTTGATACCGCAACATTATTACATATATATAGTTTGATGAATTTTCAATTTTATTGTTTAGAATATTTTAGGCAAATTGTCCTACTTTGGTAATTTTTTAATATATCACATCATAAAGATATACTCGTGAATGACTAAAAAAATTAATTTTTTTTCTGTTGTAATTAAATTCTTTTGTCTCAAATTTATCTCATGTTTTTTTTTCGATTTTCTCGTGTGGTGCGTGGGGTAAGCGTATTAATATATTTATTCAACTTACTTACGTTATATGAGTGACAAATGTACGTTTTTCCAAGTAATAATTTCATAATTTAATTAAGGTACTATAAATTTATATATAAAATATAAGGTAACTATAAATTTAGAAAAAAAAAAAATCTATCATATATTATTCTCTAATTAAAATAAAGGAATCTTATACATAAATAAATAAATAACTTAAAATTTCTAATAATATATCTATACACTTTAATTGTGAAGTATTATAAGGTCGCCACATAGCCGTTTCTATTTTAATAAAAAAAATATATATATAAGTATTAATAAACTAACATTATATAATTATAAAATATTTGTATATAATATAAAATCTTACTACGAACAAATAAATATTGTATAATTATATATATTATATACATAATCACAATATGTAAATTGATTAAAAAAATATAAAAACTATATATATATATATATATATATATATATATATATATATATATATATATAAACTTATTAGGATCACGATATAATATAATTTAAATAATCACAATATACACCTACATAAATATAAAACATATATAAACAAAAACCTACTACAGTATAATATAATACCTATATATATTTCAAATTTTTAGGGTTAATGATTAACATATATAAATTTTTCAATATTATATATCTACGAAATTTTCAAATTATTTTTATCTTTCATATTAAATTTAAACGATTTTAAATTTAAAACCTTTTTTTTAACACTAACCTCCTTTTTTAAAAAATTCGATTTCTTACCCGCGCGGTGCGCGGGGTTAGTATCTAGTATATATATGTGTATGTTAAATCGGTCAAAACAAAGAAGCTTAAATATGTAAATTTCAATAACTATTTTGTTTACCATCAATTTCAATAACTATTTAGTAAATATAATACGTACATATTCTCAAAATAAAAAATTAGTAATTATATATAATTAAAACACCAAAACTTTACGTACATGTAGCTACTTCATTTAATTACTGTATGTATGTGTATAACTGTATACTAATATTAAAGTATATCTTTTTCCTTCAAAGTTTATATTTATTGGCCAAATTAAGAAGCTTATATGTTTTCGTTCATGGTTACAAAAAATAAGTATATCTTTTTCCATCAAAGTTTATATTTATTAATGAAGTATATATAAATATATATATATATATATAGAAAAAAATATGTTTAAATTAATAAGATACTATATTAAGCTTATATATATATTATCACTAAATAAATATTTTATCTATTAATAATAATAATAATAATAATAATAATAATAATAATAATAATAATAATAATAATAATAATATGCATCATACAAAATCAATGAATTAACTAGATGCTAACCCCACGCACCGCGCGGGCAGAAAAAATGAGTTTATCACTTAAAAAAGAAAAAATTGAGTTTATCATTAAAAAAAGTATAAAAAAAAAATTGAGTTTATCAAAATTTAAGGAAAAAAAATCGTTGAAACAATATTTAAGGGATAAAAATATTTTGAAAATTTTCATAGATATAACATTTCATAGATATAATATTGAAAATGTATCTATTTTAATCTTTAAGCTAAAAAATTAAAATATTTTTAAGTTTGACATTATATTTAGGGATTAAGTACCTTTTCATACCATTTCTTTACACAGAATCCACTTTAGGTAGCTTGGCCAAAATGACCCAGGCGAACCCGACCCAGGGTCGGACCTAGCCCTAGGCTAGGTCCGGCTCGGTCAATTTGGTTCAAGCGTTCGATTTGGAAATTTTAGGGCTAAATTGAACAAATTAAAAGTTAGGGATGCATTAGATGGAATAAATTGAAACAAATTCAAAAGTTTAGGGCGGTCACGTGCATGGCACATGACACTTAACGACCAATTTGGACGGAAAGTTAACGGTGGTACCAAAAGGATACAAAGTTGAAAACATTGGTACCAAAAGTATACAAAAAAATAGAAGTGGTACAAAAAGTGGATTGTGTGCAAAGAAGTGGTATGAAAAGGTACTTAATCCCTTATATTTATGTAGTTGATTGTTGTATTTTTTTTATATTATATATTTACATAGGATTATATGTTGTGATTATTAATATAATATATATTTATATTATATTTATGTAGTTGTAAAAAATCGAATTAAAAAATAGAGTTTAGCGTAAAAAAATGTAAAATTATTGAAATTGGAATTTGAGAGATAAAAATAATATGTAGATTTTTATGGTTATAATATCAAAGAATTTATATAATTTAATCATTAACATTGGAAAATTGAAATATATACGCAAGTAATATATATGTACCGCCTCTCGCTTTGTTTCTACTGCCCAGCCTAGCTCATCTTCTATCAAAATCGCAAGTCGAACCAAAAGATTAATCGTTTAGGTACGTATTTTTATGATTAATGATAACAAATGATGTGTAGCAAGTATTATTTTTCTATTTACTGCTCAATTTCGTTAATTTTGTAGTTTGTAGAATATTTGTACGTCACTGCTCACCTTTATGTATAGTTGTCATTCCTCAACAATTAATATCCAACAAGTACTCACTGGTATTCATTCTTACTACACCCAAGTTATATATATATATATTTGTTATTTTCTATAGCATGTCATATATTTGGCTAAAAACAATATTACATATCTCATTAATAATTAATACTTTTTTTATTGTAATATATATTAATAATAATGTAACTGTGTCATATAGCTAATCCTAATCCCTATCCTAGATTTCGGCAACAGGCATTCATGCATTACATCTCCACCAGCATGACCAGCGACCGTGATAATTTTAATCACGAGGCCATCTAACGTCGAGACCGTGTTCTTTACAGGTTTGACTAAGATTTGTCGGATGATAAGTAAAAAGATCTTCAATATGGCCGATTCAGACGTGAATGCGAATATTTTTGAAATGACCAAGATAATTGTTCCCGGGAGGAACATGATCAAAGATCAAGACAAGGTGCGTGCTGTTTTTCATCGTAAGCGATTTCAAGTTTGATATTTGTTTGTTTCATAATTTTGTATTTAATCAACAATGAGAGTTGATTTTTTTTTAAATGGTCATAGATGATTTTTTTTATTAATCAGTGTTTTCTCAACACCTTCGCGATTGAGATGATAAATAGAATAGTAGTTACATCGAAACTTATTATATTAGTGTGGTTAAAAAAAATTACCGACACCGAAACATTTTTTTGTACTTTCGTTATACACATTTTTTTACTTATTTTTCTCAATTAAAAATTGTAATTGGACCAAGGAGGCGGATCTGCACCTTCAAGCTTATTAGTGGTAAGAAAAAATACTATATCAAAATTACTCATTCAATTTTATATTGTTTGATAATTTTATTGTACATGTTTCTGACTTATTTATCTCAGTTGAATTTTTTTATAGGTAGACCAAGGAGCTCACCATCAACACTCTCGTGATTGATACGTAACTTAATTTTTTTAATGTGCAATTCGAGTTTGAATAATTTGTTAAGATTAATTTTTTTTTTTAATAAATTACATACAATTCGGAGGTTGCCACCTAAGTGAAACAGCTATGTTATCCATGATATATATATAACTCTTAAAAATATCCACTACATTTTGTATTATATATATACATATACATATATTTGGTATGATTAATAAATATTATAAGTTACATTCTACCCAAAAAAAAAAAAATATATTATTATCAGATACCAATTGGATTTATATTTATTTAGTATATCAAATTTTATTCTACATAGGGTTTATTCAAATATATTTATGTATTTATAGATTAATCAATATGTATATAATCGTGAAATTAAGTTCATAATTTTTTTAATTAAATAAATACTATACTTAATTTTTGAACTCATGTTAAATAATTAATAGATGTATATTAGACAATTTAAACAAGAAAAAACTTAAAATTACTCAAAAAATAAAAATGAGTAAATGTTAAAATATTAAGTTTTATATTGTATTAGTTATACATCTTATGAAAATGATATATAATGTTGATTATTTTATTACTATGAAATATTTTAAATAATAATTAGTATTAAATACTTTGGTTATGTATTATTGTTAATTTTGGCAAAAAAAAATGTATTATTGTTAATTAATTTTCTTTACAAAAAAAATTATTTAATATTTTCAAATGACATTGCTATGATAACTTTTTTTAATCTTAATTTTATTTAGTATTTTCTGCCGCGCGGTGCGCAGGTTAGTGGCTATAGCAAACTTTAAGAGTATAATGAGATAATTTGAAGCTCAGAATTAGAAGGGTTCAGAAAACATGGTTTGATCGATCGGCAGACATATTAAGCATCATATAGTTGTATCCAATAATCATGTCGGAAATGTTCGATATAAGTATATGTATGTGTGTGAGGAAGTTTGATCGACTCATTAAACAGGCCCAAGTGGTATTATAACTAAGATTTCTGGAATATTGCTGTTAATGCCTATTGTAGCTCGTTGTATTGTCCATTTCCATTAAATTCCAGAAATTCTACCTTTACCTGAAACCAAGCTTCTACTTGCAGTTCACCTTGAGTACTTTTGGTGGAAAGATAGACACTAAGCAGTTAGTCATCTTCTCTCAGCAAAATCGAAGTTTAATCAAAAGGTCACTCTGAAGTGAAAAGCTTCCAATTTATTCTCATGCTAGTCACTTGAGCTCTATGAGTTAACAATTTCTTTGAATCATTTTTCAAGGTACTGTTGCAGGAATATTGATGTGTCCACCACGATTATGGGAATGACATACCTATTTTTTTCCAGTTCTTTCCCCTGTAAGTTGCAATGCAACAGCAGAGCGGAGTGTCTCATCCTGTAAAACGCCACAGAGTTTGTAAATCGCCAAATTAATGAATTGGAATCGTCCAACAAAGGGGACTAAAAGTAGCAAGTGGTTGACAAAGATTCAATAATGGCTTACCTCCTGAGGAGTCCAACCACCTTTTGCTCGTCTGATGGGTCCAGTTGTCCTTCTATAACATTTGAAATTCCAAAGAGCAATTACCAAACTTTGCTAATATCAATTCATCCCTTGAGTACAGGGAATCAGCAGTTACACACTAGAGATTTCGAAGCACAATCATGGTTATAGAAAGGTTGAAATTGATGTTGTGGATAAGTACAATCGCATATTTACAATACCTGTGAGAAGGTGAAGTTGTGACTGGGCTACATACCGCTGGCGACTTGGGGATATCAGAGCCACTCCCTTCTGATAAGGAAGTGCTCGACAGTTTGCTTGTTCTCAAGGCAGCATTCATCTACTTTCAACTCAGCCATATCTATACATGCATATCATCTCCAAAATCCTGCACAACGGTCGAATATCCACTTCAGTCAAATTGAAGACTCAAAACACAGTTTAAAGAACCACGGACGAAGAACAATCCAAAACGCCAATCCAAACAACACTTAGATCTTGATACCAGCAGCTGGATCAGCACCCAACAACCAAAATCAAAATCATTCATAATTATAGGGTTTATGACCAAGAGAAACTGAAAATACAAACTTTGATAATCAAAGTAGAGCTTTTTGAGGTTCGATGATCAGAGCAGCAACAACCGAAGCAATACGGTACCAGCGCAATACCGATTGATTCATGAACCCAAGCTCTTACCTCTGCTTCCTCAAGACGCGGCTCCAATCCAGCTCGAATTCATCAAACAGCCATGAATTCAACTGCAACAGATTACAGCTACGGCTCCTCTGAGATTGGAGGAAGTTTCGAATAATCGTCGCCAGTTGAATCTAAGAGAGAGAGAGAAGCGAGGTAAAAAGGCAAGAACCCAGAGAAATTAATATTAAAACTATCAAACTGGGAACCGAAACGTTTTATATCGTAACGAATATATAGACGCACCGACGTCACCGTTTACTGCCGTTGGTCCAGAAGTAGCGCTTTGTGAGGCCTGCACGAGCCCTAGCGGTAACGGTGACTAACGGCTTCAACTTTGAATCTCAAACCGTCAAACGGCACACTAGATACAGAGAGGAGTTTTTTACCGATATAAACCTTCATGGACAACCAAATACAAATATAGACTGCATGAAAAAAAAAATTACAAATCTAAGGCAAACCGAGATTTCACATCTCGGTTTGGATTTTTTTTTTTTTTTTTTTAGGGTTTAGGGCACTAAAAAACCCTAAACCCTAAAAAAAAAAAAAAAATCCTAACCGAGATTTCACATCTCGGTTTGGATAAAAAAAATCAAAACCGAGATGTGAAATCTCGGTTTGCCTCAGATTTGTAATTATTTTTTCATGCAGTCTATATTTGTATTTGGTTGTCCATGAAGGTTTATATCGGTCAAAAACTCTACAGAGAGCATTGGGGTAGCTTGCGTTAGACGTCGAGTAGATCTGGACGGCCAGAGTGTGGTTTATGGTTCGCGGGTTAATCTCGAGCGTCAGATGTGGAGCGAAGAAGGGCCGAGGTTTAATTGGGCCGTGTTTGGAAAGAACTAATCGAATAAGATTTGGGACATTAATGGAAGCTGCGACGTTAGATCATGAGAATTCAACGGTTGAGATCGATTACAATTCGACTCCAGATTGTTAGATGTGACTTGTCGGATCTAATCTCAATCATGAATGTAATTAATTTTGATGCCAACTATATTAATAGCTGGTAAATGTAATTTATTAACCTAAATCATCTGTAGTTGACTTCAATTTACGCCAGAAAAAATAAGTCAACTCCCAGTTAAAGTTGCAAGTCAAAGTTTTTATTTCTTGAACGTGTATTAAGTTTAACGGGTTATTTTGTCTTTTTTTTTTCCCGCATGTGCTTATTGAAACTTTCTTTTGTTTTATTTTCTAAATAGAAATTTGGATAGTGGAGTACACATTTCTAATCAACTATGTTAGTTAGAGCATCCTTAATTTTACCTAGTTTATACTTTTTAAAATTGCTACATAGAACATTTATATATAGTTTAAATTATTATATTTAAAATTAAAATACACATAAATAATATATTTTTTTTTTGCCAAATGATAATCTTATTAAAGGTAATCAAAACAAAGGTTCAAGAAGGATTACAATATTGATCATTTCGAAGTAAAATACTTAGAGAGGGCGGCACCGCGCAGGTAATATTGATGTAACATGTTGTTTGAATGTCAATGGACGCGGCTGTTTGGTTTGCAAATGCGACCGGATGTTTTGAACGTGACGTCACCCAATTCTTTTCTCGGGAAGGAACAATCCATGCTGTGGTCTTTGATCGGGATGACTTGCTGGACTATATGGAAAGAGAGATGCCGAGCCATCTACGGAAATATGGAACCAGACCCGATGAGGACTACAGATAGAATTCTCATCGACCACTCTGAGTTTTGGGCAACCACCTCTTCGTCGACTACTAATCAAGCTGATGTGTGTTAGGGGATCGACCGAGGGACCGTTGCTCATCGTTGGAAGGCGCCGTCGGAGGGTACTGTTAAAGTGAACTGCGATGCTTCTTTCGATGGTCAGCGCTCTAATAATTCTTCATATATAGCTTACGTGTATATAATATACACAAAACGGAATATTAAATAATATAATATAATAGAGAAGGCCATTAGGCCAATATACACAGACGATGGAATAAATGAATATACACTGCCATTATATTATATATTATAATTATAATAATAATTAAGGTCAATGTCACAAACGTTGTTGCGTCCTGGATGAACTGGGTCGTGGAGACGCGTCTGTCTGAATGGTTGAGCGGGTTTTCGGGCTATCACCCTTCGTCTGGAAGAGGTTTTCGCCTTGTGCCACTGACGAGTGTTCGGTTTTATCGCCGAGTCTCGGAAAGGTCCGTGTCTCGAAAGGCGGTTGCGTCTCAAGAGGCGTCTGTGTCTCGAAAGGCGGTTGTGTCTCGGGAGGCGTCTGAGTCTCGGGAAACGGTAGTCTGTGCACAAGTCCGAGCGTCCGGGGTGCCGGTTCCTGCACGAAGGGCCAGTACTAGCACGGAGAGGGGGGGGGTGGTGCTAGTGGAGCCCTCTCCGATGCCTAAGTCACTATAGGGCTAAAAAGGTAATCTTAGAGAGAAGAAAGTATTTCTAGAGAGAAGTCAGAGCTCAAAATACCAAAGTTGGGCAAATGAGAGGATGTGTGGAAATGGGTAGCCAAGGTCTCCTATTTATAGGCTTCCTTGGGACCGGACCCGGTTTTAAAGCGGTTTGATGACGGTTCAAAAGCAAGCGGTAACCGTCATCAATATTGGCAATGCGCGAACTTGACTTCTCTACACATAACGGTAATCGCGTAATCGGTAATCGCGCAATACCCGTAGTGCAATCCGGACCTCGTCGAATTTGGGCATTTCGGCGAGGTCCGGATCCTCCGGATTGCATTGCAATCCGGACGCGCGTAACGCGCTTCCGGACCGTTTTGACCCTTGGGAGACGTTTTTGAAGTCGTGATGTAATTTTGACGTGTTTACGAGGCCCGAAATATAAATACGAACCCGAATTGGACACATATCCATCGCTTGCCCCCGAGTCAAGTAACAGTTTAAAACCTTTCTTGACTCTATTTTAAGTTAGGATACGCGTCCAATTTGAGCTTGACGCTAACCTTCCGGTTTTGATTGTTGGTTGGACGTGGAAGTCTTGATTTCGTCTGTCCTTTGATTTTCCAACCCATTGACTTTATTTCCTGCCATCACGGTTAGTGCAATAGAGAATGTGCGTATATATCGTGCGAACATAATTACCGCTAGGGATATAAGCAATTAGTAATACGTCATGCGGACATGCTTTTATCAACGTGCATGCACAAGTAACGGTCATGGCAAGACCGTAATTACGTGATGTTAGAAATATAATCCGTATACTTCTAAAATGACTTAGTGATTATCAAATCATGAATCATGCAATATGAAAACATGCATGTAGAATGACGAGTTTGATATGCGTTATACCAAAACAATCATGTATGTAGAAGCAAATACTTAGAAGAGGGTGGAGTATACCGTAAGCACTTAGGCGTGGGTGTAGATGAATTACTCCTTTAATCCTTATCACCAAGGAATCTTTTGGGATATGTAATTACACTAATTCCCAATCATTCTTCCAGCTCTTTGGGAATTCATTATTCCTTCTTCTTTGCAGGTAATTACTTCACCATTTCTAGAAACCATTTGTGTGTTCATAGTTTCTTCACCGTCGTAAACCTTAGGTGCATCCCGAAAGTTTCGTGTTTGATCCTTGACTTGTTTCAGAAATTGACACCACCAATCGAATCAGATCGTCACGAGGATTCCAGCGCCGCCTTCGGAATCGCCAGACGACGCCGGACGCGCCCTCACGCGCCCTCACGCGCCGTCGCGTGAGCATTGCCTTGCTGGCGCATGTAACCCACGCGCCGCCTTCCCGTGCTCCGTTCGCCGCGGTCCTTACCTTTCTGAAATTGTCTCGACGAGTGGAGTCCATTGTGATACTTTCCGTCACATTTTGAGGTAATCTGAAAACTCGATTTTACAGGACAGCTTCGACTTGATTTTGAATGTTGTCGTATTGTTGTTCGTTTGAATTATTTGTCGTTGTTTTCGTTGCTATCATTGTTGGTTCATGCCTTAGACGATTTTTCACTTCCGTGGATAGTTGTGGTAAAATTCCCCAATTGGACATATTGCCCCCATGTCTTCGCGTAGAGGCTTTTTGGTCGGTATGCGTAGTTTTTTCCCTTGACGGGTTTGTTGGTTGACGGGAATTGCCAAACGTCTTTGGGAGTAGCCGTTTGTTGTCTTGATGCCTTAGAAAAATATTTTCCTAAGTGTTGTCATGTTTGCTCCTCGCGGTTCGTCACGTTAGTCCCACCGTTTGCATGATAGCTTCTTAGGATGTTGGCCACTTTTGTTACACGTATCAACTTTGCTATGCGCGTTGATTTGGCTATGTGCGTTGACTTTTGCTACGCGCGTTGACTTTTGCTATGCGCGTTGACTTTTACTATGCGCGTTGACTTTTGCTATGCGCGTTGACTTTTGCTATGCGCGTTGACTTTTGCTATGCGCGTCGACTTTTGTTTGGTTCTTGCAGATTGTGAAGTCGTAGTAACCTCTTGCGGAACTCCTTTCTTTTTTGAACGAACTGCCGCTATGAGTAAGTCCACCACTCCTCTATCGCAGACTCCTTTTAATTCTGACGTTGAGGATGACTTGGAGGTAGACTTGGTTTTACCAGTAGATAGTGTTTTGGACATTGATGAGGGTGTAGCTGCTGAGCCTTTTGTTGAGGCATCTCCTGTCGGAGAGACAGAGGTGTTGGTTAGGTACTACACTAACCGCTTGGATAGATCCTTGTTTACCCTGTACGCGAGTGCTTCCGGACTTGACCCTTGTGCAGAGGCCGTTTACCCCTTTGACGCACTCCGTGAGAGTAGTTTAGGAGATGCTACTCCTCCAACTGTAGATTTGTCCGTCGTGTATACATCTCACGTTAGGGAGGGTTTGCGGTTTCCCTATTGCTCTGACTTGATTGAGCTTTGTAGCAGTTATGGGATTTCCCCCTTAGATCTTGCGCCCAACGGGATTCGGGTATGGACTTGCTTTAGAGTGCTGTTTCACAAGCAGTCCTGGCATTACTCTCCCACCCTCTTTCGCTGCTTCTATCAGCTTAAGAGTCCGGACTTTGCGGGATTGTGCAGTGTGAAAGTTCGTTGGCCGAACTTGCAAGGTGATGGTTTTGAGGAACTTGGTCTTGGTGAAGCCAAGTGGGATTCTAGTTACCGATTGGTCGCCGCCGCGGATCGGTCTTCCGATCATTGGAGGCACCATTACTTTTTTGCTCACGATTCGGGTACGACTTGGGATGTCGAGTATATTCGGAAATCTGATCCCGCGCCTGCTTTTCGGGAACTCTCCTTGCTGGATAGGGAGGTGATAAAGCAGATATATCACTGTCAGCGATCGCGCGGCTTTACTTGTTCGCTGCGCGCATCTGATCAGGAGTTGGTCGATGTTGGGATTCATGTGCTCCCTTCTGCGGCTTCGGTATGTTAATCATTTTTATAACTTTTTACCGTGTTGCACTGTAGGTTGGTTTGACGGAAAAAGCTCATCTTTGCAGACGGCAGCCGCTCGCAAGATTGCTTCTAGCGGAAGGATTGTTCCACCTCTTGCTCCTGGAGCATCGGCGGCTTCCGGACATGGAAAAGGTAGACGGTTTGAATAAACAATCTTCCTTGTGTACTTTCTTAGTTGGGTTGTAACTTTGTGTGTTATTTGCAGGCCGCAAGATGCTTGTTACTGATCGCGTTGTTGTCGTTCCTGATTCTACCAAACGGTCCACCACTGGGACGCGTTCTTCGAGCAGTTCGAAGCGCCCGAAGACTACTGTGACCGTTCCTACTCCTTCCTGTCATAAAGGGAAGGAAGTTGACGGTTGCAAGGATGCGCTGTCTGCCCCCCGCTCGAAGGAGCGGTCCGAGGTGGAACGTGCTCTTCCTTCTGGTATAAGCTGGACACTTGATTGTGTGCTTTTGTGCGCTTTGTTTTTGGCTTTTGCATAACTCTTGTTGGTTTGCATGTAGTGCTCCCGCCACTTGGACGTGCGGATCTGCTTCGTCCTTTGGAAGGTGATATTTCGGATGATAAGTGGATGCCATATGTGACAGGAGATCTTACTTTTCCCAAGAACTCTTAGCTGAGCATGCCAGAAGTTGGTGTGCGTGTTCTTCATCGATCCGTTCCTCCTGGTGATCGACTTGTTCGGCCCTCGAGCGACGAAGAAGCGCGAACCTTTATTGAGAGATCGCTATCTGGATTCACTCCAGTGAGTATCTTTCTTTGCTTTGCTATGTTCGTTGTCTCCGAACATGTATGCTTATTGTCTTGTTGTTTTCAGGTTGTTTCTGATATGGTGCACATGGCCTCCTTCATGTTGGAGCTTGTCCAGGAGAAGCGTGCTATTGGTGACAAAGTTGCCGTTGTGTCTAGGGAGCTTAAGAAGCTAAGGATGAAGTGCGCCGTCTTTCTTTGAAGATGACGGATTTTGATGCCCGTTATGATTCTGATCATGCCCGCCTTGTTCAGCTTGAATCTGAGAATGATGCCATTGAGAAGGCAATTTTTGATAATGCGGGCAAGCACAAGGTTGCCTGTCGGAAAGTACGCGAAGAGGAATTGAAGGCCGGCATTGAAGAGGGACTTGGAAAGTTCCCTTCTACTCCTGAGTTTAACAGCGCGGTTACTGCTGCTGCTACGACGAAGGCCGCTCCTATGCTCAGCGAGTTTGCTGAAGACTTTGTTCGTAGGGTGAGCATTCTTGCTCCTGGCTTTCCTTTTGACAGGTTAGGGCCGTATGCGGAGTTTGTTGTTGGGCAAGTTGCCGAGCTCCGTCGTTTGGATACTGCAACATCTCAGTTTGCATTTTTGTTTGGAGAAGACGGTGGCGGCACTAATGTGCAACTTCTGCCTGTTCCGCCCAGTCCTGTCAGAGATGATGGCATTCTTTGATCTGTGTCATCTTTTGGATATGTTGAACTCGTTTCTGAGTCTGTTTGCCCCCCAGCTTCTATGTTTAGAAACTTATTGGAGTTGTTCCTTGGTTGTTGCTTGTGACTTGTTCGCTTTGAACTACGTCGTTTGAACCTGCTTTATACATAGCAGTTTGCATGATAACTTGTTAGTAATATTTCATACCATTATCACTTACTGTGTTTATTGAACGTGGATGACTAGTAACGTAGACATAGTCCCCGCAGTCGTGACCGATAGCCACCTCTTAATTGATGACTTGAGATGTACTCAAGATTGCTTGCATGATCCGTTACGCATGTTGCCTTTCTTTCCTGAATAGCTTGCCGCTATATATGTTGTAACCTGTCAAGTGTTTCGCGTATAGCGACTTTTCTTAACAAGTAGTATATTTGAAAGGTGTTATCTTGGCTAAGCAAGATACTAGTTTAAACCGTCTCTTAGTTCCACTCTAAGGCGACGTTGTACAAGACTCGACTTGTAAATTTTATGAGTTTTACACAGGGTGCGCACCTGCCAGCGTGTATCAACCCGCGTTGGGTAAGCATACGTAAAAACATTTTAGTTTTTTTGAAAAAATATTTGTGATACGTGATTTCTGCGTCCAGCTACCACGTAACACTTTTTTTGAAAATATGTATTGTGATGCATGATTTCTGCGTCCAGGAATCATGCAACACGGTTTGAAAATTTGTAGTACGGAATTGTCATCTAACAAGATGACTTTTGCCGTAAAGTGTGAACCCTTGAACATGAATTCATAGTACGGGATTGTCATCTAACAAGAGGACGTTCTCCGTATAGAGTGAACCCTTAACAGAAATTCATAGTACGGGATTGTCATCTAACAAGAGGACGTTCGCCATAAAGAGTGAACCCTAAACAGGATATACACACTTATTGTAGAGTGGGGTCGTTGTCTAACAAGAGAACTTCCGCCATTTATAGTATGGGGTGATCAGTCCCGTATTGTATTTGCCCATCCTGTTCTGAATCCAGGGAATGGCTATGAACATGAGGATTTGCCTCTAACAAGAGATGTCACAGCATGTCATTTTTTAGAAGTAGACATGGGGTTTGTCTTTATAAAGAGGATACCTCAACATGCTACTTTTGATACTAAATCTTGGTGTTAATCCCAGATATTGCTTGTAGTTGACGCCTTTGGACAAGTCGTCATTTTGATGGTAGACCTTGGTGTTATTCCAAGGTATTGCTTGTAGCTGACGTCTTTGGAAAATTCGTCATTTTGATGGTAGACCTTGGTGTTATTCCAAGGTATTGCTTGTAGCTGACGACTTTGGAAAAGCCGTCATTTTGATGGATAATTCGCAGGTTGTCATTGTGACATATAAGTTGACTGTGCACATAGCGCGATGGCTTTGTGTTACCGGCACCTTCTTGAGATAGATGCCAATGTTATGAATGGAGAAACAAACTTCCTGAGTGCGGACGTGCAAGTATCATCCATTATATGTGGTTGCAGCATGTTGTCTTTGAAAATATCTTGGGCTTAACTCCAAGTTTTTGATTCCATGATGACGCCTTTTGATGTAGTCATCAATATGAGTAAGTTGTTGTTGATGATAAGCGTTGTCATAACGCGTAATAGATTTTTTGCTTGCACATGGCATAATATCTTGGATTGTTGATGTAGATAATAAACACGTAGTTTTGTTACTTCGCGTTTAATCCAAAAATAGCGTGCAAGACATAGATATGTACCTACAAATGTAGATTGACTTTATTAGATACTTGCGCGTATTTACATTGTTTTTTCGAGAAGGCGTCAACCGATCATTCCTTCTTAAAACATGTAGATGCGATGATATTAAAAACACTTAGAATAGAAATGCGCAAAGTAATCAGAAAGATAGTTATTTCCCGTCTCTTTATGGTTGGTTTGACGATGATGTCGCGGAGTCGGTTGCAACAAATCGCCTTAATGCGCCTAGCGCGATGCATTCTTCAATCTCCCATCTTAGTGGTAGACACATGTTTGTGTTGTGCCCCCAGGTTTTGTGGTACTTGCACCATTCCTTAATGTTGTTGCCCAAGAAAGCTGTCTTTGGAACAAGTGGACTCGAGAGCTTGTTTTCGAGTAGGTTGACGTAAATGTCTTCGGCAACCGTGTTTAGCGGTGTGAAGATGTTGTCGATATTGATGCTTGTGCCCTCTTGTTTGTTCGTTTTAGCTTGAACTTCTTTGTCCCAACTGAGGGGTGTACCCCACCTCAGTTCTTGTTCGCACAAGTCTGCTGTCTCGAGCTTGTCTTTAAGATCTGCCATGGTTTTGGTTGTTCGCCATCCATGAGTTCTTCCGAAGAGAAGGAAGGATCTGGCGTTCATGTTTGCATAGAACACGCTTATCACTTCCTCTCTTGTTGCTTTTGCCAAAAGGCGTTGGCAGCGAATCTGATGAATTAGTTCATGATTGGCTCGCCTTCACCCTGCTTGACGAGCCATATCTGGTTCCATGGCGAATACTGGATGTACTCTTGTGGCTTCCACACTGTAACAGCTTGTTCTTGCCATCCATCATCAACGACTTTCTGCTTCTTGAAAGAATTTATCATCGCCACATGGAAATGGTGTTTTGCTCTTAGGGCGTTGACGTAACAACGTCTTGCGGTTATCTGGTCGCCCAGTACTTCCCCGATCCCGTGGTCCGTAGGGAACTTCATCTTTTGGTGGACAGTAGAGGGCACGATCACATAAGGGTTGATCGTTGTTCGTCCCAGAATTCCATTATAGGCCCCAAGAGATTCCACAACGACGAAAGTGACGTTGACGTGCAATGCTTTCCACCCTTGGCCAAGGATGACAGGAAGTGTGATTGTTCCCAGGGAGTGTGTAGCTGCTCCGGCAAAACTGACTAGCGAGAAAGTTCCCGAAGTCAAGTCTTTGACTGATCTTCCCAGTTGCTCTAGGACTTTGATATGTAGAATGTCAACGGAGCTTCCCCCATCAATGAAGATCCTTTTCACATCATATCCGTCGATGTCCATGGTTATGACTAAAGCGTCATCGTGAGGGTAAACGATATGCTTTAATCTCTTCCCTGGAAAATTGGATGACCACGTCTTCTTGCTCCGGTTGCTTGCGCTTTCCGTATTTCGGCAAAGTTGCTGCTTGGGATGCATAAATATCCCGAGCATTAGATACTTGTCCTCCGGCGGCAGGTCCTCCGTGGATGACGTTGATGACACCTCGCTTGGTTGGCGGAGGGTTGTCGTTGACCTTTTCTTTGCCTTTATTTCCTCTTTTTGATGACTCTGCTTGAGCCTTCTTTGGGGGGTTGTCGCCTTGATCGACGAATTGCTTCAATTCGCCCTTGAGGACGAAGTTGTTAATGCGGAAACGTAGGCTGACGCAGCTGTCCGTCTCGTGGCCGAAGACCTCGTGGTTTTCACACCAGTTGTCTTTGTCTTTCCTAAGCGGGCCTTTTCTGAAATTGTTCGGCTCTTTCCACATGTTCGCATCCTTCATCTCTCTTAATATCACGGATAGCGGGGCATTCAAAGGAATGCAGTCAGCGAGGTTTACTTCTTTTGGCTTCTGGAAATCTCCTTGAAAAGGCTTTTTTGGCTGAGGCTGCCAATTTCTTCCTTGTTGACCACTTGAGTGTGGTTTCGCTTGATTCTGCTTTGGGTTTTCTTTTGCCTTTGCCGCAGAGATTTTTGCCTTGTTCTGGCTTCTGAACCTTTCGAGGTCCACGTATTCTATAACTCTTGCGGCTAACTCTTCCATAGTTTCAGCTGGGCACTTTGCCATCTTTTCTGCTAGGGCATAGCCTCTTCGTCCGAGGTTTCGAATGAATGCTCGAACTATCTCTCCTTCCGTCAGGTTCCCCTAAATATCAGAGATATTCTGGTTGAAGCGAACGTAGTACTCAGCGAGAGATTCTTCATTTTGCTGTTGGACGTCGTCCAGAGCATTTGATCCCTTCAGCAATGTGCGCTCGCCCATGTATCGTTGAATGAATTTAGCCTTCAGGTCCGCCCATGAGGTGATGCTTCCGCATGGCAGCGAGAAGAACCAGTGTGCTGCGGTCCCGGCAAGAGTTTGTGAAAACGTCATTGCAAAGTGGTGTGGGTTCTTGGTTCTGCCTAGTAGAGAGGCCTCGTGCTTCTGCACGTGTTCCACTGGATCTCCTTTTCCGCGATAGAGATCTCCTTCAATCCGGTACAGTGCGTCTGGGACGCGGCTGTTTACAAGGTGGCCCGCGAACGGATGTGACGCCCTTTCTTCAAGCGCGTGCATACCCTTCATCTTTGCTTCTTTCATATTTTTCTCAACCATTTCTTCCAACATCTCGGCAGTAAACCCTTTTACAGGTTCAGCATAATCCATTGAAGGATTTTGCCGACCAGTGTTATGGTAGATGTCGGATTGATCTTTGCTTGTGGCCTGGAAGGGATCATCCCTCGTTGGCTGCTGTCAGCGGTGGTGTGGGGGTTGCCTTTCATTCCTCCAATGATGGGCTCCTTGGGAAGGAGTGTATGAACGGGCGGCTTCATATCTTGCATGTTGGTTTCTGCCCTGGAAAGGATTGCATTGGCGGGTAGTGTCTTGCGACATTTCTCTTGTCGGCGCAGCGTGCTCCTGAGCGGTTGGAGGTGGTTGAGCCGCATATCCTTGATTTTTTAGTGACTCGCGGAATGCGAGTAACTCTTCCAGTGCAGCCATCATTGCTGGAGTAACGGTAGGCATCAGGTTTGCTCCCGTTCTTTGCTGTTCGCCTTGCGGCATTTCTGTCTGAGATTCATCATCATCATGCATCTCTGGCTCGAAACCAGGTGGGGGTGAGCGATGCTCGTCCCTTGTCTCTTGGTGGTTGTGCTGTGCGTCGGGCACATCTTTGGTTGGCATGGATGAAGCTACGGAAGTAGCTCTCGGTATGTGGGAAGGTCCCGACTGGCTTCCAGCTGGCCTCTGACCTCCTGCTCTTTTGTTTGCCGGAGACTTCTTAGGACGTCCAGGCCTTTTCCTTGTGTTTCTCGCGTTAACCTCTTCGGGAGGGTTGCGATCACTCGTCATGTCTTTGCGGTATGGTAGCTTTTGTTCGAATCACGGAGACGGCGCCAATGTTGCGTCCTGGATGAACTGGGTCGTGGGGACGCGTCTGTCTGAATGGTTGAGCGGGTTTTCGAGCTGTCACCCTTCGTCTGGAAGAGGTTTTCGCCTTGTGCCACTGACGAGTTTTCGGTTTTATCGCCGAGTCTTGGAAAGGTCTGTGTCTTGAAAGGCGGTTGCGTCTCAAGAGGCGTCTGTGTCTCGAAAGGCGGTTGTGTCTCGGGAGGCCTCTGAGTCTCGGGAAACGGTAGTCTGTGCACAAGTCCGAGCGTCCGGGGTGCCGGTTCCTGCACGAAGGGCCAGTACTAGCACGGAGAGGGGGGGGTGGTGCTAGTGGAGCCCTCTCCGATGCCTAAGTCACTATAGGGCTAAAAAGGTAATCTTAGAGAGAGAAAGTATTTCTAGGGAGAAGTCAGAGCTCAAAATACCAAAGTTGGGCAAATGAGAGGATGTGTGAAAATGGGTGGCCAAGGCCTCCTATTTATAGGCTTCCTTGGGACCGGACCCGGTTTTAAAGCGGTTAATGACGGTTCAAAAGCAAGCGGTAACTGTCATCAATATTGGCAATGCGCGAACTTGACTTCTCTACACGTAACGGTAATCGCGTAATCGGTAATCGCGTAATCGGTAATCGCGCAATACCCGTAGTGCAATCCGGACCTCGTCAAATTTGGGCAATTCGGCGAGGTCCGGCTTGCCGCGCAATCCGGAGGTCCGGATTGCTGCAATTCGGACGTTTGGGTTGTTTGCAACTCGGACCTCCGGATTGCTTTGTGCAATACGGAGGTCCGGTCCAGACGCGCGTAACGCGCTTCCGGACCGTTTTGACCCTTGGGAGACGTTTTTGAAGCCGTGATGTAATTTTGACGTGTTTACGAGGCCCGAAATATAAATACGAACCCGAATTGGACACATATCCATCAAACGTAATTGGAATATACACTGCCTTATATGAATATATTACGTGGCGGCCTGTGGTTTTCCGGAACCAAACTTGATTTGTTTAAATCTAGTTAGTTTAGATTAATTAAAACTTGATTACTTAAACTGTGTGAATGTGTTAAGTTATGTTTTGATGTGAATATATTCGATAACGCTATTAGATTATATATAGTATTTTCCTAATAAAGTTAGTTCATAATGGATATTACTTAAAAATAAAATTGGCAAATTAACTGAATTGAGTACCAAAAGGGCGTAATTAACTTTTTTTTTTTCTTCCATAACCGAACCCCGAACTCAAATTTATGATCGTAGACCGATTTAATACCTAGTGGCAACTCTTTTCAAAATCCATATTTTTTTCAAAACGTGATCGCCTTAGTTTAGATTTAGGTCTGGCAATTTGGCGACTCTGCTTGGGACAATTTTAGAGGGTTCGAGCTCACTATGTTCACTTTTTTCCATGTTGAGTTTTGTAATTTTTATTTTTTTTTTTAATTTGATTTCACTGATCTAACTTTTTTTTTGTGATTTCAGGTGTGGAGTTTATTTATTTTTTATGAATGGATCTTTTTCTTTGTTGTGTTATTTGAATTTTCACACCACTTTAGAATAATCTCCAAAACGCCTAAAACCCAGGGCGACTAGAAACCTCAAAAGTTTAGTAAAGTACGACCGGAGCGCCTGGGCCGCCGGTACGACTCGAAAAAACTCAACTCGCTTGTGAAGGTCTTGTGATCCCTATGATGGGGGGAGGAAACCACCTTGTAGGGAGCCTATCAGTAGAACTTACCTTATACAACATAGGCACACCTTTTTTTGAGACCCCTAACATGTCGTTTTTGCCCATGTTTTTTTTATTGTTAAAGCTTATCAGGTAAATAGTAAGTTTTCAGTTTGTATAACTTTTATCCTCAAGCATGCATCTCATTTAACTTAAAATAAAAAAAAAAAAAAAAAAACTATTTTAGCTAAGTAGTTAGTCATTTAGTTGTAGAATTTTTTTTTTTCAAACATGCATTTCATATGCATTGTTAAAAAAAATTAAAAAAAAAAACCTTATCTGAACTTTTAATTTCAAACTTGCATTTCATACACATTATTTAAAAAAAAAAAAAAAAACTTTAGGTAAGTTTTCATTTTGGTTAGTGCATCACATACGCATTACTTAAAAAAAATTAGGAAGAATTGTAATTCCTCTTTAGCTATTAGAGCTTCTAATTTTGAACATGTATTTCATATGAATCATTTCAAAAAAAAATTACCTGAATTGTTTTATTTTTAATAATGCTTCAAATATGCATTAATTTAAAAAAAAAAAAAAAGATAAATCATAAGATCTCTTAGTTTTAGAGCTCTTATTTTAAAAAAAAAAATTAACCTGAATTTTTAATTAAAGACATGCATCTCATATGCATTATTTTCGGGAAAAAAAACATTTCAGGTAAATTGTAATTTTTCTTAGTTTCAATTTTTTTTAAGTTTGCATCTTATATTTATTTTTGTGCATCTTATATGCATTCTTTAAAAAAAAAAAAAAAAGTTTTCACAAGAATCTTTAATTTTGAGCAACCAAGATACATTAATTTTGTTCCTCTTTAAAAAAAATCAGGTAATTTGTAAATTTTCTTAACTGTATAAATTTTATTTCAAGTATGCATCTCATATGTATTGTTTTAAGAAAAATGAGTTTTTAGGTAAAATGTAAACATTCTTATTTATAGAGTTTTTAACTCCAAATATGCATTCTTTAAAAAAGAAAATATATATATGCTTGAAATTTTCAAACATGTAATTATTCAGGTAAGTTGTGAATTTCTAAGAATATAATTTTAACTTTCAAGCATGCATGATCGTTTAAAAAATTTCAAAGTGTCATTTATTTTCTCTAAGGTGTTTTACACTTTCTATTAACATCGAGTCGGAAAATTGAGAAATTTAAGCATGGGCTATCATTGTAAATGAAGATTTCAACTTGATCTAGCCTTTTTTTAAAAAATATTTGATTGACCGAACTTAGTTGAGTTTGACTATGGAAGGACAAAAATGTTAGCATATGGTGACGTGGCGCCGTAATTGGTAGCCCGTTAATATATGTGGTTACCTAAGATAATTAGGTAAATGTCACATTAGGGCTAATTGGGCCAGACCCAATTCCCACGTGACATGGGAGGCCCAAAATTGGGCCTCCCACCCACATAGCATAGTCGACCGAAACCCTAATAGTAGGGAGGAGGATTTTCTCCTCCTCCCACTATATAAGGAGGTCTTGGGGTCACTCCCAAAACAAACCTTGATCACAACTCCTCCTAAGTTGTGATTTGAGAGAAATCTCTTTCTCTCTACAAGCATATTTCGGCCGGCCCTCTAACACCACCATTGGTGTGCCAAATTGCTTCCGAGCATTCAGTCCGAGGTTATGTCCCTGTTGAAGAATCGATCAGAGGATTTGCTGTGGAGCTTATACCGCGTAGGACTTCTTCTCACTAAGAACTTGTACGGGTTCCGACCGGAGGATCAGAACTCCCTCCACAACGTTCTTGGGCAGGAAAGTTATTGAGGTATGTGTACATTATTTCTTTGCGTAATTAGATTACTTACTAGTACACGTTTAGCATTCCGTAGTATTACGTCCCCGTAATCCAACAGTGGTATTAGAGCCAGGTTAGGAATTCTTGAAATTTTGATAAACTGATGTTCTTGAAAATTTTATAAAAACCGAAATTTTTATGATGAACACCATGAGTAATCCGAAATTTTTAAACAAATTTCATATGTTTGATCTTTAAAAACTTAAAATTTTCGGAATTTACATGTTTTATAGATCAAAACCCAAAACATTATTGTTTAAATTTAAGTTTGATGTTCATGATCTTCAAGAACACGATGAGTTTTATCAAGAACGCTTTTTGGATTCATGATCATAGTAGTGTTTGATCTTAAAATTTGAAATTTTTCTAATTTTTTGTGTTATGGCCGAAACCCTAGGTGAATTATTAGGTAAAATTTTTAATTTCTTAGGGTGCAAGTAGTAAAATTTCGGCCGGCCTAACATAATAGATATATTTGTTACCATATTTTAATTTTACTAAAAGGAGACAATATATCTATAAATTGGAAAGATAAGGAAAGATTCACATTATATAGTAAAATATATAAACTATCAATATATTTAGCTAAAAGATAGGGATAAAGATATATTGATAGAATTTGGTTACTTAAAAAGATTAAGAAGATATATTGTCTATATATTATCCCTAAATATATATTTGACAATATATATATATATATATATATATATATATATATATGGCCGAAAATTACATATATATATTTATATTGTTAATTGATTTACATCTTAAAGATAGAATCTTGACAATATTTATATATATTAATAATATATAAGTGCCGAATTTTATATATATATATTAGCAATATTGTAAATTATTTTACATAATTAATGTTTCTTTTGGGCTAAGTTAAGTTTTTAGTGGACTTTAAAACTCTATTTAGCCCAAAAGAAATGTTTCGGCCGAACCCAATGGGTTTATCGGGCCGGTCCAATTTGTAAAACTGGAACGGGTTAAACCAATCCGAGTTTTCTTAATCGGGTCGACCTAGTCGGGTCGGGTCGGACCAAAGTAACTAAGTGAATCTAAACCGAACCAGTTTCGAGTGATGAACCGAACCACAATCTTATTTTATTGAACCGTTTCGGACCAAACCGGATTTTTGAAATCAGACCGACTCATACTAGATTTTAAATTGGACCGAACCAAATTTTAAAATTTTTTGGAAATTTTAAATGTTCAATAAAATAGGATGTCAAATTTTAAATCCAAATTTTTTTCGAACTTTAAAAGTTAACCTAAACAGTGCTATTAGGGTTTACGTTTTAACACGTTTTCAGATAAAACCCTAATACCTGGTTACGATTATGGGGATGGATCTCGGATATGCATGTTTTTGGGACTGGATTAAATTAGTGGGTTGAATTGCAATTGTTTACTTTCTGCAACATATATTAGAACCGTCGTCTTGATTTAGTCAAGCTAGCTGGATAATAAATTGCGAGCATTGAGCTCTGGGATTTAAATATATGGTATGCGCAATAGGATAGACATGCTATGCCGATTGATATTGCGTAGAATCCATGTCTATAAATTTCGCATGATTGATTGTAAGCATGAATTGCAAGTCAGCCCCTAATATTTTCAAAACGTTTTTAAAACTGAAAATACCAGTTGTCAATTATGCATGATGTATGCAGAAGTTGCATGTTTTTTGACACGTATGCTAGAATGTTCATGAATGAAATCATGTGGTAATTTACTTTAAGTAGAATTATGTATGCTAAGGAACATTAGACGCATGACGCGTAAGCATGTTGTTTTGGTTTGTTCGATGTTTATGGCGTGATATAGTATTATGCATGCGTAAATTATCGGATAATTTTTACAAAATAAAAAAGGGCCATGGGAAAGCCAAAATCGGGTATGCTTATTTGAAAATTCATGTTCCGGTAATTTGCAAAATAATAACCGTTTTCAAAAGAATGATCTATTGGATTGAAGACGACAATAGTGTGAACTCTCTCACAACACCCCCTTCCCACGATTTACTGGCGGTCGGTTTGGTTTAGAGACTGAAGGATAACTATTCGTCGTATTCCATCTTAATAAATAATCCGATGTTTGCAATTATGTCAAAATGATATTATCTCCCTAACTTTGCATGATTGTCATTGTAATAGTTCTAATGGCTCGATCGGATCGTTTTAAGAAAATATGCAAACTGGATGATATTAATTATGATGATTGGAAAATTAGTGTTGAATGTGACCTGATACCTGCGGGAGTCGAGGATCGTATCGATCCAAAAAGGTCAACGTATACATACAAACGAGGGAGGGACACCTTACAAATACAATAATAAAGACAAGTTATAGAGGGATCAGAGAGCTCGAAAAATATCTGCTCACATCTGACAACTGAAACGGAGGAAAGGGCTATTCAAAAGAGCGCATTGCATCTTTGGTGTACCTTACACATTCGCAATGGGAAGGGAAAGGCAGCCGAAGCAAGAGAATTAATGGCCACTGATGGATATGTGTCCAATTCGGGTTCGTATTTATATTTCGGGCCTTGTAAACACGCCGAAAATTACATCTCGACTTGAAAAACGTCTCTCAAAGGGTCAAAACGGTCCGGAAGCGCGTATACGCGCATCCGGACCGGACCTCCGGATTGCGCAAAGCAATCCGGACCTCGCCGAATTACCCAAATTCGACGAGGTCCCGATTGCACTTCGGGTATTGCGCGATTACCGTTTACGCGATTACCGTTACGTGTAGAGAAGTCAAGTTCGCGCATTGCCAATATTGATGACGGTTACCGCTTGCTTTTGAACCGTCATCAAACCGCTTTAAAACTGGGTCCTAAGGAAGTCTATAAATAGGAGGCCTTGGCCACCCATTTTCACACATCCTCTCATTTTGCCCAACTTTGGTATTTTGAGCTCTGACTTCTCTCTAGAAATGCTTTCTCTCTCTAGAATTACCTTTTTACCCCTATAGTGACTTAAGCATCAGAGAGGGCTCCACTAGCACCACCCCCCTCTCCGTGCTAGTACTGGCCCTTCGTGCAGGAACCGGCGCCCCGGACGTTCAGACTTGTGCACAGACCACCGCCTTTTGAGACTCAGACGCTTCCTGAGACACAACCGCCTTTTGAGACACAGACTTTTCCGAGACTCAGCCGAACACTCATCAAGTGGCACAAACCTCTTTCAGACGAAGGGTTACAGCCCGAAAACCCGCTCAACCATTCAGACAGACGCGTCCCCACGACCCAGTTCATCCAGGACGCAACATTGGCGCCGTCTACGTGATTCGAACAAAAAGCTTCCATACCGCAAAGTCATGACGAGTGATCACAACGCTCTCAATAAGGCCAATCCGTCAGAAACCAGGAAGCGCTTTAGACGACGCAAAAAGTCTATAATGTCTCCCGTGCCAGCAAGCAGTGTGCCATCCGCACAGCACGACCCAAAATGTCCAGGCATCCACGTGATACATGGAGGCTTCGGAGCAGGAGGCGAAACGTCATATGAAAGAGAAATAAACGCTTCCCTAATGATCCATGAGCCCAAAGGCAGTCAGCAAGGAGACGTTGTCCTCGAAGACGCCATTGGCTTTTCTTCAGAAGACAAGACACACATAACATTTCCGCATAATGACGCCTTAGTCATAACCATGACAATCGACGGCATGGACATCAAGCGTATCTTGGTCGACGGAGGAAGTTCGCCCAACATCATCACAAAAGACGTCATCCTATCTCTGGGGAGAAAGAAGAATGTCAACAGAATGAATTCACCCTTAGTGGGATTCATGGAAGATGCAAGTTACCCATTGGGATCCATAACACTACCAGTTATACTGGGAGAAGGCAACTCACGTCTCCGAATAGAAGTACCATTTGTGGTAGTACAAAAGCTTGACGCATACAACGGTATCTTAGGATACACAACCATGAATGCATGGGGAATGGTGCCATCCACGGCACACCAGAAGATCAAATTCCCAACTGCAGTCTGAATCGGTGAAGTCAAAGGAGACCAACTGTTATCAAAGGATTGTTACAATGTGGCAATCCAAAAAAGCGTCAAGCCAGACAAGGATGACATGCCCATCATTGATGATGATCCAAGAGAAGGCCGTGCCCGACCGTTAGAAGAGTTAAAACAAATAAAGATCGAAGAGCCAGACAAAATGGTCCAAATCGGAGCATCCCTGTCAGAAGATGAAGTGATAGAAATCACAGCACTCCTCAAAGAGTACAAAGAGTTATTCGCATGGTCACCAAGCGACATGCCCGGAATAAGCGCATACGTCATTTCCCATAAGCTCAACATCAAGCCGGGAACTCGAGCAATAGCCTAGAAACTTCGACCCCTCGGGGGTAACAAGAAACTGGCAATCAGAGAAGAAGTGGGAAAACTGCTTGACGCAGGATTCATCGAAGAATCAAGATACCAAACATGGGTAGCAAACCCGGTGTTGGTTCCTAAATCAAGTGGCAAGTTAAGAATGTGCATCGATTACAGAGATCTCAACAACGCATGCCCCAAGGATTCATATCCTCTCCCAAGAATCGACCAACTAGTCGATGCCACCGCCGGCCATGAATTAATGTCCGTAATGGATGCATACTCAGGATACAACCAGATCCCGATGTTCAAAGATGATGCACCGCATACTGCATTCTATGCAGATAGCAAAATATACAACTACACGGTGATGCCATTCAGCCTGATCAATGCGGGAGCAACATACCAGCGAATGGTCAATACCATCTTTGGCGATCTAATCGGAACGAAAATGGAGGCATACATGGTCGTGAAGTCAACCAAAAGGCGCAACCATGTTGACGACCTACGAGCAATCTTCAAAAGAATGCGTGAGTATCAAGTCCGCCTGAATCCAACAAAATGTGCTTTCGGCGTACAATCAGGAAAAATCATGGGATTCATGGTGAGCCAGAGGGGGATAGAGGCTAACCTAGAGAAGGTGAGGGCAATTGAAGAAATGGAGTCCCCAAGAAAACATAAGGAAGTCCAACAACTAAATGGCCGCCTAGCAGCATTAAACAGATTCCTTGCCAGGATAGGTGACAAGGCACTCCCTTTCTTTGAAGTCTTGCGTGCAAACAAGAAGTTTGAATGGACACCAGTGTGCGAAGAGGCCTTTCAGCAATTAAAACAACACTTGCGCACATTGCCAGCATTGGCAAAACCGATACAAGGCGAGCCCCTATTCCTGTACATATCAGTGAGCAACACGGCAGTCAACTCTGTCCTTGTCAAACAAAAAGGGACTACCCAACTCCCAGTATACTACGTAAGCAAGATACTCGCAAAGTACGAGATAAACTACATGCCAATCGAGAAATACCTATACGCGCTTATAATAGCAGCAAGGAAACTGAGGCCATACTTCCACGCACACGAAGTAACAGTCTTAACAGACCAACCCCTGAAGCACATCCTGTCAAAGCCAAACATGTCAGGAAAGCTAACAAAGTGGTCGGTGGAGTTAAGTGAATTCCGCATTCACTTTGCTCCTCGAACGGCGATCAAGGGACAAGCATTGGCAGACTTCATTGCAGAATTCACCGGGATAACACCCGACACAGAGGCCCAAGTCGGACCTCAACAAATTGAAGAACATACTGAAGTATGGCAAATGTACACCGACGGATCTTCAAAAGTAAGAGGGTCAGGTGCCGGATTCCTCCTAATACCACCCGATGGATCTAATCCGTTGAAGTATGCTCTAAACTTAACATTTAGAGCAACAAACAACGAGGCGGAGTACGAAGCATTGATAACTGGCTTAAGAATTGGAAAAGGTGTTGGATTTAAACATCTAAGAGTGAAGTGCGATTCGCAGTTAGTCGTCAACCAAGTTAAAGGCGAGTACGCGGCAAAGTCAGAAAATATGCAAAAATACCTGGGGCAAGCAAAAAACCTCATCACAAGCTTCGATACCTTCGACATCATCGCCGTGCCTAGAGAAGAAAATCAAGAAGCTGATGCCTTGAGCAAATTCGCACAAGTCAATGAACAAGGCAAAGAAACACATTTCGTGGAAAACAGAATCTTGTCAGTAATTGACAAATTCGAAGTCTTGTCCATCAATCCAGACCCAGATTGGAGGACCCCAATATTGGCATATCTCAAAGACCACAAGCTCCCCGAAGACAAAGTTCAAGCCCAAAAAATCCAAAGACAAGCTGTCAATTACGCGTTGATAGATGACGAGCTCTACAAGAGAGGATTTTCAACCCCATACCTAAAGTGCATCACATTCCGGGAAGGCCAGAAAGTGCTGGAAGATTTGCATAAAGGCCAAGCAGCCTGTCATGAAGGTGCGAGATCGCTAATACGCAAGACATTGAGCTTGGGATACTATTGGCCAACCATGAAGAACCAAGCTACACACTTGGTCGCAGAATGCGAATCTTGCCAACTTTATTCGAGAAGTATCACGGCACCAGCCGCGGAGCTAAGCCATATTGCAAGTTCCTGGCCATTCGCACAATGGGGGATCGATTTGGTGGGCCCGCTTCCAAAATCAAAAGGCCAAACCAAGTACATTGTCGTGGCAATCGACTATTTTTCAAAGTGGATCGAGGCAAAGGCATTGGCACGAACAACCAATGCACAAATAATGGATTTCATCCGAAATCACATCATCGCACGATACGGAGTTCCGAAGGTGCTAATCAGCGACAACGGACCACAATTCAAGAGATCAAGGCTTCAAACATTTTGAGAAAGACTCAACATTAACCACCGTTTCGCATCAGTCCGCCATGCTCAAACCAACGGACAAGTCGAAGCCGCCAACAAGACCGTCCTAGACGGTCTCAAGAAAAGAGTGCATGCATTAAAAGGAGGATGGGCAGAAGATCTTAGCAGTGTGCTGTGGGCACTACGAACAACTCCAAAGGAGTCAACCGGAGAAACACCATTCAGTCTGGTGTATGGAACGGAAGCAGTCGCTCCCATCGAAATTGCTGTCTCATCCTACCGCACAACCCATATTAACGCCCAAGCCAACGAAGTAGACATGCGTCTAGACTTAGACTTGGGTGAAGAAAAAAGGCGTAACTCCGAACATAATCAGGCACGCATGCGTTTGATAACTGCAAGATATTACAACAGGAAGGTGAAAGAAAGACAATTTCATGTCGGAGAAATGGTGTGGAGAAGGAATGAGTTCTCACATCTCGATCAAATCAACAAGATGTCTCCAAAATGGGAAGGCCCTTACAAGGTCATATCCATCCCGTACATCAACGCATATCGCCTTGAAGATGCAAATGGCAATACCTCTACAAACACGTTCAGTGGAGGACACTTGAAGAAATTCCACGGATAAAAGGATAATCTTCTATCACAAAAGGAGCCGTTGTATCAAGCCCTTGTGCTCTTATTTCCATAACGCATCTACTTGTTGAAAAGACCACTCTCTCATATAAAGTGGCATCTTTGTAATAAACTCATGAACCTAATGAAGTTGTTCTATCTTCGTAGGAACATCACTACTCTATGTATGTTACTTGGAAGCAAAACAAAGTAACTAGAACAACTATTATCTACACCAACAAGGAGTTTATTTCTCCATTCATAAATTGGCATCTATCTCAAGAAGGTGCCGGCAACATAAAGTCATTGCGCTATGTACACGGTCAACTTATATGACGCAATGACAACTTGCGGATTATCTACAAAAAAAGGGACTTATAGAAATTCTCTACTCAAAATGACGACTATTCCAAAGACGTCAGCTACAAGCAATACCTTGGAATAACATCAAGGTCTACCATCAAAATGACGACTATTCCAAGGGCGTCATCTACAAGCAATACCTTGGAATAACATCAAGGTCTACTATCAAAATGACGACTATTCCAAAGGCGTCAACTACAAACAATATCTTGGAATAACACCAAGATCTACTATCAAAAGTAGCATGTTGATGCATCTTCTTTGTAAAGACAACCTCATGTTTACTTCTAAAAAATGACATGCTGTGACATCTCTTGTTAGAGGCAAATCCTCATGTTCATAGCCATTCCCTGGATTTAGAACAGGACGGGCAAATACAATACGGAACTGATCACCCCATACTACAAATGGCGGAAGTTCTCTTGTTAGACAACAACCCCACTCCACAATAAGTGTGTATATCCTGTTTAGGGTTCACTCTTTATGGGGAATGTCCTCTTGTTAGATGACAATCCCATACTATGAATTCCTGTTAAGGGTTCACTCTATACGGAGAATGTCCTCTTGTTAGATGACAATCCCATACTATGAATTCCTGTTAAGGGTTCACTCTATACGGCAAAAGTCCTCTTGTTTGAGGAAAATTCCGTACTACAAATTTTCAAACCGTGTTGCATGTTTCCTGGACGCAGAAAGCATGCATCACAATTCATATTTTCAAAAGTGTTACGTGATCCCTGGACGCAGGAATCACGTATCACAAATATTTTATCAAATATTTTGTCAAATATTTTATCAAATATTTTATGTATCAAACACCTTTCCAAATATTTTATCAACACGGTTTTCGCGTGAATCACGAACTTTTTAGGGTTCACAAAATACTTCTTCAAAAACCAAATTTTTTTTTACGTATGCTTCCCCAACGCGGGTTGATACACGCTGGCAGGTGCGCACCCTGTTTAAAAACTCATAAAATTCACAAGTCGAGTCTTGTACAACGTCGCCTTAGAATGGAACTAAGAGACGGTATAAACTAGTATCTTGCTTAAGCCAAGATAACACCTTTCAAATATACTACTTATTAAGTCGATATACGCGAACCACTTGACAGGTTACAACATATATAGCAGCAAGCTACTCAGGAAAGACGGGCAACATGCATAACGCATCATGCAAGCAATCTTGAATCAAAAGTGGCTATCGGTCACGACTGCAGGGACTATGTCTACGTTACTAGTCATCTACACTCAATAAACACAGTAAGTGATAACAGTATGAAATATTACTAACAAGTTATCATGCAAACTGCTATGTATAAAGCAGGTTCAAACGACGTAGTTCAAAGCGAACAAGTCACAAACAACAACCAAGGAACAACTCCAACAAAGTTCCAAACACAAACAGAAGCAAAGTGGAAACGAGCCCAACATGCTCAAAATAAAACGAGCAGTTCAAATAGCGGCACCACCTCCAGAAGGCCCGGGGGCAACCTCCATAAACTCAGGAGAAGTAACAATGACGTTTACATCTCCGCTATCATCAACTAGCATCTCGTAGTTGGGAAGGCCACACTCCAAAAGGCTCAACGCCTCAATGTGAGAAAGGGCATAACTCGCATATGGCCCTAACTCGCCAAAAGGGAACCCAGGGTCAAGATCCTTCACACGGGTGAAGTAATCTTCGGAACGCTCGCTCATCAAGTGGTTCACTTTCTCCTCAACAGCAGCTTCAAAATCAGAAGTTCCCAAGTACTTGGTATAACCCACTTGTACACCTTTCTCCCGACTCTCCTTACTGAGAGCAAGCAATTCCGCTCCTTGATAATGAAGATCATCTGTAACCTTCTTCTCAAGAGCGATCATCTCAGACTCAAGCTTTGATAAGCGAGTATGGTGCGCCTCATAACGGCCCTCAGAAGCAGTGACCTTCGAACTCATCACGCGAGCCTCCTCCTTGGTTCGTGACAACTCTTGGCATAGAGCATCACATTTATCCATAGCTGCCTGCTTCGCGCTTACCAGCTCCATAACAAAAGACGACATGTTTACCATGTCGGCAACAACCTGCACACATCAATGCGATAAGCCAAACATAAATCGCAAAAACAACAAACTTGGTAAAAGAATCAAGATACTTACGGGAGCAAACCGGGATAAGGCACTCTGCGCATGAGCCTCAGCCTCCTCATCAGTCGATGGACATGAATGCCTATCACCTGGTGGAACACATCTACGCAATACGCGAACTCCAACCTCTGGAGTGCGAAGTGAAGACTCCTTGGGAAAATAAACACCACCATTACCAAAAGGTGCCCAAGTGTCCCCAGTAATGTCCAATCCAACTGGGCAGACCAGATGGTCACGCCTAAGAGGAGGAACCGCTACAACAAAGAAGGAAAGCGGTTAACAACAAATAACAAAACCACAGAATACATTCATCAAAAGTATACTAACAGAGTCCGCGGACTTCCACAAGTCGGTTTCCCGACTGGGGGGCAAATGGCGCTACATTGCGACTCGCGACTTCCTTGCCTTTACGAGTGGAAGTAACCACATTTGGCTTCAAGCGCTTGGGATCAGTCGGGCCACGCGCCATTGTGTCAGTCCGCTTGGAAGAAACGCGAGAATCAGACACTGGGGGAGTATCCTCGGTCACATGAGCAGAAGACCCTTTGCCAGGATCACGCCCCGAATTGGCAGGAGTGATGGGGGCAGGGGCCACCAAAGCCTGATCGGCGCGAGAAGCAATACGCGAAGCCGCTGCATGGAGAGACGAACTCTTTCCGGCAAACCAACCTGCAATATGAATTCACAAAAGACATATAGCCATTTAAAAGGCTATCCATCATGAGTGTCAAGATGCTAAAAAAATTTCAAAGTAAGGGTGAAGGACTTACTCATAGCGACAGTTCAATCCAAAAGAAAGGAGTTCCGCAAGAGGTTACTACGACTCCACAATCTGCAAGAACCAAGCAGAAGTCAACGCGCATAGCAAAAGTCAACACGCATAGCAAAAGTCAACGCGCATAGTAAAAGTCAACGCGCGTAGCAAAAGTCAACGCGCATAGCAAAAGTCAACGCGCATAGCAAAAGTCAACGCACATAGTAAAAGTCAACGCGCGTAGCAAAAGTCAACACGCATAGCAAAAGTCAACGCGCATAGTAAAAGTCAACGCGCATAGCCAAGTCAACGCACGTAGCAAAAGTCAATGCGCGTAGTCATGTAAACGCACATAGCAAAGTTGGTGCGTGCAGTAAAAGGGGCCAACATCTTAAGAAAACTACATGCAAACGGTGAGTCTAACGTGACAAACCGCGAGGATCAAATACGGCGACACTTAGGAAAAATATTTTTCTAAGACATCAAAGACAACCAACGGTTACTCCTAAAGACGTTTGGCAACTCCCGTCGACCAACAAACCCGTCAAGTGAAAAAACTACGCATACCGACCAAAAAGCCTCTACGCAAAGACACGGGGGCAATATGTCCAATCGGGGGATTCTACCTCAACTATCCACGGAAGTGAAAAATCGTCTAAGTCGTGAACTAACGACGATAGCAACGACAACCAACCAGCAATTATTCAACACACAAACACCAATGAGCAGTTCCATACGACAACAACGACAAATTGCTCAAACGAACAACAATACGGCAACATTCAAAATCAAGTCGAAGCTGTCCTGTAAAATCGAGTTTTCAGACTACCTGAAAATGTGACGAAAAGTATCACAATGGACTCCCCTCGTCGAGACGATTTCAGAAAGGTAAGGACCGCGGCGAACGGAGCACGGGAAGGCGGCGCGTGGGTTACACGCGCCGGCAGGGCGAAGCTCACGCGACGGCGCGTGAGGGCGCGTCCGGCGTCGTCTGGTGGTTCCGAAGGCGACGCTGGAATCCTCGTGACAATCTGAGTCGATTGGTGGTGTCAATTTCTGAAAACAAGTCAAGGATCAAACACGAAACTTTCGGGATGTACCTAAGCTTTACGACGGTGAAGAAACTATGAACACACAAATGATTTCTGGAAATGGTAAAGTAATTACCTGCAAAGAAGAAGGAATAATGAATTCCCAAAGAGCTGGAAGAATGATTGGGGATTTGTGTAATTACATATCCCAAAAGATTCCTTGGTGATAAGGAGTAATTCATCTACACTCACGCCTAAGTACTTACGGTATACTCCACCCTCTTCTAAGTATTTGCTCCTACATACATGATTATTTTGGTATTGCACGTATCAAACCCGTCATTCTACATGTATGTTTTCATATCGCATGATTCATGATTTGATAATCACTAACTCGTTTTAGAAGTATACGGATTATATTTCTTACGTCACGTAATTACGTTCTTGCCATGACCGTTACTTGTACATGTATGTTGATAAAAGCATGTCTGCATGACGTATTACTAATTGCTTATATCCCTAACGGTAACCATACTTGCACACTACATATACGCATTCTCTATTGCACTAACCGTGATGACAGGAAATAAAGTCATTCGGTCGGAAAATCAAAGGACGGATGAAATCAAGACTTCTACGTCCAACCAATGACCAAAACCGAAAGGTTAGCGTCAAGCTCAAATTGGATGCGTATCCTAACTTAAAAATAGAGTCAAGAAAGGTTTTAAACCGTTACTTGACTCGGGGGCAAGTGATGGATATGTGTCCAATTCGGGTTCGTATTTATATTTCGGGCCTTGTAAACACGCCGAAAATTACATCTCGACTTGAAAAACGTCTCCCAAAGGGTCAAAACGGTCCGGAAGCGCGTATACGCGCATCCGGACCGGACGTCCGGATTGCAAGCAACCCGAATTGGACACATATTCGACGAGGTCCGGATTCGACGAGGTCCGGATTGCACTTCGGATATTGCGCGATTACCGTTTACGCGATTACCGTTACGTGTAGAGAAGTCAAGTTCGCGCATTGCCAATATTGATGACGGTTACCGCTTGCTTTTGAACCGTCATCAAACCGCTTTAAAACCGGGTCCGGTTCCAAGGAAGCCTATAAATAGGAGGCCTTGGCCACCCATTTTCACACATCCTCTCATTTTGCCCAACTTTGGTATTTGAGCTCTGACTTCTCTCTAGAAATACTTTCTCTCTCTAGAATTACCTTTTTACCCCTATAGTGACTTAAGCATCGGAGAGGGCTCCACTAGCACCACCCCCCCCCCTCTCCGTGCTAGTACTGGCCCTTCGTGCAGGAACCGGCGCCCCGGACGTTCAGACTTGTGCACAGACCACCGCCTTTTGAGACTCAGACGCTTCCTGAGACACAACCGCCTTTTGAGACACAGACTTTTCCGAGACTCAGCCGAACACTCGTCAAGTGGCACAAACCTCTTTCAGACGAAGGGTTACAGCCCAAAAACCCGCTCAACCATTCAGACTGACGCGTCCCCACAACCCAGTTCATCCAGGACGCAACAGCCACATACCATGGAATTCTATGCAAGGAGAATGGGATAAAAACCGTTCTCGACGCCGATGAATGGGCAGGAATTCAGAAAGTAATGGAGATGTTTCCTCTTTCGTGGTTTGCTGATGATAACGGACTTACACGTCGGATCACAGCAATTAAAACAGTAATTGACTTATATGATGCCGACCATAAAGATGAAAAGATCTTCAAACTTCCCGAATTGTCCGATGTCAGATTTGCTGGACTTCAGAATTGCTTGGATAAACCCAACAATAAAAGGTCTAAACGATAATTCGGTGCGACAACCACTTTTGATTTATGTACTGTAAAAGGTACGCCTCGTTTACCACAATATATAAAACGGTGAAACGTTTTATCTGATGCATAAACATCTGACATAATACAGTTTTGAATTTATTTTCAGGTGGGTTGCTCAAACGTGGTTAAAGACTACCTGCCTTATATAACTTTTTTTGTCGTGGCTGCAGTTATTGATCTGGAAACTTTGTCGTTATTTTTGTTAAGAATCCCTATTTACCCGTTTATATGTTTAAATTTAGTTAATGATGATTCAGAATTATTGAATAAAGTAGTAACCATTCAGTTCATGAATTGGCCTACTTATCAAAATTAATCGACCCGGTTAAACGGGATCGATCCGGAATGAATAACTAAAACAGAAAATCCATCGGTAAGACGATTGGATTAAATCAAAACACTTACCTCTTAATCGTGAATAACGAACCATCATCTTAATACATCCATCGAATGCATAAAGTCGTAAAACGAACCGACCGTTAATTCCATCCTTATTTATTAGTACTCCGTTTTAAACAATTATTTGCGTAGTAATTAAAACACGTTCAAACCGATTAAGTTAAATTTGAAAACGAAACGATTCAAAACCACGGGATAAAACTGGTTTTATGCGCCGTACGTGCGTGTACCTCGAGAGACGGAACACATCGTTTTAAAGTACAAATTTAATAATGAAGTTTTTTTATAAATGAATGTTGAATTTTTCGTTTGTAATCCATTGGAAATAACTCATTGATAACTGCTATGGTCAAGATGTATACTTTAGTACAACTACGATCGAGTAGTACATCAATTATCGCATTAAGCACGAGCTCAAATGCATGGTCCATGAGGTGGATAAGTCTCTGGATGAGTTAATAAACGAAAGGAAGTAGTCAGTAAAATGACACTCCCACTATAGGCCTTTAACGAAAAGTTTGGCTGAACAATCATATTATTAAGTACTTCGAGAAACATAGTTTAAAATTATATTATGTCAGAACTCAACATTAATTGTTCCTATGGAATGAAATTAAGTTGATTTCATATTAATGTAAAACTATGTTCCAATAAAATCGGCTGGAGCGTTACCTTAAAAGCTAAGAAATGTTACGGGTGAAACCTTATCATAAAGTAGTGTTAATTTACGCATTAAACAAGTATTTATTAAGAGTACGGTCTACTCTTAAAGAATACAAGTTTAAGATTAGCTTGGATTAATGGTAACGTGGTCGAACATGACACATTATAGAAATTTGAGGATGGACTTCCAATGCTTTGCGGAAAGAAACGAACTAAAGTACTAATCGGATCAAAATGGATAACGGAGATTCTCATGTCCCGCTTACTTTGAGTGGGAGAATGATATAGCATTATTAAATGCATTAGTGAATAACATGGTAAATGATGATGAAAACGTCCTCATAATAAATCCAGTAGGAGGGCTCACTCCCCCTCACATAATCATCACTAAATGTTAATGCGAATCAAGTCGGACCTGATAATCATAATGCTGAACCATTGGATGAAAATCCAATAGTCGTCGCAACTGCCCATTATTCCTAGTGGTAGGAAATGACTAACTTGATTCCAAATCCTAGTGATCAAGGAATAAATCTCGGAGGTAAAATCCTGAGACCAAGAGGTCATTCTAAGAAAGTTGTAGACCAAAAGTTCAAGCACCGCCATTGTTCCCAGTGAGAGTAATGCTCCGAACAGAAGCATTATTCCGAGTGGGAGTAACGATCAGACTTAAGATGAGATTATCGAGCCTAGACTTAGTCTAAGGCAACGAACTTCTTTTAAGAAGTATCCCATCAAAGTGAGACATTCGTTCACGAACTAGTGACGGTTCAGCAAGTATTGGAAGAATCTCAAACGTTGGAATGGAGGAAAACAATGGAGGATGAAAATGCCTAGATTAGAACGTATTCGGTTTTGGTCTTCAGTTGATTAACTACTGATGGAAAAATTTGAGTGGTCCAAAACTCGAACGATTGCGAAAGGATATACCCAAATTCACGGAGAGGACTTTGATGAAACATACTCACCAACTGTGCGTTACACTACAGTTAGGGCCATCCTTGCCCTTATTGCAAGCCTCGATCACGAGCCTGCATCAAATAGATGTTAAAAACCGCATTTCTCCATGGAAACCTGGAGGAAGAGATCTATATGGAGCAGCCAGAGGGTTTTATTACTCCTGGCAAAAGAACGTAAAGTTTACAAACTCCAAAGATCTATTTACGGTCTTAAACAATCGTATCGACAATGGCATCGCAGATTCCATGAGGAAATCATCGGAAACGGATTCGTGAATCTTCACGAGGATCCATCCGTTTACACCAAGACATCCGGGTCTAAATATGTCATCATAACCTTATACGTAGATGACATACTCATTGCTGCAAACGATGTGATCAGTTTCATGAACAAATCAAAGTCCTGGTTATCATCAGCATTTGAGATGAAAGACATGGGAGAGGCCACGTACATCTTAGGCATTAAAATTGCCCGAGATCGTGCCACCCGGAGATTGTGTCTATCTCAAGAATCATATATCAACAAACCCTTAGATATGCCGGTTGTGTTCGGGTGCGCACTATCGAAGCGTCATGGCCCTGAAAAATCAGCAGGAGCGTGAACAGATGAAGAGTACATAGTATCTAAGCATGGTAGGAATTTTAATGTACGCCATGCTATGTACTCGGCCAGACATCTGTTACGCTGTGGGCCTAATAGCAAGATTCCAATCAGATCCTGGCTATCAACGTTTAAAGGCCGTAAAACGAATTATACGATATCTAAAAGGTACTGCCGACTACGTTCTGTGCTATAAGGGCAGGCAAATCGAATTGACTGGTTATAGTGACGCCGACCACGGGGGCGATCCGGACGATCGTAAGTCTGCCACAGGGGGAGTTTTCCTCCTTGCTAATGCTACCATATCATGGGTAAGCAAGAAGCAATCTTGAGTCGCGCTTTCCACTATGGAATCAGAATTCATTGCCCTTTCTAAAAACGCATAAGAAGCATTCTGGCTGAAAAGGCTTCTTACTGTATTAATTGGCACTGACAAGAAGAGCAAACCTGTGAAGGTATACTCCGACAGTCAGGCAGCCATTGCAGCAGTTAAGAATTCAAAGTACCATAGTAGGACCAAACACATTGATGTGAAATACGATTATGCCAAATCAGTTGTGGAAGAAAATATAATCGTTTTAGAATACTTGTCCACAGACAATACGGTCGCAGACCCATTAACTAAGCCATTACGTAGAGAAATTTTCGAAAAGCACGTAAAACTGCTTGGATTACGTAAAGTGGCTTGTATGAGTAATGGCATTTTGACATTTGAAATAATATTTTGATTGAATAAAAGAATTGCAAATTGAGTATATGATCTATCGACGCATAATGATAAATAACATCGGATTTTTCGGTCTATAAACTAAGTCGTAGGAAGAAGTAAAACTCTTCCACCAAAATTATGTCGAATGTGAACCTTGTCTCGTCACACAAACACGGTCATCTTGTAGGAGGGGAACCTCTACCACAACAAGATTGGCTAAGAACCAGGGGGATAAACATGGTTAAACGAAATGATAAGTTGATCACGCTTAAAGCATGACTTAATCTTCGTTTTGTAAATCCCCGTGTTGGACTCTGTCCATCATTAAAATCACATTCAGAGCCATATGAATGACTCTGCGATAACATGATTGACATATCCCACCCCTGGCTTGTCCAGGTGTGCTATCGACGCGTGCTTCATACTACACGTGCCATGTACGACCATGGGGTCATGCTCGGTTGTGCTAGCTAGAAACTTTATGATTCAAAGGGCGCATACTTCTTCACCTTGAGCGTGTGATTGATCCCGTGTGTCTTATGAAGAGGCATCCAAAGTATCCTCTCGGACTCAGAACTTATACCTAAGGTCTAGCTCAATGTTCGCTTCCCGGCGTACGAGCGTAGAGCAAAAAAAAAACGGCCAAGTGACCACGTCTTTGGAAACCGGTTGAGTTAGACCAAGGGTATAAGCGATGGGGATGGTCATGTTCATCTATAATTCACCGACTCTTGTGTTCACTAGGTGGCCACCAACCGGATATTAGTTGAATGTTGTGAAAACTTGTACGGATGCCCTGAGAAGTATTCCTATGTGGAAAAATGGGCAATTGGAGAATTATCAGTTGACCAAGGATACAGTGCGGTACATATTTTATTTTTGACAGGATTGATTTACGAAAGGGAATCAACGTTCTGCGGGGGCTACAACACTCATAACAGATGAGTAGCACGATACTCGTCGTATTGGCCGGTCGCACGGCAAATCTCGTATGAACTATTCGGAGACGGAGACAATAACTGAAGACTGAGAAGTTGATGCTATTGGATGACAATACATTAACATGCACCATCCTATTCCGACGAGTGGGAGCTGTTAGCATATGGTGACGTGGCGCCGTAATTGGTAGCCCGTTAATATATGTGGTTACCTAAGATAATTAGGTAAATGTCACATTAGGGCTAATTGGGCCATACCCAATTCCCATATGACATGGGAGGCCCAAAATTGGGCCTCCACCCACATAGCATAGTCGGCCGAAACCCTAATAGTAGGGAGGAGGATTTTCTCCTCCTCCCACTATATAAGGAGGTCTTGGGGTCACTCCCAAAACACACCTTGATCACAACTCCTCCTAAGTTGTGATTTGAGAGAAATCCCTTTCTCTCTACAAGCATATTTCAGCCGGCCCTCTAACACCACCATTGGTGTGCCAAATTGCTTCCGAGCATTCGGTCCGAGGTTATGTCCCCATTGAAGAATCGATCAGAGGATTTGCTGTGGAGCTTATACAGCGTAGGACTTCTTCTCACGAAGAACTTGTACGGGTTCCGACCGAAGGATCAGAACTCCCTCCACAACGTTCTTGGGCAGGAAAGCTATTGAGGTATGTGTACATTATTCCGCTGCGTAATTAGATTACTTACTAGTACACGTTTAGCATCTCGTAGTATTACGTCCCCGTAATCCAACAAAAAATTTTTTTTTCAAAAAAACATTGGTTCAAACATTTGTCCTGCGTTCGAGCCAATTAGTAAACACTCAACGAGTTCGGAAAACTCCATGACAGTGTAAAGCACCCTAGATCATAAATTTTAATTCATTCTGAAATGTAATCAAAATTATGAAATAAATGACATTAGAAGTTTTTTTAAAAAAAAATCATGCATGATTTCTCATATTCTCTATATTGATTTGTCATTCGGTCTTTTTAGGTACACCATTGGATATGTATCTTGTACATATAAGTGATGTTGGCCATATGGGGCAACATAAAAAGAACATGCAGTCATCCAGTTGCACGAAAAACAAATTGCCCGCTCGAGATATCAAACATTCAGGTGTGATAATCTGTAATCTGATTTTTCCTTGAAATTTGAGTGTTCCTGCTCTTTTTGCAGACCAGACAACCACTTCAACCAAGGACGCAACCATGCGAAACGTGACCGCTTCGAAGAGTCTCCATTTAACCTATCATTTGTGAAATTCATGCGCATTCCTAAGCCGGAGCATACAACTGTTATGTGGCCAGGTCTAAATCGGTCAGTGATAACCAATGGGCACCTCCCGTTGAGATCGAGCACAACCGAATATGAGAAAATATCAAGAGATGAACAGATCATTCAAAAGGATCAATAATCCCATGACAATCGAATGTGCTAAAGAAAGAGCATTTGAGAAGTTGAGAGGATAAATCATTATTGTCGATGTCTTCCATCGGAGAGTACTCAACTCAAGACGTCGACAAAATTAACTCGAGTCATCATCAAGAAAAAGGTCAAGTTCAGAATTTTAATTGCCGCTAGGGGCATGTACATAATTGTTGTAGATTAATTCATGTAAATTTTCTTTCCATTTGAAAAAGAGAAACAAAAGAAGAAAAAAGAGAAATAATAATTTCCCGCTAAATTGAAAACCTGTATAGGCAACCTAGGCAAAAGTTAGGGAACGAGGGCATGATTGAAAACCCACAAGGGCAATCATGGCAAAAGGTGAGCCGGAAAATACATAAATAAATAAATAAAAAACTCATTTTTCTTTAGGGTCACAACCTCCCTTTAATCGACTACATAAAAATAAAGAGAATGTTCATGCAAATCTTGTGAGAGCACTGGAGAAATAAAATGGTCATAGTCGTCCCTAAATCGAGTACAGAAAGGGCCACAACCACCCTTAAAATAGTTACAAATAAATAGAGTTCTCGCGAACCCTATGAGGGCAGGAGAATAAAGAGGGTCACAACCACCCTCAAAATAGCTACATATACAGAGTATTCCCGTGAATCTTGTGAAGTCGGAAAATTATTTGAAATGGCCACAGCCACCCTTAAAATGGCTACATACAAAGAGTGTTCCCCAAATCATGAGAGGAGGAAAATTGTTAAAAGGTCACTACCACCATTAAAATTGTTACATATAAAGAGCGAACTCTCACAAATTTGATGAGCGTGGACGGGAAATAAAGGGCCATAACCACCCTCCAAATGACTACAAATCAAAAGAGCTCCAACAACATTGAAGACAGGGAGGAAAGGGTCTCATCCATCCTCCAAATGGATATAAATTAGAGTACTCCCGCATCGAGATGAGAAATAAAGTACGGGTCACAGCCACCCAGCTACAACAAAAAAAAAAAAGTGTTTCCGCTAGGTTAAGAATCCGAGAGGACTGTCTAGGCAAAATCAGAAAAATGAGGGGCATGATTGCAAATTCAGAAATTGCAATCATGCAAAAGAAAAATATTAAAAAAAATGTATCTTTAACTAAAAATTCAATTAGTTTTTCATGATTTTTTCTCCCAATTTTTCCACTCCTTTTTTGTGCTAAAAAATCAAACTGGTCCAAACTTTCAAACTCATTCACAAATTTGTCCATGTCGGCATTTTTAAAATATGATTATTTTATTTATTGTTTATTTATTTAAAAAAATACATATTTAAGAGTATAAAATCATATAGATTTCAAATGAAACTTGATATCTATGCAATAGTAAAATGAAACTAGGGACTATAAGTATATACTATATGAATGTGAAAAAGAAAAATCAAAAGTGATGTGGTGATAAAATATGAAATCAAAATTTAGATTGAATACGACAAATTTGGTATGAGCACCATCGCTCATAAACCATCGATAATGTTGTGGTTTAGTGCTTCGTATTTGACCAAAGGTTTCGAATTTGATCTTTAGAAATGAATTTGTTTTTTATGGTTAGCATGTCAAATGTGCTATACTCATGTTTAAGCCTTTAAGGCTGCTACAAATCTCATTAACTTAATGTAAATGCTGATATCGCTTTATTTGAAGTTGGAATTTTTGTTTTTATCTATTTGTACATATATGTAAAATAAAATATAGTCAATAATTGAGCAATCAATATTATATAATAATAATTAATTAATAGTAAAAAGAAAGTCGAATCTGAAAACACTGAAATCATGTTGCTTTTTTGTCGGGAAGACAAAAAAATGGGTGGCTCAAAGCAGCTCAGCCATTGAATGAATGAGAAGGTGCTTTAGCAGGTACGTGTGTGTGTATATGAGGATTACAGCTCACGCCGCCGTGGAATTGTCTAAAAGTACTATACGCACCTGGCGTACCTACACCCCACTTTCATCATACACGTCAAGAATCAGCAGTAGGATACACAGTAAAAAGAAAATGCAATATAGTTTTTGTATTTTCCATTATTTCTATTAATTAACGGTTTATAATTGGCTTTAAAAAGAATATATTCTGTTAACTTTTTAAATCAATACCAAAATTAATATGAATATGAAATGGATAAATAAGAAACGTGTCTGTAGACATATAGACACGTTTCTTCTTTTCTGGCTGAAGCGTGTCGTCTATGGCAGGCAGCTTATGCATGGATTGGATTAGTGCTCCACCGGGTGCACCCACAGAAGAGACGGATAAGGCAAGTAGGAAGCTTCCCTGCATCACCAGAAAAAAAAAAAAAAAAAAAAAACATCTTTAATAATACTATATATTTATTTATAGCCACAACTTTTCCGATTTCAATTTTGGACTTGTTTTTTAAATTCAACATTAGGAGTTCCATTTTTTTCCTGTTAGTGTTGATTTATTTCCTTTTGGTCTAATAATTCTACGGTGAGATGCTAATGAATACGAACGTGCTCATTTAAAATGTGAAACCCCTTTTTTGCTAATTTTTTTTTCATACGAACACTATCAAAGTATAAAGATTAACTCACCTCTTCACTTATTATCTAAAGTTTTAGGATAATTAGTTAAGTAATAAATTTCAAATAATATGCTAAAAGAAATTGAGAGAAATTCCATTTGCTTTGAGAGTGTAATTTAGTGCATATGATGTGATATTTTACTTAAATGAGTTACTCTAGGTTTTGTGCTCAAATTAAGTCTTAACCTTTAGAAATCAATTTTATTACGTGTTATTATTTAGCTTAACCAAATTGAATTATGTTTTTTTAATGTAGATATGGTAGGTATAATATTTTATAATTTGTCCAATTTCTTACTACCTTTAACTATTTTTGGACTATGTAATTACCTCTTTATTAACGCTCACAGTTTTAAGGCATGTTGAATAATTTCCTTCCAAATTATTCTAATCTATTACCGTTTGCGAGCATTAAATTCTGACCATCAATTTCTTTTAATACAAATATGAATGTTGCTTTCTTTCTATGTGGTTGGAGGAAGTCCAGTTGACCATGTGAATGCGTGTCTATGGTGCGTCGAAACACCGGATCTTCACCCATCTTGCCTTAATATGTGCTTGTGTGCTCCACTCCTTTCCACGTATGGACACATGAGTTTCTCGTCCTTATTTGTCTCATTACTAAACGAAAATGACTGTTTTAGCCTTTTTAGGTTTCAAAAGGTCTTACAAAGTTACACGACTCATTTTCATTATGCACCAAACGGCTCACAATCATGCATTGTCGGCATTATTTACTCTTTTAAGGGTTACTATTATTATTATTGTTAAAAATAAAATAATGACATGATTATCAAATTATTATACCTACATAAGGAAACACTAGGTAACAATTATAAAATATGAAAGCAAAATAAATTCGATAAATAGAATTATCATGAATAAATTAGCACCTCTTTAAAAAAAAAAAAAAGTCCTAATTCATTCATGATGGCTTCTACCTTCGAATTTCACTTTATCGAACATACGAAGGCCTTACATATACGGGGAGGAGCGCCGTATATGTAATGTACGAAGGCATTATTTATTCATGATGTTTGGATGTAATGTGAAACGTAATCTCACATTACGTTCTATATTATATTCACATTATGTCGTTTGTTTTGCCGATGTAATGCGCATTGTAATATGAGATTAAACCCGTACTTCATTTACTGTAATGTGAGATTACATAAAAAACACAGATATAATATGAGATTACGTTCAAGATTACAGAGTGTTATTTTTTTTTATTAAATAGATAAAATACTTTGTATTATCTTTATAATTTCTTATATTATTATTATTATTAGCTTTTTATTTTTTATCTACTCCATAACTCATTATTATAATAAAGAATAATATACATGATGTTCGTATAAAATGAGTAAAGTCCTTTTTGTGACATTTTTTATGAAAATTATCTTATAAAAATGTATAAATATTTTAATTAACAAAATTTTAACAGCTATGCGTTTTGATTTTAAATATTTAGTTTTTAAAGTATAAGTGATTACATTATTAAACACAAAATATAAAATTTAAGAAGTTAGATGTTCACGAAATAAATATTCTTTTAAATCTATCACATTTAGATATAATAACTCATATAGATTAATATAATAATAATAATAAAGTCACATTACAATGCACATTGCAAAACATATCAAATTACTGTAATCTAACATTACTCCACATTACAGCACAACCAAATAGTGTAATATAACCTTACAAAGCTCACATTACTTGTAATCTCACGTTACGTCCATCCAAACGCCGCCTAATAAAATACCAAAGCTAAGGGAAAGACTAGGGATGCCAATAGGGAAGTATTAAGTTCTATAATGTGGAGAGGAGGGTTGAACCATAAGAAGATATAAAATATGAATGATATAAATGATTCAACCAAGTATTTACATGTTAGGATGCCACTATATATAGGAGATCAATCTTAACTAACTAGTCAACTATACAAGTCAACCTAAGGTACCATGTATCTATACAAGTATGAGTACCTATCAATGTATATACAATATGTACATCTAATATTCCCCCATATTTTCCTTCTTCTTCCTTTCTAAAGAATTAAAATGAAAATTTGAGAGAAAAGGTCGATGATGAATGAAATGCCAAGGTCCAATCAAAACCCGGTCAAAGAGAGCCAAGGGTAAACCCGTTCAAAATGAGCCAATGGAATTTCAAAACCCGCTCAAATGATCCATGGGAAATTTAAAATCCCGCTCTAAAATGCCAAGGTTGATAACCCGGTCTTCACAAAACGGCCCCTCAAAAATCCAATTTTCGGGATACGACCCCAAACTTGAGAATTGTCCTCATAACAGCCCCAAACTCTCAGAACTGTCCTCAAAACAGTCCAAAAGTCTTCAAAAGCTCCAAAGAAGCCCAAATATTTCAGAACTATCCTCAAAATAGCCCCAAACTTCACGAAATCAACAAAAATTCCCCAAACTTTGAAACTGCTCCAAAACAGCCAAAGTCCTCAAAAGAGCATCCCAAATTTGAAAACTGCCTAAAACAACCCCAAATATCCAAAAGCTTGCAAAGAAGCCCCAAACTTCACAAATCATCAAAATAGCCCCAAATTCGGTCAATAATTCGGCCAAAATAGACCAGAACACCCCAATTCGGTCAATAATTCGGCCAAAAACACCCACGGCACGTGCAGAAGGAGCACCGGGGTGCAGGAGACCAAATAAAACCATGATGAAATCCCGGTGCACGGAGGGTGCACGGCGCTACACAGCCAGAGGTCGCGGGTTCGAATCCAGCGCGACGCAAAAATATCCAACCATTTATTGAAGCAACAGGTCGCATGTTCAATCCCAGCGAGATGCAGCAATTTCCAGAGATGAACAAATCTGGGCAGAATATGATCTTCAAGATGTTCTTTAAGTGTTCTTCAAAAAAACCAATTCGATTCAACTCCAAATCGTCGAAATCGAACAACAAACCAACTGGAATCCAATAGCAACCTAAAGACGCAACTAATCCAGTCCAAATTGCAGCAAATAATCGATTATCCAAATCGAATTTGATGAAATTGCAGCAACATAACAGCAGTAAGAACACAGCAACTTCGAACCAAAATCGAACCAAATTGCGCAAATCCAAAGCAGAAATCCACAAATTGCAGCTTGCAATCAATAGCAGCATCAAATGCGAATCAAATGCATCCAAAACCGCAGCAAATGATCAAGAAATAAGCTCGAATTCGAAGATCGAACTTCAAGCAGTAAAATAGGCGCGAAATCTGAATTTGAATCAGAATTACCTCCAAGAAGCTTCGAATGATGCTTAAATCTTCACAGAAACTTTGCAATGATGACCAGGAAGCATGTGAAATGCAGAATCGAAGCCAAACCTTCGAATTATTCATCACAGCTCCTCACAGATTGGAAAATGCAGCAAGAACAGCAGCAACGTCCAAGAAACGAAGAACGGAGCTGAAAAACGATGATCCAAATCCTTCCAGAAGTGATGATGATCTCATAAAGAATCCATATGACGATAAAGAAGCTAATTGAAGCCAAAATGCTGCATCAAATTACAGATAACAGCAGCAACACGTAGGGGTGAGCGGTTCCGGGTACCCAGTACTTTTAGGGTATCCCAGAACCAGACCAATACTAAACGGTTCCTAACTTTATTACCCAGAACCGTACCAGAACATTTAGGAACCGGAACCGTACCAGAACCGTTAAGAGCCAATCGGTTTCGGGTACCCGTTAAGGAACCGATTACAAATTTTCAAACTAAATAATATAATTTTAGGTACTAGTTGGAACTGGGTTCTGGATACCCAGTTGGAACCGGGTTCTCGGTAGCCAATTGAAACTGAAATTTATGTTATACCAAGTGAATTATAAAAATAATTATAACATTTTCCACAAACCAATTTTAAATTTGTTAAACGTTTAGTGTTTTTTTAATTTATATATATAACGGTTCCGGTTCCGGGTATTTGGATACCCGAAAACTTATCCCGGAACCGGAACCGAAAATACCGGTTCTTGAAATTTAATCCCAGAACCGTACCAGAACCATTTACATCTACCCGGAACCTACCAAATGACCGGTTCCGGTTCGGTTCCGGTTCCAACTGGGTAATTTGCTCACCCCTAGCAACACGCAGCAAGAACACACACAGCAACTGAAATGTTGAATTGCTGAAAACTGAATTGCAGCAGCTGAAACTTCAATCAGATCGATGAGAAACAAGCAGCTGATCCACAGATCGATGTAACAATATCAAGACCTTCAAGAATCGATGTGCAGATCACAAATCAATGCAACAGTAACTCAGCTGCAAAATGAAGAACGACTGAAGAACAAGCTGAATTTCTGAAACTGAAATCCAGAAATCTTCAATCCAAATCAGATTGTCCACGGAAACAGCAGCAAAACATGAAGAATCATGCAGCAAATCCACGAAATACAGCAGCTAATGAGTTGATCTTCAAGTAATCCGATGAAACGAAGCTAAATCCTCAAGATTCAAGCTCGAATCGATGCAAAATCCTCTCGAAAAAAATGAATGAAACCGAAGCTAAAAATACCATAGCTCTGATACCATATTAAGTTCTATAATGTGGAGAGGAGGGTTGAACCATAAGGAGATATAAAATATGAATGATATAAATGATTCAACCAAGTATTTACATGTTAGGATGCCACTATATATAGGAGATCAATCCTAACTAACTAGTCAACTATACAAGTCAACCTAAGGTACCATGTATCTATACAAGTATGAGTACCTATCAATGTATATACAATATGTACATCTAATATTCCCCCATCTTTTTCTTCTTCTTACTTTCTAAAGAATTAAAAGGAAAATTTGAGAGAAAAGGTCGATGATGAATGAAATGCCAAGGTCCAATCAAAACTCGGTCAAAGAGAGCCAAGGGTAAACCCGTTCAAAATGAGCCAAGGGAATTTCAAAACCCGCTCAAATGATCCATGGGAAATTTAAAAACCCGCTCTAAAATGCCAAGGTTGATAACCCGGTCTTCACAAAACGGCCCCTCAAAAATCCAATTTTCGGGATACGGCCCCAAACTTGAGAACTGTCCTCATAACAGCCCCAAACTCTCAGAACTGTCCTCAAAACAGCCCAAAAGTCTTCAAAAGCTCCAAAGAAGCCCCAATATTTCAGAACTATCCTCAAAATAGCCCCAAACTTCACGAAATCAACAAAAATGCCCCAAACTCTAAAACTGCTCCAAAACAGCCCCAAAGTCCTCAAAAGAGCATCCCAAATTTGAAAACTGCCTAAAACAACCCTAAATATCCAAAAGCTTGCAAAGAAGCCCCAAACTTCACAAATCATCAAAATAGCCCCAAATTCGGTCAATAATTCGGCCAAAATAGACCAGAACACCCCAATTCGGTCAATAATTCGGCCAAAAACACCCACGGCACGTGCAGAAGGAGCATCGGGGTGCACGAGACCAAATAAAACCATGATGAAATCCCGGTGCACGGAGGGTGCACGGCGCTACACAGCCAGAGGTCGCGGGTTCGAATCCAGCGCGACGCAAAAATATCCAACCATTTACTGAAGCAACAGGTCGCAGGTTCAATCCCGGCGAGATGCAGCAATTTCCAGAGATGAACAAATCTGGGCAGAATATGATCTTCAAGATGTTCTTCAAGTGTTCTTCAAAAAAACAATTCGATTCAACTCCAAATCGTCGAAATCGAACAACAAACCAACTGGAATCCAATAGCAACCTAAAGACGCAACTAATCCAGTCCAAATTGCAGCAAATAATCGATTATCCAAATCGAATTTGATGAAATTGCAGCAACATAACAACAGTAAGAACACAGCAACTTCGAACCAAAATCGAACCAAATTGCGCAAATCCAAAGCAGAAATCCACAAATTGCAGCTTGCAATCAATAGTAGCATCAAATGCGAATCAAATGCATCCAAAACCGCAGCAAATGATCAAGAAATAAGCTCGAATTCGAAGATCGAACTTCAAGCAGTAAAATAGGCGCGAAATCTGAATTTGAATCAGAATTACCTCCAAGAAGCTTCGAATGATGCTTAAATCTTCACAGAATCTTCGCAATGATGTCCAGGAAGTATGTGAAATGCAGAATCGAAGCCAAACCTTCGAATTATTCATCACAGCTCCTCACAGATTGGAAAATGCAGCAAGAACAGCAGCAACGTCCAAGAAACGAAGAACGGAGCTGAAAAACGATGATCCAAATCCTTCCAGAAGTGATGATGATCTCATAAAGAATCCATATGACGATAACGAAGCTAATTGAAGCCAAAATGCTGCATCAAATTGCAGATAACAGCAGCAACACGCAGCAAGAACACACAACAACTGAAATGCTGAATTGCTGAAAACTGAATTGCAGCAGCTGAAACTTCAATCAGATCGATGAGAAACAAGCAGCCGATCCACAGATCGATGTAACAGTATCAAGACCTTCAAGAATCGATGTGCAGATCACAAATCAATGCAACAGTAACTCAGCTGCAAAATGAAGAACGACTGAAGAACAAGCTGAATTTCTAAAACTGAAATCCAGAAATCTTCAATCCAAATCAGATTGTCCACGAAAACAGCAGCAAAACATGAAGACTCATGCAGCAAATCCACGAAATACAACAACTAATGACTTGATCTTCAAGTAATCCGATGAAACGAAGCTTAATCCTCAAGATTCAAGCTCGAATCGATGCAAAATCCTCTCGAAAAAAATGAATGAAACCGAAGCTAAAAATACCATAGCTCTGATACCATATTAAGTTCTATAATGTGGAGAGGAGGGTTGAACCATAAGGAGATATAAAATATGAATGATATAAATGATTCAACCAAGTATTTACATGTTAGGATGCCACTATATAAAGGAAGTTAATCCTAACTAACTAGTCAACTATACAAGTCAACCTAAGGTACCATGTATCTATACAAGTATGAGTACCTATCAATGTATATACAATATGTACATCTAATAGGAAGATCAATGCGAAAGTTGGAAATACCATCCCCACCTCACTAGGCTTATTCCATTTACCATATTTTTCCTAAAACCATTTTGAGGCGGATTTTTTTGATAAATTTACCCCGCGGTGATATCCACGGGTATTGCCCCACGGGTCTTTCTACTATATTTCACAAGTACCATGCTTGTGGCACTATTTTTGTATTTTTCTATTGCCCTAAAGGTGAACCCTAGAGGAAAATTAATATTACTAATGTTATGATACAAATACAAAGTGTAATTAAAAAAATTCATACTTTTAAAGATTTTTAATGTTTTGTAAATGTTACAATTAACTCCACCCTAGTAAAAAAAATAAGCACAAGCATGGTAGAAAAACTCATTGCCCCACCCCGCCAATTTTTTAAAATAAAATTATTTTAAAATTTGTATTAATTAACTTTTACTTAAATTTTCATAAAAGTTGTATATATGCACATACATATATATTTCTAATACAACTACTAATCATACATAAAAAAATAAAATATATTATTCAATCTAACTTCTTACTTCAATAACTTATTCGTTCACTAAGTTTCTATTATTACATAATGACCTGTGCAGTAAAAAACGAGTTTCTACGTAAAAACGGAAAATGCTAGGTAAAGTCGAGTCTTAAAGATGGAACGTAAAAACGTAAGTGTCTACCAATATATGCTAAAATTACATTAGTAAAGATATGTACATATATGTAACCATATAAAAGAAATACGAAAATAATAAAATACTCATTAAAAGCATATAACATTTTTTCAATAAAATATATGGTTTCACTAGTAGTCACCTCAGTCGTCACAATGAGCAATTGTTGTGGAATCGTGAGAATAATTGACAGGTCTTTTGAATTGTGGGCTTATATCTCTATTGAGATTTTAGGATTTGAGAAACTTAAAAGAGAAAGAGTTGTTGATGGGTCTAAGACTCTTGGATATTATTAAATAATTAATGGATATTGAAGTTGAATGGAATAAGAATAGGTTTTGAATCAATAAATGATGATTTGACCCATAAATTACGATCCATGAAAAATCTCTCATGGGTTTGGTTGACAAATTTTGTGGGTTTGGCACAATTTGTTAGAATTGGTCAATTTTTAGCAAATAATGCTAAAAAAAAATCTATAAACGGTAGAAACTTATAGAAACTCACGTTTTTACCTTTTTTTACGACTCTACTCGCGTTGGTTCCCGTTTCTACTCAGAAAACGACTCTACTTACGTTATAACTTGTTTTTTATGGTAAAGACGTAAAAACGTGTGTTTCTATGACCTAGAAACGACTTTTTAACTACATAGATAATGACCCCTAATATTTTCTGAAATTACATATATAACCATGGGGCGGAAGCTCGGGGTGAAACAACACATTTACCACCGATTGTCTTGCCCCATGGTTCTTTATGCCAAACTTGCCCCGTAAACCGCGGTAACTACTTCCGCGGGGCATTTGCGGGCATTGCACCGCGAAGTTCGGGAAATCTGCGCCCCATTGACACCCCTAGGAAAGACAAGCCCAATCCCCTTAAACACTCCGCACCCCCTCCTAGACATGTTTGACTCGAGCTAGATCGCCGCCCTTAAGATTGTATCTGCATTAACAAGCCTGGGCTACGTCCTAGAGGCGTATTTTCCACAGAATTCACCCATTGAACTAGGAACCCTCTGTCATCCTGCATGAGATGTAGAGGTTGAAGATTGATGATCCACCGTCCTAAAAAATCCCAATGCTTGTATGGGCAAACATCCCGATTAGTGGTGTAATTACCATGAAGCTCATGGCCATCACACCGATTACTACTACAAGTTAAAGGAAGACATAGAAAATGTCATCCAAAAAGGCCAATTGAAGAAATTCTTAAGTAACAGAAAACGATTTCGCAGCCCCCCTACACACCTAGTGCCGCCCTCTTATAAAGCAAATGAAAAGATGAAGGACTATCCTCCACTTAGAAGGTGAACCATCAATGTTATTTACGGTGGCTTTCTGACAGTAGGAAATGCTCATAATGTTTATGCCTCTCAGATATCAACTGTCGTCTGACTAGGTAAACACCCATGTCCTTAAGATGATGCCAGTATCACCTTCTCTGTTGCAGGCATATCACACATGACATTTAATTATGAAGTTTATTATTTTGATATTTGTTTAAAGATTTTGTTTGTAGATGTATAAGTGAATAACTTAACTTAGTAATATTCGATAGCACGACACAAAAATTACGTGTAGTGTTCGTGTTTGCAAAACATGAAACACAAAGCTTATCGTCTGTGTTCGTGTCCAGTAGGTTTAACACAACAAGATACCGATACGCACAATAGCACGCACGAACGCGCAAATTGCTAGTCGTACATAAATCTAACTCATCAATCAAAACTCACTCTGGTACTAGCTAATTAGAAAATCTCGTATGTGATTAACTACCAGCAGTGATGCTCTATTTGGTTAATACATCTTACTCCCATGTAGTTTGACTTCAAAGTTTTAGGTTTGAAATGCATCGAGGAATCACCTCGCTTGATCTGATTAAAATATCACGTCTTGAATATACTAGGCTGCTGGTGGGTCTACGTTAACGGGGTCAGTGCATGCGTTGGTTGTTTACTATGTGTGCTAGGAAAAAAGCCTCAAACTGTGAACACGAGTGCCTTAACATTATGTATCAGAATGAGTCTATGATCAACACTATTAGTTAATTCCTTGTGATGACAAAAAAAAAACATGATTATTTTGAAGATTTTCTTTAAATATTAAGTATTATCCCATCCCGTCTGCTTGTATTTTAATTAGGGTTAACATGTCTTTTGGTCCATGATGTTTGACAACTTTTGGGTTTTGGTCAATGATGTTTTTTTTACCTAGTTTTGGTACCATATGTTTGCAGATTTTTTTTCTAATTTTGGTCTAACCGTTACATTCCGTCCATTTTTTGACATGTTCAAGTCACGTGATCCACTCTAAACTTTAAATTTAGTCCCTCTAATACTTTCTTAACCTTTTTTTTGTTCAATTTAGTCCCGAAGTTTCAAAATTGACCCCAATTGGACAATAGGTCCAATTGAATTTTTGAAACTTCGGGACTAAATTTAACCAAAAAAAGGTTAGGAAAGTATTAGAGGGACTAAATTGAACAAAACTGAAAGTTTAGGGTGGATCACGTGACTTGTACATGTCAAAAAATGGACGGAATGTAACGGTTAGACCAAAACTTGAAAAAATCTGCAAACATATGGTACCAAAACTAGGTAAAAAAAAACATCATTAACCAAAACCCAAAAATTGTCAAACATCATAGACCAAAAGACCTGTTAACCCTTTTAATTATGTCATTATTATTGTTATTTTTCGTGGTCTACGGTATATCTGCCAAAAAAAATGGATTCCACTGTAGATAGATCACTGAAAACGGGTCCATAATATAGAACTACTTAATTGACGTGGGATCAAAGTATGGAGTATTATCATACATGTATATAAGGGGGTGTTTGAATGGATGTATTGTGAGATGTAATCTCACATTACGTCCCACATTACATCAATATTATGTTGTTCGGTTTGCCAAACGATGTTATGTGCATTGTAATTTAATGTCCATTGTAATCTCAGATTACGTCCAAACTCCATTCAACGTAATGTGAGATTACATCAAAAAACAGATGTAATGTGAGACTACGTTCAACATTACGGAGTGTTATTATTTTTTTAATATTTATTAAATAGAAAAAATACTTTGTATTATCATTATAGCTTATTATGATAATAATGTTCTTATTATTAATAGTCTTTTTTTTTTATCTACTTCATAACCCATTATTATAATAAATAATAATACACATGATGTTCGTATAAAATGAGTAAAATATTTTCAAACATTTTTTATTTTATGAAAATTATCTTATAAATGTACATATAATGTTTTAACTATTAGAATTTTAATAGTTGTGCAAAATGAGTTTACATATTTTGTTTTTAGAATTCATAAATGACTGTATTAACCACAAAACATAAACTTTAAGAAGTTAGCTATTGTCAATATATATATATTTTTAAAAAAATCTTATCATATTAAGATATATTATACTCTCTATAAGTTAATATAATAATAATAATAAGTCACATTACAACACACACTAAATACTGTAATCTAACATTACACTCCACACTACCGCACAACCAAATACTGTAATCTAACATTTCAAGTAATCTCATATTACGGTTCACATAACTTATAATCTCACATTTAAAGTAATCTCACATTACGTTACGTCCATCCAAAAGCCCCTTAAGTGTATGTCCGTTTAACACCAAAATAAAAGTCTAGGCTATAATTTGCACTTTTTCTTCTAAGATTAGGTCGCCGTTAGATGAGAACCCCCGGATATCGCAAGGACAGAACAGTAAATGTGCCTTCAAACACGTGCGACGGATGCTATATAAACGACTCCCCTCAGCCATCATAAGCCTCACGAAGCGCAATCAAAGAAACGCAACCTCTCTGCCTCTCTCAAATTTTCCTAGGGTTTCCGTTTCTTCCTCAATTTGAATAACCCATCTCCGATTGACGCTTCGCTGAGCTTCTCTAGCCATACATTCTTTTTCCATTGAAGAACCCCAATAACTGTAAGTTTTTCATTGATGTTTACGAAGTATCTTAATCAATTTCTTGATTGATCAGATTCTGTTTCTGGTTTATCTTTATGTTTATGTTCGTTCAACGATTCTATTTCTGCGATATCCTTATTGATGATTTTGTCAGTTGTTCCTGTTTGTATGCTATGTTCTCTGCGAATCAGCAGCAACAACCTTGATTGTAGGCTACATCTTTATATTGTTGTTTGAATTACCTTGCGTTAGGCTTAACATCTGGTCAATTGTATATGAGTTGATGTTGATTCGTATCTTGATATGACGTACATTTTAGGTTTCGTGTGAAACTGTCCTTACCCTGGAATTTTGTTGACCTAATTTCTGGTTGGATTAATCACGGCTTGCTTATTGGCATGTTTCTTATCGTTCGATATGGAAAATCATATTCTTTGTCGTTCATCTGATATTGAAAAATATCTTGAGGAACTGGCACAAAAGCCTTTGATGTCTTAAGGGAATCCTTTATAATTGTATTAGATTTATGAAAAAGGCTGTCTTCTTGAGGTACGTGCTGTAGAATATTATGGTTTCGAGGACTTCTTATAATCCTACTATTAGATTTATACGTTTTCAAAATAGTTTCCTTGGCATGACATGTAGTTTGATTCAATTGCTTATGATTAATTCTTTCAAATCCGTGTTTGTAATGTATGCTCCCTGTTTGTGAGTAGTTTTGTCTCTAATTTCTGATCATACTCCTTTCAGAAATCTAGTTAATGTTAATACTTTTTGGCTATAACTTATCTTAAATATATGGCTTTTGGGATGTGATTCAGCCTCTTGAATTCATTGATATTAACTCCACGTTTGTTATTATTTTGCAGGAATGTTCTAATGGAATCTAAAGGTGGGAAGAAGAAGTCTAGCAGTAGTAATTCTTTATTTTACGAAGCCCCTCTCGGATACAGCATTGAAGACCTCAGGCCAAACGGTGGAATCAAGAAATTCAGATCTGCTGCTTACTCTAACGTAAGACCTACTTCCTGTTGTCTAATCGTTGTTTTTAACAATGTCCATGGATTGTTATTTGATACATTATTATTTGTTCGCTTTCTTGCAGTGCGTTCGCAAGCCATCCTGAGACGTCCTAATTAGTTCTTCCCTACTGACTCCTGCATTCTCTCTTCAAGTATTTCCTTTTATGCAATTAAACCCCAGCGTCCTATTTCTTTTCTTCCTTCCTCGATATTTCCTTTGCTCTCAGTAGTTTTCCTGCATTCCCTTTCCTCTAAAACACAATGGCCTGTCCAACTTCTGCAATTGGATTCGAAGGCTTTGAGAAGAGGCTCGAGCTGACATTTTTTGAGCCTGGCATTTTTGCTGATCCCGAGGGTAAGGGCCTCCGAGCCCTCTGCAAGTCCCAATTGGATGTGTTTCTGAATGCTGCCGAATGCACCATCGTCTCTTCCCTGTCAAATGAACATTTGGACTCTTATGTCCTTTCTGAGTCGAGCCTATTTGTTTTCCCCTACAAGCTCGTCATAAAGACTTGTGGAACTACAAAATTGCTCCTTGCCATCCCACCTATCCTAGAATTGGCTGAATCACTGTCACTATCTGTGAAATCAGTGATGTATACTCGTGGGAGCTTCATATTCCCAGGTGCCCAAGTGTTCCCCCACCGCTGCTTCTCCGAGGAAGTAGCTACCCTCGACAAATACTTTGGAAACCTCGGATCAGGCAGCAAGAAATACCTGATGGGCAGCCCTGACAACACCCAGAAGTGGCACGTCTACTGTGCATCGGCGGCTGAGAAGACAACCAACCCGAACCCAAACCCGGTTTTCACCCTGGAGATGTGCATGACCGGGCTAGACAAGAAGAGGGCATCTGTCTTCTTCAAGGAGAATGTCTGTTCCGCAGCAGCAATGACTGAAGAATCTGGGATCAGGAAGATCCTTCCAGATTCCAACATCTGCGACTTTGAATTCGACCCGTGTGGCTACTCAATGAACTCTATCGAAGAAGGGGCGATATCGACGATTCATGTGACACCAGAAGACGGGTTCAGCTACGCCAGCTTTGAAGCAGTGGGTTATGATTTTAAGAGCATGGATCTGGTGCAGCTGATAGAGAGGGTTTTGGTTTGCTTTGAGCCAAGTGATTTCTCGGTGGCACTACACTCGGAAGCAGCGATGGAGCTGCAAAAGATGTTCCCCATGGATCTGTATGGGTACTCGACTGAAGTGGTGAGTTGTGAGACGTTGGGCAAAGATGGTTCGATCATGTATGTGAGCTTTGCAAAGTCTGAAAGCTGCTGTGGATCACCGAGATCCATCCTGAAGGGCGGCAGTTGGAGCGAGGACGAGGAAGTTGAAGACAAGTAATAGTTGTGGTCGTGAGTTTCTTATTAGTATTATGTTTTTAAGAATAAAAAGACTGGGGTCTGTCTGTCTGTGTTTTCTTTTCGTGTCTGTCGTATGATGAAGAGAATGGAGTCGTCGTCTTGGTGTTTTGTGTGTGTGTCTGCATTATTATAATATGTACTTTTTTTATATCGTGGTGTTATGAATAAATGTGCTATTGTTGTTAATTTATCTTTTGATCAAGTTCAGTTGCATCTTTTGTATCAATCATAGAAGGAGCTGATTTGATAGCAACAAGATTCTTAATCTCTTAAGTAGTAATGAAAGAAAACCAATTCTTTATGGGGTAACCGAATAGTAGCAGATTCGTGCACGAATGAGGAATACTTTATTAGAAAAAAACAATTAATAATCTACATTCATTGTACATAAAAAAGGCGGTGTTTGATTCATGACATATTTGCTGGTAACACTCCTGATTTGTTGACTCGAAGTGATTTGAACATGTTATTCATATTCAACAATGAACAACGCACAAGATTGAATTGAGGTATGTATAACTACTCTCTTTATCATCCTCTTCCCGCCTGCCTTATACGATTGACCGTCAACTTCTCTACACACTACCCTAATCTAAACTAAAGAATTATAATTTTATTTATTTTTGCTTGATTATTAAATTAAAAAAATGTCATAGCGAAACCGACGACTTTTAAAACACTACGAGGGTGCTTCTCAAATAATATTTTAATTTCTAAAAAATTACATTTATTTCCTATAATCTTCTTTATAATAATATTATTTACACCTAACTATTGTAACTAAAGAATCACAATTTTTTTATGGTACTCTAAATTACAAACCTTTTTTTATATATAAAAATAGATGCAACATATTCTAACTGATATATCAGATCATATATCTTACATAGTAAATTATTTAAAACATTTCATGGTGATTTTAATTTTTTTTTAAATAAGATCGTTGAAATTGTATTTGAGAAATACAAATAATTAGAGGATTTTTGTTATAAATATATTATTTTAACCATTAACCTATATAATTGCAATATTTATATAGATTTATATATTGTAATTATATATATATATATTATTTAAGTAGTTCGTCGTAGTAAGCTTTTATATTATAACTATATATATATATATATACTGAAATAAATCCCTCGTGGAATATATAATAATATATTTGATTTGTGTCATGTCAATATATAATATATAAGTTCAAAGATCGTATTAAAACGATACCACCTACTAATCACAATAGCATAACTTCCCGTTCAAGTTTATAAAAAATACGTAATTTATTTCATATGTCTATGATATAGAGATTTTATCAAATCCATTTGAAATAGTATAATATTTTATTATGTATTATTGTGGTATTATACACATATAAATACTACAAAAAAAAATGAAAACTATATATAATGATTATATAAAATTAACTAATATAATAAGATCACTTTCTATAAAATTAGCATGGTTTAGTTTGTAATATACATATGTATTATTTAAATAGAAACTTTTAATTATCTTTGTTTCTTTATTTTATGTAGAGACTAAAATAGTAGATACAAATATTTCTTATTTTGTTGGTACTAAAAAAAAGTTACCGATTTGAGTTAAATTTATTTATAATATTTTGTTGAAACTTTCAATTTTGAAACGATTATGGCTAATGAAGTTTTCACAGCTGAAATGTATAGAAATATAATTTAGAAACTTTTAATTAATTGTTTCTTTTTTTTACGTATAGACTAAAATAATAGATAAAAATATTTCTAAATTTTCAGTCAATCAATATTTTGTATCTAAACTCAGTGGCGGCTGCAGGAATTTAACTATGGGGGATAGTTTTGAAAGAAATTTGTAATTTTTGTTATCACAAAAAGATAGATGCCTTGAAAAATACATAAAGTCATACGATATATTAAATTGTCATACATTACATATTTTGACAATAAAACTAAATACTACTATCTATAATTGTTTTCTACGAGGTTTCATCTCTTGAAAACGATTCAAAGCATCATTAGTAACCTCTGAAGATATATCCGCCTCTATGAAAGTCACCAAACAATCGTTTAGAAGTTGGTCACCCATACATTCCGTAATTTATTCTTGATGTAGTTCATAGTTGAAAACGATCTCTCCACACTTGCTGTTGCTACTGGAAGAGTCAGAGTTAACTTCAAAAGCAGATAAACTTGTTCAAATGTGATATGCTTCCATGTCTCAACAAGCTTCACTGAGAGTTCTCCTAACTCATCTAATCCGTGAAACCTCTCATCTCTTCTCATTTCACTAATGAAATTTTCAAATTGAAACTCCTGAGTTGATATATCAATGCTACTCATCGGGATAAAACTCAGCAAGTTTGATCAACTTTTGCTTGTCGAACTTCTCAAATGAATTTTTAGGGCTCAACATGCCATACAAAGAAGCAACTCTGTGTTTACCTCATTAAATCGATGTTTGAGCTCCTGGAGTTGTCGATCAATCACCTTCAAAAACACTTCAACTCGAAAATGATGCAAGTATGAGACTTTTTTCGTTTTCACGCCTCAATCTCCCCCAAGGAGCATAGTCATCTTCCATATTGGGAATTTCAACATCATGCTTAATACAAAAAGAACAAACTCAATGCAGAAAAGACTCCCAAATATACCCAACATCATCAGGAAGAAGAAAACAAAGTGAAATGATTTCATGTTGTACAAAATACCTTGTGCATTGACCTTGTCATCCTCATCCGAACAAATATCTCAAATATTGTCAAGAACACTGCAAATGGGAGAAAACAAAGAGCTCAAACTCAAAAGTATCTTATAATAAGACCCCCAATGTGTAGTACAAGGTCTCCTCAAACCAACTTCTTGATTTTTTCCAGTGCCACTTTTAATTTCACCAACACATAATGCTCATGAAATTTCCTGACCTTGCTTTTCTCTCCTCTTCTCTTACAAGAAGATCCAACTATATTCAACAAATGACAAAGCTTCTCTAAAAGCCAAGCGTAATCTTCATTCCTTGAAGAAACAACAACAAGTGTCAACTGAAGTTGATGCGCAAAACAGTGCACATAATATCCATATGGGCTTTCCTTAAATATCAAGGTTTTGAGACCATTGATTTCACCTTTCATGTTACTCGCTCCATCGTAACCTTGGCCACGAATCCTAGAAGGGCTCAGAGAATGCTCCAGAAGCAAACTGAGTACTGCTTTCTTCAGAGAAGCTGTAGTAGTGCTACCCACTTCGACAATACCAAGAAACCGTTCAATTACCCTTCCACTTCTATCGACATATCGCAAATAAATAGCCAGTTGCTCCTTTTGTGAAACGTCGCTGGAATCATAAACTAGTATTACCCAAGATCTTCAAGAATAAGTTTACTGGTTTCTTTGGCACAAGCATTAATAATTTCCCTTTGAATTGGAGAACATCTCATCTGATTATTATCTGGGTCTTTGTTCAAAACAACACAGTCAACATTCTCATTACGTTCGGCATACCACATCAGTAGCTAAAAAAATTACATTTATTGATTGATTCTTCACTTTCATCATGACCCCGGGAAGCTATTCCTTGACGTAGAAGAAATCGTAATACATCAACTGAGCGGTTAAGTGAGTCCGGTACTCGCTTCTATCAACGTCAGATTTCTTGTACAACAGTGGCGGAGCTAGGGCCTCGGTAATGGGGGTACGCTATGCAAAAAAAAAAAAAAAAAAAAAAAAAAAGGAAATTTAACATACGTTTTAAGAAAATTATGTAAAATGTATAAAATGTATTAAATAACATAGTTTTTTATACTAACATATTTTAAAATATAAATATTTCAAAACGATGATAATTGAATTTTTTTTTTTCAATTATTTATCCAAAATTGTTGTTAAATATATTTCAAATGTAAAAATTTAATAAGTACTTTTCAAAGTATCACAACTAAACCATATTTGCTTATACAAATGTTATAATTGAGTCAGATTGGATCATTACCGATTGTTGATCAGTTGAGTTTTAGTCGAGTCATGACACTACTGTAACACTAATATAATTTATTTGGTCTTGATTTTGATATTGAGAAAATTATTCATTTACTTTGTAAATTCAAAATGTATTTGATGACAATTTTGGACGGAAGATTAAAATAAGTATCAATTACCATTGTTTTGAAATATTTGTACATTTTAAAACATATTGGTACTAAAAACAATTTTGTTCAAAAATACTGTATGATTAGATACTTTTTCCCTATTGGACCTATTGTATTATATTATATTAGAGTAACTATGATTCATAGTCAGGAAAAAAGAAGCGGATAATAAAATTTACATTTGTGTACTCTTCAAGTAAAAAACTCAAACCTTAAAATTGATGAGACTTTCTCTTGGATTGATTGAATGAGAGTTGAGTGTTACAAAATAATAATAGGGTCTTACAACTTAATAACTGTAGGATTTAGGGGATTAATACTACGGTAATTAAAACCCTAAGTACGTGCATGGTAACTAATACGCAGCGGAATAAGGTGCACATACCTATATTTTTTCTTGTAGCCTAGGACCGTTGATGGGAGTTCTCGATCCGCCGGACGGTTCCGGTAGAGGTTCCTGTTAGAGAAGTCGTACGCGGATTATGCCTCACAGCAAAGCCTCAGTCGATTCTTCGCGGGATGGATCCCCTTGATTAAATTGCTCGACGCAATTTGGCACCTCTTTGGTGGTGTGTATTTCGGCCGAACTAGCTAGGTATAGGGAAGGGGTTTTCTTTTAATCTCACCACTTATGAAGAGAGTAATAGAATTAGTGTTGTGAAACCCTCCTAGGACTCCCTATTTATAAGAGGAGTAAAGTGGACAAAAGTCCACTTTACCCCTAGCTTAAAATTGGCCGGCCATGTTACTTAGGGAGGCCCAAATTTGGGCCTCCCATGTCAATTGGGATTTTAGGCCTAGCCCAAAATCCCTAATATGACATTACCTAATTTCTTAGGTACATGGACTTAATTAATGGGTTCCCAATTACGGTGGCCCATAGTCCAAATGCTTACAGCTCCCACTCGCCGGAATGGGAGGGTGCCTATTAATATGGTGTTCTCCAACACATCTGCATTTGGTCTTCGATCTAATCCATGCTCTGAATAGTTCATACGAGGTTTGCCGTGCGATCGGCGGACACGACGAGCATCGTGCTACTAATCTGTTAGAAGTGTTGCAGTGCGCGCGGAACGTTTATTCCCCATGTCTAATAAACCTGTTAAAAATAAAGTGCCGCGCTGTATCCTAGGTCAACAGTCAACTGTCATTCTCCAATTGCCCAGTTTCCACATAGGAATACTCCTTCAGGGCATCCGTACAAGTATTCACAAACTTTCAACTAATGTTAGGTTGGTGGCCACCTAGTGAATACAAGAGTCGGAGAATTACAGGTGTACTTGATCATCCCCATCACTCATACGCTTAGTCAAACCCAACCGGTTTCCAAAGACGTGGTCACTAGGCCTTTTTGTTCAACACTGCGTTCATACGCCAGGAAGCGAATATTGAGCCTGACCTTATGTATGAGTTCTGAGTCCGTGATGATACTTTGGATGCTTCTTCATATAGCATCTGGGATCAGCCACACGCTAAAGGTGAAGAAGTTTGTGCCCATCCGAATCTCGTGGATTCTACCTAGCACAACCGAGCCTAACCCCGTTGTCGAACATGGCACGCGTAGTATGAAGCACGCGTCGATAGCATAACAGTTTAGTTAGGAAGTGGGAAAAGTCATATGCTATCGCAGATTCGTCATCTGGCCCTGAATGTGGTTTTATTACGAACGAAATTCGTAACGGCGATTTGTAGAGCTTAGATCATATCGTGTTACTCCGTAAACCAAATGATCGTTCTGCTTAACCAGGTTTCCTACCATGGTTCTTAGCCAATCTTGAACTAATGGAGATCCGTCTCTCCATCAAGACGGCCTAGCCTGTATGACGAGGCTTGGTCCACAGTCGACATTGTTTTATTCTGGAGGTTATCCCTCCTAGGACTAGTTTATAGACCGCAAAAATCCGATGAAATTTTAAACATTATGACGCCGTAAAAATCACAAAATCAAATTTAAATTCTTTTAGCAAAGTTTCAAAAGATGTAATCACGATACAAGCTATTTTAAACCCTACACAGTCCCAACATTTTAACATGCTTTTCGAAGACATCCCTGCGTAAAGTTTTAGTTAATGGATCGACCATCATGCTATCAGTAGACAAGTATTCTAATGTGATTACTTTGTCCTCAACCATATTCTTAGCATAATTATATTTATATCAATGTGTTTCGTCCTGCTATGGTACTTAGGGTTCTTAACTGCTGCAATTGCTGCTTGACTGTCAGAGTATACCTTCACAGGTTTACTCCCGTCCTTAACACCAAGAAATGCAGTTAAGAGCCTATTAAGGCAGAATGCTTCTTGTGCATTCTTAGAGAGGGCCACGAATTCAGATTCCATCGTTGACAGCGCGACACAAGATTGCTTCTTGCTCATCCATGAAATGACGGCATTAGCAAGGAGAAATACTCCTTCTGAGGTGGACTTACAATCATCCGGATCGCCACCATGGCCGGCGTAACTGAATCCTAACAATTCTAGTTTTCCACCCTCATAGCACAGAGCGTAGTCGGTAGTACCTTTCATGTATCGAATTATTCGTTTAACAACCTTTAGATTTTGAGTGCATGGATCTGATTGGAATAGTGCTACTAAGCCCACAACGTAACAAATGTCTGGACGAGTGCATTGCATGGCATACATTAAGCTTCCAACCATACTTAAGTATTTTGCACTTTTCATCTGTTCACCTCAGCCATTTTCTTTGGGCCATCACGCACCGACAGCGCGCACCCGAACACAACCGGCGTATCCACGGGTTTGGCATCCTGTAGTCGAAACCTTTTCAACAACTTGTTGATATAAGATTATTGAGATAGACATAGTTTACGAGCAGCCCGATCCCTAGAAATCTTAATTTCCAGGATGTACGTGGCTTTTCCCATGTCTTTCATCTCAAATACAGATGCCAGCCAGGACTTTGACTCATTCATGTAACTCACATCATTCGCGCCAATTAATATATCATCGACATATAATTTCAAGATGATGTATTTAGTCTCGGAAGTCTTCGTGTACACGCATGGATCCTCGTGAAGATTCACAAATCCATTTCCAACGAATTCCTCGTGGAATCTGCGGTACCATTTCCGGGATGACTGTTTAAGACTGTAAATAGATCTTTGGAGTTTACAAAATTTACGTTCGTTGCCAAGAGTAATGAAACCATCCGGCTGCTCCATATAGATCTCTTCCTCCAGGTTACCGTGGAGGAATGCACTCTTAAAATCCATTTGGTGCAACTCCAGATCAAGGCTCGCAACCAAAGCCAAAATGGCCTGTACTGTGGTGTAACGCACAGTAGGTGAGTATGTCTCATCAAAGTCCACTCCGTGAAGTTGGGTATATCCTTTTGCAACGAGTTGAGCTTTGTATCGCTCTACAAATCCATCAACAGTGAGTTTAAGTTTCAGAACCCACTTCGCACATATTGCTCTGTGGTTAGCAGGCAAATCAACTAAAGACCATATCGAATTAAGTTTCATAGAGGCGATCTCATCCTCCATTGCTTTCCTCCATTATTTCGCTTGAGGTCCATCCATAGCTTGTTTAACCGTTACGATTTCATCAATTGAAGTAAGGGTGAATAATTCACATCTCTGATGGGATACTTCTTAAGAAAAGTTTGGTGCCATAAACTGCGTCTAGGCTTGATAGTCCCATCTTGGGTTTGAACTACGCTCCCAGTAGGAATAATGCTCATTATCGCTGCAATACTCCCACTGGGAACAAGAGCGCTACTTGAACTTTCACCATTATTTTTTCTAGGAAGACCTCTCGGTCTCGGATTTCCACCTCCGAGATTAATCCCACGTTTAATACGACCAGGAACCGAGTTGGTCGTACCACTCCCACTGGGCAAAGTAGGTTGGTGAGGTAAAATTGGATTTTTCATCCATCGGTTCAGTAACATGATTATCAGGTCCAACTTGATTAACACCTCCAGCAACAGTGATCTGGGTGGTTGGCTTGACTCCTCCCACTGGATTTATTATTAAAATGTCCCCATCTTCATTTTCCATATCGTTCACTGGCGTTGCTGCCTCAAATCTCCCACTCGAAGCGTCGTTGCTGGAATTCGGAGAGCGGTGGCCGTGAAGGATGGAGCTGTGGAGTCGGACAGCAGGATGCAGATTCGGGCTATTATGAATACGACGAGAAGGAGACATAAGGAACCATAGTCGGAATCATGGCACGACATCCTCTCGTTAGAGGGCAACCCCATGCTATTACAAAGTACGCTTCCCCATCGAGGGTTGATACACGCTAGCAAGAGCGCACCCTTTTTGAAAAACTCACCAAACTTACAAGTCGAGTCTTGTACAACGCTATCTTGCCCGAGCATATAACATAATAAAACACACCAAATGCAGCAAGTAGTGTCTTGCCACAACGTCGCCTTGGAGTGGACCAAGAGACGGAAAAAACTGCAAGTCTCTCTAGCGCGGTCTTGTACAGCCCTTCTGAACAAACCATGGAGAGGTACAGTAGCATCGCAGGGTAAGTACTGGAATAGCCACGGAAAGCCATGAAACAACGTCACACGGGGTGTGCCCAACTGACGGATGGAAAAACGCATAGCATAGAGCAAGTAGTGTCTTGCCACAACATCGCCTTGAAATGGTTCAAGAGACGGTAAAAACTACAAGGCGTATTGATACGACCTCTGTTCCGCCCCTTGGGTTAACCTAGTTGAGGCGTAGTAGCATCGCAAAGTAAGTACGGGTCTAGCCATGGAAAGCTTTGCAACAACGTCATGCGGGGTGTGCCCAACTGACGGATGGAGAAACGAACAGTATAGAACAAGTAGCTTCTTGTCACAACGCCGCCTTAGAGTGGAACTAAGAGACGGTAAAAAATAGGGTCTTGCCTCGTCAAGACGACTCTACTACGTGCCAAGTGCCCCCTCGTGCCAAGCGCCAGCGCCAAGTGCATTGCTATCCTATGGTCTTACGTGTTACTACCTATAAACACGGAAAGTACTTGATACACTCATCATGCCATTCCTTGGGTTTAAAACAAGATGGGCACTCATGACACTTAGTGACACATGTCCTATTGTCGCAACTACGGATTCTATATCCACTACAACAATGATTCTTATACTATCATGTAAGTCCAATGTATACGGACAACTATGGTAACGCAAGGTATGAAATACTACTAACGAGTTATCATGCATTTCTACTATGATCATGATAGGTCTACTCGACAACGTCAAACGTATATATAAAAGGTTCAGGGAACAACACCCGGCGTAACCTCAACCCAGACATGGGGAACAACAACTATGTACAAAGATTGGTAGAGCGAACACAATCAACCTAGTACAACGTGCAAGTGGTATACTCCACTCAACATCTACATAGCCTATACGGCCCTTACGTACGCGCCCACGCGACCTTTATATACACGCCTAAACGGCATCGACACGCATGACCAACATGGCAATGCGTGACTATTCAGGGTAACGGTACATATATAATTATGGTACTAACACCTATACATGTATATTAGTAAGTGCTTGCAGGACATACATATCTATTCACATACTCCATGAAGAGTTTCCAGGTTCGATCATTGTCGCGAACAATTCCACAATACCAAGCCTATATAAACAAGGGCTAACATCATACAAGTTGCGATTCAAACATCATCATCAACAAACACAATATCAGTACAATGTGCAACCGCACCTTGAGTGCGTAAGGGTGCTACACGATCGGTGGCAGACTTAGCAAATTTACCAAGTTGAGCAAACGGAAGCACAGGGGCAAGAGTATACACACCCTGTAAAAATCATACATCAAGACGCCAACACCTGTCTAGACGTCAACGTGGAATAAATGCGCACCTCGCTATAATCAGCAACCTTCTTGCGAAGGATAGTCATCTCAGATTCAAGAGCAACAACTCGAGCCTATCAAACAAAGGCAGAAGCCTTCAATCCAACAACCTTAGCATCCAAGCAGCGAGCTTTCTTGTTCGCTCCAGCCATTGCATAACAAACAACATCATGCTTCTTGGAGAAAAAAATAAAAAGGTGAAGAGAGTGGTAATACCCACCCTGGTTTACAAATATTTCCATTTTCAACAAGGAACGAGGACCGAAGAACGCGCGAACAACCTATAACAGGAGTAAAGAATGATACTCACAAGGGTAAAGCAAGCAAGACACACGGGGGCAAAGCGAAAAAGCATACGCGCGACCCTTCAACACGCGCACGATCCCTCAGCACGCGCGCGATCCCTCAGCAATACTACCATCAAAGAAGCAAACAAGAAGGATAGATGCAACAAGTTCAATGGAAGATCAGCAACATATGCAATATTCTCGCTCCAAGCGGCTCCTCCGCCAAGATCCGGTCCCTCGACACGGGTGCAGAAAGGGCAGACAGGCGAGTCCAAACCTCAACATCTTTCCCTTTGTTATGGGAAATAGCCTTCAACGACTCGCCACTAGTAGTAAACTCAGATCACTCGGAGTTGCTCGAGGGAAGAATCTCGAAGTCGGATCGCTTTATTCATGATCAAGTACGAGTATTGTTGACAGTGACGACGCTAATTCGACCTGACCCAGAAAGGCGAGAAGGTCATTATCTTACCGGATTCCGGAAAGTATCACTTCCAAGGGCAGCGCATATGCGTCAACACCCTAGGAGAAGAGCAACACGTTGTTCACAAACTGAGTATGGAGTCGTTAAGCGCAACACGCGTGCGCCGATGCATTGAGAGAGGAGGCAACACCTCTCGTTCAGAAACTAAAGATAGTAGCAACAAACATGGAATAATGCGCTCATGCTTCGACACATCGAAAGGAGGCGTAACAGCTCATTTTCAAATGCTAAGTATAACTGCCATGATCGCGAGGACGCGTACACGCGTGTCGACATACCAGTGTGAGATCTACTACTTCAAGATTAAGCGGCTATCATGTCCGCGCATCTCTAAGCGGCTATCATGTCCGCACGTCTCCAAGCGACTATCATATCAGCGCGTCTCGAATTGGCTATCACGTCCATGTATCGCCGAACGTCCCGTATGTTGGCGCGACACACCAACATATTTACAACCAAGTAATGGTCACAAAACGCGTTTTATCTTGAAAGCTCCGAATAGTGGCGACGACATGGATAAGCACGTCGACTCGTCGATCCTTGTCCTATTTTCCAACAAGTCATGTCGCCTCGTCGACCTCTGACCTACATAACAAGAAGCGTCGCCTCGTCGACCACTGATCTGTGCCCTACCTTGTAAACAACAAATAGCAGTCTACCGAATACACCCTACCTTGGAAAGACTTAGTAACGATCTCGAGGTGTACCTTACTTCGGAAAATCTAAGTAAAAGTCAACACGAGACTCGACACCTAATGTCTGAAAAATTAGCTAAGTCCTAATGTGTACTCTGGAAGATACGCTTTGACAACCTAACTTACAAGGATGAACAACAACTTGATCAGCGCGTGTATACGCGACAGTCATCAATGCAAGCACTAAGCAACGAATACTCTCCCGATGGAGATAACTACATACCTACAGACTTGTTAGTCTCTATACATCACATAGCGAACATCCCCTATGGGGGGCAACTCTATGTCGACACGGGCCTCGTCCCGACCCCTACGTGTTCTACATGACTATTTACGCGTCTACACGAACAACGCGCGTCTACAGGATACTACGTCTTTATCTAAGGTAACAAGTGCGAATATGATTATGGCACTAACATTTATACTTGCATATATCTTCTAATTAATGCAGGACTACAACATGTATGTCGACGTGCAAGAAAAAATCTAAGTGTTCAAGTGGTTATAACACGTGCGACGAGTGTGAACGCGTCGAGCACGTACATGACAAGCGACGCGCTTACATAATGCTACACCTATGTTTAAATACTACAATATATGCTTCAACATGCTTGGGAAATTCTAAGTGTTCAAGATACTATGTCACGCATGCTACGATCATGCACGCAACAAGTGACACGCGCAATGAACACGCGTGCAATAGTTCACGTTCACGACGTGTGTTCCTATTAGTCAAGAGAAGATTGAATTCAAATTCTACAACAATCATGTTTATGACATCAAGTGGACGCATGCATGGGTTGACGACATGCTAGTCACTATACTAGTATGGTCAAGGAGCTAAGCTGAGCAAAGAAATATTTTCCAAGTGTTTCTCAATGATAGTAGACGTCAAGTAGCAAGCGTCAACTATCAAGAAATGTTTTCTAAGTGTTTCACCATGATAGCAGACGACAGACGACAGGCGTCAAGTAGCAGGCGTCGACTACCAAGAAATATTTTCTAAGTGTTTCACCATGATAGCAGACGACAGACGACAGATGTCAAGTAGCAAGCGTCGACTACCAAGAAATATTTTCTAAGTGTTTCGTCATGATGGAGATAAAAATGATCAAATATGAACTATCAACAATCAAAGTCAAGCATGTTTGAACACTACCTACATCATGATGCAACATGTCGACAATGATCACCATACATGAGGGGAGTATTACTACTTACAATCATGTTTATAAATTTTCAGCACTTAGCTAGATTTTGGCCTATCTTGTTGAACTAACTTGTTGTAGGCATTTCATCAATCACCTTGTGGGCATGCTAGTATAAGCAATTTCAAGAGACAATCAAGATCAAATTAGACCCAAGCAAGGTTACAAATGGTTTAGCCATACCCGAAATTGAGCTCACCGCCTCAAGCCGATCGGACCACCGTGAAAAACGCCGCCAAAGGCCGCCGAAAAATCTCGTCGCCGTCGTGAAAGCCACACGCCGCCACCGAGGACCACACGCGCCGCCGCTGCTCCCTTCGGTGATCAATGGTGGTTGGTTTTTGGCCGGCCAAATAAGGTGACTTGATGCCCAAGTTTTGCTACCCCAAAAAGTTTCTTCTCCTTCAAGAAATGAGAGTGGGAGATTTGAGGCAGCAACGCCACTGAACGATATGGTAAATGAAGATGGGGACATTTTAATAATAAATCCATTGGGAGGATTCAATCCAACCACCTAGATCACTGTTGCTGCAAGTGTGAATCAAGTCGGACCTGATAATCATGTTACTGAACCGATGGATGAAAATCCAATTTTACCTCAACAACCTACTGTGCCCAGTGGGAGTGGTACGACCAACTCGGTTCCCGGTCATCCTCTAGTTCAATCAAGACTTCATTTGGTTTGACGTTTAAGCTATGGAAATACAACCTCAAGTATTGTAACGTCTCATGTCCGACCACGTCACCAAACTTCCAAGCTATTGCACACATATATGGAGATGTTTTTTTAGTATTTCCTCGTTACTACGTGCGTGTTTTATTTGCAACAAAATTGTCACAATTCTGGTAAGATCCCACTCATTACCAATAACTCATATGGTGTCGCGTAGCCGATTAATACATTAACTAGGTTCGTCACATGATTTGCAGTTAACCACAACTTTCCTTTGGAAAGAAAAATGAAGTTTATAAGTTGAACTTGTGATATCATAGTGTCGACCTTGTTCATGTAGTGTGTGACGTTTTAATGCTTCGCCAATCTTTCATCGTTAAAGGCGAATAGCGGGAGACGTCGTTTAACGGGCGTTCCTTTTCATTGCTCATTCATACCCCAAGGTGTTATCCACCATGGATTGTGCATTAGGTTTTCACCTAATGCTCATAAAAATTCTCTTTGAGAATTTTGTATGAGTGAAAACCCTTGTATGGGTGTTCGTGCAAATGAAAATTTTCCTTAAGCATTAAATAAGTACACTCTTTGTGTTGAATTTTGTACTTTGAAACGATGTGTTCCATCTCTCGAGGAAAACACGTGCGGCGCGCGCGCGTATCACCTGGTTTCACCCATGGTGAAATCGTTTCGTTTTCAAAATTCAATTTCAATCGGTTTCGTACATATTCATCACTATTTATTATATTATGGAGTACTAAAATAAGGATTATCTACTTGCGTTCTCACTGGCTTATAGCAATTTGAATGAGTTACTTTAATTTCGTTGTTTTAGTTTGAATAGTTATCCTGATCGAAAAGTCTTGGTTCTAAGACGGAGGCTTTAGATTTTCGTTTCGGATCGTTCCCATTGTCTGGGACGATGAATGATAAGTAAATTGTATTATTGAAATGAATAGCAATTACTTTTATTCAATGACTCCAAATCATATATTGACCAATTTCAACAGCTTAATCCAACAAGTAAACACATTACAACTAAACCGGTATTGTCACAGAAATTAAAGAAGCAGAAAGCGATAAAATTGACGATGAGTCTTTGCCACATTGAGCACGATACCTGAGAAGAATTCACAAGTGAATTTTTTCAGACGTTGTGTTTCCAATAAAATATTTATAACTTTATATGGAAAACGAGGCGTACCTGAGACGCGCTTTATTCTACGGTGTTTGTCGCACCAGATTTCGTTTAGACCTCTTGTTTCTGGATTTACCCATCAACTTACGGATATGATCATAGAGATATTCTGATTGGGATTCGTTGGAGGAACATTCATCATTAGGTTGCTTTTCGAATAGCTCAGTCGCAGTCTGAATTGTATTAATCAGACATGAGAGCCCATCATTATTTGCAAACCATGAAAGGGGTAACATCCTCATCACCTTTTGAATCCTCTTCCATATGTATATTTCATCTTCGGGATCGTCAGTGGTGACTACACCTCCATCTCTGCAAAGAATACCATAATACCTAAGCATTAGGTCTCTTGCTTGTGCAGCCATTCCTCCGCCGTAACGAAGGCGTGTGGTGCACCAGAGGTGTAACGCACTAACGTTCACATCGCTTTCTTTAGCTCCTTCTATCAGAGTTGCACAGATTAAATCGCGTGCTATCCGATCTTTCTGCGACATTTCACCGTAGTTGTATCTTGGACTACCAATTTCATCCGTGTTTACCCTCCCTGTAGTTGAGTCTATACGTTCCTCAACGTTTGCAACAAGGAGAATGTTCGTAAAAAATTTCTCCCATTCATCATAATTGGTACCATCAAGTTCAGTGCAGAAACGCTTTCGATCTGCCATCTATACTATAAAGACATTGAAAAATATGCACAAGCGGGAAGACAATGATATTTTGAAAAAGAATTGCGTCCATCGGATATCTATGAGATAGGAGATGACTAATAATGATTCCTCAGACATCTAACCCAACAGACCGACAGTAAACCGAGGGAAGGGGGGTCGTGAAAGAGTTCACATTACCGTCGTCTTCTTTCTAATAGACCAGTCTTTTAAAACGGTTTAATCACTATAACCGGAACATGAGGATTTAAAACACCCGATCTTGGCTTTCCCAAGGCCCTTTTTAAAACTTTTTCTAGGATTTCAAGTTTGCACACATAATTCTACTACACAAGTAAATCATCGTGCGCAGATCGCATCCAAGAAACAAACACACCTCATGCATACGCGTCATGTGTCTAATGTTCCGAGGAACTCATACTTAGCATATATAATTCTACTCCTCAAGTAAATTATCACATGCCATTTCATCCTCGACATTCATGCATACGCATCATGCGTGATCATACCATTCAAACATGCATATTTGGTGACTGTTTTCGGCTTTTGAAAACATTTAGGGATGACTTGCAATTCATGATATAAATCAATCATGCGTACTTGTAGACATGTATCCTAGGCAATTTCAACCATCACAAAATGTCTATCCTAGTGCGCAACTCATTAATTGAAAACCAGGGCTCTGCCCACAATATGCATAGTCCAGCTAGCTTGACGTAGTCAAGACGACAGTTCTAATCCTGCAATAATATCAATTAAATAGAAATTTCAATTCAGCCCACTAAATGATTCAATCTCAAAATCATGCATTTCCGAGATCCATCCCCATAATCGAAACTAGGCATTAGGTTTAAATAAATCGATGAAATATTAAACCTTTGAGCACCGTGTAGGTAATTTAAAGTTCGAAACATTTGGATTTAAAAATTTGACCATCCTATTATACTTAATTAATTATGTTCAGATTAATTAATTCCGGTTCGGTCCAGACTGGTCCGGTTCAGTAAAAGGGTTCGGTCGGACTAATTCGGTTTAAAATAGGTTTTCGGTACGGTTTGTGACTAAAACCGGGTCGGTACGACCCGAACCGAGTGGGTTGGACCGATTGAGAAAACACGGCTTTTGATGGCCGGCCCTTTTTGTGGTAGTCGGCGACTTTGGAGGTCTTGGGTGGTGGTCGGCGGCCTTGGACGGTGACTTGAGCAAACAATAGGGACTAAATTGTAAATATTAAATATTAGAAATATAAATTTGAGGACTGAATTGAACAAAATAAAAGTATTTAATGGTCAAACTAACTGTTGACTAACGGAAGCACAAAAAACATACAACCTCTCTAACATATGACACCAAAAGCTTACAAAATTAAACATATGACACCAAAAGCCTACAGTGGTCAAACATGTGGCACCAAAAGTACCTTTAATACAATTGAAAAATACTAACAAGTAAAAACACATTTATTTCACCATGTTAATTTAAGTTTTTACTCATACCTCAGATCCCTATCCCCATGAGTTGTTTAATGTGGCAATTTATTATTTCAGCACAAAAACAAAATTAACAGATGAAAATTTACTATTTCAGCAATCAACACTTGTTCCACTTAGTTATTTGCAAATAACACATAATCAATGAAGGAGCAGACTAGCACAAGAACATTGAGAAGCTAACCAAGTGCTGCAGCGACACTATGAAGAAAATCTGCACAAGAAACCAGAATTGAGGCCGCAAGACTGAAGACACAGGACTAGGCAGGCGGCGGCGAGCCGACGAGACAGGACCAGATGGGTGGCGAGCCGGCGACACAGGACCAAGCGGGCAGCACAAGCGGGTGTCGGTGGCACTGGCGGGCAATACCTGGTGGCGGGGGAAGAACCTCAGTTTGGTTTTTTATTTTTCTTCTTCCTCCTCACATATGCCGCCTCAGTTTTATTTTTCTTTTATTAATTTTTTCTTACTTCTAAATTCTAACGGTAGCAATAAATAAAATAATTATTTAGGTAATAATTAAAGTCCTTCTTTAGTCTTATTAAAAAATAATGGATTGTTTTGCTATATATATATATATATGTTAATTAAATTAGTATATATAAATATAATTAAAAAAAATTGGGGACTAATAGTCCCCATCTCAACAACGTAGAGCCGTCAATGTCTAAACTTATAGAGTTATAATTAAATTAGGAACTGTTGACTGGACAAAACGCATACATGTCAGTCATAGAAGCTATCAAAAGTCAAATTTATAGTATACTATTATAGATATTATCACTGTTAAAAATAAAATTGTAAACACTGATTTTGACATGGACGTAACGTCGTTACACATGACGCGTCATTTTCAGATGTGTCAAGTCACGAAGTGTCCAAAAATGCTCATGTACATATTAGAGTAGTAAATAAATATATATTTGTAAAATATCTCGGATATATTCGATATATATATATATATATAAAATAGTTATTTATTTGTAAGATAATTATCTACATATATTATCTCCTATTATTTAGGGATAATATCTGTAAGATATTTATCCGTATGAATTTATCTGTAAGTTATTTTATCATTTTAATATTTAGGAGATCTTATTTGTCACCTAGGTTAGTTTTACTATAAATAGGGGTCCAGTTCTACATGTAATAGGGACATAAAAAAAACACAACAAACATCAATGAAGATAAAATAATTCATCCGATTTTTATGATTGCAGTTTTAATTATGCTTTGATTTTATTATTATTATTATTATTATTATTATTATTATTATTATGTCTTTGTATATAGGGTATAGACAATCATCGTCTTCTTCCTTCCATCTCAACCAACGAAGTGACGTTCACAGCCATCGACCTGCGTTCCGTCGGCCTGCTCCTCACCGATGCCGATGAACACGCCTAGCTACACCTAGGCGTCGTGCTCTGATACAATTGCCACTCTAGACCCGATCGTCCAGCTGGCTCGACTCTGACAAGACCATCCTCACCTCGCTCCAGCAATCCACGATTCGGCCCTTCCAATCACTTTCCTCCGAGTCTCGTCGGACCCAGCAGCCAATTCGGACCAGACCACCACACTCTCTTTTCCGACCGAACCTTTTTCTAACCCCGACTCCATCGTTCCGTCGTGCCGATCACCCTTCGTTACCATCAGTTCTGTTGTCAGTCCGTATCCATGTCTGTATTCGCTGCTTGGTATTCTTTCGTAGTTTGTATAAGTAAGGTTTTCTGTAATCATTTGGACTATGGGCCGCCGTAATTGGGAGCCCATTAATTAAGTCCATGTACCTAAGAAATTAGGTAATGTCACATTAGGGATTTTGGGCTAGGCTTAAAATTCCAATTGACATGGGAGGCCCAAAATTGGAACTCCCTATACACATGGCCGGCCGAATTATCACTAGGAGTAAAGTGGACTTTTGTTCACTTTACTCCTCTTATAAATAGGGACTCATAAGAGGGTTTCATAATGCCATTCCTCTCTTCATAAGTGGTGAGATTAAAAGAAAACCCTCATCCCTATATTAGAGCTAGTTCGGCCGAATATCACCCACACCAAGGAGGTGCCACATTGTGTCGAGCAATTTACTCTAGGAGATCCATCCCGCGAAGAATCGACTGAGTCTTTGCTGTGAGGCATAATCCGCGTAGGGATTCTCTAACAGGAACATCTACAGGGAACCGTCCGGCGGATCGAGAACTCCCATCAACGGTCTTGGGCTACGTTAAACATTATAGTTATGTGCATCTTATACCGCCGCATATTAGTTACCTCGCACGTATCTAGGGTTTATTTTCCGTAGTATTAATCCCCTAAATCCTACAGTAATATCAGAGCCTGTGTTAGGGAGTTTGTGTTTTTGATAAAATTGGTGTTCTTGGTTTTCTTTAAGATGGCCGAAAATTTTAAATAGTTTTAAAGTTTTAAATTTTAAATTTTTGTTAATATTCGGAACTGGCCATGTTTCTTCATGATGTTTATAGTGAAATTTGACGTTCATGATCTTCAAGAAAACAAGACTTTTTTTTTTTATCAAATTCAAACTTTGGATTCTTAACTTTGAAAGATTTAATCTTGAAATTTGACCACTTGCCCTAATTTTCTTGTTTTCGGCTGAACCAAGCTTTAGGTGTTCAAGGTGAATTTTTTTATTTCTTAGTCCACAAGTAACCGTAAGGTGACCGAAATATTTGAGAAAATATTTTAAATATTTCGGACGAAATTTTTAATCCTATGGATTATGTCAAAATTTGGGCTAGGTTCACAAAACAATTGTGGATAGTAACTATCAATATATCTAGCACAATTTTAGGGAAATAGATATTATTGATAATATAGTTGCCTAAAAGATTGAGAAAATATATATTTTTTATGAAAATATATCCATAATATTTGATATTGACAATAATATATATATAGTGTTGCCAAATATATATGTATATATATATTGTTGATTGATTCTATATTTCTAAAGATAGAATCTTGACAATAAATACATATATATATATATACTTGTGCCGAAATATATATGTGCAGAAAATTGGAAATTATTTAATAATTAATTTTTACTTGGAAGCCAAGTTAAGTTTTTATTGGACTTTAAAACCCTACTTGGCCCACAAGTATCAATTTCGAATGGACCTATAGGGTAACGAGCCGGTCCAATTTAGCACAACCGGGTTGGGTCAACCAACCCGGGTAACCATGGGAACCCGAACCGGACCGAACCGGGTTAACCAAACCGAGTCGGGTTCCACGGGTCTAAACTAGAGTGGGTCAAAAGACGTGTTTCTCAATCGGTCCGACCCATACGGGTCGAGTCGAGGCAACTAATATGGGTCGAACCGACCCGATTTGAGTGACAAACCGAACCGAATTTCTATATTAAACCGAACCGAATTTCTATATTAAACCGAACCGATCCGACTGAACCATTTTACCAAACCGGACCGGTCCGAACCGGTCTGAACCGAACCAGAATAACTAATCTGAACCGAATTAATTAAATAAAATAGTATGGTCAAAATTTTTAAATCCAAATGTTTTCGAACTTTAAATTGCCTACACAGTGCTACACGAGTTTAATTTAATTTATTCGCGTTTAATTAAACATTATGCCTAGTATCGATTATGGGGATAGATCTTGCAAATGCGTGATTTTGTGACTGAGTCATTTATTGAGCTGAATTGTAATTTCTATTTAATTGATATTATTGCATGATTAGTATTGTCGTCTTGACTATGTCAAGCTTGCTGGATTATGCATGTTGTGGGCGAAGCTCTGGTTTTCAATTAATGAGTTGGTCACTAGGACAGACATGCTATGATGGTTGCAATTGCCTAGGATTCATGTCTAGAAAAAATGCATGTTTGGTTTATAGCATGAATTTCAAGTCAGCCCCAAATGTTTTAAAAGCGGAAATCAGTCGCCAAATATGCATGTTTGAATGATGTGATCACGCATGATGCGTATGCCTGCATGTTGGGGATGAATTGGCATGTGATAATTTATAGGGTTAAAGGTACTTTTCATACCACATGTTTGACCGAATGTGGATGTTTAGTTTTGTATACTTTTGGTACCAAACGTTTGCAAAAAATGTGGCTTTTGGTACATCTGTTAGTTGGCCGTTAGTTTTGGCCGTTAAATGACATGTGCAAGTCACGTGATCGACTCTTAACTTTTAATTTTGTTCAATTTAGTCCACAAATATATTCCTAACTTTTATTTTGTTAACTTAGTCATAACACTTCAAAATCAGATCCAATTAAATCAATCGAATTCAATTGACATAGCCCCATTTGGGTCAAATTTACCCAATTGGGGATAGGTCCCAATTGGGTTCGATTTTGAAGATTTAGGACTAAATTAAACAAAATAAAAGTTATGAATATATTTGAGGGACTAAATTGAACAAAATTAAAATTTTAGAGTCGATCACGTGACTTGTACATGTCATTTAACGGCCAAAACTAACGGCCAACTAACGGATGTACCAAAAGCCACATTTTTTCAAACGTTTGGTACCAAAAGTATACAAAACTAAACATCCAGTACTAAAAGCCACATTCGGTCAAACATGTTGTATGAAAAGTACCTTTAACCCTAATTTATATATGCTAAGCATGAGTTCCTCGGAACATTAGACGCATGACGCGTATGCATGAGGTGTGGTTTGTTTCTTGGACGTGATCTGCGCACGATGATTTACTTGTGTAGTAGAATTGTGTGTGCAAACTTGAAATCCTAGAAAACGTTTCAAAAAGGGCATTGGGAAAGCCAATATTGTGTGTTTTAAAAACCTCCCATTCCGGTTATAACGATTAAACTGTTTTAAAAGACTTATCTATTAGAAGAAGATGATGGTAATGTGAAATCTTTCACGACCCCCTTTCCCTCGGTTTACTATCGGTCGGTTGGGTTAGATGTCTGAGGAATCATTACTAGTCATCCTCTATCTCATAGATATCCGATGAACACAATTCTTTTTCAAAATGTTATTGTCTTCCTGCTTATGCATAATCATCAATGTGTTAGTTTCAATGATTGCGATTAGAAATGTCATCTCCCAATTGAATAAGGGAGTGAGATTGAATGGTAAGAACTATAAGATCTGGAATAAGCGAGCAAATATGGTGATTGGTGAAATGAAAAGGTTGGACCATTTAACAACTAAGAAAGTTAGGCTAGTGGGAGACCTCAGTGATGCACATAAGGCATCCTATGATGAATGGAATGCCAAGGACCTGAAATTTCGTTCCGCCTTGATGTCGATGCTGGAAGATGATATACTCTACGAGTATGATCATACTGAGTCTGCTAAGGATCTATAGAACGGTCTCAAAGCAAGGTTTGGTGTTTACACCACGGCTCAGAAGCGATCGTTAAATATCACTTTAGACTCATACAAGATGAATCCTAAGCATACGATGTATGAGCACATTAGAAAAATGTCTAACATGCTTGCTGAACTCAAGGAAGCAGGGGAAATCTTGTCTAAGGAACAGAAGGTACAATGTGTCATCCGCTCTTTACCACACTCTTGGAGCAGCATGAAAATGCACATTACCCATGCCACCCATCTCGATACCCTCGAGAAGGTGCGAGCTCATCTCGAGCTGGAAGAGGATCGACTCAACGCTGAAAAGCCCAGAGCTGAGATGCACATTGCATCATCCTCCCCGGCTATGCAAAATGGTAAGAGCAAGAGAAAGGGTATAGACCTTCAAAAGAAGGCTAACAAACCACTTGGTCCAAAGTCACAGAAAAAGTTCAAATATAAGCAAATTGGTGGTAAGTACAGGTAGAAAAAGCGCGCACGTAGAGAGGAATCTCGAACGTGCTTCAGGTGTGGAGTGAAAGGCCACCTGGCTACTGCCTGTACCAATCCTCCTAAGGTACATTCAGAGAAATAATAACAAAATTCATATAATCTCATCAAATTCTAAATTCTCGAGAGTAATTCAAATTCTCTTTTTGAATTACAGGACCGGGAAGAGGAATGAGCGTATAAATGGAGAAAATGCCCCAAAATAAATAAGGACTGGATGTCAAGACCATCCTTACTTGCTTAAAATTTTTCAGTAATAAATACTCTTTAATTATAGGCATCCTCGTGAAAAATGAGAACCCTTTATTTTTGGGCATGTAGTGAATGCTTGATTGAGTATAAATTATTCCTTTAATTCACTTTGAGCCGCATGATCTTGTAGTTACTATCCAATACATTGCTAATCTGAATACGATGTTTTCTAATTCCTTATTTGTTAGTACTCCATTATAAAATTAAAATCGTAATGATGAACATGTACGAAACCGATTAAATTGAATTTTGAAAACGAAACGATCTCACCATGGGTGAACCTGGTGATGCGCGCGGAATGCACGTGTGTTCCTCGAAATATGGAACACATCGATTCAAAGTACAAAATTCAATATAAAGTGTGTTCTAGGTTTAATGCTTGAAGTAAATTTTCATTTGCATGAACACCCATTCAAGGGTTTTACTCATACAAAATTCTCATAGAGAATTTCAACGAGCACAAGGTGAAAACCTAAAGCACGGTCCATGGTGGATAACACCTTGGGGTATGAATGAGCAATGAAAAGGAACGCCAGTTAAACGACGTCTCCCACTATTCGCCTTTAACGATAGAAGAATGGCGAAGCATTAAAACGACACGCACTTCATAAATAAGGTCAGTACCATGATGTCGCATGTTTAACTCATAACATCCCTTTCAAAGGTGGGTTATAGTTAACTGCATATCATGTGGTGAACCTATTTAATGAATTGATCGGTTACACGGCACCATGTTAGCTATTGGTAACAAGAGGGATCTTACCAGAATTGCGACATCCATGTTGCAAATAAACACACATAGTACCAAATGGAATACTGAAAAGTATCACTATAGCATACATATGTGTAATAGTTTGGAAGCTTGGTGACGTGGTCAAACATGAGACGTTACAATACTTGAGGATGACTTCCATAGCTTTACAAACATCAACGAACGAAGTCTTGATTAAACTAGAGCATAATGATAATCAGGCCCCATTCGCTTTGAGTGGGAGATTTGAGGCAGCAACACAAGTGAACGATATGGTAAATGAAGATGGGGACATCTTCATAATAAATCTAGTGGGAGGAGTCAATCCAACCACCCAGATCACTGTTCATGCAGGTGCGAATCAAGTCGGACCTGATGATCATGTTACTGAACCGATGGATGAAAATTCAATTTTATCTCAACTACCCACTGCACCCAGTGGGAGTAGTACGACCAACTCGGTTCCCAGTCATCGTAACCATTGATTAATCCCGGAGGTGAAAATCCGAGACCGAGAGGTCATCCAAGAAAAGTTGTTGGTGAAAGTTCAAGTAGCGCTCTCGTTCCCAGTGGGAGTCTTGCACCGATAATGAGCATTATTCCGAGTAGGAGCAATGTTCAAGTTCAAGACTGGACTATCGAGACTAGAGGCAGTCTAAGGCAACGAACTTCTCCCATCGAAAGAGGTGAATTATTCACCCTCACTTCGGTTGATGAAAAGGTAACGGTTAAACAAGCTATGGATGGACCTCAAGCGAAAGAATGGAGAATGAGATCGCCTCTATTAAAGCTAATTCGGTATGGTCTTTAGTTGATTTGTCTGCTAACTGCAGAGCAATAGGTGCCAAGTGGGTTCCGAAACTGAAACTCACTGCTGATGGAGCTGTAGAGCGATACAAAGCTCGACTTGTTGCGAAAGGATATACGCAACTTCACGGAGTGGACTTTGATGAGACATACTCACCCACTGTGCGTTACACCGCAGTACGAGCCATATTGGCTTTGGTTGCAAGCTTCGATCTGGAGCTGCACCAAATGGATGTTAAGAATGCATTCCTCCATTGTAACCTGGAGGAGATCTATATGGAGCAGCCGGAGGGTTTCATTATTCCTGGCAACGAACGTAAAGTTTGTAAACTCCAAAGATATATTTACTGTCTTAAACAATCATCTCGACAATAGTACCGCAGATTCCACGAGGAAATCGTTGGAAATGGATTCGTGAATCTTAAAAAGGATCCATGCCTGTACACGAAGACTTCCGAGTCTAAATACGTCATCTTGACATTATATGTGGATGACATATTAATTGCTGCAAATGATGTGAGTTACATGAATGAATCAAAGTCCTGGCTGGCATCTGTATTTGAGATGAATGACATGGGAGAAGCCACATACATCCTAGGCATTAAGATTTCTAGGGATCGTGTTGCTTGAAAGCTATGTCTCTATCAGGAATCATATATCAACAAGTTGTTGAAAAGGTTCCGAATACAGGATGCCAAACCCGTGGATACGCCGGTTGCGCTCGGGTGCGCGTTGTCAAAGCGATGGCCCGAAGAACCTGGCTGAGCGTGAACAGATGAAAAGTGTAGAATACTTAAGTATGGTTGGCAGCTTAATGTATGTCATGCAATGCACTCGTTCAGACATCTGTTACGCCGTGGGCCTAGTATTACGATTCCAATCAGATCATGGCACTCAACATCTAAAGGCTGTGAAATGAATAATTCGATACTTGAAAGGTACTGCCGACTACGCTCTTTGCTTTGAGGGTGGAAAACTAGAATTGTTAGGATTCAGTGATGCCAAGCATGGTGGCGATCTGGATGATCGTAAGCCCACCTTAGGGGGAGTATTCCTCATTGCTCTTGCCACCATTTCATGGATAAACAAGAAGCAAACCGGTGTCGCACTGTCAACGATGGAATCCGAATTTGTTGCCCTCTCTAAGAACGCACAAGAAGCGGTCTGGCTTAATAGGCTCTTAATTGCATTGCTTGGCGTCGAGGACGGGAGTAAACCTGTATAGGTATACTCTGACATTCAAGCAATAATTGCGGCGGTTAAGAACCCTAAGTACCATTGCAGGACGAAACACATTGATATAAATATAATTATGCGAAGAATATGGTTGAGGACAAAGTTATCACATTAGAATACTTGTCTACTGATAGTATTGTGGCCGATCCATTAACTAAACCTTTACGCAATGATATTTTCAAAAAGCATGTTAAAATGCTGGGTCTGCGTAGGGTTTAAGTAGCTTGAATAGTGATGACAACTTTTTGAAACTTTATTGAAATGAATTTCAATTTGATTTTATAATTCTTAGGACGTCATAATTTTTTAAATTTCATCGGATTTTTACGGTCTATAAACTAGTCGTAGGAAGGATAACCTCCAAAGTAAAATAATGTCGAATGTGGGCAAAGCCTTGTCACACAGTCTGGGTCGTCTTGATGGAGAAGAGATTCTCCATTAGATCAAGATTGGCTAAGAACCACGATGGTAAACCTGGTTAAGCAGAATGATCATTTGGTTATCGGAGTAACACGATATGATCTAAGTTCTGCAAATAACCGTTACGAACTTTGTTCGTAATAAAACCACATTCAGGGCCAGATGACGAATCTGCGATAGCATATGACATTTCCCACTTCCCGACTAATCTCAGGTTATGCTATCTGTTGGGTTACGATTAAAAGGATAGAATAGTATAAAGGTGAGTACGTTTAAAGGCGACACTAAAGAAAAGTCGTCGACTATTTCTGCTCAGAACGACAACGCAAAGACAAATGGTCGACGACCATATATGAAGAAGCTCACTAGCAAAAGAAGGCAAATAAATCACTCAAGACTCTCCTATTAAGGTACGAGTCGATAGCCAAAACACTACTGAAGAAAACTTCCTCTTAAGAAAAGGGACAGGTGGCGACCTGATCTAGCCACCATGAAGAAACCTTCGTCTTAAGGAAAGGGACAGGTGGCGACCTGCTCTAGCCGCCATGAAGAAACTCTCCTCTTAAGGAAATGGACAGGTGGCGACCTGCTCTAGACGCCATGAAGAAACCCTCTTCTTAAGGAAAGGGATATATGGCGACCTACTTTCAACCGCCAAAGGGAAACCTTCCCAGCTAAGGGAAGATAAGGCGGCGACCAACTGACTCTGGACAGAAACCCTCCCAAGAGGGTAGCCACCATTTAAAGTCGGTAATTTCTCCCTATAAATAGGGGAACATTATATGTATTTTACAATCTTGATTCTCATACTTTACAATACTCTTTCTAAATCCATTACTGACTTAAGCTTCGGAGTGGAATCAGGGGACATCCCCACCCCTTTTCAGGTCCTCGCCTAGCACAAAGATTCTAAAGGAAGCTAAGTACCCAAGAGGTCGAGAAAGATACCTAAATGAGTTAGCTCCCGGCGAGACCTCGAAGTCCACTACTAGAAGTTCAAGGCCACGTCATTTTGATCCCAACATTTGGCGCCGTCTGTGGGAACGGTGATAAAAAAGTCATGGCTCCCGAGAAGAACAAGATGCCAAATTCCATGGTTGAAGAGATGGGGGAAACCCCAGCAAATCCCACCACTTCAAAACCAACACCGGAAGAAGATCCATCCATGCCTCAAACTAATGGCACTGGTGGTGAGGAGAGTCCTAGTCACTTCAAGTCATTACCAAATCCAGAAGAGGCGAGAACAGTCCCCCCGGCTGTCCCTCAGGAGGTAATGGCGTCTTTCATAGCCTTCTGGAACCAAGCCCAGGCAGGAGCTGTTCCCGACAAGAAGGAACCAACCCGAGAAGTCTCCTAGAAGGAAGAAGTAGCCTCCAGTGTGAAGATTGTGGAGGATAATCTCTTGGAAAAAGAGATCCCTAAGTCTCCTGAAGTCGAGACGGCGAGCAAATGTCCTGTCTTATTCACCATAGGACAGGTAGAAGAACTGTTGGAAAAGAAGAGAAGATGGGCGAACGACCTGCTAATTGTTCGCGATCACACTTCTCACCCTTTCTCCAAAAGGCTGTTTAACACTCGAGTTCCCCCGCAAGCATTCGCAAGGAACATCGACGACGACACAGGCGAGGGAGATCCTAGTTCTCCATATCAATGCCCACAACTGTTCCCTCCTAGGGACAGGGGTGACGCCAGATCATTATGCAGCTCTCTTCCTAAAAACTCTAAAAGAAGAAGCCTCCACTTGGTTCTATGATCTTCCTGACAACTCGATAGACTCATGGGAAGAATTGAAGACCAAGTTCATAGAAGGCCACATAGGCCAGAGACAACGCCTCAAGAGTAGGGGTGGCAATTCGTGCTATCGTGCGTGCTACCGTGCGTGTCAATAATCATGTCGTGCTAAACTTACTGAACACGAACACGCACGGTAAGCTTATCGTGCCACGTTTTACAAACACGAACACGACACGAATATTTTCGTGCGTGTTCGTGTCGTGCTATCGTGTTGTATCAGGATATACATTTGTACATCTCTATACGAGATCTTTAAGCAAAAATCAAAATAATGAACTCCATATATAAAAATACTATGAATTAATATGTCAGTATTCATAAGTTAATAATATAGAGTTTATAAACACTAAAATTAAACCACTAATTGGAGTTTTTAAAGGTAAGAATTGTTCAAAAAATACTTAAGAATTACTCTTAATAGTACAACTTTATCGTGCTATCGTGCGTGTCGTGTTATGATACTCAAACACGAACACGACACAGAAGTTATGTCGTGTTAATCGTGTTCGTGCTATCGTGTTATCGTTCTTCCATATGCTAGCACGAACACGCTTTTTTTCGTGCGTGTTCGTGTCGTGCTATCGTGTCGTGTCACAAATTGCCAGCCCTACTCAAGAGCATGGACTTTCTAGATAAAATTGAGCAAGGTCCTGATGAGACCTCAACCAATTATTATACTAGATACCACAAGATACTCTAGCAGCCGAATGAGGACGCCACTGATGGCGAGCTGATCAGGACCTTCTAGAGACGCTTCAGAGTTCAAAGCCAAGCTTTGAAGGATAGCATGGTGATGAAGCCCGTGTGAAAAATTGATGCCCTCGACATTAAGGTCAAGAAGTACATCGACTTGGAAAGGTCACACGAGAAGTCGCCCATGGAGACCAAAAAGCAGGTCATCCCTGCTAAGATCGAGGAGGGTTCCGCTTCTCGACCCCCGAAGAGAGATGAAGGCTTTCGACCCAAAAACTTCATCAACTCTTATCCAACAAGATACACCCCTCTCACACACAACGTGACGGTAGTACTTCAAGAGATGGAGAAACTCCGTTTAAACAACCCACCTCCAACAAGGAAGAACATGATGGGTCATCAGATAAATGCTTATTGTCGGTATCACCACGCTAGGGGGAACGATACAAATGAATGCGTCATCTTGAAGTAGGACATCGAGACTCTCATTAAAAGAGGAAAACTGTTAAAATTTGTGGAGAAATCTGCCAACACCCCCAAGAAACGAAATCGCAGCCCAAGAGGGAACTCCTGATCCCCTCCTCATGACCATCCCGCCCCAATCCAAAGAGGGACAGTGAACGTTATCGCGGGAGAATTTGCGTCAGGAGGAGGAACGAATTCAGCTCAAGAAGTATATGCTACCCAAATATCTACAACAGCTGTGATGGGAAAAAGACCTCGAGAACTCGAGCTCGAAACTATTAGCTTCACTGCTATTGATCTTCTAAAAATGGATCAACCTCATCAAGACGCCCTGGTTGTTACTCTCCTTATATCCACATATAAGGTTAAAAGAGTCCTTATTGATAGCGGAAGTTCAACTGACATTCTCTTCTACCAAGCATTCTTACAATTGGGTATGACAAGAAGAAATTTGAAGAAAGTCGACTTCCCTTTGGTAGGCTTCGCAGGAGAAACCATCTATCCCATGGGAGCTATTCAACTAACCACAATTTTGGGAGAATATGGGAAAATTCTACAAATCGATATACTCTTTGTAGTCGTCGACGCCGCCTGAGCATACAATGCTATCATCGGAAGAACCATTCTCAATCCTTATCGGATCGTCCCATCGACTACTCATCAAGTAATGAAATTCTCAACGCCTAAAGGAATTGGTGAGGTCCGAGGAGATCAAGCCATGGCGCGACACTGCTACAACACGTCGATACGACGCCCAGAGAAGTTATAAAAACTTCTAAAGTAGATGCCTCTTTGTTTTGACTAATAGTTTGAAATCTTTCTTTTAATGTAATATTCAGGAAACGATGAATAAATATGGCCCCTCGAGGTCCCTTTCTTTCTTACAAGAAATCGTCCAGATATTACGTGCCTAAGATCGACATCAACAATCTCGATTGTCGACATTATGTGCCTAAGATGGCAATGAAGCCTAGGTACGTCGACAACTCGATACAAGAAACAAATCGATTGTCGACAATATGTGCCCAAGATGGCAATAAAGCCTAGGTACGTCGACAACTCGATAGAAGAATGAAGTCTACAATCTCGATTGTCGACATTATGTGCCCAATATGGCAATAAAGCCTAGGTACGTCGACAACTCGATAGAAGAATGAAGTCTACAAATAGATTGTCGACATTATGTGCCCAAGATGACAATAAATCCTAGGTACGTCGACAACTCAATAGAAGAATGAAGTCTACAAATCGATTGTCGACATTATGTGCCCAAGATGGCATTAAATCCTAGGTACGTCGACAACTCGATAGAAGAATGAAGTCTACAAATCGATTGTCAACAATATGTGCCCAAGATGGCAATAAAGCCAAGGTACATCGACAACTCGATAGAAGAATGAAGTCTACAAATTGATTGTCGACATTATGTGCCCAAGATGGCAATAAAGCCTAGGTACATCGACAACTCAATAGAAGATCGACATCAACAATCTCGATTGTCGACATTATGTGCCCAAGATGGCAATAAAGCCTAGGTACGTCGACAACTCGATAGAAGAATGAAGTCTACAAATCAATTGTCGACATCATGTGCCTAAGATCGCAATAAAGCCTAGGTACGTCGAATACTCGATAGAAGAATGAAGTGTACAAATCGATTGTCGACATTATGTGCCCAAGATGGCAATAAAGCCTAGGTACGTCGACAACTCGATAGAAGAATGAAGTCTACAATCTCGATTTTCGACATTATGTACCCAATATGGGAATAAAGCCTAGGTACGTCGACAACTCGATAGAAGGTCGACATCAACAATCTCGATTGTCGACACTATGTACCCTAGATGGCAATAAAGTCTAGGTACATCGACAACTCGATAGAAATATAGCGTCTACGAATCGATCAACGACACCAGTACCTAAAAAGGGAGACCAAGCCGAGACACGTCGACAATTCGATAGAAGAGCGACGCCTATAAATCAAGTCGCCCAAGGCGACATGTCTGAAATGGAAATAAAGTCTAGGAACGTCGACAACTCGATAGAAGATCGACGCCTACAATTTCGATCATCAACTTCCTCAAAAGTCGACTATTCGCCCAAAAGGTTAGTGTTTACAATTTTAAATTGATAAACACGACACTGTCAAAATCTAAATAAAGATAATAAATATTGAAATTCTGGTAGAACTTTCATTATGGAAGATAGAATTCATTACACAAGGAATTAATCGAAAGAAAGCATCCTAGAAATCTAAAGAACAACTACTTATAAAGCTTCTTTTCCCTTGGAGGGAGAAAAAACAAAGCTATCATCCTCCTCGATAAGAATCTCCAAATATTGTTGGAGAAGGGAGACTTGAGAAAAAGGAAAATCATGTTAAAACGCTCTCAAGTTGGCCACAATCTCTTTAAGGGAGGGGAATAGTAGGTCAGAAGCAGCAACCGTAATGTCAGCTTGATAGGCAAGACTTTCTTTGTAATCATTAACAGCTCTAGCCGCTGAGCCCCTCAAGCTCGACATCTCATTTTGCAGCACGTCGACTTTCTTGCGAATGTTTAGAGTACCGAGTTCTTCAATCTCAATCTTGAAATGTACTTCACCACCGCAATAATGGCTTTAATACCATGTAAAAATAACAAAGTGCTAATTTATGACTGTTCAATACTGTACTTCAACAAACAAAAAAATTGCATATATATATACTCTTACCCTAAATATAATATCTTGGAGACTTATAGTTTGGGGTTGTAATGTATTTGTTTTGTGGTCTTGCAACTACAAATGATTTCACTCATATTTATTGGAGACTAAAGAAATTTTGCGACTTAAAGAAAATATCTAGACTAAAATTCTCTAAAAACTACTTTATGTTCTAAAACTATCTATACGCCTAAGCTATATCATGTTCTCTGGATTTTTTTTCAACTAAACCCATTAATTATAGTTTCTAAAAAATTCTAGTACTAAAAATTATTTACAGCTTAACAGAAAGTACTTGTCAATTTCATGTGTCCACTGTAACAAAATGTAGTACTATACATGTGACATATTGTCTGAGTGGTTCATTCATTGTACATATAAATATATATACGTGTGCGTGGTTTGACAAGACCACAGTACAACTTACTACGGTCATCGACCAGACAATATATCATGGCGATTCGTGAAACCTTACTTCGTCTGGTCGGATTTGCGTTTCCTTCACGTGGTCTTTTAGTGATTTACATCGAGACACGCTTCTCTTCTTCATCTTCGTCTTCACGAAATTTATTATGTTTTTTTTTAAGTTCCGCAAAAATGGATTCTTCTATCATGCAGTCCAGGTTCAGATAGAACATATATAGCGAGTTGCTAGCAGATCAGCAAGCTGTCTGGTTTAGATTCAACGTAGGAGTTTTTCAGGCATCGCGTCGATCTCCAAACAAACTGCTAGTTGAATTTTATTAGATTTTTTTTTTGGTTAATAGATCTTTTGGTACAACATATTAGACGATTTTTTACTTTTGGTACAACATTTTTTTTGTATAATTTTGGTGCAATATGTTTTCAACTTGTACACTTTTGGTGCATCTGTTAGCCAATAGTTAAGTTTGACCGTTAAATAGTCACGTGACTTGTACATGCCTAGCCCCAAAGTTCTATTTTGTTCAATTTAGTCCACAATATCCTAACTTTTTGTTTTTTTAATATAGCTCCTAAACATGGTTCGACCTAGCCATGGGTCGAACCATGGTTATGTCAATTTAGCCTTACCCAATTGGACCCTAAGGCTAAATTGACCTAGCAATGGTTCAACCCATGGCTAGGTCGGACCTCGGCTAGGGTCGCCGAATCTTGGTGACCCTATTCATGGTCCAACGACCTAGCCATGGGTCGGACCATGGCTATGTCAATTTAGCCCTAGGGTGTGGTTGAAAAGATGTAGGTGCTAAATTGCGAAAATAAAAAGTTAGGACAATAAATTCGTAGATTAAAGTGAACATAATAGAAATTTGGGCTTGGCATATGTAAGTCACGTAACTATTTAATGGTCAAACTTAAATGTTGACTAACGGATACACTAAAAGCGTACAAGTTGCTAATGTATTGCACCAAAACTATACGGAAAAAAAAAGAAAAAGTTGCACCAAAATTGAAAAATCGTCAAACCTGTTGTATCAAAAGATTTATTAACTCTTTATTTAAAAAAAAATGACTTTGTTGAATATAATGGAACATTTTTTAAAATAGCACGTCAGCTGTTCACAACGTTACTTTTCCGTCACTATTTTGTTTGTAGGAACATAGATATAATACAACACCAAATTTAATAAAAAATATAATATTGGTAAAACATAAATAACGAAATATGTAATCTAACTGGAATTTATATTTTATATATATTGAGAGGGTATCCATTCTAAAACATCTGAAAGTACCTTAATTTTTTTTATTTTTTATTTTGGCCAAACCTTAATTTCTTATTAATTATTACCAACAATGCAAGATGATTCGTTCATTCAGAAATAACTTATACTAACTTGAAATTACTTATGGCATTTCGTTGTAGGGCTGGGCTTAATTAAAACTTGCATCTAACATTGACTACAAGAAGTAATCTGGACCGCTATTGATGGTAAAGCTAATGAATGTGTCAAATGGGTTGATATATACTCGCTTTATTAGAAGACTGTGTCCCGATAAATATATATACTCGGGTTTGACAACCCTATATCATCTCTTCGATTTTTATCTATCGATATTGATTGACGTATTACTAATAGCCTCTTTTTTGTGTTTTGCATTAATAAATAGGTTAAAAACCAAATCAAAGTCTCAGATATGTATTATGTTGGTTTCATGTATTTCAGGTTTAAATTGTTGATCATAGATGTTACATGTTCGTTTTCGTTTTTTTTTTGTTTTCTGTTTGTTTTTTCGGTTAAATTTCACGGTTGTTGTTCTATTGGCTCCATAAAATTCAACAACAAAAATATTTAAAGAAGAGAAAAGAACAAAAGTGCACTTCTTCCTCCATTTAACTTATGTCAATTAATACAATGAACAGTTATCTAAGTTCATTTTAACTTATTTTACATAAATTAGTAAACATGAATTGAAGAAAACTCATATTCAAATCCATCAAATTTAGCAGAAAAAATGGACGGAAACCGAGGGCAACGAAAATGAAACCCGAGACATTTATTGGTAACAATTTAAAACCAGAAACTCCTAAAAGCAAAATGATACAAATTTGAAACTATGATTGGATTATTAATAAATTTGCATACCCATTGAAAAGAAGGCTTACATAAAATAAAGACAACAAAAGCAAGCTCCTAATTAATCCAAATTAATTGCTATCTGCAATATATGAACCTAGAGTGTACCTTGAATGAAATCAGGAATTTAGGCTGATACATTACAAATAAATACATATACAAGTACGTACATACATATATATATATATATCCGAAAATGGATTCTTGGAATGAAAGATGGGATCAATATTCTTGGTCATGGGAACAGAGGAGGATGAGGATGCATCTACGTATAATGTAGAACCTCCCCTTTTGCTGCTTCAGGTAGCTCCCCATTCCTCCACTCAACTTCGATGCTCTCCCACTACTACCAGACTCGCCTTTGCTACTCTTCGTCTTCTTCATTTTCCTTGATATATATCTATATATTGTCTAGAGAAGAAGAATAATAATAATAATGTTGGAAGAACTGCGACGGTGAAAGGGTTCTTATATATGTGAGTGAATCCATATATGAGTTTTATTTATAGGTACACGTACCTCGTATTACAAATCCAAACATTAATAATTACGGTGGCCCCCAAAAAGAATCTTAATTAATTTAAGGGTTAATAACTAAAAAACTGTCCAAGGTTTACCCTATGTTAAAATTAGGTGTCTGAAGTTTGAAATGTTAAAATAGACTGTCTCAAGTTTCATTTTTGTTGAAATTTGGTGTCTCGGTGTGATTACTTTAGAGAAGTCAATTCCGACGAAACCTTCTGTCAAATTCGAGGTCTCATACACACTCCATTCTCGTCATCTTGCCGGGACCGTCACCTAAAAAGTTGGTCACATCCGGACAAGTAAATTTGGCTCTATTGTCCTTGGAAAATGGCTCTACACCACTCTTCTAGAAACTTTTTTTTAAATGTTCAATTTTTAGGTGAAATTTGACGATTTTGTGAAAAGTAAAGAGTGATTGATTATGAGCGGGTTGGTGGGTTGATGAAAATGATTGAATGGAGATGAAAAGACGCACCAAGACACCAAATTTCAACAAAAATGAAACTTGGGACAGTCAATTTTAACATTTCAAACTTCAGACACCTAATTTTAACATAGGGTAAACCTCGGACAGTTTTTTAGTTATTAACCCTTAATTTAACTTTCTTAATATAAATTGATAAGGTGGTTCTAACACTAAGAAAAAAAAATATAAATATATTTAAGGAATAGAACCTAAAAACTGTCTGAATTTTGGCCATTGTGTCAATTTGGTATCTGAGGTTTACAATGAGTGTCCGAATTTACATAGGTGTTGCTATTTGGTGTCTCCGTCTATTTTGGTTGTTAAGTTGGATGGAATGTGATGGGTATACGTCCTATTCGAGCTCGTTTTACATTATTCGGACTTCGCCTACACGTCAAACCCACCAACGGTTCTAAAATAATCACCCGTAAGTCCAAAACGGCCCGGGGTACGCGTTCGCGTATCCCGAACGAGAGACTCGTCCAGATTGTTAGACAACCCGGACTCCAGATCGAAGTCCGGATTGCGTCTATGAATACGCGTAGACTCCTATATACTCGTACACAATAAGTGTCGGGCTCTCCAACGTCTACTTCACGCTCGTCCACGCCCGGTCCGCGTTTTTACAATTAAACCGGCGTTCGACCGTTCAAAACCCGGTCTGATTCCAAGGTTCCCTATAAATAGGAGCCTTGATCATTCATTCACAATTGAGTTGACCCGGAAGCTCTGACCTCTCTCTAGCTTTCTCTCTCTACAATTCTAATTTAAGCTTCGGAGAGGGTTCATCGCACTCCACCCCCTCCCTCCCTCTATGTGGTGTGCGATATTGCCCCTCGTGCAGGTGTTCAGAGACGTACGCATTCAAGCACGTGCGAAGACCTGACATACCAGACAACCCGAGACACATACTCGTATCTATACAAGGACCCGACACCCCATCGAGTGAAGGATCCAACATTTTGGCGTCGTCCACGAGACTCGAACAAACAAGCTCTCACTCACCAGCAATAGCTACATGGCAAACACATACGTCATACATGGAGGTTTTGGAGCCGGTGGCGAAACGTTGTACGCAAGGGAAGCATACGCATCCCGCATTGTACAACAGCCACCCAAACACCAGCAAGAGGACGAACCTATGGAAGACGCCATATACTTCTCGGCAAAAGACAAGGAACATATAGTGTACCCTTACGATGATGCCCTAGTCATAACCATGGAAATAGACAACACGGATGTCAGGCGTATATTAGTAGATGGAGAGTTCCCCCAGCATAATAACCAAGGAGATAGTCCTCGCCTTGGGAAGGAAAAAGAGTATCAAGTAGATACACTCACCATTTGTTGGTTTCATCGGGGATATCAAGTACCCGGTCGGAACCATCAAGTTACTAGTCACCCTGGGAACTGGTGATAAACAACTACACGTGGAGATACATTTCCTACTTGTGGAAAAACTAGATACATACAATGGCATCCTAGGATACACAACTATGAATGCATGGGGCATGATAGCCTCAACAGCACATCAAAAGATAAAATTCCCAACCTACGCCGGAATTGGGGAAGTTAAGGGGGGCCAACGACTTTCAAAGGAGTGTTACAGCACGGCACTCCAGCACAACGTCAAGGATTATGACAGTGACATCCCTTCCATTGATGAGGACCCCAGGAAGGAGTGTGCTTGTCCAACTCCATTGGATGAGTTGCGAGAAATAAAGATAGATGAACCAGATCGGATGGTTCGAATAGGCGCATCACTTTCGGAGGAGGAAGTGATAGAAATCACAGCACTCCTAAGGGAGTATAAAGACCTATTTGCATGGTCCCCAAGCGATATGCCTGGGATAAGCCCAGACGTGATCTCACACAAACTCAACATCAAGCCAGGAGTTCTAGCCATCGCACAAAAAATACGACCTCTCGGGGGCAATAAGAAAGTAGCCGTCCGAGAAGAAGTAGGAAAGCTTTTAGAAGCCGGATTCGTTAAAGAGTCAAGGTTCCAAACATGGGTCGCAAACCCTGTATTGGTACCAAAGTCGAGCGGCAAGATAATGATGTGTATCGATTACAGGGACCTCAACAATGCATGCCCCAAGGACGCATATCCTTTGCCAAGAATTGACCAATTGGTCGATGCCACTGCAGGCCATGAATTGCTGACTATAATGGACTCATATTCAGGGTACAACCAAATACCAATGTTCCTAGAGGATGCACCGCACATGGCATTCTACGCAGACAACGACATATACAATTACAAAGTAATGCCGTTGGTCTAATCAAAGCGGGTGCGACATACCAACGGATGGTGAACACTATATTTTGGGGACCTGATCGGGAAAACCATGGAAGCATACGTCGATGACATGGTTGTGAAATTAACAATGAGATACAACCATGAAGACGACTTGTGCGCAACATTCCAAAGAATGCGTGAATTCCAAGTTCGCCTAAACCCAGCAAAGTGTGCCTTTGGTGTACAATCACGAAAGATACTAGGATTCATGGTTAGCCAAAGAGGAATAGAGGCGAACTCAGATAAATTTAAGGCAATCGAAGAGATGGCATCCCCTACAAACATAAGGAGGTGCAGCAACTAAATGGTCGTTTGGCAGCCTTAAACAGATTCCTGGAAAAGATTGTTGATAAAGCACTCCCCTTCTTTGAAATACTGCGCGCAAACAAAAAGTTCGAATGGACGCCGGTATGTGAAAAATCTTTCCAGCAGTTAAATCAACACTTGCGAACGCCGACATTGGCAAAACCAATACAATGAGAACCCATTTACCTCTACATATCGGTTAGCAACACCGCAGTCAGCTCAGTACTTGTCAGGCAAAAGGGCAATATTCAGCTACCGGTATATTACGTCAGCAAAACCCTGGCAAAATACGAGGTGAATTACATGCCAATAGAGAAGTACTTTATGCCCTCATCGTCGCGGCAAGAAATCTGAGACCATACTTTCATGCACACGAAATAACGGTACTCACAGATCAACCACTGAAGCATAAATTGGCAAAACCGAATATGTCAGGTAAACTGACAAAGTGGGCAATCGAGCTAAGCGAGATTCGCATCCACTTCGCCCCGCGAACTACAATCAAGAGACAAGCTTTAGCGGGTTTCATTGTGGAATTTACAGGGATCACCCCTGATGAAACAACACAAGAAAATGCCCCGCAAGCAGTAGAGCCCGTTGATATATGAGAGATGTACACAGACGGGTCATCAAACGTAGGAGGCTCGGGGACAGACTCACTCTAATGCCACCAAATGGGTCAGAACCTCTGATGTATGCTCTAAATTTGGTATTCAGGGCAACAAACAACGAGTCAGAATACAAATCTTTGATAACAGGCTTAAGAATTCCCAAAGGTGTAGGTGTTAAACACATAAGGGTAAAGTGCGACTCACAGCTGGTCGTCAACCAAGTAAAGGGCGAATACATGGAAAAGTCTGAAAACATGCATGTTAGGTTCTAAGTTTCAAGTCAACGGGTGGTCGACCTAAACCTTATTCCTCACTGGTGAAACTACGGGTTCGGTGCTTCTAAGTCCTGTCGTCCTGATCCATGTCCTTCTGTCCTTCGCCTTCTCTTCTCCACGTGGCCTGCAAGAGGGGCAATATCAAGCACGGAGGGGGGGTGGTGCTTGATGTACCCTCTCCGATGCTTAAGTCAATACGTTTCTTAGAGAGATAAAACTTTAGAGAGATGTCAGAGCTAAATTGTATGCTTAGCCAAGATAAGCAAATGAATGGTGGAAAGGTTGTATTTATAGGCAACGGTGTCATTAAGGTGGCTTAATGACATCGTTAACCTTTAAACACAATTAATTAGCCCTTAATCTCGTAATTAAGACCTTAAAGCACGGAGAGGTTGGCGGAAATAAACTGAGTATCGGAGTCGGGAAATGGTGCCGGGGCCCTTGGGGGGGGGGGGAGAAAATCCGACCCCCAAGGGTAGGGGCTGGGTGTGGCCACCCAACCCCACCCTAGGGGAGATCGGGTTGGCAGACCCGATCTCCCCTAGGGGACGGGTGTGGCCACCCGACCTCACCTAGGTGAGTTCGTCGCGGTCCGGACGAGTATTTTCGCCTCGTTCGGACCGTTGGTGTTTCCGCGGGGTGTTTGGGTCGAAGTTTCGATTTATAATCATTAACGGGGTGATAAAAATAAAACGATTCGGAATTCAACGGGTTCAAATTGGGCGTATATCCATCACATGCCCCCGAGTCAACCAATGGCCTGACCCTTGATTGACTCTATTTTAGGATGGTATGACACGCGCAATTTGAAGCCGGAATTTTACATTTTGTCGAAATCCTTACTTACCCATGGGTGTGTGTCTCTGACTCTGCCCCCTGTCTTATAAGATAGAGGAATTGCAAATTTCAGAATAGCACGGACACGTGCCCAAGCACGTGTCCGTCCGACATGAAAACAATAAATCCAATACCGTCACGAGCTTATACTCGGAAAATATACGCATGTGTGGGGATGCAACATGAACATGGTTAGGCGAGTCTGTACTTCAATTTCATGATGGGACAGGCCTATGTGGGGAGAAATTTCAATTTTGGTCTAAAAAATTTCCTAAAGTATGGGATACTAGAAAATATGCCTATAGGATGTTACCTTGAGTGAACATGGACGTATCATGAATATGAAAATGTGTACTAGCATATATGCAAGTAGGAACACAAGTATGGAAGTGGGTGTAGACATGCTGCGATTGTAGTCATGAATGTATGCATGAATATATGGCGGCCATGTGCATGGACGTCTAAATGTTTGAACACACGGGAGTGTGTACGTGGGCATGCATATGAGTGCAAGCATGAACATGTATGTGTGTATGGACGGGTTGTGAGTATAAGCATGAGTGATGACATTGATGTACCTGTAGATGTTAATCATGAATATGAGCATAAGTGCAAGGGTGAGAGCATAGACCTCTCCTTTACTTGAAGGTGGGAACTCTGCCACTCAATGGGACACAACGTTCCGCCTCCCTCGTACTAGCGCGAGCATTGTCCTTTAACCTCGACCTTCGGCATGTGTAACATTTTTCCTTCATTCGTTGGAGCGTGTGTATAGCTCTTGACCTTTACCCTGCAATTTTTTCCCCATAAAAGTGAGGGTGAAAATGCTTACAAGCTTTCTTCTTACCCGCCGTGAGCGAAGGGGTTTATTGAGATGTGTTAAGGGTTGACCCTTCCTTCAGATGTGTTGGAGCGTTGCTCCATTTGGGGAAGCTAAAAGTTCGCCCTCTTTGTGACGCTCTGGGATTTGTTCCCTTGGATAGGTCTCTTGGGTTGTGGTTTTGTTTCCGTAACTTGATTGATGTTAAGGTTGCCCCCGTAGTGGGCGTATCTCGCCCCTCCATGAGTAAGGGTCGATCTTTGCGTTGGTCGCTCGTATAGATGACTCACTTTTGGGAAGCTTTCTTCTTCAGACAGGGAGACCTTGAAGATCGTTTTCCAAGGCAATCAGACCAAATCTAACTGTCCTGTGTCTTGGGTGTCCGAGGTGGAATCGTATGAGGCGGGGACTCGTATGACCCCTTGTAGGTTGATTTCATGGAGAAACGTATAAGGCGTAGGCAGAGCGTTCCGAACGTACCGTTGAATCGAATGAGAGGGAAGAACCCTCTAGTTCTGCTTATCAGGCCAAGAAATTTTCTAAGTCAGGGAAGGCTGCTAATGCTTCCAGTATGTTCTCATTCCATTCTCTTTTCTTTGTGATATACTTATGATTGTTCTCATGTTGCTTCCTTCTTGTTGTTAGAGCGTTCGCCCCTGGTTACCGAATGGGTTCTTGCGGTGGGCGAGAGTTCAAGTCAATCTAAATCCAAGGCGCGGAAACCTGACTTTGAGGTCGGGCCCTCGGCTGCCAAGGAGAAGGAAACCGCGAGAGGCTCTCCTTCAAGTGCCCCCTTGCTGACTCCCTCTCATGATAAGGAGGTAGTGGTTGAAGAGGCGCCCTCTTTGCTTGACAAAGGGAAACAACCTGTGGCTGGCGATGGGGTGATCATAGGTCTTGATGTCTCTTCTCTATCCTCTGCCCCCCAGCCGAGGGGCCGAGTCTCAGGTTCATTTCATCTTCATGTAGATTTGACGACTTTTGAAGGTGTCTTTGGTGATGGGTGTGATCATCTCCTTTTATTGAGGTTCCTTTCTCTTGCCATGGCTCTGATTAAGATAGCAAATTCTTGCTTGGGAGTTTGGTGGAGACTGCTCTTGAGTTAGCCTTACTAGTATCGTAGTTGTGATCGTTGTGGGGATCGTTTTGTTATATGCCCCCAATAGTGCTTGTCATGATTCTTTGCTTTATGGTTGATTTCATGAGATATGGAGGTTGTCTTCATAATGAGGACGTCTCCTACCTAGTATCACACAGTGGGTTGAAATATAAGTGCCTACCTTTGATGAGCGTATGAAGGGTGTTGTTTTTCCCTTTTTCTTGAACCTCTTCCTAAGGCTAGGCGTAGCCTTTTGATGTTCGTGGTCGGGATGGTGTCTTTACAATGTATGTCTTTGACAGATGTTTTATGATGTGCTGCCATGATAATCACTTCGAGGTATGTGGACATGATAGCCACTTCGTGATGTGTGGGAGTGATAGCCCTTCTGTAGTGTGTGGACATGATAGCTGCCTCTTGGTATGTGGACATGATAGCCACTTCGCAGTGTGTGGACATGATAGCCACTTCAGGGTATGTGGACATGATAGCCACTTCAGGGTATGTGGACATGGTAGCCACTTCAGGGTATGTGGACATGATAGCCACTTCAAGGTATGTGGACATGATAGCCACTTCAAGGTATGTGGACATGATAGCCACATCACGATGTATGGAGTTGTGCTTTAGTATTCTTTTCTCATTGGAGAGCCTTCATTGCTATAGTTGCCTTTTGTTTAGGCTATGTTTGTTGGGTTAGGTCTTGATGTTTCGTCTTGCCCGATGTTGTATCCTTCATGCTTTTTAGATGTCTCCTTCATGAGTTGTGCTTGACGATGTTCAAGTCTGATACGAGCATAGGTCACGCGAGGGCGACATGCAAGACAATAACATTTGTCGGAGGTTGATTTGTGCGGTTTGTAAGGCAATTCTCTTCTTGATGTGTCGAGTTTATTTTGAGAGCCTTGAACTTTGGATTTCATGTCTTTGCTATCCTTCTTGGTGGTGTTGGGTTCCTTTGATATACTTCTCTTGACTTGTGATATGGGTGGTAGGATAACTCGTTACTTTTCATGATAACCTCTTGTGCTTCTGCATATGATCCTTTGGTCATGGACTTCTCCTTTGTATATGCTTTCATTTCCTTATCTTTCTTTTGTGTTTTCCTTCACATCATACCTGCTATCTCATCAAGAACAAACATTATGTGTTCTTCATACAACTTTGCTTTGCAATTACTTTCTCATGGAATCCTTCTTAGTATGGTGCAATGATCTCTTCTGATACCCTTTAAATGGTATATATGGTACTGTTAGACCAAAGATACACTCTTGGTGGGCGTCGAATCTGTTCACGAGACAGGCTCTCGGAGGGCACTTAACATTTCACAGGATAGGCTCCCGGAGGGTACAAGTGTTAGACCAAAGATACGCTCCTGGTGGGCGTCGAAATCTGTTCACGAGACAGGCTCTCGGAGGGCACTTAACATTTCGCAGGATAGGCTCCCGGAGGGCACAAGTTAGACCAAAGATACGCTCCCGTGGGCGTCGAATCTGGTAGTTTGAAATCTACCTCAAGATACGCTCTTGGGGGCGTCGATTCTGGTAGTTTGAAATCTACCTCAAGATACGCTCTTGGGGGCGTCGAATCTGGTAGTTTGAAATCTACCTCAAGATACGCTCTTGGGGGCGTCGAAGGTCGTAGTTTTTAGAAACCACTCTCAAGATACGCTCTTGGGGGCGTCGAAGTTCGTAGTTTTTGGAAACCACTCTCAAGATACGCTCTTGGGGGCGTCGAAGGTCGTAGTTTTGGAAACCACTCTCAAGATACGCTCTTGGGGGCGTCGAAGGTCGTAGTATGAAAACTACTCTCAAGATACGCTCTTGGGGGTGTCGAGGGTCGTAGTATGAAAACTACTCTCAAGATACGCTCTTGGGGGCGTCGAGGGTCGTAGTATGAAAACTACTCTCATGATACGCTCTTGGGGGCGTCGAATCTGTTCGCGGGATAGGCTCCCGGAGGGCTCAGAATATTACTTTACCTTGTGTCACTCCCCATGTAGGGTGTGTCTTTGATACTCCTTTTAGATCTTTACTTGAGTTTTCTTTCCATGATATTGCATTTTACCACACTTTTTCTTCAATGTGGGGGATCACCTTTCGAGGGCGATGTTTGTGTGTTGCCAACTTAGGACGAGTTCGTGCAGGGAGTTGAGGATGTTTTCCTCTTATGTGACCTCTTCTAGGAGAAGTAGTATTGCATGTTCTTGTGATCTTCTGCCTCTAATCTCTTCTTTTACACTTAGGTGGACTACCAAGCACTTATTCGTTTGGTGCCCCCCAAGTTGCTTGGTGGTCATACCGCCTTTCATATTTGGCCATTGAAGGCCCCTCGTTCATTTTCCTTGTTGGGTACCCCTTATGCTTGGGGCTCCCTTGTCTGCTTGTTTGAATGCGATGAGTGTCCCTTGTAGGATTTACTCTTTCTCATGCTTGCTTGTTTCAGTCATAAGCATGGTTTGGATAATGCCTTTGTCGGATGTATCTTTAGAGGTTGGGTGGAGAGCTTTTGCTTTGGGTGGGTGGGGGTGAATTTCATTCTCTTGATAACCATGATGTGGCAGTGTTTGTATCCTAGGGGTGCTTGTAAATTCTTTCCCCCCCTTCCTTGTGTTTTTTAGAAAAAACACTTTTGCGGTGATGATAGAGCAGGAGTAACGTATCTTGTAAGGGATTGTATTTAGGTTGAAAAGCTTTCTCATAGAATGGTGTCTTGAGTTGTTAATCTCGAATGTGTGTTTCAGACTAGTCAATCTGATCCATGCTTCTTGCTCGGGCATGGGGGGGTCTGACCGGGCTGTGATAATCTTCTTGAAGTGTTGTGGTACTTAGTGTGCTTTGCCTTTTCCTTTATATTGGAGTGTTCTTCAATGCCTTTAGGGAGTGTCACATTGGTCATGCTCCTCCCACCTTGAATGTTGATTATTGACTTCCTTTGAATTAGGACTTGAACCTAAAAAGGACGTTTTCCTTTAGGTTTGCAGGTGATGCTCCATGATTTTCCATGGGTTTGCCCCCGTATTGGCTATTCCTTGTTGGATAGCTTCATTAGAGGCTGCATTTGTATTGCGTACGTATACGTGTTTGAGGTGTGTTGAGCTGACAAGTCCCTCCTTTTTTATTTTGTCATAACCTTCATTCATCATGTGTTCGGCGTATGACCTTAAAGGCGGGATATTTTTCTAGTGCCCCTTTTATCAAGGTTCTCCTTTTGATGGGATGCCAGAGTCAAATGTCTTATCATTTGCAGACAAGGTGGTTGATCAGGATGTGTGTCTAGTGTGAGGGTCGATTTTGAAACCTTACTCCCCAAGCTTTTGAGCTCTTCTTTGGTTGATCTTGTAGGACTATTATCATGCTCTAAGGCTCTTGATAGGAGATGTATCTCCTTTTTCATATTCTAGTTGTTGCACTATCTCTTTTGCTAATCTTGCATCTTTAGAGTTTCTCTCTTGGTGCGTGACTTCAATGACGGGATTTTCTACCGATGTTTGTTCTGTTAAGACTTGTATCCTTGGTTGCCTTCCTTTCTTGTGAGATGGCGAATGAGTGTTTATGAACACTCAAATGTGTCGTACTTGGTAGAGGTATGCGCCTAATCTTTAGGGCGCTGTCTTGAATCTTCGTGTACCTATCATTGATGAACATGTTATTCATTGTATATATAATACGAAGTCCAAGGATCTCCGGGTTAGGATCATATTTTGAGAACAGAGACATAGTCATCTATTAGATAACCTCTTTATCTACGGAGTTTATTTTTGCAAGGATAAATGCAAGGATACTTGTAAGGATATGTGCTCCATCCTTGTTCCTGGTTCATTTGCAGTGCAGTGTCCCTAATGGGTGTGTTGATGTTCTGACCACCTTTACTAGTAGGGGTCCTTTGGTATTAGGTATGCCTGACTCTTCTCTAGTATCATCAATAGGTTGCCTTTGAAGGTGGGCGTTGTCTATGTGATATGGTTTCCTCCATTTTTGGAGGGATGTGTTCGCGGCTACCCCCTCTTATGCTAATGGGCGTTAGTGGGGAGGGCATGTTGTGACTGGTGCTCCCCTTGCATACCAATGCCAGATGGGATCCTTTGACGGACTTGGCCCTAGGATGCTTAGTGGAAGGTTATAGTAGGGGTAATCCTTTGTGACGTTCATGGTAGTTCCTCTATAGGATGTTGGGAGTGCTCAACTTATTTTTGTAAGTGAGCCTTCCATCTTGTGATCTTTCCCAGAAACTTGACCTTATAGCTGTTCTTTGAGATTGAGGAATCTGTTTCTTGTGCATCCCTTGATTGGCGATGGCCTCTTATGGATTCTTCTTGTGGTCCACCTGTGTATGTATATACCCCGGAGCCCGAAGGCGTCCGGTATGGTCTTTCTTGGAAAACATGTTGATATCAAGTATCAAAATCTACCCCTTTTAGGGAGTTGACTTGTTATGCAGTTAAATTAAATAAGAGGATATGGGAAGGATATGGGTATGGGGGTGTTGATATCCCCTGCTTCCTTGGTAATGTAATTGTCTTCCTTCATTAGTCTGTGTGTATTCCTTCCACTTGAGGAATATAAGGTCGCATCCTTGCAAGGCGGACTAGGTAGAGGTGTATCCTTCATGTATGCTATGTGTGATCTCACTCCACTACGTCTCTCCATGAGACTTCCCATTGTAGTGGCTATGTACTAACATGGTGTAGTACTCTATGAGTCCCCTTTTCAAATCCTTGTCTTTTCGACTTCTCCCCTGTCCTAGAGGGATGTGTACCAAGGGTTGTCATACACAAGAGGTTGGGACCTGTCGTGCTGTATTATGAGTAGGTGGTTGCCTTGTTGTGTTGTCGGGGCGATGTCTCTCCCTTTGAGCTTTCCTTGGAATGTCTCTTAGTCATGTCCGTGGTGATACGGACTGTATGTGTACCTTGTTGAGGTGGATGTTGGAACTCTTATATCCTTGGTGGTCTGACTTGCATGTCCTCCCTTAGTGGGGTGTATGTCCCAGCTCTTTGCTGTGTTTGTTATTGCCCTGGAGGTACACATTGTTGCCTTCCCTCTAGGGGTGGCCTGTGCTCTTTTCTTTCTTGACTTTCTCACTACCCTGTTGGGGGGGTGAGAGTGTTGCTCTTCTTCATGGTATTCCTCCTTATGTGGGTGTTGTTCTTCTTGTGGACACTACTCTGCTTGTGGATGTCGCTCCACTTGCGTATCTATCTGCCCCCAGCGGGGTGTATGCCCTGGCTTCCTGCTGTAGTTGATATTGCCTTGGAGGCACATATTGTTGTCTTCCCTTTGGGGGTGGCCCTTGCTCTTCTCTCCTTTGTTCTTCTCGCTGCCCTGTTGGAGGGTGCGAGTAGTGTTTTTCTTCTGGGACTTGTTCTTCCTCATGAACTTCTTCTTCTTCATGAACTTCTTCTTCTTCATGCTGGTGTTGCCTTCCTTGCCTGTTCCTCAGAGTCTCTCTATAAGCTAGCAGCCCATCCAATGCGTTCATCAACTTCGGAGTCACTGTCTGTGCTCCTTGCGAGTATGCGGGCCTTGTGTTGGTTGTGTGGGCGCGATTGTCGTTCCTTTGAGTCGGCATTCCATATGGATACCCTTGAGATTGTGCCTCATAGTAGTACCCCTGTGGAGGTGCCGTGTATTGGGATGGCACTCATTGTTGCCCCCCTGTCCCAGTGGCCTCCTAGCCAATGGAGTTGAAGCTGTGGAAGACTCAGCCCCAGCTGGGCGTGAAGGTCCTCCTCCCTGATTGTTAGGCTGGGGTGCCTGTGGGGCTACCTGAGGCTCTGGGTGTGCAGGCTGTTTCTCTGGGTTAGGCTGCCTTGCTGAAGGTATAAGCTGTCTTTCTTGCCTATTGCCCCCAGGTGGGCGATTATCTCTAGATGCTAAGATGTTCGTCATTGCTCTCGTTATTGCCAGGCTTTCTGTTCGAAGCCCACAGACGGCGCCAAGTGTTAGGTTCTAAGTTTCAAGTCAACGGGTGGTCGACCTAAACCTTATTCCTCACTGGTGAAACTACGGGTTCGGTGCTTCTAAGTCCTGTCGTCCTGATCCGTGTCCTTCTGTCCTTCGCCTTCTCTTCTCCACGTGGCCTGCAAGAGGGGCAATATCAAGCACGGAGGGGGGTGGTGCTTGATGTACCCTCTCCGATGCTTAAGTCAATACGTTTCTTAGAGAGATAAAACTTTAGAGAGATGTCAGAGCTAAATTGTATGCTTAGCCAAGATAAGCAAATGAATGGTGGAAAGGTTGTATTTATAGGCAACGGTGTCATTAAGGTGGCTTAATGACATCGTTAACCTTTAAACACAATTAATTAGCCCTTAATCTCGTAATTAAGACCTTAAAGCACGGAGAGGTTGGCGGAAATAAACTGAGTATCGGAGTCGGGAAATGGTGCCGGGGCCCTTGGGGGGGGGGGAGAAAATCCGACCCCCAAGGGTAGGGGCTGGGTGTGGCCACCCAACCCCTCCCTAGGGGAGATCGGGTTGGCTAACCCGATCTCCCCTAGGGGAGGTCGGGTGTGGCCACCCGACCTCACCTAGGTGAGTTCGTCGCGGTCCGGACGAGTATTTTCGCCTCGTTCGGACCGTTGGTGTTTCCGCGGGGTGTTTGGGTCGAAGTTTCGATTTATAATCATTAACGGGGTGATAAAAATAAAACGATTCGGAAGTCAACGGGTTCAAATTGAGCGTATATCTCCCAAGGCTATATCCCCTGTTCGGGGAACTAGGTTGCTGTCCGGCGGTACCAACATCTTTTCTCTTATAGCCATGATACAGCCCTGTGTATCGCATGCTATAAGTCGTTCTCTTACCATTTCACTCCATGCCTCATAATTCATACCATCCAGATTGCATTGTTTATAAAAGCGTACCGACCCAGCCATGAAAACTAACATATTAACAATCATGCAAAGTTAAGAAGACAATAACATTTTGAGAAAGAATTGCAAACATCAGATTATCTATTAAGATGGAATACGACAAATAGTGATACCCTAGTCATCTAGACCAACCCGACCGCCAGTAAACCGAGGGAAGGGGGTCCGTGAAAGAGTTCACACTACCGTCGTTTTCAATCTAATAGATCAGTCTTTTGAAAATGGTTATTATTTGCAAATTACCGGAACGGAAATATTTTGAAAAATATGTATACCCGATCTGGCTTTCCCAAGGCCCTTTTGTATTTTGAAAATATCTGACAATTTACGCATGCATATATAATTCTACTACACTTAGCAAACTATCACATCATGCCATAAAAATCGGCCAAACCAAACATCATGCATACGCGTCATGCGTCTAATGTTCCGAGGAACTCATGCTAGCATATATAATTATACTATCAAGTAAACTATCACATGCTATTACATCCTCAACATCCTAGCATACGTGTCATACATGAAACTTCCATAAACATGCATAATTGGCGACTGAATTTTCGTTTTAAGCACTTTTAAAATATTAGGGGCTAATTTGCAATTCATGCTTACAATCAATCATGCAAATATCTAGACATGGATTCTAGGCAATTTTCAACCATCACAGCATGTCTATCCTATTACACGAACCATATATTTAAATCCCAGAGCTCAGCTTACAATATAATATCCAGCTAGTTTGACATAGTCAAGACGACAGTTCTAATTATATCAAAATATATAGCATAAAGTAAACAATTGCAATTCAGCCCTTTAATTTAATCCAGTCCCTCAAACATGCATTTCTGAGATCCATCCCCATAATCGTAACCGAGCATTAAGGTTTCAACAAAATGTAAATGTTAAACCTTTTGAGCACGGGTTTAGGCTAATTTTAAAGTTCAAAAATATTTGGTTTAAAAATTTGACATCCTATTTTATTAAATTAAATTGACTTAAAATCTCGGAACAGTCAATTTAAAATCTGGTTCGGTTCGGTCCAATAAATCTGGTTCAGGTTCGGTCCGGTTTAATCAAAATCTGGTTTGGTCCGAATCGGTTCAATAAAATAGGTTTTCGGTTCGGTTCATCACTCAAAACCAGTTCGGTTTAGATTCACTTAGTTACCTAGGTCCAACCCTACCCATCTAGGTCGGCCCGATTAAGAAATTCCATATTGGTTTAACCCGCTCCGTTAATGCAAATTGGATTGGCTCATAAACCATAGTGGGTTCGGCCAAAATACTTCCCTTGGGCTAAATAGAGTTTTAAAATCCACCAAAAACTTAAGTTAGCCCACAAGAAATATTAATTATGTAAAATAATTTCCAACATTGTTAATATATATATATAATTCGGCACATATATTATTAATATATATATAAATATTGTCAAGATTCTATATATAAGATGTAAATAAATCAACAATATAAATATATATATAATATTTCGGCCAAACTATATATATATATATATTATATATATATATTATATATATATATATATATATTATATTGTCAAATATATGTTTAGGGATAAAATATATCGACAATATATTTTCTCAGTCTTTTTAAGTAACTAAATCCTATCAATATATCTTTATCCCTATCTTTTAGCTAAATATATTGATAGTTTATATATTTTACTATATAATGTGAATCTTTTCTTTATCTTTCCAATTTATAGATATATTGTTTCCTTTAATAAAAATTAAAATATGGCAAACAATATCTCTAATACTAGGCTGGCCGAATTTTATTACTTGCACCCTAAGAAATTAAAAATTTTACCTAATAATCCACCTAGGGTTTTCGGCCATAACACCAAAAATTGGAAGAATTGTCAAAATTTAAGATCAAACACTACTATGATCAAGAATCCAAATATAGTTCTTGATAAAACTCTTCTTGTTCTTGAAGATCATGAACATCAAACTTAAATATGAACATGAAATTTTCGGTACACCTTTAAAAACACATAAAATCCGAAAATTTAAAGTTTTTAAAGATTAAAAACTCGAATTTTTGTTTTAAAATTTCGGTGTTCATAAAAAACTCAAGAACACTAGTTTATCATAATCATGAACTCCTAAACCTGGCTCTGATACCACTGTTGGATTACGGTGACGTAATACTAGGAAACACTAAAACGTGTACGTGGTAGTAATCTAAATTACGCAGCGGAAGAATTCACACATACCTTTTAGATGAATCATTTGCCCAAGATGTTGTGGAGTGAGTTCACGATCCACCAATCGGAACCTCGTGCAAGTTCTTAGAAAGAAGTCCCACGATGTATGTCTCCACAACAAATCTTTGATCAGTTCTTCGGCGGGGACAGATCCTCGGATTGATTGCTTAGAAAGCAATTTGGCACACCCTTGGTGTCACTAATGGTTCGGCCGAAAGTTGACTATAGAGTGAGGGAATTCACTCCAATTTACTCTTAAGGAGAGTTGTGAGAATGCCTAGGAAAATCTCAATACACCTCTATATATACGAGGAGTGGAGTGGACAAAAGTCCACTCCACCCAATGTGGGATAAGTTTCAGCCGGCCACTTCCTATGCAAAAGAGCGGCCCAATTTTGGGCCTCTCATGTCATTAGGGATTTGGGTCAGGCCCAATTACCCTAATGTGACATTTACCCAATTGTCTCAGGTAACGTATACATATATTAACGGGCTACCATTTACATCGCCCGTACACCTTATGCCAACATTAAATCCTATTATGAAAGGAAAATCCGAGAGTTTATCAGTATACATACTCGAGATGTCGTTTTTCAAATTATTTTGTTATCTTTATTTTTTAAGTGTAATAATATATTTTAATATCATTATAAAGATATTGTAATGAACTTTTAAATTTACTAACATTACTATAGTTTATCATATATATTCTCGGAGTGTATGTTTAACTAGATTAATAGTAACCGCAATTAAAAAAAAAAAAAAAAAAAAAGTAACCTAATTGCAATCAAAACAAATATAACAAAAGACAATTTCTGTTACATGCATATGATTGTAAACAAAATTAAATTTAAGTTTTTTAATCCACTTAATGGATTTCCATAGGGGGCGTTCGGATGGACGTAATGTGATATTACTTAAAATGTGTGATTACAAGTAATTTGAGCTACGTAATATAATGTTAGATTGCAGTGTTTAGTTGTGCTGTAATATAGATTGTAATGTTATATTACAGTGTTTTGTATGTGTTGTAATGTGCATTGTAATGTGACTTTGTTTTTATTATATTAAGTTATATAAGAGTATATTATATACTAATATGATAATATTTAAAAGAATATATATTTTGACATCAACTAACTTCTTAACTTTATGTTTTTTGGTTAATACCAAAGTCATTTATGAACTCTAAAAACTAAATATCTAAACTCAATACGCATAACTATTAAAATTCTATTAATTAAAATATTTTATATAGTTTTATAAGATTATTTCATAAAAAATGCAACGGAAAAAACTTTACTCAGTTTTATACAAACATCGTGTGCATTATTTTTATAATAATAATGAGATACGAAGTAGATAAAAAAAATAAAAAACTAATAATAATAATATAAATGATTTATTTTTAATAAATAATAACACTCCATAATATTGGACGTAATCTCACATTACATATTTTTTTTAAAATAATCTCACTTTACAGTGAATGGGAAGATTGGATGTAATCTTATATTACAATAGACATTACATTACAATGCACATTGCGTCGTTTGGCAAACCAAACGATGTAATGTGGATGTAGTGACATAAAAAAATGAGATTACATCCATCCAAACACTGCCTCAATTTTATACTAGATACATGTCCCTTAATGTCCCTTAGGGGGTGTTTGGATATATGTAATGTGGGATGTAATCTCACATTACGTCTCACATTACGTTATTTGGTTTGCCAAACGATGTAATGTGCATTGTAATGTAATGTCCATTGTAATGTGAGATTACGTCCAAATTCCACAACGTAATGTGAGATTACATCAAAAAACGGATGTAATGTGAGATTACGTCCAACATTACGAAGTGATGTTATTTTATTATTATTTATTAAATAGATAAAATATTTTGTATTATATTTATTGATTATTATGATAATAATATTGTTATTATTATTACCTTTTTATTTTTCATATACTTCATAACTCATTATTATAATAAATAATAATTCACATGATGTTTTTATAAATTGAGTAAGTCTTTTTCGTTGTATTTTTTATAAAAATTATCTTATATAACTATATATAATGTTTTAATTAACATAATATTAGTAGTTGTGCGTATTAGTTTAAATATTTAGTTTTTATAATTCATAAATGATTATAGTATTAACCACAAACATAATCTTTAAGAAATTATCTGTTGTCATAATATATATTCTTTTAAATCTTATCATATTAAGATATAATATACTTTCATATAGATTATTAATATAATAATAATAAAGTCACATTTCAATACACATTACAACACATACCAAACACTGTAATCTAACATCACACTCTACATTACAGCACAACCAAACATTGTAATCTAACATTACATTACGTAGTTCATATTACTTGTAATCTCACACTACATCAATCCAAACGCCCCAATAATGTTTACATCCATATCATATTACATCAATCCAAACACATCCCTAAATGTTACAAGACATGATCAAGCAGACCCCGATGATGATACTTTATTATGATCTACCGGAGTTCGAGGATAATACAAGAGTAGAGTCTTATTAGAACAATTAACTTAAATTATGTAAATACTATTGTATAAAAAAAATTTTAAAAAAAAACTTAAAAATTTAAAATAAATTGCTCGAGGAAATGAGAGCAAACACGCCTATTAAAGGGCTCACAGTCCCTTGAGCATTTTATATTTTATTTTTAGGATTTTTTTATAAAATATTATGTTACGTTGATTTTTCTAATAAGACTCTACTTTTGAATTAACTACGGAGTCACTTAGATCATAATCTTGTATTATTCTTGGGGTCTCCTTGATCATATTGTTGTAACATTTTCACAGGAACAATGCGCGAGCAGATATCTAGTGTATTTTAATTTCATGTTTTATATTCACTAACATTACTAATTCTAGCGAGTTTTAAAATTCAAAATCTATCTATTTTGACACTAGTTATAATCTAACTAATTTGGCGATTTCACTATAAATGATAATTCCTTAGGTTAATTAAATTGTAATTGCAGCGTAGCGTGAGGAATATTTTAAATATATATGATTCATTTTTATTGATGATGATTAGAATGGAAATGATTGGTGGGATGTAACAACAAACAAGCACGCATTCTACGTTTGTAGGTAGTACGATGTCTGAAATTTTCGAGAGAATGAATGATTAAATTCGGAGAAATTAAGAATCAGCAATAATAAATGATATCTGGGATTTGGAAAGCATGGACTATCGTGTCTGTGAGAAGAAGTTTCACGCGCGTCCGTCTGTACTGAATGACTTGTAGGGGAAGGATGTGACTGAACATAAATTCATATGTCACGAGCTTATCAAATACAAAGATAAAATTCTTTTACCTACTTAATTTTCACTAATTATTATTTATTATTATTATTTTGTGAGTTGTGAGTCCTTTTCTTTTTCCTGTGATTATATATATTTTTTTACTTCGAGAGCTCAAAACAAACTTATCTTATTGTGGGAATAAGCGGTAAACTGCTAAATGATCTTATAATGGTTATGGCCCTAGGTAGGGGTACTTGCAACATAATGTTTGTATTATAAATATCTCAATTATGTGCAGTACAATCAATGACTCACTTCTTATTTATAGTGAAAAAAGTGCAACAAAAAATCAACTTTACGAGATTGTAACAATAAAAAGAAAAATAATGATGCAATAAACCATTTAAAGTAGTTAAGATCAACTATAGAAATTTGATATACCAGTTCATAACAAAGTGAGAAAGCTCACATGTATATTATTATTATTTATATAATCATTCTTCAATATGTGAAATGTGTTATGTTTCTGTTCTTAAGCAATTAGTCTGGGTAGTGTAGTCGGTTATCACGCTAGTCTCACACACTAGAGGTCCCCGGTTCGAACCCGGGCTCAGACAAGCTTAAATTTTGTTTTTCTGATTCCTTTCTTGCTGAGAAGAGTAGATCTATTATCATTATTCATTTCCAATTTCAACCAAAATAAACTTGCATCACCAAAACACAAACCAAACATCCTTCATCAGCAATATTGCAAGTACTGATAACCGTTTCTTAACTTATTATTGTTGAAGCCAGTTATGCAGGTATTGACACAATGATGATACAGCTAGCTATAAATAAGGAAAACATTACTGGGGCTGCCATTCCACTACCGCAAGTGTATGGCGTCCACCACAAGCAACGAGCTTAGCAATCCATTGCCCCTCATCAGATTCTGGAGCAGGCAGGTTGATCGGCAATTCCATTGGCTGCCCTGTTGTCACCTTTCTTCCATACCCAAGCCGACCATGATCACCTCTCCCAAACTGCAAATACATTTTAAAATAGTCAGTGATGAAGTTGCTTAGGGAACAAGTTATCTATCTACTTACCGAGAATATCCGCCCATCACTAGTTAAGGCAACCGAGTGTGTGCCACCACAAGACACCTTCATGACAAACAACCCCCCATATTAGTATAATATAATTATAAAAGTTGCAGAGTTCAGTACCCATGGTGCAGCCCTTCCTTATAAACTAGTAAAAACATACATATTCGTCGTAATTGAGTCATATTGAAAAATACATTAATCATTTCTTAAACTAAATTAAATAATATATCAGCTTTCATCTATAATAGCAGGCTAAAGAAAATAATACCTGGATAATATCCTCTCCAGACAAATGATGAACCAATTGTGGCACCATTTTACTGCTCTTGTCATTGTCCCCAAACCCAAGCCTTCCATGTTCACCTCTTCCCCATCCATACACCTGTGTCGTGAGGTGAAGAAGTAGTAGAAAAGATGGAGATATTTTAGGGCTGAGCTGAGCATGGCTTTACTTTTCATATCAATGGCACCAAAATAACATAAGGGTTAATAACTAATAAACTGTTTGAGGTTTGGCCCATGTTGATATCTAGTGTCCGTCATTGAAATTGACTGTCCCAGTTTGTTGTTTGCTGAAATTTGGTGTCTCCGTCTATTTTTGGGGTTAAGTCTAACAGAAGTGTATCACATGACCGTCACATGACCTGGATAAAATTGAAATCCCAAAAATGCCCTTCCATGAAAAATCTGACCTTATGTTACCTAGTGAATTGATGAAAATATCCCTCCTAGCTAAATCAACAACTATTGGGTTTTTGGGTGGTGGCCGCCCGGAGTTGGGTGGTGGCCGGACGGAGTTGGGTGGTGGTTGTTTTAATTTGACTCTAGGGTAATTTCGTCACTTCATATTTGGTAGAAGGGCAATTCTGACTTTTCACAACATTCTGTCAAAATTAACAGCAATTTTGGACGAAAAACTAAATTTCAACAAAGTCCAAACCTCAGACAGTTTATCAGTTATTAACCCAAAACATAATCATCAAGCTGTGAAGAAGAAACGCCTGGACGTGATACAGGTTGATTGATGGTAATAATTATTACAGTAAAAGAAGAAAACGCACCTCTCCATTGTCTGTAAGTGCTGTAGAATGCCATCCTCCAGCAGCAATGTCGACCTAAGAGAGAAACAGGCAACAGTGTCATTCTTGTTAAAAATCAGGGTTTGCTGAAAGCTAAACTCTAGAGCTGAAAAATGCAGCCAAAATGCATATTAGAGTTAAAAACAAACCAAAGTAACACCAGCAAGCTCTTGAACAAGGATTGGTTGAGATCTAGGCTGGGTATCCCCAATACCAAGTTGTCCATATTCATTATTGCCCCAAGCCCATAAAGATCCATCTTCTTGAAGAGCCAAATTGTGAAATGCCCCCACAGCAATAAGCCTCACCTTATCAAGACCTTGAACTCGTACAGGAACAGAGATTTGTTTTCTGCCATGGAATAAAATAAAATCAAATGGTAAGTAATGCCATAACGACTGAAAATTATCAAAAATCGTCATTGCATGTTTCTAGTTAATGAGTTATATAACTGATAAATAATTCAAAAAATAATACATGTCACCGGGCGGCCATGGTTGACCCCATGTCCAAACTTGTCCGTCACGTGTAAGAACCACTGAATGAGTACCACCAGCAGCAACCTGAAAAATGCACAGTAAAATTATATTCATGTCTATTATAGTTTCCTCCTCTTTAGTTTATGTTTATAATTGGACGAGGTCAGTAAAGATACCCAGCAACTCTATCCACCTTTTTATCACTCGAAATTTCAAACACCTCATTAAAAAAATTGAAAAGAAAAAATAAATTACCACTCGAAGATTACAAGTATACATGATGAGGAAACTACCTGGCGAACTACAAGCTTTGGTGCACACGGCTGAGGAATCACAACGTCCCTCCTTAGAGGCTTTCCAGTGTCATCTTTCCTCTCAGGTTCCTCGCCACACTGTCCATATTCATTCCCTCCTGCACATATTATCTATCAGACTGATATGGATGAATATATCCATATTAGAAAAGATACTATTATTATTAATAGATTTAATATTATAGTTAATATAGAAAGTATTATATTTAGTAATAGAAGACAAGCAAAGAAAAGTAATTTCAATTATTAAGTTATTTCAGTTTAGCTAGGTTAGTTTATATGGATCAGGATTCTCTCTCTTAGCAAGTCCATGGTTTGTTATCCTCTTAAAGAAATCAACTATCTATCCGTGGCCTATTGATCCGATCTTGGGATCATAACACAGACCATTTAATCTTTATTATCTTATACAAATTTGATAAAGTAACAGAAAATGTATCATTAGAAGAACAGAAAGATGCATTTCAGGCATGGTGGTGTTCCTTTGTTAGTGTAAGGAATCTCCAGATAGGGCATCTTTTTTTGTGTCTGGACAATATCTTCTTTTTTTTTTTTTGTCTAACTTCTGGATAAAATCTCATAAGTACACAAAAAATAACTTTCAGAACAAAGGAATTATGCATGTCAGCTATATTCTACTCCACCCATTTAACCTAAAGCGGAGGCAAAACAGAGGACATCTCTTTCTTTATTTCTAACAGTAGATGTAAATTGCTAAAGCATCTGAAATGGACTAGTTTTTTTTCATAACATGGTATAAATGTATCCACTATCACTCAGTTTCTTTGAGTGCTTTCTACTTGCATTTCAACACAAAGGTGCTTGCCTCACTCCTATCAAATTAAGATGCTTGGACATGAGAGAATATTGAAGTGTGCTTGACACTTGATAGATGCTCGGTTTAGTGGCCTCGTCATTGAGATAAAGGTTTCTCACACGTGTAATGAGGAAACTGATCATAGAGGAACAAAAAACATACCCCATGCGTAAGCACGCCCTTGATCGTCTACAGCTAAACAATGCCAACCACCAATAGCTGCCTGCAGAGCACACATAGAAGTCGAAATATTGAGAATGCAACAACCACTTCAAATGGAAGACCGATAGACTAAAGAAACAGCGCCACTACCTGAACAATTTTGTAGTCCGCAAGAGCCTTAACAGTGCTTGGAATGTTCTGAGTCTTGGTTTCTGGAGGATGCCCCAGTGTTCCTCTCTGGTTCCACCCCCATGTAAATAGCTACAATACCCAATTACATAATACGAAATAAAAGAAGAATAATCAATATCCTAACGTTATGAAAGTAAAGCATCAGCTATACAAATATGTAATCATCAGTTTTTAGTACGAGAATTAGCAAACATTTTGCATTGATCAAGCAATAATAGATCATTTCCACAAAAAATAGTTAGTCATACGTACAAGCACCAGTGAGGGGGGCTTTTCATTCCAGGAGGAACCCTAGCACTAAAAGAGAAGAATCCCAAATGATAATTGGCTTTTATAATTAGAAAAATGATGAAAAGGTAGGTACCTTGCCGTCGTCACAGATGGCCAGAGAGTTGCGGCTGCCAGCGACAACAGAGCGAACTCTCTCGCGCTCAAGAGCTTTGATGGCACATGCCCATTCCTTCTCCTCATCGTTTCCGATGCCAAGCTGTCCATCTTCTCCAGCACCCCTGAATCAGTTCCAATTGGAGTCAGTTAGTTCTACCAGACGTTGCGTGCCCTTGACGGCAGCTTATACCGCTAACTCAGCTAGTTCAGAGTCAGATAGAGATAGAGGGAGAGAGAGAGGATATACCAGGCGATTACAGCAGAGGCGGAAGCCATGGAGAAAGGAAAGGAAGCTGAGAGAGTGTTGAAGATGCGGAAGATGCAGCGAAGAGTGAGTCGATACGACGATGGAGACAGCGTCACAGCGACGAGTAGGGAGCTTTTTATGTTGTTTCTTTGCTGAGATTCTGATTTTCCTGCGGGTTTTCCCTTCCGCAGCAGTCACTCCAGTACTCAAGTCCAGCTTTATTCAATTTTTGCACCAAAGATAAAAAGCTTTATTCAATGTTAGGACCTTTCTATTGGGACTCTGAGATTTTTAGTCTCAGGCTGATGTGACACGTCAGCATATTAGGTATTTTTTATTTTTTGTATGGATTCGGATCGGACCGGTAAAATAAATTCGGAATTTCAGCAAAATAAAATCGGGATTATTTTAACTAAATATAATAACTAAGGTTCATTCTAGCATTTAAACCTAAATCTATGTATCATGTATGTACTCCCGCATTCTTCATTACTGGCGTTGTTCCTTCTTCTGATGTTCTCCTTCCCCATTCTTCATCCTCAGACAGCATGCGAACACCGGCCCCAAAATCATGCGAACTCCGGCCCCAAAATTAGGTGAAATCCGGCCCCAAAATCGGGCGAACTCCGGCCCCAAGAACTGCATCCGGCCACTGCGTCATGGCGACCCAGAATATAGTGAAAGAGAGGGGAAAGCTCCGAGAGGAGACGATTTCTCGGTGGAGCTCGTGGGCAGTCACGCTGATCATCTCGTCTCGCAGGTACTCCTAAATTCATTAATTCAGTTTCAATTTCACATCTTTTATATGCTGAATGATTATTGCTCGAATGGTTTGTATTCTTAACTGGGTGCAAGTTGGTAGAATTGTGAATTTTCAACAATTTGCTTATCATGACAATAACACTAGAGATTACGACAATTGGGTTTGGAACATAGTTATGACTTTGAAGAAAAAGTCTGATCATAGTTTTCTTGCTTAAGAATGCTATTAATTGTTTGTGTGGAAGATGATTGTTGAGCTACCATTTACTGAGTAGTGTTGCTTTATGGCTTGAATGTAAGTATCCTCGTCAAGTTGTAATAGAGTTTGAGTACAGCACGAGTCCAAAAGCATTTTGCTTCTTCAGTGTATTGGCAATCCTAGATCCTATTGCAAATTTGCAACTTATTACTTTAACTATTTTAAAAACTTGAGGAGTGAAGAATGAGAAAGCTTATGAGATTTTTGAAACCAATAAAATGGTTTCTCTTTAGAGCTGAATTTCTGGTGAAAGATGCAAAAAGATGTCAACTTTGTGATGCTTTAAACTAGTTGTTATTGTTTTTATTTTGGGATTGTGGTAGAGCATGATTGTTTTTGCTGCATAAAAGGGCTAAAATACAGTAGCTTTTATTTATTATAAAACTAGTGCTTTGGATGGTACAATCTCTTGTATTATAATGTGCATATGAAATACACTTTTGTTAGCTTAAATATAAATTTTGGTGGACTTGAATAAAAAAATGATTAATTTGGATTGATATGTTTGACAGACTAATGGATATTCCGAGCAAAATGTATGTTTCGTTATGTTTGTGGATGAGCAGACATTGTCGACTTTGTCATCGGAGGGGACAAAGCCGGCAAAGGTATTAAATTGCTCTGATTTACCCCAAATGATTGCCCTGGGTAGTCATAAGGTATTTATCTATCTAAACTGATTGTCTCTCTGATTCTTTTAGACAGCAGTAACTAAAAAGCATTGAATTATGCTTTTTGAATAATTATAACCTTTTGTCTGTGGAAAAAAATGAACAAGAAGATGGACATGTGATTCCGGTTATTCCTCTATCGAGTGAGTACTTAAGCGATGAGGGAATTCTTATGGAGAACGGTAAAGATGCTTTGATATATATTGGAAACTCGGTAGATTCCAAAATATTGCGCCAATTGTTCGGTGTATCCACACCACAGTGGAAGAAGTTCAACCACAAGTAAGTTCTTTCTTGAAACTATTAGTTACTTTTACTGCAATTGTTACTGAGATCTAATTTAACTGATAATGGTGCTTAGCTTCAGCTGCAGTAGTATGACAATCCACTGTCAAAGAAACTCAATGATGTTGGTGAATGAGATTAAGAGGCATAGATTCTCATTCCTACAGTTAGTAATATTCAAATATATTTTTCTCTAATTCTTATAATTCATGTATATCCTAATTGGATTTAAATATACTTATCGATCTAACTTTTGCCTAACCGTGACAATTTGTGCTGCAGGGTGAAATTCTGCAAGAAAACAGATCAATCGGGGAAAACATATTCTACTTACAGTGTCATGTTCATTGCTTTTAATTACTATGTTTACAGTTATAAGAACTAAGCTGTTTGTTGAATTGCTATCGAGTTAAACCAAACAACTTATATCTTATTCATGACAAATAAATCATTTAAAGAAAATCATAACAAATTTATAAAACTGATACAGCTATACTTTGACTACATGAGAAGGTTCAGTGTTGAATTCAATGACTACTTTGAATATGGAATCATTTCAATGATTGTGGTTAGATTAGGTCCATGCGGTGAGCTAAGATATCATTCATCGCCGATAAGCTCTTTAGCTTTTGTCCTTAGAATCCTAAATAATTTCATCAACACAAGTTATGCAATAATCAATAATCATTGTTAATACGTATTTGATTTATTATATTTATGGATTTATCATTATGTATCAGTTACTATACGTGCAACCAGCAGATCAATTAGAAGTTTAACTAGCAATTTGGTATTTGAAAACAGAGAATTTATTGACAAATGTTGTCTTCTAACAAGATGACTAACAAAACATCCTCATTTACTGCAGTCATCTTTTATTTCCAACCATCAACATCAAATGATTTTATTCATCATAGTCTATTGCATCTTTCTTCGGATGCTTTAATCTTTTGATCCATGCACCGTCAAAACTCGACAATTATCTTAAGCCACCCTTCATGCATGTTTGTATTTAGACGGTCGGTCATGCTTTCTTTCGTCACCTCGTAAATCACCTTCCCTGTCGATCAATACACGGTTGTAAAACTGTCAAAAGTATTTGTTTTCGTGAAATGGTAAAATTGAGCTAAATTTTTGCAAGTAAAAACTTAGGTTAAAACTAATTGTTCCACTTTATATTTAGTTACTAGACTATTACAATAACCAAAAATGATAGGCTTAATATACAAACACTTTTCAAAGCAGTAACTCACCCATTCCCAGCAAAATCGAACTGGAACACACACTGATTCCTTCGTTTTCTAATGCCGCGACAAGTTTCACCATCGTATTATTATCCTGAAAAAATGAAGCGTTAGAAATTCATCAAAGAAAAAAAAAGGAGCAGTACACGAAACTAAGTTAAAAAAAACAATGAAGATGTTTGGTTTTGTAAAATCAATCAACATTGCTGGACAAGAATTAATAGCATAAGATTACCATCTCTGATGAACCAGCTTCGTGCAACAATCCTACTAGTTTTTCATCATGCTTATTCGGTAGGATGTCTTTCAATTGCTAACCACTTCATGAAAGGAAAACACACAGTGAAAGAATTCATCAAATTAAGGAAAAGCAATCTAATTATGCATCAATTGGAGTCTTAAGTATATCTGAAAAAACTTCAAACAATAATGATGTTTACAATACCTCATTTTACCAGTGCCAACGCCGTGCTCTCCCGAAAAAGTTCTACCGCCCAAGTTCCATCAACATTCAACTTAACACTGATGCAAACCCAATAAAACCTATTGAAAGATAAAATAATATTTGGATGTTTAGCTGAGATATTAGAGATCAAATTTTTAACAAACAAGTGAACACATTTCAGCATGGAAAGACTACATGAGACTACCTAAATTCAGTCAAACAAAATACTTGTAACTGTTAAAATGAATTATGGGAATCAAATGATCCAGCTTAATTAAAAATAACACATCACTTTCAAAAAACAGAAACTTTCTATTAAAAATCCGATATTGCAGCAATATAGCGGCCAAATAGTTTGTTCATGATAGAGTAGTATGTTTTATGATATGGTTATATTAGTCCTCCATGTATAGGAGTCTTACATTCTAGTACATTAGGATCTTATATATAGGACCTCACCTCTTGTAGTTCAAATTACCTTAAGCATTCAATACAATATGTTCAACATTAGTATTGCTTTGCTTACAAGCTTCTCTCCTACACATCTCATTCACTCACATGGTATCAGAGCTCCAGGTCTGATCCATGACCGTTCCGCTGCAGATTTCCATGTCCAGCTCTGTTTCTTTGATGATTGGAGCTCTTATCAAGCTTAGCTACGTAACTTCTCTGCATTCTTCTACTTCTCCAGCATTGCTTTTCATATATCCATGCATTTCCAGTCTTGAATCTGGTCTATCAATCAGTTCTTCATCGATCTATACATTCCTAGCCTTGATCTTGACCAATCTGCCAGTTCTTCAGCAAATTTCTGCAATTTCAGCCTTCTGTTCATCATCAAATCTTCAAATCGAGGTCTGAAACCTATGCTTTGAGCTTCGTGGATCCATATATGATTGATTACAACACCGTTGATGGATTAACTTCACTGAATTGCATCGGTTTGAGGTATCGAATTATTCTGTCCAGTTTTTGCTACGTTTTTGCGATTTGTACTTAGAATTCTGATTTCGAGGAGGAAACTCGATTTCATTATCGCTGATTGTTGGTTCTTCATGTCGCCTACTTGTTTATGATGGATTAACTGCATTTTATTGGAAATTTGGGCATGGATTCGATCAATTTTTGTCAGAATTGTTCAAACTGCTGCTGTTCTTCACGACTGAGTGTTCGACCTTGATTTCTGGCAATATGAAAACATTGTATTGCTCAAGGTAATGAATACAAAGGGGAGAGGTCCAATATATAGGACTCTCTAGGACTAGAATTAACCAATACAAACCATAAGGACTAACATGGCATATACTACTATACTACTCTATCATTCACTATGCTTCTTCATCTTTCTAGAGTTTCCTTTCAAAAACTGAATGTTCATAGACCTATGTATTTAATCTGAAACATTCTACTGCTGCTTGATCTACCATGCTGCTATTGCTGCTTGAAATTGTTGTTGGGAACTTGCTGCGGGAAGAGTGAAGAGAAGCATGACTCGTGCATGAGAAGAGTGCACAACACAATCAAGTAGAGGAGAAGACTGCACCATGCACATGAGGAAGCACAGACCATGATCAAGAGGAAAAAGTTGTTGTAAGTGAACTAGAAAACACAATTCTCAACCTCAAATTGCTCCACAAATGTTGGTGAAATCCAATTCGCTTGAAACACGATGACTCCAGTTGCTTTCCATGGCAAAAATCTAACAAAAAATCATCTAAGAATGGCAGCCGTGTCTTTGCATCTGTCACTGCTCAAAAAGTAAAATTCAGAGTCCACTTGTGCACCAAAATCACATGAATCCTTCATATTGAACCTCATCACTATTCGCATCACCAATTTGAAGTAGATGAATCAATTTCCAGAACCAAAGAATTCAGCCTCCAACAGCAGAAACGTAGCAGCATAGATAAACCAGATGGATGAAGACAACAAACTCTAGATGTCAACATAGAGCAGAACAAAGAGAATCCAGATGGTTGCAGACAACAAACTCCAGATGTCAACAGAAGAAAACAATGGCAAATTGATGTAATCCAAACAAGAACTGAATCCAAACAGCAGCAAATCAGACCATTTATCTCATATCGAAACCAGTTCACAGCAGCGGCAACTAATTCAGCATCTAATCCAGACCAGTAATTCAAATCAATATTTAAAGAGCTGAAGCAAATACCAATCAAGGAGCATCTACTCGCAATTAATACTTGCAACTCAAACTAGCAAATGGCGAGAAAACAGGTCGGTGCACCGGCGCTCTAACGCCAATTGAAGAAGAAGAACGGCTCCGCTCTGACGTTGAGGGAAGAAGAAGACACAGAGCTGCAGATAACGGTGGAAGAAGAAGAAGTGTAGATTAACGTCTCTGATGCCGATGGAAGAAGAAGTTGCCCAGATCGACATCTTGAAGCGTCGGCAGGCGCAGATCGGTGAGACAAGAGGAGATACAGATCCATGGAGAGAAGATCAGGCTGCGTGATATGACCTTGGAGGCAAAAGATCTGATCACTGATTTGATTACAGTTGATATGAACTGATTGCTGATTGTATTGGATGACAGCTGAAGCAGGAGGTGTCAGATTCAGAAGCAGGAGGTGTCAATTGAATGGAAGCAGGAGGTGTTTGATGAAAGATCTGAACCGAAATGCTGCATAGGGAACTGAATAAGCAGGAATTGAGCTTCGGTAACGAAGCATAAAGCTGGAAATATATGAAGAACGATGAAGAATTTGACTAAATTTGTAGCGGAAGTGACGAATCATGCCTGGGCTCTGATACCATCTTAGTAATTAGGGTTAACCATGGAGAGAATGAAGAGAGCAAAGCAAGTATGAGGGAAAACATTGTATTGCTCAAGGTAATGAATACAAAGGGGAGAGGTCCAATATATAGGACTCTCTAGGACTAGAATTAACCAATACAAACCATAAGGACTAACATGGCATATACTACTATACTACTCTATCAGTTCAATGTGCAAACCATTACAAATAAACATGAATCCATAAAATAAGAACCTTCGGTCAGATCATGGAAAGCTGAAATTTCAGTTTATGTTACACACATCGCACTGTAGGGCTCAGTATGATATAATTTCAGTTGAGGATACACACAATCAATCAACTAACAGTTTCAGACCACTTTACCTTCAGTTATCGGCACTTGGGAAGACTTGCACGAGAAGAATCCACATACTGGAATTGAGCCCTAGAAGAAGCAGTTGAGTGGTGGACACAAAATAGACAATAATTACACACAGAAACAGATCATTGCATTTTCTTTAAAGGCGACTTCAATTCACACTGATTGATTTTTTTTTCCTTAACATAGAAAAAACATGCCGACGTGTCATACTCGAACCTAATTACTATTTCTTCAAATCCATACACGACAATTATGTTCCAAAGCCAGCTATCGTAATCTCTATGGTTCTTGTCATGATAAGCAAATTGTTGAAAATTCGCAGCAATTCGGTAGAATTGCACCCATTAAACTAAATTGCAATGAATACGAACCGTTCGAGCAATAATCAATCAGCAATAGGATCAGAAATGCAAAAATTGCAGATAAAAAAAGTGAAATTGAATCTAAAGTAATGGATTTAGGGGTATCCACGAGACAAGAACGCCTCTTTGTCCCCACCACACCTTACTAATGTCGAAATGAATTCTGGGAATCAAACGAACAAGGCTGAGAAAATCCAATTATGAAAAAGTATTACCTTTTTAAGAGTCTCCAGTCTACTCGGCTGGTCCTCACGTTGAAGCCTATCAAAATAAAATTGAAGCTTTTTTGCAGCCTCCATTAAGTCTCTAGCATGCCTCTCCACATCAACTACAGAAGAAAGACACTCTTCTTTTTAGTGCCAACACAGACACAATATTTTATAAGCAAGATTGACATGAGAGATCAGTTACAGAGCTTAAATTCATTCAACAATACGAACTTCTCACCAAAATAACATTATTTGTACAAGCAAACACGGAACTAGCAAACTGTTCACAATTCATTACAAATCTAGCACTTTTCAGGAATGCAATCAACTGCACAACACAAAATAGTGTTGTGTCGCTGATGCATGCTATTTTGGTGAAAAATTACAGCAATGCCCTGAAATACAAAATAAAGTTATCACTTCACATCATGAAAGTAGCAGCAAAGAAGATAGATTTCATTTCACCATTGGTGTAAGTGACTTGGTAATATTATGAAAGTGGCCCAGTTTTATGAACTATCTATACTAAATGTGTAATGCATAAAGACTCGAGCTAGCAAGCTAATAAAGCATTTTCTTATATCTGCTTCTGAATAATTTCATCCAAAATGCATATTGATGGTGATTAAATTAAATATTCCAGTACAACTCAATTTCTCGATTGTATTATCATTATTAACACAACATGTAATCATATGCCACATCTATATCTAGCAATATGTTCAATCAAAGTATGATACCTCTCGACTTGTTATAATTTCTTCACAACTAAAATGTGTTGTTATTCACTTCATATCCACCTCAAGCTGAACCTTACTCAACATGTAATCTAATTTGGTGAGTTGATGGATCTATGTCATTAACAAGAATCCAAGAATAAACACCATCAGGAGCAAGAATTAACTCTTTCAAAATAATAACAGAAAAGGTACCTCTTCTTGTGCAATTAAGGAGATTGTCGGACCCGCGGGTTGGATTTTGAAGGAAATTGATGTAATGCAGCCGTCAACGACCAGACAGAAAGAAAGACCCGGTACAGATCTTTTCCCTCGAGGCATTGCTCGATCTCGACGCCGTTTCGTCAACTTTCTGTCTTGACCCTAAACCCTCGTGTTGTCGTTGCTGTAATTGCTCTGTTGATCCTCTCGTTGTTGTGATTGCTCTTCCCTGCTATCCTATTGTGTTGACGTTGCTGTAATTTCTCTTCTGTTGATGGAGGAAGTGGTTTTGCTCTTCGGTGAGGGTGAAATCAATTTTCAGATGGAGATGTTGATTGATGATGGAGGAAATGGCGGAGATGTATAATAATTACAGATTGATCCTTATCATTATTTGAATTCCAGATTTTTTAGCCGATCGGATCCGGATTACACCGATTTGTTTAAATAAAATATTATTTAATTACTTTATCTATCCTAAATTAGCTAAGCGAACAACGAATTAAACACCTAGCTATTAAATTGGTCTACGACCAGAAATTCGAGTTCGGAGGTTCTGTTAAGAATAAAAAATTAATTAATTACGCCCTTTCGGTACTCAATTCACTTAATTTTCCAATCTTATCGTTAATCAATTAAAATATCATTCTGAGCATGAACAACGATAAATTAAATAATACCAACGGTTATCATATATAACTAAATCGACACGAACTAACGTGACGGATATACACGATTAACGTTTTTATTAATCTAAACTAATCAAAATTCGGACTATTATGTCAAATTAGATCTAATAATATAACATGTGTAAAAATACTAAAATAAATAATGTTGAAATATTGATTAGTATCATATATACATACTTAAATTAAAAATCAAGTTAATCATCCTAATAATAATAATAAACAAATAGAATAATTAAACAACAATAAAGTAAATAATTAAACAACAATAAAGTAAAAAAAAAACAACCAAGAAAACGTCCAGACCTGTAACGGGACGATGAAGGTCCAGATCGACACGGTGGATGGAGGTCAAACCAGCGGTGGTCCGGGCCGAGCAGCAGGTGGAGGACGGCAATGACGGTGACTCCGGCAGCAACGGCGACCGGGACGGGCGAAGCTAGACGGCGGGCACGATCTCGAACTTTGTACGTGCATGGATTCCGGAGGGGCAGGGCGAAGCAGTAGCACGACCGGTGGTGGGGCTGCGGTCCGGCGAAGCTGGGTGGCCGGAGTACGGACTGCTGGTGCTTGGTGTGGAAGCAGCCGTGAAGAGAGAGAGATAGAGATAGAGAGTTCGCCGGTAGCAGGTCGGACCGGCGGGAGGGGGCGCGACAGAGGGATGAGATGGTCCGGTGGGAAGTGGCCGGCCTGAGTCGATAGTGGTGGTCCGGGCGGATGGCTATCGTCCGGCAGCAGGTCACCGACGGGCTGGAGGGCCAAAACTCACGCCAGGAGATTAAAAAAAAAAATTCTGAGCACTAGAAGACGAAATTGCACAGAACCCGAAAATATGTATTATTTCTTCTCTTTTGTGTTTTTTCTGTGTGTTTTACAATGTAACCTAGACCCCTATTTATACTAAAAACCTAGTCTAGATTACAGATAAAATTTTAATAAAAAATGCTAATAGATAATTATTCTAGAGAATATTCCTAAGGATATTTATCTTTACAGATAATTATTTTTTTGAATAAAAATAATATCTGGAGATAAATATCTTACATATAATTTTCTAAAATAAAAAAAAAACTAATTATTATATATATATTTTAAAATATTCAGAAAATATTAAATAAATTCGAAATAATTTAAAATATATTTTATAATAATTTCCCTAATGTGCCCTTGAGCATTATTGGAGGTTTTTTGGCTTGACGCATCCGAAATTTGACGTATCATGTGTAACGTCGTTACGTCCGGGTCAAAATCGAGTGTTTACAGTTTGCCCCTCTTTGGACGGACTACCGTAGAACGTGTTCGAAGGGGTTTGTCCAAAGACGAAGAAACACTGATTTTGACCAGAAAGTATATTCTCTTCCAATTCTTCAAAGTCTTCAAGGCGGCTCATATGCTTATTCTGGTACGGAAAGATAAAACCTCTGTCGGCGGGACGCCTGTTGGCGGTGCCTCCATTAGCGATGCAGAAAGTAAAGCCTCCAGTGGAGGTGCGGAAAAGTAAAGCCTCGGTCGGCGGTGCCCCTGTTGGCGGTGCCTCCGTTGGCGGTGCAGAAAGTAAAGACCTTGATCGACGATGCCTCCAGTGGCGTGCGACAAAGAAAAGCCTCCAGCTGCGTGCGACAAGGAAAAGCCTCCAGCTGCGTGCGACAAGGAAAAGCCTCCAGTGGCGTGCAGAAAAGTAAAGCCTCCAGTGGCGTGCAGAAAAGTAAAGCCTCCAGTGGCGTGCGGGAAATTAAAGCCTCCAGTGGCGTGCAGAAAAGTAAAGCCTCCAGTGGCGTGCGGGAAAGTAAAGCCTCCAGTGGCGTGCATAAAAGTAAAGCCTCCAGTGGCGTGCGGGAAAGTAAAGCCTCCAGTGGCGTGCGGGAAAGTAAAGCCTCCAGTGGCGTGCAGGAAAGTAAAGCCTCCAGTGGCGTGCGGGTAAGTAAAGCCTCCAGTGGCGTGCGGGAAAGTAAAGCCTCCAGTGGCGTGCGGGAAAGTAAAGCCTCCAGTGGCGTGCAGAAAAGTAAAGCCTCCAGTGGCGTGCAGAAAAGTAAAGCCTCCAGTGGCGTGCGGAAAAGTAAAGCCTCCAGTGGCGTGCAGAAAAGTAAAGCCTCCAGTGGCGTGCGGGAAAGTAAAGCCTCCAGTGGCGTGCAGAAAAGTAAAGCCTCCAGTGGCGTGGGGAAAAGTAAAAGCCTCCAGTGGCGTGCAGAACAGAAAAACCTTGATCGGTGATGCCTCTAGTGGCATGCGACAAGGAAAAGCCTCCAGTGGCGTACAGTAAAGTAAAAACCTTGATCGACGATGCCTCCAGTGGCGTGCGACAAGGAAAAGCCTCTAGTGGCGTCCGTCGGAGAAGAGCCTCTAGTGGCGTCCGTCGGAGAAGAGCCTCTATTGGCGTATGTCGGAGAAATGCCTCTAGTGGCGTATGTTGGATAAGGGCCTCGAGTGGCTTGACGACTTGAATGCATGTCCCTAATTTTTGCCTAAACTGCGCATGACGCGACAGCATAGCAGGATCTTTTTTTTTTTTGAATCTCTCATATTCTCTCCTTTTGCCACGGTCAGAACTTTAGACCGTGCCCCTCGGTTTTCCTAATTTTTGCATGGATTGCCCCTTGGGGTTTCCATTCCATCGGGATTTTATTTTCTCTCATTTTGCCATGATTGCAATTTCTGAATTTGCTATCATGCCCCTCATTTCCTAATTTTGCCTTTCGGGTTTTCAACCTAACGGAAGTACTTTTTTTTTTTTTGGGTAGCCGATTAAACGGTGGCTGTGACCCGTACTTTATTTCCCGTCTCGATGCGAGAGTATTTGTAGTCATTTGGAGGGTGACTGTGACCATTTATTTTGTAGTCGTTTTAGGGACGACTGTGGCCCTTTCAAATGATTTCCCGGCCTCACAAGATTCACGAGAATACTCTTTATATGTAGCCATTTTGAGGGTGGCTATGGCCCTTTCAACAATCTCTCATCCTCTCAGGATTCGAGGAACACTCTTTTTAGGTAGCCATTTTAGGGGTGGCTGTGGCCCTTTCACTCATTTCCCGCCTTTAATGTTGCGAGAGTGCTCTATATCTGTAGCCGTTTGAAGGGTGGTTGTGGCCCTTTATTTTGTAGTCGTTTTAGGGACGACTGTGGCCCTTTTTTATTTTCCCGCCCTTACAAGATTCGCGGGGTCACTCTTTTATCTGTAGCCGTTTGGAGGGTGGCTGTGGCCCTTTATTTTGTAGTCGTTTTAGGGACGACTGTGGCCCTTTTTATTTTCCCGCCCTCACAGGATTCGCGGGGTCACTTTTTTATCTTTAGCCGTTTAGAGGGTAGCTGCGGCCCTTTCACTTATTCTCCGTTTTTTATGTTGCCGGAGCGCTCTTTATCTGTAACCATTTGAAGGGTGGTTGTGGCCCTTTATTATGCAGTCGTTTTAGGGACGACTGTGGCCCTTTTTTTTATTTTCCCGCCCTTACAAGATTCGCGGGGTCACTCTTTTATCTGTAGCCGTTTGGAGGGTGGTTGTGGCCCTTTATTTTGTAGTCGTTTTAGGGACGACTGTGGCCCTTTTTATTTTCCCGCCCTTACAAGATTCGCGGGATTACTCTTTTATCTGTAGCCGTTTGGAGGGTGGCTGTGGCCCTTTATTTTGTAGTCGTTTTAGGGACGACTGTGGCCCTTTTTTATTTTCCCACCCTTACAAGATTCGCGGGGTCACTCTTTTATCTGTAGTCGTTTGGAGGGTGGCTGTGGCCCTTTATTTTGTAGTCGTTTTAGGGACGACTGTGGCCCTTTTTATTTTCCCTCCCTCACAGGATTCGCAGGATCACTCTTTTATCTTTAGCTGTTTGGAGGGTGGTTGTGGCCCTTTCACTTATTCTTCGCTTTTGATGTTGCCGGAGCGCTCTTTATCTGTAGCCATTTGAAGGGTGGCCGTGACCCTTTTTTTATAGTCATTTTGGGGATGACTGTGACCCTTTTATTTGTAGTTGATTTAGGAACAACTGTGACCCTTTTATTGCTTCATTGCTCTCGCAAGATTTGTACGAACGCTTTCTTTATTTTTCTGTAGTCGATTAAAGGGCGGCTGTGACCCTTAAGAAAACTGAGTTTTTTTTTTTTTGCTTTTTTCATCTCGCCTTTTCATCCCTGACTTTTGCCTAGGTTTTCAACCTAGCGGGAATTTATTTTTTTCTCTCTTTTTTTCTTTTTTCAAATGGAAAGAAAATCTACAGAAACTAATTAACAACAACTATGTTACATGCCCCTAATAACAGATTAAACCTTTTAATTTCTCAGAACTTCTCCGGAGGAAAACTTGTCAAATAAGTTGATTATGTCGATGTCTTGAATGGAGGATCATTTCAATGGGTGGACGACACCGACAATAATTTCTTCTTTTTCTTCCTCTCAAATGCTCTTTCATTAGCACGGTCGATCTTCATGGAATCTCGATCTTTTTTAATAGGAAGATCTATGGATGTCTTCTATCTTCAACCATGCTTGATCTTAACAGGGATGTCCCACGGCTACATCTGACTGGTTCATAATTCGTCGCATGCTGGACGAACAACCTGATTAACGAACACACATGGATGGTGTTGAGTTTGGCACAGTAGTCCGCAAATGGTAAACTTAGGCATAGATATCGTCCGAGGTATCTGGGATAAATTCGATAGCTGACATAAGAATGGTCGGTGAGCGAAGGGCCGTACACGAGATGTGTTCTTCAGGAGTTTTGATTTGGATGATTATCCAAGCTGCACAATGAGTAAGGAAAAACTCAAATTTCGGGGATAAAAATGATCACAACTTCTCTTACCTGGGAGTTGGATTTTTCAGTGGGCAATGTGCTCGCTATGGGACTGGACCTGCTGCATGTCCTGATTCTCTTGCTCCACAACTTGTGTATGTACACCTGCTGAAAAGTACATGCCCCTAGTGGCAGACTGAAAATTTCAGAACTTTTTTCGGAAAAGGATTCGGTTGATCGAGTCAAGCTACATTGATCGGCACATTGAATCTTCACGGGATTCTCGATGATCTCTTGAAATTTTCTCATCTCCTGACATGTCCGATCTCAATGGGAGATGCCCCATGGTTACCGCTGAATGGTTTAAACCTTGCCACATAACGGTTGTATACCTCGTCTTAGAAAGCGTATGAATTTCACACATGACAGGTGAAATTTTTCATAGAAACTCTTCGAAGCGCTCACGTTTCACACGGTTGCGGCATTGGTTGAAGTGGTCATCCGACCTGCAAAAGAGTAGGGACACTTAAATCTAAAAAAAAATTAAGTACAATTTAACGCACCTCCGCGTTAGATATCTCGAGTGTGCAATTTGTTCCTTGTGCAACTGGATGACTGCATGTTCTTTTTTATTGCCCCATTTAGCCGGCATAACTTATGTGTACATGATACCTTAACCAAGGGTACCTGAAAAGAGTGAATGAAAAATCAGTGTAGAGAATATGAGAAATCATGCATGATTTTTTTGAAAATCCTAATGTCGTTCATTTCATAATTTTGATTACTTTTTTGAAAAAGAATCAAAATTTATGATTAGATGTGTTTTGCACCATCATGGAGTTTACTGAGTTTGCTGAGTGCATTATCTGGCTCGAACGCAGGACAAATGCTCAAGACAAAGTTTTTTCAAAAAGGTTTTATCGTCCTTTGTTTAAACTCGAATAGTAGCACTCAACTGCACAGTTAAACTATTTTCTCAAAAAAGAATCAAAACTCCCATTTTTTAAATGCTCGCTCATACGAATGTTGAAATGAAGATCTTGCTAAAAAAGTGCAATACACCTTGGATAAGAACGAATGACACTTTGAGTTTTTTTTTTTTAAAATGCATGCTCGAAAGTTAAAATTCTACTGTTAAGAAAGTTACAACTTACAACATATTACCTGAATGACGCATATGAAATGCATTTTTGAAAGTTAAAATTCTATTCTAAGAAATTCACAACTTACAACAGTTTACCTGAATAATGCATATGAAATGCATATTTTGAAATGAAAATTTCAGGTGGAATTTTTTTAAAAAAATAATGCAGTTGAGATGCATGTGTGAATTTGAAAGCTCTATAGCTAAAAAAAACTCACAATTTACCTGAAATGTTTTCTTATATAAAAAAAATAATGCATATTGAAAGCATGCTTAAAAAAAAAAAATTCAGGTAAAGGTTTTTTGAAAATGATGCATATGCATTTCATGTTAAATAATATAAAAAACTCTAAAGACAAAAAGGAATTACAAATTTTCCTAAATTTTTTTTTTAAAATGATGCACATTGAATACACTAACAGAATTTTCAACTTACATGAAAAGTATTTTTCCAAAAATAATGTGTATGAAACACATGCTTGAAATAAAACATTCGGGTAAGTAGTTTTGAAAACAACATGTGGAATACATGTTTGAAACTAAAAATTCTACGACTAAGAATGTGTACAGTCTATCAACAGATTATTTTTCCTAAAATAATGCACATGAGATGCATACTTGAAATGAAAGTTCTACAGTCAAGATAATTTACAAGTTATCTGAAAAGATTTTTTTGTTTTTTGTTTTTTTTTAATGAGGAAAAAAAAACAATGCATCTTGGTTGCTCAAAATTAAGAATCAGGCGAATTTTTTTTTTTTAAAGGATGCATATGAGATGCACAAAAATAAACACAAGATGCAAACTTAAAAATAAAAGTTCTACAACTGAGAAAAATTACAATTTACCTGGAAGTTTTTTTCGAAAATAATGCATATGATATGCACGTTTTTTATTAAAAATTCAGATAAAATATTTTTTAAACAAAGAGCCCTAAAACTAAGAGAGCTTACGGTTTATCTAAAAAGTTTTTTTTTTAAAATTAATGCATATTGGATGCATTATTAAAAATAAAACAATTCAGTTAATTTTTTTTTTTTAAATGATGCATATGGAATGCACGTTCGAAATTAGAAACTCTAACAGTTAAAGCAGAATTACAAATTTTCCTAAAAATATTTTGTTTTTTTTTAAGCAATGCATATACAATACACCAACCAAAATTACAACTTACCTGAAAAGTTTTTTTCAAAAATAATGCGTACAAAACACATGTTAAAAATAAAAATTCAGGTAAGAGGATTTTTTAGAGAAAAAAAATGCATATGAAATGCATGTTCGAAAGGAAGCTCTAATAGCTAAAGAAATTAATTTTTCTGAAATGTTTTTTTTATGTAATGCGTAACGCACTAACAAAAATTACAACTTACCTGAGAGTTTTTTTTTTTTTAAATAATGCGCATGAGACGCATATTTAGAAAAAAAAATTAGGTAAATGTTTTTTTTTTTTTTAATCAATGCATCTGAAACACATGTTTAGAAATAAAAATCTACAACTAATGGATTAACTACTTAGCTAAAAATGTTTTTTTGTTTTTTTTTTTTTCTGAAAATAACGTATACAAAATGCATTTTAAAATTAGAAGCTCTAATAGCTAAAAGGGAGTTAAATTTCTCATGAAAATACCTTTTGAAAATAATGCGCGAATGATGCGTTAATTATGAATTACAACTTACCTGGTTTTTTTTTTTAAATAATGCGAATGAAACACATATCTTAGAACAAATTTAGGTAAGAGTCTGTTTTTTTTTTTTTTTTAAGAAAAAAACAATGCATACAAAATGCATGTTTGGAAAGAAATTTTTACAACTAAATGACTAACTACTTAGCTGAAATTTTTATTTTTTTTTAAAAAATGCAATGAGATGAATGCATGAGAAATAAAGCTATACAAACAGTCGCATGATAACATTTACAACAAAAACAGATCATGTTAGGGGGGTAAAAAAAAATGTGTGCCTTTGCTCTACAAGGTAGGTTCCACTGATAGGTTCTCGACAATGTGGTTTCTTCACCCCATTATAGGGATCATAAGACCTTCGCAAGCGAGTAGAGTTCTTCCGAGTCGTACCGGCAGCCCAGCCGCTCCGGTCATACCGTACTAAACCTCCGGGGTTCCTAGTCGCCCTGGGTTTTAGGCGTTTTGGACATTACACTAAAGTGAGTGTGTGCGAATTTAGGTAATACATATACAACAAAGAAAAATAGTCAGTCATAAAAAAAATTTAACTCCGCACCTGAAATCACAAAAAACAAGTTAGATAAGTGAAATTAAAATAAAATTAAAATTACAAAACACAAACATGGCAAAAAGTAAATATAAGAGCCCGAACCCTCAATTGTCCCCAGCAGAGTCGCCAAATTGCCGGACCTAAAATCCGACCTAAGGCGATTTACGTTTTGAAAACGCATGGATTTTGAAAGAGTCGTCACTAGTTAATTATAAGGCTAACTAGAATCCTAAATTAGCTAAGCGAACAACGAATTAAACACCTAGCTATTAAGTCGGTCTACGACCAGAAATTCGAGTTCGAGGGTTCTGTTACGAATAAAAAATTAATTAATTATGCCCTTTCGGTACTCAATTCACTTAATTTGTCAATCTTATCGTTAATCAATTAAAATATCATTTTGAGCATGAACAACGATAAATTAAATAATACCAACGGTTATCATATATAACTAAATCGACACGAACTAACGTGACGGATATACACAATTAACGTTTTTATTAATCTAAACTAATCGAAATTCGGACTATTATGTCAAATTAGATCTAATAATATAACATGTGTAAAAATACTAAAGTAAATCATGTTGAAATATTGATTAGTATCATATATACATACTTAAATTAAAAATAAAGTTGATCATCCTAATAATAATAAAAAAACAAATAGAATAATTAAACAACAATAAAGTAAATAATTAAACAACAATAAAGTAAAAAAAAAAACAACCAAGAAAACGTCCAGACCTGTAACGGGACGATGAAGGTCCTGATCAACACGGTGGATGGAGGTCAAACCAGCGGTGGTCCGGGCCGAGCAGCAGGCGGAGGACGGCAATGACGGTGACTCCGGCAGCAACGGCGACCGGGACGGGCGAAGCTAGACGGAGGGTACGATCTCGAACTTGGTACGTGCAGGGCTTCCGGAGGGGCAGGGCGAAGCAGTAACACGACCGGTGGTGGGGCTGCGGTCCGGCGAAGCTGGGTGGCCGGAGTACGGACTGCTGGTGCTTGGCGTGGAAGCAGCCGTGAAGAGAGAGAGAGAGAGAGAGAGAGAGAGTTCTCCGGCAGCAGGTCGGACCGGCGGGAGGGGGCGCGACGGAGGGATGAGATGGTCCGGTGGGAAGTGGCCGGCCTGAGTCGATGGTGGTGGTCCGGGCGGATGGCTATCGTCCGGCAGCAGGTCACCGACGGGCTGGAGGGCCAAAACTCACGGCAGGAGATAAAAAAAAAAAAAAAAAAAACTTTTTCTGAGCACTAGAAGACGAAATCGCACAGAACCCGAAAATATGTATTATTGCTTCTTTTTTGTGTATTTTCTGTTTGTTTTACAATGTAACCTAGACCCCTATTTATACTAAAAACCTAGTCTAGATTACAGATAAAATTTTAATAAAAAATGCTAACAGATAATTATTCTAGAGAATATTCCTAAGTATATTTATCTTTACAGATAATTATTTTTTTGAATAAAAATAATATCTGGAGATAAAAATCTTACAGATAATTTTCTAAAATAAAAAAAAAACTAATTATTTTATATATATTTTAAAATATTCCGAAAATATTAAATAAATTCGAAATAATTTAAAATATATTTTATAATAATTTCCCTAATGTGCCCTTGAGCATTTTTGGAGGCTTTGTGGCTTGACGCGTCAGGACTTTGACGTATCATGTTTAACGTCGTTACGTCCGGGTCAAAATCGAGTGTTTACAATCTTAAAATGATTTTATTAGTGTAATCATTGTGAAATGATATATTAATGATATATATATTAGTATATATATTTAATTATAAATATATGGGAATTATATGACTTTATGTTCATTCTTGTGCTATTTATAATTCATTTGTACTGATGTGATATAATTTTAAAATAAATAAGGCAAAAAGAAGAGACATAATGGTTTGAAAAAAAAAAAACATAATTGAAAATTATTTTTTAGGTATGAATAATAATAAAAATAATAATGTTAATAATAATATCATTAATATTTTATTAATAATTTGCTGGTACAACTGATAAAAGTATAATGTAACGGAGTTATATTATTATTTTTTTACCACTTATATAGATATATAATTATACGGCCTATCTAATTTCTAAAGGATATTATAATCATAAGTACATGGGAAGGTGAATGAGTGGTTGCCTTCCAGATCCTTCAGTGTAAAAATCTTCTGAAAATATCATTTAAGCATTTCTTCTGTCCCATTGTATATGCATACTCCTCCCTTTAAGAATGTCTTGAAAACCAATCAAAAAGTGCAAAAACATAAATAAAATATGTCAAATATGTGTTACATTGCTTTGACAGAATAGAAGGATACATATTGTATAATTTTCTTCTACTTCTTCATCTGCAGATATAATTCTAATGGAAAAGATGCCGGTCTGAGAAACAAAAATTAAACCAAATTACATGTATAATCAAATCTTAAATGACAATTGATAGAAATATGTTAAGATGTGACAATTATATATATCAACACTCACCTTTCCCCATCACTAAGCATTGTGATTGTGAACGTAATCGTGGAAAGCAAACAATATCGCGGGTTCAAATTTTTTTGCACCTTGACCACGAATATGTAGTTGGGTCAGATTTTAATTCTACTTGATATTTCAAACTCAGAACAATAGCAATAATAATAATAATAATGGCGACGATCAGTTCAGATAATAATATGAGAAAAAGCCAAATGATAATATAGTAAGGAATGAATATATAATCTTACATGACTCACAGCAACTGACTGAAATCAATCTCGTTAATTGTGTGTTGCAAAAAGTCACGATATGACTGATGGATATACGTATGATTCGTGCTCGGTTTTAAATTATTCGGACCTCGTACACGCACGAAACCCACGAAAAACCCGATTTCGAGCTAACCCGGGGAAACCGGGCAAGTCGCAAACTTGCCCGGCACCCCCAGGGGGCTTACCCGGAAAATTCCGGGTAAGCCTAGCCTACCTGGAAAATTCCGGGTAAGCCCAGCTTACCCGGAATTTCCGGGTAAGCTTTGCACCCCGGGGTGTCGCGCACACCCCCCCTTTTTTGTCCTGGATGTATACGGAGACCCGATTTTCAACTAACTCCTATACGTCGGGGACCCCCCGTTACAAGGCGCGCGCGTCCCGCTCGTGACAGCCGCCTGAGACGTGCGTCAGAGTCCTCTTCCCAAAGCTCTCCCCTGCATCCCGGTTCACATTTCCACATTGAACCGGGTCAAAACCGGCTTACGGTCCAAGGTTGCCTATAAATAGCCACCTTGGGGGTAAACATTTTCAAGTCACTTTGGGTGAGAATTGAGAAAAGCTCTGACCTCTCTCTAAACTTTCTCTCTCTAGAACTGTCTAATGTTGATCGTCGGAGTGAGCGCACCAAGCACCCCCCCTCTCCACGGGAGTTGCTCGGTAATGCTCCTCTTGCACGTACGGACGGACAGCAGCGAGAGAGCCCGAAGGACTTAGTGCGATTTTGAAGACGAAGCCAAAGGCCCGTGCACGACCCTAGGAGACGGACTTGGCCCTAACAAGCTCGCACCCAACCTGAAGACATCGACAAGTTACTCAGCAGAAAACCCGCGTTAACTTGGTCGAAACACTTGGCGCCGTCCGTGGATCACCCACAAGACCAAAAGCATGGCAAGCAACGAGCAGCCACCGCCGACTAAGACGAAGAAAAGAGGACCAGGACGTCCAAGGAAAACTCCGGCCACGGAGTCAAGCATGAGACCTCCTCCGCAGAGAGACCCCCCGCAGAGCCAAAGCGAGGCCTCAGTCGCCTCGTCTATGCCAACAAGAAGCGTACACTCTCGGAGTAACGTGCAAGGGGGCACACAGCAAACCGACGCTCCTCCAGGCTTCGCCCATCAAACCTTCAACACGCAGGAGCAACCATACGGAATGCCAAATGCTGGAGCATACAATCAGGCACCAGGGGCACAGGCTACGCCTGCAGTCACCCCAGAAATGATGGCGGCACTCGAACAGCTGCTTCATCTAAGAGAGGCCCTGCGCAACCAAGGATACGGGGCGCCACCGCCCCCTCCCGCGCAACAAGCAAATATGCCCCCGCCACCAAGGCAGGCGCCTCCAATGAATGCACCTCAGCAGAGATGCCCTACAATCTCAAAAACCCCGACCTTTCACGGGAATGCACAGCAAAGCAGGCAGTTCCCCCAACAAGGGACAAGACAGGAGCTCTCGCACTCCCAAACACCCTACCAAGCAGGGCCATTCAATGAAGGAGCCTGGAGGCAGCCGTCTCAGACATTCCAGGGATATCAAGGTGGATATTCTCAGTACAACCCGACGCAGGCGCAATTTCCCCAACAAGGCGCAAGCATGGGACAAGAAGCATGCCCCCCAAATCAGGGTAACCCAGTCACCGGGTTGACGGAGGAGATGCTTGAAAAGCTGATTGAAAAGAAGATAAAGCAAAGGAAAATGAGAGGGATGAACACATTGGTGGACACCACATCCCACCCTTTCACTGACGAGCTGGTGTACAGTCGCGTCCCAGACGCACTGTATAATCTAAGGCCGGAAAAGTACCGAGGCAAGGGAGACCCGATAGAGCATGTGCAGCAGCATGAAGCAATGCTTTTGGGGAGGACAGACAACCCTCACCACATAGCCATGACATTCCCCCAAACATTAGGCGGACCAGCTGCACACTGGCTCTTCTCCCTGCCAAAGAAGAGCGTAGACTCGTGGCAGTCCCTCAAAGAAAAGTTCATCCACCATTACATGGGAGAACGTTCGATCGTCAAAGGATCAAATGCCATGGATGAAGTCAAGCAGGAGTGGAATGAGTCCCTAGCAAGCTACTACATCCGGTTTAATCAAAACATCTCGGAAATTCAAACGAACATCGCAGAGATAGAAATCATCCATGCCTTTGTCAGAAACCTGGGTAGGCACGGGTACGACTTGGGCCAAAAGCTTTCTACAAGGCCGGTGGAAACAATGGAAGAACTCGTGGCAAGAGTAAAAGAGTACATTGATGCTGAGCACTACAAGATGACAGCCCGGGACAAGTGGGTTAAGCCCGGCAACAAGAAAGATGAGAGTAAGCCAGGCCCCCTGAAGCAGAACCAAACCCCCCAACAAAAACAGTGGACTCCGCCCCAGAAGAGAACATTCAACATTGAAGAAGACAAGAATCCAGACGTCAACACCATTGAGCTAATCCCTTTGAACGCTCCCCTGAGTGTCATACTGAAAGAAATGAAAGAGCAAAACCTCTGGAAAGAGCCATTCGGTTTCAGAAAGGGCCAGCTAGGGAAAGAGCAAGACAAGTGGTGTGAAAGCCACGAAGTCAACGGCCATGAAACTGACGACTGTAGAAGCCTTAAGTTCCAAATCAATCGAATCATACAAGAAGGCGGACTTAAGCACTACGTCGACCAGAGGGGAAAGATTGAGAAGGTGAAAAGAAAATTCACGCCAAAGGAGAAAGGAAAAGAGAAGACCAATGACAACCCCCCTCCTAAAAAGAGGGGAGTTATTAATGTCATTCATGGTGGTCCAGCTGCAGGAGGACAAGTCTCCAACACAAGACATGTATACGCTGCGCAGGCAAGCACACTCCCCAAGTATGGCAAAAGAAAGAAACCAGAAGAGGAGGACCCCGTGATAGGATTCTCGAGAAAGGACATGGCACACATCGTCTACCCGCATGATGACGCGTTAGTAATAACAATGGAAATCAACGGGTTCGATGTCAAAAGAATCCTGGTCGACGGAGGAAGCTCGGCAGACATCCTCCATGTCAATGTCCTCGAACAGCTTGGAATGAAGAGAGAGGACCTGAAGCCGGGAAATTTCCCGTTAGTAAGCTTTGCAGGAGCTGCTACATATCCACTGGGGATGATCACCCTTCCCACTGTGATAGGAGAAGGATGGAACGCAATGAAAGTCGACATCACTTTCGTGATCGTCGAGAGCCTTGGCGCTTACAACGGAATTCTCGGAAGAACAACGATAAACCCCTACGAGATGGTGCCTTCAACGGCACACCAAAAGCTGAAGTACCGCTTAAGGGGAGGAGTTGGTGAAGTCTTGGGCGATCAGACGACAGCACGAAAGTGCTATGTCAACGCCCTAAGATGCAAGAACCGTCTGGACATAGCAGTCATTGAAAGGGGACAATGTTCCAAGTCTGAAGTTGAGATGCGATTTGACGAAATGATGAGCAGAGGAGAAAGACTCCCAGCACCTCAAACCCCAATGCTCCCAAGCATATGGGACATCAAGCAAGGGGAGTCGGAATCCATCCAGAGTTACTTCAAGCGATTCGCCATAAATGCAACTTCAAGTTTGGCAGAGAAGTCAGCCGTGATCAATGCCTTTTTCCTGAACATGAACTCACCTACATTCCTCCTATTTGGACGAACACAAGGGTGGAGAACAACCAAATCTATGGCTGACTTAAAAGATAAGATGGAGACAGCAATCGAGGTCGCAAACGAGCTGGGGTGGTTCAGCCCACCTGCAGAACAAGAGGAGGCGCGCGAACACAAGCGTGCAAGACAAGACTTGAACAACAACCAAGATGGCGAATATACACCTCTGAACATAGAGGTGGAGGAGTTGTTCAAGACCATCCTGAAGGATGTTTTACCTCCTCCAAGCGAGATCCGGGTTGCCTTCCTCGGGAAGAATCCAGAAATGTGGTGCCACTACCACAACAGATGGGGTCACAGCACGAATGGGTGCCCCTCTCTACGCAACAGAATCGAGGAACTGATCGAACAAGGAGCTCTGCGCTCCTACATTGCATGCAAGAAGCCAGCTTTATCAAACCGTCACTAAGGGAATAATCCTTCCCCTATGACATGCACATACTCTATCTTTACTTTTCAAGTACTAAGTAGAACGTTTAGGATGGGAGATCAGTTGACTCCATCCATGCACATCCCTTGTAAATAAACAAGAAGACTAATGAAGTTCACTCCTTGCGTAGGAAAAATCACTATGTAATGGCAAGCTACCCCGGCCCAAAACCAGAGACAAGCCACATACATCATCAACAAAGGCCCTAACTCTACACGCAGAAAGGGCAAAAAACAAGAAAAGCCATCAAAAAGATATCAAAGCAAGACTAAGCAAAGCTCATGCCTGTATTCAAAACAGAGGGAGCGCGACGCATGCAAGGAGACAAAATAATTTCATCAAGGATGTGGACGTACTAATCTATCCACATCCTTGCCAAAAGTCGGGGGACAAGCGGTTCCTTAGGAATCCTCCCTCGCAAACAAATGCAAGTGTCGGACGTACTAATCTATCCACACTTCGCCACAATACAAGGATGTGAACGTACTAATCTATTCACATCCTTGCAAAAAGTCGGGGGACAAGTGGTTCCTTAGGAATCCTCCCTCGCAAACAAATGCAAGTGTCGGACGTACTAATCTATCCACACTTTGCCACAATACAAGGATGTGAACGTACTAATCTATTCACATCCTTGCAAAAAGTCGGGGGACAAGTGGTTCCTTAGGAATCCTCCCTCGCAAACAAATGCAAGTGTCGGACGTACTAATCTATCCACACTTCGCCGCAGTACAAGGATGTGGACGTACTAATCTATTCACATCCTTGCAAAAGTCGGGGGATAAGCGGTTCCTTAGGAATCCTCCCTCGCAAACAAATGCAAGTGTCGGACGTACTAATCTATCCACACTTAGCCATCATCAAGCGATGTGGACGTACTAATCTATCCACATCTCAAAAAACAAGATAGGCGTGCGGCTCTTCAGGAAACCACCATCTTGTCAAAATATCATAATGAAGATCCACGGTTCCGTAAGGAACTATCTTCTTATGAAAATCAAAAGGACAAGCGGTTCCTTAAGAGTTCCCCCTTCTCTTTAAAATTGCAAGTGTCGGACGTACAATCTATCCACACTTCGCAAACAAACAACTATATCAAGTATGTGAACGTACTAATCTATTCACGTCCTTGTAAAGGAAGACAAGCAGTTCAACATGGATCCTGCTCCTTACAAAGCCACAGGTGCCGGTAATACTAATTCATCCGCACCCCGCCACCAATAGAGATGCAATTCCCTAAGGAAAACCATCGGATTAAGGAAATCGACCTGTCAACAGAGCTACACTCCTTCAAAAGAGAACAAGTTATAGAGACAACAATAAAGGAAGATGCAAAATAATACTAAGTATTATATCTTTCTAACATCTCATGTCAGGCATATATATATATAATATAGCAGGTCTGAAAAGTAAAGGCATCCAGCCAGCATAAAAAGTCAAGCCCGGGACTCACCCCGCCAAAATCTCACCCATGCAAGGGGAGCAACCATATATACACAAGAGAGTCATATAAAACAAAGAAAGATCAACCTGACCCAACGTCAGGAGCACCAGAGCCAAAGGCGTCAGCCATAAAAACATCATGCGCAAGGCTGCTGAAAACAACACGGCGATCGTCACCAACAGGGACGGACACCTGTCCCGTCAAACCACTCGCTCCGCCCACATCGCCCGCTCGGATCCCCGCAATAGCCCCGAGGGCATAGCCAGTATATGGCCCAGTACTCTGGAAAGGAAAATCGGGGGCAAGAGAGTATATCCTCCTGAAGTAATCCACAGAGAAAGACTCCATGCGATCATCACGTGCCTTCTCGAGAAGTTTGGAGTAATCAGCTGTAGTAGGAAACTCAATCATCCCAAGCTGATCACCCAGGGCAACATGAGACTCCTTAGTCTCCTTCAGCGCCACAGCATGTGCCTCCTCGTCGACCTTCTCCTGGCGCAATAAGGCAAACAGCTCCGCCTCCAGCTGAGACGCGCAATCCTGACTTCCCTTGAGATCAGCGGAAGCCTTGGAAGAAGCATCTGAATGTGCGCGCGCCTTCTCCCTCAACACAACGACATCCTGAGACAAGCGCTCATGACGACCCTGCAGACCCCTCGTCTCCTCAACAAGCTCAACAACAAAGGAGGAAAGGTTGGTCATCACGGCATTCACCTGCAACAACAACACAAGCACATCACACACAAAGAAGCCAGACAAACATGATAGATCCAACATAAAAAGAAAACAACGTACAGGAGCAAAGCGCGCGAGCGACTCCTCAACACACTTCAAAGCAGCCTCAGGGTCACGGGGGCACTTCTTGCGGTCAGCCGACGGAACAGACCGCTGAACCACACGCACACCGACAGCAGGTGTGCTCAAGGAAACATCCTTGGGAAAGCGAATAGCAGACTGAGAGTAGGGAGTCCACTCGTTCCCGGACACATCCCGATCAAGCCGACACATCAGATCAGACTTGCGAAGAGCTGGAGGAGTAGGAACAACTACACATCAAAAGCAAACACATTAGGAGAAGGCAAACTATACCAATACAACAAGAAGTCAACCACAGTCACCTGCCAAGGAAGGCACCTCCACTGAACGGCTGCTCCCCGACCGGGGGACAGGCATGGTCGAATCCGCATACATTGGCCCCTTCCCTTTGTCGCAGGAAGGAGCAAGAGGCATGCCGGCAGACGTCGACCTCTTAGGATCGCTCGGGGAACGGACGTCAGCATCATTCTCTCGGACAGGTGCAACTCCCCCCGCCGTCGGGAATACCAAGCCTGCAAAGACAACCACAAAAAGACCATTAGCATGGGGAAAAATCTCAACGAAACCTTTAAAGGCACAAGTCCCGTACCCGGGCCAACAGGAGGAGTGTCGCCGAGGCCGGGAACAGTCTGAGGAGATCCGCCTGCGACTCCGCCCTGTAAACAGGGGCGTCTGTTAAGAAACCAACCTACAAGGAAACAGGAACAAATGTTACGAAACTTCAAAACATACCAAATCATCCCCCGAAGGACGTACATGAATGCCCGCCGCAAGCAGCTCGGCGTCGGAAGCACGATAAAGGGGGCTGTACTCCCCCGCCCTATTCGCTGTGCATATCTTCTTCAAAGCAACCTTGTCTGTATCGGAGAACTCCTGAAAACGCGGAATGGGGTCAGCATCCACTATGTGAGAAGTCGTCCAAGTCGTGCCCGCATCCTTTATAAAAAAGTACTGACACTTCCATTTGTTCTGGGAAGTGTCCGATCTTTCACAGAACCGCGCCTCAGTATTCCACCCCGCCCTGCGCAAGCCAAGGGAGGAGAATCCCTTCTCGGTCATGTGAGGCCAACGCAAGGTGAAAGTACACATCCCAGACTCATCTGCCTTGCCCAGGCGATAGAAGGCTCGAAAAAGCACTATCGAGTAATCCCAAGAGTTTAGATGACACTGCACCCGGAAACATGTCCAAGCTCTAAACCCCGGTGGAGTGATAGAGACGGGAGAAATCCTGTAATGTCGACAAAGGCGGGCCAGATCCTGACAATAAGGAAAGCGCAGCCCTTCTCGGAACTGTGAAAGATAAACAGCCTCGTATTCAGCCGGAGGAACGGTGGGCCGACCAAATTCGACCCCCTTCACGACGTCCCAAGGATACGAGACCTCTATGCCGGGACACCAGCCCCGGGTCGAGACATAGAGATCGAACTTGGAACGTGGGAGCTTGTTGGGAAAAAACATTTGGGTCTTCTCCAGTATTACGCGGTTACCCGACGGTCCCAAAAGCACACCGCTTCGAGACCCGGAATCGGAATCCATGGTGCCCTCATCAACCTCCCCATCAATGTTATCCGAAACAGAGTGATGAGACTTACTCATTGCGTGAAGAAGCAGAAACCGTTGCCTACCAGGAACACTCTAAGTATCAAAGACACGCGCTTGCAAGCCCGTCAACCAAACCCTGCAAAAACCATACACAACTCAATCAAAAACCAGGGCCACGTATCAACACCATTCACCAAGCCCTTTGCGAGGGCATCCAACCCAACGGACCAACTGTCCGCGAGCAAACAGCTAGGGACCCTCCCGCTCGGGAGTCAAAAGTCCCTACGCTCACCAAAGGCCTAGGCCACCCACTAACAAAATTTCCATATACTTATACAATATAACACAGGTATTCAAGCATTCAACTAAACGACGAGCTCAGGAGCTAAGGAAATCTAAAGCATGCAAAATTGGTCATAATTACCAAAATGCCCTCCGGCCACATTTCGATCAAATTTTATCCCCAAAACGGCTCAAGGCTCCGGGGGCACATACAAGCAGCTCAAATACACTTAAGCAAGCCCATTACATGTCACGGGGAAACTTACCCCTACCCGAACAATTCAAAGAGCACTCGGGTCAACTAAGCCACCGATAAGCATGAGCTACCGAGCGATCACCTAAACTCCGGGGGCATGACTATCTACTCACAAATAATCGAGGAGTCATTATCACACTCGGGGGCATCATGTCAAGTCACCCGCATCAAAACACAAAGGGTCGAACTTTTTGCTCGAATATGTCCGATTTCGAACCTCCACGATTTCACCTCGGTTGACCGAAACCTAAGGGCCTCTTCACAAAGGGAGTTCACTAACCATAACTCTATCTATCTACATTTAAAGTTTGGCCAAAAACGAATTTTGAAAAATCGAGCCAAAATTTCACTTAGGCATTTCATCAAACACCTATCATGCACCTTATTAAAATTCGAAATTTGCAGCCCTAAAGGTCCAATTAACATCAAGAAAATGAAGGAGAGGACATTACCGATCAATACCCGACAAGAAGGACCCGAAAACGGGTCGAGTTGAGCCCGAAATCGGCCCGCCGAGCTGCAGCCGCCGCCCCGCCTGTCGCCGCCGCTCCTGCCGCCGCTGCTGCCGCGCCGCCGCTGGGCCGCCGTGCTCTGGCCGGTGCTGGTCCTGGTGGTTGCCGGCGGAATAGGGTGGTGCTAGGGCCCTAAGGTGGTTCTCCTAAATCACTACCCTAAAACCTCTCCAAAACCCTCTCAACAACCTATTCAAATGTGTATAGTTTTATAAACTATCACAAAGAGGGGGGACTACACAACCTAACAAGCACCATACATCCAAGAGGTACACTCACATCCACCCTCCATTTTTTAAAAAGTTGTTGATAACTTGGATTTTCACCATCAAGTGACTTAGCTAAATTTGACTAAGTTATTTCAAATGGTCTCAACTACTTGAAAACATTATTTTTATGATTTTTCGTATCAAGTCCATCACATGTGATTTTCCAAACCCGGCATTATTTCATTTACTAAAACCGTCGTCTCGCCGTCAAGACGGCCGTCTCGGACGACGGGCTCCCGAAAACCATCATATTGCATGAAAAACGTTTTATCAAAACTTTCATGATTTATTATCATTTTGATACAATTAGTCGTGGCATGAACGTTCCATATTTATTTGATCATCTTACAAACCCGAAAAATTTCATGTGCGCTCACGCCTTACTTCTTCCAAAATCACATTTATCATATTACTCGTAGTCCGTTGTGCTACTAACCCTTTGCGCAGTTATCAAGCATGACCATCTCAAAAAACTAAGGCAAGGAGCTCGTCTGAGCCGCGCGTATCCACCCTTGGTAAGTCAAGACCCAAGGTGAGCAGACGACCCGAATCACGCGTACACCCTATCTTAAAATAGAGTTAAATAAAGGTCAAGCCATTATTTAACTCGGGGGCAAGTGATGGATATACGCATGATTCGGGCTCGGTTTTAAATTATTCGGACCTCGTACACGCACGAAACCCACGAAAAACCCGATTTCGAGCTAACCCGGGGAAACCGGGCAAGTCGCAAACTTGCCCGGCACCCCCGGGGGGCTTACCCGGAAAATTCCGGGTTAGCCTAGCCTACCCGGAATTTCCGGGTAAGCCCAGCTTACCCGAAATTCCGGGTAAGCTTTGCACCCCGGGGGTGTCGCGCACACCCCCCTTTTTTGTCCTGGATGTATACGGAGACCCGATTTTCAACTAACTCCTATACGTCGGGGACCCCCCGTTACAAGGCGCGCGCGTCCCGCTCGTGACAGCCGCCTGAGACGTGCGTCAGAGTCCTCTTCCCAAAGCTCTCCCCTGCATCCCGGTTCACATTTCCACATTGAACCAGGTCAAAACCGGCTTACGGTCCAAGGTTGTCTATAAATAGCCACCTTGGGGGTAAACATTTTTAAGTCACTTTGGGTGAGAATTGAGAAAAGCTCTGATCTCTCTCTAAACTTTCTCTCTCTAGAACTGTCTAATGTTGATCGTCGGAGTGAGCGCACCAAGCACCCCCCCCTCTCCACGGGAGTTGCTCGGTAATGCTCCTCTTGCAGGTACGGACGGACAGTCAGCGAGAGAGCCCGAAGGACTTAGTGCGATTTTGAAGACGAAGCCAAAGGCCCGTGCACGACCCTAGGAGACGGACTTGGCCCTAACAAGCTCGCACCCAACCTGAAGACATCGACAAGTTACTCAGCAGACAACCCGCGTTAACTTGGTCGAAACAATGACCATACTTCAACGACTATCGACGGATAACTCTACAATTACAAAATAAACCAAAAAATAAATTAGCCATCCAACTAAATTCAATAAGTCCAAGTATAAAACATCAAAGAATTATGTTCAAATAAGTATTACCACATTAACTATAATAACTAATAGAAAATCCAGAATTTCTAGCATTGTAAACCCTAAAAAAAAAAAGAAGTTTTCATAGGCATGGAACCAGTAGAGGCACTAACTTTGACCCAATTTTCAAATTTTGCTTGGATCAATACAGTACTCAATTGGGATCACACGCCATCTGCAGGTAACTGTCATGAGCATTTACCTATTATTTGATAATTGTAGAAGAGACTCTTAAATCTTCAAGATTATTGCAGATGGCCATAACTGAGCAATCCAGTTAATCAATATTAAAATGTGTGTTGTATGATGATTATTGTACAAAAAAAAAAAACTTGCATGGAAAGAAATGAGTTCAAATGTCTCACTTGCATGAGCCATAGACATCTAGAATGTATGTTATGTTGAACCGCTTGCAGATATTTCTGAAGTCAAACAACATATTATATGATGGTAAATACATGTCAAAAAGATATGAGAAAAGCCAAAACATAAAAACTTAAGTTAATCATACTACAGAAACGCTCAACATAATATAGAAGGAATATAAAAAGTCATAAATTTAGAATATGATGATGAGATACTTATTCATTCCATCCATTATATAGCTCCCGCTCCCTTTCCATTTCAGCTATCGTGCAAACGTAAGCAAAAACCCCTCATTTACATGGGTCATCTTTCAATAGTACATTTTATACTCCCCTAAGAGTTGAAATTACCAATTTATGTAGATGTTCCAAAGCAATGTGGGTTAGTCCAGCTCCAGCAGCCATCCAGGGACAATCAGTAAACTTTTTAGAATAGCATGGCTCATATTCGTAGTTATTATTCGTAGAATAGGATGGTTAGAACAGTCTTCAAAAGTAACCAAGAATTAGGAAACATATTGTTAATTGATCTCATTTAATTTATAATCTTAAAAATTGATCATAGCAATAAACAGATTATCTAAATCCAAACACATTTGCATGTTCCACCTAGAAATCACCAACCAAAAATAAAATAGAAGATGCTTTTTTTTCTTCAGATATGGAAACAATGATGTATTTCATTATGCTCATACTTTGCAGGAAGCAATAAGAAATTTACCCAAATGCACATCTAATTGGATCCATAATGTTTAACCCCATACAAAACACCAAGAAAAAAAATATAGTTTATCACCTGTACATCATCCATTCCTTCCAAGCAATATCATCAGAACCGTAAACCTAGAAAAGGAGTCCATGAAAGTAATCATCTGAAAATTAGATTAAACATTAAACTCACAAATGTTGGATATAAAGTGACAGGTTATTGGAACAGCTTTCTCAATCAAACCTCCATCCTTATCTCCGCGGCCTTATGAATATAATCCCACCAGCTTGAGTTAAATCCAGTTGCAAATAAGTAAAATTCAAATTCAGACTCATGAAATAAAGCGATCGACAATGCTCATTAGATAAACGATAGCTGAAACACAAAATTGAGCCGATTCAAATTTCTAGAAGAAGGCAGTAAGTACACCGGAAAATTTGTTCAAATGCCAGCTGGCTGAAATGGAAGAACAATTTTTTTTTTTTTTTAAGAAAGTATAACTGTGCGCAGCTGAATTCGAATACAGGGCTTACAATAGAATCACTAACACACTACCACCACACTACAAGTTAGAATGTTGACAAATTAACGGATAAAAAGATTTTATTTAGAATTCTAAATTCTATTTAATCAATGGAATGAAACCGGGTAAAGGGCAGAGGAAATGTGTTCATGGGACCCGTTTGTCGGGTTCCCCTATTCCGCGGTTTTTTGTTTGTTTTTTTTTTTCACTTTTTACATCTATTAATATTCACTAAATTCAAATTTACAACTCCAAATTCAATGAAAATCGAAAGTTAGCGTCTTTATAACGTAATAAACAATGTGCTATTTTTTTTTTTATTCTAGTAATTTCGAAAATTAATATTTACATCACCAAATGGTGTTATCCCCTCCACCCCTTTGGAGGAGGGCATTTGAACAAATTTTCCAAATACACCAGATAGAAACCATCAAAAGATACATACCGATGGAAGATCAGAAGATGAACCCTAATTGATATGATACGAAGGTGAAACCTCTGTAGCGACTCTTAATTGTCAAGCAAATAAAACTTCATTATGAATCAAAAGCTGATGAAGCGTGGAAGATGAAAGCAACGCGGTCTGATGAAGCTGATGAAGCGTTTGAATTGGAAGATCGCATAATTAGATTCTTAATTGTCAAGCAGATAAAACGTCATTATGAATCAGAAGCTGATGAAGCGTGGAAGATGAAAGCAACGCGGTCTGATGAAAGCTGATGAAGCGTTTAATTGGAAGATCGCATAATTAGATTTTGAGGGAAAGAAACATGATTGATGAATGGCGACGGTGCCGAACAGGTGAACGAACCCACCTCCTCACGGCCTGCCCAAAATTTGTTCACCGGACAAATTTTCCATTGTCGTTGCTGCAAAACTACAAAAAGTTGCATATGGTTAATCTCAAAATTCATCAATGTACATACCCAATTATAACAGATGAAGATATAGATAGATTACCATGTAACTGAATAATCATGGTCGCAAATCTGGCGGAATTTATGGAGGAAAAGTTACGGTTGAAACGCTGGAAAGTAACTTTGGAGCGTTACGAATGAAATCAGCAAGAGAAACTTTGGAGCGGCAGAGAGGAAATCTGGGAAACCTAAGAATAAGAACGCTCAAAGCGGAAGATGAGGGAAATGGCGCGTCCCAAACACGCTCCAATCAAAATTTTATTAGATGAAATGGCAGAGAATTAGCATTTGCCTAATTAGTAACCTAATTGCTTCCAAATTATATAATATATAGATATATACTCTTTTCTAGGAGTGTCAATTGCGCGGGGCGGCGGGTATCGCTAGCTTCAAACCTGTCCGACGGATCGATATGGGCGATCCTTACTCGTTCCATACTTATGGGTGGGTCATCTCGCTGGTCGCTATAAAAGTGACATACTATAAATCTTAAACTCTATATTCATCGTGTCCAAATTCAACTCCTAATTCAAATTTTTATTCCAAATTTTTAGGTAGAAGGAAGGTGTGAGGAAGCTTCTGGAAGTGAATTTTCTTAAATAACGGTCGGATCGTGTTCGAACCGCCCCAAACGAAAATCGGAGCCTTCATCGGTCCAGTGTCCGGTCCGGTTCTGATAACACCGGTTATAACGACCATAACAAACTAACTTTTGAAGAGATAAACTAAATTCCCTAATGTTTTTATTGCCGTAATATACTATAGGACCTCATTGTTTCCTCGTCTGAAAAATGAGTCCCAAATAGATTCTTGCTTAGAGATTCTTGATCCCATATCCTCTGATAAACTCAGATAACTGTTGTTTTCCAAGTGCCTTCTCGAATAAGTCTGAAAGTTGTTCCTCAGAAGCCACATGAATGATCTGCATGTCAAGACTCCATTTGAGATAGTTCTCTTGCCTACTCAATTTCACAAATAGCAAACTCTAACTTGGATTGTCAGAGCTATGAAGATAGAGATGGTGAAAAGAGTAAACATTTGAGGAGAAATCAATCACATGAGACGCTTCAGTTGCGATGGAGTTTGAAGACTCCTCGCCTTCCAAGCACTTCGACTCCTCAACCATAATAGCAATCTTTGTTGAAAATTGAGACAAAAAGCTCCAGAGACTCGAGTGAACTTGAATCGTCACAGCATCATAGAAACCAGAGAGCCGACAACGCATGCACCAGAGAAATTTGTTAAGAAAGAAGACGAATCGCTCAAAGAAAATAGGTCAAGTCGATTCGACTTTCAGAAAGAAGACGAATCGATAAAATGGAAAGGCTTCAGAGAAATAAGATCGATAGTGACCAAACTCGCATTAGAAAGCAATGTAAGGTCGGATCAAACAACAAGCAAAGCTTGCTGTTCTGATACCATGTAGAAATTGGAAACCCTTGGTAACAAACCCTAGAATCACCATAGATGATGAGAGAAAGCGGACGATAAATAGTTGCGAATCATTTTAGGATATTCCTTCATCTGGACCCCAATCACCTTATTAATACTAAAGAGAACCAAACCAAAATAAATGATTCAGTTCTACCCCACAATTTACAAATGAAGGAATTAGTCCCAGAACAAAATAATTGTTACAAGTTCGTCCAAACGAATTGGGCCATAACCAAAATACAAAAGGGCAAAAAAAAAAAAAAACACAAGACCAGCTAGCAAAAATGAAAGGGTTAAGAACCTATGAAAGGTCTGAACTATCACCCATGTTAACAGGAGATGTCTGAAATTTAAAAAGTTAATAACGGAGGTCTGAAATTTCAATTTTGTTGATTTGAGGTTTTCCGTCCATTTTTAGGATTAAATTTAACTGAATTGTATGAAATGACATTTTTGCCCCTTTAATATTTTGTTTTATTTAATATCTTATTTAAGTAAAAAATGACAATTTTACCCCTAAAGTCAAATTAAAACCACCAAACTCTGGCCACCGCCACCCGACTCCGGCCACCGCCACCTGACTCCGGCCACCACCACCCGACTCCGGCGACCACCACCTCGACTCCGACGACCACCACCTCGGCTCTGGCGACCCGACTCCGGCCACCACCTTAGCCATTTAACTCCGATCGGAGCTAAAAAAGCTCCGATCGGAGCTAAAAAAGCTCCGATCGGAGCCAAAAAAGCTCCGACCGGAGCCAAAAAAGCTCCGATCGGAGCCACAGAGCTCCATATATTTATGATTAGAAACCAAGCAACTTGATTTTATTTTCACACGGCTGAATCATATATTTAACTACGAACACAATGAACAAAACGATTATAACACTTGAATTAATTTAGTATAAGGGTAAGACTATCATTTTCTAAATGTTTAGTCACATTAGTACAAAGATAACTTGTTAAATTTGCATCAATAAACTTACTTCCCTTGCGGGTGACACTGTTTCCAAATTCTGGTATGTGCTTGGGTATTCAATTAAGCCATGTGGTTTGCAACACAAGGAGAGTCTTCAACATTTTATGAAATCATGGGCCTCCATTTGCCTGACCGGAGATCTCGACGCCTCACTACTCCCATTTCTCGACAGACGCGTTATCAAAGATCCCAATGATGTGCAAACCACCTTGTTGAAGTCATTGTGGACCAGCAAGGTCGCATCTTGCCACCTATTTGTACCGACCAAATAGCCACATTCATCTTGTCTAGACCTACCGTTACTGAACTGAATCGTTGGATCGTGATTCGATCCAAAACACTCTTTGTAATAATTATTTGTTTTAAAGTAGAATTCATGAATTATGTTCGAGTGCAAATTGTGAAATATATTGACCGTTTAAGGTACGTGCAGAGCGCGTGCTAATATTTTCTAGTAATATTAAAAGTCTAAATGAAAGTTTACGAATGAAAATATACAACACTAAATGTGCAACATAGATCTTACATGGTAGTTTCAAAATTCGTTTTTTTGGAACAAGAATGCAATACTAAATGTTATAAATAGAGTTAAAAATATTAGTTACTAAATGTCTCTTTTTGAAACTAAAAATGCAAGTCGTGTGGAGATTACACACCGCTTATATCCACACAATATACACACTTAATAAATGGTATGCAATGACTTTACACACTAAAAAGTTGATGTGCAATCTACGTACGGATTACCACCTCTAGAAAGCACACGGTATTTTCTGGTGTGGAATCAGAGTGTATTCATGTATACACACCACTTACACACACACTTGTGTGTGTACTCATGTATTTTCTTGTAGTGGAACTATCTCGATAAGAATTATTTTTTATTGCATATAAAGGTATAGTTTTTATAAAAAATATAATTTATCCACATTGAGTTTATGTAATATATTAAAGAAGCAAGTCAATATCTGGTGGATGATCAACTGGTTGCAATTCATATGGTTCGTTGATAAATCTTAATCCCACCATATACTATATATTTTGAGGAGCATGTTAAGTTTAATATACTTATCCATTTTGAAATCAAATGATAATAATGTAGCTATAGGAAATAATTAATTAGCTAGCAATAAATAATCATCCCATAATATGATCATATATGTGTCACATATACATGAGAAACTTCATCAGCTAAACATATATAAATTTCTAGTAAAAAATGATGTAGAAACAATAATAAAATGCAATGACAAGATAATTAGCATATTCAACATGTGGGCTTTCCATAAAATCAAATATATATATGTAATAAGTGATGGATGATGATGATGTGTGTAGTACATCGAAAAAGATGTTAATTGCTAAAGTGCAGAATATTGGCCTCGAACCGTGATGAAGGTTCGAGGTCGAGGCCCTGTAACCATCTTGCTCAAATGAGTGTTCCAATGCGTTGCTCATAGTCTCGGATTAGCTCCACAATATTTACTACCAACCAAACACACAAAGTTGAATAGTCAGTTATATGACCATATATAAATATATATATATGAGTGAGTTTGTTAGCAAGTAAGCAGATAATTATTAGAAAGTAAAAGAATTTTACCAGATCTGGAGTTGAGGATTTGGAATATCGACGAGGACGGGCATCCCAATTCTCTTACTTATATGAAGAAGGTGAGTTGGAGCCGCCATGTGGGAGCAAACTGTGCGTAGCCAAACAGGAGCATATATGTTTAGATGTGAAGCAGCTGCGCATCTCTATTTATAATAGGTGCATGAAATACGTCACTAATTATGTCCCTACGTACCCCTCCAGAATATCTATCTAATCTTTATACCAATATAAAAAGTGAGGGTTGTCCTCACCCAATAGGTACCTTTTCAACATTTTTCATTTTATTATTATTATTATTATTATTATATAATATTTAGTTCCAATAACTTTATAAATTGATGATTTAGTCATTATTATCTTTGAGACCCATCTATTTATCTTTACTATATTACTTAAAAATCATTTCGTTAAATTTTTTTATTTTTATTTTTTAAGTTCGTTTAATTGACAGGCCGCCGTAGTTATTATTAAATTATCAATCCAATAAACTTATCAATTAGGGATGCATATTTCCTGCCCCACTCTTCTTGTTCCAAATCGTGTGTCACTGTTAAGATTTTGACACGTGTTCTGTGTGTAATTAATTTTGCGGTTTTTTTTCTCTAAAACCCTACTGGGATTGGTGAAACCTAGAAGGAAAATTAAACTTAAGGACACGTGTCAAAATCTAAATGGTGAGGCACAATCTGGGGCACGAAGAGTGGGCAGGAGATCTGAATCCATCAATTAGAGTCAGCCTTAACATATGATATGCATTCAATATGTGCAAATGTCGGGTGCATGCATTGTTTCATTTACCATATCACAGATTTGGGGATGTTCCGCCCGTTGACATTTTTGTATCACATAAATCAGTCACTTGCCAACTCATATAACCTATCAAAATATGGATCAACCGTAGTTCCTGAAGTTTGACTTTACATATACCATGTTACTCAATGTCCAATACTTATTGACTCGAACTATTGATTTAGTTCTTGTGTCTGTAAATTCAATCATATTAGGTATATACTAATTAGTAGTTGAATAAATATTTATGGTGAATTCAATAAACATGATTTAAAAAATTGATGATTTAGTCCCTACTATATTTAAGTGTTACTAAAATTTTCATTAGTTAAATTGTATTAATTTTTTTGCTAAGTCACTTAACTTACATGTTACATTAATTATCATTAACTTCTTAATACAATATAACTATAAACTCGAGTCACCCCCAAAGTATGATATGTATTCAACTCGTGTATACTTAGAGTACATGTTGAGATTTTTTTGTATATGTGTCGAAAAGGTTCTTGAATTTTGACCTTCATCGTCCATCATTTAGGGTCTCTAACTATTAATTTAGTTCTTCCATCTGTCAATTTAATCAAATTGTGTACAACCTAATTAGTATTTAAATAAGTAATTGACGTAAAGTCAAGTATAAACTTTTGATTTTAATGAATTGAATTTTTCTTTAGCGTTAAATCAATTTTGTTGGTATTATGGTATAAAATTGCATGGAAAGTGTATAGTTACGATTGTATAGGTCAAACTGTTCCACTAATAACTCTAAGTTGTTAAGTAAGGGTTTACATTCTTCACTCCTCAAGTTGATGAGTTAGATACAACTTTGTCGTTAATAACTCATGCCATACGCGATGTAACTCATTATTAGTTCTAACCGTAAAGATATATACATGTAAAGCTAATTTAGTACCGTAATGGAAAACAATAGTTAATTTTGTACCTAATTATCATCTTTCTATTTTTTCATTGTGAATTACATTGTGTCGTTCTTTTTTTCTTCCAGTCCCTCAAGTTGCTAAGCTTAAGATAAATTATATATCTTGAAATTTAGACGACCAATACGCGTGCAACGCACGCGTTAATAACTAGTTTAATTAAAAATATATATAAATTTCCGACCAAATAATGATATTTTGGCAAACAATAATCAAAATTATAATGATACCGTTCAAAATTGATAATTTAAATTTAATTCTAAAATTTGTGGTCCAAAATATCTATTATGTATTTTAACTATAACACATGGTTTAAATTTGCCCGTCTCTGGTTAATAGAATCCTTAGGAGACAGCGTTACCTACTCAAGACTCTTTTGTTTATAAATGTTTGGTTATGTGGGGTATCTGGCTAGAACGGAAATGATGTTGTTTTTTGCGCTAGAATACCTACTGCGTCGTCTGTAATGTCATTTATCTCTTCGGTTTGTAATGATAACGCTGTTGCTCGCGTGGTCGTGCCAGAGGCCACACGGATCCACCGCGGAGTCTCGAAGTTAGTTCGTCGATCATCGATCCCCCCCCCCCCTAATTATTGGTCGGTTCTCGTGGATGGGGCGGTTCGTGGTGGGATTTCAATGATTTTCGGGGCTGCTCTTCTTCTTAGTCCTAGTAATGATGTTGTTGCTATGTCAGTGTCTTCTGCGTTCAGGAACGATCCACTTCTTGCTGAAAGCTTAGCATGTAGGACTGGCCTGCTGTTGGCGCAGACGTCGAATCAGAATGTTCGTTTTTTGCTTTCGGATTCGTTGGTTGTGTTGAAATATGTTTTGGCGCTTCTGGTTTCTCCGCCTTCATTGTTTGGGGTCGTTTCAGATGTTCGTAATTTAGTTGGCCGCTCTCCATCCGAGGTACTTTGTAAAGTTAGACGGTCAGTTGTTTCCCTTTCGCATAATGTGGTGTCTATGGCGGCCAACAATAATGTGGTCGGAACTTGGTTTTATCCGAGTATCCCCCGATGGCTATTACCATAGTCTGTGTTGTATATGGTTGTGCGTTACTGCCTTAATATATTATATCGTCTTCACAAAAAAAAAACATGTAATTGTATTGTTCTTTTCATTTAAGTTTTATGTAACGAAAGTGCCATCGTTAATGGCAGCCACTCGTGTAGGAGAGGTGACCTGACTGCTACGGAATTAGTTTTTTTTATGTTAAGCGCGCCGATTTTATTGAAAAACGAAACTATTACAATCTACCAAAAGACCGTAACCGCTCCGGATGTATTGGTTAAAGTCCAATACCGAACAAGTAGAGCAGATGCGGCTAAAACAACGGAGGCAAGGATAATAACGTTCGAACCAAAACTACAACTAGTAATGCAAAAGCTAAAGCAGCAAATCGGCTTATTGACGGAGATGACCCCAGGCAAATGATAGAAGCTTGAAGAGGATGAATCCATCTGATACAACAGCGAACTCAGTCATTTGGAAGGTACGAGAACCTTCCTTGAGTCTGACATAGCTAACAGAGGACCTGCACCACAAGCGATACCAAACCGTTCCCATAGTATGTCCGAAACGCAAACAGTTCCATCCAAAAACGAAGATGACCACATGACCGGTGTAGAGATATATCTAAGGCGATCCCGCCGTAGGAACATCCGCGAAGGACTAGCACAAGGGGAGGGTGCCAAAGAAATGCTCTATTTCTCCGAAGGGAGACACGAATAGGATGCGACCAAAGTCGCATCGTGGATACCCCGAAGGGTATAAGTCATGCAATGGTTCGTTTGGTGGACAGAATGTTGGTTCTTACGAACTATGAGTTCGACTGGAAATGGTTGGAGGGTGAGGGTAGAGGACTGTACCGCCAAGATATTGTCAAGTTTAAGCTTAAAATGGTGAACATCATCCACGTCGGCGCGTACGATGTAGGCGACCGACGCACGGCATGGAGGGAGATGGGGTGGGTCGCGGCGGCGCGTGGAGGTGCGTCCTGGCGCGTGGAGACGCGTGTCAGCGCGCAAGGTGGGGTGTGGTCTGCACGCGCCGCTGTAGTGGGTGTGTGGGTGGAGTCTGGACGACGCGTGGAGGCGCGTGGAGGCGTGCGTATGCGCGTGGGTAGCGCGTGTACGCGCGTGGGTGGCGCGTGTGACGGCGCGTGTGGCGGCGCGTGCGTGCGTATGGAGGCGCGTGGGAGCGTGTAGAGGTGGTTGTGGTGGTGGTGGGGGTCTTTGTGTGGGCTCGGGGGTAGTGGTAATGGTAAGGGTGAAGGGGGAACCAGAGGGGGGAGGGGGTGAGGCGGACTCCGCAATTTGTCGAGGCGAATGCGGATAGTGGGATGAAGGAGGGGTTGAACAAGGCCATCCGCTGTGGTGAGGCTTTCGGTTTTGGCTTAGGCTTAGGCGTATACTGGAGAAAGAGTTGCTCCATACTCATGACCGACGAGAGAGTTTGCCGGAGCGGTGACTTCCCTTCGGCTTTTGGATCTTGAGAGGGAGTCATCTAACTCCTATAGAAGCAAAACTATTCAGAAGTTAGAGAGTTTCTGAATAGTGGTTCCTCAAAAAGTCTTCTTGCTACGGAATCAGTTTAATATATATATATACATATATATGTAAATATTAATTTAAGGGATGATATTAAATAAATATATGTAATAGCATATTGAATGTCAATTTTTTTTTTTTGGCCAATTGAATGTTAACTTACAAGTTTGAATTTTTAGGATAATTGTTTAAGGAACGATTTTTATGTATTAGACAGTTAAGCTACTAGCATCTGAAACTACTTGTATGTTACTTCTAATAATGATAGGACTATATGACCACCTCCAGGAATGTAGGATTTTCGGAAGTAGAATAATATGAAAACGGATAATTTTTATATTGCTTTGTTTGGCATGTTCATAATAATTAATTTGAGTACTCTGGATTTAATTGTATATACATTGTTTCCATATAAAAAGTAATATGTACATTTTTATCCGATTAAATTAGTAAATTTTTATATTCTTTTAATTACTAAACTAGCTATTTTGTCAGGACCTTATAAGAAATTACGGTATTTATCATAATATTATTTCATTAAAAAGAACTTGTGCATGACATGCACTATTTTACACCGTAAATAAATATTTGTAAATTTTCAAAGTCTTGCATCTTAATGATATGAAGAATTGTCAAAGTTTATCAACACACAAGTAGATAGCAACAGTTGAGTAAAAAAAGTAGGTAGCAACAAAAGACTGTTTTCCTTTTCTTTTTTGGTGGCCAAACAACAAAAGACGGGTTAAGACTAGGGATGGCAACGGGTCTCGGGGCCCCGCCGACCCGCGGGGCCCCGACCCGGTTTTGACCCGCCGACCCGCGGGTCACGGGTCGGGTCGGGCTCGGGCTCGGGGCGGGTCCGGGTCTAGAGACCCGGGGCCCCGTAGACCCGCCCCGAAATGCATATATATATAATTTTATTTTATTTTTACTTTTTTATGTTAATATGATCTAACATTTACTAAATAATATGGTTAATATACCTATATAAATAACATGTACCAAATTACAAATATATGTATATTTAGATTATTAGGATTTGTTAATTTGGTGTTTGGATTTAAATTTGTATTTGTAATGAATTTGATGTGTTTGTTGTTTATATTTGATTGGTGTTAGATTTATGTTTTGAATTTATATATAATGTAATATTTTGACAAAAAAATTGTATTTAATATTGAAAAGTAAAAAAAAAAAAAAAAAAATTTGTTCACATGACGGGGCGGGTCGGGGCCCCACGGGTCGACCCGCGGGATTGCTGACCCGACCCGACCCGGTAGGTCCAATTGGCCAGGGCCGGGTCTCGTGGATGGGGCGGTTCGTGGTGGGATTTCGATGATTTTCGGGGCTGCTGTTCTTCTTAGTCCTAGTAATGATGTTGTTGCTATGTCAGTGTCTTCTGCGTTCAGGAACGATCCACTTCTTGCTGAAAGCGTAGCATGTAGGACTGGCCTGCTGTTGGCGCAGACGTCGAATCAGAATGTTCGTTTTTTGCTTTCGGATTCGTTGGTTGTGTTGGAATATGTTTTGGCGCTTCTGGTTTCTCCGCCTTCATTGTTTGGGGTCGTTTCAGATGTTCGTAATTTAGTTGGCCGCTCTCCATCCGAGGTACTTTGTAAAGTTAGACGGTCAGTTGTTTCCCTTTCGCATAATGTGGTGTCTATGGCGGCCAACAATAATGTGGTCGGAACTTGGTTTTATCTGAGTATCCCCCGATGGCTATTACCATAGTCTGTGTTGTATATGGTTGTGCGTTACTGCCTTAATATATTATATCGTCTTCACAAAAAAAAAACATGTAATTGTATTGTTCTTTGCATTTAAGTTTTATGTAACGAAAGTGCCATCGTTAATGGCAGCCACTCGTGTAGGAGAGGTGACCTGACTGCTACGGAATTAGTTTTTTTTATGTTAAGCGCGCCGATTTTATTGAAAAACGAAACTATTACAATCTACCAAAAGACCGTAACCGCTCCGGATGTATTGGTTAACGTCCAATACCCGAACAAGTAGAGCAGATGCGGCTAAAACAACGGAGGCAAGGATAATAACGTTCGAACCAAAACTACAACTAGTAATGCAAAAGCTAAAGCAGCAAATCGGCTTATTGACGGAGATGACCCCAGGCAAATGATAGAAGCTTGAAGAGGATGAATCCATCTGATACAACAGCGAACTCAGTCATTTGGAAGGTACGAGAACCTTCCTTGAGTCTGACATAGCTAACAGAGGACCTGCACCACAAGCGATACCAAACCGTTCCCATAGTATGTCCGAAACGCAAACAGTTCCATCCAAAAACGAAGATGACCACATGACCGGTGTAGAGATATATCTAAGGCGATCCCGCCGTAGGAACATCCGCGAAGGACTAGCACAAGGGGAGGGTGCCAAAGAAATGCTCTATTTCTCTGAAGGGAGACACGAATAGGATGCGACCGAAGTCGTATCGTGGATACCCCGAAGGGTATAAGTCATGCAATGGTTCGTTTGGTGGACAGAATGTTGGTTCTTACGAACTATGAGTTCGACTGGAAATGGTTGGAGGGTGAGGGTAGAGGACTGTACCGCCAAGATATTGTCAAGTTTAAGCTTAAAATGGTGAACATCATCCACGTCGGCGCGTACGATGTAGGCGACCGACGCACGGCATGGAGGGAGATGGGGTGGGTCGCGGCGGCGCGTGGAGGTGCGTCCTGGCGCGTGGAGACGCGTGTCAGCGCGCAAGGTGGGGTGTGGTCTGCACGCGCCGCTGTAGTGGGTGTGTGGGTGGAGTCTGGACGACGCGTGGAGGCGCGTAGAGGCGTGCGTATGCGCGTGGGTAGCGCGTGTACGCGCGTGGGTGGCGCGTGTGGCGGCGCGTGTGGCGGCGCGTGCGTGCGTATGGAGGCGCGTGGGAGCGTGTAGAGGTGGTTGTGGTGGTGGTGGGGGTCTTTGTGTGGGCTCGGGGGTGGTGGTAATGGTAAGGGTGAAGGGGGAACCAGAGGGGGGAGGGGGTGAGGCGGACTCCGCAATTTGGCGAGGCGAATGCGGATAGTGGGATGAAGGAGGGGTTGAACAAGGCCATCCGCTGTGGTGAGGCTTTCGGTTTTGGCTTAGGCTTAGGCGTATACTGGAGAAAGAGTTGCTCCATACTCATGACCGACGAGAGAGTTTGCCGGAGCGGTGACTTCCCTTCGGCTTTTGGATCTTGAGAGGGAGTCATCTAACTCCTATAGAAGCAAAACTATTCAGAAGTTAGAGAGTTTCTGAATAGTGGTTCCTCAAAAAGTCTTCTTGCTACGGAATCAGTTTAATATATATATATATACATATATATGTAAATATTAATTTAAGGGATGATATTAAATAAATATATGTAATAGCATATTGAATGTCAATTTTTTTTTTTTTTGGCCAATTGAATGTTAACTTACAAGTTTGAATTTTTAGGATAATTGTTTAAGGAACGATTTTTATGTATTAGACAGTTAAGCTACTAGCATCTGAAACTACTTGTATGTTACTTCTAATAATGATAGGACTATATGACCACCTCCAGGAATGTAGGATTTTCGGAAGTAGAATAATATGAAAACGGATAATTTTTATATTGCTTTGTTTGGCATGTTCATAATAATTAATTTGAGTACTCTGGATTTAATTGTATATACATTGTTTCCATATAAAAAGTAATATGTACATTTTTATCCGATTAAATTAGTAAATTTTTATATTCTTTTAATTACTAAACTAGCTATTTTGTCAGGACCTTATAAGAAATTACGGTATTTATCATAATATTATTTCATTAAAAAGAACTTGTGCATGACATGCACTATTTTACACCGTAAATAAATATTTGTAAATTTTCAAAGTCTTGCATCTTAATGATATGAAGAATTGTCAAAGTTTATCAACACACAAGTAGATAGCAACAGTTGAGTAAAAAAAGTAGGTAGCAACAAAAGAATGTTTTCCTTTTCTTTTTGGTGGCCAAACAACAAAAGACGGGTTAAGACTAGGGATGGCAACTGGTCTCGGGGCCCCGACCCGGTTTTGACCCGCCGACCCGCGGGTCACGGGTCGGGTCGGGTCGGGCTCGGGGCGGGTCCGAGTCTAGAGACCCGGGGCCCCGTAGACCCGCCCCGAAATGCATATATATATATATAATTTTATTTTATTTTTACTTTTTTATGTTAATATGATCTAACATTTACTAAATAATATGGTTAATATACCTATATAAATAACATGTACCAAATTACAAATATATGTATATTTAGATTATTAGGATTTGTTAATTTGGTGTTTGGATTTGAATTTGTATTTGTAATGAATTTGATGTGTTTGTTGTTTATATTTGATTGGTGTTAGATTTATGTTTTGAATTTATATATAATGTAATATTTTGACAAAAAAATTGTATTTAATATTGAAAAGTAAAAAAAAAAAAAAAAATTGTTCACATGACGGGGCGGGTCGGGGCCCCACGGGTCGACCCGCGGGATTGCTGACCCGACCCGACCCGGAAGGTCCAATTGGCCAGGGCCGGGTTAGCCAGGCCGACCCGCGGGGCGGGTCCGGGGCTGCCAAAACCCGCCCCGTTGCCATCCCTAGTTAAGACTTAAGAGGTCTCACATAACATGGAAGAAATCTACTATATTGGTGGTCATCCAAAAATTATTTCTCTTCACATTTAAATATTACTATAATCTATTATATTTATAAAAATTTCAATGATTCTCACTCTAAAAGTTTTTGTCTCTTCATATTTAAATTTTACCATAAAAAATAAAATATTCCATAAGTTTATTTTAAATATCATGATAGTCTCTCAAAATTTAAATTTAAAAAACGTTTATTAGTATTGTCTTAATTAAAATTCAAACTCATTTACATGCTACCTACTAATGCATGTAATATGCTCTCTTTATTTTATTTATAAAAACAATGTCACATAAATTTGTTACTACCATCATTCTTATTACTAAGTACATACTCCATAAGTATTATTAGTTCATGCACAACATATTCTTATAATTCACCAGCAAGAAGTTGGGACACATTTTCTCTGAAAAAATGGAAACATATTTTGATTTTCAGAATTAGACGATAACACCTTATAACGGATAGAAGGATTAAATTCAAGTTTTTAATTAGAGAAAAATGTTGTTTAAAAATGCATGTCATGTAAGCCAAAAAACCTTTGGACTTGGTGATATAATCTTTTGTTAAAGAGTTTTTTAGTACGACTAAAGTTTACTTTTGGTGCGATTTGTTTTTTAGACTTTTGGTTGCATATGCATTTTGTAGATTTTTAATACATTTGTTAGTTTACTTTTAAATTTGACGTTAGATACTTTTATTTTGTTCAGTAATTTACTTATGATTAAAGGAAAATCAGCATTATTGGTGTAAATAAGGTGGGTCCTGAAAGCATCCACATTCCACAATGCGCAACTTCAACTCCCATTCCACTTTGTACCACATAGGTGCCAATTAATTAAAAATAATATAAAATAAGAGTGTCTATGAGTTTTCCATGACTACTCCAATGGTGTTTACCATATTTAACCCCAACTTAGCTCTACATGTTATTTTATATTAATAAAATTAACACTTAATAAAAATATTAACTAAAAAAGATGATGAGATATAAAATAAAATATTGATATATTAATGATGAGATGTTAGAGATTGATTATACAAGAAATTTGAAACATATCAAATGCAAAAGGACAAGACAACCTGCCATATGGATGTTAGAAGGCTTAAATTAAACCCTATGAAAAGATTACCATGCAGGATGAACAAACATGAGTTTAAATGGTTGTTAATGGATTAGCCGCGTGTAACATTGTGATACTTATAATCGACATGCACTAAAGAGTGGGTAAATGCACAGTTGTACTAGGTAGGTAGTTGAATCCAGAATTTAATTAAAAATTAAATGGTTTCAGTGATTCTATATATAGATAGATAAATAGAAATACAATTATTATTATTAATTAATTACAGAGAAGGGATGGCGATGGAGTAGGAATAGGAATAGGAATGGATCGCGCAAACCTAAATATTTGATAAATCATTGTCAATCAGTCAATACCAATAAGGTACAAACAATATCTTTGATGGCACGTGAAGCACCATGAAACCCATGTGAATATCACGTGCAACCTGCTCCCTCGTTGGTCAGACGTCCCTTCACCCTAATGCTCGGGTCCCTCTTGTCTTGTTTATTTTCGATATAGTACATTACTTTATTGGCGATGCTTTTAAGCAGACATGGCGTTTTCCCGAGGAAACTAGTTCTAAAACAATATAATTATGTCCAATTAAAATAATGGGTAGCAATTTTTGTTACGACAAGAATACACAAACCGTAACCAACTGTTTTTTTACATCTCTGACACGATATGACACAATTCGTGTTTAAATATCTATCTGGCACGAATATATACAACTATGAGCATGTATGTATAGCTCAGAGTTGAATATCCACAATTAAGACACTATAGATATAATTTCACAACTAAACACCAATATACACGGTTATTTGAAATTTAATATTGTTGGAAAAATGTATTATTGGCATGACTATTTTTCTGATCGGGTGAATGAGAAATTTTAGTTCTTAGTACTCCCGGTCAGAGTTGTCCCGTCTTCGTCTAGATTCGTTTAATTTGACGAATTAATGATTCTAACGGATTCGGACATTTATTTTTATTTATTGCGATTTCATTAATACAGGCTTCCACCTCCCTATAAATAGAGAGTTTCTATTCTCTAATTTCAATACAATCTCAATTGGATTCGAATCCTTTCTTTTATGATGTCGATAGGTTTCTAGGTCGTTTCGACCGCAAGTCCTGTTCCTGGTGGAGTTCAGGCAAGGTTCTGTTCGACTGGTGGGGCTTTGTGCTAGCTTGCCACTGGAATGCCGTTTTATACTGGGAGACAATCGCCCATGTTTATCCTCTAGCACAACCGATGAGTCGGTGAGGGGGCGAAATTGTCTTAAGGAGACCGTGATCAGCACGGGACTCGGTTTAAAAATTCTCCGTTCATATTATCTAGAAAATTCTCCTCTAGAATTTCCCTTTTAAGTGCTAATATTAATCCAACAATCTTAAGATAATTTTGGTGATTTTAATGGAAAATTATTATCTGGAAAAAGAACGAATAAATTCCATATAATCGGATCAAGGTTGTTGATCGGTGTATGAAAAGATGGGATTTGTTCAGCTTGAAAGCATGAACGATTTTGGAAAGGAAAATATGGATTTCGTAATATCTATATGAGCTGTATTGCATGCTATTATTGTATATAGGGGTGGCAATTCGTTCTATCGTGTGTGCTATCGTGCGTGTCAATAATCATGTCGTGCTAAACTTACTGAACACGAACACGCACGGTAAGCTTATCGTGCCACGTTTTACAAACACGGACACGACACGAATATTTTTGTGCGTGTTCGTGTCGTGCTATCGTGTTGTATAAGGATATACATTTGTACATCTCTATACGAGATTTTTAAGCAAAAATCAAAATAATGAACTCCATATATAAAAATACTATGAATTAATATGTCAGCATTCATAAGATAATAATATAGAGTTTACAAACACTAAAATTAAACCACTAATTGGAGTTTTTAAAGGTAACAAATAAGAATTGTTCAAAAAATACTTAAGAATTACTCTTAATAGTTCAACTTTATCGTGCTATCGTGCGTGTCGTGTTATGATACTCAAACACGAACACGACACGGAAGTTATGTCGTGTTAATCGTGTTCGTGCTATCGTGTTATCTTTCTTCTATATGCTAGCACGAACACGCTTTTTTTCGTGCGTGTTCGTGTCGTGCTATCGTGTCGTGTCACAAATTGCCAGCCCTAATTGTATATATGATGTACAAATTGCCTGCAAAAGAACTAATACTGGTTTTTTTTTTGTATGTATAAATCGTTGGGAGATAATGTGAGAGGTCTTTTACCATTCAAAGGCAACAACCAGTATTCACGAGAACTCCATCTGGGAAGGCATCGACTTTCAATTGGAGAACGATGGGATTTGGAGCCGACGATGATGATTGAAATCGGAGGGCCGTGGCACCTGGATGAGGGATCTCACCGGAGAGGATGGCTCTTCAGTCCGATGTGAAGGAATCTCTGGTCGCTAGAATTGGTCGAACGTGTCGGTATATATCGACCGTGAGCTGTCGTCGAAATGAGTGGCAAGAGCAGACCATTCACATAAGCTAATTTAGATGGAGTAGCAGAACTGTGGTGGTGGCTCGTGATTGACCGAAAATCATCGTTAGAGCTCCATATTTGATGGGGAGAGCCACCGATGTGACAAATCATGACAGGAAGTTGATGATATGGAAATTGCAGGCCGAAATTATCGAAATTCTGCACGAATCTAGATTTATTCTTGATAATTTATGTTAGATTTACGGGTTTGGTTTTGTTTTCAGTTTAGAAGGCGCAGCAATTGGAGACTTAAGAGAGCTATTCATGAGTTCAGGGTCATAGTTGTGCCCAGAAAAGCTTCGTGTTTCAATGACGGTTTGACTTCATCCTTCAGATTCGGGCAGAAGAGATGAAGTTCTGGTTCGGTTTATTATTCAAATCGGAAATCGGTGGCTACCTGAGACCCGATTAAATCGAGATGGGTTGAAGAGGAGTTGGAAAGAAGTGAGCTCTGGTGTTGCTATGGAGTTTTGTCTCTGTTTATAATCGGGTAAAGATGATGAAAGGTTCGGATCATCAGAACCCGGAGCGGTGGTAACGGTTTGGATTTTCTGTCAAATCTATCTTGGCGTTTACTTTGTTCATAAAATATAATTGGTATGAAATGAATTGCTTGCATAACGCTTTCGTTGAGTGGTTCAGGCTTAACACTTACGATGGGAGAGATGTTGCAGTTTCGATTCTGCCGTGCTTCCTTCTTTATTTTTCGGTTACTTTTAAATTAATGTGTTGAATTAATTAATTTATTAATGTCAAGTAACTGATTGCTTGCTGATGAGTATACAGTTAGGTCTTGACGTGAGCAAGTACTAGAAGGTCGCGAGTCTAACACCTCCGTTTGCTGCCTGTTTTAATTTCGGTTTGATTTAGTTATGGCATTTAAGTGATTAGTATTATGTTTCCAATAAATGCCTCCTAAGTGAAAACAGTTTTTGCGAAAGCATTTGGACAAAGAAGTCAAACTGGGCAGCCTGTGGACATTGGATTGTATACCGCTGTTGCCACTTTTGTTTGGAAGAATTTTTTCAGTTATGTTGGCCGAATTAACACGGTGATAAATATTGGTTCTAAAGTAGAATTTTGGTTCTTTATATATATGTGAAGTTTAAACTAATACTTAATTATTAGTTATTTGAAACTAATGGACTATGTATTCTGTGTTTTGCATGTATAATGATGTCCATACGAGCGACACGACATTGTGGTATTTGGATGCTGAAGTATTGAAGTTAGACCAACATAGTCGAAGGTGTCAAAATGGAGGACGATGATGGAGAAAGTCATTCGAAATGACTATGACATGCAATGAGGACCAATGTTGATTAAATGCCGGTTTGATGACCATGACGGTCTGATAACCATACCGGTCTGAGGACCATGACTGTCTAATGACTAGTATTGTAATGCGAATTACTTATTTGGGATCACATATTAAGCAAAGCTTTTAATGATTCGTAAGGAGAGCTCAGAGTCGTGATGATGCTCGTGAGACATAGAATCACCTATGCGAGTGAGAAGTGGGGCCGCTTCGAAAGGAATTGTTGAGGGCGCAATTCTTAGAAACACTTGCAGAACCAGGCGCGTGTTCCATGGCCTTACCGGATCACAGGGCGAGAACAGAACCAAGGCTAGGAAGGTATCTGTGTGGGTTATGTCGTCATTTACACCAACGACAGTCGGTTCAAGGACATCGCGTCTACCGACCAGTCAGTAGAGAAGGCATGATCTCACAATGGATAGGTTCAAAGGGGTTACCCCTACCTATTCTTTGCAGGTATTGACCGTTGAGCTCCACTATTCTTGAGTCTAGAAGTTCGTCTAGGTACTCTCTGAATTTCCATTCATGTGGGGGATTGTTGGAAAAATGTATTATTGGCATGACTATTTTTCTGATCGGGTGAATGAGAAATTTTAGTTCTTAGTACACCCGGCCAGAGTTGTCCCGTCTTCGTCTAGATTCGTTGAATTTGACGAATTAATGATTCTAACGGATTCATTAATAGGGACATTTATTTTTATTTATTGCGATTTCATTAATACAGGCTTCCACCTCCCTATAAATAGAGAGTTTCTATTTTCTAATTTCAATACAATCTCAATTGGATTCGAATCCTTTCTTTTATGATGTCGATAGGTTTCTAGGTCGTTTCGACCGCAAGTCCTGTTCCTGGTGGAGTTCAGGCAAGGTTCTGTTCGACTGGTGGGGCTTTGTGCTAGCTTGCCACTGGAATGCCGTTTTATCCTGGGAGACAATCGCCCATGTTTATCCTCTAGCACAACCGATGAGTCGGTGAGGGGGCGAAATTGTCTTAAGGAGACCGTGATCAGCACGGGACTCGGTTTAAAAATTCTTCGTTCATATTATCTAGAAAATTCTCCTTTAGAATTTCCCTTTTAAGTGCTAATATTAATCCAACAAATATTTCACATAGACATTGTCATTTTCAATATTGTAACTAAGACTAATATATATATTAAGAATGGGCAAAATAACCTTTCCAGTACGGGCCGATTCCAAACAGGCAATGTTTTCAAGTGGAAAATCGGGCCAATAATTGTTAGTATACTTCTTTAGAACTGGTCTTGGATCGAACTGGTTTTGTTTTAATTTTGGATTGGACCGAGATCCTTTTGAAATGGTTTTTCATTTAATGTAATTTTGTATATGTTGAGGTCGATTCCACTTGGGGTACCTCGGGTTGCTTTTCACGGATCTCGAACCTCGATCCCCGAACTGACTTTGGCTTCTACCTCGATCCCCGAACTGTCTTCGGCCTCTATCTCGATCTTCTATACACCAGGTCCTGTAGAGCGGGCGATAACCAGCATTGAGAGGGGGGGTAGTGCTGGTTGTGCCCTCTCCGATGCTAAAGTCGGGATTTTAGAGAGAGAAAGTGTAGAGAGAGGTCAGAGCACAAATAGCCAATTCTGCAGAGTTTCAAGTTAACTTATGAAATGGGAGGTCTAGGTCCCTATTTATAAGAAACCCGAGAACCGTACCCGGTTTAATGCCGATTTACAGGAAAACACTTACCGACATCGAGGTTGGCTATGTGTGCACTGACTTCTCATACTTAGTAAAATAGGGGTAAACGAGCAGTATTAATCGATAATCCGGAAGTCCCCGGTCCGGGTGCGGCGCGCATCCGGACCGTTTTGACCCGGGGTGACTGCGGTAAGATCCGTTTTGTAGTTCTGACGTGTTTGCGAGGTCCGAAACGTAAATACGAACCCGAATTGGACAGATATCCAACACTTGCCCCCGAGTCAAGTAGCGGTTCAAAACCCTTGCTTGACTCTATTTAAGATAGGATATTCGTCCAATTTAGGTTCGGCACTGACCTCAGGGGTGGCCTGTTTGTCAATCGAATGTGCAGAGCACAAATTCGTCCATGTTTATTTTTTCGATGAACGTACATAATCTGTTCACGTGGTTAGCGTAACAGACGGTATACATATAACAATGTGCAGTTAACGACTTATTCGGAATAACATGCAATAAGCGAAATACTTGTAATAATAAATAATCACGCAACGCGGTGTCATCATGGTACGTGACGTGAACGTGTAACATGATGTTAACATGGAGATGACAACATAGCACATGGATGACATAATCGCGCAATAAGAAAAATACTTAGAGAAATATAGAATTGGAGAGCATGCTTGTCAACATGAAGCATGATGTAAACATAGAGTACGATGTTAACACATAATATGATGTAAACATGCAATTCATACTTAGAATATAAAAATAATCATATAGCAATCATAAGTTAGAATCATGCATATATAAAAATAATATCATGCATAATAGCCTATGTGTACGTAACATGCAATAATAATTGTATGTAGCATGTCATGTAATATTAGGGAGCATGTATGTAATGTAAGCATCGGAGAGATGTAAACATGCTCATACATGATGCTAGGGACTTGTGCGAAAATAGATATGAGTTTAGTCCTTAGCACATGGTGTAGACACTATTAGTGAAAATTAGGAGAGAGAATAGTCATTAGCTTACATCCTCCTTTGATAGTTTTCCAAGAAGCTCTCATTGCTTGTTGAAGAAGGAGCCTATGGAGGTGTAAATTGGAGTAGTCACCTTAACATGCATACAAGGTATTTGATGAAACGCATTAGGATACTTAGCCCCAAATTGACCAAAAAATTTCTAAGTGCTGAAAATTTTAGAAAAGTGCAAATGAATTGTTACACTTCCCTTATGCATAGTATTCATTGTCGACATGTTGCTCCATGCCTTAGCCGTTGTTTTAATATGCTCGATGTTGACGATTGGTAGTTGTTCGTACATGGTCGTCCATGGTTATATGTTGGTAGTGATAACTTAGGCAATGTGCGTTGAGCATCATATATTGATCGTTGGTCACTGTCTGCAAACATGCTTAAAACACTTAGAAAATATTTCAATAATATCTAGCGCTTGTTACCATGAAGGTCATCATATGATTTTTGTCGACTGCCGGCATAGAAACACTTAGAAAATATTTCGTAGTAGTTGATATTTGCCACTTGATGTATGTTATCCGTCATCATGCTAGTATACTTGGAGAATGCTCCTAGATAGTTGATTCCATGCCGCTTGTTGATTGTTGACATCAAGGAAATACTTAGACAATATTTTCTGACGATTGGTTTCTTATCGCATATAGTCTCATGTCGTAAGCAAAATACTTAGAAAATATTTCAGCCATATTTTGTTGCATGCCGACATCTTGTCGTACGTTGATACTTGATAGTATGCTAACAGCTTGTTGAATGTCGACACGTAGTAGTATGTTGACACTTAGTAACATGATGATAGCTTGCAATATGCTGACTGTCATCCTGAGCAAAACACTTAGAAAATATTCCTTGATAGTCGACACCTTGTCACATGTCGACAACCGATATGGTTGGAACACTTAGAGAATATTCCTTATAGCTGACATCTCGTTGTACGTCGACAGCTGTATGCGTGAGCTCGTGTGTACGTGCTTGTATGTGTGCACTTTCCCCCACACTTAGAATCTTTTCTATATCCATCGCTATGTACGCTGTATCCATAGGCTTGATGTACACATATGGTGCATGTCGTCGGCTGTCATGGTAAAACACTTAGAAAATATTTCTTCCTTATTATTATGTATGGAGCGAGTATGAGCTTGATGTCGTCATGGAGGTCGATGTGTTGAGAGGGTTTCCCCCCTTGCATGATGTTTGTTACTTGTTGCACGAAGACTATTAAACCGGTGCGTACATAGTTATGGAGCGTCCATTGCATAGATGTTTGCATAAGTGTTGATGCATGCTTGTGCACTGATTGGATTGTTGGTTGCACTTTTCAGGATATCAGATCTCGCTATCTTCTCGTCGGAGTTAATCTTTCCACGGCTGTTATCATGAGTAAGTCACTATTCCTATTCTGCGAGTAACTCTATGTTCGGATGTCGACATGGTTGAGCAGCTAAACAATGCACCAAGTGTAGATGTTGACGTCATTGCTTGATTAATTGATGTCGGTATTCATATACTTCCTTCTGAAGATTTGGTATGTTGATGATCTTTATAACTTGTGTCATGTTGCAATGTAGGTCGGACTGATGGAAAAAGCTCATCTTTGCAGACAGCCGATGTACACGGTAATCCGCTTATTGGAAGGGATGTCCGCACCATTGCCCCAACTACTCTGGAGTCTTCTGACATGGTTTGCGGTAAAGGACTTGTGAATTAAGGCACCTTCTTGTATCTTCTTTGAACTTGTTAATTTTCCATTGTTCCTTTCATGTTGCTTCTGTTTGCGAATTGCTCCGTACATGTGACTGAACGCATGGTTGCAGTTCCTAGCTTTAGCACAATTCTCACAAAATCCGTCGCAGGGGCGCGTTCCTTGAGCGATTCTAAGTTCTCTATGCCGAGTGCGACCATGCCAACTCTTTCTTGCGATAAAAGGAATAGAGTTGAGGGTCGTGCGGTGGCACCTTCTGCCCCCCGGTCGAGGGACCAGCCCAAGGAGGAGCGTTGTTTACTTCTTCACACTTGAAGCTTGAACTTGAAGATGGTTGATTCTGATGCATGCATTGCTGCTTGTCGCGTCCATGTTGAAGAGTTATGTCGTATTGAAATTGAAGCAGCCATTCTTGCCGTGTTTTTTTTTTAGGATGGCGACATTGTACTTGATGTCGACATTATGAACTCTTTGCCTTAGTTCCTTGGAGATGACGTTACCTCCTGGTTGGTATTAAGTTGTCTGCTTCCAGCATGTTGAACCCTTGAGTTATCTTCACTGTCTGTATGTATTGGACTTGCATGATAAGATATATATCCTTAGATGATGAGCATGATGTCCGTAGTTGCGACTGTATGTCGCACATTGTTGAGTGTTATGAGCGCCCCTCTTGGTTAGATTCCAAGGCATGGTAAGTTGCGTACACTAGGTACTTGTAGCATTGCATGTAGTAATGTACTTGGTGTTGGGTTATGATTAATTGAACTTGCCATTAAGCATAAGATTCGAGTACGTTTAAAAGGCAGGAAAAGAAGAGTCGTCGACTTTTCTGACTCGTCTTAACGAGATAGGGATAAAAGGTCGACGACAACTTATAAAGAAGCCGACTTCCAAAGTACGACTGCCCGCCACTAGGAGAAACCTTCCTTCAAAGGTAAAGACAGGTGGCGACCTGCTGGTCACTATCATCAGAAGAAACCTTCATTCGAAGGTAATCATAAAGCGGCGACCCATTCTTAACTACCACCAGAGGAAACCTCACTACAAAGGTAGCTACAGGTGGCGACCTGCTTAGAGAAAGCTTCCTCAGTAAGAAACAATTAGCTGGAGACCTGCTTGTCACCAACTGACTGCTCACCGTCTCACTCAGCCAATCACGGAAGAGGAACCACCGCCCCTCAGCTACCAATCAGGGCATAGCAGCTGCCCTATAGAAAGTCGGTAATCTGTCCCTATAAATATGGACTGCTTTTTACTCATTAGACATTTAGTCAGTTTTAAATACGTTCATATTTTATTACTCTCAAATCCATTACTGCTTTAAGCTTCGGAGTGGAATCAGGGGCCGTCCCCACCTCTTTTTCAGGTTCTCGCCCCACATAACCTCTTAGAGGAAAACTTAGCATTCGGGAGAGCTAAGTTCGAGGCGATACTTGGAAGTCCATTTCTCGAAGTTCAAGGCCACGTCATTTTGATCCCAACATTTGGCGCCGTCTGTGGGAAATCCGATCAAAAAGTCGTGACCTCTAGGGAAGCAACAAGATGTCCAACCTCCCAGTGGAAGGAAATAATCCCCCTGTGGATCCTACCACCTCGAGGCCAATCACCAGAGAAGATCCGCCCATTCCACAAGCTAATGGCGGAGGTAATGATGGAAATCTCAGTCATTCCAAGTCATTACCAAATCCAGAAGAAGTAAGGACAGTCCCCCCGACTATCCCCCAAGAAGTATTGGCGGCCTTCATAACCTTTTGGAATCAAGCCCAGGCGGGCACCATCCCTGAAAAGGTACCCGCTCAAGAAACTTCCCAAAAGGAAGAGGCGGCGTCCAGCGTAAAAATCCAGGAGAAAGAACCCACGAGAAAGAAGTTCCTAAGACTCCTGAAGGAGAAATGGCGATCAAAGAACCTGTCCTATTCACTATGGGACAAGTGGAAGAGTTGTTAGAGAAAAAGAGAAGGGGGATGAACGATTTGCTGATTGTTCGCGATCATACCTCCCATCCTTTCTCTAAAAGGTTGTTCAACACTCGAGTTCCTCCGCAAGTCTTTGCGAGGAACATTGACGACTACACAGGGAAGAGGGGCAACTCCGGATCACTGTGCTGCCCTCTTCTTAACTGCGTTGAAAGAAGAGGCGTCCACTTGGTTCTATGGCCTCCCCGACAACTCGATCGATTCATGGGAGGAACTGAAGGCTAAGTTCATCGAAGGCCATATAGGCCAAAGACAGCGCCTAAAGAGTATGGATTTCCTAGATAAAATTGAACAAGGTTCTGATGAAACCTTGGCCAATTATTACACTAGGTTCCTTAAGATACTCCAACAGCTAAATGAAGACGCCACAGATGGCGAGTTGATCAGGACCTTCTGGAGAGGTCTTAGGACGCAGAGCCAAGCTCTAAAGGACAACTTGGTGATGAAGCCGGTGAGAAAGATCGATGCCCTCGCCACGAAGGTGAAGAAGTACATAGATCTGGAAAGATCACACGAGAAGTCGCCTCGAGAAATCAAGCGCCAAGTCGTGTTAACAAAAACCGAAGAAGGCTCCGTTTCTCGACCACCTAGGAGGGAAGAAAGACGAGATGGGAACTTCCGACCTGGAAACTGTCCGGGAATAAGAAATCCTAACTCTTATCCAGGAAAGTTCACTCCTCTTACACACAATGTGGCGGTGGTACTCCAGGAAATGGAAAAGCTTCGCCTTAGCCACCCACCACCCATAAAGAAGAACCTGATGGGCCACCAAATGAGCGCCTATTGTCGTTACCCATCAAACACGGGGGCACGATACAAAAGAGTGTATCATCCTAAAGCAAGATATAGAAGCCCTTATACAAATGGGCAAACTATTGAAATTTGTCGAGAAGGCCTCCAATATTCCAAAAAAGCGGGATCGAAGCCCAATGGAAGACTCTCGATCCCCTCCACCCGACCATCCCGCTCCAAGAGGAACGATAAATTTCATTGCCGGAGGATTCGTTGCAGGAGGAGGAACAAATTCGGCTCGGGAAGTGTACGCTGCACAAATATCCACAACGGCAGTGATGGGGAAGAGACCTCGAGAACCTGACCTCGAGACCATTAGTTTTACGATCAACGATCTTGCAAAAATAGATCAACCACATGAAGATGCTCTGGTGGTCACTCTACTGATCGCCACTTATAAAGTCAAAAGGATCCTCGTCGATAGTGGAAGCTCGACGGATATACTCTTTTACTAAGCATTCTTACAACTAGGTTTCTCCAAAAAGGATCTGAAGAAAGTCGATTTTCCTTTAACAGGCTTCGCAGGAGAACTATTTATCCTTCGGGTGCCATTCGACTAACCACCGTCTTGGGAGGAGACAAGACCTTACAAGTGGATATACTTTTCGTAGTGGTTGATGTAGTTTCATCCTACAACGCCATCATTGGGAGAACTACTATCAATCCTTACCACATCAACCCTTCAACGGCGCATCAAGTAATGAAATTCTCGAGGTCTCGGGGAATCGGTGAAGTTCGAGGAGATCAGGCCATAGCGCGATACTGCTATCATACGACGACACAACGATCAGAGAAGTCACAGTAACTTTTGTGATAGATACCTATTTTTGTTATAACTAATGTCAAGCTTTCCTTTTTTTTTTTTATGTAATATTCTGGAAATGATGAATGAAATGGTCCCCCGAGATCCATTTTCTTTATAAAGAAATCATTTCGATATTATCATCCTCGATCGAAGACCTCCAAATCGGTTGTCGACCATTATGTGCCCAAAATGGCGACTAAAGCCTAGGTGCGGCGACAATTCGATCGAAGACCTCCAAATCGGTTGTCGACCATTATGTGCCCAAAATGGCGACTAAAGCCTAGGTGCGGCGACAATCCGATCGAAGACCTCCAAATCGGTCGTCGACCATTATGTGCTCAAAATGGCGACTAAAGCCTAGGTGCGGCGACAATTCGATCGAAGACCTCCAAATCGGTTGTCGACCATTATGTGCCCAAAATGGCGACTAAAGCCTAGGTGCGGCGACAATTCGATCGAAGACCTCCAAATCGGTTGTCGACCATTATGTGCCCAAAATGGCGACTAAAGCCTAGGTGCGGCGAAAATTCGATCGAAGACCTCCAAATCGGTTGTCGACCATTATGTGCCCAAAATGGCGACTAAAGCCTAGGTGCGACGACAATTCGATCGAAGACCTCCAAATCGGTTGTCGACCATTATGTGCCCAAAATGGCGATTAAAGCCTAGGTGCGGCGACAATTCGATCGAAGACCTCCAAATCGGTTGTCGACCATTATGTGCCCAAAATGGCGAGTAGAGCCTAGGTGCGGCGACAATTTGATCGAAGACCTCCAAATAGGTTGTCGACCATTAGGTGCCCAAGATGGCAAAAACGCCTAGGTACGGCGACAACTCAATTGAAGTCGACCTCCTCAAACGGAGGAAGCTTCAACGGTTGATATTATTTGCCTAGAAACGGCGAAGTTAAGTTATGTCCTATGTTCATCAAAAGGTTATGAATATTTACGATTCCCAATATAAATCGATAAACACGAATTCTAGTGAAGAACGACAGAAGCTAGAAATCATAAAATAATCTTTTATAAAAGTTTATTATAACTGAGGTCGACCTTAAGAAAGAAAAACACTAGGAGGTAAATGCTTATAAAGACCCTTCTCCCCTGGAAGAAGAGACGACAAAATTATCGCGCTCTTCAGTAGGAATTTGTAAATATTGCTGAAGAAGAGGAATTTGAGAAAAAGGAAAGTCGGGTTGATAGCTCTTAAATTGGCTACGATCTCCTTTAAAGATGGGAAGAACAAGTCCGAAGCAGCTACGGTGATATCAGATGCAAAAGCAGAACTCGCCTTGTAATGCTCCACGACCTTAGCTTCAGACTTCCTCAAGGCCAACACTTCCTTTAGCAACACGTCGACTCTCACTCCCAATACCGTATTCTCGACTTGAAGGTTATCCTTCTCCTTTTTCTTTCTTTCCAACAAATAATGATGCTCCTTCATCAAAGCGATGGAACTCTGTAAGGATTCCTCGCACTTATGAAGATCACGCCGCAAAAGGGAAGAGGTCTCATCTGCTAGTTTGAGGTCCTCCTTCAACTTAGCATTTTCCTCTCGGAGGCTTTGAACTTCGGTCACAATTGCTGGGGGCACGGAAGTCTTATTTTTCTTAGACGCCTGTAACTCCTCGAGAAGATCGATTATCAAGCGAGAAAGCTGAAGGGAGTCTCGGGAGATCTATGAAAAAGAAACGAATGAACTATTTAATGAAGCGAATAAAGAGTAAACATGACGAGCTTATTAGAGGGCCGTCTTTACCTCAGCCTGTTTTGAGAGAAAAAGGCGAGCAGCTTTTTCCACATCCTCAGGATCCGTTCCCAGACGAAGACGATCTCGAGGGGGAACGGAAGCATTCAACAAGTGAAGTGCCAGATCGTAGCCAATGAATGAATGTCCCTCTTTGAGGGAATACCCCTGCAAAGATCGGAGAAGATCCCAATTCTTGTTTGTATCCAAAGCAGGATTCAACAACATATCCCAGTTGAAGGGAGGACCCTCGTAACTCGGAAAACCACCGGAAGATACCTCAGGAGGAGAAGATAACGAAGTTTTCTTATCAACTTGAGGTGAAGATTTTGAAGTCGAGGAAGAAGAGGAACTTCCTCCTTGTCTCTTCCTTCGCCAAGAATCACCGCCCCTGTCCCGACTCGAGCGGCGAGCAATACTTTTTGCCTTACCTTGGGAGGAGTATGGCGGTGAAGGTTCAACAGGAAGATTGGTGTCAACATCAATAGGAGTATCGAAAGAAGCCCCCCGATTAACTACCGGATCAGGGGCTGAGGAGGTACTCGCCATAACTGAAGAGATTGGGACCTCCTCTTTAGCTCCAAGGTGGTTCCGGAGAATCATCTTTATGAAGTCTGGAAAGAATAATCTACGTTGGTAAAAAGTCGTTGAAAAAAGGTACTCAATGAAAATAAAAATAAGAATCCTCTCAAAAGTACCTGAAGAAGGGGAATCAGCCATGGTCACCGGAGCTTGCAGAAGACTTACAGAAGTTAACTCTAAGATGGAGTCAAAATAAGACACTAAAGAAGAGGCAATGGTGGTATTTATACTAGAGCCTCTCCCCCAAAAGGAACAACTTCCCAAGGAAGCCTTCCCGATGATAATTGTTCATTGATGTATCTACTGACAGCTCCACCATTGTCGTACATCTGTCAAAAGATTAGTAGAATAACCCCCTCGCTTCCCAAGAAACCCTCAACGGTCGAAATTACCAAGTCAGACTCGCCTTGATAGGGGGATTCCAAAACTTTTGCGAGCCCAAGTCCTATAAAGATCAACAGAGTGTTCTCACCAAGGATCATAGCTAATACTCGACTTAAGGCCTCCCCTTTATGAATAAATTTGACGACTTAAGTCTCGGGGGAAAGTGTTGGGTTATGATTAATTGAATTCGCCATTAAGCATAAGAGTCGAGTGCGTTTAAAAGGCAGGAAAAGAAGAGTCGTCGAATTTTCTGACTCGTCTTAACGAGATAGGGATAAAAGGTCGACGACAACTTATGAAGAAGTCGACTTCCAAAGTACGAATGCCCGCCACTAGGAGAAACCTTCCTTCAAAGGTAAAGACAAGTGGCGACCTGCTGGTCACTATCATCAGAAGAAACCTTCCTTCGAAGGTAATCATTAAGCGGCGATCTGTTCTTAACTACCACCAGAGGAAACCTCCCTACAAAGGTAACTACAGGTGGCGACCTGCTTAGAGAAAGCTTCCTCAGTAAGAAACACTTAGCTGGAGACCTGCTTGTCACCAACTGACTGCTCACCGTCTCACTCAGCCAATCACGGAAGAGGAACCACCGCCCCTCAGCTACCAATCAGGACATAGCAGCCGCCCTATAGAAAATCGGTAATCTGTCCCTATAAATAGGGACGGATTTTTACTCATTAGACATTCAGTCAGTTCTAAATACGTTCATATATTATTACTCTTAAATCCATTACTGACTTAAGCTTCGGGGTGGAATCAGGGGCCATCCCCACCCCTTTTTCAAGTTCTCGCCCCACATAACCTCTTAGAGGAAAACTTAGCATTCGGGAGAGCTAAGTCCGAGGCGATACTTGGAAGTCCATTTCCCGAAGTTCAAGGCCACGTCATTTTTATCCCAACACTTGGCACTTGGCACTTGGCCCTTGACATGTAGCAGTGTCGTCTTGACGAAGGAAGACTTAAGTTTATACCATCTCTTAGTTCCACTCTAAGGCGACGTTGTACAACTCTCGACTTGTAAGTTTGGTGAGTTTTTCAAACAGGGTGCGCTCCTGCTAGCGTTTTTGAATGAAGCCTGCCCACTTAAGGTATAGGTCTTCCTTATGTCTGCATCTTTAAGAGGATATGTATAGTTTGAGTGTACATGAAGCCATCCTATCAAGGAATGTATTTTCATGGCATATGTGCCCTTAAGAGGGATGTACATACTTTGTAGATGTGTGAGTTTGTCGTCTAATAAGAGGACTTCCGCCACGATGTGGTGATCAGTCCCACCTAAGTACCGCATCCTGTTTTGTATGCAGGGAATGGCTATGAACATGAAGATTTGCCTCTAAGAGGATTTCACAGCATACCATTTTTTAAAGAGGATATCGTAGCATGCTACTTTTGATAGTAAATCTTGGTGTTTATCCAAGATATTGCTTGTTGTTGACGCCTTTGGAATAGTCGTTACTTTGAGTAGAGAATTTTATAAGTCCCTTTTGTAAATAATCCGCAAGTTGTCATTGCCACTTATAAGTTGACTGTGCACATAGCGCGATGGCTTTGTGTTGCCGACGCGATTAATATGTGCGTTGCTTTTGGTTTTATTCCAAAGTAATGAGCATAGTGTAATAAGGTACCTACGAAAGTAGATTTAACCTTCATTAGATATTTTGGAGTTCATACAACGGATTACGAGAAGGCATTAACTGATCGCTCTTTTCGGAAAGTACTAAAGCTAATAAGCATAAGTTGCACTTAATTTAAGAAGACTTAAAGTAGATATGCAAAAATGGAGATAAAGGGATTGATGATGTGTTTGACGTCTTCATAGGTGACTTGTCGGCAAGTTGATTCTGCCACGTGTCACATAGTTCCTCGTGCATCTAGCGTGTTAAGCTCTTCAATCTCCACCCTTGGGGATGAACAAATGTTGGTGTTATGCCCCCCAGCTTTATGGTGCTTGCACCGTTCTTCAACGTTCTTGCCAATGAAGGTAGTCATTGGCTCAAGTGGACGGGGAAGCTTGTTTTCCGGGATTTTGACATTTATTTCTTCCACCTTCGTGCTCCAAGGACTGTAGGAGTCGTTATAATTGGTTCCATGAATGTCGGTGTTTTTCCCACGCTTCGCGAGAGGTGGATTATCATTCACATTTTCTTTTACTTTGTCTTTTCCTGAAGACTCCACATGAGACTTCTTTTGATGCTTATTGCTTTGGTCGATATACTTCTTCATTTCTCCTTTTAAGATGAAGTTGTTTACATGGAATCTTAGGCTGACACAGCTGTCCGTCTCGTGGCCATAGACTTCATGATTCTCGCACCATTTGTCTTCTTGCTTTCCAGGTGGACCTTTTCGAAATTTTTTTGGCTCCCTCCACATGTTGTCTTCCTTCATCTTTTTTAGGATCACATAGAGTGGTGCATTCAAGGGAACGCAGTCTACCAAGTTCACTTCCTTCGGTCTTTGAAATTCCGGCTGGAACGACCTTTTTTGCGGCAAGAACTGCCTTGGTTGTTGCGAACCTTGTTGAGGTTTCACCTGCTTCTCTTTAGCACGGGCTGCGCTAAGTTTCGCTTTATGCTGATCCCTGAATCTTTCAAGATCCACGAACTCATTGACTCTTGCTGCCAATTCTTCAAGTGTCTTCGCAGGGCGCCTCGACATCTTCTCTGCTAGGGAAAACCCGCTTCGGCCTAAGTTCGCAATGAAAGCACGCACGATCTCACCTTCAGTGATGTTGCCCTGAATGTCTGCGACATTTCGGTTGAAACGGACGTAGTAATCCGCTAACGACTCATCATTTTGTTGTACCACCTCGTTCAATGCATTTGGTCCCTTTAGGAGTGTGCGCTCTCCCATGTATCTTTGAATAAACTTCGCCTTCAGGTATGCCCAAGATGTAACACTTCCGCATGGTAGTGAAAAGAACCAGTGTGCGGCAGTGACCACAAGGGTGTTGGGGAATGTCATGGCGACATGATGCGGATTGTCAGTTCGTCTCAGCAAGGAGGCTTCATGTTGTTGAACACGTTCGATCGGATCTCCTTTTCCTCTGTACTTCTCTCCTCCAATTTGGTAGAGAGCGTCTGGGATGCGGCTGTACACTAGCTCGTCGGAGAACGGATGCGACGCGTTCTCTTCAAGGGCATGCATTCCCTTCATTTTTGACTGCTTTATCTTCTTCTCGTTCATCTCTTCCAAGGCCTTAGCCGTAAGTCCCGTAACTGGGATGTCATTGTTGCATGCGGGTTTCCTCCACCCTCCATTGTATGTATGAGCACGGCTTGCTTCCTTGAAATGGCCTTCCTTTTGCATGTCTGCATGGCTTGCTGACTTGAAGTTGCCTTCCTTTTGTGGCCGCTGTGAGTTGTTCATAGGGGGTTGCTTCCATCTTACTCATTGCTGTTGCTGGTTCACACCAACACTTGGAGTGTATGAATGTGTTGCTTCCTGCCTTGCCTGCCGGTACTGGTAGGTACCTTCAGAATGTCCTTCGCCTTCAGGATGCTGCGGCTCTTGATGGTTGACATCATGCGACATCTCCCTCGTGTGTGCAGCATGCTCGCTAGCTGGCGGAGGTGGTTGCGGGGGTGCCATGTATCCCTGGTTCTTTAGAGTCTCCCTGAATGCGAGGAGCTCTTCCAGTGCGGCCATCATGGCAGGTGTAACTGGTGGCAGGTTGCCTGCGCCTCTTGCTTGCTGCTGCATTCCGTCAGCTGGCATCCCGTGTGGGAACTCTTCGTTCCTCTCCGTCCTTTGCTCGAACTCGTGCACTGGTACCTCGTTCTGGACGTTGGGACCATGCTGCGCGAAAGGCGCATTTGCGGTTGGCATGGAGGAAGCGGTTGACTCTACATCTAGAATGTGAGAAGGTCCTGGTTGGCTTCTCGTCGGCTTCGGCTTGCTCGCACCCGCCTTCTTCGTACGTCTACCTGTCATAGCTTGCGGTATGGAACGGCTCTTTCTCGAATCACGCTGACGGCGCCAAGTGTTGAGGTCGATTTCACTCTGGGTACCTCGGGTTGCTTTTCACGGATCTCGAACCTTGATCCCCGAATTGACTTTGGCTTCTACCTTGATCCCCGAACTGTCTTCGGCCTCTTTCTCGATCTTCTATACACCAGGTCCTGCAGAGCGAGCGATAACAAGCATGGAGAGGGGGGGTGGTGCTGGTTGTGCCCTCTCCGATGCTAAAGTCAGGATTTTAGAGAGAGAAAGTGTAGAGAGAGGTCAGAGCACAAATCAATTCTGCAGAGTTTCGAGTTAACTTATGAAATGGGAGGTCTAGGTCCCTATTTATAGGAAACCCGAGAACCGTACATCGAGGTTGGCTATGTGTGCACTGACTTCTCATACTTAGTAAAATAGGGGTAAACGCGCAGTATTAGTCGGTAATCCGGAAGTCCCCGGTCCGGGTGCGGCACGCATCCGGACCATTTTGACCCGGGGTGACTGCGGTAAGATCCGTTTTTGTAGTTCTGACGTGTTTGCGAGGTCTGAAACGTAAATACGAACCCGAATTGGACAGATATCCAACAATATATAAAACTGATTCTAGGCCGGTTCTGAACCGAATCAGACCGTTTTGACAATAGTCCAGAACCAGACCAGTTTTTCTCACATATACATAGTCAATACAAAATTCGGGTCAAAACAAACCATAACTGTTTAAACCAATTCTAATACGGGCTGGACCAATTCCATGCTTATCCATAATATATTTACACTATTACCCACATTCATTGCACCTCGGACCCGCAACATTTATAACTGATTAAAAATAAAATAATGACATTTTTCTCTAAATTGAATTTATTTGTCAAAATGTGATGTTGATTAATTTTAGATCATTTTGTAATATTTCTAAAAAAATGGATAAAATGTGTAATATTAGTATTATTAATTTTCCTGAGATATTTGGGAAAAAAAAAAATCATGAGATAGCAATTATCATGCCACACGCATGTAACATGGACACGACATGATAATTTGGTGCCACGGACACAATACGATACAAAATAAGGTGAATGAGTTTTGACACGATACGAGTAAATATGTATGTTACTAGCGACACGATACAAATGGACATGACACGATCCGATTACCATCTCTAATTAAAATTAATAATAACTAGATGCTAATCTCATTCATTAGGCTGCTAAAATAAAACTACAAATTGCAGTATACCTTCCCTAGCTGCTATTTTACCTAACCTATGTGCTACATGCACAACTGCTCTAGGTTTAAACAAGACCACTATAGATAAACAAATGAAAGAGTAACTATATCCGAAAAACAGTCATAAAGAGAACTAGGATAGTTGTCTTGTGCCACACATAAACGAACTAAAACTTGCGAATCAGAAAAAATGTTGATCCACAATATAACAAGCGGGTTCCCGGGACACCGCTTGACTCGGAATTTAACAAGCGGGTTCCCGGGACACCGCTTGACTCGGATTTTTTTTTTTAAATATAAGTATATTTTCAATAAATACTTTTTAAGGAACCCCTTTAAAATTTAACTAGGACACCGCTTGACACATTTGCGTTTCTAGCTGAGATGGTAAACCGAAAGGTTATTATGTCAATGTTCATCAATTCGATTCTAGCTAGATATCGTTTTCATGTAGTTACTTTTTTCTCCCGACAGCCCAGCTGTAAACATTTAAAAAAAAATAGGCATGTGAGGTCGTGGCTTGAACTCTTAGAAAGAACACTAGTAGTTATTGTAATTTTTTCAATTTTTTATAAGATAAATATAAATACATATATTTTTTAAATAGCAACTCATATTTAAGATTTATTATTTGTTTACTTAAATATTAGTCATCTTTTCTAACTTTAAATATGACAAAAAATATACATTTTTTAAATACCAATCTATATTTAAAATTTAATTTTTTAACTTAAAGACTAGCCATTTTTTTTCTTATGAACTGTATATTTTTTTTTCACACACAAATAAATGCATTCTAACATGTTGGTGATTTTGTTTTTTTCCAACCTTTTTTTTATAAGATTAAAAAAAAGACACTTATTTTTATAAGACAAAAATACACTTTTTAAAGAATTAATTGTTTGGTTAGAAAGAAATAGTTTTTTTTTTTTTAGGTGAAAAGCGGGCGTAAAGCCATTTATTTAACTAATGCTACGAGGCACTGAACAAAGTCGGGGTATGGTGACCCCAATTACATCTCCCAAAAAACACGAAGATAGATCATAAGGAACAGAAACATAAGAGTGTAAGCCCGGTGGCAAACTGAAAGCCATATTTGCTAACTTGTCCGCGCAACGATTGCCTTCGCGATATGTGTGCACTACAAGAACCTGCCAGGATCGATCTATAAATTGTTTGATGTTTGCAATGAGTCCTCTGTGTCGACCACCAGCAAGGGATACATCACCACGAAGGTATTTCACGACGATCTCTGAATCAACCTCCAACACAATTTTCTTGTATCCTAAAAACCATGCCTTCTGCAAGCCAATAAAGACACCCCATAATTCAGCACATATCGTATTAATTGTGTATTTCTTCCACGCAAAAATCAATAGATTTTATCATGTTGACAGTTTGATCGTGATTTTGTTCATTCTTCTTAATCAATTGTATGGATTGATTAGTACAATGCATAGTGTTGGATTACGGGGCTAAATACTACGGAAACTTAAATAAGGTGCATGCTAGTAATCAAGATTACGCAGCGGAAGATGTGCACATACATTAATCGCTTTCCGTAGTCCCAATATCTTGCTGAGGGAGTTCTCGATCCACCGGACGGCACCCGTAGAAGTTCTTCTTAAGGAAGCCATATGCGGTATAGTCTCCATAGCAAAGCCTCTGATCGATTCTTGGCAGGGACGGATCTTCAGAGTGTTTGCTCAAAGCAAATTGGCACACCCTTGGTGTTCTATGTGGTTCGGCTGAAACTAGAGTTTTTAGGGAGGATAGTTTTCTCTTAAATTACCACAAATGAGGAATTAGGATTCACCTTAATAAAACCCTAACAGTCTTTATTTGTAGGAGGAGAAAAATGGACAAAAGTCCACTTTGCCCACTCCAATATTTCGGCCGGCCTAGTGTATAAGGGAGGCCCAATTTAGGGCTTCTCATGTCAATTGAGATTTAGGTCTAGCCCAATTTCCCTAATGTGACATTTACCCAATTGTCTCAGGTAACATATACATATTAACGGGCTTCCATATACGGCGCCCTATCACCATATGCTAACAGCTCCCACTCGCCGGAATGGGAGGGTGCCTGTTAATGTATTATTGTTCAATCGCATCAATATTTCATTCTTCCGATCTTGTCCCTGCTTCTGAATAGTTCATACGAGGTTTGTCGTGCGACCGGCGGATACAACGGGCATCGTGCTACTCATCTGTTAGGAGTGTTGTAGTGCCCGCGGAACGTTGATTCCCTATTTCCAATCAGCTTGTTAAAAACATTAATTTGTATCGCGCCGTATACTAGGTCAACTGTTAATTCTCCAATTGCCTAGTTTCCACATAGGAATACTTCTATAAGGCATCTGTACAAGTATTCACAACGTTTAACTAATATCTGGCTGGTGGCCACCTAGTGAATACAGAGTCGGTGAATTACAGGTGAACTTGACCAACCCCATCACTCATACTCTTAGTCAAACCCAACAGGTTTCCAAAGAAGTGGTCACTTGGCCTTTTTCTTCAGCACTACGCTCGTACGCCGGGAAGCGAACATTGAGCCTGACCTTAGATATGAGTTCTGAGTCCATGAGGATACTTCAGGAGCCTCTTCATAAGGCTCCCGGGATCAATCACACGCTTGAGGTGAAGAAGTTTGCGCCCATCTGAATCTTGAGGATTCTACCTAGAACAACCGAGCCTGACCTCATGGTCGAACATGGCACGCGTAGTATGAAGCACGCGTCGGTAGCATACCCGAACATTGTTAGGAGTGAGATATGTCAACAAGGCTATCGCAAAATTTTCATCTGGCCCAGAATGTGGTTAATGACGAAAAGAATTCATCACAGCGATGTGCAAAATGAAGATCATGTCGTGCTACTCCGAAACCAAATGATCGTGTTGCGTAACCCAGTTTGTCCCCCTGGTTCTTAGCCAGTCTTGTTACGGTAGAGGTTCCCCTCTCCTACAAGATGATCGTGCCTGTGTGACGAGGCAAGGCCCACATTCGACATAATTTAGGCAGAGGATTGCGTCCTCCTACGACATAGTTTATAGACCGTAAAATACGATGTAATCAAACATTATGACGTCGATGAACCATAAACTCAATTTGCAATCCTCTCGTTTATTAAAAATGTAACTTTCAATTATCAAAATGTTATCACAGATACATGCCCACTTTTAAACCCTATGCAATCCAAGCATTTTAACGTGTTTTTCAAATGTCTCCATGCGTAATGGTTTAGTTAATGGGTCCGCTACCATGTTGTCAGTGGGAAAGTATTCTAAAGTGATTATATTGTCTTCTACCACGAATTTAGCATAATTATATTTCACATCAATGTGTTTAGTCTCACTATGGTACTTTGGATTCTTAACTTCCGCAATAGTTGCTTGACTGTCAGAGTATACATTCACAGGCTTACTCCCAACATCGACATCAAGCAGTGCAATAAAAAGCCTTTTCAGCCAGACCGCTTCCTGCGCATTTTTCGAGAGAGCAACGAATTCCGATTCCATCGTAGATAGCGCGACACATGATTGCTTCTTGCTCGTCCATGAGATGGAGGCATTAGCAAGGAGAAAGACTCTCCTGTGGTGGACTTACGATCGTCTGGATCACCACCATGGTCGGCGAAACTGAAACCGGTCAATTCTAACTTCCAGCCCTCGTAGCACAGTACGTAGTCGGCAGTACCTTTTAGATAACGTATGATCCATTTTACAACCTTTAAATGTGGATAGCCAGGGTCTGATTGAAATCTTGTTACTAGGCCCACAACGTAACAGATGTCCGGACGAGTGCAAAGCATGGCGTACATGAGACTTCCGACCATGCTTAAATACTCTGCACTCCTCATCTGTTCACTCTCTTGTTGGTCCTTCGGGCCGTCACGTTTTGACAACGTGCACCCGAATACTGCCGGCGTCTCCACAAGTTTGGCATCTTGTAATCTGAACCTTTTTCAACAGTTTATTGATATATGCTTTTTGAGATAGACATAACCTCCGGGCGGCACGATCTCTAGCATTTTTGATGCCCAAGATGTATGTAGCCTCTCCCATGTATTTCATCTCAAATACATATGCTAACCAGGACTTCGATTCATTCATGAAACTCACATCGTTTGCAGCAATGAGTATGTCATCCACGTATAAGGTTAAGATGGCATACTTAGACTCAGAGGTTAGTATACACGCATGGATCCCCGTGGAGGTTCACAAATCCATTTCCAACGATTTCCTCGTGGAATCTGCGGTACCATTGCCGTGACGATTGTTTAAGACCGTATATGGATCTTTGGAGTTTACAAACTTTTCGTTCGTTACCAGGAGTAATGAAACCCTCTGGTTGCTCCATATAGATCTCTTCCTCCAGGTTTCCGTGGAGGAACGCGGTCTTAACATCCATTTAGTGCAGCTCCAGATCGAGGCATGCGACCAGAGCTAGGATGGCTCGGAGTGTGGTGTAACGCACAGTCGGTGAGTATGTTTCATCAAAGTCCACTCCGTGAAGCTGGTGTAACCTTTCGCAACTAGTCAGGTTTTGTACCGCTCGACATTTCCATCAGCAGTGAGTTTCAGCTTCAGAACCCACTTAGCCCCTATGGCTCTGCGGTTAGCAGGCAAATCAACTAAAGACCATACCTAATTGGCTTTCATTTAGGCGATCTCTTCCTCCATTGCTTTCCTCCATTCCTTCGCTTGAGGTCATTTCAATGCTTGTTGAACCGTTACCGGTTTGTCAACAAAAGTTAGGGTGAAAATTTCACCCTTCTCGATGGGATACTTCTTGGGAGAACTTCGATGCCTTTGACTTCGTCTAGACTCGTTAATCCCATTTTGAGTCTGAACGTTGCTCCCACTCGGAATAATGCTTCTTATCGGAGCATCACTCCTACTAGGAACAAGGGCAGTGCTAGAACCTTGACCTACAACTTTTCTTGGACGACCTCTCGTTCTCGGGATTTTACCTCCGAGATGAATTCCTTGATCACTAGGATCTGGAACCAAGTTGGTTAATCCACTCCCACTGGGAACAATGGGTAGTTGTGGTATTATTGGATTTTCATACAGCGGTCCGACTACATGATTATCAGGATCAACTTGATTCACACTTGCAGCAACATTGATTTGTGTGGCAGGATTGTCTCCTCCTACTGGATTTACTATGAAAATGTCTCCATCTTCATTTACCATGTCATTCACTTGCGTTGCTGCCTCAAATCTCCCACTCAAAGTAAGTGGGACCTGACTATCATTGTTATCCTGCTCCCATTCGATCAAGACTTCGTCTGTTTTGATTTCACCAAGCGTTGGAAATTCGTCCTCAAGGAATGCAACGTCTCATGTTCGACCACGGAACTATTATCCCAAGCTAATTTAAACATGTATCCTCTAAGAGTAGTTGTCGTATTCTTGGTTTGAATACCTGTTTAATGCGCAAATTGATGTCGCATTATGATAAGCTTTACCTCATTATCATTCCTTTTAGCTTTTATGGCGTCGTGTTTGACTGATTTTATTGGAACATAGTTCTACATTGATGTGAGTCAACTGTTTTGCATCCCATAGGGAACGTCAGTTGTTGAACTCTAACATTATGCTTTCAAACCATGCATGTTGAAGTGTGTTATCGATAGGAATGCCTTGCCAGACTTGTCGTTCAAGGCGTATAGTGGGAGACTCATTTTACCGACTTCATCTTTTTCATTTGCTAACTCATCACAAAGACTTTATCCATATCTGAACTCTGCATTGGGCTTTCGCCTCATGCGTCATTTGATACTCTACGAGTTCGTGGTAGCTTGTGAAGCATACCTCTTTTCGTCGTATAAGTATTAAATGAGTTATTCCCGAAGGGATGCAAATGAAAATTCAGCATTCATTCATTAAAACACATCATCATTAAATTCGTACTTTGAAACGATGTGTTCCTTCTTTCGAGGAACACGCGCGCGTGGCGCCTATTACCAGGTTTAACCAATGGTATAAATCGTTTCATTTCCAAAATTAAATTAAATTTAATCCAATCGGTTTCGCACATGTTCATCATTACAGAATTTATCATATAATGGAGTACTAACAAATAAGAAAGATTTAAATCGTTTCGCACTTAGAACTACGCAATCGATGGATATTAACGGTATTTCGATGTTCACGATATTAGATGAAGTAGAGTGTGTATATTTGTTTGATCCGACCAATTGAACTGGCGGATATTTCGGTTTTAACTTCGTTTCGGATCGATCCCGTTTAACCGGGTCGATTAATTTTGACAAGTAGATCACATTTCGAATCGAGTGGAAACTACTTTATTCAATAAATCCGAATCTCAATCAATCAAAATTCAAACATCAAACGAACTTTAAGAGAAATAACGACAATGGGTCAGATTTCAGATCTTCTACGAAGCTATAAGAGATAAAGGTAAAGCTAAAAAGAGAACTGCTGCCAGCTCTACCAACGCTCCTGAAAGAAAAATTCACAAGTGAAATATATCAAGTGACATTGGTCATATAAAACGTTTAACGACTTTATATATGTAGAAAACGAGGCGTACCTGTTACAGCACTATATCTACAGTGTTTGTCGCACCGAATCTCGTTTATGGACCAATTTGATCATGTTCCCTCTGCTGATTCCCTTGATCTCTTGCGGTGATGCACAGTGGAACCTTCCGGCTCCTTTTGGTTGCTTTCGATGAATATGAGCATGGTAAACCTAATCGATTCGATTAAGTAACCTAATTCGTTGTCGTCAGCTAACCATGATAGCGGGTATCTTTGTGCTATATTGAGTAATTTTCTCCAATTTGATCTTTCGTCCTGAAGATCCGACGTGGGCTTTACACCAGCATCATGGGAAAGTAGGGCAACATACTCTAACAAAACTTTTCTGGCTTTGGCTGCCCTTCCTTTACCATAGCGAAGTTTGAGGGCAACCCAAAGCTGAAGAGCAGTGAAGTTGAGTTTGAAGGCCTCTTTGTCCAAGGCTGAAAATATCACCTTACAAGCTCTCCGATCATCAAGGCCTATAATCGTTTGACGGGTTTTAAGATTGCCATTCTCTTCCACCAATGTCATTCCCATTTTAGCATCAATACATTCATGTGTACTTTCAGCGATGAGAAGTTCTCTTACATGTTCACTCCATGTATCGTAATCCATATCATCCAGATTGCGAGGTTCATAGAAGCGTACCGACCCAGCCATGAAAATTAACACATTGATAATCATGCACAATCAGGGAGACAATAACATTTTGAGAAAGAATTGCATACATCAGATATCTATTAAGATGGAATACGAAAAATAATGATTCATCGGCCATCTAAACAACCTGACCGCCAGTAAACCGAGGGAAGAGGGTTGTGAGAGTGTTCACATTACCGTCGTCTTCAATCCAATAGATCAGTCTTTTAAAACGGTTTTGATCGCAAATTACCAGAACGAGAATTTTTAAAACAAGCATACCCGATCTTGGCTTTCCAAGGCCATTTTGTTTTTTAAAAATATTCCGATGAATTTGAGCATGCATACACAATTCTACAAATCATCCAAACCAAAGCTTTCATAATGAATTTTTTTTCATCTAAATGATAAAATAGATCACCTTCCCCAATGTTTTAAAAACTTCAAAAATAGATAATTTTGTATCTAACTGTATAAAGGCGGGCGCATGACATCATGCATATGTGTCATGTGTCTAATGTTCCGAGGAACTCATGCTAGAATATATATAATTCTACTTTCTAAGTAAACTATTACATGCGGCTACATCCTCAACATTCAAGCATACGTGTCATACATGAAACTTTCACATCAAACATGCATATTTGGCGGCTGGTTTTTGTTTTTAAAACATTTTAAAATATTAGGGGCTGACTTGCAATTCATGCTTACAATCAATCATGCGAGTTTCTAGACATGAATCTTAGGCAATTGCAACCATCATAACATGTCTATCCTAGTGCGCAAACCATATACATAACTAAGGCTTCGCCCCCAACATGCAATTTCCAGCTAGCTTGACATAGTCAAGACGACAGTACTAATAAATACAATGTGATGAAAAGTAAACAATTGCAATTCGGCCCTCTAATTAATCCAATCCCAAAGTTATGCATTTCCGAGATCCATCCCCATAATCGAAACTAGGCATTAAGGTTTAACAAAAACGTGAAAATTTTAAACCTTCGAGCACTGTGTAGGCTAATTTAAAGTTCGAAAACATTTGGATTTTAAAATTTGACCATCCCATTTTATTAATTAACTTGAATTCGATTTTGAAAAATTCGGTTCGGTTCAGTCAATTTCGGTTTAATCCAGTTTGGTTCGGTTCCATAATTCCGGTTCGGGTCGGTTTTATTTTAAAATCTGGTTCGGTCTGAGTCGGTTCAATAAAATAGGACTTTGTTTCGGTTCATCACTCAAAACCGGTTCGGTTAGATTCACTTAGTCATCGCGGTCCGGTCCGGTCCGACCCGACTGGGTCGAACCAATTAAGAAAACCCAGGTTGGTTTAACCCGCTCCGGTTTTGCAAATTGGACCGGCCCATTGAACCCATAGGGTTCAGCCGAAATATTTATTGTGGGCTAAGTAGGGTTTTAAAATCCACTAAAAACTTAACTTAGCCACCAAGAAATATTAATTATGTAAAATAATTTCTAATATTGCATATATATATATATATTTATTTATTTATTTATTTATTGTCAATATCTTTAATAGGGAAACAAATATACTGAAAATATATTTTCTTAATCTTTTAGACAACTAATTCTATCAATAATATCTTTATCCCTATAATTTATCTAGATATATTGATAGTTATATATATTTCTATATATTGAGTGAATCGATCCATATATTTCCAATTATAGATATATTGTTACCTTTAATAAAAATTAAAATATGGTAAACATTATTTTAGGATATATTTCGGCCGAAACTAGTAAACTTGGGGCCTAAGAAATTAAAAAATTTACCTTGTAATTTCTATTAGGGTTCGGCCGAAACATCAAATTGGAAACAAGTGGTCAAATCTCAAGATCAAATTTTACTAAGATCTACAATCCAATATTTGATTTTGATAAAAGTCACGTTTTTCTTGAATATCATGAACATCAACTTTTTATTAAGAACATCAAGAAAATTTCAGCACCAACAATTGTAAAAATCGAAAATTTTAAATTTTCATTACTTAAAATTTCGGCCAACATGTAAAATCAAGAACATCAATTTATCAAAATCATGAACTCCTAACATTGGCTCTGATACCACTGTTGGATTGCAGGGCTAAATACTACGGAAACTTAAATACGGTACATGCTAGTAATCAAGATTACGCAACGGAAGATGTGCACATACCGTAATCGCTTTCTGGAGTCCCAAGATATTGCTGAGGAAGTTCTCGATCCACCGGACGGCAACAGTAGAGGTTCTTGTTAAGGAAGCCTTACATGGTATAGTCTCCACAGCAAAACCTCTGATCGATTCTTGGCAGGGACAGATCTTCGGACTGTTTGCTCAAAGCAAATTGGCACACCGTTGGTGTTCTATGTATTCGGCCGAAACTATAGTGTTTAGGGAGGAGGGCTTTCTCTTAAATTACCACAAATGAGGAATTATGATTTAACTTAATAAAACCCCTAACACTCCCTATTTATAGGAGGAGCAAAGTGGCAAAAGTCAACTTTGCCCACTCCAATATTTCGGTCGGCCTAGTATAAAGGAGGCCCAATTTTGGGTCTCTCATGTCAATTGGGATTTAGGTCTAGCCCAATTTCCCTAATGTGACATTTACCCATTTGTCTCGGTTAACATATACATATTAACGAGCTTCCATTTACGGCGCCCTATCACCATATTCTAACACATATTTCTTCTTCATCAATTGTACGGATTGATTAGTACTTTTGATCATTTTTTAAAATTTTGTTGTCATTAATGTTACGTTTTTTATATATATAAAAGCCGACCCGAATTAATACCGATCTAGTTCGTTTTTAATATTACAAAAGACCATAACATGAACCCAATTATCCGGATTCCCGAATCCGCCGTTGGACAATTGGTGCTTAGACTACCCACCACGCGAGATGGAAAACCAAAATGACATTTTTTTAGAATGTAACATATTTTTTTTTAGAATGTAACATAAAAATAAAAAAATTTATGTTTGTGTTTGTTATCTATAAAGTAAATATTATCCGTAAACAGTATTATCTGTAGATATTATGTAAATAGGTTTCTTATTCATTAAGTTTATATAAATCCTATGTATAGGGCTATTTTACATATGAATGAAACACTCTTCATTACTCTCTAATATTACTTATTTAATTTGACAGCTCATTATCAAGTACAAAATTACTCAATTTTATATATCTCATCATCGCATTTTTTTTTACTTTAATATAAGCTTCCGACGATGACTGGCATATTTTGCAACTATAAAATTATTTTACCCCTACACTAATACTGCAAGATCAGCACGTCTCATCCTTCTCCTCACACCTACGGGTCTAAACGAGCTGAGTCGAGCCGAGTATCTGTCAAGCTCGACTCGACTCATTTAGTATTTGCTAAGCTCGAAATCGGTCTTGCTCTAATTTTGAAACTCGAAATCGTATCGAATCCAAGCTCGATATAATCGAGCTCGGCTCGACTTGTTAGTCAATTGTATATCACAATAAGTGAACATTTATCTTAACTAAGGAAATCGAGCTCGACTCGACTCGACTAAACTCGCACTCGATTGACTTTTATAAAAATTACTTAGTATGAAATAAGAATAATAATAAGAACCAAGATCAGTTCGACTTATAAACTCGAACTCGAAACTGGTTTAGGCTCGTGATTAACTCGAGCTTAGCATTATCAAGCTCGGGCTCGACTCGGCATACCAGAAAGCTCGTCTCGGCTCGAATTTTGTCCGAGTTAATCCTAAATAACTCACGAGTAGCTTGACTCGTTTACACCCTACTCACAACCCGTTCATCATCACTACCCACGCTCAGTGCCGGCCCTATCACTTTTAAGGTCGAAAACAGAACTTAATTAAAGCCCCTTTATTAAAAAAAAAACAATAAGTTAATTTCTTTCTAATTTTTTATGGCCAAAATTTCTTTCTAATTAAAGTTAACTTTTGTTTGAAATTTATTTTTTAAGATAATTTTTTTAAAATTTTTTTATTATATTTTTACTATTCATTTATATATTTTTAAAATTTAATTCAAATTTTAGATATCCATATTAGATTAGATTATTTAATCTCTGAGACATTTTAACTATAGTTTTTATCAATTTATTAGCTTTGAATAAATTTCTCAGCTAAATAGAACATTAGAGCATCAAAATGCAAAGCCCCAAAGCCTTCACATAAGATCATGTATTGTCTTCTTTCATTGGAGTAATGTTCATTTTTGTATCTCATCTATCTTGGGTGAGATTTACTATATCTCATTCCTCCATTACTATCTCATTTTTTTTATTATCTCGTCTCTTACTTTTTGCTTTGTTGATATAATTTTAATATATAAAATTAATTTTGGGTTGAAAAATATAGATAACGTTGGAGTATCGATGGACAACTCGTAGACACTTTTATTTAAAAAAAAAAAATAGTTAGTTGGCGCTGATGTGACAACAAGTTAGGGTAGGAGTTATGACAACGCTCTTATATGAAATATTGGAGTTTTACTAGATAGTGTAAATTATAGGCAAAAAAGAACACAATGTAATGAATGATGGATATTGATATAAATGTATAGATTTGATACCATAAACGGTATTGACTATAATAGTCTAGTATCATAATGGTCAATCAGCTATAAATATTCAGTTACCATAACAGTAATTGCCTAAATATTCTGTTACCATAACGGCAATCGTCAATAAATGATTATATACCATAATAGTTATTATACTATTTTATATAAACAGTTCTCTTATGATTATTGGAAAGAGGAAAAATATATACAATAGTGTCTCTCTTTTTATATAAACGGTTACTAATTTGATCGTCGGAAAGGGATCGCCGGGGCTCGCCCTGGTATTGTCCCATTTTGCAGGTGCGTGCCGGGATTCGAAGACTAAGGAGCTCGGAGACACCGCGAAAATCATCTCGGTAAATCCAGGATCCAACATTGGCGCCGTATGTGGGAATCGATCCAAAAGTCATGGACGATTCGATCCCTTCAACAACAAAAAATCCATATCAAGAAGATCAATACGTCTGTGTTGTGATCAGGTGATTTTATATCTTATTTGATACGATCCTGTGTTATTGCGAAGGTCGGTTGATCTGTGTGAATTTCTATCTTTTGTGATTTTCATATTAACAAAAGCATATACCTTGTTATTTGGGTGTTATGTATCTATATGGATATCAAATTCTTGCGGTTGTCTTCTGTCGTTAATTGACGTTTCATGGTTTCCACTGGAGTGGAGTTTTTCACTAATCGGGTGATTATGTGATTGGGAACGTCACCATTCGGAGCTGCGTCCACCGACCTGATAAGGTTCTTCTTTGCTAATATATCCATACTGTAGTTCAGTGGTTCCATTTGAATGTTAGTATACTTTCAGGGATTCATCGAATTTGTTTGTGACTCCTTTCCAAAAAGCTTATCTTTCTATTCTTATTTTAAATTAAAAGGAAATTTCGAAAGAAGAAGTTGTAATCTCGCGGTCTGAATATTGTTAAGTTAAAATGCATTTATAGTAATTTAATTGCCTTTAATATTTTATGGCTGGTTGCCTGTTTTTGAGTGACGATGATTAAGTTCTATTATTAACTTAATTTCCGGGCAAAAGAGATAGCGACTGGCCGAGGGTCGGTTGCCATTATTTCATTATTTATTATACATGGTTCATTTTCTGATATTTTGGATTATGTCCTTAAAGTTCAGATATGAGCATGCTTTATTTTTCAATTATTAGTATTATTATCTGATAATGGGCTCTTTGTATCACATGGGCCGTCTATTATTATTTTATTCTGGGCTCGACCCATTACATAGTTATTATATTTAACCTGATACTTCGCAAGAAAAGGGATTCATGAGCCTCTTGTTTGACTTCAACCACATATATTTATATTGTTATTATTGTGGGCCGTCAAGGAACGGTAAGCAAATCGCAATTAGGTGTATGGAACACGTTGATGGGTTCCGATGTAATCGTTAGCCCCGTTAAACAGCCAATGGACGGCGAGTAGGTCCAGTGGGCCTCGTGAAAAGCCTGGAAGGCCCAGAGGCCCTGTATGAAGGGTCCCGACTTTAGGGGTCCTGATGTATGAGCTGAATGCTCCCGACAAGAAGCCTTTGAATAGGCCCCGATATACCTTAGTAAAGGCCCCGATGATAAAAGCCCCGCAGAGGCTGGACCTGTCTCGTGAGACAAAGGGTCCTGGGTGGTGATCTAGAATGAGATAACTCTGGAGTCCCCGACAGGAGTCGAGACTTGTGATCAGAGGATAAGACCGAGAAGCCCGCCTACTAGATATAGTAGTGGGACAACGGTTAAAGATATAGATAAACTTCCCCGAGATACGCAGGGCGTGCCCGAGATACGCGGAGTATGGGTAAGATACGCGGAGCGTGGGGCGAAATCTACGGAATCCCGAACGAGATATACGGAATCGTGACGAGATATACGGAATCGCGACGAGATATGCAGAATCGTGGGTAAAACTGCCAGGCGCAGTAACAGGTAACTGAGTAACTTCCCCTCCTATATAAAGGAGGAAGTTACTCAGAAAACACAGATCATCTAATACGAAATTAGACTATTGCTTACCACCCCATTGATCACATACTCATTTAAGCATCGGAGAGGGATTCTGGGTCACCACCCAGGTCATCCCCTTTTGCAGGATTACGCGGAGCCCAGGAGACCAAGCTTTCCGTCAAGGACGTAACGAAGCTTCGTCCGTGATCCAACATTGGCGCCGTCTGTGGGAAACTAACAAAAAGCCAAAATAGTTTCTACCAGATCAATGGCCGGTGGTGGCAAGAAGAAGCAAGTTCAGGCCGGTAGTTCTCGCCCCGCTGGAACTGTAAATTCCCCGTTGCCGGAACATGTTGCTGAACAAGGCGAGTACCCTGCTGTTTCTCAGACAGGGGGGCACGGTGATGAGGAGGTCTCAGTCCGAGACACGACGCTGAACAGGCAAGAAATCCCGCGGAGGGAGGTGGATGCTCCCCCAAACCCGGTGGGGCACAGAGAGGAGGTCCTGCGAAGGGAAGTAGGCTCTTCTTCAAACTCGGAGTTGGCCAAGGCGGTAGCAGATGCTATGCCTATGTTCTTCGCAGCCATGGAGGCTCTGTTAGACAAGAGAGAGGCCGCCAGGAGGGCGGAGGAGTTGCCTCCGCGAGAAGAGCTGCCTCCACCCCCTCAAAGGGTGGTTCCAGAAGAACAGGAGGTTCAGGAGGTTCAGCCCAGGAATAGGGGTAAGGAACCCGCGCACTTGGAGAAGTTCGTGGTCGACGGCCCGGGACCAGTGCAAAACAGGACCATTCCCCTGAATGGCCCCATCACCCCCGATCAGGTGGTGAAGATCATCAGCATCTGCATGGGCGATCAGAAGCAGATGACATCGGAGTTGAGGGATCGATCCAGCCATCCTTTCATTCCGCGGCTGCTAGATACTGTCGCCCCGCCAGGGCTAGGCATTCCGACCATCAAGGAGTACGATGGTGAAGGAGACCCGGTCCGCCATGTTCAGAGACATATCCAGGCTTGCATGGGAAGGACCTCGAATGATGACCTCGTATGTTCGCTGTTCCCGATCACCCTGGGAGAAAGGGCCATGACCTGGTTTTTCAGCCTCCCGCCAGGAAGCATTACGTGCTGGGCGGACATGCACGGTCGATTTATCAAGCAATATCAAGGCCGTAGGCATACTACTACCAACGATTCACTGCCAGTGCCGCAGAGATTGATGAGGAGATATCAGAGGGAGAGACTATCCGCACATTCCTTCGGAACTTAACTGCTCCTTACGGCTCCGACCTGATGCACAGTGTAGCCGTGAAGGCTGTGTGGAGTATGGAGGCCCTGCAAGCGAGGGTGAAACAGAAAATCGACGTCCAGGAGTCGAAGATTGCCGCCGGAGAGCTTGATCCTCCGAAGTCTGGAAGAGGAAAGACATCGTCCAAGCTGTCGGATGATCGCAAAGGGAGCGACAAATCGGAGGGGAGTAAGAACCGTGGTCGCCCCGAGAGAAGGGAGGATAGGCGTCCTCCGAAAAAGGATAACCACGAAGGTCGTAGTGTTCCCATCAACAGCTCGATGACCTCCGTACTAGCTGTAATGGATCGGCAAGGTCTCGCCCGATACCCCCCGAGGAAGGAAGGAGAGTTCTTGGGAGGCCGCTCGGATCGTTATTGTCGGTACCATCGAGCCAATGGTCACGACACGGATAACTGTCGGGAGCTGAAGAAGGAGATAGAGAAGCTGATCCAGAAGGGGAAGCTTAAGGAGTTCGTCGGAAGGGGAAGGTGCCGATCCCGTTCCAAAAGTCGGTCGCGGTCCCGTTCCAAGTCCCGTGATCGATCCCCGAAGAAGAAGAAGGTCGAGTCGGAGCCCTCTGGTTCCGGTGCCCGTAAGGAGAGACGGGGGACCATTAACGTCATTCACGGAGGAATGGCAGTGGGAGGTGACACCACCGCTTCTCGGGAGAATTATGCCTCTCGCATATCCGCTGCTGTGGTGCTAGGCAGGAGGTCCCGGTCGTGGACTCTAAATGAGGAAATGGTGATTTCTTTCTCGGTGGAGGATTTGATAGGCGTGGAGAGCCCCCACGATGACGCCTTGGTCGTGACCTTGGATGTGGACGGGTTCGAGATGAAGCGGATCCTGATAGACGGAGGGAGCTCCTCCGACATTCTTTTCATGGATGCCTTGGAGGCCATGGGAAGACAAAGAAGGACTTGACGCAGGTAAACTTCCCGATGGTGGGATTCTCTGGATCGACTTCCTATCCATTGGGGATGATTACCTTACCGGTGGAGTTCGGTAGTGGTTGGAAGATGGAACGGCGGAACGTGGACTTCGTTGTAGTAGAGTCCACGGGAACATACAACGCTATTATCGGGAGGACCACCATCAACCCTCTCATGGAAGTTGCTTCAACCGTCCACCAAAAGATGAAGTTCCCGACTGACCATGGTGTCGGAGAGGTTAAAAGCGACCATGTGGCGTCACGAAAGTGCTATGTTAATGCCACTCGAAGGAGAAGGAGGGAAGCCATGGCTGTCCTGCAAACCGATGCCGATCCTCGAGAGGAGTTTGGGCGGCCCGCCCCCATGGAGGATCTGAAGGAGGTTGAGATTGATGGACCTCGAAGGAAAGTAAAGATCGGGTCTGCTTTGTCGGAGGAGAGAGCCCGAGAGTTGATCAAGCTTCTGAAGGAGTTCAAGGAGCTGTTTGCCTGGTCCCCGAGTGATATGCCAGGAATCAGCCCTGACGTGATTGTGCACGAGCTGAAAATTGACCCCGCGATCAAGCCTATCGCGCAGAGGAGGCGTCTGATGGGCGCGGACAAGAGGATCGCGATCCAGCAGGAGGTGGGCAGACTGCTCGATGCTGGATTCATCAAGGAGCTCCGATTCCAGACATGGGTCGCTAACCCAGTCCTGGTGCGAAAGAGTAATGGGAAGTGGCGGATGTGTGTCGATTTCCGCGACTTGAACAAGGCCTGCCCGAAGGATTGCTACCCGCTCCCGAGGATCGACCAGTTGGTGGATGCCACATCGGGACATGAGCTGCTGAGCTTCATGGATGCCTACTCCGGATACAACCAGATCAAGATGGCTAAGGAGGATGCACCCCATACGGCCTTCTATGCTGACAGTGACGTCTACCACTACGACGTGATGCCCTTCGGATTGATCAACGCCGGAGCAACTTACCAGCGGATGGTAAACAAGTTGTTCGGAGACATATTGGGGAAGACCATGGAGGCTTATGTGGACGACATGCTCGTGAAGTCCCGACAGGCAGGAGACCATGTCCAAAACTTGGCGGCGGCGTTCGAGCGGATGAGGCTTCATCAGGTTCGTTTGAACCCCGACAAGTGTGCTTTTGGGGTGAACTCGGGGAAGTTCCTAGGGTTCATGGTGAGCCAGAGAGGAATCGAGGTAAATCCTGAGAAGTTGCGAGCAATCGAAGAGATGCAGTCCCCGAAGTCTCATCGGAAGTTCAAGTGTTGAATGGCCGGTTGGCCGAGATGAATCGATTCTTATCCAAGGCGAGTGACAGAGCCATGCCATTTTTTGATGTGCTAAGGGCTCACAAGAATTTCAAATGGTCCGACAAGTGCGAGGAAGCATTCCAAGCACTCAAGCAGCATCCCCGTACCCTCCTGCCGTTGGCGAAACCGGCTCCAGGCGAGCCGCTTTATCTCTATTTGGCTGTTTCTGATGTTGCTGTTAGTTCTGTTTTGATTAAGATTGTCAAGGGCAACCAAGTGCCTGTCTATTATGTAAGCAAGGCATTTGCCAAATCAGAAATGAACTATCCCGCCATTGAGAAGTATCTCTTTGCGTTAATTGTTGCCGCTCGAAAGTTCCGACCTTACTTCCATGCACACGAGGTTACAGTGTTGACAAAGCAGCCCTTGAAGCACTTTTTGAACCGACCGGAGGCGTCGGGGAGATTGGTGAAATGGGCCATCGAGCTTACAGAGTTCCGAATACATTTTGCTCCGCGAACTGCTATTAAGGGCTAGGCATTGGCTGATTTTATAGCTGAGTCTACGGCACCCGATCTGGAAGTAACAGGTCCCGCAGAGGGGGCAACCATGGAGGTCCTGATAGAAGAACAGGTCCCGATAACAGAATAGCCAAATGAGGAGAACACTTGAGAGATGTACACTGATGGTTCATCAAGTGTAGAAGGATCGGGGGCAGGATTCGTATTGATACCGCCCGGTGGAGGCGAGCCCCTGCGATATGCTTTGGCCTTGACATTCAAGGCCACCAACAACGAAGCGGAGTACGAGGCTCTTATCACGGGCCTTAAGATTGCCAAGGGTATGGGGGTCGACCATTTGAAAGTAAAGTGCGATGCCAGCTTGATCGTGAATCAGGTCCAGGGGAACTATGAAGCCAAGAGCCCGACAATGAGGAAGTATTTGCACGAGGTGCAGACTTTGAAGGGAAGCTTCAAAAGCTTCGATATCGAGGCAATCCCGAGGGAAGAAAACGCGGAGGCAGACGCCTTGAGCAAGTTTGCTCTAGGAGTGGCCCCTGAGGAGAATCGGAAGGTGCATTTCCTAGAGAGAGTGATTATCTCAACCATCGATCCATCGGAGGTATGCGCTGTGGAAGCAGGATCGGAGGAAGAAGAGAAACCCACCTGGATGGCCCCGATGGTCACATACCTGACTACGGGGGCGCTCCCCGATGATGATGTGGCAGCTGTCAGGCTGCGTCGAATTGCGAACAACTACGTGATGGTGGACAACCAGTTATACCAGAGGGGGCATGTGAAGCCTTTTCTGAAATGTGTGGCGGAGCCTGATACGAATCGGATCCTGAGAGAGCTACACGAAGGAGTCGCGGCCTGTCATGAAGGGGCCCGATCTATCGTGAGGAAGGCATTGAACCTAGGCTACTATTGGCCTTCGATGAACAAGGAAGCGACAACAATTTTCCAATCCTGTGATGCATGCCAGAGGTACGCTCCAAATATCGTGGCTCCCGCCGCGGACTTGATGCACATCAGGAGTGCTTGGCCCTTCGCGCAATGGGGCATTGATTTGGTGGGACCTCTTCCCCAAGCGAAAGGTCAGTGCAAATATTTACTCGTGGCTATCGATTACTTCTCAAAGTGGATAGAGGCTAAAGCATTGGCCAAGACGACGGGACAGCAGATCCTCAAGTTCCTTCAAACTCAGATTATATCCCGGTATGGGGTTCCTCGAGTGTTGGTCAGCGACAATGGCCCTCCGTTCAATGGGGCTCAGTTGAAGGAGTACCTGGAGGAATTGAACATTGAGCATCGGACCGCTTCAGTCCGCCATGCTCAGACCAATGGCCAAGTAGAATCAGCCAACAAGATCGTGATGGTTGGCTTGAAGAAGAGAGTCTACGCCTTGCAGGGCCATTGGCTGGATGAGCTTGAAAATGTGTTGTGGGCTGTTAGAACAACACCCAAGCAATCGACGGGGGAGACTCCGTTTGGCCTGTTTTATGGCACGGAGGCAGTCGCTCCCATGGAGATAGCGGTGGCGTCCCATCGCGCGAAATATTACGAGCCTCTGACAAACGAGGAAATGAGACGTCTAGAATTGGACTTGCTCGAGGAGAAGAGGTGGAAGGCTGACGAAGTCCAGGCTCGGATGCGTCTGGCAACAGCCCGATATTACAATCGACGTGTCAGGTCCCGACAATTCTTCGTTGGAGAACTTGTCTGGCGGAGGAACGAGTTCGTTCATCAAGATCGGATCAACAAGCTATCGCCAAAATGGGAGGGACCTTACAAGATCGTAGGGATGCCAGCCCCCAATGCATACAAGCTAGAGGACCTTGACGGTAAGACGTTGAAGCATTCCTTCAGTGGCGAACACTTGAAGAAGTATCATGTTTGATATTAAGTCGCCGCGAATGGCGCAAGTTATCTATCAATCCGATGTAAGCGAAGCTTTGAATTAGTTATTAATAAAAGAAGTTGCTTCCGATCAAATTGCTTTTAGATTTATTCTAACTTTTAGTAAGACGTCCCGAAGGACGCGACAAAAGCCTTCCGAGGTACGGACAAAAGCCCTACGGGGTATGAATAAGTCGCCTTTATGGCGCGACAAAAAGCCTTACGAGGTACGGACAAAAGCCCTACGGGGTACAAGTAAGTCGTCTTTATGATGCAACCAAAAGCCTAGGTACGAAAAGGCCCTAATGGGTCCGCGTAAGTCGTCTATATGATGCGGCCAAAAGCCTTAACGGGTACGAAAGGCCCTAATGGGTCCGCGTAAGTCGTCTATATGATGCGGCCAAAAGCCTTAACGGGTACGAAAAGGCCCTAATGGGTCCGCGTAAGTCGTCTATATGATGCGGCCAAAAGCCTTAACGGGTACGAAAAAGCCTTAACGGGTCCGCGTAAGTCGTCTATATGATGCGGCCAAAAGCCTTAACGGGTACGAAAAAGCCTTAAAAGGTACGATTAAGCTGTCTGGTAGGGCGCGATAAAAGCCCTTAAGGCGTACGATTAAAGCCGTCTGATTTGGCACGGTAAAAGCCTTAAGGGGTGTGAAAAATCATCTTAAGTGGTGAAGTCCCGATTGGATGAGAAACCTTAAGTGGTGAAATCCCGATAGGACGAGAAAACTTAAGTGGTGAAGTCCCGATTGGATGAGAGACCTTAAGTGGTGACATCCCGATCGGACGAGAAATCTTAAGTGGTCAAGTCCCGTATAGACGAAAAACCTTAAGTGGTAAAGTCCCGAATAGACGAGAAACCTTAAGTGGTAAAATCTCGAGTAAAGCGTCGGAAGGACGTATGAAGTCATCTTAAATGGTGCATCGGAACGTTCTAAGTAACGAGTCTAAAGTCGCTTTAAATAGCGCAAACAATTATTGGGACCAAAATAGATGGAAGAAATTTCTTATATAAAGGCTCAAAGGCCTAGGAGTTCCGATACAAGAGATAAAGGAGAAAAACTACAAGGACTAAAAAGATATAGCATTAAGCTTGGTCCTTGTTGGAAGATGGATCCTCAGCAGCGTCGGAGGGAGCAAGATTCGGAGGGGCCTGGGCAGAAGGCTCCGCAGCCCGCGGAGTCGGGTCCACGGCAGCAGTCTCTTCACTCTCCGCTGGGAGGTTGAAGTACTTCTCCGCGAAAGGAGCGAGGGTCTCGGACTTCTTGAAGTCGATGGAATCCTCGTAGGCTGTGTAGAGTTCTTCGACGGCATTGAACATGACGTTCTCCACCTCGGACTTGCAGAACCCTACAGCATCCACCTTGAATTCTTCAGAATTCCGATACTCCTCGCGGCCCTGCAGACGGCCTTCCTCGCGGCCCTGCAGGCAACCCTCCTCGTGACCCTGCCGGCGACCTTCCTCGTGGCCTTGGGCCTTGGCCTCAGCCAGCTTGGTCTCGAGCCCCGCCTTGGCCTCCGCGAGAGCTTCCGCAAAAACACCCTTCTCGTGGATAAGCTGCCTCTTCTCGGACTCGTGCCGCTGCTGATCCGCCTGGATCATCTTCCGCTCCCGACGCATGACAGCCTCGTGATCCTGAACCTGCTTGAGCAGGCCCGAGGCCATCTCGTCAAGGAGAGTTTTCTCCTTGGCCATCTTATTCCTGGCCGCCACCGCCTCGTCGAGGTCCACCTGGAGCTTGGCTAACGCGTCGGGGTCCGACTTAGCTCGAGCTTCCTCCAAAGCACCCTGGAGAGCCAGGATGAAGCCGAAGCAGCGCTGCTGGTCCGCAGTTTCCTAAGATGGAAGGAAAAAAGCATTAGAATCCGATGGTCGAAAGCAAAGAACAATGACGAAAATACAGCAAAGGTAAAAGTTTTACCTCCATCCGACAGATGGCCATAACACGGAGCTCCTCCTCGATGTCCTCCCGCACCAAGGATATGGGCCGCCTCAAGGCTGGAGGAATTGACCCCGCCAGCAGATGCAGGGCCAATTCAGGCTCAAGGTTTCCCCGCCGGAGTGGAACCCCTCGGAGGGACTCGATCGGGTTCCAGGGAACCGTCTCCTGGTCGGGGGTGAAAATCTTGTAAAGATTTTCATCCACGGGGAGAGGGGGGATGACCTAAGAACTTTCAGCCGGAGGAGCCACCTCAGTCGGTGGCTCGGGAGTTGGAGTGCGGAGCTCGGGAGGAGGACTCCGGGACACATCCTCCACGACGGGCCTCAAGGTGCTCCGACCTGGTCTGCGGCGGAGCAGGCCACCTTCAGCGGGCTCCTCGGAGGAAGGAGAAGCCTCCAGATCAGTCACCTGACGGAATTGAGTTTCTGTCGGGGTTTCCTCCGATACCGGCGCCGGTGGAGTCATGGCCCGGGCTGGAGTAGCATCTCGCCTCGGAGCGACAACCTCAGATGGACTTGCGGTGGCGGGACGAATAAAGTCAGGAAGAGTATCCTTAGGGCACCAGATGATTTGACGATCGAGGTGTTGGTTCTTTCCAAAGATGTTGTAATATCCCGCCTTGAGAACGCGGGGGGTTTCTCCTCGAAGGATGTACTTGATTTCTCGAACCCGCGATTCCCGATCAGCGGGGATAAACTCCTTGGGAACCAGTTTCATATATCTTTTAATAGCACGACGGACACGCTTACCTTCCTCGGCGGTAGTGACCCCGAAGGCTTGGTCAATTTCCTCCCTCCTGGCACGCTTGGCCACGACCTGCTCCTCGGTCGGAGGGGCAGCGGAAGGAGTGGCGGAAGAGGAAGCGCCCTTCTTCAGCGACTTTCGCTTCCTCTTGGAGCCACCTGGGACGACATCAGTCTCGCCCTGCTTCATAATGAGATGAGTCAGCAGAGAAGCCTTCTTGGCTGCAAAAATAAAAAGACAAAGTGATAAGAAGAATTACCCAGACGACTAAATCTTTGGAAACAGAATCGAGGAGCCGGACTCCGATGTGAATCAAGTCCTTCTCCATGAGCTTGTTGGCGTCGAGGGGTATGAAGGAGTCCCCCCAACGGTAGAGCTGGACCATTTGAAGAGTGTTGAGGTCATCCTCAGTGTAGACCTCGAGCTTGGGGGCAGGGTCCGCCACGACCTCCCATCGGGGCCATGGGACAGAGCTGCTTTGGACAAAGAAGTAATACTTCTTCCATCCGCTGTTGTCGGACCCCGACTCGCGAATCAGCACCCGATCCTTGTGGAACTTCCAGGTTTCGCTATCCCAGCCGAAACGTGAAAGTTGCTCCTTTGTCCACTTGGGGAGTCGGGGGGAGAAGGAGCACACACCAGCCCTATTGCACTTCATTCCGTAGAAAGTGCGGAAAAGCAGCAGACTGTACGTCCACTGCTGGCGGAGGCACAGAAGTTGGAAGGCATTCCACACGCGGATAGCGTGTGGAGAGAAGGTACAAGGGTGCGTCTTGTAGAAGTTGCACATCTCCACCAGGTTCCCGCAGAAGGGGAATCGAATCCCCGCGCTTATTTGTCCAGCGGAGACAAACACTTCTCCCTCTCGAGGACGCGTGACGATATGCTTCCTCTTAACAGCAGGCTGAGACTCATAAGGGAAACGAGGTTCCCAATCCGAGGTAATGCAGCCCTCTCGAAGAGCAACCTCATACGAGGTCTCAGAAATCTCATTAACAGCAAGTTCAAAGGTGAAAGGAGTCCTAGCCTCAGAACTAGCCTCGTCTAAAAACGGTTACAAACAAGAAGATTTGAGAAAAGAAGAGCAAACATCAGCAAAACCATGAAAACAGAGAAGAAATTCTTACCAGACATGATGGATGATTGCCGAAAGAAGATGAAGAAGGATCGGAAGATTGAAGGCCCTGGATCACTTGAACAGCAGAAGGAACTTGAAGGAAAAGCTTCGAGTGCAAGAATGGCAGAAATTAAGAGGGTAGAGAAGAAGTGAATAATGCCAGGGTTCTGGCTTTTATAAGCAAAAGGACAAACTGGGCGGACTTAATCTGGACCGTTGAAGACGAAACGATTTAATCTTGATCGTCGAAGACTAAGGGACGGTACGGAAGAGACGTGGTGACGTAATAAGTGCCTTTTTCAGAAAGTAACAGTCACGCCGATTTAAGCGTCGTTTCACAATCCCTAGCATTTAATGCTACAGTAACCAAGGAGTCTCCTCGGATTTGGCAACTGCCCACGGAGTCCAGTGGGCCCGAAGTAATCATGAGCGAGAGACTCTGTCACACGACAATTACACGCAAGGCAAAAACCTCCGATGGCAATATCGGGAGGCATGAACGTAAAAGCCTCCGATAGCAAGGTCAGAAGATCTGGAGCTAATAGACACGACGAACTAAAAGTCCCCCATGTCTTGGGGGCAAATGATGGGTTCCGATGTAATCGTTAGCCCCGTTAAACAGCCAATGGACGACGAGTAGGTCCAGTGGGCCTCGTGAAAAGCCTGGAAGGCCCAGAGGCCCAGTATGAAGGGTCCCGACTTTAGGGATCCTGATGTATGAGCTGAATGCTCCCGACAAGAAGCCTTTGAATAGGCCCCGATATGCCTTAGTAAAGGCCCCGATGATAAAAGCCCCGCAGAGGCTGGACCTGTCTCGTGAGACAAAGGGTCCTGGGTGGTGATCTAGAATGAGATAACTCTGGAGTCCCCGACGGGAGTCGAGACATGTGATCAGAGGATAAGACCGAGAAGCCCACCTACTAGATAGAGTAGTGGGACAACGGTTAAAGATATAGATAAACTTCCCCGAGATACGCAGGGCGTGCCCGAGATACGCGGAGTATGGGTAAGATACGCGGAGCGTGGGGCGAAATCTACGGAATCCCGAACGAGATATACGGAATCGTGACGAGATATACAGAATCGTGACGAGATATGCGGAATCGTGGGTAAAACTGCCAGGCGCAGTAACAGGTAACTGAGTAACTTCCCCTCCTATATAAAGGATAAAGGAGGAAGTTACTCAGAAAACACAGATCATCTAATACGAAATTAGACTATTGCTTACCACCCCGTTGATCACATACTCATTTAAGCATCGGAGAGGGATTCTGGGTCACCACCCAGGTCATCCCCTTTTGCAGGATTACGCGGAGCCCAGGAGTCCAAGCTTTCCGTCAAGGACGTAACGAAGCTTCGTCCGTGATCCAACACACGTGACGTTAAGAAAAAATTCATAGCATAATGTATCAGATATTTTTGCTAGCATTGAGAACATACTCCCTTCCGGGTGATTGTATTTCTTCGGTGACAAGGTCTAGTGAGGCATATGGTGACTTCGTAAGATAATCGGCACTCCGACCTCATAATTTAGCCCAGCTGCATCGGCCAAGCCCGGCATCCAGCATCGACTCATTTTCCCGTGGTAACGGATTCAGAATTGCAATTAAATTCTTTTAAGAAATTTAATTCGTTCGAATATTTAATATTTATATTGCAATTACATGTTAAAGTAACACGTTGCTTGAATAGTTCTCAGTCCAGAACCAGCGACTGTCGCAGCAAAGAGGTCGTAGGATCGAATCCAACGTGCTTTGTTTTTACATGGAATATCGGTTATTTGTTGAGTAACCATCAATCACCCTTTACTGTGAATAAATTGCTAATATGACAGATTGATTGACCGGGTGGAGAAGATCTCATTCCTGGCAATGACAACTGTCTATAGGTCAATGTATCGAATCCACTCGACTTCGTCTACTAAGGATTTTCGGTTGCTTCATGTCGTGAATAAGCTAACAAAATCAAAAATGGGGGAGCGGTTCGCAGGTTTGTCTTGGGCAAGCTGCAATGGAGTCATAGTTCATATAATCGGAGGCCCAAATTAGTGAATAGACCTCCCTAAAATCATAAATTCCGTCGTCTCAAACTGGGCAACAATAGCCAACTGCGGTTAAAAGCAGTCAACAATTGTCGCTAAACACCGATACCAGGGAAGCATCTATACCCTACACTATTTATTGTCTATGGTGTGCTTTGAAATATTCAAATGAGTATGAATTTATATAAATGCATATGTCTATGAAAACTCATAACTAATGATTGTCGAATCTGACATCTCATGGACAGGATAAGAAAACAAAGGAGCAAGCCTCCAAACTGTATCTCCAAGTATACAACGACCAGATCAATGAGACACGAGCGTCCAATACACGCACGCTCCTACGTATCTCAGTACTCAAACATACCCACAACGTGGCAAAACAAAACCCACAACGATGGGAGGATATGCTGCAACGCACGTCCCTAAACTAAAGGCATGGGGGCAATCTGGACAACCGCTACATAGCAGGAAAGTCATCCCCCAAATTTTTACATTATGCATCTTTTTAAGATCAACTATATTATACTTATTATCTCTATTTTTAGAAGAATTAGGCTTGCCCGAAAATTGCTTTCCGCCCAAACCTAGGGGGGAGGGGAGTACTCGGCGACACTATATCTACTTTAGTACTTCACTATACAAATACTAACGCGCTATCGGCTATGTATACGCCCTAGTTGCCAAACACTTAAACATAGACATACTCGGAACTAGCGGCTATGTATACGCCCTAGTTGCCAAACACTTACACTTAGACATACTCGGAATTTCCGAGTTCCGAGTCAAAACTGTGGTGGTCAACACCCAACTTACATACTAAAACGTGGTGGTTAACACCCGAAATACACTAGAGTTGACGCGTCGCTACAACTCAAACTCGGATGTATATCCCGTTATAACTCAAGCTCGGATCTATATTCAATTACGACAATACACATAAGGATTCCGTATCCTTTATAGCTCCAAAAAAAAAAAAACCTAAGCAATATGCGAAGTTACAACAAGTCTTTGGCCACCAACGATCACGATCATTCACGATCCTACCATCACGCTACGCCTAGAGTCTTACGACTAAACGAGCACATCGTTCAGGGTCTAACGACCACAACTGACGTGTTATGCTCTAGCACCAATGGTGCATCTTTATACCCAAACTTTGATTTATTTTCTGGCAAACATGCCATTCACAAGGACAAACGCCCCATATTACATCTCACAAACGTGATCCTTCGATCAAGTGTGTAGTTTACTTACAACATGCGGCCATGATCCTTAGATCTGTCGCACAAACATATAAAACGACAGAAGACCTACCAGGAGTGGCAACAAGAAGACCTCAACCATTTATAGGGAACCATTACCTCTAATAAAAATTACAAGTTGCTTCTGGGCACCACCAATGTGTTATGCCCAAAGCTCAAATATATCAAGTGCGCGGGTATATCACTCATGCTGCCACTGTAACTACAACAACTCTCAGGCGTGCATGTATATCACTCTTGCCGCCCTATTACGACATCAGGTGCGCATGTATATCACTCATGCCGCCCTGACTATTCCTATTGCGACATCAGACGAGTAGGCTCGTAGGTATATCACTCAAGTCGCATATTACAAAGGTGCGTAGGTATATCACTCCTACCGCCATTATCTGGTGATCAGGCATATTGCAATATTATAATCCCGCGATCAGGTGCGTAGCTATATCTCTCCTACCGCCATGATCCGATGATCAGGCTCATCTCCATATTATATTATGATCATTCGATCAGGTGCGTAGGTATATCACTCCTACTGCTATGATCCGGTAATCCGACTTATTGTCATATTATATTATGATTCCTCGATCAGGCACGTAGGTATATTACTCCTACAACCATGATCCGATGATCAGGCTTATCGTCATATTATATTACGATTCACCGGTCAGGTGTGTAGGTATATCACTCCTACAACCGTGGTCATTCGATCAGGCGCGAAGCCATATTATGTTTACAACCATGAACCTCAAAATTGGCTATCATGTCCACGAACATTAAGGTGGCTATCATATCCACGAACATCAAGCTTGCTATCATGTCCACATGAAATGAGATCTTGTACACCTCAAGGTGGCTATCATGTCAGCATATCTTTTAATGGTTATCATGTCCACGACTTTCAAAATGGCTATCATGTCCATGTGTCGCAAAATGGCTATTATTTCTAGGAATCTCCAAGTTGGTTATTATGCTTATATATATCTAAATGATCATCGGGCGATGGAGATACAAACATTCTTCATGCAAAGGTGTCCGTCTATAGAGGCGGTCATCCCTAAACTACTCTGATGGGTTCCGCTATGGCCGTTAGGCCCTTTAACGGCGAGGAAACGCTGAACAGGCCCACTGGGCCCTAAATGGAGGTCAAGATGACCCAGGCGAAGGGTCCCGACAGAGGGAGTCCCGATGATGAAAGGTCCCGACAGAGTCGGTCCCGATAGGTGAGCTGGAAGCTCCCGATGAGAAGCCTTTAAGTAGGCCCCGATGACGAATCCCTGAGAATGATTGGCCCTATCACGATGACGAGGGGCCCCGAGCGGTGACACAACGAGATAACTCTGGAGTCCCCGATGTTAGTCGGGACTTGCTATCAGAGGTTAAAGCCGCTGAGATACGCGGAGCGTGGCCGAGATACGCGGGGCGTGGCTGAGATAAGCGAGATCATGGCCTAGATAGGCGGGATCATGCCCGAGATACGCGGAATACGGGTTAACCACCCCAACGGTTCACTAGGTAACTGAGGTACCTCTCCGCCTATAAAAGGGCAGAGGCTACCTCAGATCACATTACGTTTTGAGATACGTTACTTGAGATTACTGCTTTCCAGTCCACAGGAGATACTCATTTAAGCATCGGAGAGGGATTCTGGGTCACCGCCCGGTCTATCCCCTCTTGCAGGATTGCGTGGAGCAAAGGAGCTAGGATCACCGTCAAAGAACGTACCGGAGTTTCGTCGTGATCCAACATTGGCGCCGTCTGTGGGAACGTAAAAAAAAGCTGATATGCCTTCTACTCGTTCAATGGTGGCTGGCAAGCAAAGAAGACAAGGACAATCTGGTGGTTCCCGTCATCCTGCTACGACGACTTTGAACTCACCACCGGAACGCGAGGAGGACCAGAATCTTCCTGCTGCTGAGGTCTCCCAGACAGGGGGGCATAATGAAGGTCCCGAAGATGCTGCTGCTCAACACCAGGGGAATAGGGAGCAGGTGGCTCCTCAGCCTGCGGACCTGACGAAGGCTGTGGCGGAAGCCATGCCAATGTTTTTGGCAGCTGTGGAGGCCCTCTTAGATCGGAGAGAGGCTGCAAGGAGGCAAGAGGAGATGCCTCCGCTAGAAGAGGAAGCGCCCCCGCTAGAAGAGGAAGCGCCCCCGCCACCAGAGGATCAGAATGTTCGGGAGGTTCAGCCTCGAAACCTGGGCAGGAGTAGGGAGTCCACCCAACCAGAACGATTCGTGGTCGACGGGCTAGGACCAGTGCAGCACAGGACCATTCCCCTTAATGGTCCCATCACCCCCGATCAGGTGGTGAAGATCGTGAACATCTGCATGGGAGAGCAGAAGCCGCTGGTGTCGGAACTAAGGGATCGATCCACCCATCCCTTCGTGCCTCGACTCATAGACACCCTCGCCCCGCCAGGATTGGGTATCCCCACGATCAAGGAGTACGATGGCGAGGGAGATCCGGTTCGTCATGTCCAGAAGCACCTCATGGCGTGTCTGGACAGAGCCCCGAATGAAGATATTGTGTGTACGTTGTTCCCGAACACACTGGGCGAGAGAGCCCTAACCTGGTTCTTCAGTTTGCCCACAGGCTGCATCACTTGTTGGGCTGATATGCACGACCGGTTCATTCAACAGTACCAGGGTCGCAGACACCTGCTGAAGAGTGTGAGGTCCCTGACCCAGGTGGTGCAGAGGCCCCACGAGTCGCTGGCGCACTATTACCAACGGTACACTGCCAGCGTGGCAGAGATTGATGAGGAGATCTCGGAGGGTGAAACTATCCGCACCTTCATTCGGAACCTAACAGCCCCCTACGGTTCCGACCTGATGCACAGCGTGGCTGAGAAAGCTGTGTGGAATATGGAGGCACTGCAGAAGAGGGTAAAGCGGCACATCGATGTCCAGGAATCGAAGATAGCCGTTGGAGAGCTCGAGCCCCCAAAGTCGAATAAGGGAAAGCAGTCGGTCAAACCCTTAGATGAGCGTAAGTCGAAGGATAAGACCGAGAGCAGCCGGGGTCGAGGTCGCTCTGATCGGAGGAATGATAGGCGTTCCTCGAAGAAGGACAGGCGGGAGGATCATGACATTCCTCTCAAAAGCTCTATGGCGGAGGTGTTGACGGTCATGGAGCGACAGGGTATCTCTAGGTACCCCCCGAAGAAGGAAGGAGAGTTTTTGGGATCCCGCACCGACCGCTACTGTCGATTCCATCGCGCGAATGGCCACGACACCAATCATTGTCGGAAGCTGAAGAAGGAGATCGAAAAGCTGATCCAGAAGGGGAAGCTTAATGAGTTTGTCGGGGAGAAGCGCTGTCGATCCCGTGATCGGTCCCCAAAGAAGAAGAGGTCCGACCCGGAATCTTCCGGTGCCCGTAAGGAGAAGCGGGGCACTATCAATGTGATTCACGGAGGGTTTGCCGCTGGAGGTGATACCTCGTCCTCCCGGGAGGTTTATGCCTCTAGAATTCCAGCTGCTGTAGTACTGGGTAAGAGGTCCCGATCCTGGACCCTGAAGGAAGAGATGGTGATCTCCTTTTCGTCGGAGGATCTCGTAGGCTTGGAAACTCCGCACGATGATGCTTTGGACGTGACCTTGGATGTGGACGGGTACGAGATGAGGCGAATTCTGATCGATGGAGGGAGCTCCTCCGATATCCTATTCATGGACGCGCTGGAGGCCATGGGGAAAACGAAGAAGGATCTGAAGGAGGCGAACTTCCCGATGGTCGGATTCTCTGGATTTACCTCCTTTCCGCTAGGAGTGATCACCTTGCCAGTGGAGTTTGGTAGTGGGTGGAAAGCGGAGAGGAGGAACGTGAAGTTTGTGGTAGTTGAGTCCGCGGGGACCTACAACGCGATTATTGGGAGAACTACCATCAACCCCCTGATGGCAGTTGCCTCGACTGTTCATCAGAAGATGAAGTTCCCGACTGACCATGGAGTCGGAGAGGTCAAGGGCGACCAGGTGGCTTCCAGGAGGTGTTATGTCAACGCCACCCGAAGGAGGAGACGAGAGGCCATGACTGTCCTCCAGACAGATGCTGATCCTAGAGAGGAGTTTGGGCGTCCTGCCCCCGTGGAGGATCTGAAGGAAGTCGAGATTGACGGACCTCAGAGGAAGGTGAAAATCGCGTCTGCTTTGACCGAAGAGACAGCCCGAAAATTGATTGAGCTGCTGAAGGAGTTCAAAGAGCTGTTTGCTTGGTCCCCGAGTGACATGCCAGGAATCAGCCCCGACGTGATTGTGCATGAGCTGAAGATTGATTCCGCGATCAAGCCTATCGCGCAGAAGAGGCGTCCAATGGGTACAGACAAGCGGATCGCGATCTAGCAGGAGGTGGGCAGATTGCTCGATGCTGGGTTTATCAAGGAGCTCCGATTCCAGACCTGGGTTGCTAATCCGGTACTGGTGAAGAAGAGCAACGGGAAGTGGCGAATGTGCGTGGATTTCCGTGACCTGAATAAGGCTTGCCCGAAGGACTGTTACCCGCTCCCGAGAATCGACCAGCTGGTGGATGCCACGTCGGGGCATGAGCTGTTGAGCTTCATGGATGTATACTCGGGCTATAACCAGATCAAGATGGCTAAGGAAGACGCTCCTCACACAGCATTCTATGCAGACAGTGACATCTATCACTACGATGTCATGCCTTTCGGGTTGATCAATGCCGGGGTAACCTACCAGCGGATGGTGAACAAGCTGTTCAGAGATATGCTAGGGGAGACCATGGAGGCTTACGTGGATGACATGCTGGTGAAGTCCCGACAAGCTAAGGATCATGTGCACAACCTAGCCATGGCGTTTGATCGGATGAGGCTTCATCAGGTTCGCTTAAACCCAACAAAATGCGCCTTCGGAGTCCACTCAGGGAAATTTTTGGGCTTTATGGTGAGCCAAAGAGGAATTGAGGTGAACCCCGAGAAGCTGAGGGCGATCGAGGAGATGCAGTCTCCGATAACCCATCGGGAGGTGCAGGTGCTGAATGGCCGACTGGCTGCAATGAATCGCTTCCTGTCCAAGGCAAGTGACCGATCAATGCCATTTTTTGAAGTCCTGAGGGCCAACAAGAAGTTTGAGTGGACCTCCAAGTGTGAAGAAGCGTTCCAAGCACTCAAGCAGCACCTTCGCACTCTCCCGCCGTTGGCGAAACCGGTTCCAGGCGAGCCGCTCTACCTTTATTTGGCTGTTTCTGAATTTTCCATTAGCTCTGTGTTAGTGAAGGTTGTCGAGGGTAATCAAGTCCCCGTTTATTATGTAAGAAAGGCGTTTGCCAAGTCTGAAATGAATTATCCCGTCGTTGAGAAGTATCTCTTTGCGTTGATTATTACTGCTCGGAAGTTGAGGCCTTACTTCCACGCGCATGAGATCACTGTGTTGACAAATCAGCCTCTGAAGAATTTTTTGAACCGACCTGATGCGTCGGGGAGATTAGTGAAATGGGCAGTCGAGCTTAGTGAGTTTCGCATACACTTTGCTCCGAGAACGGCTATTAAGGGCCAGGCATTGGCGGATTTCATAGCAGAGTCTACAACCCCCGATCTGGAAGAAGCGGGCCCTGTAGAGGGGGCAACCATGGGGGTCCCGATAGCAGATCAACCAGAGACGGCAGAGCAATCAGAACAGCCAAACAAGGAAAATACCTGGGAGATGTACACGGATGGCTCCTCGAGTTTAGATGGATCAGGAGCAGGGTTTGTATTAATACCACCAGGTGGAGGTGAACCGCTTCGATATGCTCTGGCTCTAACATTTAGGGCCACGAACAACGAAGCTGAGTACGAGGCTCTTATCACGGGCCTGAAAATTGCCAAAGGTACGGGAGTCGCTCACTTGAGAGTGAAGTGTGACGCGGCCCTGATTGTAAACCAGGTTCAAGGCCGATACGAGGCGAAGAGCCCGATGATGAGGAAGTACCTGCGCGAGGTGCAAGCCCTGAAGGAGAGTTTTTAAAAGCTTCGACATCGAGGCGATCCCGAGGGAGGAAAACGTGGAGGCAGATGCCTTGAGCAAATTTGCCCTGGGGGCACCCTTGGAGGAAAATCGGAAGGTGCACTTCTTGGAGAAGGTGATCTTGTCGACCACCGACCCGACACAGGTGTGTGCTATTGAAGCAGGATCGGAGGAGGAGCCCACTTGGATGACCCTGATAGTCGCATACCTGACTACGGGGGCAGTCCCCGATGATAAAGTAGTAGCTGACAGGATACGTCGGATCGCGGCTAATTACGTGATGATGGACAATCAGCTATACAAGAAGGGCTGGTTCTCGACTCCGTACTTGAAGTGTGTGGCTGAGCCCGACACAAGTCGAATCCTAAAAGAGGTGCATGAAGGGGTCGCGGCTTGTCATGAAGGGGCCCAATCCATTATGAGGAAAGTGCTGAACTTGGACTATTATTGGCCTACGATGAGCAAGGAGGCGACGGCGTTGGTCCGATCCCGTGACGCGTGCCAGAGGTACGCCCCGAGTATTGTGGCTCCGGTTGCTAATCTGACACCCATCAAGAGCGCTTGGCCCTTCGCGCAGTGGGGCATCGACTTGGTGGGACCTCTTCCACAAGCACAAGGTCAATGTAAGTATTTGCTTGTAGCTATCGATTATTTTTCGAAATGGATAGAGGCAAAGGCGTTGGCCAGGACGACGGGGAACCTGATCGTCAAATTTCTCCAGACGCATATTGTATCCAGATACGGGATTCCCAAGGTGGTGATCAGCGACAATGGTCCACCGTTTAACGGGTCTCAGCTGAAGGAGTATCTGGAGGAGTTGAACATCGAGCATCGGACAGCCTCTGTCCGCCATGCTCAGACTAATGGCCAGGTGGAATCGGCCAACAAAATCGTGATGGATGGCCTGAAGAAAAGGGTCTATGCCTTGAAGGGCAAATGGCTGAACGAGCTGGAAAACGTGCTTTGGGCTGTTAGAACGACACCCAAACGATCAACTGGGGAGACTCCGTTTGGCCTTGTTTATGGCACGGAGACTGTTGCTCCCGTGGAGGTAGCTGTGGCGTCCCATCGGATGAGATATTACGAGCCTTTGACGAATGATGAGATGAGACGTCTAGATTTGGACTTGCTCGAAGAGAAGAGGCGAGAAGCCGACGAAGTCCAGGCTCGAATGCGTTTGGCGACGGCCAGGTATTACAATCGGCGAGTCAAGTCCCGACAATTCTTCGTCGGGGAGCTGGTTTGGTGTCGCAACGGGTTTACCCTTTTGGATCGAATCACCAAGATTTCACCAAAATGGGAAGGACCTTACAAGGTCGTGGGGATGCCGGCTCCGAATGCGTACAAGTTGGAAGACCTCGATGGCGGAGCGTTAAAGCATTCTTTTAGTGGCGAACACTTGAAGAAACACCATGATTGATGAAAAGTCTCCTTGAGTGGTGCACGAGAAAAGCCGCCTTTAGTGGTGCATCAAAAAAGTCACCTTGAGTGGTGCACGAGAAAAGTCGCCTTAAGTGGCGCATGAGAAAAGTTGTCTTAAGTGATGCACGAGATTAAGTCGTCTTAAGTGATGCATGATTCTTAGATTTACTCTAAGTGTTGTTAAAGTCGCCTTGAGTGGTGCGCGAGATTAAGTCGTCCTAAGTGATGCGCGAGATTAAGTCGTCTTAAGTGATGCATGAGATCAAGTCGTCGTAAGTGATGCGCGACTCTTGGATTTATTCTAAGTATTGGAAAGACGCCGTAAGTGGTGCATTATGGTAAGTCACCTTAAAGTCACCTTAAGTGGTGCAAATTGGTAAATCGTCTTAAGTGATGTGTGAGAATATCTTAAGTGTCGAGGTTTCGACTTAAATAAACATAAGTAAAAGTCGCTTGAAAGAGTGCAAGGGAAAACCGGAACTAAGAAAGTCTGATATTAATGGGGCTCGAAGGCTCGATGATTACAAAAGAAGGAGAATACAAGGACTCTAAAGATAAGCAGTTAGACTTGGTCCTTGTTGGCGGTATCAACGGGAGCAGGGTCCACGAGGTCTGTGGCAGAAGGCTCCACAGGGTCAACCGCTGGAGGGTCGACTATCGGGGCCATGGGATCGAGGAGTTTTTGATGAAGAAGTAGCTCCTCTTCACTCTGAACTTGTGGTATGCATTTCCTGCCTTGAGCATCGGCTTCTCTGGTGGAGATGATGCATCCCCCCCTGGAGAGCTGCATCGTAAGCAGTGCTGGAAATCTCGTTCAGAGCATAGTCGAAGTTGAAAGGCTTCCTCCCCTCGGAACTAGATCCGCTGTCTGAAATCAGGCATGGAAAGGCATATTCAGTTTTCCCGGGAAATTACAAACAAACCAAGTAGAGATGAGGGAAGGAGATAGGCGAACAATAAAGAAGAAACCCTTACTAGACATGATGATTGGAGGAACGAACTTGACGTTGCCGGAAAGGAGATCGGAGGAACACTAAGGTCTTCGGAATTACAGAGCTTGAATTCGCAGAGAAGTTGCAGAGAGCTTTTGAAAATTCGTAGATGGTAAAGGAAACTGTACCTTGGGTGAGGGTTTTATAGGCGAAGAGGACAGTCGAAGGGACGCTTCGATCTGAATTGTCGAAGTTGAAACGTTCTGATCTGGACCGTTGAGATGAAACGTGCAGAATGGCAACGGGTGCAATGATGAAACAGCCTGAAAAGCACTTTTCAGAAAAAGCAGGCGCGAAAAATCAGGCACGGGTACTGAAGACGTCGCTTCGTTATCTGCTGCATTTAATGGCTGGGGAACCGAGGAGTCCTCTCGGATTTGGCAGTTATCCACAAGGTATTGAGAAAACGTGAACGAGAAGACCTGTACTAAGTGACTATGCCAAGGGAAAGATCCCCGACTTCGACGTCGGGAGGTCGGGAGTTGAAAGACACGACGAACTATAAGTCCCTCATGTCTTGGGGGCAAATGATGGGTTCCTCTATGGCCGTTAGGCCCTTTAACGGTGAGGAAACGGTGAACAGGACCACTGGGCCCTAAATGGAGGTCAAGATGACCCAGGCGAAGGGTCCCGACAGAGGGAGTCCCGATGATGAAAGGTCCCGACAGAGTCGGTCCCGATAGGTGAGCTGGAAGCTCCCGATGAGAAGCCTTTAAGTAGGCCCCGATGACGAATCCCTGAGAATGATTGGCCCTGTCACGATGACGAGGGGCCCCGAGCGGTGACACAACGAGATAACTCTGGAGTCCCCGATGTTAGTCGGGACTTGCTATTAGAGGTTAAGGCCGACATACGCGGGGCGTGGCCGAGATACGCGGAGCGTAGCTGAGATACGCGGAGCGTGGCCGAGATACGCGGGGCGTGGCCGAGATAAGCGAGATCATGGCCTAGATAGGCGGGATCATGCCCAAGATACGCGGAATACGGGTTAACCACCCAAACGGTTCACCAGGTAACTGAGGTACCTCTCCGCCTATAAAAGGGCAGAGGCTACCTCAGATCACATTACGTTTTGAGATACGTTACTTGAGATTACTGCTTGCCAGTCCACTCGAGATACTCATTTAAGCATCGGAGAGGGATTCTGGGTCACCGCCCGGTCTATCCCCTCTTGCAGGATTGCGTGGAGCTAAGGAGCTAGGATCGCCGTCAAAGAACGTACCGGAGTTCCGTCGTGATCCAACATACTCCAAAGAGAGTAATACCTCACATGAAAGGATTGGTGGACAAACCATCCTTCATGAAAAGGTGTCCGTCCAAAGAGGCGGTCATCCCTAAACTACTCCAAGAGAGTAATATTTCACATGAACGGGTTGTTGACAAACCACCCTTCATAGGTGTTCGTCCAAAGAGGCAGTCAACCCCAAACACTCCAAGTGAGTATAATAAAGGGTCGGTAGACAAACCGCCCTCCATTTTTGATCGTACAAAGAGACGATCGTCCATAAACACTCCGAGTGAGTAAAATAAAGGATCGAACCATAGTCGATCGTACAAAGAGACGATCGTTCATAAAAGCTCCAAGTGAGTAATATAAAGGTCGGTAGACAAACCGCCCTCCATAGTCGATCGTACAAAGAGACGATCGTCCATAAAAGCTCCAAGTGAGTAATATAAAGGTCGGTAGACAAACTGCCCTCCATAGTCGATCGTACATAGAAACGATCGTCCATAAACACTCCGAGTGAGTAAGATAAAGGGTCGGTAGACAAACCACCATCCATAGTCGATCGTACAAAGAGATGATCGTCCATAAAAGCTCCAAGTGAGTAGTATAAGGGTCGGTAGACAAACCGCCCACCATAGTCGATCATACAAATAGACGATCGTCCATAAACACTCCAAGTGAGTAAAATAAATGGTTGGTAGACAAACCAGCCTCCATAGTCGATCGTACAAAGAGACGGTCGTCCATAAAAACTCCAATAGAGTAATATAAGGGTCGGTAGACGAACCGCCCTCCATAGTCGATCTTACAAGGAGATGATCGTCCATATAAAACTCCAAGAGAGTAATATAAGAGTCGGTAGACGAACCGCCCTCCATAGTCGATCGTACAAAGAGACGATCATCCATAAAATACTCCAAGAGAGTGATTTAAGGGTTGGTGGGCAAACCACAGTTCATACAAATGTGTTCGTACAAAGAGACAATCATCCTAAAACTACTCCACAAGAGTAATATTTTACATGAAATAATTGGGTAATGGATGCATGTTCATTAAACTCAGAGCCTAATGCAGGCAAAGCCTCCATCAGCCTTGGGGGGCAAATGATGGATATTGATATAAATTTATAGATTTGATACCATAACGGTATTGACTATAATAGTCTAATATCATAATGGTCAATCAGCTATAAATATTCAGTTACCATAATAGTAATTGCCTAAATATTCTGTTACTATAACGACAATCGTCAATAAATTGTTATATACCATAATAGTTATTATACTATTTTATATAAACAGTTATCTTATGATTATTGGAGAGAGGAAAAATATATACAATAGTGATCCCTCTCTTTATATAAACAGTTACTAATTTGATCGCCGGAGAGGGATCGCCGGAGCTCGCCCTGGCATTGTTCCATTTTGCAGGTGTGTGCCGGGATTCGAAGACTAAGGAGCTCGGAGACATCGCGAAAATCATCTCGGTAAATCCAGGATCCAACAATGACTTACATGAGTTTCGACCTAATAAGGATGCAACTAAGATTATTAAACATTAATTAGAGGATTATCATTAAAAAATTATTATTTGGCCAAATGAAAATCAAACTGAGTTAATTAGATTCGTGGCATAATCAATCCAGATTTATAGAGATTTTTAGAATTTGGACATATTATTTGTTTTTTCTGGGTGATTGCACCTAGCGATTGGGCTAGATCTGTACCAAGCAAGTAACCTTTTCGGCCACTAACCTAGCTAGTAATTATTAGATATAAAATATTTGGGACCTATTTTCTTAAGGCCTCTAGCAACAATTTGGGTTATTTGGGCCTTGAGCCGGGCTTGTACGCTATAGATACAGCAAGCTGAAGCATCTTCTTCGAGTAACAGAAGAATATAACTCATCAGCTATTGAGTAGAGTTTGAGAATCGATTTCCGTCTGCACACAGAAAACTGTGCCTATTGAAAGGGTGATTATTTTTATAATTTATTTATGAGTAAATATTTAAAATGTGAAATTTCTTGTGAAATTTCAATAGAAAGTAAGAAATAGAAAGTAAATGAACAAGTGTATTGGTGCTTGGTGGGATCCAATATCACTTTCTATAGAAATTTCACAGTTTGTAGCAACACCCTTTATTTATTTATTTCAATCTATTATTTTTTATTAATTATTTGATAATTCATATTTTTAAGGGGAAAAGAACCTATTGACAGTTTGAATTTTACACCATGTGTCAGTTTGTGTCTGAGGTTTACAAACGGTTTCTGAATTTACATATATGTTGCTATTTGGTGTCTCCGTCTATTTTGGCAGTTAAGTTGGACGGAATGATGTCACGTGCTGGTCACGTGAGGGCAATAATTTTAAAATACCCAGAATGACCCCAACACGTTCAGGCCGATTTCCGGCCAAGTCCCGGCCGATTAAGGCCAATTACGGCCGATTTAGGGCTAAGCATCTCCAATTCCGGCCTATTGCGGCCAAACCCACCCCGATTCCGGCCGATTACGGCCAACCCACCCCGATTCCGGCCGATTACGGCCAAACCCACCCCGATTCCGGCCGATTACGGCCAAACCCGTCCCGATTACGACCTATTCCGGCCGATTTTGGCTGATTTTCGGCTAATTCCGACCGATTGGAGGTGGGTGTCTGGAGGTTGGTGGCTGGAGGTAGGTGGCCGGAGTCGGGGTGGGTGGCCGGATTGTCAGTTGTTTTTTTTTTAAAAGGGCAAAATTGTCTTTTTCAAGTAAGTCTGTTAAATTTAACCCAAAAAACTAACGGAAAACCAAATAGGCACAAAACTGAAAATTGGGACACTAAATATAAACATTTTAAAATTGAGACACCAAACTGACACATGGAGTAAAATCCAGACTGTTTTTAGGTTATATTCCCTATTTTTAATCAGTATATTATGTATCAGCAATCAGATGTTTCACTGAAATACAATCCTGTAAACATAAACAATATGCATAGTCCACTAGTTTTATTTCACTCCCTGGAAAATGAGTATTGCATTTTATTATTAGAACTAGCATATATACACTCCCTCAAGTGAGAAATTTTTGTCGATTTTCCCTCCATATAAAGGCCAAATAAAAAAAATCCCTCCCAAAGAGAGAATTTATGAAAACGCCCCATATTGCAGATAATACATGCGGAACTTTTATGTTCCGCATGTATTATCTGCGGAATATAATATATTGTAGATATTAACTACTGATTAAAAATCTCTTAGTTAATGATGGGTATACGTCCGATTCAGGTTCGTTTTATATTATTCGGACTTCGTTTACACGTCAAACCCACCAACGGCTCTAAAATATTCACCCGCGAGTTTAAAACGGCCCAGGACATATACGGGCGTGTCCCGGACAAAAAAATCGTCCGAATTGCTCCCCGCGAAGACGCGTAAACCCCTATATATACATTACACACGTAGGGCTTCCCGACATCAACTTTACGCTCGTCTATGCCCGACATATTTTACATTAAACCGGCGTCAGACCATTCAAAACTGGGTTAGAGTCCAAAGTTCCCTATAAATAGGAGCCTTGGTCACCCATTTCAGAGTTAAGTTGACAAGGAAGCTCTGACCTCTCTCTAGCTTTCTCTCTCTAGATCTCTAATTTAAGCATCAGAGAGGGTTCATCGCACTCCACCCCATCTATGTGGTGTGCGATATTACCCCTTGTGCAGGTGTTAGGAGGAACACATGCACATACCGCAAGGCGCGTACACGCGCATACTCCGCAAGGTGCGTACACGCGCATACTTTGCAAGGTGCGTACACGCGCATACTTTGCAAGGCGCGTATATGCGCATACACCGCAAGGTTCATACATGCGCAAACACTACAAGATACTCAAACAATTAGTCATTTTAAGGGCTTACAAGTCCCCAACAGTCCGACGCTCCGACTCTTCGATAGTCCGACGCTCCGACGCTCCGACGCTCCGACTGTCCGACGCTCCGACTCTCCGACAGTCCGACATCCCGACTGTCGGACACCCGCGAGCTCAAACAACCCGTTAGCATAACTACACAACACTTCAAGGACCAGACGAACTTCGAGTCAACGACCCGCGAAGAGTCAAGATCCAACATTTTGGCGCCGTCCGTGAGATTCGAACAAACAAGCACTCGCTAACCAGCAGCAGCTACATGGAAAAAATATACATCATACATGGTGGTGTTATGTAAGGGAAGCATACGCGTCCTAGAAGATGCAACATGCTGAAAAACACCAACATGATGATGAACCAACCCAAACGTTGACATTCATAGAGGCTTCCAAATAGGAGATGCATAGTCTAGCACATATACATGCAAAGAACAAAACTGGAGCGCTACGTCGCGCTACGTCGCCCTACGTCACCTTACGCCTCCCCACGTCGCACTACGCTGCGCTACTTTGATGTCGTAACCACCGCTATGGCGACTGTGTCTACTGTTAAGACGTGTGTATCAGGTCGATGGGTCTTCGGTCCGAATGAGACTTCTCACGGGTAAATTGCTTTCTTTGATGATCTGTTGACTCGTAAATGTAATCCGTCGGCTCAAAGTGGTCCGTCGTGTCGCTCCCTGCCGACCTGCACAAGGGGCAATATCGAGCTCGGAGAGGGGGGGGGGTGGTGCTCGATGTGCCCTCTCTGATGCCTAAGTCAGTCTGAGATTCTTAGAGAGATAAAGTAGAGAGAAGGCAGAGCTAAAAATGTGTAAAGATGCAACATGATCCAAATGAATAGAATTTGCGAAGTATATATAGGCTATGAGGGGATTAAGGTGGCTTAATGACACCGTTAATCCCTAAACGTACTTCATTAACACATAACAGCCAGATTAAAACCTTTAAATACACGGGGAGGTGAGTGAAAAAGTCTAAGTATGAGTCGAGTAAAATGGATGTTGGGATCCTTGGGGTCGGACGGAAAATTCGACCCCTAAGGCCTCCGACCCCTCCTAGGAGAGGTCGGGTGAGGCCACCTGATCCCTCCTAAGGGAGATTGGGTTGACCCACCCGATCCCTCCTAGGGGAGATCGGGTCGTCTAGCCCGATCTCACCTAGGTGAGACCAACGGACCGGTTCGGACGAATATTTTTGGCTCGTCCGGGCCGTTCGCGTTGTGAGTGAAGTGTTCGGGTCCAAGTTTCAATTTTCAATCGTAAGCGGGGCGATCAAAATAAGACAATCCGAAGGGAGACGGGTTCAAATTGGGCGTATATCCATCACGTGCCACCGAGTCAACCAATGGCTTAACCCTTGATTAACTCTATTTTACGATGGGATGACACGCACAATTTGAAACCGTGTTGTTACCTCTTGACGAATCCTTTGCTTGTCTGCAGGCGCCTTTTCCGGGCCTTATCCTCCATTTCTCAAAATAGAGGAAGAGTAAACGTTAGAGCAAAAGGGGACGTGCTTAGACACACGCCCGAAAAATGTGGATATAAAAATTCGATCTTCTCATGTATGTATCTAAAAATACGTACATGCATGGGGATGCAATGCAATCATGGATATGGACTAAGGTAACTTCATTTTACACCATCATAATCAATACATGCACATGTGGGGTGAACCCGGTCTGTGGAAAAATGCTTAGACCGGGTCTAAAATTTTTCGAAGTATGGGAATGTGAAATATATGCATATGGGAAATGCTAATTTTAGTGAACATGGATATATCATGAACATGAGTGTGTGTACTAGCTAGCATACATGCAAGTAGAAACACAAGTATGGAAGTGGGTGTGGATAGGCTGCAATCATGGACATGAATGTATGCAGGAATATATATCAACCATGTATATGGATGTCTAAGTGTTTGGATGCATTTGAGTATGTATGTGGGCATGCACGTGAGCGTAAGCATAAACATGTGCATATGCATGGAAGGGTCGTGAACATAAGCATGAGTGATGGCGATGGTGCACTTGTAGATGTAAATCATAAATATGAATATAAATGTAAGAGTGAGATAAACCCCCTTCTATCCGAGAGTGCTGGCCTTGTCACTTGATGGGACACATCGTTCTGCCTCCCTTGTATTAGTACGAGCATTGTCTTTAATACTCGACTTTTGACAGGTGTGACATTTTCCTTCCTTTGCTGGAGAGTGTGTATGGCTCTTGACCCTTGTCCTGCAATTCGTTTTACATAAAAGTGGGGGTGAAAATGCTTACAAGCTTTTCTTCTTACCTATCGCGTGCGGAGAGGTTTATTGACATATGTTAAGGATTTCCCCTTCCTTCGGATGTGTCGGAGCGTCGTTTCTTTTGGGGGAAGCTAAAAATTTGCCCTCTTTGTAGTGCTTTGGGGTTTGTTCCTTTTGGCGGTGTATCTCGCCCTTTGATGGTCAGATATCTTGGGTGTCGGTTTTGCCCCCGTAGCTTGATGTTGAGGTTGCCCCCGTAATGGGCGTATCCCGCCCTTCCATGAGTAAGGGTCGACCTTTGCATCGGTTGCTCGAATGGCTGGTCGGCCTTTGGGGAGTTTTCTCCTTTGGACAAGGAGACCATGAAGATCATTTATCAAAGCAATTGGATCAAATCTCATTGTCCTGTGTCTTGGGTGTCCGAGGTGGACTTGTATGAACCGGGTATTCGCTTGACCCTTCCTTTCATGAGTCTGGTATGTCATTAATCCTCTTGTTTTCATTCATCTTTTGTTTCCTCCTTGTTGGTTGGTTTCATGGAAAAACGTATAATGTGAAGGTGGAACGTTTCGAACGCACCGTTGATTTGGATAGGAAGAAGGTACCCTCTAGTTCTGCTTCTGAGGTCAAGAAATATTCTAAGTCAGGGAAGGCTGCAGAGGCTTCTAGTATGTTCTTTTTCTATTCTCTTTACTTTATGGTATACTTATGAATGTCCTCATGTTGCTTTCTTCTTGTTGTTAGAGCATTCGCCCCTAGTTACCGAGCGGGTTCTTGCGGTGGGAAAAAGTTCAAGTCAATCCAAGTCTTAGGCACAGAAGCCTGATTCTGAGGTCGGGCCCTCGACTGCCAAGAAGAAGAAATCCGCGAGAGACTCTCCTTCAAGTCCCCGTTTGCCAACTCCCTCTCGTGATAAGGAGATAGTGGTCTAAGAGGCGCCCTTTTTGCTTGATGAAGGGAAGCAACCTGTGGATGGCGATGGGATGAACATAGATCTTGATGTCTCTCCTCTATCCTCTGCCCCCAGTCGAGGGGCCGAGTCTCAAGTCTGTTTCTTCTTCATGTAGGTTTGACGACTTTGAAGGTGCCTTTGGCATACCTATGGGGTCATGTGATTAACCATTGCGTTGAATATCTTGCTTTTGGTGATGGGTGTGATCATCGCCTTTCATTGAGACTCGTTTCTTTTTCCATGGCTCTAATTAAGATAGCAAATTTCTGCTTGAAAGTTTGGTGGAGATTGCTCTCGAGTTAGCCTCTACTAGTATCTGAGTTTTGATCGTTGTGGGGATTGTTTCGTTATATGCCCCCAATAGTGCTTGTCGTGATTCTCCGCTTTATGGTTGATTTCGTGAAATATAGAGGCTGTCTTCATAATGAGGACGTCTCCTACCTGGTAACATTCAGGAAGGTTGAAATATAATTGCAGACCTTTTATGAGCGTAAGAAGGGTATTGCTTTTCCCTTTTCCTTGGGCCTCCTCTTAAGGTTAGACGTAGGCTCTTTAGGTTTGTGGTCTTGATAGCATCCTTGCGATGTGTATACTTTATAGCCGTTTCTTGATGTGTGGACATGATAGCCACCTCTTGGTATGTGGACATGATAGCCACTTTGTAGTGTGTGGACCTGATAGCCACTTCGCGATGTATGGAGTTATGCTTTAGCATTCCTTTCTTATTGGAGAAGCTTCATTGCTATAGTTGCCTTTTGTTTAGGCTATGTTTGTTAGGTTTTGCCTTTTGTTTCTACCGCCACCCCTACAACAGTGTGCACAAAGGCAGCAGCAATCGCTACTATCACCACTAACACTGCCACAGTTGCGACACCTATTACCACCAATCATAGAAGTTCGGCTAACAGTTTTCACGTGTCGTGATCACTTCGGCTCGGCGAAGGGGTCGCTACCACTGGAAATCGTCGTCGATTGGAGCCATTGACAAGACGACCTAGTCCAGACCTTATGGTGGGGGCACCAATGCGAATCCCCCAGACGCCCGCTAGCATACCTATCGCAAGCTTATCCTTTATAGTAACAACTATATATATACAGTAACATAATTGCAGGTCGTACCTATGGGCGATCAACAGAAAGCAAATATATATTCAACACAAGGCTGACGAGTCCTCAAACCGAGGGGTTCTCACGAAGGACACCGGGAGTAACCCCTTACTATAAACTGAATGTTATAACTATTTCTATACATTACAAATTTCTATCTTATGACAAGGAAAAGTAGGAATAAAAGCGAACACAAAGGGGGGAGATACGACTTTGGTCGCATTACCTCAACAAGCTGCATCCAACGAACAGCTAGCAAACGCGCGCACATACAAAGTGCATGCGTCTTTACAGTACACCTTACGCTAGACATAGCAACACCCCAGGGGGACAAGGTGCAACAACCAACGCGCAAACAACACGCAACATGACAGACACAAAACAAGAGGTATACAAGACCGCCCATGACAGACAAAGCGAACAATGACAACGGTTCCAAACCCCATTAAGGGAAGGAAACATGCAATCGGAACAATTATCATCACCCGATTCCGACAAGACTGCTCAAGCCGCCGTGACCGCACAAAATCCTTAATTTGCTCGTCAATCCTCAACCGGAGGCATGCGCTGATTACACCTCTATGAAGGAGTACAAACACTTCAAACATCGCATCGTGGTAAAAAAATGAGGGGGGGGGGGGGCATCATTCAAGAGACAACCCCATCACCACTGCGGAACGTTATTCAATATCGAATCCTGCGCTATACGCACATCTGTGCCAAACCCATCACGTGGGGAAGGCGACATAGATATCTCCGACATCCTACAAATACTCCTTCGCCGAGCCAATAAGGAGGCGACTCTAACACGGATGGATAGGTCCCAGACAATCCCATGCACCTACATGTGCCTACGCGCACCTACAAATTCTTACACGCACTTACCCAGGCATGCTCGGCCTAATGCGGATGTTAAAGGTAACATAAGCACTACATCCGATAACAACAAAAGGAAAAGCAGGGAACCTTGTCAGTTCGATATTCTTCAACCATGTATAAATCCGTGAAACAAGCATAACTTCAAAAAAGGTTAAGCTACCAAGTCATAACCACAATGGGGCGCACACCACCATGAAGAGTCATAAGGTATTACCTACCTCTTGTACGGAAACTACGACACTCAAGGTTCCGCACAAAAATACTTGGAAACCCGCCTAAGAAAAAACTAAGTGCCACTCAGCAGTCCGAGAAGCACGTCCGGACGAGAGCCATTACCCCTACTCAATCCCACCAGCAAACACACTTGCATAAAAATGAAAGGAGTAAGGGAGAAGGAATTTACAAGTCTTTCTCATATAAGGGTGTTGCCACACGACAGTCACCAAAGGAAATTCCCAACACTCATCGCAAGAGCAGGGGCACATCGCAAACAACAACTCTTACAAAGACTCAGTGATATCCTACTTACAAGAGATACTCATTACAACTGAGCAAAGAAATACGGTGTGACCGCCAAGCGACTTGGGGGGCACCGAAAAACAAATGCTTGCCACCCCACCTAACTATATTAGAGAAGATCATAAGTGAAAGAACACGCGGCCACGCGAACACGCGAACACGCGAACACGCAACACCACCCTTCCTAAGAGGAAGCCACATATGAGGAAGATAACCTCAACATCCTATACGGATTCAACCCAAGATATCTACGCCAGGTATTGCCCTTAAAAGGCGATCAGTTCTACTAAAAATAGTCCAGGTAACCGGCATATTGCCAAAACTCGAGTAAGAGGTAATAACTCTATGCGAAATACTGAATTGAATAGAACAGACTACTCGGGAAAGATATCTACCCCGAATAATCTGATTTAGTCAGAGCATAGTGCAAGCTGAATGGAACAGACTAGTCGCGAATAGTCTGATCCAATCATATTGACATTACCAGCTGAACAGAACGAACTAGCCGAACCTGATATGAGGATCAAATAGTTCAGCCTAATCTAGTCTGGCAGGCGACATATCCTTATAAAGGAGACTTATAGATCCATATTATTTACTAACCAATATATATCTCGAATCAATGCGAAACAATTTGAGAAAAGGTTATACATAGATACAAGAGATGTACCAAAGACACACTCTACTTAGGAGACAACACCAAGTAGACGATGTGTACAACACTCTCTGGAATTCTCTATCTACGAACACTCTACTTAGGCATCCAAGCAAAGTAGAAGTGGCATATATATTACTTGCATCATCGCAGCAAGCCTGAAAGTTAATGACAACTAACGACGCTCCGTCGAGCATACTACTCAAACAACGGACACTATTTAGGAATAACACCAAATAGTGGTCGCATGCACATCCCGAACGATGTCTTCACAGTATCTTATGGAATATTCACCACATATATTGGATCTCACCTTGGGAGCAACATCAAGTAGCGATCGCAAACGTATAAGCGCATCACGATATGGATGCAACTAAGCGCATCGACTAAAGAACACAAACAACGATATATTAACGAACACATACATCTAGGAACGTTTGAAAAGCGCCATGCTTAACGTGCGTCGTCAACCAAAGGGAGTATTCATACAAAAGTTTAAATACATATACTAATTGAAGAAGACATTCGAACTTCATCTATTCTCTATCATATTGCAAGCATTTCAATTATCTAATGAAGTTAATGTATTCTCATAGGTACATTATTCTCACATACTCCCTACTCTGGAATCATACCAACTAGTGGACTCTATGCATACAACTTGCATCAACAATACAAGCTATTACGCTAAACACAACAAGTGGCCTATATCATACGCCATCACAACATTTGACGTCAACAACGAGCACTCAATACGCTCTCTCGCGCGGCATCTATTATGTCTAATCTACGCAACTACATCCTGGAATTTTTTCTAAGGATTACTTACAAATAACATGGCGCGACATCCCCGCTCGGGGGCAACCCCATGATTACAACAACCATTCCTTGTATTTTTCAACCAAGATGCGATCATCTACTACGTGGTGCAACATCCTCTATATGAGGGCAACCCCACACATTTACATGGCGCGACATCCTTTTTACGAGGGCAACCCCATGACATCTTACTGTGGAAAATGAAACCCAGTATAGATTACAAAACACTTGGGCTTGATTCACCCCCACAATACATGGCGCGACATCCTCTATACGAGGGCAACCCCATGAAACATGGTGTGACATCCTCTTTACGAGGGCAACACCATGAGAACCTACTACTACCTACAAGTAGCGTTCATTATTACGTACCGCCCTTCTACGCTGGTATGAGCGTATCCTACCATCGCCGCAACGCATAACGCATAGAAAAATTCACCAAACCTACAAGTCGGGTCTTGTAAAACATTATCTTGTCAGTGAACAAATAACATAAACAAAACACTTCAACCAAGCAAGCAGTGTATTGCCACAAACGTCGCCTTGGAATGGCCCAAGAGACGGAAAAAACTACAAGTCGTGAAATGCGATCTTGTACGACCCCCTGGAATAACCAGGAAGAGGTGTAGTAGCGTCGCAAGGTAAGTAACTGGACTAGCCGGCAGAACACCTCGCAACAACGATATGGCGGGGGTACCCAAAGTACGGAAAATAAAACACTTCCAAATTGGCAAGTCGTGTCTTGCTACAACGTCGCTTTGGAATGGCCCAAAAGACGGTATAAAATACAAGGTGTATTACACGACCTCTGTCACGCCCCTTTGATTAACAAAGTAGAGGCGTATTAGCATCACAAGGCAAGTAATTGGGTTAGCCAATAGAATGCCTTGCAACAACGTTACGCGGGGTGTTCCCAACTAACAGATGGAAAAACGCCCCAAACTAACAAGTAGCGTCTTGTGACAACGTCGCCTTAGAGTGGACTAAGATACGGTAAAAACTAAGGTCTCGCCTTGTCGAGACAACACATTCTCGTGTGAAGTATGGGTCTTGCGCATTACTACTCACAAATGTCAAGTACCAGGACAATGACCTTGCGCATTACTACCCATAAATGCCAAGCGTCACTCTAAAGTCTTGCGCGTTACTACCCATGAAATACGGCAAGCATACAATACATGTGTTTACCACATCCTCATTACGCCATGCCTTGGTATAACCAAGAGGGGCAAGCAACGCAGGGACATATGTATCCTAATTACAACTACGGATGCTACATCCAATCAGAGAACGAGTCTTAACTAGACTCTATAGTCCACACCACATGAACAATCATGAAAGCAAATGTATGAAATATTACTACCAAGTTATCATGCATTACTAAACTATTCAAGACAGGTTCATATGACAATGTCAAGCATCAAAACATAAGCATAAAAGTTTAAAAGGGACAACACCCCAAAAGCAACCTCAACCCAACACGGGAGCAAAAACTATATACAAAAGGTTTGATATAAAACCAACGATCAACCCGACGCCACGTCAGGAACATAAAAAATTACAGCATATCCGCATGCCTCGACAACAACCTCATCAAGAGGAGCCCCCACCACTATACTCACCTCACCATCATCATCAAATACCAACTCATAACGGCGAGCATTCGCCTCAATAACCTCAGGGGCAGGCACCTCAGTAATCTAGGGGGCATTCGCCCCAGTAGGCAGGGGAACAATCCCGTCTCTAAGACGCAAGGCAGCCACATGTCCAATGGCAAACGTGGCATATATACCTAACTGATCAAAACAGAAATCGGGGGAAATGGTATATACCTGTTCAAAGCCCCCGATGGAATCGTACAACAAGTCGTTAGCACCTGCCCGAATCTCACTCCTATAGGACTCCGAGTCCTTGTACTCCACCACGCCATCAACCTTGCCTTCTACATATGTTTTCTCCTGCAAAGCCTGCAAGGCAAGGCTGCGCGCTTCACTATCCTCAGCAACCTTCTTCTGAAGGGAAACAACATCAGACTCCAGCGCAACAACTCGAGCCTGACGAGATGAGGTTCTCGCCTCCAAGACAGCGCGCCTTCTCCTTCGCGCTCGCGACACACCATGTCGCACTTCTTCTGGAGAGCCTTCTTCTCCTCCGTGAGTTCAATCACAAAGGAGGAAATACATGTTATAAAAGAGTAAGGATGAATACTCACAAGCGCAAGACATGTCACCGTACCCTCAGCATACGAGTGCGCATCCTCAGGTTCGTTGGGACGAACCCTTCGATCTACAGGAGGAATATTCTGTCAGAACACACATAGTCCCACCTCGGGAGTAGTCAAGCTGGCATCCTTGGCAAAACGTGGCCCCCCAACAGCAAAGGGTGCCAACTCCCCACCAGTGATAGCGTCCTTGGCAGGACGAACGAGGTCAGCTCGGGTAAGCACATCAAGAGCCGCAACACCTATGAACATACATGAAGATAAACAACAAGGCCTAAACATAACAAGTTTAGCAGTGAGGTAAAATCAAACAGTACACCTGCGCGGGGAGTGCGCTCCTCCAATGTCCGGTCACTCGACCGGGGGCAGACATAACGGGCGTACGAGCCTGACATCCAACTTCCTTCCCCTTGCTAAGAGAAGGAGTCTTCGACGCCTCTCCACTTCCAGACTTCGAGCGCTTAGTGATGGATATACGCCCAATTTGAACCCGTTGACTTCCGAATTGTTTCATTTTGATCACCCCGTTAATGATTGTAAATCGAAACTTCAACCCGAACACTTCGCGAAAACACCAACGGTCCGGACGAGGCCGAAGCGCTCGTCCGGCCAAGTTAGACTCACCTAGGTGAGGTCGGGTGGCCACACCCGACCTCCCCTAGGGGAGATCGGGTTGGCCAACCCTATCTCCCCTAGGAGGGGTTGGGTGGCCTCACCCAACCCCTACCCTTGGGGGTCGGATTTTCCTTCCCCCCAAGGGCCCCGACACCATTCTTGGACTCCCATACTCGGTTTATTTCCGTCAACCTTCTCCGTACCCTAAGGTCTTAATTACGGGTTTAAAGGATAATTAACTGTGTTTAAAGGTTAACGATGTCATTAAGCCACCTTAATGACATCGTTGCCTATAAATACAACACCTCCACTATTCATTTGATCATCTTGATAAGTTGGATAATTTTGCTCTGACATCTCTCTAGCTTTATCTCTCTAAAACCGTACTGACTTAGGCATCAGAGAGGGTTCATCAGGCACCACCCCCCCCTCTGTGCCTGGTATTGCCCATCTTGCAGGGCGAGAGGAGAAGAGAAGCTAAGGACGGAAGGCCACAAGCTAGGACAACGCAACCCGAGAGCACCAAACCCGCAACATCTCCAGTGAGGGACAAGGCTTAGGTCGACCGCCCGTTGACCCGAGACTTTGGAACCTAACACTTGGCGCCGTCAGTGGGCTTCGGACAGAAAGCCTGGCAATAACAAGAGCAATGACGAACAGCATGGTGTCTAGGCACCACCGCCCACCCGGGGGCAATAGGCGAAGGAGAGAGCCTATACCCCCAGGAAGGCAGCCTAACCCAGGGAAACTGCCAGTGCAACCAGAACCTCAAGGAACCCCACAGGCTCCCCAACACAACAACCAGGAGGGAGGACCCTCACGCCCAGTTGGGGCTGAGTCCTCCACAGCCTCAACCCCCTTGGCAAGGAGGCCACAAAGAGAGAGGGAGCAACAGGGAGTGCCATCCCAACACACGGCACCTCCACAAGGGTACTACTATGAGGCACAACCTCAAGGGTATCCATATGGAATAATGACTCAAAGGAACGACAATCGTGCCCACACAACCAACATAAGGCCCGCATACTCGCAAGGAGCACAGACAGCGACTCCGAGGTTGATGAACGCATTGGATGAACTACTAGCCCATATAGAGACTCTGAGGAACAGGCAGAGAAGGCAACACTAGCATGAAGAAGAAGAAGTTCATGAGGATGAACAAGTCCCAAAAGAAGAACACCACGCGCACCCTCGAACAGGGCAGCGAGAAGAACAAAGGAGAGACAACCAAAGGCCACCCCCAGAGGGAAGGCAGCAGCCTGTACCTCCAAGGTAGCAACAGACACAGCAGGATGCCAGGGCATGCACCCCTCTGGGGGCAGATAGACAGGCAAGACCTCCAAGGAGGCAGGAATTCAACCAAGTAGCCCAACAGGGACATACACCGCACTAAGGGAGGACATACATGCCAGACCAACAAGGATATAGGAGTTCCAACATCCACCCTGGCAATGTACACATACAGTCCGTATCACTACAGACATGACTAAGGAACATATCAAGGAAAGCTAAAAGGGAGGGACATAGTCCCAACAACACAACAAGGCAACCACCTACCCATGATACAGCACGACAGATCCAAACCCCTTGTGCATGACAACCCTTGGCACACATCCCCCTAGGACTGGGGAGGAGTTGAAAAGACAAGGATTTGAACAGGGGACTCATAGAGTACCACACTACGTTAGCACATAGCTACTACAATGGGAAGTCTCATGGAGAGACGTAGCAGAGTGAGATCGCACATAGCATACATGAAGGATACACCTCCACCTAGTCCGCCTTGCAAGGATGCGACCTTATATTCCTCAAGTGGAAGGAATACACACAGACTAATGGAGGAAAACAGTTACATTACCAAGGAAGCAGGGGATATTAACACCCCCACACCCATATCCTTCCCATATCGTCTTATTTAATTTAACTGCATAACAAGTCAACTCCCTAAAAGGGGTAGATTTTGATACTTAATATCAACATGTTTTCCAAGAATGACCATACCGGACGCCTTCGGGCTCCGTGATATATATATACACAGGTGGACCACTAGAAGAATCCGTAAAAGGCCATCGCCAATCAAGAGATGCACAAGCAACAGATTCCTCAATCCCAAAGAACACCTATAAGGTCAAGTTTCGGGGAAAGATCACAAGATGGAAGGTTCACTTACAAAATTAAGTTGAGCACTCCCAACATCCTATAGAGGAACTACCATGAAGGTCACAAAGGATTACCCCTACTATAACCTTCCACTAAGCATCCTAGGGCCAAGTCCATCAAAGGATCTCATCTAGCATTGGTATGTAAGGGGGGCACCAGTCGCAACATGGCCTCCCCACAAACGCCCATTAGCATAAGAGGGGGTAGCCGCGAACTCACCCCTGCAAAAATGGAGGAAACCATATTACATGGGCAACGCCCACCATCAGAGGCAAACACCTCCAGCGGATCTTTATGATTTCACAAAATAGCCAGGAGATACAACTACACCTAGTAAGCTCATCCCAGGTAATGGAATACACTTCCATAAAAAACTCTCAAGGACACCAAGCCTAGAAAAGGAAGAATGGCGACACCATCATCAAGCTTTTAAAAAGGGATATGGAAAACATAGTATTTCCACACAATGATATATTAGTCATAAGAGAGGGAATCACCAACTATGACATGAAGAGAACCATAGTGCATGAAGGGAGTCCGCCAGACATCTCCCATGACCAACCATTGATGATACTAGAGAAGAGTCAGGCATACCTAATACCAAAGGACCCCCTACTAGTAAAGGTGGTCAGAACATCAACACACCCATTAGGGACACGGCACTGCAAATGAACCAGAAATAAGGATGGAACACATATCCTTACAAGTATCCTTGCATTTATCCTTGCAAAAATAAACTCCGTAGATAAAGAGGTTATCTAATAGATGACTATGTCTCTGTTCTCAAAATATGATCCTAACCCGGAGATCCTTGGACTCCGTACTATACATTCAATGAATAACATGTTCATCAAAGATAGGTACACGAAGATTCAAGACAGCGCCATAAAGATTAGGCGCATACCTCTACCAAGTACGACACATTGGAGTGTTCATAAACACTCCTTCGCCATCTCACAAGAAAGGAAGACAACCAAGGATACAAGTCCTAATAGAATAAACATCGGTAGAAAATCCTGTCATTGAAGTCATGCACCAAGAGAGAAACTCTAAAGATGCAAGATTAGCAAAAGAGATAGTGCAACAACTAGAGTATGAAAAAGGAGATACATCTCCTATCAAGAGCCTTAGGGCAGGATAATAGTTCTACAAGATCAACCAAAGAAGAGCTCAAAAGCTTGGGAGTAAGGTTTCAAGATCGACCCTCACACTAGACGCACATCCCGATCAACCACCTTGTCTGCAAAAGATAAGACATTTAACTCTGGCATCCCATCAAGAGGAGAACCCCGATAAAGGGGCACTAGAAAAATATCCCGCCTTTAAGGCCATACGTCGAATACATGATGAATGAAGGTTATGACAAAACAAAAAAGGAGGGACTTGTCAGCTCAACACACCTCAAACACGTATACGTACGCAATACAGATGCAGCCTCTAATGAAGTTATCCAACAAGGAATAGCCAATACGGGGGCAAACCCATGGAAAATCATGGAGCATCACCTGCAAACCTAAAGGAAAACGCCCTTTTTAGATTCAAGTCCTAATTCAAAGGAAGTCTATAATCAACATTCAAGGTGGGAGGAGCATGACCAATGTGACACCCCCTAAAGGCATTGAAGAATACTCCAATATGAAGGAAAAGGCAAAGCACACTAAGTGCCACAACACTCCAAGAAGATTATCACAGCCCGGTCAGACCCCCCCCCCCCCCCCCCCAATGCACGAGCAAAGAGCATGGATTAGATTGACTAGTCTGAAACACACCTACGAGATTAACAACTCAAAACACCATTCTATGAGAGAGCTTTTCAACCTAAAACACAAAGAAGGGGGGAAAGAATTTACAAGCACCCCTAGGATACAAACACTGCCGCATCCTGGTTATCAAGAGAATGAAAATCACCCCCACCCACCCAAAGCAAAAGCTCTCCACCCAACCTCTAAAGATACATCAGACAAAGGCATTATCCAAACCATGCCTATGACTGAAACAAGCAAGCATGAGAAAGAGTAAATCCTACAAGGGACACTCATCGCATTCAACCAAGCAGACAAGGGAGCCCCGAGCATAAGGGGTACCCAACCAAGAAAATGAACGAGGGGCCTTCAACGGCCAAATATGAAAGGCGGTATGACCACCAAGCAACTTGGGGGGCACCAAACGAATAAGTGCTTGGTAGTCCACCTAAGTGCAAAAGAAGAGACTAGAGGCAGAACATCACAAGAACATGCAATACCACTTCTCCTAGAAGAGGTCACATAAGAGGAAAACATCCTCAACTCCCTATACGGACTCGTCCTAAGTTGGCAACACACAAACATCGCCCTCGAAAGGTGATCCCCCACATTGAAGAAAAAGCGTGGTAGCATGCAATATCATGGAAAGAAAGCTCAAGTAAAGATCTAAAAGGCGTATCAAAGACACACCCTACATGGGGAATGACCCAAGATAAGGTAATATTATGAGCCCTCCGGGAGCCAATCCCGCGAACACATTCGACGCCCCCAAGAGCGTATCTTGAGAGTAGTTCTAAAACTACGAACCTTGTGCCCTCCGGGAGCCTATCCCGCGAACAGATTCGACGCCCCCAAGAGCGTATCTTGAGAGTAGTTTTTATACTAAGAACTTCGACATCCCCAAGAGCGTATCTTGAGAGTAGTTTTTATACTACGACCTTCGACGCCCCCAAGAGCGTATCTTGAGAGTAGTGTTCATATTACGACCTTCGACGCCCCCAAGAGTGTATCTTGAGAGTAGTTTCAATACTACGACCTTCGACGCACCAAGAGCGTATCTTGAGAGTGGTTTCCAAAAACTACGAACTTCGACGCCCCCAGGAGCGTATCTTGAGAGTAGTGTTCATACTACGACCTTCGACGCCCCAAAGAGCGTATCTTGAGAGTAGTTTCTATACTACGACCTTCGACGCACCAAGAGCGTATCTTGAGAGTGGTTTCCAAAAACTACAAATTTCGACGCCCCCAGGAGCGTATCTTGAGGTAGATTTGCAACCTACCAGATTCGACGCCCCCAAGAGCGTATCTTGAGGTAGAAAAAACACTACCAGATTCGACGCCCCCAAGAGCGTATCTTGAGGTAGATTTCAAACTACCAGTTTCGACGCCAACCAGGAGCGTATCTTTGGTCTAACTTGTGCCCTCCGGGAGCCTATCCTGTGAAACGTTAAGTGCCCTCCGAGAGCCTGTCTCGTGAACAGTTTTCGACGCCAACGAGGAGCGTATCTTTGGTCTAACTTGTGCCCTCCGGGAGCCTATCCTGTGAAACGTTAAGTGCCCTCCGAGAGCCTGTCTCGTGAACAGTTTTCGACGCCAACCAAGAGCGTATCTTTGGTCTAACTTGTGCCCTCCGGGAGCCTATCCTGTGAAACGTTAAGTGCCCTCCGAGAGCCTGTCTCGTGAACAGTTTTCGACGCCAACCAGGAGCGTATCTTTGGTCTAACTTGTGCCCTCCGGGAGCCTATCCTGTGAAACGTTAAGTGCCCTCCGAGAGCCTGTCTCGTGAACAGTTTTCGACGCCAACCAGGAGCGTATCTTTGGTCTAACTTGCGCCCTCCGGGAGCCTATCCCGTGAAACGTTAAGTGCCCTCCGAGTGCCTGTCTCGTGAACAGATTCGACGCCCACCAAGAGCGTATCTTTGGTCTAACAGTACCATGTATACCATTTAAAGGGTATCAGAAGAGATCATCGCACCATACTGAGAAGGATTCCATGAGAAAATAATTGCAAAGTAAAGTTGTATAAAGAACACATAATGTTTTTTCTTGATGGGATAGCAGGTATGATGTGAAGAAAAGCACAAAAGAAAGATAAGGAAAGGAAAGCATACAAAGGAGAAGTCCATGACCAAAGGATCATACACAGAAGCACAAGAGGTTATCATGAAAAGTAGCGAGTTATCCTACCATCCATAGCACAAGTCAAGAGAAGTATCTCAAAGGAACCCAACACCACCAAGGAGGATAGCAAAGACATGAAATCCAAAGTTCAAGGCTCTCAAAATAAACTCGACCCATCAAAAAGAGAATTGCCTTACAAGTCGCACAAATCAACCTCCGACAAACGTTATTGTCTTGCATGTCGCCCTCGCGTGACCTATGCTCGTATCAGACTTGAACATTGTCAAGCACAACTCATGAAGGAGACATCTAAAGAGCATAAAGGATACAACATCCGAAAAGACGAGACATCGGGACCTAACCCAACAAACATAGCCTAAACAAAAGGCAACTATAGCAATGAAGGCTCTCCAATGAGAAAGGAATACTAAAGCACAACTCCATACATCGTGATGTGGCTATCATGTCCACATACACTGAAGTGGCTATCATGTCCACATATCTTGGAGTGGCTATCATGTCCACATACCTTGAAGTGGCTATCATGTCCACATACCCTGAACTGGCTATCATGTCCACACACTACAGAAGGGCTATCACTCCGACACATCACGAAGTGGCTATCACGTCCACATACCCCGAAGTGATTATCATGGCAGCACATCATAAAACATCTGTCAAAGACATGCATTGTAAAGACACCATCCCAACCACGAACATCAAAAGGCTACGCCTAGCCTTAGGAGGAGGTTCAAGAAAAAGGAAAAACAACACCCTTCGTACGCTCATCAACGGTAGGCACTTATATTTCAACCCACAGGGTGATACCAGGAAGGAGACGTCCTCATTATGAAGACAACCTCCATATCTCACGAAATCAACCATGAAGCAAAGAATCACGACAAGTACTATTGAGGGCATATAACAAAACAATCCCCACAACGATCACAACTACGATACTAGTAGAGGCTAACTCAAGAGCAGTCTCCACCAAACTCCAAAGCAAGAATTTGCTATCTTAATCAGAGCCATGGCAAGAGAAAGGAACCTCAATGAAAGGTGATGATCACACCCATCACCAAAAGAAAAATCTTCAACGCAGGGGTTAATAACATAACCCATAGGAAAGACAAAAACACCTTCAAAAGTCGTCAAATCTACATGAAGATGAAATAAACTTGAGACTCGGCCCCTCGGCTGGGGGGCAGGGGATAGAGAAGAGACATCAAGACCTATGATCACCCCATCGCCAGCCACAGGTTGTTTCCTTTTGTCAAGCAAAGAGGGCGCCTCTTCAACCACTACCTCCTTATCATGGGAGGGAGTCAGCAAGGGGGCACTTGAAGGAGAGCCTCTCGCGGTTTCCTTCTTCTTGGCAGCCGAGGGCCCGACCTCAGAGTCAGGCTTCCGCGCCTTGGATTTAGATTGACTTGAACTCTCACCCACCACAAGAACCATTCGGTAACCAGGGAAGAACGCTCTAACAACAAGAAGGAAGCAGCATGAGAACAATCATAAATATATCACAAAGAAAAGAGAAGGGAAAAAGAACATACTGGAAGCATTAGCAGCCATCCCTGACTTAGAAAATTTCTTGGCCTGATAAGCAGAACTAGAGGGTTCTTCCCTCTCATCCGATTCAACGGTCTCCCTGTCTGAAGAAGAAAGCTTCCCAAAAGTGAGTCATCTATACGAGCAACCAACGCAAAGATCAACCCTTACTCATGGAGGGGCGAGATACGCCTACTACGGGGGCAACCTTAACACCAAGGGAAGAGGGCGAACTTTTAGTTTCCCCAAATGGAGCAACGCTCCAGCACATCCGAAGGAAGGGTCAACCCTTAACACATGTCAATAGACCCCTTCGCTCGCGGCGGTAAGAAGAAAGCTTGTAAGCTTTTTCACCCTCACTTTTATGGGGAACAAATTGCAGGGTAAAGGTCAAGAGTTATACACACGCTCCAACGAATGAAGGAAAAATGTTACACATGCCGAAGGTCGAGGTTAATGGACAATGCTCACGCTAGTACGAGGGAGGCGGAACGTTGTGTCCCATTGAGTGGCAGAGTTCCCACCCTCAAGTAAAGGAGAGGTCTATGCTCTCACCTTTGCACTTATGCTCATATTCATGATTAACATCTATAGGTACATCAATATCATCACTCATGCTTATACTCACAACCCGTCCATACATACATACATGTTCATGCTTGCACTCATATGCATGCCCACATACACACTCCCGTGTGTTCAAACATTTAGACGTCCATGCACATGGCCGCCATATATTCATGCATACATTCATGACTACAATCGCAGCATGTCTACACCCACTCCCATACTTGTGTCCCTACTTGCATGTATGCTAGTACACATTTTCATATTCATGATACATCCATGTTCACTCCTAGTTAACATCCCATGGGTTTATTTTCAAGCATCCCATACTTAGAAAAATTTTAGACCAAAATTAATTTTTCTCTCCACTTAGACAAATCCCGGCATGAAATTGAAGCGTGGATCCGTTTAACTATGTTCATATTGCATCCCCATGCGTGTGTGTATTTCTCGAGTATGCGCCCGTAGCAAGGATAGATTTTTTATTTCCACCTCAGACGGACGCGTGCTTGGACATGTGTCCGTGCTATTCTGACATTTACAATTCCTCTATCTTATAAGGCAGGGGGCAGAGTCAGAGGCACACATCCATGGGTAAGTAAGCATTCAGACAGAAGGTAAAATCCCGACTTCAAATTGCGCGTGTCATACCATCCTAAAATAGAGTCAATCAAGGGTCAGGCCATTGGTTGACTCGGGGGCATGTGATGGATATACGCCCAATTTGAACCCGTTGACTTCTGAATTGTTTCATTTTGATCACCCCGTTAATGATTGTAAATCGAAAATTCAACCCGAACACTTCGCGAAAACACCAACGGTCCGGACGAGGCCGAAGCGCTCGTCCGGCCAAGTTAGACTCACCTAGGTGAGGTCGGGTGGCCACACCCGACCTCCCCTAGGGGAGATCGGGTCAGCCAACCCGATCTCCCCTAGGGGAGATCGGGTTGGCCAACCCTATCTCCCCTAGGAGGGGTTGGGTGGCCTCACCCAACCCCTACCCTTGGGGGTCGGATTTTCCTTCCCCCCAAGGGCCCCGACACCATTCTTGGACTCCCATAATCAGTTTATTTCCGCCAACCTTCTCCGTACCCTAAGGTCTTAATTACGGGTTTAAAGGATAATTAACTATGTTTAAAGGTTAACGATGTCATTAAGCCACCTTAATGACATCGTTGCCTATAAATACAACACCTCCACTATTCATTTGATCATCTTGACAAGTTGGATAATTTTGCTCTGACATCTCTCTAGCTTTATCTCTCTAAAACCGTACTGACTTAGGCATCGGAGAGGGTTCATCAGGCACCACCCCTCCCCTCTGTGCCTGGTATTGCCCTTCTTGCAGGGCGAGAGGAGAAGAGAAGCTAAGGACGGAAGGACACAAGCTAGGACAACGCAACCCGAGAGCACCAAACCCGCAACATCTCCAGTGAGGGACAAGGCTTAGGTCGACCGCCCGTTGACCCGAGACTTTGGAACCTAACACTTAGGGTCACTCGAGGGCCGCATTCCGGAGTCGGGACGCTTTGCCTTTGGCCGAGGCGGGGTGTCAGCAGCAGCAACGACACGCTCTGTCACAAGCAGGGATCGACCTGCAAACAAGAAGTCGTAAAAAGTCATAGTGTAACACTGTTCATCTAAGATCGCCAGCTTACGAGATTTGCAGGGACTACCATACCAAACATAGAGCACACACGCGTCAACACACTAAGAGGGGGAGCAACGCCCCTCGTTCAAAAGCTAAGTATGGAGATGCTAAGCGTAGCACGCACACGTCGATACACTAAGAGGGTGAACAGTACCTCTCGTCCAGAAACTGAGTATAATAATAACATACATGGCGTAGAGCACACATGTTTCAACACGTCGAAAAGGGATAACGATCCGCTTCCAAATTCTAAGTATAAGCCCCTAAGCCCAACACCGCGCACACACATCGATATAGCAATGTCTGCTACCACCTCACGTGCAAAGTATCTAACAAATACACTAAGTGGCTATCATGTCCGCGCATCTCGGAGCGGCTATCATGTCCGCGCATCTCGGAGCGGCTATCATGTTCGCGCATTGTCCAACGATTATCGTGTTCACAAGTAACGAGTTATATACATGTTCATGAGACGTATCAAGAAGGCACTCTACCTTTGGAAAAACCAAGTAGCGGTTGCAGAATGCACTCTACCTTGAATATGCTAGGTAGCGGCAACAACATGGATAGGCACGTCGCTTCGCCGACCTCTAACCGACGACATGGAATGGTACGTCGCCTCGTCGACCTCTGGCCTTCTCCCTACCTCGGAAAAATCAATTAGCAGTCGCTGAATGCACCCAACCTTGGAAAAACCGAGTAACAGTCGTGGAACGCACCCTACTTTGGAAAACCCAAGTAGCAGTCGGCAAAAGGGTCAACACCCCGCGTCCGAGACAACTACATGGCGAACATCCCGACTTCAAGGTCAACTCCACATAGCGAACATCCTCTATACGGGGAAACTCTATGTTAGTAAGGGCCTCATCCCGACAATTATACAGCCTATATGGCACTACGCGTGTCTGCGCGACCCAATACTATGCGCGTCTGCGCGACCCAACACTGCGCGCGTCAGCGCGACTTGAGACATGTCTATCATGGGATATTCTCAACAACACGTCGGAGGCTTAACGCCTCGCGACTAAGGGGCTAGTGCGCCCAGGGTTAGAATCGGTATCTACAAACACCTATATGATCTACGCGCCAATATGGCACATACTTGAGCGTACCCGGCCATGTCACTACAAACACTCCCACTCCGGGGGCAATACTATATCGAAAAAGGCCTTGTATCTCGACATATACATTGCGAACATACTCCTATTATGAGGCGTTCGTCAACGATGCGGCGGATGCATAGCACCTCGCAGTCTCAGGACCTGCGCGTCCGTAACACACACTCATCTGTGAAGTGTGAGGGTAAAAACTTTACCTCTCCTTAATTTTTTTATAACTCTTTTGCATGAGTTGTTAACATACACACATACTTACATACCTGTGTGTACATATGCATGTCTACATATACATACACACATTTGCATGTCCTAGTCACGTTTCTATTAATATAATCCCGGCACGTATATACTTATACCCATGTCATTGCATATATATATATATATATATATATATATATGCTCATATCTATATGTTTAATTTCATGACATTACACGTCGTGCGTCTGCTCACATACGCGCGTATACCATGTTCGTACACAAGTTAGTATTTATACCCATGTTGCATACGTAGACTCATATTGTTATATGTGCACATATTGCATACGTATACTCGCGGCACTAACCATTTCGGCAGTTATAGTCGCTCTCATTAAACAAGAGACGAGATACTCTATCGAAAATAGAGTCAAGCAAGGGCTATATCTCGAGGCCCACGCGCCAACGGACAGTAAGTCCATGCCAAGGTAACACCCGAGCTTAAATCGAACGTGTACTCCATCGAAAATAGAGTCAAGCAAGGGCTATGCCACTACTTGACTTGGGGGCAAATGATGGGTATACGTCCGATTCAGGTTTGTATTATATTATTCGGAATTCGTTTACACGTTATACCCACCAACGGCCCTAAAATATTCACCCGCGAGTTTAAAACGGTCCGGGATATGTACGCGCGTGTCCCAGATCAAAAACTCGTCCGGATTGTCACCACAATCCGGACCTCCAGATTATCCAACAATTAGGACCACACCGTATTGTTGTAATACCCCGGTGTGGTCCGGATTGCTCCCCGCGAATACGAGCAAACCCCTATATATATATACACTACACCCATAGGGCTTCCCTACATCAACTTTACGTTCGTCCATGCCCGGTTCATATTTTACATTAAACCGGCGCCAGACCATTCAAAACCGGGTTAGAGTCCAAAGTTCCCTATAAATAGGAGCCTTGGTCACCCATTTCAGAGTTAAGTTGACAAGGAAGCTCTAACCTCTCTCTAGCTTTCTCTCTCTAGATCTCTAATTTAAGCATCAGAGAGGGTTCATCGCACTCCACCCCCCTCTATGTGGTGTGCGATATTACCCCTTGTGCAAGTGTTAGGAGGAATGCGTGCACATACCGCAAGGCGCGTACACGCGCATACTCTGCAAGGTGCGTACACGCGCATACTCTACAAGGCGCGCACATGCGCATACACCGCAAGGTTAATACATGCGCAGACACTACAAGATACTCAAAAACTTAGTCATTTTAAGGGCTTACAAGTCCCCAACAGTCCGACGCTCCGAATCTCTGACAGTCCGACGGTCTGACTCTCCAACAGTCCGACATCCCGACTGTCGGACACCCGCGAGCTCAAACAACCTGTTGGCATAAATACAAAACACTTCAAGGACCCGACGAATTTTGAGTCAACGACCAACAAAGAGTCTGGATCCAACAGTTAATATGTGTGGGATGTATTCCTTGACCGACGCGCGTGCAGAGTAGTCAACTCTCGTAGTGGTGAGTCACTTTCCGCAGTTAATAACCGCGGGATGAGAGGTCTTTTGAGGAAAGGACAGTCCTCTATCCTAAGCGCGCCTACGCCTAGGGGGCCCGTTTTGTCGGTTCCCAGGTCCCACGGTTAATAACCGCGGTGTTAGATTACGTGGAGTAATCACTACGGAAATTAAAACCATGGTACATGCTAGTAATCAAAATTACGCAGCGGAAGATTCGCACATACCTTAACAGTAGTCCGTAGTCCCAAGATCTTTGCAGGAGGGAGTTCACGATCCTCTGGCCGGCACCCGTAGAGGTTCTTGTGAAGGATGCCCTACGTGGTATATTCTTCACAGCAAAGCCTCTGATCGATTCTTGGCATGAGACAGATCTCCGGAGTGTTTGCTCGAAAGAAAATTGGCACACCCTTGGTGGATATATGGTTCGGCCGAATATGGTGTCTCTGGGGGAAGGGTTCTCCCTTAAAACACCACTTAAAGGGAATTGTGATTAACCCTAATAAAACCCCTAACTCCCTTAAAGGGAATTCTGATTAACCCTAATAAAACCCATATCTACCCATATATGTAGGAGGAGTAATGTGGACAAAAGTCCACTTTACCCCCACCCATAATTCGGCCGGCCATGTATAGTATAGGGAGGCCTAATTTTGGGCCTCTCATGTCAATTGGATTTAAGTCTGGCCCAATGTCCTAAAGTGACATGTACCCAATTAACTTAGGTAACATACACATTTAATGGTCTTCCATTTATGGCGCCCATCACCATATGCTTATAGCTCCCACTCGCCGGAATGGGAGGGTGCCTGTTAATGTATTGTCGTCCAAATTTGCATCAACATTTCACTCCTTAGATCTAATCATTTGCTTCCGAATAGTTCATACGAGGTTTTCCATGCGACCGGCGGACACGACGGGCATCGTACTACTCATATGTTAAGAGTGTTGTAGCGCCCGCGAAACGTTGATTCCCTTTTCCCCAATCAACTTGTTATAAAAAGCATTTATATAGTGTCGCGCTGTATCCTAGGTCAACTGATAATTCTCCTTTTTCCTAGTTTCCTCATAGGAACACTTCTCCAAGGCATTTGTACAAGTATTCACAACATTCAACTAATATCCGGTTGGTGGCCACCTAGTGAATACAAGAGTCGGTGAATTACAGGTGAACTTGAACATCCCCATCGCTCATATCCTTACCTTAGTCAAACCCAACCGGTTTCGAAAGACGCGGCCACTGGGCCTTTTTGTTCAGCACTACGGTCGTACGCTGGGAAGCGAACATTGAGCCTGACCTTAGATATGAGTTATGAGTCCGTGAGGATACTTTGGGTGACTCTTCATAAGGCTCCAGGGATCAATCACACACTCGAGGTGAAGAAGTTTGCGCCCGCCAGAGTCACGAGGATTCTTTCCTAGCCCAACCGAGCTGTGACCCCGTGGTCGGACGTGGCACGCGTAGTATGAAGCACACGTCCATAACATACCTGAACGTTTAAGTTAAAAGGAATTGGACATGTCAAATCATGCTATCGCAGATTCTCATCTGGCCTATAATGTGGATTAATGACAAACAAAGTTTATCACGACGATCTACAAAACGAAGATCATGTCAAGTTACTTCGATAAAGATGATCGTTCTGCGTAATCAGGTTTATCCCCCTGACTCTTAGCCAGCCTTGCTTAGTAGAGGCCTCCCTCCACCGCAAGATGACCGTACTTGCGTGACGAGGTAAGGCCCACATTCGACATAGTTTTGGCAGAGGATTGGGTCCTCCTACGACTTAATTTATAGACCGAAAATTTGATGTAATCAAAACATTATGACGTCGATTGATCATAAACTCAGTTGCAATTCTTTCGCTTACAAAATGTTTACAGATACATGCCACTTTTAAACCCTATGCAATCCAAGTAGTTTTACATGCTTTTCGAATATTTCCCTACGTAATGGTTTAGTTAATGGGTCCGCAATCATGTTGTCAGTGGATAAGTATTCCATAGTGATTATATTGTCTTCTACCATAGATTTAGCATAAAAATATTTCACATCAAGCAGCACAGTAAGAAGCCTTTTCAGCCAGACCACTTCCTGTGCGTTCTTGGAGAGGGCAACGAATTCGGATTCCATCGTGGACAACGAGACACGGGTTTGCATCTTGCTCGTCCATGAAATGGCGGCATTAGCAAGGAGAAGCACTCCTCCTGCGGTGGACTTACGATCACCCGAATCGCCACCATGGTCAGCGTCACTGTAACCGGTCAATTCTAACTTCCCGCCCTCATAGCACAGTGCGTAGTCGGCAGTACCTTTCAGATAACGAATAATTCGTTTTACAGCCTTTAAATGTTGATAGCCAGGATCTGATTGGAAACGTGCTACTAGGCCCACAACGTAACAGATATCCGGACTGGTGCATTGCATGGCGTACATCAAATTACCGACAATGCTTAAATACTCCGCACCCTTCATCTGTTCACGCTCTGCCAGGTTCTTGGGGCTGTCCCATTTTGACAGTGCGCACCCAAACACCACCGGCGTATCCACTGGTTTGGCATCCCGTAATCTGAATATTTTCAACAGTTTGTTGATATAAGCTTCTTGAGACAGACACGATTTCCGGGTAGCCCGATCTCTAGCAATTTTAATGCCCAAGATGTACGTGGATTCTCCCATGTCTTTCATCTCAAATACATATACCAACCATGACTTTGACTTGTTCATAAAATTCACATCGTTTGCGGCAATGAATATGTCGTCCACGTATAAGGTTAAGATGACATAATTAGACCTGGAGGTCTTATAATACACGCATGGATCCTCGTGAAGATTCACGAATCCGTTTCCTAAGGTTTCCTTGTGGAATCTGCAGTACCATTGCCGAGATGACTGTTTAAGACCGTAGATGGATCTTTGGAGTTTACAAACTTTACGCTCTTTACCAAAAGTAATGAAACCCTCCGATTGCTCCATGTAGATCTCTTCCTCTAGGTTTCCGTGGAGGAATGCGATATTAACATCCATTTGGTGCAGCTCGAGATCGAGTCTTGCGACCAAGACCATGACTGGCCCTAACCATCTAGTGTCTGTCTCCCACTTGGAATAATGCTTCTTATCGTAGCATCACTTCTATTGGGAACAATTCTACCACTCGGAACAATGCTTCTTATCGGAGCATCGTTTCCTTTGGGAACAAGAGCAGTGAACCTTGACCATCAACTTTCCTTTGACAACCTCTTGGTCTCGGGGTTTCACTTCCGAGATGTATTCTTTGATCACTAGGATCTGGAACCAAGTTTGGTCGGATCAATCCCACTGGAAACAATGGGTATTAGAGGCAATTGTGGTTTTCCTGGTTCAGCAATATGACAATCAGGTTCAAGTTGATTCGTCTCTGCGGCAACAGTGATCTAATGTGGTAGGGTTTATTCCTTCCACTGGATTTAGAATGAAAATGTTTCCATTATCATTTACCATGTCATTCACTTGAGTTGCTGGTTCAAATCTCTCCCACTCGAGTTAAGTGGGATCTGATTGTCATTGATATCCTGCTCCGTTTTGATCATGACTACTTAGATTTAAACTGTCCATGCATTTGGAATATTCACCCTCAAGAGATATAATGTCATCATGTTCGATCACGACACCATTTTCATAAGCTTTAAACATGCATTTTCTAAGAGTAGTTATCATGCTCTTGTCCTAAATGCTTGTTTAGTGCGCAATTTAATGTCGCAAGATGATATGATTTAACTCATTATCATTCTTTAGCTTTTATGGAGACGTGTGTTACCGATTTCATTGGAACACAGTGTTACATAAATGTGAATCATTTTTCATCATCCCATATGGAACCTCTGATTGAGTGACTCTAACATTATGTTCTTGAACTGTGCTTCTTGAAGTGTGTTTTAATTGATTTGAATGCCTAGCCTGACTTATCGTTCAAGGCGTTCAGATGGAAAATCGTTTAACCGACTTTATCCTTCTTCGTTGCAAAATTTATCTCAGGGATTTTATCCCATCTCCGAACTGAGCATCTTGGGTTTTCACCCTATGCGTAAGCTGATACTTTTACAAGGTCGTGGTAGTTTCGAAACCTACTTCGAACCGATGTAAATGTTATCAATAAGTTTGTTTCGAAGGAATGCAAATGAAAATTCAGCACCTAATCATTCAAACACTTCATTATTAAACTCATATATTGAAACGATCTGTTCCGTCTATCGAGATCCACTTGCGCGAGGCGCATTTTTACCGAAGTTTTAATCCTTGGTTAAGTCATTTCATTTCTGAATTTGATTTTAATTTAATCCAATCGGTTTCGCACATGATCATCATTACAGATTATTTCATTCAATGGAGTACTAATAATTAACAATTACTAAATCTTTCGATCTAGCTACGCAATCGATGGGTTTATTCAGTCCAGTTGTCCTGACTGGGATTACAGAACACGTGTGTCGTTTCGTTTCATCTAGCCTCTTTTACCTGGCCGAAAATCTGGTTCCAAACCCGTGGGTTTGAATTTTCGTTTTGGATCGTCCCCTTTTACCGGGCCGTTAAATTGATAAGAAAATTGTGCTTCGAATCGAGCTACAATTACTTTATTCAATAACTCCGAATCTCAAAATAACCAAAATTTTAGTAATTATAACGAACAATAATTGATATTTGACAATGTATGGTTCTTAATCTGAAAGCCACATATTTAATTCATGCTTGTCGTGCATATAGTCGAGAACTTTAAGCCATGTTGAACATCACATCGGAGTAAATTCACGAGTGAATCACGTTAAATGATCTTTGTCTGTATAAAACATTTTACCGATTCATACACATGACCTACGAGGCGTACTTGAGACGCACTTTATCACGAGGTTTAACCCTCCGGATTATCGTATAGGACCTATTCGGTCATGTTCTCTTCATGCTATGCGTATCATGGTTGGCTTCTTTCGAACTCAGTATGGTGAGCAGATAGGGTTTCCCTTTCACTGTTGTGGTTAGTGTACTTCATTAGGCTCAAGGTTATTGAGTCCCGTCAACATCAGACAACCATATACATCCTTTCAATGTTGATATTTCATTGCGAAGGTCTCGAGCGGCTTTTACACCTGCGTCCATGGAAAGAGAGAAGTGTAAGCATATGGTGATAAGTGCGTAAATGGAAGCCCATTATATGTATATGTTACCTAAGTTAATTGGGTACACGTCACTTTAGTACATTGGGCCAGACCCAAATCCCAAATGACATGAGAGGCCCAAAATTGGGCCCCCCTATACTAAGCATGGGCCGGTTGAAATTTAGGTGGAGGTAAACCGAACCTTTGTCCACTTTAATCCTCCTATATATATGGGGAGTTAGGGGTTTTATTAGGGTTAATCACAATTCCCTTTAAGTGGTGTTTTGAGAGAAAACCCTTCCCCCAAGAACATCATACTTCGTGTAAGCATATGGAGATGGACACCGTAATTGGTAGCCCATAATATGTATAGTATACCTAATGAACTTGGGTAAATGATACATTAGGGTAATTAGGCTAGACCCAAATCCCAGTTGACATGGGAGGCCCAAAATTGGGCCTCCCCAAATACATAGGCCGGCCGAATATTTGTGGTGGGGTAAAGTGGACTTTTGTCCACTTTACTCCTCCTATAAATAAGAGGTGTTAGAGAAATTTTAGGGTTAATCCTAATTCCCTCACAAGAGAGATTTAGAGAGAAAAACCCTCCTCCCACACCATAGGGTTCGGCCGAAACAAGCAAGTCACCAGGGGTGTGCCAAATTGCTTTCGAGCAAACTCTCCAGAGATCTGTCCCTGTGCCGTGAATCGATCAGAGGCTTTTCTGTGGAGCTTAGACCGTGTAGGGCTTCTTTCACAAGAACTTCTACAGGTTTAGACCGGAGGATCGCGAAATTGATATTACTAGCACATACCCTGTTTAAGTTTTCGTAATGATTACTCCCCTTAATCTAACAGTGGTATCAGACTCTGTGTTAGGAGTTCGTGATTTTGATAAATTGGTGTTCTTGAAATTTTTAAATTTTGACCGAAATTTTAAAGTGAAAAGATTTAAAATTTCGAATTTTTTTATGGGTTTTATAATAGGTCCAAAATATTCATGTTCTTGGTAAATTTGATGTTCATGATCCTCAAGAAAAGTGTAATATTTATCAAAATCAAACATTGGATTGTAGATCTTATTAAATTTGATCTTAAAATTTGACAACTTGTTCGTAATTAGTTGTTTTTGCCGGATTTTTTATGAAATTACAAGGTAAATTTTTTTAATTTTCTTAGACAAAAGGGAATAAATTTCGGCCCAATATTTTAAAATTATATTGTTTACCATATTTTAATTTAATTAAGGTAATAATATATCTATAATTATGAACATTAGGATAGATTCACAATATATATAGAAATATATATCACTATCAATATACTAAATATTTAAATAGGGTTATAGATATTATTGATAGATATAGTTACCTAAGAGATTGAGAAAATATATTATCAGTATATTTATTACCCTATTAAAGATATTGACAATAAATAAAATATATATATTATATATGTACCGAATTTTATATATACATATATATATTGTTGATTGATTTTGTCTTATAGATAGAATCTTTGCAATAAATATGTATATATTTAATTAGTGCCGAAATATATATATGTATTTGACATTGGAAATTATTTTACATAATTAATGTTACTTGGTGGCTAAGTTAAATATTTTTGGACTTTAAAACCCTACTTGGGCCACAAGTAAACATTTCGGCCCAACCTTCAAATTTTTTAATTATTGGGCCGGTCCAATATGTTAAACCGGGACGAATTTAAATCGAACCAGCTTTTCTCAGCGGTTCGACCTATTCGGGTCGGGTCAGACCAGGGTAATTAAGTGGATCTAACCGATCTGGTTTTGATTGTTGAACCGAACCCTATTTTCTTGGACCGGTTCGAACCGAACCAGATTTAAAATTAAAAACCGGACCGATCAGGATACCGAACCAGATTTTCCGGACCGGATTTTCTGAACCGAACCGGACCAAAATAGACTGAAATTGACTGAACCGAACAATGTTTTCTAAACCGAATTCAAGTCAATAAAAATAGGGAGGTCAAGTTTTAAAATTCAAATTTTTTTTTGAACCTCGAAATGGACTACACAGTGCTCATAGGGTTGCTAACCTTTATGCATTGTTTCGATTATGAGGATGGATTTTAGAGATACATGTTTTTGAGACTGGATTAATTAGATGGCTGAATTGCAATTGTTTATTATTCATAATATATTTATGCATGATTAGAATTTTGTCTTGACATAGTCAAGCTAGTTGGAAATTGCATATTGTGGGCGGAGCCTTGGTTAAATATATGGAATGTGCACTAAGATAGTCATGTTGTGATGGTTGTAATTGCCTGGGATTTATGTCTAGAAGCTTGCGTAAATGAATATAAGCATGAATTGCAAATCATCCCCTAATGTTTAAAATTATTTTAAAAATGAAAACCAGTCGCCAAATATGTATGATTGATGTGAATGTTGCATGTTGGACACGTATGCTAGAATGTTGAGGATGTAGTTGAATTTGACGATTTACTTCTAAGTAGAATTATGAATGCAAGCATGAGTTCCTTAGAACATTAGACGCATGAAGCGTAAGCATGTGTGTGTGGTATGATGAATATTACTGGCATATGATAATTTACATGGATAGTAGAATTATGTATGCATCAGTGAATTCATTGGAATGATTTTCCAAAACAAAAAAAGACCTTGGGAAAGCCAACATCGGGTATGCTTATTTTAAAATTCCCGTTCTGGTAATTTGAGATTAAATCTGTTTTAAGAGACTGATCTATTAGATAGAAGACGACGATAGTGTGAACTCTTTCACAGCCTTCTTCCATTGGTTTACTGGTGGTCGGTTGGTTTAGATGACCGAGGAATCATTATCTGTCGGATTCCATCTTAATTGATATCTGATGTATGCAATTCTTTCTCAAAATGTTATTGTCTCCCTGATTCTTGCATAACCATCAATATGTTAGTTTTCATGGCTGACCCGGTACAGTTCTACGAGCCATGCAATATGGACAACATGGACTACGATGCATGGAGAGATAATGTTATGGATCTTCTAATCGCTGCGGATCTTGACGATCAGATCAATCCGACGGAGGATAGGCTTAGCTTGGACGAATACAAAAACCTACATGATAGAAACAACAAGAAAAGGTTGAGGAAGGATCGAAATGCACACGAGAGTTGATCCTCTCGCGGCTGACAGATGAAGTAGAAGAAGAGTTTACGCAACCCAGCGCATTGCATATTTGGTGTGCCATATACCTTCGCTTTGGTAAGGGTAAGGCCTCCGAAGCAAGAGCCTTGATAGTGGAATACTTCAGTGTTCTATGTAGTGATGATGGTATAATAGCCTATCATGATCCCGCTGATGAGTTGGACGTATGGACTCGGGCTCAGAAGGTAAAGAGGATGTTTCCTATTTCATGGTTTGTTAACGAGAAAGGCCTAACGTGTTTGATTAAATCGATCAAGACAACGATGGACCTATTTGTAACATGTGAGAAAGAAGGAAATTTTCCAAAAGAGCCTGAGGCATTCGATGAAAGATTCATCGGTATGCTGAAATGCTTGGCAACCCCCAGCAAAAAGAAGTCTATAGGATGAACTGGTGCTTTACTCACCATGATATAAGTACCTTTGGGTACATTTCGGTTAAGACATCTAGTCCATCAAACTTCTTCATGACTGCTTCGACTTTGAGATCTGAGACCCCAGTATTGTTCAGTGTTGGTTTTTCTACTTGTTTAATTTATGAATTTGGAATACATTGTTTCGGTTTCATTGAATAAAGTAATTACCTTTTGTTTCGAAAAGTATCCTGCTTATCAAGGTTAATCGACTCGGTTAAGAACGGGATCGATCCGAAATAAGTAAATAACCAAAATGAGAATGACATCATAAATGACAGAATCAAGCAAATCCATACATTTCCTCCTACATATAAATCTATGGACTAGATCATGCCATTAAAATTCATCGATTGCATAGATCTGAGAATCAACCGATTAAAATCTTTCTTTATTACTCAATTGAATGAAATAAACTGTAATGATGATCATGTTTGAAACCGATTGGATAAAATTGAATTAAATTCAGAAATGAAACGTTTTAACCAAGGTTTTAAACCCCTGAGTAAATTGCGCCCCGCGCAAGTGGACCTCGATAGACGGAACACATCGTTTTCATAAAATGATTTTAACAATGAAGTGTTTGAATAATGATGTGCTGAATTTTCGTTTGCATTCCCTCGGAAACAACTTATTGATAACATTTACATCGGTAGAGGCTTCGAAAGCTACCACGACCTTGTAAAAGTATTAGCTGACGCATAAGGTGAAAACCTAAAACGCTCAGTTCAGAGATGGGATAAAATCTCTGAGATAAGTTAGCAAACGAAGAAGGATGAAGTCGGTTAAACGATTTTCCTTCTAAGCCTTGAACGATAAGTCAGGCTAGGCATTCAAGTTAAAAGACACACTTCAAGAATCACAGTTTGTATTTACATAATGTTGGAGTCATTCTATCAAAGGTTCCCTATGGTATGATGAAAGATGATTCACATAAATGTAAAACTGTGTTCCATTGATATCGCTAAGGTATGTCGACATTATAGCTGAAAGGTGATAATGAGTTAAATCATATCACCATGCGACATTAATTTGCGCAATAAACACGTATTTAGGATAAGAGTATGTCCGTTACTCTTAGAAAATACCTGTTTACAGCTTGATTATAAAATGGTGTCGAGGTCGAACATGAGACATTACATCACTAAGATGGCAAATTTTCCAAATGCATGAACAATTTCAATCAACAAAGTCGTGATCAAAACGGAGCAGAATAACAATGACAATCAGGTCCCATTTAATTCGAGTGGGAGAGATTTGAACCAACAACTCAACTGAATGACATGGTAAATGAGAATGGGAACATTTTCATAGTAAATCCAGTGGGAGGATCGTTCCCAACAAAAATGATGCTACGATAAGAAGCATTATCCTGAGTGGGAGAAAAGATCAGAATAATAAATGGGACTCGCAATGGATCAGTCAAAGGCAAGTATCCTATTAAGTAAGGTATAAATATGTTGACAAGCATTGGAAAGACCTCAAGTGGAGAAATGGAGGAAAATAATAAATGAGAGAGACCGCCTAAATGAAAGCCATTATAGTCTATAGTTGATTTACCTGTTAACCACATGAGCGTAAGGATAAGGTATGCCCTGAAGTAAGGCTCACCACTGATGGAAAAAGGTTGATCAACCCGACTTATTGCGAAATGACTTACCCAATTCACGGAGTGGACTTTGATAAAAGAAACTCACTGAATGTGTGTAAAACCACGGTTAGGGCCATTAATGGTCCTGGTCGCAAATCTCGATCCCGGATTGCACCAAATGGATGTTAGGACCACATTCCTCCACGGAAACCAGGAGGAAGAGATCTACATGGAGCAACCAGAGGGTTTCATTACTCCTGGTAAAGAATATAAAGTTTGTAAACTCCAAAGGTCCATATACGGTCTTAATCAGTCGTATCGGAAATGGTATAGCGGATTCCACAAGGAAATCATAGGAAACGGATTCGTGAATCTTCACGAGGATCTGTGCGTGTATTATAAGACCTCCAGGTCCAAATAAGTCATCTTAACCTTATACGTGGACGACATACTCATTGCTGCAAACGGCATGGGTTCCATGAATAAGTCAAAGTCTTGGTAAGCATCTATATTTGAGATGAGAGACATGGGAGAGGCCACGTATATCTTAGGCGTTAAAATTGCTAGAGATCGGGCTACCCGGAAATTGTGTCTGTCTCAAGAAGCCTATTTCAACAAGCTGTTGAAAAGGTTCAAATTACAGGATGCCAAACCCATGGATACGCCGGTGGTATTTGGGTGTGCATTGTCAAAACATGACGGCCCCAAGAACCTGGCAGAGCTCGAACAGATGAAGGGTGCAGAATATTTAAGCATTGTTGGTAGTTTGATTTACGCCATGCAATGTACCCGTCCGGATATCTGTTATGTCGTGGGCCTAGTAGCACGTTTCCAATCAGATCCTGGCTATCAACATTTAAAGTCTGTAAAACGAATAATTCGTTATCTGAAAGGTTGCTGACTATGCTTTCTGTTATGAGGGCGGGAAGTTAGAATTGACCGGTTACTGTTACGCCGACCATGGTGGCGATCCGGATGATCGTAAGTCCACCATAGGAGAAATGTTCCTCCGTGCTAAAGCTTCCATTTCATGGACGAGAAAGAAGGAAACCTGTGTCGCGCTGTCAACGATGGAGTCGGAATTTGTAGCTCTCTCTAAGAATGCACAAGAAGCAGTTTGGCTGAAAAGGCTTCTTACTACGCTCCTTAATGGTGACGTCGAGAGTAAACCTGTGAAGGTGTTCTCTAACAGTTAGGCAGCCATTGCAGCAGTTAAGAATCTGAAGTACCATAGTTGGACCAAACACATTGATGTGAAATATTTTTATTCTAAATCTATGGTAGAAGAAAATACAATCACTATGGAATACTTGTCCACTGATAATATGATTGCGGACCCATTAACTAAGCCACTACCCAGGGAGATATTCGAAAAGCATGTAAAACTGCTTGGATTGCGTAGGGTTTAGAAATGACATGTATCTGTGATAACATTTTTATATTAGAAAGTTACGTTTTGTAAGTGAAAGAATTGCAACCGAGTTTATGATCAATCGACGTCATAATGTTTTGATTACATCAGACTTACGGTCTATAAACTAAGTCGTAGGAGGACGCAATCCTCTGCCAAACTATGTCGAATGTGGGCCTTACCTAGTCACACAGGTACGGTCGTCTTGTGATGGAGGGAGGCCTCCACCAAACAAGACTGGCTAAGAGTCAGGGGGATAAACCTGATTAAGCTAGACGATTATCTAGATTCAAAGTAACTCGACGTAATCTTCGTTTCGCATATTGCCGTGATGCACTTCATTCGTCATTTAACCACATTCTGGACCATATGAGAATCTGTGATAGCATGATTGACATATCCCTTTCCTGTCAACCCAAAAGGTTCAGGTATGCTATGGACGTGTGCTTCATACTACGCGTGCCACGTCCGACCACGGGGTTACAGCTCGATTGGGCTAGGAAAGAATCCTCGTGACTCTGGCGGGCGCAAACTTCTTCACCTCGAGTGTGTGATTGATCCCTGGAGCCTTATGAAGAGTCACCCAAAGTATCCTCACGGACTCATAACTCATATCTAAGGTCAGGCTCAATGCTCGCTTCCCGGCGTACGAGCGTAGTGCTGAACAAAAAGGCCCAGTGACCACGTCTTGAAACCAGTTTGGTTTGACTAAGGGTATGAGCGATGGGGATGATCAAGTTCACCTGTAATTCACCGATTCTTGTATTCACTAGGTGGCCACCAGCCGAATATTAGTTGAAGGTTGTGAATACTTGTACGGATGCCTTGGAGAAGTGTTCCTATGGGGAAACTAGGCAAGTTGAGAATTATCAGTTGACCTTGGATACAACGCGGTACAATATATAAATGTTGTTTATAACAGGTTGATTAGAGAAAAGGGAATCAACGTTCCGCGGGCGCTACAATACTCCTAACAGATGAGTAGTACGATGCCCGTCATATCCGCCGGTCGCACGGCAAACCTCGTATGAACTATTCGGAAGCATGGAGCAGATCAAAGGGGAGAAATGTTGATGCGGATTTGGAAAACAATACATTAATAGGCACCCTCCCATTCCGGCGAGTGGGAGCTGTAAGCATATGGTGACGGACTCCGTAATTGGTAGCCCATAATATGTATAGTTTACCTAATGAACTTGGGTAAATGTCACATTAGGGTAATTGGGCTAGACCCAAATCCTAATTGACATGGGAGGCTCAAAATTGGGTCTCCCCAAATACATAGGCCGGCCGAATATTTGTGGTGGGGTAAAGTGGACTTTTGTCCACTTTACTCCTCCTATAAATAAGAGGTGTTATGAAAATTTTAGGGTTAATCATAATTCCCTCACAAGAGAGTTTAGAGAGAAAAACTCTCCTCCCACACCATAAGGTTCGGCCGAAACAAGCAAGTCACCAGGGGTGTGCCAAATTGCTTTCGAGCAAACTCTCCAGAGATCTGTCTCTATGCCAAGAATCGATCAGAGGCTTTGCTGTGGAGCTTATACCACGTAGGTCTTCTTTCACAAGAACTTCTATGGGTTCCAACCGGAGGATCGCGAACTCCCTCGAGCAAGGATATTGGACTACGGTTACTCTTAAGGTATGTGTAAACTTTCCGCTGCGTAATTGATATTACTAGCACATACCATGTTTATGTTTCCGTAGTGAATACTCTCCGTAATCTAACACTTCGGCCGAACCACATAGCCACCAAGGGTGTGCCAATTTGCTTTCGAGCAAACACTCAAGAGATCTGTCCCTTGCCAAGAATCGATCAGAGGCTTGGATGTGAAGAATATACCACGTAGGGCTTCCTTCACAAGAACCCCTACGGGTGCCGACCGGAGGATCGGGAACTCCCTCCTGCAAATATCTTGGGACTACAGACAGCTGTAGAGGTATGTGCGAATCTTCCGCTGTGTAATTTTGATTACTAGCATATACCATGATTTAGTTTCCATAGTGATTACTCCCGTAATCTAACAGTAGTATCAGAGCCTGTGTTAGGAGTTCATGATTTTGATAAATTATTGTCTTGAAAAGTCATTAATTTGACCGAATATTTTAAAAGAAAAATTTTAAATTTTCGATTTTTGGTAAAACCGAAATTTTTCATGATGTTCTTAGGTAATTTGATGTTCATGATCTTCAAGAAAAAATATGATATTTATCAAAATCAAACATTGGATTGTAGATCTTATTAAAATTTGATCTTAAAATTTGACCATTTGTTCCCAAATTAGTGTTTTTGGCTGAAACCCTAGGTAAATTACAAGGTAAATTTTTTATTTTCTTAGACACAAAGGGACAAAATTTCGGCCGAATATTCTAATAATATTGTTTACATTTTAATATTTATTCTAGTTAACAATATATCTATAATTGGGAACATTAGGATAGATTCACGTTAATATATAGAAATATATATAACTATCAATATATCTAAATATTTAAATAGGTTAAAGATATTATTGACAGATTTTAGTTACCTAAAAGATTGAGAAAATATATTGTTAGTATTTTTTTTCCCTATTTAAGATATTGACAATAAATAATATATATATATATATATATATTTATTTATATATAGGTGCAGATTTTTACATATATATATATATATATATATATATATTGTTGATTGATTTAATCTTAAAGATAGAATCTTAGCAAAAACAATATATATATGTTTATAATAGGTTCGATGTATATATATATATATATAATATTGGAAATTATTTTATATAATTAATGTTACTTGGTGGCTAAGTTAAATATTTTTGGACTTTAAAAACCTAGTTGGGCCACAAGTAAACATTTCGGCCCAACCTTTTAAATTTAATTATTGGGCCGGTCAAATATATCAAATCCGGACGAATTAAAACCGAACCGGATTTTCTCAATCGGTTCGACTTAATTGGGTCGGGTCGGACCGGGGTAACAAAGTGGATCTAACCGAACATGTTTTGTGTGTTGAACCGAACCCTATTTTTATTGGACCGGTTCGGACCGAACCAGATTTTAAAATTAAAACCGGACTGAATATAATACGATTTTACCGAAACGAACCGAACCGGATTTCCCGGACTGGACCCAAAACAGATTTTCTGGACCGAACCGGACCAAACCAAACTTAAATTGACTGAACCGAAGCGTATTTTCAAAACCGAATTCAATTCAATTAAAATAGGGAGATCAAGTTTTAAAATCCAAATGTTTTTGAACCTCAATAGGCTTACACAGTGCTCAAGGGTTGATAACCTTTATGCCTTGTTTTGATTATGGGGATGAATCTCGGAGATAAATGTTTTTTAGACTGGTATAATAAGTGGGCTGAATTGCAATTGTTTATTATTCAATATATATTTATGCATGATTAGAAATGTTGTCTTGACTTAGTCAAGCTAGCTGGATATTGCATATTCGGGGCTGAGCCCTGGTTAAATATATGGAATGCGCACTAGGATAGACATGATGTGATGGTTGGAAATGCCTAGGATTCATGTCTAGAATGTTCCGTGATTGAATATAAGCATGAATTGCAAATAAGCCCCTAATGTTTAAAATTATTTTAAAATCGAAAACAAGTCGCCAAATGTGTATGATGGATGTGAATGCTACATGTTTGACACGTATGCTAGAATGTTGAGGATGTAGTTGCATTTGATAATTTACATGGAAGTAGAATTATGTATGCAAGCATGAGTTCCTTGGAACATTAGACGCATGACGCGTAAGCATGAGTGTGGTTTGTATGATGAATGTTACTGGCGTATGATAATTTACGTGGATAGTAGAATTATATATGCACGAGTGAATTCATCGGAATTTTTTCCAAAATACAAAGGGCCTTGGGAAAGCCAATATCGGGTATGCTTGTTTAAAATCCCCGTTCCAGTAATTTCCGATTAAAACCGTTTTAAAAGATTGATCGACGACGATAGTGTGAAATTTTTCACAGCCATCTTCCATTGGTTTACTGGTGGTCTGTTGTTTTAGATGACTGATGAATCATTATTTGTCGGATTCCATCTTAATTTATATTTTATGTATGCAATTCTTTCTCAAAATGTCATTGTCTCCCTTGTTTTTTGCATAATCACCGATGTGTTAGTATGAACTGGTTGAATTAGTGCGATTCGATACTCCTCGCAATCTTGATGGTATGAATCATGATGAATAAATAGAGTACGTGTTGAACTCTCTACTACGATTTCGAAAAGTGGAGAGGACAACTACAGATGAATATGGTAGTCTGTATGATTTTTACAATGTGAAACGAATGTAATAATTTGTTTCACCAAGATTAGGAGCAGGTTCTTTGATGATCTCAATGCGTATGTGGTGATACATTCAACCTTGGTAGAAAGGGGTTGAAGAAGACTTCAATTGCAACCAGGCAATGTTGCAGTTAAGTATCCCTTTGCATCCGCCTCGGTGGAAGCAAGGATGCAAGAGCTAAATGTTTTGGTTGAACGTGATGGTTCTCTCTCTTTCCATGGACGCTGGTGTAAAATCCGCATCGGATCTTCAGAATGAAAGGTCAACATGGAAAAGATGTATATGGTTGTCTGGTGTTGAAAGGACTCAATGAATTTGAGCCTAATCAAGTACAGTAACCACAACAGTAAAATGGAAACCTTCTCTGCTCACCATACTGAGTTCTAAAGAAGTCAACCATGATCCGCATATTATAGAGAGAACTGGACCATAAATGTCTTATACGATAATCTGGTGGGTTAAACCATGTTGATAAAGTGCGTCTAAAGTACGTCTCGTAGGTCATGTGTGTGAAGCGGTAAAATGTTTTACACAGAAACATATCATTTGACGTGATTCACTCCATCTGAGAGTTATCAGTATTTATCCACCTAAAAACCACTCGGAGCCTAAAGAGAAGAGAGTTCAGTCTACAAGAAGCTGGCAGAGCTTTAGCCATTGGACTACATCCTATCTTAGGGTTGTCGTCCTGAAGAGTAGACATATTATACACCACCGGTGAGGTATGCTTCTTTTCAGTAGCTCAAGTTTCTGAGATGTTCATTTTAGAAATTGTCCAAAGGATCGATTGATCAATATGAATCAATCGAGTGGATGGTTGACCGTTCGAATTGTATAATCGTCGATTACTGACATTGGTAAACGACCCAAAGAGATTTGATTCCTCACCTTCCTCCGGCTTATCACTGGCAGTCTGTTCAGGGTTCCAAACTCAACGTTGGCAACTAAACACGAGGGTTGCGTGAGCACGGACCCCTATTCTATTTATTCTCGCCTGCCCGGTCTTCCCGCGGAATCAGTACTTCAGTAGCCGTCGTACAAGATGAACTTTTTTTTTTTTCGTTTTGAGCAATTCATGAAAGAAAGAATCGAGGAATAACCTATGAATGTAACAACGACAAGAAAAGAATTTCACGTGCTTCCTTTCGGGAAGGGAGGATTAGGAAAATCCTATTGATTGCAGCTTTCTCCAGACCTCCGGGAAAAGCATGAAAAAAGTCCGCCTTGCGGTGTGCACCGGTTGTCCTGCTCCTTCTGCCGGCTATGCGCTCCTGGCCTTAACTTTTTGGGCTATATGGGATTTTCCCGTTGTCTCCCCCGATCGAGATATCGCCCATTTTGCCCTTCAGCTGGCTTCAAATCAAAGCTTGACTCAAAAAGAGGGGCGAGTTGACTTCTCGACTATCTATGCGACAATCATGGATCAAATACGTGATTTACAGATCAAGAACCCTACCATTGTCATTTATCATTCGTTTAAGTTACTAAAATTTTGGTTATTTTGAGATTCGGATTTATTGAATAAAGTAGTTTCCATTCGATTCAAAATGTGATCTACTTGTCAAAATTAATCGACACGGTTAAGAGGGATCGATCCGAAATGAAATTTCGGTCAGGTAAAGTGGTCGAATAAAATGAAACGATTAACGTACTCCGCCATCTCAGTCGGGACAACTGAACATACACATCGATTGCGTAGCTAGATCGAAAGATTTAGTATTTCTTAATTGTTAGTATTCCATTGAATGAAATAATCTGTAATGATGATCATGTGTGAAACCCATTGGATTAAATTAAATTAAATTCAGAAATGAGACGATTTAACAAAGGGTCAAAACTTCGGTGAATAGCGCTACGCGCAAGTGGACCTCGATAGACGGAACAGATCGTTTCAAAATACGAATTTAATGATGAAGTGTCTAAATGATGATGTGTTGAATTTTAGTTTGCATTCCTTCTGAAATAACTTACTGATAACGTTTACATCGGGAAGAAGTATGCTTCAAAAGCTACAACGACCTTGTAAAAGTATCAACTGACGCATAAGGTAAAAACCCAAGATGCTCAGTTCTTACTACGCTCCTTAATGGTGACATCGAGAGTAAACCTGTGAAGGTGTTCTCTAACAGTCAGGCAGCCATTGCAGCAGTTAAGAATCCGAAGTACCATAGTTGGACCAAACACATTGATGTGAAATATTTTTATTCTAAATCTATGGTAGAAGAAAATATAATCACTATGGAACACTTGTCCACTGATAATATGATTGCGGACCCATTAACTAAGCCACTACCCAGGGAGATATTCGAAAAGCATGTAAAACTGCTTGGATTGCGTAGGGTTTAGAAATGACATGTATCTGTGATAACATTTTTATATTAGAAAGTTACGTTTTGTAAGTGAAAGAATTCAACCGAGTTTATGATCAATCGACGTGATAATGTTTTGATTACATCAGACTTACGGTCTATAAACTAAGTCGTAGGAGGACGCAATCCTCTGCCAAACTATGTCGAATGTGGGCCTTACCTAGTCACACAGGTACGGTCGTCTTGTGATGGAGGGAGGCCTCCACCAAACAAGACTGGCTAAGAGTCAGGGGGATTAACCTGATTAAGCTAGACGATTATATAGTTTCAAAGTAACTCGACGTGATCTTCGTTTCGCATATTGCCGTGATGAACTTCATTCGTCATTTAACCACATTCTGGACCATATGAGAATCTGTGATAGCTTGATTGACATATCCCTTTCCTGTCAACCCAAAAGGTTCAGGTATGCTATGGACGTGCGCTTCATACTACGCGTGCCACGTCCGACCACGGGGTCACAGCTCGGTTGGGCTAGGAAAGAATCCTCGTGACTCTGGCGGGCGCAAACTTCTTCACCTCGAGTGTGTGATTGATCCCTGGAGCCTTATGAAGAGTCACCCAAAGTATCCTCACGGACTCATAACTCATATCTAAGGTCAGGCTCAATGCTCGCTTCCCGGCGTACGAGCGTAGTGCTGAACAAAAAGGCCCAGTGACCACGTCTTGAAACCAGTTTGGTTTGACTAAGGGTATGAGCGATGGGGATGATCAAGTTCACCTGTAATTCACCGATTCTTGTATTCACTAGGTGGCCACCAGCCGAATATTAGTTGAAGGTTGTGAATACTTGTACGGATGCCTTGGAGAAGTGTTCCTATGTGGAAACTAGGCAAGTTGAGAATTATCAGTTGACCTTGGATACAACGCGGTACAATATATAAATGTTGTTTATAACAGGTTGATTAGAGAAAAGGGAATCAACGTTCCGCGGGCGCTACAATACTCCTAACAGATGAGTAGTACGATGCCCGTCATATCCGCCGGTCGCACGGCAAACCTCGTATGAACTATTCGGAAGCATGGAGCAGATCAAAGGGGAGAAATGTTGATGCGGATTTGGAAAACAATACATTAATAGGCACCCTCCCATTCCGGCGAGTGGGAGCTGTAAGCATATGGTGACGGACTCCGTAATTGGTAGCCCATAATATGTATTGTTTACCTAATGAACTTGGGTAAATGTCACATTAGGGTAATTGGGCTAGACCCAAATCCTAATTGACATGGGAGGCTCAAAATTGGGTCTCCCCAAATACATAGGCCGGCCGAATATTTGTGGTGGGGTAAAGTGGACTTTTGTCCACTTTACTCCTCCTATAAATAAGAGGTGTTATTGAAATTTTAGGGTTAATCATAATTCCCTCACAAGAGAGTTTTAGAGAGAAAAACCCTCCTCCCACACCATAAGGTTCGGCCGAAACAAGCAAGTCACCAGGGGTGTGCCAAATTGCTTTCGAGCAAACTCTCCAGAGATCTGTCTCTATGCCAAGAATCGATCAGAGGCTTTGCTGTGGAGCTTATACCACGTAGGTCTTCTTTCACAAGAACTTCTATGGGTTCCGACTGGAGGATCGCGAACTCCCTCGAGCAAGGATATTGGACTACGGTTACTCTTAAGGTATGTGTAAACTTTCCGCTGCGTAATTGATATTACTAGCACATACCATGTTTATGTTTCCGTAGTGAATACTCTCCGTAATCTAACACTTCGGCCGAACCACATAGCCACCAAGGGTGTGCCAATTTGCTTTCGAGCAAACACTCAAGAGATCTGTCCCTTGCCAAGAATCGATCAGAGGCTTGGCTGTGAAGAATATACCACGTAGGGCTTCCTTCACAAGAACCCCTACGGGTGCCGACCGGAGGATCGGGAACTCCCTCCTGCAAATATCTTGGGACTACAGACAGCTGTAGAGGTATGTGCGAATCTTCCGCTGTGTAATTTTGATTACTAGCATATACCATGATTTAGTTTCCATAGTGATTACTCCCGTAATCTAACAGTAGTATCAGAGCCTGTGTTAGGAGTTCATGATTTTGATAAATTATTGTCTTGAAAAGTCATTAATTTGACCGAATATTTTAAAAGAAAAATTTTAAATTTTCGATTTTTGGTAAAACCGAAATTTTTCATGATGTTCTTAGGTAATTTGATGTTCATGATCTTCAAGAAAAAATATGATATTTATCAAAATCAAACATTGGATTGTAGATCTTATTAAAATTTGATCTTAAAATTTGACCATTTGTTCCCAAATTAGTGTTTTTGGCTGAAACCCTAGGTAAATTACAAGGTAAATTTTTTATTTTCTTAGACCCAAAGGGACAAAATTTCGGCCGAATATTCTAATAATATTGTTTACATTTTAATATTTATTTAGGTAACAATATATCTATAATTGGGAACATTAGGATAGATTCACGTTAATATATAGAAATATATATAACTATCAATATATCTAAATATTTAAATAGGTTAAAGATATTATTGACAGATTTTAGTTACCTAAAAGATTGAGAAAATATATTGTTAGTATTTTTTTTCCTATTTAAGATATTGACAATAAATAATATATATATATATATATATATATATATATATTATATATATTTATATATAGGTGCAGATTTTTACATATATATATATATATATTGTTGATTGATTTAATCTTAAAGATAGAATCTTACCAAAACAATATATATATATGTTTATAATAGGTTCGATGTATATATATATATATATATAATATTGGAAATTATTTTATATAATTAATGTTACTTGGTGGCTAAGTTAAATATTTTTGGACTTTAAAAACCTAGTTGGGCCACAAGTAAACATTTCGGCCCAACCTTTTAAATTTAATTATTGGGCCGGTCAAATATATCAAATCCGGACGAATTAAAACCGAACCGGATTTTCTCAATCGGTTCGACTTAATTGGGTCGGGTCGGACCGGGGTAACAAAGTGGATCTAACCGAACATGTTTTGTGTGTTGAACCGAACCCTATTTTTATTGGACCGGTTCGGACCGAACCAGATTTTAAAATTAAAACCGGACTGAATATAATACGATTTTACCGAAACGAACCGAACCGGATTTCCCGGACTGGACCCAAAACAGATTTTCTGGACCGAACCGGACCAAACCAAACTTAAATTGACTGAACCGAAGCGTATTTTCAAAACCGAATTCAAGTCAATTAAAATAGGGAGATCAAGTTTTAAAATCCAAATGTTTTTGAACCTCAATAGGCTTACACAGTGCTCAAGGGTTGATAACCTTTATGCCTTGTTTTGATTATGGGGATGAATCTCGGAGATAAATGTTTTTTAGACTGGTATAATAAGTGGGCTGAATTGCAATTGTTTATTATTCAATATATATTTATGCATGATTAGAAATGTTGTCTTGACTTAGTCAAGCTAGCTGGATATTGCATATTCGGGGCTGAGCCCTGGTTAAATATATGGAATGCGCACTAGGATAGACATGATGTGATGGTTGGAAATGCCTAGGATTCATGTCTAGAATGTTCCGTGATTGAATATAAGCATGAATTGCAAATAAGCCCCTAATGTTTAAAATTATTTTAAAATCGAAAACAAGTCGCCAAATGTGTATGATGGATGTGAATGCTACATGTTTGACACGTATGCTAGAATGTTGAGGATGTAGTTGCATTTGATAATTTACATGGAAGTAGAATTATGTATGCAAGCATGAGTTCCTTGGAACATTAGACGCATGACGCGTAAGCATGAGTGTGGTTTGTATGATGAATGTTACTGGCGTATGATAATTTACGTGGATAGTAGAATTATATATGCACGAGTGAATTCATCGGAATTTTTTCCAAAATACAAAGGGCCTTGGGAAAGCCAATATCGGGTATGCTTGTTTAAAATCCCCGTTCTAGTAATTTCCGATTAAAACCGTTTTAAAAGACTGATCGACGACGATAGTGTGAAATTTTTCACAGCCATCTTCCATTGGTTTACTGGTGGTCTGTTTTTTTAGATGACTGATGAATCATTATTTGTCGGATTCCATCTTAATTTATATTTTATGTATGCAATTCTTTCTCAAAATGTCAATGTCTCCCTGATTTTTGCATAATCACCGATGTGTTAGTATGAACTGGTTGAATTAGTGCGATTCGATACTCCTCGCAATCTTGATGGTATGAATCATGATGAATAAATAGAGTACGTGTTGAACTCTCTACTACGATTTCGAAAAGTGGAGAGAACAACTACAGATGAATATGGTAGTCTGTATGATTTTTACAATGTGAAACGAATGTAATAATTTGTTTCACCAAGATTAGGAGCAGGTTCTTTGATGATCTCAATGCGTATGTGGTGATACATTCAACCTTGGTAGAAAGGGGTTGAAGAAGACTTCAATTGCAACCAGGCAATGTTGCAGTTAAGTATCCCTTTGCATCCGCCTCGGTGGAAGCAAGGATGCAAGAGCTAAATGTTTTGGTTGAACGTGATGGTTCTCTCTCTTTCCATGGACGCTGGTGTAAAATCCGCATTGGATCTTCAGAATGAAAGGTCAACATGGAAAAGATGTATATGGTTGTCTGGTGTTGAAAGGACTCAATGAATTTGAGCCTAATCAAGTACAGTAACCACAACAGTAAAAGGGAAACCTTCTCTGCTCACCATACTGAGTTCTAAAGAAGTCAACCATGATCCGCATATTATAGAGAGAACTTGACCATAAATGTCTTATACGATAATCTGGTGGGTTAAACCATGTTGATAAAGTGCGTCTAAAGTACGTCTCGTAGGTCATGTGTGTGAAGCGGTAAAATGTTTTACACATAAACATATCATTTGACGTGATTCACTCGTGAATTTACTCAGACTTCTCGACTATCTATCCGACAATCATGGATCAAATACGTGATTTACAGATCAAGAACCCTACCATTGTCATTTATCATTCGTTTAAGTTACTAAAATTTTGGTTATTTTGAGATTCGGATTTATTGAATAAAGTAGTTTCCATTCGATTCAAAATGTGATCTACTTGTCAAAATTAATCGACACGGTTAAGAGGGATCGATCCGAAACGAAATTTCGGTCAGGTAAAGTGGTCGAATAAAATGAAACGATTCACGTACTCCGCCATCTCAGTCGGGACAACTGAACATACACATCGATTGCGTAGCTAGATCGAAAGATTTAGTATTTCTTAATTGTTAGTATTCCATTGAATGAAATAATCTGTAATGATGATCATGTGTGAAACCCATTGGATTAAATTAAATTAAATTCAGAAATGAGACGATATAACAAAGGGTTAAAACTTCGGTGAATAGCGCTACGCGCAAGTGGACCTCGATAGACGGAACAGATCGTTTCAAAATACGAATTTAATGATGAAGTGTCTAAATGATGATGTGTTGAATTTTAGTTTGCATTCCTTCTGAAATAACTTACTGATAACGTTTACATCGGGAAGAAGTATGCTTCAAAAGCTACAACGACCTTGTAAAAGTATCAACTGACGCATAAGGTATAAACCCAAGATGCTCAGTTCGGAGATGGGATAAAATCTCTGAGATAAGTTTGAAAATGAAGAAGGATTAAGTCGTTTAAACGATTTTCCTTCCACGCGCCTTGAACGATAAGTCAGGCTAGTCATTCAAATCAACTGACACACTTCAGAAAGCACAGTTTATAAACATACTGTTGGAGTCACTCTATCAGACGTTCCCTATGGGATGATGAAAAGTGATTCACATTTATGTAATATTGTGTTCCAATGAAGTCGGTAAAACATGTCGCCATAATAGCTGAAGAATGATAATGAGTTAAATCAAGTCATCATGCGACATTAATTTGCGCATTAAACACGTATTTGGGGACAAGAGTTCGTTAACTACTCTTAGAAAATACCTGTTTACAGCTTTTGGGAAAATGGTGCCGTAGTCGAACATGAGACATTACATACTTGAGGACGAATTTTCTGATGCATGGAAAGTTTCAAACAAATGTAGTCTTGATCAAAACGGAGTTGGATATCACTGACAATTAGATCCCACTTAATTAGAGTGGTACAGATTTGAACCAGCAACTCAAGTGAATGAAATGGTAATGAAAGTATTTTCATAGTAAATCCAGTGGGAGGAATAAACCCTACCACATGAGATCACTGTTACCACAGAGACGAATCAAGTTGAACCTGATTGTCATATTGTTGAACCAGGAAAGCCACAACTGCCTCTACTACCCATTGTTTCCAGTGGGAGTGATCCGAACAAACTTGGTTCCAGATCCTAGTGATCAAAGAATTCATCTCGGAAGTTAAACCCCGAGACCAAGAGGTTGTCAAAGGAAAGGTGATGGTCAGGGTTCAAGTACTGCTCTTGTTCCCAAAGGAAACGATGCTCAAATAAGAAGGATTGTTCCGAGTGGGAGAAATATTCCCAATAGAATTGATGCTACGATAAGAAGCATTATTCCGAGTGGCAGAAATGATCAGACTCTAGATGGGATTAATCAAGCCTAGACGAAAGTCAAAGGCTTCGAACCCATCGAGCAAGGTGAAAACCTCGCTCTAACAACTGCTGGCAATCATTGGAAAGGCCTCAAGTGGAGAAATGGAGGAAAATAATAATAGAAAGAGATCGCCTAAATGAAAGCCATTATATTCTATAGTTGATTTACCTACTAACCACATGGGCACAAGGATACGGTGAGTCCTGAAAGAAGGCTCACCACTGATGGAAAAGGTCGGGAGGTGCGAAACCCGACTTGATACGAAAGGATATACCCATTTCACGGAGTTGACTTTGAAAAAAACAAACTCACTAACTGTGCGTAAAACCACGGTTAGGGCTAGTCTTGTTCTGCTCGCAAGTCTCAATCTCGAGCTGCACCATATGAATGTTAAGACCGAATTCCTCGACGAAAACCTAGGAAGAGATCTACATGGAGCAACCGGAGGGTTTCATTACTCCTGGTAAAGAACGTAAAGTTTGTAAACTCCAAAGGTCCATCTACGATCTTAAACAGTCTTCTCGACAATGGTACCGCAGATTCCACGAAGAAATCGTAGGAAACGGATTCGTGAATCTTCACGAGGATCCGAGCGTGTATTATAAGACTTCCGGGTCTAAGTATGTCATCTTAACTTTATACGTGGATGACATACTCATTGCCACAAACGATATGAGTTTTATGAACAAGTCAAGGTCATGGTTGGCATCTGTATTTGAGATGAAAGACATGAGAGAGGCCACGTACATCTTGGGCATTAAAATTGCTAGAGATCGGGCTACCCGGAAATTTTGTCTGTCTCAAGAAGCTTATATCAACAAACTGTTGAAAAGATTCAGATTACAGGATGCCAAATCCGTGGATACGCCGGTGGTGTTTTGCTGCGCACTGTCAAAACGTGACGGCCCACAAAACATGGCAGAGCGTGAACAGATGAAGGGTGTAGAATATTTAAGCATGGTCGGTAGTTTGATGTACGTCATGCAATGCACCCATCCGGATATCTGTTACACCGTGGGCCTCGTAGCACGTTTCCAATCAGATCCTGGCTATCAACATTTAAAGGCTGTAAACGAATTATTCGTAATCTGAATGGTACTACCGACTACGCACTGTGCTGTGAGGGCGGGAAGTTAGAATTGACCGGTTACAGTGAAGCCAACCATGGTGGTGATCCAGATGATCGTAAGTCCACCACAGGAGGAATTTTTCTCCTTGCTAATGCCGCCGTTTCATGGACGAGCAAGAAGCAAACATGTGTTGCGCTGTCCACGATGGAATCAGAATTCGTAGCCCCCTCCAAGAACGCACAGGAAGCGGTCTGCCTGAAAAGTCTTCTTACTGCGCTTCTTAATGGTGATGTCGGGAGTAAACCTGTGAAGGTGTTCTCTAACAGTCAGGCTGCCATTGCGTCAGTAAAGAATCCGAAGTACCATAGTAGGACCAAACACATTGATGTGAATAATTTTTATGCTAAATCTATGGTAGAAGACAATACAATCACTATGGATACTTGTCCACTGATAACATGATTGCAGACCCATTAACTAAACCACTACGCAGTGAGATATTCGAAAAAAGCATGTAAAATTGCTTGGATTCCGTAAGGTTTAATAGTGGCATGTATCTGTGATAACATTTTGATATTAGAAAGTTACTTTTTGTAAGCGAAAGAATTGCAACTGAGTTTATGATCAATCGACGTCATAATGTTTTGACTACATCAAATTTTCGATCTATAAACTAAGTCGTAGGAGGACGTAATCCTCTGCCAAAACTATTTCGAATGAAAGCCTTACCTCGTCACACAGGTACGGTCGTCTTGCGGTGGAGGGAGGCCTCTACCGAGAAAGATTGGCTAAGAGTCGGGGGGATAAACCTGATTACTCAAGACGATCGTCTAGTCTCGAAGTAACTCGACATGATCTTCATTTTGCAGATCGTCGTGATGAATTTCTTTCGTCATTAATCCACATTCTAGGCCAGATGAGAATCAGCAATATCATGATTTGACATATCCCATTCCTTTGAACTTAAACGTTCATGTATGCTATCGACGCGTGCCATGTTCGAACACGGGGTCACAACTCGGTTGTGCTAGATAAGAATCCTCGTGATTCTAGCGGGCGCAAACTTCTTCACCTCGAGCGTGTGATTGATCCTGGGAGCGTTATGAAGAGGCACCCAAAGTATCCTCACAGACTCAGAACTCATATCTAAGGTCAGGCTCAATGTTCGCTTCCCGGCGTACGAGCATAGTGCTGAATAAAAAGGCCCAATGACCACTTCTTTGGAAACCGGTTGGGTTTGACTAAGGATATGAGCGATGGGGATGGTCAAGTTCACCGGTAATACATCGACTCTTGTATTCACAAGGTGGCCACCAACCGAATATTAGTTGAAGGTTGTGAATACTTGTACGGATGCCTTGGAGAAGTGTTCTTATGAGGAAACTAGGAAAAGGATAATAATTATCAGTTGACCTAGGATACAACGCGAACTATATAAATGTTGTTTATAATAGGTTGATTGGAGAAAATGGAATCAATGTTCCGCGGGCGCTACAACACTCCTAACAGATGAGTAGCACGATGTCTGTCGTGTCCGCCGGTCGCACGGCAAACCTCATATGAACTATTCGGAAGCAAATGACGAGATCAAAAGAGTGAAATGTTAATGCAAATTTAAACGACAATACATTAACAGGCACCCTCCCATTCCGGCGAGTGGGAGGCGTAAGCATATGGTGATGGGCGTCGTAAATGGAAGCCCATTATATGTATATATTACCTAAGTTAATTTGGTACATGTCACATTAGGACACTGGTCCAGATCGAAAATCCCAATTGACATGGGAGGCCCAAAATTGGGTCTCCCAAATACATAGGCCGGCCGAATTACTAGGTGGAGGTAAAGTTGACTTTTGTCCACTTTACTCATCGTATATATATGGGAGTTAGAGGTTTTATTAGGGTTAATCACAATTCCCTTTAAGTGGTGATTTGAGAGAAAATCCTTCCCCCAGAAACACCATATTCGGCCGAACCATACAAGACACCAAGGGTGTGCCAATTTGCCTTCGAGCAAACACTCTAGAGATCCGTCCCTTGCCAAGAATCGATCTGAGGCTTTGATGTGGAGAATATACTACGTAGGGCTTCCTTAACAAGAACCCTTACGGGTGCCGATCCGAGGATCGTGAACTCCCTACTACAAGGGTCTTCGGACTGCAGACTATTGTTAAGGTATGTGCAAATCTTCCGCTGCGTAATTTCGATTACTAGCATGTACCATGGTTTTAGTATCCGTAGTGCCCGTAATCTAACATCCTAATGTTCCCAATTACATATATATTGTTACCTAGAATAAAAATTAAAATATGTCAAACACTATTATTAAAAAAGTTTCGGCCGAAATTTGTTCCTTGGTGACTCAGAAATTAAAAAATTTACCTTGTAATTCACCTAGGGTTTCGGCCAAAAAAACATAATTGGGAACAAGTGGTCAAATTTCAAGATCAAATTTTAATAAGATCTACAATCCAATGTTTGATTTTGATAAATATCATATTTTTCTTGAAGATCATAAATATCAAATTTCCTAAGAAACAACATGAAAATTTCAGACCGCCTTTAACTTAAAAATTCGAAAATTTTAAAATTTCATTTTAAAAATTCCGGTCCAAAGTTTAAATTTTCAAGAACACCAATTTATCAAAATCATGAACTCCTAACACAGACTCTGATACCACTGTTAGATTACGGGGAGTAATCACTATGGAAACTAAAACCATGGTACATGCTAGTAATCAAAATTACGCAGCGGAAGATTCACACATACCTTAACAGTAGTCCGTAGTCCCAAGATATTTGCAGGAGGGAGTTCACGATTCTCCGGTCGGCACCCGTAGGGGTTCTTGTGAAGGGAGCCCTACGTGGTATATTCTTGGCAAGGGACAGATCTCCTGAGTGTTTGCTCGAAGGCATATTGGCACACCCTTGGTGGATATATGGTACCGCTGAATATGGTGTCTCTGGGGGAAGGGTTTTCTCTCAAACCACATCTTAAAGGGAATTGTGATTAACCCTAATAAAACCCCTAACTCCCCATTTATATAGAAGGAGTAAAGTGGACAAAAGTCCAATTTATCCTCACCCATAATTCGACCGGCCATGTATAGTATAGGGAGGCCCAATTTTGGGTCTCTCATGTCAATTGGGATTTGGGTCTGGCCCAATGTCCTAAAGTGACATGTACCCAATTAACTTAGGTAACATACATTTAATGGGCTTCCATTTACGACGCCCATCACCATATGCTTACATGCGGGATGGAAGGAAGCCCTAATGGCGCGCTGCTCCCTTTCATCTCCTAAACCCTAATTTATTCACCCACCTCTCCTCTTTTTCACACACCTAGCTTCTTCTCTTCACCCGCCCCCATAAAACCAATTTCTACACCATTGTAAAAATTTAAAGTTCTCTCGTCAATGTACTTCTACATTATTATTATCTTTGTAATATACAATTTCTTTTGTCAATGGCTTATCGTGGTGAATGTAGTTTTTCTGCTCCGAGAAGAAGATGTCATGGCAACGAACCAGAGGACACTTCCGTTCTCTATCTTAAAAACACTAATATAGGGAATGTTTCATACATGAGGACAAGGTAAATTTCTATATATATAAATGTTTATATAGATACATAGTTTACAATATTTGACAACAAAATGCGTAAATAAAGTATACTTCCGAATTATGAAAAAAAATAAATTAATTGAATATCAAAATTGAATTGAAAATAATTTAAAAAGGATTAATTATATAAATGACACTGTTATAAAATTTTAAAATTAGACTAATTTATAAAATTCGAATTTAAAATAAAACTTTTTTTTTTGTTCTAATTTTTTAAAATTATTTGAAAATAGAAATGACTGTGTTTTGTTTTCAAATTTCGAAATTAGACAGTAGTTTTTTTAATGTCCAATTCGGTGACCATTCAGTGTTGAAAACCTAATTTTCGAAATTCCAAAAAATATTAAAAATCTTTACAGGTTCTTAATTACATACTAAAAGAATTAAGATTCGAGTTTCATTGCATTTGGAGTTGTAGATAATCGGCAAGCTTCCTGTTGGCATATGGAGATTGGCCGCCGTAATTAGGAGCCCATTAATGTAAGCTTGTAACCTAAGACAATTGGGTTATGTCACATTAGGGATTTTGGGCTAGGCCTAAAATCTCAGTTGACATGAGAGGCCCAAAATTGGGCCTCCCTAGATTAATGTGGCCGGCCGACTTATATGAGGGCAAAGTGTACTTTTGTCCACTTTGCTCCTCTTATAAATAGGGAGTGCTAGGTGATTTATTAAGTGCTAACTATCCTCCTTTGTGGTGAGATTAAAAGAATTCCTCCCTCCCTGAAAATATAGTGGTCCGGCCGAACCAAGCTACTGCGATGGAGGTGCCAAATTCCGTCAAGCAATTTACTCCGGTGATCTATCCAACTAAATAATCGACAGAGGCTTTGCTGTGAGGCATTATCCGCGTAAGGCTTCCTTAACCAGAACCTCTACGGGAACCGTACGACGGATCGAAAACTCCCCTCGGTGATCTCAGGACTACATGAAACATTGTAGGTATGTGCACTACCTTCCGTTGTGTATTAGTTACCATGCACGTTCTAAGGTTTTGTTTCCGTAGTATTTGACCCCGTAATCCTTCAGTGGTATCATAGCATGTGTTAGGAGTTCATGATTTTGATAAATATGGTGTTCTTGAATTTGTTAAGATCGGCCGAATTTTTTAAAAGTGAAATTTTAAAAAAAATTCGATTTTTGAAAATCTTGTTGGCCGGAATTTTTCATGATGTTCATAATAAAATTTGATGTTCATGATATTCAAGAGAAACAAGACTTTTGTCAAGACTAAACATTGAATTCTTGATCTTTGCAAGATTTGATCTTGAAATTTTACCACAAACCCTAATCCTAGTGTTTTCGGCTGATCCTCTTAGGTTTAAAATGTGGAATTTTTAATTTCTTAGTCCACAAGTAACCTAGAGAAACCGATTTTTTTCAAGAAAATTTGTGTTATTAATTTCGGCCGAAATTTACCCAAGGGATTTGTTAGCATTTGGACAATGGGCCGATGTAATTGGGAGCCCATTAATAAATTCCATGTACCTAAGAAATTAGGTAATGTCATATTAGGGATTTTGGGCTAGGCCTAAAATCCCAATTGACATGGGAGGCCCAAAATTGGGCCTCCCTATAAGCATGGTCGGCCGACTTTACAAAGAGGGTAAAGTAGACTTTTATCCAGTTTACTCCTCTTATAAATAGGGACTCCTAGGAGGTTTTATTAAGGTTTTTTTGTGCTATTGGTCGCACCGACTCACTGATATTTAGCTTGTGTGAGATTACTTCTTCACTTATCCCTAGCGTATCGCTTGGTGACCATGTGAATAGCTCATTGTACTCCTTGAGGAGTGTTATTAATTCCTCTTCATCTCTTTTGGAGAGTGTTGTTCTCAGTCGTATTTTCCTGTTTGGCTCTTCTATTAACACCTCTTTGATGTCCTCTGCAGGGTTTGGTCGTCCATACTCTTCCCTCGAATCTGTGTCAGTCAAGAGCACATCTGGTGGTGGCTTGTTGATCTCCTCCTTCCATATTTTATTCAAACGTATTCGCGCGACCTGTTGGTCTCATTTAACCTCCCCTACTCTTGTTCCTCCCGGGAACTTTAGTACTTGAAATGATGTTGATGATATCATACCATACTTGTCTATTGAGGTACGTCTTAACGTTCCATTGTAGCCGTGCAACTTTTCCACTACAACGAAGTTAGCGTCAAATGTGAGGTTTGCTTCCCCGTCCCCAGTGTTACTGGCAATGTGATTGTTCCCATTGGGTATGACGCTGCTCCTTGGAAAATTTTCAATGGATTATATAGAGGCTTCAAATCTCTTTTCCTTATTTCAAGCTTTGTTATTGTGTCAACTGGAAGGATATTCGTTGAACTCCCCTCATTAACTAATATCCTCTTCACTTGGTGGTCTTTGATGCCGATGGTCACTACTAGTGTCTTGTTATTGGGTAGGTTCAAATTCTCTATATCAATTCCACCAAAATAGATTTCCCCCATGCGATGTCTCCCTTCTTGTGACTTCAACTTTTCCCATGATTGGGTTGCATACACTTCTTCTGCATAGTCCGTTTCTCCTCCTGAGGCAAAGCCTCCATGGATTTTATTGATTGTTGCTCTGATTAGCAACTTGTCAGTCTTTGGGGGTGGGTGATGTAGCCATTGGTTCACTACTAATTGTGGTGTTTTAGAGCTTGATGGAGTGTTATCCAGAGGCTGTTGATCTCTCTTAGGTGGCAGTTGCTCTACCATCCTTTCTTGTTGCCCCCCAATGTTAGGCTGTTGAAGACCCATCATTGGTGTTTGGCTACTACTACCCCCTTCGGTCTCCGGTATCCGGTGTCACAACACCGGACCAGTCCGGTGTTAACAGGGCCGGTGCGTCCCGCGTCCAGCCCCCAATGTCCGGGTAGTTGACACCCGAGTTACATGTATACCATACCAGTGATATCATTACGCGGGTCCCACCCGTAAATGTGGGCCCCTCCGGTGCCAAGATCGTAATCCCTATAAATAGGGCCCTGTATCCTTCATTTATAACTATGATCTCTAGTTGGACATCAGAGGTCTGATTTCTCTCTAGTTTTATCTCTCTAAAATCGAACTCTCATTTAAACATCAGAGAGGGTTCGCCGGACTCTCCCCGGCTTACCCCTTGTGCAGGTAAGCGATGGAGAAAACGGATTACTAGTAACAAGGCGATCCCGATTTGACGCAAGACCATCAAGATCGGAACCCCGACGAGATTGATGTAGAAAGAAGGGTATTCAAATAATCTTTCTTTATAGCAAAAGGAAACATATATATCCTCGTGAAATATAACATCTCAACTAATTAACATGGATGGAAAATTGAATCTCTTATATATATTCATCACTAGATACCTTTTTTTTGGGTCAGCGAATATATACCCCCATGAAATAGCTGGTTCTGATGTTGTAAACAAATTGTCACAATTTTGTTTGTGTACCTTTATAGAAAAGCATAAACAATGTATGACTTTGAGATGAGAGTGATAATTGGCTTCTTCGTCACATGTAAAACTTTAAGAGGTGATCGATTACCCAACCAACGATGACAAGTTCAAGTTGAAAGTTAGTTAGTTAGTTAGTTACAGGAGAGGGAAAACTAGCTGTTGGAAGTTGCCGATAATGACATGAGCCTTAACGCAGAAATGACATCAGCTAGCTATACATATAATAACTAATAATACCGGCCTGTACTAATAATATGATATGAGTTACTTCACACGTAGTGGTACTAGTACAATGCAGTTGGTTGCACATGATTGATAATGGGTAGGTAGGTACGTACTTTGAGTTAAAGTTCTGAGCCTTGAATAACTCCTAAATATTGACATGCATGCGGATGTAATTGTTGATGGTGTAGTTGTTAGTGTCATATGAACAAGGATATGAAGAAGTCCCACAACCACAAATGGAGGAGCTAGCTAGCTAGGTACGTATTAATTCAGTGGAGAGGCTTTAATTGATTCTTTCTTTCTTTCAGTAAAGTGGAATGGATTGGAAGCAAGTTTGGTGCTAATGAGGAATTAATGGATCGGAGGTGCAGAAAGTAACGAATGCGAGAGAGTTTGATTGAAATGGTGAAGGGAATGAATTTCGACACATCATGTGCATGCCACATGGTTACTTATATAATGCAAAAAAATCTGATAAATGACCAACAACAACTTAGATGATTCATCTGCATTTTTAACCCCTTACAGTATCCTTAGTAAATGCAAATAATTATGAGCGTAATATGTAAATAATAATAGATAGATGATTCATCCTTTCATATGATAAAATTAATAATTTTAGGATCTAACCATACTTGTGAAATACTTCGATTGGCTTAATGTGAAATTTATTTAACGAATAAAGTCGAAGATGCAATATTGGTAAAGATAATGCAACTAAGCAATGGAAAGTAGACGAAACTTTTATTCTTATCACAATTAATTGTTTCTTCCCATGTGGAGAAAAGTGGAGAAGATTGGGTTGTGCCCTTATCATCCACACCAAACCAAATTAAACCAAGTCCCTTTTAGAGGTCCTATAGCATATGACCTTGCCCTACCCTTCCTTATTCTTTCGGTTCATATATATATATAATAATATACTTGGACGTTCTTCCACCATTTTATTAGACAGCTAGCTATTGTTTTCCATTGCATGGATTTTAAAAGTCACTTGAGAAAATTTTAGTTTAATATATATATAGAGTGCATCTTATAAATTTCTCTAGTGGTAATACATCACTACAAGAAAATGGGTAAATAGCGACACTTGGATACGGCACTTTACCAAAAGTGTCGATATATTTTAAAAAAAATTCAAGTAACGGCACTATTTGTAGTGCCGTTGGTTTTTTTGGTTTACGGCACTTACAAAGTGTCATTATAAGCTTTCCACTTTTCTAGAAAGTGCCGATAGTTTTTGAACAACACTTTTGGAAGTGCCGTTTCCTTTTTTTTTTTTTTTAATATCGGCACTTATTATAAGTGCCAGTAGTAAATTAATATTTTTTTTTTATAAAATTGCAAATGAATAACAAATAATAATCAATATTAATAATAATAAATAACCTAAAAAGAGTAAAACCTATATTCTTTTTCTGTGGGACTTACATAGGCGTCTTTCCTTCCTATCACGGTGCCTCACTATATTCAATTTCTTCCTCGTTCACATTCCGGCAGTACAGAACCCTAGCTCTCCATCTGTTTCAAGAGTAAGCTTTCTCCATCCTTCGGTGCAGTATTGATCGCGATTTCGCTTTCCGTCTATGTATAGTTTCTTAGCTGTAGATTTTTCTAAATTTGTGCATGCAATCTTTCAACGAAGAAGTCGAAGATTTGAGTGATATAAGTAACTGGAGACCTGATACCTCTGTTCGGCAACAACTCTGCCTTGACCTTCAAATCCAAGAGCACCACGGCGACGCCGGTGCCACTCAAAGTCTCCTAATCTGGTAAGGCTTATGCTGCCTCTCTGAGATTCAATTGATTAACCTTTTTATTTCTTCTGCTCATTCGTAATAGTTTCTACTGAAAATCGTGATTTATTCTCTTGCTTGTTTGATTTTGGAGAATTGCTTCTGTTTTTTTAGAATCAATTCATTTTGGAGATCTTTGTGGTGAATGGCGATTCATTCCTTCATTGTAAATTGATTGCTTCTGTGATCTAACATTATTATAAAAGTGTTTATAATTGAAGTTTGTTATTGATCTGCACTAAACTCGTGGATTGTGGTGTATATGACTTCATGACATCTAGAATTTAAATGGATAAGCATATAGACTTGAGGCTCGATATAAATAACATGAGCCATGAGGGATTACTCTTTACTTATTTCACTCTTTTGAGAGATTTTGCTTTCTACTAATTGGGTTTACCCTTTCTTTCAACTGATGTTGATCTACTTCTATGGGACATTGTCAATAGGTAAGTTAATACATCATTTTGTATATTTGCAACTGTTCTTGGTTCTCTTGTTTATCTTAACCAAAGTTGATTCACTCAATTTGACTGATTTATGTCTACCTTAATTCTATGATGGGATGAAAGAATGGAGTTGCTGCAAAAAGAGAAGTCACAACTTTAGCATATTTATGGAGATTACTTGGTATGTATGATGTTCTAGAAAGAATGCCTGTTTATGCTCATTCCCTCTGGAAAGAATGACTTGAATAAACTTTGACAAAATTGAGTGATGACTAACACACCATCTCTTTCATTCATCCAGTTAGTGAAGTTATATTGTGATGTGTGGATATCAATCACTACAGGAAAATATGATATTACCGACACATAGCTGCGGCACTACTGAAAAACTGTCGAATTTTTTTTAAAAAAAAAATCACGCGAAGAGGGTTGTTTCAGAGTATCCAATTGTCCAAATTGTATAAATTATCAAATAAAGAGAGCCAACTGATGAGTATTTTAAACTTGTAGGTGAGGAAGAAACTTGGAATCTCGCAAATGACGTAAAAGTAGTCATTCTAAATGTTGGTTGCAAGGTAGTTTTCATCTTCTTTACATATTATTAAACCTTGGTTTGCTAGATTCCACCCCTATTTGTCCTCAATTAATCCTTATATTCTGTGTTGCTCTCTTTCATGTAGCAATCAGGCTGGAAATTTGAGGAACGGTACTTGCCTTCTGGGTGGCTGTGTCTGGTACCTCCATATAATCTCTAAATATTATGAATCAATGATGTCTCCAAAAAAGAAAAATATTTGCACTGAAAATATTTTCATGTTTAATTATACTTTCTTTAGGTCTGTAGTGCTTCAGAAAGTGAAGACCTTCCACAATCTTTTGTCAAGCTTAGAAAAAATTCACACACACTAGATGTAATTGCAGCCTTTGACTGCATGCTTGGTTACTATGAAATTTCTTTATGGAGTTTGAGATACTCTAGTCAGTTCACTATAAATTATCCTTTTTTTTTTTTTTTTTTTTTTTTTTCCATTTTTCCATTTTATTCTCGTCCATTTTTCCATTTCCCCACTTATATAATTTTATAAATAAGTCTCTTACCTCAAGTTCATATAGACAAGTCATCATTAACTATGCTCGTTAACTGTATTATCAAGGAGGGGTGGAAACGATTCGAAGGAAAAATTGGATATGGAACTGTCAACGAGGTCCTTGCATTTAAGTTTTTATTTGTCTTTGTACGTCGAGATTATTTCAATGAAGAGTCTTTCCTGAGGAATATGCTTGAGGTACTATATTTTCTTCCCTTTTGAATATTTTGTGTTTAATTCCCACTTATATAATTTTATAAATAAGTCTCTTGGCTCAAGTTCATATAGACAAGTCATCATTAACTATGCTCGTTAACTGTATTATCAAGGAGGGGTGGAAACGATTCGAAGAGATTTACTCTTTGGTCACTGGAAACCTTACCCCGAACGTGCAGTTAGTCTGAAGCCATGCTACGAAGCAGGGATAAATGGTGGACAGGTACCATTCAAACTTCTGATATTTTCATTTTAAATAAAATATTGAGCCCTAGGTCTCCATCGCGATTGAACCAATGTTTCCATCGCAATTGAACCTAAGTCTCCGTTGTCCTCAGCTCCCATCGTGAAAGAGAACATGATTGATAGTGTTTGTTTTCTATTTTTGTTGGATTCATCATTGTGCAAAGGTATGGAAAATCTAACAGTGATAAATAATTAAATATAGTGCAATGTGACATGATTGATATAGTTATTCAATGCATTGTTACGTTTCCATGAATGTTTCCATGCATTCATTTCCTTATAATTTACTTGAGCACTGTTAATTTTCGATGTACAATTTACTTTGGTTTGTTTTGGACTATACTTGTTTATTTGCGATTCCTTAGATTAGTCTTGATGTTCTTCCTTGGTATCTATGATTCAGACCCTTGTAAGAGATCATGTTTGTCTTGAAGGTTCTAATATCCCTCGTGAAGGTTCACCAGAATTTGGTACTCTCTAAATCTCTCTAGGTTTATATTTGAATTTGGCATGCCTATTGAATTAATCGTTTTCAGCTCTTGTTTGACCTTGAATAGCATAAAAGGAATATGAGCTAAAAGATTATTGATGGTTTTTTTTTTATAAGATATTGATGGTTGGCATGAAATATCCCTCTGAATTGTGAGTTGCACGATTTGGAAAATTCTTGGAAGTAGTTTATTAAGTTAAACTTAGTTTAATGTTTAATTAATAATCTGTCATTTGTTGTCTTCTCTAAATTAGAACAGGTCGGGCTTAGGGAGGATGGATTTGGAAAGACTTGCTTATGCGCTTTGTGAGGATGACTATACTTAATCTCTTATTCCCTCTGCTCTTTGAATTTTTGGCTTACACAGAACATGTTGAATTAATTAGCTCAAACTTTTTTACTGTATGTATAGATATAGGGTGCTCATAAGTGACAAATTATAATATATTATTATATTTATCTATATTATATATATATATATATATGTATTATTGTGTTTGTGATTTATATTTATTGTGTTATATATATATATATATATATATATATATAATTTTTTTAATAAAATAAATATGATAGCGGCACTTTAAAAGTGCCGCTAGTGTGAACATACCGGCACTTTTATAAGTGCCGATGGTGTGAAAATACCGGCACTTTTATAAGTGCCGACAGTGTGAACATACCAGCATTTTTGTAAGTGCCGATGGTGTGAACATAGCGGCACTACTCTTAAGTGTCGTTATCTAGTGTGTACGGCACCATAGAAAGTGCCGTCAAAATCTAGCGACACTGCATTCCTCGACATTTATGGATAGTGCCGCTACTCAAGTAGTGGCATTAGAAAAGTGCCGTAATTTGACATAAAAAGTGCCGTCAAATGCCCTTTTTATTGTAGTGCATTAATTCATTGCTAACTCACACCATAACGTCGGCTACTATATATATACATAAAACATGTGGCTTCTAATTGTTTGGATAGATGATTATTTATTGCCAACCAAATGGACCATCCATATATTGTCTCCTTGATCCGACCTTAGACATTAGAATCGTAAATTACAATCCATATATATATATATATAGTTCATCCAATAATGCTCGCTCTTGTGTGTAGTCGTCTTTTCTTTGCCTGGTTTGTTGGACCTAGCTGTCCATTAGATAACACACAAAGCCACTTTGAACAAAATGTTGATGCCACGAAGCTGATGTTAGCAAGGTATGTCGACAAATTATTATGATACTCATAGCTACTAGTAAATAAACATATAACCTACAACTTGCTGATCTGTTGCTTTCAATCATACATTTTTGTGTGTATAGTGGAATTTAAAGTCAGGGTTTGGGATGATCGAAGTACTAACGATATAATTTATACGATTTTTTAAAAAAGATACATACTTTTTCGTTTGAAACTATTAGACTATTTTTAGTATATATATATATTATCAGTTAATCATTTATTACAAATTTATGTGATGTTGAAGTGGTGCTAGTTTAGCACACAATATGACTACTTAAAAAATATTATTAGCAGAAAAACAGATAAACAATTGCACCATACTCTAACATAATATTCATTAGACACATAAAAATTCTTGATGTATCATCTGATCATATGTATCAAACTTTAAAGGTGAGTAATTGGGCATAACCCTAATTGTTAAATATATTCTGTAATTATGTTAAATATTATGTAATTATTATTTTCCTAATTTAGCTTATTGTATTGCTATATATTCATGTAATATTATTCAGAGTAATATACTGAATTTACAAAGTTTACATGGTATCAAAGCGAGGTTAGCTCTCGTTATCTTGCTTCAGTTGCTTACCTGTTAACTGGTCGTCCTGTCCGACAACGGCCTCAGTCTGACCAGTTTTAAGTCTGCTCTGTCTGTCTGTTGCTCTGCTCTCTGTCCGGGCAACATTACCATTACGTTCTGCTGGTTTGTTGTCGCTGACTGCTCCCGTCCGAGCGCTTGATTCTGCTGAAATCTGTTGCAACCTCTGCTGCCAGCATCTGATGTGGCTGCTGGGATCACCTCAAGTCCATCGATTTTGGTGTGGCTGCTGGGATCTGCTTCCATCGATTCCGCTCCCGTGCTGCCTGTCTCTGCTGCTGCTTAGCTCGGAATCTCCAGTCGACCTCCCCATCTAAAATCTCGTCGGCCGCCCTGCTTCAGCATCACTCGGAATCTCCCGTCCAACTCACCACCGAAATTCTGTCGCTGGTCTGCCGTGATGTCGCCGGTGGATTGTCGATTTTAGGTTTGTTTCATCGTGATATCATCTGCTCTGGTATTAGGTTTAAAAAAAATAATTGCGGCGCTGCTCTTTTAATTGGATTCACATTCACTGTTTGCTGGTCAGTCCGGTTTATTTTGCTAATTTGGTCCGGTCTGGTTCAGCACATTCTCTGGTTCAACTTGGTTCGTTTGCTGGATCTGTTGCTAATCGTATTGGTGTATATTCCATTATCTTGATGGTGAACAATCAATATTAGTAGCAAAATCTTACATGGGTAAGAGCACAAGTCAATCAATTGTTAATCAATCAGTCAGCAACCACACTAATGCAGATGAAGTTGATATGATTATTCAGCGACTTGCGCAGTTGGGCTTCTCTCGTGTCAATATGACACCTCAACTGCAAACTCCAACGGTTATTATTAACTCCTCAGGTATGACTTCCAACTGTTTATTAACATCAAAATCATCATGGATTGTTGATTTAGGTGCTACTGATCACATGACTGGTAACAAAGGTTTACTGTCAGGACTTAAACCTACCTCACAACCACCTGTTCAAATAGCCAATGGCACTACCTGTCATATAGAAGGAACAGGATCCGCCCAGATTTCACCACATATGCCTTTATCATCTGTCTTATATGTTCCCTCTTTTCCTGAAGATCTTTTATCTGTGAGCAAACTAATGGAACAATTGTATTGCTCAGTTACCTTCACTCATACTAAATGCATTTTTCAGGAATTGGGGACTAACAAGTTGATTGGAACTGCATATAAGCACAACGGTTTGTATTATCTGGAGAGCTCACATCAACGAGTTGCGTACAGGAGCACTAGTAGTGCTAAGGAGGTTCATTATCAGTTGGGGCATCCATCTCTACAGGTTCTAAAAACGCTTTGTCCTGAATTTCATTCTATCTCTGAATTAGTTTGTGAGTCATGTATCTAGGGAAAGCATATTCGTGCTTCCCATCCACCTAGGATCATTCGTCGGTCTGCTGGTATCTTTGTCACTTTTGTTGACGATTTCTCTCGTGCAACTTGGATGTTTGTCATCAAATCTAGACAAGAGGTGTTCGCAAAATTTTCGACATTTTGTTCCTTTGTGAAAAATCAGTTTGGCACTACCATTAAAACTCTTCGTAGTGACAATGCAAAAGAATATTTCGCAACTGAATTTATACAATACATGAGTGATAATGGCATAATCCATGAATCATCATGTGCATATACACCTCAACAAAATGGAGTGGATGAACGAAAGAACAGACACATACTTGAGGTGGCTCACACTATGATGATACATGGTCATGTCCCTCATCGTTTCTGGGCTGATGCAGTTCTAACTGCATGTTATCTGATAAACCGTATGCCCTCTCTGTTCTTGATGGTGCAATACCTTGTAATATCATCTTTCCGTGTGCATCTTTGTTTCCAGTTTCACCAAAAATCTTTGGTTGTACATGTTATGTGTACGACAATCGACCAGGTCGTACAAAACTTGATCCAAAGTCTGTTCGTTGTGTTTTTATTGGCTATTCTGGAACTCAAAAAGGTTATCGTTGTTATAGCCCAACTCTTAAAAGATACTTTGTCTCATCTGATGTTGTCTTTATGGAATTTGTACCATTTTTCCTTAAATCTGAACCTAATTTGTCTAGTAATCATCCTCCGATCATGACTGTTCTGACATATCCTGAAGTACAAGTCCGCTCTCCTACACTCGAGACTGATAATGTACCTCTTAAGTCCCTATTACTCAGGTATATACTCGAAGAGATAAGACGCTTCCTGTTAATACTAACTCTGTTCAGACCATGCAGGATCATGAGACTCGTGCAACACCCGTTCCAACCACTACCTGAATCTCCACCATCATCTACACAACCAATAGATCCTATACCAACGCCCAAACATGACTCTACCTCTGATATTGACCTTCCCATTGCCCTTCGAACAAGCTCCCGCCACTGCCCCAGTACCAGATATCCCCTAGATAGCTTATGTTCCTATGCAGCCCTATCTACAGAACATCGTGCCTTTAAAACCAGTCTTGACAGTTACTCTGTTCCTAGAAATGTGACAGAAGCCCTGGCCAATCCAGGGTGGTTTAGTGCTATGCAGGAGGAAATGTCAGCTCTCTGGAACAATCAGACTTGGGATTTTTGTCCTCTTCCTCCTGGCAAAAAGGCAGTTGGTTGTAAATGGGTCTTTACGATCAAGGTACATCCTGATGGGTCGCTGCATCGTCTTAAAGCTCGCTTGGTTGCAAAGGGATACTCTCAGGAATATGGCATTGACTATGATGAGATGTTTTCTCCTGTTGCTAAAATGGCATCTGTCCGAATCTGTCTTTCTCTAGCTGCCATCCGTCACTAGCCGCTGCACCAATTGGATGTCAAGAATGCATTTCTCAATGGCATTCTTGAGGAGGAGGTTTACACGACTCAACCACTTGGGTTTGTTGTTCAGGAGGAGTCTTCCAAAGTCTGTCGTTTGCGAAAATCTATGTATGGTCTGAAACAATCCCCCAGAGCTTGGTTCGGGCATTTCTCTCAAGCACTTAGTCAGTTCGGCATGACCAGGAGTGCTAATGACCATTCTGTATTTTATAGACACCTGAAAGGGAAGACGACAATCCTAGTCGCGTATGTTGATGACCTGATTATCATCGGTGATGATGTGGAGGGGATCTCGGCATTGAAGGAGTTTTTGAGTCAGCAATTTCAGATCACAGACCTTAGTAAACTCAAGTAATTTCTTGGCATTGAAGTATCACGATCTCCTGGAAATATACTTATTTGCTAAAGAAAATATGTTCTTGATATGCTTTCCGAGTGCGGGCTTCTTGGATGCAAACCGATTGATTCACCAATGATTCCTAAGACCAAACTCATGCCTGATGATGGAGAACCCCTACATGATCCAGAAAAATACTGAAGATTAGTTGGGAAGCTAAATTATCTGACAGTTACTCAACCAGACATTTCTTTTCCAGTAAGTGTAGTGAGCCAATTCATGTCAGCCCCGCACACAACACACTGGGATGCAGCCATTCGAATTCTTAGATATCTCAAGGGATATCCAGGGAAAGGAATCTTATATTCTGACCAGGGGCATAATAGGATCGCAACGTTCACTGATGCTGATTGGGCAGGTTGTCCTACTAGTCGACGGTCAACTACTGGATATTGTGTCTTCTTCGGTGGTAACCTTATATCATTGAAGAGTAACAAGAAAACAGTTGTATCTCGATCCAGTGCATAATCAGAGTACCGTGCAATGGCAATCACAGCTTGCGAGCTAGTCTGGACGAAACATTTAATCAGCGAGTTGGGTATTTTCTATAATGATTTGATGAGGCTACATTGTGACAACCAATCTGCCATGCATATTGCAAAGAATAAGGTCTTCCACGAGAGGACTAAACACATTGAGGTAGACTGTCACCTGATTCGAGACCTTGTCATGGGAATATACACTTGTCCCCTGAGTGTTTGATGGGGTGTGACGGGGTGTGATCACGCATGATGCGTATGCATGAATGTTGAGGATGTAGCCGCATGTGATAATTTACTTAAGTAGCTAGCATGAGTTCCAGGGAACATTAGACGCATGACGTGTATACATGATGAGTGGTTTGTTTCATGGACGTGGCCTGCGTATGATGATTTACTTATGTAGTAGAATTATGTATGCATGCATGAATCCTCGAAACGTTTTTAAAAGGGCCTTGGAAAAGCCAAGATCGGGTGTATGTAAAAACTCTCCGTTCCGGTGAAAATGATTAAACCGTTTTAAAAGACCGATATATTAGAAAGAAGACGTTGGTAATGTGAACTCTTTCATGACCCCCTTCCCTAGGTTTACTGGCGGTCGGTTGGTTAGATGTCTGAGGAATCATTACTTTTCGCCTTCTATCTCATAGATATCCTATGTATGCAATTATTTTTCGAAAATGTTATTGTCTCCCTGATTATGAATAATTATCAATGTATGAATATGGCTGATAGAATGCATCTCTAAATTCCTCGCAATTTTGATGGTATGTGATATGATGAATCACCAGCCGATACAAATTTTCATTTGCATTTAAGACCCTTTTCGGGTTATACTCATTGATTTCCCATAAATCGAGAAGAAGTATGCTTCAAAAGCTATCACAATCTCGTAAAGAATCAACTAATGCATAAGGTGAAAACCCTAATGCGTAATTCAAAGGTGGACGAAACCTTTGAAAATGAGTATGCAATGAAAAAGGATATTGTCTGTCAAACGACTATCCTATTATACACCTCTAACGATAAGATTGGCGGAACATTTATTTTTAAGCGTACACTTCAAGGACATAGTTTGAAACATGGTGTATGATGTTGACTTCCACTCATGTAGAACTTTGTTCCTACAATATCGGTTGACACGACACAATATGAGCTGTAAACTGGCAATGAGACAGATCTTACCAAAATGCGACCTTATGGTTGCAGAGCAAACATATATAGTACCTGGAAGCATATGGTGATGGGCGCCGTAATTGGTAGCCCATAATATGTATAGTTTACCTAAGGAAATTAGGTAAATATCACATGAGGGTAATTGGGCTAGACCCAAATCCCAATTGACATGAGAGGGCCAAATTATGGGCCTCCCCTATGCATGGCCGGCCGAAATACCTAGTGTGGGCAAAGTGTTTGTCCACTTTGCTCCTCCTATAAATACATGGTGTTAGGGGATTTTTAGGGTTAATCACTATTTCCTCATTAGAGTGTTTTAGATAGAAAAACCTTCCACCCCACACCTAGTTTTCAGCCGAACCTACCTTCACCAAGGGTGTGGCAATTTTCTTTCCAAGCAAACACTCTAGAGATCTGTCCCTGTGCCAAGAATCAATCATAGGCTTTGCTGTGGAGCTTGCACCGCGTAGGGCTTCTCTAATTGAACCTCTACGGGTCCCGACCGGAGGATCGTGAACTTCCTCATAAGAAGATCTTGGGTCAACGGAGCATCATAAAGGTATGTGCGAATCTTCCGCTGCGTAATTTCGATTACTAGCATGTACTTTGTTTAAGTATCCGTAGTGATTACTAGCCGTAATCTAATAGTGGTATCAGAGCCTGTGTTAGGAGTTCATGATTTTGATAAACTGGTGTCCTTGAAGTTTAAAATTAAAACAACCGAAAATTTTAAAAGAAAATTTTAAATTTTTTCAATTTTTTGGGTTGCTGGAGAAACCGGAATTTTCATGATGTTCTTGGTTAATTTGATGTTCATGATCTTCAAAAAAAAGTGTAATATTTATCAAAATCAAACATTGGATTGTATAACTTATTAAAATTTGATCTTCAAATTTGACCACTTGTTCCCAATATAGTGTTTGTGCCGAAATTTTAAGGAATTTACTAGGTAAAATTTTTAATTTCTTGGTCACCAAACTAGTAAATTTCTGCCACAAATTTTTAATTATATTGTTTACCCTATTTTAATTTTTAATTAAGGTAACAATATATCTATAATATGGAACATTAGGATAGATTTAAATTGATATATAGAAATATATATATAACTATCTATATATCCAAATATTTAATAGGGTTAAATATATTATTGATAGATTTAAGTGCCTAAAAGATTGAGAATATATATTGTCAGTATATTTGTTACCCTATTTAAGATATTGAAAATAAATATATATATATATATATATATATATATATATATATATATTATATAATGTGCCGATTTTTACATATATATATATATATATATATATATATATATATATATATATATATATGTATTGTTGATTGATTTAATCTTAAAGATAGAATCTTAGCAATAAATATATATATGTTTTAATTTGGCCAAAATATATAATAAATTATTTTGTATAATTAATGTAACTTGGTGGCTAAGTTAAACATTATTTGACTTTAAAACCTTACTTGGGCCACAAGTAAACATTTCGGCCCAACCTTGGAAATTTTAGTTATTGGGTCGGTCCAATACGTCAAACCGGGACGGATTTAAATCGAACCGGGTATTCTCAATCGGTTCGACCTAATCGGGTCGGATCGAACCGGATAATTAAGTGGATCTAACCGAACCGGTTTTGTGTGTTCAACCGAACCAAACCCTATTTTATTGGACCGGTTCGGACCGAACCATATTTTAAAATTAAAACCGAATCGAACCGGATTTTTCAGACTGGACCAACCGGACAGAAATTGACTGAACCGAAATGATTTTCAAAACCGAATTCAAATCAATTAAATAAAATAGGGTGGTCAAGTTTTAAAATCCAAATGTTTTTGAACCTCTAAATGGACTACATAGTGCTCATAGGGTTGCTACATTATGCCTTGTTTCGATTACGGGGATGGATCTCGGAGATACATGTTTTCGGACTGGATTAATTAAAGGGCTGAATTGCAATTGTTTATTATTCAATATATATATATATTAATACATGATTAGAAATGTTGTATTGACTTAGTCAAGATAGCTGGATATTGCATGTTGTGGGCGGAGCCCTGGTTAAATATATGGAATACGCACTAGGATAGACATGCCGTGATGGTTGGAAATGCCTAGGATTCATGTCTAGAATGTTGCGTAATTGAATATAAGCATGAATTGCAAATCAACCCCTAATGTTTAAAATTATTTTAAAATCGAAAATCAGTCGCCAAATATGTATGATGGATATGAATGATTCATGTTTGACACGTATGCTAGAATGTTGAGGATGTAGCCGCATTTGATAATTACTTGGAAGTAGAATTATGTATGCAAGCATGAGTTCCTCGGAACATTAGACGCATGACGCATAAGTATGAGTGTGGTTTGTTTGATGAATGTTACCCGTGTTTTATAATTTACATGGTTAGTAGAATTATATATGAATGAGTGAATTCATCGGAATATTTTCCAAAATACAAAGTGCCTTGGGAAAGCCAAGATCGGGTATACTTGTTTTAAAATTTCCGTTCCGGTAATTTACGATTAAAACCGTTTTAAAAGACCGATCTATTGGATTAAAAACGGCGGTAATGTGAACTTTTTCACAGCCATCTTCCATTGGTTTATAGGTGGTCGGTTGGTTTAGATGACTGAGGAATCATTATTTGTCGGATTCAATCTTAATAGATATCTAATGTATGCAATACTTTCTCAAAATGTTATTTTCTACCTAATTTTTGTATGATTATCAAAGTGTTAGCAATGGCTGCGATCAACAATGTAATCTCCCAAATGAAAAAGGGAGTGAGATTGAACAGCAACAATTACAAGATCTTGAATAAGCGAGCGAGGATGGTAATTACTGAAATGAGAGGTTTAGAGAATCTGACTACGAAGAAAGTCAGGCCAGAGGGAGAAAACCCATGATGAATAGGATGCAACGGACCAGGAGATCCGTTCCGCCTTGTTGTCACTGCTTGAGGATGACATACTCTATGGGTATGATCACTATGAGTCTGCCAAGGACTTATGGGATGGTCTTAAGGCAGGGTTTGGTGTTTACACCACTGCCCATAAGCGATCGTTAAACATCGCCTTAGACTCATACAAATGAATCCAAAGCATACAATGAAGGAGCATATCAGACATATGTCTAACATGCTTGCTGAACTCAAGGAAGCAGGAGAAATCTTGACGGAGGAACAGAAATTCTAATGCGTGATCCGATCCTTGCCTGACTCTTGGAGTAGCATGAAAATGCACCTTACCCATTCCACTCAACTCGATAACCTCGAGAAAGTGCGTGTTCATCTCGAGCTGGAAGATGATCGTCCCAAGGCTGAAAAGCCTAAGGCGGAAATGCATATTGCATCTTCATTTCCAGCTGAGCAAAAGGGTAAGCGCAAGAGGAAGGGAAAGAATCTCCAGGTCAAGGCTGACAAGCCTCTAGCTCCAAAATCTCAGAAGAAGTTCAAGCGAAAGCAATTCGGTGGTAAGAAAGGCAAAGCAAAGCAGACACGTAAAGAGGAAACTCTAATGTGTTTTAGGTGTTGCGTGAAAGGACACCTTGTTATTGCCTGTACCAATCCTCCCAAGGTACGTGCTAAAGAATAATGATAAATTCATAAGTTCTTCTAGGACTCCTCTTACTCGAGAGTAATTCAATTCATTCTTTTGGATTACAGAACCGAGAAGGAGAACAAGCACAAACCTGAGGAGCTTGCCCCGAAGATATAAAGATTGAATGAAAGACTTTATCTTTATTTGCTTTGCTTAATAAACCTCTTCTAAATTCTTCAGTTTAAAGGATACTTAATAATGTTCCTTGAAATACAGGAAACATTTTATTTTGAGCATGTAACCATGCTCGGAGAAAGTATTAATTACCGTTTCTCAAGCTTTTCGATCCTTTTAATTAGCTATTTGATGCATTGCTTATAAGTATATTGCTTATATCTTTCTTTATTATTATTAATCCATTGGATGAAATAAACTATAATGATAATCATGTGCCAAACCGATTGGATTAAATTGTATTAAATTCAGAAATGAAACGATTTGACCAAAGGTTAAACTGGGGTAAGTTGCGCCTCGCGCAAGTGGACTTCGAAAGAGGAACACATCGTTTCAAAGTATGAGTTTAATAAAGATGTGTTTAAAATGATGATGTGCTAAATATTTGTTTGCATTCCTTCGGAAATAACTTATTGATAACATTTACATCGGTAGGAAGTAGGCTTCGAAAGCTACTACGACCTTGTAAAAGTATCGACGGACGCATAAGGTGAAAACCTGAAATGCTCAGTTCGGAGATGGGATAAAATCTCTGAACTAAGTTAGCAAACGAAGAATAATGAAGTCGGTTAAACGATTTTCCTTCCTTACGCTTTGAACGATAAGTCAAGCTAAGCATTCAAATCAAATGACACACGTTCCCTATGGGATGATGAGAAGTGATTCACGTTCATGTAAAACTGTGTTCCACTGAAATCGGTACGACACGCCACCATAAAAAGGCTGAAGAGTGATAATGAATTAAATCATATCACCATGCGACATTAATTTGTGCATTAAACACGTATTTAGGACAAGAGAATGTTAACTACTCTTTGAAAATACATGTTTACAGCTTAAAGACATGGTACCGTGGTCGAACATGTGACATTACATACTTGAGGACGAATTTTTCGATGCATTGACAGTTCAGAATAATGAGTCTTGATCAAATCAGGAGCAAGATATTACAGATAGCAGGTCCCACTTAATTCGAGTGGGAGAGATTTGAACCAGCAACTCAAGTGAATGACATGGTAAATGATAATGGGAACATTTTCATTATAAATCCGGTAGGAGGAATAAACTCCTTCCACACGAAATCACTGTTGCTGTTGAGACAAATCAAGTTGAACCTGATTATCGTAATGCTAAACCGGGGTTGCCACAACTACCTATACCTCCCATTGTTCTCAGTGGGAGTAATCCAACAAACTTGGTTCCAGATCCTAGTGATCAAGGAATTCATCTTGGAAGTAAAGTTTTGAGACAGAGAAGTCGTATAAGCAAAGTTGTCGGTTATGGTTAAAGCACTCCTCTTGTACCCAATAGAAGTGATGGTCCGATAAGAAGCATCATCTTGAGTGGGAGAATTGATCCCAATTGGAAGAAATGCTCCGATAAGAGGCATTATTCCGAGTGGGAGAGACATTAAGACTCAAAGATAGGATAATCAAGCCTAGACGAAAGTCAAAGGCATCGAACTTCTCCAAAGAAGTATCCCATCTAGAAGAGTGATAACCTCACTCTATCGACTGTTGACATGCATTGGAAAGACCTCAAGTGGAGAAATGGAGGAAAATAATAAATGAGAGAGATCGCCTGAATGAAAGCCACTAAAGTCAACAGTTGATTTACCTGCTAACTACAGGGGGATAATGATAGGGTGAGTCCTGAAAGAAGGTTCACCACTGATGGGAAAGGTCGAGCGATTCATAGCTTGACTCGTTGCGAAAGGTTATACCTAACTTCACGGAGTGGACTTTGACAAAACATACTCACCACCTGTGCGTAAAACCACAGTGCAGGGCCATTCATTGTCCTGGTCGCAGGTTTGGTTACGAACCTCACCAAATGAGTATTAAGACCGCATTCCTCCTCGGAAACCTGGAGTAAGAGATCTACATGGAGCAACTAGAGGGTTTCATTACTCCTGGAAACGAACGTAAAGTTTGTAAACTCCAAAGGTCCATTTACGGTCTTAAACAGTCGTCTCGGCAATGGTACCGCAGATTCCATGGGGAAATTGTAGGAAACGGATTTGTGAATCTTCATGAGGATCCGTGCGTGTATTATAAGACCTCCGGGTCTAAGTATGTCATCTTAACATTATACGTGGACGACATACTCATTGCCGCAAACGATATGAGATTTATGAACAAGTCTAAGTCCTGGTTGGCATCTGTATTTGAGATAAAGGACATAGGAGAGGCCACGTATATCTTAGGCATTGAGACTGCCAGAGATCGGGCTACCCGGAAATCATGTCTATCTCAAGAAGCTTATATTAACAAATTGTTGAAAATATTCAGATCACGGAATGCCAAAATCCGTGGAAACGCCAATGTTGTTTGGGTGCGCACTGTCAAAATGTGACGGCCCCAAGAACCTGGCAGAGCTTAAATAGATAATGAGTGCAGGAGGTTTTAGCATGATCGGTAGTTTGTTCTACGCCATGCAATGCACCCGTCTGGATATCTGTTACGACGTAGGCCTAGTAGCATATTTCCTATCAGATCCTGGCCATCAACATTTAAAGACTATAAAACGAGTAACTCATTATCTGAAAAGGTACCGCCGACCACGAACTATGCTATGGGGGCAGGAAGTTAGAATTGACCGTTACATTTACGCCGACCGTGGTGGCGATCCAGATGATCGTAAGTCCACCACAGGAGGAGCATTCCTCCTTGCTAATGCCGCCATTTCATGGACGAGCAAGAAGCAAACATAAGTCGCGCTGTCCACAATGGAATCGGAATTTGTAGCTCTCTAAGAATGCACAGGAAGCAGTCTGCCTCAAAAGGCTTCTAACTGCACTGCTTGGTGGTGATGTTGATAATAAACCTGTGAAGGTCTTCTGTGATAGTTGTTGGATCACGATTGGAACTCCGGTACGGTTTTGACGGAAATCCGAAATCCTTCGCTCCACGTAATCCTGCAAGAGGGGAATAGACCGGGCGGTGACCCAGAATCCCTCTCCGATGCTTAAATGAGAATCTCATGGCTGGTAAGGCAAGCAAAAGTATGAGTATGTAAGTGCGTATGTGTGATCTGAGGTAACTTCTTCCTTTTTATAATAGAGGAGTTACCCCAGTTACCTGATGAACTGCCAGGGCAGTTAGCCCACGTTCCGCTTATCTCGGCCACTTGCCCACGTTCCGCTTATCTCGGGCCACTTCCCCACTACAATGATAGTTGGCGTGTTTCTCGACCTCAACCTCTAATAGCAAGTCCCGACGAAAGTCGGGGACTCCAGAGTTATCTCGTTTGGTCACCGCTCGGGGCCCCTCGTCATCGGGACAGGGCCAACATCCTCAGGGATTCAGCATCGGGGCCTACTTAAAGGCATATCATCGGGGCCTACTCAAAGGCATATCATCGGGGCCTACTTAAAGGCATCTCATCGGGAGCGTCCAGCTCGCATATCGGGACCGACCTTGTCGGGACCTTTCACCATCGAGACCCATCTTGTCGGGACCCTTCGCATTGGTCTTCTTGACCTCTTTTAGGGCCCAGTGGGCCTATTCACCGTTTACTCGTCGTTAAAAGGGCCTAACGGCTATAGGGAAACCCATCATTTGCCCCCAAGACATGAGGGACTTACAGTTCGTCGTGTCTTTCAACTCCCGACCTCCCGATATCGGTATCGGAGGCTTTTCCCTTGACAATATTAATTAACACGGATCTTCTCGTCCACGATTCCTCGATAATCACTGCACCACTTAAGGTGATTGCGTCACTTAAGACATTTTGCCCACACCACTTAAGGCGATTTAATCGTACTTGCGCCATTGAAGACGACTTCGATATCTTGCACCACTTAAGGTGACTTAATATCGTTCACCACTTAAGGCGACTTAACAACTTGCACCACTTAAGGCGACTTAACATCGTGCACCACTTAAGGCGATTTAACGACTTGCACCACTTAAGGCGACTTAATATCGTGCACCACTTAAGGCGACTTAACAACTTGCACCACTTAAGGCGACTTAACATCGTGCACCACTTAAGGCGATTTAACGACTTGCACCACTTAAGGCGACTTAACAACTTGCACCACTTAAGGCGACTTTACATCGTGCACCACTTAAGGCGACTTAACAACTTGCACCACTTAAGGCGACTTTACATCGTGCACCACTTAAGGCGACTTTACATCGTGCACCACTTAAGGCGACTTAACAACTTGCACCACTTAAGGCGACTTAACATCGTGCACCACTTAAGGCGACTTAACAACTTGCACCACTTAAGGCGACTTACATCGTGCACCACTTAAGGCGACTTTACATCGTGCACCGCTTAAGGTGACTTTACATCGTGCACCACTTAAGGCGACTTAACAACTTGCACCACTTAAGGCGACTTACATCGTGCACCACTTAAGGCGACTTAACAACTTGCACCACTTAAGGCGACTTACATCGTGCACCACCTAAGGCGACTTAACAACTTGCACCACTTAAGACGACTTAACAACTTGCACCACTTAAGGCGACTTAACAACACTTAGAATAAATCTAAGAACAATCTGATCGGAAGCAACCTCTTTATTCTTTGATGGCTCAAAATCTGCTTACATCGAATCAAATGATAGATAACTTGCACCACTTAAGGCGACTTAATAACATCGTGCACCACTGAAGGCGACTTAATAACATCGGGCACCACTGAAGGCGACTTAATATCAACTTGCACCACTAAAGGCGACTTAATATCAAACATGACATTTCTTCTAGTGTTCACCACTGAAAGAATGCTTCAATACTTTGCCATCGAGGTCTTCCAACTTATACGCATTTGGAGCTGGCATCCCCACGACCTTATAAGGTCCTTCCCATTTTGGCGACATCTTGTTGATCCGATCCAAAAGGGTGAACTCGTTCCGACGCCAAACCAGTTCTCCGACAAAGAACTGTCGGGACTTAACTCGCCGATTGTAATATCTGGCCGTCGCCAAACGCATTCGAGCCTGGACTTCATCGGCATCCCGCCTCTTTTCCTCGAGCAAGTCCAATTCCAGACGTCTCATTTCATCATTCGTCAAAGGCTCGTAGTACCTCATCCGATGGGACGCCACAGCTATTTCCACGGGAGCAACTGCCTCCGTGCCATAAACAAGGCTAAACGGAGTCTCCCCAGTTGATCGTCCAGCCCAAAGCACATTTTCCAGCCTGTCCAGCCATTTTCCCTTCAAGGCATAGACCCTTTTCTTCAGGCCATCCATCACGATTTTGTTGGCTGACTTCACCTGTCCATTATTTTGAGCATGATAGACAGAGGCTGTTCGATGCTCGATATTCAGCTCCTCCAGATACTCCTTCACTTGAGCCCCGTTAAACGGAGGACCATTATCGCTAATCAACACCTTAGGAATCCCGTATCTGTACATAATATGGGTCTGGAGAAACTTGACAATTTGGTTCCCCGTTGTCTTGGCCAATGACTTAGCTTCTATCCATTTTGAGAAATAATCAATGGCTACAAGCAAATATTTGCACTGACCTTTTGCTTGTGGGAGGGGTCCCACCAAGTCTATACCCCACTGCGCGAAGGGCCAAGCACTCTTGATGGACATCAGATTAGCAGCCGGAGCCACGATATTCGGGGCATACCTCTGGCACACGTCACAAGATCGGACTAACATCGTCGCCTCCTTGCTCATCGAAGGCCAGTAATAGCCCAAATTCAACACTTTCCTCGCTATGGATCGGGCCCCTTCGTGACAAGCCGCGAACCCTTCGTGCACCTCCCTAAGGATCCGATTTGCATCGGGCTCAGCCACACATTTCAAGTAAGGAGTTGAGGACCACCCCTTTTTGTATAGCTGATTGTCCACCACCACGTAATTAACCGCGATCCGGCGTATCCTGTCGGCTAGTACTTTATTATCGGGGACTGCCCCCGTAGTCAGGTACGCGACTATCGAGGTCATCCAAGTGGGCTCCTCCTTTGATCCTGCTTCAATGGCACACACCTCCGATGGATCGGTGGTCGACAAGATCACCTTCTCCAAGAAGTGCACCTTCCGATTTTCCTCGAGGGGTGCCCCCAAGGCAAATTTGCTCAAGGCATCCGCTTCCGCATTTTCCTCCCTCGGGATTGCCTCAATATCAAAACTTTTGAAACTCTCCTTCAAGACTTGCACCTCCCGAAGGTACTTTCTCATCATCGGGCTCTTTGCCTCATATCGTCCTTGGACTTGATTCACAATCAGGCCCGCGTCACATATCACCCTTAAGTGACCAACTCCCATACCTTTAGCAATTTTGAGGCCTGTGATAAGAGCCTCATACTCAGCTTCATTGTTGGTGGCCCTAAACGTTAAGGCCAAAGCATATCGAAGGGGCTCGCCTCCGCCAGGTGGTATCAATACGAACCCTGCTCCTGATCCGTCTGAACTCGAAGAGCCATCAGTGTACATTTCCCAAGTATTTTCCTCATTTGGTTGTTCTGATTTCTCTGCCATTTCTGGTTGCTCTGCTATCGGGACCTCCATGGTTGCCCCCTCTACAGGACCCGCTTCTTCCAGATCGGGGGCTGTAGACTCTGCTATGAAATCCGCCAACGCCTGACCTTTAATAGCCGTTCTCAGAGCAAAGTGAATGCGGAAATCACTAAGCTCGACTGCCCATTTGACTAATCTCCCCGACGCATCAGGTCGGTTCAAAAAATGCTTCAAAGGCTGATTCGTCAACACAGTAATCTCATGCGCATGGAAGTAAGGCCTCAGCTTCCGAGCAGTAATGATCAACGCAAAAAGATACTTCTCAACGGCGGGATAATTCATTTCAGATTTGGCAAACGCCTTGCTTACATAATAAACGGGGACTTGGTTACCCTCGACAATCTTCACTAACACATAGCTAATAGCAAACTCAGAAACAACCAAATATAGATAGAGCGGCTCGCCTGGAATCGGTTTCGCCAATGGTGGGAGGGTGCGGAGGTGCTGCTTGAGTGCCTGGAATGCTTCTTCAAACTTGGCCGTCCACTCAAACTTCTTGTTGGCCCTCAGTACTTCAAAAAATGGCCTGGATCGGTCGCTTGCCTTAGAAAGGAAGCGATTCATTGCAGCTAGTCGGCCATTCAACACTTGCACCTCCTGATGATTTGTCGGAGAATGCATCTCCTCGATTGCCCTCAGCTTCTCGGGGTTCACCTCAATTCCCTTTTGGCTTACCATAAAGCCCAAAAACTTCCCCGAGTGTACTCCAAAGGCACACTTGGCTGGGTTCAAACGAACTTGATGAAGCCTCATCCGCTCAAACGCCAACGCTAGGTTTCTTACATGATCTTCGGCCTGTCGGGACTTTACCAGCATATCATCCACGTAAGCCTCCATGGTTTTCCCTAGCATGTCCCCGAACAACTTGTTCACCATCCATTGATAAGTTGCCCCGACATTAATCAATCCAAAGGGCATGACATCGTAGTGATAGATGTCACTATCAGCATAAAAGGCAGTGTGGGGGGCATCCTCCTTAGCCATCTTGATCTGATTATAGCCAGAGTAAGCATCCATGAAGCTCAGCAATTCATGCCCCGACGTAGCATCCACCAACTGGTCGATCCTCGGCAGCGGGTAACAGTCCTTCGGGCAAGCCTTATTCAAGTCGCGGAAACCAACACACATCCGCCATTTCCCATTGCTCTTCTTCACCAGAACCGGATTGGCGACCCAAGTCTGGAATCGGAGCTCCTTGATAAATCCAGCATCGAACAACCTACCCACCTCCTGCTGGATCGCGATCCTCTTGTCCGCGCCCATCAGACGCCTTTTCTGCGCGATAGGCTTGATCGCGGGATCAATCTTCAACTCATGCACCATCACATCGAGGCTGATTCCTGGCATGTCACTCGGGGACCAGGCAAACAGCTCCTTGAACTCCTTCAGCAGCTTGATCAATTCTCGGGCCCTCTCGTCAGACAAGGCGGACCCGATTTTCACCTTCCTCTGAGGTCCGTCAATCTCGACCTCCTTCAAATCCTCCATAGGGGCGGGACGCCCAAACTCCTCGCTGGGATTAGCATCGGTCTAGAGGATAGTCATAGCCTCCCGTCTTCTCCGTCGGGTGGCATTAACATAGCACCTCCTGGAAGCCACCTGGTCGCCCTTGACCTCCTCGACTCCGTGGTCAGTCGGGAACTTCATCTTCTGGTGAACAGTCGAGGCAACTGAAATCAGCGGGTTGATGTTAGTTCTCCCAATAATCGCATTGTAGGTCCCCGCGGACTCAACCACCACGAACTCCACATTCCTCCTCTCCGCTTTCCACCCACTACCGAACTCCACTGGTAAGGTGATCATTCCCAGCGGATAGGAGGTAGAACCAGAGAATCCAACCATCGGGAAGTCCACCTGCGTCAGGTCCTTCTTTGTTTTCCCCATGGCCTCCAACGCATCCATAAACAGAATATCGGAGGAGCTCCCTCCGTCGATCAAAATTCGCTTCATCTCGTACCCATCCACGTCCAAGGTCACGACCAAAGCATCATCGTGTGGAGTCTCCACACCTACCAGGTCCTCCGCTGAAAAGGAAATCACCATCTCTTCCTTCGCGGTCCAGGATCAAGACCTCTTGCCCAGCACCACAGCAGCGGAAATTCTAGAGGCATAGACCTCCCGAGAGGCTGTGGTATCACCTCCTGCAGCCAATCCTCCATGAATCACAGTAATGGTGCCCCGCTTCTCCTTACGGGCATAAGAAGACTCCGGCTCAGACTTCTTCTTCTTTGGGGACCGATCGCGGGATCGGGAACGGGATCGCGATCGAGATCGGGAGCGGGATCGACACGGCTTCTCAGTCACAAACTCCTTAAGCTTTCCCTTCTGGATCAGCTTTTCGATCTCCTTCTTCAACTCCCGACAATGATTATTGTCGTGACCGCTAGCGCGGTGGAACCGACAGTAACGATCGGTGCGAGCTCCCAAAAATTCTCCTTCCTTCTTCGGGGGGTACCATGGAGGTACCCTGTCGATCCATCACCGTTAACACGGCGGCCATAGAACTATTGAGAGGAATGTGATGATCCTCCCGGTTGTCCGTCCTCGGGGGACGCCTGTTCTCCCTTCGATCAGAGCGGCCTCGATTCTGACTGCCCTCGGATTTATCCTTCCGCTTACGGTCGTCCAATGGTTTGAACGACTGCTTCCCCATATTAGACTTCGGAGGATCAAGCTCCCCGGCAGCTATCTTCGACTCCTGTACATCGATTTGCTGCTTTACCCTCGTCTGCAACACCTCCATGCTCCACACAGCCTTCGCGGCCACACTGTGCATCAGGTCGGAACCATAGGGGGCTGTCAGGTTCCGAAGGAAGGTGCGGATAGTCTCTCCCTCCGATATCTCCTCATCGATCTCAGCCACGCTAGCAGTGTACCGCTGGTAATAATGCGCCAACGATTCGTCGGGCCTCTGCACCACCTGGGCTAGGGACCTCACGCTCTTCAAGAGGCGCCGACGACCCTGGTACTGCTGAATAAAACGGTCGTGCATATCAGCCCAGCTAGAGATGCATCCTGGGGGCAGGCTGAAGAACCACGTCAGGGCCCTTTCTCCCAATGTGGCCGGGAACAACACACACACGGTATCATCATCGGGGGCTCTGCCAAAACAGGCCATGACATGCTTCTGGACATGAACTGGATCTCCCTCGCCATCATACTCCTTAATTGTGGGGATACCCAGCCCTGGCGGGGCGAGGGTGTCTATCAATCGGGGAACAAAGGGATGGGTGGATCGATCCCTTAGTTCTGACATCATCTGCTTCTGGTCCCCCATACAGATGTTCACGATTTTCACCACCTTGTCGGGGTGATGGGACCATTAAGGGGAATGGTCCTATGCTGCACCGATCCGGGCCCATCGATCACAAATCGCTCCGACTGAGTGGGCTCCTTACCCTTGTCCCGGTTTCTGGGTTGGGCCTCATGCACATTCTGAACCTCAGGCATCTCCTCCTTCTTCTTGGCAGCCTCTCTCCGCTCTAGGAAAGCCTCCATGGCTTCCAAGAACATCGGCATGGCATCCGCCACAGCCTTCGTCAGGTCCGCGTTTGGAGGAGCATTCTCCTCGCTATCCTCTTGGTGTCGAGCAGTATCCTCAGGAACTTCATTGTGCCCCCCTATTCGGGAAACCTCAACAGGGGGATTTTGGTCCACAACACGCTCCGGCGGCCCTGAATTCAGAGTTCCAGCAGGGTGACGGGAACCACCGGATTGTCCTTGCTTTTTCTGCTTGCCAGCCGCCAAGATCTGCAGAAGTGGAGTAAAAGTAAATTCTCTAATAATAGGCTCAAGATCGCTGAACTTCAAGAGAGGCTGGCTTTAATCCAAAGTCTGTCAAATGATGATTACAATAAAGATGAGGAAACTAAGTACAAGGCAGAGTTAGCAGATTTTTGGAGCCGCGAGGAGGTTTATTGGAGGCAAAGATCGAGAATTCAGTGGTTAGCGGATGGGGACCGTAACACCAAATTCTTTCACCAAACCACTTTATCTCGGCGCAAGAGGAACAAAATCCTAAAACTCCAACGGAATGATGGGATTTGGATTGAAAATGAAGATGCTATCATGACAGAATGCAGCGACTACTATAGGCGTCTTTTTACATCGGAACTCACGGATGGAGGGGAATTAGTGTTGGGATGTGTACCCAAGCTCATCTCAGCTGAGATGAATCAATGTTTATTGAGGCGTGTTACCGATGATGAAGTGAGGGATGCGACATTCCAACTTGGTGGCTTGAAATCTCCCGGTCCTGACGGATTTCCTGGGTTGTTCTTTCAGAAGTTTTGGAACGTGATTGGTCATGACGTTATCCAAGAGGTCAGGTCTTTCTTTGAAACATGTAATATTAATCATTCCATTTGCTTTACTGATATTGTTTTGATTCCCAAAGTGCCTAACCCGGTTAATACTACCCAATTTCGCCCAATTAGCCTATGCAATTTTAGCTACAAAATCATTTCCAAAATAATGGTTAATCGGCTGAAACCCATATTATCTAATGTCATATCTCCTTTCCAAAGTGCATTCGTGTCTGGTAGGCTAATTCATGACAATATCATAATTGCTCACGAGGCGTTCCACCATTTGCGAATGAAAGATGGCAGGGTAAGGAAAGAGGCGGCACTTAAAATTGATATGAATAAAGCTTATGACCGCGTGGAGTGGGACTTTCTATTCAAGGTGCTACATGCCTTTGGATTTGACGAGCGATGGATCCATTGGGTGAAGCAATGTGTCACGAATGTTCGGTATAGTGTGGTGGTTAATGACAAGAAATCAAGTCGTTTTCAACCGACTAGAGGCATAAGCCAAGGGGATCCTCTTTCTCCTTATCTTTTTATATTGGTGGCTGATGTCTTGTCTAGACAGATTATGAATGCGGCGGAGAGGCGGATACTAACCGGCATGAGCATAAGGCGGGCGTGCCCTCAATTACATCATCTTTTCTTCGCGGATGATTCATTGTTCTTTATTAAGGCCGATGAGCGAAATGCGAGGGCTTTAAAGGACATCTTGAATGCATATAGTAGAGCGTCAGGCCAGAGCATCAACCTTACAAAGTCGGAAATCTTTTTTGGCTCAAATGTAGACGAAAATACGAAGAGCATGCTTGTTAACGTGTTGGGCATCCGCGCGGTGGAAAGATCGGGTAAGTATTTGGGCCTGCCAACGGTGTGGGGAAGGTCAAGGAGAGAGGCCCTTGGGTTCCTCAAGGATCGGGTAGCCAACAAGATACATGGGTGGAAGAACCTTTTTCTCAATAATGCCGGGAAAGAGGTACTTATTAAGGCGGTCATTATGGCTATTCCTACATATGCTATGTCACTTTTCTCCTTTCCAAACGTATGGTGCGATGAAATCAATAGGATGGTAGCTCGATTTTGGTGGGGACAAAAAGGGGATGAAAGGAAGCTACATTGGAAGAGATGGGATCGCATGACATGTTCAAAAGAGGAGGGTGGCATGGGTTTCCGGGACATGAAGACTTTTAACTTGGCTATGCTTACTAAAACGGCATGGCGAGTCCAAAACAATCCTGATGCGCTTTGGGTTAAATTTCTCAAAGGGATTTATTTCCCCCGAACGGATTTCATGGATGCTACTAAAGGAGGGAGGGCGTCTTGGGCTTGGTCAAGTATACTTGAGGGTCGCGACATTCTTGCACAAGAAGGCGTATGGCGAATTGGGGATGGAAAATCGGTCCGAGTCTTTCATGACGCGTGGATTCCTAATGTACCTGGATATCGACTCGGTCCGGCCCGAGCGGCGGTAAATCTCGACCTAAGAGTTTCTGCGCTGCTACGTCCGCCGGATATGGGGTGGGATCTAAACCCTATTGCACCGGCCATAACAGAGGAAGAAACCCGTGCAATCTCGAACATCCATATTAGAAGAGATGGCGTTGTCCCGGATAAACTTATTTGGCCTACCTCAAAGACTGGCGTTGCTGCCCCAAAATATGTCTATCGTCGCCTTCGCGAGAAAGAACAACCGACTCCTACGTTGAATCCCACAACGACTCGTAGCGTTTCCATCGGGGTTTGGAAGGGTATTTGGAAAGGAAAGGCGCCACCTAAGGTAAAGCAGTTTCTATGGAAGAGTTGTGCTCGAGCTTTACCAACGTTCGACGAACTAAATCGAAGGGGTGTTGACATTGTACCAAAATGCCCGTTTTGCGATTGTACAGAGACTATAGATCATGCATTGTTGAATTGTGCATGGACTATTCCGGTTTGGTTTGGTTGTCTTGGCGTTAGGTGGATACATGAAGAGACTCCAATATGGGTTGATTGGCTCGAGAAGATGATCGATGGCTCTAGTCGTGGCGATGAAGCTGCAGAATTTCTTTGCTTGAAAATGGAAGTTGCGGCATGGGAGGTCTGGAAAGAACGATGTCGAGCGACGTATCAACGGGATCGACCTAGGCCAATACATGTGGTGAAACACTTGGAGCAACTTACCTTTGAAGCGTGGGAAACAAGCAAAAAACAAAGCGCTCATTCTACATATCGAGCACGTGGGAGCCCGGTGAGGACATCTTGGCAAACACCCCCTCCCGGTTTTATTTCGGTTTGCTGCGATGGCTCATGGGAAATGGCTACGGGGAGAAGTGGAACCGGAGTGGTGGCTCGTGATGACCGGGGAACTCTGATTGACGGGAGGAACTCAAACGGAAGAGATTTTGATGCGACCACGGTGGAAGCTTAAGCGATATTACATGGGGTCGAGCTCGCAGCCATTAATCATTGGACGAATGTTGTTGTTGAATCGGATGCAGAATATGTCGTAAACCAAATTCGGAACACAACACCTAATTCGGATTGGAGGCTCGAGAATATCTTATGTACTATACGCAATGTTGCTACTCAAATTCAAAATCTGTCTTGGAAAGTCATTCGACGAGGCGCCAATAGAAGCGCAAACTGGGTTGCCATACAATCCAGAAAGGAGATGTGTCCGGCCAACTGGGTCACTTTACCGCCATCTTCTCTCTTATCGATTATGTTATTAGATTGTAATCCGGACCGAGTTACTTGAGCTTATTCAATAAAAAGTTTTATTGGCCAAAAAAAAAAAAAAAAAAAAAAAAAAAAACGAGTAGAAGTCATTTTTGCTTTTCGTTACGTTTCCCACAGACGGCGCCAATGTTGGATCACGGTTGGAACTCCGGTACGGTCTTGACGGAAATCCGAAATCCTTCGCTCCACGTAATCCTGCAAGAGGGGAATAGACCGGGCGGTGACCCAGAATCCCTCTCCGATGCTTAAATGAGAATCTCGTGGCAGGTAAGGCAAGCAAAAGTATGAGTATGTAAGTGCGTATGTGTGATCTGAGGTAACTTCTTCCTTTTTATAGGAGAGGAGTTACCCCAGTTACCTGATGAACTGCCAGGGCAGTTAGCCCACGTTCCGCTTATCTCGGCCACTTGCCCACGTTCCGCTTATCTCGGGCCACTTCCTCACTACTCTAATAGTGGGCGTGTTTCACGACCTCAACCTCTGATAGAAAGTCCCGACGAAAGTCGGGGACTCCAGAGTTATCTCCTTTGGTCACCGCTCGGGGCCCCTCGTCATCGGGACAGGGCCAACATCCTCAGGGATTCAGCATCGGGGCCTACTTAAAGGCATATCATCGGGGCCTACTCAAAGGCATATCATCGGGGCCTACTTAAAGGCATCTCATCGGGGTCTACTTAAAGGCATCTCATCGGGAGCGTCCAGCTCGCATATCGGGACCGACCTTGTCGGGACCTTTCACCATCGAGACCCATCTTGTCGGGACCCTTCGCATTGGTCTTCTTGACCTCTTTTAGGGCCTAGTGGGCCTATTCACCGTTTACTCGTCGTTAAAGGGCCTAACGGCTATAGCGAAATCCATCAACAGTCAAGTAGCCATTGCGGCAGTTAAGAATCCGAAGTACCATAGTAGGACCAAACACATTGATGAGAAATAATTTCATGCTAAATTTTAATGGTAATAGACAATATAATCACTATGGAATACTTGTCCACTGATAATATGATTGCGGACCTATTAACTAAACCACTACGCATGAAGATATTCAAAAAGCACATAAAACTGCTGGGATTGAGTAGGGTTTATGCATGTATCTGTGATAACATTTTAATATTAGAAAGTTACATTTTGTAAGCGAAAGAATTGCAACTGAGTTTATGATCAATCGACATCATAATGTTTTGATTACATGAGATTTACGGTCTATAAACTAAGTCGTAGTAGGACGTGATCCTCTGCCAAACTATGTCGATTGTGGACCTTACCTAGTCACACAGGTACGGTAGTCTTGCGGTGGAGGGAGGCCTCTACCAAGCAAGACTGGCTAAGAGCCAGGGGACAAACCTGATTAAGCAAGACGATTATCTAGTTTCGAAGTAACTCGACATGATCTTCGTTTTGAATATCGACGTGCTAGACTTCGTTTGTCATTTAACCACATTCTGGGCCAGATGAGAATCTGTGATAGCATGATTGACATATCCCTTTCCCGTCAACCCAATAGGTTCAAGTATGCTATAAACGCGTGCTTCATACTGCGCGTGCCACGTTCGACCACGGGGTCACAACTCGGTTGTGCTAGGAAGGAATACTCGTGATTCTATCGGGCGCAAACTTCTTCATCTCGAGCGTGTGATTGATCCCAGGAGCCTTATGAAGAGGCACCTAAAGTATCCTCACGGACTCGGAACTCATATCTAAGGTTAGGCCCAATGCTCGCTTCCCGGTGTACGAGCGTTGTGCTAAACAAAAAGGCCCAGTGACCACGTCTTTGGAAACTGGTTGGGTCTGACTAAGGATATGAGCGATAAGGATGGTCATGTTCACCTGTAATTCACCGACTCTTGTATTCACTAGGTGGCCACCAACCGGATATTAGTTGAAGGTTGTGGATACTTGTACGAATTCCTTGGAGAAGTGTTCCTACGTGGAATCTAGGCAAAAGGAGAATTAACAGTTGACCTAGGATACAGCGCGGTACAATATAAATATTGTTTATAACAGGTTGATTGGAGAAAAGGAAATAAACGTTCCGCGGGCGCTGCAATACTCCTAACAGATGAGTAGCACGATGCCCGTCGTATCCGCCGGTCGCACGGCAAACCTCGTATGAACTATTCGGAAGCAAGGAGCAGATCGAAGGAGTGAAATGTTGATGCAGATTTGGACGACAATACATTAAAAGGCACCCTCTCATTCCGACGAGTGGGAGCTGTAAGCATATGGTGATGGGCGCCGTAATTGGTAGCCCATAATATGTATAGTTTACCTAAGAAAATTAGGTAAATGTCACATTAGGGTAATTGGTCTAGGCCCAAATCCCAATTGACATGAGAGGCCCAAATTATGGGCCTCCCCTATGCATGGCCGGCCGAAATACCTAGTGTGGGCAAAGTGGACATTTGTCCACTTTGCTCCTCCTATAAATACATGGTGTTAGGGAATTTTTAGGGTTAATAACTATTTCCTCATTAGAGTGTTTTAGAGAGAAAAACCTTCCACCCTACACCTAGGTTTCGGCCGAACCTACCTTCACCAGGGGTGTGCCAATTTACTTTCCAAGCAAACACTCCAGAGATCTTTCACCGTGCCAAGAATCGATCAGAGGCTTTGTTTTGAAGCTTGCACCGCGTAGGGCTTCTCTAACAAGAACCTCTACGGGTCCCGACCGGAGGATCGTGAACTCCCTCCTGAGAAGATCTTGGGTCTACGGATCATCTTAAAGGTATATGCGAATCTTCCGCTGCGTAATTCCGATTACTAGCATGTACTTTGTTTAAGTATCTGTAGTGATTACTCCCCGTAGTCTAACAGTACCGAATACTGTCAAGTTAAAGTCGGAACCTAGAGTACTGAAAAGTATCTTTATAAGGTACTGAATACTCTGGTGGCATACATGTTTGTGGTAGCTTAGGAGATTGGTGGCGTGGTCGAACATGAGACATAGTTACTTGAGGACAAGTTCCTAAGCTTTATAACATCAACGTAAATGAAGTCTTGATTCAACTAGAGCAAGATAATGATGATCAGGTCCCACTTACTTCGAGTGGGAGATTTGAGGCAGCAATGCAAGTGAATGACATGGTAAATGAGAATGGAGACATTTTCATAATAAATCCATTGGGAGGAGTCAATCCAACCACACAGATCACTGTTGTTGCAGGTGCGAATCAAGTCAAACATGATAATCATATTGCTGAACCGTTGGATGAAAATCCTATAATTCCCCAACTACCTACAGGTGACAATGGGAGTGGCGCTAACAACTTGGTTCCTGGTCCTAGTAACCATAAAATTCATCTCGGAGGTAGAATCTCGAGACCAAGAGGTCGTCCAAGAAAAGTTGTTGGTGAAGGTTCAAGTAACGCTCTTATTCCCAGTGGGAGTGTTGTTCCAAACAGGAGCATTATTCCTAGTGGGAGCGTTTTTCAAGTTCAAGATGGGACTAACGAGCCTAGACATAGTCAAAGGAATCAAACTTCTCCAAAGAAGTATCCCATCGAAAAGGGTGAGTTATTCACTCTAACTTCAGTTGATGAACCGATAACGGTTAAACAAGCCTTGGAAGGACGTCAAGCGAAAGAATAGAGGAAAGAAATAGAGGAAGAGATCGCCTCTATGAAAGCCAATTCGGTATAGTCTCTAGTTGATTTACCAGCTAACCGTAGAGCCATGAGGGCCAAGTGGGTTCTGAAATAGAAACTCACTGCTGATGGAAGTGTCAAGCGGTACAAGGCTCGAATCGTTGCGAAAGGATACACCCAACTTCACGGAGTGGACTTTGATGAGTCATACTCACTGAATGTGTGTTACACTACAGTCCAGGCCATTCTGGCCCTGGTCACATGCCTCGATTTAGAGCTGCACCAAATGGATGTTACGACTGCATTCCTCCACGGAAAAATGGAGGAAGAGATCTATATGGATCAACCAGATGGTTTCATAATCCATGGAAACGAACGTAAAGTTTGTAAACTCCAAAGATCGATTTATGGTCTTAAACAATCGTCCCGCAATGGTACCGTAGGTTCCACCAGGAAATTGGTGGAAACGGATTCGTGAATCTTCACGAGGATCTATGCGTGTATACTAAGACCTCTGAGTCGAACTACATCATCTTCACATTATATGTGAATGACATAATACTTGCCGCGAATGATGTGAGTTACATGAATGAATCAAAGTCTTGGCTGGTATCTGTATTCGAGATAAAGGACATGGGAGAATCCACGTACATCCTAGGCATTAAGATTGCTAGGGATCGGGCTGCCCGTAAACTATGTCTCTCTCAAGAATCCTATATCAATAAACTGTTGGGAAGGTTTAGACTACAAGATACCAAACCCGTGGATACGCCGGTTGTGTTTGGGTGCGTGTTGTCAAAGTGTGAGGGCCCAAAAGACCAGGCTGAGCGTGAATAGAGAAAAGTGCGGAATACTTTAGTATGGTTGGCAGTCTAATGTACGCCATGCAATGCACTCGTCCAGACATTTATTACGTTGTGGGCTTAGTAGCCCGATTCCAATCAGATCCTGGCTATCTACATTTAAAGGACGTAAAATGAATTATTCGATACCTAAAAGGTACTGCCGACTACGGACTATGCTATGAGGGTGAAAAATTAGAATTGACTGGGTTCTGTGACGCTGACCACGTTGGCGATCCGGATGGTCGTAAGTCCACCTCAGGAGGAGTATTTCTCCTTGCTAATGCCACAATTTCATGGATGACCAAGAAGCAATTTTGGGTCGCGCTGTCTACGATGAAATTTGAATTCGTAGCCCTCTATAAGAATGCACAGGAAGCAGTTTGGCTTAAAAAGGCTCTTAACTGCATTGCTTGACATCGAGAACGAGAGTAAGCCTGTAATGGTATACTCTGACAGTAAAGTAGCGATTGCAACAGTTAAGAATCTTAAGTACCATAGTAGGACGAAACTCATTGATGTGAAATATAATTATGCTAAAAGTATGGTCGAAGACAAATTAATCACATTAGAATACTTGTCCTCTGAGAGTATGTTGGCGGTCCCATTGACCAAATTTTTACACAAGGATATTTTCGAAAAGCACGTTAAAATTCTTGGACTGCGTAGGGTTTAAGAGGCTTGTGTTGTATGATAACATTTTAAGTTTTAAAGTAATATTTGAATAAAATGAATTGAAATTGAGTTTATGATCTTACGACGTTATAATGTTGGAATTACATAGGATTTGATGGTCTATAAACTAGTCGTAGGAGAGGAAATCCTCCTAAATATAACATCTCGAATGTGGGCCAAGCCTAGTCACACAGGTTCGACCGTCTTGACGGAGAGGGGGACCTTTACCATATCAACACCGGCTAAGAACCTGTAAGCATATGGTGATGGGCGCCGTAAATGGAAGCCCATTATATGTATATGTTACCTAAGTTAATTGGGTACATGTCACTTTAAGAAATTGGGCCAGACCCAAATCCCAACTGACATGAGAGGCCCAAAATTGGGCCTCCCTATACTAGCATGGCCGGCCGAACTATGGGTGGAGGTAAAGTGGACTTTTGTCCAGTTTACTCCTCCTATATATATGGGGAGTTAGGGGTTTTATTATGGTTAATCACAATTCCCTTTAAGTGGTATTTTGAGCGAAAACCCTTCCCCCAGAGACACCATATTCGGCCGAACCATATACTCACCAAGGGTGTGCCAATTTGCTTTCGAGCAAACACTCCAGAGATCTGTCCCTTGCCAAGAATCGATCAGAGGCTTTGCTGTGAAGAATATACCACGTAGGGATTCCTTCACAAGAACCCCTCTGGGTGCCGACCGGAAGATTGTGAACTGCCTCATGTAAAGATCTTGGGACTACGGACAACTGTAGAGGTATGTGCAAATCTTCTGCTGCGTAATTACGATTACTAGCATGTACAATGATTTTAGTTTCCGTAGTGATTACTCCCTGTAATTTAACAGTGGTATCAGAGCTTGTGTTAGGAGTTCATGATTTTGATAAATTGGTGTTCTTGAAAATTTAAACTTTCGACCGAAAATTTTAAAAGGGAATTTTAAAATTTTTCGAATTTTTATGGTTAAGGAGGTCCGAAATTTTCATGATGTTCTTAGGAAATTTGATGTTCATGATCTTCGAGAAAAATGTGATATTTATCAAAATCAAACAGTGGATTGTAGATCTTATTAAAATTTGACCACTTGTTTCCAATATGGTGCTTTTGGCCGAAACCCTAGGTTTATTACATGGTAAAATTTTTAATTTCTTAGGCATCAAGTTTCAAAATTTCGGCCGAAAAAATAGATATATTGTTTACTATATTTTAATTTTTATTATTAGTAACAATATATCTATAATTGGGAACATTAGGATAGATTCACATTAATATATAGAAATATATATAACTATCAATATATCTAAATATTTAATAGGGTTGAAGATATTATTGATAGATTTAGTTACCTAAAAGATTGAGAAAATATATTGTCAATATATTTGTTACCCTATTTAAAATATTGACAATAAATAAAACATATATATATATATATATATATAAATATATATACACGTGTGTGCCGAATTTTACATATATATATATATATTTTTGATTGATTTAGTCCTAAAGATAGAATCTTGACAATAAATATATATATGTTATAATTATAGGTGCCGAAATTATATATATATATATATTTATTTAATATTGGAAATTATTTTATATAGTTAATGTTACTTGGTCCCGTAAACTATGTCTCTCTCAAGAATTCAGCCACTAAAATATTTTTTATGGATTTCAAAACCCTACTTAGGCCACAAGTAAACATTTCGGCCCAACTTTTTATTTTAAATTTATTGGGCCGATACAATATGTCAAACCGGGATGAATTAAAATCGAACCGGGTTTTCTCAGTTGGTTCGACCTAATCGGGTCGGGTCGGACCGGGGTAACTAAGTGGATCTAACCGAGCCGGTTTTGTGTGTTGAACCGAACCCTATTTTTATTGGACCGGTTCTGACCGAAACAGATTTTAAATTAAAACCGGACCGAACCGAACCGGACCAAACTGGACTGAAATTGACTGAACCGAACTGTATTTTCAAAACCGAATTCAAGTCAATTAAAATACGGAGGTCAAGTATTAAAATCCAAATGTTTTGAACCTTGATAGGCCTACAAAGTGCTCAAGGGTTGATAACCTTTTATGCCTAGTTTCGATTATGGGGATGGATCTCGGAGATACATGTTTTTGGGACTGGTATAATTAGTGGTTGAATTGCATTTGTTTATTATTCAATATATATTTATGCATGATTAGAAATGTTTTCTTGACTGAGTCAAGCTAGCTGGATATTGTTATATTACGGGGAGTAATCACTACTGATACTTAAACAAGGTACATGCTAGTAATCAGAGTTACACATCGGAAGATTCGCACATACCTTTAAGATGATCCGTAGACCCAAGATCTTCTCAGCATAGAGTTCACGATCCTCCAGTCAGGACTCGTAGAGGTTATTGTTAGAGAAGCCCTACGCGGTACAAGCTCCACAGCAAAGCCTCTGATCAATTCTTGGCACGGGGTCAGATCTCTGGAGTGTTTGCTTGGAAAAAAATTGGCACACCCTTGGTGAAGGTGAAGGGTTCGGCCGAAACTTCTCTGGTGTGGGGTTGAGGGTTTTTCTCTCTAAAACACTCTAATGAGGGAATAGTGATTAACCCTAAATAACCCCTAACACCATGTATTTATAGGAGGAGCAAAGTGGACAAAAGTCCACTTTGCCCACACCTAGGTTTCAGCCGGCCGTGCATAGGGGTGCGACCGGCGGATACGACGGGCATCGTGCTACTCATCTGTTAGGAGTTTTGTAGCGCCCGCGGAACGTTGATTCCCTTTTATCCAATCAACCTGTTATACATAATATTTATATTGTACCGCGCTGTATCCTAGGTCAACTATTAATTCTCCTTTTTTTTTTCCTAGTTTCCACATAGGAACACTTCTTCAAGGCATCCGTACAAGTACTCACAACCTTCAACTAATATCCGGTTGGTGGCCACCTAGTGAATACAAGAGTCGGTAAATTACAGGTGAACTTGACCATCCCCATCGCTCATATCCTTAGTCAGGCCCAACCGGTTTCCAAAGACGTGGTCACTGAGCCTTTTTGTTTAGCACTACGCTCGTACGCCAGGAAGCGAGCATTGAGCCTGACCTTAGATATGAGATCTGAGTCCGCGAGGATACTTTAGGTGCCTCTTCATAAGGCTCCTGGTGAAAATGTTTGCGCCCGCCAGAATCACGGGGATTCCTCCCTAGCACAACCGAGCTGTGACCCCGTGGTCGAACGTGGCACGCGCAGTATGAAGCACACGTTGATAGCATACCTGAACCTTTTGGGTTGACAGGAAAGGGATATGTCAATCATGCTATCACATATTCTCATCTTGCCCAGAATGTGGTTAAATGACGAACGAAGTTCATCACGTCGATTTGCAAAACGAAGATCATGTCGAGTTACTTCGAAACTAGATAATCGTCTTGCTTAATCAGGTTTATCCCCCTGACTCTTGGCCAGTCTTGCTTGGTAGAGGCCTCCCTCCACCGCAAGACTACCGTACCTGTGTGACTAGGTAAGGCCCACATTCGACATAATTTTGCAGAGGATTGCATCCTCCTACGACTTAGTTTATAGATCGTAAATCTGATGTAATCAAAACATTATGACGTCGATTGATTTTAAACTCAGTTGCAATTCTTTCGCTTACAAAATGTAACTTTCTAATGTCAAAATGTTATCACAGATACATGCAATTTCTAAACCCTACGCATTCCAAGCAGTTTTACATGCTTTTCGAATATCTCCATGCGTAGTGGTTTGTTAATGGGTCTGTTACCAAGTTATTGGTGGACAAGTATTCCATAGTGATTATATTGTCTACTACCATTAAAATTTAGCATGAAATTAATTCTCATCAATGTGTTTGGTCCTACTATGGTACTTCGGATTCTTAACTGCCGCAATGGTTGCTTGACAGTCAGAGAAGACCTTCACAGGTTTATTCTTAATATCACCACCAAGCAGTGCAGTTAGAAGCCTTTTGAGCCAGACTGCTTCCTGTGCATTCTTAGAGAGAGCTACGAATTCTGATTCCATTGTGGACAACGCGACTTAGGTTTGCTTCTTGCTCGTCCTGGAAATGGCGGCATTAGCAAGGAGGAATGCTCCTCATGTGGTGGACTTACGATCATCCGGATCGCCACCATGGTCGGCGTCAATGTAATCGGTCAATTCTAACTTCCTTCCCTCATAGCACAGTTCATAGTCGGCAGTACATTTTTTGATAACGATTTTCTCGTTTTATAGTCTTTAATTGTTGATGGCCAGGATCTGATAGGAAACGTGCTATTAAGCCTACGTCGTAACAGATATCCGGACGGGTGCATTACATGGCGTAGAACAAACTACCGACCATGCTAAAACATCCTGCACCCTTTATCTATTTAAGCTCTGTCAGGTTCTTGGGGCCGTCACGTTTTGACAGTGCGCGCCCAAATAACATTGGCGTATCCACAGATTTTGGCATCCTGTAATCTGAATCCTTTTCAACAGCTTGTTGATATAGGCTTCTTAAGACAGACACAATTTCCGGGTAGCCCGATCTCTAGCAATTTTAATGCACAAGTGTTAGATTACAGGGAGTAATTACTACGGAAACTTAAACATGGTATGTGCTAGTAATATCAATTACGCAGTGGAAAGTTTACACATACCTCAAAAGTAACCGTAGTCCAAGATCCTTGCTCGAGGGAGTTCGCGATCCTCCGGTCGGGACCCGTAGAGATTCTTGTTAGAGAAGCCCTACGTGGTGCAGCTTCACAGCAAAGCCTCTGATCGATTCTTGGCACAGGGACAGATCTCTGGAGAGTTTGCTCGAAAGCAATTTGACACACCCTTAGTGAAATATGTGGTTCGGCCGAAACACCATGTGTGGGAGGAGGGTTTTTCTCTCTAAAACTCTCTTGTGAGGGAATTATGATTAACCCTAAAATTTCCCTAACACCTCTTATTTATAGGAGGAGTAAAGTGGACAAAAGTCCACTTTGCCCATACTATTAGTTTCGGCCGGCCTATGTAATTGAGGAGGCCCAATTTTGGGCATCCCATGTTAATTGGGATTTGGGTCTGGCCCAATTACCCTAATGTGATATTTATCAATGTTCATTAGGTAAACTATACATATTATGGGCTACCAATTACGGAGCTCATCACCATATACTGACAGCTCCCACTCGCCAGAATGGGAAGGAAATTGGGTAAACATTAGGACACTGGGCCAAACCCAAATCCCAATTGACATGAAAGGCCCAAATTATGGGCCTCCGTTATACATGGCCGGCCGAATTATTTGTAGTGGGCAAAGTGGACTTTTGTCCATTTTGCTCTTCCTATAAATAACTGGTGTTAGGGGATTATTAGGGTTAATTATCAATCCTTCCTTAGTGTGTTTTAGAGAGAAAAACCTCATCCCCACACCATATAGTTCGGTCGAACCACTATACACCAAGGGTGTGCCAATTTGCTTTCGAGCAAACACTCCGAAGATCTGTCCCTGTCAAGAATCGATCAGAGGTTTTGGTGTGGAGAATATACCACCTAGGGCTTCCTTCACAAGAACCTCTACGGGTGCCGACCGAAGAGCCGTGAACTCTCTCAGCAGGATCTTGGGACTACGGAATGTGATTAAGGTATGTGCATGCGAATCTTCCGCTGCGTAATTATGATTGCTAGCATGTACTATGTTTTAGTGTCCGTAGTGATTACTCCCCGTAATCTAACAGAAGAGACCCACCTTGGTTGTTAATTTTGTAGAAACCGAGGGTTTTGGCAATCTTTTTCTTCCCGATATAGAGAATGAATTGATCATCGATTCCTTAGTGACATCGGGAATATAACAACCTAATTGAATGTATCGAAATAAACCAACTTCAATTACTGCATCGAAAGACTAATGAAGTTAAATTCATCTCTCACTTAGGATGTAATGCATCGAAAAACTTGATCCGCATCGGAAAACTTTATCCTTCAACTTGGCTGCGTTGGAATAAAAAATTAAAATTTTAAGACCCTCAACTCCTCAATTACTCTTTATTATCTTTCCATTATAATTTATATAATAAAATACTAATTTTACCGCCTAAGGTACAGCTGCCACCACCTACCGCCGCCTCCATCAACTACTATTGCCAGCCACCGCAATTGCCGCCGTAACAATGCCCGGAACCCGAACCTCCTGGACTGCACACTGAGAGAAACAATGGCCGTCGACCAATGCAGAAATCCAATCCACCACCGTCCTTCGTCTCTCACTCTCCTCGTACTTCTCCTCGTCTTCCATTGCCGTCCACTATTACCCGTTCAAGTTTGGGGATTTCGAGATCCACCACAACAGGCAGAGGTAGGCAGTGGCGGTTGTTGGTTGATATCCAGTATGAGTTTTATTGGCAGTGGAGACAATTTGGTATTTCTCGGAATAGCGGTCTTGATTTTTATTTTTTTAACTAATTAGGTGTAAATTGGTAAATAACATATAAATTTTATAATATTTTTAATGAAAACAGCCCGTAAAAAGTAATTTATGATTTACTAATGGAATTTACTAAATTTACCCGATAATAGTGATAGATAGATGCTCACATATCTCGTACCACTACGATGCTACGCTACAACTAGAACCTCCACTTCCCTTTTATTTTTATATATATATATATATTTATATTAGATTAGATAGATGCTCAAATCTCTCCGCATCTTCCTCTGAACATGCCCTCTGTACCATCATATTACAGAACCTCTTTCTTCATTCTTTCTTTCTTTCTTTCCAGTTTCTGACTGACTGACTGACTTTCCTTAATTCCTCTCTGTCTCTCCCTCCTGAGTCCTAACAAGTTTGTATTTTTACATCAAGAAGGATCTTATTTTTGACATGGCGGTGGACATGTGGTCAGATAACACCTCCAGTCCGAGAATTTCTTTCTCCCATGATCTCTCACTCTCCGACATTGTTCCGGTCGACACCACCCGGTCGCACCACCCGTCCCGCTCTTCCGGCCTCAGCTCTAGCTTTGACTTCGATTTCTGCCCCGCCGATAACGAACCCTTGACCGCCGACGATTTCTTCTGCGACGGCAAGATCCTCCCAACCCAGATGAAGAAGAAGAAGAATAAGGTGAGTTCAGACAAAGGCAATAAAACAGAGCACTCCAAAAAACAGAGCATTGCCGGAACAGAAAACAACCACCTAATCCGCCATGATTCGGATGAAAAACATAGGGCGATACCGGAAACGACTTCGAGTTCTGGTGGGTCCAAGTCGTTTTGGAGTTTTAAGCGAAGCACGAGCTGCGGGAGCGGCTATGGTAAAAGCTTGTGCCCTCTGCCTCTGTTATCAAGAAGCAATTCAACTGGGTCTGCTCCCAACTCTGTTTTACCTGTTAAAAAGAAGGGTTCTTCAGCTTCACCGTTGAAGCCTTCTCAGGTGCCGCCGTATAGCAGCTACCAGAAGAAGCCTCCCCTGAAGAAAACCAACGGAGGTAATAATCCGCATGTTTTAAATGTGCCGTCTGGGAATATGTTCGGGATTGGGACAGTGTTCTTCACTGGGAAGGAGAAGAAGAAGAGCAGGAGCAAGTGATTCATTATGTTGTTGATTAATTCTGTCTCACTCTTTAATTAATATATGTTTGTTGAGATTAAACAATGCATGGTGTTGCAGTTGTGTGTGCTAGCCCTCGCCTCCTGTATAAACTTTTATGACATTTTTGCTAATATATTTCTTATCTCTATCTCTCTATCAATGAACTGATTTCAGATTTGTTTAAATTCCAATTTTATATGTTTTTCAATTATCATTTTCAAGAAGATCCAATTTGATTCACTATGGGCTAGTAATTTGTTTTATCAATTGGTTTGATTAACATTGGATTCATTTCAATTTTACTAACCTAGGAAAAAAAATCAATCTTACCATATATTTGATAAAAGTTATGTTTACAATTGTAAACACCTCATTTTGGTCCGCGCGTAGCACGTTCAAAAAGTCATATGTGACGCATCAAAAAAAAAGTATTTAAATATGGAAGGTCGCGAAGTTTCTAAAGATAGGACTGACTTAAAATATGATAGTGTATATGCATTATTTATTGTAAAATATTTAGAAAATATATTATGTGTATTTATGGTGAAATACATAAATATATATATGTATATTTTCGGAATATTAAATGCATATATTTTTCAAATTTTGCTTTCCTAATTTTTAGGGCATAGTTTAGCTATAAATAGGGTCCTTTGTTACATGTAAAAGACAACCATCAATAATATTACTATCAGATTTCGAAATTCGTGTAAATTTGTCATGTAGTGTAAAGTTTTTTTTTTTTCACACCGGTGGCTACCCTGACTACCAGAAACCGCCGCCCGACGTCGCCGGCAACCGGCCCGTCGCCTGGCCCTCCTCTCACCAGCTCCCCCACCGGCCACCACTCCAATCAACCCCAAAACCGGCGACCACCCCGCGCTCTGCCCTCTCGCTTCGTTCCCACCGGTGAACCCCTACGCCGCCCGTCACCGCCAGAAGCTCGCCGCCATCCCTGCTGCTCGCCTGCCCGCCAGACCATAACCCGTCCGCTAGAGGTCGTCGTCTCGCCAGCTTCACCACCGCTCCTCTCTCTCCTATCTTTCTCTCTCATCTCCCCCTCCCTCTCATCTGTGATCCCGTCCGCCTCGGTTGGCCATCTCCAGTCGCCGGCCCACCACGTCGTTCGCCGGAGTCACCACCAGGTTCCTCCTGCCGTGCCAATCAGAAGGTCGCCGGGTTTCGTCGCGCCGCCGCCGGTTGCTTGCTTAGCCATCCCCCTCCGGTCTTCTACAGGTGAGTCTGTTAAGTTTTTATTTTTATTTTTTTTATTATTATAATTATAATTATAATTATTATTATTATTATTATTCTGTTATTATATTATTATTATTATTATTATATTATATTTAATTAGATGTTCAAATGTAATTAGATAAATTTGATTAGGTAGAATGTTTAATTATTCAAGTTGTATGTATGATTGAATATGTATTAAGTTGTGTATGTATTTAGTCATGTTAGATAATTTTGGGCTTTAGATTTTGTCTTAATTAGGACTTATAGATTATAATTAAATTTTAGATTTGGGATTATATTTGATAATACCTTTTGCATATGATGAAATTTGATTAGTTTTGACATTGTTAGATTAATTTAGTGTAGTGTATGTATAAGCAATAAAATTGGCAAATTTGTGAATTGAGTACCAAAAGGGCGTGATTAATTACATGAGTTTTAATTCGTAACAGAACCCCCCGAACTCGTATTTCTGATCGTAGACTGATTTAATACCTAGGTGTTTAATTAGTTATTCGCTTAGGTAATTTAGGATTCTAGTTAGCCTAATAATTAACTAGTGGCGACTCTTTTCAAAATTGCAAATTTACAAAACGTATTTCGCCGTAGGTCGGGTTTTTAGGGTCTGACAATTTGGCGACTCTGCTGGGGATAATCGAGGGTTCAGGCTCTTTATATTTGCTTATTTGCCATGTTTTATTTTTTATTCATATTTGACTTTGTTATTCTAACTTGGCTGTTTTTGTGTAATTTCTGGTGTGGAGTTAATTTTTTATGACTGACTATTTTTCTTTGTTGGATTATGCATTATTTGTATTTGCACACACCACTTTAGTGTAATGTCCAAAACGCCTAAAACCCAGGGCGACTAGGAACCCCGGAGGTTTAGTACGGTACGACCGGAGCGGCTGGGCCGCCGGTACGGCTCGGAAAAACTCTACTCGCTTGTGAAGGTCTTATGATCCCTATAATGGGGTGAGGAAACCACCTTGTCGGGAACCTATCAGTGGAACCTACCTTGTAGAGCAAAGCCACACATTTTTTTACCCCCCTAACATGATCTGTTTTTTGTTGTAAATGTTATCATGCGACTGTTTGTATAGCTTTTATTTCTCATGCATTCATCTCATTGCATTTTTAAAAAAAAAACAAAAAAAACTTTTTCATCTAAGTAGTTAGTAATTTAGTTGTAGAAATTTTCTTTTCAAACATGCATTTCGTATGTATTGTTTTTTTTTAAAAAAAAACTCTTACCTGAATTTATAATTTCAACATTGCGTTTCATACGCATTATTTTAAAAAAAACTCTTCAGGAAAGTTGTAATTTTTTATTGCATCATACATGCGTTGTTAAAAAAATATTTTTTTAAGAAAAATTATAATTCCTCTTTAACTATTAGAGCTTCTAATTTCGAACGTGCATTCCATATGCATCATTTCAAAAAAACTTTTTACCTGAATTGTTTTATTTCTAAATAATGCATCCAATGTGCATTAATTTAAAAAAAAACTTTTGGATAAATCGTAAGCTCTCTTAGTTTTAGGGCTCTTTGTTGAAAAAACCTTTTACCTGAATTTTTTAACTAAAACCATGCATCACGTATGCATTATATTCGGGAAAAAAACATTTCAGGTAAATTGTAATTTTTCTTGGTTGTAGAACTTTCATTTTTAAGTTTGCATCTTGTATTTATTTTTGTGCATCTCATATGCATCCTTTTCAAAAAAAAAAAATTTTCACCTGATTTTTATTTTTTTTTTATCTTTTTTAATTTTGAGCAACAAAGATGCATTGAATTTTTCCTTGTTTAAAAAACAAAAACACAAAAACAAAAAAACTTTTCAGATAACTTGTAAATCTTCTTAACTGTTGAAATTTCATTTCAAGTATGTATCTCATGTACATCTCATAGACATTGTTTTAGGAAAAACGATTCTTTTTTTGATAGATTGTAAATATTCTCTTAGTTGTTGAGCACTGCATTTGCATTTGTTTTTATAAAAAAATTTACCTGGATTTTTCATTTTGTACATACATTCCATATGTGTCATTCAGGTAAACCGGTTGTAAGTTGTAAGTTTCTTATCAGTAAAACTTTAACTTTCGAGCATGCATGAGCATTTAAAAAAAATCAAAGTGTCATTCGTTTTTATCCAAGGTGTATTGCACTTTTTCGGCTAGATCGTCTCAACCTTCGCGTGAGTTAGCGTTTTAAAAAAAGAGATTTGATTCTAATTTTTGAAAATAGTTTAATTGTGCAGTTGAGTGCGACTATTCAAGTTCAAACAAAGGATGAGAGAATCTTTTTGAAAAAAGCTCTGTTTTGAGCATTTGTCCTGCGTTCGAGTCAGAGGGTGCCCTCAGCAAATTCAATAAACTCCATGATGGTGCAAAATACCTTAGATAAAAAAATTTGATTCCCTTTTTAAGAAATTACCCTTGGTTAGGTATCCTGCACATACGAGCTGTGTCGGCCAGATGGGGTAACAAAAAAGAACGTGCAGCCGTCCAGTTGCATGAAGCACAAATTGCGCACTCGGGATATCCAACGCTCAGGTACGATGAATTGTACTTGATTTTTCTTTGAGATTTAAGTGCCCCTACTCTTTTGGCAGATCAGACGACCATTTCAATCGAGGTCGCAACCACGTGAAACATGACTGCTCTAAAGGACTTACATGCCAAAATTCCACCTACCATGTGTGGAATTCATTCACGTCCCCGAACCAAGCCGGACATCCATTTTATGGTAAGGTCTAAACCGGTCAGTGGTAACCAAGGGGCATCTCTCATTGAGATCGGTCATGTCCGGAGATGGGAAAATATCAAGAGATCATCGAGAGTCTCGCGAAGATTCAATGTGCTGATCAATGAACATTTTAGGTGTCAAGCAAAGAAAACATTATTGTTGGTGCTTTCCATCAGAAGTCCGGGGGCATTTACTTTCAGGCAGATGTTCATGTACAAGTTGTGATTTCTAGATGGAGCAGGAAAATCAGGACATGCAGCAGGTCTAGTCGCGTAGCGAGCACATTTCCCACTAGAAAAAATCCAACGCCCTAGTAAGAAAAGTTGTGATCATTTTTATCCCCGAAATTTGAGTTTTTCCTTAATCATTGTAATCATCCAAATCAAAGCCCCTGAAGAGCACATCTCGTGCGCGACCCTTTGCTCGCCGCAAGCTGTCAAATTTATCCCAGATACTTCGGACGATATCTATGCATTTACCATTTGCGGACTACTGTGCCAAACTCAACACCATCCATGTGTGTTCATTAACCGGGTCATTCATCCTGCATGCGACGAGCTTAACCCGGTAGGTGCTAGCCATGGGGCATCCCCAGACGAGATTGAGCAATAGCTGGGGCACTTGAGAATCCGAGATTAGAAATCATTGCTTATGTCATCCATTGGTCATAGGGTCAATCCAGGGCGTCGACACGATCGACATATTTTGACTCAATCAATTGAGTACTTCTCTAGAAGATATTTTGAATTAGAAATTTCAGATTTGCCACTAGGGGCATGTACATAATTGTTGTTGATTATTTTCGTTTTCAAAAAAAAAAAGCAAGCAAAAAAAAAAAAAAAAATTTTAGGGTCACAGCCGCCCTTTAATTGGCTACCGATAAAAATAAAGAGAGTGCTCATGCATATTTTGTGAGAGCAGTGAATAAAAGGGTCACAGTTGTCCCTAAATCAACTACAGATAAAAAGGGTCACAGTCGTCCCTAAAATAACTACAAAGAAAGGGCCACAGCCACCCTTCAAATGGCTACAGATAAAGAGTGATCCTGCAACATTAAAAACGGGAAATAAGTGAAAGGGCCAAAGCCACCCTCCAAATGGTTACAAATAAAAGAGTGACCCTGCGAACCCTGTGAGGGAGGGAGAATAAAAAGGGCCACAGCCACCCTTAAAATGGCTACACAAGAAGAGTCATCCCGCGAACCCGGTGAGGGCGGGAAAATAAAAGAAAGGGTCACAGTCGTCCCTCTAAACGGATAAAATCAAAAGAGCGCTCCCGGAACATTGATAGCGGGTATTGAGTGAAAAGGCCACAACCACCCTCAAAATGGTTACATACAAAAAGTGTTTCCCGGATCAGAGACGAGGAATGAAGGGCGACAGCCACCCTCCAAATGGCTACAATCAAAAGAGCTCCCGCAACATTGAAGACGATGAGAAAAGGGTCACAACCACCCTCCAAACGGCTAAAAATACTCCCGCATCGAGGTGGAAAATAAAGTACGGGTCACAGCCACCGTTTAACCGGCTATCAAATAAAGAGTGCTTCCGCTAGGTTGAAAACCCGAAAGGGCGGCCTAGGCAAAATCAGGAATGAGAGGCATGGTTGCAAGTTCAGAAATTGCAATCATGGCAAAAGGAGAGAAAATAAAAAAAACCGAGGTGTACGGTCGAAAATCTCTCAATCGACCGTGGCAAAAGGAGAGAATAAGAGAGAAATTCTCTTAAAAAAAAAGAGAAAAAAAGATCCCGCTAGGTTGTCGCACCATGCACAATTTAGGAAAAATTAGGGACAAACACTCATGCGCAAGCGTATTTTCTACGACACAGCGTCTTCCAAAGTCAACTTCACGGCAAGCGGGACGGTTACAGTCTGTTCTCGCGAGTCACCATTCAAGGACGAGTAGGACTGTTACAGTCTGTGCCTACGAGTCAACTTCACGGCAAGCGAGACGGTTAAAGTCTGCTCTCGCAGGTCGCATTCCAAGGATGAGTAGTCTGTTCCTACGAGTCAACTTACAGGCAAGCGTCTGCTCTAGCGAGTCACCATTCAAGGACGAGTAGGACTGTTACAGTCTGTTCCTACGAGTCAAATTCATGGCAAACGGGACGGTTACAGTCTGTTCTCGCAAGTCACCACTCAAATGATGAGTAGGACTGTTACAGTCTGTTCCTACAAGTCACAACCGACAATCAGGATCTGAAGTTTTCCAGCTTCCTGAGAGTCAACCCCGACGAACGAAGCCTTAGTATTCAGCCTTCGCAAGTCACGCCACTAGAGGCACTTCTCCAACGGACGCCACTAGAGGCTCTTCTCCGATACACGCCACTAGAGGCTTTTCCTTATCGCTCGCCACTGGAGGCATCGTCGATTAAGGGTTTACTTTATTGCACGCCACTAGAGGCTTTTTCTTGTCGCTCGCCACCGGAGGCATCATCGATCAAGATTTTACTTTACTGCACGCCACTGGAGGCTTTACTTTTCCGCACGCCACTGGAGGCTTTACTTTCTGCACCGCCAACGAAGGCACCGCCAACAGGGGCACTGCCAACCGAGGCTTTACTTTTCCGCACTACCAATGGAGGCATTGCCAACAGGGGCACCGCCGACGGAGGTTCTACTTTCTACACCGCCAACAGGGGCACGCTAATGGAGGCATCGCCAACAGGGGCACCGCCGACAAAGGCTCTACTTTTTTGCACTTTCCGAAATAAGCCAGGAGTTTCCTTGAAGATTCATAGACTCGAAAGAAGATATACTTCCCAACCAAAATTAGTGTTTACTCGTCTTTGGACAAATCCCCTCGAACTTGTTCTATGGGAATTCGCCCAAAGAGGGGCAAGCTGTAAACACCTAATTTTGGTCCGCGCGTAGCACGTTCAAAATGTCATATGTGACGCGTCAAAAAAAGGAAGCATTTAAATATGGAAGGTTGCGAAGTTTCTAAAGATAGGACTGGCTTAAAATAGGATAGTGTATATGCATTATTTATTGTAAAATATTTAGAAAATATATTATGTGTATTTATGGTGAAATACATAAATATATATGTATATTTTCGGAATATTAAATGCATATATTTTTCAGATTTTGCTTTCCTAATTTTTAGGGCCTAGTTTAGCTATAAATAGGATCCTTTGTTACATGTAAAAGACACAAACATCAATAATATTACTATGAGATTTCGAAATTCGTGTAAATTTTTCCTGTAGTGTAAAGTTTTTTTTTTTTTTTTTCACAATGGTGGCTGCCCTGACTACCAGAAACCGCCGCCCGACGTCGCCGGCGACCGGCCCGTCGCCTGGCCCTCCTCTCACCAGCTCCCCCACCGGCCACCACTCCAATCAGCCCCAAAACCGGCGACCGCCCCGCGCTCCGTCCTCTCGCTTCGTTCCCACCGGTGAACCCCTACGCCGCCCGTCACCGCCAGAAGCTCGCCGCCATCCCTGCTGCTCGCCTGCCCGCCAGACCATAGCCCGTCCGCCGGATGTCGTCGTCTCGCCAGCTTCACCACCGCTCCTTCTCTGTCTCCTCTCTTTCTCTCTCATCTCCCTCTCCCTCTCATCTGTGATCCCGTCCGCCACACTTGGCCATCTCCAGTCGCCGGAGTCACCACCAGGTTCCTCCTGCCGTGCCAATCAGAAGGTCGCCGGGTTTCGTCGCGCCGCCGCCGGTTTCTTGCTCAGCCATCCCCCTCCGGTCTTCTACAGGTGAGTCTGTTAAGTTTTTATTATTATTATTATTATTATTATTATTATTATTATTATTATTATTATTATTATTATTCTGTTATTATATTATTATTATTATATTATATTTAATTAGATGTTCAAATGTAATTAGATAAATTTGATTAGGTAGAATGTTTAATTATTCAAGTTGTATGTATGATTGAATATGTATTAAGTTGTGTATGTATTTAAACATGTTAGATAATTTTGGGCTTTAAATTTTGTCTTAATTAGGACTTATAGATTATAATTAATTTTTAGATTTGAGATTATATTTTATAATATCTTTTGCATATGATGAAATTTGATTAGTTTTGACATTGTTAGATTAATTTGGTGTAATGTATGTATAAGCAATAAAATTGGCAAATTTGTGAATTGAGTACCAAAAGGGCGTGATTAATTCCATGAGTTTTAATTCGTAACAGAACCCCCGAACTCATATTTCTGATCGTATACTGATTTAATACCTAGGTGTTTAATTAGTTATTCGCTTAGGTAATTTAGGATACTAGTTAGCCTAATAATTAACTAGTGGCGACTCTTTTCAAAATTGCACGTTTTCAAAACGTATTTCGCCGTAGGTCGGATTTTAGGGTCTGACAACAATTTCTTTAAGTGTATGAGATTAAAAGAGTCATTATTTTTAACATTAAGAACATTTGTTTAAAATACAAAATAAAGTAGTGTAAATGTAAAGAAAAATAGAAAATATAGAAGTAAAAATTATATCATCTTACTCTTTTATAAACTGATGATGATTATGGCCATCACGGCCATGTAATGTACACAACCGTTTACATTTATCAAGATAATGTGATTTAACCAACTCAAAAGTTTATTTAAAAAAGGAAATCATAAATTCAATCTATTAAACATTTATAGAGAAAGATGAACACATAATACTAACCACAATTTCAAGGTTAAAATTCATCAAAATGTTTCAACATTACCGGTCAAAAAAATACCGTTACATCAATCTACATTTGATGTTATATAACCAGTGTTATCAGAAACAAATCAGTCACTGAACTGGTGAAGTGTCTGGATCCCAGTTCGTCCAGTTCGAACCCGGTCAAACAAGAAATCCCATGGTATAATAGTAGCAGACTTATTTCTAGTTGTATTCCTAAATGGACTTCCACATAATAAAAGTCCAAGCCCGAAAATTACATTCTCATTCCCATGTATGGCAAATCGTGCGCCTCCCCCTGCAACTCAAACTCCCCTCTTGCACAAACTCACCTCATGCACTAACTCCCCTCATGCAGCAGCCAAATTCCTCTTCTTCTGCTAACCTGCACCTTCCTCACCTTCACCACTGCCTTCTCCTCCATCAAGACCGATGCAGAAGCCCCAATCTTGTTCAAGAAGATAATCCTAGGAGACCCCCAGGGCGTTCTCTCAAACTGGAACCTTTACCGGGACCTCTGTACTTAGTACGGTTTCACCTGCTCTGACGAACGCCTCACCGAGCTCGACCTCGCCGAAATTTCTCTCTACGCCTCCATCTTGTCTCTCTACTATCTCGTTTGAGTTTTTTAGTTGCGGCATGAACTAGGGTTTCTTATTGTAAAAACCTAATTCGTTCCGCGCGTAGAACGTTCAAAATGTCAAATGTGTCGCCCTAAAAATGAAGTATTTAAATATGGAAGGTCGTGAAATTCTAAAGATAGGACTGACTTAAAATATGATAGTGTATATGAATATTTATTGTAAAATATTCAGAAAATATATTCCGTATATTTATGGTAAAATACATAATATATATATATATATATATATATGGAATATTAATATTGCATATTTTTTAGATTTTATTTTCCTAATTTGGAGTCCTAGTTTAGCTATAAATAAGGTGATTACGTGTATAAAAAAACACAACACACAACAGAAAATAACAAACAAAACAATAAAGTTTTTTCTATCTCAAAATTCGTGTAAATTTTTTTTTATTTCTTCTTTCTTTTCTCCTTGTTGTGTCTCCACCATGGTTGTACCAGTGAAACCCTGCCGCCCGCTACCGCCGCAGTGACAGGCTCCGCCGTTCGCTACTTCCGCACCGACCACGCTGACCACGCCCCATTGAGCCCCATCGCCTGGCTGCTATCTCGACCCTCCATCGATCCGCGCTAGAGTTCACTCTTTGCTGCCGTGGAGTCCACCCGCTGCTGCTGCCACGGAGCCCTTCCAGTACGCTCGCCCTCCCCGGTTCCTTCTGCCCTCCACTAGTGACGACGAACCACTGCCCCGCCCGCAACTCGCCGGATTCCCTTCGGTCTCCTATGCTCTGCTGGTCTGCCGGCTGTCCGCTGTAGGTTAACCAAACCTGCTTTTCTTTCTTTCTTTATTTTTTTTTTAAAATTATTTTATGCATTATTATTATTATGTTCATTCTATATATTATTATCTTTACTTTATATATATATATATATTATTATCATATTAGGTTAGTTTAATTTGTTTAAATCTAATTAGCTTAGGCTAATTAAAACATAATTACTTAAGTTTTGTTTATATGAATATGTTAAGTTATGTTTTGATATAAATATGTTCTATAGTGCTCTAAGGTTTCATATTAGTTAGAAATTATAATTATATTTTTCGTAGGATTGTATTTATAAGTCAATAAACTATTCTAGATGTTGAAAATTGCTTTAATTTTAACTGTTGTTTAATTAAATCTTGACATCGTTATATTAATCTGATGTAACATATATTAAAAATAAAATTGGTAAATTAAGTGAATTGAGTACCGAAAGGGCGTACTTAAAAATTATATTAATTTGTAATAGATCCCCCGAACTCGAATTTCTGACTGTAGACTGATTTTGTACCTAGGTGTTCAATTCATTATTCTTTAGGTAATTTAGGATTCTAGTTAGTCTTAATTAACTTGTGGAAACTCTTTGAAAATGTATATCTTTGTATGTTAGATTTAGGTCTAACACTTTCTTAAGTGAGATTTAATGAACCGGTGACCCGGCGTACCGCCCAGAATCAGTCGGTTTGTATCGAACCGGTGACCCGGCGTGTTTCGACCAAGTTACTGCGGGTTGTCCGCTGGATAACTCGTCGAAGTCTTCGAATTGGGTGCGAGCCAAGTCCGTTCTCTAAAGTCGTGTATGGGCCTTAGCTTCGTCTTCTGATCAGCGGTAAGTCCTTCGGGCTCTCTAATAGACCGTCCTTCTGCACCTGCGAGAGGAGCATTACCAAGCAACACCCGTGGAGAGGGGGGGGGGGGGTGCTTGGTGTGCTCGCTCCGACGATCAACATCAGATGGTTTCTAGAGAGAGAGAGAGAGTTTTTAGAGAGAGGTCAGAGCTTTTCTTGATTCTCACCCCCGAAAGTGACTTGAAAATGTTTACCCCCAAGGTGGCTATTTATAGGCAACCTTGGACCGTAAACCGGTTTTGACCCGGTTCAATGTGGAAATGTGAACCGGGATGTAGGGGAGAGCTTTGGGAAAAGGACTCTGACGCTCGTCTTAGGCGGCTGTCACGAGCGGGACGCACGTGCCTTTGAAACGTAGGTCTTGGACACATAGGAGTTAGTTAAAAATCGGGTCTCCTATACATTCGGGACGAAATGGGGGGTGTGCGCAACACCCCCCGGGTGTTAAGCTTACCCGGAATTCCGGATAAGCCTAGTTTACCCGGAAAATCCGGGTAAGCTAGGCTTACCCGGAATTTTCCGGGTAAGCCCCCCGGGGGTGCCGGGCAAGTTCGCGACTTGCCCGGTTTCCCCCGGTTAGCTCGAAATTGGGTTTTTCGCGCGTGTATGAGGTCCGAATAATTAAACCGAGCCCGAATCATGCGTATATCCATCACTTGCCCCCGAGTTAAATAATGGTCTGACCTTTGTTTAACTCTATTCTAAGATAGGGTATACGCGTGATTCGGATCGTCTGCTCACCTTGAGTTTTGACCTACCAATGGTGGATACGCGCGGTTCAGACGAGTCCCTTGCCTTAGTTTTTTGAGATGGTCGTGCTTGATAACTGCGCAAAGGGTTAGTAGCACAACGGACTATGAGTAATATGATATATGTGATTGTTCGGAGAATTAAGACGCGAGCGCACATGAAATCTTTCGGGTTTGTAAGATGGTCAAATAAATATGGAACGTTTATGCCACGACTAATTATATGATAATGAATCATGAAAGTTTTGATAAAACGTTTTTCATGCAATATGATGGTTTCCGGGAGCCCGTCGTCCGAGACGGCCGTCTTAACGGCGAGACGACGGTTTTATTGAATGAAATAATGCCGGGTTTGGAAGATCACATGTAACGGACATGACACGAAAAATCTTAAAAATAATGTTTTCAAGTAGTTGAGACCATTTGAAATGACTTAGTTAAATATAGCTAAGTCATTTGATGGTGGAAATCCAAGTTATTAACAACTTTAAAAAATGGAAGGTGGATGTGAGTGTACCTCTTGGATGTATGGTGTTTGCTAGGTTGTGTAGTCCACCTCCTTTGTGATAGTTTATAAAACTATCAACATTTGAATAGGTTGTTGAGAGGGTTTTGGAGGGGCTAAGGTAGTGATTTAGGAATTCACTTTAGGGTGCTAGTGAGACCTCATTTCGGCCGGCCACCACCAGGACTACCACCGGCGAGGTCACGGCGGTCCAGCAGCGGCGAGGCGGCGGCAGCGGCGGCGGGAGCGGCGGCGCAAGGCGGGCGGCGGCTGCACTATTCCCGGGTCGATTTCGGGCTCAATTCGACCCGTTTTCGAGTCCTTCTTGTCGGGTATTGATTGGTAATGTCCTCCCCTTCCTTTTCTTGATGTTAATTGGACCTTTAGGGCTGCACATTTCGAATTTCAATAAGGTGCATGGTAGGTGTTCGATGAAATGCCTAAGTGAAATTTTGGCTTGATTTTTAAAAATTAGTTTTTGGCCAAACTCTAAATGTAGATAGATAGAGTTATGGTTAGTGAACTCCCTTTGTGAAGAGGCCCTTAGGTTTCGGACAACCGAGGGGAAATCGTGGGGGTTCGAAATCGGACATAGTCGAGCAAAAGTTCGACCCTTTGTATTTTGATGTGGGTGACTTGATATGATGCCCCCAAGTGTAGTAATGACTCCTTGATTATTTGTGGGTGGATAGTCATGCCCCCGGAGTTTAGGTGATTGCTTGGTAGTTCGTGTTTATTGGTGGCTTAGTTGACCCGAGTGCTCTTTGAATTGTTCGGGTAGGGGTAAGTCTCCCCTTGACATGTAATGGGCTCGCTTAAGTGTATTTGAGCTGCTTGTATGTGCCCCCGGATCCTTGAGCCGTTTTGGGGATAAAATTTGATCGAAATGTGGTCGGATGGCAATTTGGTAATTATGACCAACTTTGCATGTCTTGGATTTCTTTAGCTCTTGAACTTGTCGCTTTGCGGAATGCTTGAATACCTGTGTCACATTGCACAAATATATGGAAATTTGATTAGTAGGTGGCCTAGGCCTTTGGTAAGCGTAGGGATTTTTGACTCCCGAGCGGGAGGGTCCCTAGCTGTTTGCTCGCGGACAGTTGGTCCGTTGGGTTGGATGCCCTCGCAAAGGGCTTGGTGAATGGTGTTGATACGTGACCCTGGTTTTTGATTGAGTTGTGTATGGTTTTTGTAGGGCTTGGTTGACGGGCTTGCAAGCGCGTGTCTTTGATACTTAGGAATTTTCTCAGAAACTGTCACCCCCGAACTGCTGAAATGAGTGAGTCTCCCGATCCCCTTCTTTGCACATATTACTTTTCTTATGATGGTTTGGAGATAAGCGAGGACACCCCCCTTTTACTCCGACTCGATTTTCCCGGGACAGGTGCTAGCCATGAAGCCATTGCGATGACTCAGACCTATCCTCCCAATCGTATTACGACTGAGGAGTTTGTGGAGAGCGTAGATAAGTCGGGGGTCTGTCCTCTTTCTGAAGCATTCTTCCCGTTTGACGTATGCAAAGATGTCGAAGTCGGCTCAGTTACCGTCCCTCCTGTGGACCTAGATGTAGTTTACACGGGACAGATAGAGGAGGGCTTGCGTTTTCCTTACTGCAAGGATCTTGTCCGCTTATGTCGTCATTTCCGCATTTCGCCCCTTAATCTCTCCCCTGCTGCTTTTCACGCGTGGACCTGTTTTCGTATTCAGTGCCACAAGCACTCATGGGCTTACTCCTTGATTCTCTTCCGGACCTTCTACCGCCTGGAGCGACGAGACAAATCGGGGTTGTCCACCTTTTGCAGTCGGTGGCCTTGCCTTTCCTCATTTGACCTTGGGGGCGCCAAGTGGAAGCCGAGCGGGCGGTTCGCCACCCCTTACCCTCGCTCCCAGGAATGGCAAAATTACTATTTCTTTGTGAGCGACGTCGGGACTAAGTGGGAGACGTGTCATGTCCTGGAGCGTGACCCTGTTCCCTCCTTATCCGAGTATACCCCTCAGGATGAGAAGGCCTTTCGCGAGATCTTTCGCGACAATCAGGCGGGGGTTATAGTCCCTTTGACTCAGGGTTCTGAAGAGGAGTTGCTTGCCGCAGGCATCATCGTATCTTCTTCCCAGGGTGTCTTGGTATGCTTTCGAATTTTTATAACCTTGTCTTATGTTATCCTGTAGGTTGGTTTCTTAACAAGCAGCCGGCCTTGCAGACTGATGCTGCGCGAGGGCTCCCTGTTGCTGCTCCGGCCCTTGCTGACGGGTCTCGTCATGATCGAGGAAAAGGACCTATGGGTAAAGTACTTCTCCCTTTTTATCGTTTTCGGCTGTATTCTGTTTGTAGTTCCAATGTTTTCTTTTTCCTGTTTGTAGGTCGTGCGTCTGCTGAGAGGGAGCGGGCGGAACCCGTTGCTGACTCTTCTCGGCGCCCCTCCACTAAGAGGATCGATGTTGCGGCGCGTGCCTCGGGTGATCCCAAGCGCTCGAGAGTTGAGGGAACGTCTGTCTTGCCTTCTCGTGATAAGAGGAAGCAAGTTGCCGAGCGCGTCCCTCCTGCCCCCGGGCCGAGGCATGGGACGGCGGACGAGGTCCCTCCAGGTTCACGTATGTCTTCACGTGACAAGAGGAAGCATGTTGATGAGCGCGTCCCTCCTGTCCCCGAGCCGATGCATGTGACAGCAGAGGAGGTTCTCCCTGTATCAGGTGTGCGAAATCTCTTTTTATGTACTTAGCATATTTTGCTTGTATGGTTGCTTATGTTTGTGCTTTGCAGATATCCCTCCACTTCCTTCGCTTCGCAGAAGTGATCTTGTTCGTCGCTTTGAACGCGACGTCACAGATGGTGTGTGGGTGCCCTATTCGGGTACGCGCCTTCGTTTTCCCAAAGATGCGTCCTTGAGCATTCCTGAAGTTGGCGTTCGGGTGGTGCAGAGGTCTGTTCCCCCTGCAGACCGGAAGGAGTGCCCCCCGAATTCTGCTAGTGCGCGCGCTTTTGTGGAGGAGAACGTCGGGGTCTTCGCTCCGGTGAATGTTTATTCTTCTTAGAATTGATTCGTTCATTGTTGCACTTGTTTTGATAGTTATACTCTTTTTGATGCAGGTTAATGCTGATATTGCCAACTTATCATCTTTTGTCATCGAGCTTTCTGATGAGAAAGATCAGCTTCTGGAGAGCCATGAGGAGCTAGTTAAAGAGCAGGTCTCTTTGACTGAGGATGCGAAAGGCCATGCTGGGGAGCTTCTCATACTATCTGATGCGCTTGCCTCGAGTCAGGTTCGCGTTGCTGAGATCCGAGATCAGCTGTCTGTTGTGAAGGGTCGGATGGCCCTTCGGGAGGGGGTGCGGGCTGCCGAGTTGCAAAAGGCGAGGGAGGACGGCATTTCGGAAGGCAAGGCCGGCGCTTTTAAGCGGTATCCTCAGAGCGAGCCTTTCCTTTACGCCGTTCAGGCGAGTTATGAGTCTTTGAAGAAGGAGTTTCTTGATGACTTCGTTCCCCTGATGCATCGTCTTGCCCCCCAGTTTCCCTTTGAGAAATTGGATGCTGCTGGTGTGATTGGTTTGAGTGATTTGGGGGGGGGGGGGGGGGGGCTTCCTCTCTTCAGGTGGAGGACACCATTAGTGCAGATGGTGAGCCGATGTTTAGCTTTGAGCGGGATGCTGATATCTTTGGTGATACCCCTGCCTGTGATCCCTTTGCGACGGAGGACTGCGATGTTGATGTGCGCCATCTCCTTGACTAGGTCGATACGGACCCTTTGTGTGTTTGTTTGTTCCTTTGCATGCGTAGTATTTTGGCGAAGGACTTGTTTAGGACTTGTCCGTCGTAGACCTGTTTGATCTTATATATATATGCTTGTCATGAATGCATTAAATAGATGTGATAACTGAATACTTCCTTGTTATTTTAATCATAACATAGGATAGTGAAGTGCGGATAGATTAGTACGTCCGACATTTGCAATTTTTATGAGAAGGGGGAACTCTAAGGAACCGCTTGGCCTTCTTTTGCAAGGATGTGAATAGATTAGTACGTTCACATATTTGATACTGCGGCGAAGTGTGGATAGATTAGTACGTCCGACACTTGTATTTGTTTGCGAGGGAGGATTCCTAATGATCCGCTTGTCCCCCGAATTTTTGCAAGGATGTGAATAGATTAGTATGTTCACATCCTTGTATTGTGGCGAAGTGTGGATAGATTAGTACGTCCGACACTTGCATTTGTTTGCGAGGGAGGATTCCTAATGATCCGCTTGTCCCCCGAATTTTTGCAAGGATGTGAATAGATTAGTATGTTCACATCCTTGTATTGTGGCGAAGTGTGGATAGATTAGTACGTCCGACACTTGCATTTGTTTGCGAGGGAGGATTCCTAATGATCCGCTTGTCCCCCGACTTTTTGCAAGGATGTGAATAGATTAGTACGTCCACATCCTTGATGAAAATGTTCCAACTCCTTGGGTGCATCGTGCGTCCTTTGCTTTGGTTTGTAGTGATGAGCCTTGTATAGGTTGGCTTGTTGTCACTGTTGTTGTTTTGATGCCTTGGTTGTAAGCTTAGGCGTTGTATGTGAGTTAATAGTGTGCCTACAAGAGACATGAATTTTGTTAGTATTTACGACATAACTTCATTTGATGCGCAAGTATGGAGTTACACATCTCCTTCTTTTGAAGTAATGAAGACTGAAAAGCTTGATATGACGGCCTTTAGTTCTATGGTTTCCTTTCTTGTTTATGCATGGAATTTCTTCAAGTGTCCCCCGCTGAAAGTGTTAGGCAATTCGTTCCCGTCAACATCTTGGATGCGGTATGCATTAATGTATGGGACTGCTACTATCTTGTAGGGGCCTTCCCACTTGGGGGACATCTTGTTGATTTGGTCCAGGTGTGAGAATTCGTTTCTTCTCCACACCATTTCTCCCACATGGAATTGTCGCGCCTTGACCTTTCTGTTGTAGTATCTGGATGTGGCTAGGCGCATCTTTGCTTGAACTTGTTCTGATTTCCATCTTTGTTCGTCTGTTAACTGAAGGTCGAGGCGTCTTTCTTCCTCATTGGTTTGGGGGTCAAAATGCGTCGTTCTGTATGAAGAGACGGCGATTTCGATAGGTGCCACTGCCTCGGTTCCATAGACTAGGCTGAAGGGTGTTTCACCTGTTGATTCTTTGGGTGTTGTGCGCACAGCCCATAAAACATTGCTTAGTTGGTCCACCCAACCTCCTTTCAGAGCATGGACCCTCTTCTTTAGTCCGTCCAAGACTATCTTGTTTGCTGATTCGACCTGGCCGTTTGTCTGTGCATGATGCACTGATGCAAAACGGTGGTCTATCTTGAGACGTTCGCAGAAAATTTTGCATATTTCCACTCCTGAATTGGGCACCGTTGTCGCTAATGAGTATCTTCGGGACACCGTAGCGAGCCACTATGTAGTTTCGGATGAAATCCATGATTTGTGTGTCTGTGATGCGTGTTAGGTTATAAAGTCTAGGTCAACGGGTCGTCAATCTAGAATTTATCTCCCACTAATGAAATGTCGGGTTCAGTGCTCCTAGGACTAGTCGTTCTGATCCGTGCCCTTATACTCCCTTGGGGTAGTCGTTCTGATCCCTGCCCTTATACTCTCTTGGGGTAGTTGTTCTGATATGTGTCCTTCTCTTCTCTCCTTCTGACCTCCTTTCCTTCTCTCCTACTGACCTCCTTTCCTTCTCTCCTTCTGACCTCATTTCCTTCTCTCCTTCTGACCTCCTGAGACTTGTACTTCTTACCCCTGGGGCTTGTCCTACTGCTCTATGCTCTTCTGCTTCCTTGGTTCTCTTCTCCTTGCCACCCTGCAAGAGGGGCAATACCAGGCACAGAGGGGGGGGGGTGGTGCCTGATGAACCCTCTCCGATGCCTAAGTCAGTACGGTTTTAGAGAGATAAAGCTAGAGAGATGTCAGAGCAAAATTGTGCAACTTGCCAAGATGTCCAAATGAGTTGTGAAGGTGGGGTATTTATAGGCAACGGTGTCATTAAGGTGGCTTAATGACATCGTTAACCTTTAAACACAATTAATTAACCTTTAAGCGCATAATTAAGACCTTAGGATACGGAGAAGGTAGGCGGAGTGAATCGAGGGTGGGAGTCCGAAAATGGTGCCGGGGGAGAGATCGGGTCGGCCAACCCGATCTCCCCTAGGGGGGATTGGGTTGGTCCACCCGATCTCCCCTAGGGGAGATCGGGTTGGCTGACCCGATCTCCCCTAGGGGAGGTCGGGTGTGGCCACCCAACCTCACCTAGGCGAGTCTGACTCGGCCGGACGGGCGCTTCGGCCTCGTCCGAGCCGTTGGTGTTTTCGTGAAGGGTTCGGGTTGAAGTTTCGATTTACAATCATAAATGGGACGATAAAAATGTAACGGTTCGGAAGTCAACGGGTTCAAATTGGGCGTATATCCATCACATGCCCCCGAGTCAACCAATGGCCTAACCCTTGATTGACTCTATTTTAGGATGGTATGACACGCGCAATTTGAAACCGGGGTTTTACCTTCTTTGTCTGAATGCTTGCTTACCCATGGATGCGTGCCTCTGACTCTGCCCCCTGTCTTATGAGATAGAGGAATTGTAAACGTCAGAGTAGTACGGACGTGTGCCTAGGCACGTGTCCGTCTGAGGTGGGAGTAATAAACCTATCTTTGCCGCAGGCGTATACTCAAAGAATACATGTTCACATAGGAATGCAATATGAATGCAACTAAGTGACTTATGCTTCAATTTCATGCCGGGATAAGTCTAAGTGAAGAAAAATTTCAATTTTGGTCCGAAATTTTTCTAAGTATGGGATACTAGAAAATATGCCTATAGGATGTTAACTAGGAGTGAACATGGACATATCATGAACATGAGGATGTGTACTAGCATACATGCAAATAGGAACATAAGGATGAGAGTGAGTGGAGACATGCTGCGATTGTAGTCATGAATGTATGCATGAATATATGGCGGCCATGTGCATGGACGTCTAAATGTTTGAACACATGGGAGTGTGTATGTGGGCATGCATACGAGTGCAAGCATGAACATGTATGTATGGATGGGTTGTGAGTATAAGCATGAGTGATGACATTGATGTATCTGTAGGTGTTAATCATGAATATGAGCATAAGTGCAAGGGTGAGAGCATAGACCTCTCCTTTACTTGAGGGTAGGAACTCTGCCACTCAATGGGACGCAACGTCCCGCCTTCCTCGTACTAGCGCGAGCATTGTCCATTTACCTCGACCTTCGGCATGTGTATCATTTTTCTTTCATCCGTTGGAGCATGCGTATAGCTCTTGACCTTTACCCTGCAATTTGTTCCCCATAAAAGTGGGGATGAAAATTCTTACAAGCTTTCTTCTTACCGCCGCGAGCGAAGGGGTCTATTGACATGTGTTAAGGGTTGACCCTTCCTTCGGATGTGTTGGAGCGTTGCTCCATTTGGGGAAACTAAAAGTTCGCCATCTTCCCTTGGTGTTAAGGTTGCCCCCGTAGTAGGCGTATCTCGCCCCTCCATGAGTAAGGGTCGATCTTTGCGTTGGTTGCTCATATAGATGACTCATTTTTGGGGAGCTTTCTTCTTCAGACAAGGAGACCGTTGAATCGGATGAGAGGGAAGAACCCTCTAGTTCTGCTTATCAGGCCAAGAATTTTTCTAAGTCAGGGATGGCTGCTAATGCTTCCAGTATGTTCTTTTTCCCTTCTCTTTTCTTTGTGATATATTTATGATTGTTCTCATGCTGCTTCCTTCTTGTTGTTAGAGCGTTCTTCCCTGGTTACCGAATGGTTCTTGTGGTGGGTGAGAGTTCAAGTCAATCTAAATCCAAGGCACGGAAACCTGACTCTGAGGTCGGGCCCTCGGCTGCCAAGGAGAAGGAAACCGCGAGAGGCTCTCCTTCAAGTGCCCCCTTGCTGACTCCCTCCCATGATAAGGAGGTAGTGGTTGAAGAGGCGCCCTCTTTGCTTGACAAAAGGGAACGACCTGTGGCTGGCGATGGGGTGATCATAGGTCTTGATGTCTCTTCTCTATCCCCTGCCCCCCAGCCGAGGGGCCGAGTCTCAAGTTTATTTCATCTTCATATGGATTTGACGACTTTTGAAGGTGTCTTTGTCTTTCCTATGGGTTATGTTATTAACCCCTGCGTTGAAGATTTTTCTTTTGGTGACGGGTGTGATCATCATCTTACATTGAGGTTCCCCTCTCTTGCCATGGCTCTGATTAAGATAGCAAATTCTTGCTTTGGAGTTTGGTGGAGACTGCTCTTGAATTAGCCTCTACTAGTGTCGTAGTTGTGATCGTTGTGGGGATCGTTTTGTTATATGCCGTCAATAGTGCTTGTCGTGATTCTTTGCTTCATGGTTGATTTCGTGAGATATGGAGGTTGTCTTCATAATGAGGACGTCTCCTTCCTGGTATCACCCAGTGGGTTGAAATATAAGTGCCTACCTTTGATGAGCGTACGAAGGGTGTTGTTTTTCCTTTTTCTTGAACCTCCTCCTAAGGCTAAGCGTAGCCTTTTGATGTTCGTGGTCGGGATGGTGTCTTTACAATGCATGTCTTTGACAGATGTTTTATGATGTGCTGCCATGATAATCACTTCGGGGTATGTGGACATGATAGCCACTTCGTGATGTGTCGGAGTGATAGCCCTTCTGTATTGTGTGGACATGATAGTCACTTCAAGGTATGTGGACATGATAGCCACTTCAAGGTGTGTGGACATGATAGCCACCTCAAGGTATGTGGACATGATAGCCACTTCAAGGTGTGTGGACATGATAGCCACTTCAGTGTATGTGGACATGATAGCCACCTCAAGGTATGTGGACATGATAGCCACATCACGATGTATGGAGTTGTGCTTTAGTATTCCTTTCTAATTGGAGAGCCTTCATTGCTATATTTGCCTTTTGTGTAGGCTATGTTTGTTGGGTTAGGTTCTGATGTCTCGTCTTGTCGGATGTTGTATCCTTTATGCTCTTTAGATGTCTCCTTCATGATTTGTGCTTGACGATGTTCAAGACTGATACGACCATAGGTCACGCGAGGGCGACATGCAAGACATTAACATTTGTCGGAGGTTGCTTTGTGCGACCTGTAAGGCAATTCCTCTTTTTGATGGGTCGAGTTTATTTTGAGAGCCTTGAACTTTGGATTTCATGTCTTTGCTATCCTCCTTGGTGGTGTTGGGTTCCTTTGGGATACTTCTCTTGACTTGTGATATGGATGGTAGGATAACTCGTTACTTTTCATGATAACCTCTTGTGCTTCTGTGTATGATCCTTTGGTGATGGACTTGTCCCTTGTATATGCTTTCCTTTCCTTATCTTTCTTTTGTGTTTTCCTTCATGCCATACCTGCCATACCTGCCATCTCATCAAGAAAAAAAACATTATGTGTTCTTTATACAACCTTACTTTAAGATTACTTTCTCATGGGATCCTTCTCAGTATGGTGTGATGATCTCTTCTGATACCCCTTACACGGTATACGTTGTACTGTTAGACCAAAGATACGCTCTTGGTGGGCGTCGAAAACTGTTCACGAGACAGGCTCTCGGATGGCACTTAACGTTTCACAGGATAGGCTCCCGGAGGGCTCAGGTTAGACCAAAGATACGCTCCTGGTTGGCGTCGAAATCTGTTCACGAGACAGGCTCTCGGATGGCACTTAACGTTTCACAGGATAGGCTCCCGGAGGGCTCAGGTTAGACCAAAGATACGCTCCTGGTTGGCGTCGAAATCTGTTCACGAGACAGGCTCTCGGATGGCACTTAACGTTTCACAGGATAGGCTCCCGGAGGGCTCAAATTAGACCAAAGATACGCTCCTGGTGGGCGTCGAACTGGTAGTTTGAAATCTACCTCAAGATACGCTCTTGGGGGCGTCGAACTGGTAGTGTTTTTTCTACCTCAAGATACGCTCTTGGGGGCGTCGAATCTGGTAGGTTGCAAATCTACCTCAAGATACGCTCCTGGGGGCGTCGAATTCGTAGTTTTTGGAAACCACTCTCAAGATACGCTCTTGGTGCGTCGAAGTTCGTAGTGTAATAACTACTCTCAAGATACACTCTTGGGGGCGTCGAAGGTCGTAGTATGAACACTACTCTCAAGATACGCTCCTGGGGGCGTCGAAGTTCGTAGTTTTTGGAAACCACTCTCAAGATACGCTCTTGGTGCGTCGAAGGTCGTAGTGTAATAACTACTCTCAAGATACGCTCTTGGGGGCGTCGAAGGTCGTAGTATGAACACTACTCTCAAGATACGCTCTTGGGGGCGTCGAATGTCGTAGTATGAAAACTACTCTCAAGATACGCTCTTGGGGGCGTCGAATCTGTTCGCGGGATAGGCTCCCGGAGGGCACAGGGTTCGTAGTTTTAGAACTACTCTCAAGATACGCTCTTGGGGGCGTCGAATGTGTTCGCGGGATTGGCTCCCGGAGGGCTCATAATGTTACCTTATCTTGTGTCCTTTCTCATGTAGGGTGCGTCTTTGGTATGCTTTTCGAGTCTTTACTTTACTTTTCCTTCTATGATATTGCATGCTACCACGCTTTTCCTTCAATGTGGGAGATCACCTCTCGAGGGCGATGTTTGTGTGTTGCCAACTTAGGACGAGTTCGTATAGGGAGTTGATGATGTTTTCCTCTTATGTGACCTCTTCTAGGAAAAGTGGTATTGCATGTTCTTGTGATCTTCTGCCTCTAATCTCTTCTTTTACACTTAGGTGGACTACCAAGCACTTATTCGTTTGGTGCCCCCCAAGTTGCTTGGTGGTCACACCGCCTTTCATATTTGGCCGTTGAAGGCCCCTCGTTCATTTTCTTGGTTGGGTACCCCTTATGCTCGGGGCTCCCTTGTCTGCTTCTTTGAATGCGATGAGTGTCCCTTGTAGGATTTACTCTTTCTCATGCTTGCTTGTTTCAGTCATAGGCATGGTTTGGATGATGCCTTTGTCGGATGTGTCTTTGGAAGTTGGGTGGAAGAGCTTTTGCTTTGGGTGGGTGGTGGATTTCATTCTCTTGATAACTAGGATGTGGCATTGTTTGTATCCTAGGGGTGCTTGTAAATTCTTTCCCCCCCTTCCTTGTGTTTTAGGTTGAAAAGCTTTCTCATAGAATGGTGTCTTGAGTTGTTAGTCTCGTAGGTGTGTTTCAGACTAGTCAATCTGATCCATGCTCTTTGCTCGTGCATGGGGGGTCTGACCGGGCTGTGATAATCTTGGAGTGTTGTGGCACTTAGTGTGCTTTGCCTTTTCCTTTACATTGGAGTATTCTTCAATGCTTTTAGGGAGTGTCACATTGGTCATGCTCCTCCCACCTTGAAACTTGATTATAGACTTCCTTTGAATTAGGACTTGAACCTAAAAATGATGTTTTCCTTTAGGTTTGCAAGTGATGCTCCATGATTTTCTATGGGTTTGTCCCCGTATTGGCTATTCCTTGCTGGATAGCTTCATTAGAGGCTGCATTTGTGTTGCGTACGTATACGTGTTTGAGGTGTGTTGAGCTGACAAGTCCCTCCTTTTTTGTTTCATCATAACCTTCATTCATCATGTATTCGGCGTATGGCTTTAAAGGCGGGATATTTTTCTAGTGCCCCTTTTATCGTGGCTCTCCTCTTGATGGGATGCCAGAGTCAAATGTCTTATCATTTGCAGACAGGGTGGTTGATCGGGATGTGCGTCTAGTGTGAAGGTCGATCTTGAAACCTTACTCCCCAAGCTTTTGAGCTCTTCTTTGATTGATCTTGTAGAACTATTATCCTGCCCTAAGGCTCTTGATAGGAGATGTATCTCATTTTCACACTCTAGTTGTTGCACTATCTCTTTTGCTAATCTTGCATCTTTAGAGTTTCTCTCTTGGTGCATGACTTCAATGACCGAATTTTCTACCGATGTTTGTTTTGTTAGGACTTGTATCCTTGGCTGCCTTTCTTTCTTGTGCGACGGCGAGGGAGTGTTTATGAACACTGAAATGTGTCGTACTTGGTAGAGGTATGCGCCTAATCTTTATGGCGCTGTCTTGAATCTTCGTGTACCTATCTTTGATGAACATGTTATTCATTGCATATATAATACGGAGTCCAAGGATCTCCGGGTTAGGATCATATTTTGAGAACAGAGACATGGTCATCTATTAGATAACCTCTTTATCTACGGAGTTTATTTTTGCAAGAATAAATGCAAGGATACTTGTAAGGATACTTTTAAGGATATGTGTTCCATCCTTATTCCTGGTTCATTTGCAGTGCCGTGTCCCTAATGGGTGTGTTGATGTTCTGACCACCTTTACTAGTAGGGGGTCCTTTGGTATTAGGTATGCCTGACTCTTCTCTAGTATCATCAATGGTTGGTCATGGGAGATGTCTGACGGACTCCCTTCATGTACTATGGTTCTCTTCATGTCAAAGTTGGTGATTCCCTCTCTTATGACTAACATATCATTGTGTGGAAATACTATGTTTTCCATATCCCTTTTTAAAAGCTTGATGATGGTGTCACCGTTCTTCCTTTGCTAGGCTTGGTGTCCTTGAGGGTTTTTGATGGAGGTGTATTCCATTATCTGGGATGAGCTTTCTAAGTGTAGTTGTATCTCCTGGCTATTTTGTGAAATCATAAAGATCCGCTGGAGGTGTTTGCCTCTGATGGTGGGTGTTACCCATGTGATATGGTTTCCTCCATTTTTGGAGGGATGTGTTCGCGGCTACCCCCTCTTGTGCTAATGGGCGTTTGTGGGGAGGGCATGTTGTGACTGGTGCCCCCCTTGCATACCAATGCCAGATGGGATCCTTTGATGGGCTTGGCCCTAGGATGCTTAGTGGAAGGTTGTAGTAGGAGTAATCCTTTGTGACCTTCATGGTAGTTCCTCTATAGGATGTTGGGAGTGCTCAACTTATTTTTGTAAGTGAGCCTTCCATCTTGTGATCTTTCCCAGAAACTTGACCTTATAGGTGTTCTTTGGGATTGAGGAATCTGTTGCTTGTGCATCTCTTGATTGGCGACGGCCTTTTACTGATTCTTCTAGTGGTCCACCTGTGTATATATATATCATGGAGCCCGAAGGCGTCCAGTATGGTCATTCTTGGAAAACATGTTGATATCAAGTATCAAAATCTACCCCTTTTAGGGAGTTGACTTGTTATGCAGTTAAATTAAATAAGAGGATATGAGAAGGATATGGGTGTGGGGTGTTGATATCCCCTGCTTCCTTGGTAATGTAATTGTTTTCCTCTGTTAGTCTGTGTGTATTTCTTCCATTTGAGGAATATAAGGTCGCATCCTTGCAAGGTGGACTATGTGGAGGTGTATCCTTCATGTATGCTATGTGCGATCTCACTCTACTATGTCTCTCCATGAGGCTTCCCATTGTAGTAGCTATGTGCTGACGTGGTGTGGTACTCTATGAGTCCCCTGTTCAAATCCTTGTCTTTTCAACTCCTCCCCTATCCTAGGGGGATGTGTGCCAAGGGTTGTCATGCACAAGGGGTTTGGATCTGTTGTGCTGTATCATGGGTAGGTGGTTGCCTTGTTGTGTTGTTGGGACTATGTCCCTCCCTTTGAGCTTTCCTTGGTATGTCCCTTAGTCATGTCTGTAGTGATACGGACTGTATGTGTACATTGCCAGGGTGGATGTTGGAACTCCTATATCCTTGTTGGTCTGGCATGTATGTCCTCCCTTAGTGCGGTGTATGTCCCTGTTGGGGTACTTGGTTGAATCCATGCCTCCTTGGAGGTCTTGCCTGTCTATCTGCCCCCATGGGGGTGTATGCCCTGGCATCCTGCTGTGTCTGTTGCTGCCTTGGAGGCACAAATTGCTGTCTTCCCTCTAGGAGTGGCCCTGGTTATCTCTGATTTGTTCTTCTCGCTGCCTTGTTCGAGGGTGCGAGTGGTGTTCTTCTTCTGGGTCTTGTTCTTCCTCATGAACTTCTTCTTCTTCATGCTGGTGCTGCCTTCTCTGCCTGTTCCTCAGAGTCTCTATATGGGCTAGCAGCTCATCCAATGCGTTCATCAACCTCGGAGTCACTGTCTGTGCCCCTTGCGAGTATGCGGGCCTTATGTTGGTTGTGTGGGCACGATTGTCGTTCCTTGGAGTTAATATTCCATATGGATACCCTTGAGGTTGTGCCTCATAGTAGTACCCCTGTGGAGGTGCCGTGTATTGGGATGGCACTCCTTGTTGCCCCCCTGTCCCTGTGGCTTCCTAGTCAATGGAGTTGGAGCTGTGGAAGCCTCCTCCCTGCTTGTTAGGCTGGGGTGCCTGTGGGGCTACTTGAGGCTCTGGTGTGCAGGCTGTTTCTCTGGGTTAGGCTGCCTTGCTGGAGGTATAGGCTGTCTCTCTCGCCTAATGCCCCCAGGTGGGCGGTGATGCTTAGATACTAAGCTGTTCGTCATCGCTCTTGTTATTGCCAGGCTTTCTGTTCGAAGCCCACAGACGGCGCCAAGTGTTAGGTTATAAAGTCTAGGTCAACGGGTCGTCAATCTAGAATTTATCTCCCACTAATGAAATGTCGGGTTCAGTGCTCCTAGGACTAGTCGTTCTGATCCGTGCCCTTATACTCCCTTGGGGTAGTCGTTCTGATCCCTGCCCTTATACTCTCTTGGGGTAGTTGTTCTGATATGTGTCCTTCTCTTCTCTCCTTCTGACCTCCTTTCCTTCTCTCCTACTGACCTCCTTTCCTTCTCTCCTTCTGACCTCCTTTCCTTCTCTCCTTCTGACCTCCTGAGGCTTGTACTTCTTACCCCTGGGGCTTGTCCTACTGCTCTATGCTCTTCTGCTTCCTTGGTTCTCTTCTCCTTGCCACCCTGCAAGAGGGGCAATACCAGGCACAGAGGGGGGGGGGGGTGGTGCCTGATGAACCCTCTCCGATGCCTAAGTCAGTACGGTTTTAGAGAGATAAAGCTAGAGAGATGTCAGAGCAAAATTGTGCAACTTGCCAAGATGTCCAAATGAGTTGTGAAGGTGGGGTATTTATAGGCAACGGTGTCATTAAGGTGGCTTAATGACATCGTTAACCTTTAAACACAATTAATTAACCTTTAAGCGCATAATTAAGACCTTAGGATACGGAGAAGGTAGGCGGAGTGAATCGAGGGTGGGAGTCCGAAAATGGTGCCGGGGCCCTTGGGGGGAGGAGAAATCCGACCCCCAAGGGTAGGGGTTGGGTGAGGGCACCCAACCCCTCCTAGGGAGGATGGGGTTGGCCAACCCCATCCCCCCTAGGGGAGATCGGGTTGGCCGACCCGATCTCTCCTAGGAGAGATCGGGTTGGCCGACCCGATCTCTCCTAGGAGAGATCGGGTTGGTCCACCCGATCTCCCCTAGGGGAGATCGGGTTGGCTGACCCGATCTCCCCTAGGGGAGGTCGGGTGTGGCCACCCAACCTCACCTAGGCGAGTCTGACTCGGCCGGACGGGCGCTTCGGCCTCGTCCGAGCCGTTGGTGTTTTCGTGAAGGGTTCGGGTTGAAGTTTCGATTTACAATCATAAATGGGACGATAAAAATGTAACGGTTCGGAAGTCAACGGGTTCAAATTGGGCGTATATCCATCAATGCGCGCCAGTGGCTTAGCCTCAATCCATTTTGAGAAGTAGTCGATTGCGACGACTATGAATTTTGCTTGACCCTTCGATTTTGGGAGTGGACCGATCAAGTCAATGCCCCATTGTGCGAATGGCCATGCGCTTGAAATTGGGCTTAATTCTGCTGCTGGAGCTGTGATGTTCCTTGAATATAGCTGACATGCTTCGCATTCTGTCACCATGTTTGTTGCTTGAGCTCTCATTGTTGGCCAATAGTAGCCCAAGTTCAAGGCTTTGCGGATTAACGCACGAGCTCCTTCGTGCGAGGCAGCCATTCCTCATGGAGTTCTTCTAGTACCGTTGTTCCTTCTGTGCTTGTGATACACTTTAGGTAGGGTGTAGAATAACCCTTTCTGTAGAGCTGTCCCACGATCAAGGCGTAGTTTACGGCTACCCTTTCGATCTTGCTTGCTTGAGTTTTGTCTCGCGGTAAGGTCCCTCCTGCGAGGTATGCTTGGATTGGTGTCATCCAACTTTCCTCTTCGTCAATGGCCATTACTTCGAATTGGTCTATGACGGATATTATCCTGTTTTCCACAAAATGTGTCTCTTTGCCTTGTTCATTGTTTTGGGCATACTTGCTTAGAGCATCGGCCTCCTGGTTTTCTTCTCGTGGGACGGAAGTTATGTCGAAAGTTTTGAAACTTTCTACCAACTCCTTTGCTTGTGTCAAGTATTTCTGCATGTTTTCGGACTTTGCAGTGTACTCTCTTTTGACCTGGTTGACGACCAGTTGTGAATCACACTTTACTCGTAAGTGTTCCACCCCAACTCCTTTAGCTATCCTGAGGCCTGTTATCAGTGCCTCATATTCTGCCTCATTGTTCGTCGCTCTGAATGTTAAGTTCAAAGCGTACTTCAAGGGGTCTGAGCCGTCGGGTGGGATTAGTAGTAATCCTGCCCCCGCGCCTCCGGTGTTGGATGATCCGTCCGTGTACATTTCCCAAACTTCTGTGGGTGGGACATTTGTTTGGATTTCAACTTGTGGCTCGGGTTCGATTCCTGTGAACTCTGCTATGAAGTCTGCCAAGGCCTGCCCTTTGATGGCTGTCCGTGGAGCGAAATGAATGCGGAATTCACTTAACTCTATAGACCACTTCGTCAATCTCCCTGACATGTTTGGTTTTGCGAGGATGTGCTTCAGAGGCTGGTCTGTGAGGACCGTTATTTCATGTGCGTGGAAGTAAGGCCTTAGCTTGCGTGCGGCTATCACAAGCGCGTACAAGTGCTTCTCAATTGGTACGTAATTGACTTCATACTTGGCCAGTGTTTTGCTCACGTAATAGACCGGGAGTTGCGCCCCTCCTTTTTCCTTTATTAGTACAGAGCTAACTGCCGTGTTGCTAATTGATATGTAGAGAAAAAGAGGCTCCCCTTGAAGTGGCTTTGCTAGTCTCGGGAGCGTCTTTAAGTGTTGTTTGAGTTGTTGGAAGGCTTCTTCACAGACATTTGTCCATTCAAACTTCTTGTTCGCGCGTAGCACTTCGAAGAATGGGAGGGCTCTGTCTCCGATTTTGGCCAGGAATCTGTTCAGGGCAGCGAGGCGCCCGTTGAGCTGTTGTACTTCTTTGTGCTTTGTTGGAGAGGCCATTTCTTCAATTGCCTTCACCTTCTCAGGGTTTGCTTCAATGCCCCTTTCGCTAACCATAAATCCAAGTATTTTTCCTGACCGTACCCCGAAAGCGCACTTTGCGGGGTTTAGTCTTATTTGGTACTTACGCATTCTCCCGAAGATTGTGCGTAGGTCATCTGCGTGGTTCTTTCTTTTCTTGGATTTCACGACCATGTCATCCACGTACGCCTCCATTTTATCGCCAATCAGATATCCGAAAATGAGATTGACCATTCTTTGGTAGGTTGCCCCCGCATTGATTAACCCGAAAGGCATAACTTTGTAGTTATAAATTTCGCTGTCAGCGTAGAATGCCGTATGTGGGGCGTCTTGCCAAAACATTGGGATTTGGTTGTATCCCGTGTATGCATCCATAACTGTCATCAGTTCATGGCCCGCCGTCGCATCTACCAATTGATCAATTCGTGGGAGTGGATATGAATCTTTTGGGCATGCATTGTTGAGGTCTCTGTAGTCGATGCACATTCTTGACTTGCCATTTGGTTTAGGAACCACTACAGGGTTGGCTACCCAAGTTTGATACTTGGATTCTTCAATGAAGCCTGCATCAAGCAGTCTGCCTACCTCCTCGCGGATGGCCAACTTCTTGTCTCCTCCTATCGACCTTAGCTTTTGTTTCACTACTCGAGCATCTTTGTTGATGTTGAGTTTATGGCAAATGACATCTGGGCTTATTCCTGGCATGTCCTTTGGGGACCATGCGAATAAGTCTTTGTATTCTGTTAGGAGCGCTGTGATTTCAATCACTTCATCTTCTGATAATGATGCTCCTACGCGCACCATTCTTTCTGGCTCGCCGATTTTGAATTCACGGAGTTCGTCCATCCCTGTAGGCCTCCCGTAGTCATCTCTTGGGTCTTCGTCGATGGTGGGTATTACTGGCATGTTTCCCCTTTGGTTTTGTTGTAGCGCGACATTGTGGCATTCTCTCGCTACTTGTTGGTTTCCTCTAACTTCTCCCACACCTGCAATGGTTGGGAACTTGATCTTTAGGTGGGCCGTTGAAGGCACCATTCTCCATTCGTTCATGGTCGTGTATCCGAGAATGCCATTGTAGGCGTTTAGCTTCTCGACTACTATGAATAGTACATCGATATTCAGACGTCTTTCTCCTTCGCCCAAAGTTACCGGAAGGGTAATGGTGCCCAGCGGGTAGCTAGTATCTCCCATGAATCCCACTAGAGGTGAGTTCATTGTTTGTATGGCCTTCTTTCTTCCGAGTGCTAGGGCAATGTCTTTTGTTAGCACGTTTGGGGCGGAGCCTCCGTCTACCAAAATTCGCTTTACTTCCATGTCATCAATAGTCATTTGAATGACTAAGGCGTCGTTGTGGGGGAACGTTATGTGTTCTCTGTCTTTGGCTGAGAAGCCAATGACGTCCTCCATGATTGTGTCTTCCCCGTCTGGCTCCTGTGGTTTTTCACTTTTCCCGGCGGCATATATCTCCCTTGCGTAAGAGGTTTCGCCCCCTGCACTGAAACCTCCGTGTATGGTGTATGTGTTTTCCATCTTGCTTGTTCGTTTGAGTAACGCAGGCTTTCTGTTCGAAGCCCGCAGACGGCGCCAAGTGTTTCGACCAAGTTACTGCGGGTTGTCCGCTGGATAACTCGTCGAAGTCTTCGAATTGGGTGCGAGCCAAGTCCGTTCTCTAAAGTCGTGTATGGGCCTTAGCTTCGTCTTCTGATCAGCGGTAAGTCCTTCGGGCTCTCTAATAGACCGTCCTTCTGCACCTGCGAGAGGAGCATTACCAAGCAACACCCGTGGAGATGGGGGGGGGGGGGGGGTGCTTGGTGTGCTCGCTTCGACGATCAACATCAGATGGTTTCTAGAGAGAGAGAGAGTTTTTAGAGAGAGGTCAGAGCTTTTCTTGATTCTCACCCCCGAAAGTGACTTGAAAATGTTTACCCCCAAGGTGGCTATTTATAGGCAACCTTGGACCGTAAACCGGTTTTGACCCGGTTCAATGTGGAAATGTGAACCGGGATGTAGGGGAGAGCTTTGGGAAAAGGACTCTGACGCTCGTCTTAGGCGGCTGTCACGAGCGGGACGCACGCGCCTTTGAAACGTAGGTCTCGGACACATAGGAGTTAGTTAAAAATCGGGTCTCCTATACATTCGGGACGAAATGGGGGGTGTGCGCAACACCCCCCGGGTGTTAAGCTTACCCGGAATTCCGGATAAGCCCCCGGGGGTGCCGGGCAAGTTCGCGACTTGCCCGGTTTCCCCCGGTTAGCTCGAAATTGGGTTTTTCGCGCGTGTATGAGGTCCGAATAATTAAAACCGAGCCCGAATCATGCGTATATCCATCACGGCGTACCGCCCAGAATCAGCCGGTTTGTAGAAAATCGGACTGTCGAACCGAGTTCGCTTACATCCTCCGCTTTTGCTCGAACCAGTCCGTTGGAGGCACTAGTTATGGTTTGAACCAAGTCGGACCGCTAATCTGGTTCTGATAACACTGTATATAATGTATATAACGTACACATTTAGTAAAATGGACTCAACAATTTTAATTGACATTCAAACCATTCTCCCCTCAAATGTCCTATATATGTGTATTGCTTCATAGAGGTCCAGGGTATTCTTCAATTGTATATCGCTCGGTGAGAGTGTCATAACCCATTTAGGGTGCCTTTAGCGTACACACCTTGGCCCACGTATGTTGCACATAGAAATTATGACACGAAGAAGTCATGAAATTTTTAAAAAGGGTTTGGTTTAAAATAGGATAGTACATATATATTTATTTGTAAAATATTCCAAATTATATTATGAATATTTATAATAGATTTAATGAATATTTATAGTTATTTTCGAAATATTAGTATTTATTAAAATAAATAAGCTTGATATAACTAAAAGAATCAATCAGCTGGATTTAGTTAAAATACTAAATTAGCTTGTTTTAATAAAAAGAATAAATCAGTTTATTTACATTCTATAATAGAGTAAATCCTAGAGTCTATTGTTAATAGAAAATACATATTATAGTGTACGTACAATAAAGAGACATGAACACAAGTTATTTATATGACGATATGCGGTTTTGTTTATAATTATTTTTAATATTATTATTATTATTGATAATCTTTATTCCAATATAAAATGTGAGAGTTGTCCTCACCCCAAAAGGTACCTCTTGAACATTTTTTTATTTTTTTATTATTATTATTATATATATATATATATACGTTATATTTAGTTCCCATATTTTTTTTATTTTATTATATATATATATATGCGTGTAATATTTAATTCCCCTATTTTTATAAAATTGGCGATTTAGTCTTAGTATCTTTGAGACTCATCTATTTATCTTTACTATTACTAAAAAAACCATTTAATTACATTTTGTTATTTTTAGTTTTTTAGGTCGCTTAATTGGTAGGTCACCGTAGTTATTATTAATTTCTCCATCAAATATACATATCAAATAGAGTCAACATGCATTTAATAGATGCAAATGTCAGGTAGATGCATTTTTTCATTCACTATATCACTGATTTGGGGATGTTCCACTTGTTAACATTTTTGTATCAAATAAATTAGTCACTTGCTAACTCAAATAACATATCAAATATGGATCAAACATGTTACTCAATGTTTAATACTTATTGACTCGAATTATCGTTTTAGTTCTTGCGTTTGTAAATTCAATCATATTATGTATCTCCTGATTGGTAGTTGAATAAATAGTTAAGTTGAATTCAGGTATAAACTTTAGACATTAGTGTTTAAAAAAATTGATGATTTAGTCCATAAAATATTTGAGTATTACATAAAATTTCATGGAGATAAAATGCATTAACCCTTTTGTTAAGGTCGCTTAACTGACATGTTACATAATTATCATTAACTTATTAATACAATATACCTATAAATTTGAGCTACCCATAATGTATTATATGTACTCAACTCGTGCAAACTTTGAGTACAGGTTGAGATTTTTTTGTATCACATTTATCAGTCACTTGTCAAATCATATCAATTTTCAAAATATGGGTCAACCACGGTTCTTGAATTTTGACCTTTTACGGATAACCTGGTACTCATCGTCCAACATTTAGGGTCTCGAATCATTAATTTAGTTCTTCCGTCTGTCAATTAAATCAAATTGCGTACAACCTAATTAGTACTTAAATAAGTAATTGACATAAAATCAAGTATAAGCTTTAGATTTTAATGAATTGAAATTTCCTTTAGCATTAAATCATTTTTTGACTTAATTTTCATCTTCTATTTTTCCCGTTTTGAATTAGTTTGTGTCATTCTTTTCGATCACAGATTCATTTCTCGCAACCCCTTAACTTGGCCATGTATTAATTACATATTATCATATTAGAAAACTGAAAATAAATTACGTATTTTGAAACTTAGACGATTTATGCGCGTGCAACGCACGCGTTTATAACTAGTATTATTATATTTGAATCATGTACAGTCTATTGCCTATTTCTTCTTGTTTCAAGGGGGAAACATAATCTTCATCACTTCCTCTCCGACGACGCTTCTGACCATCGCTCCACCTTCATCGACATCCTCGACTCCAGCCTTGACCAGCCACCAGCCGAGCCACCACCGTCTATGATGTGCTCCAAGATGACCCAAGACTATGTGTTGCTTCTACAAATCTATATGGTGGCCCAATTACTCGATCCAAGGCCCAAGTCATCAACATGGCCAATGGAGGGCCCAAAATGTTGTTGTAGATGCAAGAATGCCTAAAAGACACTCAAGTCAATTAGCATTCAATGCTAATTTGCCCAACCACCGACAAATCTTGAGACTTGAGTTTTTAAATTAATTTACTTATATTTTCAAGTATTTTCTTTCCAATAAAGACTGCTCCCCGTGCATGAGTTAACAAATTCAAGTTTCAATTTCGCTTTTGTTGTAAAAAGCATTAAATAAGCGCTATTATTATGTTGTTTCCAGCAGCTTTTGATCAATGAGATCATTGCATTTGTGCGCCCCTTCTTATCTAAGCAATTTTATTGTTTCATTGTGAAACCTATCTGATTTTATCCCTCATCCTTGAGTGTGACGAATCAAACTCGGACGTCGTTGCTTGTGGCGAGTTATCTTATCAAGCATTGGTGAACGGTTCTACCTTCCACCAGTCTCATCCTTTCCGTTTCTGTCACTTTTATCCTACTCTCTTTGTATCGACTTCCAAGGCACATCATTTGGTATTAGAGCCGATCTGAGGCACATAAAAGCTTTCATGTATTAGTATCATTTTACCAAAGGTTATGAAGAATTTCAGTAGCGTACTAGCCCTGTTAACCGAGTGTATGAAGAAGGTGGTCGAGCTCAAATAGACTGGGGCAGCACAACGCAGCTTTGAACTCATCAAGGAGAAGCTGTGTACCGCTCCTATTTTGGCATTACCCGACTTCTCCAGAACATTTGAAGTCGAGTGTGATGCCTCGAGGATCGGGATTGGAGATGTTCTGATTCAAAAGAAGTTCCATATAGCCTACTTCAGTGAAAATTTTAGTGGATCATGCCTGAACTACTCGACATACAACAAGAAGTTCTATGCACTGATTAGAGCACTCGAGACATGGCAGCATTACTTACTACCCAAGGAGTTTGTCATCTATACTGATCACGAGTCCTTGAAACACTTGAAGGGTCAGGAAAAGCTGAACCGAATGCATGCCAAATGGCCCGAGTTCCTTGAAGCATTTACTTATGTAATCAAGTAAAAGTATGAGAACGTCAACGTAGTGACTGATGCTTTATCTCAGAGGTATGCATTGACGTCCCATATGAATGCTAAGTTTTTTGGGTTTATGATGATTAAGAGATAATATATGGAGGATCTAGATTTCACATATGTTTATTTATCTCTTAAAAATGGAGTTTTTGATGGCTATTTCAAGCATGATGGCTACTTGTATAAGTTTGACAAGCTATGTATACCAAGCGGGTCCATTCGAGAGCTCTTGGTGAGAGAAGCACATGGAGGAATTTTAGCTGGTCACTTTGGAGAAAAGAAGACACTAGCAAAGTTGAATGAAAACGTTTTCTGGCCTCGGATGATCCGAGATGTACATCGCATCGTTGAACGGTGTATCACTTGCAATATGGGAAAAAGCAAGAAGAATATTCATTACATGACATTGGCCATTTTGGGTCAACCGTGGATTGATGTAAGCATGGACATCGTGCTTTCCATGCCTCGAACTCAGGGAGGAAATGACTCTATCTTTGTGGTGGTGGGCCGATTCACAAAGATGACACATTTCATCACATGTCAGAAATCTGATGATGCCTCTCATGTTGTTGACTTGTTTTTCAAAGAAGTGGTGAAAATGCATGGTATTCCTAAGAGTATTGTATCCGACCATGATTCCAAGTTCCCGAGCTACTTCAGGAAAACTCTTTGGGCGAAGCTGGGTACTAAACTACTTTTCAGCACCACCTATCATCCCCAGACCGACGGTCAAACTGAAGTGGTAAATCGTACTCTTTCATATCTACTTAATATTGTTGTGAGTAATAACTTGAAGGCCTGGGATAAATGTCTTGCACATATTGAATTTTTTTTATAATCGGAGTGTTCATCGCACAATCAAGCGGACTCCCTTCGATGTAGTGTATGGTTTCAACCCACGAGAGCCCATGGACCTGACACCACTCCCAATCAAAGATCAGGTTTGAATTAATGGAAATAAGAGAGCTGAAGAGATCAAGGAAATGCACGAACATATGAAGCGATAAATCGAGTGAAATAATGAAAAGTACACTCAAGCTGCCAACAAGAGGAGGAAAAAAATCCTTTTCCAACTAGGTGAGCTCGTGTGGATTCATCTTCGAAAGGAGAGATTTCCAAACAAGCATAAGAACAAGACGATACCAAGATCCGATGATTCTTTCCGTGTAATTGAGAAGGTAAATGACAATGCATACAAGGTTGAGCTTCCCGATGACTACAATGTATCTGCTACTTTCAATGTGAGAGACTTGGCACCGTATCTTGAAGACAGCAAAGATCTGGATTTGAGGTCAAATCATTTCCAACCTCAGGAGGATGATGTGCTCCAAGTTGACCCAAGCCCAGTTGTTGCTTCTACAAGTCCATATGGTGGCCCAATCACTCGATCCAAGGCCCAAGTCATCAACATGCCCAATGGAGAGCCCAAAATGTTGCAGATGCTAGAAAACGCAAAAGATACCCAAGTCAATTAGAATTCAATGCTATTTCTACCAACCACTAACAGATCTTGAGACTTGAGTTTTTAAATTAATTTTCTTATGTTTTCTATAATTTTCTTTCCAATAAAGGTTGCTCCCCATGCATGAGTTAGCCAATTCAAGTTTGGATTTCATTTTTATTGTAAGGAGCACTATGTAAGCTCTACTATTATGTTGTTTCCAGCAGCTTTTGATCAATGAAATTATTGCTTTTTTGCACCCCTTCTTATCTAAGCAATCTGATTGTTTAGTGGTGAAATCTATCTAATTTGTTTCCCTCATCCTTGAGTGTGGCGAATCAAACCCAGACGTCTTTACTTGTGGCGAGTTATCTTATCAAGCATTGGTTAAGGGTTCTACCTTCCACCCTTCTCATCCTTTCCGTTTTTGTCACTTTTATCCTAAATCCCCTTTGGGTCGACTAGCGGGTACATCATTTGGTATCACAACTTATCTGAGGAACATCAACCTCCGTAACTCAGACATGGTCTTAGGCGTGAGCCAATATTTGATGGCATTGATCTTCTCCTCATCAACTTTGACATCGTGTTGGGAGACGACATATCCAAGGAAAGTAACTTGATCCTTGCAGAATCGACACTTGTTACGGTTACTAAACAACTTCTCCTGCCTTAGGACTTCAAACAATTTTCGGAGGTGTTCAGCACGCTCTTCAAAATTCTTAGTATAGATCAAAATGTCGTCAAAGTAAACAAAATAAATCGACCATTGAACTTACGTAAAACATGGGTTATTAAAATCATGAACATGCTAGATGCATTTTACAATCCGAATGGCATAACCATCAACTCCTAGATGCCATGCTTTGTCTTGAAGGTTGTCTTCCATTCGTCCCCTTCCTTCATGTGAAATTGATGATATCCACTTCTCAGATCAATCTTTGAAAACACCTTGGAACCATGATGCTCATCAAGCATATCGTTAAGTCGAGGAATGGGGTAACAATACTTCACAGTTATCTTGTTGATTGCACGACTATCCACACACATTCTCAAGGATCCATCCTTCTTTGGTACTAAGAGAGCTGAAACTGAGCATGGGCTCAAGGACTCTCCAACATAGCCTCTTTGCAGTAGCTCGTTCACTTGTCACTGCAACTCCTTGGCCTAGTCGGGATTGCATCTATACGCAGGCCAGTTTGACAATGTGGCACCAGCAATGAGAACGATTTGAGGTCGATCCCGCGAATTTGAGGAAGTCTACTAGGCAGCTCCTCTGGAAACACATCATTGAACTCTTTATTTAGGGCCATGAATTGCGAAGGAATAGAGTGTACCTCCTCAATTGCTAGTTCCTTAATCAGCATGACAAGAACTAAGCGGGACATGAGCAAGCTCTCTCTATTTCCATTGTGGTCACCAATAAACTCTCTTCTTTTGGTCATTGGTTTTCTGAGCTTCATCTTTTCGCACCTCTTGTGGGCTGAGTGGTTCTTGAAAAATATTCTTCTCGTCCTTAGGAAACAAGTAAGTGTTCTTGATCCCAAAAAGACTTGCGGGGTAGAAAAATACAGCATTGTGGTTCATGCAGACTGAGTAGTCGTGACAACAGAATCGCCACAGCTGAGCTCTCGAACCCAATATAAACAACCTTATCATACTGTAACAAATCTTTGAAAAAGAGATAATGACACTTGCCGGAACCACACCGCAATATAACACCCCATTCATATTCTTCCTTTCAATTGAGTACGGAATACGTACTTGTTGAGGGACACATACCTCGCATTGGTCATTCAGCCAATTCGGCTCATATGGCTTGGAGAGGATCAATAAGGTTAGCGACATTCCCTCCATGTCATTAGAAGAAACTTTGGGGTAAGCTTCTTCATGAACATCACAAACCTCATCGTTGGTGTGGTGTTCTTCGTTGGAAAGACAACCTCAGCTACTTCTACTTCAACCATCATCGCTGAAGTCTAGACTTCATCGATATCATCCTCACTTTCATCAAGAAAGTCTCCTGAATCTGCATAAATCGTCTTTTCTTCAACCTCATCTCCAATTTCATCAAGAAAGACTCCGGAATCTGCATGAATCATCTATTTACAAGCAGATCTAACCTCTGTAGTAATCTAAGTTTGAGGTGGATACCCTTTGGGATTGGTAGAGGTAAAACCCTTAAATCCGGGACTTTTGGACTTCTTCATAATTTCATGAATGTTGCCATTATCTCTTGATACCTCTTGTCGTACTTCTGCGTTGTGGCCTTCTCCTTCTCCTCAACGGATGGTTCGGCTTGGAACTGATTGCGCGAGGCTGCTTGTAACCCGAGATTCATATTCTCAGGTTTTGGTTTGATTTCAGCCCCCTTTGCGAGCTTGTCGAGTCTGTAAGCTAGCTGCCTTTATTGAGCTGACAATGCATTTAGGTTTCTCCTAAGAGTGTTCTAAAGCTCTACGCGTTCCTTTTTATAACCTTCGGTGCTAACACGAGAACCGTACAAATCCATTCCAATACAGAATCACAATCTTCAAAGCTCAGTTGTCTCACTCGTCTTTACAAAAGTGAAGGATTAACCTTTGCTCTGATACCAAATGATGTGCCTCAGTTCTGCTCTGATACCAAATGATGTGCTCGGATCTTCTCTGGTACCAAATGATGTGCCTTGGAAGTCGATAGAAAAGGGAGCATGATAAAAGTGACAAAAATAGAAAGGATGAGAAGGGTGGAAGATAGAACCGTTGACCAATGCTTCATAAGATAACTTGCCACAAACAAAGATGCCCGGGTTTGATTCGCCACATTGAAGGATGAGGGATAAGAATCATATATGTTTCTCCATTAAACAATCATATTGCTTAGATAAGAAGGGGTGCACAGAGGCAATAATTTCATTGATCAAAAGTTATTGGAAACAACATAATAATAGAGCTAATATAGTGCTCTTTACAACCAAAACTAAATTCAAACTTGAATTGGTTAACTCTTGCATGGGGAGCAGCCTTTATTGGAAAGAAAATACTAGAAAACAAGCAAATTAACTTAAAAACTCAAGTTTCATGATCTGGTTGTGGTTGAGCGTATTAGCATTGAATGCTAATTTACTTGAGGGTCTTTTGGGCCTTTTTGTATCTGCAGTTGCATTTTTGGCCCTCCATTGGCCCTGTTGATAACTTGGGTCTTGGATTGAGTGATTGGGCCACCATATGGACTTGTAGAAGCAACACCTAGCCACGGGTCATCTCGGAGCACAACAGTCTACCAATGGCCAAGACGTGGCAAATGCTCCGACTCCACTCTAACCTAGATCAGCTTTGACCGATTCTCCAGCTCACCTCCACCATGTCCTAGCTCACCATCGTCGTATTCTCTCCGCCGGACCTACGCCCTCCGACCTCGACCATCCATTCCATTTCCACACAGCCGCAACCCCACTTTCATCGAGCCCCTCCTTACCGGCGCCTTCAACGAGACCGACCGGCTGTGGGGTTCTGAAAAGTTCAAGCTCGAGCTCACCAACACCAGTTGCTGTCTCTACGTCTTCTCCTCACCTCCGATCACCAACAGCTCTGCCAGTCGCTTTTCCGTAGTCCACCAGTGACCGACGATCGTTGCTCTCCAATATACCTCTCTAGGTTTCGTTCCGTAATAGATAGTTTTTTTAGCTATATGTCTGGTTGCAGGTGTGATATCCTACACTCATAAACACAGGTTGATACGCAGAGATTATATATGCTAAGATACAATGATGTTATTATGAGACAGTGATTTAATTTGATGTTTTTGTTAGTAATATACAATTTGATATTAGGATGGACTAAGGGAAATTATTTAATTGAAATATGAAAAATTAAGTGAATTGAATACTGAAAGGGTGATATAATTTCATGTAATTTAATTTGTAATAGAACTTTCACTTTTGATCGTAGACCGATTATATACGTAGGTGCTTAATTCATTATCCTTTAAGTAAATTTGGTTTCTAGTTAGTCTTAATTAACTAGTGAGAACTCTTATTAAATCTATATATTTTCAAAACATTTGTCTTATGTCGTAATTTTAGGGTATGCCAATTACAAAATTAGGACATGGGTTAAAAAATATGGATATGTAGACACATGGAAGCCACATGAATTAGGAAAATTGAATCCATTGCTGTAATCCATGTCACGTCACCTTGTGTTTCCTCTGTTAGTTTTTTTTTTTTTTTTTGTCTGTTTCCTCTATATTACTTCAACAACTTATACATACTCGAGTCCAAATGTATGTAACTTTTTTAACACTGCCCGATTATAGAACGTGTAAACCATTTAAATGAGTGATGTATATACGCACGATTTGAGCCCGTTTTAGTTAGGACTTAGTCGCCACGTCGATTCCGTACATGATTGCAAACTGAAACGTTAACCCAAATGCGCCACCCGCGAGTAAAAACAACCTGGACAGCAAAAAACACCCGCCCGGACCGTAACTAGTCTGATCCTAGCATTCCTTCGGTCGGACAAAGTCGTCCGACCAAAGGGTGTACGCGACGTTCGACCAATTTCCGTCCGGACGGCGCCTTTGAAGGACTCGTCGACGCTCCGCGCACGGGAACCCTGCACAACACTACGAACTCTCCCATGCTTACAAGGGCCTAAACCCTTTGTTATCTACTAATAAAGTACGTCTAGGGATTAATAACGTCATTAGTCGGCTTAATCCCCTTTGAGACCTATAAATAGAGCCTAAGATTTCTCATTCCACACATGATGAACTTTTGCACAGTTGAGCTCTGTCTTCTCTCTACTTTCTCTCTCTAGAAACACTGTACTCATTTAAGCATCAGAGAAGGTTCGTCGGATCCACCCCCGGCTTACCCTTCATACAGGTTCACAAGGAAACGGCTTACAAGAAGAACACAAAGAAACGAATTATGAGAATGACACAAAGGAACAGATTACGAGAAGGAAGAAGCTTAATACCCGTAGGATCAACGCTCGGGATCGACATTTCGGCAACCCGACGCGCACGTCCCAACATTTGGCGCCATCTGCATGATTCGAACAAAAATACATGACAAGCAAACCATAAGCATGGGCAACAATACTTCGCCACCCCCTATGAATTGGCGGTCGAGTATCCAATACAAACATCATTCATGAAGGATTTTCAAGAGGAAGTGCATCATCCAATCCAAGAGACATGCATACCTCTCAAACAAGGAATCTATAGCAAAAACCAACGATGGAGTGCTACACTGTGCTACTCTATCATCGCTACCGCCGTCATTGCTACCGCGTTTAACGATGCAACCGTCGCTACTACCGTTGTTGCGATCACGTTTACCGCTGCAATCGTCGCTACTGCCGTCGTTGCGACCGCGTTTACCGCCGCTGCTGCGACCGCGTTAATCACCGTCGTTGCGGCCATCGTTACCGCCGATAATCGACGTTCGACTGCCAGTTTTTGCTCACCGTTGTTTCTTAGACAAGGCGAAAGGATCGTCGCCAGTCGAAATCGTCGTCGAATAAAACCGTCGCAGACCAAAATCGTCGTCAACCGAAATCGTCCAATTCAAGAGACACGTATGTCTCTCAAGCAAAAAGGAGGTCCCATTGATAGACATGAATGAGTGCTACTCTAAAGCACTACGATATGACATACAAAAAATTGCCAAAACAGTTAGAGTGGAGGCAGTTAGACATCGTGCCCGTCATATCAAAGGACAATCGATACAAGGGTTGATTTAGAAAAGAAGCAATAGTCTTTTCAATTCAGGGCAAGCGAAGCTCCCTAATGGGAAATTCCCGCGATCGATACAGCGAGTAATACCTAGATACATTCAATGATCTAAATACCTAGATATTACTATGCATTGCAAACTACTATCTTATGGCAAGGAAAATAGGGGATGAGAGCAAACATAAAGGGGGAAAGATCGAACATTTGGGAAAACCCGATTCGACCCAGAGAGCCGAATTGATTTCAACATGTCGTGATTCGCCGCAATTCACACCGTCGATCACCCAAGCTTGTTGCCTCGCTCCGCCAAGCCATCCTGCGCCGCCAAGCTCTCACTGATCACTGCACTGGTTACCAACGCCTTGCCCCGTTAATCGGGCTGCGTCGAGGAAGCGCCCAACTACCACATACCAAGCGCGCACACTTTCAAAGTGCGTAAGAACATGGCGCTTGGTACAATGACGAAACATACATCATAATCCAACCCCCTTAAACTCTAATCACAAGCGATACTAGCAAGCTTGTCCCAACTAGGAGTATACTACAATCAGAGACGGAACATTCATCATTGCCAACGAGAAACTCTAAAGACACAAGACTTACAAAAAAAGATAGTGCCACAAACGGAGTATGAAAAAGGGGACACACCTCCCATCAAGGGCCCTAAGGCATGATAATAGTTCTCTAAGCTCAGCCAAGGAAGGGGTAACTCCTACTTCAGAATCATTAACGCCAACATTTGAGAAAGGAATCAATACCAAGCCCAAGCTCCAATTCAATTCAAACTAATCCACGGCTAAACAACATGAGAAGTAAGGTTTCGAGATCGAACCTTACACTAGACGCACATCTTCACCAAGCGCCTTGTCCTTGGGTGGTAAGAAATTTGAATCTGACATCCCATAAAGAGGAAAATTCTAATAAAGGGGCCACCGGGGGAAAATCCTGCCCTTAGGGTTATATGCCAAACACTTAGTGAACGAATGTTACAACAAAGGAAATTGGGGGGGGGGGGGGGGGGGGGAGAACCCGTCAGTTCTACATCCCTCACCCACATATACGTTTGCACAACCGCAACTTTTAATGAAGTTAGCTTACAAGGCATAGCCACTACGGGGGAAAGGCCACGGAAAATCACGGGACAACACATGCAAATCCAAAAGCAAACATCCTTTTTAAGTTCAAATCCTAAGTCAAGTGTCAGACCTAAATCTAACCTACGGCGAAATACGTTTTGAAAACGTGAATTTTGAAAAGAGTCGCCACTAGTTAATTGGCTAACTAGAATCCTAAATTACCTAAGCGAATAACGAATTAAACACCTAGGTATAAAAGTGGTCTACGATCAGATATTCGGATCCGGGGGTTCTGTTACGAATTAAAAAATATAATTTTTTAACTACGCCCTTTCGGTACTCAGTTCACTTGATTTGCCAATTTCATTTTTTTAGATATATTATTCAAATTAATCTAACGATGTCAGGATTTAATTAATTTCATGTGCAAAAATCATTATTAACTATAAACCTAAGTCTAAAATTAATTGTAGTTTATAACTCCTATTTAAAACAAAATCTAAAAAATACCAAAATTATTAAATATGCTCAAATTCTACAAAACACAATATAAATTTAACAAATATACAATTTGAACAATTAAACATACTATCTAATTAAATTTAATCAAACTACATCAAAAAATACTAATTAAATTAAACAATTACATTTAAACTATTTAGTTAAATATAACACAATAAATATAATATCAGAAAATCTTATAAATAATTAAATAAGTAAAGAAAATAATAAAAAAAAAACGTTTTACCTGCAGATCCACGGCGATGGTGGTGCCTGGGAGGAGCTCGTGGCCGCGGCGACGACGTTGGCAGGGCGGATACCGGACAGCACGGCAAGGCTGGGCAGTGGCACGAGCGACGGCGGCAACTCCGGCAGCAGATGCAGAAAGCAGATGACCGGCAGCATATGTAGAAAGCTCCGGTGGTAACTCTGGTACGGTGGGCAGGGCGTGGTGGTCGTGGTGGCGAGGCGGTCAGCAAAGGCGAAGGCGGGGCGCTGAGCACGGCGGAGGGGAGCAGGTCGGAAGCCGAGAAAACAATGTATTATTGATATTGTGGTGTTTTTTTCTGTGTGTTTTACAATGTAAAACTAGAACCCTATTTATACTAAAAACCTAGTCTAGATTACAGATAAAATTTAAATAAAAAATGCTAACATATAATTATTATAGAGAATATTCCTAAGGATATTTATCTTTACATATAATTATTTTTTTAATAAAAAATAATATCTGGAGATAAATATCTTACAGATAATTTTCTAAAATAAAAAAAACTAATTATTATATATATATTTTTAAAAAAAATTCCGAAAATATTAAATAATTCGAAATAATTTAAAATATATTTTATAGTAATTTCCCTAATGTGCCCTTGAGCATTTTTGGAGACTTTGTGGCTTGACGCGTCCGGAATTTGACGTATCATGTGTAACGTCGTTACGTCCGGGTCAAAATCGAGTGTTTACGTCAAGGAAAGCTTACAATCAAGATTGGAGATGAGAGGAACATGATCAAGATGAAACTCACTAAAGAGCCGTCGAAAATCTCTAAGGCAAAAGTAAAGGCTAAGCACACCAAGTTCCACAACGCTTTCAAGAAGATTATCACTGCCCGATCGGACCCCCAAATTCGACGCAAGGCACACTAATCAAACTCACCAGTCCGAAACACAAAATTAAATTAAACAACTCGAGACACTATCGTATGAGCAAGCTTTTGACTCGAAAGCAATCCCTTCCAAGAAAACATTACTCCTATTCGATCCTCACCTTAAAAGTGCTTATGCCAAAACATAAAGAAGAGGGGTAAATAATTTACAAACCTTCCCCGGATACGGTCATTGCCACATGGTAATCACAAAGGGAAACACTCGAAAATTCGATTTCACATATATTGGAAATATGAGTAGAACGTGCCAACTCTCGCATAAAGAGGGGGAGGCAAGGAAACTTAAGAACCAACATCCTACCTAAATGTTGAAAGAAGCTAAAGCAAGAGTTGGCACCAAGATGGTATACCTAAGGAAGAAAACTTAAAGACACACCAAAAGCAAAAGCTTCCCTCCCAACTCTAAGAGATAGATCCGGCAAAGGTATTGCCCAAACTATGGCTATGATTGAAGCAAACAAGCATGAGAAAGAATAAGTGCTGCAAGGGACACCCGTCGCGCCTAAACAAGCAAGCATATTCAAGAAAACACACTAGTAGGGAGCCCCAAGCATGAGGAGTACCCAACCAAGAAAATGAACGAGGGGCCTTCAACGACCAAACATGAAAGACGGTGCGACCACCAAGAAACTTGGGGGGCACCAAAGGAACAAGTGCTTGGAACTCCACCTAAATATAGAAGGGGAGATTGGAAGCAAAAGGACACAAGAACACGCAGTACCACTCCTCCTAGAAGAAGTCACAGAAGAGGGAAATAACGTCAACTTCCTGTACGAATTTGCCCCAAGTTTGCTACAACAAGCATCACCCTCGAAAGGCGATCTCTCACACTTAAGAAAAGCCAAGATAACATATAATATTGCAGAAAGAAAACTCAAGTAACGGTAATATCTCTATGAGAAACACCGATCAGAATAGAACATACTGCTCGAACTAGAAAACCAGTTCGGATTGTCTGATCTAATCGAAGCAAAATCCAAATTGAACGGAAAAAACTAGTCGAGAAAAGTTTGATCCAGTCAAATTGACAATCCAAATAGAACAGAATGAATTAATCGATCCCGATATGGGAATCGAATAGCTCAGTCTAACCGCATTTGAAAATCTAGTCTAGATGGACACATAACGGGCGAAAGAACCCTATGAAGAGACACATGAACCCATAATATGTTAACTAGCATATATCTTGAATCAATGTGAAGAGTTTGAGATAGGTTATGTACAGATTAAGAAGACATATCAAAGACGCGCCCTACCTAGGAAACTGTGCCCTCCTGGAGCGAATCCTGCGAACAGATTCGACGCCCCCATGAGCATATCTTGAGAGCAGTTCTATACTGCGACTACATTATTTGCTCTCCAGGAGCCAGTCCTGCGAACAGTCTCGACGCTTCTAAGAACGTATCTTGAGAGAATTTCTATACCGCGACCACTTTCTGTGCCCTTCAGAAGCCAATCCGCGAACAGTTTTGACGCCCCAAGAGCGTATCTTGAGAGTGGTTCTATACTGCGACCACATTCTGTGCCCTCAAGGAGCCAATCCTGTGAATAGTTTCGACGCCCCCAGGAGCGTCTTCTGCAAAAACTTTCGACGCCCCCAAGAGAGTATCTTGTGAACACTCTCGATGCCCCCAAGAGCGTATCTTGTGAACACTTTTGACACCCCCAAGAGCGTATCATGCAAACACTTTCGACGCTCCCAAGAGCGTATCTTGCAAACTCTTTCGACGCCACCAGGAGCGTATCCTGAGAAAACATTTTCAACGTCCCCAAGAACATAACTTGAGAAAAAATTTCGATATAAAGATAAAGATATATCAAATATGAAATTACGATTATGATAACAATGCAGGCATAGCTCAAATCCAATATAGCAAAAGAAGGAGACTTCAAAAAAAAAAAAAAAAAAAAAAAAAAAAACAGGTACGTCAATAGGCAAACAAATCACAAGTCATGCAAAACGACCTACGAAGAAAATTGCCTTGCAAGTCTCCCAATGCGACCTCTGACAAGCTATGGAGAAGAAATGACATGCAAGTCACCCAATACGATCTATGACAAGCTTTACTTTCTTGCATGTCGCCCTCATGTTACCTCTACTTGCATCCTGTCTTGCGTGTCGCCCTCACGTGACCTCTGTTTACATCCAACTTGAACATTGCCAAGCACGAATTTTGAAAAGCATCGCCCTTTCCCATTGTGAAACGCAACTCATGAAGGGAGCATCCCAAAAGCATAAAAGATACAACATCCGACAAGACGACATACATGGACAAAACCCAACAAGCATAGCCTAAACAAAAGGCAACTATAACAACGAAGGTATGAAGTTCTACTCGTGATATAAAAGCATAATGTTAAAACATTCATGACAGGTTCACTAATAAGCATGAAGTACAAAAGCACAACTCCACATCGCAAAGCGGCCATCATGCCAACGCACTAAGAAGCAACTATCATATACATACATCGTGAAGTGGCTATCACTGTTGGCATTTGGTGAATGGGTCGCCGTAATATGAGCCCTTTAATATAAGCCTAACATCCTAAGTAATTGGGTAATGTAACATTCGGGAATTTGGGCTAGGCCTAAAATCCTAATTGACATGAGAGGCCCAAAATTAGACCTCCCTAATCACTTGATTGCCGGCCAAAACTAGGGTAAAACCCTAGGTGGGTTTTAACCCAGTAGTCTTATAAATAGAGAGTGTTAGGGATTTATTTGGGGTTAAGCATTCTTCCTCCTAAGTGTTGAGACAAAAGAAATCCCTCCTCCCAAAACACATAGTTCGGCCGAACCCCTAGAGATGGAGGTGCCAAACTGTTTTGAGCGATTACCCCAGAGATATATGAATTCCTTATACAATAGCGGAGAAGTCTCTCTGCAAACAGTCGGAGATGTGGTCGCCTCTAAGATGGATTCCCATTCGAATTTGGAGATTTCCTCTAGCAACAAGGCTTGTTGCCGTGGTTTGTTCTGCATGAACAAGAAGCTCACTGGATACTAAAGAGCTACTCTACTCGTCTTCGTCTCTCACAATTTTTTCAATTAAAAACCCTAACTCCCAAATTATTTAATTTCCGTGAAATTACCAGTGTCATACATCGTTCTTTCTTTAATTCATCTCTTTCATGTACAAAGGTGGCTTTGGCTACCCCAGTACGTTGCTTGAACTATAGCCTTTGAAATCCTAATAATTGCTTATCTGTTTTGGTGATAGGTTCTGATACGCATGGAGAAGCATCAGGGGCATTCGCCTCGCCATGATCGAAACAGAACGATAGATAGAACATTACCGGTAAAGCTTATTGAAAACCAGGATGACCATATGAACCGAAGTGTAGGAATTCGCTGTGCCGGCAGAGTAATCAGTGATAAGGGCATTAAAGCTGCTGCCATTCACAACGTCCTAAAGCACACATGGGACAAATACTCTGGTGTTAAGGTTAAGGAACTGTCGAATGACATTGTTTTGTTCGAATTCGAAGCGATGAAGGATTTCGAGGATGCAATGGATTACTCTCCTTGGGCAATTCAGGGTCACTGTCTTTCCCTTAAACGGTGGGATGACAATATGTGTGTTGATGATTTGAATTTTTCAGCCATACAATTCTGGGTTCAGGTGCATGGGTTGGAATTGAGTAAGCTAAACTCAACGAATGCTAGTCATATTGGGCAATTTATTGGTGATTTTATTACTGAGGATACTATGTCAGGGAATGAGAGTCTCGAACGTGGTTTCATGCGAATTAAAGTTGAAGTTGACTCCTCAAAACCACTTGTGGCTGGCTTTTGGTATCCGAAGAAGGACGGTAAGTACAAATGGGCTAAAGTTAAATACGAGCGCCTACCGGATTATTGCTACAATTGTGGCATGCTTGGCCATATCGAAAGAGCATGTACAAAGGAGGTGGAGATGTCGGAGGTGAATGTTGAGGAGCCGATGTATGGACCTGATCTCCACACTGGACGTCTAAGGAGACGTAGCACTACGTGGCGGAGGATTGGGGGCGATAAAGCTAGACAGGCAGAGACTCAAAAGCCTCGTAAATGGAGCGATGTGATACGGAATAAAAAGGTTGAGCAGCAACCAAAGCAACACAACCCTAACATGTCGAAGCCCCATGATACCTCGTCTGGTAGTCGACATCACGACCAGGAGCCCATACCCCTAGCCATAACCAAAACCAGACCCTCCACAAGCCAAACATTAGCCTCTAGCCTTGACTTGACCCTTATACCCCAGCCACCAACTGAGAATAACCCAATGGAGATCACTACCCCAGCTACCAAGATTGTTGATGTGGACCCTACCTTTACAAGCTATTACTCTATGTCACCCACCTCCATAACCCCCCTATCTTTTACTACACCACACACTATCACTATATTGTCAAACACCTCCATAACCATCGCCTCGACACCAAACAATCTTCCACTTAGTGTGCCACCAACCCCCCAACAACCTCCCTTAGCCTTATCAGATATTCCCCCATACCATGCCATAACATACCTCTCCATCCCAACCTTAGCAAACCAACCCCAACACCTAATCCATCCCAACATGATGTCATCTGAGATTGGCGATTATTTCGTCGAGCTTCCACCGGAAGGAGATTCCCCTGCTAGGGAGTCGGCTTTGCTCAATGCCTCTACAGGTATCAGTCCTCTATTTAAGAGCATGGCGATGAAAAGGAAAAACATGGGTGATAATGAAGAAGATTGTGATGAAGAGAATGAACGGAGAAAACGAAGAATAGTTTTCCCTGATGAAGAACTTGTGGAAATGGAGGAGTTTGTGGCACAAGTCAATCCACAAAGAGGAGGACGTCAAGTAACTCGCGGGGGTGGAAGGAAAGCAACTGTGGTTGGTAGAATGAAGAGAAGTCAAGCATATGTCCGAAAGAACAAAAACAAGGGTTCTGGTGGCTGTCCCTCCACAGCCACACGGGACCCATGAGTCTACTCGCTTGGAATTGTCAAGGGTTGGGATCGACCTTGACAGTTCCTAACTTAATCGATCTCACAAGAAAGCATCACACTGAGGTGGTGTTTTTGATGGAAACCAAGAATCAAACTGAGTTTTGTGAGAAAGTTAGACGTAAATTACATATGGATAAAGCAAGCTATGTTGAGCCGAGGGGCAGATCGGGTGGTCTTGCTTTATGGTGGAAGAGTGAAGTTGATCTACATGTGCTTACTATGGGTCCTCATTTGATTGATACAGCCATCAAACATAGTAGTTACGCCGGTGCACTATTTATCACGTGGATCTATGGGCCTAATGCTTGGAGTGAGCGTCTGAAACTGTGGGATAGATTGCGACGTATAGCTAGTAGTCGAACGGAGCCTTGGCTTTGCATTGGTGATTTCAACGAGATAAGTTACAATTACGAGAAGGAAGGGGGTAATTTGAAAAATCCAAACATGATGGAAGCCTTTAATTCCATGATGATGGATACCGGACTTATTGATGTAGGTTTCAAAGGTCAACGGTTCACTTGGTGTAACAATCAGACGGGAGTTGACCAAGTGAGGGAAAGGATCGATCGGGGATTGGTGAATGATTCTTGGTTCACGTCTTTCCCTAATACCACAATATTCAATAATGTGGCCATTGGATCAGATCATTCACCTTTGTTGATTGATCTCGACCACCGTGACTCAAAGGGGATAAGAGAGTTTAAATTTGAGGCGATGTGGATTGCTAATGAAGGATGCCTACAAACTATTCGAGAAGCTTGGGGAGAGGCTGATCTAAATATTGCTCCGGAGGACCTTCAAACTCGGTTAAAAAAGTGTCGTGAAGCTTTGAAGAAATGGAGCAAGTAGCATTTTGCTAATAATAAAATCAGAATACGACAACTACAAGATAGTTTGGCCGTTATGCAAAATTCTTCAAACGATGAGCATAGTCGAGAAGAGGAGATTGCACTTAAAATCGAGCTTGATGATGTTTGGCGAAGCGAGGAAGCTTACTGGAAGCAACGCTCGAGGATTCACTGGCTAGATGAGGGAGATAGAAACACGAAGTTCTTCCATCAAACCACCCTCGCAAGAAGAAGAAGAAACAAGATCCTCCGTTTACAACGAACAGACGAAACATGGATAGAATCAGAGGGAGCCATTTTGATGGAATGTAATCGTTATTTTCAATAACTCTTTACGACTGAGCATATCACGGGTTGGGAGGAGGTTTTGGAATGTGTCCCGAGTATTGTAACAGACACGATGAATTCTAAGCTGACGAAGCCCCTCACGGACGACGAAGTCAAAACAGCGGTTTTCCACCTAGGGGGTTCAAAAGCTCCGGGGCCTGATGGTTTTACCGGTATGTTCTATCAACAGTTCTGGGACGTAATTGACAATGATGTTATCCGTGCGGTCAGAACTTTTTTCGAAACAGGTACTATCCTTCCTAGCTTTTGTTATACAGACATCGTTTTGATCCCGAAAGTGCCTAACCCCGTGAATACCACACAGTTCCGACCCATAAGTTTGTGCAACTTCTGTTATAAAATAATTTCCAAAGTCCTTGTTAATCGCCTCAAGCCTATATTGCCTAATCTTATCACCCCCTTCCAAAGCGCTTTTGTTTCTGGAAGGCTAATCCACGACAACATTCTTGTCGCTCATGAGGCTTTCCACCATTTGCGGATGCGGAATGGACGACAACGAGAGGAAGCTGCGGTCAAAATTGACATGAACAAAGCATACGATCGTGTGGAATGGGGGTTCTTATTTTCGGTTATGTGGGCTTTTGGTTTTGATGCACGTTGGATCAGATGGATTGAGGCATGCGTTACTAAAGTGCAGTATTGTGTGGTAGTAAACGGGAAGAAAACGAATCGGTTCCGTCCGTCTCGTGGTATCCGACAAGGTGATCCCTTATCACCTTATCTTTTCATTTTAGTTGCTGATGTACTTTCTAGACAGATCTTATGAGCAGTCGAGAGGAAGACGCTATTAGGGGTCACGATCAAGAGGAGTTGCCCGGTCATACATCATCTCCTTTTTGCTGACGATTCGCTTTTCTTCATAACAGCCAACGAGCGCAATGCGAGGCAGTTAAAAGCGATATTGGAGGCATACAGTTGTGCGTCAAATCAAAGTATTAACCTCGCAAAATCATGTATATACTTTGGGTCTAACGTACGAGATGATACGAAAATGGCGGTGTAGAGTGTACTTGGTATTCAAGCGGTGGCTAATGCCGGCAAGTATCTGGGCCTACCAACTGTATGGGGAAGATCCAAGCGGGAAGCACTCGGTTTTTTACGGGATCGGATTATGAACAAACTAAATGGGTGGAAAAACTTGTTATTAAACAATGTGGGGAAGGAGATTCTTATAAAGTCGGTTATAACAGCTATACCTACCTACACAATGGCATTGTTTAAGCTTCCAATGGCTTGGTGTGAAGAGGTTACTCGAATGGTTGCTAGGTTTTGGTGGGGGCAAAGAGGGGACGAGCGAAAGTTACATTGGCGAAGATGGAGTCGAATGACACTACCTAAGGAGGATGGTGGTATGGGTTTCCGAGATTTCAATTCCCTTAACATCGCGATGCTTACCAAAACGGCTTGGCGACTCCAAAATGATCCGAGCGCGTATTGGGCCAAGGTGTTAAAAGGAATCTATTTCCCGACCCGCGATTTCACAAGTGCACAAAAAGGTGCTCATTCGTCATGGGCATGGTCAAGCATACGAGAGGGTCGAGATGTGCTTATGAAAGAAGGGATTTGGAAGATTGGAACGGGTGAGAGTATACGGGTCTATGGGGATGCATGGATTCCAGGAATTGAAGGCCATACAATCACGACACTTCCACCAAGTCCTAATGCACTAAATCTAAGAGTCTCTGATCTACTTCGACCCCCGGAGCATATTTGGGACCTTCGGCCGATAGAACAAGATCTACCCATGGAAATTGATCATGCAATTCGAGCCATTCATGTGAGTAATTCAGGAGGCCCCGACCGACTTATGTGGCCAAAATCCAAGGAATGTGATGCAAAACCTAAGCTCGTCTACCGCCGTTTGCGCGAGCGTGAACCTCCGGAAACCAGGCCGGACACATCTACCTCATACTCTGTGCCCAAAAGCGTGTGGAAGGGGATCTGGAAGGGCCCAAACTTGCCTAAAATTAAACATTTCATGTGGAAGACGTGTGCTCGAGCTATCCCAGCTTTCGATGAGTTAAATAGGCGAGGTATTAATGTTTCAACTATGTGCCCATTTTGTGATAGAGCGGAGACAATCGACCATGCTATCTTGAATTGTATTTGGACGCGCCGGGTGTGGCTAGCAGGAGCTGGAGTGAGATGGGACGAGCGTGATACTCCAAGGTGGCCAGAATGGGTTGAAGAATTCCAAGGATTAGAAGGTCGATTTGGGGAAGAGGGTCTAAGAATGCGCATCCGAATTGAAACTGTTGCATGGGAAATTTGGAAGGAGAGGTGTCGGGCTTTACATAAACAGGAACGACCAAATCCTATCATGGTTGTGAAACAGGCTTCACGACTTGCAGGTGAGATATGGGCAAAGCATATAAGGTCTAAACCACAACCCCGTGACCCCTTACTGAGTCATGGAGCGATATGGCACAACCCCCCCCCCTAGGAACCGTGAAAGTCAACTGTGATGGGGCTTGGGAGAAGACGACGAAACGTAGCGGAATCGGAGTTATTGCTCGGGATTGTCACGGTTTGGTATTAGATGGACGAAACATATCTTCTCGGGATACCAACGTGGCTAATGTTGAAGCGAAAGCCATCTTGGCCGGGGTACAACTTGCCCGAGCCCACGCTTGGTCGTCAGTAATCATAGAGTCGGACTCAGAGTACGTGATAAATCAAATTCGGGAGCACGGATCGGTCACAGATTGGCAGCTAGGGAACATCGTATCTACCATTAGGAGAACTGCAGATCAAATTCCCAACGTGTCCTAAAGCTTCGTTCGAAGAAACGCAAACCGTTGCGCCAACTGGATTGCGACGCAATCTAGAAAGGAGACGTGTCCAACAAATTGGGTACTTGTACCCCCATCTTCTCTGGTCTCTTTTTTACTCTTAGATTGTAATCCGATTGGAACATTTTCGTCAGCTTAATAAAAATATTACTCTTTGGCCAAAAAAAAAAAAAAAAAAAAAATTACCCCAGAGATCCATCCCGCTCACGAATTGAAAAGAGGCTTTGTTGTGGAGACCATTCCTCGTACGTGATTCCTTAACCAGAATCCCTACAGGAGCCATCGGGCGGACCGTGAACTCCCTGTCTCTTGGACTACGGAAAGCATTGTAGGTATGTGCACCCTATCTGCTGCACAATTAGTTACATAGCATGTACCTCGTTTTTGTTTCCGTAGTTATAATCCCCTAATTCCAAGAGTGCTTTCAGAGCCTGTTTAGGGAGTTCATGATTTTGATAAAATTGGTGTTCTTGAGTTTTTTAGTAAAACTGATATTCATGAAATTGAGTGTTTTTGGTAAACTGGCGTTCATGATCTTCAAGAAAAACGTTACCTTTATCAAAATTGAACGTTGAATTGTTGATATTAGTAAATTTTAATATAGAAATTTGACCACTAACGCTAAAATTTATGTTTTTGGCCGAATTACATGTAGAAATTTTTACAAAAGTTTCGGCCCCTACAAGTTGAATTTCAGCCGAAATTATGGTTAAATTCACATGATAATTGTGACATTAATTATCGATATATTCTTGTATAATTTTAGGGCTATTAGATATTAATGATAGATATTAGTTGCCTAAGATTGATAAAATATATTGTTGGTAGATTTATATCCCTAATGTAGAATCTTGACAATATATATATACACATAAATATATATATTACCTATATGGCCGAAATTAATATATATAGTGCAAATATATTTGGAAACTATATCTATAGTTAATATTACTTGGTGGCTAAGTTAAGTTTTTAGTGGATTTTAAAACCCTACTAGCCCACAAGTAATGTTTCGGCCGAACCCTATGGGTTAATGGGCCGGTCCAATTTGCACCTCCGGGTCAGCTCGTCCGACCCGGATAACCATTGGAACCCGAACCTGTCAAACCGGGTCGACCGATCTGAACCTGGTCGGGTTCCACGGGTTAAAATTGGACGGGTCAACCGACGGATTTTCTCAATCGGTCCGACCCATCTAGGTTGGGTCGAACTGGGTAACTAATGGGTCGAACCAAACCGACCCGGTTTGCGTGAAGAACATAACCAAATTCCTATTTCAAACCTGATGCCTAGTTTCGATTATGGGTATGGATCTCGAAAATGCATGATTATGGGTATGGATCTTGAAAATGCATGATTATGGGACTGAATCATTTAGTGAGCTGAATTGAAATTTCTATATTAATTAATATTATTTCATGATTAGAATTGCGTCTTGACAATGTCAAGCTAGCTGGATATTGCATGTTGTGGGCAAAGCCCTGGATTTCAATTAATGAGTTGGGCACTAGGATAGACATGTTGTGGTGGTTGCTATTGCCTAGAATTCATGTCTAGAAGTTCGCATGATTGATTGTTAGCATGAATTGCAAGTCGAACCCAAATGTTTAAAATCGAAATTCAGTCGCCAAATATGCATGTTTGAAGTGGTGTGATCGCGGATGATGCGTATGGATGAATGTCGAGGATGTAGCCGCATGTGATAATTTACTCGTGTGGTAGAATTATATGTGCTTGCGTGAGTTCCTCGGAACATTTGACGCATTACGTGTATGCTTGATTGTTTGAGGATGTGGCTGCATGTGATAATTTACTTTTGTAGTAGAATTATATGTGCTTGCATGAAATCCTCGAAACTTTTTAAAAAGGGTATAGGAAAAGCCAAGATCGGGTGTATGTTAAAACTCCCCGTTCCGGTAAAATTGATTAAACTGTTTTAAAAGACTGATCTATTAGAAAGGAGACGACGACAGTGTGAACTCTTTGACAACCTCCTTCCAATGGTTTACTAGTAGTTGGATTGGCTAGATGGATGAATCATTGTCGTTCGCCTTCTATCTCATAAGATATTCAACGTAGGCAATTCTTTTTAAATGTTACTGTCTCGCTGATTGTCGCATGATTGTCAATGTGTGTAAGAATCGATGGCTGCGATTAGCAATGTGATCTCCCAAATGAATAAGGGGATCAGGTTGAATGGTGACAATTATAATATTTGGAATAAGTTTGCAAAGATGGTGGTTACTGAAATGAAAGGTTTGGATCATTTTACTATTAAGAAAGTTAGCCCTGAGGGTGAACTCACTGATGAGGAAAGGAAATCCCATGACGAGTGGGATGCCAAGGACCTTGAAGTTCGTTCCGCCTTGATGACTATGCTGAAGGATGACATACTCTATGGGTATGATTATCTTGAGTCTTCTAAAGACCAGTGGGATGGTCTCAAAGGTTTTGTGTTTACACCATAGCCCAGAAGCGGTCGTTAAACATCGTTTTAGACTCATACAAAATGAATCATCAACATACTATGAAGCGGCACATTAGACACATGTCTAACTTGATTGCTAAACTCAAGGAGGCAGGGGAAACTTTGTCTGAGGAACAGAAGGTCCAATTCGTCATTTGCTCTTTACCTGACACTTGGAACAACATGAAAATGCACCTTACCCATGCTACTTATCTCGATTCACTCGAGTCAATACGATTTCATCTCGAGTTGGAAGAGGATTGACTCAAGGCTGAAAAGCTAAGAGCTGAGATGCACAATGCATTATCCTCCCCAACACAGCAAAAGGTCAAACGCAAGAGAAAGGCAAAGACCTTCCAAAGAATGCTAACAAGTTACCTGGTATGAATGAAGAAAGAAAGTTCAAACCAAAGCAAGCTGGTGGTAAGAATAGGCAGAAGAAAAGAGCATGTAGAAAGGAATCTCGAACGTGCTTCAGGTGTGATGTTAAAGGCCACCTGGAAGCTGCTTGTATCAGTCCTCCGAAGGTACGTTTCCAGAAATAATGACTAAAGTCATATATTCTCTTTAAATTCCTACTTCCTCGTGAGTAATTCAATCTCACTTGTGATTTACAGAAACGAGGAGAGGAATGAGCGTAATACCAGAGGATGATACCCCAGAATAAAAGGATTGGATGATCAACCTCTCCTTTCTTTCTTGAACTTTTCTATTTCTATCAGTATTGAGTACTCTTTGGTTATAAGTTTCCATGTGAGAATTGGGATTTTTAGGCATGTATTGAATGCTTAAACCGAGTATCGAACATTTCACCTTGCGCCTCTTAATCTTATGATCACCATCCTATATATTGTTAAAATGAGCGCAAACAATTACAATTTCTTATTTGTTAGTACTCCATAAAATAAATCAATCGTAATGACGAAACATTACACCATGGGTAACACATGGCGCACGCGCGTTCTTTCCCTTTGATGTCGTTAAAGATGCTGATGTGGGGACACCTAATGTGCCTCCGGCGGAGTTGTCTGCCGTATATACTTCCCAGATTCAAGAGGGTCTGCTCTTTCCTTATTGTCGGGACTTGCGTAGATTTTGTCGCTACTGAAGGATTTCTCCTCTCGATCTTGCACTCGCCAGCATCCGGTATTGGGTTTGCTTCTGAGTGCTATGCCATCAGCAGTCATGGCATTACTCGAATCTGCTCTTCCGTTGCTTCTTCCAGCTCCAGCGTCCGGACGTGTCTGGTTTGTGTTCCATCTCTGTCCGCTGGCCTTTGATGAAGGGGGACGATTTTCCTACCTTGGGACTAGGGGGTGAAGTTGGATGCTACCCTTCGCTTTGTTATTGCCGTCGACCGTTCCAAAGGTCATTGAAAGAAGCATTATTTCTTTAATAATGACATGGGGACAACCTGGCCTATCATTCGCATTACCAAGACTGACCCCGTGAAAACTTTTCGCGAGTTTACTAAGTCGGACAAAACAAGGATGAAGATGATATAACGGGCGCACAAGGCGCGCACCTATAGGTCTTTGCATCGTGTGACGAAGCGAGACTTGCACCCGGCTGGGATTTGCACACCTCCTTTGGGAGGTCCTTCGGTATGTTATGAATCTTTATAACTTCATTGTGTTGTGATGAAGGCTGGTGTCATGGAAAAACTTCGCGCTTGTAGGCGGGTTCTAGGGGTGGTGTTGTTCCTTCTGTGCGGAGTAGCCGTCCAGACGTTTCCATAGTGCTCCGGGGCATGCAGCTTGGACGAAGGAAGGGAAGCACGGGTAAGTTGTGTTTTTGTAGGATTTTTTTCCTTGTCTATGTATCACGTTTTTGTTCTCATCTTGCTTTGTTCCTTTTGTAGGTTGGTCCTTGCTCGTGACCGAACGTGTTGCTGCAGCTGATACTCCGCCTCGGTCTAAGGTGAAGCGTCCTGAATCTGACGTGCGGCCCTCGAGCTATCCTAAGCGCTCAAAGTCTGGAGGAGGCGAGGCGTAGAAGACTCCCCTTAGCAAAGGGAAGGGAGTTGAAGGCCCGGTTCGTACTCCCAGTATGTCTGCCCCCCAGTCGAGGGACTGGGCGTCGGAGGAGGGTACTCCTCGCTCAGGTATGTTGGTTGACTTTATTTCACTGTTATACTTTTCGTATTAGCGTCTTTTTTTTTTTATCCTTTGTGTTTGTTCATAGGTGTTCCACCCCTTGCTGCACTCACCCGTGCTGACTTGGTTTGTCCTGAGAAGGACTCTACTACTGGTGAGGAGTGGGCACCCTTTGCTGTTGGGGGACCCCGTTACCCCAAGGAGGCAAGTCTGACTACTCCTGAGGTAGGGGTACGCGTTCTTCCGCGGATTATCCCTCCTGGGGATTGGAGGGTTCGTCCTAGCGAGCCTGGGACGCGCAGTCATATGCTGAGGGTGCGCTGGCAAGTCTTGCGCCGGTGAGTATTTCTATTTACTCATTTGTGAATTGTATGTATGTTTTTCAGCGTTGTCATCACTTGTTTGTTTTTGAGCTTTGTTTTACTTTTGTAGGTTGTTTTTCAGATGGCGAACCCTTCCTCCTTCGTGATTGAACTCGCGGAGGAGAAGAAGGCACTCCAGGATAAGTGCAAGATCGCTTGTCATGAAGCGGAGAGCGCGAAGGAGAGAGCACGCTTCTTGGGTTCGAAGGTCGTTGATCTGAAGGCGGAGAGTTCTTCCCGTCAGGCTCGAGTTGCTGCGCTCGAGTCTGATCTTGCTGCCCTTCAGAAGAAGGTTGTCAAGGATGGAGAGGCACATAGCCTTGCCTTGCAGGCTGTGAGGGAGGAGGTTCAGGAGGATATCAAGGCTGAAGGAGTTGCAGAGTATAAGACCTCCGAGTCTTATCCTGAGGATATCCTGGCAGGAGCCGATGAGTTGCTGTATGACTCCATTGAGGGTCTTATTGAGCAGGTATATGCCCTTGCCCCCGATCTAAGCTTTGATCAATTGGGTCCGTATTCCACTTTTGCCGTTGGGCATGTGGCTGCTTTGCGTCTTAGGGACGGGATCGTTCCTCCTGCTGAATGGTGGATGCCACCTCGATTGTTGATGCGAGTGCCCCTTCTGGTGTTGAGGCTGATACTCGTGAGTACGAGTTAGTGTTTGATGATGTTGGTGAGCCGCGTATAGTAGAGGGTACGTCTTATGGTGAGGTTGTCCCTGGGGCATGTGGAGATGCCGTTGTTGTGAATGTCCCTGACGTGGCGTCGGGTTGATTGCTAGTTTTATCCAAACTTTGTATATAGTTTTGGCTCCCCATGTTGGGTTGAGGTTGCTTATGGGGTGTTATCCCTTTGAACCCTTTATGCTTATGCTTTTGTGTTTGACATCGTCGTATGGATCATGTCATGAATGGTTTAGTAATGAATGATAAATTAGTACTAATATTACATACCTTTATTTGCATGTCTGTCCATGTGGTGTGGACTATAAAGTAGAGTTAAGACTCGTCATCTAATTGGATGTAACATCCGTAGTTGTAGTTAGGAAGCATATGTCCTTACATTGCGCGCCCCTCTTAGTTATACCAAGGAATGACGGGTTTGATATGTGTTAAACACGTTTTTTTGTGCTTGCCGTATCTCATGGGTAGTGATGTGTAAGACATTAGACTGACACTTAGCATTTATGGGTAGTAATGCATAAGGCCGTTGTCCCAGTACTTTGCATTTATGGGTAGTAATGCGCAAGACCAATGTACATGCGTGAATGTGATGTCCTGACAAGGCGAGACCTTAGTTTTTACCGTCTCTTAGTCCACTCTAAGGCGACGTTGTCATAAGACGCTACTTGTTGGTTTGGTACGTTTTTCTATCCGTTAGTTGGGGACATCCCGCGTAACGTTGTTACAAGGCGTTCTGTTGGCTAACCCATTTACTTGCCTTGTGATGCTAATACCGTCTTTTGGGCCATTCCAAAGCGACGATGTAGCAAGACACGACTTGCCATTTTGAAGTGTTTTATTTTCCGTACTTTGGGTACCCCCACCGTATCTTTGTTGCAAGACGTTCTCCTGCGATGCTACTACATCTCTGCCTGGTTATTCCAAGGGGTTGTACAAGATCGCGTTGCACGACTTGCAGTTTTTCCTGTCTCTTAAACCACTTCAAGGCGACGTTTGTGGCAAGACACTACTTGCTTGGTTGAAGTGTTTTATTTATGTTATCTGTTCACGGGCAATATAACGTTTTACAAGACTCGACTTGTATATTTTGTGAGTTTTTCGCTGCGTTGTGCGTGGCAGCGATTGTAGAAAGGATTTCGCCCCATGTGCTAGCGTAGAGAGGTGGTACGTAATAATAAACGCTACTTGTGGGTAGTAGTAGGTTCTCAAAAGGTTTCTCTTGTGAAGAGGACGTCGCACCATGTTTTATTGGGTGAATCACGCCCAAGTGTTTAGTAATGTATACTGGGTGTCGTTTTCCCCAGTAAGATGTCATGGGGTTGCCCTCGTAAAGAGGATGTCGCGCCATGTAAATGTGTGGGGTTGCCCTCGTATAGAGGATGTCGCACCACGTAGTGGATGGTTGCTTCTTGGTTGGAAAATCCAAGGCATGATTGTTGTAAACATGGGGTTGCTCCGGAGTGGGGATGTCGCGCCAAGTTATTTGTAAGTAATCCTTAGAAAAAAAATTCGGATGTACTTGTATAGAGTAGATATGATAGATGTTGTGCGAGAGAGCGTATTGAGTATTCGTTGTTGATGTCGATTATTGACATGCTTGTGTCATATAAAAGTCGTTTGTTGTGTTTAGCGTAATAGCTTGTGTTGTTGGTGCATGTTTAATGCGTATAGTCCACTACTTGGTGTTATTCCAGAGTAGGGAGTGTAAGAAGGTAATATACCTACGAAAATACATTAACTTCATTAGTCTTCTTGTATTTACATTGCAGGATAGATGGGGTCAACTGATCACCCATATGTAAATAATCTACTAAGAGCTTAAACTACTTAGGAAATTAAAGCTTGAAAGTAAATGGATGAATAAAGCTGTGCGTAACGCATGAAATTCGGGGGGGAGGGGGATGTGATTGTCGTCTCCCGATCCGTTTGTTCACGTGGTGTGGTGGGAACACGCCACGCGATGTTGTAGAGCTCCAATGGCTATCATTTCTTCGATTTCAACTCGCAGGATGAGACAGTCGTTTGTGTTGTGACCCCAGGCGTTGTGGAATTTGCACCAATGCATGATGTTGGTTCCTAGGAACGCATGTGGTGTTTCCCGTGGGGGGGGGGGGTAGCTTGATTTGCAGGATGCTCACAAAAAACTGTTCGACCTCTATGTTCAGAGGTGTGAATGCATATTCCGGGCTGTCAAGTGTGCTCCTACTTGTGCCTTGCTGAAAGAGTACCTCTCCCTGGCCTGCGGGTTGTTTGCTCCACCCCAATTCTTGTTCACAAGTGACTGCTCTTTCGAGTATTTCCTTGAGGTCACTCATTGACTGAGTGGTCCTCCAATCGTATTCTCTTCCAAGTAGAAGGAAGGATCGTGCGTTCGAGTTGATTAAGAACGCATTGATCACTGCCTCCTTAGTTGCCCCAGCAGAGCTGCATTTAGCGCAAAGCGCCTATAGTATTCCAAGGTTGGCTCATCCTCCTCCTGCTTGATGTCCCAAACACTCTGCGGTGTCGGGACTTGTTCATCACTTGTCAGCCGTGTAGGCTTGAAGAGTTGTTCGAGACGTGCTTCTTCTACCTGCTTGTCTTCTTCTTGCTTGGGAATATCCTGCCTTATCATGGCTATGGAGAGTTGTTATTTACGCCTTAGGGCGTTTACATAGCATTGTCGTGCTGTAGTTTGGTATCCTAGGATTTCTCCAACTCCATTCCTTGTCGGGAACTTCAGCATCTGGTGCGCTGTGGATGGCACTATTTCATAAGGGTTTATGGTTGTTCTTCCCAATATCCCATTATACGCCCCTAAAGTTTCAACCACAATAGAGTTGACGTTGATGTACAACTTTTTCCAGCCTTCTCCTAGTGTTACCGAGAGTGTGATTGTACCTAGGGGGTATGTTGCAGGACCCGCAAAGCTGATTAGTGGGAACGTTCCGGTGCTCAAGTCAGCCGTTGTGCGACCAATCTGTTCTATCACCTTGATAGTTAGGATGTCTGCGGAGCTTCCTCTGTCTACGAGAATTCGTTTGACATCGTACTCCGCGATAGGCTTGGTGATGACGAGTGCGTCGTCATGGGGGTACACGATACATCTCATGTCTTCTTTAGAAAACATGATGACCAGATCTTCCTGCTCATCTCTTGGTCGCTTTCCGTACTTGGGATGTGTCTCTGCCTGTGAGGCATAGAGATTCCTTAAGTGTGAGCCCTGGCCACCAGCAGCTGGTTCTCCATGTATGATGTTTATCACACCTCACATGAAATGAAATTAAACCCCTCTCCACTCTTAGATTCTCTTTGCCACCTTCCTAGCTCACTTTATATAAATATATATAATAATATTTATCAATACTTATAATATAATTATAATATTTTGTTGTTGAATAATAATAACATAACAAATGTATCTATAAAATATTTAATAAATAAAAATACTAAATATGAGTTAACAACCAGTATCCTTAACTTTAGGATGACTTACAATTGGTACCTAAACTTTTTTATTTTATTTTATTTATTATTATTAGTTATATATGATTTAAGCCTCTTCTTTTTGGTAGATTTATTATTATAGGTTCACAAAGTAAAAGTTAGTATTGCCTCGTAAGTCATGCCCGACCCAGTAGCCATGACTTACCAATTGGTACCAAATAAAGAACCTTCTCTATCAATTTTTCTCTAAATTTCATATTTTGTACTATATTACATAATATTATTAGGGCTGGCTAAAATGCACTCGAGTTTATTTCAATTCGATTTCTCAGCCGTTAGATCATGATAGAGAATAATCCAGAATTCAGTAGAATAAAAAATATTTCTTTTCTTACACATGCATAATCTTATGGCTGAGAAATCAAGTTGAAATAAACCCGAGTTTATTTTGGTCAAACCCATAATATTACCTCCATGTATGACGTTTATAACACCCCGTTTAGGAGGATGTGGATTTTCATACATCTTTTCTTTTCCTTTGCTTTTCTTTGAGGGTTCTCCTTGAAGCATTGTGGGGTTGCTGTCACCTTGGTCGACATAGTGTTTTAACTCTCCACGCAAGATAACATTGTTGATACGCATTCTTAGGCTGAAACAGTTGTCGGTGTCATGCTCATTGACTTCGTGGTTTTCACACCAGTTTTTTATTTCTTTTCCCAAAAGGCCTTTTTGCCAGTTGTTTGGATCTTTCCAGAGATTAGTTTCCTTCATCTCTTTTAAGATCACCGACAACGGTGTATTCAGCGGAATGAGGTTTGCGGCATTATCTCCTTCGGTTTCTGGAAGCCTTCTTGGGCGGGTCGCTTAGGCTATGGTTGTCAATGCCTCTGTTGTTGATTTCCTTGGGGGTGCTTGGCTTGACCGACCTTGTTTTTGTCTTTTTTGCGCCCCGCGTTCATTTTTGCCTTAGCTCTTGCCCTGAACCTTTCGAGGTCCACGAACTCTTTGACGCGCGAGGCTAACTCCTCCAGAGTTTCTGCCAGTCGCTTTGAAATTTTTTCTCCCAGGATGAATCCTAAGCTGCCCAAGTTCCTTATGAATGCCTGAATTATATCGTGCTCAGACAGGTTCGTCTGGATGTCTGCAATATTCTGATTGAAGCGGATGTAGTAATCCGCTAAAGATTCATCATACTGCTGCTTCACGTCGTCTAGCGCGCCTGAGTCCTTGAGCAACTTGCATTCACCCATGTACCTCTGGATGAACTTTCCTTTTAAGTAAGGCCAGGAGCTGACACTTTTGTTAGGAAGGGAGAAAAACTAGTGTTCCGCTGAACCTGGTAAGGTTTGCGGCAACGTAACCGCTATATGGTATGGGTTTGTTGTTCTCCCTAACAATGATGCCTCATGCTGTTGTACATGTTCGATAGGATCACCTTTTCCCGAGTATTTCTCAATTCTGATGTTGTTTAGGATTCCCGGAACCCTTTCATACAACATCTCCTTGGTGAATGAGTGGCTTGCACTATCAGTCAGGACAGGCATTGGCCTAACTTTTGACTGCTTCAGCTTTTTCTCTATAAGAGCCTCCAAGGCTTTGGACGTTAGTCCTGTGATGGGGACATTCTCATTCTTCTATGGCATCCCCCAAATGTTATTTGGGTTTCTGCTGTTGTCATGCCCCCAGCTTTGTTGGTAATGAGAATCCTCCCTGCCCGGCTGCTCGTTCCTGAAACTTGGTTGCTTCCATGATTCGACTGGGTGTGGCCTTTCATAGTAGGTTGCACTGGAGCGAGATCCTTGTGGCTCTGCATAATAGTAATGCGGGTTGGCATCTGGAGGCTGTCTTCCCTGTGGATTTGGAGCTTCTCCTCGGGGAGTGTCGTGAGACATTGTTCCCGGTGCAAGGTATGCTTGAGCATGTGGAGGCGGAGGTGGTGGGGGCGGTGGTGGTGGAGGCGCATAACCTTGATTCCTTAGGTTTTTTCTGAAGGCCGGAAGCTCTTCAATTGTTGCCATCATTGCAGGCGTTAATGTAGGGGCTGTCTGAGTACCTTGAGTGCCTCTTCCCTGGGGTTGTTCCTCTTCTGTGTGGGCTCTGCGTTCGAACCCTGGTGGTGACTCGTTGGTTTGGGCAGTACGCTCCTGTTGTGCGTTTAAAGACGGCACAGAAGAGGCTGTCGATACGGCCTCGAGGATGTAGGAGGGACCTGCCTAACTCCTTCTCGGTGGTGCTTACTTGGATGCTTCCGCAATAGCCTTCCTTTTTGATCGTCTTAGACCTTCTTCTCTTGCCATTTCCGAGTTATTGGGAGGCAGAGGGTTGCTCGTCATTGATGTCGGTAGTGTATGACTTGTTATGTTCGTGTCTCGCGGACGACGCCAAAATGTTGGGACCTAGACCTGACAGAGAGTCAGATCCGGGTAAATGCGCTCCGGGTCGCTGATGTAGTGGGTCTTCGCACGTGCCAGGTTACATGCGTCTTCGAACACCAGCACGAGGGCCAGTAATCCACGCCACACAGAGGGAGGGGGGGGGGTGGAGTGCGATGAGCCTTCTCCGAAGCTTAAATTCAAATTTGTAGAGAGAGAAAGTTTAGAGAGAGGTCAGAACTTCGGCGTCAACTTAGTTATGAAATGAATGATCAAGGCTCCTATTTATAGGAAACCTTGAAATCAGACCGGGTTTTGAACGACACGTGCCGTACGCGCGTATATAGGAGTCACGCGTATTTCTAGACGCAACCCGGAGGCCGGGATTGTTAGACAATCCGGACAAGTCCCATGCTCGAGGTACGCGCACGCGTATCCCGGGCCGTTTTGGACTTGCGGTTGATTATTTTAGGACCGTTTGGTGGGTTTGACGTCTAGGCGAAGTCCGAATAAATATACAACGAACCCAAATCGGACGTATACCCATCAAAGGGTTTACGTATCAAACGAGGGTGTCCTTTACTACACCACCTATTTTTCACCGACGATTCGCTATTTTTCATTAGAGCGACGCCCCAAAATGCAGAGGCCCTAAAGAAACTAATGGTGAGCTATTGCACGGCATCGGGTCAGTTGGTGAACATGGAAAAATCGAGTGTTTACTTTGGCTCTAATGTTCGAGATAGCACAAGTGTGGAGGTGGAGAGATCATTGGGGATTAGAGCTATACGAAACCCGGGAAAGTACCTAGGGATTCCGACAATTTGGGGGAGATCGAAAAGAGAAGCGTTGGGTTACCTCAAAGAACGCATAATATCCAAAATCCAAGGTTGGAAGTCTTTGCTCTTGAACAATGCGGGGAGGGAGGTTTTAATTAAATCAGTGATCAAGGCGATACCGACATGCACTATGAGCGTATTCCTTCTCCCGAAGACAGGGTGTGGTGAAATCAATTCCTTAATAGTGGGGTCAACGTGAGGGAGAAAAAAAGCTTCATTGGAAAGGTTGGGATACCCTTACTAAACCTTAGAGCAATGGTGGGCTCGGATTCAAGGAATTGCAAACTTTTAAGGTGGCGCTAGTCACGAAAATGGCGTGGCGAATGATACAACACCAGGACGCTTTTTGGGCTAGAACCATAAAAGGAATCTATTTCTCAAGAAGCACGTTAAAAGAGGCCAAAAAAGGTGTGAGAGCGTCGTGGGCATGGACAAGTCTTTTGGCCGGTCGTGATGTATTAATGTACTACGGAATGTGGAAAATCGGCGACGGACGTAGTGTGGACATCTTTGCAGACCCATGGGAGCCGGGACTACCAAACATCCGTATTCAACAACCTAGGGAGATTATGCAAAACCCACCACCACAAAGAGTAGTAAATCTCATCGAGCATGACGGCACAAGCTGGAATTTACAGTCTATCCACCATCTTGTATCAGTGGACCAACAAGAAAAGTTTTCTAGAATTCCTTTACCTTCAGAGCAGGCGCCAGACAAGTTCATTTGGCCATATACCAAAACAGGGCAGCTCAGCGTCAGTTCCGTGTATCACCAACTAGCCTGCAACTGAGGTGAGTCACCAACAATTTTATTTAGCTCGCATCAAGGAGGTCCAATACTAAAGTGGAAGGAGTTATGCTCTATGTGCTCTTCACCAAAGGTACGTAGCTTCATGTAGCGGCTCCAAGCCAACGCTTTAGCTATCAAGGCTAATCTCCGGCGTCGAGGAATTAATGTCGATGTGAAGTGCCCATTTTGTGTTGAGGAAGAATCTGTTGAACACATTTTTTTCGGTTGCACCTGGACGAGACTCGTATGGTTTGCGACGTTGTCAACCCGACCTGATGAAGTGGGAGGTGGCTCAGCTGCGGAATGGATAGCCAAGGTCAAGCATGCGACACAGCTGAACAAACGAGAAAGAGAATATCTGGAAGGAACGTTGTCGGGCTATGCATAATAACGACGACCCGGATCCAAGACGCACCACGGAGACCATACTCAAAGAACATAATGAGTATTGGTTTTCTAGGACACCATCAACATCCACACATGCTCCACTGTCCGAGCGAGCTGAAAAATGGAAACTATAAGTATCTATATATGATGTTATTGTTTCTATCAATTACTGAATAATTTATGTGTTGATGGTTCTAATAATTACTTCTTAATTTGGCCAAAAAAAAATTATGTGTCTTATTTGATATTCCGTTCAACTTTCTAGCTGCAACATCGAATATTCAATTATTCTTTCTACATGAGATAGATTATATTGGGGAATACAACAGTTTAATACTTAATCATCATCGACAAAAACAGAAAAATTATAATTCGACAACAATTTTGATAATAGACGAATAGAAACTATTTACACTAACTTGGTTTGTGGTTATAACCAATTACGGCAATGTCCACTTAGTCAGTCATGAAACTATTATTTTTATGTTGACATAGTATTACTAACTATTTTATGTAAAAACATAACTATACTTTTTTTTTTCAACAAACTAACGGTTGTTTTGGACGGAAATTAAACGGATGTATTAAAAGGATACAAAGTGCAAAACGTTGGTACCAAAAGTGTACAAAAAAGTAGAAGTGGTACCAAAAGCCAATTCCTGTCAAAGAAGTGGTACCAAAAATACCTTTAACCCTTCTTCTTTTAAGTCTCTGAATATACACATTCACAATGTCTTTAAATTGGAAAGCTCGCCACAGAGAAACTTCAATTCGACAAGCACAACAAAGAGAAAATACACTGCGTCAACGTCGTAGTCATTTTGGTACTTTGTTAATCCCAAAAATAATTTATAACTTCTTTACAGCTAAATTGTTTACAAATTATGTTAAAATGTTTCTACTTATGAAGTTACTAATGCACATACTTTTGTCTAAACACATGATCATCAATCCATGCATTCTCAAGGTTGTCAAATATTATTCATTTCAAACTAATAATTCTCCTAAAAGTATATATTATACATTCAACTTTTTAGGTGCATTACGAATGCGTGCATTTCTAAGGCTCGCTCGCATGTCAATACCAATACAAGATAATTCTAGTGCCGCTCCTTTCTACGACTCATGTCCCCTTCAACTCTCTCCGTCCTGGTGTCAATTAGCGGTGTAAACGAGTCAAGCTACTCGTGATCTACTCGAGATCGGCTCGGTCGATACTCGAATTCGACTCGCTAAATTTCGAGTCGAGTCGAGCTCTTGTCGAGCTTTTTTTCTGATACCGAGTCGAGTTCGAGTTCACTGGTAATCGACTCGAGAGGCTCACGAGCCTAATCGAGCTTTTTTGTTTTGCTATTCGAGGCGCGTTCGAGTTCGAGTTTTTCGAGCTTTATGTAATAATATTATATATGTATATATTGAGTTCAAGTCGACTTGATTCAAAGGCCTAATCGAGTCGAGTTGGAGCTCGAGCTAAGGTGCACGATTTATAATTTAATTGAAATTTTGTAACCTTATCGAGCCGAGTCGATCCGAGCTTGAACTCGTCGAGTATTCAATCGAGTCGAGTTCGAGCTTGAAAAATTAAGGCTCAGTCGAGTTCGAGCTCGAGTAAACTAAGTCGAGTCGAGTCGAGCTTGCCAGATACTCGGCCCGACTCGGCTCGTTTACAGCCCTAGTGTCAATCGTCCAATTACTTCTGAAAGTATAGTTATTTTACTATTTGAATAATGACTAATTTACATACAATGCTTTATTTTTAAACAACCACCATTATATACGTATGTGTATTTAGTTTTGTAAATTTATTTTGGTATCTAACAGTATATAAATATATATATATAAATATAATATATATATATATATATATATATTGCTTTTTTTTTTAAACACGGTTATTTAGCTATGTTTACATGATTAAAAATCAATTTTATTCTATGTAGATGCACCTTCCAACGATTTTCATTGACATCATATTCCGTCACCGTCACATCCACGTTGAAGCATCTATTTACATCTCCAAATATATATTCATTTCAAACTTATTCTCCTAAAAGTATATCTTATCCATTCAAATTTTTAGCTTCATTGCGAAAGCGTGATTTTCTAAGGCTAGCTCATATGCCAATACCAGTACAAGATAATTCTGGTGCTGGTCCTTCTACAACTCATGTTACCTTCAATTCTCTGTGCCCTAGTATCAATTATCCAATTAATACTCAAAGTATGTCAACTGCATACATCATTATAGTATTTTTCACCTTCTAAAGTGGAGCTTACTTGATTTATTATATGCATGATGACAGTACAATATATCCCACATGCTAATCCTTCCAGGACGCATTCCGTCGGCACTTCTACCGTACATGATGTGCACCGTCAGCAAAATTTTCATGGTACTCGCTCAAACTAATTTCACATACATACATCTATTTTAATTACTTTATTTCATTACGTACAAATGAATGTATTTCAAACTACCATTGTTCTCAGCATTACCTGCAACACCAAGAAGAAGAGGACATTGTCGCATTGTTCTAAATTTTCGTGAGGGTGTAGATTCTTTGAGGTACGTTCTTCGCAAGCCTACATTTTGTAACAGTTATCATGCCAAAATTTTCTTTCACGAGGCTAGAAGCATATGTTGCAATTATGGTAGGATTGTGTTGCCATTGCATGCCCCCCACCCACCATGTTACAACTATATGAAGATCCAACTGCTGATGGATCACACTTCCGACATAATATTCGTGCTTAAATAATATTTTTGCTTTCACTTTAATGGGTATGCATGTTGACAACAATTTAATCGCTGGCTGTCGAGGGATATATACATTTCGAGCTCAAGGGTCAATTTATCATCAAATTGGTTCTCTGTTACCTTCTGAGGTGAACGACACAGGTATCTACAAATATATATATTTGATACAGAGCATGAACTACAACACCAGCTGGCTGAAAAACAACTCTTTAAAGACTACAGTATTGCAGAGAATAACTTCAATTCTCAATGATGTAAATCCTTTCGTACATCAGTTTCGACAATTATCTATCATGTCGGATATCCACCGATGTCGCTTACTGATAAGAGAACAACCACGCCAAATGCATCAGTACACTCTCCCTATTGTATACCAAATAGCTGCAATTATAGTTGGAGGAGAGGATGTTAGTGGAATTTGCAACCGTGGTACTATTGTTCAAACATAGACTAGTCAACTACTAAATATAAGCGATACAACCAGCTATTACGATCCTCTTCAATATCCAATTCTACTTTCTCAAGGCACATATGGTTGGACATCTGATGAACAAAGGACATCTACACGTATTAAAGTGTCATGCCGTGACTATTATGCATTTACATTGCATGTATAATTGATTTTGTTACCCTTGGCACTTTATTAAAAAATCTTACAATATTGTTACTTTTACACTATAATTATTTCACATCTCTAAACTACTATATTAAAAATTGCGATTCCAGATTAGAGAACAATGTACACAATCTTTACTTCTTTGTGGTGGGCGTCTTATGTAACAATATATTGTTGATCAATATGTTAAAATCGAAACACAGAGACTATGGTGGTTTAGTGAACATCAAGATAATATCAGATATGATGTTTATAGAGGATTACAAGATTTATTCAGTGCGGGAAACCTTGGTGCATGTTACTATCAAACTTTGTTTTTACATATACGCTTACAACTTCCGATGATGCTAAAGTTGTTGTCCATCTCCTACTTATACCAATAATTTTCTTACTATCAATATTAATTTGGTCATAATATTCCTTTCATCTCTAATTACATAGAGGATCCGATGGATGAAAGTCGATATTACCTTCATCATTTGTTGGCTCTCGACGTGACATGTTTCAAAGATATTCAGATGCAATAGCTTTGGTATATGCTTATGGAAAACTATCTCTATTTGTCACAATAACATGCAATCATTCGTGGGAGGAAATCACAACCGAGTTGCTACCATTTCAGGTAATAATCTATTATGAAATGATCAATATCTATCTATCTATTATATATATATGTTTCATTATATTAATTTTGTTATTTAAGCAATGTTTACTTCATGTTTGATTAGGATCCACGTGATCGTCCTGATTTATTAGCTCGCATTTTCCATGCTCGCTTTGAGGAGTTCAAGAAAGATATAGTAACTCGACGAATTTTTGGCAGATTATTGCATACACCTACGTTATCGAATATTAGAAATTTGACTTCCGCATGCACATATGCTAATAATTCTTCATGAAGATGATAAACCATCTTCTCCTAACGATTATGATGCTTCTGTTCGTGCTTAAATTCTAGATTTGCATCTTGAACCCTTAATTCATGCTATATTTCCTAAGCATATGATCCATAGCCCATGTGATGAAAGTCCTTCTCCTTGCATAAAAAACGAATCCGAATGTAAGGAAGGATTTCCAATAACTTTTACGGAGTACACTAGGGAAGGGAATGACTTTTACCCATATATCGTCGTCGCAATCAAGGATCTACTCCACTCCTAAACCGTCCTGAAGTCAATGTGGATAACATATGGGTCGTTCCATATAATTCGTGGTAATTTTTGAAGTATAATTATCACATCAATGTTGAGGTTTGTGAAAGCATTAAAAGCGTGAAGTACATATACAAGTACATCCACAAAGGTATTGCCTGGGTTGCAGTTGAAGTCAGAGTGCCAACACATGATGATGAAATACAACTATACATTGATACTCGTTGGGTTTGTGCACCAGAGGCAGTGTGGAGAATCTTTGGACTACTTATGGCACGAGTGTATCCCATGTGTATCGCTTGCAAATTCATTTGCCAAATATGCAATTGGTACACTTTTAGAATAATTGCATATTTACTTAACTCTATATTGCTTAAATCCATAACTATATATTTTTTCATGATAAATTACATGACATGATTACTCCACTATACAACAGGTGCGCTACTGAAACAACGAACAAATTCGTGATGTTTTAGTTAATGGACGAAACTCCAAGACTGTGCTTATAGAATTTTTTGTGTGCAATGCTAATTATGCAGAAACAAGGAACTATTTATATAGAGAATATTCTGAACATTAAGTCTGGATAAAAGAAACTCAAACTTGGAGAAGAAGGAGTGGTCATCAAAAAGTAATAGGAAGAATCTACACAGTTACCCCTAATGATAAAGAAAAGATTTATCTCCGTCTCCTCCTTAACCATGTTAGAGGACCGACATCTTTTGAACATCTACTAAGTAATGGTGGTGTGGTAAATGACTCATTTCAAAAGGCTGCTGAAAGTATGGGTTTATTGGAGCAGGAAAGTAGTTTTCGATTGTGTTTGTAGGAGGCTTCATCATTTTACATGCCGAGTGTTCTCAGGAGACTTTTTGTGACTATTTTAGTTTACAATGAACCAACAGGTGTGCGGGAGTTATGGGATGAGTTCTATGGTCATATGATAGAAGATTATCCTTCTGTGGATGCAACTTCCTCACAGTTAGAGAGCCGGTTGTTACGTGATTACAATGTATTGCTACAACAACATGGAAAGACAATCCGTGACTATGATTTACCAAATATTGTCTATGATTTTGACGATTGATGGATATATGTCCAATTCGGGTTCGTATTTATATTTCGGGCCTCGTAAACACGTCAAAAATCACATTACGGTTTAGAAAACGCCTCCTAAGGGTCAAAACGGTCTGGAAGCGCGGTAGACGCGTCCGGACCGGACCTCCGGATTGCTTGCAACCTGGAGGTCCGGGTTGCACGGCTATCCGGCCCTCGCCGAAATTGCCCAAATTCGACGAGGTCCGGATTGCTCTATGGGTATTACGCGTACCCCCGATTACCATTACGCATAGAGAAGTCGAGTTCGCGCATTACCAATATTGATGACGGTTACCGCTTTCCTTTGAACCGTCATCAAACCGCTTCAAAGCCGGGTCCGGTCCCAAGGTAGCCTATAAATAGGAGACCTTGGCCACCCATTTTTGGACATTCTCTCATTTTCACAACTTTGGCATTTTGAGCTCTGACTTCTCTCTAGAAATATTTTCTCTCTCTAGAATTATTTTTCTCCCTTTAGCCCAATCGTGACTTAAGCATCGGAGAGGGCTCCACTAGCACCTCCCCTCCCCCCCCCCCCCCCCCCCCCCCTCTCCGTGCTAGTATTGGCCCCTTGTGCAGGAACGGGCCCCGCAGGTAAGGTGTGGAAGTGAAATAGGAGTAAGACGAGCACAGACTTTTACCGAGACACAGACTTTTGCCGAGACACAACCTTTTCCTGAGACACAGCATTAGACTGAACACTCGTCACCGGCATCCGGCAAATACCTCTTCAAGGCGAGGAGTGTCCACCACAACCCGAACAACCCGATCAGACAAACGCGTCCATCAGACCCATTTCAACCAGGACGCAACATTAGGCACCGTCTCCGTGATTCGAACAAAAAGCTATCATACCGCAAAGACATGACGAGTGATCGCAACCCTCCCAAAGAGGTTAACGCGAGAAATGCAAGGAAAAGGCCTGGACGTCCTAAGAAGTCTCCGGCAAGAAAAAGAGCAGGAGGTCAGAAGCCAGCTGGAAGCCAGCCTGGACCTTCCCACATACCGAGAGCTACTTCCGTAGCTTCATCCATGCCAACCGAGGATGTGCCCGACGCACAGCACAACCACCAAGAACCAAATGACGAGCATTGTTCACCCCCACCTGGTTTTGAGCCAGAGATGCATGATGATGATAAATTTCAGACAGAAACGCTGCAAGGCGAACAACAAGGAACGGGAGCAAACCCGATGCCTTCGGTTACTCCAGCAATGATGGCTGCGCTGGAAGAATTACTCGCATTCCGCTAGTCACTGAAAAATCAAGAATACGCGGCCCAACGACCTCCAACCGCCCAGGAACACGCTGCGCCGACAAGAGAAATGTCGCAAGACACTACCCGCCAAGGCAGTCCATTCCAGGGCAGAGACTAACATGCAGAAAATGCTTTCCAACATACAAGATATGAAGCCGCACGTTCATACACTCCTTCCCAAGGAGCCTGTAATTGGAGGAATGCAGAAAGGCAACCCCCACACCACCGCTCACAGCAGTCAACGAAAGATGATCCCTTCCAGGCCACAAGCAGAGATCAATCTGACATCCACCATAACACTGGTTGGCAAATTCCTGCAACGGATTATGATGCGCCTGTAAAAGGGTTTAATGCTGAGATGTTAGAAAAAATTGTTGAGAAAAAGATGAAAGAAGCGAAGATGAAGGGTATGCACGTGCTTGAGGAAAAGGCGTCGCATCCGTTCGCGGACCAGCTTGTAAACAGTCGCGTCCCAGACGCACTGTACCGGATTGGAGGTGATCTCTATCGCGGAAATGGAGATCCAGCGGAACACTTGCAGAAGCACGAGGCCTCTCTACTAGGAAGAACGAAGAACCCACACCACTTTGCAATGACGTTTCCACAAACTTTTGCCGGAACGGCAGCACACTGGTTCTTCTCGCTGCCATGCGGAAGCATCACCTCATGGGCATACCTGAAGGCTAAGTTCATTCAGCGATATATGGGCGAACGCACATTGCTGAAAGGAACAAATGCTCTGGACGACAACAGCAAAATGAAGAATCTCTCGCTGAGTATTACGTTCGCTTCAACCAGAATATCTCTGATATTCAGGGTAACCTAACAGAAGGAGAGATTGTACGAGCGTTCATCCGAAACCTCGGACGGAGAGGCTACGCCTTAGCAGAAAAGATGGCAAAGCGCCCAGCTAAAACTCTAGAAGAGTTAGCCGCGAGAGTTAAAGAGTTCGTGGACCTTGAAAGGTTCAGGAACCAGAACAAGGCGAAAGTCTCTGCTGCAAAGGCGAAAGAAAACCCAAAGCAAAATCAAGCAAAACCGCCCTCAAGCGGTCAGCAAGAAATAAATTGGCAGCCTCAGCCGAAAAGGCCTTTTCAAGGAGATTTCCAGAAACCAAGAGAAGTAAACCTCGCTGACTGCATTCCATTGAATGCGCCGCTATCCGTGATATTGAAGGAAATGAAGGATGCGAACATGTGGAAAGAGCCGAACAATTTCAGAAAAGGTCCGCTGGGGAAAGACAAAGACAAGTGGTGTGAAAACCACGAGGCCTTCGGCCACGAAACGGACAGCTGTGTCAGCCTACGTTTCCGCATTAACAACTTCGTCCTCAAGGGCGAATTGAAGCAATTCGTCGATCAAGGCGACAGCCCCCCAAAGAAGACTCAAGCAGAGTCATCAAAGAAAGGAAGCAAAGGCAAAGAGAAAGTCAACGACAACCCTCCGCCGGCCAAGCGAGGTGTTATCAATGTCATCCACGGGGGACCTGCCGCCGGAGGTCAAGTGTCAAATGCTCGGGACGTATATGCATCCCAAGCAGCAACGTTGCCAAGATATGGAAAGCGCAAGCAACCGGAACAAGATGACGTGGTTATTCAATTTTCCAGGGAGAACTTAAAGCACATCGTTTACCCTCACGACGATGCTTTAGTCATAACAATGGACACCGACGGATATGATGTGAAGAGAATCCTTGTTGATGGTGGAAGCTCCGCTGACATTTTACATGTCAAAGTCCTGGAGCAACAGGGAAAATCAGTTAAAGACTTGACTCCGGGAACTTTCTCGTTAGTCAGCTTTGCCGGGGCAGCCACATACCCTCTGGGAACGATCACGCTTCCTGTCTCCTAAGCCAAGGGTGGAAAACATTGCGCGTCAACGTCACTTTTTTCGTTGTGGAATCTCTTGGGGCCTATAATGGAATTTTAGGGCGAACAACGATCAACCCTTACGTGATCGTGCCCTCTACTGTCCATCAGAAGATGAAATTTCCTACTGACCCCGGGATCGGGGAAGTACTAGGCGACCAGATATCCGCAAGACGATGTTACGTCAACGCCCTAAGAGCAAGGCAGCATCTCCATGTGGCGATGGTGAATTCTTTCAAGAAGCAAAAAATTGTTGATTGTGGAAGGCGTGAGCAAGCTGTTATAGTTTGGAATCCATAAGAGTACGTTCAGTATTCATCATGGAACCAGATATGGCCCGTCAAGCAGGGTGAAGGCGAGCCAGTCATGAACTACTTCAACAGATTCGCTGCCAACGCCTCTTTGGCAAAAGCAACAAGAGAGGAAGTGATAAGCGTGTTCTTTGCAAACATGAACGCCAGATCCTTCCTTCTCTTTGGAAGAACGCATGGATGGCGAACAACCAGGACCATGGCGGATCTAAAAGACAAGCTCGAGACAGCAGACTTGTGTGAACAAGAACTAAGGTGGGGTACACCCCTCAGTTGGGATAAAGATGTTCAAACTGAAACGAACAAACAGGAAGGCACGAGCATCAATATGGACAACATTTTCACACCGCTAAACACGGCTGTTGAAGACATTTACGTCAACCTACTCGAAAACAAGCTCCCGAGTCCACTTGTTCCAAAGACTGCTTTCTTGGGCAACAACGTTAAAGAATGGTGCAAATACCACAAAACCTGGGGACACAACACAAACAAGTGTCTACCACTGAGATGGGAGATAGAAGACTGCATCGCGCTGGGCGCGTTAAAACGATTTGTTGCAACTGACTCTGCGACGTCATCGTCAAACCAACCATGAAAGAGACGGGAGAAATAACTACCTTTCCGTTTACTTTGCGCATTTCTATTCTAAGTGTTTTTAGAATCATCGTATCTAGTTTCTTTACATTTTTTAAGAAGGAATGATCGGTTGACGCCTTCTCGAAAAAACAATGTAAATACGCGTTAGTATCTAATGAAGTCAATCTACCTTTGTAGGTACATATCTATGTCTTGCATGCTATTTTGGATTGAACGCGAAGTAACAAAACTACGCACTTATTATCTACATCAACAATTCAAGATATTATGCTATGTGCAAGCAAAAAATCTACTTCACGTTATGACAACGCTTATCATCAACAACAACTTACTCATATTGACGACTATATCAAAAGCGTCATCAAGGAATCAACAACTTGGAATTAAACCCAAGATATATTCAAAGTCAGCATGCTACAACAACATATTTTCAAGGACATAATTGCAACCTTTTATTTCAAACGTCATATTAACGACGTTCTACTTCAAAGCGTCATACCAACGACGTCCTGCTTCAAACGTCATATTAACGACGTTCTATCTACAATGTCCTGTTGACGACATACAAATAACATGCTGTGACATCTCTTGTTAGAGACAAATCTTCATGTTCATCGCCATTCCCTGGATTCAGAACAGGACAGGCAAATACAATACGGGACTGATCACCCCATAAGTGGCGAAAGTTCTCATATTAGACAACGACCCCACACTACAACAAGTGTGTATCTCCTATTAAGGGATCATACTCATCAAAGACTATACCTTAATCGGATAGCTTCAATCAACTACTACGAATTCCTGCTTAAGGGTTCACACTTTACGGCAAACGTCCTCTTGTTAGATGACAATCCCGTACTACATATTTTCAAAGCGTGTTGCATGGTTCCTGGACGCGGAAATCATGCATCACAATACATATTTTCAAAACGTGTTACGTGGTCCCTGGACGCAGGAATCATGTATCACAGAAATAAATTTCAAAAACCAAAATGTTTTTACGTATGCTTCCCCAACGCGGGTTGATACACGCTGGCAGGTGCGCACCCTGTTTACAAAACTCATAAAATTTACAAGTCGAGTCTTGTACAGCGTCGCCTTAGAGTTGAATTAAGAGACGGTATAAACTAGTATCTTGTTTAGCCAAGATAACACCTTTCAAATATCAAAGGCCATCATCAAGTGCCTTTGTGCCAAGTACCCGCGCCAAATACACTACTTGTTAAGAAAAGTTGCTATACGCGAAATACTTAACGGGTTACAACATATATAGCGGCAAGCTATTCAGGAAAGAAGGGCAACATGCGTAATGCATCATGCAGGCAATCTTGAGAACATCTCAAGTCATCAACCAAGAAGTGGCTAACGGTCACAGCTACGGAGACTACGTCTATGTTACTAGTCATCCACATTCAACAAAAATAGTAAGTGATAACGGTATGAAATATTACTAACGAGTTATCATGCAAACTGCTATGCATAAAGCAGGTTCAAACGACATAGTTCAAAGCAAACAAGTCACAAGCAATAACCAAGGAACAACTCCAACAAAGTTCCAAACATGAAAGCCGGGGGGCAAACAGACTCAGAAACGAGTTCAACATATCCAAAAGCAATAAACATGGCACAAATCAAAGAACGCCATAATCTCTGACGGGACTGGGTGGAACAGGCAGAAGTTGCACATTAATGTAATCACCGTCTTCTCCAAACAAAAAGTCAAACTGAGCTGCTGCAGCATCCAAACGACGGAGCTCGACAACGTGCCCAACCGCAAACTCCGCATACGGCCCTAACCTGTTAAAGGGAAAGCCGGGAGCAAGAATGCTCACCCTACAAACAAAGTCTTCAGCAAACTCGCTAAGCATAGGAGCGGCCTTCGCCGTAGCAGCAGCAGTAACCGCGCTGTCAAAATCAGGAGTAGTAGGGAACTTTTCAAGTCCCTCCTCAATGCCGGCCTTCATTTCCTCTTCGCGCACCTTCCGACAGGCAACATTGTGGTCGCCCGCATTGTCAGAAATTGCCTTCTCGATAGCAACATTCTCAGCTTCAAGCTGAACAAGGCGGGCATGATCAGAATCGTAACGGGCGTCAAAATCCGTCATCTTCAAAGTAAGAGGGCGCACTTCATCCTTAGCTTCCTTAAGCTCGCCAGACACAACGGCAGCTTTATCACCAATAGCACGCTTCTCCTAGACAAGTTCCAACATGAAGGAGGCCATGTGCACCATGTCAGAAACAACCTGAAAACAACAAGACAATAAGCATACATGTTCGGAAATAACGAGCATAGCAAAGCAAAGAAAGACACTTACTGGTGTGAATCCAGACAAGCAACTCTCAACAAAGGTTCGCGCCTCTTCGTCGCTCGATGGCCGAACAAGTCGTTCATCAGGAGGAACGGATCGATGAAGAACACGCACACCAACTTCTGGCATGCTAAGCCGGGAACTCTTGGGGAAAGTGAGATAACCTGTCGTATACGGCATCCACTTATCTTCCGAAATATCGCCTTCCAAAGGACGAAGCAGATCTGCACGTCCAAGTGGCGGGAGCACTACATTCAAACCAACTAGAGTTATGCAAAAACCAAAAACAAAGCGCACAAAAGTACACAGACAAGTGTTCAGCTCATACCAGAAGGAAGAGTACGCTCCACCTCGGGCCGCTCCTTCGAGCGGGGGGCAGACAACGCATCCTTGCAACCGTCAACTTCCTTCCCTTTATGGTAGGAAGGAGTAGAAACGTTCACAGCAGTCTTCGGGCGCTTCGAACTGCTCAAAGGACGCATCCCAACGGCAGACCGTTTGGCAGAATCAGGAGCGGCAACGACGCGATCAGTAACAAGCGTCTTGCGACCTGCAAATAGCAAACAAAGCTACAATCAAAATACAACTAAACTAAGACAGTATACAAGGAAGACTTTTTATTCAAACCGTTTACCTTTTCCATGCCCGGAAGTTGCCGATGCTCCGGGAGCAAGAGATGGAACAATCCTTCCGTTAGAAGCAATCCTGCGAGCGGGTGCCGTCTGCAAAGACGAGCTTTTTCCGTCAAACCAACCTACATTGCAACACGGTAAAAGTTATAAAAATGCTTAACATACCGAAGTCGCAGAAGGGAGCACATGAATCCCAGCATCGACTAACTCCTGATCAGATCCGCGCAGCGAACAAGTAAAACCACGCGATCGCTGACAATGATATATCTGCTTTATCACCTCCCTATCCTGCAAGGAGAGCTCCCGAAAAGCAGGCGCGGGATCAGGTTTCCGAATACACTCGACGTCCCAAGTCGTGCCCGCATCATGCGTAAAAAAGTAATGGTGCCTCCAATGATCGGCAGAGCGATCCGCGGCGGCAATCAATCGACGACTGGAATCCCACTTGGCTTCACCAAGGCCAAGTTCCTCAAACCCATCACCCTGCAAGTTCGGCCAGCATACTTTCACGTACACAACCCCGCAGAGTCCGGACTCTTAAGCTGATAGAAGTTGCGAAAGATGGTGGGAGAATAATGCCATGACTGCCTGTGAAACAGCACCCTAAAGCAAGTCCATACCCGAATTCCATTGGGAGCAAGGTCTAAGGGGGAAATCCCATAGTCTCTACAAAGCTCAATCAGGTCAGGGCAATAAGGAAAGCGCAAACCCTCCCTAACATGAGATGTATGAATGAAGGACAAGTCTATAGGCGGAGGGGTAGCATCTCCTAAACTACTCTTACGAAGCACATCAAAGGGGTAAACAGCCTCTACGTGAGGGTCAAGTCCAGAAGCACTCACATACAGTACAAACAAGGGCCTATCCAAACGGTTAGTGTAATACCTAACCAATACTTCTGTCTCTTCGACGGGAGGTTCCTCAGCAGATGGCTCAGCAACTACGCCCTATCCAAACGGTTAGTGTAATACCTAACCAAAACACTATCTACTTGTGTAACCAAATCTACTTCCGATTCATCCTCAAAGTCAGAATTAAAAAGGAGTCTGCGATAGAGGAGTGGTAGACTTACTCATAGCGGCAATTCGATCAAAAAGGAAGGAGTTCCACAAAATATTAATGCGACTTCACAATCTGCAAGAACCAAACAAGAAGTCTACACTTCAAAGTCATGTGATCATAAAGCGCTAATGCACATAACAACATATGTGTAAGCAAAATCAACGCGCATAGCAAAGTCAATGCGTGCAACAAAAGTGGCCAACGTCCCAAGAAACTATCATGCAAGTGGTACGACTAACGTGACGAACCGAGAAGAGCAAAAGCGACAACACTTAGGAAAAATATTTTTCTAAGTCATCGAGGCAACAAACGACTACCCTCAAAGATGTTTAGCAACTTCCGACAACCAACAAACCCGTTAAGGGAAAAAACAACACGTACCGATCAAAAGGCCATTACGCGAAGGCATGGGGGCAATATATCAAATTGGGGAATTTTACCACGACTATGCACGAAGGTAAAAAATTGTCTATGGCATGAGCTAACGACAATAGCAACAACAACCAACCAGAAATTTTCAACATACGAACACCAATGAGCAGCTCTATGCAACGACAACGACAAATAGTTCAAAGGAACAACAACATGGCAACATTCAAAAATCAAGACGAAGCTGTTCTGGAAAATCGATTTTTCAGACTACCTCAAAATGTGACAAGAAGTATCACAATGGACTCCACTCGTCGAGAAGATTTCAGAAAGGTAAAAATCGTGGCGAACGGAGTACGGGAAGGTGGCGCGTGGCTTACACGCGCCGGCGAAGCGGCACACACGCAGCGGCGCGTGAGGGTGCGTCCGGCGTCAGCTGGCGGTTCTGAAGACGGCACTGGAATCGTCGCGGTGTTCTGAGTCGATTGGTTGTATCAATTTCTGAAAACAGGCCAAGAATCAAACACGTAACTTTCGGGATGCACCTAAAGTTTACGGTAGTGAAGAAACTATGAACAAGCAAATGGTTTCTAAAAATGGTGGAGCAATTACCTGCAAAGAAGGATGAAGAATGGATTCCCAAAAAGCTGGAAGAATGATTGGGTATTAGTGTAATCACATATCCCAAAAGATTCCTTAATGATAAGGATCAAAGGAGTAATTCACCTACACCCACACTTAAGTGCTTACGGTATACTCCACCCTCTTCTAAGTATTTACTAATCTCTACGCGTATGATTATTTTAGTACTACGCGTATCAAATTCATCATTTTACATGCATTTTTGCATATCGCATGATTCATGATTTATTAATCGCTAAGTCATTTTAGGGTATACGGATTATATTTCTAGCATCACGTAATTACGTTCTTGCCATGATCGTTACTTGTACATGCATGTTGATAAATAGCATGTCCGCATGACATATTACTAATCGCTTATATCCCTAGCGGTAATCATGTTTGCACGTTATATATGCGCATTCTCTATTGCACTAACCGTGATGACAGGAAATAAAGTCACTCGGTCAAAAAATCAAAGGACGGACGAAATCAAGACTTCTACGTCCAACCGACGATCAAAACCGGAAGGTTAGCGTCAAGCTCAAATTGGACATGTACCCTAACTTAAAATAGAGTCAAGAAAGGTTTTGAACCGTTACTTGACTCGGGGGCAAGTGATGGATATATGTCCAATTCGGGTTCGTATTTATATTTCGGGCCTCGTAAACACGTCAAAAATCACATTACTGTTTAGAAAACGCCTCCTAAGGGTCAAAACGGTCCGGAAGCGCGGTACACGCGTCCGGGTTGCACGGCAATCCGGACCTCGCCGAATTACCCAAATTCGACGAGGTCCGGATTGCTCTATGGGTATTACGCGTACCCCCGACTACCGTTACGCATAGAGAAGTCGAGTTTGCGCATTGCCAATATTGATGACGGTTACCGCTTTCCTTTGAACCGTCATCAAACCGCTTCAAAACCGGGTCCGGTCCCAAGGTAGCCTATAAATAGGAGACCTTGGCCACCCATTTTTGGACATTCTCTCATTTTCACAACTTTGGCATTTTGAGCTCTGACTTCTCTCTAAAAATATTTTCTCTCTCTAGAATTATTTTTCTTCCTTTAGCCCAATCGTGACTTAAGCATCGGAGAGGGCTCCACTAGTACCCCCCCCCCCCCCCCCCTCACCGTACTAGTATTGGCCCCTTGTGCAGGAACGGGCCCCGCAGCTAAGGTGTGGAAGAGTAATAGGAGTAAGACGAACACAGACTTTTGCCGAGACACAACCTTTTCCTGAGACACAGCATTAGACCGAACACTCATCACCGGCATCCGGCAAATACCTCTTCCAGGCGAGGATTGTCTGCCACAACCCGAACAACCCGATCAGAGAAACACGTCCATCCGACCCATTTCAACCAGGACGCAACAACGATCATTCAGATCCTCGCATTATACAAGAGGAATGACCAATTGTTGTACCTCAAGAAGATCTAGACTCAGTTGGAAATCTTAACCAGGACCAGAAGACCGCGTTTAATACTATTATGTCCACTATTGAACGGAGAGAAATCAGTGTTTTCTTTGTTGATAGACCTGGTGGCACCGGAAAAACTTATATGTATCGTGCTATTTTAGATGTTTTGCGTGGAAGAGGAGACATATCTTTTGATACCGCTTATTCTGGGATAACCGCAACAATAATACCCGGTGGACGTACAACCCATTCTGGATTTAAGTTGCCAATAAACCCGGCTCTTCTACGACATGTTTGATTACGAAGCAATCTACTCATGCCGAGTTATTACTGTAAACACTCGATTTTGACCCGGACGTAACGACATTACAAATGATACGTCAAATTCCGGACGCGTCAACCCACAAAGTCTCCAAAATGCTCAAGGGTACATTAGGGAAATTTTTATAAAATATATTTTAAATTATTTCGAATATATTTAATAGTTTCGGAATATTTAAAAAAAAATATATAATAATTAGTTTTTTTGTTTTTTTTTAGAAAATATCTATAAGATATTTATCTCCAGATATTATTTTTTTATTCAAAAAATAATTATCTGTAAAGATATATATCCATAATAGTATTCTCTAGAATAATTATCTGTTATCATTTTTTATTTAAATTTTATCTGTAATCTAGACTAAATTTTTAGTATAAATAGGGGTCTAGGTTTACATTGTAAAAGGACACAGAAAACACCACAAAAAGCAATAATACACTACTCATCGGGATCCGTGCGATTTTCGTCATCTAGTGCCAGAATTATTATTATTATTATTTTATTTATTTATTTATTTATTTATTTATTTATTTATTTATTTATTTATTTTATTGTTTTTTTCATTGGTCTGCTTCCAGCCTTCTTGGCATGCTTGGCTCGCCACCGAGCGCATCCATCCACCCAGCCCAGCTTCCGACGACCAGCGACGACAGACCTCGGCCACCCTCCGGCCACCGGCGTCGCCTGACTCCTCTCCTCTCCTCTCTTTCTCTCTCTCTCTCTCTCTCTCTCTCTCTCTCTCTCTCTCTCTCTCTCTCATCTAAAGCGCTTTTCCTTCCGGCGACGTCCAGCCCAGTCAGCCCGTTGGAGTCAGAGTCGCCTCGCTGCGCCACCATTCGCATGTCCCAGGCCCAGCTCGCCACCGTATCGACCGACCTGCACCTACTCCAGCCATCCGGTCTGACACCGTCGATCCAACCAGCTCCCAGCCTGTCCGCCTTGTTTCGACCCCAACCCCACTGGTCCCTGTCTGTCGCGACTTGCAGGTTCACCGTCCCGTCCATGCATCCGTGTTCGTCGCCCTTGCCGTCGCGTCGTCCACCGGTGGCCTTGCTCTGTCGTCCCGCCGTCGAGGTCAGTTTTGCGGGTAAGAGTCGGCCTCTGTTTGTATTTCCCTTTTTATTATTATTATTATTATTATTATTATTTTATTATTATCTTTTGTTAATTGTTTTATTTGTTTTTTTTTATATTATTATTAAATTAAGATAAATAAGTTGATTTTAATTTAACCATAGGTTAATAAATCTAATTACATGTTACAACATTGTTTGTTCTTATTATGTTACATTATTTAGATTTAATTTGACATAGATAATCTGAATGTTAATTAATTTAGATCAATTAAATGATAAAAGGTTAATCATGTACATTCATCAATATCTTGATTAGTTTAGATTAATTAAACGATAAATAGTTAATTGTGGATATTCGTTACGTTAGTTCGCGTCAATTTAATTATGATAATCGTTAATAGTATTAGGTTTTATCGTCATTCATATGTATGATTAATTCTTGATAAATGATAAGATTGGAAAATTAGTAAATTGAGTACCGAAAGGGCGTAGTTAAAAATTATATTTTTAAATTCGTAATAGAACCCCCGAACTTGAATTTCTAATCGTAGACCGATTTTATACCGAGGTGCTTAATTCATTATTCGCTTAGGTAATCTAGGATTCTAGTTAACCTTAATTAACTAGTGACGACTCTATTAAAAATTCACGTTTTCACAACGTAATATCGTCGTAGGTTAGATTTAGGTCTGACAAATTGGCGACTCTGCTGGGGAAATTTGAGGGTTCGGGCTCTTTAGATTTTCTTGTTTTCCATGTTTTAGTTTTTTTTATATATTTGACTTTGTTATTCTAACTTGGTTATTTTTGTTATTTTAGGTGTGGAATTATTTTTTTTATGACTGACTATTTTTCTTTGTTGATATGTGTTATTTGAATTCGCACACACACACTTTAGTCTAATGTCCAAAACGCCTAAAACCCAGGGCGACTAGGAACCCCGGAGGGTTAGTACGGTACGACCGCGCGGCCGGGCCGCCGGTACGACTCTGAAAAACTCCACTCGCTTGTGAAGGTCCTGTGATCCCTATAATGGGGAGAGGAAACCACATTGTCGGGAACCTATCAGTGGAACCCACCTTGTAGAACAAAGCCACACATTTCTACCCCCCTAACATGTTGCGTTTTATCCATGTTATTTGTTGTAAAAAGGTCATTAGGTGAATTATTAGTTTTTTTGTATAAATTTTATTTTTAAGCATGCATCCAATTGCATTTAAAAACAAAAAAAATCATATTTGCAGCATGTCTCTTAGGCAGAACTCTCATTTCAAACGTACGTTCCTTATGCACGGTTTTAAAAAAACTCTTACCTAAATTTTGTTCTAAAATATGTGTTTCATGCGCATTATTTAAAAAAAACTAGGTAAGTTGTAATTCAAAATTAACGCATCATTCGCGCATTATTTTCAAAAAAATATTTTCATGAGAAATTTAACTCCCTTTTAGCTATTAGAGCTTCTAAAATGCATTCTGTATACGTTATTTTCAGAAAAAAACCAAAAAACATATTTAGCTAAGTAGTTAATCCCTTAGTTGTAGATTTTTATTTCTAAACATGTGTTTCAGATGCATTGTTTTAGAAAAAAAAAAACTTACCTAAATTTTTATTCTAAATATGCGTCTCATGCGCATTATTTAAAAAAAAAATTCTCAGGTAAGTTGTATTTTTGTTAGTGCATTACCTATGCATTACTTAAAAAAAAAACATTTCAGAAAAATTAATTTCTTTAGCTATTAGAGCTTCCTTTCGAACATGCATTTCATATGGTAAGTTGTAATTTTTGGTTAGTGTATTGTATATGCATTGCTTAAAAAAAACAAAAAAAAAAAAATAAATTAGGAAAATTTGTAATTCCGCTTTAACTGTTAGAGCTTCTAATTTCGAACTTGCATTCCATATGCATCATTTTTAAAAAAAAAAATTTTTAACTGAATTATTTTATTTTTAATAATGCATCCAATATGCATTAATTTAAAAAAAAAAATTAGATAAACCGTAAGCTCTCCTAGTTTTAGGGCTCTTTGTTTAAAAAAACATTTTATCTGAATTTTTAATAAAAAAACGTGCGTATCATATGCATTATTTTCGAAAAAAAAAACCTTTTAGGTAAATTATAATTTTTCTCAGTTGTAGAACTTTTATTTTTAAGTTTGCATCTTGTATTTATTTTTGTGCATCTCATATGCATCCTTTTAAATAAACTTTTCGCCTGATTCTTAATTTTAAGCAACAAAGATGCATTGTTTTTTTCCCTCATTAAAAAAAAAACAAAAACAAATAATATTTTCAGATAACTTGTAAATTATCTTGACTATAGAACTTTCATCTCAAGTATGCATCTCATGTGCATCGCATGAGCATTGTTTTAGGAAAAATAATATGTTGATAGATTGTACACATTCTTACTCGTAGAACCTTTAGTTTCAAACATGTATTCCATGTGTTGTTTTCAAAACTACTTACTAGAATGTTTTATTTCAAGCATGTGTTTCATACGCATTATTTTTTGGAAAAAACTTTTCACGTAAGTTGTAAAATTCTGTTATGCATTCAATGTGCATCATTTTTTTAAAAATTAGGAAAATTTGTAATTCCTTTTTGGCTCTTAGAGTTTTTTAAATTCAAACATGAATTGCATATGCATCATTTTCAAAAAAATTTTTACCTGATTTTTTTAAGCATGCACTCAATATGCATTATTTTTTTTTACAAAAAAAACATTTCAGGTAAATTGTGAGTTTCTTTTAGCTATAGAGCTTTCAAATTCACGCATGCATCTCAATTGCATTATTTTAAAAAAATCCACCTGAAATTTTCATTTCAAAATATGCATTTCATATACATTATTCAGGTAAACTATTGTATGTTGTGAATTTCTTAGAATAGAATTTTAACTTTCAAAAAGGCATTTCATATGCGTCATTCAGGTAATATGTTGTAAGTTGTAACTTTCTTAACAATAGAATTTTATCTTTCGAGCTTGCATAAGCATTTTAAAAAAAAAATCAAAGTGTCATTCATTTCTATCCAAGGTATATTGCACTTTTTTTGGCAAGATTGTCATTTCAACATTCGCATGAGCGAGCATTTTAAAAAAATGGGAGTTTTGATTCTTTTTTGAGAAAATAATTTATCTGTGCAGTTGAGTGCTACTATTCGAGTTTAAACAAAGGACGATAAAACCTTTTTGAAAAAACTTTGTTTTGAGCATTTGTCCTGCGTTCGAGCCAGATAATGCACTCAGCAAACTCAGTAAACTCTATGATGGCGCAAAACACATTTTATCATAAATTTTGATTCTTTTTCAAAAAAGTAATCAAAATTATGAAATGAATGACATTAGAGTTTTAAAAAAATCATGCATGATTTCTCATATTCTCTACACTGATTTTTCATTCACTCTTTACAGGTACCCTTGGTTAAGGTATCATGTACACATAAGTTATGCCGGCTAAATGGGGCAACAAAAAAGAACATGCTGTCATCTAGTTGCACAAGGAACAAATTGCACACTCGAGATATCTAACGTTGTGGTGAGTTAAATTGTACTTCATTTTTTCCTTGAGATTTGAGTGTCCCTACTCTTTTGCAGGTCGGATGACCACTTCAACCAATGCCGCATCCGTGTGAAACGTGAGCGCTTCGAAGGGTTTCTATGAAAAATTTCACCCACCATGTGTGAAATTCATACACTTTCCAAGATGAGGTATACAACCGTTATGTGGCCAGGTTTAAACCATTCAGCGGTAACCACGGGGCATCTCCCATTGAGACCGGACATGTCAGGAGATGAGAAAATTTCAAGAGATCATCGAGAATCCCGTGAAGATTCAATATGCCAATCAATGTAGCTTGACTCGATCAACCGAATCCTTTTCCGAAAAAAGTTCTAAAATTTTCAGTCCGCCACTAGGGGCATGTACTTTTCAGCAGGTGTACATATACAAGTTGTGGAACAGGAGAATCAGGACATGCAGCAGGTCCAGTCGCATAGCGAGCACATTGCCCACTGAAAAATCCAACTCCCAGGTAAGAGAAGTTGTGATCATTTTATCCCCGAAATTTGAGTTTTTCTTTACTCATTGTGCAGCTTGGATAATCATCCAAATCAAAACTCCTGAAGAACACATCTCGTGTACGGCCCTTCGCTCGCCGACCATTCTTATGCCAGCTATCGAATTTATCCCAGATACCTCGGACGATATCTATGTCTAAGTTTACCATTTGCGGACTACTGTGCCAAACTCAACACCATCCATGTGTGTTCGTTAATCAGGCCATTCGTCCAGCATGCGATGAATTATGAACCAGTCAGATGTAGTCGTGGGGCATCCCTGTTAAAATCAAGCATGTTTGAAGATAGAAGACATCCAGAGATCTTCCTATTAAAAAAGATCGAGATTCCATGAAGATCGACCGTGCTAATGAAAGAGCATTTGAGAGGAAGAAGAAGAAGAAGAAGAAGAAGAAGAAGAAGAAGAGGAAGAGGAAGAGGAAGAGGAAGAGGAAGAGGAAGATGAAGAGGAAGAGGAAGAGGAGGAGGAAGAGGAGGAGGAGGAGGAGGAAGAGGAAGAGGAAGAGGAAGAGGAAGAGGAAGAGGAAGAGGAAGAAGAGGAAGAAGAGGAAGAAGAGGAAGAGGAAGAAGAGGAAGAAGAGGAAGAAGAAGAAGGAGAAGAGTAAGAAGAAGAAGAGGAAGAAGAAGAGGAAGAAGAAGAAGAAATTATTGTCGGTGTCATCCACCCATTGAAAGGATCCTCCATTCAAGACATCGACATAATCAACTTATTTGACAAGTTTTCCTCCAGAGAAGTTCTGAGAAATTAAAAGGTTTAATCTGCTATTAGGGGCATGTAACATAGTTGTTGTAGATTAGTTTCTGTAGATTTTCTTTCCATTTGAAAAAAGAAAAAAGAGAGAAAAAAATAAATTCCCGCTAGGTTGAAAACCTAGGCAAAAGTCAGGGAGAGGGGCATGATTGAAAACCCGCAGGGGCAGTCATAACAAAAGGTATGATGAAAAAAGAAGCAAAAAAAAAAAATTCCATTAAGGGTCACACCGCCCTTTAATCGGCTACAAAAAAATAAAGAAAGCGTTCGTACAAATCTTGTGAGAGAAATGAAGCAATAAAAGGGTCACAATTGTTCCTAAATCAACTAAAAATAAAAGGGTCACAGTCATCCCTAAATTGACTATAAAAAAAGGGCCACGGCCACCCTTCAAATGGCTACAGATAAAGAGCGCTCCTGCAACATCAAAAGCGGAGAATAAGTGAAAGGGCCACAACCACCCTCCAAACGGCTAAAGATAAAAGAGTGACCCCGCGAATCTTGAAAGCGCGGGAAAATAAAAATGGGCCACAGTCGTCCCTAAAACGACTACAAAATAAAGGGCCACAACCACCCTTCAAATGGTTACAGATAAAGAGCGCTCCCGCAACATCAAAAGCAGAGAATAAGTGAAAAGGCCAGAGCCACCCTCCAAACGGCTAAAGATAAAAGAGTGACCCCGCGAATCCTGTGAGGTCGGGAAAATAAAAAGGGCCACAGTCGTCCCTAAAACGACTACAAAATAAAGGGCCACAGCCACCCTCCAAACGACTACAGATAAAAGAGTGACCCCGCGAATCTTGTAAGGGCGGGAAAATTAAAAAGGGTCACAGTCGTCCCTAAAACGACTACAAAATAAAGGGCCACAATCACACTTCAAACGGCTACAGATATAGAACACTGTCGCAACATTGAAGGCGGGAAATAAGTGAAAGGGCCACAGCCACCCCTAAAATGGCTACCTACAAAGAATGTTCATCGAATCCTGGGAGGATGGGAGATTGTTGAAAGGGCCATAACCACCCTCAAAATGGCTACATATAAAGCGTATTCTCGTGAATCTTGTGAGGCCGGGAAATCATTTGAAAGGACCACAGCCACCCTTAAAACGGGTACAAATCGAAAGAGCGCTCCCGGAACATCGACGATGGAAATAAATAAAAGGGCCACAGCCACCCTCCAATGGCTACAAATTAAAAGAGCTCTCGCGACATTGAAGACGGTGAGGAAAGGGTCACAGCCACCCTCCAAATGGCTATAAATACTCTCGCATCTAGACGGGAAATAAAGTACGGGTCACAGCCACCGTTTAATCGGCTACCAAAAAAAAGAGCGCTTCCGTTAGGTTGAAAACCCGAAAGGGCAGCCTAGGCAAAATTAGTAAATGAGGGGCATGAGAGAAAATTCAGAAATTGCAATCATGGCAAAAGGAGAGAAAATATAATCCCGATGGAATAAAAACCCAAGAGGCAATCCATGCAAAAATTAGGAAAACCGAGGGGCACGGTCTAAAGTTTTTACCGTGGCAAAAGGAGAGAATATGAGAGATTAAAAAAAAAAAGATCCCGCTAAGTTGTCGCGTCATGCGCAGTTTAGGCAAAAATTAGGGACATGCATTCAAGTCGTCAAGCCACTCGAGGCCCTTATCCAACCAACGCCACTAGAGGCTCTTCTCCGACACACGCCACTAGAGGCTCTTCCCCCTCGAACCCCACTAGAGGCATTTCCCCGACATATGAGGCTCTTCTAGACGCCACTGGAGGCATCGTCGACCTATGTTTTTACTTTTCTGCACGCCACTGGAGGCTTTACTTTCCGCACCGCCACTGGAGGCTTTTCCTTGTCGCATGCCACTGGAGACATCGTCGATCGAGGTTTTTACTTTACTGTACGCCACTGGAGGCTTTTCCTTGTCGCACGCCACTGGAGGCATCGTCGATTGAGGTTTTTCTTTTCTGCACGCCACTTGAGGCTTTACTTTTCCGCACGCCACTGGAGGCTTTACTTTTCTGCACGCCACTGGAGGCTTTACTTTCCCGCACGCCACTGGAGGCTTTACTTTTCTGCACGCCACTGGAGGCTTTACTTTCCCGCACGCCACTGGAGGCTTTACTTTTTTGCACGCCACTGGAGGCTTTACTTTCCCGCATGCCACTGGAGGCTTTACTTTTCTGCACGCCACTGGAGGCTTTACTTTCCCGCACGCCAGTGGAGGCTTTACTTTTCTGCACGCCACTAGAGGCTTTACTTTTCCGCACCGCCCCTGGAGGCTTTACTTTTCTGCACGCCACGGGAGGCTTTACTTTTCCACACCGCCACTGGAGGCTCTTCTTTACCGCACCGCCACTGAAGGCTTTACTTTCTGCATCGCTAATGGAGGCACCGCCAACAGGCGTCCTGCCGACAGAGGTTTTATCTTTCCGCACCAGAATAAGCATATGAGCCACCTTGAAGACTTTGAAGAATTGGAAGAGAATATACTTTATGGTCAAAATCAGTGTTTCTTCGTCTTTGGACAAACCCCTTCGAACACGTTCTACGGGAGTCCGTCCAAAGAGGGGCAAACTGTAAACACTCGATTTTGACCCGGACGTAACGACGTTACACATGATATGTCAAATTCTGGACGCGTCAAGCCACAAAGTCTCCAAAATGCTCAAGGGCACATTAGGGAAATTATTATAAAATATATTTTAAATTATTTCGATTATATTTAATATTTTCGGAATATTTAAAAAATTATATATAATAATTAGTTTTTTTTATTTTTAGAAAATTATCTGTAAAATATTTATCTCCAAATATTATTTTTTTATTCAAAAAATAATTATCTGTAAAGATATATATCCATAGGAATATTCTCTAGAATAATTATCTGTTAGCATTTTTTATTTAAATTTTATTTGTAATCTAGACTAGGTTTTTAGTATAAATAGGGGTCCAGGTTTACATTGTAAAAGGACACTGAAAACACCACAAAAAGCAATAATACACTACTCATCGGGATCCGTGTGATTTTCGTCATCTAGTGCCAGAATTATTATTATTATTATTTTATTTATTTATTTATTTATTTATTTATTTTTTCATTGGTCTGCTTCCAGCCTTCTTGGCATGCTTGGCTCGCCACCGAGCCCATCCATCCACCCAGCCCAGCTTCCGACGACCAGCCATCCCCGACGACAGACCTCGGCCACCCTCCGGCCACCGGCGTCGCCCGACTCCTCTCCCCTCTCTCTCTCTCTCTCTCTCTCTCTCTCATCTAAAGCTCTCTTCCTTCCGGCGACGTCCAACCCAGTCAGCCCATTGGAGTCAGAGTCGCCTCGCTGCGCCATCATTCGCTTATCCCAGGCCCAGCTCGCCACCGTATCGACCGACCTGCACCTACTCCAGCCATCCAGTCCTCACACCGTCAATCCAACCAGCTCCCAGCTTGTCCGCCTTGTTTCGACCCAACCCCGCTGGTCCCTATCTGTCGTGTCTTGCAGGTTCACCGTCCCGTCTCCGTGTCCGTCGCCCTCGTCGTCGCGTCGTCCATCGGTGGCCTTGCTCTGTCGTCCCGCCGTCGAGGTCAGTTCTGCGGGTAAGAGCCGGCCTCTGTTTGTATTTTGCCTTTTTTTATTATTATTATTTATTATTATTATTTTATTATTATCTTCTGTTAATTGTTTTATTTGGTTTTTTTTTATATTATTATTATATTAAGATAAATAAGTTGATTTTAATTTAACCATAGGTAAATAAATCTAATTACATGTTACAACATTGTTTATTCTTATTATGTTACATTATTAAGATTTAATTTGACATAGATAATCCGAATGTTAATTAATTTAGATCAATTAAGTGATAAAAGGTTAATCATGTACATTCATTAATATCTTGATTAGTTTAGATTAATTAAACGATAAATAGTTAATTGTGCATATTCGTTACGTTAGTTCGTGTCAATTTAATTATGATAATCGTTAATAGTATTAGGTTTTATCGTCATTCATGTGTATGATTAATTCTTGATAAATGATAAGATTGGCAAATTAGTAAATTGAGTACCGAAAGGGCGTAGTTAAAAATTATATTTTTAAATTCGTAATAGAACCCCCGAACATGAATTTCTAATCGTAGACCGATTTTATACCGAAGTGCTTAATTCGTTATTCGCTTAGGTAATTTAGGATTCTAGTTAACCTTAATTAACTAGTGGCTACTCTATTAAAAATTCACGTTTTCAAAACGTAATATCGCCGTAGGTTAGAATTAGGTCTGACAATTACGTCGAGCAGCGGAAATTATATGGGATGAGGATCCAATGGCTCATAGATTTCTTTTTGAATTGTTGAATCGGAATTTGAAGGATTTTGGAAAATAATGCTCTATTTGGTGGTAAGGTGATGATATTGGGTGATGAGTTTTGACAAGTTCTTCCATTTGTAGAAAAGGCAACAAGGGCGCAACTTATTGATGCATGTTTAATTAAATCAACGTTGTGGAGGCATGTCAAAGTTCTCCCATTGAAACAGAACATGAGGTCTCTCCTTGACAATGATTTCTCATAATTTCTATTACGTGTTGGCGATGGTAAGAAAACATATGCGTTTGATGATTTTATAAATCTGCCTAAGCAAATGTCCATACCTTGGAATGGTGAAGAATCAGTTGATACATTAATTAATGAAATCTTCCCGGATTTACAAAATGTGACACAAGATACATATTTTTATGAGTGTAGAGCTATATTGGTGCTAACCAACAATGAGGTTGATCATTTAAATGATAAGATCATACGACTTTTTAGTGGAGTTGAACTTACCTTCTTTTCTTTTGATTCTGTTGATGATGAATACGGAGATTTATATCTGTGTGAGTTTGTTAACTCGGTTGCTCCAAAAGGAATGCCTCCACATTGTCTTAAACTTAAAAAGGGTGCGCCCATAATGCCTCTGCGGAATCTGGAGCCTAATGCTGCACTTTGTGATGCACTCGACTGATATGTTTGAATTTTAAGTGTAATCTCATTTATGAAGAAAGTCTTGGTGGAAAATTAAAAGGAACTAAAGCATTTATTCCAAGAATCTCAATGAAGCCAATAGAAGATGTCCGCCTACCTTTTTAGATGACGCGTAAATAGTTTCTTGGCATTTAGAGTATTTGGGCAGCCGTAATAGGAGCCCATTAATATAAGTTCTACATGGTAAGTCTAATTTGGGGTACTGACATAGGGGATTTCGGGTCTGGCCGAAGTCCCCATAGGCCATGCGTGGCCCAAAAGGGCTGGCCTAATTAGATAAATAGTTTCGGCCGATATAGAGCTAATACCCACCTAGGGTTTTGCTCACCTCTTCTTATAAATAATAGGTGTTAGGGATTTCTTGGGGTTGGTCATTTTCTCCCTTTTAGTAGTCACAAAGAAATCCACTCTCCTTAGGAACAGTAAGGTTAGGGCGAACCATATACTACCCAAAGTAGATGGCGAAACACTTCAAGTAATTCACTCGGAGATCCATCTAGCAACCAGATTTAAAGAGGCATTTCTGTGGTGACCATTGCCTTCAAATTGCCTCACTAACAAGACTCAAATGAAGTACACCGTCCGGCGTTCCGTGAACTCCCCACTGACGTCCTGGGCTACAGATCGTGATTAAAGGTATGTGCACCCTTTTTCCCGTGTATTAGTTACCTGGCATGCATATGTTTTGATCCGTATTAATTCTCCCTAAAGCCAACATATAGTACTACCAACAACACTCTAGCATGACTCGAGTATACTGATGGATCTTCTTTGGCACAAGATTGCGGGGCAAGACTAGTATTGACGCCACCAGATGGAGAACCACTCTGGTACGCATAGCATTAACATTCCGTGCCACCAATAACTAGGCAGAATGTGAGGCCCTGCTCACAAGTCTCAGAATAGCCAAGGGAATGGGCATCACCAACTTAAGGGTTCGATGCGACTAGGAATTGATCGTTAATCAAACCAAGGGAGTATATAATTCAAATATAGAGTAAGAAGAGATAATCAGGAGAAGTGTAACGAATCATCCGAGGCACGTCATAGTTCCAGATAGAGGTCATCCCCAGACAAAGCAATCAATAGCCTGACGCTCTGAGCAAAATTTCTTTGGGAGGAGTTTCCACAACTCTTGTACACTTCATCGAGAATTCCCTATATTTAGCTAATGAGGCGTTACCCGACGTCCTAAATCTACAAGCTTCCCCTTCATGGATGACTCTCATCCAAGTCTATCTGGAAAGTGGAGATTCGCTAGAAGAACCATTGGCGGAAACTAAGTTCCAAAGATTAGCAGGAAGCTTTATCACCCTCGAGGGATACCTCTACAAAAGAGGATTTTCCCAGCCTAACCTTCGATGTGTGATGACACCTCAAATAGATAAAATCCTTGATGGCCTACATAAAGGCCAAGAAGGGGCAAGAAATTTGGTACAAAAAGTCTTATGCCAAGGATTCTACAAGCAAACGATGAGCAATGAAGCAACAACTTTGGTTCAGGCTTGTCCCAACCAAGCTTACGCTCCTAAGATAATTAGACCACCGAAAAAGGTTACACCAATGATGAGTGCTTGGCCATTCACCCAAGGAGGAATCGACTGGATCGACCCATTTCAAAAATCAACAAGGAAACACACACATATAGTTGTCGCCAATGACTACTTCTCAAAAGGAATAGAAGCAATAACTCTAACTTTGACAACGGCCTTTCAAATGATAAATTTAATCATAGAACAAATAATTTGTCGATATTTAATCCCAAAAATCCTAAGTAGCGACAACTATCCTCAGTTTGCAAGTGAAAAACGTACCGACTTTTGTGACGATATGCTGATCAAGCATCAATTTGGTTATGTGCATCACGCCCAGACAAATAGACAAGTAGAAGCCACTAACAAAACAATCCTCAATGGATTGAAAAAGAGAGTTGCCACTCTAAAAGGAAGCTGAGTAGAAGAGTTAGATCTGGTGCTTTGGGCTCTAAGGACTTTACCTAAGAAGTCAATATGAGAAAAACCATTCAGCATGGTCTACGGATCAGAAAAAATCTTGCCTAAAGAGGTGGCAAACATCTCCCAAAGATTTTCTACCCATAATGTGCTCCAAAACGAAGAACAACGCAGAAGCGATCTGGATCTGGTCGAACAATGAAGTTAGCAACAACTAGATACTTCAACCTAAAAGTGGGTCGACGACAATTATTCCTGGGAGAAAATGGTGCTTCGAAGATACAAATTTGTAGCATTCGACCAAAGGGAAAAATAATACCCAAATGGGAAGGGCCTTACATCATCATCAAAATCCCATGTCCCAACGACTACAAGTTGGAAGATACTCAAGGACAGCGCATCCACATGACTTTCAACGATGATCATCTGAAGAAATTCTACGTTTAAGTATTACTTGGTATCTGTTATATATCAATAATATAATGAAAAAAGATGCAAGTTTTTTTCTTCATCATTGTGTCCTAAAAGGAGATTATTCATAAAACTAACTCCTTGATTAATAAAAGTCACTAAAGCCTACAAATGAGATTTAGAGATAAAACTAAGTCCTCAACTAATAAAAGTCGTCGACGCCTACAAAGGAGATTATTCATAAAACTAACTCCCCAAGTAATTAAAGTTGCCGACGCTTACAAAGGAGATTATTCATAAAAATAACTCATTGACTAATAAAATGCGCCGACACCTACAAATGAGATTAGTAATAAAACTAACTCATGTCTAATAAAATTCATCGACGCCTACAAAGAAGATTAGTCATAAAACTAACTTCTCGACTAATAAAATTCGTCGACGCCTACAAATGAGATTATTCATAAAATAAATCCTTGACTAATGAAAGTCACCAACGCCTACAAAGAAGATTATTCAAAAAACCAACTCCTCCATTAACAAAGTCGCTGACACCTACAAAATAGATTAGTCATAAATCTTGTTGGAATCCGCAGGGTAAATTTGGAAAATTCTGAAATACGTAGGACAAAAGTAATCTGTACGAATATGAAAAAAAGAAATTTGCGATCCTTAGATCGGATGGGAAAGACGAATTTTTAACTGAGGCCCGTGCCGATCACGGTCACCTTAAGGCAATTTCGACCAACCTCACCCTCAGGTTATGCAACGACGTTTAACAAGGGACGATCACCTCTCAGGATACAATAGTATCGTTGACACGGATCGTGCAACTGAATCTAACTCATACCTGAACTCAAACAAGAATATTAGATCAAAAATTTTATCGAATAAATAACGCTACGAAATTTGAATGGAACCGTAAATAATTAGATGATGATGTTCATTCTTCATTACTTTTGCAAGTGGAAGAAAGATCCCAGTCATCGGGCTGCCATCTTTAGTCGCTGTCGGGGCAGCCATTCTTCAAACAATCGAAGTTTTTGCCTTGATCTTCTTGAATGAAGGGACAACTTGAAACAAATCATAGTGAAATAGAGCAACGGTGGAACCGAAACATGAAACCGTATCTTCTTATGAACTATGGTTTGTTTTTAAGAAGATTTCAAAGCTAGAGAATTTACGGTGAAAAAAAGTTATTTATATATATATATATAACAACCATTTATATCGAAGGATGATTATTATTCCATAAATGCATAAAATATATTATGCATATATAAAATATACACTTGCATCAATCAAACTATGTAATGTATCTGGACATAATTAGAATAGGTAATTTCGGTTTGCCTAATTGGAGAATATTAACTTTCCAAATATCGTTTTGGTAAAAATTAACTTCCTATTTAGCAAAACCGGACCTATCGCGAGGTACTTCAATTTTTATTCACAATTTATGTGATGGCCCAAATGCCATTCACTACGACTATTGGTCACTGTCAAGCCCAATTGTTAAACAATCCCCTACATGAATGGGTTTTGGAAACCTAATGGTTTCTCTAGACACGATAGTTAGAGTTCAACGGTCAATACCTGCATAGGATAGGTATGGGACTCCCCTTTGAACCTTACATTGTGAACTTATACCGACTTTACTGGCATGTTAGTAGACGCGATGTCCTTGAACTAACTGTCGTTAGTGTAAATGATGATACAAGTCACACAGATATTTTCCTAGTATTGTTCGGTTCACGCCTAAATGTCCGTTATGACCCTGGACATTTGCCTGGTTCTGCGAGCGTTTCTAAGAATTGTGCCATCAACAATTCACTTCGAAGCGGCCCATCTTCGCACTCGCATATGTGATTCTTTATCTCAACAGATTCATCACAACTCTGTGTCTTTGAAATTTCTCACGAATCATTAAAAGTTATCACTTAACCTTATCTCACTTTATCACAGTTTCACATCTAGGAATAGGTTTGGGAGTTTGACCCACACATCGATCTCACTCACTCCTGTAATTAGGTTGTCCCATTGAACATTGATCCTGGTATCTCCAGTCAACTAGGTTGGGTTTTCCTTCTCAAGAGTGTTCTTCACGAGCTTTAATCACATTCCCTTAGATAATTGACGAAATAGCTCTCTGTTTAACCATACGGGTAGTGGATCCGCATGATTTTTCATCCGATCTTTTGTCAAGTGTGATATTTCCAATTGAGAGAAATTGTGTAACATGAGTCTAGACTTTCCATTATATATGTTACAACATATCATACGAAATGCAGATTGGTTATCGCAACGTTGCTTCAAAGTCCTCAGACTATCATATCCTACATGAATATTTTTTTTTTAATCCAACACTTATATTCAGATAGATTCTTATAGTAGGCAACAAGTTTGCAAAGTGTTCATTAACCAACCTTTAACAAAGTTATCAGGCCAGTGCACCACTTATTTGCTTCAAACTTTGTCCTCTAGATACAACTATCAAGCTCTTATAATATGTTGAATTATATAAGTATTTAGATTAAATAAAATAATCTCATCAATATTTTCATTTTTTTTCATGGCAATTTTGGCTAACTTGTAAAATCCTCTAATAAACGGCATAACTATTCCAATTGTACGATGCACTTCTAGTGCTAATAAACCTAGAATCAACGGTGGATCTGGTTCGTAATTTCGTTTAGAGGATTTCCATGTCACGACTGCTCCTCCTAAGGTAAATAGACACCCAATCCAGGATTTCGAATTTCTCGAATCAGATAACCAATTCACATCGCTATAGCATTAAAAAATGTTAGGGATGTCTCGAATAATACAGTCCATAATTTCGAGTATGTCTCAGGTACCTTAGTAGCCTAACGATTCTATCCCAGTAATCTGTACTTGGGTTACTGGTGTATCTACTAAGCACGCCCACCACGTGTGAAATATCGGGTCTTGTACATGTCATTAAGTACATTACACTTCCAATGATCCTAGCGTACTATTCAATTTGAGACTTCCCTTCACATTTTATTTTTTCAGAGAAAAACTTGGTTGGATCCATTGGAGTACTGATTTTTCTCATGTCGTCTTTGTTGAATTTCTATAATAACTTATTGTTATAATGAGATTGACTTAGATTGATTGCTTCTTTTCTTTCAAATCTCGAATTCAACATATGCTTCGTTGATCGAAGCATCTCATCGACCTAATGACATGAGATTACATAACCTTTGTAATTGTCTTTCACGTAAATGCACATGTCATATTCATCGACTGTAAAGCCTTTCTCTAACATGACACTATACAAAATTTGAAGTCATTGTTTCGGTGCTTGTTTAAGACCGTATAATAACTTGACGAATTACAAACTTTCTTTTCTTGTCCTAGAGCTGAGAAACCCTCAGGTTATTCCATATAAATCTCTTTTTTCAATTCTTCATTTAAGAAAGTTGTTTTCACTTCAATTTGATGTACTACAAGATTTCGGAGGGCCGCATTTGCAAGTACCATTCTGACGGACGTGAATCTCGTCACTAGTGAATAAGTGTTAAAGTAGCCCTTGATTAAAATCAGACTTTACACTTATCAATTGAACCATCTGCTTTCATCTTCCATATGAATATGCATGTATAGCCTAGTTGTTTGCTTCCATGAGAAAGAACTGCTAGCTACGAATTATAAACAGGACTAATTCAATTTATTATTGATTGCATCTTTCCATAGGGATCCCTCATAAGAGTTCACTCCTTGAGGTTTGACTTCTAGCATATAGGTGTTAGCATATGGTGACGTGGCGCCGTAATAGTAGCCCGTTAATTAAGGGAATTACCTAAGTTAATTAGGTAATTGTCAATTTGGGCTAATTGGGCCTAACCCAATTAGTAATTGACAAGGGAGGCCCAAAATGGGCCTCCCCCTTAACATGCATAGTTCGGCCGGCAACCCTATACCACATTGGTTGGAGTTGCCTTTTGGAAACTCCACCAATACTATATATAGGGGTGTCTGCTAAGGGTTTACTCACTCATTCATAATAACAAGGATCTCCATTAAGAACACCTGTTTCCCTTAGTCTATATTTTCGGCACCATCATCATCAAGTCCGAGGTTCCATCTCCGTTGAAGAATCAATCAGAGGTCTTGTTGTGGAGCTACATCGCGTGGGACTTCTTCTAACGAAGAACTTGTACGTGGTTTCGACCGGAGTATCAGAACTCCCTCCACATCGTTCTTAGGCAAGATAGCTAAAAGGTATGTTTAGCATTCCGTAGTATTACGTCCCTGTAATCCAACAATAGGTCAAAAAATCTGCACCATAGGATTTTTCAATCCCATCCCTTTTGCTTTTTCTTGGCTCTACCTCAGTTTCGACCTCGGTCTCAACTTCAACATGTTTTTATGAGTCACTCCCATTTTAAACGCAAAGGTTTTACTACCTTTCTCAGTTTAGGGAGAGATCTCTAACATTATATGGGGTATATAATTAAAGGAAACTGCTATTCAATGCTACCCCCGCATTAATCGTAACTCCAAAAAAAATATGGTATTAACCACGTTATTCAATCTCTTTTAGAAATTTTATTGTGTCACCACACGTGTTGGGTCTGAAGTTTACGATCTGTCAGACACCTCAACATCAACATATATCCCTAGATCATTTTTCTGTCAACATTGATCCTTAGATCATTACTATCTCAACATTGGTCATTAGACCGTCAAGTCAATATTGGTTCTAAAACCACCATGACATCAATATTGGTCATTAAACCGTTATGGTCCTCAGACCCCTTGGTCCTTACTATTTTCTGCAAATAGTCTTATAGATTTGTTTTTAAGAACGTAGTTTCTCTTATAGACTTGCAGTAAATAAATTCTTGACGAATTTATCATAGTTGTGTATATTCAAAAAATAATTGAATCATTGAAAACATTCCGATATGAAATACTCTTTTGTACATATCCGAAGAAAATACACTACACAGTTTTGTTCATATTTTAACTCTTAACTGCGTAGATATTACCACATCGGCTAGAATTGTTAGATTACGATGAGTAATCACTACGGATACTTAAACAAGGTACATGCTGGTAATTGGAATTACGCAGCGGAAGTTTCGCACATACCTTTAAGGTGATCCGTAGACCCAAGATCTTCTCAGGAGGGAGTTCACGATCCTCCGGTCAAGACCTGTTGATGTTCTTCTTAGAGAAGCCCTACGTGGTGCAAGCTCCACAGCAAAGCCTCTGATCGATTCTTGGCACGGGGACAAATCTCTGGGGAGTTTGCTAGAATGAAATTTGGCACACCCTTCGTGGTGGTGAAGTTTCGGCCGAACTAAGGTGTTATGGGGGGAGGGTTTTTCTCTATAAAACACTCTACTGAGGGAATTGTGATTAGCCCTAAAAATCCATTAACACCTCTTAATTATAAAAGGAGTAAAGTGGACAAAATTCCACTTTACCCTCCTTACATATTTCGGCCGGCCTATGTATTTGGGGAGGCCCAATTTTTGGGTCTCCCATGTCAATTGTGATTTGGATCTAGCCGAATTACCCTAATGTGACATTTACCCAAGTTCATTAGGTAAACTGTACATATTTTGGGCTACCAATTACGGCGCCTATCACCATATGCTTACAGCTCCTACTCGCCGGAATGGGAGGGTGCCTGTTAATGTACTGCCATCCAAATCTGCATCAACATTTCACTCCTTCGATCTGCTCCTTGCTTCCGAATAGTTCATACGAGGTTTGCCGTGCGACCAGCGGATACGACGGGCATCGTGCTACTCATCTGTTAGGAGCATTGTAGCGCCCGCAGAACGTTGATTCCCTTTTGTCCAATCAAACTGTTATAAACAACATTTATAATGTACCGCGCTGTATCCTAGGTCAACTGTTAATTCTCCTTTTGCCTAGTTTCAACATAGGAACACTTCTCCAAGGCATCTGTACAAGTATTCACAACCTTCAACTAATATCCGGTTGGTGGCCACCTAGTGAATACAAGAGTTGGTGAATTATAGGTGAACTTGACCATCCCCATCGCTCATATCCTTAGTTCGACCCAACCGGTTTCCAAAGACGTGGTCACTGGGCCTTTTTGGTTAGCACTACGCTCGTACGCCGGGAAGCGAGCATTGAGCCTGGCCTTAGATATGAGTTTTTAGTCCGTGAGGATACTTTAGGTGCCTCTTCATAAGGCTCATGGGATCAATCACACGTTCGAGGTGAAGAATTTTGCGTCTGCCGGAATCACGACGATTCCTTCCTAGCACAACCGAGTTGTGACCCCGTGGTCCTACGTGGCACGCGTAGTATGAAGCACGTGTTGATAGCATACCTGAACCTTTTGTGTTGACAGGAAAGGGATATGTCAATCATGCTATCATAGATTCTCATCTGGCCCAGAATGTGGCTAAATGACGAACGAAGTTCATCACGGCGATATGCAAAACGAAGATCATGTCGAATTACTTCGAAACTAGATAATCGTCTTGCTTAATCAGGTTTATCCCCCTGACTCTTAGCCAGTCTTGCTTGGTGGAGGCCTCCCTTCACTGCAATACGACCGTACCTGTGTGACTGGGTAAGGCCCACATTCGATATAGTTTGGCATAGGATTGCGTCCTCCTACGACTTAGTTTATAGACCGTAAATCTGATGTAATCAAAACATTATGACGTCGATTGATCATAAAATTAGTTACAATTCTTTCACTTACAAAATGTAACTTTCTAATATCAAAATGTTATCACAGATACATGCCATTTCTAAACCCTACGAAATTCAAGCAGTTTTACATGCTTTTCGAATATCTCCCTACGTAGTTGTTTGGCTAATGGGTCCGTTACCAAATTATTGGTGGACAAGTATTCCATTGTGATTATATTGTCTACTATTATTAAAATTTAGAATGAAATTATTTCTCATCAATGTGTTTGGTCCTACGACGGTTCTTCGGATTAACTGCCGCAATGGTTGCTTGACTGTTAGAGAAGACCTTCACGGGTTTATTCTCAACATCACCATCAAGCAGTGCAGTTAGAAGCCTTTTGAGATAGACCACTTCCTGTGCTTCCTTAGAGAGAGCTAAGAATTCTGATTCCATTTTGGACAGCGCGACTTAGGTTTGCTTCTTGCTCATCCATGAAATGGCGGCATTAGCAAGGAGGAATGCTCCTCTTGTGGTGGACTTATGATCATCCGGATTGCCACCACGGTCGGCGTCAATGTAATCGGTCAATTCTAACTTCCTACCCTCATAGCACAGTTCATAGTCGGTAATACCTTTTCAGATAACGAGTTAATCGTTTTATAGTATTTAAATGTTGATGGCCAGGATCTGATAGGAAACGTGCTACTAGGCCCACGACGTAACAGATATCCAGACGGGTGCATTGCATGGCGTAGAACAATCTACTGACCATGCTTAAAACATCCTGCACCCTCTATCTATTCACGCTCTGCCAGGTTCTTGGGGCCGTCACGTTCTGATAGTGCGCACCCAAACAACATTGGCGTTTCCACGGATTTTGGCATCCTGTAATCTGAATCCTTTTCAACAGCTTGTTGATATAGGCTTCTTGAGATTGACACAATTTTCGGGTAGCCCGATCTCTAGCAATTTTAATGCCTAATATGTACGTGGCCTCTCCCATGTCTTTCATCTCAAATACAGATGCCAACCAGGACTTTGACCTATTCATTAATCTCATGTCGTTTACAGCAATAAGGATGTTATCCACGCATAAGGTTAAGATGACATACTTAGACCCGGAGGTCTTATAATACACGCATGGATCTTCATGAAAATTCACAAATCCGTTTCCCATGATTTCCTCGTGGAATTTGCGGTACCATTGCCGAGAAGACCGTTCAAGACCGTAGATGGACCTATGGAGTTTACAAACTTTTATGTTTGTTATCAGGAGTAATAAAACCCTCCGGTTGCTCCATGTAGATCTCTTCCTCTAGGTTTCCGAGGAGGAATGCGGTCTTTATACTCATTTGGTGAGGTTCGTAATCGAAACCTGCAACTAGGACCATGAATGGCCATGCACCGTGGTTTTACGCACATGTGTTGAGTATGTCTCGTCAAAGTCCACTCCGTGGAGTTGGGTATAGCCTTTCTCAACGAGTCGAGTTGTGTATCGCTCGACCTTTTCCATCAGTGGTGAGCCTTCTTTCAGGACTCGCCTTATCCTTATGCCCATGTGGTTAGCAAGTATATCAACTATTGACTATAATGGCTTTCATTCAGGCAATCTCTCTCATTTATTATTTTTTTCCATTACTCCCTTTGAGGTCTTTCCAATGCATGCCGACTAACGATAGAGTGAAGTTATCACTCTTCTAGATGGGATACTTCTTTGGGGAAGTTCGATGTCTTTGACTTTCGTCTAGGCTTGATTATCCCGTCTTTGAGTCTTAATGTCTCTCCCACTCGGAATAATGCCTCTTGTCGGAGCATTTCTTCCAATTGGGATCAATTCTCCCACTCGAGATGATGCTTCTCATCGGAGCATCACTTCTATTTGGTACAAGAGGAGTGCTTTAACCATAATCGACAACTTTCCTTGTAGGACTTCTTGGCCTCTGAATTTTACTTCCAAGATGAATTCCTTGATCACTAGGATCTGGAACCAAGTTTTTCGGATCACTCCCACTAGGAACAATGGGTAGTATAGGTAATCGTGGTATCCTCGGTGTAACATTACGATAATCAGGTTCTACTTGATTCGTCCAAACATCAACAGTGATTACTTGCGTTAGGTGTTTAGACCTCCCACTTGATTTATTATGAAAATGTTCCCATTATCATTTACCATGTAATTCACTTGAGTTTCTGGTTCAAATCTCTCCCACTCGAATTAAGTGGGACCTGATGTGAGTAATATCCTGCTCCTGATTCGATCAAGACTCATTATTCTAAACTGACAATGCATCGGAAAATTCGTCCTCAAGTATGTAATGTCACATGTTCGACCACGATACCATGTCTTTAAGCTGTAAACATGTATTTATGATGATTGTCAAGTATGTATTTACTCTTGTCCTAAATACGTGTTTAATGCGCAAATTAATGTCGCATGATGATATGAGTAGCTCAGTATCATTCTTTAGCTTTTAGGGAGGCGTGTCTTACCGATTACCATGGAACATAGTTTTACATTAATGTGAATCACTTTCTCATCATCCCATAGGGAACGTGTGACGAAATGACTACAACATTTATGTTTAAAAACTATGCTTATAGAAGTGTGTCATTTGATTTGAATGCTTAGCCTGACTTATCGTTCAAGGCGTACAAAAGGAAAATCGTTTAACCAACTTCATCCTTCTTCGTTTGCAAACTTATTTAAGAGATTTTATCCCATCTCCGAACTGAGCATTTCAGGTTTTCACCTTATGCCTCAGTCGATACTTTTACAAGGTCGTAGTAGCTTTCGAAGCCTACTTCCTACCGATGTAAATGTTATCAATAAGTTATTTCCGAAGGAATGCAAACGAAAATTCAGCACGTCATCATTTTAAACACTTATGTATTAAACTCATACTTTGAAATGATGTGTTCCTCTTTCGAGGTCCACTAGCGCAAGGCGCAACTTACCCCAGATTAACCTTTGGTTAAATCATTTCATTTCTGAATTTAATACAATTTAATCCAATCGGTTTCGCACATGACTATCATTACAGTTTATTTCATTTAATGGAGTAATAATAATAAAGAAAGAGTTTTAATCGGTTAATTCTTAGAGCGACGCAATCAATGGATTTAATGGCATGATCTAGTCCATAGACTTAGATGTAGGAGGAAATGTATGGATTTGCTTGATTCTTTCATTTATGATGTCAATTTTATTTTGGTTATTTACTTATTTCGGATCGATCCCGTTTTTAACCAAGTCGGTTAATCTTGATATGCAGAACACTTTTCGAATTGAAAGGTAACTATTTTATTCAATGAAACCGAAACAATGTATTCCAATTTCATAAATTAAACAAATAGAAAAATCAACATTGAACAATATTGGGGTTTCAGATCTCAAACTCGAAGCAGTCATGAAGAAGCTTGATGGACTAGATATCTTAACCGAAATGTAACAAAAAGGTACTGATATCATGGTGAGTAAAGCACCGGATCATCGTTAAGACTTCATTTTGCTTGGGGTTAACAAGCATTTCAGCATACCGATGAATCTTTCATCGAATGCCTCGGGCTCCTTTGGAAAATTTCTTTCTTTCTCATCTTTTTTGAATAGGTATATCATTGTTTTGATCGATTTGATCAAACGCGTTAGGCATTTCTCGTTAACAAACCATGAAAGAGGAAACATTCCCATTACCTTCTGAGCCCGAGTCCATACGTCAAACTCATCAGCGGGATCATTATAGGCTATTATGCCGTCATCACTGCATAGAATACTGAAGTATTCCGCCATTAAGGCTCTAGTTTCAGCGGCCTTGCCCTTACCGAAGCAAAGGTATATGGCACACCAAAGATGCAATGCGCTGAGTTGTGTAAACTATTCTTCTACTTCAGTTGACAGCTGCGAGAGGATCAACTCTCGTGCATTTCGATCCTTCCTCAACCTTTTCTTGTTGTTGCTTTCATGTGGGTGTTTGTATTCGTCCAAGCTCAGCCTATCCACGTCGGATTGATCTAATCGTCAAGATTCGCAGCGATCAGAAGATCCATAACATTATCTCTCCACGCATCGTAATCCATGCCGTCCAGATTGCGTGCCTTGTAGAACTGTACCGGGTCAGCCGAGAAAGAATTTCATACATCAGATATATATTAAGATTGAATCCGAAAAATAATGATTCCTCGGTCATCTAAACCAACCGACCACCAGTAAACCAATAGAAGATGGCTGTGATAGAGTTCACATTACCACCGTTTTCAATCCAATAGATTAGTCTTTTAAAACGATTTTAATCGCAAATTACCGGAACGGTAATTTTAAAACAACCATACCCGATCTTGGCTTTCCCAAGGCCCTTTGTATTTTGGAAAATATTCTGATGAATTTACTCATGCATATATAATTCTACTAAGCATGTAAATTATCATACGCAAGTAACATTCATCAAACAAATCACACTCATGCTTACGCGTCATGCGTCTAATGTTCCGAGGAACTCATGCTTGCATACATAATTCTACTTACAAGTAAATTATCACATGCAACTACATCCTCGACATTCTAGCATACGTGTCAAACATGAAAATTCCACAACAATCATACATATTTGGCGATTGGTTTTCAGTTTTAAAATAATTTTGAACATTAGGGGCTGATTTGCAATTCATGCTTATATTCTATAACGCAACATTCTAGACATGAATCCCAGGCATTCCCAACCATCACAGCATGTCTATCCTGGTGCGCATTCCATATATTTAACCAGGGCCGCCCACAAAATGCAATATCCAGCTAGCTTGACTAAGTCAAGACAACATTTCTAATCATGCATTAATATATATTGAATAATAAACAATTGCAATTCAGCCCACTAATTATACCAGTCCCAAAAACATGTATCTCCGAGATCCATCCCCATAATCGAAATAAGGCATAAATGTTAGTAACCCTATGAGCATTGTGTAGTCCATTTAGAGGTTTATAAACATTTATATTTTAAAACTTGACCACCCTATTTTATTTAATTGAATTGAATTGAATTCGGTTTTGAAAATCATTTCGGTTCTGTCAATTTTGGTTCGGTTTGGTCCAGTTCGGTCTGGCCTGAAAAATCAGGTTCGGTTCGGTTTAAAATCTGGTTCGGTCCGAACCAGTCCAATAAAATAGGGTTCGGTTTAACACACAAAAACCAGTTCGGTTAGATCCACTTAATTACCCCGGTTCGACCCGACCCGACTAGGTCAAACCGATTGAGAAAACCCGGTTCGATTTAAATCCGTCCCGTTTGACATATTGGACCGGCCCAATAATTAAATTTAGCCACGAAGTAACATTAATTATTTAAAAATAATTTCCAATATTAAATATATATATATATATATATATCGGAACATATTAAAACAAAAACATATTTATTACTAAGATTCTATCTATAAGATTAAATCGATCAACAATATATATATTTATATGTAAAAATCGGAACAATATATAATATATATATTTATTTATTGTCAATATCTTAAATAGGGTAACAAATATACTGACAATATATTTTCTCAATCTTTTAGGCAATAATATCTATCAATAATATCTTTAACCCTATTAAATATTTAGATATATTGATAGTGATATATATTTCTATATATTTATGTGAATCTATTCTTATGTTCCCAATTATAGATATATTTTTACCTTAATTAAAAATTAAAATATGGTAAACAATATTATTTTAATAGTGGCCGAAACCCTAGTGGCCAAGAACACCAAATTGGGAACAATTGGTCAAATTTCAAGATCAAATTTTAATAAGATCTACAATCCAATGTTAGATTTTGATAAATATTACACTTTTCTTGAAGATCATGAACATAAATTTAACAAAGAACATCATGAAAATTTCGGTTTTACCAACAACCATAAAAAATTAAAAATTTCGAAATTTTAATTTAAAATTTTCGGTTTTCAATTTAAATTTTAAAGAACACCAATTTATCAAAATCATGAACTCCTAACACAGGCTCTGATACCACTGTTAGACTACGGGGAGTAATCACTACGTATACTTAAATAAGGTACATGCTAGTAATTGGAATTACGCAGCGGAAGTTTCGCACATACCTTTAAGGTGATCCGTAGACCCAAGATCTTCTCAAGAGGGAGTTCACGATCCTCCGGTCAGGACCCGTAGAGGTTCTTGTTAAAGAATCCCTACGTGGTGCAAGCTCCACAGCAAAACCTCTGGTCGATTATTGTCACGGGAACAGATCTCTGGAGAATTTGCTCGAAGGCAATTTGGCACACCCTTGGTGGTGGTGAAGTTTCGGTCGAACTAGGGTGTTATGGGGGGGGGGGGGGGGGGGGGTTTCTCTCTAAAACACTCTAATGAGGGAATTGTGATTAACCCTAAAAATCCCCTACCACCTCTTATTTATAGGAGGAGTAAAGTGGACAAAAGTCTACTTTACCCTCCTTACATATTTCGGCCGGCCTATGTATTTGGGGAGGCCCATTTTTTGGGCCTCCCATGTCAATTTGGATTTGGTTCTAGCCCAATTACCCTAATGTGAAAATTACCCAAGTTTATTAGGTAAACAATACATTTTATGGGCTACCAATTACGGCTCCCATCACCATATGCTTACAAGAATACCCCTACATTCGAAGCTAAAGATTTTTATTTCCATGCTACGAGGTAGCTTACTTATAAAGTAATTGATAATCTAAATAGATTCTCTCCACATATGGGGTTACCCAGAACTAATCAACATTGACTTCATCATCTCCTTCGATGTTCAAATATACTTTCCGCAACCCAACTCTACAGAGTGAATGCGGTGTAGTGGCTTCACGGATTAAACCGTGTCCATGTCACTATTCACCATACGAAGAATAATTATTGCTACTACACATAATTTAATTTTTTATCAATTTGATTCTCAACTCTTGTTCATAAAATGTAAATTTTGCAATTCAACATCTTTTCAGAACATTGCAACATATTGTACTATCATACAAAAAAATGATGAAGTACTTTTTACAGACTCTCATTTGCATAAATTTCAATTTGTGATCGCTTATATGTACTAAATCAAGCGATTTGAGATTCCTTTATTGACTAAGGAATTCGAGTGAGCTCGAATACAACACAAATTTTAATCTTTGTGTTTATTATAAATTGTAGTGTAGGGATATTATTTATGTTAATTAACCTTCACAAGGTATCACAATTAACATGTCTTTCATAAATTAATAAATTAAATCAACTAAGCAAAAGAAACTTTTATCGATCAGTGTTCTTTCCACCTCGTAGAGAATTGCACTTAGTTTGATTATTTCCCAACATAAATCAATATTATTCTTAGTCAATACATACTTATTTGACTTGAATACAAGATGCAAACATTTTTCCCGAAACAACATATTGTTCAAGATTATTTTAACAATCACCTTCTACAAGGTTGTAAACCATCCCGATTATGTTACCGAATCCGGTAACTGGTGCTTTAACGAATATTCCAAACTGATCAAACCAATAGTTGGAACATTAGGAATATAAGCACTCATAGCTTCTTTAGCCCCCACGGTCACTTTAGTAACATTCGTTACACCACCAGTGACAGAACCTCCCGTTATTGTTGGAGGCCATAGCTTGAATTTCCGTTACACAGAAAATTTACCAAGCCATAGATTTTCCGCATAAAATTATATTTCATAATATAAATCCAACAAAGTCCTCGTGTAAAACCAATAGGAAATTGCCTTAAGATTGTTAATTCGCAAGGTAAATTTGGAAAATTCTGATATATGTAGGAAAACGTCCAGTTAATTATTATTCGGTAATTAACATACAATTAAGGAGTAATCTGTACGTATATGAAAACCGAAATTTGCGATCCGTATATCAAATAGGAAATATGTATTTTTAACTGAGGCACGTGCTGATCACGGTCTCCTTAAATGCAATTTTGCCCCACCTCACCCTCAGGTTAAGCAACGACGTTTAACAAGGGACGATCACCTCCCAGGATACAACAGTGTCGTTGACACGAATCGTGCATACAATTCGTTCAACCGAACCAAACTCATACCTGCCTCAAACAAGAATACTAGATCAAAAAATTGATAGAATAAATAACGCTACGAAATTTGAATGGAACCGTAAATAATTAGATGATGATGTTCATTATGTAAGCATATGGTGATGGGCGTCGTAAATGGAAGCCCATTATATGTATAAGTTACCTAAGACAATTGGGTAAATGTCACATTAGGACATTGGGCCATAACCAAATCCCAATTGACATGAGAGGCCCAAAATATGGGTCTCCCTTATGCATAGGCCGGCCGAACTATTGAGGTGGGCAAAGTGGACTTTTATCCACTTTGCCCCTCCTATAAATAAGAGGTGTTAGGAGTTTTATTAGTTTAATCATTAATCCCTCCTTGGAATTTTTTAGAGAGAAAAACCCTCCTCCCAATAACACCATTCGGCTGAACCACTACCAAGGGTGCACCAATTTGCCTTCGAGCAAACACTCCCGAGATCCGTCCCTGTCAAGAATCGATCAGAGGCTTTGTTGTGGAGAATATACCGCGTAGGGCTTCCTTAAGAAAAACCTCTACGGGTGCCGACCGGAGGACCGTGAACTCCCTGTTGCAGGATCTTGGAACTACGGATTACTTTCGAGGTATGTACGAATCTTCCGCTGTGTAATATCATTTACTAGCATGTACCATGTTTATAGTATCTGTAGTGATTACTTCCTGTAATCTATCAGTGGTATCAGAGCCTGTGTTAGGAGTTCATGATTTTGATAAATTGGTGTTCTTGAAAGTTTTAAAATTTGGACCGAAAATTGTAAAGAAGGAAAATTATAATTTTTTTTATTTTAAGTTGTTGGTGGTTCGAAATTTTCATGATGTTCTTAGAAAAATTTGATGTTCGTGATCTTCAAGAAAAACATGATTTATATCAAAATCCAACATTGGATTCTTGATCTTAATAAAATTTGATCTTGAAATTTGACCACTTGTTAATAATTTCTTGTTAGTTTCGGCCAAACCCTAGGAATTACAAGTTAATTTTTTTTAATTTCTTAGGCTCCAAGTAATTAATTTCGGCCGAAATATGCTAGGTATATTATTTACCATATTTTAATTTTTTATTTTATGTAACAATATATCTAAAACTTGAAACATAAGGATAGATTGGTATTAATATATAGAAATATATATAACTATCAATATATCTAGATAATTAATAGGGTTGGAGATATTATTGATAGATTTAGTTACCTAAAAGATTGAGAAAATATATTGTCAGTATATTTGTTACCATATTAAAGATAATGACAATAAATAAAATATATGTATATATTAGTTGATTGAATTTTACATATATATATATATATATATACATATATATTGGTGATTAATTTAGTCTTAAAGATAGAATCTTGACGATAAATATATATAAATATATATAAGTTTAATGTATGGACGAAATATATATATATATATTATCAATATTGCAAATTATTTTACATAATTAATATTTCTTGGTGGCTAAGTTAAGTTTTTAGTGGACATTAAAGCCTACTTAGCCCACAAGAATATTTCGGCCCAAACCCTAGGGTAAATGGGCCGGTCCAATTTGCAAAACCGGTGTGATTTAAAACCGAACCAGGTTTTCTTATCGATTCGACCTAGTCGGGTCGGGTCGAGTCGGACCGGGGTAACTAAGTGGATCTAACTGAACTGGTTTTGAGTGTTGAACCGAACCAAACCCTATTTTATTTGACCGGTTCGGACTGAACCAGATTTTGAAAATAAAATCGGACCGAATCGGATTTTACTGAACCGGTCCCAAACCTGATTTTTCTGGACTGAACCGAACCGAACCGGACCGAAGTTGACTGAACCGAATTTTTAAAACTGAATTCAAGTCAATTAAAATAGGGTGCTCAAGTTTTAAAATCCAAATGTTTTGAACCTCAAATGGCCTACACTGTGCTCAAAGGGTTTATTATTATTTACATAACGATTAAACCTTAATGCCTTGTTTCGATTATGGGGATGGATCTCGGAGATACATGTTTTTTGGACTGGATTAATTAATGGGCTGAATTGAAATTGTTTATTATTCGATATATATTTACGCATGATTAGAACTGTCGTCTTGACGGAGTCAAGCTAGTTGGATGATGCATGTTGGGGGTAGAGCCCTGGTAAAATATATGGTATGCGCACTAGGATAGACATGCTGTGATGGTTGAAATTGCCTAGGAATCATGTCTAGAATGATGTGTAATTGAATATAAGCATGAATTGCAAATCAGCCCCTAATGTTTGAAATATTTTCAAATCGAAACCAGTCGCCAAATGTGTATGATTGATGTGGAAATTTCATGTTTGACACGTAAGCTAGAATGTTGAGGATGTAGCCGCATTTAATAATTTACTTGGAAGTAAGATTATGTATGCAAGCATGAGTTCCTCGGAACATTAGATGCTTGACACAAAAGCATGAGTGTGGTTTGTGAGATGCATGTTACTTGCATATGATGATTTACATGGATGGTAGAATTGTATATGCATGAGTAAGTTCATCGGAATAATTTTTTTTTTTAAATAAGAAAGGGCCTTGGGAAAGCTATGCTTGTTTTAAAATTTCCGTTCCGGTAATTTGCGATTAAAACCGTTTTAAAAGACTGATCGGTTGGATTGAAGACGACATTAATGTGAACTCTTTCACATCCATCTTCCATTGGTTAACTGGTGGTCGGTTGGTTCAGATGACTGAGGAATCATTATTTATCGTATTATTTCTTAATAGATATTTGATATATGCAATTCTTTATCAAAATGTCATTGTCTAGCTGATTTTGCATAATCATCAACATGTTTAGTAACAAATTTGAGGATAGATGGCATCGTCTTGTGTTAGTGAGCATTTCATTGAGACAAACTACGACTCGTGGAGAAAACGCGTCAATGCACTGTTGGAGGATCATGGCCTTGTAGCTCACAATCAGAAGTCCATGAGCTGCCCAGATGTTGGTCTAACCAAAGACCTAGCATTTGCCCATTTCCAATGGGAGCATGATGACAAGAAAGCAAAGGAGGATGTTCCGTTACAAAGGACATCTGAGATGCTCTCTTCCTGAAATATGGAAATTGCATGGCAGCAATCCTGCACCCACTTATACCAATTATGGAAGAAAGCTTAAACAACTACAGCAAAAGTGTACTTGAAATGGTATACGATCTCTTTGGCATGTTGAAACCACTGGAAGAAGAAGGTCAGGTGGGTGAATGGGATAAAATTCAAGCCATTATCGGGGTTCTCCCGAAGTCTTGGAGAGCAGCCAAGGCTTTATTGACAGCCAGTGGTTCCATGCTAGTAATTGCATCTGTCCTGAAATTCATTGAGATGGAACAAACTCAACTGAAATCAATACCGGGACGAGCTGGGCAAGGAAAGAGAAAGATGATGAACAAAGGAGAGAAACAACAGGTTGTCGACGGTAAAATGTTGACAACGCCTAAACCAGGCAATCTCCGAGTTAAATAAGAGATAGTCCGCAGGAACTCCAGTCCACGCCGAATAGGCGAAGGTACAGGGTCCAGCAATTTGCATCCTAAAAAGGTATGCGACGTTGGTTATGTATTGGAAACTCTACTTTCCTCCACTGTCATGTTAACTGACTCAAATCCTTCTTGGATTCTTGACTCAGGTGCGACGGACCACATAGCCAACGACAAAGGACTGTTCGCCAAGTTTAGACGATTGCCAAAGGATTCTAAGAGGATATACATTGGCGACAACTCCCAAGTTGAATTCTTATGAGTGGGGAACTGCAAGTTGTCTATGAATAATGGCAGGACCATACTACTTGAAAATGTCCTTTTTACTCCTAGAATCTGTAGAAATGTTTCTGTTTCTGCTCTTTTGAATAATAATTACATTTTATCATTTGAGAAGAACTTTGTTCGCATAAACAAAGGTAATGTCTTCTTTGGGCATGCTTATTCCTATTATGGTCGCTTTATCATGGATTTGAATGGAAGTATAGATTCGAATAGAATGTATGCATTATCCTCCAGGGTAGCAGAAACTGACGCAGCCGGATGGCATGCGAGGCTGGGACATATAAGCTACGATAGGGTCCATTCATTACCCTGAAGGGAGCTTCTGCCTGTTACCAGCAATGTGGTTAAACAAACTTGCCACGATTGTCTAGCAGTTAAGTCCACCCGCAAACCATTCGGAGAAGCTCAACGAGCCGAGTATCCGTTGCAGCTAATTCACTTCGACGTCTGTGGACCAATGAGTGTAACCGCTAGGAGTGGAAAACGATACTTCGTAACTTTCATTGACGACTTTAAACTTTATGGGTTTACTCATTTGATTACTCGTAAATCTGAGGCAATAAATTGCTTTAGAAACTTTCTAAACCTCGTAGAGAATCAGCAGGAGCGAAAGGTGAAAACCCTGCGCACTGATAGAGTTGGAGAATATCTCTCTAATGAGTTTGATAAGTTGTGCAAAGAAAGAGGGATAGACCGTCAAACGACAATCCCCAACACACCACATCAAAATGGTGTGGTTGAACGTCGTAATCGAACACTTCTAGACATGGTCAGAACCATGATGTCACAGGCACAATTACCAATCTCCTATTGGAGTGATACGTTATTGACTGCCACTCATGTAGTAAACCTTGTCCCAACAAAGGCAGTAGACACGACGCCATATGAGCTGTGGCATGGTAGAGAGTTGGATCTCACCAGATTGCGACCTTGGGGTTGCGCAGCCTATACACATACAACTGACAGCCGTTTCGACAAGTTGGGACCCAGAGGACTAAAGAGTATCTTTATCAGGTATTCAAAAAACTCTAAGGGTTACGTATTCGTGTTAGCTCAAGAAAATGGTGGCCAGGTCGAACATGAGTCCAGATACGTTACTTTCCATGAGGAAGAATTTCTGACGCTTGGTGAAATTAAAACAGATGAAGTATTGATCGAACTAGAGCTGGACAACATTGATGATCAGGTCCCACTTACTTCGAGTGGGAGATTTGAAATAGCGACTCAAGTGAGTGACACGGTAAATGATAATGGAATCATTTTCATAAATCCAGTGGGAGGACCAAACCCCACCACACAAATCACTATTGCTGGAGGGACGAATCAAGTTGAACCTGATAATCATATAGCCGGACCGCTGGATGAAAATCCAATAATACCACAACCACCATTACTACACATTGTTCCCATTGGGAGTGGATCAACCAACTTGGTTCCAGGTCCTAGTGATTAAGGACATCATCTTGGAGTTAGAATCCAGATACAAAGAGGTCGTCCAAGGAAAGTTGTAGGTGAAGGTTCAGGCACTGATCTTACTCCCAGTGGGAGTGATGCTCCGACAAGAAGCATTATCGTGAGTGGGAGATTCGGTCAGAGTCAAGATGGGATCAACAAGCCTAGACGTAGTCAAAGTCATCAAAATTATCCTAAGAAATATCCTATCGAGAGGGGTGAAATCCTCACTCTAACATCTGTTGACGAACCGGTAACGGTTCAACAAGCGTTGGAAGGACCTCAAGCGAAGGAATGGAGGAAGATCACCTCAATGAAAGCCAGTTCAGTATGGTCTTTGGTTGATTTACCTGCTAAACGCAAGGCCATAGGAGCAAAGTGCGTTCTCAAATTGAAATTCACTGCTGATGGAAAGGTCGAGCGATACAAAGCCCGACTAGTTGCGAAAGGATATACCCAACCTCATGTTGGGTTTGTCTTGAATTAGTTGGTTAAGTCCACTAAGCAGTTTAGCCGGTTATCTATTTTAGGTAACAATTTAGTCCATCCAATATATATATATATATATATATATATATATATATAACGGTTGATTACAATTATTATATATATATAGATAGTGTGTGGTGGATTAATATATATATATATATATATATATATATATATATATATATATATATATATATATATATATATAGGGTTAGGCAATTAAATAGTTGCCGTGAGAGAGAGCTAGTAGTCTTCTAGGGTTAAAGGGAATCAACGAGAGAATGGCGTGTTAGCCTTGTGCGAGGGTTAGATAGGTTAGACGAGTGGTTTAATTATGTGTGTTTAGAGCATTGTCTATTATGTCTCTACATGTATTGTGAGAGTGAGTGCTTTATGTGGTCTCGTCTTGTAACCCTCTGTTGTTGATTGTGCTAGTGAAGTGGTGCTCCTCCTTTGCCCGTGGACGTAGATCGCGTTGACCAAACCACGTTAAATTTTGTGTTCTTTATTGCTTTCGTTTAATCCGTTTGTGAGTGTTGAGAGAATCGATCCTAACAACTGGTATCATAGCTAAGGAGGTTCAACACGATCACTGAAGATGGAGATGTCGAAATCTGGAATAGAGAAGTTCGATGAGAGGGATTTTGGTTTCTGGAAGATGCAGGTTGAATATTATCTGTACCAGAAGGATCTGTAAGAACCGTTGTCTGGGGAAAAGCCAGAATCCATGACGAAGCAACAGTGGAAGCTCAAGGATCGACAAGCTCTGGGGCTGATCCGGTTGTGCTTGTCCAGGAACGTTGCATTAAACATCGTCAAGGAAACATCGACGGCAGGCGTGCTAAAGGCGTTGGCAAACATGTATGAGAAACCATCAGCGATGAACAAGGTATGTGATTGTTGCCTCCCGACATGTTGTGATGAAAGCTGTCTGTTCACATGGTGTGATGGCTACACGCCACGCTATATTGCAAGGCCCCGAGGGCTATCATCTCTTCGATTTCTACTCGTAGAATGAGGCAGTCGTTTGTGCTGTGACCCTAGGTGTTGTGGAATTTACACCAATGCGTGATGTTGGCTCCCAAGAACGCATTTGCTGTTTCGCTTGGGGAGGGTAGCTTGTTCTGCAGAATGCTTACAAATAACTCTTCGACCTCTGTGTTCAGAGGAGTGAATGCATATTCTGGGCCATCAAGTGTGCTCCTGCTTGCGTGTTGTTGAAAGAGTACTCCTCTCTCACCTGAGGGTGGTTTGCTCCACCCGAGTTCACGTTCACAAGCGACTGCTCTTTCGAGTTTGTCTTAGAGGTCACTCATTGACTGATTGGTCCTCCAACTATACTCTCTTCCAAGTAGAAGGAAGGATCGCGCATTCAAGTTCATGAAGAATGTGTTGATCACTGCCTCCTTTGTTGCCTTTAGCAAAGTTGCATTCATCGCGAAGCGCTTGAAGTATTCCAGAGTTGGTTCTCTTTCTTCTTGCCTGATGTCCCAAACACTTTGCAGTGTTGGGCCTTGTTGGTAATTGGTTGGCCGTATAGGCGCAAAGAGTTGTTCAAGACGTATCTCTTCCACTTGCTTATCCTCTTCTTGTTCGGGAAAACCCTGCCTGATCATGGCGATGGAGAGTTGTTGTTTACGCCTTAGAGCGTTTACATAGCACTTTCGTGCAACTGTTTGATCTCCTAGGATCTCTCCAACTCCATTCTTGATTGGGAATTTCAGCTTCTGATGTGTCGTGGATGGTACTATCTCAAAGGGGTTTATGGTTTTTCTTCCGAGAATCCCATTATACGCCCCCAAGGTTTTGACCACAATAAAGTTGAAATTAATATCAAGCTTTGTCCATCCTTCTCCCAGTGTTACCGGGAGAGTGATCGTACCAAGTGGGTATGTTGCAGCTCCTGCGAAGCTTATGAGAGGGAATGTTCCGGGACTCAAGTCTGCCTTTGTACGACCAAGTTGTTCTATCACCTTGATGGTTACGATGTTAGTGGAACTTCCTCGGTCAACGAGGATACGTTTTACGTCGTAGTTCGTTATAGGCATGGTGATGACGAGTGCGTCGTCATAAAGAAAACATGATAACCATATCCTCTTCTTCCCCTCTTGGTAGTTTGCCGTAATTGGGATGCGTCTCTGCCTGTGAGGCGTAGACATTCCTTGAGTGCGAGCCTTGGCCCCCAGCAGCTGGTCCTCTGTGTATGACATTTATTACACCCCTCTTGGGAGGAGGTGGATTTTCATACGCCTTCTCTTTTCCATTGTTTTTCTTGGAGGTCTCTCATTGGGTCTATGTAAGGGTGTTTTCCCCCTGATCGACATAGTGCTTTAGCTCGCCCCGCAGAATGATGTTGTTTATGTGAATCCTTAGCCTGAAGCAGTGGCTAATGTCGTGTCCCTTAACCTTGTGGTTTTCACACCACTTGTCATCTTCCTTTCCCAAGAGGCCCTTTCGCCAATTGTTTGGTTCCCTCAAGAGATTAGTTTCGTTCATCTCTTTTAGGATTGCCGACATAGGAGCGTTTAGTGGAATGATGTTCGCGGTGTTGACCTCCCTTGGTTTTTGGAAACTGATCTGGATTGGACGCTTAGGCTGTGGTTGCCACTGCTATTGTAGCTGGTTTCCTTGGGGTTGTTTTGCCTCTGAGGCCTTGTTGGCATTGTCTTTGGTGCGCTCAGCGTTCAGCTTTGCCCTTGCATTGTTCCTGAACCTATCTAGGTCTACGTACTCCTTCACGCGTGAGGTTAACTCCTCCAGAGTTTCAGCCGGGCGTTTGGACATCTTTTCTCCCAAGGAGAAACCTAAACGACCCAGGTTCCTTATGAATGCCTTGATTATTTTGTCTTCAGACAAGTTTGTCTGAATATCAAAAATGTTCTGATTAAAACGGATGTAATAATCTGCCAATGATTCATCATATTGTTGCTTCACATCATATATGCGCTGGAGTGTTTGAGCAGTCTTCGTTCACCCATGTACCTCTGGATAAACTTTCCCTTCAAGTATGTAGAAGAGTTCACGCTTTTCTTTGGAAGTGAGAAAAACCAATGTGCCGCTGAACCTATTAAGGTTTGCGGGAACGTGACCGCTACGTGGTTTGAGTTTGAAGTTCTCCCTAGCAACGAAGCCTCGTGCTGCTGCACGTGCTCTATGGGATCACCTTTTCCAGAGTATCTCTCAAGTCGTATGTTGTTTAGGATTCCCGGAACCCGTTCATACAACATCACCTTGGTGAAGGTTGCACTGTCTGCTACGACGTGCATTGGTCTGGTCTTTGACTGCTTTAGCTTTTGCTCAACGAGCACCTCTAAAGTCATAGCGGTTAACCCTGTGAGGGGAACGTTGTCGTTTCTCTCAGGTATTCCCCAAACATTGTTTGGATTTCCGCTATCCTGCCCCCAGCTCTGTTGGTAGTGAGAGGCCTCCATGCCTTGTCTCTCATTCAGGTTACTTGGCTGCTTCCATGATTCGGCTGGGTATGACGTTTCGTAGTAAGTTGCACCAGAGTGTGATCCCTGGGGTCCTACACTGTAGTACTAAGGGTTAGCAGCCGGGGGCTGTCTTTCATGTTGCCTTGGAGCTTCTCTTCGGGCTGTGTCATGAGACACTACTTACCCTGCAGGATATGCTTGAGCAGGTGGTGGCGGTGGTGGGGGAGGTGGTGGAAGCGCGTAGCCTTGATTTCTTATAGTGTCCCTGAAGGCCAGGAGTTCCTCTATTGCTTGCATCATTGCGGGAGTTACGGTTGGGGCAGCTTGTGCACCTTGTGTGTCTGTATCCTGAGGTTGCTGGTTGTTAACCGGCATTCTGAAAGGTTGTTCCTCTTCAGTGTGCGCTCTACGCTCAAAACCTGGTGGAGGTTCATTGGTTTGAGCTTTATGCTCTGTCTGAGCATTGGGAGCTTCCTCTGAGGTAGCTGTGGATACAGCATCCGGGATATCCTCAGGACCTGGCTGTTCTCACTTGGATTGTGCCCTGCTGGTCTTTCCTGTATTGTTTCTTCTCTTTGCCATTAAGCTTTGCTGGTAAGCGAATGCTTGTTCGTTCAGATCTCGCGGACAGCGCCAAATGTTGGGACCCAGACTAGACGAAGTGTCAGATCCTAGTATTGATTCGGGAAGATGCCTCGGTTTGCTCGCTCGTCGGGTCTTCGCACGTGTCAGGGCTCGTGCGTATCCGTATACATGCACGAGGGGAAATATTGCACACCACACAGGGGGGGTGGAGTGCGATGAACCCTCTCTGAAGCTTAAGTCAGGTAATTAGAGAGAGAAAGTAAGAGTGAGGTCAGAGCTTCCGTTATCAACTTAGTTGTAAAATGGGAGAGTGGAGTCCCTTAAATAGGAGTTTTCCAACTCGAACCCGGTTCTGAACGGTCCAACGACGGTTTAATGTAAAGTATGAACCGGGCGTAGACGGGGGTAAAGCTGACATCGGGAGGATCTGCACGTGTCATCAATGATGGATATGTGTCCAATTCGGGTTCGTATTTATATTTCGGACCTCGTAAACACGTCAAAAATCACATCACGGTTTAGAAAACGTCTTCTAAGGGTCAAAACGGTCCGGAAGCGCGGTACGCGCGTCCGGGTTGCTTGCAATCCGGACCTCGCCGAATTGCCCAAATTCGACGAGGTCCGGATTGCTCTATGGGTATTACGCGATTACCGTTACACGTAGAGAAGTCGAGTTCGCGCATTGCCAATATTGATGACGATTACTGCTTGCCTTTGAACCGTCATCAAACCGCTTCGAAACCGGGTCCGGTCCCAAGGTAGCCTATAAATAGGAGACCTTGGCCACCCATTTTGACACATCCTCTCATTTGCACAACTTTGGCATTTTGAGCTCTGACTTCTCTCTAGAAATATTTTTTCTCTCTAGAGTTATCTTTCTCCCTTTAGCCCAAATCGTGACTTAAGCATCGGAGAGAGCTCCACTAGCACCACCCCCCCCCCCTCTCAGTGCTAGTATTGGCCCTTTGTACAGGAACGGGCCCCGCAGCTAAGGTGTGGAAGAGAAATAGGAGTAAGATGTGCCCAGACGCTAAGACTTGTGCCCAGACAGCCGTTTCCTGAGACACAGACTTTTCCTAAGACACAGACTTTTACTGAGACACAAACTTTTCCTGAGACACAGCGTTAATCGAACACTCGTCATCGGCATTAGGAGAATACCTCTTCCAGGCGAAGGGTGTCTGCCCAAAAACCCGAACAACCCCATCAGACTGACGCGTCCATCCGACCCAGTTCAGCTTTCCGTGATTCGAACAAAAGCTACCATACCGCAAAGACATGACAAGTGATCGCAACCCTCTCGAAGAGGTTAACGCGAGAAATGCAAGGAAAAGGCCTGGACGTCCTAAGAAGTCTCCGACAAGCAAAAGAGCAGGAGGTCAGAAGCCAGCTGGAAGCCAGCCAGGACCTTCCCACATTTCGAGAGCTACTTCCGTAGCTTCATCCATGCCAACCGAGGATGTGCCCGACGCACAGCACAACCACCAAGAACCAAGTGACGAGCATCGTTCACCCCCACCTGGTTTTGAGCCAGAGAAGCATAATGATGAGTTTCAGACATAAATGCCGCAAGGCGAACAACAAGGAACGGGAGCAAACCCGATGCCTACGGTTACTCCAGCAATGATGGCTGCGCTGGAGGAATTACTCGCATTCCGCGAGTCATTGAAAAATCAAGGATATGCGGCCCAACCACCTCCAACCGCCCAGGAACACGCTGCGCCGACAAGAGAAATGTCTTAAGACACTACCTGCCAAGGCGGTCCATTCCAGGGTAGAGACCAACATGCAAGATATGAAGGCGCACGTTCATACACTCCTTCCCAAGGAACCCGTCATTGGAGGAATGCAGAAAGGCAACCCCCACACCACTGCGATGTTAGAAGAAATTGTTGAGAAAAAGATGAAAGAAGCAAAGATGAAGGGTATGCACGCGCTTGAGGAAAAGGCGTCGCATCCGTTCGCGGACCACCTTGTAAATAGTCGCGTCCCAGACACACTATACCGGATCGAGGAGATCTCTATCGCGGAAAGGGAGATCCAGCGGAATAAGTGCAGAAGCACGAGGCCTCTCTGCTAGGAAGAACGAAGAACCCACACCACTTTGCAATGATGTTTTCACAAACTCTTGCCGGAACAGCAACACACTGGTTCTTCTCGTTGCCATGCAGAAGCATCACCTCATGGGCAAACCTGAAGGCTAAGTTCATTCTGCGATATATGGGCGAACGCACATTGCTGAAAGGAACAAATGCTCTGGACGACGTCCAACAACAAAATGAAGAATCTCTCGCTGAGTATTACGTTCGCTTCAACCAGAATATCTCTGATATTCAGGGGAACCTGACGGAAGGAGAGATAGTACGAGCATTCATCTGAAACCTCGGACGAAGAGGCTACGCCTTAGCAGAAAAGATGGCAAAGCGCCCAGCTGAAACTCTAGAAGAGTTAGCCGCAAGAGTTAAAGAGTACGTGGACCTAGAAAGGTTCAGGTGCCAGAACAAGGCGAAAGTCTCTGCTGCAAAGGCGAAAAAAAAACCCAAAGCAGAATCAAGCAAAACCACCCTCAAGCGGTCAGCAAGGAAGAAATTGGCAGCCTCAGCCGAAAAGGCCTTTTCAAGGAGATTTCCAGAAACCAAGAGAAGTAAACCTCGCTGACTGCATTCCATTGAATGCGCCGCTGTCCGTGATATTGAAGGAAATGAAGGATGCGAACATGTGGAAAGAGCCGAACAATTTCAGAAAAGGTCCGTTGGGGAAAGACAAAGACAAGTGGTGTGAAAACCACGAGGTCTTCGGCCACGAAATGGACAGCTGTGTCAGCCTACGTTTCCGCATTAACAACTTCATCCTCAAGGGCAAATTGAAGCAATTCGTCGACCAAGGCGACAGCCCCCCAAAGAAGATTCAAGCAGAGTCATCAAAGAAAGGAAGCAAAGGCAAAGAGAAAGTCAACGACAACCCTCCGCCGGCTAAGCGAGGTGTTATCAATGTCATCCACGCGGGACCTGCCACCGGAGGACAAGTGTCAAATGCTCGGGACGTTTATGCATCCCAAGCAGCAACATTGCCAAGATATGGAAAGCGCAAGCAACCAGAACAAGACGACGTGGTTATCCAATTTTCTAGGGAAGACTTAAAGCACATCGTTTACCCTCACGGCGATGCTTTAGTCATAACCATGGACATCGACGGATATGATGTGAAGAGAATTCCCGTCGATGGTGGAAGCTCTGCTGACATTTTACATGTCAAAGTCCTGGAGCAACTGGGAAAATCAGTTAAAGACTTGACTCCGGGAACTTTCTCGTTAGTCAGCTTTGCCGGGGCAGCCACATACCCCCTGGGAACGATCACACTTCCTGTCATTCTAGGCCAAGGGTGGAAAACATTGCACGTCAACGTCACTTTTGTCGTTGTGGAATCTCTTGGGGCCTATAATGGAATTTTAGGGCGAACAACGATCAACCCTTACGTGATCGTGCCCTCTACTGTCCATCAGAAGATGAAATGCCCTACTGACCACGGGATCGGGGAAGTACTAGGCGACCAGATATCCGCAAGACGATGTTATGTCAACGCCCTAAGAGCAAAGCAGCATTTCCATGTGGCGATGGTGAATTCTTTCAAGAAGCAAAAAATTGTTGATGATGGAAGGCATGAGCAAGCTATTATAGTTTGGAATCCACAAGAGTACGTTCAGTATTCATCATGGAACCATATATTGCTCGTCAAGCAGGGTGAAGGCGAGCCAATCATGAACTACTTCAACAGATTCGCTGCCAATGCCTCTTTGGCAAAATCAACAAGAGAGGAAGTGATAAGCGTGTTTTTTGCAAACATGAACGCCAGATCCTTCATTCTCTTCGGAAGAACTCATGGATGGCAAACAACCAAGACGATGGCAGATCTAAAAGACAAGCTCGAGACGGCAGACTTGTGTGAACAAGAACTGAGGTGGGGTACACCCCTCAGTTGGGACAGAGAAGTTCAAGCTGAAACGAACAAACAGGAAGGCACAAGCATCAATATGGACAACATCTTCACACCGCTAAACACGTTTGTTGAATACATTTACGTCAACCTACTCGAAAACAAGCTCTCGAGTCCACTTGTTCCAAAGACTGCTTTCTTGGGCAGTAACGTTAAGGAATGGTGCAAATACCACAAAACCTGGGGACACAACACAAACATGTGTCTACCGCTGAGATGGGAGATAGAAGAATGCATCGTGCTGGGCGCGTTAAGGCGATTTGTTGCAACTGAGTCTGCGACGTCATCATCAAACCAACCATGAAAAAGACGGGAGATAACTACCTTTCCGTTTACTTTGCGCATTTCTATTCTAAGTGTTTTTAGAAACATCGCATCTAGTTTCTTTACATGTTTTAAAAAGGAATGATCGGTTGACACCTTCTCGAAATAACAATGTAAATACGCGCAAGTATCTAATGAAGTCAATCTACATTTGTAGGTACATATCTATGCCTTGCATGCTATTTTGGATTGAACGCGAAGTAACAAAACTATGCACTTATTATCTACATCAACAATCCAAGATATTATGCTATGTGCAAGCAAAAATCTACTACGCGTTATGACAACGCTTACCATCAACAACAACTTACTCATATTGACGACTATATAAAAAGGCGTCATCAAGGAATCAACAACTTGGAATTAAACCCAAGATATATTCAATGTCAGCATGCTGCAACAACATATTTGCAAGGACATAATTGCAACCTCTTACTTCAAAGCGTCATACCAACGACGTCCTGCTTCAAATGTCATATTAACGACGTTCTATCTACAATTTCCTATTGATGACATACAAATGACATGCTGTGACATCTCTTGTTAGAGGCAAATCCTCATGTTCATCGCCATTCCCTGGATTCAGAACAGGACGGGCAAATACAATACGGAACTGATCACCCCATAAGTGGCGGAAGTTCTCTTGTTAAACAACGACCCCACGCTACAACAAGTGTGTATATCCTATTAAGGGTTCACTCTTTACGGCGAACGTCCTCTTGTTAGATGACAATCCCGTACTATGAATTCCTGCTTAAGGGTTCACTCTTTACGGCGAACGTCCTCTTGTTAGATGACAATCCCGTACTATGAATTCCTGCTTAAGGGTTCACTCTTTACGGCGAAGGTCCTCTTGTTAGATGACAATCCCGTACTATGAATTCTTGCTTAATGGTTCACTCTTTACGGCGAACGTCCTCTTGTTAGATGACAATCCCGTACTATGAATTCCTACTTAAGGGTTCACTCTTTACGGCGAACGTCCTCTTGTTAGATGACAATCCCATACTATGAATTCCTGCTTAAGGGTTCACTCTTTACGGCGAACGTCCTCTTGTTAGATGACAAACCCATACTACAGATTTTCAAAGCGTGTTGCATGATTCATGGACGCAGAAATCATGCATCACAATACATATTTTCAAAACGTGTTACGTGGTCCCTGGACGCAGGAATCATGTATCACAAAAAAAAAATTCAAAAACCAAAATGTTTTTACGTATGCTTCCCCAACGCGGGTTGATACACGCTGGCAGGTGCGCACCGTGTTTACAAAACTCATAAAATTTACAAGTCGAGTATTGTACAACGTCGCCTTAGAGTGGAACTAAGAGACGGTATAAACTAGTATCTTGCTTAGCCAAGATAACACCTTTCAAATACACTATTTGTTAAGAAAAGTCGCTATACGCGAAATACTTGACAGGTTACAACATATATAGCGGCAAGCTACTCAGGAAAGAAGGGCAACATGCGTAATGCATCATGCAAGCAATCTTGAGAACATCTCAGGTCATCAATCAAGAAGTGGCTAACGGTCACGGCTACGGAGACTACATCTATGATTACTAGTCATCCACATTCAACAAAAATAGTAAGTGATAACGGTATGAAATATTACTAACAAGTAATCATGCAAACTGCTATGCATAAAGCAGGTTCAAACGACATAGTTCAAAGCGAACAAGTCACAAGCAATAACCAAGGAACAGCTCCAACAATGTTCCAAACATAGAAGCCGGGGGGCAAACAGACTCAGAAACGAGTTCAACATATCCAAAAGCAATAAGCATGGCACAAATCAACGAACGCCATCATCTCTGACAGGACTGGGTGGAACAGGCAGAAGTTGCACATTAGTGTCACCACCGTCTTCTCCGAACAAAAAGGCAAACTGAGCTGCTGCAGCATCCAAACGACGGAGCTCGGCAACGTGCCCAACCGCAAATTCCGCATACGGCCCTAACCTGTTAAAGGGAAAGCCGGGAGCAAGAATACTCACCCTACGAACAAAGTCTTCAGCAAACTCGCTAAGCATAGGAGCGGCCTTCGCCGTAGCAGCAGCCGTAACCGCACTTTCAAACTCAGGAGTAGTAGGGAACTTTCCAAGTCCCTCCTCAATGCCGGCCTTCGTTGCCTCTTCGCGCACCTTCCGACAGGCAACCTTATGGTCGCCCGCATTGTCAGAAATCGCCTTCTCGATAGCAACATTTTCAGCTTCAAGCTGAACAAGGCGGGCATGATCAGAATCGTAACGGGCATCAAAATCTGTCATCTTCAAAGTAAGACGGCGTACTTCATCCTTAGCTTTCTTAAGCTCGCCGGACACAACGGCAACCTTATCGGCGATAGCACGCTTCTCCTGGACAAGTTCCAACATGAAGGAGGCCATGTGCACCATGTCAGAAACAACCTGAAAACAACAAGACAATAAGCATACATGTTCGGAAACAACGAGCATAGCAAAGCAAAGAAAGACACTTACTGGTGTGAATCCAGACAGTGATCTCTCAACAAAGGTTCGCGCCTCTTCGTCGCTCGATGGCCGAACAAGTCGATCACCAGGAGGAACGGATCGATGAAGAACACGCACACCAACCTCTGGCATGCTAAGCCGGGAACTCTTTGGGAAAGTGAGATCACCTGTTATATACGACATCCACTTACAATCCGAAATATCACCTTCTAAAGGACGAAGCAGATCCGCACGTCGGCGGGAGCACTACATGCAAACCAAGTAGAGTTATGCAAAAACCAAAAACAAAGCGCACAAAAGCACACAGACAAATGTTCAGCTCATACCAGAAGGAAGAGCACGTTACACCTCGGGCCGCTCCTTCGAGCGGGGGGCAGACAGCGCATCCTTGCAACCGTCAACTTCCTTCCCTTTATGGCAGGAAGGAGTAGGAACGGTCACAACAGTCTTCGGGCGCTTCGAACTGCTCAAAGGACGCGTCATAGCGGCGAACCGTTTGGCAGAATCAGGAGTGGCAACAACGCGATCAGTAACAAGCGTCTTGCGACCTGCAAAGAGCACACAAAGCTACAATCAAAATACAACTAAACTAAGACAGTGTACAAGGAAGACTGTTTATTCAAACCGTTTACCTTTTCCAAGCCAGGAAGCCGCCGATGCTCCGGGAGCAAGAGATGGAACAATCCTTCCGTTAGAAGCAATCCTGCGAGCGGCTGCCGTCTGCAAAGACGAGCTTTTTCCGTCAAACCAACCTACATTGCCACACGGTAAAAGTTATAAAAATGCTTAACATACCGCAGCCGCATAAGGGAGCACATGAATCCCAGCATCGACCAACTCCTGATCAGATGCGCGCAGCGAACAAATAAAACCACGCGATCGCTAACAGTAATATATCTGCTTTATCACCTCCCTATCCAGCAAGGAGAGCTCCCGAAAAGCTGGCGTGGGATCAGTTTTCTGAATATACTCGACGTCCCAAGTCGTGCCCACATCATGAGTAAAAAATTAATGGTGCCTCCAATGATCGGCAGAGCGATCCGCAGCGGCAACCAATCGATGACTGGAATCCCACTTGGCTTCACCAAGGCCAAGTTCCTCAAACCCATCACCTTGCAAGTTCGGCCAGCGTACTTTCACGCTAAACAACCCCGCAGAGTCCGGACTCTTAAGCTGATAGAAGCAGCGAAAGATGGTGGGAGAATAATGCCATGACTGCATGTGAAACAGCACCCTAAAGCAAGTCCATACCCGAATTCCATTGGGCGCAAGGTCTAAGGGGGAAATCCCATAGCCGCTACAAAGCTCAATCAGGTCAGGACAATAAGGAAAGCGTAAACCCTCCCTAACATGAGATGTATAAACGACGGACAAGTCTATAGGCGGAGGAGTAGCATCTCCTAAACTACTCTTACGAAGCACATCAAAGGGGTAAACAGCCTTTACGCGAGGGTCAAGTCCAGAAGCACTCGCATACAGTACAAACAAGGGCCTATCCAAACGGTTAGTGTAATACCTAACCAATACTTCCGTCTCTTCGACGGGAGGTGCCTCAGCAGAAGGCTCAGCAACTACGCCCTCATCAGTGCCCAAAACACTATCTACTTGTGTAACCAAATCTACCTCCAAGTCATCCTCAACGTCAGAATTAAAAGGAGTCTGCGATAGAGGAGTGGTGGACTTAGTCATAGCGGCAATTCGATCAAAAAGAAAGGAGGTCCACAAGAGGTTACTGCGACTTCACAACCTGCAAGAACCAAACAAGAAGTCTACACGTCAAAGTCATGCGATCATAAAGTGCCAATACACATAACAATATACGTGTAGCAAAGTCAACGCGCATAGCAAAGTTGATGCGTGCAACAAAAGTGGCCAACGTCCCAAGAAGCTATCATGCAAGGGGTACGACTAACGTGACGAACCGCGAAGAGCAAACGCAACAACACTTAGGAAAAATATTTTTCTAAGGCATCAAGACAACAAACGACTACTCCCAAAGACGTTTAGCAACTTCCGGCAACCAACAAATCCGTTAAGAGAAAAACAACACATACAGATCTAAAGACCGTTACGCGAAGGCATGGGGGCAATATATCAAATGGTGAAATTTTACCACGACTATGCACGGAGGTAAAAAATTGTCTAAGGCATGGGCTAACGACAATAGCAACAACAACCAACCAGCAATTTTCAACATACGAACACCAATGAGCAGCTCTATGCAACAACAACGGCAAATAGTTCAAAGGAACAACAACATGGCAACATCCAAAAATCAAGACGAAGATGTTCTGTAAAATCGAGTTTTCAGACTACCTCAAAATGTGACAAAAAGAATCACAATGGACTCCACTCGTCGAGAAGATTTCAGAAAGGTAAAGACCGCGGCGAACGGAGCATGTGAAGGCGGCGCGTGGGTTACACGCGACGGCGCGTGAGGGCGCGTCCGACGTCGGCTGGCGATTCTGAAGGCGACGCCAGAATCCTCGCGGTGTTCTGAGTCGATTGGTGGTGTCAATTTCTGAAAACAAGTCAAGAATCAAACACGTAACTTTCGGAATGCACCTAAAGCTTACGACGGTGAAGAAACTATGAACAAGCAAATGGTTTCTAAGAATGGTGGAACAATTACCTGCAAAGAAGGATGAAGAATGAATTCCTAAAAAGCTGGAAGAATGATTGGGGATAGTGTAATCACATATCCCAAAAAGATTCCTTGATGATAAGGATCGAAGGAGTAATTCATCTACACCCACACCTAAGTTTTTACGGTATACTCCACCCTCTTCTATGTATTTATCTCTACGCGTATGATTTTAGTGCTACGCGTATCAAGTCCATCATTTTACATCCACGTTTGCATATCGCATGATTCATGATTTATTAATCGCTAAGTCAATTTAGGGTATATGGATTATATTTATAGCATCACGTAATTACGTTCTTGCCATAACCGTTACTTGTACATCCATGTTGATAAATAGTATGTCCGCATGACACATTACTAATCGCTTATATCCTTAGCGGTAATCATTTTTGCACATTATATATGTGCATTCTCTATTGCACTAACCGTGATGACAGGAAATAAAGTCACTCGGTCAAAAAATCAAAGGGACGGACGAAATCAAGACTTCTACGTCCAACCGACAATCAAAACCGCAAGGTTAGCGTCAAGCTCAAATTGGACATGTACCCTAACTTAAAATAGAGTCAAGAAAGGTTTTAAACCGTTACTTGACTCGGGGGCAAGTGATGGATATGTGTCCAATTCGGGTTCGTATTTATATTTCGGACCTCGTAAACACGTCAAAAATCACATCACGGAGACACAGACAGCCGTTTCCTGAGACACAGACTTTTCCTGAGACACAGACTTTTCCTGAGACACAGCGTTAATCGAACACTCGTCATCGGCATTAGGCGAATACCTCTTCCAGGCGAAGGGTGTCAGCCCTAAAACTCGAACAACCCCATCAGACAGACGCGTCCATCCGACCCAGTTCAGCTAGGACGCAACAATCAAGAGGAGTAATCCGGACCGTCCCGGAGTATCGCGAGGATGCCGGGAGGTCCGGATTGTCCTGCAATCCGGACCCGATCCGGATTGTAAGATAATCCGGAGCTGGTCCGGATTGTGATGACAATTCGGATGAGGTGCAAGTCCGGGGCGCGTACGCGCGTGCCCCTGACTTTTTAACGCTCGCGGGTGAATAATTCAAGACCGTTTGGTGGGTTTGACGTGTAAACGAAGTCCGAATAATATAAAACGAACCCGAATCGGACGTATACCCATCACATATGCATTCTTTATGTTGACGTAAGATATGATTATTATTAGAATATATGATCACTATTTAAGAAGATACATATGTGTTTGGTTAAGTAGTGCAAGGGTTCGACAGTTTAGGATACAACTTTTTGTAACAATATAGGATCAAGAGTAAGAAACTAATCAACTAAACATGTCGTAAGTTAACTACCATTATCCGATATATGGGTCATCGAACCCATAAATTAACTAATAAATATAGTTAAATATACAATGAGCGAATTGGGCAGATGTTAAATTGAATGTATTTGAATATAATATTTTTTATTTCTTGTTGAATTTATTATGGATACACGTCCAAAAGACTTCATATAGTAGACACATACTTATTTTAAGTCCTAGTTGACCAAGATTATAATGGGGGTAATAATTTATTTGTAAATTTAAAAGTTAGGTAACCTATTTTAAAATATCAAAACTAAAATATTAATTTATAAATAGGTAGAAATTAAGAAAGCGACTTTTTATAAAAAAAAATAAAATATTAAGCTAAAAAATGTTTAATTAATTATTTCCTATCATTCTTGTCTTTTCCTCCGCAGTTCACATGTAAAGTGCTAGGTGAAACATGAATTTGAACCTCCTTTTAGTAATAGAACCTAAATTTAAGTTAACAAATTAATAATGAAATATTTTATTAATTAGTTCATAAATCATACACCTACTCCTACCAACCCCTCCTCCTATAAATAATAAGCCGCTGCTCCTCCTCATGAAACCCACCGCCCTCAAGTTTCATATTTTTTTTTATTTCTTTCTTCTAAAATAATTATTTCTCCTGATCTTCAAAATGAAGACCTTCCTGCTTCTGGTTGCTGCATTGGCTTTGGTAGTGTTCCTAGTGACAGGACCACCGGAAGTGGCGGCGGCAGCAGCGGAGACGTGCAATAAGAAACCGTTGATGAGAGCATGCAAATTCGCATTCAAGTCACAAAAGAAACAACCATCAAAGAAGTGCTGCAAAATAATGCAGGCGCAAGAGGAATGCCTCTGTGATTACTTCAAAGGAAAACAAGAGCAACAAAAAGAAGAAGATGACGAACCTTTAGCTAACACCTGGTTTAACAAGGAAAACGCTGAGAGGGTTGCAGAAGCCTGTAGCGTTACCTTCCCTAAGTGCGATAAGTAATTAGATCCGAGAGTTAATATGTCAGATAAAATAAATACATATGTATGTTATAGACTAGTGATTATAAGAGAGTTGCAACCAATATTTATGTATCTCAACCATATATATATATATATATATATATATATATATATATATATATATATATATATATATATATAAGATCGATCGATGAGATTTCAAATATAATTCTACTTTCAGTCTCATTGAAAAACTTAATTCGCTAGTAAGGGTTCGTTAATTTCTCTTTAGTCACTACCCGTGAAAAATTAAATTTAAGAAATTTCTATACTTCTTATACTGGCGGCATAGAGAAAGCTCATTCATTTATCATTTGTAAGTTACAAAAACGGCAATAGCAAGCACATTAAGTATTCTGATCTGAATCTTAGAATCTTATTATTTTACGATCTTAGTGAAGTAAAACGATCTAGATCCCTTGTCGGACATAATATTGTTGAATCTTAAAGGATCATGATCCTGATCTTACGATCCCACAACCCCAGTTAAATAAAGGTTCATACGATTCTACGATTCAGCTTAACCCATAAAATTTCCATAGTAAGGATGAAGTTGAGAAATCTTTTCAAACTAAGCAAATTAGCATCTCCATTATATATTTATAAATTTAGGGTAGAAAATTTAAATTTTCATAAGTTAAAAATGATTTTAAGGCTATTTAAAAAATTTGTGGGGGGCATAGTGTCCATCATCAACTAGCATTTTCTTCTTTATCTATATCCTTTGTTGCAATACAGAAACATACTGAATTAATGTAGCATGTCATATAATTATTAATCATTTATCGTGTTATGTATACACGATTTAATGTATTATTATACTTGATAAATTTATTTAATATTTTATATTGAACATGATTTTTCTAATCATGTGTATGTAATAAATGGATTTTTTTATAGTTGTATATTTACTTGATATTAATTTATATTATAGAACATATCATAGAAAGTTAATCATATATAATATGCTAATTTATAAATTTGATGAGATCTATAACCTAACCCATTAATATTTGAGTTTTTGACGGGTTTGATTAGTAAAAACACAAAAACATAATACTTCATGTCGATAGCTCCGTCAATCTAAATTCTCTAAAATCCATTCGAATAAGAGAATAAGCTCTCATCAACTAAACTAAGAGTTGAAAATACATTCAGGCACATCTACAGTACTAGCGTTTTCCTAATGTCCAATTCAAGTTTTTTTTTTTATTAATGTTCGGATGGTTACGCAGTCCCTATATCCATTTCATTACTGAATTTTTTTGTTAAAAAAATTATCTACTGATTTTTTTTTTTACCATCTTTGAAAAATGTACAAAAATTATTGTAGGTAGATGTATCACTTATGATTATATTGGCTTAGTGTAAACACCAATCTACACAATTCTTTTTCCATAAACTCACAAGTAATGTGCGGATACAGATCTTCTGCCTCACTCTTCATGTCCGAGATCGTACCTCACCGTTAAGATCTTAACACGTGTCCTCGGTGTAATTAATTTTGTGGTTTTTTTTCTTTCTAAAACCCTAATGTGATTGGTGAACCCTAGAAGAAAAATATTAAATCTAAGGACAAATGTCAAAATATTAACGGTGAGGCACGATCTGGGGCAGGAAGAGTGGGGAAGGAGATATGAACCCGTTAAGTGCTAGTTGATACGTGAATTTGATGTGTCTCTTTTTAGTTAGAATTAATTATTAAATAGCTATTTAAAGTTGGGGGCAGTCTGATCATACAGGTAGTTGAAGATTTTATAGTAAAAATTGTTTTTTTTTTGGTTTTGTTAACAACTCACTAGCTCTTTTTCAAGTATTCCGTATAATCTAAACATAATTATTCACATGGCTTGCACGCGATTAATGAAAACTGAAAAATCTTAACTAAATAACCGAATTGCTATCACAAAAAACGTGATGCTTGAAATGTTTATCATATTAGGATGAAATTTCTTTTATTTTGATTATATGGATTAGGATAATTAAGTTATGTTAAGTTAAATTTCCAATTTTTTTTCTAATTACTGGACATCAAAAGGTAATGATACAAAATGTACCATACTTCCTTTATTTTTCTAATGCATATGCATTCTTTATGATGACGTCATATATGATTATTATTAGAATGTATGATCACTATTTAAGAAGATACATATGTGTTTGGTTAAATAGTGCAAGGGTTCGACAGTTTAGGATACAGCTCTTTGTAACAATAAGCATGTCGTAAGTTAACCATCATTATCTGATATATGGGTCATTGAACCCATTATAAATTGACAAATAAAAATAGTTAAACAAACAATAAGCAAATTGGACAAAGATTAAATTGAACGTATTTGAATATAATATTTTTTAGGGAAAACAATATAAATGATCCTCGAACTTTACATATTTTTCTATCTATGTCCTTGAATTTTAATTTTTTCTGTTGAGGTACTTGAACTCATAAAACTCATTCTGTTATAGTCCTGCTGTTAAATTTTATTATTAATTGTGGTGATAAGGCGATAATTAGACAAAAAAAATTGATGACATAGACAAGCTGACATGACATGTTTAGGGTCACATTATATTTAATATATATCAATAATTAGAAAATAAATAAAGAATAAATAAAGAAAATAAATAAATTTTAAAAATAACCTAAAGAACATGAAACTGAAGGCACTAAACATGAAGTGGCCATAAACAATGACAGGCCAGCTTGTCCATGTAAATATTTTTTGCTTAATCGGTATCTAATCACCACAATTAACTGTAAAATTTAACGACGAGACTATAACAGAATGGATTTGACGAGTTCAAGTACATCAATAGAAAAAATAAAGTTCAAGGACATAGACAGAAAAATGTGTAAACTTCATTTATGTTGGATCCATTGTTTTTCTTGTTGAATTTATTCTTGATACACGTCCAAAGACCTCATATAGTAGACACATACTTATTTTAAGTCCAAGTTGACAAAGATTATAATGGGGGTAATAATTTATTTGTAAATTCAAAGGTTAGGTAACCTATTTTAAAATATCAAAACTAAAATATTAGTTTATAAATAGGTAGAAATTAAGAAAGTGATTTTTTATAAAAAAAAATATTAAGCTAAAAAATGTTTAATTAATTATTTCCTCTCATTCTTGTCTTTTCCTCCGCAGTTCACATGTAAAGTGCTAGGTGAAACATGAATTTGAACCTCCTTTTAGTAATAGAACCTAAATTTAAGTTAACAAATTAATAATGAAATATTTTATTAATTAGTTCATGAATCATACACCTACTCCTACCAACCCCTCCTCCTATAAATAATAACCCGCTGCTCCTCCTCATGAAACCCACCGCCCTCAAGTTTCATATTTTTTTTTATTTCTTTCTTCTAAAATAATTATTTCTCCTGATCTTCAAAATGAAGACCTTCCTGCTTCTGGTTGCTGCATTGGCTTTGGTAGTGTTCCTAGTGACAGGACCACTGGAAGTGGCGGCGGCAGCAGCGGAGACGTGCAATAAGAAACCGTTGATGAGAGCATGCAAATTCGCATTCAAGTCACAAAAGAAACAACCATCAAAGAAGTGCTGCAAAATAATGCAGGCGCAAGAGGAATGCCTCTGTGATTACTTCAAAGGAAAACAAGAGCAACAAAAAGAAGAAGATGACGAACCTTTAGCTAACACCTGGTTTAACAAGGAAAACGCTGAGAGGGTTGCAGAAGCCTGTAGCGTTACCTTCCCTAAGTGCGATAAGTAATTAGATTCGAGAGTTAATATGTCAGATAAAATAAATACATATATATATGTTATAGACTAGTGATTATCAGAGAGTTGCAACCAATATTTATGTATCTCAACCATATTAATATATATATATATATATAAGATCGATCGATGAGATTTCGAATATTATTCTACTTTCAGTCTCATTAAAAAACTTAATTCGCTAGTAAGGGTTCCTTAATTTCTCTTTAGTCACTACCTGTGAAAAATTAAATTTAAGAAATTTCTATACTTCTTATACCGGCGGCATAGAGAAAGCTCATTCATCTATCATTTGTAAGTTACAAAAGCGGCAATAGCAAGCACATTAAGTATTCTGATTTGGATCTTAGAATCTTATTATTTTACGATCTTGATGAAGTAAAAAGATCTAGATCCCTTGTCGGATTAATATTGTTGAATCTTAAAGGATAATGATTCTGATCTTACGATCCTACAACCCCAGTTAACCAAAAGGTTCATATGATTCTACGATTCAGCTAAACACATAAAATTTCCATAGTAAGGATGAAGTTGAGAAATCATTTCAGACTAAGCAAATTAGCATCTCCTTTATAAATTTATAAATTTAGGGTGGAAAAATGAAATTTTCATAAGTTTAAAAATGATTTTAAGGCTATTTAAAAATTTTGTGGGGGGCACTGTGTCAATCATCAACTAACATTTTCTTCTTTATCTATATCCTTTGTTGCAATACAGAATCATACCGAATTAATGTAGCATGTCATATAATTAGTAATCATTTATCGTGTTATGTATACACGATTTAATGTATTCTTATACTTGATAAATTTATTTAATATTTTATATTGATGATGATTTTTATAAATCAGTGTATGTATTAAATGAATTTTTTTATAGTTGTGTATTTACTTGATATTAATTTATATTGTAGAACATATCATAGAAAGTTAGTCATATATAATATGCTAATTTATAAATTTGATGGGATCTATAACCTAACTCATTAATATTTGAGTTTTTGACGGGTTTGATTAGTAAAAACACAAAAACATAATAATTCACGTCGATAGCTCCGTCAATCTAATTTCTCTAAAATCCATACGAATAAGAGTATAAGCTCTCATCATCTAAACAAAAGAGTTGAAAATACATTCAGGCACATATATAGTATTAGCGTTTTCCTAATGTCCAATTCAAGTTTCTTTTTTTTATTAATGTTCGGATGATTACGCAGTCCCTATATCCATTTCATTACTGATTTTTTTTTTATTAAAAACATTTTTTACTGAATTTTTTTACCATCTTAGAAAAATGTAAAAAAACTATTGTAGGTAGATGTATCACTTATGAGTCCAACACTGTAAAGGGCGTCATGATCCGACATCAGGGTGGATCATACACGACAATCAAAGTTTGTATGTCGTAGTTAACTTCAGCTTCAACCGAATGTCAGAATTTAACAGATTATAGTGCTAACTTTGTGAGCTGCGTTTTCTTTCATCTAAGCTCTGTTTTGGGTGTTCTTGATGTCGATGGAAATCACTTACAATGATCTACAAAGTTACTGGATTTCCATTTGTGAATTATTCAGTAAAAATACGAGTTATATGGTATCAAAGTTACCGGTTCAACATAGTTTCTGAAACTTCAAATTTTGATATATAACAAAAAACACAATGAAATTTTGATCCACCACTTGTGTTAGGTTACGTAGGTCCCCTAGACCCTAGCTATGTTCATAAAACATCATCATAAAAAGGATATGGAATCCACCATTAATAACCATTCAAGTTTTCTCTCTCTAGAAACATACTTCATAAAGGAAAGTAAGGTCAAACTTGCGAGTTTTGTTTGATTTAGGGGATATAATTACTGATATAAAACACTGTACATGCATGGTAAACTAATTACGCAGCAGAATAAGGAGCATATACCAGTTTTTCTTTCCGCAGCCCAAGATCGTCACAAGGGTGTTCGCGAACTGCCAGACGGTGTCATGCGGGAACCCTTGTTGAAGAGAAATCCACAGGCAATGGTCTCTACAACAAAACTTCTTCAATTCGGTTGCTGGGATGGATCTTTGGGGTAAATTGCCTTAGCAATTTCAGCACCTCCTTGTCACCTAAAGGGTTCGGCCGAAACCTCTTAGGAAATAGGGAGATAGATTTCTTAAGTGACAACTAAAAGGGAGAGAGTGATTAATCTCAAAGAAATCCCTAATACCTCCTATTTATAAGAGGTGGTGAGCAAAACCCCTTGGGCTTGATCACCAAGTTTCAAGCGCACCACATAAATATGGGAGACCCAATTTTGGGCCTCGTATGGGCCACTGGGATTTTGGCCTGACCAAAAATCCCTAATGTGACATACCCCAATTATACTTAAGATGTTGGGCTATATTAATGGGCTCACAATTACGGCGGTCCATTTACTCAAAATGCCAACATCTCCCACTTGCTGGAATGGGAGGGTGCCTGTTAATATGTTTTTGACCAACACATCAATGTTCTTCGATCCAATCCAGTTTTTGTATTGTTCATACGAGGTTTACGGTGCAACTGAAAAACACAAGGACATCATGCTACTCATCGATTAATAGTGTTGTAGCGTCCGCGGATCGTTGATTCCCTAATTTGTTATCAACCTGTTACTTCTCTGTGTCGCGTTGTACCTCTGGTTAACTATTATTCTCCAATTGCCTTGTTTCTCTAAAATAAATAATTCTCCAAAGAATCCGTACAAGTATTCATGACGCAGCAAATTAACTTATGTAGGAGACGCCATTTTTTTTTGTTAATGAAGATGCTTGCAATATATAATAATAATTTAGGTTTAAGATTAAATTAGAATTTTATTGATTTATTATTAATTATAGAAAATATGGAATACTCAAACCTAGGGGTTAGGTTAAGATTAAGTATTCCTTCAAAATTAGTAATTAGGATTCCTTATTCCACAAATTAAATTAACCAAACACAATAATAGGAATACATATTCCTAATTCGTAATTTCATTCCATGAATCAAACATGTTGTCAACTGTATGATAAAACTAATCAATTATACATGTCATTAGTTAACTACCAATGTCCGATACATGGGGTATCAATTTCATAAAATAAGACAAATTTTGTGTAGGTTTGTTGTTTACACCAAATCAATATAATTATAATAAACATCCTACTCTATGGGAAGTTATTTTCTAAAACCCTGAGGATGAACTCTAGAATGGTGGCAACTAAGTACACTTGTCATAATTATATTGGCTTAGTGTAAACACCAATCTACACAATTCTTTTTCCATAAACTCACAAGTAAAGTGCGGATACAGATCTTCTGACTCACTCTTCATGTCCTAGATTGTACATCACCGTTAAGATCTTAACACGTGTCCTGGGTGTAATTGATTTTGTGGTTTTTTTTTTCTAAAACCCTAATGTGATTGGTGAACCCTAGAAGGAAAATATTAAATCTAAGGACACGTGTTAAAATATTAACGGTAAGGCACGATCTGGGGTAGGTAGAGTGGAGAAGGAGATATAAACCCGTTAAGTGCTAGGTGAAACGTGAATTTGATGTGTCTCTTTTTAGTTAAAGTTAATTATTAAATAGCTATTTAAAGTTGGGGGCACTCTGATCATTCATGTAGTTGAAGGTTTTATGGTAAAAATTGTTTTTTGTTGGTTTTGTTAACAACTCACTGACTCTTTTTCAAGTATTCCGTATAATCTAAACATAATTATTCACATGGCTTGCACGCGATTAATGAAAACTGAAAAATCTTAACTAAATAACCGAATTGCTATCACAAAAAACGTGATTGAAATGTTTCTCATATAAGGATGATTTTTTTTTTTTTTTTTATTATATGGATTAAGATAATAAGTTATGTTAAGTTAGATTTCCAGTTTTTTTCTAATTACTGGATATCAAAACGTAATAATATAAAATGTACCATACTTCCTTTATTTTTCTAATGCATATGCATTCTTTATGATGATGTCATATATGATTATTATTAGAATGTATGATCACTATTTAAGAAGATACATATGTATTTGGTTAAATAGTGCAAGGGTTCGACAGATTAGGATACAACTTTTTGTAACAATAAATTAGGATCAAGAGTAAGAAACTAATCAATTAAACATGTCGTAAGTTAACTATCATTATCTGATATATGGGTCATTGAACCCATAAATTGACTATTAAAAATAGTTAAACAAACAATGAGCAAATTGGACAAAGATTAAATTGAACGTATTTGAATATAATATTTTTTAGGGAAAACAATATAAATGATCCTCGAATTTTACATATTTTTCTATCTATGTCCTTGAATTTTAATTTTTTCTGTTGAGGTACTTGAACTCATAAAAGTCATTTTGTTATAGTCCTGCTGTTAAATTTTATTATTAATTGTGGTGATAAGGCGCTAATTAGACAAAAAAAAAATTAATGACATGGACAAGCTGACATGACATGTTTAAGGTCACGTCATATTTAATATATACCAAAAATTAGAAAAATAAGTAAAGAATAAATAAAGAAAATAAATGAATTTTTAAAATAACCAAAAGAACATGAAACTGAAGGCACTAAACATGAAGTGGCCATAAACAATGACACGGCAGCTTGTCCATGTCAATATTTTTTGCTTAATCGGTATCTAATCACCACAATTAACAGTAAAATTTAACGACAAGAGTATAATAGAATGGATTTGACGAGTTCAAGTACATCAATAGAAAAAATTAAAAATCAAGGACATAGACAGAAAAATGTGTAATGTTTAAGGACCATTTATGTTGGATTTTTCTACCATGCTTGATGGATATGTGTCCAATTCGGGTTCGTATTTATATTTCGGGCCTCGTAAACACGTCGAAAATCACATTACGGTTTAGAAAACGCCTCCTAAGGGTCAAAACGGTCCGGAAGCGCGTTACGCGCATCCGGACCGGACCTCCGGATTGCACGGCAAGCCGGACCTCGCTGAATTGCCCAAATTCGACGAGGTCCGGATTGCTCTACGGGTATTACGCGATTACCGTTACGTGTAGGGAAGTCGAGTTCGCGCATTGCCAATATTGATGACGGTTACCGCTTGCTTTTGAACCGTCATCAAACCGCTTCAAAACCGGGTCCGGTCCCAAGGAAGCCTTTAAATAGGAGGCCTTGGCCACCCATTTTCACACATCCTCTCATTTGCCCAACTTTGGCACTTTGAGTTCTGACTTCTCTCTAGAAATATTTTCTCTCTCTAAGGTTATCTTTTTAGCCCAATCGTGACTTAGGCATCGGAGAGGGCTCCACTAGCACCACCCCCCCCCCCCTCTCCGTGCTAGTACTGGCCCTTTGTGCAGGAACGGGCCCCGAAGTTAAGGCGAGGAAGAGAAATATGAGTAAGGTGTGCCCAAACGCTAAGGCTCGTGCCCAGACAACCGTTTCCTGAGACACAACCGTTTCCTGAGACACAGCCGTTTCCCGAGATACAGACTCCTCCTGAGACACAGCCGTTTCCCGAGACACAGACTTCTCCTGAGACACAGATTTTTTCCGAGACACAGCGTTAAAACCGAACACTCGTCATCGGCATTTGGCGAATACCTCTTCCAGGCGAAGGGTGTCAGCCCAACAACCCGAACAACCCCATCAGACAGACGCGTCCATCCGACCCAGTTCAGCCAGGATGCAACATTTGGCGTCGTCTCCGTGATTCGAACAAAAAGAAATCATACCGCAAAGTCATGACGAGTGATCGCAATCCTCCCGAAGAGGTTAACGTGAGAAGTGCAAGGAAAAGGCCTGGACATCCTAAGACGTCTCCGGCAAGCAAAACAGCAGGAGGTCAGAAGCCAGCCGGGGCCTTCCCACATACCGAGAGCTACTTCCGTAGTTTCATCCATGCCAACCGAGGATGTGCCCGACGCACAGCACAACCTCCAAGAACCAAATGACGAGCATCGTTCACCCCCACCTGGTTTCGAGCCAGAGATGCATGATGATGATGAATTTCAGTCAGAAATGCCGCAAGGCGAACAACAAGGAACGGGAACAAACCCGATGCCTTCAGTTACTCCAGCAATGATGGCTGTGCTAGAAGACTTACTCGCATTCCGCGAGTCGCTGAAAAATCAAGGATATGTGGCCCAACCACCTCCAACCGCCCAAGAACACGCTGCGCCGACAAGAGAAATGTCGCAAGACACTACCCGCCAAAGCAGTCCATTCCAGGGCAGGGACCAACATGCATAAAATACCTTCCAGCATATAAGATATGAAGCCGAACGTTCATACACTCCTTCTCAAGGAGCCCATCATTGGAGGAACGCAAGAGACTTTGACGCTGAAAGCGAGAATTCATACGAGCAAGAAGTGTACGTTGCAAATGACACCTACGGGTCCGGATGCACAAGACCAATGACACCAACTTGGAGTATGTTAACATAAAGGATGCTGCCTTTGAAGATGTAATTGATTTCTCATCAAAGGACAAGGAGCATGTTGCATACCACAACGCCTTGCCCATAACCTCGCAGAAGCCAATAAGAAGACAACATGGATCCTTCCACATCCCTGTTGCCACATCCAATGCTTTCTTTACGCCAACAAGAAATGCATCCTTCGTACAATACGACCAAGGAGACCTCCAATACAAAGGTGTCAACCCGCCACCACCTGTCACTCCTGCCATGTCGACCGCACTCGAAGAACCCCTCGCATTCCGAAAGATATCAATGAACCAAGGATACGCCCTGCCATCACCACCTCTGCCTCCAATCAACGGACAAGTCGAGGCGACAGGAACAAAGTCTCGAGTCACAAGTCATCAAGACACACTGCACCAAAAAGAGGCATGGAAACAACCTCCAAAGCAGAATCAAGCAAAACCTCCCTCAAGCGGTCAGCAAGGAAGAAATTGGCAACCTTAGCCGAAAAGGCCTTTCCAAAGAGATTTCCAGAAACAAAGAGAAGTAAAGCTCACTGACTGCATTCCATCGAATGCACCGCTATTCGTAATATTGAAGGAAATGAAGGATGCGAACATGTGGAAAGAGCCGAACAATTTCAGAAAAGGTCCGCTGGGGAAAGACAAAGACAAGTGGTGTGAAAACCACGAGGTCTTCGGCCACGAAACGGAAAGCTGTGTCAGCCTACGTTCCCGCATTAACAGCTTCGTCCTCAAAGGCGAATTGAAGCAATTCGTCGATCAAGACAACAGCCTCCCAAAGAAGACTCAAGCATAGTCATCAAAAATACACAAGGAAGGTCCTTCCACAGGGACAAGCCAAGACGATGCTGACATCTGTCACAAGGAGGGACGGGAAAAACCTGTTAGTGACGATGACGTCCCAATCACGGGACTGACAACAAGAACCTTGAAGGCGATAATTTAAAAGGAGATACACGTTTCCTGGGAAAAGAGACAACTGCAACAAAAGAGGCCGTTCCAGTCAGATGCCCAAAGGCTCAAAGAGACGATTCTTGCCATATGTGTTCCATTGAACACACCGCTGTCTATCATTCTGAAAGAAATGAAGGAGACCAAGCTGTGGAAAAAGCCCTCTAAATTCCGCAAGGGCCCATTGGGAAAAGATGAAAGCAAATGGTGCGAAAATCACGAAGTATATGGCCATGAGACGGACAGCTGTGTCAGCTTAAGATTTCACGTAAACAGCTTCATCTTAAAAGGAGAAATAAAAAATTATATCAAACAAGGCAATAAGCATCAAAAGAAGTCTCATGTGAAGTCTTCAGGAAGAGGCAAGGGAAAAGAAAAGGCGAATGATAATCCACCTATCACCAAGCGCCAGAAAAACAACGTCACTCATGAACCCAATTATGACGACTTATACAATCCTTGGAGCATGAAGGTGGAAGAAACAAATTTCAAACTCCCGGAAAACAAACTTCACCGCCCACTTGAGCCAACGACTGCCTTCCTTGGCAAGAATGTTGAAGAACGACGCAAGCAACATAAAACTGGGGGGCATGACATCAACATTTGTTCATCCCCAACGGTGGAGATTGAAGAGCTCAACACGCTCGATGCACTGAGGAACTATGTGGCACGTGGCAGAGTCAACTAGGCAACAAATCACCTATGAAGACGTCAAACACATCAGCAATCCCTTTATCTCCTTTTTCGCATATCTATTTTAAATCTTTTTAGATTAAGTACAACTTATGCTTATTAGCCTCAGTACTTTTCAAAAGAAGTGATCAGTAGACGCTTTCTTGTAATCCGTTGTACGAACTCCAGATATCTAATAAAGGTTAAATCTACTTTCGTAGGTACATTATTATGACGCATATTACCTTGGAATAACGCCAAGTAACAACTACGCACATATTAATCGCGTCAACAACACAAAGCCTCAAGCATTCTATACGCAGAAGACTAAAAATCGTGTTGCAATAATAAATAAGGCGTGGGCATTACCCAATGGCAGATCATGCACTGTTAGAAGATGAAACAATAAAAACCATCAGGAAAAAGCGGTACAACTACCAAGCGACTTGGGGGGCACCAAGCTGACAAGTGCTCGACATTCCACCGAAGTGAAGAAACAAATAATTACAAGTACATTCAGTACCTTTCTTCTAAGAAGGAAACACCAAGCAATGATCATATATAAGCATGTACATCATGCTATGGAGGCATCAACGCATATCAACTAGAGGACGCATACAATGATGCATAGTCGCTGTTCATACATACATATTCACAACCACATATAGCGGATGATACTTGGAAAAGCTACGCTCCCAATATATACACACCTATCATGATCCGCACCTAACGCGTCCGCACTCAGGGAAGTTCCCTACACAAACAAAGAATCCTCGTATCAGATTCCTTTACTTTATTTATTATATGCATGACTAAAAAGAAAATTTCATGACTCCATACTTTTGCAAACTTATAAACATTTCAATTATCTGACAAAAGCAACTCTGTTCGTAGGTACATGCTACACTATGATTACTACATGGGAATTACGCCAAGTAGTAACCTATGCACAAAAATCTACTTGAACAATACAAGCTAAGCATTGTGTTCAAGGAGGGATTTATGGTATACAACGCCAACATATCTACTATCTACACCAACAGGGAGTTTATTTCTCCATTCATAACATTGGCGTCTATCTCAAGAAGGTGCCGGCAACACAAAGCCATCGCGCTATGTGCACAGTCAACTTATATGTCGCAATGAAAACTTGCAGATTATCTATCAAAATGACGACTATTCCAGAGGCGTCAACTACAAGCAATATCTTGGAAAAACACCAATGTCTACTGTTGCGTCCGGGATGAACTGGGTTGTGGGGACGCGTCCGTTCGAATGGTTGTGCGGGTTTTCGGGCTATAACCCTTCGTCTGAAAGAGGTTTGTGCCACTGACGAGTGTTTGGTTGATTCCCGGAAAGGTCCGTGTCTCAAAGTGCGGTTGTGTCTCAAGGGGACGTCTGAGTCTCGGAAGGCGGAGGTGTGTGCACAAATCCGGATGTCTGGGCGACGATTCCTGCACAAAAGACCGGTGCTAGCACGAAGAGGGGGGGTGGTGCTAGCGGAGCCCTCTCCGAAGCTTAAGTCACTATAGGGCTAAAAGAGTAATTCTAGAGAGAGAAAATATTTCTAGAGAGAAGTCAGAGCTCATAATACCAAAGTTGGGCAAATGAGAGGATGTGTGAAAATAGGTGGCCAAGGTCTCCTATTTATAGGCTTCCTTGAGACCGGACCCGGTTTTAAAGCGGTTTGATGACGGTCCAAAAGCAAGCGGTAACCGTCATCATCATTGGTAATATGCGAACTTGACTTCTCTTCATGTAACGGTAATCGCGTAAACGGTAGTCGCGCAATGCCCGTAGTGCAATCCGGACCTCGTCGAATTTGGGCAATTCGGCGAGGTCCGGGTTGCAATGCAATCCGAAGGTCCGGTCCGGATGCCCGTAAATGCACTTCCGGACCGTTTTTACCCATTGGGAGACGTTTTTCAAGTTTTGATGTGATTCTTGGCATGTTTGCGAGGCCCAAAACGTAAATATGAACCCGAATTGGACACATATCCATCACTTGCCCCCGAGTCAAGTAACAGTTTAAAACCTTTCTTGACTCTATTTTTAAGTTAGGATACGTGTCCAATTTGAGCTTGACGCTAACCTTTCGGTTTTAGTCGTTGGTTGGACGTAGACATCTTGATTTCGTCCTTCCTTTGATTTTCCGACCGAATGACTTTATTTCCTGTCATCATGGTTAGTGCAATAGAGAATGCATATACGTAGCGTGCGAGTATGGTTACCGTTAGGGATATAAGCAATTAGCAATACATCATGCGAACATGCTTTTATCAACATGCATGCACAAGTAACGGTTATGGCAAGATCGTAATTACACGATGCAAGAAATATAATCCGTACATTTCTAAAACGACTTAGCAACTATCAAATCATGCATCACGCGATATGAAAACATACGCGTAGAACGACTGGTTTGATACGTGCAACATCCAAATAATCACGTACGTAGGAGTAGATATTTAGATGAGAGGGTGGAGTATACCGTAAGTGCTTAGGCGTGAGTGTAGATGAGTTACTCCTTTAATCCTTATCACCAAGGCATCTTTTGAGATATGTAATTACACAAATCCCCAATCATTCCTCCAGAACTTTGGGAATTCATATTCCTTCTTCTTTGCAGGTAATCCCTTCATCATTTCCAGAAATTGTTTGTGTGTTCATAGTTTCTTTACCGTCGTAAAGCTTAGAGGTATCCCGAAAGTTTCGTGCTTGATCCTTGACTTTTTTTTCAGAAATTGACACCACCAATCGACTCAGATTGTCACGAGGATTCCAGCGCCGCCTTCGGAACCACCAGACGACGCCGGACGCGCCCTCACGCGCCGCCGCGTGAGCTCCGCCTTGCCGGCGCGTGTAAGCCACGCGCCGCCTTCCCGGGCTCTGTTCGTCGCGGTCCTTACCTTTCCGAAATTGTCTCGACGAGGGGAGTCCATTGTGATACTTTTCGTCACGTTTTGAGGTAATCTGGAAATTCGATTTTACAGGACAACTTCGAATTGATTTCGAATGTCGTCATATTGTTGTTCGTTTGAACTATTCGTCGTTGTTGTCATATGGGACTGCTTATTGGTGTTTGTATATCGAATAATTGCTTATTGGTTGTCGTTACTATTGCCGTTAGTAATTGCCAAACGTTTAGGCGATTTTTCACTTCCGTGGATAGTTGAAGTTGAATTCCCCGATTGGACATATTGCCCCCGTATCTTTGTGTAGAGACTTTTTGGCCGGTATGCATAATTTTTTCCCTTGATGTGTTCGTTGGTTGATGGGAATTGCCAAACGTCCTTAGGAGTAGCCTTTTGTCGCCTTTGAAGCCTTAGGAAAATATTTTCCTTAAGTGTCGTCGTTTTTGATCCTTGTGGTTTGTCCCGTTAGATTCACCGTTTGCATGATAGCCTCTTAAGACGTTAGTCCCTTTTATCGTACGTACCAACTTTGCTATGCGCGTTGACTTTCGCTATGTGCATTGACTTTTGCTACACGCGTTGACTTTTGCTACGCGCGTTGACTTTTGCTACGTGCGTTGACTTTTGCTATGTGTGTTGACCTTCGCTACGCGCGTTGACCTTCGCTACGCGCGTTGACTTTTGCTACGCGCGTTGACCTTTGCTACGCGCGTTGACTTTTGCTATGCGCGTTAACTTCTGCTTGGCTCTTGCAGATTGTGGAGTCGTAGTAACCTCCTGCGGAGCTCCCTTCCTTTTGATCGAGTTGTTGCAATGAGTAAGTCTATCACTCCTCTATCGCAGACTCCTTTTAATTCTGATATAGAGGATGACTTGGAGGTAGACCTAGTTTTACCAGTAGATAGTGTTTTGGACACCGACGAGGGTGTAGCTGCTGATCCTTTTGTTGGGGCGTCTCCTGTTGGGGAGACCGAGGTTTTGGTTAGGTACTATACTAACCGCTTGGATAGATCCTTGTTCACCCTGTATGCAAGTGCCTCCGGACTCGACCCTTGTACCGAGGCTGTTTACCCCTTTAATGCACTCCATGAGAGCAGTTTAGGGGATACTACTCCTCCGCCTGTAGATTTATCCGTTGTGTACACATCTCACGTTAGGGAGGGTCTGCGGTTTCCCTACTGCTCTGACTTGATTGAGCTGTGTAGTGGTTACGGGATTTCCCCTTTAGATCTTGCGCCCAACGGGATTCGAGTATGGACTTGTTTTAGAGTATTGCTTCATAAGCAATCCTGGCGTTACTCTCGCACCCTCTTTCGCTGCTTCTACCAGCTTAAGAGTCCAGACTCTGCAGGATTGTTCAGTGTGAAAGTTCGTTGGCCGAACTTGCAAAGCGATGGTTTTGAGGAGCTTGGTCTTGGTGAAGCCAAGTGGGATTCTAGTTACCGATTAGTCACCGCAGCGGATCGGTCTGCCGATCATTGGAGGCATCATTACTTTTTTGCTCATGATGCGGGTACGACTTGGGTGTCGAGTATGTTCGGAAGTCTGATCCCGCGCCTGCTTTTCGGGAACCTTCCTTGTCGGATAGGGAGGTGATGAAGCAGATATACCACTGTCAACAATCGCGCGGCTTTACTTGCTCGCTGCGTGCATCCAATCAGGAATTGGTTGATGCTGGGATTCATGTGCTCCCTTCTGCAGCTTCGGTATGTTAATTATTTTTATAACTTTTACCGTGTTGCGCTGTAGGTTGGTTTGACGGAAAAAGCTCGTCTTTGCAGACGGCATCCGCTCGCAAGATTGCTTCCAACGGAAGGATTGTTCCACCTCTTGCTTCTGGAGCATCGGCGGCTTCTGGACGTGGAAAAGGTAGATGGTTTTGAAAAAACAATCTTCCTTATGTATTTTCTTGGTTGGGTTGTAACTTCGCATGTTACTTGCAGGTCGCACGACGCTTGTTACTGATCGCGTTGTTGCCGTTCCTGACTCTTCCAAACGGTCCACCACTGGGGCGCGTTCTTCGAGCAGTTTGAAGCGTCTGAAGACTGCTGTGACCGTTCCTACTTCTTCCTGTCATAAAGGGAAAGAAGTTGACGGTTTCGAGGATGCGCTGTCTACCCCCCGCTCGAAGGAGCGGTCCGAGGTGGAACGTTCTCTTCCTTCTGGTATAAGCTGATCACTTGATTGTGTGCTTTTGTGCGCTTTGTTTTTGGCTTTTGCATAACTCTGTTTGGTTTGCATGTACTGATCCCGCCACTTGGACGTGCGGATTGGCTTCGTCCTTTGGAAGGTGATATTTCAGATGGTAAGTGGATGCCATATGTGGCAGGAGATCTTACTTTTCCCAAGAACTCCCAGCTGAGCATGCCGGAAGTTGGCGTGCGCATTCTTCATCGATCTATTCCTCCTGGTGATCGAGTTGTCCGGCCCTCGAGTGACGAGGAGGCACGAACTTTCGTCGAGAGATCGCTATCTGGATTCACCCCAGTGAGTATCTTTCTTTACTTTGCTATGTTCGTTATTCCCGAATATGTATGCTTATTGTTTCTTTGTTTTCAGGTTGTTTCTGATATGGTGCACATGGCCTCCTTCATGTTGGAGCTTGTCCAGGAGAGGCGTGCCATTTCTGATAAAGCTGCCACTTTGTCCAAGGAGCTTGAGGAAGCTAAGGACGAAGTGCGCCGTCTTTCGTTGAAGAAGACGGATTTTGATGCTCGTTATGATGCTGATCATGCCAGCCTTGTTCAGCTTGAATCTGAGAATGCTGCCATTGAGAAGGTCATTTCTGATAATGCGGGCAAGCACAAAGTTGCCTGTCGGAAAGTGCGCGAGGAAGAAATGAAGGCTGGCATTGAAGAGGGACTTAGCAAGTTCCCTTCTACTCCTGGATTTGACAGCGCGGTTACTGTTGCTGCTACGGCGAAGGCCGCTCCTATGCTCAGCGAGTTTGCTGAGGACTTTGTTCGTAGGGTGAGCATTCTTGCTCCTGACTTTCCTTTTGACAAGTTATGGCCGTATGCGGAGTTTGCTGTTGGGCAAGTTGCAGAGCTCCGTCGTTTGGATACTGCAACATCTCAGTTTGCATTTTTGTTTGGATAAGACGGTGGCGGCACTAATGTGCAACGTCTGCCTATTCCGCCCAGTCCTGTCAGGGATGATGGCATTCTTTGATCTGTGCCATCTTTTCGATATGTTGAACTAGTTTATGAGTCCGCTTGCCCCCCGGCTTCTATGTTTAGAAACTTGTTGGAGTCGTTCTTTGATTGTTGCTTGTGACTTGTTCGCTTTGAACTACGTCGTTTGAACCTGCTTTATACATAGCAGTTTGCATGATAACTTGTTAGTAATATTTCATACCGTTATCGCTTACTGTGTTTATTGAACGTGGATGACTGGTAACGTAGACGTAGTCCCCGCAATCGTGACCGATAGCCACTTTTGATTCAAGATTGTTTGCATGATGGGTTATGCATGTTGCTTGTTTTCCCTGCATAGCTTGTCGCTATATATGTTGAAAACTGTCAAGTGATTCGCGTATAGCGACTTAACAAGTAGTATGTTTGAAATGTGTTATCTTGGCTTGGGCAAGATACTAGTTTATACCGTCTCTTAGTTCCACTCTAAGGCGACGTTGTACAAGACTCGACTTGTAAATTTTATGAGTTTTAAACAGGGTGCGCACCTGCCAGCGTGTATCAACCCGCGTTGGGGAAGCATACGTAAAAATATTTTGATTTTTAAAGGAGTATTTTGAGAACCCTAAAGAGCTTGTTGATAAAATCTTTGGAAAGGTGTTTGATGCATAAAATATTTGACAAAATATTTAATAAAATATTTGATAAAATATTTGGTAAAATATTTGTGATACATGATTCCTGCGTCCAGGGACCATGTAACACTTTTGTAAATATGAATTGTGATGCATGTTTTCTGCGTCCAGGAACCATGCAACACGGTTTGAAAATCTGTAGTACGGAATTTTCATCTTAACAAGAGGACTTATGCCGTATAGAGTGAACCCTAAATTGGAATTCGTAATATGGGATTGTCATCTAACAAGAGGACATTCGCAATGAAGGGTGAACCCTAACCAGGAATTCGTAATATGGGATTGTCGTCTAAAAAGAGGACATTCGCCATGAAGAGTGAACCCTAACCAGGAATTCGGAATATGGGATTGTCGTCTAAAAAGAGGACATTCGCCATGAAGAGTGAACCCTAACCAGGAATTCGTAATATGGGATTGTCGTCTAAAAAGAGGACATTTGTCATGAAGAGTGAACCCTAACCAGGAATTCGTAATATGGGATTGTCGTCTAAAAAGAGGACATTCGCCATGAAGAGTGAACCCTAACCAGGAATTCGTAATATGGGATTGTCTTCTAAAAAGAGGACATTCGTCATGAAGAGTGAACCCTAACCAGGAATTCACACTTGTTGTAGTGTGGGGTCATTGCCGAACAAGGGAACTTCCACCATTTATGGGGTGATCAATCTCGTATTGTATTTGCCCATCCTGTTCTGAATCCAGGGAATGACTATGAACATGAGGATTTGCCTCTAACCAGAGATGTCACAGCATGTCATTTTCTAGAAGTGAACATGGGGTTTGTCTTTATAAAGAGGGTACCTCAACATGCCACTTTTGATAGTAGGTCTTGGTGTTAATCCAAGATATTGCTTGTAATTGACGCCTTTAACATAATCGTCATTTTGATAGTAGACCTTGATGTTATTCCAAGGAATTGTTTGTAGATGATGCCACTTGAATGGTCGTCATTTTGAGTAGAGAATTTCTATAAGTTCCTTTTTTGATAGATAATCCGCAAGTTGTCATTGCGTCATGTAAGTTGACTGTGTTCATAGCGCGATGGCTTTGCGTTGTTGGCACCTTCTTGAGATAGATGCCCATTTATGAATGGAGAAATAAACTCCTTATTGTTGTAGAGATGCAAGTATCATCCGCTATATGTAATTGCAGCATGCTGTCTTTGAAAATATCTTGGGTTTAACTCCAAGTTTTTGATTCTATGATGACGCCTTTTGATGTAGTCATCAATATGAGTAGATTGTTGTTGATGATAAGCGTCGTCATAACGCGTAATAGATTTTTGCTTGTTGATAGCATAATATCTTGGATTGTTGATGTAGATAATAAGCGCGTAGTTTTGTTACTTCGCGTTTAATCCAAAAATAGTGTGCAAGACATAGATATGTACCTACAAACGTAGATTGACTTTATTAGATACTTGCGCGTATTTACATTGTTTTTTCGAGAAGGTGTCAACCGATCATTCCTTCTTAAAACATGTAAATGCGATTATACTAGAAACACTTGGAATGGAAATGCGCAAAGTAATCTGAAAGATAGTTATTTCTCCCGTTTCATTATGGCTGGTTTGATGACGATGTCGCGGAGTCGGTTACAACAAATCGCCTTAATGCACCTAGCGCGATGCATTCTTCAATCTCCCACCTTAGTGGTAGACACATGTTTGTGTTGTGCCCCCAAGTTTTGTGGTACTTGCACCATTCCTTGATGTTGTTGCCCAAGAAAGCTGTCCAGGGAACAAGTGGACTTGGGAGCTTGTTTTCAAGTAGGTTGACGTAAATGTCTTCCGCAACCGTGTTTAGCGGTGTGAAGATGTTGTCGATATCGATGCTTGCGCCTTCCGTTTTGTTCGCTTTTGCTCGAACTCCTTTGTCCCAACTGAGGGGTGTACCCCACCTCAGTTCTTGTTCGCACAAGACTGCTGTCTCAAGCTTATCCTTTAGATCTGCCATGGTTTTTGTTGTTCGCCATCCATGAGTTCGTCCGAAGAGAAGGAAAGATCCGGCGTTCATGTTTGCATAGAACACGCTTATCACTTCTTCTCTTGTTGCTTTCACCGAGGAGGCGTTAGAAGCGAATCTGATGAAGTAGTCCATGATTGGCTCGCCTTCTCCCTGCTTGACGAGCCATATCTGGTGCCATGGCGAATACTGGATGTATTCTTGTGGCTTCCAAACTGTAACAGCTTGTTCCGCCACTTGCTCCTTTCTTTCATCAACAACTTTTTGCCTTTTGAAAGAATTTATCATTGCCACATGGAATTGGTGCTTTGCTCTCAAGGCATTGACGTAACAACGTCTTGCAGTTATTTGGTCGCCTAGCACTTCCCCAATCCCATGGTCCGTAGGGAACTTCATCTTTTGGTGTACAGTGAAGGGTACGATCACGTAAGGGTTGATCGTTGTTCGTCCCAAAATTCCGTTATAGGTCCCAAGGGATTCTACAACGAGGAAGGTGACGTTGACATGTAATGCTCTCCACCCTTGGCCAAGGATGATAGGAAGCGTGATTGTACCTAGGGGGTGTGTAGCTGCTCCGGCGAAGCTGACTAGTGAGAAGGTTCCTGGAGTCAAGTCTTTGGCAGATCTTCCCAGTTGCTCTAGGACTTTGACATGTAGAATGTCAGCGGAGCTTCCACCATCGACGAGGATTCTTTTCACATCGTATCCGTCAATGTCCATGGTTATGACTAAAGCGTCATCGTGAGGGTAAACGATATGCTTTAAGTCTTCCCTGGAAAATTGGATGACCGCGTCTTCTTGCTCCGGTTGCTTGCGCTTTCCGTATTTCGGCAATGTTGCTGCTTGGGATGCATAAATGTCCCGAGCATTAGACACTTTTCCTCCGGTGGCAGGTCCTCCGTGTATGACGTTGATTACGCCTCGCTTAGCTGGCGGAGGGTTGTCATTGACCTTCTCTTTTCCCTTGTTTCCTCTTTTTGATGACTCTGCTTGAGCCTTTCTCGAGGGGTTGTCGCCTTGATCGACAAATTGCTTCAATTCGCCTTTGAGGACGAAGTTGTTTATGCGGAAGCGTAGACTGACACAGCTATCTGTCTCGTGGCCGAAGACCTCGTGGTTTTCACACCACTTGTCCTTGTCTCTTCCCAGCGGGCCTTTTCTGAAATTGTTCGGCTCTTTCCACATATTCGCGTCCTTCATCTCTCTCAATATCACGGACAGCGGGGCATTTAAAGGAATGTAGTTGGCAAGATTTACTTCTTTTGGCTTCTGAAAGTCTCCTTGAAAAGGTCTTTTCGGCTGAGGTTGCCAATTTCTTCCTTGTTGACCACTTGAGTGTGGTTTTGGTTGGTTCTGTTTTGGATTTTCTTTTGCCTTTGCCGCAGAGATTTTTGTCTTGTTCTGGCTTCTGAACCTTTCGAGGTCCACGTATTCTTTAACTCTTGCGGCTAACTCCTCCATGGTTTCGGCTGGGCGCTTTGCCATCTTTTCTACTAGGGCATAGCCTCTTCGTCCGAGGTTTCGAATGAACGCTCGAACAATCTCTCCTTCCGTCAGGTTCCCCTGAATATCAGAGATATTCTTATTGAAACAGACGTAGTAGTCGGCGAGAGATTCTTCGTTTTGTTGTTGGACGTCGTCCAGAGCACCTGACCCCTTTAGCAATGTGCGCTCGCCCATGTATCGTTGAATGAATTTAGCCTTCAGGTCCGCCCATGAAGTGATGCTTCCGCATGGCAGCGAGAAGAACCAGTGTGCTGCAGTCCCGGCAAGAGTTTGTGAAAACGTCATTGCGAAGTGATGTGGGTTCTTTGTTCTGCCTAGCAGAGAGGCCTCGTGCTTTTGCACGTGTTCCACTAGATCTCCTTTTCCGCGATAGAGGTCTCCTCCAATCCGGTACAGTGCGTCTGGGACGCGACTGTTTACAAGGTGGTCTGCGAATGGATGTGACGCCCTTCATCTTTGCTTCCTTCTTCTTCTTCTCCACCATTTCTTCTAACAACTCGGCGTTAAACCCTTTTGCAGGCTCAGCGTAACCTGTTGAAGGATTTTGCCGGCCATTGTTGTGGTAGATGTCGGATTGATCTCTGCTTGTGGCCTGGAAGGGGTCATCCCTCGTTGGGTGCTGTGGGTGGTAGAACGGGGGCTGCCTTTCATTCCTCCAATGACGGGCTCCTTGGGAAGGAGTGTATGACCGTGCAGCTTTATATCTTGCGTGTTGGTTTCTGCCTTGGAAAGGATTGCCGTGGCGAGTAGTGTCTTGCGACACCTCTCTTGCTGGCGCGGCGTGCTCTTGGTTAGTTGGAGGTGGTTGAGCAGCATATCCTTGGTTTTTTAGAGACTCGCGGAATGCGAGTAACTCTTCCAACGCAGCCATCATTGCTGGAGTAACGGTGGGCATTAGGTTTGCTCCCGTTCTTTGTTCGCCTTGCGGCATTTCCGTCTGAGATTCCACTTCATTCACCTCTGGCTCGAAACCAGGTGGAGGTGAGTGATGCTTGTTCCTTGGCTCTCTGTGCTGTGTGTCGGGCATATTGTCAGTTGGCAAGGATGAAGCTACGGAAGTAGCTCTTGGAATGTGGGAGGGTCCCAACTGGCTTCCAGCTGGCATTTGGCCTCCTGTTCTTTTGTTTGCTGGGGACTTCTTGGGACGTCCGGGCATTTTCCTTATGTTTCTTGTGTTAACCTCTTCGGGAGGTTTGCGATCACTCGTCATAATTTTGCGGTATGGTAGCTTCTTGTTCGAATCACGTAGACGGCGCCAATGTTGCGTCCGGGATGAACTGGGTTGTGGGGACGCGTCCGTTCGTATGGTTGTGCGGGTTTTCGGGCTATAACCCTTCGTCTGAAAGAGGTTTGTGCCACTGACGAGTGTTCGGTTGATTCCCGGAAAGGTCTGTGTCTCAAAGTGCGGTTGTGTCTCAGGGGGACGTCTGAGTCTCGGAAGGCGGAGGTCTGTGCACAAATCCGGATGTCTGGGCGACGATTCCTGCACAAAGGACCGGTGCTAGCACGAAGAGGGGGGTGGTGCTAGCAGAGCCCTCTCCGAAGCTTAAGTCACTATAGGGCTAAAAGAGTAATTCTAGAGAGAGAAAATATTTCTAGAGAGAAGTCAGAGCTCAAAATACCAAAGTTGGGCAAATGAGAGGATGTGTGAAAATGGGTGGCCAAGGTCTCCTATTTATAGGCTTCTTGAGACCGGACCCGGTTTTAAAGCGGTTTGATGACGGTCCAAAAGCAAGCGGTAACCGTCATCATCATTGGTAATATGTGAACTTGACTTCTCTTCATCTAACGGTAATCGCGTAAACGGTAGTCACGCAATGCCCGTAGTGCAATCCGGACCTCCGGATTGCTTTACGCAATCCGGAGGTCCGGTCCGGATGCGCGTAAATGCACTTCCGGACTGTTTTTACCCCTTGGGAGACGTTTTTCAAGTTGTGATGTGATTCTTGGCATGTTTGCGAGGCCCGAAACGTAAATACGAACCCGAATTGGACACATATCCATCATCTACTATCAAAATGACGACTATTCCAAAGGCGTCAACTACAAGCAATATCTTGGATAAACACTAAGATTTACTATCAAAAGTAGCATGTTGAGGTATCCTCTTTGTAAAGACAAACCCCATGTTTACTTCTAAAAAATGACATGCTGTGACATCTCTTGTTAGAGGCAAATCCTCATGTTCATCGCCATTCCCTGGATTCAGAACAGGATGGGAAAATACAATACGGGACTGATCACCCCATAAGTGGCGGAAGTTCTCATGTTAGACAATGACCCCACACTATAATAAGTATGAATTCCTATTTAAGGGTTCACTCTTTATGGCGAATGTCCTCTTGTTAGACGACAATCCCATACTATGAATTCCTGTTTAAGGGTTCTCTCTTTATGGCGAATGTCCTCTTGTTAGACGACAATTCCATATTATGAATTCCTGTTTAAAGGGTTCACTCTATACGGCGAACGTCCTCTTGTTAGATGACAATCCCGTACTATGAATTCCTGCTTAAGGGTTCACTCTTTACGGCAAAAGTCCTCTTGTTAGATGACAATCCCGTACTATGAATTCCTGCTTAAGGGTTCACTCTTTACGGCAAAACTCCTCTTGTTAGATGACAATTTCGTACTACAGATTTTCAAACCGTGTTGCATGGTTCCTGGACGCAGAAAGCATGCATCACAATACATATTTTCAAAAAGTGTTACGTGGTCCCTGGACGCAGGAATCATGTATCACAAATAGTTTTTCAAAAACCAAAATGTTTTTACGTATGCTTCCCCAACGCGGGTTGATACACGCTGGCAGGTGCGCACCCTGTTTAAAACTCATAAAACTTACAAGTCGAGTCTTGTACAACGTCGCCTTAGAGTGGAACTAAGAGACGGTATAAACTAGTATCTTGCTTAGCCAAGATAACACCTTTCAAATACACTACTTGTTAAGAAAAATCGATATACGCAAAATACTTGACAGGTTACAACATATATAGCGGCAAGCTATTCAGGAAAGAAGGGCAACATGCTTAATGCATCATGCAAGCAATCTTGACAACATCTCAAGTCATCAACCAAGAAGTGGCTAATAGTCACGGCTGCGGAGACTACATCTATGATTACTAGTCATCCACATTCAACAAAAACCAACAATGCGCAAGTCGCAACATCCTATGCTCTATCCATCCTGCCATGCCTTGGAATCTAACCAAGAGGGGCGCTCATAACACTCAACAATGAGCGACATACAGTCGCAACTACGGACATCATGTTCATCATCTAAGGATATCTATCCTATCTTCCAAGTCCAAAGCATACGGACGGCATAGATAACTCAAGGTATGAAATATTACTAACAAGTTATCACATGATTATTATTGAAAACAGGTCCAGGTGACGAAATATCATGCAAGCAAAGGCATGGATAAAGAATTATCAACATAACATCAACCCATTCACAAAGGGTTCAACATGCTGGAAGCAGACAGCCTAACACCAACCAAGAGTTAACATCATCTATAAGGACCTATGGCAAAGAGTTCATAATGTCAACATCAAATGCAATGTCGTCATCCACACAAAGGACAGATAATAATGGTTGTTTCAACATTCAACACTACATAGCTCTTCAACATAAGCGCGACAATCAGCAATACGTGCATCAAAATCAGCAGTCAACGAATACTTACCTCAATATGAGTAACGCTCCTCCTTGGGCCGGTCCCTTGACCAGGGGGCAGAAAACACCACCGCACGACCCTCAACTCTATTCCCTTTATTACAAGAAGGAATTAGCACGTTCGTACTCGGCATAAAGAACTAAGAATCGCTCGAGGAACGCGCCCCTATGTCGGATCTTTTGAGAATTGTGCTAAAAACAGAAACTGCAGCCACGCGTTCAACAACGTGAAAGCAATAACTTGGAAAATTAATAAGTTCAAAGAAGATACAATGAGACATCTTACTCATAAGCCCTTTACCGTGACCGTGTCCGAAGACTCCAGAGTAGCAGGGGCACTTGTACGGACATTCCTCCCAACAAAAGGATTACTGTACACATCGGCTATCTGCAAAGGCAAGCTTTTTCCATCAAGTACAACCTACATTACAACATGATACAAGTCATAAAAGACATCAACATCTACACTTGGTGCATTATTTAGCTGCTCAAACTATGTCGACATCCGAACACAGATTTACTCGCAGGATGGAGATAGTGGACTTACTCATGGTAATAGCCATGGGAAGACTAATTCTGACAAGAAGACAGCAAGATCTGATATCCTGGAAAATGCAACCAACAATCCAGTCAGTGCGTAAACACGCATCAACACTTATGCAAACATTTATGCAACAGACGCTCCATGTGAGACAACTATGTACGTACAAAACTCGTTAGTCTTCGCGCAACAAGTAACAAGCATCACGCAAGGGGGGCAACCTCTTCAACACATTAACCTTGTATGACAACATCGAGCTCATACTCGCAGCATACAAGATTACAAGGGTGGAATATTTTCTAAGTGTTTTGCTCAGGATGACAGTCAGCATATTGCAAGCTGTCAGCATACAACTATGTGTCAGCATACAACTATGTGTCAGCATGTTATCAGGAGTTGGCATATAACCTGTGTTCGCATCAAGCATACGGATACAGCGTACATAGCCAGGGATGGTGAAAAGATTCTAAGTGCGGGGGCAAATACACACATACGTGTACATTCATACATGTCGACAAGGATGCATATCGACAAGGAGAAAATATTTTCTAAGTGTTTTCATGTATGTACGTACATGTCGACAAGGAGAAAATATTTTCTAAGTGTTTCCAAGTACGTACATACATGTCGACAATGATGCATGTCGACAAGGAGAAAATATTTTCTAAGTGTTTCCATGCACGTTGATATATGTCGACAAGGATGCATGTTGACAACGATAAAATATTTTCTAAGTGTTTCTATGTACGTACATACATGTCGACAAGGATGCATGTCGACAAGGAGAAAACATTTTCTAAGTGTTTCCATGTACGTTCATACATGTCGACAAGGATGCATGTCGACAAGGAGAAAATATTTTCTAAGTGTTTCCATGTACGTTCATACATGTCGACAAGGATGCATGTCGACAAGGAGAAAATATTTTCTAAGTGTTTCCATGTACGTTCATACATGTCGACAAGGATGCATGTCGACAAGGAGAAAATATTTTCTAAGTGTTTCCATGTATGTACATACATGTCGACAAGGATGCATGTCGACAAGGAGAAAATATTTTCTAAGTGTTTCCATTTACGTACATACATGTCGACAAAGATGGATTGCATACAACAAGTAGCTATGCCTCCTAAGCACACCTACGACGCTCATCGACAAAGCTCATACGACGACATCTATGGTAACAAACATTAGATATCGTTTAAATATTTTCTAAGTGTTTTAACATGTTTGCAGACAATGACCGACAGTCTATACATGATGCTCAACAATACATCGCCTAAGCTATCATTACCAACATACAACCATTAGCGCCAATGCACATAACAACATACGTGTAGCAAAGTCAACGCGCATAAGAAAGTCAACGCGCATAGCAAAGTCAACGCGCATAGCAAAGTTGATACGTGCAACAAAAGTGGCCAACGTCCCAAGAAGCTATCATGCAAGCGGTGCGACTAACGTAACGAACCGCGAAGAGAAAACACGACAACACTTAGGAAAAACATTTTTCTAAGGCATCAAGACAACAAACGACTACTCCCAAAGACGTTTGGCAACTTCCGACAACCAAGAAACCCGTTAAGGGAAAAACTACACGTACCGACCAAAAGGCCTTTACGCGAAGGCATGGGGGCAATATGTACAATGGGGGAATTTTACCACAACTATCCACGGAGGTAAAAAAATCGTCTAAGGCATGAGCTAACGACGATAGCAACAACAACCAACCAGCAATTATTCAATATACGAACACCAATGAGCAGCTCTATGCAACAACAACGAGAAATAGTTCAAAGGAACAACAATACGGCAACATCCAAAAATCAAGATGATGCTGTCCTGTAAAATCGAGTTTTCAGACTACCTCAAAATGTGACAAAAAGTATCACAATGGACTCCACTCGTCGAGACGATTTCAGAAAGGTAAAGACCGCGGCGAAGGCGGCGCGTGGGTTGCACACGCCGGCAGGGAAACACACACGCGACCGCGCGTGAGGGAACGTCCAGCGTCGTCTGATGATTCTGAAGGCGGCGCCGGAATCCTCGCGGTGATCTGAGTCGATTGGTGGTGTCAATTTCTGAAAACAAGTCAAGAACAAAACACGTAACTTTCGGGATGCACCTAAAGTTTACGACGGTGAAGAAACTATGAACAAGCAAATGGTTTCTAGAAATGGTGGAGCAATCACCTGCAAAAAAGGATGAAAAATGAATTCCAAAAAAGCTGGAAGAAGGATTGAGGATTAGTGTAATCACATATCCCAAAAGATTCCTTGATGATAAGGATCAAAGGAGTAATTCATCTACACCCACGCCTAAGTGCTTACGGTATACTCCACCCTCTTCTAAGTATTTATCTCTACGCACATGATTATTTTGGTATTACGCATATCAAATTCGTCATTTTACATGCATGTTTGCATATCGCATGATTCATGATTTATTAATCGCTAAGTCATTTTAGAGTATACGGATTATATTTCTAGCATCACGTAATTACGTTCTTGCCATGACCGTTACTTGTGCATGCATGTTGATAAAAAGCATGTCTGCATGACATATTACTAATTGCTTATATCCCTAGCGGTAATCATGTTTGCACGATATATACGCGCATTCTCTATTGCACTAACCGTGATGACAGGAAATAAAGTCACTCGGTCAAAAAATCAAAGGACGGACGAAATCAAGACTTCTACGTCCAATCGAAAATCAAAACCGGAAGGTTAGTGTCAAGCTCAAATTGGACACGTACCCTAACTCAAAATAGAGTCAAGAAAGGTTTTAAACCGTTACTTGACTCGGGGGCAAGTGATGGATATGTGTCCAATTCGGGTTCGTATTTATATTTCGGGCCTCGTAAACATGTCGAAAATCACATTACGTTTTAGAAAACGCCTCCTAAGGGTCAAAACGGTCCGGAAGCGAGTTACGCGCGTCCGGGTTGCTTGCAATCCGGACCTCCGGATTGCACGGCAAGCCGGACCTCGCCGAATTGCCCAAATTCGACGAGGTTCGGATTGCTCTACGGGTATTACGCGATTACTGTTACGTGTAGAGAAGTCGAGTTCGTGCATTGCCAATATTGATGACGGTTACCGCTTGCTTTTGAAATCTTCAAACCGCTTCAAAACCGGGTCCGGTCCCAAGGAAGCCTATAAATAGGAGGCCTTGGCCACCCATTTTCACACATCCTCTCATTTGCCCAACTTTGGCACTTTGAGCTCTGACTTCTCTCTAGAAATATTTCTCTCTCTAAGGTTATCTTTTTAGCCCAATCGTGACTTAGGCATCGGAGAGGGCTCCACTAGCACCCCCCCCCCCTCTCCGTGCTAGTACTGGCCCTTTTTGCAGGAACGGGCCCTGAAGTTAAGGCGAGGGAGAAATAGGAGTAAGATGTGCCCAAACGCTAAGGCTCGTGCCTAGACAACCGTTTCCTGAGACACACCCGTTTCCTGAGACACAGCCGTTTCCTGAGACACAGCCGTTTCCCGAGATACAGACTCCTCCTGAGACACAACCGTTTCCCGAGACACAAACTTCTCCTGAGACACATATTTTTTCCGAGACACAACGTTAAAACCGAACACTCGTCATCGGCATTTGGCGAATACCTCTTCCAGGCGAAGGGTGTCAGCCCAACAACCCGAACAACCCCATCAGACAGACGCGTCCATCCGACCCAGTTCAGCCAGGACGCAACAATGCTCAAGAGCGCCATGTTTTTGGTTTTTTTATTACTAGGGTGGACCTAATTGTAACACATGTAAAACTTTTAAAGTATGAAAAAATATGAACTTTTTTAACCACACCTAATATTTGTACCATACTATTAATAATATCAATTTCCTTCTAAGGTTCACTTTTAGGGCAATAGAAAAATACAAAAATAAGTACCAAAAATATAGTGCTATTGGAGCATGATAGAAAGATCCATTGTTTTTCTTGTTGAATTTATTATGGACACACATCCAAAGACCTAATATAGTAGACACATACTTATTTTAAGTCCAACTTGACAAAGATTATAATGGGGGTAATAATTTATTTGTAAATTTAAAGGCTAGGTAGCCTATTTTAAAATATCAAAACTAAAATATTAGTTCATAAATAGGTAGAAATTAAGAAAGTGATTTTTTATAAAAAAAAATATTAAGCTAAAAAATATTTAATTAATTATCTCCTCTCATTCTTGTCTTTTCCCCCGCAGTTCACATGTAAAGTGCTAGGTGAAACATGAATTTGAACCTCCTTTTAGTAAGATAACTTAAATTTAAGTTAACAAATTAATAATGAAATATTTTATTAATTAGTTCATAAATCATACACCTACTCCTACCAACCCCTCCTCCTATAAATAATAACCCGCCTCTCCTCCACATGAAATTCACCACCCTCAAGTTTCATATTTTTGTTTTAAAATTTCTTTCTTATAAAATAATTATTTATCCTGATCTTCAAAATGAAGACCTTCCTGCTTCTGGTTGCTGCATTGGCTTTGGTAGTGTTCCTAGTGACAGGACCACCGGAAGTGGCGGCGGAAGCAGGGGAGACGTGCAATAGGAAACCGTTGATGAGGGCATGCAAATTCGCATTCAAGTCACAAAAGAAACAACCATCAAAGAAATGCTGCAAGATAATGCAGGCGCAAGAGGAATGCCTCTGTGATTACTTCAAAGGAAAACAAGAGCAACAAAAAGAAGAAGATGACGAACCTTTAGCTAACACCTGGTTTAACAAGGAAAACGCTGAGAGGGTTGCAGAAGCTTGTAGCGTTACCTTCCCTAAGTGCGATAAGTAATTAGATCGGAGAGTTAATATGTCAGATAAAATAAATATGTATGTATGTTATAGACTAGTGATTATCAGAGAGTTGCAACCAATATTTATGTATCTCAACCATATTAATATATATATATATATATATATATATATATATATATATATATATATATATATATATATATATATATAAGATCGATCGATGAGATATGGATTATAATTCTACTTTCAGTCTCATTGAAAATCTTAATTCGCTAGTAAGGGTTCCTTAATTTCTCTTTAGTCACTACCTGTGAAAAATTAAATTTACGAAATTTCTATACTTCTTATACTGGCGGCATAGAGAAAGCTCATTCATTTATTATTTGTATGTTACAAAAGCGGCAATAGCAAGCACATTAAGTATTCGGATCTGGATCTTAGAATCTTATTATTTTACGATCTTAGTGAAGTAAAACGATCTAGATCCCTTGTCGGACATAATATTGTTGAATCTTAAAGGATCAAGATCCTGATCTTACGATCCTACAACCCCAGTTAAGTAAAAGGTTCATACGATTCAGCTTAACCCATCAAATTTCCATAGTAAGGACGAAGTTGAGAAATCATTTCAGACTAAGCAAATTAGCATCTCCATTACATATTTATAAATTTAGGGTGGAAAATTTAAATTTTCATAAGTTTAAAAATGATTTTAAGGCTATTTAAAAAATTTGTGGGGGGCATTGTGTCCATCATCAACTAGCATTTTCTTCTTTATCTATATCCTTTGTTGCAATACAGAAACATACCGAATTAATGTAGCATGTCATATAATTATGAATTGTTGGATCACGGTGGAGCTCCGGTACGGACTTTGACGGCAATCCTAGCTCCTTCGCTCCACGCAATCCTGCAAGAGGGGATAGACCGGGCGGTGACCCAGAATCCCTCTCCGATGCTTAAATGAGTGCCCAATACGAACTGGCAAGCAATAATCTCAGAGTATGTAATTCAACGTAAGTGTTCTGAGGTGACCTCTTGCCTTTTTATAGGCGAAGAGATGCCTCAGGTACCTGGCGAACCGTTGGGGGTGGTTAGCCCGTATCCCGCGTATCTTGGACGTGATCCCGCCTATCTAGGCCATGATCTCGCTTACCTCGGCCACGCCCCGCGTATCTCGGCCACGCTCCGTGTATCTTAACCACGTTCCGCGTATCTCGGCCACGCCCCGCGTATCCTGGCCTTATCCTCTGGTAACGAGTCCCGACTCCCGTCGGGGACTCCAGAGTTATCTCATTGTGTCACCGCTCGGGGCCCCTCGTCATCGTGACAGGGCCAATCGTTCTTAGGGATTCGTCATCGGGGCCTACTTAAAGGCTTCACATCGGGAGCTTCCAGCTCAGCTGTCTGGACCGACTCTGTCGGGACCTTTCATCATCGGGACTCCCTTCGTCGGGACCCTTCTCCTAGGTCATCTTGGCCTTCGTTTTGGGCCTGGTGGGCCTGTCTGCCGTTTCCTCACCGTTAAAGGGCCTGACGGCTGTAGTCGAACCCATCATTTGCCCGCAAGACATGAGGGACTTTTAGTTCGTTGTGTCTTCCAACACCCGACCTCCCGATATTGGAATCGGGGATCTTTCCCTTGGTTTAATCATTCACTTATCAGTCTTCTTCTTCACGTATCCTCAGCGTTTTGTAGATAACTGTCAAATCCAAGGGGACTCTTTGACTCCCCAGTTCATTAAATGCAGCAGATAGTGAAGTGACGTCACCAGCACCCGTGCCTTATTCTCTGTGTCTGCTTTTTCTGAAAAGTACTTTTCAGGATATTTCATCATTGCACCTGCTGCCATTCCGCACGTTTCATCTCAACGGTCCAGATTAGAACGCTTCAACTTCGACGGTTCAGATTAAAGCGCCCCTTCGACTGTCCTCTTCGCCTATAAAATCCTTACCCATGGTTCAGTTTCCTCTTATCATCTACAAATTTTCGAAAGCTTTCTGCAACTCTTGAGACCTTAGTGTTTCTTCGGCCATCTTTCCAGCAATGTCAGGTTCATCCTTTCAGCCTTCAATTATCATGTCAGGTAAGGGTTTCTTCTCTATTGTTCGCCTTCATCTTTGCTTAGTTTGATTGTAATTTTCCGGGAAAACCTAACATCCCTTTCAATGGCTGATTTCAGACAGTGGATCTGGTTTCGAGGGAAGGAAGCTTTTCAACTTCGACTATGTTCTGAACGAAATTTTTAGCACTGCTTATGATGCAGCTCTCCGGGAAGGATGTATCATTTCCACCAGAAAAGCCGATGCTCAAGGCCGGAAATGCATACCACAAGTTCAGAGTGAAGAGGAGCTACTTTTTCATCGGAAACTCCTCGATCCCATGACCCCGATAGCCAATCCTCCAACGGCTGACCCTGTGGAGCCTTCTGCCCTAGACCTTGCTGACCCAATTCCGTTGATGCCGCTAACAAGGATTAGGCCTAACTGCTTATCGCTAGAATCTTTGTATTCTCCTCCTTTTGTAATCATCAGGCCTTCGAGCTCTATTAATATCAGACTTTCTCAGCTCTGATTCTTTTATTGCACCTCTCCTAGTGGCTTTATTATACTTTCTCAAGTCGAAACCTCGATACTTAAGATACATCACTTAAGACGATTTACTAACTTGCACCACTTAAGGTGACTTACCATCATGCACCACTTAAGGCGACTTTTCAATACTTAGGATAAGTCCAAGAGTCGCGCATCACTTAAGATGACTTTTTCAACTTGCGCCACTTAAGGCGACTTAATATCGTGCACCACTGAAGGCGACTTTACATCGTGCACCACTTAAGGCGACTTTTCAATTTGCGCCACTTTAAGGCGACTTTATATCGTGCACCACTTAAGGCGACTTTTCTCGTGCACCACTCAAGGCGACTTAATTCCGCGCGCCACTTAAGGCGACTTAGTTCCGTGCATCACTTAAGACGACTTAACAATACTTAGAATAAATCTAAAGATCATGCACCACTCAAGGCGACTTAGTATCGTGCACCACTTAAGGCGACTTTTCAACTTGCGCCACTTAAGGCGACTTAATATCGTGCACCACTGAAGGCGACTTTACATCGTGAACCACTTAAGGCGACTTTTCAACTTGCGCCACTTTAAGGCGACTTTATATCGTGCACCACTTAAGGCGACTTTTCTCGTGCACCACTCAAGGCGACTTAATTCCGCGCGCCACTTAAGGCGACTTTGACACTTAGCATAAATCTAAGGATAACTCTGATTGGAAGCAACCTCTTTATTAATTGACGGCACAAAATTGGCTTACATTGAATTAAACGATAAACAGCATACACCACTTAAGGCGATTTTACATCGGGCACCACTTAAGGCGACTTTATCGGGCACCACTTAAGGCGACTTTCTTCAAGCACAGTGTTTCTTCAAGTGTTCGCCACTAAAAGAATGCTTTAACGTTCTGCCATCGAGGTCTTCCAACTTGTACGCATTTGAAGCTGGCATCCCCACGACCTTATAAGGTCCTTCCCATTTTGGTGACATCTTGTTGATTCGATCCAAAAGGGTGAACTCGTTGCGACGCCAAACCAGCTCCCCAACGAAGAACTGTCGGGACTTCACTCGCCGATTATAGTACCTGTCCGTCGCCAAACGCATTCGAGCTTGGACTTCATCGGCTTCCCGCCTCTTCTCTTCGAGTAAGTCCAAGTCCAGACGTCTCATTTCATCATTCGTCAGAGGCTCGTAATATCTCATCCGATGGGACGCCACAGCTACCTCCACGGGGGCGACAGCTTCCGGGCCATAAACGAGGCCAAACGGAGTCTCCCCCGTTGATCGTTTGGGTGTCGTTCTAACAGCCCAAAGCACGTTTTCCAGTTCGTTCAGCCACTTGCCCTTCAAGGCATAGACCCTCTTCTTCAGGCCATCCATCACGATTTTGTTGGCTGATTCCACCTGGCCATTAGTCTGAGCATAGCGTACGGAGGCGGTCCGATGCTCGATGTTCAATTCCTCCAGATACTCCCTCACCTGAGAGCCGTTAAACGGTGGACCATTGTCGCTGATCACCACCTTAGGAATCCCGTATCTGGACACAATGTGGGTCTGGAGGAACTTGACGATCTGGTTCCCCGTTGTTCTGGCCAATGCCTTCGCCTCTATCCATTTCGAAAAATAATCGATTGCTACAAGTAAATACTTACATTGACCTTGTGCTTGTGGAAGGGGTCCCACCAAGTCGATGCCCCACTGCGCGAAGGGCCACGCGCTCTTGATGGATGTCAGATTAGCGGCCGGAGCCACGATACTCGGGGCGTACCTCTGGCACGCGTCGCAGGATCGGACCAACGCCGTTGCTTCCTTGTTCATCGTGGGCCAATAATAGCCCAAGTTCAATACCTTCCTCATAATGGATCGGGCTCCTTCATGACAAGCTGCGACCCCTTCATGCACCTCCTTCAGGATTCGACCTGTATCGGGTTCTACCACACACTTCAAGTACGGAGTGGAGAACCAGCCCTTCTTGTATAGCTGATTGTCCAGCATCACATAATTAGACGCGATCCGACATATCCTGTCTGCTGCTACCTTATCATCGGGGACTGCCCCCGTAGTCAGATACGCGACTATCGGGGTCATCCAAGTGGGCTCCTCCTCCGATTTTGCCTCAATGGTACATACCTGCGTCGGGTCGATGGTCGATAAGATCACCTTCTCCAAGAAGTGCGCCTTCCGATTTTCCTCTAAGGGCGCCCCCAGAGCAAATTTGCTCAGGGCGTCTGCCTCTACGTTTTCCTCCCTTGGGATTGCCTCGATATCGAAGCTTTTAAAGCTCTCCTTCAGGGCTTGCACCTCGCGTAAGTATTTCTTCATTATCAGACTCCTCGCTTCGTATCGCCCTTGAACCTGGTTTACGTAAAGCTGCGTCACACTTCACTCTCAAGTGATCGACTCCCGTGCCTTTAGCAATTTCAGGCCAGTGATAAGAGCTTCATACTCCGCTTCGTTGTTTGTGGCCTTGAATGTTAAAGCCAAGGCGTATCGGAGCGGTTCTCCTTCACCTGGTGGTATCAACAAAAAGCCCGCCCCTGATCCGTCTGAACTCGAGGAGCCATCCGTGTACATTTCCCAGGTATTTTCTTCGTTTGGCTGTTCTGATTGCTCTGCCCTCTCTGGTTGTTCTTCTATCGGGACCTCCATAGTTGCCCCCTCTATAGGGTCCGTTTCTTCTAGATCGGGAGCTGTAGATTCTGCTATGAAATCCGCCAATGCCTGGCCCTTAATAGCCGTTCTTGGAGCGAAGTGTATTCGAAATTCACTAAGCTCTACTGCCCACTTCACTAATCTTCCCGACGCACCCGGTCGGTTTAAGAAATGTTTTAAAGGCTGGTTCGTCAGCACAGTGATCTCTTGTGCGTGAAAATAAGGCCTTAGCTTCCGAGCAGTAATAATCAACGCAAAGAGGTACTTCTCAACGGCAGGATAGTTCAATTCAGACTTGGCAAACGCCTTGCTTACATAATAGACGGGGACTTGATTACCCTCGACAATCTTTACTAACACAGAGCTAATGGCAAATTCAGAAACAGCCAAATAAAGGTAGAGCGGCTCGCCTGGAATCGGTTTCGCCAACGGCGGGAGGGTGCGAAGGTGCTGCTTGAGTGCTTGGAACGCCTCTTCGCACTTGGCGGTCGATTCGAATTTCTTGTTGGCTCTCAAGACTTCAAAAAACGGCATTGATCGGTCGCTGGCTTTGGACAAGAAGCGATTCATTGCAGCTAGTCGGCCATTCAACACTTGTACCTCCCGATGGTTTATCGGAGAGTGCATCTCCTCAATCGCCCTCAGCTTCTCGGGATTCACCTCAATTCCCCTCTGGCTCACCATAAAGCCCAAAAATTTCCCTGAGTGGACTCCGAAGGCGCATTTCGTCGGGTTCAAGCGAACTTGATGGAGCCTCATCCGCTCAAATGCCATGGTTAGGTTGTGCACATGATCCTCGGTCTGTCGGGACTTCACCAGCATATCATCCACGTAAGCCTCCATGGTTTCCCCCAGCATATCTCCGAACAGCTTGTTCACCATCCGCTGGTAGGTTGCCCCAGCATTGATCAACCCGAAAGGCATGTCATCGTAGTGATAGATGTCACTATCTGCGTAGAACGCTGTGTGGGGAGCGTTTTCCTTGGCCATTTTGATCTGGTTGTAGCCTGAGTACGCATCCATGAAACTCAACAGCTCATGTCCCGATGTAGCATCCACCAGCTAGTCGATTCTCGGGAGCGGATAACAGTCCTTTGGGCAGGCCTTATTCAAGTCGCGGAAATCCACACACATTCGCCATTTCCCGTTAGTTTTCTTCACCAGCACCGGATTAGCAACCCAGGTTTGGAATCGGAGCTCTTTGATAAACCCAGCATAGAGCAACCTGCCCACCTCCTGCTGGATCGCGATCTTCTTGTCCGTGCCCATTGGACGCCTTTTCTGTGTGATGGGCTTGATCGCGGGGTCTATCTTCAGCTCGTGTATGATCACATCGGGACTGATTCCTGGCATATCGCTCGGGGACCAGGCAAACAGTTCTTTGAACTCTTTCAGCAATTCCACCAGTTTTTGAGCTGTCTCTTCCGTTAGAGCGGACCCGATTTTCACCTTCCTCTGGGGTCCATCGATCTCGACTTCTTTCAGATCTTCTACGGGGGCGGGACGCCCAAATTCCTCTCTGGGATCTGTGTCTGTCTGAAGGAGAGTCATGGCCTCTCGTCTCCTCCTTCGGGTGGCGTTAACATAACATTTTTGAGAAGCCACCTGGTCGCCCTTAACCTCTCCGACTCCATGGTCGGTCGGGAACTTCATCTTCTGGTGCACTGTCGAGGCAACCGCCATCAGTGGATTAATGGTGGTTCTCCCGATAATCGCGTTGTAGGTCCCCGCGGAATCAACCACGACAAACTCCACGTTCCTCCTTTCTGATTTCCACCCGCTACCAAACTCCACTGGCAAGGTGATTAATCCTAGCGGATAGGAGGTTGAGCCAGAGAACCCGACCATCGGGAAGTTTGCCTCCTTTAAATCTTTCTTTGTTTTCCCCATAGCCTCCAGCGCGTCCATGAATAGAATGTCGGAGGAGCTCCCTCCGTCGATTAGAATTCTCTTCATTTCGAACCCGTCTACATCCAAGGTTACCACCAAGGCGTCGTCGTGCGGAGTCTCCACGCCAATGAGATCTTCCGACGAAAAGGAGATTACCATCTCTTCTTTCAAGGTCCAGGATCGGGACCTCTTACCAGCACCACCGCCGTAGGGATTCTAGAGGCATAGACCTCTCGGGCGGATGAGGTATCACCTCCAGCAGCAAACCCTCCGTGAATCACATTGATAGTGCCCCGTCTCTCCTTACGAGCGCCGGATGACTCTGGGTCGGTTCTCTTCTTCTTTGGGGACCGATCGCGAGATTGGGAACGGGACCGCGATCGGGACCGAGAGCGGGATCGACACCGCTTATCCCCGATAAATTCCTTGAGCTTCCCCTTCTGGATCAATTTTTCGATCTCCTTCTTCAGTTCCCGACAGTGGTTGGTGTCGTGACCATTTGCGCGGTGAAATCGGCAGTAGCGATCCGTGCGAGATCCCAAGAATTCTCCATCCTTCTTTGGGGGGTACCTGGAGATACCTTGTGGTTCCATGACCGTCAGCACTTCCGCCATGGAGCAGTTGAGAGGAATGTCGAGATCCTCCCGCTTATCCTTCCTTGAAGAACGCCTATCGTCCCTTCGATCAGGTCGGCCTCGATTCCGACTGTTTTCGGTTTTACCTTTTGACTTGCGATCATCGAAAGGTTTAACCGACTGCTTCCCTTTATTCGACTTAGGGGGCTCCAGCTCTCCCGCGGCTATCTTCGACTCCTGGACATCGATTTGCCGTTTCACCCTCTTCTGCAGTGCCTCCATATTCCACACAGCTTTCTCAGCCACGCTGTGCATCAGATCGGAACCATAGGGGCCCGTTAAGTTCCGAATGAAGGTACGTATGGTTTCACCTTCCGAGATCTCTTCGTCGATCTCTGCCACACTGGCAGTGTACCGCTGGTAATAATGAGCCAGCGATTCGTCGGGCCTCTGCACCACCTGGGTCAGGGACCTCACGCTCTTCAATAAACGTCTCCGACCCTGGTACTGCTGAATGAATCGGTCGTGCATATCTGCCCAGCAAGTGATGCAGCCTGGGGGCAGACTAAAGAACCAGGTCAGGGCTCTTTCTCCAAGTGTGTTCGGGAACAGCGTACATACTATATCTTCATTCGGGGCTCTTCCCAGACATGCCACGAGGTGTTTCTGGACATGACGAACTGGATCTCCTTTGCCATCGTACTCCTTTATCGTGGGGATGCCTAGCCCAGGCGGGGCTAGGGTGTCGATGAGTCGGGGAACGAAGGGATGAGTGGATCGATCCCTTAGCTCCGACACCAGCGGCTTCTGCTCTCCCATACAGATGTTCACGATCTTTACCACCTGGTCGGGAGTGATGGGACCATTCAGGGGAATGGTCCTGTGCTGTACTGGTCCTGGCCCATCAACCACGAACCTCTCCGGCTGGCCGGATGCCCTACTTCTGTCCTGGCCTCGGGGCGGGGCTTCCTGTGCATTCCGACCCTCTGTTGGTGGGGCCACTTCTTCCAACGGGGGCATCTCCTCTTGCCTTCTCGCAGCTTCTCTCCGATCCAAGAGAGCCTCCACGGCTGCCAGAAACATGGGCATGGCTTCTGCCACGGCCCTTGTTAAGTCTGTAGCTGGGGGAGCCTCCTGCCCCCTATTGCCCTGGTGCTGAGGAGCAATATCTTCGGGACCTTCATTGTGCCCCCCTGTCTGGGAGAGCTCAGCCGGGGGATGGTTCTGGTTTTCCTCCTGTTCTGGTACTGAATCCAGATTTGTTGCAGCGGGGTGACGGGAACCACCGGATTGTCCCTGTCTTCTGTGCTTGCCAGCCGCCATCGATCGAGTAGAAGGCATATCAGCTTTTTGTTTGATTCCCACAGACGGCGCCAATGTTGGATCACGGTGGAGCTCCGGTACGGACTTTGACGGCAATCCTAGCTCCTTCGCTCCACGCAATCCTGCAAGAGGGGTTAGACCGGGCGGTGACCCAGAATCCCTCTCTGATGCTTAAATGAGTGCCCAATACGAACTGGCAAGCAATAATATCAGAGTATGTAATTCAACGTAAGTGTTCTGAGGTGACCTCTTTCCTTTTTATAGACGAAGAGATGCCTCAGGTACCTGGCGAACCGTTGGGGGTGGTTAGCCCGTATCCCGCGTATCTCGGACGGGATCCCGCCTATCTAGGCCATGATCTCGCTTACCTCGGCCACGACCCGCGTATCTCGGCCACGCTCCGTGTATCTTAACCACGTTCCGCGTATCTCGGCCACGCCCCGCGTATCCTGGCCTTATCCTCTGGTAACGAGTCCCGACTCCCGTCGGGGACTCCAGAGTTATCTCATTGTGTCACCGCTCGGGGCCCCTCGTCATCGTGACAAGGCCAATCATTCTTAGGGATTCGTCATCGGGGCCTACTTAAAGGCTTCACATCGGGAGCTTCCAGCTCAGCTGTCTGGACCGACTCTGTCTGGACCGACTCTGTCGGGACCTTTCATCATCGGGACTCCCTTCGTCGGGACCCTTCTCCTAGGTCATCTTGGCCTTCGTTTTGGGCCTGGTGGGCCTGTCTGCCGTTTCCTCACTGTTAAAGGGCCTGACGGCTGTAGTCGAACCCATTATGAATCATTTATTGTGTTATGTATACACGATTTAATGTATTCTTATACTTGATAAATTTATTTAATATTTATATTGAAGATGATTTTTCTAAACCTGTGTATTTATTAAATGAATTTTTTTATAGTTGTATATTTACTTGATATTAATTTATATTATAGAACATATCATAGAAAGTTAGTCATATATAATATGCTAATTTATAAATTTGATGGGATCTATAACCTAACCCATTAATATTTGAGTTTTTTACGGGTTTGATTAGTAAAAACACAAAAAAAAAAAAAAAATTCATGTCGATAGCTCCGTCAATCTAAATTCTCTAAAATCCATACGAATAAGAGAATAAGCTCTCATCATCTAAACTAAAGAGTTGAAAATACATTCAAGCACATCTACAGTACTAGCGTTTTCCTAAAACATAATAATTATGTTAATTAAGTTAGCTTTTCAATTTTTTCTAATTACTGGATATCAAAACGTAATAATGTAAAATGTACAATACTTCCTTTATTTTTCAAATGCATATGCATTCTTTATGATGACGTCAGATATATTTATTATTAAACTATATGATCACTATTTAAGAAGATACATATGTGTTTGGTTAAATAGTGCAAGGGTTTGACAATTTATGATACAGCTTTTTGTAAAAATAAATTAGGATCAAGAGTAAGAAAATTATCAATTAAGGATGTCGTAAGTTCACTACCATTATCCGATATATGGGTCATCGAACCCATAAATTGACTAATAAAAATAGTTGAACAAACAATGAGCAAATTAGATTAAATTGAACATATTTGAATATAATATATATATATATTTTATATTTCTTGTTGAATTTATTATGGATACACGTGCAAAGACCTCATATAGTAGACACATATTTATTTTAAGTCTAAGTTGACATAGATTATAATGGGGGTAATAATTTATTTGTAAATTTAAAGGTTAGGTAGCCTATTTTAAAATATCAAAATTAAAATATTAGTTTATAAATAAGTAGATATTAAGATAGTTTTTTTTTATGAAAAAAATATTAAGCTAAAAAATATTTAATTAATTATCTCCTCTCATTCTTGTCTTTTCCCCCCGCAGTTCACATGTAAAGTGCTAAGTGAAACATGAATTTGAACCTCCTTTTAGTAAGAGAACCTAAATTTAAGTTAACAAATTAGTAATGAAACATTTTATTAATTAATTCATAAATCATACACCTAATCCTACCAACCCCTCCTCCTATAAATAATAACCGCCTCTCCTCCTCATGAAACCCACTACCCCAAGTTTCGTATTTTTTTAATTTCTTTCTTCTAAAACAATTATTTCTCCTGATCTTCAAAATGAAGACCTTCCTGCTTCTGGTTGCTGCATTGGCTTTGGTAGTGTTCCTAGTGACAGGACCGCCGGAAGTGGCGGCGGCAGCAGGGGAGACGTGCAACAAGAAACCGTTGATGAGGGCATGCAAATTCGCATTCAAGTCACAAAAGAAACAACCATCAAAGAAGTGTTGCAAGATAATGCAGGCGCAAGAGGAATGCCTCTGTGATTACTTCAAAGGAAAACAAGAGCAACAAAAAGAAGAAGACGACGAACCATTAGCTAACACCTGGTTTAACAAGGAAAATGCTGAGAGGGTTGCAGAAGCCTGTAGCGTTACCTTCCCTAAGTGCGATAAGTAATTAGATCTGAGAGTTAATATGTCAGATAAAATAAATATATATGTATGTTAGAGACTAGTGATTATATGAGATTTGCAACCAATATTTATGTATCTCCACCATATATATATATATATATATATATATATATATATATATATATATATATAAGATCGATAAGATATAGAATATAATTCTACTTTCTGTCTCATTGAAAAACTTAATTCGCTAGCTAGGGTTCCTTAATTTTTCTTTAGTCACTACTTGTGAAAAATTAAATTTACGAAATTTCTATACTTCTTATACCAGCAGCATAGAGAAAGCTCATTCATTTATCATTTGAATGTTACAACAACGGCAATAGCAAGCACATTAAGTATTCTGATGCGGATCTTAGAATCTTATGATTTTACGATCTTAGTGAAGTAAAACGATCTAGATCTCTTGTCGGACATAATATTGTTGGATCTTAAAGGATCATGATTCTTATCTTACGATCCTACGACCCCAGTTAAGTAAAAGGTTCATATGATTCTACGATCCAGCTTAACTCATAAAATTTTCATTGTAAGGATGAAGTTGAGAATTCATTTCAGACTAAGCAAATTAGCATCTCCATTATATATTTATAAATTTAGGGTTGAAAAATTAAATTTTCATAGGTTTAAAAATGATTTTAAGGCTATTTAAAAATTTTGTGTGTGTGTGTGTGGGGGGGGGGGGGGGGGGGGGCATGGTGTCCCTCACCAACTAACATTTTCTTCTTTATCTATATCCTTTGTTGCAATACAGAAACAAACCGAATTAATGTATCATGTCATATAATTCTTAATTATTTATCGCATTATGTATTATACGATTTAATATATTCTTATACTTGATAAATTTATTTAATATTTTATATTAAAGATGATTTTTATAAATCAGATCATGTATTAAATGAATATTTTTATAGTTGTATATTTACTTGATATTAATTTATATTGTAGAACATATCATAGAAAGTTAGACATATATAATATACTAATTTATAAATTTGATGGGATCTTACGATCCTTTCGATTCTATGAACTATTTGATCCTACCATGAAACGATTCTAGTTAGGATTTCGATCATAGAAACTTTGTATGTGTTATAACGAGTAATTGATCAAATAGCTATATATATTTTAAATAGTAGTGTTTAAATTAATAAAATACTAGTATAGCCTAACCCATTAATATTTGAGTTTTTTACGGGTTTGATTAGTAAAAATACAAAAACATAATAATTCACGTCGATAGCTCTATCAATCTAACTTCTCTAAAATCCATACGAATAAGAGAATAAGCTCTCATCATCTAAACTAAAGAGTTGAAAATACATCTAGTCACATATACAGTACTGGCATTTTCCTAGTGTCCAATACAAGTTTTTTTTATTTATTAATATTCAGATGGTTACGGAGTCCCTATATCCATTTCTTTACTGATTTTTTGTTTAAAAATTCTTAACTGATTTTTTTATACCATCTTAGAAAAATGTACAAAAATTATTGTAGGTAGATTTATCACTTAGGAGTCCAACGCTGTAAAAGGCGTCATGTTCCAACATCATGGTGGATCATACACTACAATCAAAGTTTGTATGTCGTAGATAACTTCATCTTCAACCGAATGTCGGAATTTAACAGATTATAGTGCTAACTTTGTGAGCTGCGTTTTCTTTCATCTAAGCTCTGTTTTGGGTGTTCTTGATGTCGATGGAAATCACTTACAATGATCTACAAAGTTACTGGATTTCCATTTGTGAAATATTCAGTAAAAATACGACTTTTATGGTCTCAAAGTTCCCTGTTCAACATAGTTTCTGAAACTTCAAAGCTCGATATCTAACAAACAACACAATGGAATTGTGATCCACCACTTGTGTTAGGCTACGTAGGTCCCTTAGACCCTAGCCATGTCCATAAAACATCATCATAAAAATGATATGGAATCCACAATTAACAACCATTCAAGCTTTCTCTCTCTATAAACATACTTCATAAAGGAAAGTAAAGCCAAGCTTGCGAGTTTTGTTTGATTTAGGGGATATAATTATAGATCAAAACACCGTACTTGCATGGTAAACTAATTACGCAACGGAATAAGGAGCATATACCAGTTTTTCTTTCCGGAGCCCAAGATCGTCACAAGAGAGTTCGCGATCTGCCAGACGGTGTCATGCGGGAACCCTTGTTGAATAGCAATCCACAGGCAATGGTCTCCACAACAAAGCCTCTTCAATCCGGTTGCTGGGATGGATTTCTGGGGTAAATTGCCCTAGCGATTTCAGCACTTCCTTGTCACCTATAGGGTTTGGCCGAAACCTCTAAGGAAATAGGGAGATATATTTCTTATGTGACAACTAAAAGGGAGAGAGTGATTAATCCCAAAGAAATTCCTAACACTTCCTTTTATAAGAGGTGGTGAGCAAATCCCTTTGGGCTTGCTCACCAAGTTTCAGCTGCACCACATAAATGGGGGAGGCCCAATTTTGAGTCTCATATGGGCCACTGGGATTTTGGCCTGACCAAAAATCCCTAATGTGATATATCCCAATTATGCTTAGGATGTTGGGCTTATATTAATGGGCTCACAATTACAATGGTCCATATACTCCAAATGCCAACAGCTCCCACTCGCCGGAATGGGAGGATGCCTATTAAACGATCCTTCGCACAGACTGAATTACCATTGGGAAAAACGATCCTCCACACAGATCAGTTAATGAACCAAGATACCTCCGAGAAAGCAGAACTGAGTAAACGACTCGATCAATTGAGGGAAAATTGTAAGGAGGGTGATGATCACAAAAATGAGGTAACCTTTTCCCCTTTTTATAATAGAATAGATTAGGGTTTCTTGAAATCTTTTAATCTTCACCGTCCATCCCCAAGTAAGAGAATTCAAAGCTAGGATTAAAGATGACAACTTTACTCTTTTTTAACTATAGTTAATTGTACACCCATCCATGTTAGTATTTCTATACCAACTCATCATCCATCCTATACTTAGAAATTTTCCACACGAGATTAATATATTTTTTGCTTATAAAATTACCCCGTACAGATAAATTTTCATCTTATCTATGATCATGATTCCATTATACCCCTACAATTGCCTACGTTTTTAGACGTTAAGATGGTTTTTGTCATACCCGCTGTTAGATATCTGTCCAATTCGGGTTCCTATTTACGTTTTGGGCCTCGTAAAATATCCCAAAACCCGTAAAAAACCCTTTCGCGGACACCCAATTCTAAAACGGTACGGGATACGCGCAATTCCCGGGTCGAAGGACCTCCGGATTGCCTTGGCAATCCGGACGGGTCCGGTTACCATTTTTCTCCGCGCTCATCCCTATTATTTTTGCCGATTGCGAGAAGTCGGTGCACGCATAGTCCACCTTGATGACGGTATACGTATTCCTACATACCGACATCAAGCCATTCAAAACTGAGCATGATCCTTAGGTTCCCTATAAATAGGGGCCTAGGTCTCTCATTTTAGAAACTCCCTCACTTTTGGACTTTGGATGCTCTGACTTCTCTCTAACGCTTTCTCTCTCTAAAAGTTCTAACTTGAGCGTCGGAGTGGGCCCAACCAGCATTCCCCCCTCCCACGCTGGTTACTGCCCCTCGTGCAGGACCCGAAGATCAAGAGTTCAAGGTCGAGGATTGGGAGATTAGCTTGGTGATTGTGTTTTAAGGATCGCGGCGATCCCGTCCTTGTACACACATCTCGAGCCCGATTATGAAGAAAGAAGCCTGTTCGTGAAAGAAAAAGCCCGAAGCTGCCCAAGTGGAATCGAACATAACATTTGTCGCCGTCTATGGGATTCAAACAAAAAGCCATTCCGCACCGCGAGCTATGACTAGAAGACGACCAAAGAAGGCGGGTGCAGACAAGCCGAAGCCGACAAGAAACCAACCAGGACGTTCTCACGTTCCAGATATAGGATCCGCCGCCTTATCCGTGCCAACCGCAAACGTGCCTTCCGCACAGCACGGTCACGAAGTTCAAAATAATGCATCAGCACACGAGTTCGAGCGAAGGACAGGGTTCAATGAAGAGTTCCCATACGGGATGCCAGCCAACAAACAGAAGCAGGCAACAAGTCAGCAGGATCATTTGCACGTGCATAAAGACATGTTCGCTACATTCTCCATGCCAAGAAGCAGCGTGCCTTCCGCACAGCATGGCCTTAAAGTCCAGAATATAGCATACATGGCATCCCATCCGGAAAAGATGGCAAATGTACATATGATCCATAGAGACTTTGATGTTGAAAGCAAGAAGTCGTACGAGCAAGAAGTGTACGTTGCAAAGACAATGCACAAATTCCATAATACCAACATGGAGTATGTCGACATAAAGGATGTCGCCTTTGAAGATGTCATTGGTTTTTCATCAAAGGACAAAGAGCACATTGCGTACCACGACGCCTAGGTCATAACCACGCAGAAGCCGACAAGAAGTCGACTTGGATCCTCCCACATGCCTGTTGCCACATCCAATGCCTTCTTCATGCCAACAAGAAGTGTATCCTTCGCACAATACGACCAAGGAGTCCTCCAATACAAAGGTGGCAACCCGCCATCACCTGTCACTCCCACAATGATGACCGCTCTCGAAGAGCTGCTTGCATTCCGAAAGTTAAGGAACCAAGGATATGCCCCACCACCACCACCTATACCTCCAATCAACGGACAAGTCGAGGAGACATGAACAAAGTCCCGAGTCACAAGTCATCAAGACACACCGCACCAAGGAATAAGGGGCAATACATGGAAGGTACCTTCCAGTACCGACAACCAATGCAAGGAGCCGCACGCTCATACAACCCGTATGTGATAGCACAACACCAAGAAGGGACATGGAAACAACCTCCAACCTCCCGCTCAAAAATATACAAGGAAGCTTCTTCCACGAGGACAAGCCAAGACGATGCTAACATCCGTCACAAGGAGGGACGGAAAAAACCTGTTAATGACGATGATGTCCCAATCACGGGACTTACAACAAGAACCTTGAAGGAAATAATTGAGGAAAAGATAGACGTTTCCTGGGAAAAGAGACAATCGGAACAAAAGAGGTCATTCCAGTCAGACGTCCAAAGGCTCAAAAACACCAATCTCGCCAAATGTGTTCCATTGAACACACCGCCGTCCGTCATCTTGAAAGAGATAAAGAAGACCAAGTTGTGGAAAAAAAACCCTCCAATTTCCTTAAAGGCCCATTGGGAAAAGATGAAAGCAAATGATGTGAAAATCACGAAGTGTATGACCACGAGACAGAAAGCTGTGTTGGATTAAGGTTTCATGTAAACAGCTTAATCTTAAAAGGAGAAATGAAGAAGTATATCAACCAAGGCAATAAGCATCAAAAGAAGTCTCATGTGAAGTCTTCAGAAAAAGGAAAAGGAAAAGAAAAGGCGAATGATAATCCACATATCGCCAAGCGCCGGAAAAACGTCATTCATGGAACCAATTATGACGATCCTTGGAGCATGAAGATGGAGAAAACAAATTTCAAACTCCCGGAAAACAAACTTCACCGACCACTGGAGCCAATGACTGCTTTCTTTGGCAAGAACGTTGAAGAACGATGCAAGCACCATAAAACTGGGGGGGCATGGCACCAACATTTGTTCATCCCCAAATGAGAAAATTGAAGAGCTCAACACGCTAGATGCGCTGAGGAACTATGTGGCACGTGGCAGAATCAACTTGCCGACAAATCACCTATGAAGACGTCAAACACATCATCAATCCCTTTATCTCCATTTTTTGCATATCTACTTTAAGTCTTCTTAGATTAAGTACAACTTTTGTTTATTAGCTATAGTACTTTTCAAAAGGAACGATCAGTAAACGCTTTCTTGTAGTCCGTTGTACGAACTCCAAATATCTAATGAAGGTTAAATCTACTTTCGTAGGTACATTACTCTATCATGCATACTACCTTGGAATAACGCCAAGTAACAACTACGCACATATTAATTGCGTCAACAACACAAGCTATCGCACTATGAATAACAAACGGCTTAGGTCATACAACATCCCCCATGCAACGGAGCCTCAAGCATTCTATATGCACAAGACTAAAAATCGCGTTGCAATAATAAATAAGATGGGGGCATTACCCAAGTGACAACGTCATCAACATTATAGAAGATAGAAATTCGGGATACACTTCTATGTTACGCACGCCTGTGCCAAACCCATCACGAGAAAAGAGTTAGAAAATGATTTCCAACATCCAGCAAGTTTACCCTTGTCAAGAACACAAGAAGAATCGTACCACTCAATACGTACGCCGACAGCGAAACATAATCTTCGCACAAAACAAAGGAGAAGACGAGGATTCCACCAGTATAACATCTCTCAACCATATGCACAATCGGTATACAGGCATAACCTCGAAAAGAGTCACAAGTGTATGAAGAAACACATCAAATAAACCCAGGCCCCTTGAGAGTGAACACATGAAGCATACATCGCAAAGCCAGCACATTAATTCAACACCGCGCAATGCGCAATAGGAGAAGGAGAGCAACAACTCTAAATCGGCGTTCCTTTCGTGATTGCAGAAAAGCTTGATGCATATAATGGAATCCTAGGGTATACAACCATGAACAAGTGGGGTATGATGAGCGTCAACATCACACCAAAACATCAAGTTCCCAACAAAGGCAGGAATTGGTGAAATGAAGGAAAATCAGCAGCTATCAAAAGACTGCTACAAGGTTGCACTCCAACATAATGTCAATACAAACAATATTGGAATTCCCGTCATTGATGAAAACCCAAGGGTAGATCATGCACGTCCTAAGCATTATAAGAAATCAAGATAGATGAGCCAGAAAGGAAGGTCCGAGTAGGCACATCACGGTTAGAAGATGAAGTAATAGAAATCATCAGGAAACAGCGGTACGACTGCCAAGCGACTTGGGGGGCACCAAGCTGACAAGTGCTCGACATTCCACCGAAGTGAAGAAACGAATAATTGCAAGAACACACGGTACCATTCTCCAAAGAAGGAAACACCAAGCAATGATCATACATAGGCATGTACATCATGCTAAGGAGGCATCAACGCGTATCAACTAGAGGACGCATACAATAATTCATAGTCGATGTTCATACCGACATATTCACAATCATATATAGCGGGTGATACTTGGAAAAGCTACGCTCCCAACATATGCGCACCTGTCATGATCCGCACCTATCGCGTCCGCACTTAGGGAAGTTTCCTACACAAACAAGGAATCCTCGTATCAGATTCCTTTACTTTATTTATTATATGCATTACTAAAAAGAAAATTTCATAACTCCATATTTTTGCAAACTTGTAAACATTTCAATTATCTGACAAAGAGCAACTCTGTTCGTAGGAACATGCTACACTATGATTACTACATGGGAATTATGCCAAGTAGTAACCTATGCACATAATATCTACTTCAACAATACAAGCTAAGCATTATGTTCAAGAAGGGATTTATGGAATACAATGCCAACATATCTATTATCTACACCAACAGGGAGTTTATTTCTCCATCCATAACAGCGGCTATATCAAGATGATGTCGGCAACACAAAGCCATCACCCTATGTGCACAGTCAACTTATATATGGCAATGACAACTTGCGGCTTATCTACAAAAAGGGACTTATAAAATTCTCTACTCAAAGTGACGACTATTCCAAAGGCGTCAACAACAAGCAATATCTTGGATAAACACTAAGATTTACTATCAAAAGTAGCATGCTCTGGTATCCTCTTTGTAAGGGCAAACCCCATGTTTACTTCTAAAAAATGGCATGATGCGAAATGCTCTTAGAAGCAAATCCTCATGTTCATAGCCATTCCCTGAATAGAAACAGGATGCGGCAAATGCAGTGATGGGACTGATCACCCCATCGTGGCGGAAGTCCTCTTGTTAGACGATAACCCCACACACTAAAAGTATGCATACTCTCTTAAGGGTTCATACACCATGAAGACTTAGGCCTGAAAAATGATAGCTTCATGTTATACGCTTTTTAAAGAAAACCTTGTACAAAACTCATCAAACTTACAAGTTGAGTCTTGTATAACGTTATCATGCTCTTTAGCATTTAACGCAAAAACAGCAAAATAAGCAAGAAATATCTTGCAACAACGTCACCTTAGAGTGGAACTAAGAGACGGTATAAACTTAAGTCTTGCTACGTCAATACGACACTGCTACATGTCAAAGGCCAAGTGCCAAGTACATTACTACCTGCAATGCTACAAATACCAAGTGTACATAACACCCTGCAATGCGCAAGTCGCAACATCCTATGTTCTATCCATCACAACAAGAAGTTCAATCTTATCATGCAAGTCCAATACATGCGAACAATAAAGATAGTTCAAGGTATGAAATATTACTACCAAGTTATCACATGTTTGTTATTATTGAAAACAGGTCCAAGGGATGAAACACCATGCAAGCAAAGGCATAAACAAAGATTTATCGAAAACCTCAAAACAACATCAACCCATTCACAAAGGGTTCAACATGATGAAAACAGACAACTTGACACCAACCAAGAGATAGCATCATCTCCAAGGAACTATGGCAAAGATATAATGTCAACATCAAATACAATGTCGTCATCCGCACAAAAGACATGGCAAGCATGGTCGCTTCAACTTCAATACGACATAGCTCTTCAATATAAGCGCGACAATCAGCAATGCGTGCATCAAAATCAACCATCTCCAAGATCAACTTTCAAGTGTGAAGAAATAAACAACGCTTACCTCAATGGGAGGAACGCTCCTCCTTGGGCCGGTCCCTCGATTGGGGGGCAGAAGGCACCACCGCACGACCTCAACTCTATTCCCTTTATCGCAAGAAGGAGTTAGCACGGTCGTACTCGGCATAAAGAACTTAGAATCGCTCGAGGAACGCGCCCCTGGGTCGGATATTTTGAGAATTGTGCTAAAGCCGGGAACTGCAACCACGCGTTCAGCAACATGAAAGCAGCAACTTGGAAAATTAACAAGTTCAAAGAAGATACAAGGAGATGTCTTACTCACAAGTTCTTTACCGCGACCATGTCCGGAGACTCCAGAGTAGCGGGGGCAATTGTACGGACATTCCTTCTAACAAGAGGATTACGGTATACATCGGCTATCTGCAAAGACGAGCTTTTTCCATCAGTCTAACTTACATTACAACATGATATGAGTCATAAAGATCATCAACATACCAAATCTTCAGAAGAGCGTATATGTGTACCGACATCAATTGATCAAGCAAGGACATCAGCATCTACACTTGGTGTATTATTTAGCTGCTCAACCATGTCGACATCCGAACACAGAGTTACTCGCAGAATGGAAATAGTGGACTTACTCACGATAACAGCCGTGGGAAGATTAATTCCGACAAGAAGATAACAAGATCTGATATCCTGAAAAATGCAACCAACAATCCAATCAGTGCGCAAATATGCATCAACACTTGTGCAAACATTTATGCAATGGACGCTCCATGTAAGACAACTATGTACATACAAGGCTCGCGCAACAAATAACGAATATCATGCAAGGAGGGCAACTTCTTCAACACATCAACCTTACATGTCAACATCGAGCTCATACTCGAAGCGTACATGATTACAAGGGCGAAATATTTTCTAAGTGTTTTGCTCAGGATGACAGTCAGCATATTGCAAGCTGTGAGCGTGTTACTATGTGTCAGCATATTACTAAGTGTTAGCATACAACAAGGTGTTGGCATACAACCTGTGTTACATCAAAGCATATGGATACAACGTACATGGCCAGGGATGGAGAAAAGATTCTAAGTGTTGGGGCAAGTGCGCACATACGTGTACGTACATACATGTCGACAAGCAAGGAATATTTTCTAAGTGTTTCCATGTACGTACCTACATGTCGACAAGGATGGATGTCGACAAGCAAGGAATATTTTCTAAGTGTTTACATGTACGTACCTACATGTCGACAAGGATGCATGTCGACAAGTGAAGAATATTTTATAAGTATTTCCATGTACGTACATACATGTCGACAAGGATGCATGTCGACAAGTGAAGAATATTTTCTAAAGTATTTCCATGTACGTACATACATGTCGACAAGGATGCATGTCGACAAATGAAGAATATTTTCTAAGTATTTCCATGTACGTACATACATGTCGACAGGGATGCATGTCGACAAGTGAAGAATATTTTCTAAGTATTTCCATGTACGTACATACATGTCGACACGGATGCATCTCGACAAGTGAAGAATATTTTCTAAGTATTTCCATGTATGTACATGCATGTCGACAAGGATGCATGTCGACAAGTGAAAAATATTTTCTAAGTCTTTCCATGTACGTACATACATGTCGACAATGATGCATGTCGACAAGTATAGAATATTTTCTAACTGTTTCCATGTATGTACGTACATGTCGACAAGGATGGATTGCATACATCAAGCAGCTATTATCAACTTCTACACAATGCCTCCTAAGCATTCCTACGACGCTTATCGACAAAGCTCATACGACGACATCTATGGTAACAAGCATTAAAAATTGTTAAAAAAATTTCTAAGTGTTTCAGCATGTTTGCAGACAATGACCGACGGTCTATACATGATACTCAATGTACATTGCCTAAGCTATCATTACCAACATACAACCATTGACGGCCATGTACGTACAACTACCGATCATCAACATCGAGCATACTAAAGCAACGACTAAGGCATGAAACAACATGTCGGCAATGAAAACTAAGCATAAGGGAAGTATAACGATTCATTTACACTTTTCTAAAATTTGAAGCACTTAGAAATTTTTTGACCGATTTGGGGCTAAGTATTCTAATGCATTTTATCAAACACCTTGTATGCATGGTAAAGATAACTAGGTACATAGTGATTTCAAGATTGAATCAAGGCCAAAAGAAATCGAGAAATGTCCAACCATGTACGAAATTGAACTCACCAACACGAAGCAAGTCCGAATTGACACGTACCACACCGGAATCCAATTGATATCAACAATTATGTATTTACTCCAAATCTATGATCTCAAAAGTTTCATCTTCATCAAGAATAGAGAGCTTCTTGGAGATTTATCTATGAAGGATGAAAGATAATGAGTATTCTCTCTCCTAATTTTCATTAATAGTGCCTACACCATGTGCTAAGGACTAAACTTTCATATAAGTCCTTAGCAACCTTTACAAGAATCTTTGCATCTCTTCTATGTTCATATTGCATACATACTACACAATGCTTCATGACACACTACGCGTAATTACTATTACACATTACGTACATAGAATTTATCATACACGTTTATTATTTATGATCGTTACATGATTATTTTTATAATCTAAGTATGAATCTCATGTTTATATCATGTCTCACGTTTACACCATACTTCATGTTTGCATCATACTACATGCTTACATCATTTACTATGTTTACATCATGCTCAATGTTGATAAGCATGCTTTCAAATTTTATATTATTCTAAGTGTTTTTCTTATTGCATGATTACGTCATCCGTTTACTATGTCGTCATTTACATAGTGGCAACGTGTTATATGCTTATTTCATATACCATGATATTATCACATTGCATGTCATTGTATGCATATTGTCTATTACGCTAACCTTGTAAACAGATTACGTACGTACGGCGGAAAATTAAAAGTTGGTCAGATTTATGATCTCAACATTCGAATTGAAAAACAGGCCACCCTTGAGGTCAGTACCGAACCTAAATTGGACGAATATCTTATCTTTGAAAAAGAGTCAAGTACGGGTTTTGAACCACTACTTGACTCGGGGGCAAGTGTTAGATATCTGTCCAATTCAGGTTCGTATTTACGTTTCGAGCCTCGTAAAATATCCCAAAACCCGTAAAAAACCCTTTCGCGGACACCCAATTCTAAAACGGTCCGGGATACGCGCAATTCCCGGGCCGAAGGACCTCCGGATTGCCTTCCAGATTGCCCAAGGCAATCCGGACCCGTCCCGGATTGGTTTTAGCAATCCGGACCAGTCCGGATTACCGTTTTTCTCCGCGCTCATCCCGATTAATTTTGCCGATTGCGAGAAGTCGGTGCACGCATAGTCCACCTTGATGACTGTATACGTATTCCTACATACCGACATCAAGCCATTCAAAATTGAGCATGATCCTTAGGTTCCCTATAAATAGGGGCCTAGGTCTCTCATTTTAGAAACTCCCTCACTTTTGGACTTTGGATGCTCTGACTTCTCTCTAACGCTTTCTCGCTCTAGAAGTTCTAACTTGAGCGTCGGAGTGGGCCCAACCAGCATTCCCCCCTCCCACGCTGGTTACTGCCCCTCGTGCAGGACACGAAGATCAAGAGTTCAAGGTCGAGGATTGGGAGATTAGCTCGGTGATTGTGTTTTACGGATCGTGGCGTTCCCGTCCTTATACACACATCTCGAGCCCGATTGTGAACAGAGAAGCCTGTTCATGAAGGAAAATGCCCGAAGCTGCCCAAGTGGAAGTGAACATAACACCCGCATTTTTCGGATATATATCAGAATATATACATGTATGTGCTAATGTTTTATTTTTCTTTCCCCAAGAAACGAGGATAAGACACGGCAGTACGATCATGGACATACGACGGATTCATCAAGAGGTAAAATCACGTGACTGAATTGTGTGCGTCATCCTATTGTAAAAAAGAGTCAACCAAGGATTCAACCATTGGTTGACTCGGGGACACGTGATGGATATACGCTCAATTTAGACCCGTTTTCATTCAAACTATATTATTTTAATCACCCCATGAATGTTTATAAATCGAAACTTTAACCCAAACACTTCTCCCGCGGCGAAATGATCCGGACAAGGAAAAAAAACGCCCGCCCGGATACTTTGCTGGGTCCGATCCCAAACCTCCGGGGTCGAACGTCCCGTCTGATCCCGGAGGTCCTGACATTACTGCAACAGGCGATATTTTCGCCCAAGGGGTGTGCGTGACGTCCGGAACACCATCATCCAAACCGTCCCTCGTGACGACCCAACCTCACTTTGCACGTCCGGCACTTAGAAAATATAACGAACCCTTCCATGCTTGCTAAAGTATTAATCCCTTCATTATTTGTTAACTGAGCTCATATAGGAGTTAACAGTGTCATTAACCGCCTTAATCTTCTTTGGGCCTATATATAGAATTCCACCCCTATTCATTTATTAAGTTGATAACACTTGCATGATTTGAGATCTCCATTCTCTCTACTTTCTCTCTCTACATTGTTCTAATTTAAGCATCCGAGAGGGTTCACCGGTACCACCCCCGGCTTATCCCTCGTGCAGGTCTGCGAGAAGACGGATTGCGAAGAAGGTGCAAGGAAACAGATTGCAAAAGGGACTGTCAGATCGCAAAGGAAAGAAATCTACCCGCAAGTTGGCCATTCGGATTGACGACCCGTCGACCCGATACGCAAGACTAAACATGTGACAATGTCACCTCGTGGGCAGTATAACAACACAGAGGCAGTAGTGTAGTGTATGCGAAGAGATCAACACCAGTAGCGGTTACTACACCTACTAGGTGGAGAAAACGCCTAATACAGGGACTGGCACTCCATTCACCATGTGATGATCACTCCACCTACCCTAAGGGGGCAACCTTACATCTTTCGCTATGATACATAACAGACATCTGGGGAGACACCCCATGTCCAACACAATGATACAAAACAAGTCATCAAGGGTAACCCCCTATGCCAACTCTAGTAGGATACAGTAACAATGCAAGCATGGCACACAACGCCGTCAACGCGAGACCCAACACCTCGTGTATACGGTATTAACTAGTCCACTTCGGGAACAAATTTTCACATAACATTTTTTCCAATGAGTACAGGTTCCGACTACTTGATCAACATGATTATAAACCGAATGGGTGCAACGACATTCCTTCTCGCCCAAATTACAAATTTTAGAAAAATCGAAAATTTTTCAAAAACCGGAGTTGAGGTAACCTCTTTCTGATTATATACAATCATTTTATTTTTACATAACAAAATATTGCAAGTGTTTGTTCAAATTGTGGCTGAAAATAGATAAAAGGGGTTAGAAATTGGAAAACACCGCAGCCACCGCCACCGCCGTCGTCGCCACCGTGGAAGGTTTCCACCACCGGACAACTTCCACTTCACTGGAGTCGCCTCGACGTCGTGACTTCAGTCGCACCAACCTCGCCGTGAATGGACGCCTCCTGCGGCTGATTTTGGCCACGCAATTCCCGTCGTTGCCGCCGTCACCGCTGCCACGAGTAGCCCTCACTGGTCAAGCCCTACTTCGTCGGAATCGCCTCGACGACGCGGTCCCATTCGCATTAACGCCTCCGGCAAAGGACTTCGCCTGAATTTTGATCCGCCCTCCGCCGCGAAAAACCCTCGCCGGAGCTCGATTGGCCACGGATCAGGGCAGCCACAACCACCAACAAGCCGCCTTTGAGGTCCTCCGTCGATTCCCGACCACCCCGCGATGAAATTCCGCCGGAAACGCAACGAATTGTCCACCCCGTAATCAGCCGCCGTGAAACCTTAGCCACCGCCGCGCCGGATCTCCGCCGTGGACACCTGGTTCGACCCTAAACCTAAACCGGCCTAAATCGGACCATCTCGAACCAAACCACCAACAAACCATGGTTGATTCAAGTTTCCAAAATTAAGAAAAATGGTTTCTTGGTGGCTAATAAATACAAAGGTATTATCTTGTAACTATTAGTAAAATAGACGGTGTTGGTGGCCTAGAATGGTGACATCTTATTTCCCTTTTTTAAGTATGCAATAGGGTTTTACATGCAAATTAATTACAACATTGCAATTACTGCTCTTACTTAGTGATTTTTACAATAGAGCATACACATGAAAATGATAGTCGCATTTTAATTTATACCATTGATAACGTATCATGATAGATAGAATTTTAAAAATTCATTACCTTGATTGCATTCATATAAATTAGAATAATTATAGCACAGCACCTAAGTAAATTGTTTGATTACATGTGTACACACGTTTACATCACCTCTATTACAATGCAAATTTACTTCAGGCCGACAATAGAAACATAAAGGTAGTGGTTTGTATCAACGGTAGTGGGAAGGCTGGTGTGAAGCATTGAAGGCTGTAATGGGTGTAGGATGATGTGAGGAATTCCCATGCTTGAAGAGGAATCTCCATGCTGAAAGAGTAAATCGCTTCAGAAGAGCCGTGCGGTGATTGTGGAGAGACGGGACTGTTCATATAGCGGGAAAATGATGTGAGGACAAATTTATTGTGAGGTCAAATTCAAGTTTTCAGATTTTTATTTATGTAACAGATATAGATGATAATGAATTATATTTGAAATATAACACACTACATTAAGAAACTAAAGTATAATGATCTTATATGATTAAATCATATAAATACTGTTCACACACGTGTCTTCTTCGTGGGCTTCTTCTCTCGATCGTCGTGGGCTTTCTCCTCCGGTTTTTCCGCTCCTTCTCCTATGGGTACCTGCAAATGGGAATGGGGGGGGGGGTTCTTGGTAAGCCCACTCTGATGCTTAAATGAGTATAAGCTTTCGAGAGATAAAACGGGCTTAGAGAGAGAGAGAGAGTGATTGAATACCTTCAAATGAGGGGAGGAGGTCTCTATTTATCGAGTTCCTATTGAAACGTCCTGGTTCCAGTGCTTTCCTGGTACGGTTGGGGCAGTTTCGTGATATAAATTGGCCTTGAGAGTAAATATGGTGCATTTGACCTTGGTTCGACCGTAGATGAGCTTGATGTGGTTAAGTGTTGTGAGAGTGACCTTCGAGGGCGAGCCCCGGGCGAAATATCGTCCGGGGATAGGGGTCCGGACGAGTGGAACTCGTCTGGATGGAGGGGGAATAACCGGGTGGGTATCCTCAGGTCCTCACTCTGGTTACCCGAGCAAGGGTGTCTTGCTCGGGTTACCTCCGAGGGGCTTTTTCCCTCGGGGTCCTTCGAGTGGGTTTTGCCTCTCAGGGTGCTTTCGGGCCTTCAGTGTTGGGCCTCGGGTGTCCGTTTTCTAATTTTCGAATTATAATCGACTGTGGCCCAATAACCGGGTCCAATTTATAATAGCTTGGGCGTATATCCAACATTTTCCCCCGATTCAAGAAATGTTTTAACCTTTGCTTGACTCTATTTTTAGGGAGTATCACCCAAGCAGGTTGTGAAATGTACCTTTATTAAGATCCCGACTTTTATCTGGTAGCACTCAAGAAGTGTCGCGGTTTTCCATGCCCCCTGTTCAGAGAAGCTTGATACATACACGTAAAATTCTTTTATTAGCTTAAGCAGATTTACTTCAGATAAAGACATTATATGAGGGTAAGAATTACGAGCCTTGGTATCGTTTTACTTAGCCTTTAGACTCTGTCCTTTTATTCGAGTGTCCTTTAGAGAAAGAAAAATACCCCTAGCATATCCCTTTATATGGTATGCTAGAGGTTCCTCTCCATTATTTCCTCCCACCTTCATGTTTTCTTGAGCACTTCTCCTCCTTTTAGAACTAGGTTTTCTTCTCTTCCTCCACTTTCAATTTTGCTACCCAATCAAGTCACCACATCTCCCATGGAGCTCACTTAGGTTTGATTTGGGAATAGATTTGGCTATGGTATTTGGTCCGTCCGGAAAAGGGGGCTCGGAACGGCGGCTTGAACCACGGCAAGGGGAGCTTTAGGCGGCGACGGGGGCTCCAACGAGGGGGATCCGGCGGGACTGAGCACGGCGGCACATCGGGAGTCGGGTCCAAGTGGGACGGAGGGAGGAATCGAGCACGACAGAGGGTCGCAATTTTCTTGGCATGGCTGAGAGCTCCGGACGGCGTCGGACGCGGCGCGGCGTGGCTGGGCAGATCGGACCAGCTCTAGTTTGGCTTGATTTTGGACCGGTGACCCGGTTTTCTAGCTTTCTTGACCCAATTTCTCCAAGGTTCGATCTTTTGGCTCTTTTGTGCATATGTTTTTTTTGTTGTTTGATATAATAGCTTGGATTTGCCATAGATATTTGAATTTCTTTACTTGCCTTGTGGATTGTGGAATAGAGGATTGTCCCTTGTTGTTGAGCTTGGAATACTTTTGAGGTGAGTATTCGGTTGCTCGAATTTGGTATAAGTGTTGTTCCTTTCAGGATGGATAGTTTCCTTGTCTAGGCCACCTTATGCTTGCATGATTGATACATAGCTTGTTGTAGGTGTTCGATTCTCCCTTTGGCTACCTTAGGTAGTGTTGGGGCGGTTTTGCTGGTCTCCCTCTTAGGGGTGTTTGTAATGTTTGTTTATCATTCATACTCCTTCCTTTAGCAAGTACTATCATCCATGCACGTGTCTTTGCCCTCGTAGTGTGCATTTGACCTTTGTGAACTTTGGGACGTACCCCTGGGTAGGTTGCTTTTGATGTATTATTATAGTGCCTTGTGGCGGCGTAAATATTGTGTGACGTGTCGTTGTTTTTTCTTTCTATTGTCAGGTGTTGTCTTGGAGCTTTCCAATTGTGCGCGGACTAAGGAGCGTTGCATCTTCCCTCCATTATAATGAGTAAGCTTTCTCCTTCTAAAGCTCCTCGGGGTGGTTTTTCTTCTAGAGCTCCTTTAGTTCGTTATGCCCATGAGGAGTTTTTCATGGGAAAGAGATTTCCACATCCAGACTTGAGCCCTGACTATATTCCCACGATGTCTGATTCCGAGTCGAAATCGGATGCCGAGTTGGAGCCAATCCTTGAGGATGAATAGGCTTTCTTACGCGACCCCGTGTTCCTGTTCGAGGTTTATTGTGAAAATATGTTGAGGAAGAAGGGGTTCAATCTTCATGTTAGGGTGGCGGGGCTGGTTAGTTTGGACAAGCCTACTTTCCCCTTTTCCATGCCTCACTGCTATACCAGCAGCTCCGTTACCCCGCCTCTGGATGGGATGGTGGGGGTGTAAGTTCATCATGCCAAAGCGGGGCTGCGCTTCCCCTACTGTGCAGAGCTTCGAGAGCTATGTGAATATTATCGAATCTCCTCTGTTTGCCTTGCCCCTTGTGTTATTTGCGCTTGGGCCGGATTTAGGGTGCTGCCTCACCCTCAATTCCGAGTTTATTCTCTCATCCTCTTTCGATGCTTCTATCGCATTCAACGTGGTGGTAATTCCGGGTTCTATTCCTTGGTTGTCCGTTACATCTTGCTGGCAAAAAAAGGGGTTTTCGGAGCTGGGCGATGCTGGGAAGAATAACAAGCGTCGCTTCTTCCTTTCTTTTGAGAGTGGTAGTGACCACTAGGAGAGAAACTACTTATTTATTGAGGATTAGGGTGTTTCTTGGTCCTTGGACTCTCCCTTAGAGACGGACGAACGTCCTACGTTCGTCCAGCTTTCCATGTTTAAGAGGCAAGCTTTGAAGTTGATATATATTGGGAATACAACGACTTCCTTCGAGTCGGTGCATCACATCACGGAGGAAGAGTTATGTGCCAGGGGGATCCTATTGACGCCCCATGTTTCGCATTTGGTAAGCAAGTCTTTGTGTTTTTAATACTTGTAATTTTACTACTCTGCCTTGTAGGTTGGTTTCAGTATCGGCCTTCCCGGTTTAGGAGGAGGATGATGCTGACGAAGGTGTCCTTGTAGAGAAGGTATTTTTGGCCGTTTCCCCCCTCCCCCTTATAAGGTGACGGAACCTTCAGCTCCGGTCTCTGAGACTTCTAGGGCTGGGGAACCTTCCTCTAGTATAGTATTGTGGTGGTTTTCTTTGCTTTTATGCACACTTCGCTTTTGTCATACTTAGATATATTTCTTTGTTATTTTCAGGAAATTCTTTCACCATCTCTGCCGCAGAGATCCTGGCCAAGATTAAACAAAAAAGATCTCACTTGGAGGTAGAAGCCTCTACTTCTAAGGCCAGGAAGATAGCCTCCTTCCAAGTCCTCCTCTTGCCATAAAGAGAAAGAGGTTGTTGTTGAGGACTTAGTTGAGTGCGGCTCTCCCATTGCTCCAGAGGACATGGGAGTTTCAGATGATGCTGGCGGGGCTTTGTCTCCTTCCCCTTCCCCCCCCCCCCCCCCAATGACGGATCTCCAGTGCGGAGGCCAAGGTATGTGATGGTGTTCTCCTCTTGTATTTATGAATTTATGTGGCGTTGTTGTGTCTAACCTTTTCTCTTCTAGGCATGATCAAGTTGCCTTTGATTTTCACCAAGGATCTCGTTCGCCCTATCGTCGGTGAAGTTAGGGGAAAATACCCGGATGCCCTTCCAAACAGCTAACCGTCAGGCATATGACTTGTCCTCCTCTCTTTCCACTACAGAGATAGTCATTCCTTTAATGAATGCTATTACCCCTCAGCCAACCGTTCCGTTCCACCCTCAGACCTTGGGGAGGCCCATCACTTTGTTAAGGGTGCTTTATCCCAGTTTGCTCCAGTGAGTATTTTGTGTTTAATCTTGCATTGTTGTTATTAGTTTTTCGGTCCTGAATTTTCTTTTTTCTTTGTAGGGTATTTCTTCCGTCGTTAACCTTGGCTCACATCTGGTGAATGTAACCAAGGAGCGGTATGATCTTCGTCAGAGGTTGAAGAAGGTTTAGGAGACTTTAAAGGCAACCAAAGATTTTTTTAGTGATAAAACGGGCTTAGAGAGAGAGAGTGATTGATTATCTTCAAATGAGGGGAGGAGGTCTATATTCATATAGTTCCTATTGAACCGCCCCCGTTCCAGTGCTTTCCTGGTCCGATTGTGGCAGTTTCGTAATATAAATTGGCATTGACCGTAAATACGGTTCATTTGACCTCGGTTCGACCGTAGATGAGCTTGATTTGGTTAAGTGTTGTGAATGTAGCCTTCGAGGGCGTGCCCGGGCAAAATATCGTCCGGGGATAGGGGTCCAGATATAGAAGTGTATATGAAGACTATGTTCAATACACTTAGTTTCACTATGCATACACCCTGCCATTATGTATGCACCCGGTTTTGCTATGCAAACACTATGCACCTGGATCACAACTATTTGTATAGTCTTAGTTGGTGAGCCTAGTTTCACTTAGTATATATATTGTATCACCTTGATTGTAATCCCTAGTGATCAATGAAGTAAATTTCCAGCTTATATGGTATCAGAGCTATGTAAATGGCGGCGCAAACTTGGAGATGAAGCAATCTAGTTCTTCTTCATTTCTACTTGTGATTTTCCATTGATTCAACTTGGATTCAACTTGGATTCAACTTGGATTACTTCTTGGTTACTCAATTCAGCTTGTATTAACCTTTCTTTTACTTAAGAAAGGCTTTGGGTAAGTCTCATTTCAAGATCTGAGCTGCGTAGGAATCTTTTTGGTGATTTGAACTAGTCTTCAAGCTGATTTGCCTAGTTCTTCCTGGATTGAGCTATGGATTGCTATTTGCGTGGATTCTCTTGTTGAATTCTTGGGTTTGCACTTGATTCCTGGTTATTATAGTGAACATATTTCACTATTAAGCTGTGCTTATAGCTTGATCTCCATTGTTTCTCTGCGTTTTGAGCTTTGATAGTTCATTGCTCGACTAAGGTGTTCTTTCAGTTTACTGAAGAATTTTGCATTGAGATTGTGGATTTCTGCTTCCACAATCATTGGAGATTGTTCAGATTTGATTGTTGGTGGCTTCTATTGATTGGTCTACTCAGATTTGTGGGCGGATCTGTACGAATTCAGTTAGATATTGCTAGCTGATTCTTTGTCCTATTGCAAGTTTGGTTGTGTGCCACTTTTGTCACTTTGTGGTAGCTGGTTCATTTTCGGTTTTCTTGGAAATCTGCTTATTATATTCCTTGAATTCCTCTCCCCTGTTTGAATCCAGTTTCTGAATTGCAAGATGGCTAATGAGTATAGCATTGATGATCCTCTTTATATTCATCCCTCGGATACAACTGGCCACCTCCTTATCCCTTTTCAATTGCAAGGCATTTCCAACTACCATGCCTGGAGCACCTCAATCAAAGAAGGCTTGTTGGTCAAAAACAAGTTGGGTTTCATTGATGGAACTTTCACAAGGCTCAGTGTTCCACTTGATCAAAGGGTGAAATGGGATAGAGCCAATGCCATTGTAAAAGCCTGGCTCAGAAACACAGTGGCAAAGGACTTGGTTTCTGGATTGATTTATAATCCAACTGCTGCTTCAATTTGTAATGACTTCAAGGAAATGTATGACAAGGTGGATGGAACTCAAATTTTTCAATTGACAAGATAAATTTACCAAACTTCTCAAGGCACACTTTCCATCACTGAGTACTTTGCTAAGATGAAGCAACTTTGGGATGCTCTTGCTTCCATTGATGACTTGCAACTTGAATGTGCTGGGGACATTGCCATTGTTAATGAGCACAAAGAGAAGCAAAAGCTTATGGCATTCCTCTTGGGACTGAATGACTCCTATGGCCACATTAGGAGTAGTTTGTTGATGAGACAACCACTTCCTTCTTTAACCATTGCCTTCTCTGTTTTGGTTCAAGAAGAGAGTCAGAGATCAATCTCTGGTTCTATTGGAGATATTGGTGAGACTACTGCCCTATATACAAGAAGGAATCAATCATTTGGAGCTGGAAGAGGCAATGGTGGTCCTGGCAGGGGCAATGGAAGGAATGGTGGCAATCCTGGTAGGGGCTATGGAAGATCTAATGACACAAGGTTTTGTAACTATTGTGGAAAAAGGGGTCATTTGGAAGATACTTGTTTCATCAAGAATGGTGTACCACCACATCTTCAACCATTCAAGAAGCCTAGGGCCAATGTTGTTGACAATAGTGGAAGCTCAAGTACAATCATGCATGTAGCAGCTGGGGACAAAAGGATTGTACATGGCACAACTGAAATGAGGATTCACCATGTAGCTGCTCATGATGATCACTTTGACCATTTAACCTTTGAAGATGTTGATCAAGCTCATGTCAACATGGCAGGTACAACTAATGAGCCTATGATTTGGATATTTGATTCAGGTGTAACTAACCACATCACTCACAAAATTGATTGGCTACATGACTTGAGAAGAAGTGATTCAGATCATCAATTTGTTCACTTACCAAATGGTCACAAGTGCAAAGTGACTCATATTGGTTCTTGCACATTCTCTAGTGGATTCACATTGACCAACATACTTTTGGTCCCTGATTTCAAATTCAACTTGATCTCAGTTTCTAGGCTTCCTAATCAATTGAATTGCAAAGTGATCTTTACTTGTGACCATGTGTTGCTTCAGGGCCAAAGTGGCAAGTCCATGGTGATTGGGGAATGGAATAAAGGACTTTACACCTTGAAGTATGTGGTGCCTTCAGCCTCAAGAAAGATAGCTAATGCTTGCTTGGGAAATAAAGAGGATGTTTTGATATGGCACAAACGTTTGGGTCATGTGTTAGAAACTTATTTGAATCATTTGGATGTTTTAGGTTTGAATAAGTCTTATGGTTGTATCAAACAATGCACTATTTGCCCCCTTGCAAAGCAAATTTCATTCCCAATCAGTGATTCAATTGCTTCTAGACCTTTTGATTTGATTCACATGGACTTATGGGGTCCCTACAAGGTGCCTACATTCAAGAACAATCAATACTTCTTGACCATTGTGGATGATTATTCAAGAGCAACTTGGGTCTATTTGATGAAGAACAAGAGTGATACTTTCTTGCACATCAAGAATTTCTTGATAATGGTGAAGAATCAGTTTGCAACTATGGTGAAGACTTTGAGGAGTGACAATGGGACTGAGTTCATCAACTCAGTTTGCAAGGATTTACTTCACCAATTTGGCATCCATCATCAAACTAGTTGTGTGCATACACCACAACAAAATGGAAGAGTGGAACGCAAGCATAGGGATATCCTCAACATTGCTAGAGCAATAAGGTTCCAAGCCTCCATGCCATTGAGACATTGGGGGTATTGCATACTCAATGCTTGTTATTTGCTCAACAGGCTACCATCTTCTATCTTGAATTTCAAGTCACCCATGGAGGTATTATATGGGAAGGTGCCTTCTCTACAACATTTAAGGGTGATAGGTTGTTTATGCTTTGCAACTAGGCTAAACAACCATGACAAATTTAGTCCAAGGGCTGAGCCATGCATCCTTATGGGTTACTCCACATCTCAAAAAGGGTACCTTCTTATGAACTTGACCAACTCAGTCTTTCATGTATCTCGGGATGTTCAATTCCACGAAGATATTTTCCCATTCAGTTTGTCAAAGGAGGCCTTGAGAGCTTTGATCCCTTCTTGCTTGGATGCCAAGCAACATCTTGAGGAGTTTCCAACTGAGACTCCAATATACTTTGATGACCCTCCACCTCAACATGTTGATCAAGCTCAGAATCAAATACCAATTGATGATGCTCCTAATGATACTCCTCAACCACCTACTTTGAGGAGAAGTGCTAGACTTGCCAAACTACATCCACCACCTCTTAGGAGGAGTGCAAGGATTGCTGAACTACAAAACAAGACCACTTCCAATGCTACTTTTGGCATGGAGAAATTTTTGTCTTATGACACTTTGGGGCCTCAATACAAGTGTTTCTTGACTGCCATTGACAAAGTCAAGGAACCAACTACTTACAAGCAAGCCATCAAGGATCCCAACTGGATTATGGCAATGAAGGAGGAGATACAAGCTCTTCAAGACAACAACACATGGCAATTGGTGGATCTTCCTCTAAACAAATCATCAATTGGATGCAAATGGGTCTTCAAAGTAAAGTACAATTCAGATGGATCAATTGAGAGATACAAGGCTAGATTGGTTGCCAAGGGTTTTACTCAAATTGAAGGGACTGATTTCAATGAGACATTTTTTCACCTGTGGTCAAAATGGACACAGTGAGGATTGTCATAGCATTGGCAGCTGCCAAATCTTGGGGTCTATATCACATGGATGTTAACAATGCATTTCTTCAAGGTGATCTAACTGAAGAAGTGTATATGGATATTCCCCAAGGTTTTGATCATTCCAAATCCAATGATGGGTCTCCTAAACGTGTGTGCAAGCTCATCAAGTCACTATATGGCCTCAAACAAGCATCAAGAAAATGGAATATCAAGCTCACACAAACTTTGGTGAAGAATGGATATAAGCAATGTGCCTCTGATCATTCTTTGTTCACCAAGATTCAAGGTGTTGACAAAGTCTTCTTGCTCATTTATGTTGATGATTTGCTAATCACAGGATCCAATGCCAAGATGATCAATCAATTGAAGTGCATTCTACAAACACACTTCAAGTTGAAGGATTTGGGGGAATTGAGATATTTTTTGGGATTGGAAATTGCAAGATCCAATCAAGGACTTGTGATTAATCAAAGAAAGTATGCTATGGAGTTGATTGAAGATGCAGGCTAAGGAGCAGCTAGGCCAATTGATACACCAATGGAATTCAATGTCAAACTCACAACATATGAGTATGACAAGGCAACCAACTCAAATTCAGATGACCCTCTTTTAGAGGATGACACTTCTTTTAGAAGATTGGTTGGTAAGTTACTATACCTTACCATGACTAGGCCTGACATTAGCTTTTCAGTGCAAAGGCTTAGTCAATTTGTGGACAAGCCTAAGAAATCACACTACAATGCAGCCATAAGAGTGATCAAATACATCAAGGGCACCCCTGGCCAAGGGTTAATCTATCCCTCAAACAACAACCTTAATTTGAGCTTGTTTTGTGATTCTGATTGGGCTGCTTGTCCTTTTAGTAGAAAATCAGTGAGTGCCTATTGTGTAAAACTTGGAGCAGCTATGATAGGTTGGAAGGTCAAGAAACAAGATACCATTTCACTATCAAGTGCTGAAGCAGAGTATAGATGCCTAAGAGTTGCAATTCAAGAGGCACTTTGGGTAGGCAGAATTCTTAAAGAACTTGGTTTGCAAGTAAGCCTTCCTATTCCCATATACACAGATAGTCAAGCAGCTGTGAAGATTGCTAAAAATCCAATGTTTCATGAGCGTACAAAGCATATTGAATTAGATTGTCACTTCACAAGGCATCACACTGAACTTGGGATGATTGGTGTCCATTACATTCCTTCCAAGGATCAACTAGCTGACTTGCTTACCAAGGCTTTAGTGAAGAACCAACACTTAGCCTTATTGAGATTATATGGAATTAAAGATGTCTTCCAAGAAAGAAAAGAAGAAGAAGAAAAGGATGGGAGAATATAGAAGTGTATATGAAGACTATGTTCAATACACTTAGTTTCACTATGCATACACCCTGCCACTATGTATGCACCCGGTTTTGCTATGCAAACACTATGCACCTGGTTCACAACTATTTGTATAGTCTTAGTTGGTGAGCCGAGTTTCACTTAGTATATATATTGTATTACCTTGATTGTAATCCCTAGTGATCAATGAAGTAAATTTCCAGCTTATACCAGACGATTGGAACTCGTCCGGACGGACAGGGGATACACAGGTAGGAATACCCAGGTACTCACTCAGGTAACCCGAGCGAGGGGACCTCGCTCAGGTAACCTTGCTCGGGTGACCCGATCGAGGTGACCTTGCTCGGGTGACACGAGTGAGGTGACCTTGCTCGGGTTACCCGAGCAAGGGTGTCTCGCTCGAGTAACCTCCGAGGGGCTTTTTCCCTCGGGGTCTTTCGAGTCGGATTTGCCTCTCAGGGTGTTTTCGGGCCTAGGTGTTGGGCGTCAGGTGTCTGTTTTCCATGTTTCGAATCATAATCGACTGTGGCCTAATTACCGGGTCCAATTTATAATACTTGGGCATACATCCAACAAATACCATTAAGAAAATTGGTTATTCTGGATGTCTTTTTTATTATAAGATTCGGATGGTAGTAAATTCTTTTTACGGTTGCGTTCTCGCAATATAATAAGTAATGTAGTATGCATTTCTGAATTAATGAATGGTCCTTTTAGAAATTAATTTATAGGATAAAATAAATTCCCCAACAATGGTTTAGTAAGTCACCTTTTAGTTGTATGGACCGTAAGATTAGTAGAAATAAGCAAATATTTTACATATATTGATTATATCTTGATCACATTTAAGTGATCATCTATGAAAATTCTCTCTGAAGTTATGATGAAAGATAATGTGATAGACAATTTATGTGACAATTATTAAAGTAAAACTTTAATATAGTCACAACTACAGTAGGATTGTCTCAGAAACTCACATTGAAATAATCTTAAAGAGGGAGTATAATTCCGAAATGCTACAAATAAAGTTCTAATATACTTACAAGGACATGTTAACCTATTATGTCCATGTAGATTCAGATTTATTAGATATTTTGACAGTTGAAAGTCCACTTTTAGTTATTTGTTCCGTTTATGTGTGGAGCTGATGGGTTTAGGGAAAATTAATACAAATTAAAACTGATACATGTCATGTAACTAATACGCAGCGGAAAGGGTGCACATACCTATTACACGATCCGTAGCCCAATGACGTCAACGAGGAGTTCACGGAATGCCGGACGGTGTCCTTCGTTTGACTCTTGTTAAGGAGGCAATCCAAAGTTAATGGTCTCCACAAAAAAGCCTCTTTTAATCCGGTTGCTGGATGGATCTCCGGGTAGAATTACTTGAAGTAATTCGGCAACAAATCTTGGTATTAGAGGGTTCAGCCGAACCTTAGCTTTCTAAGTAGAGGGGATTTATTTGTGACTACTAAAAGGGATGGAATGACCAACCCCAAGAAATCCCCAACACCTCTTATTTATAAGAGGAGGCGAGCAAAACTCTTGGTTGATTTGCTCACTATTTCGGTTGAAATCCCTAGCTCAATAGGGCCGACCCATACCCATGGGGATTTCAGCCTAACCCAAAAACCCTTATACCTCATACCCTAATCGTGCTTAACATATTGGGCTTATATAAATAGGCTCCTATCACGGCGACCCATTTACTCCAAATGCTAACAGCTCCCACTCGCCAGAATGGGAGGGTGCTTATTAATATGTTGTTTCCCAACACATCAATATTTATTCGTTAATCCAATTCAGTTCCCATATTGTTCATACGAGGATTTTTGTATGACCGGCAGACACAACGGACTTCGTGCTACTCATAGGTTAAGAGTGTTGTAGCATCTGCGAAACGTTGATTCGCAACATGTTTCTTCAATGTGCCACGTTGTACCCCTGAACAACTGTTATTCTCATGTTGCCTAGTTTTCCTTAAGGAATACTTCTCCAAGGCATCCGTACAAATATTCACAACCTTCAATTAATATCCGGCTGGTGGCCACCTTATGAATACAAGATTTGGAGAATTACAAATGTGCATGACCATCCCCATTGCACATATCCTTATTCAAACTCAACCGGTTCCAAAAACGTGGTCACGTGACCTTTTTGTTCGGGCACTACGCTCGTACGCCTGAGAGCGAACATTGAGTCCAACCTTTGACATGAGCTCCGAGTGGTTAGGGTACTTTAGGTGCTGCTTTATTCAGCACCCAAGATCAGTCACACCCTCAAGGTGAAGAGGTTTGTGTCCTTCAGAATCTTGGAAGATTTCGTCTAACACAACTGAGCCTGACCCCGTGGTCGAACATGTCACGCGGAGTATGAAGTGCGCATCGAGATCATAACCTGAATTTATTTTCTATCAGGTGTGGGAATATCATCGTAGATTCTTATCTAGCCCACAATGTGGTGGTAGACGATCGGCAAAACTTTGATCATGTCGTGTACCGCGAAACGAATGATTGGTTTGCATAACCAGGTTTCTCTTTCAAAATATCATGGCTCTTAGCCAATATTGATATGGATGAGGTTTCCCTTCCATCATGACCACCGTGCTCGTGTGACATGGCATGGTCCACATTTGACATATTTTATTAGGAGGCTTTACGCTCCAACGACTAGTTTATAGACCGTCATCCGATGAAATTTTATCATTTTGAATTCGTAATTATTATAAACTCAAATGGAAATTCTTTTATTCAAATATTACCTCAAATCCAAAATATTGCTGTCACATTAGAAGCCTTCTAAATCCTACTCAATCCAAGCATTTTTACGTTCTTTTTGAAAACATCCTTAAGTAAGGAATTCTAATGTGATTAGCCTTCTACATGTTTTCCGAAGGCATGAATTCTAATGTGATTAGCTTGTCTTCTATCACACTCTTCGCATAGTTGTATTTTATATCAATGTGTTTTGTCCTACTATGGTACTTCGGATTCTTGACTGCCCCTATCGCAGCTTGACTATCAGAGTAAATGCGCAAAGGCTTACTCCCGTCCTTGATGTCAAGCAGGGCGGCCAAGAATCTCTTTAGCCAGACAAATTCCATTGTGTTCTTTGAGAGAGCTACGAATTCAGATTCCATAGTGGACAGCACGAAACATGATTGCTTCTTGCTCATCCTGGAGATGGCGTCGTTAGCTAGGAGAAATACTCCTCCTGAGGTGGACTTATGATCATCTAGACCAATACCATGGTCGGCGTCACTATATCCTATCGATTCAAGATTACTTCCATCATAGGACAGTCTTTAGTCTACGGTACCTTTCAGATGTCTCATTATTTGTTTCACGACTCGTAAATGTTGATAACCGTGGTACGATTGGAAATGCGCTACTAATCCTACAACGTAATAGATATCTGGTCGAGTGCATTGCCTCGCGTAAATCAGACTTCCTACCACATTGAGGTACTCTGCAGTTTTCATCTGTTCACGCTCTACCAGGTTCTTTGGGTCATCACGCTTCGACAACGCGCTCCCATATACAATTGGTGTCTCAACGAGTTTAGAATCACAGAGATTGAACCTTCTTAACAGTTTTTTCTTATAGGCTGCCTGAGAAAGACATAATCTACGAGCACCACGATCTCTAGCAATCTTAATGCCTAATATATAAGTGGCATTTCCCATGTCTTTCATCTTAAATATGGATGCTAACAAAGACTTTGACTTCTTCAAATAACTCACATCGTTCACGGCAAGAAGGATATCATTGATGTATAACGTCAAGATGACATACTTTGACCCTGAGGTCTTAGTGTACACGCAGGGATCCTCATGGAGGTTCACGAATCTGTTGCTAACGACTTGCTCGTGGAACCTGCAGTTCCATTTACGGGACGATTTTTTGAGACCATAGATCGACCTTTAGAGCATACAACTTTTATGTTCGTTCACAGGGGATGAGAAACCCTCTGGTTGCTCCATGCAGATCTCTTCATCCAAGTTCCCACGAAGGAAGGCAATCATAACATCCATCTGGTGCAGCTCGAGATCGAGGCTAGCAACTAATGGATATACGCCTAATTTAAACCCGTTTTAGTTTGGATTGTATTATCAAGATAACCCCACACACGCTTTCAAGTCGATCCCCCCACAGCAGTAAATGGCCCGAACAGGAAAAAACACACGCCCAGACAGTAATTAGTCAGATCTCACCCCTCTGAGATCGGACAAGCCAATCCGACCCCAACACCGCCCCTAGTAGAATTAACGTGTCTGACTAAAGGGTATACGGGACGTCCGAAAGACTGTCACCTGTGTCACGCCACGCGGAGACCCAACTATGCCTTACGCACACGACCATTACACAATACTACGAACTTTCCCATGCTTATAAGGGTTTAAAACCTTTATTGTCTACTAATGATATACGTTTAGGGATTAATGACGACATTAGCCGCCTTAATCCCCCTTGAGACCTATATATAGGGCTCAAGATTTCTCATTCTAGACATTATGAACTTTTGCATACTTGAGCTCTACCTTCTCTCTAGTTTCTCTCTCTCGAATACTGTACATACTTTAGCATCAGAGAGGGTTCCCCGGTTCCACCCCCGGCTTACCTCTTGTGCAGGTCAGCAAAGGAGCGGATTACGAGAAGAGCGAAAGGAAAAAGACCGTTAGAAGAAGAATTCCACCCGTGGGATAGACATTCAGGTCGATATATAGCCGCCCTGATATCTACGTCCTATCACTTGGCGTCGTCCGTGGGTTTTGAAAAAAACAATACTAGCTATTACGAGACAGACGGCTAACAGTCAACAATCAAGGAAGGATCGTCCTCCTGAAAGCAATCCTCCACCAACCAATCAATAGAGGCTGCCTGTACATCTGGCTCGACAGCCAATTCCACAGGCACCGCAGAGAAATCAAGCAGGACCCTCACGCCCAACCGGGGCTCAACCCTCCACCGCTTCAACACCAATGCCTGGCCAACAATAAAAAACACAAGGACCCCAATAGGGTGTACCATCTCAAGGCTTCTAGCGCGACCCACCAAAACAGGGGTACCGCCATGGGATGCACTCCCATGAGTTCCCCTATGGAATGCAATCTCGTAAAATACTTGCAAACCACCAACATGCTTACACGGCCCATCCCAGGACGATGTACTCGCAGGGGGCACAAACAGTGACCCTGGGTTTTATGTCAGCATTGGATGACTTATTGGCATATAGGGAAGCTGTGAGGAACATGCGAGGAAGCCAACAACCACTAATGGAGCAATATCCACATGCTCCAACTGGACAGTGTGAAATCAAAGGCTGAATGAGGAGGTTCCACCTCCAATGGGAAGACAACCGTCTGCACCTCCCATGCAACATCAAAACCAAGCGCCACAGGGTGCATGGTCATACACTCTAGTGAGGGAGGATGCACATCCTCAGCAGCAGTGGAGGAAATCTTTCCAGCAACCACATTAGCATCATCAGCATGGTTGCCCACACTATACATACAGCCCATACCACCAGGGATAACAGGGACGCGGCACGCCCGTAAGTCCCAATGTCAGTTTCGACATCCCGCAAAGAAATTACAGGTCGTCACCAATGATACTGACTCAAGAAGAGGTAGAAGAAATGGTAACAAGGAAAATGAATGAATCTAAGACCAAATATATGCACACATTGAGGGAAAATGCCACTCACCCATTCACAAGGGACATGGTGAACACTCGCATCCCGGACGCATTGGTTGCGGCGAGAATTAAGAAAAATAACAGGAAAGGTGATCCTTTGGAACACATACAGCAGCATGAAGCGACGCTTCTAGGAAGAATAAGCGATGACTGACATACAACCCTCTTGTTCCCAACTACCCTAACAGGAATGGCATCCCACTGGTTCTTTGGCCTCCCAAATAAAAGTGTCTCTCCGTGGCCATATCTGAAATCCAAGTTTCTTTGGCGTTACTTGGGAGAGCGCAAACTGCTAAAGGGTTAAAACTCGATCGACGATGTTACTAAGGAGAACGACGAGACGTTGGTAAGTTATTATACCCGTTTCAATCAGTACTTGGCTGATATTGAAGGAGATATGACAAAAGGGGAGATTGTAAGAGCTTTCATAAGGAACTTGGGTCGCTATGGCTCAACGTTAGCTGAAAAGATGGCTAAAAAGTCCGCAAGTACATTGAAAGAATTTTCAGGCAGAGTAAAGACACACATCGACTCTGAAAGGCACATAACAAATAAGAAAGCGAAGATCTAGGCAGCGAAAGACGAGAACACCATGCCACCAAAAAACAAATCACCTCAAACACCCCAGTTATAAGACAGCGGGATTGGCGTCCTCCTCAAAGGATGAATCAGATGGGTGAATCTCAGAGACCATGGAACATAAATGTTATCAAATTCGTCCCACTCAATTCACCACCCGCAATCATCCTTAGAGAAATGAGGTTGTTTAAAATTTGGACACCCCTAAGCAAATGGAGGATTTTGATTACACTCCCCCCCCCCCCCCCCCGTAACAAAAGTTGGATGATGAGCATGATATACGGTGGGGAGGCAGCAGGTGGTCCAACGGAAAATGCAAGGGAGGTGTACGCCTCCAAGATCAACATGACACAAAGATTGAGGAAAAGACCGAGGGAAGAAGAAGAAACGGTGATCGAATTTTCTGAGAAGGACAAGAGTCACATCATCTTCCCACATGATGATGCATTGGTAATAACAACGGACATCGATAATTTCGATGTAAAAAGAATACCCGTTGACGGAGGGAGCTCAGCGGATATACTTCAAATGAGAGTACTTGAAGAGATAGGGAAAACAAAAATGGACCTCAGACTAGTGAACTTCCCCCTCGTTGGCTTCTCAGGAGCAACAAGCTATCCCTTAGGAATGATCACCCTACCAGTGACCTTAAGACAAGGGTGAACACAGATAAGAGCAAACGTGAACTTCGTAGTTGTAGAGAACCTGGGAGCCTATAACGGGATCCTTGGGAGAACTACAATCAATCCCTATGAGATAGTACCTTCAACGGTACATCAAAAAATGAAGTTCATCACAGAGAATGAGATAGGCGAGGTCCTGGGAGATCAGTGCACCGCGAGACAATGCTATGTCAACGCCATGAGACGCAAGTCCCAACAGCCTTACACCCTCGCAATGGTAACGACAGACAGAGCAAAAAAAGAAAAGTCTCCACGAGGAAGAATGAAGCAACGAGTTGTCAAGAAGCGGAGGGTTGAAATAACACTCCGTATAAGCATATAGATTTTTGGAAAGTTTGCAAAGGAAAACAAGAGATAACAAAGTTGTAAGCATGCTCCGACAGCCGAACAATGGACAAGGAAGCAAAACAAGACAATCTATAGAGTGGGGTTCGGGAAAATTGATGATGTCCGACAGATGCCGGGAGAACCAATATTGAATTACTTTGAAAGATTTGTAAGGTACGGGGCTACAGTCGAAGCTACAAAGAGAGAGACGATAAGAGCCTTTTTTAGAAATATGAATTCAACCTCTATAGAGTCCTTTGGAGGATCATACAGAGTGGTAACAATAAACACGATGAGTAACCTAAGGGCAAATATGGAGAGTGCAATCGCCGAGGAAAAGAGACAGCGCGGAGAAAAAATTGAGGAGAAAGATGAAGTGTTCAAAAAAGAAGAGGAAAAAAAAGAAGGAGAAGCGGTGAACTTTAACTTCACACCTCTCAGTGTCGAAGTCGAAAAGTTGTATAGGGAACGCTTGATCGAGAAGTTGCCACAGTATCAAGGAGAAAGAAGAGCCTTTCTGGGCAAAAATCCTGGGGAATGGTGTGCATACAATTAAATTTGGTGGCACAAGATGAACGACTGTATGGTTCTGAAAATTGAGATCGAAGTAATGATTTACAAGGGAGAACTCAGGGGCTACACAACACTTGAAACAGCTCAGCACCATTAAGACGGCACCCCCGAAAAAGACAACCATATCCTAGGATTTATCTTTTGTCTGAAGCATATCTATCTCTTTTAGTTTTTTTGAAAAGACTCCTAAAGAAGAAAAACTCATCTAGTTTTTCCAACTTTTCTATTATGCATCGTTTTACCAAAAGGATGTCTTGGGACTCCAATAGCATGCTTATTTTGTAAATAATGCATGCATGCAATGAAGTGAATGTTTGTTTCCATAAGTACAAGTTCAGATTACATCCTCACTGAACACACCTTACTTAGATAAAACAACCAAGTGAAGATCACTATAGACGCGCCCAAGAGCGTATCTTGCAATCACTTTCGATGTCCCTAAGAGCGTATCTTGCAATCACTTTCGGCAACCCCAAGAGCATATCTTGCAATCACTTTCGACGACCCCAAGAGCGTATCTTGCAATAACTTTAAACGCCCCCAAGAGTGTATCTTGCGATCACTTTCGACGCTCCCAAAAGCGTATCTTGCGATCACTTTCGACGACCCCAAGAGTGTATCTTGCGAACAATTTCGACACCCCAAGAGCATATCTCGTGAACATTTTCGACGCCCCCAAGAGCGTATCTTGCGAAAAATTTCGACGCCTCCAAGAGCGTATCTTGCGAACACTTTCGACGGCCTCAAGAGCGTATCTTGAGAACACACTAGACGACCCTAAGAGCGTATCCTATGAAAATGTTTACAACTTCCCCAAGAACGTATCCGGAGAAAACATCTTCATAATGTAAGTAAGGTTATACGGAACATGCAAGTATGATTATGATATCAATACATGTATGACTAAGAAGGAAGACAACAAAGAAGGATACTCCAACAAAGATATTGTTTACAAATATTGAACTTGTAACAAATAATCAAGTACGCTACTATGGATAAGCATGCCATACTATAACACACAGATAAGGGGAAATACGCAATCATCCAAACATAGACATCATGGAAAAAGAAACTATGACAAACAAAGTTACCAAAACATAACAAGTCATTAAGATAATCATACTAAGAATCAAATGCAGGTAGGATACGAGATAGAAAAGCTACAACAAACACGTTTAGTAGCAAAGCACAAACACCAAAGTATGGAGTCATGAAAGTAGCCTCGACCCAACACGGGAAGCAAAACAAGGAAGTATATACAAACAATAAGAGAATTGAACGATCAACCGGATTCCTCGGGAGAATCCTCGCGATCTTGATGCTCGGAGGAGGACCCATCAACAGAACTGGATGAAGAGGAGGAGGAACCTGACTCATCTTCATCATCAGGGATAACACTCTCACCCGCAGGAATAACGGCCTCATTGTCAGCAACGATATCTTATCCCATCAAAACAGCAACATAACCTATTGCAATGTCAGAAAAATCTCCCAGCCCACCAAAGGGGTATGTCGGCATAAGGTTATGAATCCTCTCCACAATAATCTCCCCGAAGTCGCGCACATCACAGTGTCACACTGATTCTCAACATCAGTAGCAAAAGCAGGATAAGACTTATACTCTGCCACGACAGACTTCTCACATACATGTCTCCTCAATACTCTTCAATTCTGTTGCATAACGCACAACGTCAGTCTCAGCCTGTCGACGTAAATCAACAATGGAAGACTCAAGAGAGGCCACTCGGTCTCGGAGCTATCGAACCTTCACGTTAGAGAGACGTGCTTTCTCCAATGCATCGACGAGATCGGCCTTAAAGGAAACTTACCCATCCTGAAACGCTTTCTTCTCCTCAGTCAGCTCAATCACGAACAATGACAGGTTGAAAACATCAGCAATACCCTAAAAAACCAAACAAACGTCGAAACACAAAGTATGCAACACATTGGACAAAGACAAGAAAGGGGTGAAGCACTTACAGGCGCGAAGCGAGACAACACCCCTTGAATCAAACTACGAGCCTCCATCGGGGGGGATGAGGTTATATGCGATCACCGGGAGCAACAACGCCGTGTAATACACGGACCCCAACCTCAGGGGGTATGCAAAGAGGAACGGCTGTCAAATCGATACTCCCTCAAACCAGAAAAAGGAATCCACTCAACACCAACAATGTCTCCGCTAGAAGGGCGAATCAAATCCTCATGACTCAAAGATGGGAGTCGAATTCTTCCTGCAACGAATATAGACAAATCAGATATAAAGACAAGATTTAAACAAAGTATGCAAGAGGTACAAACCTGGACGGCTTGGCTCTTTCGATGAAACTCGTCCCGTCGATTGGGGGCAAGGGACAAGGGAGACGCATCAACATCAATGGTTATTCCACCCTCCTCCATAGGTCGCTTCCCTTTGTCAGGTAAAGGAGACGCCTCTTCAACCGCTTTGTCACGAAAAGGAGTCGGCAAAAAAACAATAGCAGGAGTGTTCATTTTCTTCTTGAAAATCAAAGGTCCGACTTCAAAATCAGACTTCCTCATCTTTGGCTTGCCCGAGCCTTTGTCGACTGGAATAACTCGCTCTATCACCAGCAGAGATCTCTCTAATAACAGAAAGAAAGCTACATAAGGACAAGTTATAGCATATCACATAAATAAAGAAAGAGTAAAGAAGGAACCATACTCGAGGCTTCAGTCGTCTTTCTCGACTTTGAAGACTTAGCTGCTTTCGGAGCAGCGCTAGAAGACGCCTTTTTCTTAGACGCAACAATACGGCCAGAAAGATCCACCTGCACATGATACGTTTTCCCATGAAACCAACCTACAAGGTGAAATAAAAAAGGTGAATGACGTACCAAATCTTTAGAAGGAGGGGTCAATCGAATACCCGCCTCAAACAAATCCATCTAGGATACCCAGGAAACCGAGCAGTAAGAGATAGCCTTGTTACTTGGATAAATGACCTTCATAGTCTCTTTATCGGAAGAAGAAAACTCCCTAAAAGAAGGCCACTAATCTGTGCGGTTGGCGCGAACAATCGGCCAAGTAATGTGACGATCTTTAATGAATAAATAATGACCATCTGAATGACCCACGGAATGATATGTGGGAGCTATAAAACAGAGGCCTTTATTCCATACAACCTTTGCCTAGTCCTAACTTATCGAACCTGGGGCCTTTCAAAGGATGATAACGGGTAACCATAGTCGCCATACTGGTCGCACTCTAATACTGGAACCGATAGAAGCATCAAAACAAGACAAGGGAATACTTCCAAGAATACCAAATGCAAAGCACTCGGAACCCAACCCAAACTCGAATGGCATAAGGGACAAGATCAATAAGGGACATCCCAAAAACCTGAGAAAGCTCCACAAGATCCGGGCAATAGGTAAAACGCAAAATGTACCGTATCAGAGCACTGTATACAACAACCATCTCGTCCAGGGGAATGGCCTGATTCCACTGACGAAACCCAATAATGGAAGGAAAGGGTATAGAGCCCCGTCCAAAGGACTAAGGTCGACCAACTCAACATGAAGATGATACTCTTGTCGCCTCAACATGTTGCCAGAACCCGCCCGGCTCGAGGTCCCGGGCTCGGGTACAGGAACTCAAAATCAGTAATAGGTTCTAAACTCGAGATAGACTCCGACTCGGACAAGTACCACGACTCAGAATCCTACTTAAAGTGTGACTTTAAACTAATACCTGGAAAGAAAATTGTACGACGAACTTTAGGGATGAAGAACTTACTCATCCTTCGCAAAATATATCTCCTCTGAAGAGTTTGAGTTTTGCGACACCACCACAAGTAGAGAACCTACAATACCAAAGAGAGAAAATATACTAGACACGTCAGACGTCGTAGATAACGACATCTCAGACATACTCGACACAAAAAACAGCCGAACAACAACACGTCAACTACATAGTGACTATCAAGAGGCGGCTACATCTAAAATGACAACGACCGCGTACGTACGGCTCTAAAGAAATATGATCGCAAAAATGAAGACTACTCGCATAAAGATTGTCTTCGAGTAACACAACTACCTATTTTAGACAACATAACAATCCGTGCAATAGAAGAATTACCACAACTCGAGCATAAACAGTCAAAGCATGGTCGTAAAAAACAAACATGGAAAGGAAGAAAATCGGTCCTTTAGAAAACCCGACCCGAATCGGATATTCGGCTCAAAATTCGACTATTGTCATCGTCGAAGAAAGATCGTCGTCATCGAAGTGCCATCAACGCCATCGTCACTAGGCTCCACTGCCGCCGGAGAGGCCACCGTGTATCGATGATCGTCACTTGCTAGGAAGCCTACCTTGTGGTCGTCCCACCTTGCCTGAAAGCCTGCCTCGCTGCTGGCCGGAATGCCTCACCCTTCCCTCGCCCGGAGACGACCACGCTGATTCACGCCGCCCGGAGTCCTCTCGTCCCCGCCGGTGCCGCGGTGAGCTACGACCAAAGACGTCCAACTATTCCCCTTCGTCGTGGGTCCCACCTGGCATGTCGGAATTCCAGGACCGCCACGCCGGTCCTCCACCTCTCACCGCGGCGGCTCTCGTGGCACACAATCCCGGCAACCCCAAAAAAAAGCCGAACCAAGTTAACTTCTTGGCCTCCAAGAAAGAGATGCTTGAGAGTAAGAAAAAGACGGTGGCTACAAAAGATGTTAATCCCTTTTCTCACTCTTTATAATAAAATAGTGTAGGGTTTTTGAAATCCTTAAATCTCCACCATCAATTTAAAGTAAGGAGATCTAATGATTAAGATTAAAAACTGACACCTTTACCAATTTTTAACTATAGTTATCATACTTACACCAATGTTAGCATTTCTATACACGTATAGCACGCATCTAGTACTTAGAAATTTCCATACATGATTATCATATTTTTACACGGGAAATCATTTTACACGTACATCTCCATGATTATACTGATTCAGACTTGAATTCACCCGTCTATGAGCATGATTGCACCACACCTATATCCATGTTCACATTTTTTACTCGTATATAGGAGAACCTAATTTTTGTCATACACGCGTTTTTCGGATATGTATCTAAATGCATTCATATTTATACTAACGTTCATGTCTTCCCTGCCTTGGGAGATGAAAATGGAGCGATGTGCACGCCTATGGATATATGATGAGCTCGTCAAGAGGTAAACAACGGATTCAAACCGAGTGTTTCATCCCATCGTAAAATAGTGTCAACCAAGGGTTAGGCCATTGTTTGACTCGGGGGAAATGATGGATATACGCCCAATTTGAACCCATTTTAGGTCGGATTGTATTATCGCGATAACCCCACACACGATTGCCCCTAGTCAAAACATTGACCCGAACACACCACCCACAGCGGAAAACAACCCATGAAGGAAAAAACACCCGCCCAAACCGTTACTGGTCCAATCTCAGGCCCCTTAGATCGGACCATCCAATCCGACCCCAACATCGCCCCTAGTCAAATTAATGTGTCCGACTAAATGGTATACGCGACGTCCGAAAGACTGTTACCTGGTTCACGCCACGCGGAGACCCGACTACGCCTTACACACACGACCCTTACACAATACTACGAACTCTCCCATGCTTATAACGGTTTAAACCCTTCATTAACTACTAATAAGATATGTTTAGGGATTAATGAAGTCATTAGCCGCCTTAATCCCCCTTGAGGCCTATATATAGGGCTCAAGATTTCTCATTCTAAACATTATGAACTTTTGCATACTTGAGTTCTGTCTTCTCTCTAGTTTCTCTCTCTAGAATATTGTACTTACTTTAGCATCGGAGAGGGTTCGCCGGTTCCACCCCTGGCTTACCCCTCGTGTAGGTCAAGGAGCGGATTACGAGAAGAGCGAGAGGAAGCGGATCGTTAGAAGAAGATTTCCACCCGTGGGATAGACATTCGGGTCGACATCCAGCCGCCCGAATATCTACGTCCCATCAGCAACTATGGCCAGGACTGTGGTGTAACGCACAGTCGGTGAGTAAATCTCATATAGTCTACTCTGTGGAGTTGGGTATAACCTTTCACGACAAGTTGAGATTTGTCTCGCTCAACGTTTCTATCGGTAGTGAGTTTCAATTTCAGAACCCCCTTTTTGCCCCGATCTCCCTGCGATTAGCATACAGATCAACTAACATTCAAACTAAATTGGCTTCCATTGAGGCAAACTCTTCCTCCATTTTTTTCCTACATTCCTTCGCTTGAGGACCTTCCAGAGCTTGTTTAACCGTGAGCGGTTCACCAACTGAAGTCAGGGTGAATAACACGCCCTTTTCGATGAGAAACTTATTAGGAGATGTTCTCTACCTTTGACTACGTCTAGGCTCATTATTCTCATCTTGAACTACGCTCCCACTAGGAAAAATGCTCCCACTATGAATTGCATGGCTAATTGGACCAAGAACCAAGTTGGTTGTTCCACTCCTACTGTTTCCAGCATGTAGTTGAGGAATTATAGGATTCTTATCCAGCAGTTCAACAACTGTATTATCAGGTCCTACTTAATTCGCACCAGGAGTAACTCTCATCTCTAAGAGTAGATTGACTCCTCCCACTTGATTTATTATTAAAATATTCCTATTCTCATTTCCATTTCATTCACACTGGTGCTCCCTCAATTCTCACACTCGAAGTAAGTGGAACCTTATAATCCTCGTCCTGTTGAAATTTCTTTAAGACTTCATTCGTGTTGATATTACCAAGCTTAGGAAATTCATCCTCTAAAACATAACATCCTTGGAATCATGTTCGACCGCACCAACATTTTCTTGAGCTGCCACAAACACGTATCCCTTATAGTTTCTAAGTATCTTGTAAAGATACTTTTAAGTCTTCTAGGTCCCAACATGTCGTATCAGCTATCGTTCTAATGTGTGTATGCTGCGCAACCCCAAGGTCGCAGCCTGGTAAGATCTACCTATTTACCAGTCCTAAGCTCATATGGTGTCGTGTCCACCAATTTTGTAGGTACACGGTTTACTACACATGTAGCAGGCAATAACACATCACCCAAAAATGAGATCGGAAGTTGGCCTTGCGACATCATGGTTCTTACCATATCTAAGAGTGTACAATTATGTTGCTCCGCCACACCGTTCTGTTGTGGCACATAAGGGATCGTCGATTGATGGAAAATAGCCATTTCATTGCTTAAGTTATCAAACTCATTCAAGAGGTATTTACCACATCTGTCAGTTCGTAAGGTTTTTACGTTACGCTCCAGCAGATTCTCAACGAGATTGAGATAGCTCTTAGAGCATTCAGTGACCTCAGATTTACGAGTAATCAGATGAGTAAACCCTTAACGGGAAAATTTATCAATGAAAATTATTTTAAGCTTCATATTTATACATCTTTCCATTAAATTTGTGCTTCGAATCGATGTGTTCCGATTTTACACAGAATTCATGCGCTGCATGCGCCACACACGGGTGTTACCTTAGGTGAAATTGTTTCGTTTTCACAATTTAATCATATGTGTCATACATGTTAGCCGTTACAATATCAATTATATTTACGGAGTACTAACAAATATGGAATATAAATCGTTCGACCTCATTACGAATGTTTTAGAATGGCGAAATTAAGATTCAGCAGTGCAAGAAGAAACAAACATAACTTGGTTTAACCAATCAAATCGTGCATAATAAAAATTTGGATAAACCAAAATGTATCAAACGGAAAGACATAAATGTTCTAGCAAGAAAGGAAACAGAGAGTTCAAAGATAAACTTTCGCTCTTCTTTTGTTCATCTACTCTGTCCTTTTATTCTGGGAGACGTCCTCATTTGGTCTCACGCTCCTTCCTCACCTCGGTTCTGTAATTCATAAGTGGGATTGCATTACTCACCAGGTTATCGGAATATAAGGAGAATACATGAATTTCGTCATTGTTTCTCAAAACGTACATTAGGAGGATTAATATAGGCAGCTGCAAGGTGGCCTTTACCCCACACCTAAAGCACGTTCGAGTTTTTTCTTCATGTGCTCTTTTCTTCTTCCTATTCTTTTTACCAGCTTACTTTGGTTTGAACCTTCATTGATCATTCGGACCAGATGACTTGTTAGCCTTTCTCGCAAAGTCTTTGCCATTTCTCTCGCGCTTACCCTTTTGTTGTGTTAGAAAGGTTGATGCTATATGCATCTCATCCCTTGGCTTTTCAGCCTTGAGTCGATCCTCTTCCAACTTGAGATGAACTTGAATCGCCCTGAGAGTATTGAGATGAGTAGCATCGGTAAGGTGCATTTTCATGTTGTTCCAAGAGTCGGGCAAAGAGAGAATGACACATTGAACCTTCTGTTCCTCATTCAGGGCTTCCCCTGCTTCCTTGAGCTCAGCAAGCATATTGGACATGTGTCTAATGTTCTGCTTCATTGTATGCTGAGGATTCATCTTGTATGAGTCTAAAGCGATGTTTAACGACCGCTTATGGCCAATGGTGTAAACACCAAACCCTGCCTTCATACCATCCCACAGGTCTTTAGTAATCTCGTGATGATCATACTCATAGAGTATGTCATCCTCCAACATTGTCATCAAGGCAGAACACACTTCAAGGTCCTTGGCATCCCACTTGATATGGAATGTCCATTCCTCATCAGTGAGGTCACCCTCATGTCTAACATGTGTTGGAATTAGGGGACGATTACTACGAAAATAAAACCACAAGGTACATGCTATGTAACGAATTACGCAGCTGATAGAACGCACATACCTATATTGCTTTCCATAGTCCCAGGAACGTGAGAGGGAGTTCACGGTTTGTCGGACGGGTCCTGCAGGAACTCTTGTGAAGGAGCAATCTACGAGGAATGGTCTCCACAACAAAGCCTCTTTTCAATCGGTCACTAGGATGGATCTCCGGGGTAAATTGATAGAAGCAACTCGGCACCTCCTTGCTTTTGATGTGGTGCGGCCGAACCATTAGTGTTTAGGTAGAGGGACTTATTTTGCCTCAACTTAAAAGGGAGAAAGTGATTTATGCCAAATAAACCCCTAACACTATCTATTTATAAGAGGTGGTGGGTTAAATCCCACCTAGGGAATAATCCCTAGTTCGGCAGGCTAGCATATTGGGGAGGCCCAATTTTGGGACTCTCATGTCAATTGGGATTTAGGCCTAGCCCTTAATCCCTAATATGACATTACCCAATTATACTTAGGATGTTGGGCTTATATTAAATGGCTCCTATTACGGCTGCCCATTCACCAAATGCCAACAGCTCCCACTCGCCGAAATGGGAGGGTGCCTGTTAATATGTTGTCGACCAACACATTAACATTTATTCTTCAATCCAGTAAAGCTCCCAAATTGTTTATACGAGGTTTTCCGTGCGACCGGCAGACGCAACGAACATCGTGTTACTCATAGGTTAAGAGTGTTGTAGCGTCCGTGGAACGTTGATTCCCAACCTGTTATCGACTTGTTACGTCTTTGTGTCGCGGTGTATCCATGGTCAACCGTTATTCTCCAATTGCCTAGTTTCCCCATAGGAACACTTCTCCAAGGCATCCGTACAAGTATTCAAAACGTTGAACTAATATCCTGTTGGTGGCCAGTGGCCACCTAGTGAATACAAGAGCCAAACAATTATAGGTGTACATGACCATCCCCATTTCTCATACCCTTAGTCAAACTCAACCGATTTCCTGTACGTGGTCACTGGGCCCTTTTGTTCGGGCACTGCGTTCGTATGCTTGGAGGCGAACATTGAGCCCAACCTTGGATATTAGTTCTGAGTGGTAAGGATACTTTAGGTGCTCCTTCAGTAAGCACCCGGGATCAGTCAAACGATCAAGGTGAAGTAGTTTGCGCCCATCAGAATCTCGAAAGATTCCACCTGACACAACCGAGCCTAACCCCATGGTCGAACGTGGCACTCGCAGTATGAAGTGCGCGTCGATAGCATAACCTGAGCTTACATATTGTCAGGAATGGGAAATGTCATATGATATCGTAGATTCTCATCTTGCCCAGAATGTGGTGATTGATGAATAGAGTTCATCACGGCATCCACAAAACAATGATCATGTCCTGTAACCCCAAAACCAAATGATCAATATGTTTCATCCTACTATGGTACATAGGATTCTTAATTGCCCCTATCGCTGCTTGATTGCAGACTAAATGCGTAAAGGCTTACTCGCGTCATCGACGTCAAGCAGAGAAGTCTAGAGTCGCTTTTGAAAAAAAAAACTTATTGTGCATTCTTAGAGAGAGCTACGAATTCGGATTCCATCGTTGACAGCGCGGCACAGGAATGCTTCTTGCTCATCCATGAAATGACGACATTAGCAAGGAGAAACACTCTTCCTGAAGTAGACTTATGATCATCCGGATCGCCACCATGGTCGGCGTCACTGTACCCAGTCAATTCAAGCTTATTACCCTCATAGCACAGTCTGTAGTAAGTCGTACCTTTCAGATATCGAATAATTCCTTTCACGGCTCGTAAATGTTGATATCCAGGTTCAGATTGAAAATTTACAAAGCCAACAGCTCAACAGATATTTGGACAAGTGCATTGCATGGTGTACATCAGACGAGTGCATTGCATGGTGTACATAACGCTCTGCTTGGTCTTTTGGGTCGTCACGCTTCGACGACGCACTACAAAACACAACCGGCATATCCACGGTTTTAGCATCGTAGAGATTAAACCTTCTAAAAAAAATTTCATATAGGCTTTCTGAGAAAGACATAGTTTATCAGCAGCCCGATCCCTAGCAATCTTAATGCCCGGAATGTACGTGGCTTCTCCCATGTCTTTCATCTCAGATACACATGCTGATGGATATACGCCCAATTTGAACCCGTTGACTTCCGAACCGTTGTATTTTTATCGTCCCATTTATGATTGCAAATCGAAACTTCAACCCGGACACTTCGCGAGACCATCGACGGCTCGGACGGGGCCGAAGCGCCCGTCCGACAGAGGCGAACTCACCTAGGTGAGGTTGGGTGGCCACACCCGACCTCCCCTAGGGGAGATCGGGTCAGCCGACCCGATCTCCCCTAGGGGAGATCGGGTTGGCCAACCCGATCTCTCCTAGGAGAGATCGGGTCGGCCAACCCGATCCCTCCTAGGAGGGATGGGGTTGGCCAACCCCACCCTCTCTAGGAGGGGTTGGGTGTCCTCACCCAACCCCTACCCTTGGGGGTCGGATTTCTCCCCCCCCAAGGGCCCCGGAACCCCTTTCAGACGCCCATGCTCGGTCCACTCCGCCTACCTCCTCCGAATCCTAAGGTCTTAATTATACGCTTAAAGGTTAATTAATTGTCTTTAAGGGCTAACGATGTCATTAAGCCACCTTAATGACACCGTTGCCTATAAATACCCCACCTTCACAACTCATTTGAACATCTTGGCCATTTGGACATTTTAGCTCTGACATCTCTCTAGCTTTATCTCTCTAGAAGTATAGTTCTGACTTAGGCATCGGAGAGGGTTCACCAGGCACCACCCCCCCCCCCCTCCTCCGTGTCTGGTACTGCCCCTTTTGCAGGGAAAAGGGAGAGAAGAAGAGAAGGAACCAAGGGAAGAAGGAACGGAAGAAGGACATAGGCAAAGACAAGGCGACTTGAGAAGACCGGATCACACACATCCCCCTATAAGGAGTGGGATCAAAGCCGACACCCCGTTGACCGAGATCCCATAACTTAACACTTGGCGCCGTCTGTAGGCTTCGGACAGAAAGCCTGGCTATTACACGAGCTATGACGAACAGTAGGGTGTCCAGGCCCCAACACCCACCCGGGGGCAATGGGCGGAGAAGAGAACCCATACCTCCAGGGAGGCGGCCTGACCCTGGGAAGCAGCCAATGCATCCAGAGCCCCAAGAAATACCACAACCTCCTCAACAACAGAACAACCAGGAGGGAGGACCTTCACGCCCAGCTGGGGCTGAGTCCTCCACAGCCTCCACCCCCCGGGCAAGAAGGCCACAGAGAGAAAGAGGACAACAGGGAGTGCCTTCCCACAACACGGCACCCCCTGAGGGATACTATTATGAAGAGCAACCCCAAGGGTACCCGTATGGGATGCCAGCACAGAGAGGTGGCAACCGCGCCCACACAGCATATGCAAGGCAGGCATACACCCAAGGGACTTACACTGAAGCTCAGGAGGAGGAGCAGATCCCAGCAGAAGAGCACTACCCGCACCCTCGAACAGGGCAGCGAGAGGAACAAAGAAGATATCACCAAGAGCCACCCCCAGAGGGCAGGCAACAATTTGTGCCTCCTAGGCAACAGCAGAACAACAGGGCTTACACCCCGCTTGGGGAGGAAAGACAAGCAAGACCTCCAAGGAGGCAAGACTTCTATGAAGCACCCCAGCAGGCGTATCAAGAGTACACCTACAGTCCATACCAGCAGGGACAAGGGAACCCAGTAAGCCCAGTCTACAACTACAATGGATATCAGAGGGATTATACTCCGGCACAGGTGATGATTACCCCGGAGGAGATAGAAGCCATGATAACCCGGAAATTGAATGAGTCAAAGAAACCCAGCCTGCATTGTCTAAGTGACAAGACAAACCACCCTTTCACAAGGGAACTGGAGATGAACAGGGTGCCAGACTCCCTGCACACTGTGCAAATTGCAAAGTACAATGGGAAGGGAGACCCCCTAGAACATATCCAGCAGCATGAGGCCTCCCTATTTGGGAGGACCACTGATGAAAGATACAAGGCACTCCTTTTCCCAAACACCCTATCAGGGGTGGCCTCACATTGGTTCTTCAGCCTGCCCTCTGAGAGCATCCACTCATGGGAGCAGCTAAAAGCTAAGTTTCTGCAGAGATACCTAGGGGAGAGGAAACTCCTCAAGGGAACAGGCTCCATTGATGATGTAAAACAAGAATACGATGAAACCCTGGCCAGCTACTACACTAGGTTCAACCAGAATATTGCAGACATCCAGGGAGACATCACTAAAGGGGAGATAATCAGAGCCTTTATCAGAAACTTAGGTCGCTTTGGGTCAACATTGACTGAAAAGATGGCCAAAAAGCCAGCAAGCACCTTGGAGGAGCTTGCAGGGAGAGTTAAAACGCATATTGACCTTGAGAGGCACAGGGCAAGCAAGAAGGCCAAAATCCAGGCAGCCAAGGAGGATAATCAAAGGCCAAACAAAGGCAAGCCACCCCAGGCACCACATCAAGCAAGGCAACAAGAGTGGCGTCCGCCGCAGCAGGCAAGACAACAAGAGTGGCGTCTGCCACAGCAAAGAAACCAAATGGGTGAACCCTTAAAGGCTAGAGAAATCAATGTCATTAAGTTCATCCCACTGAACGCCACTCCAGCCACCGTACTTAGAGAGATGCGGAACCAAAAGCTATGGTCACCCCCGGCAAGGTGGAGAGCCCCAATGGTAGGAAATCACAAGGATAGATGGTGTGATAACCACGAGGCTTATGGTCATGACACAAATGAATGCTTTAGCTTAAAGCTAAGCATAAACAACATCGTCCAGAGGGGAGAACTGAAGCAGTTCGTAGACCATGGGGGCAATAGTATGCAGCTGGGGCCACCACGGAAAGACAAGGGCAAGGAAAAGGTAGACTATAACCCTCCACCTAACAAAAGAGGAGTCATCAATATGATACATGGAGGAGTAGCATCGGGTGGTCCAACTGCTAATGCAAGAGAAGTCTATGCATCCAAGCTAAGCTCAGTGCCAAGGTGGAGAAAGAGACCAAGAGAAGGAGAAGAAGTGAAGATAGAGTTCTCGGAGAAGGACAAGAGCCACATCGTCTTTCCACAAGACGATGCTCTAGTTATTACTTTAGATATTGATAATTTTGATGTAAAGAGAATTTTGGTGGATGGGGGCAGCTCAGCTGACCTCCTAAGCCTGAGAGTGTTGGAAGAGATAGGGAAAACCAAAGCAGACATCAATCCGGTCAACTTCCCCTAGTTGGCTTCTCAGGGGCAACAAGCTACCCCCTGGGGATGATAACATTGCCAGTGACCATGGGCCAAGGATGGACCCAGCTGAAGGTAAATGTCAATTTCTTGGTGGTTGAAAGCCTGGGAGCCTACAATGGGATCCTAGGAAGGAAAACCATAAATCCATATGAAATAGTGCCATCCACTGTTCACCAGAAGCTGAAGTACATCACGGAGAACGGAGTCGGAGAGGTCCTGGGTGATCAACGCACTGCAAGACAATGCTATGTCAATTCAATGAGACATGGATCACACAGGACAGATACAGTGGCTATGGTCATGGCAGGGGCCAACCAGGAAAGAAGAAAGAGGGGAGGGAGACAAAGGCAAGCAAGGAGGAGGAGTGGAGTGACACTCCGTTTGAGCAGGCAGCTTTTTCAAACAGTGCCTACAAGGAAACACAGGAGCAAGGCTGTGAAGGTGACATCCATACCTTGGCAGCCGGACACCATAATAGGGAGCAGGACAAGGGACTCCATCCTAAGAGGCTTCCGCCACATAGATGATATCAAGCAAATGCCGCAGGAGCCCATATCAAGCTATTTCCAGAGATTCTTCAATTATGGTGCCAACATGGACATCACAAGGGGAGAAGCAGTCAGAGCATTCATCAGACACATGCATCCAAGCTCATTCGAGGCCTATGGAGGGCTCTATGAGATGGTCATGACGAGCACAATGAGAGAGCTCAAGGCGAAACTGGACAGGGCATTTGAACAAGAAGCGGAACAGTTGGATGAAGTTCCAGAGAAAGGAAGAGAAGCAGACACATTGGGAGGAGGTGTCAATTTCACATTCACACCCCTCACGCTCAGCATAGAAGAAATTTTCCACAAGCGCCTCAAGCAAGAGCTGCCAGCATGCAGGGAGGAAGGCAAGGCCTTCCTAGGTAGAGATGCACAGGGTTGGTGTGAGTACCATGGGACCTGGGGGCATCAAACCAACAACTGCATGGTGTTGAAGGTGGAAGTGGAAGAAATGATCTACAATGGAAGCTTCAAAGAGTACGTGGCAACAGACACAGTGACCACCCCATATCCTTAGTTTCATATCTAGCATTTCGCATGTTTTAGCATTACAAGCTTTTCAAAAAACAACTCTTGAGAAGGAGAACTCACGAAGTTACTCCAACTCTACAACTATCTTCAATTTCCTACAAAGGATGTCTTGGTGCACCAAGGCATCCCGAGTGTACAAAAACATGAATGCTCCTAAGAGAGTAGTAGTTATTCAAAAGTATTTACCAGTGAATGTGATGTTACAATCACCAAGTTATCCTTACACAGATATGACTTCAAGTCAACAACCTTCAACGCCCCCAAGAGCGTATCTTGAGAGTAGTGTTCATACTACGACCTTCGACGCCCCCAAGAGCGTATCTTGAGAGTAGTTATTATACTACGACCTTCGACGCACCAAGAGCGTATCTTGAGAGTGGTTTCCAAAAACTACGAACTTCGACGCCCCCAAGAGCGTATCTTGAGAGTAGTGTTCATACTACAACCTTCGACGCCCCCAAGAGCGTATCTTGAGAGTAGTTATTACACTACGACTTCGACGCACCAAGAGCGTATCTTGAGAGTGGTTTCCAAAAACTACGAATTCGACGCCCCCAGGAGCGTATCTTGAGGTAGATTTGCAACCTACCAGATTCGACGCCCCCAAGAGCGTATCTTGAGGTAGAAAAAACACTACCAGTTCGACGCCCCCAAGAGCGTATCTTGAGGTAGATTTCAAACTACCAGTTCGACGCCCACCAAGAGCGTATCTTTGGTCTAACCTGAGCCCTCCGGGAGCCTATCCTGCGAAACGTTAAGTGCCGTCCGAGAGCCTGTCTCGTGAACAGCTTGACACCCGTCAAGAAGGTATCGGTGGACTAACATGTGCCCTCCGGGAGCCTATCCTGTGAAACGTTAAGTGCCGTCCGAGAGCCTGTCTCGTGAACAGTTTGACACCCGTCAAGAAGGTATCGGTGGACTAACATGTGCCCTCCGGGAGCCTATCCTGTGAAACGTTAAGTGCCGTCCGAGAGCCTGTCTCGTGAACAGTTTGACACCCGTCAAGAAGGTATCGGTGGACTAACATGTGCCCTCCGGGAGCCTATCCTGTGAAACGTTAAGTGCCGTCCGAGAGCCTGTCTCGTGAACAGTTTGACACCCGTCAAGAAGGTATCGGTGGACTAACCTGTGCCCTCCGGGAGCCTATCCTGTGAAACGTTAAGTGCCGTCCGAGAGCCTGTCTCGTGAAAAGATTTCGACGCCCACCAAGAGCGTATCTTTGGTCTAACAGTACAACGTATACCGTGTAAGGGGTATCAGAAGAGATCATCACACCATATTTGAAAGGATACCATGTTTGAAAGGATACCATGTTTGAAAGGATACCATGCTTAGAAGGATATCATACTCGGAAGGGTAACATGAGAAAGAAATTTCTAAGTAAAGTAATGTGAAGAACAAGTAATGTTTTTTCTTTATGAAATGGCAGGTAAGACATGAAGAAAACACGAAAGAAGGATAAGTAAAGGAAACACATCAAGTAAAGAGTCCATACCCAAAGAGCCATACACAAGGCATAGGGAGCCATCATGAGAAGAGATATATACAAAAGCATGAGAAGCACTAATGTAAAGGCAAACGAACCACGTAGTCAACAACATAATGCGGCAAAGGAAAGTAACAACAAACACCATCACAATCTCAAAAGACACTCAACCCGTACGAGGGGAGAAGGAGTGTAGTTATACATACAAGGATAGTATGAGATAAACAAGTCAGTCAGAACCCTCGGGGGACTCACCCTCACCACCTGAAGCTGAACCGCCAGCGGAAATAGATGAAGAAGAGGAATCTGAGGTACCAATCTCCACAGGTGTAGCATCCACCTGGGCTGGGGCAGCCTCGTCTGCAACAGCAGCCTGGCCCATCAGAACAGTCGCGTAGCCAGTGGCATATGGCCCAAAGTCACCAAGGTCACCAAACGGGAACTGAGGATCAATCCGGTATATGTGATCAACCAGATACTCACCGAACTGGTTCATCTCCTGGGTGAGACGCGTGCTATAGTCGGCGGTGAAGGCAGAGGAGGCCTTGTATTCAGATACCGCGACAGCCCTCTCCTCCGCCCGACACTTAGTCTCCAACCTCCGCAGCTCCTCAGAATGGACAGACGCGGCAACCTCAGCTTCCCGGCGCAAACTGCCCACAGTGGTTTCAAGCAAGGACACCTGGTCCTGGAGCTCCTGCAGCCTCAAATCAGATATACGCGCCTTCTCGGCAGCAGTGGCGACCTCCGCCTTGAGAGAAACCTGGCTGTCCTCAAGGGTCTTCCTCTCGTCAGATAACTCGAGTACGAGCGAGGACATGTTCACCATGTCAGATATGCCCTAACAATTCAAACAAGGGATGAATAACCGAAAGATAGACATTATGAAAGAAATAAGAGGAAAGCAGACAACAACTTACAGGTGCATAACGAGAGAGTACCCCTTGAACAAAGCGCCGAGTCTCCCCAGGAGACTTGGGCGGAGCAACACGATCCCCAGGGGGAACGGCACCGCGGAGGACGCGGACACCAACCTCAGGAGTCCGCAAAGAGGAAGTGCTATCGAGGTGGAACTCCTTCAGACCAGCGAAGGGAGTCCACTCAGACCCAATAACATCTTCATCAGTGAGCCGTGCGAAATCCTTCCGACTTAAAGTCGGAGGCCCACCTACACAAGCAAAGCAAGTCAAAGGAGAGTATAAACATACAAGGATCAGCACAAGGTAGAGATCATACCTGAGGACCGTGCCCTCGGCTGGGGGGCAGGGGAACCACCACCAGCAGGTCGCTTCCCTTTGTCAGCCAGGGAAGGCACCTCTTCGACCACCATCTCCTTATCACGAGATAGGGTCGGAGGACGAGCAGTAGGCGAAGCAGGATCCACAGCCTTCTTCCTCTTAGCAGCCGAGGCCCCGGCCTCAGAATCAGATCGCCGCGGCTTGGACTTGGAAGGTCCAGAATCTCTGCCAACGGAGACGACCCTCTCAGTCACCAAGGGGGAGTGCACTAGCAAGGTAAGAAAAACAAGATAAGGAAAACATAAGTTACATCATAAAGAAGCAAATAGGAGAAAGCATACCAGAGGCCCCAGCCTTCTTCCCAGGCAGGGGGGATTTCTTCAAAGCAGAACTAGAAGGAGCCTTCCTCTTGCTCAGGTCAACAGGGGCTCCCTGCATGTTATAGGTTTTTCCATGAAACCAACCTACAAAGGAAGAGCAGAAGGTAAATAAAGATGGAAAGACCAAGTGACATACCGAACCCCCGGAGTCAGGAGTCAGACTGATCCCGGCCTCGTAAAGATCCGTCTCAGTTATTAAAGACACGGGGCAGTAAGACCGGGTCCTGTTGCTCTCGTGAATGATCTTCATAGTCTTCAAATCATCCGAAGAGAACTCTCCAAAAGCAGGCCAACCATCGGACCGATCTTCATTCAGGACCGACCAGGTGACGTATCGGTCCGTAATGAAGAAGTAGTGCTTAGCCCAGTGACTGGCCGAATTGTCAATCTGGGTCACAAAACGGAGGGAGGTATCCCACTCGACCCCACTCAACCCGAAATCAGAGAATCGGGGATCTTTGAAGGTCGGATGGCGAGTTACGAAACTCGCAAACCCCACCCTCGTCCGATACTGGAACCGATAGAAACATCGGAATAGAACGAGAGAGTACTTCCAGGAGTACCAATGGCACAATACCCGGAAGCCCACCCAGACGCGGAGGGCACTGGGGGCAAGGTTCACAGGAGAAATCCTGAAGAACCTGCTCAACTCTATAAGCTCGTCACAGTAAGGTAGCCTCAGCCCGAATCGGATCTGAGAGGGGTACACGGCGACCTTCCCTATAGGAGGCTCCGTCGCCGTCCCGCGAGTATTCCCCAAGGAGGGGAGAAAAGGATACAGAGGCTCATCTAGGGGACTGATATCTCCTAGGGTGACATGTTCGTTGTAATCGGACCTAGTGATATGGTTCTCTGACAGAATAGCAAGACCTAAGGCAAAGATAGCAAGAAACCCCAAAGCACGAATCAAATTTCGACTAACACCCCAATGAAGGTCACGACACTAAGCTAGCAATAGGAAAGAAAGTAACGCGACCAAAGAGGAAGAGAAAGAGGAACTCACTCATCCTTCGGAGAATACGACGTCTCTGAAGAGTCTGCGTACGTGGACACCACCAAGAGTATAGTACCTGCCACGACACGACGAATATCAAGATAAGAGAAATTTCCGAGGAACCGGAAATACCCCGACACTCAACCAACCACAACAACCGAGTCAAATAGTTTTATCCAAGCCTAAGGTCGGGTTTTGGAAAAAATTACCATTATACCCTCCAACAAAGATTAACACGCCAACGGCGGTACGACATCAAATTCAAGACCGGGATAGCCCAATCGGACAAGAAACCATATCCGGACAACCGACAAACATTTTTCCCAAAATCCACAACTACCAACGGCTATCTACGGCAATCCCACATTCAATCAAATTTCGGCAACCAAGCATCGGCAATCAAATATCAACGATTCAAAAATCGACATTTGGTACGGCAACGAAAAGGAAAAGAGCGGACCTTTGGAAAACCCGACCCGATGTGATAAACGGGTCCGGAATTCGAATTTCGAAATCGATTAGAATCAGTCCCTCGCCGGAATTTGAGCCTTGCCGCCGCCGGAGGTGACCTTGCTCGCCCCACCGTCGCCGTCGCCGGAGAAAAGCCCAGTCGCTCACCCGCCGTGCCCCGCCGGTGATGTCCGGCCAATGTCGTCGTCACCAATCGATCCTCCACGCCGTCCAGTCGTCGTCGCCGTGCCTCGCCGTCGTCAGCCAAGCTCTCGCCGTCTCCGCGTCGCCGTCAGCTGTCTCCCGCCTGGAGCTGCGTCGTCGCCTCCGGCCAAGCTCCCTCCCGTCGTCGATTCCGGCTGGGTGGCTGGCTGGATTTCTGCTCCTTGGTGGAAATTCCGGCCGGCCCTTACCTTGGGGGTGCTCTCCAACCTTTTCTTGCTCTCCAAGGGTAAGTGGAAAAGAAAGATGGTGGCTATGGTGACTCTTGGAGGTATTTCTCTAACTCTCTTCTTTTATGTTAAAAGGGTGATAGGGTTTTTTAAGGGGTTTTAATCACCACCATCCATCTAGCCTTAAGTAAAATCTAAGGGCCAAGGAAAGATCATCTTTTTTATCCCTTTCACCTATAGCTAAGTATATTTTCATACTTAGAAAAATTATCAAGATAGTTTTATTTTTGAGCATTTCATACTTAGGAAAATTTTTGGCCAAAATTAAAATTTCTCCTTACTTAGATGGAATCCCGGCACGAATTTGAAGCGTAAGTTATTTAGTTGCATTCGTATCACATCCCTGTGCAAGTTTGTATTTTTTGAATATACACCTGTAGCAGAGATAAGTTTATTACTCCCGCCTCAGACGGACGCATGCCTCGGCACACGTCCGTGCTACTCTGACGTTTACAATTCCTCTATCTCATTAGACAGGGGACAGAGTCAGAAGCACGCATCCATGGGTAAGCAGGCATTCAGACAAAGAAGGTAAAATCCCGGTTTCAAATTGCGCGTGTCATACCATCCTAAAATAGAGTCAATCAAGGGTTAGGCCATTGGTTGACTCGGGGGCATGTGATGGATATACGCCCAATTTGAACCCGTTGACTTCCGAACCGTTGTATTTTTATCGTCCCATTTATGATTGCAAATCGAAACTTCAACCCGGACACTTCGCGAGACCATCGACGGCTCGGACGGGGCCGAAGCGCCCGTCCGACAGAGGCGAACTCACCTAGGTGAGGTTGGGTGGCCACACCCGACCTCCCCTAGGGGAGATCGGGTTGGCCAACCCGATCTCTCCTAGGAGAGATCGGGTCGGCCAACCCGATCCCTCCTAGGAGGGATGGGGTTGGCCAACCCCACCCTCTCTAGGAGGGGTTGGGTGTCCTCACCCAACCCCTACCCTTGGGGGTCGGATTTCTCCCCCCCCAAGGGCCCCGGCACCCCTTTCAGACGCCCATGCTCGGTCCACTCCGCCTACCTCCTCCGAATCCTAAGGTCTTAATTATACGCTTAAAGGTTAATTAATTGTGTTTAAGGGCTAACGATGTCATTAAGCCACCTTAATGACACCGTTGCCTATAAATACCCCACCTTCACAACTCATTTGAACATCTTGGCCATTTGGACATTTTAGCTCTGACATCTCTCTAGCTTTATCTCTCTAGAAGTATAGTTCTGACTTAGGCATCGGAGAGGGTTCACCAGGCACCACCCCCCCCCCCTCCTTCGTGTCTGGTACTGCCCCTTTTGCAGGGAAAAGGGAGAGAAGAAGAGAAGGAACCAAGGGAAGAAGGAACGGAAGAAGGACATAGGCAAAGACAAGGCGACTTGAGAAGACCGGATCACACACATCCCCCTATAAGGAGTGGGATCAAAGCCGACACCCCGTTGACCGAGATCCCATAACTTAACACATGCTAGGCAGGACTTTGATTTATTCAAATAACTCACAGCGTTCATGACAATGAGTATCTCATTTATGTATAACGTCAACATAAGATACTTCGACTTAGAAGTCTTAGTGTACACGTTGGGATCCTCGTGAAGATTCACGAATCTGTTGGCAACGATTTCCTCGTGGGACTTGTAGCAACATTGCCGAGATGATTGTTTAAGAACATAGATCGATCTTTTGAGCTTACAAACTTTACGTTCATTTCCAGGGAATACGAAACCCATTGGTTACTCCATGTAGATATCTTCCTCCAAGTTCCCATGAATGAAGGTGGTCTTAACATCCATTTGGTGCAGCTCGAGATCGAGGCTAGCAACCAGGGCCAAGATAGCCCGGACTGTGGTGTAACACACATTCGGCGAGTATGTCTCATCAAAGTCCACTCCGTGGAGTTGGGTATATCCTTTTGCAACCAATCGAGCTTTGTACAGCTCAACATTTCCATCTGCAATGAGTTTCAATTTCAGAACCCACCACACCGAATTGGCTTCCATAAAGGTAATCTCTTCATCTGTTTCTTTCCTCCATTCCTTTGCTTGAGGTCCATCCAAAGCTTGTTTAACCGTTGCCTATTCATCAACCGAAGTCAGAGTGAATAATTCACCGTTCTCGATGGGATACTTCTTCTTTGCCTTTGATTACGTCTAGGCTCGTTATTCCCGTCTAAAACTATACTCTCACTATGATCATTGCTCCCACTAGGTACAACACTCCCACTGGGAATTAGGGTCTTCACCTACAATTTTTCTTGGATGACCTCTTGGTCTTGGGATTATACCTCCGAGATGAATTCCACAGTAACTTGATCCAGGAACCAAGTTGGTTGTCCCACTCCCATTGTTACTAGCAGGTAGTTGAGGAATTATAGGATTTTTATCCAGCGGTTCAGCAACATGTTGATCATGTTCCATTTGATTCGCACCTGCACCAACTGTGATATGCGTGGATGAATTGACTCCTCCCACATGATTTATTATGAAAATATCTCCATTCTTATTTACCGTGTCGTTCACCGGTGTTGCTTCCTCAAATCTCCCACTCGAAGTAAGTGGGACTGGCTATCATCATCCTGTTCAAGTTCTATTAATACTTCATTTGTTTTGATGTTACAAAGCGTTGGAAATTCGTCCTCAAGAAATCTAACGTCTCTAGACTCATGTTCGACCATGCCACCATTCTCATCAGCCTCCACAAACACGTACCCCTTAGAGTGTTCGGAGTATCTTATGAAGATACTTTTCAGACCTCTAGGTCCTAACTTACCGAATCGGCTGTCGGTTTGATGCGTGTATGCTGCGCAACCCCAAGGGCGCAGCCTGGTAAGATCCATCTCTATACCAGATCACAAATCATATGGTGTCGTGTCCACTGATTTTGAAGGAACAAGGTTTACTACATGAGTGGCTGTCAATAATGCATCATCCTTAAAAGGATTCCTGAAGATGAATTTGCGACATCATGGTCCTTACCCTGTCGAAGAAGTGTATGACTAAGATGCTTTGCCTTATTGTATTTGTAATGGCGTTTTAGCGATTGTCATTTAACGGACAATACCGCTTTCATTGCATACTCATTTCAGAGGTTTTTTCCACCTCTGATCGTGCATTAGGTTTTCACCTTTTGCTGGAATTTGTTCTCCACGAGAAATTATATGATTAAATCAGAAATGTATATACTTGCAATTGAAATTTTATTTCAAGCTTCAAATCAAACACTTCTAATTAAATTTGTACCTCGAATCTATGTGTCTGCTCTGTCGTGGGACACTAGCGATAAGTGTGCGAAACACATGGGTTGAGATATGACTCAAGGAAACCTTGGGTGGATCGAGAACATCCAAAGTCAGGACGTCAAACCCTGAAGTCGACGACCACTTAGTTTGCATCAAGGGAACAAAGTCAAAGTGTCGACATACCTTCCTTAAGGAGACGATACTAAAGCCAACGACATAAGAAGTGTTGTCGAATCTCTGAAAATCCTTTCTTAGGCACAAGGCGAGTCGACGACCAAACCCTAAGAAGAAATACCTTCCTATAAAGACGAGGCGCCGGCTGGAAACCTTCTTGTCGCCTTCTAAGTCAAGGAAACTCTTCTCTCAAGGTAAAGCTAAAGTGGCAACGTACTTTAACCTAGTTAGAAAAACCCTCGACGTGAAGGATTGATGAGTTGGAAACCTGCTTGTCACCTACTGACACACCACCATCCTCCTCAACAAATCAAAGAAAGGTGCCCACCGCCACTGAACAACTAATAAGAGCACACTTGTTGTTGGATATGATTCGAGACGATCTGACATGGGTCGAGGATATAAAAGTCGAGACTCTAAGAAAAGAATTCGACGACCATTCACATTCAACTCGAAGAGATAAGGATAAATGGTCGACGACTATACAAGGGAAGGTCGACTCCCAAAGCGACTATCGAAGATAAGCAAGGCGATAAGGTCACTCAGAACTCTCCCTCTTAAGGTAAGAGTCGAGTTGACTACCAAATACAACAAAGAAACCTTTCCTCTTAAGGAAAGGACAGGTGGAGACCTACTCGCCACCTCTAGGAAGCCTTTCCTCCTAAGGAAAAGATACCAAATGGCGACCAGCTCACCGTCTTTAGAATTGAAGAAACCTTCCTCTCAAAGTAAAACTTTGGTGGCAACATGCTTGTCACCAGCAGACTTCTCACCATCTTTCTCAACCAATCAGAAAAGGCAACCACCGCCATTGAACAGCCAGTGGCATAACGGCCGCCACTTGAAATCGGTAATCTCCCCCTATAAATAGGGGAAAGTTATAAACATTTAAGAATCTTAATTTTCATACTTTACAATACTCTTTCTAAATCCATTACTGACTTAAGCTTCAGAGTGGAATCATGGGACATCCCCACCCCTTTTCAGGTCCTCGTCTAGCACAAAGATCCTAAAGGAAACTAAGTACCCAAAAGGTCGAGAAAGACACCTAAAAGAGATAGCTCCCGACGAGACCTCGAAGTCCACTACTAGAAGTTCAAGGCCACGTCATTTTGATCCTAACATCTGGCGCCGTCTGTGGGAAACGTTGATCAAAAAGTCATGGCACCACCAAAGAGTCGAGTGAGGCAAAACCAAACGCATAGAGCTGAGATTATATTACAGGGGTCAAATGAAACCTTGGAGAATTACTTTAGGCGATTTCAAGGAGGATATACCGGAGGTGAACTCTCAGAAAGAGAAGCCATCCAAGTGTTCTTTAGAGGTTTGGAACCCCAGTCCCGATCCTTAGCCATCACTCAATACACTGAACCCGTGGAAAGTTTGGAAGAGTTGATTCAACGGGCGACTATCCATGTAGAAGCGGAACAAGCCCGGGTGAAACGCCCAACTCTACACCAAACCCCACGAGATCAAGGGGAGAGTTCGTCCATTCGAGGCGTTTCCTCAAGAGAATTTTGGCAAACTCAACAAAGGATGGAAACACTTCTAGCAACGGAAGGAACTCGCTGTCCCCTCTCTTACTGTGAAATTCACCAAGAAGAGGAGCACAACACGGAAGATTGCCTCATGGCGATGAGGGAATTAGAATTCATTCAAAGAGAAATTCAACGACATCACCGTTGTCGAGCCCACGAGGGTCGAAGATGGAGAACCCCTCCAGAAAACAACATCAATGTTTTGTCGGGAGGATTCGCCGCTGGAGGAGAGTCGAGCACAGGTCGAGACACCTATGCGGCTCGAGACATCTCCTCGACAGTTAATCGCAAGAGATCAAAGGAGCTTGAACCCATGATAGTTACTTTCTCTACGGAGGACTTGTCGAGATCAACACTATTCTAGGAAGACGCCCTCGTAATCACAACTCAAATAGGTAATTTCGAAGTTAAAAGAATACTGGTCGATGGAGGAAGCTCTACTGACGTAATCACCATTGAGACCATCACCGCGATGGGATACAAAGAATAGGATCTTCAAAAGATGACTTCCCCATTGGTAGGATTTGCAGGGAGAACAACTTACTCCCTGGGGGCAATACAACTCCATATGATCTTCGGCCAAGGATGGAAGGCCTTGCATTTAAAGGTGCACTTTGTGGTTGTCTACTAGATCAATTCCTAAAACGCCATATTGGGAAAGACAAATCTCAATTCCAATTACATTGTCCCTTCCACTGCCCATCAAGTCATGAGGTTTCCCACTCATCATGAAATGGGAGATGTGTGGGGGGACCTGAAGGGATGTTATGTCAATCTTCTTCGAAGATGTAACCAAAGAGAGGTCATGTCCATCATGATAGACGAAGATCCCTCGGAAGAAGGTGGACGACCAGCCCCAATGGAGGAGTTAGTGGAAGTCTCCTTGGAAGAGGGCGATAAAAATGTCAAGATTGGAGCTACTCTCCCCCTGGAACTTGCCGAAGGAGTAACTGCTCTCCTTAGAGAATACAAGGAGCTATTCGCCTGGGAGCCTAGTGAGATGCTAGGAATAAGCCCAAATATTATCTCTCATGAGCTAAGAATAGATCCCGCCATGAAACCCATAGCCTAGAAGATAAGATCTATGGGAGCGGACAAGAAAGCAGTAATACGCCAAGAGGTGGGAAAGTTGGTCGAGGTTGGTTTTGTGAAGGAGATACGATTCCAAACCTGGGTCGCCAATCCAGTCCTGGTGAGGAAATCCAATAAGAGGTGGAGGATGTGTGTAGATTTTCGAGATCTCAACAAAGCATGTCCAAAAGACTCCTACCCCTACCAAGAATCGACCAATTGGTCGACGCCACCTAAGGATACGAGCTTCTAAGCTTCATGGACGCATACTCGGGATACAACCAGATACAAATGCACCCCAATGATGAGGCCCATACCGCATTTTATGCGGATAGCGACATCTACCACTATAAGGTTATGCCTTTTGGTTTGATAAACGCTGGAGCCACTTATCAACGCATGGTGAACAAGCTCTTCAAATCCATGATAGGAAGAAACATGGAAGCTTATGTCGACGACATGCTAGTCAAAACAAAAAGAGGGCAAGATCACGTTCAAGATTTGGAAGAAGCATTTTCTTGCAAGAGACTCCATCAAGTAAGATTAAAACCCACTAAGTGTGCTTTTGGGGTTCAATCAGGGAAGTTTTTGGGTTTTATGGTTAGCCAAAGAGGGATCGAAGCCAACCCGGAGAAAGTTGCTGCCATAGAAGAAATATCCTCGCCTACCTGCCATAGAGAAGTGCAAAGTCTCAATGGAAGACTGGCCTCTTTGGGAAGATTCTTAGTGAGATCGGGTGACAAGTCCCTCACCTTCTTCAAAATTATGAGGGCAAACAAACAATTTGAATGGACGCCGGAGTGTGAGGAAGCTTTCCAAAAATTGAAGAAACACCTTCACTCGCTTCCCGCTTTAGCAAAGCCACTGCCTGAGGATCCTTTGTTCCTCTACTTAAGTATAAGCTCAGCAGTAGTGAGCTCAGTACTCGTTAAAGAGACATGCAACATTCAAATTCCGGTTTACTACGTCAGTAAGCTCTTTGTGGTTGCTGAGGCTAACTACATGGAGATCGAGAAGTACCTGTATGCACTATTGATAGCCGTCAGGAAACTTCGACCTTACTTCCACGCTCATGAAATCACGGTACTAACTAATCAACCCCTGAAGCAGCTATTATAGAAGCCTAACATTTCAGGGAGGATAGTTAAGTGGGCTGTGGAGCTAAGTGAATTCCGCATTCACTTTGAACCACGAAAGGCGATCAAAGGTCAAGCACTGGCCGATTTCATAGCTGAAAACACAGCGACACCAGATGCCAAACCCGTCATCCTCCCGCCAGAAGAACATGTGAAGGCTACACCAGAAAATATTGCCAACGACATTTTGCCATGGTTACTATATACCAATGGATCGTCCTCTGCTTGGGATGTGGGGCTGGATTAGTACTAATGTCGCCTGACGGAGAGCAACTTCGATATGCGTTGGCTTTAACCTTTCGAGCTACCAATAATGAAGTTGAATACGAGGCTTTGTTAATAGGTCTTTGAATAGCCAAAGGTATGGGAATTACCAACCTAAAGGTACGGTGCGATTCTGAATTAATTGTTAATCAGACGAATGGGACATATGTCGCCAGAGGATAAAATATGATGAAATATGCAGAGGAAGTACAGAGACTCGTGCGAGACATGCCTCATTTCCAAATAGAGGCCATCCCTCGAGAAAATAATCAAGAGGCCGACGCCTTTAGAAAATTAGCTTAGGGAAACACTCCCCCGGCGACAGTGCATTTCATAGAGATTTCTCTCTACTCAGCCATGGAAGCAGGAGCTGAGTTTCTTAATGTTCAAGCCTCCAACTCATGGATTACTCCTATCCAGAATTATCTGGAAAAGGGAACCCTCCCAGAAGATCCGTTGGAGGCGACTAAAATTCAAAGAGTGACGGGGCGATTCGTAATCTTAGATGGATATCTCTATAAAAGAGGATATTCCACTCCTTACCTCCGATGCGTAGCTGCCCCTCAAACTGAAAGAATTATGGAAGACCATCATAGAGGCGATGTTGAATGTCATGAAGGAGCCAAAACCTTGGTATTAAAAGCTCTGCGACAAGGGTTCTACTGGACGACTATGCACAAAGAGGCGACAACACTCCTGCAAACTTCTCCTGCCTGCCAAGTCTACGCTCCCAGAATCGCTAAGCCACCAGCATAGCTCACTCCTATTATGAGTGCCTGGCCTTTCGCACAATGGGGGATCGATCTCATTCAACGAACTCATATTGTAGTCACTATCGACTATTTCCCTATGTGGATATAAGCAAAATCTCTGGCATCAATGACCACTTTCCAAATGATTAAGTTCATACGAGAACAAATCATATGTCGATACAGGGTGCCAAAGATCCTCATCAGTGACAATGGCCCACAGTTTGCCAGCGACAAAGTCGCCGACTTTTGTGAAGAAATGTTAATCAACCATCGATTTGGTTCTGTTCATCATGCCCAAACAAATGGACAAGCCGAGGCAGCCAACAAAAGAATTCTCAACAGATTGAAGAAGAGGGTGGCTTCTCTAAAGGGAAATTGGGTCAAAGAGTTGGATCAGGTATTTTGGGCACTCAGAACCACTCCCAAGAGAGACACTGGTGAGACTCCTTTCAGCATGGTTTATGGATCGAAAGCTGTTTCACCCATTGAGGTATCTAATATTTCACAAAGAGTCGCCACATATCAAGTAGACCAGAATAACGAACAAAGGAAGATCGACTTGGATCTGGCCGACGGAAGAAGATGGGCCTCTGAATAAATTCAAGGAAGAATGAAGCTCGCCACTGCTAGATATTTTAATCGAAAGGTAGGGCGACACCAATACTTCCTAGGGGAAAAAGTCCTACGATGAAATGAATTTTAACAGCTAATCAGAGAGGAAAGATGGTGCCAAGGAAGGTCCTTATGTCGTCATCGGCATACCATGTCCCAAGAAGTTCTATGTTTATAAGAAAATCATTTTCGTGTATTTCAATTACAATAAGGTAATGAATAAAGATATGATTCATATCTTCTTAGTATACTCAAACAAGAATCCTCGACTTCCGAAAGTCGCCATCTAAAAAGGAGATCAGTCATAACACTGACTCCTTGACTACATAAAGTCGGCGACGATCCAGGAGATCAGTCATAATACTGACTCCTTCAACTTTCTACAAAGGAGCAGTCTTAACTGACTCCCCGACTTCCGAAGGTCGCCATCTACAAAGGAGATCGGTCATAACACTGACTCCTCGACTTCATATAGTCGGCGACGATCCAGGAGATCAGTCATAATACTGACTCCTTCAACTTTCTACAAAAGATAGTCTTAACTGACTCCCCGACTTCCAAAAGTCGCCATCTACAAAGGAGATCAGTCATAACACTGACTCCTCGACTACATAAAGTCGGCGACGATCCAGGAGATCAGTCATAATACTGACTCCTTCAACTTTCTACAAAGGAGCAGTCATAACTGACTCCCGACTTTCGAAAGTCGCCATCTACAAAGGAGATCAACCATAACACTGACTCCTCGACTTCACATAGTCGGTGACGATCCAGGAGATCAGTCATAATACTGACTCCTTCAACTTTCTACAAAGGAGCAGTCTTAACTGACTCCCCGACTTCCGAAAGTCGCCATCTTCAAAGGAGATCAGTCATAAAACTGACTCCTCGACTTCATATTGTCGGCGACGATCCAGGAGATCAGTCATAATACTGACTCCTTCAACTTTCTACAAAGGAGTAGTCTTAACTGACTCCCCGACTTCCGAAAATCGCCGTCTACAAAGGAGATCAGTCATCTGACTCCTCAACTACATAAAGTCGGCGACGATCCAGGAGATCATTCATAATACTGACTCCTTCAACTTTCTACAAAGGAGCAGTCTTAACTGACTCCCCGACTTCCGAAAGTCATCATCTACAAAAGAGACTAGTCATAACACTGACTCCCTTCCCCGAATTCCGAAAGTCGCCTCTATAAAAGAGCAGTTACACGACTCTATTAACATCAATGACGGCGAAAATCATACGTTCAAAAGGATAAAAGAGAAACGCCCTTCTCTCATCATAAAAGGTACTCGAGATAACTCCTTCCCCTTTTATTTTAAAGACTAATGACTTATGTCTCAGGGGCAAGTGTTGGATATGATTCGAAACGATCTGACATGGGTCGAGGATATAGAAGTCGAGATTCTAAAAAAGAAGTCGACGACCATTCACCTTCAACTTGAAGAGATAAGGATAAATGGCCGACGAACATACAAGGGAAGGTCGACTCCCAAAGCGACTTTCGAAGATAAGCAAGGCGATAAGGTCACTCAGAACTCTCCCTCTTAAGGTAAGAGTCGGTTGACTACCAAATACAACAAAGAAACCATTCCTATTAGGGAAGGACAGGTGGAGGCCTACTCGCCACCTCTAGGAAGCCTTTCCTTCTAAGGAAAAGATACCAACTTGCGACCTGCTCACCGTCTTTAGAATTTAAAAAACCTTCCTCTCAAGGTAAAACTTAGGTGGCGACATGTTTGTCACTTAGTTAAGGAAACCCTCCTTAGTAAGAAACGGGAGGTGGCGACCTGCTTATCACCAGCTGACTTTTCACCGTCTTTTTCAACCAATCAGAAAAGTCAACCACCGTCATTGAACAACCAATCAAGGCATAACGGCCGCCACTTGAAGTCGGTAATCTCCCCCTATAAATGGGAACGTTATAAACATTTAAGAATCTTAATTCTCATACTTTACAATACTCTTTCTAAATCCATTACTGACTTAAGCTTCGTAGTGGAATCAGGGGACATCACCACCCCTTTTTAGGTCCTCACCTAGCACAAAGCTCCTAAAGGAAACTAAGTACCCGAAAGGTCGAGAAAGACACCTAAAAGAGTTAGCTTCCGGCGATACCTAGAAGTCAATTACTAGAAGTTCAAGGCCATGTCATTTTGATCCCAACACTTGTCACCACTTAAAGTTGGTATAAATCTGTGCCTATAAATACTCATGTATTCATATTCTCTCATATATTATTTTTCACTATATTACTCTCGTATTCCATTACTGACTTAAGCTTCGGAGTGGAATCAGGGGAAGATCCCTAACCCCTTTTCAGGTTAACACCTTAAAGAATCCAAAGGAAACTAAGTACCATGTGAGGTCGAGATAGACACTTAAGTGAGCTAGTCAAAGGAGACAGCTCGAATTCCATTTCCTGAAGCTAAGGACCACGACAACTTGATCCCAACATTTTGCGTCGTCTGTGGGAAGGTTATCAAAAAGTCACGCCACCTCCCAGAAGTCATCCCAAGCAGAATGATGCATATGAGATCAACACTGCCCTCCTCGACATTGCACAAAGCCCAGAAGAAACCCTGGAAAACTACTTCCGGCGTTTTCAAAGGGCCATTGATCGAAGTGAGGGCGAATTCTCAGAAAGAGAAGGAGTTCGAGCCTTTTTCAGGCTATTGGGACCTCAATTCCAATCCCTGGACATCACTCAATACACGGAACCAAATAAAGAGGTTGGAAGATTTTACTCAAACAGTGACCCTTCACATTGGGGCGGAACAAGCTCAAAATTATCAATTAATCAAAAGAAGGGCCCAACATAGTCGAGACATAAATCTACCCTCTCGAGTTTCTCTAGCCTCCCGAGGAAGATAATTTCGACGAACTCAACAAAAGCTGGAGAGATTCCAACCTACTGGAAAAAAAAATCGTCACCCCCTTCCATTCTGTGAGCGTAACCAGATAGAGGGGAACAACACCGAAGATTGCCTCCTGACGAGAAGAGAGCTCGAATTCACGCAAGATGAAACTCAACGTCACCACCGCCACCGTGCTCACGAGCAAAGAAGATGGAGAACACCCCTGGTAATAACATCAACATTTTATTGGGAGGATTTGCGGCGGGAAGGGAATTAAGCAATGCTCGAGAAGCTTACGCGTCTCAGGATATTTCCTTTTACGAGAAACGGAAAAGATAGACGGAATTGGAGCCAGTTGCTGTCACTTTCTTCATAGAAGACCTAGCAAAGGCAACATAACCCCATGAGGATGCTCTTGTGATTACAACCTGGATAGACGGGTTTGACACTGATGGATATACGCCCAATTTGAACCCGTTGACTTCCAAACCGTTGTATTTTTATCGTCCCATTTATGATTTCCAATCGAAACTTCAACCCGGACACTTCGCGAGGACATCAACGGCTCGGACGGGGCCGAAGCGCCCGTCCGACGGAGGCGAACTCACCTAGGTGAGGTTGGGTGGCCACACCCGACCTCCCCTAGGGGAGATCGGGTCAGCCGACCCGATCTCCCCTAGGGGAGATCGGGTTGGCCAACCCGATCTCTCCTAGGAGAGATCGGGTCAGCCAACCCGATCTCTCCTAGGAGAGATCGGGTCGGCCAACCCGATCCCTCCTAGGAGGGATGGGGTTGGCCAACCCCACCCTCCCTAGGAGGGGTTGGGTGCCCTCACCCAACCCCTACCCTCGGGGGTCGGATTCCTCCCCCCCCCAAGGGTCCCGACACCACTCTCAGACGCCCATGCTCGGTCCACTCCGCCTACCTCCTCCGAATCCTAAGGTCTTAATTATATACTTAAAGGTTAATTAATTGTGTTTAGAGGTTAACGATGTCATTAAGCCACCTTAATGACACCGTTGCCTATAAATACCCCACCTTCACAACTCATTTGAACATCTTGGCTATTTGGACAATTTAGCTCTGACATCTCTCTAGCTTTATCTCTCTAGAAGTATAGTTCTGACTTAGGCATCGGAGAGGGTTCACCAGGCACCACCCCCCCCCTCCTCCGTGTCTGGTATTGCCCCTTTTGCAGGGCAAAGGGAGAGAAGAAGAGAAGGAACCAAGGGAAGAAGGAACGGAAGAAGGACATAGGAAAAGACAAGGCGACTTGAGAAGACCGGACCACACACACCCCCCTATAAGGAGTGGGATTAAAGCCGACACCCCGTTGACTGAGATCCCATAACTTAACACTTGGCGCCGTCTGTAGGCTTCGGACAGAAAGCCTGGCTATTACACGAGCTATGACGAACAGTAGGGTGTCCAGGCCCCAACACCCACCCGGGGGCAATGGGCGGAGAAGAGAACCCATACCTCCAGGGAGGCGGCCTGACCCTGGGAAGCAGCCAATGCATCCAGAGCCCCAAGAAATACCACAACCTCCTCAGCAACAGAACAACCAGGAGGGAGGACCTTCACGCCCAGCTGGGGCTGAGTCCTCCACAGCCTCCACCCCCCGGGCAAGAAGGCCACAGAGAGAAAGAGGACAACAGGGAGTGCCTTCCCACAACACGGCACCCCCTGAGGGATACTATTATGAAGAGCAACCCCAAGGGTACCCGTATGGGATGCCAACACAGAGAGGTGGCAACCGCGCCCACACAGCATATGAAAGGCCGGCATACACCCAAGGAACTTACACTGAAGCTCAGGAGGAGGAGCAGATCCCAGCAGAAGAGTACTACCCGCACCCTCGAACAGGGCAGCGAGAGGAACAAAGAAGATACCACCAAGAGCCACCCCCAGAGGGCAGGCAACAATTTGTGCCTCCTAGGCAACAGCAGAACAACAGGGCTTACACCCCGCTTGGGGAGGAAAGACAAGCAAGACCTCCAAGGAGGCAGGACTTCTATGAAGCACCCCAGCAGGCGTATCAAGAGTACACCTACAGTCCATACCAGCAGGGACAAGGAAACCCAGTAAGCCCAGTCTACAACTACAATGGATATCAGAGGGATTATACTCCGGCACAGGTAATGATCACCCCGGAGGAGATAGAAGCCATGATAACCCGGAAATTGAATGAGTCAAAGAAACCCAGCCTGCATTGTCTAAGTGACAAGACGAACCACCCTTTCACAAAGGAACTGGAGATGAACAGGGTGCCAGACTCCCTGCACACTGTGCAAATTGCAAAGTACAACGGGAAAGGAGACCCCCTAGAGCATATCCAACAGCATGAGGCCTCTCTATTCGGGAGGACAACTGATGAAAGATACAAGGCACTCCTTTTCCCAAACACCCTATCAGGGGTGGCCTCACATTGGTTCTTCAGCCTGCCCTCTGAAAGCATCCACTCATGGGAGCAGCTAAAAGCTAAGTTTCTGCAGAGATACCTAGGGGAAAGGAAACTCCTCAAGGGAACAGGCTCCATTGATGACGTAAAACAAGAATACGATGAAACCCTGGCCAGCTACTACACTAGGTTCAACCAGAATATTGCAGACATCCAGGGAGACATTACTGAAGGGGAGATAATCCGAGCCTTTATCAGAAACTTAGGTCGCTTTGGGTCAACATTGGCTGAAAAGATGGCCAAAAAGCCAGCAAGCACCTTGGAGGAGCTTGCAGGGAGAGTTAAAACGCATATTGACCTTGAGAGGCACAGGGCAAGCAAGAAGGCCAAAATCCAAGCAGCCAAGGAGGATGGTCAAAGGCCAAACAAAGGCAAGCCACCCCAGGCACCACATCAAGCAAGGCAACAAGAGTGGCGTCCGCCGCAGCAGGCAAGACAACAAGAGTGGCGTCCGCCACAGCAAAGAAACCAAATGGGTGAACCCTTAAAGGCTAGAGAAATCAATGTCATTAAGTTCATCCCACTGAACGCCACTCCAGCCACCGTACTTAGAGAGATGCGGAACCAAAAGCTATGGTCACCCCCTGCAAGGTGGAGAGCCCCAATGGTAGGAAATCACAAGGATAGATGGTGTGATAACCACGAGGCTTATGGTCACGACACAAATGAATGCTTTAGCTTAAAGCTAAGCATAAACAACATCGTCCAGAGGGGAGAACTGAAGCAGTTCGTAGACCATGGGGGCAATAGTATGCAGCTGGGGCCACCACAGAAAGACAAGGGCAAGGAAAAGGTAGACTATAACCCTCCACCTAACAAAAGAGGAGTCATCAATATGATACATGGAGGAGCAGCATCAGGTGGCCCAACTGCTAATGCAAGGGAAGTCTATGCATCTAAGATAAGTTCAGTGCCAAGGTGGAGGAAAAGACCAAGAGAAGGAGAAGAAGTGAAGATAGAGTTCTCGGAGAAGGACAAAAGCCACATCGTCTTTCCACATGACGATGCTCTAGTTATTACTTTAGATATTGATAATTTTGATGTAAAGAGAATTTTGGTGGACGGGGGCAGCTCAGCTGACCTCCTAAGCCTGAGAGTGTTGGAAGAGATAGGGAAAACCAAAGCAGACATCAATCCGGTCAACTTCCCCCTAGTTGGCTTCTCAGGGGCAACAAGCTACCCCCTGGGGATGATAACATTGCCAGTGACCATGGGCCAAGGATGGACCCAGCTGAAGGTAAATGTCAATTTCTTGGTGGTTGAAAGCCTGGGAGCCTACAATGGGATCCTAGGAAGGACAACCATAAATCCATATGAAATAGTGCCATCCACTGTTCACCAGAAGCTGAAGTACATCACGGAGAACGGAGTGGGAGAGGTCCTGGGTGATCAACGCACTGCAAGACAATGCTATGTCAATTCAATGAGACATGGATCACACAGGACAGATACAGTGGCTATGGTCATGGCAGGAGCCAACCAGGAAAGAAGAAAGAGGGGAGGAAGACAAAAGCAAGGAAGGAGAAGGAGTGGAGTGACACTCCGCCTGAGCAGACAGTTTTTTCAAACAGTGCCTACAAGGAGACACAGGGGCAAGGCTGTGAAGGCAACATCCATACCTTGGCAGCCGGACACCATAATAGGGAGCAGGACAAGGGACTCCATCCTAAGAGGCTTCCGCCACATAGATGATATCAAGCAAATGCCGCAGGAGCCCATATCAAGCTATTTCCAGAGATTCTTCAATTATGGTGCCAACATGGACATCACAAGGGGAGAAGCAGTCAGAGCATTCATCAGACACATGCATCCAAGCTCATTCGACGCCTATGGAGGGCTCTATGAGATGGTCATGACGAGCACAATGAGAGAGCTCAAGGCGAAGCTGGACAGGGCATTTGAACTGGATGAAGTTCCAGAGAAAAGAAGAGAAGCAGACACATTGGGAGGAGGTGTCAATTTCACATTCACACCCCTCACACGCAGCATAGAAGAAATTTTCCACAAGCGCCTCAAGCAAGAGCTGCCAGCATGCAGGGAGGAAGGCAAGGCCTTCCTAGGTAGAGATGCACAGGGTTGGTGTGAGTACCATGGGACCTGGGGGCATCAAACCAACAACTGCATGGTGTTGAAGGTGGAAGTGGAAGAAATGATCTACAATGGAAGCTTCAAGGAGTATGTGGCAACAGACACAGTGACCACCCCATATCCTTAGTTTCATATCTAGCATTTCGCATATTTTAGCTTTACAAGCTTTTCAAAAAACAACTCTTGAGAAGGAGAACTCACGAAGTTACTCCAACTCTACAACTATCTTCAATTTCCTACAAAGGATGTCTTGGTGCACCAAGGCATCCCGAGTGTACAAAAACATGAATGCTCCTAAGAGAGTAGTAGTTATTCAAAAGCATTTACCAGTGAATGTGATGTTACAATCACCAAGTTATCCTTACACAGATATGACTACAAGTCAACAACCTTCGACGCCCCCAAGAGCGTATCTTGAGAGTAGTCTTCGTACTACGACATTCGACGCCCCCAAGAGCGTATCTTGAGAGTAGTGTTCATACTACGACCTTCGACGCCCCCAAGAGCGTATCTTGAGAGTAGTGTTCATACTACGACCTTCGACGCCCCCAAGAGCGTATCTTGAGAGTAGTTATTATACTACGACCTTCGACGCACCAAGAGCGTATCTTGAGAGTGGTTTCCAAAAACTACGAACTTCGACGCCCCCAAGAGCGTATCTTGAGAGTAGTGTTCATACTACAACCTTCGACGCCCCCAAGAGCGTATCTTGAGAGTAGTTATTACACTACGACTTCGACGCACCAAGAGCGTATCTTGAGAGTGGTTTCCAAAAACTACGAATTCGACGCCCCCAGGAGCGTATCTTGAGGTAGATTTGCAACCTACCAGATTCGACGCCCCCAAGAGCGTATCTTGAGGTAGAAAAAACACTACCAGTTCGACGCCCCCAAGAGCGTATCTTGAGGTAGATTTCAAACTACCAGTTCGACGCCCACCAAGAGCGTATCTTTGGTCTAACCTGAGCCCTCCGGGAGCCTATCCTGCGAAACGTTAAGTGCCGTCCGAGAGCCTGTCTCGTGAACAGTTTGACACCCGTCAAGAAGGTATCGGTGGTCTAACCTGAGCCCTCCGGGAGTCTATCCTGTGAAACGTTAAGTGCCGTCCGAGAGCCTGTCTCGTGAACAGCTTGACACCCGTCAAGAAGGTATCGGTGGTCTAACATGTGCCCTCCGGGAGCCTATCCTGTGAAACGTTAAGTGCCGTCCGAGAGCCTGTCTCGTGAACAGTTTGACACCCGTCAAGAAGGTATCGGTGGACTAACCTGTGCCCTCCGGGAGCCTATCCTGTGAAACGTTAAGTGCCGTCCGAGAGCCTGTCTCGCGAAAAGATTTCGACGCCCACCAAGAGCGTATCTTTGGTCTAACAGTACAACGTATACCGTGTAAGGGGTATCAGAAGAGATCATCACACCATGTTTGAAAGGATACCATATTTGAAAGGATACCATGTTTGAAAGGATACCATGTTTGAAAGGATACCATGCTCAGAAGGATACCATGCTCGGAAGGGTAACATGAGAAAGAAATTTCTAAGTAAAGTAATGTGAAGAACAAGTAATGTTTTTTCTTTATGAAATGGCAGGTAAGACATGAAGGAAAACACGAAAGAAGGATAAGTAAAGGAAACACATCAAGTAAAGAGTCCATACCCAAAGAGCCATACACAAGGCATAGGGAGCCATCATGAGAAGAGATATATACAAAAGCATGAGAAGCACTAATGTAAAGACAAACGAACCACGTAGTCAACAACATAATGCGGCAAAGGAAAGTAACAACAAACACCATCACAATCTGAAAGGACACTCAACCCATGCAAGGGGAGAAGGAGTGTAATTATATACAAGGATAGCATGAGATAAACAAGTCAGTCAGAACCCTCGGGGGAGTCACCCTCACCCCCTGAAGCTGAACCGCCAGCAGAAATGGATGAAGAGGAGGAGTCTGAGGTACCAATCTCCACAGGTGTAGCATCCACCTGGGCAGGGGCAGGCTCGTCTGCAACGGCAGCCTGACCCATCAGAACAGTCGCGTAGCCAGTGGCATATGGCCCAAAGTCACCAAGGTCACCAAAGGGGAACTGAGGATCAATCCGGTATATGTGATCAACCAGATACTCACCGAACTGGTTCATCTCCTGGGTGAGACGCGTGCTATAGTCGGCGGTGAAGGCAGAGGAGGCCTTGTATTCAGATACCGCGACAGCCCTCTCCTCCGCCCGACACTTAGTCTCCAACCTCCGCAGCTCCTCAGAATGGACAGACGCGGCAACCTCAGCTTCCCGGCGCAAACTGCCCACAGTGGTCTCAAGCAAGGACACCTGGTCCTGGAGCTCCTGCAGCCTCAAATCAGATATGCGCGCCTTCTCGGCAGCAGTGGCGACCTCCGCCTTGAGAGAAACCTGGCTGTCCTCAAGGGTCTTCCTCTCGTCAGATAACTCAAGTACGAGCGAGGACATGTTCACCATGTCAGAAATGCCCTAACAATTCAAACAAGGGATGAATAACCGAAAGATAGACATTATGAAAGAAACAAGAGGAAAGCAAAGAACAACTTACAGGTGCATAACGAGAAAGTACCCCTTGAACAAAGCGCCGAGTCTCCCCAGGAGACTTGGGTGGAGCAACACGATCCCCAGGGGGAACGGCACCGCGGAGGACGCGGACACCAACCTCAGGAGTCCGCAAAGAGGAAGTGCTATCGAGGTGGAACTCCTTCAGACCAGCGAAGGGAGTCCACTCAGACCCAATAACATCTTCATCAGTGAGCCGTGCGAAATCCTTCCGACTTAAAGTCGGAGGCCCACCTACACAAGCAAAGCAAGTCAAAGGAGAGTATAAACATACAAGGATCAGTACAAGGTAGAGATCATACCTGAGGACCGTGCCCTCGGCTGGGGGGCAGGGGAACCACCACCAACAGGTCGCTTCCCTTTGTCAGCCAGGGAAGGCACCTCTTCGACCACCATCTCCTTATCACGAGATAGGGTCGGAGGACGAGCAGTAGGCGAAGCAGGATCCACAGCCTTCTTCCTCTTAGCAGCCGAGGCCCCGGCCTCAGAATCAGATCGCCGCGGCTTGGACTTGGAAGGTCCAGAATCTCTGCCAACGGAGACGACCCTCTCAGTCACCAAGGGGGAGTGCACTAGCAAGGTAAGAAAAACAAGATAAGGAAAACATAAGTTACATCATAAAGAAGCAAATAGGAGAAAGCATACCAGAGGCCCCAGCCTTCTTCCCAGGTAGGGGGGATTTCTTCAAAGCAGAACTAGAAGGAGCCTTCCTCTTGCTCAGGTCAACAGGGGCTCCCTGCATGTTATAGGTTTTTCCATGAAACCAACCTACAAAGGAAGAGCAGAAGGTAAATAAAGACAGAAAGACCAAGTGACATACCGAACCCCCGGAGTCAGGAGTCAGACTGATCCCGTCCGTCTCAGTTATTAAAGACACGGTGCAGTAAGACCGGGTCCTGTTGCTCTCGTGAATGATCTTCATAGTCTTCAAATCATCCGAAGAGAACTCTCCAAAAACAGGCCAACCATCGGACCGATCCTCATTCAGGACCGACCAAGTGACGTATCGGTCCGTAATGAAGAAGTAGTGCTTAGCCCAGTGACTGGCCGAATTGTCAATCTGGGTCACAAAACGGAGGGAGGTATCCCACTCAACCCCACTCAACCCGAAATCAGAGAATCGGGGATCTTTGAAGGTCGGATGGCGAGTTACGAAACTCGCAAACCCCACCCTCGTCCGGTACTGGAACCGATGAAAACATCGGAATAGAACGAGAGAGTACTTCCAGGAGTACCAATGGCACAATAGCCGGAAGCCCACCCAGACGCGGAGGGCACTGGGGGCAAGGTTCACAGGAGAAATCCTGAAGAACCTGCTCAACTCTATAAGCTCGTCACAGTAAGGTAGCCTCAGCCCGAATCGGATCTGAGAGGGGTACACGGCGACCTTCCCTATAGGAGGCTCCGTCGCCGTCCCGCGAGTATTCCCCAAGGAGGGGAGAAAAGGATACAAAGGCTCATCTAGGGGACTGATATCTCCTAGGGTGACATGTTCGTTGTAATCGGACCTAGTGATATGGTTCTCTGACAGAATAGCAAGACCTAAGGCAAAGATAGCAAGAAACCCCAAAGCACGAATCAAATTTCGACTAACACCCCAATGAAGGTCACGACACTAAGCTAGCAATAGGAAAGAAAGTAACGCGACCAAAGAGGAAGAGAAAGAGGAACTCACTCATCCTTCGGAGAATACGGCGTCTCTGAAGAGTCTGCGTACGTGGACACCACCAAGAGTATAGTACCTGCCACGACACGACAAATATCAAGACAAGGAAAATTTCCGAAGAACCGGAAATACTCCGACTCCCGACTAACGACAACAATCAAAGATCCAAAGACACTCAACCAACGACAACTACCGAGTCAAATAGTTTTATCCGAGCCTAAGGTCGGGTTTCGGAAAAAATTACCATTATACCCTCCAACAAAGAGTAACACACCAACGGCGGCACGACATCAAATTCAAGACCGGGATAGCCCAATCGGACAAGAAACCATATCCGGACAACCGACAAACATTTTTCCCCAAAATCCACAACTACCAACGGCTATCTACGGTAATCCCACATTTAATCAAATTTCGGCAATCAAGCATCGGCAATCAAGCATCGGCAATCAAATATCAACGATTCAAAAATCAACGTTTTACGCGGTAATGAAAAGGAAAAGAGCGGACCTTCGGAAAACCCGACCCGATATGGTAAACGGGCCCGGATTTCGAATTGGAAGACGCCCGAAAATCAGTCCCTCGCCGGAATTTGAGCCTTGCCGTCGCCGGAGGTGACCTTGCTCGCCCCACCGTCGCCGTCGCCGGAGAAAAGTCCAGTCGCTCACCCGCCGTGCCCCGCCGGTGATGTCCGGCCAATGTCGTCGTCGCCAATCGACCCTCCACGCCGTCCAGTCGTCGTTGCCGTGCCTCGCCGTTGTCAGCCAAGCTCTCGCCGTCTCCGCGTCGCCGTCAGCTGTCTCCCGCCTGGAGCTGCGTCGTCGCCTCCGGCCAAGCTCCCTCCCGTCGCCGATTCCGGCTAGGTGGCTGGTTGGATTTCTGCTCCTTGGTGGAAATTCCGGCCGGCCCTTACCTTGGGGGTGCTCTCCAACCTTTTCTTGCTCTCCAAGGGTAAGTGGAAAAGAAAGATGGTGGCTATGGTGACTCTTGGAGGTATTTTTCTAACTCTCTTCTTTTATGTTAAAAGGGTGATAGGGTTTTTTAAGGGGTTTTAATCACCACCATCCATCTAGCCTTAAGTAAAATCTAAGGGCCAAGGAAAGATCATCTTTTTTATCCCTTTCACCTATAGCTAAGTATATTCCCATACTTAGAAAAATTATCAAGATAGCTTTATTTTTGAGCATTTCATACTTAGGAAAATTTTTGGCCAAAATTAAAATTTCTCCTTATCTAGATGGAATCCCGGCACGAATTTGAAGCGTAAGTTTTTTAGTTGCATTCGTATCACATCCCTGTGCAAGTTTGTATTTTTTGAGTATACACCTGTAGCAGAGATAAGTTTATTACTCCCGCCTCAGACGGACGTATGCCTAGGCACACGTCCGTGCTACTCTGACGTTTACAATTCCTCTATCTCATTAGACAGGGGGCAGAGTCAGAGGCACGCATCCATGGGTAAGCAGGCATTCAGACAAAGAAGGTAAAATCCCGGTTTCAAATTGCGCGTGTCATACCATCCTAAAATAGAGTCAATCAAGGGTTAGGCCATTGGTTGACTCGGGGGCATGTGATGGATATACGCCCAATTTGAACCCGTTGACTTCCAAACCGTTGTATTTTTATCGTCCCATTTATGATTTCCAATCGAAACTTCAACCCGGACACTTCGCGAGGACATCAACGGCTCGGACGGGGCCGAAGCGCCCGTCCGACGGAGGCGAACTCACCTAGGTGAGGTTGGGTGGCCACACCCGACCTCCCCTAGGGGAGATCGGGTTGGCCAACCCGATCTCTCCTAGGAGAGATCGGGTCAGCCAACCCGATCTCTCCTAGGAGAGATCGGGTCGGCCAACCCGATCCCTCCTAGGAGGGATGGGGTTGGCCAACCCCACCCTCCCTAGGAGGGGTTGGGTGCCCTCACCCAACCCCTACCCTCGGGGGTCGGATTCCTCCCCCCCCCAAGGGTCCCGACACCACTCTCAGACGCCCATGCTCGGTCCACTCCGCCTACCTCCTCCGAATCCTAAGGTCTTAATTATATACTTAAAGGTTAATTAATTGTGTTTAGAGGTTAACGATGTCATTAAGCCACCTTAATGACACCGTTGCCTATAAATACCCCACCTTCACAACTCATTTGAACATCTTGGCTATTTGGACAATTTAGCTCTGACATCTCTCTAGCTTTATCTCTCTAGAAGTATAGTTCTGACTTAGGCATCGGAGAGGGTTCACCAGGCACCACCCCCCCCCCCTCCTCCGTGTCTGGTATTGCCCCTTTTGCAGGGCAAAGGGAGAGAAGAAGAGAAGGAACCAAGGGAAGAAGGAACGGAAGAAGGACATAGGAAAAGACAAGGCGACTTGAGAAGACCGGACCACACACACCCCCCTATAAGGAGTGGGATTAAAGCCGACACCCCGTTGACTGAGATCCCATAACTTAACAGACACAAAGAGAGTATTGATCGACGGTGTTGCGTCCTGGTTGAACTGGGTTGGATGGACGCGTCTGTCTGATTGCGTTGTTCAGGTTTTTGGGCTGACACCCTTCGCTTGGAAGAGGTATTCGCCTAATGCCGATGACGAGTGTTCGGTTTTAACGCTGTGTCTCAGGAAATGTCTGTGTCTCAGGAAAAGTCTGTGTCTCAGGAAATGTCTGTGTCTCAGGAGAAGTCTGTGTCTCAGGAAACGGCTGTCTGGGCACAAGTCTTAGCGTCTGGGCACATCTTACTCCTATTTCTCTTCCACACCTTAGCTGCGGGGCCCGTTCCTGCACAAAGGGTCAGTACTAGCACGGAGGGGGGGGGGGGGGGTTCTAATGGAGCCCACTCCGATGCTTAAGTCACGATTGGGCTAAAGAGAGAAAATATTTCTAGAGAGAAGTCAGAGCTCAAAATGCCAAAGTTGGGCAAATGAGAGGATGTGTGAAAATGGGTGGCCAAGGCCTCTTATTTATAGACTACCTTGGGACCGGACCCGGTTTTGAAGCGGTTTGATGACGGTTCAAAAGCAAGCGGTAACCGTCATCAATATTGGCAATGCGCGAACTCGACTTCCCTATGCGTAACGGTAATCGCGTAATACCCATAGAGCAATCCGGAGATCCGGTCCGGATGCGCGTACCGCGCTTCCGGACCGTTTTGACCCTTAGGAGGCGTTTTCTAAGCCGTGATGTGTTTTTTGACGTGTTTACGAGGTCCGAAATATAAATACGAACCCGAATTGGACACATATCCATCACTTGCCCCCGAGTCAATTAACGGTTTAAAACCTTTCTTGACTCTATTTTAAGTTAGGGTACATGTCCAATTTGAGCTTGACGCTAACCTTCCGATTTTGATTGTTGGTTGGACGTAGAAGTCTTGATTTCATCCGTCCTTTGATTTTTTTGACTGGGGGACTTTATTTCCTGTCATCGCGGTTAGTGCAATAGAGAATGTGCATATATAACGTGCAAACATGATTACCGCCTGGGATATAAGCGATTAGTAATATGTCATGCGGGCATGCTATTTATCAACATGCATGTACGAGTGACGGTCATGGCAAGAACGTAACTACGTGATGCTAGAAATATAATCCGTATACCCTAAAATGACTTAGCGATTATTAAATCATGAATCATGCGATATGCAAACATGCATGTAAAATGATGGACTTGATACGCGTAGCACTAAAATAATCATGCAAGTAGAGATTGGTAAATACTTAGAAGAGGGTGGAGTATACCGTAAGCACTTAGGCGTGGGTGTAGATGAATTACTCCTTCGATCCTTATCATCAAGGAATCTTTTGGGATATGTGATTACACTAATCCCCAATCATTCTTCCAGCTCTTTGGGAATTCATTCTTCACTACAGGAAATAAGGTCTACACCGACGGACATTTTTTGTCGATAAAACCATTTTCTTATCGATAAAAGTCTCACCGACAAACATTTTTGTCGATAAAGATTGTTGGTGTAGGACCCGTCGCTAAAAGTATTATCGACAACTAACTTTGTCGATAAAAGTCTTTAACCATTTCTAGAAACCATTTCTTTGTTCATAGTTTCTTCACCGTCGTAAACTTTAGGTGCATCCCGAAAGTTACGTGTTTGATTCTTGACTTGTTTTCAGAAATTGACACCACCAATCGACTCAGATCATCGCGAGGATTCCGGCGCCGTCTTCAGAATCGCCAGCCGACACCGGACGCGCCCTCACGCGCCGTCGCGTGTGCGTCGCTTCGCCGGCGCGTGTAACCCACGATCCGCCTTCCCGTGCTCCGTTCGCCGCGGTCTTTACCTTTCTGAAATCGTCTCGACGAGTGGAGTCAATTGTGATACTTTTTGTCACATTTTGAGGTAGTCTGAAAACTCGATTTTACAGAACAGCTTCGTCTTGATTTTTGGATGTTGCCGTGTTGTTGTTCCTTTGAACTATTTGTCGCTGCATAGAGCTGCTCATTGGTGTTCGTATGTTGGAAATTGCTGGTTGGTTGTTGTTGCTTTTGTCGTTAGATCATGCCTTAGACAATTTTTTACCTCCGTGCATAGTCGTGGTAAAATTCCCCAATTGGACATATTGCCCCCATGCCTTCGCGTAAAGGCCTTTTGATCGGTACGTGTTGTTTTTCCCTTAACGGGTTTGTTGCTTGCCGGAAGTTGCTAAACGTCTTTGGGAGTAGTCTTTTGTTGTCTTGATGCCTTAGAAAAATATTTTTCCTAAGTGTTGTCGCGTTTGCTCTTCGCGGTTCGTCACGTTAGTCGTACCCCTTGCATGATAGCTTCTTGGGACGTTGGCCACTTTTGTTGCACGCATCAACTTTGTATGTGCGTTGACTTTGCTACACGTATGTTGTTATGTGCATTGGCGCTTTATGATCGCATGACCTTGACGTGTAGACTTCTTTTTGGTTCTTGCAGATTGTGAAGTCGCAGTAACCTCTTGTGGAACTCCTTTCTTTTTGATCGAATTGCCGTTATGAGTAAGTCCACCACTCCTCTATCGCAGACTCCTTTTAATTCTGACGTTGAGGATGACTTGGAGGTAGATTTGGTTTCACAAGTAGATAGTGTTTTGGGCACTGATGAGGGCGTAGTTGCTGAGCCTTCTACTGAGGCACCTCCCGTCGAAGAGACGGAAGTATTAGATAGATATTACACTAACCGTTTGGATAGGCCCTTGTTTGTACTGTATGCGAGTGCTTCTGGACTTGACCCTCGCGTAGAGGCTGTTTACCCCTTTGATGTGCTTCGTAAGAGTAGTTTAGGAGATGCTACTCCTCCGCCTACAGACTTGTCCGTCGTTTATACATCTCATGTTAGGGAGGGTTTACGCTTTCCTTATTGCCCTGACCTGATTGAGCTTTGTAGCGGCTATGGGATTTCCCCCTTAGATCTTGCGCCCAATGGAATTCGGGTGTGGTCTTGCTTTAGGGTGCTGTTTCACATGCAGTCATGGCATTATTCTCCCACCATATTTCGCTGCTTCTATCAGCTTAAGAGTCCGGAATCTGCGGGGTTGTGTAGTGTGAAAGTACGCTGGCCGAACTTGCAAGGTGATGGGTTTGAGGAACTTGGCCTTGGTGAAGCCAAGTGGGATTCCAGTCATCGATTGGTTGCCACCGCGGATCGCTCTGCCGATCATTGGAGGCACCATTACTTTTTTACTCATAATGCGGGCACGACTTGGGACGTCGAGTATATTCGGAAACCTGATCCCGCGCCTGCTTTTCGGGAGCTCTCCTTGCTGGATAGGGAGGTGATAAAGCAAATATATCACTGTTAGCAATCGCGTGGTTTTACTTGTTCGCTGCGTGCATCTGATCAGGAGTTGGTCGATGATGGGATTCATATAATTCTCCCTTCTGCGGCTTCGGTATGTTAAGCATTTTTATAACTTTTACCGTGTTGCAATGTAGGTTGGTTTGACGGAAAAAAACTCGTCTTTGCATACGGCAGCCGCTCACAGGATTGCTTCTAACGGAAGGATTGTTCCATCTCTTGCTCCCGGAGCATCAACGGCTTCCGGGCATGGAAAAGGTAAACGGTTTGAATAAACAGTTTTCCTTGTACACTGTCTTATTTAGTTGTATTTTGATTGTAGCTTTGTATGTTATTTGCAGGTCGCAAGACGCTTGTTACTGATCGCGTTGTTGCCACTCCTGATTCTGCCAAACGGTCCATCGCTGGGACGCATCCTTCGAGCAGTTCGAAGCGCCCGAAGAATACTGTGACCGTTCCTACTCCTTCCTGCCATAAAGGGAAGGAAGTTGATGGTTGCAAGGATGCGCTGTCTGTCCCCCGCTCGAAGGAGCGGCCCGAGGTGGAACGTGCTCTTCCTTCTGGTATGAGCTGAACACTTGTCTGTGTGCTTTTGTGCGCTTTTGTTTTTGGTTTTTGCATAACTCTAGTTGGTTTGCATGTTGTGCTCCCGCCACTTGGACGTGCGGATCTGCTTCGTCCTTTGGAAGGCGATATTTCGGATGATAAGTGGATGCCGTATATGACAGGTGATCTCACTTTCCCCAAGAGTTCCCGGCTTAGCATACCAGAAGTTGGTGTGCGTGTTCTTCATCGATCTGTTCCTCCTGGTGATCGACTTGTTCGGCCATCGAGCAACGAAGAGGCGCGAACCTTTGTTGAGAGATCACTCTCTGGATTCACACCAGTAAGTGTCTTTCTTTGTTTTGCTATACTCGTTGTTTCCGAACATGTATGCTTATTGTCTTGTTGTTTTCAGGTTGTTTCTGATATGGTGCACATGGCCTCTTTCATGTTGGAACTTGTCCAGGAGAAGCGTGATGTCGCCGATAAAGCTGCCTTTATGTCCGGGGAGCTTAAGGAAGCTAAGGATGAAGTGCGCCGTCTTACTTTGAAGATGACGGGTTTTGATGCCCGTTATGATTCTGATCATGCCCGCATTGTTCAGCTTGAAGCTGAGAATGTTGCTATTGAGAAGGCGATTTCTGACAATGCGGGCAACCACAAGGTTGCCTGTCGGAAGGTGCGCGAAGAGGCAATGAAGGCCGGCATTGAGGAGGGACTTGGAAAGTTCCCTACTATTCCTGAGTTTGACAGCGCGGTTACTGCTACTGCTACGGCGAAGGCCACTCCTATGCTTAGCGATTTTGCTAAAGACTTTGTTCGTAGGGTGAGCATTCTTGCTCACGGCTTTCCCTTTAACAGGTTAGGGCCGTATGCGGATTTTGCGGTTGGGCACGTTGCCGAGCTCCGTCGTTTGGATGCTGCAGCAGCTCAGTTTTCCTTTTTGTTCGGAGAAGACGGTGGTGACACTAATGTGCAACTTCTGCCTGTTCCACCCAGTCCTGTCAGAGATGATGGCGTTCTTTGATTTGTGCCACGTTTATTGCTTTTGGATATTTTGAACTCGTTTCTGAGTCTGTTTGCCTCCCGGCTTCTATGTTTGGAACCTTGTTAGAGTTGTTCCTTGGTTGTTGCTTGTGACTTGTTCGCTTTGAACTATGACGTTTGAACCTGCTTTATGCATAGCAGTTTGCATGATAACTTGTTAGTAATATTTCATACCGTTATCACTTACTGTTTTTGTTGAATGTGGATGACTAGTAATCATAGATGTAGTCTCCATAGCCGTGACCATTAGCCACTTCTTGATTGATGACTTGAGATGTTCTCAAGATTGCTTGCATGATGCATTACGCATGTTGCCTTTCTTTCCCGAATAGCTTACCGCTATATATGTTGTAACCTGTCAAGTATTTCGCGTATAGCGACTTTTCTTAACAAGTAGTGTATTTGAAAGGTGTTATCTTGGCTAAGCAAGATACTAGTTTATACCGTCTCTTAGTTCCACTCTAAGGCGACGTTGTACAAGACTCGACTTGTAAATTTTATGAGTTTTATAAACAGGGTGCGCACCTGCCAGTGTGTGTCAACCCGCGTTGGGGAAGCATACGTAAAAACATTTTGGTTTCTGAAAAAAAAAATTGTGATACATGATTCCTGCGTCCAGGGACCACGTAACACGTTTTGAAAATATGTATTGTGATGCATGATTTCGCGTCCAGGAATCATGCAACACGCTTTGAAAATATGTAGTACGGGATTGTCATCTAACAAGAGGACTTTCGCCGTAAAGTGTGAACCCTTAAGCAGGAATTCATAGTACGGGATTGTCATCTAACAAGAGGACGTGCGCCGTAAAGAGTGAACCCTTAAGCAGGAATTCATAGTACGGGATTGTCATCTAACAAGAGGACGTTCGCCGTATAGAGTGAACCCTTAAGCAGGAATTCATAGTACGGGATTGTCATCTAACAAGAGGACGTTCGCCGTATAGAGTGAACCCTTAAACAGGAATTAATAGTATGGGATTGTCATCTAAAAAGAGGACATTCGCCATAAAGAGTGAACCCTTAAGCAGGAATTCATAGTACGGGATTGTCATCTAACAAGAGGACATTCGCCATAAAGAGTGAACCCTTAAGCAGGATATACACACTTGTTGTAGCGTGGGGTTGTTGTCTAACAAGAGAACTTCCGCCACTTATGGGGTGATTAGTCCCGTATTGTATTTGCCCGTCCTGTTCTGAATCCAGGGAATGGCGATGAACATGAGGATTTGCCTCTAACAAGAGATGTCACAGCATGTCATTTGTATGTCATTAATAGGACATTGTAGATAGAACGTCGTTAATATGACGTTTGAAGCAGGACGTCGTTGGTATGACGCTTTGAAGTAGAACGTCGTTAACATGACGTTTTGAAGCAGGACGTCGTTGGTATGACGCTTTGAAGTAAAAGGTTGCAATTATGTCCTTGCAAAATGTTGTTGCAGCATGCTGACTTTGAATATATCTTGGGTTTAATTCCAAGTTGTTGATTCCATGATGACGCCTTTTGATATAGTCGTCAATATGAGTAAGTTGTTGTTGATGATAAGCGTTGTCATAACGCGTAGTAGATTTTTTTGCTTGCATATGGCATAATATCTTGGATTGTTGATGTAGATAATAAGTGCGTAGTTTTGTTACTTCGCGTTCAATCTAAAATAGCATGCAAGACATAGATATGTACCTACAAATGTAGATTGACTTCGTTAGATACTTGCGTGTATTTACATTGTTTTTTCAAGAAGGCATCAACCGATCACTCCTTCTTAAAACATGTAAAGAAACTAGATGCGATGATTCTAAAAACACTTAGAATAGAAATGCGCAAAGTAATCGGAAAGGTAGTTATTTCTCCCGTCTCTTTCATGGTTGGTTTGACGATGACGTCTCAGAGTCAGTTGCAACAAATCGCCTTAACGCGCCCTGCGCGATGCATTCTTCAATCTCCCATCTCAGTGGTAGACACTTGTTTGTGTTGTGTCCCCAGGTTTTGCGGTATTTGCACCATTCCTTAACGTTGTTGCCCAAGAAAGCAGTCTTTGGAACAAGTGGACTCGGGAACTTGTTTTTAAGTAGGTTGACGTAAATGTCTTCAACAACCGTGTTTAGCGGTGTGAAGATGTTGTCCATATTGATGCTCGCGCCTTCCTGTTTGTTCGTTTCATCTTGAACTTCTTTGTCCCAACTGAGGGGCGTACCCCACCTCAGTTCTTGTTCACACAAGTCTGCCGTCTCGAGCTTGTCTTTTAGATCTGCCATGGTCCTGGTTGTTCGCCATCCATGAGTTCTTCCGAAGAGAAGGAAGGATCTGGCTTTCATGTTTGCAAAGAACACGTTTATCATTTCCTCTCTTGTTGCTTTTGCCAAAGAGGTGTTTGCAGCGAATCTGTTGAAGTAGTTCATGATTGGCTCGCCTTCATCTTGCTTGACGAGTCATATCTGGTTCCATGATGAATACTGAACGTACTCTTGTGGATTCCAAACTATAACAGCTTGCTCCTGCCTTCCACCATCAACATTTTTTTGCTTCTTGAAAGAATTCACCATCACCACATGGAAATGCTGCTTTGCTCTTAGAGCGTTGACGTAACATCGTCTTGCGGATATTTGGTCGCCTAGTACTTCCCCGATCCCGTGGTAAGTAGGGAATTTCATCTTCTGATGGACAGTAGAGGGCACGATCACGTAAGGGTTGATCATTGTTCGCCCTAAAATTCCATTATAGGCCCCAAGAGATTCCACAACGAAAAAAGTGACGTTGACGTGCAATGCTTTCCACCCTTGGCCTAGGATGACAGGAAGCGTGATCGTTCCCAGGGGGTATGTGGCTGCCCCGGCAAAGCTGACTAGCGAGAAATTTCCCGGAGTCAGGTCTTTAAATGATTTTCCCAGTTGCTCCAGGACTTTGACATGTAAAATTTCAGCGGAGCTTCCACCATCAACGAGAATTCTCTTCACATCATATCCGTCGATGTCCATGGTTATGACTAAAGCATCGTCGTGAGGGTAAACGATATGCTTTAAGTCTTCCCTGGAAAATTGGATAACCACGTCGTCTTGCTCCGGTTGCTTGCGCTTTCCATATTTTGGCAATGTTGCTGCTTGGGATGCATAAATGTCCCGAGCATTTGACACTTGACCTCCGGCGGCAGCAGGTCCCCCGTGGATAACATTGATAACACCTCGCTTAGCCGGCGGAGGGTTGTCATTGACTTTTTCTTTGCCTTTGCTTCCTTTCTTTGATGACTCTGCTTGAGTCTTCTTTGGGGGGTTGTCGCCTTGATCGAAAAATTGCTTCAATTCGCCCTTGAGGACGAAGTTGTTAATGCGAAAACGTAGGCTGACACAGCTGTCTGTTTCGTGGCCGAAGACCTCGTGGTTTTCACACCACTTGTCTTTGTCTTTCCCCAACGGACCTTTTCTAAAATTGTTCGGCTGTTTCCACATGTTCGCATCCTTCATTTCCTTCAATATTACGAACAGCGGCGCATTCAATGGAATGCAGTCAGCGAGGTTTACTTCTCTTGGTTTCTGGAAATCTCCTTGAAAAGGCCTTTTCGGCTGAGGCTGCCAATTTCTTCCTTGTTGACCGCTTGAGGGCGGTTTTGCTTGATTCTGCTTTGGGTTTTCTTTCGCCTTTGCAGCAGAGACTTTCGCCTTGTTCTGGCTTCTGAACCTTTCTAGGTCCACATACTCTTTAACTCTTGCGACTAACTCTTCTAGAGTTTCAGCTGGGTGCTTTGCCATCTTTTCTGCTAAGGCGTAGCCTCTTCGTCCAAGGTTTCAGATGAATGCTCGTACTATCACTCCTTCCGTCAGGTTCCCCTGAATATCAGAGATATTCTGGTTGAAGCGAACGTAATACTCAGCGAGAGATTCTTCATTTTGCTGTTGGACGTCATCCAGAGCATTTGTTCCTTTTAGCAATGTGCGTTCGCCCATATATCGTTGAATGAACTTAGCCTTTAGGTTTGCCCATGAGGTGATGCTTCCGCATGGCCGCGAGAAGAACCAGTGTGCTGCTGTTCCGGCAAGAGTTTGCGAAAACGTCATTGCAAAGTGGTGTGGGTTCTTCGTTCTTCCTAGCAGAGAGGCCTCGTGCTTCTGCACGTGTTCCACTGGATCTCCCTTTCCGCGATAAAGATCTCCTCCAATACGGTACAGTGCGTCTGGGACGCGACTGTTTACAAGGTGGTCCGTGAACGGATGCGACGCCCTTCCCTCAAGCGCGTGTATACCCTTCATCTTTGCTTCTTTCATCTTTTTCTCAACAATTTCTTCTAACATCTCGGCAGTAAACCCTTTTACAGGCGCAGCATAATCCGTTTCAGGATTTCGCCGACTAGTGTTATGGTAGATGTCATGTTGATCTCTGCTTGTGGCCTGGAAGGGATCATCCTTCGTTGGCTGCTGTGAGCGGTGGTGTGGGTGTTGCCTTTCATTCCTCCAATGAAGGGCTCCTTGGGAAAGAGTGTATGAACGTGCGGCTTCATATCTTGCATGTTGGTCTCTGCCCTGGAATGGACCGCCTTGGCGGGTAGTGTCTTGCGACATTTCTCTTGTCGGCGCAGCGTGTTCCTGGGCGGTTGGAGGTGGTTGAGCCGCATATCCTTGATTTTTCTGTGACTCGCGGAGTGCGAGTAATTCTTCCAGCGCAGCCATTATTGCTGGAGTAACCGTAGGCATCGGGTTTGATCTCGTTCCTTGTTGTTTGCCTTGCGGCGTTTCCGTCTGAAATTCATCATCATCATGCATCTCTGGCTCGAAATCAGGTGGGGGTGAACGATGCTCGTCACTTGGTTCTTGGTGGTTGTGCTGTGCGTCGGGCACATCCTCGGCTGGCATGGATGAAGCTGCGGAAGTAGCTCTCGGTATGTGGGAAGGCCCCGGCTGGCTTCCAGCTGGCTTCTGACCTCCTGCTCTTTTGTTTGCCGAAGACTTCTTAGGACGCCCAGGCCTTTTCCTTGCATTTATCGCGTTAACCTCTTCGGGAGGGTTGCGATCACTCGTCATGTCTTTGCGGTATGGTAGCTTTTGTTCGAATCCCGGAGACGGCGCCAAATGTTGCGTCCTGGTTGAACTGGGTTGGATGGACGCGTCTGTCTGATTGGGTTGTTCGGGTTTTTGGGCTGACACCCTTCGCTTGGAAGAGGTATTCGTCTAATGCCGATGACGAGTGTTCGGTTTTAACGCTGTGTCTCAGAAAATGTCTGTGTCTCAGGAAAAGTATGTGTCTCAGGAAATGTCTGTGTCTCAGGAGAAGTCTGTGTCTCAGGAAACGGCTGTCTGGGCACAAGTGTTAGCGTCTGGGCACATCTTACTCCTATTTCTCTTCCACACCTTAGCTGCGGGGCCCGTTCCTGCACAAAGGGCCAGTACTAGCACGGAGATGGGGGGGTGCTAGTGGAGCCCTCTCCGATGCTTAAGTCACGATTGGGCTAAAGAGAGAAAAATAACTCTAGAGAGAGAAAATATTTCTAGAGAGAAGTCAGAGCTCAAAATGCCAAAGTTGGGCAAATGAGAGGATGTGTGAAAATGGGTGGCCAAGGCCTCCTATTTATAGGCTACCTTGGGACCGGACCCGGTTTTGAAGCGGTTTGATGACGGTTCAAAAGCAAGCGGTAACCGTCATCAATATTGGCAATGCGCGAACTCGACTTCCCTATGCGTAACGGTAATCGCGTAATACCCATAGAGCAATCCGGACCTCGTCGAATTTGGGCAATTCGGCGAGGTCCGGATTGCCGTGCAACCCGGACCTCCGGATTTGCAAGCAATCCGGAGGTCCGGTCCGGACGCGCGTACCGCGCTTCCGGACCGTTTTGACCCTTAGGAGGCGTTTTCTAAGCCGTGATGTGATTTTTGACGTGTTTACGAGGTCCGAAATATAAATACGAACCCGAATTGGACACATATCCATCACACGGGGGGAGTTCCGCCGATGTAATTGCCTTCGAAGTTGTCGCTGCGATGGGGTATCAAAAGAAAGACCTCCAAGAAATGAATTCTCCCCTCGTGGTGTTCGTAGGAAGAACGACTTATCCTCTGGGGGCAATTCAACTTTTGATAATCCTAGGACATGGATGGAAGGCCTTATGTTTAAATGTGCGTTTTGTGGTCGTCAACGAAATGAACACCTACAACGCCATCCAAGGAAGGACGACTCTAAATTCCAACTATATCGTTCCCTTCACGGCCATCAAGTTATGAGATTCCCAACTCATCATGGAATCGGGAAAGTATGGGGCGACCAAAAGACATCTCGACAATGCTATGTAAATCTCCTTCGGAGGCGAAACCAAAAGGAGACTCTATCTATTGTCACAGACGAAGATCCATGAGAAGAAGGCGGACGACCAGCTCCAATGGAAGAACTAATAAAAGTCGCCATTGAGGGAGACAACAAAAAGATCAAAATCGGTTCCGCTTTACCTTCAGAGCTGGCGGAAAGGATAATTTATCTTGTTTGGGAGTATAAGGAATTATTCACCTAGGAGCCTAGTGACATGCCAGGGACCCGACAGCATTTCTCACGAGCTTAAAATAAATCCAGCTGCGAAGCCTATAGATCAAAGAAGAAGATCAATGGGAGCAGAAAGTTGATACGCCAGGAGGTGGGAAAGTTGGTCGATGCAGGCTTTGTCGAGGAGGATATGTGTAGACTTTCGAGATCTCAACAAGGCATGCCCCAAAGACTCCTATCCACTACCAAGAATCGACCAGCTCTTGGACGGAAAATCAGGACATGAGCTCCTAAGCTTCATGGATGCCTACTCTGGATAAAACCAATTACAAATGCATCCTGACGATGAGGCCCATATCGCTTTCTATGCCGACATTGATATTTATCACTACAAAGTCATGCCATCTGGGTTAATAAATGTGGGGGCCACCTACCGAAGGATGGTCAATAATTTCAAATCCATGTTGGGAAGAAATATGAAGGCTTATGTCGATGACATTCTTATCAATAAAGAGACCAGGGTCATGTTCAAGATTTAAAAGAGGCATTTGCCTGCATGCGACGCCGCCAATTACGTCTAAACCCGACCAACTGTGCTTTTGACGTCCAATCAGGAAAATTCTTGGGGTTCATTGTTAGCCAAAGAGGGATTGAAGTCAACCCATAAAATGTTTCCGCCATAGAATAAATGTCCTCCCCTACCTGTCATAGGGAAGTCCAAAGCCTCAATAGAAGATTAGCATCACTAAGAAGATTCCTGGCACGATCAGGCGACAAATCTCTCCCCTTCTTCAAGATATTGAGGGCAAAAAAAAGTTTGAGTGGACGCCAAAATGCGAGAAGGCATTCCAACAATTGAAGAAGCACATACACTCACTCCCTGCCTTGGCAAAACCACTACCAAGAGATTCCCTTTTTCTCTATCTAAGTGTAAGCTCAGCAACGGTGAGGTCAAAACTCATTAAGGAAACGTGCAACATTCAGATTCCGGTTTATTATGTTAGTAAACTCTTTGGCGTTGCCGAAGCAAACTACATGGAAATCGAGAACTACTTTTATGCACTACTTATAGCGGCGAGGAAGTTGAGACCTTATTTTCACGCTCAAGAAATCACGGTTCTCACCAACCAACCCTTGATGCAGCTCCTGCACAAGGCCGACATCTTAGGATGAATGGTGAAACGGGAAGTAGAGTTAAGTGAATTTCGTATACACTTTGAGCCACAAAAAGCTATCAAGGAGCAGGCACTCGCTGACTTCATAGCCGAGAACACGATGACGCCTGATGCCAAGCTTGTCACATGTGAAGGCAACACCCGAGAGTGTAGCTAACGACGTGTTACATAGGCACTTGTATACTGACGACTCGTCTTCCTCGCAAGGATGTGGGGTCGTGCTAGTCTTAACACCACCAGATGGAGAACCACTCAGGTATGTGTTAGCACTAACCGTCAGCACCACCAACAATGAGTCAGAGTATGAAGCCTAGTTAACAGGCTTTCGGATAGCCAAAGGTATGGGAATTATGAATTTAAAAGTTCGATGTGATTCTGAATTGATTGTTAATCAGACAAAAGGAACATACCTCGCCAAGGGAGAAAACATGAAAAAGTATGCGGAAGAAGTAAGGCGACTCGTGCAGGATATGCCTCACTTTCAGATAGAGGCTATCCTAGGGAAAACAACCAAGAAGCAGATGCTCTCAGCAAATTCGCCTGGGGATATGCCACTCCAAAGCATGTACACTTCATTGAACGATCCATTTATTCCGCCATAGAGACGGGGGCAGATATCCTTAATAACCAATATCTTGATTCATGGATTAATCTCATCTAGAAATACTTGCAATGTGGGGACCTTCCCGAAGACTCGTTGGAAGCAACTAAAATCCAAAGGATGGCGGGACGATTCATAATCCTCGACGGATACCTCTACAAACGAGGATTCTCGATGCCCTACCTTCGATGTATAGCCGCCCCTCAAACGGAGAAGTTCATGGGAGATCTACATAAAGGAGACGGGGTGCCACAAAAGAGCCAAAACTTTGGTTCAAAAGGCCTTGCCCCAGGGATTCTACTGGCCTACGATGAGTAAATAGGCAACAATACCCATATAAGCTTTCCTAGACTGCCAAGCGTACGCCCCAAAAATAACGAGGCCACCAGCAGAACACACGCCAATGATGAGTGCCTGGCCCTTTGCGCAATTGGGAATAGATCTCATAAGGTCAACGAACACACATCGTGGTCGCAATCGATTACTTCTCAAAATGGATTGAAGCAAGATCCCTGGCATCAACAACCACCTTCCAAATGAGTAACTTCATTCGCGAGAAAATCATATGTCGATATGGGGTTCCAAAGATCCTCATTAGTGATAACGGTCCCCAATTTTCTACCGACGAACTTGCCTACTTTTGCGAGGACATGGTAATACAACATCATTTTGGCTACGTCCATCACGCCCAAACTATTGAACAGGTAGAGGCGGCCAATAAGACGATCCCAACGGGTTGAAGAAACTCTAAAGGGAGATTGGGTAGAAGAGTTAGACCAAGTACTTTAGACTCTATGAACCTTGCCCAAAAGAGCCACTGGTGAAACCCTGTTCGGCGTGGTTTATGGATCAAAAGCTATAAACGTTTATAATCGTTTGATGGTTGAAGAGAAAGATGAGAGCAAATCATTCAATATACTAAACATAATGGAAACCTTGCTTACCAATTACAATATGGGAGGCTCCTTTATATAGGAAGCCTTAAGGACAATAATGCAAACCCTACGAACACTTAGGACTAAAGTGTAAATACTAGAACTAACACATACTTAACATAATTAGATATTAAGTCCCATATTCATATATCCCAATATTCCCCCATCTTTTCCTTATTCTTCCTTCTTCAATTCAAAAGTCAGCTCCAATCTTCAACTTCAAAACAGAGCTACCAAGCTCCAAATGAATTACAACAATCAAGATCAAGTCCAATCAAAAACTGCAATCTTGAATCAAATCCCAAATCTTCAAGGTCCATCGTGCTCTCAGAGGTGGAAAACCCACTTGTAGCAATGCATCATGCTCTCAGAGGTGCGAAAATCCACATGTAGCAATGTATAATGCTCTCAGAGGTGCGAATATCCACATGTAGCAATGTATCATGCTCTCAGAGGTGCGAAAATCCACATGTAGCAATGTATCATGCTCTCAGAGGTGCGAAAATCCACATGTGGCAATGCATCATGCTCTCAGAGGTGTGAAAATCCACATGTAGCAACTATCGGTTGGTCTGCATCGTGCTCTCAGAGGTGGATCAAAAGTCCAAATGTAGTGATGACAGCCACCTATGGTCCTCAAATCTTCTTCAAGTCAAAAGAGAACTCTAAACCTCAAATTTGAAGCTCCAATCCTCAACAAAATGAAAATCGATTGAGTAGATCCTGTCAATTCTACTCAATCCAACCACCAAAAAGAAATGAAGCTTCCAAGCTCCAATCTTCAACAACAAAAGCTCTAAGGATTTATTACCCAACAAAACATTCCAGAACTCGGCTGAAGCCAGGAAGAGCAATACTTGCTCTAATCGTTAAAGCTCCAAAAGACGAAGCTCCTATGCTCCAATCTTCAACAAACCAACAAAAAACGAGGCTCCATGCTCCAAACAACAATAAAACCAGCTGAAATCCAGCAATCCAAGAGCCAAAACGAGCTTCAAATGCCATAAAATGCTCAAATAATTCAGCTAGACATTTCATCGAACACCTTGTGTGCAAACCACAAGCTGAAAATTACAGCAGAAACCAGAAAATTGCAGCAACTCTGACATCAGTTTTAGCTTCTGATGAGTTCATACCTTGAACAAGGGGAAGAAGCTAACTACAACCCCATACCGAAATGGAGCCTCAGTCTATCTCGATCGCTATCGATCTTTCCCTCCTAATCGCGTTCCTCTCCCTATCGCCGTGCGCGGCGGCGTCTCCGATGGAGTACGACGTAATCAAAGGCTTCAATTTCGCGGAGGGTATCCTCCCTAAGGGCATCACCGGATACGAACTGGACGAGACCACCGGAAAATTCAGCGCTTTCCTGAACAGCTCCTGCAGCTTCGCGGTCGAGGGCTCTTCTTATCAGCTCAAGAACAAGCCGACCATCGGCGGCTACATATCGCAGAACAGACTGACGGACCTCAACGGCGTCAGCTTCAAGATTGTCTTCATTTGGTTCAGCATCATGGAGGTCGTCCGCGATGGTGACGACCTTGGGTTTTCTTTGGGGATTGCGTCAGCCAATTTCCCAATCGGTAACTTCTTCGAGTCTCCCAGTGCGGCTGCGTATTCGATTGCGTTACCGCTGGAACTAGAAAGGTCAGGTCACGGAACCCTCTTTCTGCTTTTATCTAAATGTGGAGCCAGCTTTCGGCAGCACGATTGAAAAGAAGACGGCACAGAAGAAAAAAAAATTATGGAAAAATAAAAATCGAAAATCAAAGAATCAAGATCGGTGGCTCTGATATCATATAAACGTTTAAAATCGGTGGATGGTTGGAGAGAAAGATGAGAGCAAAGCTTTCAATATACTAAACATAATGGAAACCTTGCTTACCAATTACAATATGGGAGGCTCCTTTATATAGAAAGCCTTAAGGACAATAATGAAAACCCTACGAACACTTAGGACTAAAGTGTAAATACTAGAACTAACACATACTTAACATAATTAGATATTAAATCCCATATTCATATATCCCAATAAAAGTTGTATCTCCTATCGAGGTAATTAATATTTTTCAAAGAGTCGCTACATTCGAAGCTGACCAAAATGAGAAACGGATAAGAACCGATCTAGACCTAGTCGACGAGAAGAGATGGGATTTGGAAGAAACTCAAGGAAGAATGAAGCTCGCCACCGCTAGGTATGAATGAGAATGCTTCATTAATCAACTAGGTATTACAAAGCAAGTGTTACAATATATATACTAGGCAAAACTAGGATCACCAACTAAGGCTATACAATAAACTATGAACCAGGTGCATACATAGTAAACCAGGTGCATACATAGTCTAGTGTGTATGCATGTAATTAGGTGCATACATAGAGTGTGGAATACACTTCTATATTCTCCCATCCTTTTCTTTCTTCTTCTTTTCCTTCTTGAAACACATCCCTGATTCCATAAAGCTTCAATAAGGCAAGATGTTGATTCTTGACTAATGCCTTGGTGAGCAAGTCAGCCATTTGAACTTTGGAAGAAATATGATAGACACCAATCATCCCTGAGTTGATGTGGTGTCTTGTGAAGTGGCAGTCAAGTTCAATATGCTTGGTGCGCTCATGGAACATGGGGTTTTTGGCAATCTTTAAGGCTGCCTCACTATCTGTATGGATTGGGATTGGCAAGGTAACTTGCAATCCAAGTTCCTTGAGGATTCTGTTCACCCTAAGTGCTTCCTGAATAGCAACCCTCAAACATCTATATTCAGCTTCAGCACTTGATAAGGAAATGGTGTCTTGCTTCTTGACCTTCCATCTTATCATAGCTGATCCAAGCTTCACACAATATGCACTCACTGACTTTCTACTGAAAGGGCAAGCTGCCCAATCTGAGTCACAAAAGATACTCAACTTGAGAGAATTGTTGGAGGGATAGATCAAACCTTGACCTGGAGTGCGTTTGATGTATTTAACCACCCTCATTGCTGCATCATAATGGGACTTCTTGGGCTTGTCCACAAATTGACTAAGCCTTTGAATTGAGAAACTTATGTCTGGTCTTGTCATGGTAAGATATAGCAATTTACCAATGACCCTTCTATAACAAGTGGCATCTTCCAAGAGTATGTCATCAGGATTGGAGTTGGTGGCTTTATCATACTCATGTGTGGTGAGCTTGATGTTGAATTCCATTGGAGTTTCAGCTGGCCTAGCAGCTCCTAAGCATGCATCCTCTATAAGCTCCATAGCATACTTCCTTTGATTGATGACAAGGCCTTGTTTTGATCTTGCAACCTCCAAGCCTAAAAAATACCTCAAGTCTCCCAAATCCTTTAATTTGAAGTGTGTTTGGAGTGTGCACTTCAATTGATTGATCATCTTGGCATTTGAACCAGTGATTAGGAGATCATCAACATAGATGAGGATGAACACTTTGTCATTACCTTGTATCTTGCTAAACAAGGAATGATCTGAGGCACATTGCTTGTAGCCAGTCTTCAACAATGTTTGGGTGAGCTTGATGTTCCATTGCCTTGATGCTTGTTTGAGCCCATATAAGGACTTGTTGAGCTTGCATACTCTTTTGGGGAATGCTTCAATGGACCTAGATGGATCAAATCCTTGAGGAATGTCCATGTATACTTCCTCAGCTAGATCACCTTGGAGGAATGCATTGTTTACATCCATGTGATACAATCCCCATGATTTGGCAGCTGCCAATGCCAAGACAATCCTCACAGTGTCCATCTTGACTACAGGTGAGAATGTCTCATTGAAATCAGTACCTTCCACCTGATTGAATCCTTTGGCAACCAATCTTGCCTTGTATCTTTCAATAGATCCATCAGAGTTGTACTTGATTTTGAAGACCCATTTGCAACCAATTGAGGATATTCCTTGAGGTAGGTCTACTATCTTCCATGTGTTGTTGTCTTGAATAGCTTGTATCTCCTCCTTCATAGCCACAATCCAGTTTGGATCTTTAATGGCTTGCTTGTAAGTGCCTGGTTCTTTAATATTGGCAATGGCAGTCAAGAAGCATTTGAATTGGGGGCCTAGAGTATCATAAGATACATATCTTTCCATTCCAAAAGTGGCATTGGAACTAGGCTTGTTTTGAAGGGCAGCAAGCCTTGCACTTCTCCTTATTTGTGGAGAGTTTCTTTGGGCAATTCTGAGGCTCCTTTCTTATGGAAGGAGGTTGTGGGACTTCCTCTTCCACTTCCTCTGTTGGTTGGGGAGGTTGGGAAGAAGAACTTTGTTGAGGAGATGTAAATTGTTGTGGTGATGCACCTCTTGCTCCTTGTAATGGGACTACCTCTTCTTCTATTGATTGGGGAGGTTGTGAATGTTCAGTATTAGGAGCATTAGTCTCAATAATGGGAGCATGGCTTGGAGTAAGTTCATCAAAGAGCATTGGCAACTCTGGTGAGGAGTCAAGCATAGGTGGCTTGTAGGGGTGAGCAATGGTCTAGCAAGACCATAACCGAGCCCAAGACCGCCCAAAACCAAGACCATTAGCCCAAGACCGTTTAGGACCAAGACCATTGGTCTTCTTTTATTGGTCTTAATTGGTCCTGGTCTTAATTTCGGTCCAAGACCATTAAGACCATTTGAGACCATTTAGGACCATTAAGACCATTGTATTATTAAAAAAAAACTTGAAATAATAATTTATAATAAAAGTTAAAACCTCCGCTGAGCATCGAGAGCAAACTTGAGAAACATTATATTAGCTGAATAATTAGGAGTTTTTGACCAAAATAGATTTACATGGACAACCAAATACAAATATAGGCTAGAAAAAAAACTAATTACAAATATAGGGCTGGCCGGGTTGGGGGAACCCGGCACACTGATTTTTTTTTTTTCGGAAAAAAAAAAAATTGGAACTCATTTGGCCGGGTTCTCCCAACCCGGCAAAATATGTTTTTTTTTCGTTTTTTTTTTCTGTTTTTTTTTTTTTTTTTTTTTTGCTTTTTTAATAGAAGTTGTAAAAATTAATGGTTTTGTAATTTTTTTTCTAAATATCCTATTAGAGAATTTGGTTGTGGGTTGTTGACATCGCAATTAATTAATTTTGAGAAAAAAAAAAACACTACTTGGCCGGGTTGTGGGAACCCGGCCAAATGAGTTCGAAAAAATATAAAATTAGTAGTTTTGTAATTTTTTAACGAAAATTGGTAAACGACAAATGTCTGTCAATTTGCTCTCTAGGGTTCACCATTTCCAATAGGTTTTTTAGAAAAAAAAATTTACAAAACCATTAATTTTTACAATTTCTATTAAAAAAAACAGAAAAAAAATACATATTTGGCCGGGTTGGGGCGACCCGGCCAAGTGAGATCCAATTTTTTTTTTTTTTTCAGTTTTCCGAAGAAAAGAAAATCAATTGGCCGGGTTGTGGGAACCCGGCCAGTCTAATTTTGGAACTCACTTTGTCGGGTTCCCCCAACCCGGCCAGCCCTATATTTGTAATTGGTTTTTTTTCTAACCTATATTGGTATTTGGTTGTCCATGTAACCCTATTTTGGTCAAAAACTCAATAATTAGTTTATGAAGTTACTTGCTACATTTTTCGTGTTTGATTTATTTTCTGTCTAATATCAGGAAAATTGTAACTTTGTTACACCAAGTTACGTAATTTGATAAGTGTCTTATTTGTTATTTATGTATCGTATAACCATAAAACTTATTTGAACACTTTATCAGGTATTGATTGCACCAATCTCAACTATTATATATAATTATAATAAACATATTTTTAATTTAAAATTATTACAAAATAATATTCGACAAATTTTAAAAAATTAAATTAAATTAAAAAACATAAAAAATAAAAATGGTCCTAAATTGTCCTAATGGTCTGGACCAAAACCAGAACCAAAAAGACCAATACCATTTGTAAATGGTCCTAATGGTCCTGGTTTGGTCCTAGACCATTTGGAGGAGGACCATTTACAAATGGTCTTGCATGGTCTTGGTCTGGTCCTGACCAGAACCAGACCACGCTCACCCCTAGTGGCTTGGGTGCCAAGCAAGAAGGTATCAAGGCTCTTAGGGCCTCTTTGGACATGCCAAATGGAAAGATGTCTTCATGGAAGAGTACATCTCTTGAAACATGAAAGGCTGAATCAAAAATATTCATTACAAGATACCCTTTTTGTGAAGTGGAGTAACCCATAAGTATGCATGGTTCAGCTCTTGGACCAAACTTGTCATGGTTGTTTAGCTTTGTTGTGAAGCAAAGACAACCAATAACTCTCAAATGTTGAAGAGAAGGCACCTTCTCATATAACACTTCCATAGGTGACTTGAATTTCAAGATAGAAGATGTTAGCCTATTAAGCAAGTAACAAGCATTGAGAATGCAATATGCCCAATGTCTCAAAGGCATTGATGCTTGAAACCTAATTGCTCTAGCAATGTTTAGGATGTCTCTATGCTTGCGTTCCACTCTTCCATTCTGTTGTGGTGTATGCACACAACTAGATTGGTGATGGATGCCAAATTGGAGAAGCAACTCCTTGCATATTGAGTTAGTGAACTCAGTACCATTATTACTCCTTAAGGTCTTAACCATAGTACCAAACTGATTCTTCACCATGAGTAGGTAGTTCTTGATGTGCAAGAAAGTGTCACTCCTGAACTTCATCAAGTAGACCCAAGTTGCTCTTGAACAATCATCTACTATTGTCAAGAAGTATTGATTGCCCTTGAAGGTTGGCACTTTGTAGGGACCCCATAAATCCATGTGAATAAGATCAAAAGGCTTAGAAGCAATAGAATCACTTATTGGAAATGAAAATCTAGATTGCTTGGCAAGAGGGCAAATTGTGCATTGTTTGATACAACCATAAGATTTATTCAAATTCAAAACATCTAAATGGTTGAGGTAAGTCTCAGAGACATGGCCCAAACGCCTATGCCATCTCAACACCTCTTCCTTATTCCCCAAGCAAGTGGCTGCAATCTTCCTTCAGCTTGAAGGCACTACATCCTTCAAGGTGTATAGACCTCTATTCCATTCCCCAATCACCATGGACTTGCCACTCTGGCCCTGGAGCAACACATGATCAGAAGTAAAGATCACCTTACAATTCAATTGGCTAGGAAGCCTAGATACTGAGATCAAATTGAATTTGAAATCAGGGACCAATAAGATGTTGGTCAGAGTGAATCCACTTGAGAAAGAGCAAGAACCAACATGAGTTACTTTGCATTTGTGACCATTTGTAAATGAACATATTGATGATCAGAGTCACACTTCTTCAAATCAAATAACCACTCAATTTGATGTGTGATGTGATTAGTTGCACCTGAGTCAACTATCCAAACCATAGGGTCACTAGATATAACTGCCATATTGACATGAGCTTGGTCAACATCTTCAAAGCTCAAAGGTGAATGCTCAAAGTAATCATCATGAGCAGCTACATGTTGGATTCTCTTGTTGGCTGTACCATGAAAAATCCTTTTGTCCTTGGCTGCCACATGCTCAATGGCACTTGAGCTACCACCGTCTTCAACAATGTTGGCTGAGTTCCCATTCCTCTTAGGAGCATTTGGGTTGTGTCGGACCTAAAATCTGACCTAAGGCGAATTACGTTTTGAAAATGTGGGTTTTTAATAGAGTCGCCACTAGTTAATAAAGGCTAACTAGAATCCTAAATTACCTAAGTGAACAACGAATTAAACACCTAGATATTAAATCGGTCTGCGATCCAAAATTTGAGTTCGGGGGTTCTGTTACGGATTATAAATATAGATCTTTAATTACGCCATTTCGGTACTCAATTCACTTAATTGCCACTTTTAAAATTTAAACATTTGTTACGTCAAATTAATCTAACGTTATAAAAAAAAACTAATTTTTACGCAAAAACTATTATTAACAATAAAACTGAGCATTAAAATATTATTAAGCACCTAAAACTCCTAATTATGTTAAAGTCTAGACGAAATTAAACATACTCAAAATTATGACAAACAGTTACATGTTACATACATATGTACAATAACACATGCTATCTAATTAATTTACATCTACTATCCAATTAACATGGTACAATAATAATAACAATATATAATCAGTAAATAATTAAATATATATAAATAAATAAATAAATAAATAAATAAACAAATAAATAGATAAAAAAACCAAAAAAAACAAAAAAAAAAAAACTAGGGAGATGGATTACCTGCACAGCGATGGAGGACTGCCCAGCACCGGCCCGGCGGAGGTTGACGTCGGAGCGGAAGGTGGCCGTCGCAGGGAGCGCCGTAGACGAAGCAATTATAAAAAAAAAACGTTTTCACTAGAAGACAAAATAGTGCGGTTTTCAAGAACTGATTTATTATTATTGCTGGTGGTCCTTTTTTTACATGTAAAAAGACCCTATTATTAGCTAAACTATGACCCCTAAACTAGGAAAATAAAATCTGAAAAAATATGCACTTAATATTCCGAAAATATACATATATATTTATGTATTTCACCATAAATACACATAATATATTTTCTAAATATTTTACAATAAATAATGCATATACACTATCCTATTTTAAGCCAGTCCTATCTTTAGAAACTTCGCGACCTTCCATATTTAAATACTTCCTTTTTTTGACGCGTCACATATTTTGAACGTGCTATGCGCGAACCAAAATTAGGTGTTTACAGCTTGCCCCTCTTTGAGCGAATTCCCGTAGAACAAGTTCGAGGGGATTTGTCCAAAGACGAGTAAACACTAATTTTGGTTGGAAAGTATATCTTCTTTCGAGTCTTCGAATCTTCAAGGAAACTCCTGGCTTATTTCGGAAAGTGAAAAAAAAGTAGAAACTCTGTCGGCGGTGCCCCTGTTGGCGGTGCCTCCATTGGTAGTGCAAAAAATAGAACCCCCGTCGGCGGTGCCCCTGTTGGCGGTGCCTCCATTGGTAGTGCAGAAAGTAAATCCTCCAGTGGCGTGCGAAAAAGTAAAGCCTCCAGTGGCGTGCAGAAAAGTAAAGCCTCCAGTGGTATGCGGAAAAATAAAGCCTCCAGTGGCGTGCAGTAAAGTAAAACCTCAATCGACGTTGCCTCCAGTGGCGAGTGACAAGGAAAAGCCTCCAGTGGCGTGCAATAAAGTAAAACCTCTGGTGACAGAAGACCTCTACGTCAGAAAATACCAACAACCTCTGGTGACGCCTCTAGTGGCGAGTGGTAACGGAAAAACCTCTACGTCAGACCGTACCGGAAAACCACTGGTGATATGTCTGGTGGCGAAAGACCTCTACGTCAGACCGTACCGGAGAACCTTAGGTGATGCCTCTAGTGGCAAGTGGTAACGGAAGACCTCTACGTCAGACCGTACCGGAAAAACTCTGGTGATATCTCTGGTGGCGGAAGACCTCTACGTCAAACCGTACCGGAGACCCTTTGGCGATGCCTCTAGCGGCGTATGTCGGAAAAAAGCTTCTAGTGGCGTCCGTTGGAGAAGTGCCTCTAGTGGCGTGACTTGCGAAGGCTAAATACTAATGCTTCGTTCGTCGGGGTTGACTCTCAGGAATCAGGAAAACTTCAGATCCTGATTGTCGGTTGTGACTTGTAGGAACATACTGTAACAGTCCTACTCATCCTTGAATGGTGACTCGCGAGAGCAGACTTCAACCGTCCCGCTTGCCCTGAAGTTGACTCGTAGGAACAGACTGTAACAGTCCTACTCATCCTTGGAATGCGACCTGCGAGAGCAGACTGTAACCGTCTCGCTTACCGTGAAGTTGACTCTGGAAGACGCTGCTTACGCATGAGTGTTTGTCCCTAATTTTTGCCTAAGTTGTGCATTGTGCGACAACCTAGCGGGATCTTTTTCTTTTTCATTTTTCTTTTTCTCTTTTTTTCTTTTTTCTTCTCTTTTTTTTTTTTTTTTGAGAATTTCTCTTTTTCTTTCCTTTTGCCACGGCCGATTGAGAGATTTCCGACCGTGCCCCTCGATTTTTTATTTTCTCTCCTTTTGCCATGATTGCAATTTCTGAATTTTGCAACCATGCCCCTCATTTTTTGATTTTGCCTAGGCCGCCCTTTCGGGTTTTCAACCTAGCGGAAGCACTCTTTATTTGGTAGCCGATTAAACGGTGGCTGTGACCCGTACTTTATTTTCCTCATTTGCTGTTGCGGAAGCTCTTTTTTAGTAGCCAATTTCGGGTTGACTGTGGCCCGTTATTCCTCATCTCTGATCCGGGAAACACTCTTTGTATGTAACCATTTTGAGGGTGGTTGTGGCCCTTTTACTTAATATCCGCCATCGATGTTTCGGGATCGCTCTTTTGACTGTAGCCGTTTGAGGGACGACTGTGACCCTTTCTTTTATTTTCCCGCCCTCACCGGGTTCGCGGGATCACTCTTTTTGTGTAGTCATTTTAAGGGTGGATGTGGCCCTTTTTATTCTCCTGCCCTCACAGGGTTCGCGGGGTCACTTTTTTATTCGTAGCCGTTTGGAGGGTGGCTGTGGCCCTTTCACCTATTTCCCGCTTTTGATGTTGCAGGAGCGCTCTTTATCTGTAGCCATTTGAAGGGTGGCTGTGGCCCTTTCTTTGTAGTCGTTTTAGGGACGACTGAGACCCTTTTTATTTGTAGTTGATCTAGGGACAACTGTGACCTTTTTATTCACTGCTCTCACAAAATATGCATGAGCACTCTCTTTATTTTTATCGGTAGCCAATTATAGGGCGGCTGTGACCCTAAGAAAAAGTTTTTGCTTTTTTTTTTTTTTTTTTTGCTTTCTTCTTTTTTTTTTTTTTTTTTTTTTGCTTGCTTTCTTTTTTTTTTTCTTTTTTTTTTTGCTTTTTTGCTTTTTTTTTAAAACGAAAATAATCAACAACAATTATGTACATACTCCCTAGTGGCAGATTGAAAAAAACCTTCTAGAGAACGACTCAGTTAATTGAGTCTAAACGTCGGTCGTGTCGACGTCCTGGATGGACCCCACGTCCAATGAATGACATAGCTTTTCTAATCTCGGCTTCTCAAGTGCCCCGGCTATTGCTCAATCTCGTCTGGGGATGCCCCACAGCTAGCACCAATCGGGTTAGGCTCGTCACATTCTGTATGAATGGTCTGGTTGATGAACACACATGGATGGCGTGCAGTAGTCCGCATTGGGGCACATATATTGCGCGAAATAAATTCGGCAGCTGACACAAGAATGTTGGCGAGCAAAGGGCCGTGCACGAGATGTGCTCTTCAGGGGCTTTGATTTGGATGATTATCCAAACTGCACAATGGTTAAGGAAAAAATCAAATTTGGGGGAGAAAATTGATCATGACTTCTCTTACCTGGGTGCCTGACATCTTTAATGGAAATTTGCTCCGTATGTGAATGGATCTGTTGCATGTCCTGATTTTCCTGCTCCATCTAGAAAACAACTTGTATATGTGGAAAACTAGCGGAAAGTACATGCCCCGGACCTCTGATGGAAGGCGTCAACAACAATGTTTTCTTTGCTTGACATCTCAAATGATCATTGATCAGCACATTGAATCTTCACGAGACTCTCGATGATCTCTTGATATTTTCCCATCTCCGGACATGACCGATCTCAATAGGAGACGCCCCTTGGTTACCACCGACCGTTTTAGACCTTACCGTAAAAAAGATGTACAACTTGGTTCGGGGATGCGTATGAATTCCACATATGACGGGTGGAATTTTGACATGTAAGTTCTTTGGAGCAGTCACATTTCACGTGGTTGCGACCTCGGTCGGAATGGTCGTCTTATCTGCAAAAAGAGTAGGGACACTCAAATCTCAAGGAAAAAATCAAGTATAGTTCACCGTACCTGAGCGTTTGGATATCCCGAGTGCACAAGTTGTTGTTCGTGCAACTGGATGACTGCACGTTCCTTCAATGTTGCCCTATTTGGCCGACACCACTCGTATGTACCAGATACCTATCCAAGGGTACCTGAATGATACATATGGAATGTATATACAAAATGAAAAATCCAGGTAAAGTTTTTTTTTTTTTAAATAACACAAACGCGATGCATGTTTGGAATTAAAAGCTCAACAACTAAGGGAAGATTTACAATCTATCTAAAAACATTTTTCCTAAAAAAATGCCTATTAGATGTACATGAGATGAAAGTTGTACAGTTAAGAAAAATTACAAGTTACCTGAATTTTTTTGTTTTTTTTATGAGGGAAAAAAAATCAATGCATCCTAGTTGCTCAAAATTAAAAAAAAAATCAACTGAATTTTTTTTTTTTAAAAAAATGCATATGAGATGCACAAAAAAATAAAGACAAGATGCAAACTTAAAAATGAAAGTTCTACAACTAAGAAAAATTACAATTTACCTGAAAGGTTTTTCCGAAAATAATGCATATGAGATGCACATCTTTAAAAAAAATCAGGTAAAAGATTTTTTAAACTAAGAGCCCTAAAACTAAGAGAGCTTACGATTTATCTAAAAAGTTTTTTTAAAAATTAATGCATACTGGATGCATTATTTAAAATAAAACAATTCAGGTAAAAAGATTTTGAAATGATGCATATGGAATGCACGTTCGAAATTAGAAGCTCTAATAGCTAAAGAGGAATTAAATTTTTTTTGTAAAATGTTTTTTTTTTGCATGCGCGGCGCGCTAACCAAAATTACAACTCACCTAAATTTTTTTTAAAAAAAAACAATGCGTATGAAACGCATGTTTGAAATAAAAAATTCAGGTAAGAGGTTTTTAAAGAAAAACAATGCATGTGAAATGCAAGTTTGAAAAGAAAATGCATACAACTAAATGACTAACAATTAGCTGGAAAAAAGAAAAAGAAAAAGTTTTTTTTTTGTGTTTTTTTTTTATAAAAAAAAATGCAATGAGATGAATGCATGAGAATAGAAACTATACAAACAGTCGTATGATAACATTTACAACAAAAAACAGATCATGTTAGGGGGGGTAAAAAAAGAGTGTGGCTTTGCTCTACAAGGTAGGTTCCACTGATAGGTTCCCGACAATGTGGTTTCCTCACCCCATCATAGGGATCATAAGACCTTCACAAGCGAGTATAGTTTTTACGAGCCGTACCGGCGGCCCAGCCGCTCCGGTCTTACCGTACTAAACCTCCGGGGTTCCTAGTCGCCCTGGGTTTTAGGCGTTTTGGAGATTACGCTAAAGTGGGTGTGTGCAAATTTAAATAATACATACACAACAAAGAAAAATAGTTAGTCATAATAAAAACTTAACTCCACACCTGAAATCACAAAAAAAAAAACAAGTTAGATCTGTGAAATAAAAATAAAAATTACAAAATTCTAACATGGCAAAAAGTGAACATACTGAGCCCGAACCCTCTAAATCGTCCCCAGCAGAGTCGCCAAATTGTCGGACTTAAAAATCTGACCTAAGGCGATATACGTTTTTGAAAACGTGGAATTTGAAAGAGTCGCCACTAGTTAATAAAGGCTAACTAGAATCCTAAATTACCTAAGTGAACGACGAATTAAACACCTAGGTATTAAATCGGTCTGCGATCCGAAATTTGAGTTCGGGGGTTCTGTTACGGATTAAAAATATAGATCTTTAATTACGCCCTTTCGGTACTCAATTCACTTAATTGCCACTTTTAAAATTTAAACATTCGTTACGTCAAATTAATCTAACGTTATAAAAAAAACTAATTTTTACGCAAAAACTATTATTAACAATAAAACTGAGCATTAAAATATTATTAAGCACCTAAAACTCCTAATTATGTTAAAGTCTAGACGAAATTAAACATACTAAAAATTATGACAAACAGTTACATGTTACATACATATGTACAATAACACATGCTATCTAATTAATTTACATCTACTATCCAATTAAGATGGTACAATAATAATAACAATATATAATCAGTAAATAATTAAATATCTATAAATAAATAAATAAATAAATAAATAAACTAGGGAGATGGATTACCTGCGCAGCGATGGAGGACTGCCCAGCACCGGCGCGGCGGAGGTTGACGTCGGAGCGGAAGGTGGCCGTCGCAGGGAGCGCCGGAGACGAAGCAATTAAAAAAAACGTTTTCACTAGAAGACAAAATAGTGCGGTTTTCAAGAACTGATTTATTATTATTGCTGGTGGTCCTTTTTTTACATGTAAAAAGACCCTATTTATAGCTAAACTATGACCCCTAAACTAGGAAAATAAAATTTGAAAAAATATGCATTTAATATTCCGAAAATATACATATATATTTATGTATTTCACCATAAATACACATAATATATTTTCTAAATATTTTACAATAAATAATGCATATACACTATCCTATTTTAAGCCAGTCTTATCTTTAGAAACTTCGCGACCTTCCATATTTAAATACTTCCTTTTTTTGACGCGTCACATATTTTGAACGTGCTATGCGCGAACCAAAATTAGGTGTTTACAGGTTGTACATTGGATGACCTTGTGGATATCCATGCTTGCTATAACATTGATCCTCTATGTGGCCTCTCTTGCCACAATAGGTGCAAATAGGAGGGGAGGTCTCTCATTGGGACCATTTGGGATGCCTCTGCCCCTGCCATTGCCATTTCCATTGCCATTGCCTCTTCCATAGCCTCTGCCTCTTCCATAGCCTCTTCCATTACCTCTTCCACCATAAGATGGATTGTTTCTTGTGTATAAGGCAGTTGCCTCACCCACATCTCCAATAGAACCAGAAATGGTCCTTTGACTTTCTTCTTGTACTAAAACAGAGAAGGCAATGCTAAGAGATGGAAGTGGTTGCCTCATGAGCAAGCTACTCCTAATGTGTCCATAAGACTCATTTAGTCCTAAGAGAAAAGCCATCAAATTTTGCTTCTCCTTGTGTTTATTGACAATAGCAATATCTCCAGCACATTGAAGATTCAAGTCATCAACTGAAGCAAGAGCATCCCAAAGTTGTTTCATCTTTGCAAAGTATTCAGTGATGGATAGAACCCCTTGAGATGTTTGGTAAATCTCCCTTGTCAGTTGGAAGATTTGAGTCTTCAGGGAATACCAAAATCAAGCATGCAAGTAGCTCAATCTGAGGTAGAACAAGTAGAGCTAGGCAAATCAAGTGCTATGGCCTATGAGCAATACTAGCACTGTCCTCAGTTGCTTGTGTGCGTGAATGAGCATGAGATGAGACTTACTAAGGACCATTGTTGGATGTAAAGTGAGAATTCAAGCTGAGTTGATGAATCCTGAAGCGTAATGAGGTAAATCCACACAAGACTAGGCTGGCAGATTGAAGCAAATGGGGAAAACTTCAAGTTCCTTGATCCATTGCATACGCCGCTATGAGTGTCCTTGTGCTCTGATACCATATGAATGATAATGCTTCATTAATCAACTAGGTATTACAAAGCAAGTGTTACAATATATATACTAGGTAAAACTAGGATCACCAACTAAGGCTATACAATAAACTATGAACCAGGTGCATACATAGTGAACCAGGTGCATACATAGTCTAGTGTGTATGCATTGTGTAATTAGGTGCATACATAGAGTGTGGAATACACTTCTATACTAGGTACTTTAACCGAAAATTGGGGAGATGACAATTGTTCCTAGGAGAGAAGGTGCTACGAAGAAATGAGTTTCTAACAGCCAATCAAAGAGGGAAAATGGTGCCAAAATGGGAAGGTCCTTTTACGATTATCGACATTCCGTGTCCCAACGCCTACAAGTTGGAAGATCATCAAGGGCAACGCCTTAATAGGACTTTCAACGCATAGTACCTGAAGAAATTCTACGTCTAAAGAATCCTTTTATGTATTAATTATTACATTAAGGCGATCAATAAATATATGTTTTCTTTCCCTTCATGTTGTGTTGGCATCACAGGACTCCTCGACTTCCAATAGTCGCCATCTACAAATGAGATCATTCATAAAACTGACTCCTTGACTTCATATAGTCGGTGAAGACCAAGGAGATCAGTCATAATACTAACTCCTCGACTTCCAATAGTCTTCATCTATAAAGGAGATCAGACATAATACTGACTCCTCGACTTCATATAGTCGGTGAATACCAAGGAGATCAGTCATAATACTGACTCCTCAACTTTCAATAGTTGCCATCTACAAAAGAGATCAGTCATAATACTGACTCCTCGACTTCATATAGCCGGTGAAGACCAATGAGATCATTCATAATACTGACTCATCGACTTCAAATTGTCGTCATCTACAAAGGAGATCAGTCATAATACTTGTTATGTTCGCTTCTCCACTTGGGCAGATTCGGGCTTTTTCCTTCACGAACAGGCTTCTTTCTTCACAATCGGGCTCGAGATGTATGTATAAGGACGGGAACGCCGCAATCCTTAATACACAATCACCGAGCTAATCTCCCAACCCTTGACCTTGAACTCTTGATCTTTGGGTCCTGAACGAGGGGCAGTAACCAGCGTGGGAGGGGAAATGCTGGTTGGGCCCACTCCGACCATCAAGTTAGAACTTCTAGAGAGAGAAAGCCTTAGAGAGAAGTCAGAGCATCCAAAGTCCAAGAGTGAGGGAATTGTTTAGAATGGGAGACCTAGGCCCCTATTTATAGGGAACCTAAGGATCATGCCCAGTTTTGAACTACTTGATGTCGATATGTAAGGAAGACGTATACCGTCATCAAGGCGGACTATGCATGCACCGACTTCCCGCACTTGGCAAATTAATCGGGGTGAGCGTGCGAAGAATAACAGTAATCCGGACCTACCCGGATTGCCTTAGGCAATCCGGAAGTCCTTCGGCCCGGGAATTACGCGTATCCCGGACCGTTTTAGACTTGGGTGTCCGCGAAAGGGTTTTTTAACGGGTTTTGGGATATTTTGCGAGGCCCGAAATGTAAATACGAACCCGAATTGGACAGATATCTAACACTTGCCCCCGAGTCAAGTAGTGGTTCAAAACCCGTACTTGACTCTTTTCAAAGATAAGATATTCGTCCAATTTAGGTTCGGTACTGACCTCAGGGGTGGCCTGTTTGTCAATCCGAATGTTGAGATCATAATTTTGACCAACTTTTAATTTTCCACCGTACGTACGTAATCTGTATACAAGGTTAGCGTAACAGACAATATGCGTACAATGACATGCAATGTGATAATATTATGGTATATGAAATAAGCGTATAACACGTTGTCAATATGTAAATGATGACAGTGTAGTAGACAAATGACGTAATCATGCGACAAGCAAAACACTTAGAATATTATGGAATTGGAGAACATGTATGTAATCATGAAGCATGATGTAAACATGGGAAACGGTGCAAACACGTAGTATGATGCAATCATGGAAAATGATGCAAACATTCAATTCATACTTAGATTATAAAAATAATCACGCGACCACCATGAGTTTGCATCATGTATGTATAAAAGTGATAACATGCATGACGATTTACGAAACGCGTTATGCAATACTAGAGAGCATGTATGTAAAACAAGAATAGGAGAGGTGTAAGTATCTGATACTAAGGACTTGTGTGAAAATAGATATAAGTTTAGTCCTTAGCACATGGTGTAGGCACTATTAATGAGAATTAGGAGAGAGAGTACCCATTATCTAATATCCTTAATAGATAAATCCTCAAGAAGCTCTCCATTCTTGATGAAGAGGGAATTCATGGAGGTGTGAATTTGGAGTAATTACATCACTTTTGACAACGATCAAGATCGAATCCGGGCAATGAGGGAATCGAGGCGGCGCGTGAGGCAAGGGAGACGGCGCGTGAGACGACGGCAGCGGCGTGTGAGGACGGCGGCGGCGGCGCGTGGGTCTTCGGGTGAGGGCGAGTAGTAATTTGAACTTGCTTCGTGTCGGTGAGTCCAATTTTGTACATGGCTAGACCTTTCGTGACTTCGTTTGGCCTTGATTTAGTCTTGAAATCATCATGTACCTAGCTATCTTATTATGCATACAAGGTGTTTGATAAAATGCATCAGAATACTTACTCCCAAATCGGCCAAATTTTTTCTAATTGTTGAAAATTTTAGAAAAGTGTAAATGAATCGTTATACTTCCCTTATGCATAGTGTTCATTGCCGACATATTTTCCCATGCCTTAGTCGTTGTTCTAGCATGCTCGATATTGATGATTGGTAGTTGTACGTACACGGTCGTCAATGGTTGTATGTTGGTAATGATAGCTTAGGCAATGTACGTTGAGCGTCATGTATAGACTGTAATTTCAGCAAAAAAAAAATGTATAGACTGTAGGTCATTGTCTGCAAACATGCTAAAACACTTAGAAAATATTTTAACAATATCAAATGCTTGTTACCATAGATGTTGTCGTATGAGCTTTGTCGATAAGCGTCGTTGGAATGCTCAGGAGGCATTGTGTAGAAGTCGATAGTAGCTACTTGATGTATGCAATCCATCCTTGTCGACATGTACGTACATAGATAGAAACACTTAGAAAATATTTTCCGCTTGTCAACATGTATGTACGTACATGGAAACACTTAGAAAATATTTTCCTCTTGTCAACATGTATGTACGTACATGGAAACATCCAGAAAATATCTTCCCATTGTCGACATGTATGTACGTACATGGAAATACTTAGAAAATATTCTTCACTTGTCGACATGCATCCTTGTCGACATGTATGTACGTACATGGAAATACTTAGAAAATATTCTTCACTTGTCGACATGCATCCTTGTCGACATATATGTACGTACATGGAAATACTTAGAAAATATTCTTCACTTGTCGACATGCATCCTTGTCGACATGTATGTACGTACATGGAAATACTTAGAAAATATTCTTCACTTGTCGACATGCATCCTTGTAGACATGTATGTACGTACATGGAAATACTTAGAAAATATTCTTCACTTGTCGACATGCATCCTTGTCGACATGTATGTACGTACATGGAAATACTTGAAAATATTCTTCACTTGTCGACATGCATCCTTATCGACATGTATGTACGTACATGTATGTGCGCACTTGCCCCCATACTTAGAATTTTTTCTCTTTCCCTGGCTATGTATGTTGTATCCATGTACTTGATGTAAGCGCTGGTTGTATGCCAACACCTTGTTGTATGCTAACACCTTGTTGATATGCTCGATACATAGTAGCGTGATGTTCACTTGCGATATGCCGACTGTTATCTTGAGCAAAACACTTAGAAAATATTTCGCCCTTGTAATCATGTAACCATCTCGATATGCATGTACATACATAGAGCTTGCACACTGATTGACTTGTTACTTGTAATTTTCAGGATTCCGAGTTACGCAGTCTTCTTTTCAGAGTTAGTCTTCTTGCCGTGGTTATTATGAGTAAGTCTTCTATCCCCGTTCCGCGAGTGACATTAAGTTCAGATGTTGGTGACGAGCCGGGTATCAACACAGTTGAGTCTCTTAAGGACACCATGAGGAATGTGAGTTACTTTTTCAACTATATTGATGAAGATATGTTTGAGCTATACGCGACTTGTTGTGGACTTGATTCTGCTTTGGAGGCTATTCTTCTATATGACATGCTTCCGGACTCCAAAAAAGGGCAAGTTACTATTCCTCCAAGTGATCTATCCGCAGTTTATACCTCGCAGATTAAGGAAGGCCTGCGTTTTCCCTATTGTCCTGACTTAGTGGATCTTTGTCGCTATTACCGGATATCACCCTTAAGTCTATCTCCTGCTGGCCTCCGTGTATGGAGCTGTTTTCGAGTTTTGTTCCACATGCAATCTTGGCATTATTCTACCACTCTTTTCTGATGCTTCTATCAACTGATGTGTCCAGACGTGACGGGGTTATGTGGAATGAAGATGCGTTGGCCGAACTTGCAAGATAAGGGCTTCGAGAAGCTTGGACTTGGAGTGCCGAGTGGGATCACAAACAACATCTAGCCGCCCCGGCTGATCGCTCTGGTTCTCATTGGCGACATCACTACTTCTTCGTATGCGATGTCTGGACTATTTGGGATGTTGAGAATGTGGAGAAAGCTGATCCCGCTCCTATTTTTTCTGACCTTTCCTTGGATGATAGGGAGGCGGTGAAGAGTATTATTCGATGTCAGCAAGAGCGTCGCTATCGTTGTCTATTACGTACTTCGGATCAGGATTTGATTGATGCCGGGATTCATATACTTCCTTCTGAAGATTTGGTATGTTGATATCTTTTATAACCTATACTATGTTGCAATGTAGGTCGTATTGATGGAAAAAGCTGGTCTTTGCAGACAGCTAATGATCGTGATAACCTGTCAGTTGGGCGCCGTGCTCGTAATATTTCCCCCACTATTCCTGAAGGCTCCAGACATGATCGTGGCAAAGGACCTAAGAGTGAGGCATCTTCTTGTATCTTCGCTTGACTTGCTGATTTTTTCAAGTTTTATTATATTCACGTTGTCTTTGTTCCTTTAGGTAACTCTGTGCATGTGACTGAGCGCGTTGTTGCAGTACCTGTCACTAGTGTTCCTCCCAAGAGGTCTGCCGCAGGGGCGTGTCCCTCGAGTGACCCGAAGCGCCCTAAACCGAGTGCGGCTATTCCATCTCTTTCTTGCGATAAAGGGAAGAGAGTTGAGAGTCACACGATAGCGCCTTCTGCCCCTCGGTCGAGGGACCGGCCCGAGGAGGAGCGTTCTTCCCGCCGAGGTATGCATTGTTCTATTTGACATACTTCTTATACTTAGTATACTTTGCTAATGTTCTCTTTGTTTTATGTTTTTATTATTGTAGTGTTACCACGTATTAAGCGTGATGACTTGATCCTTTCTGACGGGATTGATGTCTCTGGAGAAAACTGGTCACCTTTCTCTACTGGTAGTCTTCATTTTCTGAAGGACTCCAAACTTAGCACTCCAGGAGTTGGCGTGCTGGTGCTTCAAAGATGTGTCCCTCCTGGTGATCATGATGTCAAACCGTCTATTGATGAGGAGGCACAGGCATACGTTGAGAGCGGCTTAGCTGAATTTGCGCCGGTAGATCTTGCTCTAACTTTTTGCCTTCCTGTTGTACGGGTATGCTTTGTTGTTGTTGTTGATCATGATCGTCCTATTTGTTGTACTTAGGTTATTGCAAGGATGATGAACATGTCTTCCTTTGTGTTGGAGCTTGTAAGTGAGAGGAAGGCTGCTATCAAGAAGTGCAGTACAGTTTCCCGCGAGCTTGCACAGTCCGAAGAGGAAGTGCAGAATTTGAACTCCAAAGTTGCTGATATTGATGCGCGCATTGCTACTCGTCGCGTCCATATTGAACAACTTGAGGCCGAGATTGCTGCTATCAAGCAGCAAATTGCGGAGAACAACAGTGTTCATGATGTCGCGCTTGCTTCTGTTCGTGACCAGGCACATAGAGCGGGTATTGAGAAGGGATTGGCTGAGTATCCTAGTACCCCTGCCTATTCTGCCGCCGTCCTTGCTGCTGCTAAAGCGGATCTTGCACCTTTGGTTGATGAGTTTGCCAAATATTACATTGGCAGAGTTCACGCACTTGCCCCCGGATTTCCGTTCGACAAGCTGGGTCCTTATTCTTCTTTTGTTGTTGACCATGTTGCAGATTTGCAACGCAAGGCAGCTGAAGCCGCTTCTATTGCTTTGACATTTGGATATGATATTGCCGAAGTTGAACTTGGTGTTGATTTCCTGGATATGCTGTCTTAGTCCTTTTGGAGATGATGATATGTTTAAGGCTTTTTTCCAAACCTTTATTTGTATGTTTGCTTTTGGACCTGTTTTCAATAATAAAAATCATGTGATATTTTGTTAGTAATATTTCATACCTTGAGTTATTGATGTTTCCGTATGCTTTGGACTTGGAAGATAGGATACACATCCTTAGATGATGAACATGATGTCCGTAATTGCGACTATATGCCGCGCATTGTTGAGTGTTATGAGCGCCCCTCTTGGTTGGATTCCCCGGCATGGCAAGATGCATACACTAGGTACTTGTAGTGTTGTAAATAGTAATGTACTTGACGCGGGCACTTGGCACTGGCACTTGACATGTAGCAGTGTCGTCTTGACGAAGCAAGACTTAAGTTTATACCGTCTCTTGGTTCCATTCTAAGGCGACGTTGTTGCAAGGTACTTCTTGCTTATTTTTCTGTTTTTGCGTTAAATGCTAAAGAGCAAGATAACGTTATACAAGACTCGACTTGTAAGTTTGATGAGTTTTGTACAAAGTTTGCTTAAAAAAGCGTATAACATGAAGCTATCCCTTTTCGGGCCTAAGTCTTCATGGTGTATGAACCCTTAAGAGAGTATGCATACTTTTAGTGTGTGGGGTTGTCGTCTAACAAGAGAACTTCCGCCACGGTGGGGTGATCAGTCCCATCATTGCATTTGCCGCATCTTGTTTCTATTCAGGGAATGGCTATGAACATGAGGATTTGCCCGAAGGATTTCACAACATGTCATTTTTTAGAAGTAAATATGAGGTTTGCCCTCTTGGAAAGGATGTCGCAACATGTTAATTTTGATAGATGTGAACATGGGATTGTCCTTTTGAGAAGGATATTGCGCCATGTCACTTTTGGAATATTGCATGATATTGCTTTTCAATTTGTTGAAAATGCACTTGTTGATGTCGCCTATTATAAGTTTCATGGCGTGATGATTATGAGTAGTATGCACGTTGTTTTCTGCTTGATGTTAATCCAGAGTATAATGCATAATGTAGAGATGTACCTACGAAAGTAAATTGACCATCATTAGATACTTGTCGTGTTTACAATAGCTTTGCGGGAAGGCGTCTATTGACTGCTTCTTCTGAAATACTTCTAATTACAAAGGCATGAACTGCACTTACATTCCTAAAGGTGCACTGAAAAAGACAGATTAGAAGTGGATAGTCTATCTCCCTCAAATATATCTTGGCGGCTCACAGGCATTGTTGCTCGCGACATAGCTTCCCAGAGCTCCATGCGCGATAAATTCTTCAATCACCATCCTCAAGGTCAAACAACCATTGGTATTGTGCCCCCAAGTTTGGTGATATCGGCACCAATCTTCAATATCCCTGCCTAGGAAGGCGGTTTCTGGCTCAAGTGGTCTTGGAAGCTTGTTTTCCAGAAGCTTGACGTATATCTCTTCCACCTCCGTGTTCAAAGGAGTGAAGATGTTAGCATAATCCATGCTTGAGCCATCTGATTTTTTTTGAAGTTTGAGCTTCCATTCTTGTGTTAAGAGGTGTGCCCCATCTCAATTCATGCTTACAGGAGATCTCAGTCTCCATCCTGTCTTTTAAGCACGCCATTGTTTTAGTTGTACGCCATCCAAATTCCCTTTCGAATAGCAAAAATTTTGGTGCGTTCATGTTCAGGAAAAATGTGTTGATGGCGTCCTTCTTGATTGCTCTCAGTGCAGTTGCATTTTGAGCGAACCTCTGGAAGTAAGACATGATGGATTCTTCTTCTCCCTGTCTGACATCGAGCACACTCCGCTTAGGTGAACAAAGAATCCTGTCAAGTTCGGACCTTGGTGATAACTTTTCCTTCTTCCTTTCATCATCTTCGTACGAGGCGAACAGCTTTCTCTTTGCACCAACTCCTATCATGGCAATTGACACTTGTTTCATTTTCCTCAGGGCATTGACATAGCACTTTCGTGCGGCTGTCTGATCACCTAGCACTTCTCCAATCCCGTGAGGAGTTAGGAACTTCATTTTCTGATGAGCTGTAGATGGCACAATGTCATGTGGGTTGATCGTTGTTCTCCCTAGGATGCCGTTATATGCCCCCAAGTTGTCCACCACCACAAATGTGACGTCTATATGCAATGCTTTCCACTTGTCTTCAAGGATAACTGGAAGTGTAATCATGCCCAATGGGTAGGTTGCCGCTCCTGCGAAACTAACCAACGGAAACGTGCTCGGCGAGAGATCGGCTTCCTTTTTTCCCATCTTCTTGAGCACTTCTATATGCACTAAATCCGCAGCACTCCCACCATCTACCAAAATCCTTTGCATGTCAAATCCATTGATGTCCATTGTTATGACCAAAGCATCATCATGGGGATACACTATGTGTTTCTTGTCGGCGTTTGAGAACGGGATGATTATGTCTTCCTTCTCTGGTTGTCGCCTCTTCCCGTACTTGGGCAGAACTTGCAGCTGCGAGGCATAGACATCCCGGGCGTTAGAAACGCTACCTCCTGCCGCTGGCCCACCATGGATTACGTTGATGACACCACGCTTTGGCGGTGGTGGGTTTTCATTCACTCTCTCCTTTCCCTTGTTTTCCTTTCCGGGTTGCTCTGCATTGTTCTTCTTTTGTCGTTTGTCGCCTTGGTCGACATATTGCTTGAGCTCTCCTTTAAGGATGAAATTGTTTATACGAAATCGCAAGCTGACACAGCTATTTGTTTCATGGCCGTAGACTTCATGGTTTTCACATCATTTATCTCCCTGCTTTCCCAGTGGCCCCTTTCGGAAATTTACTGGCTCCCTCCACATATTATCCTCCTTCATCTTCTTCAAGATTACGGAAAGTGGTGCATTCAAAGGAACGCATTCTGCCAGGTTCACTTAGTTTGGTTTTTGAAATTCGGGCTGATACGGCCTCTTATGGGGCTGGAATTGTCTCGCTTGCTGCGGGCCTTGCTGGGGTTTTGCTTGCTTCTCCTTAGCGCGAGCTGCACTAACTTTCGCCTTATATTGCTCTCTGAATCTTTCCAGATCCACGAACTCTTTTACCCTCGCCGCCAATTCTTCAAGTGTCTCAGCTGGGCGCTTTGACATCTTTTCAGCCAGGGCATATCCTCTTCGGCCTAAATTTGCAATGAAGGCGCGTACGATTTCTCCTTCGGTGATGTTTCCTTGAATGTCTGAGATGTTTTGATTGAAGCGGATGTAATAATCTGCTAACGATTCGTCATTCTGCTGTGTCACCTCATTCAACGCGTTCGACCCTCTAAGGAGTGTGCGCTCCCCCATGTATCTTTGAATGAATTTTGCCTTTAGATATGCCCATGACGTAACGCTTCCGCATGGCAACGAGAAAACCAATGTGTGGCAGTTCCAACGAGAGTATTAGCAAATGTCATGGCAACGTGACGCGGGTTGTCCATTCGTCCCAGCAGAGACGCTTCATGTTGTTGCACATGCTCGATTGGATCTCCTTTTCCTCTATGTTTTTCTCCACCGATTCTGTACAGGGCATCTGGAACGTGACTGTGCACTAATTCATCAAAGAATGGATGTGATGCATTCTCTTCCAAGGCATGCATTCCCTTCATCTTTGATTGCTTCATTTTTCTCTCAATCATTTCTTCTAAGGCCTTAGTCGTGAGTCCCGTGATTGGGATGTCATTGTCGTATGCGGGCTTCCTCCACCCATCGTTGCATGTGTCAGCATGGCTTGTTGTCTTAAAGCTATCCTCCTTTTGTGGGCATTGTGAATTGCTCACAGGAGGCTACTTCCATCTCACTCCTTGTTGTTGCTTCATGCCAACGCTTGGAGTGCATGAACGTGCTGGCTCCTGCCTGGTCTGTTGATAGGCATCTTCAGAGTCTCCTACTCCCTCTGGGTGTTGCGGCTTTTGCTGGTTAGCATCATGTGACGCCTCCCTGGTTGGTGCAGCTTGTTCATTAGCACGCGGGGTGGTGGCGGAGGTGCAGCATATCCTTGACTCCTTAAGGTCTCCCTGAGAGCAAGAAGTTCTTCAAGTGCCTCCATCATTGCCGGTGTGACTGTAGGCATGTTGGCTGCATTCCTTGGTTGTTGCTGTGTTGCCTCAGCTGGCATTCCCGATGGGAATTCTTGATTCTCCCTCGTCCCTTGCTCTTGCGAAGGCGCATTGTTTTGATATTTCGGCCCGTACTGTGCAGGAGGGGCATTTGTGGACGGAATGGACGAAGCCGTAGATTCTGCGTCCGGAATATGAGAAGGTCCCGGTTGACTTCTTGTTGATTTCATCTTGCTTACACCCGCTTTCTTTGATCGTCTTCCTGTCATGGCTTGTAACACGGCTTTTTGTTCGATTCACTTCAGACGGCGCCAAATGTTAAGTTCACTTCTCCACTTGGGCAGCTTCGGGCTTTTTCCTTCACGAACAGGCTTCTTTCTTCACAATTGGGCTCGAGATGTATGTATAAGGACGGGAACGCCGCAATACTTAATACACAATCACCGAGCTAATCTCCCAACCCTTGACCTTGAACTCTTGATCTTCGGGTCCTGCACGAGGGGCAGTAACCAGCGTGGGAGGGGGAATGCTGGTTGGGCCCACTCCGACGCTCAAGTTAGAACTTCTAGAGAGAGAAAGCCTTAGAGAGAAGTCAGAGCATCCAAAGTCCAAGAGTGAGGGAATTGTTTAGAATGGGAGACTTAGGCCCCTATTTATAGGGAACCTAAGGATCATGCCCAGTTTTGAACTACTTGATGTCAATATGTAAGGAAAACGTATACCGCCATCAAGGCAGACTATGCATGCACCGACTTCCCGCACTTGGCAAATTAATCGGGGTAAGCGTACGAAGAAAAACAGTAATCCGAACATACCCGGATTATTTAACAATCCGGGACGGGTCCGGATTGCCGAAGCAATCCGGAAGTCCTTCGGCCCAGAAATTACGCGTATCCCAGACCGGTTTAGACTTGGGTGTCCGCGAAAGGGTTTTTTTACGGGTTTTGGGATATTTTACGAGGCCCGAAATGTAAATACGAACCCAAATTGGACAGATATCTAACAATACTAACTCCTCGACTTCATATAGTCGGTGAAGACAAAGGATATCAGTCATAATACTGACTCATCGACTTCCAATTGTTGCTGTCTACAAAGGAGACCAGTCATAATATTGACTCCTCGACTTCATATAGTCGGTTAAGACCAAGGAGATCAGTCATAATACAGACTCCTCGACTTCCAATAGTCGCCATCTACAAAGGGGATCAGTCATAATACCGACTCCTCGACTTCATATAGTCGGTGAAGACCAAGGAGATCAGTCATAATACTGACTCGTCGACTTCCTATAGTCCCCATCTACAAAGGGGACCAGTCATAATACTAACTCCTCGACTTCATATAGTCGGTGAAGACCAGGGAGATCAGTCATAATACTGACTCCTCGACTTCCAATGGTCGCCATCTACAAATGAGACCATTCATAATACTGACTCGTCGACTTCATATAGTCGGTGAAGACCAAGGAGATCAGTCATAATACTAACTTCTCGACTTCCAATAGTTGCCATTTACAAAGGGATCAGTCATAATACTGTCTCCTCGACTTCATATTGTCGGTGAAGACCAAGGAGATTAGTCATAATGATGACTCCTCGACTTCCAATAGTCACCTTCTACAAAGGAGATCAGTCATAATATTGACTTCTCCACTCAAGGAGATCAGTCATAATACTAAATCCTCGACTTAATAAAATCAACGAGGGAAAAAGGAATGCAACTACACTACTAAACTCCTCGACCTTCGATACATCAGTAGTCTGTAAAAAAAGACATAAATATTAAATTTGCTTCTTATCATAAGAAAGTAACTCGACACAACCCTTCCCTCTTATCAAAATAAGATTAATGGCTTATTTCTCGGGGGCAAGTGTTGGGATATGACTCAAGGTAACCTTGGGAGGATCGAAAACATCCAAAGTCGGGACGTCAAACCCTGATATCGATGACCACTTAAGTTTGCATCATGGGAACAAATGAAAAGTGTCGACATACCTTCCTTAAGGCGACGATACTAAAGCCAACGACATAAGTAGATGTGTCGACTCTCAAAATCCTTCCTCAAGCACAAGTCAAGTATACGACCAAACCCTAGGAAGAAATCCCTTATTGTAAGGAAGAGGCACCACCTGGTAACCTGCTTGCCGCTTTCTAAGTCAAGGAATCCCTCCTCTTAAGATAAAGCTGAGGTGGCAACCTACTTGTCACCTAGTAAGAGAAACCTTTGACGTGAAAGAATGATGAGGTGGAAACCTGGTGTAACATACTGAGAGACCACCGTCCTCCTCAACAAATCAGAGAAAGGCGGCCACCGCCACTGAACAACCAATCAAAGCACAGCTGCCGCCACTTAAAGTCGGCATAAATCTGTGCCTATAAATACTCATTTATTCATATTCTCTCATATATACTTGTTCATAATATAACTCTCAAATTCTATTACTGGCTTAAGCTTCGGAGTGGATGTCGGACCTAAAATCAGACCTAAGGCGATTTCGTTTTTTGAAAACGTGGATTTTGAAAAGAGTCGCCACTAGTTAATTATTAGGCTAACTAGAATCCTAAAATAACTAAGCAAATAACAAATTAAACACTTAGATATTAAATCGGTCTACGATCAGAAATTCGAGTTCGGAGTTTCTATTACGAATTAAAAAAAAAACAATTTTTTAATTACGCCCTTACGGTACTCAATTAACTTATTTACCAATTTTTTTTAAAAAAACATTTCCCCAAATTAATCTAACAATATGAAGATTTAATTAAATAATCCCTAGTTTATAAAAAAAAAACTAATTATAATCTATAATTCTTAGCTAAGATGAAATCTAAAAAAAAAAAATTACCAACATGCTCAAATCAAAACACAACTTAACATACATATGTACATAATTTACCCAATTAAATTTAACCAGTTACATTTAAAACTACTTAATTATATATAATATATAGAATAATAATAATAATAATGTAACAGAATAAAAAAAAAAAAAAAAAAAAAAGAACGGGACTACCTACGGTAGTGAGCTGGGAGCCGGCCGGTGTCAGCCACGGACAGCAGCAGTGGCAGGGCTAGCGGCGCAGCGAGGACCGTGGCAGATGCCGTGGGGATTTCCGGCAGGTAGCAGAAGAATTGGAATACCAGATCATAGCAACCAGGCGGAGTCGGTACGAGGTCGGGACTCTGGTAGACGTAATCCAAGTCGTTGGCGGCCGACAGGCGACGGAGATGGGCCAGCGAGGGCGAAAGAGGTCAGCTGGGCGAGGTGCGGCACTCCGGCAGGTCTGGGTAGTCACCGGCCAGAGAGGGAATAAAGAGAGAGAGGGAGAAGAGAGAGGGGCGGAAGGGCTGGGACAGTCACCGTTGCGGTGGTCGGATTCGGATGAGCGGAGGACGGGCGGCCAGACAAGTGGCCGGCGTGGTCCGGTGACCAGCGTGCCTAACCACCGGTGGCTGGCATGGCTGGAAGAAAAAAACAACTTTATTCACTAGAAGACATAACTGCACGGTTTTCGAGAACTGATGTATTATTATTGCTGATGTATCTTTTTTACATGTATTAGGACCCTATTTATAGCTAAACTAGGACCCCTAAACTAGGAAAATAAAATCTTAAAAATATGCGCCATCAATATTCCGAAAATTTACATATATATTTATGTATTTTACCATAATTACACATAATATATTTTCTAAATATTTTACAATAATTAATGCGTATACACTGTCATAGTTTTACCAGTCTTATTTTTTAGAAACTTCGAGAACTTCCATATTTTAAATACTTCATTTTTTTTAACGCGTCACATATGGCATTTTAAAATGCTACGCGCATATCAAAATTAGGTGTTTACAGCTTACCCCTCTTTAGGCGAATTTCCGATGAACGTGTTCGAGGGGATTTGTCCAAAGACGAGTAAACACTAATTTTGGTTGGGAAGTATATCTACTTTTGAGTCTTCGAATCTTCAAGGAAACCCCTGGCTTATTTCGGAAGGTGCGAAAGAAAACCTCTATTCGTAGTGTAGAATATAGAGCCTCTGGCGGCAGTGCGGTAAATAAAAGCCTCTAGTGGCGGGGGGGGGGGGGGGGGGGGGGAAGTAAAGCCTCGGTCGGCGGTGCCCCTGTTGATGGTGCTTCCGTTGGCGGTGCGTAAAAGTAAAGCCTCGGTAGGCAGTGCCCCTGTTGGCAGTGCCTCCGTTGGCGGTGCAGAAAGTAAAGCCTCAGTAGGGGGTGCCCCTGTTGGCGGAGCCTCCGTTGTCGTGCCTCTGTTGGAGAAGAGTCTCTAATGGCGTGACTTGCGAAGGCTAAATACTAAGGCTTCGTTCGTCGGGTTATGACTCTCAGAAAGATGGAAAACTTCAAATCTTGATTGCCGGTTTGTGACTTGTAGGAACAGACTGTAACAGTCCTACTCATCCTCGAATGGTGACTTACGAGAGCAGACTGTAACCATCCTGCTTGTCATGAATTTGACTTGGAAGGCGCTGTGTTGTAGATAATACACATGCGCATGAATGTTTGTCCCTAATTTTTGCCTAAATTGCGCATGGTGCGACAACTTAGCAGGATCTTTTTTTTTTTTTAGAATTTTTCTCTTATTCTCTCCTTTTGCCACGGTCGATTGAGAGATTTCCGACCGTGCCCCTCATTTTTTTATTTTCTCTCATTTTGCCATGATTGCAATTTCTGAATTTGAAATCATGTCCCTCGTTTTCTGATTTTGACTAGGCCATCCTTTCGGGTTTTCAACCTAGCGGAGGCACTCTTTATTTGGTAGCCGATTAAACGGTGGCTGTTACCCGTACTTTATTTTCCGCCTCGATGCGGGAATATTTGTAGCCGTTTGGAGGGTGGCTGTGGCCCTTCATTCCTCGTCTCTGATCCGAGAAACACTTTATGTATGTAGCCATTTCGAGGGTGGTTGTGGCCCTTTCACTTAATACCCGCCATTGACGTTCCGGGAGCACTCTTTTTGTGTAGCCATTTTTTCAAGGTTGGCTGTGGCCCTTTTTATTCTCCCACCCTCAAAGGGTTCGCGAGGTCACTCTTTTATTTGTAGCCGTTTGGAGGGTGGTTGTGGCACTTTAACTTAATACCCGTTGTTGACGTTCCGGGAGAGCTCTTTTTGTAGCCATTTGAAGGGGGGTTGTGGCATTTTCATTGTAGTCGTTTTAGGGACGACTGAGACCCTTTTTATTTGTAGTTTATTTAGGGACAACTGTGAACTTTTTATTTCTTCACTGCTCTCACAAAATTTGCATGAGCACCCTCTTTATTTTTTGTAGCCGATTAAAGGGCGGCGGTGACCCTGAAGAAAAATGGATTTTTTTTTCTTGCTTCTTTTTTTTTTAAATAAATTTTAACAAAAATAATCAACAACAATTATGTACATGCCCCTGGTGGCAAATTGGGAATTTTTAATTCAAGATATCTTCTTGAGAAGGACTCAGCTGATTGTGTCAAAATATGTCGGTCGTGACGACGCCCTGGATTGACCATACGATCGATGGATGACATAGGCAATGATTTCTTCTCTCGGCTTCTCAAGTGCCCTGGCTATTGCTCAATCTCATCTGGGGATGCCCCACGGTTAGCATTGACGAGTTTAGACTTCGCCGCATGACGGATGTATGACTTGGTTGAGGATCACACATGGATGACGTGGAGTAGTCCGCATTGGGGCACAGATATTGCCTGAGGTAACTGGGATAAATTCGGCAGCTGACACAAGAATGGTCGGCGAGCAAAGGGTCATGCACGAGATGTGCTCTTTAGAGGCTTTTATTTGGATGATCATCCGAGCTGCACAATGAATAAGGAAAAACTCAAATTTTGAGGAGAAAATTAATCACAACTTTTCTTACATGGGTGCCCGACATCTTTAATGGAAATTTGCTCCATATGTGAATGGATTTGTTGCATGTTCCGACTTTTTCTTCATATGGTGATTGTGCTTGATCTGAACGGGATATGCCCTTTGGTTACCACTGACCAGTTTAGACGTCACCGTAAAATGGATGTACGGCTTGGTTCGGGGACGCTTATGAATTCCACATATGGTAGGTGGAAGTTTGGCATGGAAGTTCTTTGAAGCAGTCACATTTCACGTGGTTGCGACCTCGTCGAAGTGGTCGTCTGATCTGTAAAAAGAGTAGGGACACTCAAATCTTTAGGAAAAATCGAGTATAATTTATCATACCTGAGTGTTGGATATCCCGGGTGCGCAATTTGTTCTTCGTGCAACTGGATAACTGCATGTTCTTTTTATGTTGCCCCATTTTGCTGGCAGAACTTATATGTACATGATACCTAACCAAGGGTACCTGAAAAGAGTGAATGAAAAATCAGTGTAGAGCATATGAGAAATCATGCACGGTTTTTTTTTTTTAAAACTCTAATGTCATTCATTTCATAATTTTGATTACTTTTCAGAAAAAATCAAAATTTGTGATCTAGAGTGTTTTGCACCATCATGGAGTTTACCGAGTTTGCTGAGTGCACTATCTGGCTCGAACACGGGACAGACGTTCAAAACAAAGTTTTTTCAAAAAGATTTTCTCGTCCTTTTTTTAAACTCGAATAATCGCACTCAACTGCACAATTAAACTATTTTCTCAAAAAACATAATCAAATCACTGTTTTTTAAAACGCTAGCTCATGCGAAGATTGAGAGGATCTTGTTGAAAATGTGCAATACACCTTATATAAAAAAGAATGACACTTTGAGTATTTTATTTTTTTTAAATGCTCATGCATGCTTGAAAGTTAAAGTTCTACTGTTAAGAAATTTACAACCAGATTACCTGAATGATACATATAGAATGTATGTACGAAATAAAAAATCTAGGCAAAGTTTTTTTTTTTTATAAAAAGCAATGCAATGCATGTTTGGAATTAAAAGCTCAACAACTAAGAGAAGATTTACAATCTATCTAAAAAAATAGTTTTTCTTGAAACAATGCCTATGAGATGTACATGAGATGAAAGTTGTACAGTTAAGAAAACTTACAAATTACCTGAATATTTTTTTTAAGAGGAAAAAAAATCAATGCATCCTAGTTGCTCAAAAATAAAAATTCAGGTGAAAAGTTTTTCTTTTTAAAGAATGCATATGAGATGCACAAAAATAATTACAAGATGCGAACTTAAAAATGAAAGTTCTACAACTAAGAAAATTACAATTTACCTGAAAGTTTTTTTTCAAAAATAATGCATATGAGATGCATGTCTTGTGATTTAAAAAAAATAATAATAAAATCAAGTAAAATATTTTTTAAACAAAGTGCCCTAAAACTTAGAGAGCTTACGATTTATCTAAAAAGTTTTTTTTGAAATTAATGCATATTGGATGCATTATTAAAAATAAAACAATTCAGGTAAAAAGTTTTTGAAATGATGCATATGGAATTTACATTCGAAATTGGAAGCTCTAATAGCTAAAGAGGAATTACAGTTTTTCCTACAACATTTTTTTAAAACTATGCATACGCGACGCGCTGACCAAAATTACAACTTACCTGAAGAGTGTTTTGAAAAATAATGCGTGTGAAACGCGAGTTTGAAATAAAAAAAATTAGGTAAGAGGTTTCTTAAAAAAACAATGCATACGAAATGCATGTTTGAAAAGAAAATTTCTACAACTAAATGACTAACTATCTAACTGAAAAAGTTTTTTTTTTTTTTAAATGCAATGAGATGAATGCATGAGAAATAAAGTTACACAGTTAGAAAAAACTTACAGTTTATCTGATAACTTACAACAAAAACATGGATAAAACGACATGTTAAATGGGGTAAAAATGTGTGTCTTTGCTCTACAAGGTAGGTTCCACTGACAGGTTCCCGACACGGTGGTTTCCTCCCCCTAAAAAGGGATCTCTGGACTTACGCGAGCGAGTGATTTTTTCCGAGTCGTACCAGCGGCCCGGCCGCTCCAGTCGTACCCTTACTAAATCTCTGATGTTTCTAGTCGCCTTGGGTTTGAGGCATTTTGGCCATTATACTAGAGTGGGTGTGTGCGATTTCAAGTAACACATAATACACCACAGAAAAATAGTTAGATATGTTAAAAAAAAAATTTAACTCCACACCTGAAATCACACAAAAAAACCAAGTTAGATCAGTGAAGTCAAAATTAAATAAAAAAATAAATAAAAAAAAACTCAAAAATGGCAAAAAGTGAATATACTGAGCCCGAACCCTCTAATATCACCAGCAGAGTCGTCAAATTGTCGGACCTAAAATCTGACCTAAGGCGATTTCGTTTTTTGAAAACGTGGATTTTGAAAAGAGTCGCCACTAGTTAATTATTAGGCTAACTAGAATCCTAAAATACCTAAGAAAATAACAAATTAGACACTTAGATATTAAATCGTTCTACGATCAGAAATTTGAGTTCGGGGGTTCTATTACGAATTAAAAAAAAAAAAAAAAGTTTTTTAATTACGCCCTTACAATCGCAGCAGCCAGGTGGAGTCGGTAAGAGGTCGGGGCTCTGGTGGACGTAATCCAGGTCGTTGGCAGCCGAAAGGCGACGGAGATGGGCCAGCGAGGGCGGAGGAGGTCAGCTGGGCAAGGTGCGGCACTCCGGCGGGTCTGGGTGGTTACCGGCCAGAGAGGGAATAAAGACAGAGAGAGGGAGAGAGGCGGAAGGGCTGGGGCGGTCACCGGTGCGGTGGTCGGAGTTGGGTGAGCGGAGGATGGGCGGCCAGACAGGTGGCCGGCGTGGTCCGGTGACCGGCGGGCTTGCCTGACAACCGGTGGCACGCGTGACTGGATGAAAAAAAAAACTTTATTCACTAGAAGACAAAACCGCACGGTTTTCGAGAACTGATGTATTATTATTGCTGATGTATCTTTTTTACATGTATTAGGACCATATTTATAGCTAAACTAGGACCCCTAAACTAGGAAAATAAAATCTTAAAAATATGTACCATCAATATTCCGAAAATATACATATATATTTATGTATGTTACCATAAATTCACATAATATATTTTCTAAATATTATACAATAATTGATGCATATACACCGTCCTATTTTTTAGAAAATTCGAGACCTTCCATATTTTAAATACTTCCTTCTTTTTTAACGCGTCACATATGACATTTTGAACGTGCTACGCGCGGACCAAAATTAGGTGTTTACAGTGGAATCAGGGGAAGACCCCTAACCTCTTTTCAGGTTAACGCCTCAAATACTCAAAAGGAAACTAAGTACCTCGTGAGGTCGAGATAGACACCTAAGTGAGCTAGTCAAAGGTGACACCTCAAAGTCCACTTCCGGAAGCTAAGGGCCACGTCAACTTGATCCAAACAGAAGGTGTAACCCATGGTGTAATCGTTTCGTTTCCAAAATTTAATTTAATTTAATCGGTTTCGCACATGTTTTTCGGTACGATTTAATTATTTTATGGAGTACTAACACATAAGGAAGATTAATCGTTCGAGCTCATTTAGCAATGTCTAGAATGGAGATCATAAGATTAAGCGGTGCAAGGTGATATAATCAGTACTCGGTTCAATCATTCAATGAAGATTCCCAATAAGATCCAAATTTTCACAAGGAAACTCATAAGCCAAAGAGTACTAGATACTTAAAGAAATAGAAAAGTTCAAGCAAACAAGGAGAAAGTCATTCGCCCAATCCCTTTTATAATGTGGTTGTCATCCTCTAGGTTTACGCTCCTTCCTCACCTCGGTTCTGTAATTCAAAAAGTGGGATCAAATTACACACCAGGACGTAGGAATTTAAGGAGAATATATGAATTTCGTCATTGTTTCTCAAAACGTACCTTAGGAGGATTAGTATAGGCAGATACCGTGTGGCCTTTTACCCCACACCTGAAGCACGTTCGAGTTTCCTCTTTATGTGCTCTTTTCTTCTACCTGTTCTTATTACTAGCTTGCTTAGGTTTGATTTTTCTTTGATCATTTGGACCAAATGACTTGTTAGCCTTCTTAGGAAGGTTTTTTCCCTTTCTTTTGTGCTTACCCTTTTATTGTGTTGGAAGCATGATGCAATGTGCATCTCAGCTCTGGGCTTTTCAGCCTTGAGCCGATCCTCTTCCAACTCCAGATGAACTCATATTGCCTCGAGGGAATCGAGTTGTGTAGCATGGGTAAGGTGCATTTTAATGTTGCTACAAGAGTCGGGCAATGATTGAATGGCGTATTGGACCTTCTGTTCCTCAGACAGAGTCTCCCCTGCCTCGTTGAGTTCAGCGAGCATGTTAGACGTATTCCTAATGTGTTGCTTCATAATATGTTGTGGATTCATTTTGTACGAGTCTACAGTGATGTTTAACAATCGCTTCTGGGTTGTGGTGTAAACACCCAAACCTGCTTTGAGACCATCCCACAGGTCTTTAGCAGACTCAAGATAATCATACCCATAGAGCATGTCTCCTCCAGCATAGTCATCAACCCGACATTCAGTAAAGCAACCCGACCACCCACTAAACCAATGATAGGATGTCCTTAAATATTTCACACAGCTGGCGTATCATTTCTAATAGACCAGTCTCTTTAAAACGGTTTAATCGCTTTTACCCGAACGGGAATTTTGCAAAGACGCCCGATCTAGGCTTTCCCAAGGCCCTTTTAAAATTGTTTACGAGGATTTCTCATGCTAGCATACATGATTCTACTACACAAGTAAATTATCATACCCAAGCACATCCAAGAAACAATCATGCGTAATCACACCACATCAATCATGCATATTTGGCGTTTGAATTTTGATTTAAAATATTTGAGGCTTACTTGCAATTCATGTTATCAACTAGTCATGCGAACTTCTAGACATGGATCCTAATCAAGATCACTCAGCATTGCATGTCTATCCTAGTGCGCAACTCATTAATTCAAAACAAGGCTCCGACCCTAACATGCAATATCCAGCTAACTTGACATGGCCAAGACGCAATTCTAATCATGCATTTATATCAACACATATAACAAGTGCAATTCAGCCCAAAAATGACAGTCCAATAATCATACATTTACGAGATCCATCACCATAATCGAAACTATCAATTAGGTTTAAATAAAATTTAAAAATATCAAACCAGTTCGCGCTGTGTAGGTAATTTTAAAGTTCGATAACATTTGGATTTGAAACTTTGACCAACCTATTTTCAGTTGACTTGGAATAGTCCAAAATTCTGGTCCCGTTCAGTCATTTCGGTCTTATCAGTCCGATCCGGTGAAACCGATCCGACCGGTTCGGTTCGGTTCAAATAGGTAATTCAGTTCGTTTCTTCACGCAAACCAGGTCAGTTTGGTTCGACCCATTAGTGTACCTGGTCCGACCAAACCCGAATGAGTCGGACCGACTGAGAAAATCCGGGTCGGTCGACCCGACCCAATAGGACCTATGGAACCCGACCCGGTTGGACCAGTTCTGGTTCCACTGGTCATCCGGGTCAATCGACCCGACCCGTATGTGCAAATTGGACCGGCCCATTTACCCTATTTGGTTCGGCCGAAATAATACTTGTGGGCTAAGTAGGGTTTTAAAATCAACTAAAAACTTAACTTAGCCACATAGTAATATTAACTATAGATATAGTTTCCAAATATATTTGCACTATATATATATATATATAAAAAAAATTTCGGCCAACATATATATATATACATATATATTTATTGTCAAGATTCTATATTAGGGATATAAATCTATCAACTATATGTTTTCTCAATCTTAGACAACTAATATTCATCAATAATATCCAACTTTCCTAAAATCATGCTAGAATATATTGATAATTAAAGTCACAATTATCTTGTGAATCTAACCGAAAAATTATGCCAAATAAATTGCATGGGCCGCAATTATTAAATAATTTTCCATGTAATTTTTTGTCGTAACACCAATTTTAGGGTTAGTGGTCAAATTTCTATATCAAAATTTACAAAGATCAATAATCCAAAGTTTAATTTTGATAAAGGTTGATTACACACGGTGTCCTGAGTTCCCGCTCCGTATCTCAGCATTTCCTTCTCATCGATATACCTACAAAAGGGGCTCTGGGGGGAGGGGGTGGTCACGGTAAACTCTCTCCGATGCTTAAATGAGTTTAGGCTTTTAGAGAGAGAAATAAAAATGCTAGAGAGAGAGAGAGAGCAAGTTTAACTTCAAATAAAGAGTGGAGAGCTCTATTTAAAGAGTTCCTATTGGACCGCTCCGGTTCCGGTGCTTTTCCGGTCCGGTTGTGGCAGTTTAATGATATAGTCGGTGTTGACCGTAATTATAAGCGATTTGACTTTGGTCCAACCACACATTGGTTTAATATAGTCTAAGTTTTAGAAGAGTGGCCTCCAAGGGCGGGCCCCGGGCGAAATATCTTCCTGGGTAAGGTGCCCTGACGAGTACACTCGTCCGAGTATGGAGGGATACCCAAACGGGTACCCCATAGGGACCGCTCGGGGTCACCCAAATGGAGGGGCTCCATTCGGTTTACCCCGAGCGGAGCCCTTCCGCCCGGGTCACCCGAATGGAGGGGCCCTATTCAGGTGACCCGAGTGGAGCCCTTATGTTCGGGTCACCCGAATGGAGGGGTTCCATACGGGTGACCCAAACGGAGTGCCTCTCTTTGGGCACCCCGAGTGGTTTTCACCACTCGGAGTGTTTTTCTTGCCTCGATATTTCTGGGCCTAAGCATTTTTGGGACTCGGGGTATCCAAGTTTCAAATTATTACTGAGTAAGGTTCGAATACAGAGTCTAATTTACCCTAGTTTGGGCGTGTATCCATCATTTTGCCCTTGTGTCAAACAATGGTTTAACCTTTACTTGACTATTATTTTTGTGGAGTATCATCCAAGCAAGTTATGAAATGTACCTTTCTGACGATCCCGACATTGAATGAGTCCTCGAGGAACACTGTAATTTTCCTTGCTCGTTGTTTTAAATAAGCTACCTGACTATACCGGTCTTCGTTGAGTGCTCGAGGAACGCTGTAATTTTCCTTGCCCCCTTTTTAAAGAAGTTGTATACACAAAATGATGTTGTTAATTTAAGAAAATTTGTGCCACATGTAGATATCGTATGAGGGTAAGGATTATGAGCCTTGGTCTCGTTTTACTTATCCTTTGGACTGTATCCCTTTTTTTGTGTCTCTATTTTATTAGAGTTTCTTGTAGAAACACCTAACACATCTCTATATGTGAGAGGCTATAGGTCACCCCCTCTTGGAAGGGTGTTCATACAACATGTGAGTGTCAATCAACATGGATATTTGAGTTAATGCAAGTACGTATATGGACAATGCAAATGATTATAAGTATGAAATACAGGCCTTAGTCCCATTTTAATTAGCCTTTATATCTATCTCTTTATTGGAGGGACCTCCTGTTGGTGTTCTTAAAACCGATAGGGAGCTTTTGGAGCGGTGTTGCACTCTGTTTGCGAGAGTGTAAGTATGGTTTTTTAGCCTTGGCCTTGGCCGTCGAGTGGTAACAGAAGACCTCTGGCGGCAAACCGTACTGGAAAACCAATGTTTGTGCCTCTGTTAGCGAGTGGTAACGGAAGACCTCTAGCGTCAAACCGTACCGGAAAACCTCTGGTAGTGCCTCTGGTGGCCAATGGCAACGGAAGACCCCGGGCGGTGAATCGTACCGGAAAACCTTTGATGGTGCCTCTGGTGGCGAGTGGTAACAAAAGACCTCTGGCGGAAAACCGTAACGGAAAACCTCTGGTGGTGCCTCTGGTGTCGGGTGGTGACAGAAGACCTCTAGAGGTGAACCGTACCGGAAAACTTCTGCTGGTGCCTCTAGTGGCGAGTGGTAACGGAAGAACTCTAGCCGCAAACCGTTTTGGAAAACTCTGATGGTGCCTCCGGTGGCGAGTGGTAACGAAAGACATTTGGTGGCGAACCATTCCGGAAAACTCTTATGGTGCCTTTAGAAAACCGTACCGGAAAACTCCGAGAGGGCCTCGCTCAGGTTACCCGAGAGAGGTTACCTTGCTCAGGTCACCCCCGAGGGAATTTTTCCCTCGGGGCCTTCTGAGTGGGTTTACCCACTCGTGTTGTCTTCGGGCCTAAGTGATGGGCCTCGGGTGTCAGTTTTCCAAGTTTCGAATTATAATCGATTGTGGCCCAATTATCTGGTCCAATTTATAATAGCTTGGGCGTATGTCCAACATTTTCCCCCGAGTCGAGAAGTGGTTAAACCTTGACTTGACTCTATTTTTCAAAGTATCGCCCAAGCGAGTTGTTAGGCGTACCATTGTGACGATCCCGGCCTTTATCGAGTGCTCGAGACGCACCTTGATTTTTCTTGCCCCCTGTTTAGAGAAGCTTAATACATACACGAAAAATGCTTTTATTAGCTTAAGCTGATTTACGTTATATGGAGATATTATATGAGGGTAAGAATTACGAGCCTTGGTCTCGTTTTACTTAACCTTTGGATTGTGTCCTTTTATTCGTGTCTCTTTTTTATTGGAGCTCTCTTAGAGAAAAACCCATTGCATATCCCTTTATAAGGCATGCTTATAGGCTTCCCTTCATTATTTGCCTCCTCCTTCATCTTTTCTAGAGCACCTCTCCTCCTTTATCTTTTCTAGAGCACCTCCTCTCAGTCCAACCTAGGTTTTCTCCTTCACATCCATTTTCAATTTTGCAACCCAATCATCCCAATTAAGTCACCATATCTCACATGGAGCTCACTTATGTTTGATTTGGGGATGAATTTTTCTTGCTTGGGTGGCTTGGACCGGCCGGCAAGGGGAGAGGACAACACATCCGGAGTTGGTAGGCGCGACCGGTGGCTCGGGGAAGACGCCTCGGTGCAGGTTGCGGCTGGGCTTGGAGGGGCGCGGCGTCTGGACGGTGGGCCAAGAGTGAGTTCGGCGTTGTCGGGCTAGGCCCAAGGTGGTCGGCTAGGGTGGACTGGGCTCCTCCGGCGGCGGCGAGCGGCGGTTCTGACGACGGATTCACCTCCGGATCGTATTTTGGCCGGTTCGGTTCCATTTCTTTAAAGGTTCGATATTTTTGACCTTTTTTGTGTGTTCTCCATTGATTTCTATAAAATCTAGGACTTTGCCATAAATACTTGAGTTGCCTTACTTGCATTGTGGATTGGGAGGTGAGGATTATTCCTTTTTGTTGAGCTTGGAGTACTTTAGAGTAAGTATTAGGTTGCCCGAATTTGATATATAAGTGTTGTTCCCTTCGGGATTGATAGTTGCCCAGTCTAGGCCACCTTGTGCTTGCATGATTGATACATAGCTTGTTGTAGGTGTTTGATTCTCCCTTTAGCTACCTTAGGTAGTGTTGGGGTAGTTTTTCTTGTCTCTCCCTTAGGGGTGTTTGTAATATTTGCTTATCCATAAAAGTCCTTCCTTTAGCAAGTAGTATCATCCATGCACGTGTCTTTGCCCCCATAGTAAGCATTTGATCTTTGTGAACTTTGGGATGTACCTCTGGGTAGGTTGGTTTTGATGGATTAGTATAGTGCCTTGTGGCGAGGTTGATAGTGTCTGACATGTTTTTGTCCTGTCTTCCCATTGTCAGGTGTTGTCTTGGAGTTTTAGATCATCCGCAGACTAAAGAGGTTGCATCCTTCTTCTTTCATAGTGAGTAAGCCTTCTCCTTTTGAAGCTCCCCGGGGAGAATTCTCTCCTATAGCTCCTTTATTTCGCTATGCCCATAAGGAGTTTTTTCGGGGAAAGCGATTCCCGCATCCGGATTTAGTCCGGATTATGTACCCGTGGTGCCTGACTCTGAGTCAGAGTCAGAAACTGAGTTGGAGCCCATCCTTGATGATGAATTAGCATTCTTGCATGACACCATATTCTTATTTGAGGTTTATTATAAAAACATGTTAAAGATGAAGGGTTTTAGTCTCCATGTTAGGATGGAAGGGCTGGGTAGTCTAGACAAGCCAACTTTCCCCTTTGCCATGCCTCATCGCTATACTAGCAGCCCCGTTACTCCGCCTCCGTATGGGATGGTGGCGGTGTACGTCAATCATATCAAGGGGGAGCTACGTTTCCCCTAATATCCAGAGCTCTGTGAGTATTATCGGATCTATCCTATCCGCTATTCGTGCTGGGCCGGATTTAGGTTGTTGTGTCACCGCCAGTTCTGGGCATATTCTCTCCTCCGCTTCTGATTCTTCTACCGCATTCAACATGGTGGAGAATCAGGGTTCTATTCCTTGGTGGTCTGTTACCCCATGCTAACTCAAAAGGGGTTTTCGGAGCTTGGTGATGTTGGGTGGTGAAATAAGTGTCGCTTCGTCCTTCCCTTTGAAAGCGGGAGTGGCCACAGGGAGAGACACTATTTTTTCATCGAGGATCTGGGCGTTTCTTGGTCCTTGGACTCCCCCTAGAGACGGACGAACATCCTGCGTTCTCCCAACTTTCTGTGTCCTAGAGATAAGATTTGAAGTATATATATATTGGGAATACCAAGGATTCCTACGAGTCGGTGCATCACATCGCGGAGGAAGAGTTATGTGCCACGGGGATCCTTTCGGCGCCTCCTATCTCGCCTTTGGTACGCAAGTCTTTGAGTTTTTAATACTTGTGATTTTACTGCTCTGCCTTGTAGGTTGGTTTGAATATCGGCCTTCCCGATTTCACGAGGACGACGACAACGTTGGTGAAGGCCTTCCTATTGGAAATGAGGTTTTAGTATAGTGACTTGTGGCGAGGTTGATAGTGTCTGACATGTTTTTGTCCTGTCTTCCCATTGTCAGGTGTTGTCTTGGAGTTTTAGATCATCCGCAGACTAAAGAGGTTGCATTCTTCTTCTTTCATAGTGAGTAAGCCTTCTCCTTTTGAAGCTCCCCGGGGAGAATTCTCTCATATAGCTCCTTTATTCCGCTATGCCCATGAGGAGTTTTTTCGGGGAAAGCGATTCCCGCATCCGGATTTAGTCCGGATTATGTACCCGTGGTGCCTGACTCTGAGTCGGAGTTAGAAACTGAGTTGGAGCCCATCCTTGATGATGAATTAGCATTCTTGCATGAACCCATATTCTTATTTGAGGTTTATTATAAAAACTTGTTAAAGATGAAGGGTTTTAGTCTCCATGTTAGGATGGAAGGGCTGGGTAGTCTAAACAAGCCAACTTTCCCCTTTTCCATGCCTCATCGCTATACTAGCAGCTCCGTTATTCCGCCTCCGTATGGGATGGTGGCGGTGTACGTCCATCAGATCAAGGCGGAGCTACGCTTCCCCTACTGTCCAGAGCTTCGAGAGCTCTGTGAGTATTATCGGATCTATCCTATCCGCTATTCGTGCTTGGGCCAGATTTAGGTTGTTGTGTCACCGCAAGTTCTGGGCATATTCTCTCCGACGCTTCTGATTCTTCTACCGCTTTCAATATGGTGGAGAATTAGGGTTCTATTCCTTGGTGGTCTGTTACCCCATGCTAACTCAAAAGGGGTTTTCGGAGCTTGGTGATGTTGGGTGGTGCAATAACTGTCGCTTCATCCTTCCCTTTGAAAGCGGGAGTGGCCACTGGGAGAGACACTATTTTTTAATCGAGGATCGGGGCGTTTCTTGGTTCTTGGACTCCCCCTAGAGACGGACGAACATCCAGCGTTCTCCCAACTTTCTGTATCCTAGAGATAAGATTTGAAGTATATATATATTGGGAATACCAAGGATTCCTTCAAGTCGGTGCATCACATCGCGGAGGAAGAGTTATGTGCCACAGGGATCCTTTCGGCGCCTCCTACCTCGCCTTTTGAACGCAAGTCTTTGAGTTTTAATATTTGTGATTTTACTGGTCTGCCTTGTAGGTTGGTTTCGAGTCGGTGCATCACATCGCGGAGGAAGAGTTATGTGCCACAGGGATCCTTTCGGCGCCTCCTACCTCGCCTTTGGTACGCAAGTCTTGGAGTTTTTAATACTTGTGATTTTACCGCTCTCCCTTGTAGGTTGGTTTGAATATCGGCCTTCCCGATTTCACGAGGACGACGACAACGTTGGTGAAGGCCTTCCTATTGGAAATGAGGTTTTAGTATAGTGCCTTGTGGCGAGGTTGATAGTGTCTGACATGCTTTTGTCCTGTCTTCCCATTGTCAGGTGTTGTCTTGGAGTTTTAGATCATCCGCAGACTAAAGAGTTTGTATCCTTCTTCTTTCATAGTGAGTAAGCCTTCTCCTTTTGAAGCTCCCCGGGGAGATTTCTCTCCTATAGCTCCTTTATTTCGCTATGCCCATGAGTAGTTTTTCCGGGGAAAGCTATTCCCGCATCCAGATTTAGTCCGGATTATGTACCCGTGGTGCCTGACTCTGAGTCGGAATCATAAACTGAGTTGGAGCCCATCCTTGATGATGAATTAGCATTCTAGCATGACCCCATATTCTTATTTGAGGTTTATTATAAAAACCTGTTAAAGATGAAGGGTTTTAGTCTCCATGTTAAGATGGAAGGGCTGGGTAGTCTAGACAAGCCAACTTTCCCCTTTTCCATGCCTCATCGCTATACTAGGAGCTCCGTTACTCCGCCTCCGTATGGGATGGTGGCGGTGTACGTCCATCAGATCAAGGCGGAGCTACGCTCCCCTACTGTGCAGAGCTTCGAGAGCTCTGTGATTATTATCAGATCTCTCCTATCCGCTATTCGTGCTTGGGCCTGATTGAGGTTGTTGTGTCACCGCCAGTTCTGGGCATATTCTTTCCACCGCTTCTGATTCTTTTACCGCATTCAACATGGTAGAGAATCCGGGTTCTATTCCTTGGTGGTCCGTTACCCCCTGCTGATTCAAAAGGGGTTTTCGGAGCTGGGTGATGTTGGGTGGTGCAATAAGTGTCGCTTCGTCCTTCCCTTTGAAAGCGGGAGTGGCCACTGGGAGAGACACTATTTTTTCATCGAGGATCAGGGCGTTTCTTGGTCCTTGGACTCCCCCTAGAGACGGACGAACATCCTGCGTTCTCCCATCTTTCCGTGTCTGAGAGACAAGATTTGAAGTATATATATATATTGGGAATACCAAGGATTCCTTCGAGTCGGTGCATCACATCGCGGATGAGGAGTTATGTGCCACGGGGATCCTTTCGGCGCCTCCTACCTCGCCTTTGGTACGCAAGTCTTTGAGTTTTTAATACTTGTGATTTTACTGCTCTGCCTTGTAGGTTGGTTTGAATATCGGCCTTCCCGATTTCACGAGGAAGACGACAACGTTGGTGAAGGCTATCCTATGGGAAAAGAGGTTTTAGCCCACCCACCCCCCCCCCCCCCCGCGCGCGCGCGCGCGCGCAGGTAATGGAAACCTTGCGGCTGCCGTTTCCGTGACTTCTAGAGCTGTGAAGCCTTCATCTGGTATAGCTTTGCGGTGCTCTGATGCACATCTTGCTTTTGTCATATTAATATATATTTCTTTGTTGTTTTCATGATGGTCTTTCATTATCTCCACCGCAAAGATCCTGACCAAGATTAAGTAGAAAATATCTAGCTTGGAGGTTGAAGCCTCTACATCTAAGGCTAGGAAGATAGCCTCCTTCGCCTCTCCTTCCAAGTCCTCCTCTTGCCATAAAGAGAGAGAGGTTGTTGTTGAGGGCGTAGTTGGTGGCGGTTATCCTATTGCTCCAGAGGACGTAGGAGTTTTGGATGATGCCGGCAGGTCTTTGTCTCCTTCTCCGGTCTCTCCCCCCCCCCCCCCCCCCCCCCCCCCCCCGAGGATTGCATCCTCCAATGAAAGATCTCCAGCGCCGAGGCCAGGTATGTGGTGGTATTCTCCTCTTGTATATATGTATTTCTTTGGCGTTATTGCGTCTTACACTTGTTCTTCCATGTATGATCAAGTTGCCTTTGATTTGCGTCGATGATCTCGTTCTCCCTGTTGTTGGGTTGGTGATGTTAGGGGCAATGCCTGGATGCCTTTTCAAACTGCTGACCGTCAGGCCTATGACATATCATCCTCTCTTTCTATTCCGGAGGTGGTCATTCTTATGATGAATGCTATTATCCCGCCGGATGATCGCTCGCTTCCTCCATCGGACCTTGGGGAGATCCATCACTTTGTGAAGGGTGCTTTGTCCCAACTGGCCCCTGTGAGTATTTATATTGGTTCTTGCTTTGTTTTATGAGTTTTTTATTTTGATTCTGCTTTATTTTTGGTAGAGGATATCATCGATCATTAACCTTGGCTCTCATTCGGTGAACGTGACCCGAGATAGGGATGCGCTTTGGAAGAGGCTGGAGACCGTTGAGCTACTTTAAAGAACACCGAAGAGTTTTTTCGTGATGAGGTTGAGGAGCTCAAGTGTCTAAGGTTACTCTTGCCACCCGCATATCTGTTCTTCAGAAGGAGCTTGATTCTGTTCTTGGCCGCCAAGCAGATGATGATTAGTTAGTAGCTTTGAAGATGAAGAATGCTATCAGGGATGCTCGTGAAGAGGGTAGATTATCTTGTTTTGAGGAGGGTACGTCCCTTGGGGTTAAGAAAGGCAAGGCTATTGGGGTTTAGGATTTCTTAACTTCCAAGGAATTTTATAACCATGACGAGAAGCATTGTGAGGGTATTATTAACACTTTTGGAAAGGGTACATCTTCCGCTGCGATTACATAAACCCTAAGTGCACATCTTCCGGCAAACCCTAAGACTGGCTAAGAACCATGGTGGCAAACCTGGTTAGGCAGAACGATCATTTGGTTTATGGAGTAATACGATATGATCTATGTTCTGCAAATCGCCATTACGAACTTCGTTTGTAATAAAATCACATTCTGGGCCAGATGACGAATCTGCGATATCATATGAAATTTCTCACTTCCTGACTAAACTCAGGTTGTGCTATCGACGCGTGCTTCATACTACGTGTGTCATGTTTGACCACGAGGTTAGGCACAGTTGTGCTAGATAGAATCCACGAGACTCGGATAGGCACAAACTTCTTAACCTAGAGTGTGTGACTGATCCTGGATGCTATATGAAGAAGTATCCAAAGTATCCTTACAGACTTAGAACTCATACATAAAGTCAGGCACAATGTTCACTTCCCGGTGTACGAATGCAGTGCTGAACAAAAAGGCCAAGTGACCACGTCTTTGGAAACCAGTTGGTTTTGACTAAGGGCATGAGCGATGGGGATGGTCAAGTACACCTGTAATTCTCCGACTCTTGTATTCACTAGGTGGCCACCAACCATACATTAGTTGAAAGGATGTGATACTTGTGCGGATGCCCTGAATGAGTATTCCTATGTGGAAACTGGGCAATTGGAGAATGACAGTTGACCTAGGATACATCGTGACACTTTATTATCACAGGTTGATTATGTTGGATTACGGGGTTGACTACTAAGGAAACTTAAATACAGGTACATTCCAGTAATCAGAATTACCCAGCAGAAGATGTGCACTTAGGGTTTACAAAATTACCTGCGTAGGGTTTAAGTAATCACAATTCCTCCTAAGTGGTGTAGTGATATGGTTTGGCTGAAACTAGTATTAGGGATGAGGGTTTTTCTCTCAAATCACCACTTAGGAGGAATTGTGAATTTCCCTTAAGAAAACCCTAACACCCCTTATTTATCGGAGGAGCAAAGTGGACTCACTTTACCCCTATACTATAGTTTCAGACGCCATGTATAAGGGAGGCCCAATATTTGGGCCTCTCATGTCAATTGGGATTCGGGTCAAGCCCAATTACCCTAAGTGACATTTACCCAATTTCTTAGGTAATGTATACATATTAATGAACTCCTAATTACGCCGCCCAATCTCCATATGCTAACAGCTCCCACTTGCCGAAATGGGAGGGTGCCTGTTAATGTATTGTTGTCCTAATTGCATCAACATTCCACTCTTCTGATCATGCCCCTGCTTCCGAATAGTTCATACGAGGTTTTCCGTGCGACTGGCGGATACGAAGGGCATCGTGCTACTCATCTATTAGGAGTGTTGTAGCTCCCGTGGAACGTTGATTCCCTATCTCAAATCAACCAGTTAAAAACATCAATCTGTATCGCGCTGTATCCTAGGTCAACTATTAATTCTCCAATTGCCCAGTTTCCACATAGGAATACTTCTCCATGGCATCCGCACAACTATTCACAGCCTTCAACTAATATCTGGTTGGTGGCCACCTAGTGAATACAAGAGTCGGTGAATTACAAGTGAACTTGACCATCCCCATTGCCATACCCTTAGTCAAACTCAACCGTTTTCCAAAGACGTGGTAACTTGGTCTTTTTCTTCAACACTGCGCTAATACGCCGGGAAGCAAACATTGAGCCTGACTTTATGTATGAGTTATTAATTCATGAGGATACTTCGGGTGCCTCTTTATTAGGCTCCCGGGATCAATCACGCGCTCGAGGTGAAGAAGTTTGCCCCCGTCTGAATCACTAGGATTCTATCTAGCACTAGGGCTGGGCATAAAAACCGGTTCGGGCGAACCGAACCGGAACCAAACCGGAACCGAACAAATACAAAACGGTTCTGACTGAACCGGTTCTTAAATGGTTCGGTTTTGATAAGGAATATATGGAGCGGTTTTCAACTGGTTCAAAACAGGTTCCGAACCGGTTTTGAACCAGTTTTTCAGAACCACTTTTATTACATAAAGCCTAAATTGTTAAATAGTAACACACTCTTGCATCTTTTTTTTTTGGGTAGATTAAAGGGCTATAAACAAGCCAAGTATCCGGCAAGCTCGACTCGACTCAGTTTAATCGAGCTCGAGCTCGAACTCGACCTTAATTTTTCAAGTTCGAGCTCGACTCGGTGCCATACTTGACATGTTCGAGTTCGGCTTGATAAGGTTAAAAATTCAATTAAATAATAAATGGTTCATCTTAGCTCGAGGTCGAACTCTTCCTCGACTGAATATATACATATATAATATTATTACGTAAAACTCGAAAAACTCAAACTCGAACTCGACTCGAATATGCAAAACAAAAAAGCTCGATTAGGCTCGCGAGCCTCTCGAGTCGAGTACAAGTGAACTCGAACTCGACTCGGTATCAAAAAAAGTTCAACTCGACTCGAAATTTAGCGAGTCGAATTTGAATATCGACCAAGCCGATCTCGAGAAGCTCACGAGTAGCTTGAATCGTTTACACCCATAGGGTAGATCCTTCACTATTTGGGTTTGGTTCATATTGGATATATAGGTGGTCGTAACAGATTTGTTTACTTATATATAGTTATTATATATTATGTTAGCTCATATCAGTTCTACTGTCAATTGAGTTTAGTTTTGAACTCGAAACTTAACTTAGGAATAGTTCTATATTGACCGTATATTTTGAATTTTAGTAAAAAAAAAGGTGTATATTTTGAATTTTAGTTAAAAAAATGAAAAAAGGTTCAAAACCGGTTCGAACCGGTTCAAAACCGGTTCTCCTATGGTTCGGTTCTAGGACCTAAAATCTGGTTCGGTTCTTACCTGATATAGAAAACCAACTGAACCTAAAATCTGGTTCTGGTTCGGTTCTGAACCGGTTCGGCCAAAAACCGAACCACGCCCAGCCCTATCTAGCACCACTGAGCATGACCCCGTGGTCGAACGTGGCACACATAGTTTGAAGCACACGTCGATAGCATACCTGAACGACGTCAGGTACGGGATATGTCAGTGATGTTATCGCAGACTTTCATATGGCTCAGAATGTGGTTAATGACGAACAGAGTTCATCACCAGCGAAGTGCAAAATGAAAATCATATCGTTTTATTCCTAAACCAAATGATCGTTTTGCATAACCAAGTTTCCCAACTGGTTCTTAGCCAGTTTCACTTCGGAAAAGAGGTCCACCTCTCCTACAAGACGAAAGAGGTCCACCTCTCCCTAAAGCCAAAACCCGACCTTTGAACCCAAATCAGAGTCGGACATCTCCGGGATGTAATCCGAAATCAAGTCGTGGTGTGGAAACCGCCCTCTCATAAAAAGCTGCTTGGACGGATAACAGATTATGGGAGCATCAGAAGCAAGGCCACGACGGGAAGCCTTGGAAGAAAAAGGCTTATTCATTTTGAAGGGGAAGTGAGTCGACACTTCTTAGCCCAGGAAAAGCTCCAAAAGCACGCCTGGCAATAGGAAGTAAAAACGCCGATCCATCAGAAATTATCGATCCCACCTCAAATCCATCAAGACCGACCTACCCAAGAGTACGTCCCGAAGTGCACAAAGATCAAATGCTTACAACGGGGGCAAAAGACACGTGCATGGACGATACTACTTGTCAATGGGGGGCTATGATGAATAAAGCATGGAAAACACACCCGAGGGGGGAGACAAATAAAGTCACCTCAACACTACCGAAGGTAATGAAGGGTGGAACTAAACATCCTCCATGAGGGCATGTATCAACTATACAAGCAAGGGATGACCTAGGCAAAGCACCAAGGCACCCAAACGACAAGCAACTGCCAAGTTCCTAATGGGGCAACATATATATCAAAACTCACCTCAACGGTGCTCCAAAAAGCTCCAATAAAAGGGAGACACGAACAAAAGGACACAGTCCAAAAGCTAAGTAAAACGAGACCAAGGCTCGTAATTCTTACCCTTATATAATATCATCATATGACGTGAATTTGCTTAAATCTAATAAAAGCATTTTTCTGTATATGCATTAAGCTTCTCTAAAGCAGGAGGCATGGAAATCACGACGCGTCTCGAGCACTCGATAGAGGCCGGGATCATCACAAAGGTACACCTCTCTTCCCGCTTGGGCGATATTCCGCAAAAAATAGAGTCAAGAAAAGGTTAAACCATTCCTTGATTCGGGGGGCAAGTGTTGCATATATGCCCAAGCTATCACATATTGGACCCGACAAATGGGCCATAACCGAATGTAATTAGAAACTTAGAACATGGACACCCGAGGCGCATCGCGTCGGTCCGGAAAGCACCCCGAGTGGCGAAATCCACTCGGGAAGACCCCGAGTGGAAAGCCCACCCGGGGGGAACCCAAGCAAGGGACCCTAGCTCGGGTAACCCAAGCAGGACCTTGGGGGGTACCCCTATTCGTCCGGACGAGCCCTCCTCGTCCGGACCCTCACCCCTGGACGATATTTCGCCCGGGACTTTCCTTTAGAGGCCAAATACCGACACTTAAGTATGATAAGCTTACCTACGGTCGAACCGGGGTCAAAAGCACCTTATTTACGGTCAAGACCAATTCATATTACGAAACTGCCACAACCGGACCAGGGAACCACCGGAACCGGGGCGGTCCAATAGAAACTCTATAAATAGAGAGCTCATCCCCTCATTTGAAGGTAATCACTCTATCTCTAAGCTCACCATCTCTTTAGAAGCTCTCACTGACTTAAGCTTCGGAGTGGGCTTACCGAGACCCCCTGGTGCCCTTTGCAGGTAAGCGAGGAAAGGGGAAGGGAATCCGAGAAGAAAAGAACCCAAGGAGTGGAAATACGGGAAGAAGAAGCCCAATAAGGAGAAAACATAGAAGGTGAAGTTCACATAGAAGTCCCGTGTGCAAACATGATCGTTTAAAAAAATTATAATGTAATATTTTATAATTTAAATAAAACTTTATTTTTCTAATATAGTAAAAACTATGAGATTACAAATTATTAAGGTTTGCAAAAAAAATAACACCATTTATTAATGCAAAACAATAAAAAAAATGTATAGTTGTAATAAAAAGTTATAAACATAGATAATGGATTAGGAAAAACTGTCAAGGTTCCTAGAGCTCTGTTAACAAGCCACACGTTGAGATAGAACCGAATCATGTCCATACCTTTTAATTTTATAAATAACTAGGTGCTTACCCCGCGCATAGCGCGGGCCGACCTGTTAAAATATAAATATTAACATTATACGTAAAAGATTGAAAATCTGTTTTAAGTTTCTTGATTTTGGACATAATATACAGCAAGTCTCTAATCTTCATTGTTGATACTGAGAGTTCTTCTCGACTCGCAGAATGAATATAATTTATAATTGTCATAATGCATTGGTTTCAAGTTCTTCTATCATCATTCCAATTCGTATTGACCTTGTTGTTATATTCACCTTCTTAATCATCGGAAAAGGCCCAAGCATCTTCATTTTCACTTTGTAGATTAAACAATATAATAAGAGTGTTGTCTCAACGCAACGCGCAAGATGATTTGTTACAAAATTGTATAAAAATGCTTATCCCACATTACACTATATTACATTGTTCCAAAATTATTGAATTTGTGTTAATCACATTTTTAAATGTTAGTTTAATGTTTGATAAATGTTATTTTTATTATAAATTGTTTATTAGAGTTAAGACTTAATTATTATGTGTAATTAAGTCCAATTAATAATTTGAGCCAAATGTATTCAGCCGAATACCTTAGAGCATCCACAGTGGTATTACGTAAATATTACGTAAACGTGGGTCCTACATGTTTATTTAAGTAAAGCAACAAAAACTATCTACAGTGGTTTTACATAGCATTCCTTAAAGATGGGACCCACACGTAAATTTATGTTTTTACATAAAGCATTCCTTAAATTTAAGTAATGCACTATGTATTACGTAACCAAAATTTTATTATAAATTAATTCATTTTATAATTAATGCTAATATCTTATTGGTGGTTGTTGGAAAATTTAATAATAAAATATAATGTTTAAGTAATACGATTGCAGAGAAAATATTTTTTATGTGTGTCTTAAATTTACGTATTACTTAAAGTGTACATAAATGTCTACGTGGCAACTTTAAAGAATACAGTTTATGTAAAACCATTGTGGATGCTCTTAGTATGTAAATAAAATAATTCTGCCCAAGCCCAAATATTTAATTTAACATGTCGATCTCAAACTTAGAGTGCTAAAATAATTCAGCCTAAGCCCAAATATAATTTAACATGTCGATCTGAAACTTAGATTGCTAAGTGTGTGCTAACGTGGCAGCCTCAGGATTGCTTTAATCTCTGATGTGGCAGCATTAGGATTAATTAATCTCTTTCCTATTGCTTTATTATATATACTATACCCGCACGTTCCGCGGGTATCTTCGTTAATATGTACAAATAATATACTCTTATTTAATAAAATCCCAATGATTTAATGGAATTATATAAAGAATAAGATAGCGTAGAACCAAATGAATTATAATTGGGATTTTTCTATCATGCTCTAGGAGCACCATGCTTTTGCCTCTATTTAATATTATGGTGGACTTAATTGTAACATAAGTAAAACTTTAAAAGTATGAAAAATTATGAATTTTTTTAACTACACCTAAGATGTGTATCATACTATTAATAATATCAATTTCCCTATGGGGTTCACCTTTAGGGCAATAGAAAAATAAAAAAAATAGAGGCAAAAGCATGGTGCTCCAAGAGCATAGTAGAAAGGTCCTTATAATTTCATCTGAAGAAATAAACTCTAAATAATTTATAAGAAATTTATGAGAACGTACACTTTTTAATATTTATTTGTGAAAAATATTGGTTCTTACCCTAATTGTAGTTTCTAATTTTCATATCTTTGCTAAAATTATAATGATTAACTTGTTCTCACATATTGCTTTATCTATATATATAGATAGATATAGATAGATAGATAGATAATTAGGGGTTGTTTGTTGATAATAAATTTTTAGGGTTAACTAATGAATTATATATATATATATATATATATATATATATATATATATATATATATATATATATATTTAATGAGATGTGAGGAAAATAAAAAGAGATGAGGTGGCACTCCATGGATAATCTAAAATGCTTATGTGGCAACTTTATACTAAAACACCCTCTCACATGTTCCCTCATATATATATAGATAATTAGGGGTTGTTTGTTGATAATAAATTTTTAGGGTTAACTAATGAATTATATATATATATATATATATATATATATATATATATATATATATATATATATATTTAATGAGATGTGAGGAAAATAAAAAGAGATGAGGTGGCACTCCATGGATAATCTAAAATGCTTATGTGGCAACTTTATACTAAAACACCCTCTCACATGTTCCCTTATATATATATAGATAGGTAAAAATAAAATAAAATAAAGTGAGAGTGACTCGAACTCTAAACCTCATATATAGCTAATACTAGTTATTAGCGCGTGCGTTGCACGCGCATAAATCGACTAAGTTTCAAAATACATAATTTATCTTCAGTTTTCTAATATGATAATATGTAACTAATACATGGCCAAGTTTAGGGGTTGCGAGAAATGAATCTGTGATCGAAAAGACCGACACAAAGTAATTCAAAACGGGAAAAATAGAAGAAGATAATTAAGTAAAAAATTAACTATTGTTTTAAATTACGATACTTATTTACTGTTATAACTAATAATGAGTTGGATTGAGTATGACGTGAGTTATTAACGACAAAATTGTATCTAATTTATCAACTTGAGGAGTGAAGAATGTAAGCCCGCAATTAACCACTTAGAGTCTTCGGTGGAGCAGTTTGACATATACAAACGTAACTATACACTTTTCATGCAATTTTTTTATCATAATACCAACAAAAATTGATTTAATGCTAAATGAAATTTCAATTCATTAAAATCTAAAATTTATACTTGATTTTATGTCAATTACTTATTTAACTACTAATTAGGTTGTACACAATTTGATTTAATTGACAGACGGAAGAACTAAATTAATGATTCAAGAACCTAAATGTTGGACGATGAGTACCAGGTTATCCGTAAAAGGTCAAAATTCAAGAACCGTGGTTGACCTATATTTTGACAATTGATATGATTTGACAAGTGACTGATCTATGTGATACAAAAAAAATCTCAGCATGTACTCCAAGTTTGCACGAGTTGAGTACATATCATACTTTATGGGCAACTCAAATTTATAGGTATATTGTATTAATAAGTTAATGATAATTATGTAACATTTCAGTTAAGCGACCTTAACAAAAAAAAGTTAAATCAATTTATCTAATGAAATTTTTAGTAATACTCAAATATTGTAGGGACTAAATCATCAATTTTTTAAAACACTAATGTCTAAAGTTTATACTTGAATTCAACTTAACTATTTATTCAACTACCATTTAGGAGATACCTAATATGTTTGAATTTACAAACGCAATAACTAAATCGATAGTTCGAGTCAATAAGTATTAAACATTGAGTAACATGTTATATGTAAATATAAACTTCAAGAACCAAGTTTGATCCATATTTGATATGTTATTTGAGTTAGAAAGTGACTAATTTATTTGCTACAAAAATGTTAACAAGCGGAACATCCTCAAATCAGTGATATAGTGAATGGAAAAATGCATCTACCTGACATTTGCACCTATTAAATGCATGTTGACTCTAATTGATATATATTTGATGGAGAAATTAATAATAACTACGGTGACCTACCAATTAAGCAACCTAAAAAACCTAAAAATAACAAAATGTAATTAAATGGTTTTTATAGTAATAAATAGTAAAGATAAATAGATGGGTCTCAAAGATAAAAAGACTAAATCGCCATTTTATAAAAATATTGTAGGGACTAAATCATCAATTTTTTAAAACACTAATGTCTAAAGTTTATATTTGAATTCAACTTAACTATTTATTCAACTACCATTTAGGAGATACCTAATATGATTGAATTTACAAACGCAATAACTAAATCGATAGTTCGAGTCAGTAAGTATTAAACATTCAGTAACATGTTATATGTAAAGTCAAACTTCAAGAACCACGTTTGATCCATATTTGATATGTTATTTGAATTAGCAAGTGACTAATTTATTTGCTACAAAAATGTTAACAAGCGGAACATCCTCGAATCAGTGATATAGTGAATGAAAAAATGCATCTACCTGACATTTGCACCTATTAAATGCATGGTTGACTCTAATTGATATATATTTGATGGAGAAATTAATAATAACTACGGTGACCTACCAATTAAGCGACCTAAAACTAAAAATAACAAAATGTAATTAAATGATTTTTTTAGTAATAAATAGTAAAGATAAATAGATGGGTCTCAAAGATAAAAAGACTAAATCGCCATTTTATAAAAATAGGGGAACTAAATATAACACTTATATATATATATAATATAATAAAAAATATAGGAACTAAATATAACATATATATATATAATAATAATAATAATAATAATAATAATAATAAAATGTTCAAGAGGTACCTTTTGGGGGTGAGGACAACTCTCACATTTTATATTGGTATAAAGATATAAATAAATATATAAATAAATATATATTTATATATGTGGTGAGGGAGACTGAAAATTTTGACATTAGAGTTTTTTTTTTTTTTATGAAGACATTAGAGTTAATTAAACGATTTTACTCTAAATTACAATTCTTTAGATTAGATGTATATATGTTGCAATAACAATGTTTTTGGTACCAGTTGCAACTTGCAACCACATGCCTGTGGCAGCATATAATAATAAGAGAATATTATACGGTTAAATTAAATAATCTATATATATAATAAGAAAATAGGAGAGAGAGGGAATCATTTTTGTTGTGCCACGTCATCGTTTTTACTCATCTTAAGTGTGACACTTCATCTACATTTCTGGGCCGTCCTTTTCAGCATTCTGGGCCGTCTCAAGGATGAAAGAGACTAATAGAGAGTACTAATAGAGAGTCTCTCAAGCTGGCACATCAGCATAGAAAGATAATCAGAATTTAACACGTCAGTTTTGGCCTTACTAACAGAACCGATTCATTATTTATCTGTCTGATCCCCGTTCAGGAAAAAAAAACCAAACGAAATTCAACCAAACAAATCGATGTTACAAGTCATTAAATTAAACCTAAAATAATAACAGTTAAACATCTCTCTTATGTCTTAACTCTTCCGTCTTCAATTCTTTCTCTGTTACCTTCTTCACCTCTTTAATTCGATCGGTTTGAATTCCATCTCCTTCTCCTCCTTAGTTTATATATCTTTAATTTCAGTACTATAAAAACCTAAATTCAACCGATCAGGTAATTAGTAAAGAGCACAATTGCAACATCAGAAGGATGATTTCATTCATTGAATTCAAATCAACAAAAGTTGCTCACCTGCTAAAATCCCGGTCAATCGTAAGCAGCTTGGTGATGGTGAACGAACCCAAGGTAACGAGATCATCACGTACAACATCGATCAACACGTGGAGAGCTGGTTTCTGGGTGGAGGCCTTCAGATCCAAATTCGAGCATGTAGATCTGATTATAGGCGACCGATCTGCGAGGTCCTCGACCTCAACGTCTTCCAAGATAATAGCTTTTGTCCCACGCGCCGGATCAATTTTATCGGTCGTATCAAGAACCACTCTTCCCTGTTCATCTGAAAAGGTGAGGAAGTTGTCCTCTATTATCATATCCGCACAGTATGTCAAATTAAATTATATATATGCTTACCAAATAATCGGCCCCTCGACACAAATTTACAGGTGCATGTCAGTTCTTAGATCCGAGATGCACTTAGTAGATCTACAAGCCGCTCATTCACCATTTGCTCTGCCTCCTCCGTAAGCCGCTCCTCCACCAGCCGTTTCACCACATGTCACTCCGCTATTGAGTCCTACTAGAGCCGCTGCGATGAGATAATGAAGAAGAGATTTTAAGCGACGTCTCATAATCTTATTTGGTGATGGTGATGTTGATGGAGGACGATGCAGCGGAGATGAAAGAAGTGGTGGGACGTTGTCTATAAAGGACAGAGATGAAGATATTAGGGTGAAAGTGTGTTTAAGAGAGGAGATAGAGAGAGTTTGTGCGGCGGAGGGATGAAAGGTGAGGAGCGTTGTTTAGGGTTTGTATTGATTTGAGTTGAAGTTAATAATTCAATAATGATATACGTTCTGATTTTCAGACTCCGCTATGTTCCGACCGGTCAGCCATTGATTAACACGCGTCATCTAAAAAGTCTGGTCTTTTCTCTTTCTTCCTTTTTCCTGAACAGACTATTATACCCTTTAGTCCTTTAGGTAAAAGTTAAAACTTCTTTGATCTTTCTCTCTCCAACTTTTTTTTTTTTATAGAATCTCTCCTATTTTTTTTAATAGGCCGTCTCTTTCATTTCTATTTCTATTTTATATATATATATTCACTCCAAAATGACAATTTTTTTGGCCAAACTCCAAAATGACAATTGAGTTTTATAATTTTTTTTTTTTTAAAAAAAAAGACAATTGAGTGGGTGGAATTTAATTATTATTTTGTTACTTTCAAAATAATTTATTGTGTATTTTTTTTTATCAATTTAAATTTATATACGTAATAACATTATTGCTATTTAATAAAATTCCGGCCACCGCTTAAGGCCGTCATAACCCGCACGAGACCTCCAGCCACCATCCAAGTCCACTAGTGACCACCAATTGAGGTCAGACTGCTCAGATAAAGCCGTCCGACCTCGATTGGGTCACCAAGGGCCCAGATCGGAGCCACATGGCTCTAATTGGAGTCGTTCAACCTTGATTGGTGGGCTTGGCTGGTGGCCGGCGGCCTCATGCGGGTTCAGGCGGCCTTGTGGTCGAAATATTTTGAGCGCTGGTCGGAAGAAGATTATGATGGACTAAATTAAACAAAATAAAACTATTTAATAGTTAAACTTAACCATTGACTAAAGGATGCACTACAAGTTTGCAAAATGCAAACATATGACATTAAACCTACAAAATTAAACATATAACATCGAAAACCAACCTTGACAAAAAAAAAATGGCACTAAAAGACCCTCGAACATTTTTTTTCTTTTATTAAATAATCTTAAATATCGTAATTGAATGATCATAATTTTTTTAATATAGTATATTCCATTTTTCAAACGGACAGTTTCGTTTCAAGTTAAACTCGAGGTAAACACTTTACACTGATATATAATTATATACTTTTAAATTACATATATTTATGTAATAATTATTAAAACTAATATATATATATATATATATTTTACTGAGTTAATCTAAAATAATTAGTCGCAGAACCCAATAAGTTAATGTAGTTACAAATAAGTTTACATTTTTAATCCGAAGTGCAGAGTAGCTCAATCTTTGTAATTTAAACTCCTTTAGAAGTTGAACTTCCTAGTTCCTACGATTATAAAAAGGAAAAAGTAAATATATACAACATTTAATTTAATTCTGAAATTTTCATAAAAAAGAAAATTTAATTCCGAAAAGCAAGAGAGAGTTTAATGGGCAACTTTGTCCATATGTAAAAGAAAAGAGAGAGAAATGTCTGACTTTATATCTGACAGATATGTTCAGCATTTATTAGACCGTCGGAGTGTATCGGAGCTTAGAGATCGGACCGTATATCACCAGTCTTAATAATTATCAGGGCTGGCTTGGCAAACAAAATGTTGATGGGCTTTCTAATTGGGCTTTGGACTAAGACTTGGGTAGGAAGCAGGCTTAGGATCGTGATTTTGTATCACCATACTTTATTATTATTATTAGTATTATTAGTATTATTATAAATAAATTAATACATTTCTTTTTTTCAAAACTTTTATTTTCATTGATGCATAACACGTATATACCAAGACTAGACAAATGAAATATATAACTAATATATATTATTTTTTATGATTTTTTATTAAACTGCTAATTAAATTTAAATTCTGGTATAGAAATATATTAGTCAAACACTTTACTATTTTTGCTATGTTATTAATTATTAAAAAAAATATTATTAATTTAAAAATATTAATTGATCAATATAATATATATAAAATAAAATAAAAAATATAATTGTTAAAATATTATAAGGAATAATCATCATATTATTTTGTTGAACGTTACTATATCAGTTAACGATCTTCTAGCATTTTGTTCATTCATCTGTGGAGGTGGGTGTGATGGTGGCTATCCAATTTCCGCATGACCATACTTTTCACATCATGGTGTTGTCATTGATGAGGTATCTCTATATCTAGAGGAAAAAAACGGTGAAAATATATCTAGAAATTAAGTCCATAAATAATTAACATTAACCGAGATTTGTCTTAATTCTATGGTTCAACAACGAAAAAATTATACAGTGCCACCGAATGGTAATCCAGTGCATTCTCCAAAAATGTGTGAGTAGGATCTGATGGTGACTCGGTGATAGCCAATAATTCCTCTCAACGACGACAATACATTTGTGGTGGCCAAATAAATTTTGCAATTTTATATGGTACAATATTCTTTAAGATATTGAAGAGAGATATTTTAATTCGGTTAGTAGGTACTTTAACTATATGAATAATTTGGTCCAAAAAACCTATTAGAAGTAATAAATTGAAGATCGTCATCAAGTTCATACAAGATATTATCGCAAATCAGTATATTCTCCATTAGATTTTTATATAATATAACTAAATATCGCAATGTACTAATTGATCCGAAATAAACAATTTCAATACTTCAACATTTTCTTTTGAAAGTAAATAAATGGTTGATTATAGTTCATTCCACAAATATGTTTTAGGATTTACAGTTTTTATTAGCCTCGGAGAATAATTTAGTATTCTACATAAATGTAACTGTGTACAATTTATCATGCCATCCAGCGCGTAGCGCGGGGTCGGCGCCTAGTGAAATTAAAGACAGTACATACAGCCGGTGTAGCTATGGAAATGACACATCTCACAGCTCTCTCCAGAGTCACTTAACCTTTTACACTGCGCAACAAACAGACTGTGTCTCTCTCACCAGACAAATTCCACTTGCCAGCCATAAATAAAAAAATATCAGTATTAGTATTACGTCCCTCTCGCCGCTGGATTCTCACTGTGATCGGATGGAGGACGGCGGCGATTACTTGAAGCTGTTCGTGGACGAGACCTCGTTCTACAACCGCATTGTGCTCGGGACTTTTCTTCCGGCCGGTTCGTGGCAGCGACTGCCTCCTTTGCTGCAGACCTGGCTCCGCAACTACATTGGCGGCACCTTGATTTACTTTATCTCTGGATTCCTCTGGTGCTTCTATATTTACTACCTCAAGCGCAACGTCTATGTCCCCAAAGGTGGCCAATTCCCTCTTTCATTTGCTTGATATCTCCGCCGTTGACCCCCCCTAATTCCGTTGTCATATTTTAAGTTTTCTTTCTCCATATATCGATCTCGCAATCTTTAACCTGGTAGATTTTGTGTTAATCGCAGACATGCTCTTAGATTGTGCTTATTGGACTGATAATCAGAAAGCTAATTAGATTGCCTTAACTTGATGTCTGATTTGGGTTGAGATGAATAAAGCTAGCAAATCTCGGAATTGTTCGTTCATTTGTCCTCTATATTTGCCAATATAGGCTCTTTGATTTCACTATAAACAACTTTTATACTTCCATGGAGCTTAAATTGATGCTATCAGTGGTTTAAGTTTCCGGTAACTATTAGTCTTGGTAAATCATAGAAGAAGATAACATTGCAGATCTCTCAAATCTCTAATCAACGTAGAGTTCCTTTTCAGTTTTCATGGTAAATGGATTAAACTGTAAAACTTATGATACTGTCTAGTAAGTAGCTCCTATCAGTTGCTGATTGGGATGGGGTCAGCACAGTTCTTAGTGTCTCTATCATGTTCACTGGAGTCGGGATTTTTGACTTGTTCTGCATATTACATGGTTTGTTGACAAATGAACACAGTTGCATTTAAAATGGGTATGAAACTTTGAGCGAAACTTATTTTACTGGCAAAAACTGATTAGATGAGAGAATGAACTGTTTCACTTTCATAGCTTTGCACTTTAGAATGAGGTCGCCGAGTAGATTTTCATGTTCTCCAATAAATGATTGATTTTATTGATTTGATGGCAGATGAGATACCGACTAGAAAGGCCATGTCATTGCAGATATATGTTGCAATGAAGGCAATGCCTTGGTACTGTGCTCTTCCAACACTTTCTGAGTACATGGTTGAGCATGGATGGACTCGTTGCTATTCAAGAATAAGCGATGTTGGTTGGACATCGTATTTTATCTACATGTCAATATATCTTGTCTTGGTTGAGTTTGGGATCTACTGGATGCATCGAGAGTTGCATGACATAAAACCCCTCTACAAGTATCTTCATGCAACACACCATATCTACAACAAACAAAATACACTCTCCCCTTTTGCTGGTAAGTTTGGAGCACTATTATCCCATTACATAACAGTTAGTTGCTGACAACACTGCTAGCCTATCATACTCTTATTGTTGCTAAACAGTAGATAGATAAAAATGCATGCCCCTATTGGTGCAAATTTTAATCTGGAGATTCATGTGATCAGAACTCATAAATGATGTTTCTACTGGTTCTAATTGCATTAAGCTGGTCTTAATTAATTGCTGTGAGTCTAGGTTTGGCGTTTCACCCACTGGATGGCATCCTCCAAGCCGTGCCACATGTGATATCACTATTCCTCGTGCCAACCCATTTCACCACACACATAGCTCTGTTGTTCATCGAGGCCATATGGACTGCAAATATTCATGATTGCATCCACAGCAAGCTGTGGCCTGTGATGGGCGCAGGCTACCACACAATTCATCACACCACGTACCGCCATAACTACGGGCACTACACCGTTTGGATGGATTGGATGTTTGGTACCCTTCGAGATCCGTTGCTTGATGATGGATCCAAGAAAGTTATGTAGATCGATAAGGAATATCGGTTTGTGTGTCTCTTTCAGTTTGGCCGCGTTGTTTTGTTGGGTTCTTTCTGATGTATGCGATGCTTGTAGTTGTATGTAGATCATGTTTCCTTAACAGAACAGTACAGTGTTGCTGCTACTTGATTAACTAGAAAGTGTCTCCAGATCTTATTGAATTTGATCATCCATGGTTTGGTTACAGTTCAGTTACATTTCCCTCCTCCCTCAATTAGTTATGTAAGTAGCTAGGATTGTATTTTTAATTTTTATCCTCTGATGATGATTTCCCAGTTATACCTCTTAACTTGATAATTTTGACATTTGAAGTGCTCAACGTGTCTGCGCACTAACAAATCTGGTTGACAATTTCACACTACACGATAATAGTATAATTTGAAATCAATTGAAAAATAATTAATAGAGTATATATGGAGAAATGATAGCACAAACAGAACACGACAACATAAGATAGTTTGTGAAATTTCATGTTTATGTATAACCCATATTATAATGTTACGCTGGGAAATTCTATTCTTATAGAACTTAAAGGTTTTTTTTGTGACAAAGTTTGTTTTTGGTGTATGTTTTATTTTGTAGATTTTTTTTATGTTATATGTTTATATTTTATAGACTTTTGGTGCAATTTTTTTAATATTTAAGTTTGTTCGTTAAATAATATTATTTTATTTAATTTTGTCAATATACCTAACTTATATTTTTTTGCAATTTAGCCCCTAAAATAATCCAATTGACCCTATCTGGAAACACGGGCAACTAAGCAATAAAAAGATCAATTGATATTGAAATTTTTATCATGGGATTCGAACAATTTATATCTGCAAACAAATAAAATAAACTCTTTAGCATTAGAAATGACATAAATGAAAAATCAGAAGCACAGACCAAATCATTTTGTTTCTCATGGCAAACCAAATTTTAAAAGAGAAACGCTAGCATAAAAGGGTAAAAACAAAGAAAAACGATCAAATATATGTAAGGTTTAATTGTTGCCCGACCATAACAATAGTTCGGTTTAAGCAGATAACTAAAATGCATAATAATATCGGATTCAATGAGTGAATCAACATCGAACGAGGTTAGACCGTGAAAACCGTCATCAGAAAACCGGATCGAATGGCAAAAAAATCGTAAAATAGGCTAGAAGTTTTAGGAGTTTTTCTACCATGTTTGTGGAGCAGTGTGTTTTTTGTTTTTTTTTTTAATTTTATTAAAAGGGTGGACTTAATTATAACATATGTAAAACTTTAAAAGTATGAAAAAATATGAAATTTTTTAACTACACCTAATAATATTTGCATCATATTATTAATAATATCAATTTTTCTCTAGAGTTCACTTTGGCAATAGAAAAACGTAAAAAAAGTACCAAAAGTATAGTGTACGTGGAGTATGATAGAAAGATCCACAAATTTTGGTACACTGGGATAGTAGGTGTTTTCATCTTTTTGTTATAACTATTTGAACCAATTGAACCGGCTTGAACTTTGTCATATCGTAAATCAGCCACCTCATTGACTAACCCCACGATTTGGTTTTAAAACAACGGTTTAATAGATTTTACAACTTGGCCAAAAAAAATATTTAGAAATTTTAGTTAATTTTATTAACTTTTAAGTATGTCGATTATATATTGTTTTTATTGTGTGATGCTCATTATTTCAAATTTGTTTAAAAATCTCGTAGGTATAATTAATTTAACTAGTAAAATTACATGACACAATAACACAATATGATCACGTACAAATATAATTTATATCTAATTTTTTTATTTGAGGATAACACAAAAAAATTATTTATCCTAAAATTGATATTTGGTAGTTCTAATAAGATAATTGTATTAATACCCACAATATCAAATACGCATCACCTCTAATGGCTCTCCCTCTCTCTTTTTTCTAGAGTTGGTATGGGTGGCACTGGCACCGAGGTCAGCCTGTAAGGGATAATGTGTTGTCCATGAATATTTTTTCATTCTATAGTCACCGGCGGGATTTGAACCCCTAACCTCTGATTACGGAATGAAGCGTTGAACCGATATAGCACATTTACTGATTTCACTTTTAATGTCGACTACCTTTTTTTTGGCCAATAAACGATCACTCCATAAACACATGAAAGCAGTGTTTTAAAAACCGGACCGGACGTCGAACCGGAAAGGTGTCCGGTTCCCGGTCCCACCGGGTCCATTCCGGTTCAACCGGGGTCCACAATAATTCAGTAGCTGCGTATAAATTCCACAAGTCTCTTTCAGTACCGCCCCCATTCTATTCTCATTCAAGCAGCAGAGAGAGATCCCATAGCCAAGAACTGCTTCACTCGAAATCTCTATGCCGTGAAATCTCCACGCCTCGAAATCTTCTCAATCTTAATGGTTGTTTCCTAAAACTCGATTAACATCTCCAACTGCTTCCCCTCGAGATTTCCCATAGCCAATTGTTCGTCTTTCCCCGAGATCTCCTTAATTGGGGCTAGCAGCAGCATAAGAGGAAGAACGAAGAAGAATGTGGAGCGGACTGTGTGAATGTCCCCCTTCTAGGCGTGAATGTCCTTCTCTATCTCTTTGATCCGCGTGTGACGAAGAAAGAAGAAACCCTAATAAGAAGGGCCTCCTCTGTGCGGCGTGAAGGATCTTTGTAATTGCTTAGGTTTACATCTAATTTTTTGTGAATTAATTAATTTTTTTTATTACTCCCACGGTCTGACCGGTGTCGGTTCAACCGGCCCGACCCGGTAGGACCCGATTTTCACGTGCCAAACCTGGTCTTTTTTGCAATCCTATATTTTGTTGGTACCGGACCGTTCCTATACCCGGTTCCCGGTCTGATCCGGTCTGACCGCCGATCCGGTTTTCAAAACACTACATGAAAGTACAACTACAAGGCGTGTACAAGTTCATATCCAAATCTAATAAACGTAAAAGAGAGGGCGGGGTAGTAACACCCATTTACTTATACACGACCTCTTCCTACACTGGATTCCAATCCAGTTAGCACAAGCATTAGCGCTTCTCGGAATAAACGACCATCGAATCACACGAAAGTTCGCTGCCCTCTTTTAGATATTATGGACCTGCGGCTCTATTCGCCAGTTGAGGCCCTTGGCTGACCCGGTTAGGTCGTCGATCGCTTCCATAGAGTCGGACTCGATGATAACACGTTCCCATCCCTTTAAAATCGCCAACTCAACCGCCGCAGCTATAGCTTTCACCTCCACCTCAAGGCTATTAAATCCATTCGAAATGGCAGAGTATCCTCCCATAACCTCACTAGTCTTTGTCCGTGCAATGCAGCCCACACTAGCATCATCAGTCGCGCTCAGTCAGGATCCATCAAAGTTTACCTTAATGAAGCTTTCGGGGGTTGGTTTCTACTTATTGGAACACGTCACGGGAGCATGATCTTGTGAGACTGTATCAGATGGAAAAGTCGATGCTGCCAAATATTTGTTGTAATCCCATAGCGTCGTCTCGGCAGTGAGTGTCAGGTTCATGTCACCATCGTCATACATCGCTCTGCATCGCTCCTTCCATATCATCCAACATACGAAGCATATAAACGAAAATCTCTTCGAACGTTGCGCTTTGGTAAGCCCCGGGGCATTCCTAATGCACGCGATCCATTCTTCCACTGAGTCAACACCCCTACAAGGTCCGATCGTATAGTCGTTTCCGCGAACCAAACCAATCTCGTCCAAGCACACCCAAACAACATATGAGCAACAGTTTCATTCTCGCGACATAACGGGTATGTTGGTTCCATCTGCAGGCCACGCCAATCCAAGTTTGTCCTAACATGTAGTGCATTCGCATGGAGTTTCCACATAAAGGACCGAACCTTTGGTATCGCGCTCATCATCCAAATATCTTTCCACCTTAGGCCGGGAGAGCCTGGTTGCCCCGGGACAATAACCTCTGCCGCTTCAACCTGGCCGCATGTTAACTGGTGATACACCGAGGCCGACAGATAACAACCATGTTCTCGTATACAGCCAACAGAAGCAGTCAGGCATCGATTCGGTTGGTAGGTGAACCCTTTCGATCAACGTCAAATGCTCGTCCGCTGTTGGTGTATGGCAATGGAGCACCATTGCCGATCTTCCTCGATGATACTACTCACCCGAAAAGTATCTTGTCGCTCACGTGGATAAGGGAGTCTATAATTGGGTAAATCAGGGATCCACGGGTCCTGGAAGACGCAAAAACTTTGTCCATCCCCGATCCTCCAAATTCCATGATCCATTAGCACATCACGACCCGCCAATAAGCTCGACCATTCCCAAGAAGCTCTAGCTCCTTTCGTCCCGATTTTGAACTCGGTATGAGGATAATTAAGACCCTTGAGAACCTGAAACAAAAAGCATTAGGAGTTGTAGGACACTCCACGCCATCTTCGCAAGGAGAGCAACATTAATAAGTTGTAGCTCCTTAAAATCGAGACTTCCGCATGTCTTAAGCCGAGTTAGATAATCCAAACTCCTCCAATGTATCTTCTTTTGGCCGTTTTATTAGATGTACATATTTGTACATACATAGATAGGTACTCATACTTGTATAGATACATGGTACCTTAGGTTGACTTGTATAGTTGACCAGTTAGTTAGGATTGATCTCCTATATATAGTGACATCCTAACATGTAAATACTTGGTTGATTCATTATACATACTTGATTATTATACATATGATTCAACCCCCTCTCTACACTATCTAATATGGTATCAGAGCCATGGTATTTCCAGGTTCGATTCATGATTTTTCGAGAGGATTTTTCATCGATTTGAGTTTGGATCTTGAGGATTTTTTCATCGATTCATTGGATAACTTGAAGATCAAGTTGTAGCTGCTGTATTTAGTGGATTTGCTGCTCAATAATTGCTGTTTGGATTGAAGATTTATAGCATTTCAGTTCAGCAAATCAGCTTCAGCATTTCGGTTTCAGCATTTCAGTTTGCTGCATGTTACTGTTTCATCGATTTGAAGTTTTCTCATCGATTATTGATCGATCCTATGATTTGGATTCGATCTAGTGTTGATTCTTGAGTCTGAGATCAACAATTACAGCTGGATTGATCAGCTCATCGTTCTGGAATTTGGAATTGCTGCAGCTCTGTTTCTGTGTTCTTCATTTTGCTGCAGCTCTGTTGATTTTGGATGAGCTTGATTCTTCGAATCAATGCTTTGTTTCGAGTTTTATGCATTCCATATGATAGCTGGACATCATTGCGAAGTTTCAGTGAAGATTTGAGCATCGTTCGAGGCTTCTTGGAGGTAATTCTGATTCAAATTCAGATTTCGCGCCTATTTTACTGCTGGATGTTCGATCTTCGATTTCGAGCTTGTTTCTTGATCATTTGCTGCGATTCAAATTGCATTGGATTCGCATTTGATGCTGCGTTTGATTCTGGGCTGAAATTTGTTGATTGCTGCTGCGGATTTGATCAATTCGATTTGTTTTTGGACCTGCATATCTGTGTTCTTCATGCTGCAGCATAGTTGCTGAATTTTCTTCAAATTCAGCTTGGATTCTTGATTATTTGCTGCAATTTGGACTGGATTAGTTGCGCCTTTAGGTTGCTATTGGATTCCAGTTGGTTTGTTGTTCGATTTCGACGATTTGGAGTTGAATCGAATTGATTTTGTTGAAGAACACTTGAAGAAAATCTTGAAGTTCATGCTGTTCTTCATGCTGCCCAGAATTTCGAATTGGCTGATTAATTGCGTGCTTCGCTGGATTCGAACACACGACCTGTTGCTTCAGTTAATTCGTGGAAACTCTGCGTTTCGCTGGATTCGAACCCTCGACCTCTGGGCTGTGTAGCGCCGTGCACCCTCCGTGCACCGGATTTTCAGCATGGAGTTGGTTCGTCTCGTGCACCCCTGTGCACCCGCATGTGCTCTGCACGTGCCTAGTCTATTTTGGCCGAATTTCGGCCGAATTTGGGGTTATTTTGAAATAATTTGTGAAGTTTGGGGCTTCTTTGCAAGCTTTTGGAGATTTGAGGCTGTTTTAGGCAGCTTTCAAATTTGATATGCTCTTTTGAAGACTTTGGGGCTGTTTTGGAGCAGTTTCGAAGTTTGGAGCATTTTTGCTGGATTTGTGAAGTTTGGGGCTATTTTGAGGATAATTCTGAAGTTTGGGGCTGTTTTGAGGACAGTTCTCAAGTTTGGGGCCGTATCCCGAAAATTGGATTTTCGAGGGGCCGTTTTGTGAAGTTCTTTGGAGCTATTTTGAGGACAGTTCTCAAGTTTGGGGCCGTATCCCGAAAATTGGATTTTCGAGGGGCCGTTTTGTGAAGACCGGGTTTGTTGGACCTTGGCATTTTAGAGCGGGTTTTAATTTTTCCCATGGATCATTTGAGCGGGTTTTTGATTCCCTTGGCTCATTTTGAACGGGTTTACCCTTGGCTCTATTTGACCGGGTTTTGATTGGACCTTGGCATTTCATTCATCATCGACCTTTTCTCTCAAATTTTCCTTTTAATTCTTTAGAAAGGAAGAAGAAGGAAAAGATGGGGGAATATTAGATGTACATATTTGTACATACATAGATAGGTACTCATACTTGTATAGATACATGGTACCTTAGGTTGACTAGTTAGTTAGGATTGATCTCCTATATATAGTGGCATCCTAACATGTAAATACTTGGTTGATTCATTATACATACTTGATTATTATACATATGATTCAACCCCCTCTCTGCACTATCTAATACGTTTTTCTGACTTACCAAAACCAGGCAACTAGGCGTTGATCTCAGCACACCACATCTTAGGCAATAAAAAGATACTCATAGCATACGTTGGCATCACCGTAACAACCGACTTAATGAGAACTTCATGGCCCACATTGTTTAGGAGTAAAGAATTCTACCCTTGCAGTTTCGAGACTATTCGTTTCTTTAGATAACCCAAAGCCTCCCGCTTCGATCTCCCCCATATCGTCGGAAATCCAAGATAGTTCCCCGAATTTCAAACTTTCCTCAGCCCCATAACCCCCTGAACCTCATTCTTATTACTCTCGCGAACATTCGAATCAAAATAGATTATCAATTTATGTAGGTTCACGGTCTGGCCCGATGTCCCACAAAGCCCGGATACCCGAATGATCGACATTAGAGCTTCAGCGTTCTGACAGGTCGCCTTGATAAAGAAGACCGAATCATCCGCAAAGAACAGATGATGATGAACTGGACATTCTCGCTTTATTCGAATACCCTCTAACCTTCCCCGAGCAATCCCATCTGTAACCATCCTCAACTAGAAATCCGATACAATGATGAATAAGTAGGGAGAGAGCGGATCCCCTTGTCTGATTCGCCTTGCAGGTTTGAAGGCCGGTGTGCGCTTTCCATTAATTATAATTTGGTACGTAATCGATGAAACGCACATGTGGATCTATTCGACCTAACGATCACAAAAGCCCATTTTTCGGAGCACAACCACTAAGAAATCCCACTCAACACGGTAGTAAGCCTTTTGCATATCTACTTTTAAAGCACACTCCTCCTTCTTCACACCCCCCCTCGAGTTTGCAAGTAGTGAAACACTTCATGAGCCACCAAGATGTTAACTTGGATGAGCCTGATACGAAGGAACTCTGAAATGGTGTTATCATCCCCGACAGATAAGGCTTGAGACGGTTAACTATAACCTTCAAAATGATTTTATATGAAAAATTGCATAGGCTTATTGGTTGAAATTCACTCGGCAATCGCTGACTGTCAACCTTCGGGATCAACATGATATCTGTCAAACCGAGCCGCGATGGTAGACGAACCATGGCGGATAAAGTTTTGACCATGTCATAAAGAACATCACACACTAATTCCCAATATCTTTGAAAGAATACACACGGGAAACCATCTGGGCCTGGTGCCTTAGACAAACCAAGTTGGAACTTAGCCGCCTTTACCTCCTCCAATGTGACATCTCGAACCAGATCCCGTTTAACATCAGCCGAAACCAGTTTTGGAATAACCCGCAGCACTTCATCCCACCCACGGTGACCCGACATCTCAAATATGTCCCTAAAGACACCGATAAGTACTAAATAAATCCCACTTTCACTTATCATCTCAGTGCCATCCTCATTACTAAGAACGATTATTTTATTCCGCCTCCTCCGATCAATAGTGGTCGAGTGGAAAATTTTCGATTTACAATCACCATAGTTCAACCACTTCACCCGTGAACATTGCTTGCAATACATTTCCTCACGCTTCCATAAGCTGCCCAATTGATGCGTAAGCTCGACCTCCTCACTGGCCTAAGCAATGACGTGGTCACTCTCGCGGAGTTCCTTCAACCTCACATATATTTGACGAGTATGCTTACTGTTGTTACTGAATTGGTGCTTGCTCCATTCAATTAATCTTCTCCGACACTTCCCCAGTTTTGTATTAACCACCGAGAGACGACTACTTGAAGTGGTCGATACATATGCCCTCCACGTAGAACGAATTAGGTGGTCGCACTCCTTATGATCACTCCACATCTCCTCAAACCTGAACGACTTGGCACCACACCGATTTTTGTGGTGAAGAATCACAACAATGGGGGAATGGTCTGAACCGACAGTTGGCTCATGGAAGACCTGAGCCTGAGGTAAGCGCAAAATCCAAGCCGGGTTCACTAAACCTAGATTAAGCCTCTCACACACCGAACACAATTGAAGCGGTTATTCGACCACGTGAACATAGATCCATTATTGTGCAGATCCATGAGTCCCGCGTCATCAATCATACCATTTAAAGCATCGATACGGAACTGCTTCTTTTTTGGCCCTCCCAGCTTCTAAGTATGGGGTCGTATGTCATTAAAGTCACCAATACATAGCCAAGGTCGCGAGCGTCGCCGAGCAATATGTTTCATCTGATCCCAAGTTTCCAACCGTCCATCCAGTCGGGGGTTGCCATAAACACATGTCAGATACCAAGTAACCCCATCCTTATTGGTCAGAACCACACAATCTATAAAATTGGATGATCGAGTAAGAACCTTCAAATTGAAGATCCCCCACCCACCATAAGGCCAAGCCTCCCAACAACCCCTCCAAATCAACATGCACCGCACCATCCATCCTCAAGTCCCTACGGGCCCATTCACAGAATGTCGATCTATTCTTAGTTTCCATAAGGATGATTACAGCCGGTATAAATCTCGCCAGGAGATCCTTTAAATGGGGAATCGTCAGGTCGGATCCAAGTCCCTAACAGTTCCAACTGATGATACTCATATCAAGCACGATAACTCATATCAAGCAAAGAGCATGTAACTGAGAGCGGATAAATCTGATAGCAGTAAGTAGGTCGTCCAAGCAATTAACAGAAACGTTTTTGTTGCACTTCATCAAGTTCGATTTCCCAAACTGATGAAAGTAAGATCCCAGAGAATCTCAGGAAGAGGTCAGCGATAACAAAACTGGAAAATTGATCTAAACACACCCTAAGAGGCGGCGCGGGAATAATTCCTCACATGGCGGTTGGAATCTCTGGCGGAGAGAAGCGTGGGTTAACTGCGTTTCTGTGCAGTTAATATAGAGATTTGATTTTTGTAAATGGGATTTGATCTCGAACTCACAGGAACACTAGGTTACTGCTGTGACTTAAGCAGCAAACAAAATAGTTGTTTTACAAGAAAACGAAGAATGAGAGCTTAATGTAAATGTAATTGATTGATTAATTATAACTGAAGATATTACATCGAATTTAAAGTGGATTACAACAACAGAATCCCTGAAAATAAGCACACTACTCTAACTAATCTAGATATCATCTAACCAACCGAAGAAATGAAAACATGTGCTGCAAAATCGAAATTCAACAGAAAACTGAACCGACCGGTCTGAACCCATTTCTGAACCGGTCTAAGACCAAACTAACTGACTAACTAAAAACGGAAACTACTAACATTCACTCCCCTAAGCTTAACAATCTTGCTAGATTTTAAGCTTATTCGATGAACTCAACTCCAAGGTTCCTCCTTAGATACTCAAATGTACTTGTTTTCAATGGTTTGGTGAGGATATCAACCACTTGTTCCTCACTTTTACAGAAACTCAGCTCAATCTCCTTGTCTCTGCATAAATCTTGAAGAATGTAATACTTGACATCTATGTGTTTGCTTCTGCCATGAAGATCTGGATTCCTTGAGAGTTTGATGGTGGAGTTATTGTCACACCTCACTTCAGTGGTTGCTCCTTGCTTCTTTAAACTCTCTAAGATTCTTCTAACCCACAACACTTGACATACACATGAGGTTGCTGCTACAAACTCAACTTCAATACTTAAGAGTTTCACTATTGGTTTCTTCTTGGATGACCATGACACTGCTCCTCGGCTCAAAATCATTGCAAAGCCAGAAGTGCTCCTCCTGTAATCTCTATCACCTACATAGTCACTGTCACGGTAAGCAATCAAAACACTCTTCACACCCTTCCTATACCTCAGACCATGATCCTTAGTTCCTTGCAAGCACCTAAGGATCCTCTTGACTGCACTAAGATGTATTTCAGTGGGCTTCTACATATACCTAGACACAAGACTGACTGAAAACTGAATATCTGGTCTAGTTGTTGTCAAGTACATGAGATTTCCAATCCGTTGTTTATAGAAAGTCCTATCTACTTCTTCACCTGAGCCTTCTTTTGTGAGTTTAAGACCTGTTTCTATAGGAGTTTTGACAGGATTGCAATCCTGCAGGTTAAACCTGATTACGATGTCCCTAACATACTTCTTTTGGCAAAAACTAATTTCATTATAACACTGCTTTACTTCTAACCCTAAGAAATACTGTAACTTGCCTAGATCAGACATATCAAACTCCTTCATCATTAGCTGCTTAAACTCTTCATATAGCTCAGTGTTGTTCCCTGTGTATATCAAGTCATCTGCATAGACACACACGATTAGGAGAAATGACTTCATAAATAAGGTGTGCTCATAAGGGCACTTCTTGAACCTTTCATGCATCAGAAATGACTCTAACCTGCTGTACCAAGCTCTGGGAGCTTGCTTTAGGCCATACAAAGCCTTCTTAAGTCTATACAACATGTTTTCCCTACCCTTTACTATGAAACCTGGTGGTTGGTCAACAAGTACTACTTCTTCTAGCTTTCCATGAAGAAAAGCTGACTTCACATCTGGTAGAGGGGCCACTCATTCTGAGCTGCTAAAGCTATTACTAATCTAATTGTATCTAACCTTGCTACTGGTACAAACACCTCAGTGTAATCTATTCCATATGATTGCTTGTACCCCTTAGCTACTAACTTAGCTTTGTATTTGTCTATTTCACCATTCTCCTTAAGCTTTGCTTTAAACACCTACTTAACTCCTATGGTTTCATAGTCTTTAGGTAGCCTAACCAATTCCCATGTCTGATTTTTCTCTATTAAGTCTATATCTGCCTGCATAGCTTCTCTCCATTTACTAACTTTCCAAGCAGACTCATATCTAACAGGATCACAATCAGAAAGTCAGAAGAAGATAGGCCCGAAGAAGATTAAGGTGGCTAATGACACCGTTAACTCTTAACAAGCCCAGTTAACAAGTAATAAAGGGATTAGAACCTTAGTAAGAATGGGATGGTTCATGATATTTTCTAAGGGTTGGATGTGCAAAGTGAGGTCGGGTCACCGCGAGGGGTGGTTTGGATGACAGTGTCCTGGACGTCGTGTATACCCCTTGGACGGGGATACTGCACGTCGGAAAGATGTCGGGACCTTCAGGATCGGACAGAAAGTCCGATCCCAAAGGCTTGGGATCGGACCAACAGGCCCGGTCACCCCTAGGGGGGGGGGGGGGGGGACCGGACCAGCAACGCGTCCGGGCGGGCGTTTTTTTCCCGTCCGGACCGTTTTGCCGCGGGTAACGTGGGAGTCAGTATTATGACTGATCTCCTTTATAGAGGCGACTTTCGGAAGTCGTGGGAATCTATATTATGACTGATCTTTTGGATCGTCGCCGACTATATGGAGTCAATGAGTTAGTATTATGACTGATCTCCTTTGTAGAGGCGACCTTCGGAAGTCGTGGGAGTCAGTATTATGATTGATCTCCTGGATCGTCGCCGACTATATGGAGTCGAGGAGTCAATATTATGACTGATTTCCTTTGTAGAGGCGACATTCGGAAGTCGTGGGATTCAGTATTATGACTGATCTCCTGGATCGTCGCCAACTATATGGAGTCGAGGAGTCAGTATTATGACTGATCTCTTTTGTAGATGCGACTTTCGAAATTCGTGAGAGTCAGTATTAAGACTGATCTCCTGGATCTTCGCCGACCATATGGAGTCGAGGAGTCAGTATTATGAGTGATCTCCTTTGTAGAGGCGGCTTTCGGAAGTCGTGGGAGTCAGTATTATGACTGATCTCCTGGATTGTCGTCGACTATATGGAGTCGAGGAGTCATGTGGACACATCAAGGAGAAAGAAATCACATCTTTATTTATCACTTTATTTTAATGGAAATACATGAAAGGACTTTAGACGTAGAATTTCTGCAGGTGCTCTGCATTAAAGATCCTATTGAGGCGTTGACCCTGTGGATCTTCTAATTTGTAGGCATTGGGACATGGCATGTCGACGATGACGTAAGGACCTTCCCATTTTGGCACCATTTTTTCCTCTTTGATCGGCAGCTACAAACTCATTTCTTCATAGGACCTTCTCACCAAGGAAGAATTGGTGTCGCCCTACTTTTCGGTTAAAATACCTGGCAGTGGCGAGCTTCATTCTTCCTTTACTTTCTTCGGAGGCCCGCCTCCTTTCTTCGACTAGATCCAAGTCGATATTTCTTTGTTCGTCGTTCTGGTCGGCTCGATATGCGGCGAACCTTTGAGAGATATTAGCTATCTTTATGTGTGAGACGACTTTGGACCCGTAGACCATACTGAAGGGGGTTTCGCCAGTGGCTCTTTTGGGTGTGGTTCTGAGCGCCCAAAGTACTTGATCCAACTCCTCGACCCAATTTCCCTTGAGAGTGGACACCCTCTTCTTTTGTCCGTTCAGGATCGTTTTGTTTGCTGCCTCGACTTGTCCATTAGTTTGCGCATGATGGACAGAGCCGAAGCAATGGTTGATTAGCATATCTTCACAATAGTCGGCCAATTCGTCGCTGGAAAATTGGGGGTCGTTATCGCTGATGAGGATTTTCGGCACTCTATATCGGCATATGATTTGTTCACGAATGAACTTTATCATTTGGAAAGTAGTTGTTGACGCCAAAGCTCTTGATTCTATCCATTTAGAAAAGTAGTCGATGGCAACCACGATATTTGTTTGCTAACCTGTGGATTTAGGCAGAGGCCCTATGAGGGCGATTCCCTATTGTGCGAATGGCCATGCTCATCATTGGCATGAGTTCCGCAGGTGGTCTTGTTATTCTTGGAGCGTAAACTTGGCAGACAGCGTAGGCTTGCACGAGCATTATTGCTTCTTTATGCATTGTTGGCCAGTAGAATCCCTGTTGCAAAGCCTTTAATACCAAAGTTTTGGCTCCTTCGTGACACCCAGCGTCGCCCATATGCAAATGTTCCATTTTCTTTTCTGTTTGAGGGGCAGCTACACATCGGAGATAAGGCGTGGAGTATCCTCTTTTGTAGAGGTATCCATCTACGATTATAAATCGTCCCGCGATTCTCTGAATTTTAGTCGTCTTGAGCGAGTCTTCTGGGAGGTTTCCCTGTTCCAGGCAGTTTTGGATGGGAGTAATCCATGAGTCGGGGGATTGGATATTGAGAATTTCTTCCCTTGCTTCCACAACTGAATAAAGAGAATTTTCGATGAAGTGTACCGGTGCAGGCGGGGTATTTCCCAAAGCGAACTTACTAAGGGCGTCAGCCTCTTCATTGTTTTCTCGAGGGATAGCCTCTATATGGAAATGAGGCATATATCGCACAAGTCGTCGAACCTCTTCTGCATATTTCTTCATATTCTCTCATTTGGCGATTTCGGTTCCATTTTTCTGATTGACAATTAACTCGGAATCACATCGTACCATTAAGTTGGCGATTCCCATGCCTTTGGATATGTGAAGGCCTATTAGCAAATCCCCATATTCTTCTTCATTATTGGTGGCTTGAAAGGTCAAGGCCAACACGTATCGGAGTGGTTCCTCGTCAGGTGGCGTCAATACTAGCCCTGCCCCACATCAAAAGGAGGAGGATGAACCGTCGGTATACAACAACTATGGCATAGTGTCATTAGCCACGTTTTATAGCGTTGCTTTCACATGTTCTTCCTGAGGGAGAACGACAGGTTGGGCGTCTGGCGTCGCCGTGTTTTCCGCGATAAAGTCGGCCAGCTTTTGGCCCTTGATCGCCTTTCGTGGCTCAAAGTGAATGAGAAATTCACTTAGTTGCACCTCCCATTTAACCATTCTTCCCAAAATATCGAGCTTCTGCAAGAGTTGTTTCAGGGGTTGATTGGTGAGTACCGTGATTTCATGGGCGTGGAAATAAGGCCGTAGTTTTCTCGCCGCTATCAGTAGGGCATATAAATACTTCTCAATTTCCATGTAGTTTGCTTCAGCGACGTCAATAAGCTTGCTAACATAGTATACCATAATTTGAATATTGCACGTTTCTTTGATGAGTACTGAGCTTACCGCCGCCGAACTTACACTTAGATAGAGGAATAAGGGATCCTCTGGTAATGGTTTTGCCAAGGCGGGAAGTTAGTGGAGGTGCTTCTTCAGCTGTTGGAAGGCTTCTTCACATTCAGGCGTCCACTCAAACTTCTTGTTTGCTCTTAAGATTTTAAAGAAAGGAAAGGATTTATCGCCTGATCTAGCCAGAAATCTTCCCAGTGAGGCTAACCTTCCGTTGAGACTCTACCTCCCTATGGCATGTAGGCGAGGACATCTCTTCTATGGGCTGTGACTTTCTCTGGGTTGGCCTCAATCCTTCTTTGGCTAACCATAAAGCCCAGAAATTTCCCTGACTGAACACCAAAAGCACACTTGGTTGGATTCAGTCTTACTTGATGGCGTCGCATACAGGCAAACGCCTCTTCTAGATCTTGGACATGGTCTTGGCCCCTTTTTAACTTGACCAGCATGTCGTCGACATAGGCTTCCATGTTACTTCCTATCATGTTTTTGAAGAGCTTCTCGACCATCCGTTGATAAGTGGCTCCAGTGTTTATCAAATCAAAAGGCATGACCTTATAGTGATAGATATCACTATTGGCGTAAAAGACGGTGTGAGCCTCATCTTCGGGATGCATTTGTATTTGGTTGTACCCAGAATAGGCATCCATGAAGCTTAAGAGCTCATGCCCTGAGGTAGCGTCGACGAGTTGATCGATTCTGGGTAGTGGATAGGAGCCTTTGGGGCATGCCTTGTTGAGATCTTGAAAATCTATGCACATTCTCCATCTTCCGTTAGACTTATTTACCAAGACTGGATTAGGGACCCAGGTTTGGAATCGTATTTCTTTCATGAAACTAGCGTCGACTAATTTTCCAACCTCTTGGCGTATTGCCGCCTTTTTCTCTGCTCCCATGGATCTTCTTCTTGGGCTACAGGTTTCACGGCTGGGTCTATCCTTAGTTCATGGGAGATGATGTCGGGACTTAACCCTGGCATGTCACTAGGCTCCCAAGCGAATAATTCCTTATACTCTTTAAGGAGGGAAATTATCCTTTCCGCCAATTTTGGATGTAGAGCAGTCCCGATTTTAGCCTTTCCGTCGTCAACTTCGATGGCAAATCCCTTAGTCCCTCAATGGGGACTGGTCGTCTGTCTTCCTCCCGAGAGTCCTCATCTGTGACAGTGGAAAAAGTTTCCCTTTGATTACGTCTTCTGATGAGGTCGACGTAACATTGTCAGGACATCTTTTGGTCACCCCATACCTCTCCCATTCCATGATGAGTAGGGAATCTCATGACCTAATGGGCGGTAGAGGGAACAATTTAGTTTGAGTTTAGAGTCGTTCACCTATTATGGCGTTGTATGCATTGATTTGGTCGACAACCATAAAGCACACCTTCAGTTGTAAGGCTTTCCATCCTTGACCCAATGTTACAGGAAGACGGATTGCTCCTAAAGGGTAAGTCGTTCTTCCTGCAAATCCCACTAGAGGGGAAGTTATCTCTTGGTGGTCCTCCTTTTTGTATCCCATTGAGGCGATGGCCTTGAAGGTGATTAAATCGGCGGAACTCCCTCCGTCGACATTTATTCTTTTTACCTCAAAATCGTTCACTTGAGTTGTGATCACCAGGGCTTCCTCATGGGGCTGTGTCGCCTTGGTCATGTCATCTGTGGAGAAGGTGATTGCCATTGGCTCTAAACCCCTTGGTTTCTTGTGGGTGCCTGGTGAGGAAGCGCCCTGAGCCGCGTAAGCGTCTCGATCGACACTCGATTCGCCTCCGGCCGCAAATCCTCCCGATAAAACATTTATGTCGTTGTCTAGAGGGGTTCTCCATCTTCGACCTTCATGAGCCCGATGTCGTTGAATTTCTCTTTGCATAAACTCTAGCTCTCTCCTCGCGAGGAGGCAATCTTCTGTGTTGTGCCCTTCTACTTGGTGACTTTCACGGTAGGAGAGGGGACGACGAGTTCCCTCCGTCATTAAAAGTGTTTCCAACCACTGTTGAGTTTGTCGAAATTCTCTTGATGAAGCACCTCGGATGGACGAACTCTCGCCTCGACCTCGGGGGGGTCTCTTGTAGGGTGGAGCGATTCGCCCGAAACTGTTCTACCCCAATGTGGCGGATCACTCTATGAATAAGATCTTCCCATCTCACAACGGGTTCCGTGTATTGAGTGATGGCTAGAGATTAAAATTGTGGTCCCAATCCTATGAAGAATGTGCAGATGGCTTCTTCTTCCGCAAGTTCACCTCCGCTGTAGGCTCCCTAGAAACGCCTGAAGTAATTTTCCAAGGTTTCTGTCGATCCTTGAGAGAAATCCTCCGGTCTCCCTTTCTGGTTTCGTCTCGAGCTGCTCCTTGGTGGTGCCATGACTTTTTGATCACCGTTCCCACAGACGGCGCCAGATGTTGGGATCAAAATGACGTGGCCTAAAGCTTCTGGTAATGGACTTCGAGGTTTCGCCTTCAACATGCTCTTCTAGGTATCTTTCTCGACCTCGAGGGGTGCTTAGTTTCCTTTTGAGCGTCTGGAAGGTGAGAACCTTAAAAGGGATTGGGGATCTGCCCCTGATTCCACTCCGAAGCTTAAGTCAGTAATGGAATTTCAGAGAGAATACTGTAAAAGTATATCAAAGATTCAAGATTATCTAAGTAATGAAAGTGCTCCCCTATTTATAAGGGGAAAGTACCGACTTTAATATGACGGCAAACTTTATGCCTTGATTGGCTGCTCAGTGGCTGCCTTTCTCTTATTGGTGGAGATGGACGGTGATGTGTCAGTAGGTGACAAGGAGGTCGCCACCTCATCATTCCTTAGCGTTGAAGGTTTCTTTAACCAGGTTACAAGCAGTTTACCACATCAGTTTTACCTTGAGAGGAAAGTTTCATCGGGTCAGAAGGTCGGCAAGCAGGTTGCCAGTTGGTACTTCTTTCTTAAAGGGAAGGGTCTCCTTGAGTTAGGAGGCGGCGAGCAGGTTGCCAGCTGGTGCCCCTTCTTTAAGAGGAAAGGTTTCTTCTTAGTGCCTGGCTGTCAACTCGACTTATTCCTTAAGAGGGAGTCTTTAAAGGAGCAACAGGTTGTTACTTGTTCAGAAGTCGCCATGGTTGTCGACTTCTTTTATTATTGGTAACGACTGTTTGTCTTTGTATTCCTAATTCAAATATGACTATTCGTTGACTTGAATTTTGAGTGTTCCGACTTCAATGTTGTCGACCCTTGTAAGGTTTCCTCGAATCATATCCAACACTTGTGATAGGATTAAACAGTTTATATGCTTTGGTAACATCACTTAAGCTTAAAAATATACACTTTTCAGACTTATCATCTAGTTTCTTTCTGTTTACAGATGGCACTTTTGCAATAGCAACACATCCAAAAACTCTAGGATGCCTTACAGAGGGTTTAGAACCTGTTCATGACTCTTGAGGAGTGATATCCTTCACTGCAAATGTTGGACATCTGTTCAGAACATGAAAGCTGCAAGCAACCGCTTCAGGCCAGAACTTCTTTGGAGCTCATCTTGTGTTCAAGATGCTTCTCACCATGTTCACCATAGTCATGTTCTTCCTCTCTGCTACACCATTCTGCTGAGGTGTGTGAGGAGCAGTCTTTTGCCTCTCAATTCCATGTGCTTGCAGGTATCTCTTGAAATCATCTGAGCAAAATTCTTCTCCTCTATTTTTTCTGAAACACCTTATCTTGTATCCACTTCCATTTTCAACTACAGCTTTGAACACTTTGAAAATACTGAAAGCTTCAGATTTCTCACTTAACATAAAAACCCAAGCCTTTCTAGTGAAATCATCTATAAATGAGATAAAGTACCTTTTACCTCCATTAGATGCTGGTGTCATAAGTACACACAGGTCTGAGTGAACCAACTGCAGTGGTTTGGTGGCTTTCCAAGCTTTATACTTAGGGAATTTCTCCCTCTCATGCTTACCAAGCACACATCCTTCACACAGCTGCTGCTGTACTTTTATAGCAGGGAGTCCTTCCACTATTTTCTTCTTTGATAAGGTATTAAGTCCACAGAAATTCAAGTGGCCATACCTCAGATGCCAAAGTCAAGACTCCTTGCTATTCTTCTCTTGAACTGCAAGGTTTCTCTCCAAGGTCTCCAATTTCAGAGGGAACAATCTATTTTTATTCATCTGAATTACCAAAGTTGAACCCTTCTTGTCCTCATATATCTCACACTTCTCCTTCTCGAAATGCACAGAGTAACCTTTCTGGAGAAGTTGCCCTACACTGAGCAAGTTAGTCTTAAGATCAAGCACAAATAATACATTATTAATGGTTACAATAAAACCATTCAAGGATTTTATTTTGATTTCTCCTTTTCCCTTCACTTGCACTGAGGAGTTGTCCCAAAAAGGTACTCTTGACCTGTAGCTCTCATCTAGACTTGGAAACACCTCCTTGGATCCCCTCATGTGGTTGCTGCAACCTGTATCTATGAACCAAACATCTGCTGATGATGATTCAAGATGTCTCTGAGTGGTCATAGCACCTCCCTTTCTTCAATTTCAATAAAATTCTATCTCTCATCCCTTCCTTGGTAGCTTGACATTGCACTCAAACTTGTAGAGACCAAACTTATGGCACCTATAGCACTCAATGTCAGCCTTGTTCTTCTTTTTCTCCTTTCTCTAAGAGCTGCTGCTCCCTTTCTCTTGAGATTCTTCCTCTTCATTGTCTTTGCCTTTGTTCTAACCTCCACTTCCATAGTTGCCTCTCCTTCCTCCTTTTCTTCCACGAAATTGTCTTTTGCCTCTGTAGCTTGAGTTACTGAAATCACTCACAGCTTTTAGAGCTTGCTCTTCCTCAGTTGAATTGCGATTCAACTTTTGTTCATGGACAATTAGGGAGCTCTGCAACTCATCTAAGTTCAGTGTACTTATGTCTTTAGACTCCTCAATGGCACAGACAACATAGTCAAATTTAGCACTTAGGGTTCTTAGTACCTTCTCTATAATAGCAAGATCTTTAACTATCTCATCATAGAATCTCATCCCGGTACATACCTCTAATACTCTAGTGCAGTAGGCCAAGGCTTTCTCACCTTCTTTCATTTGGAGTAGCTCGAATTCTCTTCTCAGGGCTTGTAGATGGGCTCTCCTCACACGTTCAGACCCAGTTCCTTTAGCCTTCATCGAGTCCCAAATATCCTTAGCAGTATCTTTGCAAAGAATATTGTCAAGGGTTCCCCAATCAATGGATTGAAAGAGGATGTTCTTGGCCCTCATATCAGTCAGCTTCCTCTCCTTGTATGCTACTGCATCTCCAGCGTCTTGACCAATTCCATTTTCGATCACATTCCAGTACTCTCTTGCCCTCATCAGATTTTCTATCAACAAACTCCATCCGTCAAAGTTGCCTTCATATTTGGGTATTGCCAACCCTATGAAGATAGTCTCAGCCATGGATTTTAACGGATCTGGATCCTAAACCGTGGACTCTGATACCACTTGTAAATGATATTTGATCTCAAACTCACAGGAACACTAGGTTACTGCCGTAACTTAAGCAACAAACAAAAATACTTATTGTACAAGAAAACGATGAATGAGAGCTTAATGTAAATGTAATTGACTGATCGATTATAACTGAAGAGATTACATCGAATTTAAAGTGGATTACAACAACAAAATCTCTGAAAATAAGCACACTACTCTAACTAATTTAGAAATTAGCTAACCAACTAAAAACATGTGCTGCAAAATTAAAATTCAACAAAAACTGAACCAGCCGATCTGAACCATTTTCGAACCGGTCTGAGACCAACTAACTGACTTACAAAAAACGGAAACTACTAACAATTTTCGCTACCTGGTGAGGGAAAATTCCTATATCCCGCAGCGGAATAGTCACGCCTACTAAAAATAGTAATCTAAAATAAAAAAATGAAAGTTTGTTTTAATAGCTTAGTAAATAATTTATTTTATTTAAACTTGTAACCTTTCAAGAAGGTTATTTAAGAGAAAATTATAAAATGCCTTAAAAAATAAAAATTATATTTATTTTTTATATTTTAAGTTATATTACACATATTAGTTTTTGCAAAATTAGAAACTACACCCGAGTTTATATTATAAATAATATTACTACATATATTAATTTTTTTATTAATTTTTTAAATCAAACCTTGACTAATTAATACAAAATTACGTTTGCATATAATTAATATATTTGTGAGAATATTTATATTAAAATTGTATACATTACTTTGACAAAATATTTATATGCAATAGTCTTTATAATATATATAAATTAATAAAAGTTTATATATAACATAATATATCTAGCTAGCATAATATATATATTCAATTCAAACCGAGTTCGAGCTCGATCTAAGATACACAATTTCATGATTAAATTGAACAATTTAAAGTTGGCGAGTCGAGTCGAGCCGAGAATGAGCTCGTTGAGTATGGCGCCGAGTCAAGCTCGAGTTTGAAAAATTTAGGTTCGGTCGAGTTCTAGCTCGAGTATAATGAGTCGAGTTTGCCGGATACTCGACTCGGCTAGTTTACAGCCCTACACATTGCATAGATTAGTAGTGTTAACACTCGATTTTTAATTGAGTTGTAAAATTTGAATGTGTTAAGTTGGGGGTGTAAACGAGTCAAGCTACTCGTGAGCTGCTCGAGATTGTTTCAGTCGATATTCGAATTCTACTAGCTAAATTTTGAGTCGAGTCGAGCTTTTTCTAAAGCCGAGTCGAGTTCGAGTTAACTGGTACTCAACTCGAGAGACTTGCAAGCCTAATCGAGCCTTTTTCTTTTTCCTTTTCGAGTCGAGTTTGGGTTAGAAATTTTTTATCTTTAAATAATAATTTTATATATGTATATATTGAGTTCAAGTCGAGTTCGAATTCGAGTAAAAAAATCCTAATCGAGTCGAGTTCGAGCTCGAGCTAAGGCGCACTATTTATTAATTAATTGAAATTGTTTAACCTTATCGAGTCGAGTCGAGTCGAGCTCAAACTCGTCGAGTATGGCACCGAGTCGAGCTCGAAAAAATTAAGGCTCGGTCGATTTCGAGCTCGAGTAAAATGAGTCGAGTCGAGCTTGTCAGATACTTGGCTCGTTTACAGCCCTAGCGTTAGGAACATAATTCAAGCATGTATATTTTTGGAAAAATAATAGAACTTGACACGTGTGACTTGTAAGACAGTTTTGAGCTTAATACATTACAAAGACATACATCAACATGTGTCTTGAATCGAAACTCGTAAAGCAACGAATGCAACACAACTTACCGTGAATCATTTAGTCTTATAAAACAAAAGTTATGATCAACTGAAATTAAAAGTGAGAAAAAAAATAAAAAAAATCCTGCGACTACAGCAGGTAAATATACAATTTTATTTAATTTTAACCACCGCTTTCCAACATTTCTATTAAAATAAGCGGACCCAGCTGGTGAGATCTGTAATAGACGGGGCTCGCCAACTTGAAAGGTGTGGTGGGGAGAGGAGAAGTATCAGTATTAGATACACCTGTTGCATGCATTCACGAGATTCTTGGTATACCGTAAGCTGATTATACGTAGTATTTTAATGCATAATTAGTGATATAACACAGTTATTTATACAAGTAAAGTGTCAGGCTCATAATGGTCATGTTAAGCTAATATATATAATGGTTAAAAAGCTATAATCAATTTGAGTTTTGCTCAATGTGAAATTTTGGTGACTGAAGTTTAAGTTGTTGATATTGACTTTTTGAAGTTTCAAATTTATTGAAATTTGGTTTTCCGTCCTTTTTTGCTGTCAAATTTGACATAATTATGTGTAAAGTCGAAACTGACCCTGATACTGTTATGTTTACTCAGGCCACCACCAACTCCGGCTAGTCACCACACTACTCTGGTTGGCCACCACCCTACTCCGGCCGGCTACCACCGACTCCGGTTGGCCACCACATTACTCCGGCCGACCACCACCCAACTAGGGGAAATTTTGAGATTTTTTTTTATCGGTCATCTGATAAGCACATGACCAAGTTTTGTCAATTTTAACAACAAATTTGAACGAAGACAACAAATTTCAATAAAGTTGAAACTTGAGACAGCCATTATCAATAATTATTTAGTATGATATAAGTACTAATTTCATATGTACTAATTTTGCAGAGCACTTTCATGTGTTATATGTTAACTTATGTAATATATGTGATATAACAGTACACAGATGAATCAGTACTTACTCATCTGTGTAGTGTTGTATTAAAACTCGATCATTTACATATGCAGATATGCTAGAGAACTATTAGAGTCATTCATTAGTTTTAGGAAATTGATTGGAGTTCCGACAATAGGCATCCGATTTGTTCCGACATCTGTGTAAATGGCACGTGATGTAATTTTAAGCAACTTTCGGGGTGAATTCACTACACTCACAATCGGAATAAGTCGGATGCTTGCCGTCGGAATCTATATCAAGACTCTTAGTTTTATGGATTAATAACACGAACTTTTTTATAATTATAAATCGATAACCGAATTTTAATTTTTAAAAATTGACTATTTGAATTTATAATTTTCGAGCAAATTGCTAATTTAGTTACAATAATGATATTTTGGTTATATAATGTGAAGTCTTTTAATGTGTACATAGAATGAATTTAGAAAGTAAACTGAAAGAATTGCACAAAAATGTTTTTAATTGGACGTTCAATTTGTTATACTACAATTTCAACGATATTTTTCAATTGAGCGTTCAATTGATTGTATTTCGTTACCATCTTTTTCAATTTATTTATGAATCCATCTCAAATACCCATCAAAAGATCACATGTTTTTAGAACATGCTCATTTTCTATTTAATGTGATATAAATTGTAAGATGTAATAAGAATTTAATCGAAAATTTAAAAGTTTAAGTAGTTGATTATTTAAGAAAAAGTTCAAATAGTAATTTGTAATTGGATAAAAATTTTAGATAGCTGTTTAATTATTAAACCTTAGTTGTATAGTTTTCCACAAAGGCTTATTCGATTTATTTGAATTTAGAACCGAATTATAAAAAACTTGAAAACAAAAAAGTAAAAAGGATTATACATCATGCATGCAACAATCAAGAAGATATATATAGTGATCACGTACAGCAGATGGTTGTGTATTCGAAAATCCACACGCACAACGTGTCATATATATTTATTTATATGTTTCAAACAGATAGAAGGAAAGATAGATGCATAAGATAAAAAAGCATTGGTGGGAAGGGATGAAATGAAAGAAAGGGTAGGTAGGTAGGAAGGTGTTGAATTTATTAGCAGTGAGGGAAAGGAATCCTACAGGCTTTGGAGATCTTTTTTGCTGCAGGCAATTTGATATACTTGCCGTATCTAGGATCCGTTAGGTAAGTGCAGAGACAAGGTTGCTGGTCCTTGAGGTTTCTGCAGCACATTTTGGTGGGTGGTGCGGGGGTTAAGAGTGCGGGTAGACATGGTGCAAGTTGTGTCACGTTACAATCCACTCCCTCCGCCCACCAGAACCACCACTACTACCACACACCACCACTTATTCATTTTCATTTCTTCAATATCTCTCTCTCTTTTCTAATACCCTTAATAATAATAATATGGTGTTGTAGATTAATTGTCTGTGGTTGTGGTTGTGTTTGTATGTGGAAATGACAATTTATAGGAAGGAGGGAGGGCCTCCTCCGTCATACTGCATGCATTACCCCCAGTTTTACACATACATAAGTTATTACATTATTAATGATTATACCCTAAATAAATAAACAATAAGTCAATAAATTCATTATTCTTGCCTAACCAATTAAGGTAATACATTCAAGGCTCCAGTGTTTCACGTTTCTCTTACTTGCTGTTTTAAAAACAACGTTTACATGTGAATGAATTCGGTTTACAAACCAACAACCCAACACATCCCTTAACCAACCACGGACAAGCTTCCTCTATCCCCGTAGCCTGTCCCTAAACTCTGTCGCATGAATCATGTCCGTTTATCTCATTTCATCTCTTTTATATTTCTTTTTCTCTTTCTTTTCATTGTATTATTAATCTCTTAAGTTACCTCCAAGACCATGAAGTCGACAGCCAAAGAAAAGTAAACTAAGCCTTAATTTTTGTTCTCTCTTAATTTTATTTTGTTAATTTCCTAAGATTCAAGCTAAGGCTACCCACACGCTAAAAAGAAATAAATTATACACATCCATCAAAACATACATAAAATCGTATATATATATATATTACTTGCAATTTAATTATTATTATGCTTACATTATATATACTCTTTTGTTATTATAGTATACAATAAGTATTAGTATATAGGTATGTGTACAATATATATACATATAATTAATTTTTTATTACAAAAATCAATATATTATAACTACTTAGACCAAGTGAAGTCTAAAGTGTTAAACATTTTTAGACTTTATATTTTTTTTTATTTTTTTAATACACTATTAGAATGGGTGAACAGTTTGACAATGTGAACCCTATATGGATAAAATTGGACCAAACAAAGTCGGGCTAATTATAGGCCTGTCAAATGTTTGTCCAGTTTTAACCAATAAGGTTCACTCTGCCTAACTGTTAACTCACTCCAATAGGTTTAACATATAGACTTCACCTGACCTAATTTTGACCTAATTTTTCATTCAATTTTAGCACTCAAGGGTTCACCCGACTTAACTGTTGACCCATTCTTATAGTATTTTAGAAAAAAAGAACATAAAATTATATAAACCCTACTAGTATTTAAACCATATATTAGTAATCCAGGGCTCACCCGGACTAACTGTTCGTCAAATTTTAGCACTCTAGGGTTTACCCTGCCTAATTATTCATCCATTCTAATAGGATTTTAGAAAGAAAACAACTTCAAACTAGATAAACCCTAAAAATATTCAAACCTTAAAAAAAAATCCTACAACGGTCTGAGAATGCCCCATCCGGCCCTGAACATAGAATGACATTTCAGGATCTGATTTTAAAGTTAATTTTATTTAAATTTGCATTTAATTTGCTACAATGCTATTTTCATTTTTGGTTTTTCAAATAATAGTGTTATTTTGACGAAATATATATATATAAAGGACATTGTATATCATAATAATTTAATTTATATACAAATATCTTAATATTATAATATAATATTTACATAATAGGTATATTTGATAAATTAACTTTATAATTAAATACTTTTTTATATAAACATATATAATATTATAATATAATGTTTAAGGCTTATATGAATATTTAATAAGTTTACTTTTTGTTTGGCTGTCTACTCTATGGTCTCGTGGGCTGTGGGTAATGTCAGACCTAAAGTAAAAGTCTCCAGTGACGTGCGGGAAAGTAAAGTCTCCATTGGCATGCAGAAAAGTAAAAGCCTCCAGTGGCGTGCAGAAAAGTAAAGCCTCCAGTGGCGTGCGGGAAAGTAAAGCCTCCAGTGGCGTACGGAAAAGTAAAGCCTCCAGTGGCGTGCAGAAAAGTAAAACCTCCAGTGGCGTGCAGAAAAGTAAAGCCTCCAGTGGCGTGTGTCGGAGAAATGCCTCTAGCGGCGTCCGTCGGAGAAGAGCCTCTAGTGGCGTCCGTCGGAGAAGAGCCTCCAGTGGCATATGTCGGAGGAATGCCTCTAGTGGCGTCCGTTGGATAAAGGCCTCGAGTGGCTTGACGACTTGAATGCATGTCCCTAATTTGCCTAAACTGCGCATGACGCGACAACTTAGCGGGATCTTTTTTTTTTAATCTCTCATATTCTCTCCTTTTGCCACGGTTAGAATTTTAGACCGTGCCCCTCGGTTTTCCTAATTTTTGCATGGATTGCCCCTTGGGGTTTTCATTCCATCGGGATTTTATTTTCTCTCCTTTTGCCATGATTGCAATTTCTGAATTTGCTATCATGCCCCTCATTTCCTAATTTTGCCTAGGCTGCCCTTTCGGGTTTTCAACCTAACGGAAGCACTCTTTCTTTTGGTAGCCGATTAAACGGTGGCTGTGACCCATACTTTATTTCCCGTCTCGATTTGAGAGTATTTGTAGCCATTTGGAGGGTGGCTGTGACCCTTTCCTCACTGTCTTCAATGTTGCGAGAGCTCTTTTGATTTGTAGCCATTTGGAGGGTGGCTGTGGCCCTTTTATTTATTTCCATCGTCGATGTTCCGGGAGCGCTCTTTTGATTTGTAGCCGTTTTAAGGGTGGCTGTGGCCCTTTCAAATGATTTCCCGACCTTACAAGATTCACGAGAGTATTCTTTATATGTAGCCATTTTGAGGGTGGTTATGGCCCTTTCAACAATCTCCCATCTTCTCAGGATTCGAGGAACACTCTTTGTTGGTAGCCATTTTAGGGGTGGCTGTGGCCCTTTCACTCATATCCCGCCTTCAATATTGCGAGAGTGTTCTATATCTGTAGCCGTTTGAAGGGTGGTTGTGGCCCTTTATTTTGTAGTCGTTTTAGGGACGACTGTGGCCCTTTTTTATTTTCCCGCTCTTACAAGATTCGCGGGGTCACTCTTTTATCTGTAGCCATTTGGAGGGTGGCTGTGGCCCTTTATTTTGTAGTCGTTTTAGGGACGAATGTGGCCTTTTTCTTATTTTTCCGCTCTTACAAGATTCGCGAGGTCACTCTTTTATCTGTAGCCGTTTGGAGGGTGGCTGTGGCCCTTTATTTTGTAGACGTTTTAGAGACGACTGTGGCCCTTTTTATTTTCCCGCCCTCACATGATTCGTGGGGTCACTCTTTTATCTGTAGCCATTTGGAGGGTGGCTGTGGCCCTTTATTTTGTAGTCGTTTTAGGGACGACTGTGGCCCTTTTTATTTTCCCGCCCTCACAGGATTCACGGGGTCACTCTTTTATCTTTAGCCGTTTGTAGGGTGGCTGTGGCCCTTTCACTTATTCTACGCTTTTGATGTTGCGGGAGTGCTCTTTATCTGTAACCATTTGAAGGGTGGTTGTGGCCCTTTATTTTGTAGTCGTTTTAGGTACGACTGTGGCCCTTTTTTATTTTCCCGCCCTTTCAAGATTTGCGGGGTCACTCTTTTATCTTTAGCCGTTTGGAGGGTGGCTGTGGCCCTTTCACTTATTCTCCGCTTTTGATGTTGCGGGAGAGCTCTTTATCTGTAGCCATTTGAAGGGTGGCCGTGACCCTGTTTTTTTATAGTCATTTTAGGGATGACTGTGACCCTTTTATTTGTAGTTGATTTAGGATCAAATGTGACCCTTTTATTGCTTCATTGTTCTCACAAGATTTGTACGAACGCTTTCTTTATTTTTCTGTAGCCGATTAAAGGGCGGCTGTGATCCTTAAGAAAATTGAGTTTTTTTTTTTTTTGCTCTTTATTTTTTTTTGCTCTTTTTTTCTTTTTTCATCTCACCTTTTGCCATGATTGCCCCTGCGGGTTTTCAATCATGCCTCTCTCCCTGACTTTTGCCTAGGTTTTCAACCTAGCAGGAATTTATTTTTTTCTCTCTTTTTTCTTTTTCAAATGGAAAAAAAAATCTACAGAAACTAATCAACAACAACTATGTTACATGCCCCTAATAGCAGATTAAACCTTTTAATTTCTCGAAACTTCTCCGGAGGAAAACTTGTCAAATAAGTTGATTATGTCAATGCCTTGAATGGAGGATCCTTTCAATGGGTGGACGACACCGACAATAATTTCTTCTTCTTCTTCTTCTTCCTCTCAAATTCTCTTTCATTAGCACGGTCGATCTTCATGGAATCTCGATCTTTTTTAGTAGGAAGATCCCTGGATGTCTTCTATCTTCAACCATGCTTGATCTTAACATGAATGCCCAACGGCTACATTTGACTGGTTCATAATTCGTCGCATGCTGGACGAATGGCCTGATTAATGAACACACATGGATGGTGTTGATTTTTGCACAGTAGTCCGCAAATGGTAAACTTAGGCATATATATCGCCCGAGGTATATGGGATAACTGGCATAAGAATGGTCGGCGAGCGATGGGCCGTACATGAGATGTGCTCTTCAGAAGTTTTGATTTGGATGATTATCTAAGTTGGGAGTTGGATTTTTCAGTGGGCAATGTGCTCGCTATGCGGCTGGACCTGCTGCATGTCCTGATTCTCTTGCTCCACAACTTGTGTATGTACACCTGCTGAAAAGTACATGCCCCTAGTGGCAGACTGAAAATTTCAGAACTTTTTTCGGAAAATGATTCGGTTGATCGAGTCAAGCTACATTGATCGGCACATTGAATCTTCACGGGATTCTCGATGATCTCTTGAAATTTTCTCATCTGCTGACATGTCCGATCTCAAAGGGAGATGCCCCATGGTTACCGCTGAATGGTTTAAACTTGGCCACATAACGGTTATATACCTCGTCTTGGAAAGCGTATGAATTTCACACATGGTAGGTGAATTTTTTCATACAAACTCTTCGAAGCGCTCACGTTTCACACGGTTGCGGCATTGGTTGAAGTGGTCATCCGACCTGCAAAAGAGTAGGGATACTCAAATATCACGGAAAAAACTAAGTACAATTTAACACACCTCAGTGTTAGATATCCCGAGTGTGCAATTTGTTCCTTGTGCAACTGCATGATTGCATGTTCTTTTTTGTTGCCCCATTTAGCCGGCATAACTTATGTGTACATGATACCTTAACCAAGGGTACCTGAAAAGAGTGAATGAAAAATCAGTGTAGAGAATATGAGAAATCATGCATGATTTTTTGAAAACTCTAATGTCATTCATTTCATAATTTTGACTACTTTTTTTGAAAAGGAATCAAAATTTATGATCAAATGTGTTTTGCGCCATCATGGAGTTTACTGAGTTTGCTGAGTGCATTATCTGGCTCGAACGAGGGACAAACGCTCAAAAAAAAGTTTTTTTCAAAAAGGTTTTCTCGTCCATTGTTTAAACTCGAATAGTGGCACTCAACTGCACAGTTAAACTATTTTCTCAAAAAACAAATCGTAACTCCCATTTTTAAATGCTCGCTCATGCGAATGTTGAAATGACGATCTTGCCAAAAAAAGTGCAACACACTTTGGATAAAAACGAATGACACTCTGAGTTTTTTTTTTTTAAATGCTCATGCATGTTTGAGAGTTAAAATTCTACTGTTAAGAAAGTTACAACTTACACATATTACCTGAACAATGCATATTTTGAAATGAAAATTTCAGGTGGGGTTTTTTTTTTTTAAATAATGCAATTCAGATGCATGCGTGAATTTGAAAGCTCTATAGCTAAAAAAACTCACAATTTACCTGAAATGTTTTTTTTTTAAAAAAATAATGCATATTGAATGCATGCTTTAAAAAAATCAGGTAAAGATGTTTTTTTTGAAAATGATGCATATGCAATTCATGTTTGAATTTTAAAAAAACTCTAAGAGCCAAAAAAAAGAATTACAAATTTTCGTTTTTAAAGAAAATGATGCACATTGAATACACTAACAAAATTTTACAACTTACATGAAAGTTCTTTTCCATAAAATAATGCGTATGAAACACATGCTTGAAATAAAACATTATGGTAAGTAGTTTTGAAAGCAACACATGGAATACAAGTTTGAAACTAAAGGTTCTACGACTAAGAATGCGTACAATCTATCAACATATTATTTTTCCTAAAATAATGCACATGCGATGCACATGAGATGCATACTTGAAATGAAAGTTCTACAGTTAAGATAATTTACAAGTTATCTGAAAAGATTTTTTTGTTTTTTTTTTTTCGTTTTTTTAACGAGGGAAAAAAACAATGCATCTTGGTTGCTCAAAATTAAGAATCAGACGAAAAGTTTTTTTAAAAAGGATGCATATGAGATGTGTTAGGTTCTAAGTTTCAGGTCAACGGGCAGTCGACCTAAGCCTTATTCCTCACTGGAGATTCGGTGCTCTTGAGTCTTGTCGTCCTAGCCCGTATCTTTCTATCCTTCGCCTTCTCTTCTCTTCTCGTCCTTCAAGAGGGGCAATAACAAGCACGGAGGGGGGGGGGGTGGTGCTTGATGTACCCTCTCCGATGCCTAAGTTAGTACGGTATTTGTAGAGAGATAAAGCTAGAGAGATGTCAGAGCTAAATTATGCACTTTGCCAAGATGTTCAAAGGTGATCAAATGAATGGTGGAAGAGTTGTATTTATAGGCAACGGTGTTATTAAGGTGACTTAATGACATCGTTAGCCTTTAAACACAATTAATTATCCCTTAATCACGTAATTAAGACCTTAAGGCACGGAGAAGGTTGGCGGAAATAAATCGAGTATGGGAGTCAGACAAATGGTGTCGGAGCCCTTGGGGGGAGGAAAATCCGACCCCCAAGGGTAGGGGTTGGGTGTGGCCACCCAACCCCTCCCTAGGGGAGATAGGGTTGGCCAACCCAATCTCCCCTAGGGGAGATCGGGTTGGCTGACCCGATCTCCCCTAGGGGAGGTCGGGTGTGGCCACCCGACCTCACCTAGGTGAGTTTACCTCGGTCCGGACGACTCGTCCGGACCGTTGGTGTTTCCGCGGGGTGTTTGGGTCGAAGTTTCGATTTACAATCATTAACGGGGTGATCAAAATAAAACGATTCGGAAGTCAACGGGTTCAAATTGGGCGTATATCCATCACATGCCCCCGAGTCAACCAATGGCCTGACCCTTGATTGACTCTATTTTAGGATAGTATGACACGCGCAATTTGAAGCTGGGATTTTACCTTTTGTCGGAATACTTACTTACCCATGGATGTGTGTCTCTGACCCTGCCCCCTGCCTTATAAGATAGAGGAATTGCAAACGTCAGAATAGCACGGACACGTGTCCAAGCGCGTGTCCGTCTGGGATGGAAATAATAAATCTATCCCCGTCATGGGTGTACACTTGAAAAATATACGCTCGCGTGGGGATGCTATAAGGATACAGCTAAACGAGACCATGCTTCAATTTCATGTCGGGGTAAGTCTAAATGGAGAAATTTTTTAATTTTGGTCTAAAATTTTTCTAAGTATGGGATGCTTAAAAATATACCCATAGAATACTAACTGTGGTAGGTGTGAGTTTAACCTTGGTTAATGGGAACTAGGGGTATCAGTTTTTAAATCTGACTCATGAATTTTTCCTTCCTAAAAATCAACGGTGTCGATTTGGCTGTTTTAGAAAAAACCCTATTCTCTTGTACTATAAAAGGGGTAAGTGATTACCTCATTCTCGTTGTCCTTTTTTCTTTTCCTTTTCTTTTAGGCGGTTATGATCCTTGGTTGGATTCGCTTCTTGGGACGCGTGTCGTATTGAGGTACGTGCCTTTTGCTTTGTGTAAGCGTTGCTTTTGGGAGACGTAATCCCGCCTCTCCCTCGATTGTTTCTTTACTTGTCTCGTTTTTGATTTGTGGGTCTTCATGGTGATATAGTCCTGTTTGGTTCATCCTCTTTTCATCTTCTTGCCCCCGTGTTTCTGCTTGCTGGCGCGTGGGGTCTTCTATACTGGGATTATGACTATCTCCCCTTGCCCCCTGCCTCTACTTGTTGGCCAGTGGGGTCTCTCTATATCATCTTTCTATTCTTACCTTTTGGCTTTGTATTCGTCGTTTTAGGAAAATGAGTTTTGTCTTGTGTCCACTGTCCGCTTTCTGTTTTCCTTGGGCTAAGCTTGCGTTTTTTCGATCTATCAGATCTCCCCGGTGATTGATGAGGAGTAAGAGGCCAGTACGGGTGGGAGTAGTTAACTCCGGGACCGGACCTTCGATTGCAAAAAGATCGGTTTTTTATGGTGCGGGGAGGTGTCCTCTAATTGGAGGTAAGGGCGGTGGTGATTTTAGGGTACCATCTTCTTTCTATATAGATGCCCCCCAATCGAGGGTCCGGGAGCCATCTTTTCCTTCTTCCTTGTTTGGTAAGTCCTCGAATGTCTGAGTTTCCTTAGTGTATATTGGTGTTTACTCCGTATCTTGTTGTAGGTAGACTTCGTCTTCCGCGTCTGAGTCGGAAGGAGCTGTCTCGTCCTCCTGTTGATGGAATTGTTGGGTTTGAGTGGGCGCCTTATTATGGGCGTGGGGCTCGTTTTGACAATCAATCTTCTTTACAAACTCCTGAGGTTGGAGTTCGTGTTCTGCAGTCTGCTGTTCCTCCTGCCGATCGTGTGCCCCCTTCTAAAGGGTCGGAGGCAACTTATGAATTGGCTCATGATGTGTTGGCTCGCTATGCTTCTGTAACTTTTCTTAACCGTCTTATCCTTTAGGACATTTCATTTTTGGTTTATCTGTCTCATCCTTTGTTTTTGTCGCAGGGTATTGCCGACCTTGTTAATTTGTCCACCCTTGTTATTGATCTTGCTGAGGAGAAAAAGGTGCACGAGGACATTTGTGTCTCCCTTAATTCCAAGCTTGTTAGTTGTTTGGAGCGTAGTCGTATCACAGATTTGCAGTGCCGAGATTTGGAGAGTCGTATTGCCCTTTTTAAAGAAGAGATTGAAACCTTAAGACAAAAGTCTTATCGCGATGAAGTACTTCGGGCTGCTGAGTTGGTGTCCCTTGAGGAGATGTTTCGTGTGGAGGAGAAAGGGTGTGCTATCGCTGAGTATAAGGCTTCCTCTCTTATCAGGCTGCTATCGATGTTCGCTGCTCTGTGGCTAAACGTATTTCTTTGAAGGCGATTCTTGATCGTATGTACATGATTGCTCCTGACTTTCCTTTTTCTCAGCTTGGTGATTTGTCTGACTTCGCTGTTAGGCATATTGCCAAGATGAGGAAGTAGTACACCCATCTCTTGTGGTGGTTTCGCGAGTTTGTGGCTTGAGGTTCTTCTTAATTTGGGTCGTATTTCTCCTTTTGGCCTCTAGCTTTTTTATGCTTGTCTTTAGAGTTTGAAACTCCACATTTCCTAGTTTGCCATCTTTGTTTGACACTTGTGTCTTTACTTATGGCATGCATGCGGGGTGTTTATCTCCCCTTTTCATGATAACCTCTTGTGCCTTTATGTATAGCTCTTTGGTTATGGATCCTTCCCTTTCTGATGCTTCCTTTTCTTTGCGTTTCTTTGGTGTTTTCCTTCATCCCCGTACCTGCTATTTCATCAAGAAAAAACATTATGTGTTCTTCTTACAATCTTACTTTGGAATTACTTTCTCATGGGATCCTTCTTAGTATGGTGCAATGATCTCTTCTAATGCCCTTTGAATGGCATGTATGATATTGTTAGACCAAAGATACGCTCTTGGTGGGCGTCGAATACTGTTCACGAGATACGCTCTCGGAGGGCACCAGTAGTTAGACCAAAGATACGCTCTTGGTGGGCGTCGAAACTGTTCACGAGATACGCTCTCGGAGGGCACCAGTAGCTAGACCAAAGATACGCTCTTGGTGGGCGTCGAAACTGTTCACGAGATACGCTCTCGGAGGGCACCAGTAGTTAGACCAAAGATACGCTCTTGGTGGGCGTCGAAACTGTTCACGAGATACGCTCTCGGAGGGCACCAATAGTTAGACCAAAGATACGCTCTCGGAGGGCACCAGTAGTTAGACCAAAGATACGCTCCTGGTGGGCGTCGAATCTGGTAGTTTGAAATCTACCTCAAGATACGCTCTTGGGGGCGTCGAATCTGGTAGTTTGAAATCTACCTCAAGATACGCTCCTGGGGGCGTCGAAGGTCGTAGTTTTTAGAAGCTACTCTCAAGATACGCTCTTGGGGGCGTCGAAATTCGTAGTTTTTGGAAACCACTCTCAAGATACGCTCTTGGGGGCGTCGAAGGTCGTAGTATGAACACTACTCTCAAGATACGCTCTTGGGGGCGTCGAAGTATAAAAACTACTCTCAAGATACGCTCTTGGGGGCGTCGAAGGTCGTAGTGTTAAAACTACTCTCAAGATGCGCTCTTGGGGGCGTCGAAGTTCGTAGTATGAAAACTACTCTCAAGATACGCTCTTGGGGGCGTTGAAGGTCGTGTTGACTTGGAAGTCATATCTGTGTAAGGATAACATAATGATTGTATCACCACCTTCTTTAAAAGATACTTTTGAGTAACTTCTACTTCATTAGGAGCATTCGAGCCTTTATGTACACATGGGATGCCTTGGGTGGATCAAGACACCCTTTGGAGGAAATCAAAGATAGTTGTAGAGTTGGAGTAACTTCTTGAGTTCTCCTTCTCAAAAGTTGTTTTTGGAAAACTTAAACAATTATATGTAATGACTTGAAATAACTTCAAGGATATGGTCTTTTGCTTGTGCTGTCTTCTTAGACGTAGTACTTCTTTAGGTGTTCCCCACTGAAGGTGTTTGTGGAGATATACCCATCCCCATCCTCTAGGCGGTAAGCATTTGCGTATGGAACTGATGCTATATTATACGGCCATTCCCACTTTGGAGATAATTTTCTGACTTGGTCTAAGTGTGAGAACTCGTTCTTTCTGAGTACTAGTTCTCCTATGTGGAATTGCCTCTCCTTGACTTGGCGGTTGTAATAACTTGCGGATACAAGGCGCATTCGTGCCTGTGCTTCTTCTGAGTTCCATCTTTTATCATCCACAAGGTCTAAGTCTAGGAGCCTTGCTTTATTGTTCTCATGCTCTTTAAAGTATGTGGTTCTTAGTGATGATACAGCCATTTCTGCTGGTGCCACCGCTTCGGTCCCGTATACTAGGCCAAATGGTGTTTCTCCAGTGGCTATCTTTGGTGTTGTCCGCACTTCCCATAGAACATTTTCCAGCTCATCTACCGAACTTCCCTTAGTAGCATGGAGTCGTTTCTTTAGACCGTCTAGCACTATTTTATCTGCCGACTCTACTTGCCCGTTTGTCTGAGGGTGTTTTACTGATGCGAAGCGGTGCTCTATATTCAGCCTTTCGCAATACCATTGCAGTTTCTTGCTCTTGAATTGTGGGCCATTATCACTTATTATTGCTTTTGGGACTCCGTATCTCGAGACAATGTGAGATTGAATGAAGTTAACGACTTGCTCGTCTGTTGTCTTTCCCATTGCCTTTGCTTCTATCCACTTGGAGAAGTAGTCTATTGCTACTATTATGCAAGTTTTCTGCCCTTTTGTTCTTGGTAGGGGGCCTATCAGATCAATCCCCCACTGTGCGAATGGCCAGGCTCCCGAGATGGAACTTAGCTTTGCTGCTGGGGTTGTTATATTTCTGGAGTACCTTTGGCAGTGGTCACATTTTTGTACCAAGTCTGCTGCTTCTTTGCTCATTGATGGCCAATAGTATCCTAGGTTGTAGACCTTTCGGATTATTGATCGTGCTCCTTCATGGCACCCCGCATCTCCTTCATGGAGTTCTGCAAGTACTCTCTCTGTTTCTGGGTATGTTATGCATTTGAGGAAGGGTGTGGAGTACCCTTTTTTGTAGAGTTCATTGTCCATCACTGCATAATTTCTAGCCATCCTTTCAATCTTGACTGCCTCTACCTTATCCTTTGGGAGTTTTCCTTCTGTGATGTACTGACGCATTGGGGTCATCCAGGCTTCTCCTTCATCTATTACTAGAGCCTCCATTTGTTCTATCACTGATTGCCTTCTTTGCTCTACAAAGTGAACCTCTTTGCTTGCTTCTGCCCCTAGGGCTAGTTTGCTTAAGGCGTCCGCCTCTTGGTTTTGTTCTCTTGGGACTGACTCAATGTCGAAGCTTTGGAAGCTCTTTATTAGGTCCCTGGCTTGCTGTAAGTATTTCTGCATGTTTTCAGACTTTGCAGTGTAAATTCCTTTCACTTGGTTGACAACTAAATGAGAATCACACTTGACTCTTAGGTGCTTTGCCCCTACTCCTTTGGCTATTCTCAGGCCTGTTATCAATGCTTCGTATTCAGCCTCATTGTTCGTTGCCTTAAAGGTAAGTGCCATGGCATAGCGCAGAGGTGTATCCCTACTTGGTGGGTATAATAGGAGGCCTGCACCTGAACCTCCTCCGTTGGATGATCCATCGGTATGCATCTCCCATAACTCTTCTGGTTGTTTCTCCTGACTACTACTCGCCTCGCTTGTAGTTTTGATTTCTTCCATGTCTTCATCTGGATTAATTCCGGTGAATTCGACAATAAAATCTGCTAGAGCCTGCCCTTTTATAGCTGTTCTAGGGGCAAAGTGAATACGAAACTCACTTAGCTCAATTGCCCATTTGGTCAGTCTTCCCGATGTGTCTGGTCTTTGAAGGAGGTGTTTCAACGGTTGGTCTGTGAGGACTGTTACCTCGTGCCCATGAAAGTACGGTCTCAACTTCCTTGCAGATATAATCAGTGCATAGAGGTACTTTTCTATTGGCAAGTAGTTGATCTCATACTTTGCCAATGTTTTACTTACGAAGTACACTGGCAATTGTGCAGAGTTTTCTTCTTTTATTAGTACCGAGCTTACTGCCACGTTGCTCACGGAGATGTAGAGGTAGAGGGGCTCCCCTGGCGTAGGCTTTGCTAGGGGTGGTAGTGTCTTTAGATGTTGTTTGAGTTGTTGGAAGGCTTCTTCACATCTTGGTGTCCATTCGAACTTCTTGTTTGCCCTTAGTACCTCAAAGAAGGGTAATGCTTTGTCTCCTATTTTGGACAGGAATCTGTTAAGAGCTGCCAACCTCCCATTCAGTCGTTGAACCTCTTTGTGCTTCGTAGGTGACTGCATTTCTTCAATTGCTTGTAGTGTCTCGGGGTTTACCTCTATGCCTCGCTGACTTACCATGAAACCTAAAAACTTCCCTGATTGTACCCCAAATGCACATTTTTTCGGGTTTAGGCGGACTTGGTATTGCCTCGTTCTTTCAAACGTTGAGCGAAGGTTTTCCACATGGTGTTTCTTCTCTTTGGATTTGACGATCATGTCATCCACGTATGCCTCCATTGTCTTTCCTATCATGTCCCCGAAGATTTTGTTGACCATTCTTTGGTATGTCGCTCCAGCATTTATGAGTCCGAAGGGCATCACCGTGTAATGGTATATCTCGCTATCAGCGTAGAATGCTGTGTGAGGGGCGTCTTCAGGGGCCATTTTTATCTGGTTATATCCTGAGTATGCATCCATGAAGCTCATTAATTGGTGACCTGATGTTGCATCCACTAACTGATCTATTCTTGGTAGTGGATATGAGTCCTTAGGGCATGCTTTGTTTAGGTCGCGATAATCGATGCACATTCTCCAACTTCCCCCCGCCTTCTTTACCAGTACTGGGTTTGCCACCCATGTTTGGAATCTAATCTCCTTGATGAAATTTGCCTTCAATAGCTTTTCCACTTCTTCCTGGATAGCTATCTTTTTGCTTCCTCCCATTGGCCTTACCTTTTGTGTTATTGGTCGCGTTGCCGCGTCTATATTGAGCTTGTGTGAGATTACTTCTTTTGATATTCCTGGCATATCGCTTGGTGACCAGGCGAACAGATCTTTGTATTCCCTTAGTAAAGCTATTAAGTGGTTTTCCTCTTCTTGAGATAAGGCGGTCCCGATTTTTGCATTCCTATCGGGCTCTTCTATGAGTATTTCTTTTAATTCCTCCATGGGGGCGGGTCTTCCATGATCCTTTCTTGGTTCCTCATCTATTAGTAGGACCTCTTTTGTTGTTTTCTTCTTGCTTAGTGCGATCCTTGCACATTTCCTTGCAACCTTCTGGTTACCCTTTACTTCTCCTATTCCTTGACTTGTGGGGAATTTCATTTTCTGATATAGTGTTGATGGCACCATGCTCCATTTGTTGATTGTGGTGGTACCTAGGACTCCATTGTATTCCTCCATTTCTTCTGTGATGAGGAAAAGGACATCGATTTTTAACTGCCTCTGGCCTATCCCCAATGTCACGAGTAATGTGACTGCCCCCAGTGGGTATGTTGGCTCTCCTGAAAATCCCACCAAGGGGGAGTGAACCTGTTTTATGCTACTTGGCCTTACTCCCAGTATGTTGAGGACCTTCTTGCTAATGATGTTAGGTGAGCTTCCACTGTCTACCAGGATTCTTCCAATGTCCATATCAGTGATCTTCATTGTTATGACTAGGGCATCCTTGTTGTCTGGTAACACATGCTCCATGTCTCTTCTTGAAAATTGTATTACATCTTCTTTATTTCTACTTGCTCTTCTTTTGGTTTACGGTCGTCTAACTGTGCCATATACGCTTCTCTGGCATTCGCTGACTCTCCTCCAGCTCCATAACCTCCATGAATGACATATACACTTGCCATCTGGCTGGTGATAATTAGGCTTTCTATTCGAAACCCACGGACGGCGCCAAGTGTTAGGTTCTAAGTTTCAGGTCAACGGGCAGTCGACCTAAGCCTTATTCCTCACTGGAGATGTTGCGGATTCGGTGCTCTTGAGTCTTGTCGTCCTAGCCCGTATCTTTCTATCCTTCTCTTCTCGTCCTGCAAGAGGGGCAATACCAAGCACGAGGGGGGGGGGGTGCTTGATGTACCCTCTCCGATGCCTAAGTTAGTACGGTATTTGTAGAGAGATAAAGCTAGAGAGATGTCAGAGCTAAATTATGCACTTTGCCAAGATGTTCAAAGGTGATCAAATGAATGGTGGAAGAGTTGTATTTATAGGCAACGGTGTCATTAAGGTGACTTAATGACATCGTTAGCCTTTAAACACAATTAATTATCCCTTAATCACGTAATTAAGACCTTAAGGCACGGAGAAGGTTGGCGGAAATAAATCGAGTATGGGAGTCAGAAAAATGGTGTCGGGGCCCTTGGGGGGAGGAAAATCCGACCCCCAAGGGTAGGGGTAGGGTGTGGCCACCCAACCCCTCCCTAGGGGAGATCGGGTTGGCTGACCCGATCTCCCCTAGGGGAGGTCGGGTGTGGCCACCCGACCTCACCTAGGTGAGTTTATCTCGGTCCGGACGAGTCGTCCGGACCGTTGGTGTTTCCGCGGGGTGTTTGGGTCGAAGTTTCGATTTACAATCATTAACGGGGTGATCAAAATAAAACGATTCGGAAGTCAACGGGTTCTAATTGGGCGTATATCCATCAAGATGCACAAAAATATATACAAGATGCAAACTTCAAAATAAAAGTTCTACAACGAAGAAAAATTACAATTTACCTGAAAGTTTTTTCGAAAATAATGTATATGATATGCACGTTTTTGATTAAAAATTCAGATAAAATATTTTTTTAACAAAGAGCCCTAAAACTAGGAGAGCTTACAGTTTATCTAATTTTTTTTTAAAAATTAATGCATATTGGATGCATTATTAAAAATAAAACAATTCAGTTAAAAAGTTTTTTTAAAATGATGCATATGGAATGCACGTTCGAAATTAGAAGCTCTAACAGTTAAAACGGAATTTCAAATTTTCCTAAATTTTTTTTTTTAAAACAATGCATATAAAATACACTAACCAAAATTACAACTTACCTGAAAAGTTTTTTAAAAAATAATGCGTACAAAACACATGCTAAAAATAAAAATTCAGGTAAGATGTTTTTTTTAGAAAAAAAAGTGCATATGAAATGCATGTTCGAAAGGAAGCTTTAATAGTTAAAGCGGAATTACAAATTTTCCTAATTTTTTTTTTTTAAAGAAATGCATATACAATACACTAACCAAAATTACAACTTTTAATGCGTACAAAACACATGTTAAAAATAACAATTCAGGTAAGAGGTTTTTTTAGAAAAAAATGCATATGAAATGCATGTTCGAAAGAAAGCTCTAATAGCTAAAGATATTACAAATTTTCATAAATTTTTTTGTTTTTGTTTTTGTTTTTTTGTTTTTTCTTTTAAGCAATGCATATACAATACACTAACCAAAATTACCACTTTCCTGAAAAGTTTTTTTCAAAAATAATGCGTACTAAACACATGTTAAAAATAAAAATTCAGGTAAGAGGTTTTTTTTAAAAAAAAAAAAAAGCATATGAAATGCATGTTCGGAAGGAAGCTATAATAGCTAAAGAAATGAATTTTTCTGAAATGTTTTTTTTAAGTAATGCATACGTAACGCACTAACAAAAATTACAACTTATATGAGATTTTTTAAAATAATGCGCATGAGACGCATATTTAGAATAAAAATTTAGGTAATGGTTTTTTTTTTTTTAAACTATGTATCTGAAACACATGTTTAGAAATAAAAATCTACAACTAAGGGATTAACTACTTAGCTAAAAATGTTTTTTTGGTTTTTTCTGAAAATAACGTATACAAAATGCATTTTAAAATTAGCAGCTCTAATAGCTAAAAGGGAGTTAAATTTCTCATGAAAATATATTTTTTTTAAATAATGCGCGAATGATGCGTTAATTATGAATTACAACTTACCTGGTTTTTTTTTATAATGCGCATGAAACACATATTTAGAACGAAAATTTAAGTAAGAGATTTTTTTTTAAATGCAACTAGATGAATGCATGAGAAATAAAAGCTATACAAACAGTCGTATGATAACATTTACAAAAAAAAAAACAGATCATTTTAGGGGGGGGGGGGGGGGGTAAAAAAATGTGTGGCTTTGCTCTACAAGGTAGATTCCACTGATAGGTTCCCGACAAGGTGGTTTCCTCACCCCCATCATAGGGATCATAAGACCTTCGCAAGCGAGTAGAGTTTTTCCGAGTCGTACCGGCGGCCCAGCCGCTCCGGTCGTATCGTACTAAACCTCCGGGGTTCCTAGTCGCCCTGTGTTTTAGGCGTTTTGGACATTACACTAAAGTGTTGTGTGCAAATACAAATAATGCATAATCCAACAAAGAAAAATAGTCAGTCATAAAAAATTAACTTCACACCTGAAATTACACAAAAACAATCAAGTTAGAATAACAAAGTCAAATATGAATAAAAAATAAAACATGGCAAATAAGCAAATATAAAGAGCATGAACCCTCGATTATCCCCAGCAGAGTCGCCAAATTGTCAGACCTAAAATCTGGCCTAAGGCGATTACGTTTTGAAAACGTGCAATTTTAAAAAGTGTCGCCACTAGTTAATTAAGGTTAACTAGAATACTAAATTACCTAAGCGAATAACTAATTAATCACCTAGGTATTAAATCAGTCTACGATCAGAAATACGAGTTCGGGGGTTCTGTTACGAACTAAAACTCATGGAATTAATCACGCCATTTCGGTACTCAATTCACAAATTTGTCAATTTTATTGCTTATATTACACTAAATTAATCTAGCAATGTCAAAATTAATCAAATTAAACTTAGTCACTTTAAATTAAACTACTAATTAAATTTTACCACCTACATTCAAACTATTAATTAAATCTAACTAATTACATTTAAATCATTAATTATTTGTAATATAATAATAAAAATATAAAACAGAAAATATAATAAAAAAGTAATAATAATAAACTATTAATTAAAAAAAACGGAGAAGATGAAGAGACCTGCGCAGGTCTTTTCTTGTGGTCCGGCGAGCGGACTCCGGACGACACGACCAGCAGCAGCAGTCGACTACGGCAGGCTTGCAGCGGTGGTGGTTGGACAGCAGAGGACGGCCAGAACGGGACGCGGCGGCGGGACGATCCAGGCAGCAGGTGCGGTCACGACAGAGGCTGGCTTTGCAGGAGCTGGCCGATCTGACTGGGCGGAAAGGGTGGCGCGGATGCGGGCGGTCGGCGCGACTGAACCGGAGGGACGGGGTCGTGGTGGCAGGATGTGGTCGTGATGCGAGCTCCATCATTTCCTCCGGCAATGGGCCGGTGAGCAGCGGGAATTACAGAAGAGAGAGAGAGAGAGAGAGAGAGAGAGAGAGAGAGAGAGAGAGAGAGAGAGAGAGAGAGAGAGAGAGAGAGAGCGGCCGGTGAGTGGCGGGGCGCTTGAAGGCCCGGCGGACGGCGCTGGGGAGTCTGATCGGCCGGAGTGGTGGCCAGGCGAGCAGGGCGGAGCGGGCAGCTGCCGGAGCTGGCGGTGGCAGCAGGCGTGGTGGAAGGCCACCGGCGGGCAGGCAGGCTGGACGGCAGAGGGCGGCTGGCTGCAAGGAAAGAGAAGAAAAAAAAAACTTTTTCACTAGAAGACAAAAATCGCACAGAACCCGAAAATAATGTATTATTGCTTCTTTTTTGGTGTTTTTTCTGTGTCCTTTACAATGTAAACCTAGACCCCTATTTATACTAAAAACTTAGTCTAGATTACAGATAAAATTTAAATAAAAAATGCTTACAGATAATTATTCTAGAGAATATTCCTGATGGGTCCGATTACAGCCATCAGGCCCTTTAACGATGAGGAAACAGCAGACAGGCCCACCAGGCCCAAAATGAAGGTCAAGATGACCTAGGAGAAGGGTCCCGACAGAGTCGGTTCCGACAGATGAGCTGGAAGCTCCCGATGAGAAGCCTTTAAGTAGGCCCCGATGATGAATCCCTAACAATGATTGGCCCTGTCACGATGACGAGGGGCCCCGAGCGGTGACACAACGAGATAACTCTGGAGTCTCCGACGGGATTCGGGACTCGTTACCAGAGGATAAGGCCAGGATACGCGGGGCGTGGCCAAGATACTCGGAACGTGGTTAAGATACACGGAGCGTGGCCGAGATACGCGGGGCGTGGCCGAGATACACGAGATCATGGCCTGGATAGGCGGGATCACATCCGAGATATGCGGGATACGGGCTAACCACCCCCAACGGTTCACCAGGTACTTGAGGCATCTCTTCGCCTATAAAAGGGCAAGAGGTCACCTCAGAACACTTACGTTAAATTACATACTCGGAGATTATTGCTTGCCAGTTCGTATTGAGCACTCATTTAAGCATCGGAGAGGGATTCTAGGTCACCGCCCGGTCTATCCCCTCTTGCAGGATTGCGTGGAGCAAAGGAGCTAGGATTGCCGTCAAAGTCCGTACCGGAGTTCCACCGTGATCCAACATTGGCGCCGTCTGTGGGAATCAAACAAAAAGCTGATATGCCTTCTACTCGATCGATGGCGGCTGGCAAGCACAGAAGACAGGGACAATCTGGTGGTTCTCGTCACCCCGCTGCAACAAATCTGGATTCAGTACCAGAACAGGAGGAAAACCAGAACCATCCCCCGGCTGAGCTCTCCCAGACAGGGGGGCACAATGGAGATCCCGAAGATATTGCTCCTCAGCACCAGGGCAATAGGGGGCAGGAGGCTCCCCCAGCTACAGACTTGACAAGGGCCGTGGCAGAAGCCATGCCCATGTTTCTGGCAGCCGTGGAGGCTCTCTTGGATTGGAGAGAGGCAGCGAGGAGGCAGGAGGAGATGCCCCCGTTGGAGGAAGTGGCCCCACCAACAGAGGGTCGGAACACACAGGAAGTCCCGCCCCGAGGCCAGGACAGAAGTAGGGCGACCGGTCAGCCGGAGAGGTTCGTGATTGATGGACCCGGACCAGTACAGCACAGGACCATCCCCTTGAATGGTCCCATCACTCCCGACCAGGTGGTAAAGATCGTGAACATCTGCATGGGAGAACAGAAGCCGCTAGTGTCGGAGCTAAGGGATCGATCCACTCATCCCTTCGTTCCCCGACTCATCGACACCCTAGCCCCGCCTGGGCTAGGCATCCCCACGATAAAGGAATACGATGGCGAAGGAGATCCGGTTCTCCATGTCCAGAAACACCTTATGGCGTGTCTGGGAAGAGCCCCGAGTGAAGATATAGTGTGTACGCTGTTCCCGAACACACTTGGAGAAAGGGCCCTGACCTGGTTCTTCAGTCTGCCCCCAGGCTGCATTACTTGCTGGGCAGATATGCACGACCAATTCATTCAACAGTACCAGGGTCGGAGACGTTTATTGAAGAGCGTGAGGTCCCTGACCCAGGTGGTGCAGAGGCCCGACGAATCGCTGGCACACTATTACCAGCGATACACCGCCAGTGTGGCAGAAATCGCGAAGTGATCTCGGAAGGTGAGACCATACGTACCTTCATTCGGAACTTAACGGCCCCCTATGGCTGAGAAAGCTGTGTGGAATATGGAGGCACTGCAAAAGAGGGTGAAACGGCAAATCGATGTCCAGGAGTCGAAGATAGCCGCAGGAGAGTTGGAGCCCCCAAAGTCAAACAAAGGGAAGCAGTCGGTTAAACCTTCTGACGATCGTAAATCAAAAGGTAAACCCGACAGTAGTAGGAATCGAGGTCGCCCGGGTAGGAGGGACGATAGGCGCTCTTCAAGGAAAGATAAGCGGGAGGATCTCGACATTCCTCTCAACTGTTCCATGGCGGAAGTACTGACGGTCATGGAACGACAAGGTATCTCCCGGTACCCCCCAAAGAAGGATGGAGAATTCTTGGGATCTCACACAGATCGCTACTGCCGATTCCATCGCGCAAATGGTCACGACACCAATCACTGCCGGGAACTGAAGAAGGAGATCGAAAAGCTGATCCAGAAGGGGAAGCTCAAAGAATTTGTCGGGGATAAGCGGTGTCGATCTCGCTCTCGGTCCCGATCGCGGTCCCGTTCCCGATCCCGCGATCGGTCCCCAAAGAAGAAGAGAACCGATCCAGAGTCATCCGGTGCTCGCAAGGAGAGACGGGGCACTATCAATGTGATCCACGGAGGATTTGCTGCTGAAGGTGATACTTCATCCGCCCGAGAGGTCTATGCCTCTAGAATCCCTACGGCGGTGGTGTTGGGTAAGAGGTCCCGATCCTGGACCTTGAAAGAAGAGATGGTAATCTCCTTTTCGTCGGAAGACCTCATAGGCGTGGAGACTCCGCACGACGATGCCTTGATGGTAACCTTGGATGTAGACGGGTTTGAAATGAAGAAAATCCTAATCGACGGGGGGAGCTCCTCTGACATCCTATTCATGGACGCGCTGGAGGCTATGGGGAAAACGAAGAAAGATCTAAAGGAGGCAAACTTCCCGATGGTCGGGTTCTCTGGCTCAACCTCCTATCCGCTAGGAGTAATCACCTTTCCAGTGGAGTTTGGTAGCGGGTGGAAATCAGAAAGAAGGAACGTGGAGTTCGTGGTAGTCGATTCCGCGGGGACCTACAACGCGATCATCGGAAGAACCACCATTAACCCCCTGATGGCGGTCGCCTCGACAGTGCACCAGAATATGAAGTTCCCGACCGACCATGGAGTCGGAGAGGTTAAAGGCGACCAGGTGGCTTCTCGAAAATGTTATGTTAACGCCACCCGAAGGAGGAGACGAGAGGCCATGACTGTCCTTCAGACAGACACGGATCCTAGAGAAGAGTTTGGGCGTCCCGCCCCCGTAGAAGATCTGAAAGAAGTCGAGATCGACGGACCCCAGAGGAAGGTGAAAATCGGGTCTGCCCTGACTGAAGAGACAGCCCAGAAATTAATTGAATTATTGAAGGAGTTCAAGGAGCTGTTTGCCTGGTCCCCCAGCGATATGCCAGGAATCAGCCCCGATGTGATCGTACACGAGCTGAAGATAGATCCCGCGATCAAGCCTATCACGCAGAAAAGGCGTCCGATGGGCACGGACAAGAAGATCGCGATCCAGCAAGAGGTGGGCAGGTTGCTCGATGCTGGGTTTATTAAAGAGCTCTGATTCCAAACCTGGGTTGCTAATCCGGTGCTGGTAAAGAAGACTAACGGGAAATGGCGAATGTGCGTGGATTTCCGCGACATTAACAAGGCTTGCCCAAAGGACTGTTACCCACTCCCGGATCACGTGCACAACCTAACCATGGCATTTGAGCGGATGAGGCTCCACCAAGTTCGCTTGAACCCGACGAAATGCGCCTTCGGAGTCCACTCAGGGAAGTTTTTAGGCTTCATGGTGAGCCAGAGAGGAATTGAGGTGAATCCTGAGAAGCTGAGGGCAATCGAGGAGATGCAGTCTCCGATAAACCATCGGGAGGTACAAGTGCTGAATGGCCGACTAGCTGCAATGAATCGCTTCTTGTCCAAAGCCAGCGACCGATCAATGCCGTTTTTCGAAGTCCTGAGGGCCAACAAGAAATTCGAATGGACCGCCAAATGTGAAGAAGCGTTCCAAGCACTCAAGCAACACCTTCGCACCCTCCCGCCGTTGGCAAAACCGGTTCCAGGCGAGCCGCTCTACCTTTATTTGGCTGTTTCTGAATTTGCCATTAGCTCTGTGTTAGTAAAGATTGTCGAGGGTAATCAAGTCCCCGTCTATTATGTAAGCAAGGCGTTTGCCAAGTTTGAATTAAACTATCCTGCCGTTGAGAAGTACCTCTTTGCGTTGATTATTACTGCTCGGAAGCTAAGGCCTTATTTCCACGCACACGAGATTACTGTGCTGACGAACCAGCCTTTGAAACATTTTTTGAACCGACCGGATGCGTCGGGAAGATTAGTGAAGTGGGCAGTAGAGCTTAGTGAGTTTCGAATACACTTTGCTCCAAGAACGGCCATCAAAGGCCAGGCATTGGCGGACTTTATAGCAGAATCTACAGCCCCCGATCTGGAAGAAGCGGGCCCTGTAGAGGGGGCAACCATGGAGGTCCCGATAGAAAAACAACCAGAGAGGGCAGAGCAATCAGAACAGCCAAACAAGGAAAATACCTGGGAGATGTATACGGATGGCTCCGCGAGTTCGGACGGATCAGGAGCGGGCTTTTTGTTGATACCACCGGGAGAAGGTGAACCGCTCCGATACGCCTTGGCTTTAACATTCAAGGCCACAAACAACGAAGCGGAGTATGAAGCTCTTATCACGGGCCTGAAAATTGCTAGAGGCACGGGAGTCGATCACTTAAGAGTGAAGTGTGACGCAGCTTTAATCGTAAACCAGGTTCTAGGGCGATACGAAGCTAGGAGTCCGATAATGAAGAAATATCTATGAGAGGTACAAACCTTGAAGGAGAGCTTTAAAAGCTTCGACATCGAGGCAATCCAAGGAGAGCTTTAAAAGCTTCGACATCGAGGCAATCCCGAGGGAGGAAAACGTAGAGGCAGACGCCTTGAGCAAATTTGCCCTGGGGGAACCCTTGGAAGAAAATCGGAAGGTGCACTTCCTAGAAAAGGTGATCTTATCGACCATCGACCCGACACAGGTGTGTGCCATTGAGGCAAGATCAGAAGAAGAGCCGACTTGGATGACCCCGATAGTCGCGTACCTGACTACGGGGGCAGTCCCCGATGATAAAGTAGCAGCGGACAGGATATGTCGGATCGCGGCCAATTACGTGATGCTAGATGATCAGCTGTACAAGAAGGGCTGGTTCTCGACTCAATACTTGAAGTGTGTGGCAGAACCCGATACAGGTCGAATCCTGAAGGAGATGCATGAAGGGGTCGCGGCTTGCCACGAAGGGGCCCGATCCATTATGAGGAAGGTGTTGAACTTGGGCTACTATTGGCCCACGATGAACAAGGAAGCAACGGCGTTGGTCCGATCCTGCGACGCGTGCCAGAGGTACGCCCCGAGTATCGTGGCTCCGGCCGCTAATCTGACATCCATCAAGAGCGCGTGGCCCTTCGCGCAGTGGGGCATCGACTTGGTGGGACCTCTTCCACAAGCACAAGGACAATGTAAGTATTTACTTGTAGCAATCGATTATTTTTCGAAATGGATAGAGGCGAAGGCATTGGCCAGAACAACGGGGAACCAGATCGTCAAGTTCCTCCAAACCCACATCGTGTCCAGATACGGGATTCCTAAGGTGGTGATCAGCGACAATGGTCCACCGTTTAACGGCTCTCAAGTGAGGGAGTATCTGGAGGAGTTGAACATCGAGCATCGGACTGCTTCTGTACGCCATGCTCAGACTAACGGCCAGGTGGAATCAGCCAACAAAATCGTGATGGATGACCTAAAGAAGAGGGTCTATGCCTTGAAGGGCAAGTGGCTGAACGAACTGGAAAACGTGCTTTGGGCTGTTAGAACGACACCCAAACGATCAACGGGGAAGACTCCGTTTGGCCTCGTTTATGGCACGGAAGCTGTCGCCCCCGTGGAGGTAGCTGTGGCGTCCCATCGGATGAGATATTACGAGCCCCTGACGAACGATGAAATGAGACGCTTGGACTTGGACTTGCTTGAAGAGAAGAGGCGGGAGGCCGATGAAGTCCAAGCTCGAATGCGTTTGGCGACGACCAGGTACTACAATCGGCGAGTGAAGTCCCGACAATTCTTCGTCGGGGAGCTGGTTTGGCGTCGCAACGAGTTCACCCTTTTGGATCGAATCAACAAGATGTCACCAAAATGGGAGGGACCTTATAAGGTCGTGGGGATGCCAGCTCCAAATGCATACAAATTGGAAGACCTCGATGGCAGAACGTTAAAGCATTCTTTTAGTGGCGAACACTTGAAGAAACACCATGCTTGAAGAAAGTCGCCTTAAGTGGTGCCCGATAAAGTCGCCTTAAGTGGTGCCCGATGTAAAATCACCTTAAGTGGTGTATGCTGTTTCTCGTTTAATTCGATGTAAGCCAATTTTGTGCCGTCAATAAATAAAGAGGTTGCTTCCAATCAGAGTTATCCTTAGATTTATGCTAAGTGCCAAAGTCGCCTTGAGTGGTGCATGAGAAAAGTCGCCTTGAGTGGTGCACGAGAAAAGTCGCCTTGAGTGGTGCACGAGAAAGTCGCCTTGAGTGGTGCACGAGAAAAGTCGCCTTGAGTGGTGCACGGAACAAAGTCGCCTTAAATGGTGCACGATACTAAGTCGCCTTGAGTGGTGCACGATCCTTAGATTTATTCTAAGTATCAAAAAGTCGCCTTAAGTGGTGCACGATATAAAGTCGCCTTGAGTGGTGCACGATATTAAGTCGTCTTAAGTGATGCGTGATTCTTAGATTTACTCTAAGTAATATTAAGTCGCCTTGAGTGGTGCATGATACTAAGTCGCCTTGAGTGGTGCACGATCCTTAGATTTATTCTAAGTATCAAAAATTCGCCTTGAGTGGTGCACGATACTAAGTCGCCTTGAGTGGTGCACGATCCTTAGATTTATTCTAAGTATCAAAAAGTCGCCTTGAGTGGTGCACGATATTAAGTCGTCTTAAGTGATGCGTGATTCTTAGATTTACTCTAAGTAATATTAAGTCGCCTTGAGTGGTGCATGATACTAAGTCGCCTTGAGTGGTGCACGATCCTTAGATTTATTCTAAGTATCAAAAAGTCGCCTTAAGTGGTGCACGATATAAAGTCGCCTTGAGTGGTGCACGATACTAAGTCGCCTTGAGTGGTGCACGATTTTTAGATTTATTCTGAGTATTGTTAAGTCGTCTTAAGTGATGCATGGAACTAAGTCGCCTTAAGTGGTGCACGACAAAAAGTCACCTTGAGTGGTGCACGATGTAAAGTCGCCTTCAGTGGTGCACGATATTAAGTCGCCTTAGGTGGCGCAAGTCATAAAGTCGCCTTAAGTGGTGCACAATGTAAAGTCGCCTTAAGTGGTGCACGATGTAAAGTCGCCTTAAGTGGTGCACGATGTAAGGTCGCCTTCAGTGGTGCACGATATTAAGTCGCCTTAAGTAGTGCACGAGATAAAGTCGTCTTAAGTGATGCACGAGATTAAGCCGTCTTAAGTGATGCGTGATTCTTGATCTTATTCTAAGTCTCGGAAAGTCGCCTTAAGCGGTGCATGATGGTAAGTCGCCTTAAGTGGTGCAAGCTAGTAAATCGTCTTAAGTGATGTACGAAAATATCTTAAGTGTCGAAGTTTCGACTTAAGAAAGTATAGTAAAGCCACTGGGAGAAGTGCAATGAAAGAATCGGAACTAAGAAAGCCTGATATTAATGGGGCTCGAAGGCCCGATGATTACAAAAGGAGGAGAATACGAAGATTCTAGTGATGAGCAGTTAGGCCTAATCCTGGTTAACGGCATCAACGGGAACAGGGTCCGCAAGGTCTAGGGCAGAAGGCTCCACTGGGTCAACCGTTGGAGGATTGGCTATCGGGGTCATGGGATCGAGGAGTTTCCGATGAAGAAGTAGCTCCTCTTCACTCTTAACTTGTGGTATGCATTTCCGGCCTTGAGCATCGGCTTCTCTGGTGAAAATGATGTATCCTTCCCGGAGAGCTGCATCATAAGCAGTGCTGAAAATTTCGTTTAGAACATAGTCGAAGTTGAAAGGCTTCCTTCCTTCGAAACCAGATACACCGTCTGAAATCAGCCATTGAAAGGGACGTTAGGTTTTTTCGGAAAATTACAATCAAACTAAACAAAGACGAAGGCGAACAATAGAGAAGAAACCCTTACCTGACATGATAATTGGAGGCTGGAAGAATGAACCTGACATTGTCGGAAAGATGGCCGAAGAAACACTAAGGTTTCAAGAGTTGCAGTAAGCTTTCGAAAATTTGTAGATGATAAGAGGAAACTGTGCCCTGGCTAGGGTTTTATAGACGAAGAAGACAGTTGAAGGGACACTTCGATCCGAGTCTTCGAAGTCGAAGAGTCTTAATCTGGACCGTTGAGATGAAACGTGTAGAAGGACAACAGACGTAATGATGAAACGGCCTGAAAAGCACATTTCAGAAAAGGACAGGCGCGAAAAATCAGGCACGTGGGCTGAAAACGTCGCTTCACTGTTCACTGCATTTAATGAACTGGGGAACCGAGGAGACCCCTAGGATTTAACAGTTATCTACAAAACACTGAGGATGCGTGAAGAAGAAGACTGATAATTGAATGACTAAACCAAGGGAAAGATCCCCGATTCCAATATCGGGAGGTCGGAAGTTGGAAGACACGACGAACTAAAAGTCCCTCATGTCTTGGGGGCAAATGATGGGTCCGATTACAGCCGTCAGGCCCTTTAACGATGAGGAAACAGCAGACAGGCCCACCAGGCCCAAAATGAAGTTCAAGATGACCTAGGAGAAGGGTCCCGACGAAGGATGTCCTGATGATGAAAGGTCCCGACAGAGTCGGTTCCGACAGATGAGCTGGAAGCTCCCGATGAGAAGCCTTTAAGTAGGCCCCGATGATGAATCCCTAAGAATGATTGGCCCTGTCACGATGACGAGGGGCCCCGAGCGGTGACACAACGAGATAACTCTGGAGTCTCCGACGGGAGTCGGGACTCGTTACCAGAGGATAAGGCCAGGATACGCGGGGCGTGGCCAAGATACGCGGAACGTGGTTAAGATACACGGAGCGTGGCCGAGATACGCGGGGCGTGGCCCAGATACACGAGATCATGGCCTGGATAGGCGGGATCACATCCGAGATATGCGGGATACGGGCTAACCACCCCCAACGGTTCACCAGGTACCTGAGGCATCTCTTCGCCTATAAAAGGGCAAGAGGTCACCTCAGAACACTTACGTTAAATTACATACTCGGAGATTATTGCTTGCCAGTTCGTATTGGGCACTCATTTAAGCATCGGAGAGGGATTCTGGGTCACCGCCCGGTCTATCCCCTCTTGCAGGATTGCGTGGAGCAAAGGAGCTAGGATTGCCGTCAAAGTCCGTACCGGAGTTCCACCGTGATCCAACAATTCCTAAGGATATTTATCTTTACAGATAATTATTTTTTTGAATAAAAAATAATATATGGAGATAAATATCTTACAGATAATTTTCTAAAATAAAAAACTAATTATTATATATATATTTTTAAATATTCCGAAAATATTAAATAAATTCGAAATAATTTAAAATATATTTTATAATAATTTCTCTAATGTGCCCTTGAGCATTTTTGGAGACTTTGTGGCTTGACGCGTCCGGAATTTGACGTATCATGTGTAACGTCGTTACGTCCGGGTCAAAATCGAATGTTTACAGGTAACTTGGGTATTGGGAGATTATTAATGCAACTAAAATTAAAAGGAAAAGAAAATATAAAAGAGATGAAATAAGATGTACGGATATAATTCATGAGACAGAGATTGGGAGAAAAACTTATATAGCTCGGCGCCACCACCTCCTACCCCTTCACCCCTCATAATGTTTTGATGTGGGACCCAACAAATTGGGCCCCACATCAAAACAATATGAGGGGAGAAGGGGTAGGAGGTGATGGCACCGAGCCACAGAATAAAATCTCCAGTGATTGGAGACAGATTATGGGGACATATGAAGCTCGTCCACCAACCACAAGTTTTAGAATTTTAATCCACCACGTAAATGTAAAGATTTTTATAGCTAGTATTTAATCCTTTATAGTGCGAATGATGATTAACTTATGTCTGAAATGAAAAATATATTTTGTGTGTGGCTCTTTAGATAGGACCCCACCTAAAACCACCCATAGGAAAATAAAAAGAAAAAATAAAAATCAGAATTAGCGGCACCAATTGATTTGGTTTTATCAAGCTAAATGTAGTAATAGAGGCATAGAGGCAAAAACATCGACTCATAGAGGTAGATATCTTATTTCGAATATGTAATTTTTTTTTAGTGAACGTACAATGCAACTTGGATGGGGGAGGTTTCATTCAGATTGTATTATGTCAATCTTATATATATACAAGGAGCCGTACTCATCCTATGCATAGCGTATTTTTGTAAAATACTTGGCAAACCTTATAATTTTACTAGGTGTTCTACGAATAGCGTGGAATAATAAGTTTGTATATTGATAAATTACTTTACCCATTTCCCCCTATATTTTAAATTTTTAAATGAAATAAACAAAAAAACACAATGTTGGGTTTCAATCTTCTAGGCTAGACTTGAGTCCGACCTTCAGCGTGTCCTGATCTGCAAAAATGGATAAAACAGGATTTTACCCGGTGAACCCACTCAAATACTTAAGTCAGTCTTTAGAATTAGAGTATCTAAGAACTAAAATATAGAGAGTGTAATATGAATGTGTGTGTAAACCTTATGAAGAGATATGTACACATATTTATTGGGGATGACCAATATGAAAATTGGCTTACGCATTTATTGTGCACCGACCCTCCATTTATGGAAAGTTGTATATTGCTTCTTACTTTTCGGGGAGGATCACTTATTGCATGCGGAGTCATTGAATGCTCCACTTATTCCGTGTATGAATTGGTAAGTCGTACCTGTTTAGGAAGGTGGGGATTGCCTTAATTTTTTTAGTGGAGAGGAATCGACCTCATCTTCTAAGGGAGGAGTCAACTCTATTAGAGTTGATGAGGTCGACCCCCTCTCTTAGGGAGAGCGGTCGACCCCATCTTCTATAGAAATGGGTCGACCTCTTCTCTTGTAGAGAGGGATCGACCATCTCTTTTATAAATATAACTAGTTTCTAGAGAATTGTGAATGGTGAAATATAACTAGTTTCTAGAGAATTGATCTCATCGATCGGATGAAGAAGATCCAAGGGCAAGGGATAAAACCCTAGCTCTCTTTACAATTAAATATGTCTCCTCTAGGTATTGTCCCCATTCGGCTCCTTCTTCTCATTAGAGTTTTAGCACTTAGGGTTTTCAAAATTCTACCTCCCCTAAAAAAGTGTACTTTGGCCAGAAGTGACCAGCTGAAGCCACAGCCGCCGGGACATTGGTGGCCGTGACTGGACACCCAGGCCGAGTTGTCATCGGGTCAGCATCCACTGGCGGCCGTCGTGGTTGTTTTGCCGTCTGAAGCTGTCAACCGCTGTCACCAGGCCCGCATCCACCATCAGCTACCTCACCGTGCAGAGGTGTCCCCAGCTGCTACCGACCTAGCCTCCGTCGCCATTCGTCGGAGCCACCATGCCGTCTGGAGTCGTGACCAAGCCCTAAATTGTTCGATCTAGTTACGCAATCGATGGGTTACTAATAATGATGAAATGTGTTAACATTTTCTTTCAATCGACCTCTTTGAACCGAAACATTGGTTTCCAATCTCTATTACCAGATTTCGTTCGGATCGACCCCTTTAACCGGGTCGACGGATTGTTAAGTAAAGTATACTTCGAATTATATCGCATTCAATGTCAATGAAAATAAATTTATTCAATAATCTGAAACGCAAACAACCAAAATCATCAATTCAAATAAACAATGAAAGATGAAACGACAATGATAAGGTTCTTGATCATAATGCAGCAACAAAAAAAGAAAAGATAGTCGAGAACTCTGAGCCATGTCGAACACTACATCTGAAAATTTCATGATTGAATCACATATGATGATCTGTGTCAGAATAAATTTTTTACAGCTTTTTGTACATGGAAAACGAGGCGTACCTAAGACGCACTTCATCAACAGTGCTATGACCCACCAGATTTTCGTTTGGTCATTTTATTGCTTGATTCTTTCAACATCATGCGTATATGAGAGAAGTTGTCCTTCGATTCATGGGATTCATCTGAGATGGAGGTTTCTCTGTCGTAGCCACCTTCGAAGAGATCCATAGTTTTCTTAATCGATTTGATCAAACGTGTGATTCCATTATGGTTGGCGAACCACGAGAGAGGGAACCTTTTCATTATGAGATGACTCCTCTGCCACGCATCTTTTTCGTCATCAGAGTCATGATTGGATTTTACACATGCATCCATGCGAAGAATACCATCATATTTAATGATGATAGTTAGGGGACGATTACTACTTGTTGGATATACGCCCAAGCTATCACTAACTGGACTCGATGAATGGGCCATAACCAAATTTAATTCGAAAATTGGAACACGGACACCCGAGGCCCAGCACGCATGCCCGAAAAACACCCCGAGTGGCGAAAACCACTCAGGGGCAACCCAAGCAAGGGACCCTTGCTCGGGTAATCAGAGCAAGACCTCTTGCTCAGGTAACCCGAGCAAGGTCTCTTGCTCGGGAAACCCGAGCAAGGCACTAGTGGTACCCGTCCGGGTACCCCCCCCCCCCCCCCCCCCCCCGTCCGGACGAGTCCTCCTCGCCCGGACCCTTACCCCCGGACGATATTTCGCCCAGGGCTCGCCCTTGGAGGCCACATATCAACACTTAGCCATTTTAAACCTATCTATGGTCGAACCGGGGTAAAATGCACCTTATTTACGGTCAAAGCCAACTTATATTACGAAACTTCCATAATCGGACAAGGAAACCACATGAACCAGAGCGATTTAATAGGAACTGTATAAATAGAGACCTCATCTCCTCATTTCAAGGTAATCCTTCACTCTCTCTCTAAGCTCACTACCTCTTTCTAAAGCTCATACTCACTTAAGCTTCGGAGTGGGCTTACAGGACCCCCCCGGTGCCCATTTGCAGGTATCCAAGGAGAGGAAGCGAGGATCCGAGAAGAAAGAAGCCCACGAAGTATAAATCCAGGAAGAAGAAGCCCACGAAGGAGAAGTCTGAGAAGAAGAAGCTCACAGAGGAAACTCGTGTGCAAAAACTGGCGCCGTTTACTGGACACAAACAAGAAGCAAGTAGCTACTACTTACGATCGATGGCAACAACTAGGAGGCAAGTTGGGGGGCCAAGCGGGAAAGTGCCTACGGGAGGAAACAATCAAGCACCTGCAGGGGGAATAGGCAAGTTCCAGTGGTAAGCCAACAGGTAACCATTAAAATAGAACGGGATGGAGTATTGAACAAGGAACATCCACTTTCTGAGGAACCGAACTCCTCAACTAACGCCCGCCCAGAGCCAACAGTGAACCAGCCACAACCCCAACCACCCCAACAAGCAAGAACAAACCCTCAGACATACAACGTCATGCCCGAACTAATGGCAGGCATGGAGGAAATTCTAGAAAGAAGAGAGAGTTTGAGGGCGCACTTAAGGCAGGAGCAGCCAAGGTACCAAGTATCACCTCCAAGGTCGCTGGGGGGACACCGGCAGACATACTCTAATTCTTTGAACCAGCAATCCCAAGGAAGGGGGTATCACCAGCAAAGAAACCCCAACTATCAGGCAAACAATGGCCAAGCATAGATTGGACCCCAGATCGGCCAAGGGTATGTTGGACCCCATAATGGCAAAGGATGTGTTGAACCCCAGAATAGCCAGGGGTATGTTCGACCCCAAAACGGCCAAGGGTATGTTGGACCTTAGAACGTCCATGGGTATGCCGGACCTCAGAACGGCCAAGGGCATGCTGAGCCTCAGAACGGCCAAGGAAACGCCGCACCCTAAAACAACCAAGAAAATATCGGTCCTCAGAATGGAAGGCAGCAGGACGTGGCAACAATATCTCTCACAAAGGAGGAGATCAAAGAGCGAATAGCTAAGAAGATCAAGGATTCGAAGGGAAGAGCAATGCACAAACTAAGAGATATGGCCTCACACCTTTTAACTCAGGAGCTGATCAATGTAACGATCCCATCGAACGTCACAGTGCGTCAAATTCCGGACTATGTCAGGAAAGGAGACCCAATACAGAATATCTAGAAGCACGAATCATCACTCTTAGGAAGAACGATGGCCGAGGACCACTATGCAATGCTATTCCCATCGACATTAGCAGGGAACGCCTCATATTGGTTCTTTAGTCTACCCTAGGCACCAATAGCCTCATGGGCAGATCTGAAGGATAAGTTCATCCAACAATACTTAGGGGAGAGACAACTCCTAAAGGGCGACTCAGCGCTGGACGATGTGAAGCAAAGATAGGATGAAACAATGGCAAGCTACTACACAAGGTTCACTAAGAACATCTCCGACATAGCGACAAAGCTCGCGGAAGGGGAGATAGTGCGGGCTTTCGTAAGGAACCTAGGACGCCGGGAGGGCACCTCTGGCGGTCAATGTGGAAGTGCTACCAATTAACTCATTAGAGGAGTTGGTAGAAATAGTCAATGTAAACGTTGATTTGGAGCGCGCACGCTCAAATCGGAAGAATGGTTATGAAGCACATGAAAATGAAAATAACAAACCAGCAAAAGGAAAGTCCCTACAGACACAACATCAACAGCAGACGCCGAGAAGACAGGCATGGACGCCCCAGGGAAGAGCAATGGAAAATTTTCAAATTACAGGATGCCAAACCTGTGGATACGCCGGTGGTATTTGGGTGCGCACTGTCAAAACGTGACGACCCCAAGAACCTGGCGTAGCGCGAACAGATGAAGGGTGCCGAATATTTAAGCATGGTTGGTAGTTGGATGTACGCCATGCAATGCACCCGTCTGGATATTTGTTACCCCGTGTGCCTATTAGCACATTTCCTATCAGATCCTGGCTATCAACATTTAAAGGCAGTAAAACGAATAATTCGTTATCTGAAAGGTACTGCCGACTATGCTCTGTGCTATGAGGGCGGGAAGTTAGAATTGACCGGTTACAGTGACGCCGACCATGGTGGCGATCCGGATGATCGTAAGTCCACCACAGGGGGATTGTTCCTCCTTGCTAAAGCCGCCATTTCATGGACGAGCAAGAAGCAAACATGTGTCGCGCTGTCAACGATGGAATCATATTAGTAGCTCTTTCTAAGAATGCACAGGAAGCAGTCTGGCTAAAAAGGCTTCTTACTGCTCTGCTTAATTGTGACGTCGAGAGTAAACCTGTGAAGGTGTTCTCTGACAATCAGGCAGCCATTGCGGCAGTTAAGAATCCGAAGTACCATAGTAGGACCAAACACATTGATGTAAAATATTTTTATGCTAAATCGATGGTAGAAGACAATATAATCACTATGGAATACTTGTCCACTGATAATATGATTGCGGACCCATTTACTAAGCCACTACGCAGGGAGATATTCGAAAAGCATGTAAAACTTCTTGGATTGTGTAGGGTTTAGAAATGGCATGTATCTGTGATAGCATTTTGATATTAGTAAGTTACATTTTGTAAGCGAAAGAATTGCAACCAAGTTTATGATCAATCGACGTCATAATGTTTTGATTACATCAGATTTACGGTCTATAAACTAATTCGTAGGAGGACGCAATCCCTTACCTAGTGACATAGGTACGATCGTCTTGTGGTGAAGGGAGGCCTCCACTAAACTAGACTAGCTAAGAGTTAGGGGATAAACCTGATTAAGCGAGACGATTATCTAGTTTCGAAGTAACTCGACATGATCTTCGTTTCGCATATCGCCATGATGAACTTCGTTTGTCATTTATCCACATTCTGGCCAGATGAGAATTTGTGATAGCATGATTGACATATCCCTTTCCTGTAAACCCAAAAGGTTCAAGTATGCTATCAACGTGTGCTTCATACTACGCGTGCCACGTCCGACCACGGGGTCACAGCTCAGTTGTGCTAGGAAGGAATCCTCGTGATTCTGGCGGACGCAAACTTCTTCACCCCAAGCGTGTGATTGATCCCGAGAGCCTTTTGAAGAGGCACACAAAGTATCCTCATGGACTCAGAACTCATACCTAAGGTCAGGCTCAATGCTCGCTTCCTGGCGTACGAGCGTAGTACTGAACAAAAAGGCCCAGTGACCACGACCATGGAAACCGGTTGGGTTTGACTAAGGGTATGAGCGATGGGGATGGTCAAGTTCACCTGTAATTCGCCGACTCTTGTATTCACTAGGTGGCCACCAGCCGGATATTAGTTGAAGGTTGTGTATACTTGTACGGATGCCTTGGAAAAGTGTTCCTAAGTGGAAACTAGGCAAATGGAGAATTATCAGTTGACCTAGGATACAACACGGTACAATATATAAATGTTTTTTATAACAGGTTGATTAAAGAAAGGGAATCAACGTTCCGCGGGCGCTACAATACTCCTACCAGATGAGTAGCACGATGTCCGTCGTATCCGCCGGTCGCACGGCAAACCTCGTATGAACTATTCGGAAGCATGGACAGATTTGATTCAGATTTGGAAAATAATACATTAACAGGCACCCTCCCATTCCGGCGAGTGGGAGCTGTAAGCATATGGTGATGGGCGCCGTATTTGGTAGCCCATAATATGTATAGTTTACCTAATGAACTTGGGTAAATGTCACATTAAGGTAGTTGGGCTAGACCCAAATCCCAATTGACATGGGAGGCCCAAAATTGGGCCTCCCCAATACATAGGCCGACCGAAATATTTAGGTGGGGTAAAGTGGACTTTTGTCCATTTTACTCCTCCTATAAATAAGAGGTGTTAGGGAAATTTTAGGGTTAATCATAATACCCTCACAAGAGATTTTTAGAGAGAAAAACCCTCCTCCCACACCTAGGGGTTCGGCCGAACCATACAAGTCACCAAGGGTGTGCCAAATTGCCTTCGAGCAAACTCTCCAGATATGTGTCCCCGTGCCAAGAATCGATCAGAGGCTTTGCTGTGGATCTGCAACACGTAGGGCTTCTCTAACAAGAATCTCTACGGGTCCCGTCCGGAGGATCGCGAACTCCCTCGAGCAAGGATCTTGGACTACGGTTACTTTTGAGATATGTGTAAACTTTCCGCTGCGTAATTGATATTCCTAGCAAATACTATGTTTGAGTTTCCGTAGTGATTACTCCCCGTAATCTAACACCTTTTCCGAACCATATTTATGGGACCGAACCGAACCGGGTTGAACCGAACCAGATTTTTCAAAATCGAATTCAAGTCAATTAATAAAATGGGATGGTCAAGTTTTAAAATCCAAATGTTTTCGAACTTGAAATAGTCTACACAATGCTCAAAGTTTTAAAATTTTCACGTTTTATTTAAACCTTAATGCCTATTTTCGATTATGGGGATGGATCTCGGAAATGCATGATTTAGGGACTGGATTAATTAGAGGGCTGAATTGCAACTGTTTACTTTTATTATATATATTTATTAAAATGTTGTCTTGACTATGTCAAGCTAGCTGGATGTTGGGAGCAGAGCCCTGGTTAAATATAGGGTTTGCGCACTAGGACATACATGTCGTGATGGTTGCGATTACCTAGGATTCATGTCTAGAAACACGCATGATTAATTATAAGCATGAATTGCAAGTCAGCCCCTAATATTTTAAAATGTTTTAAAAACATGAATTGCATGTTTGATGTGGAATTTTCATGTATGACACGTATGCTTGAATGTTGAGGATGTAGCTGCATGGGGTAGTTTACTTAGAAAGTAGAATTATGTATATGCTAGCATGAGTTCCTCGGAACATTAGACGCAAGACGCGTATGCATGATGTGTGGTTTGGATGATGAATTTGGCTTGCTATGATAATTTACTTGTGAAGTAGAATTGTATATGCATGCGTAAGTTCATCGGAATATTTTAAAAATACAAAAGGGCCTTGGATATCCATGATCTGGTATGCTTATTTTAGAGTTCCTGTTCCGGTAATTTGCGAACAAAATTGTTTTAAGAGGCTGATATATTGGATTGAAGACGACGGTAATGTGAGCTCTTTCACGAACCCCCTTCCCTCGGTTTACTGGCGGTCGGTTGGGTTAGATGGCTGAGGAATCATTATTTGTCGTATTCCATCGTATTAGATATGCGATGTATGCAATTCTTTATCAAAATGTTATTGTCTCCCTGATTATGCATGATTATCAATATGTTCGTATGAGTTGGTTGAATGAGTGCGATTCGACATTCCTCGCAATTTTGATGGTATGAATTATGATGAATAAGATGAGTATGTGTTGAACTCTCTGCTACGATTCTGAAAAGGAGAGGACATCTACGGATGAATATAATAGTCTGTATGATTTTGACAATGAGAGATAAATGTGATAATTTTTTCCCCAAGAATGGGAGTAGGTTCTTTAATGATCTAAACGCGTATGTGGTGATACATTCAACTTTGGACAAAGGGTTGAAGAAGACTTCAATTGCACCCAGACAATGTTACAGCTTGGTATCACTATGCACCCGCCTCGGTGGAAGCAAGGATGCTAAAGCTAGAAATGTTTTGGTTGAATGTGATGGTCCTCTCTCTTTCCTTGGATGCTGGTGTAAAAGCCACTCAAGACCTTCGCGATGAAAGGTCAACATGGAAAAGATGTATATGGTTGTCTGACACTGACGGGATTCACTTACCATGAGTCTAATCAAGTATAGTAACCACATTAGTGAAGGGACAAGTTTATCTGCTCACCCTAGTGGGTAGAAAGAAGCCAACCATGATCCGCATATCATGAAAAGAACCGGACCGAATAGGTTCTATACGATAATCTGGTGGGTCCCCCTTTGATAAAGTGCGTCCCAAGAACGCCTCGTTACCATGATGTGATTCACTCGTGAATTTACTCAGGTGTGATGTTAAACATGACTCAAAGTTCTCGACTATGTGTGCGACAAGCATGGATCAAATACGCGACTTTCATATCAAGAACTATACCATTGTCATTTTTCGTTCGATATTCGTTTGAGTTACTAAAATTTTGGTTATTTCGAGATTCGGAGTTATTGAATGAAGTAATTGTTGCTCGATTCGAAGCACGATTTGCTTATCAATTTAACGGTGCCAAAAAAGGGAACGATCCGAAACGAAAATCCATACCCACGGGTTTGGAACAAAAAAATTTCGGCCAGGTAAAAGAGGCTGAATAAAATGAAACGACACACATACTCCGTCATCTCAGTCGGGATAACTGAACTGATTAAACCCATCGATTGTGTAGCTAAATCAAAAGATTTAGTATTTCTTATTTATTAGTACTCCATTATATGATAAATTTCGTAATGACAAACATTGGATTAAATTAAATTGAATTTTGGAACGAAACGGTTTATACCAAGGGATAAACCTAGAATAGGCACCACGATCGCGTGTATCTCGAAAGACGGAACACATCGCTTCAGAGTACAAATTTAACGATGAAGTGTTTTAATGAATGAATGTCAAAATTTTCATTTTCCTCCCTTTGGAAATAATTCATTCAATACTTACACGATGAAAAGAGGTATGCTTCACAAGCTACCACGAACTCGTAAAGTATCAACTGACACATAAGGCGAAAGCCCAATGCACATTTTAGAGATGGATAAGTCTTTGAGATGAATTAGACAATGAAAAGGATGATTTCGGTAAAATGACTCTCCCACTAAATGCCCTGAACGAGAAGTGTGGCAATACATTCATATCGATAACACACTTCAACTAGCATGGTTTGAAAACATAATGTTAGAGTTCAACGACCGAATTTCTCTATGGGATGAAAAGCAGTTGAATCACATCAATGTAGAATTGTGTTCCAATTATATCAGTCAAACACGACGCCATAAAAGCTAAAAGGAATGATAATGATTTAAATAATATCATCATGCGACATTACCTTGCGCATTAAACAAGTATTTGAACCGATAGTATGATAACGACTCTTAGAGGATACATGCTTAAATAAGCTTCTCATAATGGTTTCGTGGTCGAACATGAGACGTTACATTCCTTGAGGATGAATTTCCAACGCTTGGTGAAATGAAAACAGACGATATCATGATCGAATAGGAGCAGGATAACGATGATAGTCAGGTCCCACTTACTTCGAATGGGAGATTTGAGGCAGCAACGCAAGTGAATGAAATGGTAAATAAAGATGGAGACATTTTCATAGTAAATCCAGTGGGAGGAACCAATCTTAACACCCAAATTAAGTTTAACCTGATAATCACGTAGCCGGACCACTGGATGAAAATCCAATAATGCCACAACTACCCATTGTTCCCAGTGGGAGTGGATCAACCAACTTGGTTCCAGGTCCTAGTGATCAATGAATTAATCTTGGAGGTAGAATCTCGAGACCGAGAGGTTGTCCAAGAAAATTTGTAGGTCAAGGTTCTAGCACTGCCCTTGTTCCCAGTGGGAGTGATACTCCGATAGAAAGCATTATTCCAAGTGGGAGCAACATTCAGAGTCTAGATGGGATAAACGAGCCTAGACGAAGTCAAAGGCATCGTAATTCTCCCAAGAAGTATCCCATCAAGAAGGGTGAGATATTCACCCTAACCTCTGTTGACCAACCGGTAACGGTTCAACAAGCGTTGAAAGGACCTCAAGCGAAGGAATGGAAGAAAGCAATGGAGGAAGAGACCGCCTCAATGAAAGCCAATTCGGTATGGTCTTTAGTTGATTTACCTGCTAATCGCAGGGCCATAGGGGCTAGGTGGGTTCTGAAACTGAAATTCACTTCTGATGGAAATGTCGAACGATACAAAGCTCGACTAGTTGCGAAAGGATACACCCAGCTTCACGGTGTGGAATTTGATGAAACATACTCACCAACTATGCGGTACACCACAGTCAGGGAAATCCTAGCCTTGGTAGCATGTCTCGATCTAGCGCTGCACCAAATGGATGTTAAGACCGCATTCCTCCACGGAAACCTGGAGGAAGAGATCAATATGGAGCAATTGGAGAATTTCATTACTCCTGGTAACGAACGTAAAGTTTGTAAACTCCAAAGATCCATTTACGGTCTTAAACAATCGTCTCGGCAATGGTACCGCAGATTCAACGAGGAAATCGTTGGAAACGAATTCGTGAATCTCCACTAGGATCCGTGCGTGTATAGAAAGACCTCTGAGTCTTAGTACGTCATTTTGAATTTATATGTGGATGATATACTCTTTGCTGCGAACGATGTGAGTTTCATACATGAATCAAAGTCCTGGTTGGCATCTGTATTTGAGATGAAAGACATGGGAGAGGCTACGTACATCTTGGGCATTAACATTGCTAGAGATCGTGCCGCCCGGAGATTGTGTCTATCTCAGGAAGCCTACATCAAGAAACTATTGAAAAGGTCTAGATTACAAGATGCCAAACCCGTGGAGACGCCGGTAGTATTTGGGTGCGCATTGTCAAAACGTGACGGCCCGAAGAACCAGGAAGAGCGTGAACAGATGAGGAAGAAGCAATCATGTGTCGCGCTGTCTATGATGGAATCAGAATTCGTTGCTCTCTCAAAAAATGCACAGGAAGCGGTCTGGCTGAAAAGGCTTCTTACTGCGCTGCTTGGTGGCGATGTCGGGAGTAAGCATGTGAAGGTGACAGTCAATCAGCTATTGCGGCAGTAAATAATCCTAAGTACCATAGTAGGACTAAACACATTGATGTGAAATATAATTATGCTAAATCTATAGTAGAAGAAAATATAATCACTTTAGAATGCTCGCCCACTGATGACATGGTAGCGGACCTATTAACTAGACCATTACGCAGAGAGACATTTGAAAAGCATGTTAAACTGCTTGGATTGCGTAGGGTTTAAAAGTGGGCGTATATCTGTGATAAAATTTTGATAATTGAAGGTTACATTTTTTATAAATGAGAGAATTTCAATTCGAGTTTATGATTCATCGACGTCATAATGTTTGATTACATCAGATTTTACGATCTATAAACTAAGTCGTAGGAGGACGCAATCCTCTGCCTAAATTATGTCGAATGTGGGCCTTGCTTTGTCACACGGGCACAGTTTTCTTGTATGAGAGGGGGACCTTTGCCGCAGCAAGTCTGGCTAAGAACCAGTTGGATAAACTTGGTTATGCAAAACGATCATTAGGTTGCGGAGTAATAGGACATGATCTTCGTTTTGCAGATTGCCAGTGATGAACTCTGTTCATCATTAACCATATTATGGGCAAGATGAAAATATGTGATAGCGTCATTGACATATCCCACACCTGACAATTTTCAGGGAATGTAACGTCACTGGACTCATGTTCCACCACGCCAACATTATCCTGAGCTGCCACGAACACGTATCCCTTAGAGTTATCAGAGTACATTATAAAGATACTTTTCAATCTTCTAGGTCCCAACATGGCAAAGCGGTTTTCGGTTTGATGCGTGTGTGCTGCACAACCCCAAGGTCGCAGCCTGGTAAGATCCACCTTTTTACTAGTCCATACCTCATATGGTGTCGTGTCTACCGATATTTACTACATGTGTGGCAGTTAGTTGTGCATCACCCCATTAGGAGATCGGCAACTTAGCTTGCGACATCATGGTTCTGACCATGTCTATGAGTGTACGATTACGTCGCTCCACCACACCATTCTGTTGCGGCATGTTGGGAATTGTGGTCTGTCGTACAATTTCTCTTTCATCGCATAACTTATTAAACTCTGTAGAGAGATACATTCTCCACCTCTATCAGTGCGTAAGGTTTTTCACCTTTCGCTCCTGTTGATTCTCTACGAGGTTAAGAAAGGTTTTAAAGTAGTTGATTGCCTCAGATTTACGAGAGATCAAATGAGTAAACCTATAACGGGTGAAGTCATCAATGAACGTTACGAAGTAACGTTTACCACACCTCGCAGTGAAATTCATGGGTCCACATTGTTAGAATGGATTAGATGCAATGGGTAGTCAGCTCGTAGTGATTCACCAAATTGCTTGCGGGTCGACTTTCCGGCTAGACAGTTCTCACAAGAGGTTTTCACCACTTTAGTTGCTCCGTGGGGTAGCCCTCTCCGGGCTAGAGTTTGAACTATGTCGTAGCCTATGTGTCCCAACCTCGCATGCCATCCAGGCGCATCATTTTCTGCTTCCCTAGACGACATTGAATTCATTCGGCTCGAAACTTCATATCCATAACGATGAGGCCATTAGTGGAAAATGCATGATCATAAAAGACATTGCCTTTATTTATACGAACAAGGGAGTTCTCAAATGATAAGAAAATCCATTATTCATAAGAGAGATAACAGAAACAACATTCCTTCGAATTCTCGGAGCAAAAAGGATATTCTCACGAATTAGAGTTCTGCCATTGCGCATGGACAATCTGCAGTTCCCTATTCCTTCGACGTCAACTTGAGAGATGTCGCCAATGTATATCCTTTTTATCATTCGACATTCGTCTAACCAAGGAAAATGATCCTCTGTCATTGGTTATGTGGTATGTCGAACCTGAGACAAGAATCCAAGAAGGATTTGAATCAGTTAACAAGACAGTAGAGGAAACTAAAACTTCCACAACATATACAATGTCGCATACCTTGGCAACATGCAATTTGCTGGGCCCAGGTTCATCACCGATACGGCGAGGGCTAGAGTCCCTGCAAACTATCTCTGATTTTAACTAGAGTTTGCCTTGTTCAGGCTTTATCGACATTTTACCGTCGACAGCCTGTTGTTTCTTTCCCTTGCTCCTTGATTTCCTCTTCTTCTGTCCAGCAGGTTTCCCTGGCATTTTGGTTCCTTTCGTCAACGATTTAATCGAGCCTCTTCCATCTCGATTAATTTCATGACACTCGGGAGATCCAACACTGAACCACTAATAGTCAGTAACGTATATGTTGCTCTCAAGGACTTCAGTAGAATCCTGATTAAGGCTTGAATTTTATCTTATTTAACCATTTGACTTTATACTTCAATTGGTTCAATCATGCTGAGGAGTTGGTATGCCTTTTCAAGCACACTTATGATGTTGCTCGTTAGACATTCATCCAAAGATGGTATAAGTAGGTGCAGTTTAACTGCTAGACTGCTTCCATATTTCATGAACAGTGCATACCAGACATCCTTTGTAACCGGAATATCCTTATACTCTTCTCTGAAGTCTGAAGACATCTGAGACAGCAAAATATCCTTGGCTCTCTTGTCATCCTGATCCCACTTGAAGTAGGCATATGCTAGCCCCTTGGTCAGGCCCGCATTTGGACAACTCATCGTCTTCCGAATGTGGTCTATCAGACCTTTATCTCCCAGAACATCATTGAAGCGTTTGCACCACGAGTCATAGTTCGTCTCATTCAAAAGCTCATTGGCACATGGTGAATCCATATGTGCAGCTATTCGATACTAACATATTAATAATCATGCATAATTAGGGAGACAATACATTTTGAAAGAATCGTATACATCGGATATCAATGAGATAGAAGACGACAAATAATGACTCCTCAGACATCTAACCTAACCGAACGTCAGTTGTAAACACCTAATTTTGGTACGCGCGACACGTATATAACACGTTCAAAAATTTTATGTGTAACGCGTTTAAAAAAGGAAGTATTAAAATATGGAAGGTCACGGGGTTGCTAGAAATAGGCTTAGTTTAAATTAGGACAGTAGATATGCATTAAATACTATGTAATATTCAGAATATATATATTATATATTTATGGTAATATTCATAAATATATATATATATATATATATATATAATTTTCGGAATTTTAGGTGTATATTGAGGCAAATATTGCTTTCCTAATTTTTAGGGCCTAGACTAGCTATAAAAGGACACATTGTCAATGTAAAAACACACAGAAAATTAATTCAGCAATAATAATACTACTTTTCTAGTAACCTGTACTTTTCTTTTTCTTCTTCTGCCGGTGGCAGTCTGTTTTTTTTTTTTTTTTTTTTCCGGTGACTGCACCCGCCACCCGATTCTGACCTCTGGCCGCCTAATTGGCCAGCCCACCACTATCCACCCCAGGTGAGCCGTGTGAAATTCTTTTTTTATTTTAATTTTTTTTTATTATATTTTTCTGTCATTATTTTTTATTATTATATTTAATTAGGTAATTTAGATGTAATTGGTTAAATTTAGTTGTGTGAATTATGTATGTATATGTTAGGTTATGTTTCGATTTAAGCATGTTAGATAATTTTAGTATTTTAGATTTCATTCTAAATAAGAGTTGTAGATAATAATTTATTTTTAGACTTAGATAATATTTTGCACATGATAGAAATTTAATTAAATCTTGGCATCGTTAGATTAATTTGTGACATGTGTTCAAATAGTGAAATTGGCAAATTTGTGAATTGAGTACCGAAAGGGCGTGATTAATTCCATGAGTTTTAATTCGTAATAGAACCCCCGAACTCGTATTTCTGATCGTAGACCGATTTAATACCTAGGTGTTTAATTAGTTATTCGCTTAGGTAATTTAGGACTCTAGTTAGCCTAATAATTAACTAGTGGCGACTCTTTTCAAAATTCACGTTTTCAAAATGTAAATCGCCTTAGGTCAGATTTTAGGTCCGACAATTTGGCGACTCTGCTGGGGAAGATTTAGAGGGTTCGGGCTCAGTATGTTCACTTTTTGCCATGTTAGAATTTTGTAATTTTTATTTTTATTTCACAGATCTAACTTGTTTTTTTTTTTTCTGTGATTTCAGGTGTGGAGTTAAGTTTTTATTATGACTAACTATTTTTCTTTGTTGTGTATGTATTATTTAAATTTGCACACACCCACTTTAGTGTAATCTCCAAAACGCCTAAAACCCAGGGTGACTAGGAACCCCGGAGGTTTAGTATGGTACGACCGGAGCGGCTGGGCCGCCGGTACAGCTCGGAAAAACTCTACTCGCTTGTGAAGGTATTATGATCCCTATGATGGGGTGAGGAAACCACCTTGTCGGGAACCTATCAGTGGAACCTACCTTGTAGAGCAAAGCCACACATTTTTACCCCCTAACATGTTGTGTTTTATCCGTGTTTTTTTGTTGTAAAAAAGAGTTGTCAGGAAAACTGTAAGTTTTTTTTAACTGTGTAACTTTTATTCCCATGCATTCATCTAACTAAATTTTTTTTTTTTTTAAAAAAACTTTTTTCAGCTAAGTAGTTAGTCATTTAGAAATTTTATTTCCGAACATGCATTTTGTATGGATTGTTTTTTTTTTAAAAAACCTCTTACCTGATTTTTTTTTTATTTCAAACTTGCGTTTCATACGCATTATTTTTTTCTTAAAAAAAAACTCTTCAGATAAGTTGTGATTTTGGTTAGCGTGTCGCACATGTAAAAAAATATTTTTGAAATTTTAATTCCCCTTTAGCTATTAGAGCTTCTAATTTCGAACGTGCATTCCATATGCATCATTTCAAAAACTTTTTACATGAATTGTTTTATTTTAAATAATGCATCCAGTATGAATTAATTTAAAAAACATTTTAGATAAATCGTAAGCTCTCTTAGTTTTAGGGCTCTTTGTGTAAAAAACCTTTTACCTGATTTTTTTTTTAAAAGATGTACATCCCATATGCATTATTTTCGAAAAAACCTTTCAGGTAAATTGTAATTTTTCTTAGTTGTAGAACTTTTATTTTTTTTTAAGTTTGCATATTGTATTTATTTTTGTGCATCTCATATGCATTTAAAAAAAAAAAAAAAACTTGTCACTTGTTTTTTTCAATTTTGAGCAACTAGGGTGCATTGATTTTTTTCTTTCCCTCATAAAAAACAAAAAAACAAAAATTCAAGTAGCTTGTAAGTTTTCTCAACTGTACAACATTCACCTCATGTACATCTTATAGGCACTGTTTAAGGAAAAACATTTTTAGATAGATTGTAAATCTCTTCTTAGTTGTTGAGCTTTTAATTCCAAATATGCATTGCATTTGCATTTCTTCTTATAAAAAAAAAAACTTTACCTGGATTTTTCATTTTGTATATATGTATCATTCAGGTAAATTGGTTGTAAGTTGTAAGTTTCTTAACAGTAGAACTTTAACTTTCGATTATGCATGAGCATTTAAAAAAAAAAACTCAAAGTGTCATTCATTTTTATCAAGGTGCTTTGCACTTTTGCGACAAGTTTTTCATTTCAGCATTCGCATGAGCTAACATTTAAAAAAGTGATTTGATTCTGTTTTTGAGAAAATAGTTTAACTGTGCAGTTGAGTGCGACTATTCGAGTTTAAACAAAGAACAAGAAAACCTTTTTGAAAAAGCTTTTTTTTGAGCATCTGTCATGCGTTCGAGCTAGATAGTGCACTCAGCAAACTCAGTAAACTCCATGATGGTGCGAAATACCTTAGATCATAAATTTTGATTCCTTTTTGAAAAGTAGTCAAAACTATGAAATGAATGACATTAAAAGTTTTCCGAAAAATCATGCATGACTTCTTTTATTCTTTATACTAACTTTCATGTTTGGTATTTTCAGGTATCCTTGGATAGGTATCTGGTACATACGGGTGGTGTCAACCAAATGGGGCAGCATTAAAGGAACGTGCAGCCATCCAGTTGCATGAAAAAAAAAAATTGTGCACTCGAGATATCCAACGCTCAGGTACGGTGAATTATACTTGATTTTTCCTTGAGATTTGAGTGTCCCTACTCTTTTTGCAGATCAGACGACCACTTCGATGAAGTCGCAACCACGTGAAACGTGACTGCTCCAAAGAACTTACATGCCAAAATTCCACCTACCATGTGTGGAATTCATATACATCCCCAAATCAAGTCGTGCATCCGTTTTACGGCGAGGTCTAAACCGGTCGGTGGTAACCAAGGGGCATCTCCTATTGAGATCGGTCGTGTCCGGAGATGAGAAAATATCAAGAGATCATCAAGAGTCTCGTGAATATTCAATGTGCTGATCAATGAACATTTTAGATGTCAAGCAAAGAAAACATTGTTGTTGGTGCCTTCCATCAGAGGTCCAGGGGCATTTACTTTCCGGCAGGTGCTCATATACAAGTTGTGATTTCTAGATGGAGCAGGAAAATCAGGACATTCAGCAGGTCCAGTCGCATAGCGAGCACATTTCCCCACTAGAAAAAATCCAACACCCAGGTAAGAAAAGTTGTGATCATTTTTATCCCCGAAATTTTAGTTTTTCCTTAATCATTGTGCAGGTCGGATAATCATCCAAATAAAAGCATCTGAAGAGTACATCTCGTGCACGACCCTTTACTCGCCAACCATTCTTGTGTCAGTTGCCGAATTTATCCACGTCATCCATGTGTGTTCATTGGCCATGCCATTTATCCTGCATGCGACAAGCCTAACCCGGTAGGTGCTAGCCATGGGACATCCCCAGACGAGATTGAGCAATAACCGGGGAACTTGAGAAGCCGAGATTAGAAATCACTGTCTACGTCATCCATTGGTTGTAAGGTCCATCCAGGGCGTCGACACGATCGACATATTTTGACTCAATCACCTGAGTCCTTCTTAAGAAGATGTTTTGAACTAAAATTTTTCAGATTTGCCACTAGGGGCATGTACATAATAGTTGTTGATTATTTTCGTTAAATTTTCTTTTTCAAGAAAAAAAAGCAAAAAAAAAAAAAAAAGCAAAAAAAAATGACTCATTTTTTTAGGGCCACAGCCGCCCTTTAATTGGCTACCGATAAAAATAAAGAGTTTTCATGTAAATTTTATGAGAGCAGTGAAAAAATAGAAGGTCACAGTTGTCCCTAAATCAACTACAAATAAAAAGGGTCTCAGTCGTCCCTAAAAACGACTATAAAGAAAGGGCCACAGCCACCCTTCAAATGGCTACAGATAAAGAGCGCTCCTGCAACGTCAAAAGCGGGAAATAGGTGAAAGGGCCACAGCCACCCTCCAAACGGCTACAAATAAAAGAGAGGCCCCGTGAACCCTGTGAGGGCGGGAGAATAAAAAGGGCCACAGCCACCCTTAAAATGGTTACACAAAAAGAGTGATCTCGCGAACCCGGTGAGGGCGGGAAAATAAAAGAAAGGGTCACAGTCATCCCTCAAACGGCTACAGTCAAAAGAGCGATCCCGGAACATCGATGGCAGGTATTAAGTGAAAGGGCCACAACCACCCTCAAAATGGTTACATACAAAGAGCGTTTCCCGGATCAGAGACAAGGAATGAAGGGCCACAGCCACCCTCCAAATGGCTACAATCAAAAGAGCTCCCGCAACATTGTAGACGGTGAGAAAAAGGTCACAGTCACTCTCCAAATGGCTACAAATACTCCCGCATCGAGGCGGAAAATAAAGTACGGGTCACAGCCACCGTTTAATCGGCTACCAAATAAAGAGTGCTTCCGCTAGGTTGAAAACCCGAAAGGGCGGCCTAGGCAAAATCAGGAAATGAGGGGCATGGTTACAAATTAAAAAATTGCAATCATGGAAAAAGGAGAGAAAATAAAAAACCGAGGGGCACGGTCGGAAATCTCTCAATCGGCCGTGGCAAAAGGAGAGAAAAAGGAGAAATTCTCAAAAAAAAAAAAAAGAAAGAAAAAGAAAAAGAAAAAAGAAAAAAGAAGAAAAAGAAAAAAGAAAAAAGAAAAAAGAAAAATGGAAAAGAAAAAGAAAAGATCCAGCTAGATTGTCGCACCGTGCGCAATTTAGGCAAAAATTAGGGACAAACATTCATGCGCAACACAGCGCCTTCCAAAGTTAACTTCACGGCAAACGGGAGTGTTACAGTCTGCTCTCGCAAGTCGTCACTCAAAGGATGAGTAGGACTGTTACAGTCTGTTCTTACAAGTCACAACCGACAATCAAGATCCGGAGTTTTCCAGCTTCCTGAGAGTCAACCCCGACGAACGAAGCCTTAGTATTCAGCTTTCGCAGGTCACGCCACTAGAGGCACTTCTCCAACGGACGCCACTAGAGGCTCTTCTCCGACATACGCCGCTAGAGGCATCGCCAAAGGTTCTCCGGTACGGTCTGACGTAGAGGTCTTCCGCCACCAGAGATATCACCAGAGGTTTTCCCTGTACGGTCTGACGTAGAGGTCTTCCGTTACCACACGCCGCTAGAGGCATCGCCAAAGGGTCTCCGGTACGGTCTGACGTAGAGGTCTTCCGCCGTCAGAGATATCACCAGAGGTTTTCCCGGTACGTTCTGACGTAGAGGTCTTCCGTTACCACTCGCCACTAGAGGCATCGCCAAAGGTTCTCCGGTACGGTCTGACGTAGAGGTCTTTCGCCACCAGAGATATCACCAGAGGTTTTCCGGTACGGTCTGACGTAGAGGTTTTTCCGTTACCACTCGCCACTAGAGGCGTCACCAGAGGTTGTTGGTACTGTCTGACGTAGAGGTCTTCTGTTACCAATCATCACCAAAGGTTTTACTTTACTGCACGCCACTGGAGGCTTTACTTTTCCGGATGCCACTGGAGGCTTTACTTTTTCGCACGCCACTGGAGGCTTTACTTTATGCACTACCAATGGAGGCACCGCCAACAGGGGCACCGCCGACGGAGGTTCTATTTTATGCACTACCAATGGAGGCACCGCCAACAGGGGCACCGCCGACGGAGGTTCTATTTTCCGCACTACCAATGGAGGCACCGCCAACAGGGGCACCGCCGACGGAGGTTCTATTTTCTGCACTACCAATGGAGGCACCACCAACAGGGGCACCGCCGACGGAGGTTCTATTTTCTGCACTACCAATGGAGGCACCGCCAACAGGGGCACCGCCGACGAAGGTTCTATTATCCGCACGCCAACGGAGGCACCGCCAACAGGGGCACCGCCGACCGAGGCTTTACTTTTCTGCGATACCAATGGAGGCACTGTCAACAGGGGCACCGCTGACAGAAGTTTAACTTTTTCGCATCGTTAATAAAGCCAAAGGCCACCTTGGAGACTTGAAGACCCGGAAGAAGATATACTTCCTAGCCAAAATTAGTGTTTACTCGTCTTTAGACAAACCCCCTCGAATGGATTCTACGGGAGTCCGTCCAAAGAGGGGCAAGCTGTAAACATCTAATTTTGGTACACGCGACACGTATATAATACATTCAAAAATGTTATGTGTAACGCGTTTAAAAAAGGAAGTATTTAAATATGGAAGGTCACGGAGTTGCTAGAAATAGGCTTAGTTTAAATTAGGACAGTAGATATGCATTAAATACTATGTAATATTCAGAAAATATATATTATATATTTATGGTAATATTCATAATATATATATATATATATATATATGTAATTTTCGGAATTTTAGGTGTATATTGAGGCAAATATTGGTTTCCTAATTTTTAGGGCCTAGACTAGCTATAAAAGGACCCCTTGTCAATGTAAAAACACACAGAAAATTAATTCAGCAATAATAATACTTTTTTTCTAGTAACCTGTGCATTTTTGTCATGTAGTGTAAAAGTTTTTTTTTTTCTTTTCTTTCCCATTTTTTTCTTCTTCTGCAGGTGGCAGTCTGTTTTTTTTTTTTTTTCCGGTGACCGCACCCGCCACCCGATTCTGACCTCCGGCCGCTTGATTGGCCAGCCCACCACTATCCACCCCAGGTGAGCCGTGTGAAATTCTTTATTTATTTATTTTTTTTTATTTTGTTATTATATTTTTCTGTCATAATTTTTTAATTATTATATTTAATTAGGTAATTGGTTAAATTTAGTTGTGTGAATTATGTATGTATATGTTAGGTTATGTTTCGATTTAAGCATGTTAGATAATTTTAGTTTTCATTCTAAATAAGAGTTGTAGATAATAATTTATTTTTAGACTTAGATAATATTTTGCACATGATAGAAGTTTAATTAAATCTTGGCATCGTTAGATTAATTTGTGACATGTGTTCAAATAGTGAAATTGGCAAATTTGTGAATTGAGTACCGAAAGGCCGTGATTAATTCCATGAGTTTTAATTCGTAATAGAACCCCCGAACTCGTATTTCTAATCGTAGACCGATTTAATACCTATGTGTTTAATTAGTTATTCGCTTAGGTAATTTAGGACTCTAGTTAGGCTAATAATTAACTAGTGGCGACTCTTTTCAAAATTCACGTTTTCAAAATGTAAATCGCCTTAGGTCAGATTTTAGGTCCGACATCAGTAAACCGAGGGAAGGGGGTCGTGAAAGAGTTCACATTATAGTCGCCTTCTTTCTAGTAGATCCGTCATTTTAAAATGGTTTAATCGTGTTTACTGGAACATGATGTTTTTAAAACACCCGATCTTGGCTTTCCCAATACCCTTTTGTAAACATTTTGAGGATTTCATATTTGCACACATATTTCTACTACACAAGCAAATCATCATGTGCAGATCACATCCACGAAACAAACCACTCATCATGCACACGTCTCATGCATCTAATGTTCTGAGGAACTCATGCTAGCATATATAATTCTACTACCCAAGTAAATTATCACATGCTTGTACATCCTCAACATTCATGCATATGCATCATGCCTGATCACACCAAATTATTCATGCATATTTGGCAACTGATTTTCGGTTTTAAAACATTTGGGGCTGACCTGCAATTCATGCTATCAATCAAACATGCGTACTTCTAGACATGAATCCTAGGCATTAACAACCATCACAGCATGTCTATCCTAGTGCGCAACTCATTAATTGAAACCAGGGCTCTGGCCACAACATGTATTATCCAGATAGCTTAACATAGTCAAGACGACAGTTCTAATCATGCAATAATATCAATTAAATATCAATTGCAATTCAGCCCATTAAATAACTCAGTCCCAAAATCATCCATTTCCATGATCTATCCCCATAATCGAAACTAGGCATCAGGTTTAATTGAAACGTGAAAATATTAAGCCTAAGAGCGTTGTGTAGGTAATTTTAAAGTTTGAAAACAATTGGATTTTAAAATTTGTCCATCAAATTTTATTAATTGACTCAGTTCGGTACGGTCCGGTCAATTATGTCCTGTTCGGTTCGACCCGGTTCGGTTCAATAAGGTTCGGCCAGACTGTTTCGGTTTAAAATAGGAAGTCGGTTCGCTCTTCACGCAAACCGGGTCAGACCAATTGAGAAAACCCGGCTAAGTTGACCCGTTCCGGTTTGGACATGTGGAACCCGACCCGGTTCGGGTTCCCTTGGTCTTCCGGGTCGGTTGACCCGACCCGTTTGTGCAAAATTGGACCGGCCCATTACCCTATAGGGTTCGGCCGAATTAAATACTTGTTGGCTAAGTTGGGTTCTAAAATCTACCTGTTAGGTTATAAAGTCTAGGTCAACGGGTCGTCAATCTAGAATTTATCTCCCACTAATGAAATGTCGGGTTCAGTGCTCCTAGGACTAGTCGTTCTGATCCGTGCCCTTATACTCCCTTGGGGTAGTCGTTCTGATCCCTGCCCTTATACTCTCTTGGGGTAGTCGTTCTGATATGTGTCCTTCTCTTCTCTCCTTCTGACCTCCTTTCCTTCTCTCCTTCTGACCTCCTTTCCTTCTCTCCTTCTGACCTCCTTAGGCTTGTACTTCTTACCCCTGGGGCTTGTCCTACTGCTCTATGCTCTTCTGCTTCCTTGGTTCTCTTCTCCTTGCCACCCTGCAAGAGGGGCAATACCAGGCACAGAAGGGGGGTGTGGTGCCTGATGAACCCTCTCCGATGCCTAAGTCAGTACGGTTTTAGAGAGATAAAGCTAGAGAGATGTCAGAGCAAAATTGTGCAACTTGCCAAGATGATCAAATGAGTTGTGAAGGTGGGGTATTTATAGGCAACGGTGTCATTAAGGTGGCTTAATGACATCGTTAGCCCTTAAACACAATTAATTAACCTTTAAGCGCATAATTAAGACCTTAGGATTCGGAGGAGGTAGGCGGAGTGGACCGAGCATGGGAGTCTGAAGATGGTGTCGGGGCCCTTGGGGGGGAGAAATCCGACCCCCAAGGGTAGGGGTTGGGTGAGGACACCCAACCCCTCCTAGGGAGGGTGGGGTTGGCCAACCCCATCCCTCCTAGGAGGGATCGGGTTGGCCGACCCGATCTCTCCTAGGAGAGATCGGGTTGGCCAACCCGATCTCCCCTAGGGGAGGTCGGGTGTGGCCACCCAACCTCACCTAGGTGAGTTCGCCTCTGTCGGACGGGCGCTTCGGCCCCGTCCGAGCCGTCGATGTTCTCGCGAAGTGTCCGGGTTGAAGTTTCGATTTACAATCATAAATGGGACGATAAAAATGTAACGGTTCGGAAGTCAACGGGTTCAAATTGGGCGTATATCCATCACATGCCCCCGAGTCAACCAATGGCCTAACCCTTGATTGACTCTATTTTAGGATGGTATGACACGCGCAATTTGAAACCGGGGTTTTACCTTCTTTGTCTGAATGCTTGCTTACCCATGGATGCGTGCCTCTGACTCTGCCCCCTGTCTTATGAGATAGAGGAATTGTAAACGTCAGAGTAGTACGGACGTGTGCCTAGGCACGTGTCCGTCTGAGGTGGGAGTAATAAACCTATCTTTGCCGCAGGTGCCTACTCAAAAAATATACACTTGCACAGGGGTGTGATACGAATGTAATTAAATGACCTATGCTTCAAATTCGTGCCGGGATTTTATCTAAGTGAGGAAAAATTAATTTTAGCCAAAATTTTTCCTAAGTATGGGATACTTGAAAATAAACCTTAGGGGATGTTAACTAGGGTGAGCGTGGACACATCATGAACATGAGGATGTGTACTAGCATACATGCAAGTAGGAACATAAGGATGGGAGTGAGTAGAGACATGCTGCGATTGTAGTCATTAATGTATGCATGAATATGTATGTATGTATGTATGGATGGGTTGTGAGTATAAGCATGAGTGATGACATTGACGTACCCGCAGATGTTATCATGAATATGAGCATAAGTGCAAAGGTGAGGGCATAGACCTCTCCTTTACTTGAGGGTGGAAACTCTGCCACTCAATGGGACACAACGTTCCGCCTCCCTCGTACTAGCGTGAGCATTGTCCATTAATCTCGACCTTCGGCATGTGTAACATTTTTCCTTCATTCGTTGGAGCGTGTGTATAGCTCTTGACCTTTACCCTGCAACTTGTTCCCCATAAAAGTAAGGGTGAAAAATCTTACAAGCTTTCTTCTTACCGCCGCGAGCGAAAGGGTCTATTGACATGTGTTAAGGGTTGACCCTTCCTTCGGATGTGCTGGAGCGTTGCTCCATTTGGGGAAACTAAAAGTTCGCCCTCTTCCCTTGGTGTTAAGGTTGCCCCCGTAGTAGGCGTATCTCGTCCCTCCATGAGTAAGGGTCGATCTTTGCGTTGGTTGCTCGTATAGATGACTCACTTTTTGGGAAGCTTTCTTCTTCAGACAGGGAGACCTTGAAGATCGTTTTCCAAGGTAGTCAGACCAAATCTGACCGTCCGTTGAATCAGATGAGAGGGAAGGACCCTCTAGTTCTGCTTATCAGACCAAGAAATTTTCTAAGTCAGGGGTGACTGCTAATGCTTCCAGTACGTTCTTTTTCCCTTCTTTTTTCTTTGTGATATACTTATGATTGTTCTCATGCTGCTTCCTTTTTGTTGTTAGAGCGTTCTTCCTTGGTTACCGAATGGTTCTTGTGGTGGGTGAGAGTTCAAGTCAATCTAAATCCAAGGCGCGGAAACCTGACTCTGAGGTCGGGCCCTCGGCTGCCGAGGAGAAAGAAACCGCGAGAGGCTCTCCTTCAAGTGCCCCCTTGCTGACTCCCTCCCATGGTAAGGAGGTAGTGGTTGAAGAGGCACCCCCTTTGCTTGACAAAAAGAAACAACCTGTGACTGGCGATGGGGTGATCATAGGTCTTGATGTCTCTTCTCTATCCCCTGCCCCCCAGCCGAGGGGCCGAGTCTCAAGTTTATTTCATCTTCATATAGATTTGATGACTTTTGAAGGTGCCTTTGTCTTTTCTATGGGTTATGTTATTAACCCCTGCGTTGAAGATTTTTCTTTTGGTGATGGGTGTGATCATCATCTTACATTGAGGTTCCCCTCTCTTGCCATGGCTCTGATTAAGATAGCAAATTCTTGCTTTGGAGTTTGGTGGAGACTGCTCTTGAATTAGCCTCTACTAGTGTCGTAGTTGTGATCGTTGTGGGGATCGTTTTGTTATATGCCCTCAATAAAGCTTGTCGTGATTCTTTGTTTCACGGTTGATTTCGTGAGATATGGAGGTTGTCTTCATAATGAGGACGTCTCCTTCCTAGTATCACCCAGTGGGTTGAAATATACGTGCCTACCTTTAATGAGCGTACGAAGGGTGTTGTTTTTCCTTTTTCTTGAACCTCCTCCTAAGGCTAGGCGTAGCCTTTTGATGTTCGTGGTCGGGATGGTGTCTTTACAATGCATGTCTTTGACAGATGTTTTATGATGTGCTGCCATGATAATCGCTTCGGGGTATGTGGACGTGATAGCCACTTCGTGATGTGTCGGAGTGATAGCCCTTCTGTAGTGTGTGGACATGATAGCCAGTTCAGGGTATGTGGACGTGATAGCCACTTCAAGGTATGTGGACGTGATAACCACTTCAAGGTATGTGGACATGATAGCCACTTCCAGGTATGTGGACATGATAGCCACTTCAGTGTATGTGGACATGATAGCCACATCACGATGTATGGAGTTGTGCTTTAGTATTCCCTTCTCATTGGAGAGCCTTTATTGCTATAGCTGTCTTATGTTTAGGCTATGTTTGTTGGGTTAGGTCCCGATGTCTCGTCTTGTTGGATGTTGTATCCTTTATGCTCTTTAGATGTCTCCTTCATGAGTTGTGCTTGACGATGTTCAAGTCTGATACGAGCATAGGTCACGCGAGGGCGACATGTATGACAATAACATTTGTCGGAGGTTGGTTTGTGTGGCTTGTAAGGCAATTCTCTTCTTGATGGGTCGAGCTTATTTTGAGAGCCTTGAACTTTGGATTTCATGTCTTTGCTATCCTTCTTGGTGGTGTTGGGTTCCTTTGAGATACTTCTCTTGACTTGTGATATGGATGGTAGGATAACTCGTTACTTTTCATGATAACCTCTTGTGCTTATGTATATGATCCTTTGGTCATGGACTTGTCCCTTGTATATGCTTTCCTTTCCTTATCTTTCTTTTGTGTTTTCCTTCATGCCGTACCTGCCATCTCATCAAGAAAAAACATTATGTGTTCTTTATACAACCTTACTTTAAGATTACTTTCTCATGGGATCCTTCTGAGCATGGTGTTCTTCTAAGCATGGTATCCTTCTAAGCATGGTATCCTTCTAAGCATGGTATCCTTCTAAGCATGGTGTGATGATCTCTTCTGATACCCCTTACACGGTATACGTTGTACTGTTAGGCCAAAGATACGCTCTTGGTGGGCGTCGAAATCTGTTCACGAGACAGGCTCTCGGACGGCACTTAACGTTTCACAGGATAGGCTCCCGGAGGGCACAAGTTAGTCCACCGATACCTTCTTGACGGGTGTCAAACTGTTCACGAGATAGGCTCTCGGACGGCACTTAACGTTTCACAGGATAGGCTCCCGGAGGGCACAGGTTAGTCCACCGATACCTTCTTGACGGGTGTCAAACTGTTCACGAGATAGGCTCTCGGACTGCACTTAACGTTTCACAGGATAGGCTCCCGGAGGGCTCAGGTTAGACCAAAGATACGCTCCTGGTGGGCGTCGAACTGGTAGTTTGAAATCTACCTCAAGATACGCTCTTGGGGGCGTCGAACTGGTAGTGTTTTTTCTACCTCAAGATACGCTCTTGGGGGCGTCGAATCTGGTAGGTTGCAAATCTACCTCAAGATACGCTCCTGGGGGCGTCGAATTCGTAGTTTTTGGAAACCACTCTCAAGATACGCTCTTGGTGCGTCGAAGTCGTAGTGTAATAACTACTCTCAAGATACGCTCTTGGGGGCGTCGAAGGTCGTAGTATGAACACTACTCTCAAGATACGCTCTTGGGGGCGTCGAAGGTCGTAGTATGAACACTACTCTCAAGATACGCTCTTGGGGGCGTCGAAGGTCGTAGTATAAAAACTACTCTCAAGATACGCTCTTGGGGGCGTCGACTCTGTTCGCGGGATAGGCTCCCGGAGGGCACAGGGTTCGTAGTTTTAGAACTACTCTCAAGATACGCTCTTGGGGGCGTCGAATGTGTTCGTGGGATTGGCTCCCGGAGGGCTCGTAATATTACCTTATCTTGTGTCCCTTCTCATGTATGGTGCATTTTTGGTATGCTTTTCGAGTCTTTACTTGACTTCTCCTTCTACGATATTGCCTGTTACCACGCTTTTTCTTCAATGTGGGAGATCACCTTTCGGGGGCGATGTTTGTGTGTTGCCAACTTAGGACGAGTTCGTATAGGGAGTTGAGGATGCTTTCCTCTATGTGACCTCTTCTAGGAGAAGTGGTATCGCATGTTATTGTGATCTTCTGCCTTTAATCTCTTCTTTTATACTTAGGTGGACTACCAAGCACTTATTCGTTTGGTGCCCCCCAAGTTGCTTGGTGGTCACACCGCCTTTCATATTTGGCCGTTGAAGGCCCCTCGTTCATTTTCTTGGTTGGGTACCCCTTATGCTCGGGGCTCTCTTGTCTGCTTCTTTGAATGCGATGAGTGTCCCTTGTAGGATTTACTCTTTCTCATGCTTGCTTGTTTCAGTCATAGGCATGGTTTGAATGATGCCTTTGTCGGATGTGTCTTTTGAAGTTGGGTGGAAAAGCTTTTGCTTTGGGTGGGTGGGGGTGGATTTCATTCTCTTGATAACTAGGATGTGGCAGTGTCTGTATCCTAGGGGTGCTTGTAAATTTTTCGCCCCTTTCCTTGTGTAGGTTGAAGAGCTCTCTCATAGAATGGTGTCTTGAGTTGTTAATCTCGTAGGCGTGTTTCAGACTATTCAATCTGATCCATGCTCTTTGCTCGTGCATGGGGGTGTGGGGGTCTGACCGGGCTGTATCTTCTTGGAGTGTTGTGGCACTTAGAGTGCCTTGCCTTTTCCTTCACATTGGAGTATTCTTCAATGCCTTTGGGGAGTGTCACATTGGTCATGCTCCTCCCACCTTGAATCTTGGTTATAGGCTTCTTTTGAATTAGGACTTGAACCTAAAAAGGACGTTTTCCTTTAGGTTCGCCGGTGATGTTCCCTGAATTTCCATGGGTTTGCCCTCGTATTGGCTATTCCTTGTTGGATGACTTCATTAGGGGCTGCATTTGTGTTGCGTACGTATACGTGTTTGAGGTGTGTTGAGCTGACAAGTCCCTCCTTTTTTGTTTTGTCATAACCTTCATTCATCATGTATTCGGCGTATGGCCTTAAAGGCGGGATATTTTTCTAGTGCCCCTTTTATCGGGGTTCTCCTCTTGATGGGATGCCAGAGTCAAATGTCTTATCATTTGCAGACAAGGTGGTTGATTGGGATGTGCGTCTAGTGTGAGGGTCAATCTTGAAACCTTACTCCCCAAGCTTTTGAGCTCTTCTTTGGTTGATCTTGTAGAGCTATTATCCTGTCCTAAGGCTTTTGGTAGGAGATGTATCTCCTTTTTCATACTCTAGTTGTTGGACTATCTCTTTTGCTAATCTTGCATCCTTAGAGTTTCTCTCTTGGTGCATGACTTCAATGACCGGATTTTCTACCGATGTTTGTTTTGTTAGGACTTGTATCCTTGGCTGCCTTTCTTTCTTGTGCGATGGCGAGGGAGTGTTTATGAACACTCAAATGTGTCGTACTTGGTAGAGGTATGCGCCTAATCTTTATGGCGCTGTCTTGAATCTTCGTGTACCTATCTTTGATGAACATGTTATTCATTGCATATATGATACGGAGTCCAAGGATCTCCGGGTTAGGATCATATTTTGAGAACAGAGACATAGTCATCTATTAGATGACCTCTTTATCTACGGAGTTTATTTTTGCAAGGATAAATGCAAGGATACTTGTAAGGATACTTGTAAGGATACTTGTAAGGATACTTGTAAGGATATGTGTTCCATCCTTTTCCTGGTTCATTTGCAGTGCCGTGTCCCTAATGGGTGTGTTGATGTTCTGACCACCTTTACTAGTAGGGTGTCCCTTGGTATTAGGTATGCCTGACTCTTCTCTAGTATCATCAATGGTTGGTCATGGGAGATGTCTGACGGACTCCTTTCATGTACTATGGTTCTCTTCATGTCAAAGTTGGTGATTCCCTCTCTTATGACTAACATATCATTGTGTGGAAATACTATGTTTTCCATATCCCTTTTTAAAAGCTTGATGATGGTGTCACCATTCTTCCTTTGCTAGGCTTGGTGTCCTTGAGAGTTTTTGATGGAAGTGTATTCCATTACCTAGGATGAGCTTTCTAAGTGTAGTTGTGTCTCCTGGCTATTTTATGAAATCATAAAGATCCGCTGGAGGTGTTTGCTTCTGATGGTGGGTGTTGCCCATGTGATATGGTTTCCTCCATTTTTGGAGGGATGTCTTCGCGGCTACCCCCTCTTGTGCTAATGGGCGTTTGTGGGGAGGGCATGTTGTGACTAGTGCCCCCCTTGCATACCAATGCCAGATGGGATCCTTTGACGGGCTTGGCCCTAGGAAGCTTAGTGGAAGGTTGTAGTAGGGGTAATCCTTTGTGACCTTCATGGTAGTTCCTCTATAGGATGTTGGGAGTGCTCGACTTATTTTTGTAAGTGAGCCTTCCATCTTGTGATCTTTCCCAGAAACTTGACCTTATAGGTGTTCTTTGGGATTGAGGAATCTGTTGCTTGTGCATCTCTTGATTGGCGACGGCCTTTTACTGATTCTTCTAGTGGTCCACCTGTGTATATATATATCACGGAGCCCGGAGGCGTCCGGTATGGTCATTCTTGGAAAACCTGTTGATATCAAGTATCAAAATCTACCCCTTTTGGGGAGTTGACTTGTTATGCAGTTAAATTAAATAAGAGGATATGGGAAGGATATGAGTGTGTGGTGTTGATACCCCTTGCTTCCTTGGTAATGTAGCTGTCTTCCTCCAGTAGTCTGTGTGTATTCCTTCCACTTGAGGAATATAAGGTCGCATCCTTGCAAGGCGGACTAGGTGGAGGTGTATCCTTCATGTATGTTATGTGTGGTCTCACTCTACTATGTCTCTCCATGAGACTTCCCATTGTAGTAGCTATGTGCTGACGTGGTGTGGTACTCTATGAGTCCCCTGTTCAAATCCTTGTCTTTTCAACTCCTCCCCTGTCCTAGGGGGACGTGTGCTAACGGTTGTCATGCACAAGGGGTTTGGACCTGTCGTGCTGTATCATGGGTAGGTGGTTGCCTTGTTGTGTTGTTGGGACTATGTCCCTCCCTTTGAGCTTTCCTTGGTATGTCCCTTAGGCATGTCTGTGGTGATACGGACTGTATGTGTACATTGCCATGGTTGATGTTGGAACTCCTATATCCTTGTTGGTCTGTCATGTATGTCTTACCTTAGTGCGGTGTATGTCCCTGTTGGGGTACTTGGTTGAATTCTTGCCTCCTTTGAGGTCTTGGCTGTCTGTCTGCCCCCAGTGGGGTGTAGGCCCTGGCGTCCTGTTGTGTCTGTTGCTGCCTTGGAGGCACAGACTACTGCCTTCCCCCTGAGGGTGGCCTTTGGTTGTCCTCGCTGCCCTGTTCGGGGGTGCGAGTGGCGTTTTTCCGTTGGGATTTGCTCCTCTTCATGAGCTTCTTCTCCTTCCTGTCGGTGTTGCCTTTCCTGCCTATTCCTTAGGGTCTCTCTGTAAGCTAGTGGTGTCCCTGTGGGATTCCCTTGAGGTTGTGCCTCATAGTGGTATCCCTGTGGAGGTGCCGTGTATTGGGATGGCACTCCTTGTTGCCCCCAGTCCCTGTGGCTTCCTAGTCAATGGAGTTGAAGCTGTGGAAGCCTCCTAGCCAGCTGGGCGTGAAGGTTCTCCTCCCTGCTTGTTAGGCTGGGGTGCCTGTGGGGTTACCTGAGGCTCTGGTGTGCAGGCTGTTTCTCTGGGTTAGGCTGCCTTGCTGGAGGTATGGGCTGTCTCCCTCGCCTATTGCCCCCAGGTGGGCGGTGATGCCTAGATACTAAGCTGTTCGTCATCGCTCTTGTTATTGCCAGGCTTTCTGTTCGAAGCCCACGGACGGCGCCAAGTGTTAGGTTATAAAGTCTAGGTCAACGGGTCGTCAATCTAGAATTTATCTCCCACTAATGAAATGTCGGGTTCAGTGCTCCTAGGACTAGTCGTTCTGATCCGTGCCCATATACTCCCTTGGGGTAGTCGTTCTGATCCCTGCCCTTATACTCTCTTGGGGTAGTCGTTCTGATATGTGTCCTTCTCTTCTCTCCTTCTGACCTCCTTTCCTTCTCTCCTTCTGACCTCCTTTCCTTCTCTCCTTCTGACCTCCTTAGGCTTGTACTTCTTACCCCTGGGGCTTGTCCTACTGCTCTATGCTCTTCTGCTTCCTTGGTTCTCTTCTCCTTGCCACCCTGCAAGAGGGGCAATACCAGGCACAGAAGGGGGGGGTGGTGCCTGATGAACCCTCTCCGATGCCTAAGTCAGTACGGTTTTAGAGAGATAAAGCTAGAGAGATGTCAGAGCAAAATTGTGCAACTTGCCAAGATGATCAAATGAGTTGTGAAGGTGGGGTATTTATAGGCAACGGTGTCATTAAGGTGGCTTAATGACATCGTTAGCCCTTAAACACAATTAATTAACCTTTAAGCGCATAATTAAGACCTTAGGATCCGGAGGAGGTAGGCGGAGTGGACCGAGCATGGGAGTCTGAAGATGGTGTCGGGGCCCTTGGGGGGGAGAAATCCGACCCCCAAGGGTAGGGGTTGGGTGAGGACACCCAACCCCTCCTAGGGAGGGTGGGGTTGGCCAACCCCATCCCTCCTAGGAGGGATCGGGTTGGCCGACCCGATCTCCCCTAGGGGAGGTCGGGTGTGGCCACCCAACCTCACCTAGGTGAGTTCGCCTCTGTCGGACGGGCGCTTCGGCCCCGTCCGAGCCGTCGATGTTCTCGCGAAGTGTCCGGGTTGAAGTTTCGATTTACAATCATAAATGGGACGATAAAAATGTAACGGTTCGGAAGTCAACGGGTTCAAATTGGGCGTATATCCATCACTACCAAAAACTTAAATTAGCCTCCAATTAATAATAACTATAGATATAGTTTCCAATATTTACACACACACACACACACACACATATATATATATATATATATATATATATATATATACACAAATATATATATATTGTCAAGATTCTATATTTAGAGATATAAATCTACCAACTAATATCTATCAATATTGACAATATTATCTATATTACTAATATTGTGCTAAATATATTGATAGTTTCTATCCAAAATTATCTTGTGAATGTAGCCCTAATTTGTACCTAATTCACCTAGGCAAAAATTCAGCCGAAATACCAAAAAGAATTGAAGAAATTTTCGGTAGTCAGTAGGTTACTTGTAGACTAAGAAATAAAAAATTTCACCTTGATCACCTAATGGAGGTTCGGCCGAAACACATGAATTAGGGCTAGTGGTAAAATTTGAAGATCAAAACTTATCAAAATCAAGAATCCAAAGTTTAATTTTGATAAAAGTCACGTTTTTCTTGAAAATCATGAACATCAAATTTAATTATGAACATCATGAAATTATCGGCCACCATGATTGTAAGAATCTAAAATTTTAAAATTTTCCGTCGCACCATATAATTCAAGAACATCAATTTTATCAAAATCACGAACTACTAACACAGTCTCTGATACCACTCAAGGATTATAGGGGATAAACACTACGGAAACAAAACAAGATATGTGCAAGGCAACTAATTACCCGACGGAATATGGTGCACATACTTACAACGTTTTCCGTAGTCCCAGGATCACTGAGGGGAGTTCTTGATCCGCCGGACGGTTCCTGTAGAGGTTTTGGTTAAGGAAGCCCTACGCGGATTAGTCTCCATAGAAAAGCCTTTGTCGATTCTTTAGCGGGGATAGATCATCGAAGTAAATTTCTTATCACAATTTGGCACCTCCTTAGCTCACAAGTGGTTCGGCCGAATTTGGTTACTTTAGGGAGGAGGGATTTCTTTTATCTCACCACAAAGGAATAAGAGATTAGCCTTCTAATAAATCCCATAGCACTCCCTATTTATAAGAGGAGCAAAGTGGACAAAAGTCCACTTTGCCCTCTATGTATTTCAGCCGACCTATAGAGTGTGGGAGGCCCAATTTTGGGCCTCTCAAAAAATCATTGGCTTATCAAATTATCTATCGAGCCATGAAAAAGATTCAACAAAAGACAGAAACAAATCCACTATCCGTTTTACGTCAAGCAATACGTGGAGTAACTCCCGATATAGCAGTAAAAGCAAGACGTGTAAGCGGATCGACTCATCCAGTTCCCATTGAAATAGGATCCACACAAGGAAAAGCACTTGCCATTCGTTGGCTTATCAAATTATCTATCGAGCCATGAAAAAGATTCAACAAAAGACAGAAATAAATCAATTGGAATTTTAGGCCAAGCCCAAATTCCCTAATGTGACATTACCCAATTTTATTATGTACCATACTCATATTAATGGGCGCCCAATTATGGAGGCCCAATATCCAAATGCCAACACTATGAACTTGGCCTTCAACTCCACTCCTGAGTCTATTGAATTGCCGGGAAGGCCATAGAACTAGATGGAGGCTTCTTCTTTGAGATTAGTGGGAAAGGGTGTCGCGTAATGTTCCGGCGTCGCCCCTCATGGACGTTGGTGTGGCGGACGAGATCTCCTTCTCCAGTATAGTCATCGATATTCCTCGCAAAGACTTGCGGGGGAACTCGAGTGTCGAGGAGCCTCCTGGAAAAAGGGTGAAAGGTGTGGTCGCCCACCATCAGCGTGTCACTTGCCCCCTTCTCTTATTTTCTAGCAGATCCTTCACCTGTCTTATGATAAATAAGACAGGTTATTTAGTAGGGGCGTCGACCACGGGGGCCTTTTGAGCTTCCTGGAATCCTGGAAGATTTGTTTCGACGGTCTTCATGCGGAGGCCATATCCTCCTTCTAGGAAATTTCAGGGGCTGGTTCTTTAGTGTTTGGGGCGGTTCCCAGCTGAGCCAGATTCCAAAAGGCTATGAATTCCGCCATAATTTCTTATGGGACAGTCGGGGGGACTGTTCTAACTTCTTCTTGACTTAGTGGTGGCTCAGAGTGAGGAGGGTATTCCTCACCATTGACACCATTTCTCTTGGGAGTAGGATCTTCCTCATTTACTTTCTTAGAAGTGGTGGGATCTGTTTGAAATTTTGCCATCTCTTCTACCACGGTTGACACCTTCATTGAGTTCTTTTGGGGGGCCGTGACTTTTTGATCGCCTTCCCACAGACAACGTCAAATGTGGGGATCAAGTTGACGTGGCCCACAACTTCTGGTAGTGGACTTCGAGGCCTCACATTTGGTTAACTCTTTTAGCTATCTATCTCGACCTCACCGGGTGCTTAGTTTCCCTTTGAGTGTTTTGTAGGTGATAACATGAAAAGGGGGTGGGGATTTGCACCTGATTCGACTCCGAAGCTTAATTCAGTAATGGAATATGAGAGAATACTGTAAAAAGTATATGATAGGTTGTCATAAGTAATGAAAGTGTTCCCCTATTTATATGGAGAGTTTACCGACTTTAAATGGCGGCTTCTCTCTTCAGTGGGTTTCTGTCCAGAGTCGGCACATGAAGGTGACAAGTAAGTCGCTACCTAACCATTCATTAGCTAGGAATGTTTTCCTCTGGTGACGAGTAGGTCGCCACCTGTCCATTCCTTAAGAGGAAGGTTTCTTCATGACGACTAGAGAAGGTCGCCACCTGTCCCCTCCGTAAGAGGAGGGGTTTCCTTAATAGTACTCGGATGCCGACTTGACTTATACCTTAAGAGGGAGAGTCTTTGAGTGGACTTGTTGCCATTCTTCGAGAGTCGACATCCTTTTATATTGGTTCCGACCATTTGTCTTTACCTTCTCAGTCCGAACCTGAGTAGTCATCTCTTATCATTTAGGAGTCTCGACATAGACGTTCCTGACTTCCCTTTAGCGTATCCTTAATAATCGTAACCCAAAAATGATGATGGTCAAGTCCCACTTACTTCGAGTGGGAGATTCTAGGCGGCAACACTAGTGAACGACATGGTAAATTAGAACGTAGACATTTTTCATAATAAATCCATAGGGAGGAGTGAAGCCCACCACACAGATAAATGTTCATCACGTTGCTGAACCGGAGGATGAGAATCATATAATACCTCAACTACCTGTTTGAAACAGTGGGAGTAGGACAACTGACTTGGTTCCTGGTCCTAGTAACCCTGGAATTTATCTCGGAGGTAGAATCCCGAGACCAAGAGGTCGTCCAATAAAAGTTGTTGGTGATGGTCTAAGCTACGCCCTTGTTCCTAGTGGGAGTGATGTTTCGAGTGTGAGCATTGTTCCTAGTGGGTGTGTAGTTAGAATTCAAGATGGGAATATTGAGCTTAGACGTAGTCAAAGGAACTGAACTTCTCCTAAGAAGTATCCCATCGAGAAGGGTGACTTGTTCACTCTAACTTTGGTTGATGAACCGGTAACGTTTAAACAAGCGTTGGAAGGACACTTAGGAAAGGAATGGAGGAAAGCAATGGAGGAAGAGATTGTCTCTATGAAAGAAAATTCGGAGTGGTCGTTAGTTGATTTACCTACTAACCGCAGAGCAATAAGGGCTAAGTGGGTTCTGAAACTGACACTCACTGCTGATGGAAACATTGAGCGTTACAAAGCTTGATTGGTTGCGAAAGGATATACCCTAACTCCACGGAGTGGAATTTGATGAGACATATTCACGGTCTGTGTGTTACACCACAGTCCGGGCTATTTTGGCTCTGGTTGCAAGCCTCAATCTGGAGCTGCACCAAATGGATATTAAAACTGCATTCCTTCACGGAAACCTAGAGGAAGAGATCCATATGGAGCAACCCGGAGGTTTTTGTTACCCCTGGAAATGAACGTAAAGTTTGTAAACTCCAGAGATATATCTATCATCTTAAAAAATCGTCCATTCAATGGTACCGCAGGTTCTAAAATTCCTCAACTACCTGCTGGTAATAGTGGGACTGGGACAACAACCTTGGTTCCTCGTTCTAGTGACCATGGAATTCATCTCGGATGTAAAATCAAGAGACTAAGAGGTCGTCCAATAAAAGTTGTAGGTGAAGGTTCAAGCAACGCTCTTGTTCCCAGTGGGAGTGTTCTTCCTAGTGGGAGTATTGATCCTAGTGAGAGTATAGTTCAATTTCATGATGGGAATGTTGAGCCTATCTGTAGTTAAAGGAACCGAACTTCTCCAAAGATGTATCTCATCGATAAGGGTGAATTATTCACCCTAAGTTCTGCTGATGTACCGGTAACGGTTAAACAAAATTTGGAAAGACCTCAAGGGAAGGAATGGTGGAAAGCAATGGAGGAAGAGATCACCTCTATGAAAGCCAATTCGGTATGGTCGTTAGTTGATTTATCTGCTAACCGCATATTCCGAAAAGTCGGCGACAAGGCCGAAAAGGGATCAGTCATAAAACTGACCCTTATCTTAAGAAAGTCGCTGCCTCCAAAATTCGTCAACTCTGAAATGTCACAACAATGCCAAAGAGGTATCAATCATAAAATTGACTCTTAGCCTAAGAAAGTCACCGCCCCGAAAATTCGTCGACTCTAAAATGTGGGCGACAAGGCAAAAAAGGGACCAGTCATAAAATTGACCCTTTGCCAAAGAAAGACGCCGCCTCGAAAAGTCGTCTACTCCGAAAAGTCTGTGGCAAGGCAAAAAAAGGGATTAGTCATAAAAAGGATCCTTATCTTAAAAAGTCGTCGCCTTGAAAATTCGTCGACTCCGAAATTTCGGCGACAAGGCCAAAACGTGATCAGTCATAAAACTGACAGTAAGCCTAAGAAAGTTGCCCGCCTCAAAAATTCGCCGACTCCGAAAATTCGGCAACAAGGTCAAAAAGGGATCAGTCATAATATTGACCCTTAGCTTAAGAAAGTCATTGCCTCAAAAATTCGTCGACTCTGTAAAGACGGTGAGAAGGCCAAAAAGGGACCAGTCATAAAACTGACCATTGGCCTAAGAAAGTCGCCACCTCAAAAAAGTTGTCGACTCCGAAAAGACCAGCGACAAGGGAAAACGGGATCTGTTATGAAACTGACTCTTAGCCTACGAAAGTCGCCGACTCCAAAAAGACCTCGACTCCGAAAAATGTGACTCCAACGAAACAAAGGTGAAAAAAGTATCAATCATAAAGCTAACCATTGGCCTCAAAAGTTGTCACCTCAGACTGTAACTCCCCAATGGCAATTGTTGGGCCTTTCTTTTTATCTCGACTCGGAAAATGCTGAAAAGACATCACCCAAGTCTCGGGGTCCAGTGTTGGATCATGATTTATCAAATATGACCATACCAAGAGCATACCATTTTCTGTGTCAAAGTTCCCAGACACTAAAGTTGGGACCCCAAGACTCTAAAGTCAGAACCGCCACACAGTAAAGTCGGGACCAATAATTTCGGGACCCTTAGATAGTAAAGTCGGGAGCACTAAAGTCGGGAGCACTAAAGTCGGGACCCTAGACAGTAAAGTCAAGACCTCTCAGAGGAGTTGATTGGCGTCAACACGGAAGTTTTCAAGTCATCAAGGCGTCAATTCGTCAAGTCGTCAAGGCATTGAGTCGTCAAGGTGTCAAGGCGAGACCACCAAAGTCAACACTTTATTGACCAGAAAGTTGGCATTGACTATCGTCAACACCAGGTAGCAACCTACTTGTCACCTACTTAGAAGAAAACCCTTCCTCCTAAGGAATAAGAGGTGGCAACCTGCTTGTCTCCTACTTAGAAGAAAATCCCTCCTCCTAAAGAATAAGAGGTGGCGACCTGCTTGTCACCTACTGACACAGTGCTCCTCATCTCCACCAATGAGAGAAAGGTAGCCACCACCCTTGTCAACCAATGACAAAAGGCGGACATCACCCTTGTAGGTTGTTTTGAAACCCATATAAACAGTATGCTTTCTACATTAATTTCATTCAAGATTCTATCTACCACTATGCTATATTAACTTAAGCTTCAAAGTGGAATCAAAGGAACAACCCCGCCTTTTCCAGGTCTTGTAAAGAGCAGTCCCGTCAAGAAGAACAAGCTAACCCACAATTTTTTCAACTCCGGAAAGACGCCAAGGTGAAAACCATCAGAGCCTCCGCTAGGCTTAGTCATAATTTTATGATCCAACAACCACCTCAACGATTAGGGTTTGCAGAAAGAGAAGGAAAGAAAGAAAACGAAATGTTACCTGGAGGAGTTCCACTGAAAACCAATGGAGTCCTGGAAAGAGAACGATGAAAGAAGTTTCCTGAGCAGGAGCATGAGGTCCCGGACAGGTGGAGGTGTTGATTGCTAAGAAGATGGAAGAGTCGCGAGTTGAGATAATGCATAATTTGAGGGACTGTACCTCTCATCCGTTTTCCTAAGAATTAGTTGATATCATTATGCCGGACACCGTGACACCGGCTGAAATCCCTTGTTATACACGGAAAGGAGATCTGGTTGAACATTTGTAACAACATGAAGCTTGGTTACTATGGAAAACCAAAGATAAGAATCATATCGCCTTATTAATTCCAACCACTTTGGCTGGTGCAGCTTCGCATTGGTTTTCAGCATGCCTAGGGGTTCGGTAACCTCATGTAAGTATTTAATGTCTAATTCCTCCAGCATTATCTAGGAGCACGTCAACTACTCGAGGTTTCAAATTCGATAGATGAATTCCGACAGGGGAATGATGAAACCTTGGCCAGTTATTATGCTCGCTTCAGTCAAAACATTACTTACATTGATAATGATTTGGCTGAAGGAGAAATTATCTGGTCATTAAGGAGAAATCTTGAATTCTTAGGAACGCTTCCTTAGAAGTTAATATGGCTTTGAAGCCGATCTATACCCTTGAGGAATTAGTTGCTCGAGTGAAATCCTATATTGACCTTGAGCAGACTAAGTCGTTTGCCAAAACGAAGAAAGTAGCGGAATTGACAACTGAGAAAGCAAATAAGAAGAAAAAGGACAAATATCTTCCACCCTCATCTCGGCGTCTTCCCTTGACTTGGTTGGCCCCTGAGATCATCCCCGCGGTCCTCATATTGATGACAATCGTCGTCGTACGAACGAAGGTCTTGCAGTTGGCTTTATTCCGCTGAACAAACAACTTTCGGTGATCTTTCACAAAATGAGACGGAAGGATCTTGGTAGTCCCTCAGCGCCAAAGAAGTCTGGAGTCCAATTGGGAAATCATTCGGAACGCTGGTAAGAGGACAAGGGGGAAAAGGTCACGAAGTCCTCCTCCTCCGATAGTTCAAGACAAGGGGAAAAAGGTGATGGAGAACAATCATCCGAAAAGAAGATTATTAATATGATCCACGACGGTTATGCTGTGGGTGGAACGTTTAGCAATGTCATTGAGGTGTATGCCTCCCAAGTTGGAGATGTTGCAATATCAAGGAAACACCCACGTTCATCAGAGGAGTTAGTCCTTTCCTTCACCGAAGAGGACATGAGGAAGGTAAACTTTCTAATTGATGATATACTGGTTATTACTTTAAACATTGCAAATTGTGATGTGAAGAGGATCTTAGAAGACGGGGGAAGTTCCTCAGATATTTTGTTTCTGAAGACTCTAATGGCCTTGGGAAAAACGAAGTCTGACCTCAAACCAATTAACTTCCCACTAGTTGTCTTTGCGGGATCAACTTCTTATCCATTTGATATCTATTCTTCTGCATGTGACCACGGGCTCGGGACGGAAGAAATTGGAGATACATGTCTCCAATATAACCATGGATGCTTCTAGTGGCATACAATGGGATCTTTGGGCAAACCACGATCAACCCTATACGATCGTCCCGTCTACGGCACGCCAAGTGATGATATTCCCGAAGTAACAAGGTATGGGTAAGGTGAAAGGAGATCAGATGGCCTCCTGGCACTGTTACGTCAATGCCTTAAGTAGACGATACCAAAATCCTATGGGCGAAATCCTCACCATAGTCATGGAGACCGATTCAACAGAAGACAAGGGTCGTCTATCAACTATAGAAGAGATGAAAGAAATAGAGGTGGATGGACCAGGGAGGGTCGTACTCAATTGTGCTTTATTACCCAAGGAGCAAGAGGAGTCCCTTATTCAGCTCCTGAAAGCATTCAATGAATTCTTTGTTTGGTACCTGAGTGATATGTCATGCAATAGTACTGATGTTATTTCTCATGAATTAAGGCTCGACCCCGCGGTCAGGCCAATCGTTCAGAAGAGGAGGCCCATGGGAGAAGAAAGGATAGAAGCCATTCAATAAGAAGTCGGAAAGTTGATCGATGCTGGTTTCATCAAAGAGATTCAATTCCAATCATGGGTGGCTAACCCAGTCTTGGTGCAAATGTCAAACGGGAAATGGTAGATGTGCGTAAATTTTCATGATTTGAATAGAGTATATCCAAAGGATGCCTATCCGTTGCCGAGAATCGACAAACTTATAGATACTCCCTCAAGACATGAACTAATGAGCTTCACGTTTATTCGGGCTACAATCAAATCAACATGGCCCCCTAAGATTCTCCCATCACAGCCTTCTATGCAGATAGTGATATATATCATTATGAGGTTGTGTCGTTTGGACTTCTCAATGTCAGAGCAACCTATCAGAGAATGGTAAACAAGCTCTTTAGGGACCTTATTGGGAATACAATGGAGGCATACGTGGATGACATTTTGGTGAAGTCTAAATGAAGTGTGGACCATAAAAAAGACTTGGCTACAATGTTTGAGTAGACGCGTCTTCATCAAGTACGATTAAACCCCACAAAGTGTGCAATTGGGGTATAGTCGGGAAAGTTCCTAGGCTTCATGGTGAACCAGCGAGGTATTGAAGTAAATTTAGAAAAGTTACAGGCTATAGAGGAAATGCATTCACCCACACGTCATAGAGAGGTTGAGCGCCTCCATAAAAGATTGGCTTTGTTGAATAGATTTCTATCCAAAGCAGGAGAAAAATATTTGCCATTATTTTATGTATTATGAGTTAAAAAGAAGTTTGTATGGACGAATCAATGCGAAGAGACGTTCTAGCAGTTGAAGAAGCATCTTGTCACTCTCCCACAATTAGAGAATCTCACACCTGGAGAAGTCTTATATTTTTATCTTTCAATAAGAGATGTGGCGGTTAGTTTTGTATTGATAAAGAAAGAGGTTGTTGCCTAACTTCGTTTTTATTTTGTAAGCAAGTATTTGTCCAAGAGTGAGATAAATTACCCTGCCATTGAAAAGTATATTTATGTGTTGATAATAGAGACATGAAAGTTACGACCTTAATTTCATGCACACGAAATATTTGTACTCACTAATTAGCCACTCAAACATTTCTTACAAAAGCCTGATGCATCAGGAAGAATGATTATGTTGGGGCTTGAGTTTACTGAGTTTCGCATTCACTTTGCACCCCGCACCGTAATCAAGGTCCAAGCCTTAGCAAACATCATTGTTGAATCTACATGACCTACTCTTGAAGAAGCACCGCCTGAAGAAGGGGGGGGGGGATGGACAACTTATTTGATCCTAGTTAAATATAGAAGTTGTACACTGATGGCTCGTTAAACTTAGAAGGTTCGGGGGTAGACCTTCTGTTGATTCCTCCTAATGAGGGTACTCCTTTGCGTTATGCTCTAGCTTAAACCTTCAGGGGTACTAACAACGAGGCGGAGTATATGGAACTCATTACGGGATTACGTATCGCGAAAGGATTTGGGGAGGAACACGTCCGAGTAAAGTATGACACTCGATTGGTTATTAACCAAGTGAGGGGAAATTACGCTGCAAGATTAGAGAGGATGCAAAAATATATCCACGAAGTCAATACATAGGTGGAGAAATTCTAAAGTTTTTATATTGAAGCCATTCCAAGAGAAGAAAATCAACAGGCGGACGTATTAAGTAAATTCGCCTTAGGAGTCCCTATTACGAAAGAAGTGCAATTTGTCGAAATGGTCCTCATCACTACAGTGGATCTGGCAGGATTAATTGTAGTAAACTCTACTCCTACTTGGATTACTCGGATTTTCCAATACTTATTCGATGGAACACTTCTTGAAGAGGTCGTAGTGCTAGCAAGGATTCAACGCTTAGCCGTCAACTACATCATTGTTGATGGTTTACTATATAAGAAAGGATATTCCACACTTTATCTTAGGTGTGTATCCTAACCAGAGATGGAGGGGATCCATCGGGAACTACATGAAGGATACACAGCTTGTCGTGGAAGAGCCAATTCTATTACTCGAAAGGTTCTTAATTATGGATATTATTGGCCAACTATGAACAAGGAGGCCACCACCATGGTTTAAGCTTGTCAAATGTATTCAATAAATATTACGGCCTCAGCTGCCCCTTTCATATCGATCCCTAGTGCTTGGCCATTTGCACAATGAGGAATCGATCTAATAGGGCCATTTCCCAAGTCTAATGAGCAACGGACGTTCATTATTTTTTCCATCAATTATTTTTATAAATGGATAGAGGTAAAGGTGTTAGTAGGGACACCCAAATTTCAAGTGATGAAGTTTCTTAAATCATGAATTGTCTCACGTACGGAGTCCCAAGGGTTCTGATCAGTGATAATAGTCCTCAATTTCCAGGTTCTTCAATAGCATGGTATTTTGAACCACTCAACATTGAGCATCGCTTTGCCTCAGTCCGTCATGCAACAAGTAATGGACAAGCGGAGTCTGTAAATAAAATCATCCTATATGGTTTAAATAATATACTTGTAGCATTACAAATCAATTGTGTTAATGAGATTGAAAATTTCTTTTGACGGTCAGAACCACGCCTAAGAAATCCACAGGCGAAACCCTTTTTAGTTTGGTGTATGAGACTGAAGCAATGACCCCAGTGGAAGTATTTGTACCCTCGCACCAACTCGTTCACTCTAATGATGATGTAAATGAAGAAGCCAGATGTGTCGACTTGGATATGTGGAAGAAAGACATTAAGCGGAGGAAGCTCAAGCAAAAATGAGATTAGCTACGACTTGATATTATAATCGATGAGTCAAGACTCGCTATTTTTTCTTGGAGAGATGGTATGGCGAAGGAACGAATTTTCACGTTAGAATCAACAAAAAAATTGTCCACAAAATGGGAAGGTCCCTACAAGATCGTAGCCGTCCCAGCTGTGAATGCTTACAAATTAGAGGACTTTGAAGGAAAGATATCCAGTACAACTTTTAGTGGTGAACACCTTAGAAAATTTTATTCATGAATATATTATGGTAGTTGTTAATGAGTGGATGTTCATATTGATTTCAATAAAATCACAATGGGCATGTTTATGAATATTGTTTTGAAATGTTCAATATTTTACATGAAATGGTTGGTGGACGAACCACCGTTCTTGCAAAAGTGTTCGTACAAAGAGAAGATCATCCTGACACTACTCCAAGGGAGCAATACTTTATAAGAAATGGTTGGTGGACGAACCAGCCTTCATGTAAAGGTGTTCGTACAAAGAGACGATCATCCTAAAACTACTCCAAGGGAGTAATATTTTACATGAAAGAGTTGGTGGACGAACCACCCTTCATACGAAGTTGTTCGTACAAAGAGTTGATCATCCTAAAAATACTCCAAGGGAGTAATATTTTACATGAAATGATTGGTGGACGATCCACCCTTCATGCAAAGGTGTTCGTACAAAGAGACGACCATCCTGAAACTACTCCAAGGGAGTAATATTTTATGTGATAGGGTTGGTTGATGAATCACCATTCATGCAAAGGTGTTCGACCCGAAGAGGTAATTACACAAAAGTCACTCCAAGAGAGTGTCGTATCACGTGGAAACTATACAAAAGGGAAAATCAACGGACTCCTAAGTCGACGGACCCCAAATTCCACCCCAAAGATGACAGACTCCAAAGTCGATTGACTCCTAAGACGACGTACTCCTAAGCAAAAAGAGTGTTGAGTAAACGGACTACTAAGTCATTATTTACAGTTGTTACATTAACACAAAATCATTCAAATATCAAAAGTATAACTTCCACAAAAGAAGGAAGATATCTACTTCTTCCAAGAATATTTTCTAATTCTAATAAATACTCCAATAACAAGTCGGAGATGGGGTTTTGGAAATGAAAATAGTCTTACACCAAGAATAGGTAACAAAAGAAAATTCATCAGAATATAAACGAGACAAATAGGTGATCAGTCAGCTCCTTCATCATTATCAATATCCATAATCTTAAGCTCTTCATACTTGGAGGCAAGGTCGGAACTGATGGGTTCGACTACAGCCGTCAGGCCCTTTAACGGCGAGGAAACGGCAAACAGGCCCACCAGGCCCCAAATGAAGGTCAAGATGATCCAGGAGAAGGGTCTCTGCGAAGAGAGTCCCGATGATGAAAGGTCCCGACAGAGTCGGTCCCGACAGATGAGCTGGAAGCTCCCGATGAGAAGCCTTTAAGTAGGCCCCGATGACGAATCCCTGAGAACGATTGGCCCTGTCACGATGACAAGGGGCCCCGAGCGGTGACATAATGAGATAACTCTGGAGTCCCCGACGGGAGTCGGGACTCGTTATCAGAGGATAAGGCCAAGATACGCGGGGCGTGGCCGAGATACGCGGAAGTGGTTAAGATACACGGAGCGTGGCCGAGATACGCAGGGCGTGGCCGAGATAAGCGAGATCATGGCCTAGATAGGCGGGATCACATCCGAGATACGCGGGATACGGGCTAACCACCCCCAACGGTTTACCAGGTACCTGAGGCATCTCTTCGTCTATAAAAGGGCAAGAGGTCACCTCAGATCACTTACGTTGAATTACATACTCGGAGATTATTGCTTGCCAGTTCATATTGGGCACTCATTTAAGCATCGGAGAGGGATTCTGGGTCACCGCCCGGTCTATTCCCTCTTGCAGGATTGCGTGGAGCGAAGGAGCTAGGATCACCGTCAAAGTCCGTACCGGAGTTCCACCGTGATCCAACATTGGCGCCGTCTGTGGGAAACAAACAAAAAGCTGATATGCCTTCTACTCGATCGATGGCGGCTGGCAAGCACAGAAGACAAGGTCAATCCGGTGGTTCCCGTCACCCCGCTGCAACAAATCTGGATTCAGTACCAGAACAGGAGGAAAACCAGAACCATCCCCCGGCTGAGCTCTCCCAGACAGGGGGGCACAATGAAGGTCCCGAAGATATTGCTCCTCAGCACCAGGGCAATAGGGGGCAGGAGGCTCCCCCAGCTACAGACTTGACAAGGGCCGTGGCAGAAGCCATGCCCATGTTTCTGGCAGCCGTAGAGGCTCTCTTGGATCGGAGAGAGGCTGCGAGGAGGCAGAGGAGATGCCCCCGTTGGAGGAAGTGGCCCCACCAACAGAGGGTCGGAACACACAGGAAGCCCCGCCCCGAGGCCAGGACAGAAATAGGGTATCCGGTCAGCCGGAGAGGTTCGTGGTTGATGGGCCAGGACCAGTACAGCACAGGACCATTCCCCTGAATGGTCCCATCACTCCCGACCAGGTGGAAAAGATCGTGAACATCTGCATGGGAGAACAGAAGCCACTCATCCCTTCGTTCCCCGACTCATCGACACCCTAGCCCCGCCTGGGCTAGGCATCCCCACGATAAAGGAGTACGATGGCGAAGGAGATCCGGTTCGCCATGTCCAGAAACACCTCATGGCGTGTCTGGGAAGAGCCCCGAGTGAAGACATAGTGTGTACGCTGTTCCCGAACACACTTGGAGAAAGAGCCCTGACCTGGTTCTTTAGTCTGCCCCCAGGCTGCATCACTTGCTGGGCAGATATGCACGACCGATTCATTCAGCAGTACCAGGGTCGGAGACGTTTATTGAAGAGCGTGAGATCCCTGACCCAGGTGGTGCAGAGGCCCGACGAATCGCTGGCTCATTATTACCAGCGGTACACTGCCAGTGTGGCAGAGATCGACGAAGAGATCTCGGAAGGTGAGACCATACGTACCTTCATTCGGAACTTAACGGCCCCCTATGGTTCCGATCTGATGCACAGCGTGGCTGAGAAAGCTGTGTGGAATATGGAGGCACTGCAGAAGAGGGTGAAACGGCAAATCGATGTCCAGGAGTCGAAGATAGCCGCGGGAGAGCTGGAGCCCCCTAAGTCGAATAAAGGGAAGCAGTCGGTTAAACCTTTCGATGATCGCAAGTCAAAAGGTAAAACCGAAAGCAGTCAGAATCGAGGCCGACCTGATCGAAGGGACGATAGGCGTTCTTCAAGGAAGGATAAGCGGGAGGATCTCGACATTCCTCTCAACTGCTCCATGGCGGAAGTACTGACGGTCATGGAACGACAAGGTATCTCCAGGTACCCCCCAAAGAAGGATGGAGAATTCTTGGGATCTCGCACGGATCGCTACTGCCGATTTCACCGCGCAAATGGTCACGACACCAACCACTGTCGGGAACTGAAGAAGGAGATCGAAAAGTTGATCCAGAAGGGGAAGCTCAAAGAATTTGTCGGGGATAAGCTGTGTCGATCCCGCTCTCGGTCCCGATCGCGGTCCCGTTCCCGATCTTGCGATCGGTCCCCAAAGAAGAAGAGAACCGACCCAGAGTCATCCGGTGCTCGCAAGGAGAGACGGGGCACTATCAATGTGATTCACGGAGGGTTTGCTGCCGGAGGTGATACCTCATCCGTCCGAGAGGTCTATGCCTCTAGAATCCCTACGGCGGTGGTACTGGGTAAGAGGTCTCGATCCTGGACCTTGAAAGAAGAGATGGTAATCTCCTTTTCGTCTGAAGATCTCATAAGCGTGGAGACTACGCACGACGACGCCTTGGTGGTAACCTTGGATGTAGAAGGGTTCGAAATGAAGAGAATTCTAATCGACGGAGGGAGCTCCTCCGACATTCTATTCATGGACGCGCTGGAGGCTATGGGGAAAACAAAGAAAGATCTAAAGGAAGCAAACTTCCCGATGGTCGGGTTCTCTGGCTCAACCTCCTATCCGCTAGGAGTAATCACCTTACCAGTGGAGTTTGGTAGCGGGTGGAAATCAGAAAGGAGGAACGTGGAATTTGTCGTGGTTGATTCCGCGGGGACCTACAACGCGATTATCGGGAGAACCACCATTAATCCCCTGATGGCGGTTGCCTCGACAGTGCACCAGAAGATAAAGTTCCCGACCGACCATGGAGTCGGAGAGGTTAAGGGCGACCAGGTGGCTTCTCGAAATTCTATGTTAACGCCACCCGAAGGAGGAGACGAGAGGCCATGACTGTCCTTCAGATAGATACAGACCCCAGAGAGGAATTTGGGCGTCCCGCCCCCGTAGAAGATCTGAAAGAAGTCGAGATCGATGGACCCCAGAGGAAGGTGAAAATCGGGTCCGCTCTAGCGGAAGAGACAGCTCAAAAACTGGTGGAGTTGCTGAAAGAGTTCAAGGAACTATTTGCCTGGTCCCCGAGCGATATGCCAGGAATCAGTCCCGATGTGATCGTACACGAGCTGAAGATAGACCCCGCGATCAAGCCTATCACACAGAAAAGGCGTCCAATGGCCACGGACAAGAAGATCGCGATCCAGCAGGAGATGGGCAGGTTGCTCGATGTTGGGTTTATCAAAGAGCTCCAATTCCAAACCTGGGTTGCTAATCCGGTGCTGGTGAAGAAAACTAACGGGAAATGGCGAATGTGTGTGGATTTCCGCGATTTGAATAAAGCCTGCCCAAAGGACTGTTATCCGCTCCCGAGAATCGACCAACTGGTGGATGCTACATCGGGACATGAGCTGTTGAGTTTCATGGATGCGTACTCAGGCTACAACCAGATCAAAATGGCCAAGGAAGACGCTCCCCACACAGCGTTCTACGCAGATAGTGACATCTACCACTACGATGTCATGCCTTTCGGGTTGATCAATGCTGGGGCAACCTACCAGCGGATGGTAAACAAGCTGTTCGGAGATATGCTGGGGAAGACCATGGAGGCTTACGTGGATGATATGCTGGTGAAGTCCCGACAAGCCGAGGATCATGTGCACAATCTAACCATGGCATTTGAGCGGATGAGGCTTCATCAGGTTCGCTTAAACCCGACGAAATGCGCCTTCGGAGTCCACTCAGGGAAATTCTTGGGCTTTATGGTGAGCCAGAGAGGAATTGAGGTGAATCCTGAGAAGCTGGGGGCAATCGAGGAGATGCAGTCTCCGATAAATCATCGGGAGGTACAAGTGCTGAATGGCCGACTAGCTGCAATGAATCGCTTCTTGTCCAAAGCCAGCGACCGATCAATGCCGTTTTTTGAAGTCTTAAGAGCCAACAAGAAATTTGAATGGACCACCAAGTGTGAAGAGGTGTTCCAAGCACTCAAGCAGCACCTTCGCACCCTCCCGCCGTTGGCGAAACCGGTTCCAGACAAGCCGCTCTACCTTTATTTGGCTGTTTCTGAATTTGCCATTAGCTCTGTGTTAGTAAAGGTTGTCGAGGGTAATCAAGTCCCCGTCTATTATGTAAGCAAGGCTTTTTCCAATTCTGAATTGAACTATCCTGCCGTTGAGAAGTACCTCTTTGCGTTGATTATTACTGCTCGGAAGCTAAGGCCTTATTTCCACGCACATGAGATCACTGTGCTGACGAACCTGCCTTTAAAACATTTCTTGAACCGACCGGATGCGTCGGGAAGATTAGTGAAATGGGCAGTAGAGCTTAGTTAGTTTCGCATACACTTCGCTCCAAGAACGGCTATCAAGGGCCAGGCATTGGCGGATTTCATAGCAGAATCTACAACTCCCGATCTAGAAGAAACGGGCCCTGTAGAGGGGGGCAACTATGGAGGTCCCGATAGAAGAACAACCAGAGAGGGCAGAGCAATCAGAACAGCCAAACGAAGAAAATACCTGGGAAATGTACACGGATGGCTCCTCGAGTTCAGACGGATCAGGGGCGGGCTTTTTGTTGATACCACCAGGTGAAGGAGAACTGCTCCGATACGCCTTGGCTTTAACATTCAAGGCCACAAACAACGAAGCGGAGTATGAAGCTCTTATCACGGGCCTGAAAATTGCTAAAGGCACGGGAGTCGATCACTTGAGAGTGAAGTGTGACGCAGCTTTAATCGTGAACCAGGTTCAAGGGCGATACGAAGCGAGGAGCCCGATAATGAAGAAGTACTTACGCGAGGTACAAGCCTTGAAAGAGAGCTTCAAAAGCTTCGACATCGAGGCAATCCCGAGGGAGGAGAACGTAGAGGCAGACGCCTTGAGCAAATTTGCCCTGGGGGCACCCTTGGAAGAAAATCGGAAGGTGCACTTCTTGGAGAAGGTGATCTTATCGACCATCGACCCGACGCAGGTGTGTACCGTTGAGGCAAAATCAGAGGAGGAGCCCACTTGGATGACCCCGATAGTCGCGTATCTGACTACGGGGACAGTCCCCGATGATAAGGTAGCAGCAGACAGGATATGTCGGATCGCATCTAATTATGTGATGCTGGACAATCAGCTATACAAGAAGGGCTGGTTCTCCAATCCGTACTTAAAGTGTGTGGCAGAACCCGACACCAATCGAATCCTGAAGGAAATGCATGAAGGGGTCGCGGCTTGTCACGAAGGGGCCCGATCCATTATGAGGAAGGTGTTGAACTTGTGCTACTATTGGCCCACGATGAACAAGGAAGCAACGGCGTTGGTCCGATCCTGCGACGCGTGCCAGAGGTATGCCCCGAGTATCGTGGCTCCGGCCGCTAATCTGACATCCATCAAGAGCGCTTGGCCCTTCGCGCAGTGGGGCATCGACTTGGTGGGACCTCTTCCACAAGCACAAGGTCAATGTAAGTATTTACTTGTAGCGATCGATTATTTTTCGAAATGGATAGAGGCAAAGGCATTGGCCAGAACGACGGGGAACCAGATCGTCAAGTTCCTCCAAACCCACATCGTGTCCAGATACGGGATTCCTAAGGTGGTGATCAGCGACAATGGTCCACCGTTTAACGGCTCTCAGGTGAGGGAGTATTTGGAGGAATTGAACATTGAGCATCGGACCGCCTCCGTACGCCATGCTCAGACTAATGGCCAGGTGGAGTCAGCCAACAAAATCGTGATGGATGGCCTGAAGAAGAGGGTCTATGCATTGAAGGGCAAGTGGCTGAACGAACTGGAAAACGTGCTTTGGGCTGTTAGAACGACACCCAAACGATCAACGGGGGAGACTCCGTTTGGCCTCGTTTATGGCACGGAAGCTGTCGCCCCTGTGGAGGTAGCTGTGGCATCCCATCGGATGAGATATTACGAGCCCCTGACGAACGATGAAATGAGACGTCTGGACTTGGACTTACTCGAAGAGAAGAGGCGGGAAGCCGATGAAGTCCAAGCTCGAATGCGTTTGGCGACGGCCAGGTACTACAATCGGCGAGTGAAATCCCGACAGTTCTTCGTCGGGGAGCTGGTTTGGCGTCGCAACGAGTTCACCCTTTTGGATCGAGTCAACAAGATGTCACCAAAATGGGAAGGACCTTATAAGGTCGTGGGGATGCCAGCTCCAAATGCGTACAAGTTGGAAGACCTCGATGGCAGAACGTTAAAGCATTCTTTTAGTGGCGAACACTTGAAGAAACACCATGCTTGAAGAAAGTCGCCTTAAGTGGTGCCCGATAAAGTCGCCTTAAGTGGTGCCCGATGTAAAATTACCTTAAGTGGTGTATGCTGTTTATCGTTTAATTCGATGTAAGCCAATTTTGTTCTGTCAATAAATAAAGAGGTTGCTTCCAATCAGAGTTATCCTTAGATTTATGCTAAGTGCCAAAGTCGCCTTGAGTGGCGCACGAGAAAAGTTGCCTTGAGTGGTGCACGAGAAAAGTCGCCTTGAGTGGTGCACGAGAAAAGTCGCCTTGAGTGGTGCACGAGAAAAGTCGCCTTGAGTGGTGCGCGATCCTTAGATTTATTCTAAGTATCAAAAATTCGCCTTAAGTGGTGCACGATATTAAGTCGTCTTAAGTGATGCGTGATCCTTAGATTTACTCTAAGTAACAATTAAGTCGTCTTAAGTGATGCACGGAACTAAGTCACCTTGAGTGGTGCGCGGAACTAAGTCGCCTTGAATGGTGCACGATATTAAGTCGTCTTAAGTGATGCGTGATCCTTAGATTTACTCTAATTAAAAATTAAGTCGTCTTAAGTGATGCACGGAACTAAGTCGCCTTGAGGGGTGCGCGGAACTAAGTCGCCTTGAATGGTGCACGATATTAAGTCGTCTTAAGTGATGCGTGATCCTTAGACTTACTCTAAGTAATATTTAAGTCGTCTTAAGTGATGCACAGAACTAAGTCGCCTTAAGTGGTGCAAAGTATTAAGTCGCCTTAAGTGGTGCAAATTATTAAATCGTCGGGAAGGACGTACGAAAATGTCGAAGTATCGACCCAGGCAAGTATAAAGCCACTCGAAGAAATGTATCAAGAAAATCGGAACTGAGAAAGTTTGATAGTTGATAAGGGCTCAAAGGCCCGACAATGACAAAAAAAGAGAAGATACAAGGACTCTAAAGATAAACGTTCAAGCTTGGTCCTTGTCGGCAGCATCGGCAGCAGCTGGGTCCGCGGAGTCGGTAGCAGAAGGATCCACAGGGTTGGCCTCGGGAAGATCGACTATCGGGGCGTCCGCACTTGGAAGCTCAGAGACGTGTTCGACAATTACGGGGGTACTCCCCCCATCACTCTCCTCGGAAAGAGCAAAATACTTCTTCGCAAAAGGAGCAAGGGAAGGAGACTTGTCAAAGTTGATGGCGTCCCCGTACTCCAGGTGAAGCTCTTCAACCGCATTGAAAAGAGTGTTCTCCACCTCCGCGCCGAAGAACTTCATAGCGTCGGCCTGGAAGTCCCCGGACCTCCGATAGTCCTCCCGACCCTTTGCCTCCGCTCCAACCAGCTGCGCAGGAAACCCCGCGATTTGCTCCTCCAGAGCCTTCTTCTCGAGGACCAGTTTGTCCTCAGCCGCCTTCTTCTCCTGGACAAGCTTGTCCACAGCCGCCTGCCGCTCCTGCCGCTCTTGCCTCAAGAGCCCCTCGAAGTCCCCGACCTGCTTCTGGAGGTCCCGAACCTTCTGATCGAGGACAGCCTGTTCCTTGACAAGCTTTCCCCGCGAAGACTGGGAGGCCTTAAGATCCTCCTGGAGCTGCTCGAGGGTCCCTCGGTCCCGCTCCCGGGACTCATCGTAGGCGATGACGTACCCGATAAGACGGTTGAAGTCCCCGAGCTCCTACAATAAGAAGAAAAAGTGTTAATAGACAAACAACCCGATTTATCATCAAAAAGAAAGAAGCGAAGTCTTACCTCTATACGGCGCATGGACATCTCCCTAATATCCCGTTGCATGGGCGTCCGATTAAGGGAAATCGGATACCGCATAGTAGGCAGGATCGAGCCCGCCAGCAGATGCAGGGCCAGATCCTGGTCCTGCTCCCCTTGTGTAAGCGGGACTCCTTGCAGCGTCTGGATAGGAGTCCAGGGGGCATTCTCTTGTGAAGGGTTGAAGGGCCTGTAGAAATTCCTATCAAGAGCAAGAGGGGGAGGACGACGATAAGTGGAGGACCACGCCTCCGTCTCGGCCCGAACGGGGGAAGGAGTGAAGTCATGGATGGGCGATGGCTGCCGCTGCTGCGGAGAAGATGAAGGAGGCGGCCCCTGAGGGATTGGTTTCAAGGGGGATTGCCCCGTCCTCCGACGATGACGAAGGGAGCCACCCTCGTCAGTCTCCTCGGATGAGTCCAAGGTTTCCACCTGACGAAACTGTTCGCCAGTCGGAGCCTTCTCCCCAGCTGAGGGAGGCACCTCCGCTGAAGATGGTGCATCCGCGGAAGCTGCGGCACCCGAGGGAGCTCCCGAGCGACCTGCACCTGGAGGATGAGAAGCTTCAGAAATGTAATCAGGAAGTTCATCAGGATTCTTACACCAAATGATACGTCGGGAGACGTATTGATCCTTCCCCTGATAATGGTAGTAGCCCGCCTTCAGAACGCGTGGAGTTTCGCCTCGAAGGATCCGATTAACGTCAGCAATGCGGGCCTCTTTGGTTGAAGGTATCAAATCCCTCGGGACCATCCTCCTGTATGATTTTATAGCAAGTCGGAGTTTTTTACATTCTTCAGCATTCTGGACATCGAAGAGCTGGTCCAGATCCACCCGCTTCCGTTTGGGCTGCCTCGCGGAAGGAGACCCCGACTGAGCAGCTGCCTTCTTTGCGGATTTCCTCTTCCGCGAGGGACGGACAGCATCAGTCTCCCCCTGCTTAAGGAATAGATCGGTCAGCACAGATACCTTCTTGGCTGCAAACAAGTAAACGAAGAAGAGTTAGAAGTTTACCCAAGGAACCATATTAGAAGGGCCGTCGAAGAGCTGGCCCCCAGAGACAATATCAAGGAGTCGGATCTCGACGTGCACCAGGTCCCGCTCCACGAGTGAATTGGCACTGAGGGGAGTGTAGGACTCCCCCCATCGGTAAAGCTGGATAAGTTGAAGAGTTTCAAAATCCTCGTCGGCATAAGTGTGGAAGGCAGGCGGAGGGTCTGCTGCCACCTCCCACCGAGGCCAGGGAATCGAAGAATGTCGGATAAAGAAGTAGCTCCTCTTCCAGCTACTATTGTCGGACCCCGTGTCAACCAAGAGTCCCCGACCCTTGACCACCTTCCAGGTGTCATTGGTCCAGCCACACCGGGCAAGCTGCTGCTTACTCCACTTGGGCATCCGAGGGTAGAAGGCGCAAACCCCCGCCTCGTTGCACTTCATCCCATAGAAGGTTCTGAAGAGCTGAAGGCTGTAGACCCACTTCTGTCGGAAGCAGAGAACTTGAAAGGCGTTCCATAAGCGGATGGCGTGGGGAGAAAAGGTAGTAGGGTGTGTTTTGTAATGCTGGCACATCTCGACCAGATTACCACAAAAGGAGAATCTGATCCCCGCTGATACTTGTCCCGTGGAGACAAATACCTCCCCTTTTTGGGGACGAGTAACCTCAGGGTTACTCGAGGGGCGAGGCCAAGGATATGGGAAACGGGGTTCCCAGGTAATAGTGATACAACCCTCTCGGAGGGCTGCATCATAAGCAGTATTGGAGATCTCATTCAGAGCATAATCAAAATTAAAAGGTTTTCTCCCCTCAGAGCTGGACCCGCTGTCTGAAAAGCAACCATTGCAAGAAAAACACAGTGGGACTCTTGGAAAGCTATAAACAAGGAAAACACGAACAAGCAACAAAAGGGAGAACCCTTACCAGACATGATGAAGTAGAAGTTGAGGAGATGAACGGGGCGTCGCCGGAAAGATGATCGGAGAAACTCCGAGACCTTCGGAGTTACAGAGCTTGAATTCGCTGAGAAATTGCAGAGAGCTTTTGAGAATTCGGAAACGGTAAAAGTTGATTTGTGACCATGGCTAGGGTTTTATAGGCGAAGAAGACAGTTGAAGGGATACTTCGATCCGAGTCGTCGAAGTCGAAGAGTCTTAATCTGGACCGTTGAGATGAAACGTGCAGAAGGACAACAGACGTAATGATGAAACGGCCTGAAAAGCACTTTTCAGAAAAGGACAGGCGCGAGAAATCAGGCACGAGGGCCGAAAACGTCGTTTCACTATCTACTGCATTTAATGAACTGGGGAACCGAGGAGACCCCTGGGATTTGGCAGTTACCTACAAAACGCTGAGGATAAGTGAAGAAGAAGACTGATAAGTGAATGACTAAACCAAGGGAAAGATCCCCGATTCCAATATCGGGAGGTCGGGAGTTGGAAGACACGACGAACTAAAAGTCCCTCATGTCTTGGGGGCAAATGATGGGTTCGACTACAGCCGTCAGGCCCTTTAACGGCGAGGAAACGGCAAACAGGCCCACCAGGCCCCAAATGAAGGTCAAGATGATCCAGGAGAAGGGTCTCTGCGAAGAGAGTCCCGATGATGAAAGGTCCCGACAGAGTCGGTCCTGACAGATGAGCTGGAAGCTCCCGATGAGAAGCCTTTAAGTAGGCCCCGATGACGAATCCCTGAGAACGATTGGCCCTGTCACGATGACGAGGGGCCCCGAGCGGTGACATAATGAGATAACTCTGGAGTCCCCGACGGGAGTCGGGACTCGTTATCAGAGGATAAGGCCAAGATACGCGGGGCGTGGCCGAGATACGCGGAACGTGGTTAAGATACACGGAGCGTGACCGAGATACGCGGGGCGTGGCCGAGATAAGCGAGATCATGGCCTAGATAGGCGGGATCACATCCGAGATACGCGGGATACGGGCTAACCACCCCCAACGGTTTACCAGGTACCTGAGGCATCTCTTCGTCTATAAAAGGGCAAGAGGTCACCTCAGATCACTTACGTTGAATTACATACTCGGAGATTATTGCTTGCCAGTTCATATTGGGCACTCCTTTAAGCATCGGAGAGGGATTCTGGGTCACCGCCCGGTCTATCCCCTCTTGCAGGATTGCGTGGAGCGAAGGAGTTAGGATCACCGTCAAAGTCCGTACCGGAGTTCCACCGTGATACAACAGGAACCATCATAGGAGACCGATCTGAAATAGTTAAGCCACTAATTACCACAGTAGCCCTTACCACAGAGATGGAATACAATATAGTGGCACACCTCCAGAATCTTCTCGAAGGCAGGCTAATTAAGGGTACATCGCGTAATGTTGTTTTGCTATCCTTCCAAAGGACTCAGTGATCATGTCCTCATATTGAATTTTGGCAGCTTTCGTGAATTCCTTGGATTTCTTGAAAATCTCAATTCTCCAACTCCATTTTCTTGAGAAGGGCTAGCTCCAACTCCTTCTTTGAGGTAAGCTACAAGTTTATCACCGAGGCCTTCAAGGAAATGATCTCCGCTTGAGAAGTATCTTTAAGCTCGTCATGTTGTTTATCAACGTTCCTAAACAGCCTTCTCTAACACAAACTTCACCATATCTACCTTCTTCATCAAATCGGTTCCACTTTATACTGAGCGACTTGCTCACGACTAGTTTAAAAGACATCTAGGTGGCATGATGAGCAAACTTCTTCTCGATAGCCACAACCTGAAAAACAAGATAAGAAATTGGATGAATCAAAGTAATGCAAAGATAAATACGTTTGTCTCTGCGCAAGAAATTATCTTGCTCCAACAAGTCCTCCTGAAATTCGAAGCAGCGTCCAAAGAAACCAAAGGGATCTTTTTTCGATGCGGGCGGGAAAACAACTCAGAGGCTCTAGGTCAGCTGCTTTACCCTCTTTCACGATGGTCAGTAGAACGCATCGCCTTATCCTTGGAAATTTGAGGCTTGCTTGCTGGCTCTTAGAGGATATTATGCCTTTTCCCTTGTCTAAGAAGAGTGCCGCCTTCTTTTTAAAATCTTCAAATAAGACAAGAAATCATAAGATAAGATGACTCGGGAAGAAACGATATGTTAAAACTTTTAGGTAAAGAAGGGATTTGAAATACCTTTGCCAACACCAAGGGGCTTAATTGAAAAAGCTTCAGGTTGGGACCAGTGTTATCAGAACCGGACCGGACCGGCGGTCCGACCGCGGTCGGACCGGAACCTGACCCCTCACCGGTCCGGTTTGCTTATTTCCGGAGGATGTAAGCGAACTCGGTTCTGAAGTCCGGTTTTCACCGAACCGGCCGGTTTTGGGCGAACCGGGCGGTTCACCGGTTCGCCGGTTCGGACTCTTTTCATTAAAAAAAATTAAAAAAAAATTAAAAATTTTTAGGGTAAACTTATAGAGAGGCAGGCCCCGATCCGGACTAAAACCTACAGAAGGGTTAACTTACAAAGAGGATATGCAAATTTGCATTTTTTTTACTAAAACCGGTCGGACCCGGTTCGGACCGGGTCCGACCGGCCGAACCGGGAACCGGTGGCCCTGCCGGTTCAGGCCCCGGTCCGGTTCTGATAACACTGGTTGGGACGGACCAGGTGGGCTAATGGGTCAGGTCAAACTCGACTCGGCTCGTGTAAAACCGAAATAAACATAATTGAACAGGACAGTCGAACCGTGTTGACCAAACAGGACTGGTCGGACCGGGTTGACTGAAGCATACCGGTTCGGGTCGACAAAAATTTGGTTGGGTCAAATTTAAAATTCAAATGTTTTTTAACTCTAAAATTACCTACACAGTGCGAATTGGTTTGATATTTACACGGTTTAATCATACCTGATGCCTAGTTCTAGTTATGGGGATGGATCTCAGAAATTGCATGATATGGGACTGAATCGTTTTGTGGGCTGAATTGCAATTGTTATATATTGATATGAATGCATGTTATAATTGAGTCTTGACTATATCAAGCTAGCTGTATATTACATGCTTGGGGGCAGAGCCCTGCTTTCAATTAATGAGTTGCGCACTTGGATAAACATGTTATGCTGAGTTATCTTGATAGGATCCATGTCTAGATGTACGCATGATTTTGAAAGTATGAATTGCAAGTCAGACCCAAATATTTTTAAAATGATATTATGCCGCCAAATATGCATGTTTGGTGTGGAATGACTACGCATGTTACGTATGCATGATCGTTTCAGGATATGGCTGCATGCGATAATTTGCTAGTGAAGTAGAATTGTGTAAGCTTGCATGAGAAATCCTCGAAATTTTTTAAAAGGACCTTGGGAAAGCCAAGATCGGGTGTATGTAAAAACTCCCTGTTCTGGTAAAACTAGGGATTAAACTGTTTTAAAAGAGACTGATCCATTAGAAAGGAGACGTTGGCAGTGTGAACTCTTTACACGGCCCCCTTCCATTGGTTTACCGGTGGTCGGTTAGGCTAGATGATTGAGAAATCATTGTCTGTCGCTTCCTATCTCATAGATATCTGATTTAAGCAATTCTTTTCAAAATGTTTTAATTGTCACCCTGATTTTCGCAATTGTTTGTAAATGTGTTAGTTTTAATGACTGATAGAGTGGAATTCTATAATCCTCGCAATCTTGATAGATTTAATTATAATGAATGGAAGGCGTATGTGTTGAACCTCCTCCCCGCTTCGGATGTTGGTGAATGCATAAATTTGAAAGCGGAGAAGACGCCTACGGATGAATATGGTAGTTCGTACCACTTTGACGATGAAAGGTCGTGCAAAGATCATACAGCAAAAGGGGGTTGATCTATTTGATGGATATACGCCCAATTTGAACCCGTTGACTTCCGAACCGTTGTATTTTTATCGTCCCATTTATGATTGCAAATCGAAACTTCAACCCGGACACTTCGCGAGAACATCGACGGCTCGGACGGGGCCGAAGCGCCCGTCCGGCAGAGACGAACTCACCTAGGTGAGGTTGGGTGGCCACACCCGACCTCCCCTAGGGGAGATCGGGTCAGCCGACCCGATCTCCCCTAGGGGAGATCGGGTGGACCAACCCGATCTCTCCTAGGAGAGATCGGGTTGGCCGACCCGATCTCTCCTAGGAGAGATCGGGTTGGCCAACCCGATCCCTCCTAGGAGGGATGGGGTTGGCCAACCCCACCCTCCCTAGGAGGGGTTGGGTGCCCTCACCCAACCCCTACCCTTGGAGGTCGGATTTCTCCCCCCCCAAGGGCCCCGACACCACCTTCGGACTCCCATGCTCGGTTCACTCCGCCTACCTCCTCCGAATCCTAAGGTCTTAATTATGTGCTTAAAGGTTAATTAATTGTGTTTAAAGGCTAACGATGTCATTAAGCCACCTTAATGACACCGTTGTCTATAAATACCCCACCTTCACAACTCATTTAAGAATCTTGGCCATTTGGACATCTTAGCTCTGACATCTCTCTAGCTTTATCTCTCTAGAAAAGTACTGACTTAGGCATCGGAGAGGGTTCACCAGGCACCACCCCCCCCTCCGTGTCTGGTATTGCCCCTTCTGCAGGGTAGAAGGAGAGAAGAAGCAAAGGAAGGAAGGAAGGAAAGAAGAAGATAGGCTAAGGTAGAGCAACTCAGGAACACCGGATCGCATACATCCCCCGTAAGGAGTGAGATCAAAGCCGACCCCCCGTTGACCTAGATCTCATAACTTAACACTTGGCGCCGTCTGTAGGCTTCGGACAGAAAGCCTGGCTATTACACGAGCTATGACGAACAGTAGGGTGTCCAGGCCCCAACACCCACCCGGGGGCAATGGGCGGAGAAGAGAACCCATACCCCCAGGGAGGCGGCCTAACCCTGGGAAGCAGCCAATGCATCCAGAGCCCCAAGAAATACCACAACCTCCTCAGCAACAGAACAACCAGGAGGGAGGACCTTCACGCCCAGCTGGGGCTGAGTCCTCCACAGCCTCCACCCCCCGGGCAAGAAGGCCACAGAGAGCAAGAGGACAACAGGGAGTGCCTTCCCACAACACGGCACCCCCTGAGGGATACTATTATGAGGAGCAACCACAAAGGTACCCATATGGGATGCCGGAACAAAGAGATGATAACCGCGCCCACACAGCATATGCAAGGCCGGCATACACCCAAGGGACTTACACTGAAGCTCATGAGGAGGAGCAGATCCCGACAGAAGAGCACTACTCGCACCCTCGAGCAGGGCAGCGAGAGGAGCAAAGAAGATATTACCAGGAGCCACCCCCAGAGGGAAGGCAACAATTCGTGCCTCCTAGGCAACAGCAGAACAACAGGGCTTACACCCCGCTTGGGGAGGAAAGACAAGCAAGACCTCCAAGGAGGCAGGACTTCTATGAAACACCCCAGCAGGCGTATCAAGAGTACACCTACAGTCCATACCAGCAGGGACAAGGGAACCCAGTAAGCCCAGTCTACAACTACAATGGATATCAGAGGGATTATACTCCGGCACAGGTGATGATCACCCCGGAGGAGATAGAAGCCATGATAACCCGGAAATTGAATGAGTCAAAGAAACCCAGCCTGCATTGTCTAAGTGACAAGACGAACCACCCTTTCACAAGGGAGCTGGAGATGAACAGGGTGCCAGACTCCTTGCACACTGTGCAAATTGCAAAGTACAATGGGAAGGGAGACCCCCTAGAGCATATCCAACAGCATGAGGCCTCTCTATTCGGGAGGACAACTGATGAAAGATACAAGGCACTCCTTTTCCCAAACACCCTATCAGGGGTGGCCTCACATTGGTTCTTCAGCCTGCCCTCTGAGAGCATCCACTCATGGGAGCAGCTAAAAGCTAAGTTTCTGCAGAGATACCTAGGGGAGAGGAAACTCCTCAAGGGAACAGGCTCCATTGATGACGTAAAACAAGAATACGATGAATCCCTGGCCAGCTACTATACTAGGTTCAACCAGAATATTGCAGACATCCAGGGAGACATCACTGAAGGGGAGATAATCCGAGCCTTTATCAGAAACTTAGGTCGCTTTGGGTCAACATTGGCTGAAAAGATGGCCAAAAAGCCAGCAAGCACCTTGGAGGAGCTTGCAGGGAGAGTTAAAACGCATATTGACCTTGAGAGGCACAGGGCAAGCAAGAAGGCCAAAATTCAGGCAGCCAAGGAGGATACTCAAAGGCCAAACAAAGGAAAGCCACCCCAGGCACCACAGCATGCAAGGCAGCAGGAATGGCGTCCGCCACAGCAAAGAAACCAAATGGGTGAACCCTTAAAAGCTAGAGAAATAAACGTCATTAAGTTCATCCCACTAAACGCCACTCCAGCCACCGTACTTAGAGAGATGCGGAACCAAAAGCTTTGGTCACCCCCTGCAAGGTGGAGAGCCCCAATGGTAGGAAATCACAAGGATAGATGGTGTGACAACCATGAGGCTTATGGTCACGACACAAATGAATGCTTTAGCCTAAAGCTAAGCATAAACAACATCGTCCAGAGGGGAGAACTGAAGCAATTCGTAGACCATGGGGGCAACAGTATGCAACTAGGGCCATCACAGAAGGACAAGGACAAGGGCAAGGGAAAGATAGACTACAACCCTCCACCCAACAAAAGAGGAGTCATAAATATGATACATGGGGGAGTAGCATCGGGTGGCCCAACTGCTAACGCAAGAGAGGTCTATGCATCCAAGCTAAGCTCAGTGCCAAGGTGGAGAAAAAGGCCAAGAGAAGGAGAAGAAGTGAAAATCGAGTTCTCGGAGAAGGACAAGAGCCACATCGTCTTTCCACATGACGATGCTCTAGTTATTACTTTAGATATTGACAATTTTGATGTAAAGAGAATTTTGGTGGATGGGGGCAGCTCAGCTGACCTCCTAAGCCTGAGAGTGTTGGAAGAGATAGGGAAAATCAAAGCAGACATCAAACCGGTCAACTTCCCTCTAGTTGGCTTCTCAGGGGCAACAAGTTACCCCCTGGGAATGATAACCCTACCAGTGACCATGGGCCAAGGATGGACCCAGCTGAAGGTAAATGTCAATTTCTTGGTGGTTGAAACCCTGGGAGCCTACAATGGGATCCTAGGAAGGACAACCATAAACCCATATGAAATAGTGCCATCCACTGTTCACCAGAAGTTGAAGTATATCACGGAGAACGGGGTTGGAGAGGTCCTGGGTGATCAACGCACCGCAAGGCAATGCTACGTCAACTCAATGAGACGTGGATCACACGGGACAGATACAGTGGTTGTAGTCATGGTAGGGGCCAACCAGGACAGAAGAAGGAGGGGAAGGAGACAAAGGCAAAGAAGGAGGAGTGGAGTGACACTCCGTTTGAGCAGGCAGTTTTTTCAAACAGTGCCTACAAGGAGACACAGGAGCAAGGCTGTGAAGGTGACATCCATACCTTGGCAGCCAGACACCATAATAGGGAACAGGACAAGGAACTCCATCCTAAAAGGCTTCCGCTACATAGATGATATCAAGCAAATGCCGCAGGAGTCTATATCAAGCTATTTCCAGAGATTCTTTGATTATGGTGCCAACATGGACATCACAAGAGGAGAAGCAGTCAGAGCATTCATCAGAAACATGCATCCAAGTTCATTCGAGGCCTATGGAGGGCTCTATGAGATGGTCATGACGAGCACAATGAGAGAGCTCAAGGTGAAGCTGGACAGAGCATTTGAACAAGAGGCGGAACAGTTGGATGAAGTTCCAGAAAGAGGAAGAGAAACAGACACATTGGGAGGAGGTGTCAATTTCACATTTACACCCCTCACACTCAGCATAGAAGAAATTTTCCACAAGCACCTCAAGCAAGAGCTACCAACATGCAGGGAGGAAGGCAAGGCCTTCCTAGGAAGAGATGCACAGGGTTGGTGTGAATACCATGGGACCTGGGGGCATCAAACCAATGACTGCATGGTGTTGAAGGTGGAAGTGGAAGAAATAATTTACAATGGAGGCTTCAAGGAGTACGTGGCAACAGACACAATGGCCACCCCATATCCTTAGTTTCATATTTCACATTTTGCGCGCTTCAGCTTCACAAGCTTTTCAAAAACCAACTTTTGAGAAGGAGAACTCACGAAGTTACTCCAACGCTACAACTATCTTTTATTCCTACAAAGGATGTCTTGGTGCACCAAGGCATCCCAAGTGTACAAAAACATGAATGCTCCTAAGGGAGTAGTAGTTACTCAAGAGTATTTTCCAGTGAATGTAGTGGTATAATCACGAAGTTATCCTTACACAGATATGACTTCAAGTCAATGACAGGTTCGACGCCCCCAAGAGCGTATCTTGAGAGTAGTTTTCATACTACGACATTCGACGCCCCCAAGAGCGTATCTTGAGAGTAGTTTTCATACTACGACATTCGACGCCCCCAAGAGCGTATCTTGAGAGTAGTTTTCATACTACGACCTTCGACGCACCAAGAGCGTATCTTGAGAGTGGTTTCCAAAAACTACGAACTTCGACGCCCCCAAGAGCGTATCTTGAGAGTAGTTTTCATACTACGACCTTCGACGCACCAAGAGCGTATCTTGAGAGTGGTTTCCAAAAACTACGAACTTCGACGCCCCCAAGAGCGTATCTTGAGAGTAGTGTTCATACTACAACCTTCGACGCCCCCAAGAGCGTATCTTGAGAGTAGTTATTACACTACGACTTCGACGCACCAAGAGCGTATCTTGAGAGTGGTTTCCAAAAACTACGAATTCGACGCCCTCAGGAGCGTATCTTGAGGTAGATTTGCAACCTACCAGATTCGACGCCCCCAAGAGCGTATCTTGAGGTAGATTTCAAACTACCAGTTCGACGCCCACCAGGAGCGTATCTTTGGTCTAACCTGAGCCCTCCGGGAGCCTATCCTGTGAAACGTTAAGTGCCGTCCGAGAGCCTGTCTCGTGAACAGATTTTGACACCCGTCAAGAACGTATCGGTGGACTAACCTGTGCCCTCCGGGAGCCTATCCTGTGAAACGTTAAGTGCCGTCCGAGAGCCTGTCTCGTGAACAGATTTCGACGCCCACCAAGAGCGTATCTTTGGTCTAACAGTACAACGTATACCGTGTAAGGGGTATCAGAAGAGATCATCACACCATTCTTAGAAGGATACCATGCTTAGAAGGATACCATGCTCAGAGGGATACCATGAGAAAGAAATTTCTAAGTAAAGTAATGTGAAGAACAAGTAATGTTTTTTCTTTATGAAATGGCAGGTAAGACATGAAGGAAAGCACGAAAGAAGGATAAGTAAAGGAAACACACCAAGGGAAGGGTCCATACCCAAAGAACCATACACAAGACATGATAGGGAGACATCATGAGAAGAGATATAAGCACACGGCCATATATACAACGAGTATAAACAAGTGTATCAGACAAAGATGGCAACACTAAGAAAGGTGGAGTTTTAAACTCTAAAGACAACCACAACTCACAAACACACGAGACTACCACAATAAATAGGGGTACTATTCCCTTATCTTCGCAATATGCTTAATAGCAAAGTCTGACAAATCACCAAGTCGAGAGAAAGGAAAGTCAGGAGCAATCCTGTGAATACGCTCAAGAATCTCCTTAAAGGAAATACGTTTCGCCACAGAGCAGCGAACGTCCATAGCAGCCTGATAAGCGGAAGAGGCCTTATACTCAGCAATGGCACACTCCTTCGCCTCCATACGAAACATTTCCTCCAGAGAGACTAACTCAGCAGCCCGAAGTGTCTCATCACGATAAGACCTTTGTTTCAACGCCTCAACCTCTTCATTGAGAAGAGCAATGCGACCCTCCAAGTCTCGGCACCGCAAATCAGTAATACGACTATGCTCCAAATAGCTAATAAGACTGGAGTTAAGGGAGACACAAATGTCCTCGTACACCTTCCTCTCCTCAGCAAGATGAATAGCAAGGGTGGATAAATTAACAAGGTCGGCCATACCCTGCAACAAAGATAAAAGATGAGACGGATAACGCATGGAGAAGAAGTATGCCAAAGGATAAAACGGTTAATAACATTACAGGAGCATAACGAGCCAACACATCACGAGCCAACTCATAAGTTGCATCCGACCCTTTGGAGAGGGACACACGATCAGCAGGAGGAACAGCAGACTGCAGAACACGAACTCCAACCTCAGGAGTTTGCAAAGAAGATTGATTGTCAAAACGAGCCCCACGCCCATAATAAGGCGCCCACTCAGACCCAACAATTCCATCAACAGGTGGACGAGACAGCTCCTTCCGACTCAGACGCGGAAGACGAAGTCTACCTATAACAAAGCACAGAGTAAATACCAATATACACTAAGGAAACTCAGTTGCTCAAGAACTCACCAAACAGAGAGGAAGGAAAAGACGGCTCCCGGACCTTCGATTGGGGGGCATCAATATAGAAAGAAGATGGCACTCTAACGTCACCACCCTTACCTCCAGTTAGAGAACACCTCCCCGCACCATAGAAAACCGATCTTTTTGCAATCGAAGATCCGGTCCCGGAAGTAACCACTCCCACACGTACTGGCCTCTTACTCCTCATCAATCACCAGAAAGTTCTGCTGACCGGAAAAAACACAGGCTCAATCCAAGAAAAACAGAAAGCAAACAATGGACAAGAGATACGAACTCATTTCCCTAAAATGATGGATACAAAGCCAAAAGACAAGAATAGAAAGACGGCAAGAAAAACCCCACCAGCCAACAGGCAGAGGCAGGGGGCAGGGGGAGATAGTCATAACCCCCAGCATAAGGAGACCCCACCAGCCAATAGGCAAAGGCAGGGGGCAGGGGGAGATAGTCATAACCCCCAGCATAGAGAAACCTCATCAGTCAATAGGCAGAGGTAGGAGGGCAGGGGGAGATAGTCATAACCCTCAGCATGGAGAGACCCCTCAGCCCAACAGACAGAGGCAAGGGGGCAAACAGAGATAGTCATAACCCCCAGCATAGGGAAACCTCATCAGTCAAGAGGCAGAGGTAGGAGGGCAGGGGGAGATAGTCATAACCCCCAGCATGGAGAGACCCCTCAGCCCAACAGACAGAGGCAAGGGGGCAAACAGAGATAGCCATAATCCCGATGTAGAAAACCCCACACGCCAGTAAACGGAAGTATGAAAGCAAGAAGACGGAGGAAAGACAAATCAAGCAGAACTATATTATCATGAAGACACGTAAATCGAAACGAGACAAGTAAGGAAACAACTGAAAGAAAAACAGGATCGAATTCCACAAGAACAATGCTTACACAAGAAGAAAAACGCATACCTCAGTGCGACGCGTGCCCCGAGAAGTAAGCCCAACCAGAAATCCCACCGTCGAAAAGAAGAGAAAAGGACAACGAGAATGAGGTAATCACTTCCCCTTTTATAACACAAAGGTTTAGGGTTTTTCCAAAATCGCCAAATCAACACCGTTGAATTTTAGAGAGGAAAATTTCAAGGGACAAGATTCAAAAACTAGTTCCTATTAACCACGGTTAAATCCACGCTCACCCTAGTTAACATCCCCTAAGGTTTATTTTCTAGTATTCCATACTTAGGAAAATTTTTGGCTAAAATTAATTTTTCCTCACTTAGGTAAAATCCCGGCACGAATTTGAAGCATGAGTCATTTAGTTGCATTTGTATCACACCCCTGTGCAAGTGTATATTTTTGAGTAGGCACCTGTAGCAGAGATAAGTTTATTACTCCTATCTCAGACGGACGCGTGCCTAGGCACACGTCCGTGCTAATCTGACGTTTACAATTCCTCTATCTCATTAGACAGGGGGCAGAGTCAGAGGCAAACATCCATGGGTAAGCAAACATTCAGACAAAGAAGGTAAAACCCCGGTTTCAAATTGCGCGTGTCATACCATCCTAAAATAGAGTCAATCAAGGGTTAGGCCATTGGTTGACTCGGGGGCATGTGATGGATATACGCCCAATTTGAACCCGTTGACTTCCGAACCGTTGTATTTTTATCGTCCCATTTATGATTGCAAATCGAAACTTCAACCCGGACACTTCGCGAGAACATCGACGGCTCGGACGGGGCCGAAGCGCCCGTCCGGCAGAGACGAACTCACCTAGGTGAGGTTGGGTGGCCACACCCGACCTCCCCTAGGGGAGATCGGGTGGACCAACCCGATCTCTCCTAGGAGAGATCGGGTCGGCCAACCCGATCTCTCCTAGGAGAGATCGGGTCGGCCAACCCGATCCCTCCTAGGAGGGATGGGGTTGGCCAACCCCACCCTCCCTAGGAGGGGTTGGGTGCCCTCACCCAACCCCTACCCTTGGAGGTCGGATTTCTCCCCCCCAAGGGCCCCGACACCACCTTCGGACTCCCATGCTCGGTTCACTCCGCCTACCTCCTCCGAATCCTAAGGTCTTAATTATGTGCTTAAAGGTTAATTAATTGTGTTTAAAGGCTAACGATGTCATTAAGCCACCTTAATGACACCGTTGTCTATAAATACCCCACCTTCACAACTCATTTAAGAATCTTGGCCATTTGGACATCTTAGCTCTGACATCTCTCTAGCTTTATCTCTCTAGAAAAGTACTGACTTAGGCATCGGAGAGGGTTCACCAGGCACCACCCCCCCCTCCGTGTCTGGTATTGCCCCTTCTGCAGGGTAGAAGGAGAGAAGAAGCAAAGGAAGGAAGGAAGGAAAGAAGAAGATAGGCTAAGGTAGAGCAACTCAGGAACACCGGATCGCATACATCCCCCGTAAGGAGTGAGATCAAAGCCGACCCCCCGTTGACCTAGATCTCATAACTTAACACTATTCAACACTGACAGCTGAAAAATAGGATTTCATGAACATCAGTGCATTACACATTTGGTGTGCCTTACACCTTCGATTCGCCGAAGGAAAGGCCGCTGGAGCTAGAAACTGTTGGCATTTAGTGAATGGGCCGTCGTAGTAGAAGGCCTTTAATATAAGCCCAACATCCCAAGTGTAGTTGGGTAATGTCACATTAGGGATTTTGTGCTAGGGCTAATTCCCAATTGACATGATATGCCTAAATTTGGGCCTCCACTGTAACATGGGCGGCTGAACCAAAGGGTTAATTCCTTTGGTGGGTTTTAACCGAGAACCTCTTATAATAGAGAGTGTAAGAGATTTAATTGGGGTTAATCACTTTCTACCTTTTAGTTGAGACAAAATAAATCTCTCTCCCTATTAACAAGGAGGTTCGGCCGAAACCATCACACCACAAGGAGGTGCCGAAACTGAGTGATCAATTTATCCTGGAGATCCATCCTAGTGACCCATTGAAAGGAGGTTATGCTGTGGAGACTATTCCTCGTAGATTGCTCATTCAAAAGAATTCCTATAGGACCCGTCCGGTTGACCGTGAACTCCCCATCACGTTCCTGGGACTACAGAAAGCTTAATTGGTATGTGTGTTGTTTCCGCTGCGTAATTTTTTACATAGTATGTACCATGTGTTTTTTTGTTTCCTTAGTAATCGTCCCCTAATTACAACAGTGGAATTAGAGCCTGTGTAGGGAGTTCATGTTTTTGATAAAAATTGGCGTTCTTGAGTTCTAGGTAAAACTGATAGTTCGTGAATTTATGTCTTTAGTAAAAGCTTGGTGTTCATGATCTTCAAGAAAAAACATGATATTTATCAAAATTAAACATTGGATTATTGATATTAGTAAATTTTGATCTAGAGATTTGACCACTAACCCTAAAACTTGTGTTTTAGCCGAAAATTAACATTAATTGTTTTTTATTATTTCGACCCCTATGCTAATGTAATTTGCCGAATATTTGGGTTAGATTCACAAGATAATTGTGACATTAATTATCTATATATTCTAGCAAGATTTTAGGGAAGTTGGATATTATTGGTAAATATTAGTTACCTAAGATTGAGAAAATATATTATTGATAGATTTATATACCTGATATAGAATAGTGACAATAAATAAATAAATAAATAAATATATATATATATATATATATATATATATATATTTGAAAACTATATCTATAGTTAATATTACTTTGTGGCTAACTTAAGTTTTTAGTGGATTTTAAAACCCTACTTAACCCAAAAGTATTATTTCGGCCGAACCCTATAGGGTAAATGGGCCGGTCCAATTTGCACATCCGGTTCAAGTCGACTAACCCAGATAACCAGTGGAACCCGAACCGGTCCAAACAGGTCAACCAGGTCGGGTTCCGCCGGTCCAACCGGGTCAGGTCGACCGACCTCGGTTTTCTCAATCGGTGTGACCCATTCGCGTTGGGTCGGACTAGGTACACTATTGGGTCAAACCGACCCAGTTTGCGTGAAAAACCGGACCGAATTACCTATTTGAACCAAACCGGTCGGACCAGTTTCACCAGACCGGCCGGACCGGAATTTACTGAACCAGACCATAATTATCGGACCGTCCCGAGTCAACTGAAAATAGGTTGGTTAAATTTTAAAATCCAAATATTTCTCAACTTTAAATATACCTACGCATCGCGAATTGGTTTGATATTTTTACATTTTATTCAAACTCGATGACTAGATTTAATTATGGGGATGGATCTCAGAAATGCTTAATTATGTGACTTAATCATTTTGTGGGTTGAAGTATAATTTTTTTATGTGTTGATATAAATGTATGATTAGAATTGTGACTTGTCCATGTCAAGCTAGCTGGATATTGCATGTTTGTGGCGGAACCCTATTTTCTATAAACGAGTTATGCACTAGGATAGTCATGCTATGCCGAGTGATCTTTATTAAGATCCATGTATAGAAGTTCGCATGACTAATCAATAACATGAATTGCAAGTCAGCCCCAAATATTTTTAAATCAAATTTCAGTCACCAAATAAGCATGATTGATGTAGTGCGATTATGCGTGATGCGTCTGCATGATAGTTTCGGGATGTGGCCTTGTATGATAATTTACTAGTGTATTATAATTATGTATGCTTGCATGAGAAATCCTCGGAACAATTTTAACAAGACCTTGGGAAAGCCAAGATCAGGGGTACTTGAAAATTCCCGTTCCTGTGAAAGCGATTAAACCGTTTTAAAGACTGATCTATTAGAAAGGAGACGTCGGCAGTGTGAACTCTTTCACGACCTCTTTCTATTGGTTAACTGGTAGTCGTGTTGGCTAGATGACTGAGGAATCATTGTTGTTCGCTTTCTATCTCATAGGTATCCGATGTAAACAATTCTATTTTCAAATTGTTTTAAATTGTCTCCGTGATTGCCTCATTATTGTGAATGTGTTAGTATCGATTGCTGCGATTAACAATGTGATCTCCCAAATCAAAAAAGGTATCAGATTGAATTGTGACAATTATAAGATTTGGAACAAGCGTGCAAAGATGGTTGTTACTGAAATGAAAGGTCCGGATCATTTGACCACTAAGAAAGTTAGGCCCGAGGGTGACCTCACTGATGAGCAAAGGAAATCCCATGACAAGTGGGATGCCAAGGACCTTGAGATTTGTTCCGCATTGATGACTATGCTGGAGGATGACATACTCTATGGGTATGATTATCTTGAGCCTGCTATAGACCTGTGGGATGGTCTCAAAGCAGGGTTTGGTGTTTACACCACTGCCCAGAAGCGGTCGTTAAACATCGCTTTAGAATCAAACAAAATGAATCCTCAGCATACTATGAAGCAGCACATTAGGCATATGTCTAACATGCTTGCTGAACTCAAGAAGGCAGGGGAGACTCTGTCCGAGGAACAGAAGGTCCAATGCGTCATTCGTTCTTTGCCCGGCTCTTGGAGCAACATGAAAATGCACCTTACCCGTGCTACACAGCTCGATTCGCTCGAGGCAATCACGTTCATCTCGAGTTGGAAGAGGATCGACTAAGGCTGAAAATCCCAGAGAAGATATGCATATTGTATTATCCTTTCAAACATAGCAAACGGGTAAGCGCAAGAGAAAGGGCAAAGACCTTCCTAAGAAGGCTAACAAGTCATTTGGTCCGAATGATCAAAGAAATATCAAACCAACGCAAGCTGGTGGTAAGAACATGCAGAAGAAAAGAGCACGTAAAGAGGAAACTTGTAGGTGTTTTGGGTGTAAGGTAAAACGAAACCTGGCATTAGCCTGTACTAATCCTTCTAAGGTACGTTATGAGAAACAATGACGAAAGTCATATATTCTCCTTAAAATTTCTACGTCCTGGTGTGTAATTCGATCCCACTTTATGAACTATAGAACCAAGATGAGGAAGTAATGTAAAACCCAGAGGACGAAAACCACAGAATAAAAGAGATTGGATTAACGACCTTCCTTGCTTGCTTGAATTTTTCTAATTTCAGTCAGTATTTAGTACTCTTTGGTTTATGAATTTCCTTGTGAAAACTGGGATTTTATTGGGCATATTCATTGAATGCTAGAACTAATTATTGATTATTTCACCTTGCACCGCTTATTCTTATGATCATCATTCTAGACATTGCTAAATGAGCACGAACGATTAATCTTCCTTATTTGTTAGTACTCCATAAATAATTAATTCGTAACGACAAACATGTGCAAAACAGCTTTGAAGGACGAGGGGATCCTAGGTGGTGTCGCATGTCTCGAGTGATCCTAAGCGTGTAAGGACGAATGCTGCCCTTCCTCCCTCCATCTTTGATAAGGGAGGGGAAGTTACTGGATGCACGACGGTATCTTCTGCCCCCCAGTCGAGAGATCGACTTGCAGAGGATCGCTCCTCGTCTGTCGGTATGAGATGTACTTCGCATTTCTCGTTATACTCTGGTTTTTAACACTTGGTTTTTATTCTTTATCTTTTACTTGCAGTGATCCCAGCTTTGAAGCGTGATCATCTTCTTCGTCCCTTGGAAGGTGATATATCTGGTGATGCTTGGAAACCTCTTGGTAGGGGTGTTCTTCGCTTTCCTAAGGAGACGAAACTTAATATGCCGGAGGTTGGTGTTCGTGTGCTGCATAGGAGTGTGCCCCCAGGCGATCGACGTGCTTGTCCGAGGACTGATGAAGAAGCCGAGGAGTGTGTTGAACATGCTTTGGCCAATTTTTCTCCTGTAAGTTAACAAGTTCTGTTTCCTGATAACTTTCGTGCCGTATGCCTTTGTTGTGTAATGTTTATGGCCTTGTGTTCTTGTATTATTTTCAGGCTGTGTCTCAGATGGTTAACATGTCGTCGTATGTTGTGGAGCTTGTTAGTGCTAGAAGAGCTGCTGTCAATAGATGTAACACCGTTAGTCTTGAACTTGCCCATTCTAAGGAGAAGGTGTGTGCACTTGGCTTGAAGATAGTTGATTCCGAGACCAAGTATCAGGTGCAGGAGACTCAAATTTCTGATCTTGAAGCTGAGATGATTGCGCTTGAGAAACAGATTTCTGATGACATCCCATCTCGAGAGGCTGCCTTGATTGCCGCACGTGAGGAACATTATGCGCTTGGAGTTGAAGTGGGTTTTTCCCAGTATTTGAATACTCCCGCTTTTCGTCTTGCATCTAAGAAGATAAATGATACCATGATGGGAAAGCGTGCCGAGGATTACTTTCGTCGTGTCAACGCGCTTGCCCCCAACTTTCCTTTTGACACTTTAGGGCTTGATGTGTCTGCCTATAATATGATTGAAGATGGAAGAGGTGCTGATGTCGTTGTTGCTTCTCCCGAGCTTATGGATGTTGTTCCACAGCCTACTGGAGATAGTGGAACTTCTCATGTATTTTTGAGTTGATGTAGAACTTGGTGTTGATTTCCTGGACATGCTGTCTTAGTCCTTTGGAGATGATGGTATGTTTGAGGCTTTTTTCCTAACCTTTATTTGTACGTTTGCTTGTACGGTACTTCGTCCTTGGTACTTCGTCATTTGGACCTGTTTTTTTAATAATAATAATCATGTGATAACTTGTTAGTAATTTTTCATACCTTGAGCTATCTTTATTGTCCGCATGTGTTGGACTTGAATGTTAGGATTGGATTCCTTGTCATGACGCATAGAACATCCCTGTTACGACTGTAGTATTGTAGATAGTAATGTACTTGGCACTGGCACTTGGCACTTGGCACTTGGCGTTGGCCCTTAACATATAACAGTGTTGTCTTGACAAAGCAAGTCTTTAGTTTATACCGTCTCTTAGTTCCACTCTAAGGCGACGTTGTTGCAAGATACTTCTTGCTTATTTTTCTGTTTTTGCGTTATATGCTAAAGAGCAAGATAACGTATACAAGACTCGACTTGTAAGTATGATGAGTTTTGTACAAGGTTTGCTTTTATAAACGCATAACATGAAGCTATCCTTTTTCAGGCCTAAGTCTTCATGGTGTATGAACCCTTAAGAGAGTATACATACTTTTAGTGTGTGGGGTTGTCGTCTATTAAGAAGATTTCCGCAACGGTGGGGTGATCAGTCCCATAATGTATTTACCGCATCCTGTTTTTATTCAGGAAATGACTATGAACATGAGGATTTGCCCGAAGGATTTCACAACATGCCATTTTTTAGAAGTAAACATGGGGTTTGCCCTTTTGAAAAGGATGTCGCAACATGTTACTTTTGATAGATGTGAACATGGTTTTATCTTTACAAGGAGGACATTGCACCATGTCACTTTTGGAGCATTGCATGATGTTGCTTTTGAGTGAATATTACTTTGAATTTGTTGAAGATGAACTTGTTGATGTCGCCTATTATAAGTTGCATGGCGTGATGATTTGTTGATATGAGTAGTATGCACGTTGTTTGCTACTTGATGTTAATCCAGAGTATAGTTCATAATGTGGGAAGGTACCTACGAGAGTAAATTGACTTTATTAAACGATTGATGTGATTACATGATTGTAAACAAACTTGGAGTTAATATATTCCCCCCCTTTTTTGTATATAAAAGTTTAAGACAAAAGAGCTTGATACAATAGCTCTTTTGTAATATAATATTTTTCCTTCATCCGTGGAATTTCTTAAAGTGCCCCCCATTGAATGTGTTTGAAAGGATGTTGCCTTCAGTATCTTGGAGGCGGTATGCGCTAACATAAGGGACTGAGACAATCTTGTATGGACCTTCCCACTTTGGAGATAACTTGTTGATTTGCTTTAAGTGTGAGAATTCATTCCTTCTCCACACCATCTCGCCCACATGGAATTGTCCTTCTTTCACTTTCCTGTTGTAGTATCTTGCATTTATTAAGCGCATACGTGCTTGGGTTAGCTCCGAGTTTCGCCTTCTTTCGTCTGCCAAGTCCAGGTCTAAACGCATTTCCGCTTCGTTGATTTGGGGATTGAAATGAGTTGTGCGGTATGATGAGACAGCAATTTCGATTGGGGCTACGGCTTCTGTTCCGTATACTAGGCTGAATGGTGTTTCGCCTGTTGACTCCTTTGGGGTTGTGCGCACAACCCATAGGACACTGCTAAGCTCTTCTGCCCATCCTCCCTTTAAAGCGTGAACTCTTTTCTTTAGACCATCCAGGACGATCTTGTTGGCGGATTCGACTTGTCCATTGATTTGGGCATGACGCACTGATGCAAAGCGGTGATCTATGTTGAGTCTTTCGCAGAACGTCTGAAGTGTTGAACTCCTGAATTGTGGCCCATTGTCACTGATGAGTACTCCTGGTATGCCATAACGTGCAATGATGTGGTTTCGTATGAAATCCATTATTTGCGCGTCTGTCGTATGTGCTAACTCCTTAGCTTCAATCCACTTGGAGAAGTAGTCGATGGCTACTACAATGTACTTTGTTTGCCCCTTTGATTGTGGAAGTGGACCCACCAAGTCAATTCCCCATTGTGCAAAAGGCCAGGAACTTGCAATTGGACACAATTCTGTTGCGGGAGCCGTTATGTTCCTTGAATATAGTTGACAGGAATCACATTCCGTGACCAAGTTTGTTGCTTGGCTTCTCATTGTTGGCCAATAGTATCCTAGACTTAGCGCTTTTCGGATTAAGGATCTTGCCCCTTCGTGACAAGCTGCTTGGCCTTCGTGCAAGTCCTTCAACACTGTCATACCTTCTGGGAAAGTTAAGCACTTTAGGTATGGTGTCGAGAATCCTTTCTTGTATAGCTGGCCTTCGATCAATGTATAGTTGACAGCGATTCTTTTGATTTTTTGCGCTTTAAGTCTTTCTTCCGGCAGAATGTTATCCGTGAGGTATGCCAGAATTGGAGTCATCCAGGTAGGCTCTGTGTTGATATTTAATACTTCTAGTTTGTCAATTACGGACATGATCCTGTTTTAGACGAAGTGTGTTCCTTGGCCTTGTTCCCTTCCTTGGGCGAACTTGCTTAACGCATCTGCCTCTTGATTTTCTTCCCTTGGAACGGACGCTATTCTGAAAGTTTGAAAGCTTGTAATGAGCTCCTTTGCTTGTTCCAAGTATTTCTGCATGTTCTCTGACTTGGCTACGTACTCGCCTTTGACTTGATTGACAACTAGCTGTGAGTCGCACTTGACTCTTAAGTGTTTGATTCCGGCCTGTTATCAAGGCTTCGTATTCTGCCTCGTTATTCGTTGCTCTGAATGTTAGGCTTAGAGCATACTTCAACGGTTCCGACCCATCAGGCGGAATTATGAGGAAGCCAGCTCCTGATCCTTCAACATTTGAGGAACCATTAGTGTACATTTGCCATACTTCAGTGTGCTCTTCACTTTGTTGTGCCCCGTCTTGAATGTCAGTTTCCGGGGTTATCCCTGTGAACTCCGCGATAATTTCTGCCAATGCTTGTCCCTTTATTGCTGTTCGTGGTGCAAAGTGAATGCGGAATTTACTTAGCTCGATTGACCACTTTGTTAATTTTTCTGACATGTTTGGCTTTGACAGGATGTGCTTCAAGGGTTGGTCCGTCAGGACTGTTATCTCGTGTGCATGGAAGTATGGCCTCAATTTCCTTGCCGCCACTATGAGAGCGTATAGGTACTTCTCGATTGGCATATAATTCACTTCGTATTTTGCCAGGATCTTGCTCACGTAGTATACTGGGAGCTATGTAGTCCCTTTTTGCTTGACGAGTACCGAGCTGACTGCAGTATTGCTTACGGATATGTACAGGTAGAGCGGCTCGCCTTGTATTGGTTTTGCTAACGCTGGGAGCGTTCGCAGGTGCTTCTTCAATTGTTGGAATGCTTCTTCACATACTGGTGTCAACTCGAACTTCTTGTTTGCACGAAGCACTTGGAAGAATGGAAGGGCTTTGTCTCCTATTCTTGCGAGGAACCTATTATAAGAGCTGCTAAACGTCCATTCAGTTGTTGGACTTCTTTGAGCTTCTTGGGAGACTCCATTTCTTCTATCGCCTACTTTTTCCGGGTTTGCTTCGATCCCTCTTTCTCTGACCATGAAGCCAAGAACTTTTCCTGATTGCACGCCAAAGGCACACTTTGTTGGATTTAATCTGACTTGGAATTTTCGCATTCTTTTGAACACCTGGCGGAGGTTATCAGCATGGTTACGCCTTTTTGTGGACTTCACGACCATGTCATCCACGTATGCTTCCATGATTCTCCCGATCATATCTCCGAAGATTGTGTTGACCATACGCTGGTATGTTGCTCCAGCATTAATTAGTCCAAATGGCATGACCTTGTAATTGTAGATCTCGCTGTCTGCGTAGAACGCAGTGTGAGGTGCGTCTTGTTCCGCCATTGGAATTTGGTTGTATCCTGAATACGCATCCATTACTGACATTAGCTCGTGTCCTGCGGTGGCATCTACTAGTTGGTCGATCCTTGGCAGCGGATATGAATCCTTTGGACATGCGTTGTTGAGGTCTCTGTAGTCGATACACATTCTCATCTTGCCGTTAGCTTTGGGTACCAAAACTGGATTCGCAACCCATGTTTGGTATTGCGACTCTTCAATGAAGCCCACGTTCAGCAACTTGCCCACTTCTTCTCGTATTGCGAGCTTTTTGTCTCCCCCCAATGGTCGTAGTTTTTGTGTTATAGGTCAAGATCCTGGTTTGATGTTGAGCTTGTGAGAGATTATATTTGGGCTTATTCCTGGCATATCGCTTGGTGACCATGCGAACAGCTCCTTATACTCTACTAGAAGTTCCTTTATTTCTATCACTTCATCTTCTGACAGTGATGCTCCCACTCGAACCATCTTTTCTGGCTCATCGATCTTGATTTCTTGCAATGCTTCAACAGGAGCAGGACGTGCATGATCCATCCTTGGGTCTTCATCAATGATGGGAATTCCGCAATTGTTTGTCTTGTCATTATGTTGGAGTGCAACCTTGTAGCAGTCTTTTGACAACTGCTGATCTCCCTTTACTTCACCAACTCCTGCCTTTGTTAGAAACTTGACTTTTTGGTGTGATGTTGATGCTATCATACCCCACTTGTTCATGGTTGTGTATCCCATGATTTCATTATATGCGTCAAGCTTTTCTACGATCACGAATGGTACGTCTATTTAGAGTTGTTGCTCTCCCTCTCCTATGATGACTGGCAGAGTTATGAATCCTAGCGGGTAGCTTGCATCTCCCATGAATCCCACCAAGGGTGAGTCCATTCTTTTGACGTGCCTCCTTCTCCCAAGGGCTAAGATGATAGCCTTTGTAATGATGTCGGGCGAACTTCCACCATCTACCATAATGCGCTTAACGTCCATGCCATCGATTGTCATAGTTATAACCAACGCGTCGGTGTGCGGGTGCACAATGTGGTCTTTGTCTTTTGGTGAAAAGCCAATGACGTCTTTCGTGCAATCATCCTCTTCGTCGGCATCTATCATGACAGTATCCTTCATGTCAATATCCTGGCATATGCGCTTTGTGCGGGTAGCGTATATTTCTCGTTCATACTACGTTTCTCCTCCGGCTCCAAAGCCTCCGTGGATCACGTGCACATTTGCCATCTTCTCCGTAAAGGATGCTTTGTACGCATTTTGGACTTCACAGTCATACTGTGCGGAAGGCACATTTGTGGATGGTACGGTTGAAACGGTAGATCCTGTATCTGGAACGTGAGAACGTCCTGGTTTGCTTCTCGTTGGCTTCGACTTGCTTGTACCCGCCTTCTTTGGTCGTCTTCCTGTCATAGCTTGCGGTATGGAACGGCTTTTTTGTTCGAATCACGCAGACACCCAAGTCCCACGAACGGGCTCTGGATGTGTGCACAGGAACGGGTATCTGTCTGTATGGTGCGAACCTTGAGACACGATCCTCGAACCAATCTTCAACTTCCCGACTTTGATCTCTCGAACTCCGGTTCCTGCACAAGGGGCAGTAACCAGCGTGGAAGAGGGGGAATGCTGGTTGGGCCCTCTCGGACGCTCAAGTCATAATCTTTAGAGAGAGAAAGTCTTTAGAGAGAAGTCAGAGCTCTAAAAGCCAGAATGAGGGAAATTGTGTAAAATGGGAGACCTAGGTCCCTATTTATAGGAAACCAAAGGATCGTGCCCGGTTTTATACGGTTTGATGCCGGTTTAAAGGAAAACGTATACCGTCATCAAGGGGGGCTATGCGCGCACTGACTTCTCATACTTGGCAAAATAATCGGGATAAGTGCGCGGAGCATGTCGGTAACCCGGACCTACCCGGATTGTCTAGCAATCCGGAAGTCCCCCGGTCCGGGTACTGCGCGTATTCCTGACCATTTTGGACTTGGGTGTCTGCGGAAGAGTTCTTTTACAGGTTTTGGAGTATTTTGCGAGGCCCGAAATGTAAATACGGACCCGAATTGGACAGATATCTAACATGGGCCAAGTAGGGTTTTAAAGTCCACTAAAAACTTAACTTGACCTCTAAGTAACTATCAATAAATAAATATTGTCCAACTTTCTGCACATAAATATAAATTCGGCACAACCATATATATATATATTTATTGTCAAGATTCTATATTTATGAATATATAATCAATCAACAATATATATATATATATATATATATATATATATATATATATATATATATATATATATATATAATTGGCATCCACATATATATATATATATATTATAGAATATATTATTGTCAATATTATATATTTAGGAATATATATATATATTTCATCAATAATATATATGTTCTCAATCTTTAAGCAACTAATCTATATATATACGTATAATATATTTATATATATATATATCAATATTATATATATTCCTAAAAATATGCTAGATATATTGATAATAAATTTACTCATAATTATCTTGTGAATATTGTCTCCTCATTTTAGTAACAAAAATTTTGGCCGGTTTTAATAAAATATTTTTAAAATATTTCGGTTACTATAGGGTTACTTGTGGACTAAGATATCAAAAATTTCACCTTGAAATTCTATAGTTTGTTCGGCCGAAACTAACACCAAATTAGGGTTTGTGGTCAACTTTCAAGATCAAATCTTGTCACGATCAAGAATCCAAAGTTTAAATTTGATAAAAGTCTTGCTTTTCTCGAAGATCATGAACATCAAATTTTACTAAGAACACCATGAAAATTTCGGCCAACATGGTGTTACCCATAAAATAAAAAATTTTAAAACTCTGAACCCTAATTTTAAAATTTCGGTTCGGCTATAATTAGAAAAACCAAGAACACCAATTTTATCAAAAACAAGAACTCCTTAACACAGGCTCCGATACCACTGTTGGATTATGGGACTAATCCTATAGAAACGAAACCCTAGATACGGGCATAGTAACTAATTACGCAGCAGAAGAAAGTGCACATACCTTTAACAATTTCTTTAGCCCGAGATCTTCTTGGGGAGTTCTCGATGCACCGACCGATACCCCGTAGAGGTTCCTGTTAGAGAAGCCCTACGCGGTTTGATCTTAACAGCAAAGCCTCCTTCGATTCTCGCGGGATGGATCTTACATGGAGTAAATTGCTCGTCGCAATTTAGGCACTGATGAGTATACGTCCGATTCGGGTTCGTTTAATATCATTCAGACTTCACATACACATCAGACTCACTAAACGGTTTTGAAATGATTCACCCGCGGGTACTAAAAAGTCCGGGATACGCGCGTATGCGCCCCGGACTTACACCGCGTCCGGATTGCAAGACAATTCGGATCAGCTCCGGATTGCTTTACAATCCGGAGCTGGTCCGAATTGTTTTACAATCCAGACCGGGTCCGGATTGTCCCGTTATTCCGAACTGGCTCCGGATTGCTTTACAATCGGGATCCGGCCCTTCGGATTATCCCGTTATTCCGGACCTCCCGGGATCCTCGCGATACCTCAGGACGGTCTGGATTCCTCCTATTATTGACATGTGAACCCCTATGCAAACACCGCACGTGCAGACCCTCCCGATATCATTTTTACTCCCGTCTACGCTAGGTTCATACTTTGCATTGAACCGACGTCAAACCGTTCAAAACCCGGTTTGATTCCATGGTTTCCTATAAATATAGGCCTTGAGCATTCATTTCAAGGCTAATTCGGAAGTTGACAGCGGAAGCTCTGCCCTCTCTCTAAAAGTCCCGACCTAAGCTTCAGAGAGGGTTCATCGCACTCCACCCCCCTTTGCGTGGTGTGCGATACAGCCCCTCTTGCAGGAATATGAAGACGCACGAATCCGGAACATACAAGGACCCGAAGTAGGAGAGACCTGAGGCATTCTTCCGTCATCACTACCAGGATCCGACGCCCCAGCTTGGAAAGGATCCAACATTTTGGCACCATCTGTGGGAAACGCTACGATAAGCCATGGAGTACCACTGTTATTCTAAGACCACCAGTTTACAAGACTCTGAAGAACCAAACATCGAGGTGTAAGGCGTGCACACGTCGACTCACCAACATGAGGTGTAATACCTCACTCCCAGATAAGCGCAGCGCGTGCACGCGCGTGTACATCCATATAGCAATGTTAGATCTACCACCTCACGTACGAAGCACCTAACAGATACACTAGTCGGCTATCATGTCCGCATATCTTGGAGCGGCTACCATGTTCGCGTATCGTAGAGCGGCTGTCATGTCCGCTCATTGCAAAGATCCAAGTCGCAGAAAACCAAGTATCGGTCGCAAGACACACTCTATCTTGGGAAACACCAAATAGTGGTCGCAAGACACACTCTACCTTGGGAAAAACCAAGTAGCTGTCACCAGACACACTCTACCTTGGGGAAAGCCAAGTAGCGGTCGCAGAATGCACTCTACCTTGAAAACTCCAAGTAGCGGCAGCAACATGGATAGGCACGTCGCCTCGCCGACCTCTGACCGACGCCATGAAAGAGTATGTCCTCGTCGACCTCTGATCTTCTCCCTACCTCGGAAACATCAAGTAGCTGTCGCTAAATGCACCCAACTTTGGAAAAACCAAGTGATGGATATACGCCCAATTTGAACCCGTCTCCCTTCAGATTGTCTTATTTTGACCGCCCCGCTTACGATTGTAAACCGAAACTTTAACTCGAACACTCCACCAATAGTGCGAACGGCTCGGACAGACCAAAGTACTCGTCCGGGCCCATCCAATAGTCTCACCTAGGTGAGATCAGGTGGCCTCACCCTGTCTCTCCTAGGAGAGATCGGGTAGGCCAACCCGATATCTTCTAGGAGATATCGGGTGGCCTCACCCGATCCCTCCTTGGAGGGATCGGGTGGCCTGCTCCAACCCTCCTATGAGGGGTTGGGCAAGTCCACCCGATCCTAAGCCTTGGGAGTCGGATTTCTCGTCCGACCCCCAGGGCCCCGGCATCCTTTTTTACCCGGCACAGACTTAAACTTTTCCACTCACCTCTCAATGCTATTAAGGGTTTAATCTTGCCATTATGTGTTAATTAAATGCGTTTAGGGATTAACGGTGTCATTAAGCCACCTTAATGATACCGTTGCCTATATATACTCTATAAGTTCCATTCATTCGAACAAGTTTACATCTTTGTATGCTTAGCTCTGTCCTCTCTCTAGTATTTTCTCTCTCTAGAACCCGAACTCATTTAGGCATCGGAGAGGGTTCACTGAGAACCACCCCCCCTCTCCGTGCTCAGTACTGCCCCTTATGCAGGTCTACAAAAAAGTGGAGCTAAGAATCAGAGAATCAAGCTAAGCGGATTAAGGAAAAGTGCGAAATACCCGAAAGAGGTGCCACTTGGGTCAGAAAATCACCAAGCCGAGGAACACGTCTTAACACTTGGCGCCGTCCGTGGGAATTGAACAAAAAGCCTACCTATCACGAGTCATATGGCAAGCATATACATTATTCACGGAGGCTTTGGAGCAGGTGGTGAATCAGCAAATGCAAGAGAGGCATATATGACACAAGGAGGAGATAACACAATCGAGAAAAAGAATATAAAGGAGAAAAGAGAAGATTCAATACAGTTCTCAAAGAAGGAAATGGAGCACGTGTTACCAAAGAACAACGACGCCTTAGTCATAACAATGAAAATCACTGACATGGACATAGGTAGAATCCTAGTAGATGGCGGAAGCTCGCCACGCACCCTCAGCAAGAAAATGATTGACATATTAGGCGTGAGACCAAGTAGCATAAAACAAGTGCACTCCCCCAATTATAGGATTCTCAAGAGAGCCAACCTACCCACTGAGGGTAATCACACTACCCGTGTGTTTTTGATCGATGTACATTTCCTTATTATCGAAGGAATGGATGAGTACAATGGAGTTCTAGGTACCACCACAATTAACAAATGGGACATAGTACCACTAACACCACATCAGAAAATGATGTTCCCCACAAGTGAAGGAATAGGGGAAGTAAAAGGAAATCATAAAGTGGCAAGAAAATGCGAAAGGATTGCACTAAGCAAGAAAAAGAAAACGAAAAGGAGGTCCTATCGATAGATGAGGATCCAAGGGAGGATCACGGAAGACCTGCACCCATGGAGGAACTTAAGGAGATACTGATAGAGGAACCTGAAAGAAAAGTGAAAATCGGGACAGCCTTAGCTGAAGAAGAAGAAACACAAATAGTAGCATTGCTAAGGGAATATAAAGATTTGTTCGCTTGGTCACCAAGTGATATGCTCGGGATATCCGAGGATGTAATTTCACACAAGCTCAACATAGACCCGGCAACACGTCCAATAACACAGAAAATAAGGCCAATGGGGGTAGCAAAAAGATAGCTATCTAAGAAGAGGTGGACAAGCTACTAAAACCAAATTTCATCAAGGAGATCAGGTTTCAAACATGGGTTGCAAACCCAGTGTTAGTAAAAAAGTCGGGAGGAAGTTGGAGAATGTACATCGACTATCACGACCTCAACAAAGCATAATCACACGAGATAATATATAAAAAGCAACGGGGCCATCTGTTGAGATATAAGAGTGTAGCTGATGCCTTCCCCATAAGTTCGGACTTATGGGACAACTGGTTAAGGCGCACGTCTTATTTTCTATATGGTATCAGAGCTCACGGGATCGATTCCTGGTGATGCCACTTTAAATGAAAATTTGTTACCTCCTTTAAATGTAGTTGAAGCCCATTTGTTTGACCCTGAGTTGGTCTTGGCCTGTGGCCGGGTTGATACACATAGTGCCGAAGAGGGCCGGGAGGATGTTGAGATATAAGAGTGTAGCTGATGCCTTCCCCATAAGTTCGGACTTATGGGACAACTGGTTAAGGCGCACGTCTTATTTTCTATACCATCATAGTATTGCCCTAAAGATTCATACCCACTCCCAAGGATAGATCAGTTAGTGGATGCAACGTCACGTCACAAGTTAATGAGCTTCATGGATGCATACTTAAGGTACAATCAAATTAAAATGTCCGCTGAAGACGCCTCCCACACGGCATTTTATGCCGACAGTGAAATATCACTACATTGTAATGCCATTCAGGCTCATAAACGCGTGGGCAACATATCAGCGCATGGTCAATAAAATCTTTGGTGACATGATAGGGAAGAAAATGGAAGCATATGTGGACGACATGATTGTCAAGTCCAAAAAGAAGAGTGACCATGTCGAGAACCTTGGAATGACCTTCCAAAGGATGCGCCAACATCAAGTCCGCCTCAACCCGAAAAAAATGCTCGTTCGGGGTACAGTCAGGGAAATTATTGGGTTTCATGGTAAGTCAACGAGGAATAGAAGTGAATCCTTAAAAATTGCAAGTAATTGAAGAAATGCACTCCCCTACAAAACACAAAGAGGTTCAGCGATTAAACGGAAGGTTGGAAGCTCTCAACAGGTTCTTGTCCAAAATAAGAGACAAGGCACTACCTTTCTTTGAGGTTCTACGAGCAAACAAGAAGTTTGAATAGACACCAAGGTGTGAGGAAGCCTTCCAACAACTGAAACAACACCTAAACACCCTACCCCCTCTAGTAAAGCCAACCCCAGGAGAGCCTCTTTTCCTTTACATCTCCGTGAGTAATGTCGCGGTAAGTTAAGTACTAGTGAAAGAGTGAGACAATGCACAATTGCCAGTGTATTTCATAAGCAAAACATTGGCAAAGTACGAGATCAACTACCTGGCAATTGAAAAGTACCTCTACGCACTGATCATATCAGCAAGAAAGTTGAGACCATATTTCCATGGCCATGAGTTAACAGTGCTTACAAATTAGCCTCTGAAACTCCTTTTGAAAAAACCAGACATGTTAAGGAGGCTGACCAAATGGGCAATTGAGCTAAGTGAGTTCCGCATTCATTTTGCCCCAAGAACGGCCATAAAAAGGCAAGCCCTAGCAGGTTTTATCACAGAGTTCTCCGGAATCAACACCGAGGGGGACTTAGGGGAAATAAGAAGCATATCTGAAACAAGCACCAGTCAGGAGACACAGTCAGAGGACATATGGGAGATACATACTGATGGATCATCCAATACAGGAGGGTCATGCGCAGGCCTCCTATTATACCCGCCAGATAAGGGCACGCCACTCCGTTATGCCATGTCACTTACATTCAAGGAAACTAATAATGAAGCAGAATATGAGGCTTTGATAACAGGCTTGAGAATAGCCAAAGGAGTAGGAGCAAAATAACTAAGGGTCAAATGTGACTCCAGTTGGTTGTCAACCAAGTAAAGGGGAATTACACTGCACAATATGAGAACATGCAAAAATATCTACAACAAGCCAAAGACTTGATAACAAGTTTTCAAAGCTTCGACCATGAATAAGTCCCAAGAGAACAAAACCAGGAAGCAGATGCCCTGTGCAAGCTAGCTTTGGGCTCGGAAGCAGGCAAAGAAGTCCATTTTGTAGAACAAAGAACACGTTCAGCGATAGAGATGATGGAAGCCCTGGCAATAGATGAAGGTGAGGCATGGATGACCCCAATGCGTCAATATACTACCGAGGGAAAGCTACCAGAGGACAAAGTGGAGGCAGTAAAGATTGAAAGATGGCCAGGAATTACGCAATGATGGACAATGAGCTCTACAAGAAGGGATACTCTACACCATTCCTCAAATGCATTAAATAACTAGAGACTGAAAGAATATTGGCAGAGCTACATGAGGGCGACGCCGGATGTCATGAAGGGGCAAGATCGATAGTTCGAAAGGTCTACAATCTGGGGTACTATTGGCCAACAATGAACAAGGAAGCAACAGACATGGTGAAAAAATGTGAACATTGCCAAAGATACTCTAGAAATATAACATCCCCAGCAGCCAAGTTAAGTTCAATATCGGGAGCATGGCCATTCGCACAATGGGGGATTGACCTGATAGGCCCCCTACCAAGAACAAAAGGGCAAAAAACTTGCATACTAGTGGCAATAAATTACTTTTCTAAGTGGATAGAAGCAACACCGATGGGAAAGACAACAGACGAACAAATCATCAGTTTCATTCAATCACACATCGTCTCAAGATACGGAGTTCCAAAATTCAAAATAAGTGACAATGGACCGCAATTCAAGAGCAAGAGGCTGCAATGGTATTGTGAGAGGTTGAACATAGAACAACGTTTTGCAACAGTGAACCACCCCCAAACAAACGGGCAGGTGGAATCGGCAAACAAGATAGTACTAGATGGCTTGAAGAAGAGAATTCATGCTACCAAGGGAAGTTGGGTAGATGAGTTAGAAAATGTCTTATGGGCAGTGCGAACAACACCAAAAATAGCCACAGGAGAAACACCATTCGGTCTAGTATATGGGACTGAGGCAGTAGCATCAGCAGAAATGGCAGTGTCATCGAACTTTAAATATTTAAGTGTTAGTTAGTCTTAGTATATATATATTAAAAAAAAATTCTTAAGACAAAAATTTAGTCTATCTAAACAATTTCTTTTGTTGTGAAACCTGGGTGGGGCGTATAACCACCTTAAGTCGCGTTGCCTGAGTCTCGAAAAGGCCAAGATGAGGCGTTAGGTTTGGCATAAATCGTTGACAGTGATCAAAAAAGAAAATACTTAGGTGGACTAGGTCTTTGTCTAATAGGCAAAGTGAGGCAAGCAGTAGTAGTAATAATAGTAATAAGGAAATCCTTTTAAATGAAAATTTTGAAAAGGGTTTAGAAAATTGGAAATTACCAGCACAAACATATGTTTATAAACAAAAATGAACTTTTGAATTTGCTTCTGACTATGTGATTAAGACGGTAGAAGAAGCCATTTCCTTAGCAGAGGGATATAATTCATTTCAATTATTAACTAAATCTCTAATAGAAAAACATCAAGAGCATTATAAATTTTTGCATGTAGGCTTAATTCAAGTCGGGTTAAAACCAACTACTAGGCTAGGATTAAATACATCCGCAATAATATGTGTTAGGAACAAAAGACAGAATAAATTTTATGATTCCTTATTAGGAATAATTGAATCTAGTCTATGTGACGGCCCAATATATTTTTCCTACTTTCCAAATTTTACCTTGTCATTAAATGACCCTAACCTCATGCATGCTCTTTGCCTTGACATCAAATCAGATGGTTTTGACATGATGCACGGATCTGAGAACATACTTCTAATTTATAGAAATCAATATAAAGTTATGAACATTGTTGTTCCAAAATTAAAAATGTTATCTACACACCCAAAAGGATGTACTACTTTGTATATTACAAACCTTGCTAAAAGCAATTTAAAGGTCCCAAAAACTATCTCTTGGAATCAGGTAAAATTACCTGAAAACTGGGTTTTAGAAGGTGCTAGTGAACCTGTAAAACAAGAAAATCGTGAACTTGAAGAAATAATAGAATATCCAGATGGTAGCGTTGAAATTAGATTCTCTAGTAAGAGAATAGCTCGCCAAAACTAGGTCAAGATAGTCTTAATTCAGACCACAATAATTTCACCCAAGGAAGATTGTCTTTGTCTTCTGCACCTATGTCCAATCCTGAAAAAGATAATATTGCAGGAACTAGGTTTACTTCTGACGGTGTTAATCAACCTGAATATGTAGTTAATATACCACCCTCAGAGGCTAGAGTTAAATCTCCAACACTTTCAGATATGAGTATATTTACTATTACCATTGATGAAGAAATTGAATCATGTCCTTTAAAAGGTCTTGCTAAGGAATTATTTTATTCCCCAAAATATTCATATCATAGAAAATGATTTTCCCTAAAAGGAATTAAAAGCCAAAGAAAATATTTTTCTTTATAAATAAATTCCTTAAAAGGAGTGATGAGTTTGTCGAATTTTTTGAATTTATGCAAATTCTTTATATATAAGAGAAAAAAGAATATCCTGATTTTGAAGATCAAAATTGTATTCTCCCAATTGAAAGCTCTTATAGAGATTTTATTGATAAGAATGGAAAAGTTACTAAAAGTATCCACCCGCGTGAAGTAAATTTAACTTTAAAGATAAATGATGATGATGTTTTAGCAACTCCTTATAGTAAAAGTGACAAAGTAGAAGCTGTTTTTGAACAAAATAATTTTACAAACTTGACTCTCAAAACAATGGGAGATCAAATAAATCGAATTGAAAAAAAAGTCTCTCAAGAAATTTTTAAATCAGAATTAGTACATACTAAAGGAAAAGAAGTTCTTAATTCAGAACCATTTCAAATAGATAAAAGGGTTTTGTTTAAACCCATGCCTTTCGAGAAACTTCAATTTAAATCTCAAAATACTGATATGATAGAAGAACTTATGAAAATATTAAGTAGTCTTGGAATAAAAGAAAAGGATTGTGCTCCTTTGGGGCAAAACGATTCTGACAAATATTCCGAAACTTCTAATTCTGAAGAAGAAAAAATCGATCAGCTTAAAAAGAAGTTCTTATCCGAACAACCTGAAGATCATTTCAAGTTAATAAGTTAACTTCTTATAAGAATAAAATGGTTTACAATATTCCGGCAAAACCTTATTATCATAGGTCAACTCCCATTGACCTCCAACTTGAACAGCGTGACGAATTCAATGTTGTTCAGTTTGATGGAAATTCAATTTCCGAATGGAATATTGATGGTATGACAGAGTACCAAATACAAACAGTGTTAAATTACATGACCATGTATGCGACTGCTTGTAGAACAAATGGTGCTTCTGATGAGAGTATTTCTAGAGCCTTAATTCAAGGCTTCACTGGTCAATTAAAAGGTTGGTGGGATTTTAACCTATCTGAAGAGGCTAAATTGCATATTCTGCAAGCCATAAAAATTGAAACACAAAATGGACAACCTAGCCAAGCTACCGATTGTGTCAACACACTATTATATACAATAGCAAAACATTTTATAGGGACTACATCTTTACAACTTGATAAATCTCAAGAACAATTGATGAATTTAAGATGTCAAAACTTATCTCAGTTTAAATGGTATAAGGATGTTGTTCTTTCTAAAGTTTTTACTAGAGAAGATAGCCAAAATGAATTTTGGAAAGAAAACTTTTTATCTGGACTTCCTCATTTTTTTGCTGAAAAGGTCCGTAATAGGATTAAGCAAAAACATAATGGAATTATTCCTTATTCCATATACAATTACGGCGACTTGTCTTTTGAGATCGTCACCGAGGGCATAAATTTATGTAATGAAATAAAATTACATCGCCAACTCCAAAAGGAGAAACTTATTGGAAAAAGAATTATTGGTGATTTTTGTGAACAAATAGGGTTACCCTCCATTAGTGATTCTAATAAGAAAAACAAATCTTACAAGTAAAAGACTAATAAAGATTATGATAACTTTAGTAAATATCCTAGGAAAAAATATTTTCCTAAAAGAAAGAAGAAAGAAAGACTAGACAACTTAAAGAGATTATTTACGAATCTGAAGGTGAAAATGATGTAGAGGCTAATAGCAGCCAAAAAACAGATGACACTATGCAGGATTCTCAAGATCCTTTTGCATAAATTTCTACGGATAATAATCCGTTTAAATGTACTTATTAGTGTAAATTTAAAATTAATTGGTAAACTTTATTATTTATGAATAGTAAAAATTATTTTAAATGGATGGATGCATGAATAAATACGTGGATGCCATGCATAAAAAGAAAGTTAGTCTAAAATGACATTTTCTATCAGGTGGGAATCTTGACAAACAACTCATAAAGACTTCTCAAACGTGGATGGCATGCAAAGAAGATAGAGAAGAAGGCTTCAAGGAGTAATCATTATGTCTCCCACTCAATTAGATGTATAAATAGAACCTCTTATGAAAGCTAGAGGCTGACTTTGGAGAGTGCTCTCTATACTTACATACTTGAGTGCCACTGTTTTATGTGAATTTGTCTTGAGTGCTCTCTTTCTCCTTCCTTGTAAGACTCTTGGTGTATGTACTTGGGATAGTTTGGTACATATTTCGAGGAGCATGAAAACAACAAGGCAAGGCTTTTAGATTTAGATCTAGTAGACGATAAGAGATGGAATTCAGAGGAAGCGCAAGCACGAATGTGACTGGTATCTGCCAGGTACTACAATCGACAAGTCAGAGAAAGACAATTTCGTATAGGTGATTTGGTGTTAAGGAAAAATGAGTTCTCACACTTAGATCAAGTCAGAAAGCTATCTCCAAATTGGTATGGACCATACAAAATAGAATCATTACCATGTGTGAATGCATACCGCCCAGAAGACGGGGATGGATATATCTCCACAAACACTTTCAGCGGGGCGCACTTGAAGAAGTTCTACGTCTAACGAAACGACACAAGTGAAACACCATATCCTTGGGTTTACTTTTAGATTAATACATGTTTCCGTTCGTAATTTTCTGAAACAATCCCGTAGGCAGAAAACTCATGAAGTTTCTCCAATCCTTTGGCTATCTTTTCTTTCCCTAAAGGATGCCATGGACAACCCATTACACCCCTCATGTATATAAGGCATGAATGCTTTCAATGAAGTAGAAGTTTATCAAAATATTTCCTAAGTATGAAATAGAGATATCTCCACAAACTCCTTACTTAGATATGATAACCAAGTGTACGAAACTTTCTGCGCCTTCCGAGAGCATATCTCGTGAAAAATTCTGTGCCCTCCACGAGCCTATCTCGTGAAAAGTTCTGCGCCCTCCGAGGGCCTATCTCGTGAAAAATTATGTGCCTTCCGAGAGCCTATCTCGTGAAAAATTCTGTGCATTCCGAGAGCCTATCTCGTGAAAAAATCTGTGCCTTCCGAGAGCCAATCTCGTTAAAAATTATGTGCCTTCCAAGAGCCTATCTCGTGAAAAACTCTGCGCCCTCCGAGAGCCTATCTCGTGAAAAACTTTGCGCCTTCTAAGAGCCTATATCGCGAACTAATTTTGTTCCTTACGAGAGCCTATCTAGCGATCTAATTATGTGCCTTCCAAAAGCCTATATCGCGAACTAATTATGTGCCTTCCGAGAGCCTATCTCGCAAACTAATTATGTGCCTTCCAAGAGCCTATCTCGTGAACTAATTCCGTGCCTTCCGAGAGCCTATCTCGCGAACTAATTCCGTGCCTTCCAAGAGCCTATCTCGCGAACTAATTTCGTGCCTTCCGAGATCCTATGTCCCATTCTTAATCGTGCCTTCCGAGAGCCTATCTCGTGAACATATTCCGCGCCTTCCGAGAGCCTATCTCGCGAACACATTCTGTGCCCTCCGAGAGCCTATCTCGTAAATAGTTTTTGCCTACAATAACATACCTTGAAAAACTTTACTTTTTAAAGTAAGGATACATGATATGAGAAACACACAAATTTGTTCATGATGATATCATAGGTATCCGACACAAGAGGAAGCTAAAGAGACATCAAGCAAATGGATGCAATCACAAGAAAGGAGTACGCAAAGAAGGAACCATACAAATAACCACAAAAGGCCCTCACAGCCAAGTAATAGGTCATCCTACCATCAAAGATTAAGGTAGACATCTCACAAAGAGCCAACTCAACCAAGTCAAGAATCAAGGCCACAAATACGCCTAAGTATGAGATTCCTAAACCAAACATAATCCAAAGAAGAAAGAAAAGCAAAAGACATAAAAATAAGCCAAGGGAAGAGCTAAGATGTCCATGGCCTGTAACAATGCACAAGTTACGACATTCCTGGCATAAGAGGACACGACAAGAGGGAAAAGACTACATATATCAAAAGGGGCACAAATAAAAGCAAGAGGTATGCAGACACCATAAGGAATATCCGAGACACTTAATGGGAAATCAAGACCACACTCTAACCCCCTATAGCCGACCCCCATAGTCAGGCGCCTCAACAATCTGACATAGAAGAACTAGACAGACAAAGTACCCAACATCATGTAAAGGAGATGCAACCATACTCAAGGAACACCATTAAGGATAAACATATGGAAATCCCACAAAATAGAAAGGTAAACAACCGGCTGAGTTCGACCACCTAATAAGAGGGGTGGCTAATGCAAGAAACACAAGAGGAAGGCATCTACAAAATAGAAACTGGATAGCAAAATCAGAGCACATTCACAGGGCGAAACAACAACTATGTCGCACAATCACATACACTCACAAAGATAAGTACGCTATTTTTTCAACTTAGCAACATATCTAACCGCAAAGTAGGACACATCACCAACCTGAGAAAACGGGAAATCAGGAGCAACTGCATACATCCGCTCAAGGATCACCTTTAGGGAAAGACGCTTAACCACAGAACACCGAACATCAATAGAAGCCTGGTAGGAGGACGAACTCTTATATTCAACGAGAGCGTTCTCTTTTTCCTCCATACGAAACACTTCCTCAAGAGAAGCCAACTCAGCAACCCGCAATACCCTTTCACACGCAACTTTCTGTTTCAAAATGAAAACCTCAGCTTCAAGAAGAGCAACGCGATCCTGTAGGTCACGACACTCCAAGTCCGAGATGCGACCACGCTCCAAACAACTAATGAGTTCAGAACTAAGAGAAACATTGGCATCTTCATGAGCCTTCCTCTCTTCGGCAAGACCAACAACAAGTGAGGACAAGTTGATGATATCAGAAATACCCTTATGTAAAGGCTAGGTGTAAGAATAATAAAGATGGAAGACAAAAATTAAAGAGAAAACAAGGACAAAAGAGGAATACGGAGGCATAACGAGATAGTGCTTCATGTACTAAATTTCGAACCCCCACCGGCCCACCAGGGGAGGATACACGATCACCAGGGGGAATAGCAGACTGCAATACCCGAACTCTAACTTCGGGAGTAAGCAAAGACGATTGATTATCAAAACGACACCCACGCTCAGACTAAGGAGCCCACTCAGAACCAACAATCTCATCACAGGAAGGGCGAGTCAAGTCCCTCCGGCTCAGCAACGGAAATCGAATTCTACCTACAGTGGATAATACTAAGTTAATCAAGTCACATATTAACGAGATACACACATTCCAAAACCGACCAAAAGAAGAAGACGGGACGGCCGGTATCCGCACCCTCAATTCGGGGGCATGGATAGGGAGAGAAGACGACATTACAACACCAGCATTAACCCCACCTTCATCCGCAGGTTGACTCCTCACACTGCAAGGAGGGGAGGGTTTCTTGACAGTTGAGGGTCCGGTCCCGGAGCCAAGTACCCCCACCCGCATCGGTCTCTTACTCCTCATCAAGGGCTTAAAAGATTCACCAGCTGCAAGGATACACCTTAGCTCAAAAATGATGAGAAGGGTGTTATACGAGTAAGATAGAAAAGAAATTGACTCATTCCCCTTAAAAACAATGAGAGGACGGCCAAGGGCAGGGGGCAGGTACCCAAGAAGAAAACCCTATCACACTTAAGCAAGACACTCAAACATCAAAGAGGCAAAGGCAGATCGACAGGGAAGGCTAATCGTGGTCCCATCACCATTAGACCACAAAAGTCAGGGGATGAAAATCACAAACAAGGCAGTCAAGAGGAAGATGAGAACCTAGATTGGATCAATAGAAATAAAGACGTTACAACAAAAGCAATCCACGTACCTTGCCGTGGCACACGCCCAGAAAAGTCCGACCACCGAAAGAAAGAAGGATAAAGAAAATGAAAATGAGGTAAGCCCCTATTCCCTTTTATAGCAGAGGAAATTAGGGTTTTTTGGAACCTCCGAATCTACACTGTTCAAATCAAAAATGAAAAAAATCCAAGGGTCGAAATTAAGGATTGAAACCTTTACTTTTCCTTAACTAGGGTGAAGAAAATCCTTTACTCGAGTTAACACCATTAGATATACATCTCATTTTCCCATACTTAGAAATTTTTTGGATTCGTTCTAAATACTTTTTAAATAAGATAGGACTCACCCTGCATGCTCACGTATTAAACATGATGACACAAGGCGGGATTGCATCAGTCCGTACTCATGATTGCATTACATCCCCTTGCATGTACATGTCTTTAAAATGCATAAGAGAAAAGATCGGATTTCTATACATCCACATTTTTCGGGCGCGTGTCTAAGCACGTCCCTTTTTCAGTAACGTTTACTCTTCCTCTATTTTGAGAAATGGAGGATAAAGTACTCGTCCGGGCCCATCCAATAGTCTCACCTAGGTGAGATCGGGTGGCCTCACCCGGTCTCTCCTAGGAGAGATGGGTGGCCTCACTCGATCCCTCCTAGGAGGGATCGGGTGGGCTGCCCCACCCCTCCTATGAGGGGTTGGGCAAGTCCACTCAATCCTAAGCCTTGGAAGTCGGATTTCTCGTCCGACCCCTAGAGCCCCATCATCCTATTTTACCCGGCATAGACTTAAACTTTTCCACTCACCTCTCCAAGCTATTAAGGGTTTAATCTTGCCATTATTTGTTATTAAGTGCGTTTAGGGATTAACGGTGTCATTAAGCCACCTTAATGACACCGTTGCCTGTATATACTCCATAAGTTCCATTCATTCGGAAAAGTTTACATCTTTGCATGCTTAGCTCTGTCCTCTCTCTAGAACCCGAACTCATTTAGGCATCTGAGAGGGTTCACTGAGCACCACCCCCCCCCCCTCTCCGTGCTCAGTACTTCCCCTTATGCAGGTCTACAAAAGAGTGGAGCTAAGGATCAGAGAATCAAGCTAAGCGGATCAAAGAAAAGAGCTAAATACCCGAAAGAGGTGCCACTTGGGTTAGAAAATCACCAACCGGAGGAACACGTCTTAACACCAAGTAGAAGCCGTGGAATGCACCCAACTTTGGAAAAACCAAGTAGCCGTCGTGGAACGCACCCTGCTTTGGAAAAACTGAGTGTCAGTCGTGGAACACACCATACTTTGAAAAACCCAAGTTCATTAGGTAAACTATACATATTATGGGTTACCAATTACGGCTCCCATCACCATATGTTTACAATATTGATGATTGATTTAATCTTAAAGATAGAATCTTTGCAATAAATATATATATGTTTATAATAGGTCCGAAATATATATATATATATATATATATATTATTATTAATATTGGAAATTATTGTCAATGTTACTTTGTGGCTAAGTTAACTATTTTTGGACTTTAAAACCTTACTAGGGCCACAAGTAAACATTTCGGCACAAACTTTTATATTTTAATTATTGGCCCGGTCCAATATGTCAAACCGGGATGAATTAAAACCGAACCGAATTTTCTCAATCGGTTCGACCTAATCGGGTCGGGTCGGACCGAGGTAACTAAGTGGATCTAACCTAACCGGTTTTGTGTGTTGAACAGAACGGAACCCTATTTTTTTTTATTTGACCGTTTCCGATCGAACCAGATTTTAAAATTAAAACTGGACCGAATCGAACCGGATTTTACCGGACAGAATCGAACCAGATTTTTCGGAACGGACACGAACCGGATTTTCTGGACCGAACCGAACCGAACCGGATCAAGTCGAACTGAAATTGACTGAACCGAACCGTATTATTAAAACCGAATTCAAGTCAATTAAAATAGGGAGATCCAGTTTTAAGTCCAAATGATTTTGAACCTCAATAGGCCTACACAGTGCTCAAGGGTTGATAACCTTTATGCCTTGTTTCGATTATGGGGATGAATCTCGGAGATACATGTTTTTGGGACTGGTATAATTAGTGGGCTAAATTACAATTGTTTATTATTCAATATATATTTATGCATGATTAGAAATGTTGTCTTGACTAAGTCAAGCTAGCTGGATATTGCATATTGGGGGTGGAACCCTGGTTTAATATATGGAATGCGCACTAGGATAAACATGCTGTGATGAATGGAAATGCCTAGGATTTATGTGGAAATATCATGTTTGACACGTATGCTAGAATATTAAGGATGTAGCTACATTTGATAATTTAATTGGAAGTAGAATTATGTATGCAAGCATGAGTTCCTCGAAACATTAGACGCATGACGCGCAAGCATGAGTGTGGTTTGTATGATGAATGTTACTGACATATGATAATTTACGTGGATAATTAAATTATGTATGCATGAGTGAATTCATCGGAATATTTTTCCAAAACAAAAAGGGCATTGGGAAAGCCAATATCTTATATGCTTGTTTAAAAATCTCTGTTCCGGTAATTTGCGATTAAAACCGTTTTAAAAGACTGATCTATTGGACAGAAGACGACGATAATGTGAACTCTTTCACTGCCATCTTCCATTGGTTTACTGGTGGTCGGTTGGTTTAGATGACCGAGGAATCATTATTTGTCGGATTTCATCTTAATAGATATTTGATGTATGCAATTCTTTCTCAAAGTGATATTATCTCCCTTACTATGTGTGATTATCAATGTGTTAGTATCAATGGCTGCGATCAGCAATGTAATCTCCCAAATGAATAAGGGAGTGAGATTGAACAGCAACAATTATAAGATCTGGAATAAGCGCGCGAAGATGGTAATTACTGAAATGAGAGGTTTGGAGCATTTGACTTCAAAACAAGTCAGGCCAGATGGAGACCTCACGGCCGAACTAAAGAAATTCCATGATGAATGGGATACAAACGACCAGGAAATTCGTTCCGCCGTGTTGTCACTGCTTGAGGATGACATTCTCTATGGATATGATCACTATGAGTTTGTCATGGACCTTTGGGATGGTCTTAAGGCAGGGTTTGATGTTTACACCACAGCCCACAAGCGGTCATTAAACATCTCTTTAAACTGGTACAAGATGAATCCCAAGCACACAATGAAGGAGCATATTAGACACATATCTAACATGCTTGCTGAACTCAAGGAGGCAGGAGAAATCCTGACCGACGAACAAAAGGTCCAATGCTTTATCCGTTCCTTGCCTGACTCTTGAAATAACATTAAAATGCACCTTACCCATGCCACTCAACTCGATGACCTCGAGAAATTGCGAGTCCATCTCAAGCTGGAAGAGGATCGTCTCAAGGCTGAAAAGTCGAGAGCGTGAATGCATCTTGCATCCTCGCATCCAGCTGAGCAAAAGGGTAAGCGCAAGAGAAAAGGCAAGGGCCTTCAGTTTAAGGCTGATAAGCCTTTAGCTCCAAAAACTCAGAAGAAGTTCAAGCGAAAGCAATTCGGTGGCAAGAAAAGGCAAGCAAAACAGACACGTAGAGAGGAAACTCGAACGTGTTTTAGGTGTGGCGTGAAAGGACACCTTGCTATGGCCTGTACCAATCCTCCCAAGGTACGTGCTGAAGAATAATGATAACCTCATAAGTTCTTCTAGGACTCTTCTCACTCGAAAGTAATTCAAATTTACCCTTTTTGGATTACAGAAAAGAGAGGGAGAACAAGCACAAACATGAGGAACTTTGCCCCGGAAACATAAAGATTGAATGAAATACTTTATCTTTATTTGCTAAATGAACCTCTTCTTAATTTTCAGTTTAAGATACTTAAAGATAATAATTTTCCTTGAAATATAGGAAACACATCATTTTGAGCATGTGACAAATGCTCGGACAAAGTATTGATTACCTAGTTCTCAAGCTATTCGATCTTTTTTATTGTTGTTTAATGCATTGCTTATATATATTTCTTATAAAGCGTATTATTAAGTACTCCATTGAATGAAATAATCTGTAATGATCATCATGTGCGAAACCGATTGGATTAAATTCAGAAATGAAACGATTCAACCTAGGATTAAAACTACAGTGAATAGCGCTACGTGCGAGCGGACATCGATAGACCGAACACATCATTTCAAAATACAAATTTAATGAAGTGTCTATATGATGATGTGCTGAATTTTTCGTTTGCATTCCCATGGAAACAACTTGTTGATACCATTTACATCGGTACGAAGTAGGCTTCGAGGCTACCACGACCCTGTAAAAGTATCAGCTGACGCATAGGGTGAAAACCCAAGATGCTCAGTTCGAAGATGGGATGAAATCCCTGAGATAAGTTTTGCAACAGAGAAGGATGAAGTCCGTTAAAAGATTTTCCTTCCAAACACCTTGAACGATAAGTTAGGCTAGGCATTCAAATCAATTAAAACACGTATCGAGAAGCACGGTTCAAGAACATTATGTTAGAGTCACTCTATCAGGTGTTCCCTAAGAGATGAAAAAGATGACTCACGTGTATTTAAACTGTGTTCCAATAAAATCGGTAAGACACGTCACCATAAAAGCTTAAGATGATGATGAGTTAAATCATATCATCTAGCGACATTAAATTGCGCACTAAACACGCATTTAGGACAAGAGCATGATAACTACTCTTAGAAAATGCCTGTTTAAAGCTTTTTTTTAATGGTGTCGTGATGGAACATGAAGACAATACATCTCTTGTGGGCGAATATTCCAAATGCATAGACAGTTTAAATCTAAGTAGTCATGATCAAAACGGAGCAGGATATCACTGACAATCAGATCCTACTTAATTCGAATGGGAGAGATTTGAACCGATAACTAAAGTAAATGACATGGTAAATGATAATGGAAACGTTTTCATAGTAAATCTAGTGCGAGAAATAAACCCTACCACATGAGATCACTGTTGCCGCACAGACGAATCAAGTTCAACCTGATTTTCATATTGCTGAACCAGGAAAGCCACAACTGTCTCTACTACCCATTGTTTCCAGTGGGAGTGATCCGACCAAACTTGGTTCCAGATCCTAGTGATCAAGGAATTCATCTCGAAAGTGAAACCCCGAGACCGAGAGGTTGTCAAAGGAAAGTTGATGGTCAAGGTTCAAGCACTGCTCTTGTTCCTAAAGGAAACGATGCTCCGATAAGAAGCACTATTCCGAGTGGGAGAAATGATCATACTCTAGATGGGATTAAACAAGCCTAGATGAAAGTCAAAGGCATCGAACTTCTCCAAGAAGTATCCCATCGAGCAAGGTGAAAACCTCGCTCTAACAACTGCTGGCAAACATTAGAAAGACCTCAAGTAGAGAAATGGAGGAAGATAATAAAAGAGAAAGATCGCCTTAAATGAAAGCCATTATAGTCCATAGTTGATTTACCTGCTAATCACAGGGGAACAAGGATACGGTAAGTCCTGAAAAAAGCTCACCACTGATGGAAAAGGTCGGGTATAACAAAACCCGACTTGTTGCGAAAGGATATACCAAATTCACGGAGTGGACTTTGACGAAACAAACTCACTAACTGTGCATAAAGCCACGGTTAGGGGCATTTATGGTCCTGGTCGCAAGACTCGATCTCGAGCTGCACCAAATGGATGTTAAGACCGGATTCCTCCACGAAACCTGGAGGAAGAGATCTACATGGAGCAACCAGAGGATTTCATTACTTCTGGAAACGAACGTAAAGTTTGTAAACTCCAAAGGTCCATCTACGGTCTTAAACAGTCGTCTCGGCAATGGTAGCACGAATTCTACGGGGAAATCGTAGGAAACGGATTCGTGAATCTCCACGAGGATCCGTGCGTGTATTATAAGACCTCTGGGCATAAGTATGTCGTCTTAACCTTATACGTGGACGACATACTCATTGCCGCAAACGATGTGAGTTTTATGAACAAGTCAAAGTCATGGTTGGCATCTGTATTTGAGATGAAAGACATGAGAGAGGCCATGTACATCTTGGGAAATAAAATTGCTAGAGATCGGGCTACCCGGAAATTGTGTCTGTCTATAGAAGCTTATATCAACCAACTGTTGAAAAAGATTCAGATTATAGGATGCCAAGCCCGTGGATACGTCGGTGGTGTTTGGGTGCGCACTGTCAAGACCTAACGGCCCCAAGAACCTGGCAGAGCATGAACAGATGAAGGGTGCAGAGTATTTAAGCATGGTCGTTAGTTTGATGTACGCCATGCAATGCACCTGTCCGGATATCTGTTACGCCGTGGGCCTATTAGCACATTTGCAATAAGATCCTGGCTATCAACATTTAAAGGCTGTAAAACGAATTATTTGTTATCTGAAAGGTATTGGCGACTACGCACTGTGTTTTGAGGGCGGGAAGTTAGAATGACCGGTTACAGTGACGCGGACCATGGTGGCGATCCGGATGATCGTAACTCCACCACACGATCATTGCTAATGCCGCCATTTCATGGACGAGCAAGAAGAAACTTATGTTGCGCTTTCCACGATGGAATCAGAATTCGTAGCCCTCTCCAAGAATGCACAAGAAGCGGTCTGGCTGAAAAGGCTTCTTAATACACTGCTTGATGGTGACGTCGGGAGTAAACCTGTGAAGGTCTTCTCTGACAGTCAGGCAGCCATTGCGGCAGTAAAGAATCCAAAGTACCGTAGTAGGACCAAACACATTGATGTGAAATATTTTTATGCTAAGTCTATGATAGAAGACAATAAAATCACTATGGAATACTTTTCCACTAATAACATGATAGGGGACCCATTAACTAAACCACTACGCAGGGATATATTTGAAAAGCATATAAAAAAAATTGCTTGGATTGAGTAGGGTTTAGAAGTGGCATGTATCTGTGATAACATTTTGATATTAGAAAGTTACATTTTGTAAGCGAAAGAATTGCAACTGAGTTTATGATCAATCGACGTCTTAATGTTTTGATTACATCAAATTTTTTGTCTATAAACTAAGTCGTATGAGGATGCAATCCTCTGCTAAAACTATGACGAATGTGGGCCTTACCTCGTCACACAGGTACGGTCGTCTTGCGGTGGAGGGAGGTCTCTACTAAGCAAGGCTGGCTAAGAATCAGGGGGATAAACCTGATTACGCAGAACAATCATCTAGTGTCAAAGTAACTCAACATGATATTCATTTTGCAGATCGCCGTGATGAACTTTGTTCGTCATTAATCCACATTATGGGCCAGATGAGAATCTGCGATAACATGATTTGACATGTCCCGTTCCTTTGGACTTAAATGTTCAGGTATGCTATCGACGTGTGCTTCATACTACGCGTGCCACGTCCGACCATGGGGTCACAGCTCGATTGTGCCAGGAAAGAATCCTCGTGATTCTGGAGGGCGCGAACTTCTTCACCTCGAGCGTGTGATTGATCCCGGGAGCCTTATGAAGAGGCACCCAAAGTATCCTCACGGACTCAGATTTCATATCCAAGGTCAGGCTCAATGTTCGCTTCCCGGCGTACTATCGTAGTGCTGAATAAAAAGGCACAGTGACCACGTCTTTGGAAACTGGTTGGGTTTGACTAAGGATATGAGCGAAGGGGATGGTCAAGTTCACATGTAATTCACCGTCTCTTGTATTCACTAGGTGGCCACCAACCGGATATTAGTTGAAGATTGTGAATACTTGTACGGATGCCTTGGAGAAGTGTTCCTATGAGGAAACTAGGCAAAAGGAGAATTATCAGTTGACCTAGGATACAGCGCGACACTATATAAATGTTGTTTATAACAGGTTGATTGGAGAAAAGGGAATCAACGTTCCGCGGGCACTACAACACTCCTAACAGATGAGTAGCACGATGTCGGTCGTGTCCGCTGGTCACACGGAAAACCTCGTATGAACTATTCAGAAGCAAAGGACGAGATCGAAGAGGAAATGTTGATGCGGATTTGGACGACAATACATTAACAGGCACCCTCCCGTTCCGGCGAGTGGGAGTTGTAAGAATATGGCGATGGACGCCGTAATAGAAGCCTATTATATTTATATGTTACCTAAATTAATTGGGTACATGTCACTTTAGGACATTGGGCCAGACCCAAATCTCAAATGACATGAGAGGCCCAAAATTGGGCCTCCCTATACTTAGCATGACCGGCCGAAATTTAGGTGGAGGTAAAGTGGACTTTTGGGAGTTAGGGGTTTTATTAGGGTTAATCACAATTCCCTTCAAGTGGTGATTTGAGAAAGAAACCCTTCCCCCAAATACACCATACTTCGGCCGAACCTACTACCTCATCAAGGGTGCGCCAGATTGCCTTCGAGCAAACACTGTAGATTCGTCCCTTGTCAAGAATCAACTAGAGGCTTTGCTGTGAAGAATATACCACGTAGGTCTTCCTTCAAAAGAACACCTACGGGTGCCGACTGGAGGATCGTGAACTCCCTCCTGCAAAGATCTTGGGTCTACGGACAACTGTAGAGGTATGTGCGAATCTTCCGCTGCGTAATTTTGATAACTAGCATGTACCATGGTTTTAGTTTCCGTAGTGATTACTCCCCGTAATCGAACAAGTATTGCAACAAAGAATATAGATAAAGATGAAAATGAAAATGTTAGTAGATGATGGACAACGTACCCCCACAAATTTTTTAAATAGCCTGAAAATCATTTTTAATGGAGATGCTAATTTGGTTAATCTGAAATTACTTCTCAACTTTATCCTTACTATGGAGATTTTATGTGTTAATCCGAATCGAAGGATCGCATGAACGTTTTACTTAACTGGGTTCGTAGGATTGTAAGATTATGAGCATGATCCTTTAGGATCCTACAAGATTAAGATTTTACAAGGGTTCTAGATCTTTTTGCTTCACTAAGATAGTAAAAGTGTAAGATTATAAGATTCAAATCATAATACTTAATGATCTTGCTATTTCCGGTGTTGTAACTTACACATGATTAATGAATGAGCTTTCTCTATGCCTGCTCGTATAAGAAGTACTTAAATTTTATAAATTCAAAGTTACATAGGTAGTGGCTAAAGAGAAATAAAGGAACCCTAACTAGCGAAATAAATTTTTCAATGAAACAGAAAGCATAATTATATTCAATCTCTTATCGATCTTATATATATATATCTGGTGAAGATACATTAATATTGGTTGTTTCTCTCTGATAATCATTGATCTCTAATATACATATATATTTATTATATCTGACAAATTACCCTCAGATCTAATTACTCATCGCAATCAGGGAAGGTAATGCTACATGCTTGTGCAACCCTCTCAGCATTTCCCTTGTTAAACCAGGTACTAGCTAAAGGTTCGTCGTCTTCTTCTTCTTGTTGCTCTTGTTTTCCTTTGAAGTAATCGCAGAGGCATTCCTCCTGCTTCTGCATTATCTTGCAACACTTCTTTGATGGTTGTTTCTTTGGTGACTTGAATGCAGATTTGCACGCCCTCATCAACGGTTTCTTGTTGCACGTCTCCCCTGCTGCCGCTGTCACTTCCGGCGGTCCTTCCACTAGGAATACAACCAAAGCCAATGCAGCAACCACAAGAAGGAAGGTCTTCATTTTCAAGATCAGGCAAAATAATTTTTATTAGAAGAAAGAAAAAAAAAAGGAAACTTGAGGGTAGTGGGTTTCATGAGGAGGAGAGACTGCTTATTATTTATAGGAGAGGTTGTTAGGAGTAGGTGCATGATATATGAAATAATTAATAAAATATTTCATTATTAATTTTTTAACTTAAATTTGTGTTCTCTTACCAAAAAGAGTTTGGTCAAATTCATGTTTCACTTAGCACTTTACATGTGAACATCTGGGAAAGGACAAGAATTGGTGGAGATAATTAATTAAATATATTTTAACATAATAATTTTTTTAAATAAAAAAATAACAACCCTAACTACTACCTATTTATAACTAATATTCGATTTTATTTTATTTTTAAATAGACTACCTAAACTTTGAATATACAAATAAATTATTACCCACATTATCATATTTTTCAATTTGGACAAGAAATTGATGTCGTTGTCTCTGGGTGTTGCGCATCTTCTGGATTGATGTGAGTCATGACGATGTCTCCTCTGGATTTCTTCTATTAGGATTTCGTCCTCTCAAATGAGGTAAAGACAGTCCCTTGATGGTAGTAGGCACAATATCCTTAATTGTGGTATCTCCTTCCATATAGATTTAGCGCGTATATCCTCTGTTAGACTTGCTGGAAGAGTCTATCGTGAGAGCTCATGGGCTCATTTACTATTGCAGCATCAAAGGTATCATGACTAGGAAACCACCTTGACTTGATGGGAATTTCCTGGGATTGCTCTTCTCAAATGAACTGCCTGACCCTTACACGAGGTCTTCCCATATTTGCACGAGTTCTACACTCTTGCGAATTTCAGAGGGCAAGATTGAGGTACCAGGCCTCTGAAGAATGCTCGCATGGAATCACATTTGGTGTACACTTCACTTATCTAATGATGAACTCTTTCAAAATGATCAAAGTAGCTGGGTAGGGTTTCTTAAGTTCCCTGGGTGACTTCTTCTATTCTTGATCCGTCTCTTCGTGGAGACATGACTTTTTTTTTTCGGATTTCCAACACACGACACAAAATGCTGGATCACAAATTCTTGGTCTTGCTTGGAGTTAACTCTTTTGGTTTCACTTAGGACGTCGTCTTGAATGGTTTCACTTGAACTTGAATACTTCTTCAGCCGGGAACTGCAAAGAGGGATTGTGTGGGGTATTTCCACTGATTCCACTCCGAAGCTTAAATTAATATATGTGGATTGTAAAATAGAAATATCTTTAATGAGTGTATATGTCTTACTATTTTTTGGGTTTGTAAACATACTCTAAGTTGTGTAAAATAGGAATCTCTCGAATGAGTGTAAATGTCTTACTTTTTATAGGGTTTGTAAACAAACTCTAAGTGGTACCCGCCTTTCACTGATAGGTGGAACTGAGAAGCAAGGATTCAGCTGGTGACAAGCAGGTCACCACCTTTCCTTCCTTAGGAGGAAGTGTTTTTTTCTCAGCAAGTGACAAGAAGGTCGTCACCTTACCTTCCTTAGGAGGAAATGTTTCATTTGAAGGCCTTTGCCTTTCCTCTTGCGCTTACCCTTTTGCTCAAACGGTATGGATGATGCAATATGCATTTCCGCTCTAGGCTTTTTAGCCTTGAGGCGATACTTCTCCAGCTCGAGATGAAATCACACATTCTAGAGGTTATCGAGTTGACTGGCATGGGTAAGGTGCATTTTCATGCTATTCCAAGAGTCAGGCAAAGAATGGATCACACATTGGACTTTCTGTTCATCTGACAGGATTTCTCCTGCCTCCTTGAGTTCAGCAAGCATGTTAAACATATGTTTAATATGCTCTTTCATCGTATGCTTGGGATTCATCTTGTAGGAGTTTAAAGCGATGTTTAAAGATCGACTATGGGCTGTGGTGTACACACCAAACCCTGCCTTAAGACCATCCCAGAGGTCCATGGTAGACTCCAAGTGATCATACCCGTAGAGTATGTCATCCTCCAGCATAGATAACAAGGCATAATGGATTTCCAGATCCTTAGCATCCCCATCATCATGGAACTCTTTCTGATCAGCCGTGAGGTCTCCCTCCGGCCTGGCATGTTTTGTATTTAGATGCTCCAAACCTTTCATTTCAGTAATCACCATCTTCGCGCGCTTATTCTAGATCTTATAATTAATGCTATTCATTTTAATCCCCTTGTTCATTTGGGAGATGATATTGCTGATCGCAGCCATTGATACTAATACATTGATAATCATGCATAATCAGGGAGACAATAACAGTTTGAGAAAGAATTGCATACATTGGATATCTATTAAGATGGAATACGACAAATAATGATTCCTCATCCATCTAAACAAACCGACCGCCAGTAAACCGAGGAAATGGGGCTCGTGAAAGAGTTCACATTACCGTCATCTTCAATCCAATGGATCAGTCTCTTAAAACGCTTTTATTCGCAAATTACTGGAACGGGAACTTTGTATTTGAAAAATGTTCTGATGAACTTACGCATGAATATACAATTCAACTTCACAAGTAAATTATCATAGCAAGCAAAATTCATCAACCAAACCACACATCATGCATACGCGTCATGCGTCTAATGTTCCGAGGAACTCATGCAACACATATATAATTCTACTTTCTAAGTAAACTATCACATGAAGCTACATCCTCAACATTCAAGCATACGTGTCATACATGAAACTTCCACATCAAACATGCATATTTGGCGACTGTCTTTTGTTTTGAAATTATTTTAAATATTAGCGGCTGACTTGCAATTCATGCTTACAGTTAATCATGCATGTTTCTAGACATGAATCCTAGGCAATCACAACCATCATAGCATGTCTGTCCTAGTGCGCATACCATATATTTAACCAGGGCTCTACCCCAACATCCAGCTAGCTTTACATAGTCAAGACAAAAGTTCTAATAAATATAAGTGACAAAAAGTAAACAATTGCAATTCAGCCCTCTAATTAATCCAGTCCCAAAATCATGCATTTCCGAGATCCATCCCCATAATCGAAACTAGGCATTAAGGTTTAATCAAAACATGAAAGTTTTAAACCTTCGAGAACTGTGTAGACTATTTAATGTTTAAAAACATTTGGATTTTAAAACTTGACCATCCGATTATAATTGAATTGAATTCGATTTTGAAAATCCGGTTCAGTTCAGTCAATTTCGGTCTGGTTCAGTTCGGGTCCAATAAATCTGGTTCGGTTCGGTTTTATTTCAAAAATCTGGTTCGGTCCGAGCCGGTCCAATAAAATAGGGTTCGGTTCAACACAAAACCGGTTCGGTTAGGTCCACTTAGTTACCCCGGTTCGACAAAATCCGACAAGGTCGAACCGATTAAGAAAACCCGATCCGATTTAACCCAGACCGGTTCAGCATATTGGACCGGCCCATTAACCCTACGGTTCGGCCGAAATATTCTTGTGGGCTAAGTAGGGTTTTAATGTCCACTAAAAACTTAACTTAGCCTCCAAGAAATATTAGTTATGTAAAATAATTTCTAATATTATATATATATATATATATATATATTTCGGCACATAATAAACATATATATATTTATTGCCAAGATTCTATCTATAAGACATTACCAATCAACAATATATATATATATATATATATATATATATATATATATATATATATATAAATTTCAGCTACTATATATAAATATATATTTTATTTATTGCCAATATCTTTAATAGGGTAACGTATATACTGACAATATATTTTCTCAATCTTTTATGTAACTGAATCTATCAATAATATCTTTATCCATATTAATTATCTAGATATATTGATAGTTATATATATTTATCTATATTAATGTGAATCTATCCTTATGTTTCCAATTATAGATATCTTGTTACCCTTAATAAAAATTAAAATATGGTAAACTATACCCCTAATTGTTTCGGCCGAAACACATTACTTGGGGCCTAAGAAATTAAAAATTTTACCTTGTAATTTCTATAGGGTTCGGCCAAAAACATGAAATTGGAGACAAGTGGTCAAATTTCAAGATCAAATTTTATTAAGATCTACAATCCAATGTTCGATTTTGAAGATCATGAACATCAAATTTTACTAAGAACATCATGAAAATTTCGACACTACCAACTTAAAAATTTCGAAAATTTTATAATCATACATCCTTAAATTTTCTGCCAAAAATTTTAATTTTCAAGAACACCAATTTATCACTATTGGATTACCGGGCAGATTTCTACGGAAACATAAAACAGGTACATGCTTGTAATCAAAATTACGCATTACAAGATGTGCACATACCTTAAACCTTTGCCGTAGTCCCAAGGATCCTGCTGAGGGAGTTCATGATCCACCGGACGGAACCCGTAGAAGTTCTTGTTAAGGAAGTCCTACGCGGTATTAGCTCCGTAGAAAAGCCTCTGATCGATTCATGGCAGGGACGGATCTCCGGAGTGATTTTCTCGAAGCAAATTGGCACACCCTTGGTGTAGTATATGGTTTGGCAGAACCAAGTATTTAAGGAGGAGGGATTTTCTCTCAAATCACCACTTAGGTGGAATTGTGAATTAGCTCTAATGAAAAACCCTAACACCCCTTATTTATAGGAGGAGCAATGTGGACAAAAAGTCCACTTTGTCTCCACTAGTAATATTCGGCCGGCCATGTATAAGGGTGGTCCAATATTCTGGGCCTCTCTTGTCAATTGGGATTTGGATCAAACCAAATTCCCCTAATGTGACATTTACCCAATTTCATAGGTAACATATACATATTAATGGGCATTCAATTACGGCGCCCAATCACCATATGCTAACACAAGGTTTCTATGATGGAAATCCTAACTAGGATCGTTTCATGGTAGGATCGTTTCATGGTAGGATCAGATAGTTCATTGGATCAAATGGTTCATAAGATTCTATAAAATTTATAAGCTAACATATTATATATGAATAACCTTCTATGATATGTCCTAGAATATACATTAATATCAAGTAGATGTACAACAACTATATAAAAAAATTCATTAATACATCCAATGATTTATTAAATTCATATTCGATATAAAATATAAAATATTTTTATCAAATATAAGAATACCTTAAATTGTGTAATACATAACACGATAAATGATTATGAATAATATGACACACTACATTGATTTAGTATGTTTCTGTATTGCAACAAACAATATAGATAAATATGAAAATGTTAGTAGATGATGGACAACGTGCCCCCACGAAATTTTTAAATAGCCTTAAAATCATTTTTAAAGTTATGAAAAAAAAGAAATTTGCCACCCTAAATTAATAAATATATAATGGAGATGGTAATATGGTGATATGTGCCCGAATATCGATAGAAATAAGAACACAAGAATGTATGAAAATAGGAAAGCTTACTTCCTAATCAACCCTAATCTCTTTAGGAGACTAAGATTAATTGTTGGAAGATTTTGTTTTAATTCATTGATAATAATACCCTATATATAGGGATTACAAGAAATCTAAAGATAGATATTCTAGATATTCTAAATATTAAAAGATAACTAAATATTATAAATATATTATTTAACCTAAGATATTATCCCTAATAATCTAGCCACTAATATCGGTCGTAACATTACTCCCCTCATCGACTACGAGCTTGCCCTCAAGCTCGTGTTCTGTGTACGTCAGTAAAAACTTGTTTGTATCGCCCCACGTCGACCGGTCTTCATTTTCTCCTGAGTACAAAACATATGATATCATTGTTGACGTGTAATATAATTTTCCTCCGGAGTCTAAAATATATAATATCCATACTGGTATGTTGGACATCTTTTCTCCAGGATCCCACATATCAGTAGAATGCAAGAGATACTCCCAATAACTCGTTCTATCTGGATGATTAATGGCGTATTGAGCCTCCTCAGCAACCTTATTTACTTTTGCTTCTGCTACAGGTGTGTCGAGTGGGCAAAACATACCCCACTGACTAGATTGCAAAGCTCTCGGACCACTAATTTCCCTTAACACCATGAATTGTTGCACAACTCTTGTCATGTGGCCCATGGACCCTAAAGAGGATAGCCTTTGTAGCTGTAAAACGCCCTTTTTCCTCTTGGGTCCCTTTTCAGATTCAGCACAAGGAGACAAAGGTTTCTTTTCTTGTAATTTGGCTAAAACATCTGCCTTCTCTTCAGCTCTGCACTCTCTCCTTTCACGGGTTTCTTCTTCCTCCTTGCGATTTCTCTCGGCTTCAGCTGTATCTCTCTCTAACTGCTCTTGAACCTCTCCAATTTGGCGCTCCCTAGCCTGGTCGGCTTCTAGGGCCACATAATGTGCAGCATCTTGCTCTGATGACACTAGGGACAGCCCGACTACCTCTTCGATGACGAGGCCCTCAACTGTTTCTGGTGCCGGTGCTGGAGGCGGTGTTTCCTCTAGGTCCTCTTCTTCAATCTGCTCGACCACCTCGGTAACCTTCTCGACTGCCTCTTCTTCGACAACGTCAACTGCTTCCGATGATATCCCTAGCCCTCGTATCATCTTCTCTATCCGGTCTAGGGACAGGTCTTGTTCTTTGAAGAACATGTCTTGTTTCTTGAAGAATTCTGCTTGTTTCTTGAAGAATTCTTTCATAGCTGTCTCCAACGGGTCCATCGGATCGTCGTCTCTGATACCAAATATGATATGTGCCCGAATATCGATAGAAATAAGAACACAAGAATGTATGAAAATAGGAAAGCTTACTTCCTAATCAACCCTAATCTCTTTAGGAGACTAAGATTAATTGTTGGAAGATTTTGTTTTAATTCATTGATAATAATACCCTATATATAGGGATTACAAGAAATCTAAAGATAGATATTCTAAATATTAAAAGATAACTAAATATTATAAATATATTATTTAACCTAAGATATTATCCCTAATAATCTAGCCACTAATATCGGTCGTAACATATGGTTAATCTGAAATGAATTCCAAACTTTATCCTTACTATGGAGATTTTATGTGTTAACATGAATCGAAGGATTGCATGTTCGTTTTACTTAATAGGGGTCATAGGATCGTAAGATTAGGATCATGATCCTTTAAGATCCTAAAATATTAAGATTTTACAAGGGATCTAGATCGTTTTATTTCACTAAGATAGTAAAATCGTAAGATTCTAAGATTCATATCATAATACTTTATGAGCTGGTTATTTCCGGTGATGTAACTTACACATGATTAATGAATGAGCTTTCTCTATGCCCGCTCGTATAAAAAGTACATAAATTTCATAAATTTAAAGTTACATATGTAGTGACTAAAGAGAAATTAAGAAACCCTAGTTAGCGAATTAAGTTATTCAATTAAATAGAAAGCTTAATTATATTCCATCTATTGTCGATATTATGTATATATCTTTAAATATATATATCTGGTGGAGATACATTAATATTGGTTGTTGATCTCTGATAATCATTGATCTCTAATATACATATATATATTTATTATATCTGACAAATTACCCTCAGATCTAATTACTCTTTGCACTCAGGGAAGGTAACGCTACAGGCTTGTGCAACCCTCTCAGTGTTTCCCTTGTTAAACCAGGTACTAGCTAAAGGTTCGTCGTCTTCTTCTTCTTTAAGCTCTTGTTTTCCTTTGAAGTAACCGCAAAGGCATTCCTCCTGCTTCTGCATTATCTCGCAACACTTCTTCGATGGCTGTTTCTTTGGTGACTTGAATGCAGATTTGCACGCCCCCATCAACGGTTCCTTGTTGCACTCCTCCCCTAGTATCGCTGCCACTTCCGGCGGTCCTGCCACTAGGAACACAACCAAAGCCAATGCAGCAACCACAAGAAGGAAGGTCTTCATTTTCAACATCAAGCGAAATAATTATTTTTAGAAAAAAGAAAGAAAAAAGGAAACTTGAGGGTAGTGGGTTTCATGAGGAGGAGAGGCTGCTTATTATTTATAAGAGAGGTTGTTAGATGAGGTGCATGATTTATGAAATAATTAAAAAATATTTCATTATTAATTTTTTAACTTAAATTTGTGTTCTCTTACAAAAAAGAGTTTGGTCAAATTCACGTTTCACTTAGCACTTTACATGTGAATATTTGGGAATGACAATAATTGGTGGAGATAATTTAATTAAATATATTTTAACATATTAATTTTTTTAAATAAAAAAATAATTACCCTAACTTCTACCTATTTATAAACTAATATTCGATTTTTTTATTTTTAAATAGACTACATAAACTTTGAATATACAAACAAATTATTACCCATATTATAATCTTTGTCAATTTGGACAAAAAATTGATGTCTTTGTTTCTGGGTGTTGCCCATCTTCTGGATTGATGAGAGTCATGACGATGTCTCCTCTGGATTTCTTCTAGTAGGAATTCCTCCTCTCAAATGAGGTAGAGACAGTACTATGTCCCACTTGATGGTAGTTGGCAGAATATCCTTCAATGTGGTATCTCCTTCCAGATAGATTTAGCGTGTATATCCTTTGTTAGACTTGCTGGAAGAGTCTATCGTGAGAGCTCGTGGTCTCATTTATTATTGGAGCATCAAAGGTATCCTGACTAGGAAACCCCTTTACTTGATGGGAATTTCCTGGGATTGCTCTTCTCAAATGAATTGTCGGACCCTTACACGAGGTCTTCCCATATTTTCACAATTTCTACACTCTTGCGATTTTCAGAGGGCAAGACTGAGGTCCTAGGCCTCTGAAGAATGCTCGCATGTAATCACCTTTGGTGTGTTTTGTAAGCATATGATGATGGGCGCCATAAATGGAAGCTCATTATATGTATATGTTACCTAAGTTAATTGGGTAAATGTCATATTAGGGAATTGGGCTAGACCTAAATTTCAATTGACATGAGAGGCCCAAAATTGGGCCTCCCTATACATGTGGCCGGCCGAAACCCTAGGAGGTGGTAAAGTGGACTTTTTTCCACTTTACTCCTCCTATACATATGGAGATTTAGGGGTTTTATTAGGGTTAATCACAATTCGCTTTAAGTGGTGTTTTGAGAGAAAACCCTTCCCCAAGAACACCATATTTTCGGTCGAACCTATAGTCACCAAAGGTGTGCCAATTTGCCTCCAGAGATCTGTCCCCTGCCAAGAATCGATCATAAGCTTTGCTTTGGAGAACATACCACGTAGGGCTTCCTTAACCAGAACCTCTACGGGTGCCGACCGGAGGATCGTGAACTCCCTACAGGAAGGATCTTGGGAATACAGACATCGTTTGAGGTATGTACGAATCTTCGTCTGCGTAATTTCGATTACTAGCATATACCATGATTTAGTATCCGCAGTGATTACTCCCCGTAATCTAACAGTGGTATCAGAGCTAGGTTAGGAGTTAACTATTTTGATAAATTGGTGTTCTTGAAATTTAAAATTGAAAGCCGAAAATTTTAAATTTTTTGTTTTTTGGGGTTGTTGGTGAAATTGAAATTTTCTTGATGTTCTTAGTTAATTTGATGTTCATGATCTTCAAGAACAACATGACTTTTATCAAAATCAAACATTGGATTGTAGATCTTATTAAAATTTGATCTTGAAATTTGACCACTTGTTCTCAATTTGGTGTTTGTGTCGAAATTTTAATGAATTTACAAGGTAAATTTTTTTAATTTCTTGGTCTCCAAGAAAACAAATTTCGGCCACTATAATTAAATTATATTGTTTACCATATTTTAATTTTTAATCAGGTGACAATATATCTATAATTGGGAACATTATGATAGATTCACATTAATATATAGACATATAAATATAACTATCAATATATCTAGATATTTAATGGGGTTAAATATATTATTGATAGATTTAGTTACCTAAAAGATTGAGAAAATATATTATCATATATTTATTACCCTATTTAAGATATTGACAATAAATATAATTTATATGTTAGCCTTTTTTTTTACATATATTATATATATATGTGTGTATATATTGTTGATTGATTTAATCTTAGAGATAGAATCTTGACAGTAAATATATATATATATATATATATATATATATATATATATATATATATATATATATATATATATATATATATATATATATATATATATAATGTTGGAAATTATTTTATATAATTGACGTTACTTGGTGGCTAAGTTGAATATTTTTGGACTTTAAAAACCTACTTGGGCCGAAATGTTTCATATTTTAATTATTGGGCCGGTCCAATGTGTCAAACCGGGACGAATTAAAACCGAACCAGATATTCTCAATCGGTTCGACCTAGTCAGGTCGGGTCGGACTGGGGTAACTAAGTGGATCTAACAGAACCGGTTTTGTCTGTTGAACCGAACTGAACCCTATTTTTAATTGGACCAGTTCGGACCGAACCAGATTTTAAAATTAAAACTGGACCGAACCGAATTTTTTCCAAACCGGACCTGAATCAGATTTTTTTTGGACCAAACCTAGCCGGACAAAACCAGATGAAATTGACTAAACCAAAATGATTTTCAAAACCGAATTCAAGTCAATTAAATAAAATAGGGTGGTTAAGTTTTTAAATCCAAATGTTTTGAACCTAAAATGGCCTACACAATGCTCAAGGGTTTAATGTTATTTACATAACGGTAAAACCCTTATGCCCTTTTTCGATTATGGGGATGGATCTCGGAGATACATGTTTTTGGGACTGGATTAATTAGAGGGCTGAATTGCAATTTTTTATTAATCAGTATATATATGCATGATTAGAAATGTTGTCTTGACTGAGTCAAGCTAGCTGGATATTGCATATTGTGGGATGAGCCTTGGTTAAATATATGGATTGCGCACTAGGATAGACATGATGTGATGGTTGAATATGCCTAGGATTCATGTCTAGAATATTGCGTGATGAATACAAGCATGAAATGCAAATCAGCCCCTAATGTTTAAAATTATTTTAAAATTGAAAACCAGCCGCCAAATGTGTATGATTGCTGTGGAATTTTCATGTTTGACACGTATGCTAGAATGTGGAGGATGTAGTTGCATTTGATAATTTACTTGGAATTAGAATTATGTATGCAAGCATTAGTTCCTCGGAACATTAGACGCATGACGCGTAAGCATGAGTGTTGTTTGTATGATGAATGTTACTGGCGTATGATAATTTACGTGGATAGTAGAATTATATATGCATGAGTGAATTCATCAGAATATTTTTCCAAAATAAAAAGGGCCTTGGGAAAGCTAAGATCGGGTATGATTGTATTAAAATCCTCGTTCAGGTAATTTGCGATTAAAACCATTTTAAAAGACTGATCTATTAGATAGAAGACGACGTTAATGTGAACTCTTTCACAGCCATTCTTCCATTGGTTTACTGGTGGTCGATTGGTTTAGATGACTGAGGAATCATTATTTGTTGGATTCTATCCTAATAGATATTTGATGTATGCAATTCTTTCTCAAAATGTTATTGTCTCCCTGATTTTTGCATAATCATCGATGTGTTAGTATGAATTGGTTGAATTAGTGCGATTCGATATTCGTCGCAAACTTGATGGTATGAATCATGATGAATAAAAGGAGTACGTTTCAAACTCTCTACTACGATTCCGAAATGTGGAGAGGACAACTACGGATAAATATAGTAATCTGTATGATTTTGACAATGAGAGACGAATGTAAAATTTGTTTCACCAAGCATAAGAGTAGGTTCTTTGATGATCTTAACGCATATGTGGTGATACATTCAACCTTGGTAAAAAGGAGTTGAAGAAGACATCAATTGCAATCAGGCAATGTTGTGGCTTTATTCCCTTTGCATCCGCCTCAGTGGAAGCAAGGATGCAAAAGCTAAATGTTTCAGTTAAACTTGATGGTCTTCCCTCTTTTCACGGATGTTTGCGTAAAACCCGCATCGGATCTTCAGAATGAAATGTCAACATGAAAAGATGTATATGGTTGTCTGATATTGATAGGACTCAATGACCTTGAGCCTAGTCAAGTACGAAAACCACAGCATTAAAAGGGAAACCTTCTCTGCTCAACATACTGGGTTCGAAAGAAGTCAACCATGATCCGCATATTATAGAGAGAACTGGACCATAAAGGTCTTACACGATAATCCGGTGGGTTAAACCATTTTGATAAAGTGCGTCTCAAGTACGCCTCGTAGGTTATGTGTAAGAAGCTGTAAAAATGTTTTATACAGACACAGATCATTCGATGTGATTCACTCGTGAATTGACTCAGATGTGATGGTCAACATGGCTTAAAGTTCTCGACTATCTATGCGATAATCATGGATCCCATACGCGAACTTCAGATCAAGAACCCTACCATTGTCATTTATCATTCGTTTGAGTTACTACAATTTTGGTTATTTCGAGATTCGGATTTATTGAATAAAGTAGTTTCCGTTTGATTCGAAATGTGATCTACTTGTCAAAGTTAATCGACCCAGTTAAGAGGGATCGATCCGAAACAAAATTTCGACCAGGTAAAAGTGGTCGAATAAAACGAAACAATTCACATACTCCGTCATCTCAGTCGGGACAACTGAACTGAACATACACATCGAGTGCGTAGCTAGATTGAAAGATTTAGTATTTCTTTATTATTAAGTAATCCATTGAATGAAATAACCTGTAATGACGAACATGTGCGAACCGATTGGATTAAATAAAATTAATTTCATAAATGAAACGATTTAACCAAGAGTTACAACTTTTGTGAAAAGCGCTACGCGCAAGTAGACCTCGATAGACGGAACACATCGTTTCAAAATACAAATTTAATGATGAAGTGTTTAAATGATGGTGTTTTTAATTTTTCGTCTGCATTCCTTCGGAAATAACTTATTGATAACGTTTACATCGGTGAGAAGTAGGCTTCGGAAGCTACCACGGCCTTGTAAAAGTATCAACTGACGCATAAGGTGAAAAACTGAAATGCTAAGTTCGGAGATGAGATAAAATCTCAGAGACAAGTTTGCAAACGAAGAAGGATGAAGTCGGTTAAACGATATTCCTTCCGTACGCCTTGAACGAAAAGTCAGGCTAGGCATTCATATCAAATCACACACTTCTGGAAGCATAGTTTATAAACATAATGTTAGAATCACTTATTCAGGAATTCCCTAAGGGATGATGAGAAGTGATTCACATTCATGTAAAACTGTATTCCACTAAAATCGGCAAAACACGCCGCCATAAAAGCTGAAGAATGATAATGAGTTAGATCATATCACAGTGCGACATTAATTTGTGCATTAAACACGTATTTTGGACAAGAGTATGTTAAATACTCTTTGAAAGTACATGTTTACAGCTTAATGACATGGTGCCGTGGTCGAACATGTAACATTACATACTTGAGGATGAATTTTTTGATGCATTGACAGTTTTCATAATAATGAGTCTTGATCAAATCAGGAGCGAGATATTACAGATATCAGGTCCTACTTTATTCGAGTGAGAGAGATTTGAACCAGTAACTCAAGTGAATGACATGGTAAATGATAATGGGAACATTTTCATAATAAATCCAGTGGGAGGAATAAACACCTACCACATGTAATCCCCGTTGTTGTTTGGATGAATCAAGTTGAACCTGATCATCGTAATGCTAAACCAGGATTGCCACAACTACCTAAACTACCCATTGTTCCCAACGGGAGTGATCCGACAAACTTGGTTCCAGATCCTAGTGATCAAGTAATCATCTTGGAAGTAAAACTCTGAGACCGAGAAGTCGTCCAAGGAAAGTTGTTGGTTACGGTTCAAGCACTGCTCTTGTACCCAATAGAAACGATGCTCCGATAAGAAGCGTTATTTCGAGTGTGAGAATTGATCCCAATTGGAAAAAAATTCTCCGAAAAGAGGCTTTATTCCGAGTGGAAGAGACGTTAAGACTCAAAGACGGGATAAACAAGCCTAGACGAAAGTCAAAAGCATCAAACTTCTCCAAAGAAGTACCCCATCTAGAAGGGTGATTACCTCACTCATAATAAATGTTGGCCTGCATTGGAAAGACCTCAAGTGTAGAAATGGAGGAAAATAATGAATGAGAGAGATCGCCTAAATGAAAGCCATTATAGTCTGTAGTTGATTTACCTGAAAGAAGGCTCACCACTGATGGAAAAGGTCGAGCGATACAAAGCTCGACTTGTTTCGAAAGGCTATACCCAACTTCATGGAGTGGACTTTGACGAAACATACTCACCCACTATGCGTTACACCACAGTACAGGCTATTTTGGCCTTGGTTACAAATCTCGATCTCGAGCTGCACCAAATGGATGTTAAGACCACATTCCTCCACGGAAACCTGGAGGAAGAGATCTACATGGAGAAACTAGAGGTTTTCATTACTCCTGTTAACGAACGTAAAGTTTGTAAACACCCAAGGTCCATTAACGGTCTTAAACATTCGTCTCGACAATGGTAACGTAAATTCCACGAGAAAATCGTAGGAAGCCGATTTGTGAGTCTTCACGAGGATCCGTGCGTGTATTATAAGACCTATGGGTGTAAGTATGTCATCTTAACCTTATACGTGGATGACATACTCATTGCCGCAAACGACGTGAGTTTTATGAACAAGTCAAAGTCCTGGTTGGCATCTGTATTTGAGATGAAAGACATGGGAGAGGCCACGTACATCTTGTGCATTAAAGTTGCTAGAGATTGGGCTACCCGGAAATTATGTCTGTCTCAAGAAACTTATATCAACAAATTGTTGAAAAGATTCAGATTAAAGGATGCCAAACTCGTGGATACGCCGGTGGTATTTGAGTGCGCACTGTCAAAACGTGACGACCCCAAGAACCTGGCAGAGCATGAACAGATGAAGGGTGCGGAATATTTTAGCATGGTTGGCAGTTAGATGTATGCCATGCAATGCACTCGTCCGGATATTTGTTACGTCGTGGGCCTAGTAGCACGTTTCCAGTCAGATCCTGGCTATCAACATTTAAAGGATGTAAAATGAATAATTCGTTATCTGAAAAGTACCGACGACTACGCACTGTGCTATGAGGGCAAGAGATTAGAATTGACCGGTTACAGTGACGCCGACTGATGGGTTTCGCTATGGCTGTTAGGCCCTTTAACGGTGAGTAAACGGCGAATAGGCCCACTGGGCCCTAGAAGAGGTCAAGAAGACCAATGCGAAGGGTCCCGATGAGAGGAGTCCCGATGGAAAAAGGTCCCGACAGAGTCGTTCCCGATAGGCGAGCCGGGCGCTCCCGACGAGATGCCTTTAAGTAGGCCCCGATGAGATGCCTTTAAGTAGGCCCCGATGATGAATCCCTGAGAATGTAGGCCATGTCACGATGACGAGGGGCCCCGAGCGGTGACACAATGAGATAACTCTGGAGTCCCCGATACTGGTCAGGACTTGCTATCAGAGGTTGAGGCCGAGATACGCGGAGCGTGGCCGAGATACGCGGAACGTGGGCTAACCGCCCCAGCGGTTCACCAGGTAACTGAGGTAGCTCTTCGCCTATAAAAGGGCAGCAGTTACCTCAGATCATATACGTTTTGAATACTGATACACTCGCTTGCCAGTTTGTTGAGATTATCGAGATACTCATTTAAGCATCGAAGAGGGATTCTGGGTCACCGCCCGGTCTATCCCCTCTTGCAGGATTACGTGGAGCGAAGGAGTTCGGATCGCCGTCAAGACCGTGCCGGAGTTCCAACCGTGATCCAACATTGGCGCCGTCTGTGGGAAACATAAAGAAAAGCCGAAAATGACTTCTACTCGTTCAATGGCGGCTGGAAAGCAGAGAAGACAAGGACAATCTGGTGGTTCCCGTCATCCTGCTGGAACTCTGAATTCACCACCGGAGCGTGCTGAGGACCAAAATCTCCCTACTGAGGTGTCCCGAACAGGGGGGCACAACGAAGTTCCTGAGGATACGGCTAGACACCAAGAGAATAGAGAGGAGGATGCTCCCGGTGCTCCTCCAAATTCGGACATGGCCAAGGCTGTGGCAGATGCCATGCCGATGTTCTTAGAGGCCATGGAGGCTCTCCTAGAGCGAAGGGAGGCTGCCAAGAAACAGGAGGAGGTGCCTCCGCCAAGGGAGGTTCAGAATGTGCAGGAGGCCCAACCCAGAAACCAGGACAGGGGCAAGGAACCCGCTCAGTCGGAGCGATTTGTGATTGATGGGCCAGGACCAGTGCAGCACAGGACCATTCCCCTTAATGGTCCCATCACCCCCGACCAGGTGGTGAAGATCGTGAACATTTGCATGGGGGACCAGAAGCTGATGATGTCGGAACTGAGGGATCGATCCACTCATCCCTTTGTTCCCCGATTGATAGACACCCTCGCCCCGCCAGGGCTGGGGATCCCTACGATTAAGGAGTATGATGGCGAAGGAGATCCAGTTCGCCACGTCTAGAAGCACCTCATGGCCTGTCTAGGCAGGGCCCCGAACGACGATATTGTGTGTGTGCTGTTTCCAGGTACGCTTGGGGAAAGGGCCCTGACATGGTTCTTCAGCCTGCCCCCAGGATGCATCTCCAGCTGGGCCGATATGCACGACCGCTTCATTCAGCAGTACCAGGGTCGTCGGCGCCTCTTGAAGAGTGTGAGGTCCCTCGCCCAGGTGGTGCAGAGGCCCGACGAATCGCTGGCGCATTACTACCAGCGGTACACTGCCAGTGTGGCTGAGATCGATGAAGAGATATCGGAGGGAGAGACCATTCGCACCTTCCTTCGGAACCTGACAGCCCCCTATGGTTCCGACCTGATGCACAACGTGGCTGAGAAGGCTGTGTGGAATATGGAAGCACTGCAGAAGAGAGTGAAGCAGCAAATCGACGTGCAGGAGTCGAAGATAGCTGCTGGAGAGCTGGATCCTCCAAAGTCAAATAGGGGGAAGCAGTCGCTCAAGCCGTTGGACGACCATAAGCGGAAGGATATATCCAAGGCAGTCGGAGTCGAGGTCGTTCTGATCGAAGGGAGGACAGACGTCCCCCGAGGAAGGACAAACGGGAGGACTACTCCATTCCTCTCAATAGCTCCATGGCGGAGGTGTTAATGGTGATGGATCGACAGGGTATCTCTAGCTACCCCCCGAAGAAGGAAGGAGAGTTCTTGGGATCCCGCACCGATCGTTACTGTCGGTTCCACCGCGCCAGCGGTCACGACACTAATCATTGTCGGGAGTTGAAGAAGGAGATTGAAAAACTGATCCAGAAAGGGAAGCTTAAGGAGTTTGCGGCTGAGAGGCGGTGTCGTTCCCGCTCCCGATCTCGATCGCGGTCCCATTCCCGATCCCGTGATCGGTCCCCGAAGAAGAAGAAGTCAGAACCAGAGTCCTCTGGCGCCCGTAAGGAGAAGTGGGGCACCATCAATGTGATTCACGGAGGATTTGCCGCGGGAGGTGACACCACAGCCTCTCGGGAGGTCTATGCCTCTAGAATTTCCGCTGCTGTGGTGCTGGGCAAGAGGTCCCGATCCTGGACCGCGAAGGAGGAGATTGTGATTTCCTTTTCAGCGGAGGATCTGGTAGGTGTGGAGAGTCCACATGATGACGCTTTGGTCGTGACCCTGGACGTGGATGGGTACGAGATGAAGCGAATTTTGATCGACGGAGGGAGCTCCTCCGACATTCTGTTTATGGATGCGCTGGAGGCCATGGGGAAAACGAAGAAGGATCTGAAGGAGGTGAACTTCCCGATGGTTGGGTTCTCTGGTATTACCTCCTATCCGCTGTGAATGATCACCTTACCAGTGGAGTACGGTAGCGGGTGGAAAGCGGAGAGGAGAAATGTGGACTTCGTGGTGGTTGAGTCCTCGGGGACTTACAATGCGATTATCGGGAGAACCACCATCAACCCCCTAATGGCTGTTGCCTCGAAGGTTCACCAGAAGATGAAGTTCCCGACTGACCATGGAGTCGGGGAGGTCAAGGGCGACCAGGTGGCCTCCAGGAAGTGCTATGTTAATGCCACCCGAAGGAAAAGACGGGAGGCTATGACTATCCTCCAGACCGATACTGATCCCAGAGAGGAGTTTGGGCGTCCCGCCCCTATGGAGGATTTGAAGGAAGTCGAGATTGACGGACCTCAGAGGAAGGTGAAAATCGGGTCCGCCCTGTCCGACGAGAGGGCCCGAGAACTGATCGAGCTGCTGAAGGAGTTCAAGGAGCTGTTTGCCTGGTCCCCGAGTGACATGCCAGGAATCAGCCCCGATGTGATTGAGCACGAGTTGAAGATTGATCCCGCGATCAAGCTTATCGCGCAGAAAAGGCGTCCGATGGGCGCGGACAAGAGGATCGCGATCCAGCAGGAGGTTGGCAGGTTGCTCGACGCTGGGTTTATCAAGGAGCTCCGATTCCAGACCTGGGTCGCCAACCCGGTCCTGGTGAAGAAGAGCAATGGGAAATGGCGGATGTGTGTTGATTTCCGCGACTTGAATAAGGCTTGCCCGAAGGACTGTTACCCGCTTCCGAGAATCGACCAGCTGGTGGATGCCACGTCGGGACATGAATTGCTGAGCTTCATGGATGCTTACTCGGGCTATAATCAGATCAAGATGGCTAAGGAGGATGCCCCCCACACCGCTTTTTATGCTGATAGCGACATCTATCACTACGATGTCATGCCCTTTGGATTGATCAATGCCGGGGCAACCTATCAAAGGATGGTGAACAAGTTGTTCAAAGACATGCTGGGGAAAACCATGGAGGCTTACGTGGACGATATGCTGGTGAAGTCCCGACAGGCTGAGGATCATGTTCACAACCTAGCCACGGCGTTTGAGCGGATGAGGCTTCATCAGGTTCGCTTGAACCCGACCAAGTGCGCCTTCGGAGTGCACTCTGGAAAGTTTTTGGGCTTTATGGTAAGCCAGGGAGGAATTGAGGTGAACCCTGAGAAGCTGAGGGCAATCGAGGAGATGCAGTCTCCGATAAATCATCGGAAGGTGCAAGTGCTGAATGGCCGACTGGATGCAATGAATCGCTTCCTGTCTAAGGCAAGTGACCGATCTATGCCGTTTTTTGAAGTTCTGAGGGCCAACAAGAAGTTTGAGTGGACTGCCAAGTGTGAAGAGGCGTTCCAGGCACTCAAGCAGCACCTTCGCACCCTCCCGCCATTGGCAAAACCGATCCCAGGCGAGCCGCTCTATCTGTATTTGGTTGTTTCTGAGTTTGCTATTAGCTATGTGTTAGTGAAGATTGTCGAGGGTAATCAAGTCCCCGTGTATTATGTAAGCAAGGCGTTTGCCAAATCTGAAATGAATTATCCCGCCGTTGAGAAGTATCTCTTTGCGTTGATCATTACTGCTCGGAAGTTGAGGCCTTACTTCCATGCGCATGAGATTACTGTGCTGACGAATCAGCCTTTGAAGCATTTTTTGAACCGACCTGATGCGTCGGGGAGATTGGTGAAATGGGCAGTCGAGCTTAGTGAGTTCCGCATTCACTTTGCACCGAGAACGGCTATTAAGGGCCAGGCGTTGGCGGATTTCATAGCAGAGTCTACAGCCCCCGATCTGGAAGAAGCGGGCCCTGTAGAGGGGGCAACTATGGAGGTCCCGATAGCAGAGCAACCAGAAATGGCAGAGCAATCAGAATAGCCAAATGAGGAAAATACTTGGGAAATGTACACGGATGGCTCTTCGAGTTCAGATGGATCAGGAGCAGGGTTTGTGTTGATACCACCAGGCGGGGGTGAGCCCCTTCGATATGCTTTGGCCTTAACGTTCAGGGCCACAAACAACGAAGCTGAGTATGAGGCTCTCATCACAGGCCTCAAAATTGCCAAAGGTACGGGAGTTGGTCACTTACGGGTGAAATGTGACGCGGGCCTGATTGTGAATCAAGTCCAAGGACGATATGAGGCGAAGAGCCCGACGATAAGTCGTCTAGAATGGCGCGATAAAAACCTTAAGGGGTGCGAAAAACCATCTTAAGTGATGTGTAAAGTTGCCTTGAAAGGCATGGATGAGAAACCTTAAGTGGTAAAATCCCGAGGAAAATGTCACGAAAAGATATATAAATTTACATTAAGTAACTTGGACGAGAAACCTTAAGTGGTGAAGTCCCGAGTGGACGAGAAACCTTAAGTGGTGAAGTCCCGAGTAGACGAGAAACCTTAAGTGGTGAAGTCCCGAGTAGACGAGAAACCTTAAGTGGTGAAGTCTCGAGTAGACAAGAAACCTTAAGTGGAAAAGTCTCGAGTAAAGCATCGGAAGGATGTATGAAGTCACCTTAAGTGGTGCATTGGAACGTTTTAAGTAACGAATCTAAAGTTGCTTTAAAATGATGCAATGATTATCGGGACCAAAATAGATGGAAGAAATTTCTTATATAAAGGCTCAAGGCCTAAAGGTTTCGATACAAAGATAAAGGAGGAAAAATTACAAGGTATAGAGTATATAAGTTGATATGCTCACATTGCATCTTATTACTTACACTTGCATTTACTTCCATCATGTCATTAGATAATTGTATAAGGCTATTATATGGTGCATATATCATGTAGTACATGTTTTATGGTGTATGCACCTTGGTGCACCAAGTTAGGCACATAGCATAGTTAGTCCTAGTTGGTGATCCCTATCACCTAGTATATATAGTTTACCTATTGCATTGTAATCCCTAATCATCAATCAACAAATGATTCAACCTACTAAAGCTTATATGGTATCAGAGCCACCTCAAATGGCGGCACAACCACAAAGCTAAAGAAGACCAAGTTTCTTTGAAGTTTTGCCTTAACATTCACCTTGTTCAAGTGTGGATTTGCAACTTCAGCTTCGTGGATCATCTTTTCTACTTCAAGAATCCATTTCTTACTTAAGAATGGACATCTAGTAAGTGGAATTCCAAGAACTCAACACGCATAAGGTAGATCTGCACCTAGACTAAGCAAAGCCAAGATGACTTAGTACTAGTTTGCTTGTTCTTGAAGAATTCAGCCTTGTTGAGCTGATTGCGTGTTTGATACTATCATTTTCTGGAGTTTGTATTGTTTCTCTGGATTTGGATATGGATTTTGAACTTATTTCAGCTGCGCCCCTTACTTGATACCTGGATATTCATTGCTTGAATTTCCTTGCATACACATTGCTCGGCTGAGGAGTATTTGTGACTACTTTGAGCTTTGTGTTCATATCTTCAAGAATTCTGAGTTTTCATCAATGGAGAATGGCTTCTAATCCATTTCTGTTGAATTTCAAGCTTTGAAAATCACAAATGTACGAACAATACCATAGGGTGAGCTGGATTTTGTCCTACTACCAACAACCTCGGTGTACTACTTTTGTTTGTAGTGCAACTTGTGTATGCGATTTTGCTTGGATTTCTTGCAGCTGATTTCTTGGATTTGGATTCCTATGACTCAAATTTGATACCTACTTGTGTTGCTTGGGTTACAATATGGCTCAAGAAACCAATGTTGATGACCCCCTTTATATACACCCCTCAGACACCACTGGCCATAAGCTCATCCCTTTCCAACTTCAAGGAATCTCCAACTATCCTGTTTGGAGCACATCAATCAGGGAAGGCTTGTTGGTGAAGAACAAGCTTGGTTTTATAGATGGCACATTCACAAGATTGGATGTTGATGTCAATGATAGAGTGAAATGGGATAGAGCAAATGCAATTGTCAAGGCATGGTTGAGGGATACTGTGGCCAAGGATTTGGTGAATGGTTTGGTCTACAACACAACTGCTTCTTCCATTTGGAATGACTTGAAGGAGATGTTTGATAAAGTGGATGGCACACAAATCTTCCAATTAACAAGGGAGATTTACCAAACATCTCAAGGTGTGCTCTCCATCACTGAGTACTTTGCCAAAATGAAGCAACTCTGGGATGCTCTTGCCTCTATTGATGATTTGGATCTTCAATGTGCTGGGGACATTGCCATTGTTAATGAACACAAGGAGAAGCAGAAGTTGATGGCATTTCTCTTGGGACTGAATGACTCCTATGGACACATTAGGAGCACCTTGCTTATGAGACAACCATTTCCCTCTCTTAGCATTGCCTTCTCTGTATTGGTACAAGAAGAAAGCCAAAGGACCATCTCTGGTTCCATTGGTGATGTGGGTGAGGCAACTGCCTTGTTCACTGGAAAGCATCCATCCTATGGTGGTGGTAGAGGTAATGGAAGAGGATATGCAAGGGGTAGAGGCTTTGCAAGAGGCAGTGGCATTGGAAGAGGAAATGGTTTTGGAAGAGGCAACTTTAATCCTTCAAGTGGGAGACCACTCAATACTTGCAACTATTGTGACAAGAGAGGTCACATTGAAGACAATTGCTACATCAAGCATGGCTACCCATATGATCTCCCAATTCATCAAACCAATCCAAATGCTCCTAAGAGGAATTGGAATTCAGCCAACATTGTTGAAGAAGGTGGCAACTCAAGCACAATTGAGCATGTGGCAGCCAAGGACAAAAGGATATTTCATGGCACAGCTGACAAAAGGATCCAACATGTTGCTGCCCATAATGATCATTTTGATCATACACCTCTAAGCTTTAAAGATATGGATCAAGCTCATGTCAACATGGCAGGTATATCTAGTGATTCTATGGTTTGGATAGTTGACTCAGGTGCTACTAATCACATCACTCATCAAATTGAGTGGCTACATGATTTGAAGAAAAGTGATTCTGATCACCAATATGTGCACTTGCCAAATGGTCACAAATGCAAAGTGACTCATGTTGGTTCTTGCTCTTTCTCAAGTGGATTCACATTGACCAACATACTCTTGGTCCCTGACTTCAAGTTCAATCTGATCTCTGTATCTAGGTTACCTAGCCAGTTAAATTGCAAAGTGATCTTTACTTGTGATCATGTGTTACTTCAGGGCCAGAGTGGCAAGTCCATGGTGATTGGGGAATGGAATAGAGGACTATACACTTTGAAGGATATGGTGCCTTCAAGCCCAAGGAAGTTGGCAGCTGCTTGCTTGGAGAATAAGGATGAAGTATTGAGATGGCATAGGCGTTTGGGCCATGTCTCAGAACAATATTTGAACCATTTGGATGTTTTAGGCTTGAATAAGACATATGGTTGTATCAAACAATGCACTATTTGTCCTCTTGCAAAACAATCTAGATTTTCATTTCCAATCAGTGATTCTATTGCTTCAAAGCCCTTTGATTTGATTCACATGGATTTATGGGGTCCTTACAAAGTGCCAACCTTCAAGAACAATCAATACTTCTTGACCATTGTTGATGACCACTCAAGAGAAACTTGGGTTTACTTGATGAGGCACAAAAGTGACACTTTCTTGCGCATCAAGAATTTCTTAATCATGGTGAAGAATCAATTTGGAACAATGGTCAAGACTTTGAGGAGTGATAATGGGACTGAGTTCATCAATTCAGTGTGCAAAGGTTTGCTTCTTCAATTTGGCATCCTCCATCAAACTAGTTGTGTGCATACACCACAACAAAATGGAAGGGTGGAACGCAAACATAGGGACATCCTCAACATTGCTAGAGCTATAAGATTTCAAGCATCCATGCCTTTGAGGCATTGGGGGTATTGCATACTCAATGCTTGTTACTTGCTCAATAGGGTACCCACTTCTATCTAGAAGTTCAAGTCACCTATAGAAGTGTTATATGGCAAAGCTCCTTCCCTTCATCACTTGAGAACTATAGGTTGTCTATGTTTTTCAACCAAATTGAACAACCATGACAAGTTTAGTCCAAGGGCTGAACCATGCATCCTAATGGGATACTCAACATCCCAAAAAGGATACCTTGTGATGAACATTTCAAACTCAGTGTTTCATGTTTCAAGGGATGTTCATTTCCATGAAGATATCTTTCCCTTTAGCATGTCAAAGGATGCTCTAAAGGCTCTTATTCCATCTTGCTTGGGAATCAAGCAACCATTTGAGGATTTCCCACCTGAGGATCCATTTTATTTTGACATGGATGCCTCAAACAACACTCCTCCCATTGAGGTTGCTACACCTCAAATGGATGATCAAGCACCTCAGATTGAGGACCAACCACCTCAACAACCAATTGAAGAAGAAGCACCCCAACCTTCCAATCTAAGAAGGAGCCTAAGAATTGCACAACTACACCCACCACCTCCTAGGAGGAGTGCAAGGCTTGCTGAACTCAAACAAAGATCAAGTTCAAATGCCATTTTTGGTATGGAGAAGTATGTATCCTATGACAACTTGGGTCCACAATACAAATGCTTCTTGGCTGCTTTTGACAAGATCAAAGAACCAACCACCTATAAACAAGCAATCAAAGACCCAAAATGGATCTTAGCTATGAAGGAAGAAATGCAAGCCCTTCAGAACAACAACACTTGGGAGGTAATGGAACTCCCACAAGGCAAATCTTCAATTGGTTGCAAATGGGTATTTAAGGTCAAATACAATTCTGATGGTTCCATTGAAAGATACAAAGCAAGATTGGTTGCCAAGGGATTCACTCAAATTTAAGGGACTGATCATGGGGATTGTACCACATGGATGTAAACAATGCATTTCTTCAAGGTGATCTAAATGAAGAAGTGTATATGGACATTCCCCAAGGTTTCAATCATTCCAAGTCTCTTGAGGGATATCCCAAACATGTGTGCAAGCTCAACAAGTCCTTGTATGGTCTCAAACAAGCTTCAAGACAATGGAACATCAAGCTCACCCAAACCTTATTGAAGAATGGTTACAAACAATGTGCCTCAGATCATTCCTTGTTCACCAAGATACAAGGTGATGACAAAGTTTTTCTTCTCACCTATGTTGATGATCTTTTAATCACTGGCTCCAACACCAAGATGATCAATCAATTGAAGAACACACTCCAAACACACTTCAAATTGAAGGACTTAGGAGACTTGAGGTACTTTTTGGGACTAGAAGTTGCAAGATCAGATAGAGGTCTTGTAATCAACCAAAGGAAGTATGCAATTGAGCTTATTGAAGATTCTGGCCTAGGGGCTGCAAGGCCTGCTGAAACTCCTATGGAGTTCAATGTCAAACTCACCACACATGAGTATGACAAAGCAACTAATTCAAACATTGATGATACACTCTTGGAGGATGCCACTTCTTATAGGAGGATCATTGGCAAGTTGCTTTACCTTACCATGACAAGGCCAGACATTAGCTTTTCAGTACAAAGACTTAGTCAATTTGTTGACAAGCCAAAGAAGTCACATCATGATGCAGTCATAAGAGTCATTAGATACATTAAAGGCACTCCAGGACAAGGATTGATCTATCCTTCCAACAACAAACTCAATTTGAGTTTGTTTTGTGATTCTGATTGGGCTGCTTGCCCTTTTAGTAGGAAATCAGTGAGTGCTTATTGTGTCAAGCTAGGTGAAGCCATGATAGCCTGGAAGGTAAAGAAGCAAGACACAATTTCCTTATCAAGTGCTGAAGCAGAGTATAGATGTCTAAGAGTTGCAATTCAGGAGGCACTTTGGGTGGGGAGAATCCTCAAGGAACTTGGCATACAAGTAAATCTTCCTATCCCAATACACACAGATAGCCAGGCAGCTGTGAAGATTGCAAAGAATCCCATGTTCCATGAGCGCACCAAGCACATTGAGTTAGACTGCCACTTCACAAGACATCATATTCAACAAGGGATCATTGGTGTCCATTACATTCCTTCAAAGGAACAACTTGCTGACTTGCTTACCAAGGCATTAGTAAAGAATCAACACTTAGCTTTGCTAAGCTATATGGAATCAAGGATGTCTTCCAGGAAAGAAGAGAAGAAGAAGAAAAGGATGGGAGAATATAGAGTATATAAGTTGATATGCTCACATTGCATCTTGTTACTTACACTTGCATTTACTTCCATCATGTCATTAGATAATTGTATAAGGCTATTATATGGTGCATATATCATGTAGTACATGTTACATGGTGTATGCACCTTGGTGCACCAAGTTAGGCACATAGCATAGTTAGTCCTAGTCAGTGATCCCTATCACCTAGTATATATAGTTTACCTATTGCATTGTAATCCCTAATCATCAATCAACAAATGATTCAACCTACTAAAGCTTATAAAAGGACTAAAAGAATAGAGCATTAAGCTTGGTCCTTGTTGGAAGTTAGGTCCTCAGCAGCATCGGAGGGAGGAAGATTCGGAGGGGCCTGGGCAGAAGGCTCCGCAGTCCGCGAGTCGGGTCCGCGGCATCAGTCTCTTCACTCTCCGCGGGGAGGTCGAAGTACTTCTCTGCGATGGGGGCAAGGTTCTCGGACTTCTTGAAGTCGATAGAATCCTCGTATGCCGTGTAGAGCTCCTCGACGGTATTGAACAGAATGTTCTCCACCTCGGTTTTGCAGAACTTCACGGCATCCGCCTGGAAATCATCGGAGTTCCGATACTCCTCGCGACCCTGAGCCTTTGCCTCAGCCAGCTTGGCAGAAAATTCAGCCTTCTCGGCTTCAAGTTTCGCCTTGGCCTCCGCGAGAGCTTCCACGAAAACACCCTTCTCGTGGAGGAGCTGCCTCTTCTCCGACTCATTCCGCCGCTGATCCTCTTGGGCTATCCTCCGCTCCCGACGCAGGACGGCCTCATGATCATGAACCTGCTTCTGCAGGCTCGTAGCCATCTCGTCGAGGAGGGTCCGCTCCTTGGCTATCTTCTCCCTGGCCGCTACAGCCTCGTCGAGGTCCGCTTGGAGCTTGGCCAAAACGTCGGGGTCCGACTTGGCCTGTGCCTCCTCCAACGCACCCTTCAGAGTCAGGATGAAGCCGAAGCAGCGCTGCTGGTCCGCGGTTTCCTAAGACGAAAGGGAAAAAGGATTAGAATCCGATGGTCCAAGGCAAGAACAATGAAGAAAACAAAGAAAAGGTAAAGTTTTACCTCCATCCGACGGATGGCCATAGCGCGGAGCTCCTCCTCGATGTCCTCCCGCGCCAAGGAGATTGGCCACCTCAAGGCTGGAGGAATTGACCCTGCCAGCAGATGCAGGGCCAAATCAGGCTGAAGGTCCCCCCGTTGGAGTGAAACCCCTTGGAGAGACTCAATCGGGTTCCAGGGAACCGTCTCCTGGTCGGGGGTGAAAACCTTGTAAATATTTTCATCCACGGGGAGAGGAGGGATGACCCTGGAAGCCTCAGCCTGAGGAGCCACCTCGGTCGGAGGCTCGGGAGTTGGACTGCGGAGCTCTGGGGGAGGACTCCGGGACACGTCCTCCATGGTGGGCCTCAGGATGCTCCGACCTGGCTTTCGGCGGAGCAGGCCACCTTCATTTGGCTCCTCGGAGGAAGGAGAAGCCTCCAGGTCGGTCACCTGACGGAACTGAGCTTCCGTCGGGGTCTCCTCCATCATCGGCGCCTGTGGAGTCGCGGCCCGTGCTGGAGTAGTAGCCTTCCTCGGAGTGACAACCTCCGATGGACCTGCGGTTGCGGGACGAATAAAATCAGGAAGAGTATCGTGGGGGCACCAGATGATTTGGCGCTCAAGATGCTGGTCCTTTCCGAAGAAGTTGTAGTATCCCGCCTTGAGAACGCGGGGGGTTTCTCCTCGAAGGATGTATTTGATTTCTCGAACCCGCGATTCCCGATCAGCGGGGATAAACTCCTCGGGGACCAGCTTCCTATATTTCTTAATAGCACGACGGACACGCTTACCTTCCTTGGCGCTAGTGACCCCGAAGGATTGGTCTATCTCCTCCCTTCTGGCCCGCTTGGCCACGACCTGTTCTTCGGTCGGAGGGGCAGCAGAAGGGGCAGCAGAAGAGGAAGCTCCCTTCTTCAGTGATTTCCGCTTCCGCTTGGAGCCACCTTGGACGGCATCAGTCTCACCCTGCTTCAACATGAGATGAGTCAGCAGAGATGCCTTCTTGGCTGCAGAAATGAAAACACAAAATGGTTAGAAGTATTACCCAGATGACCAAATCCTTGGAAACAGAATCGAGGAGCCGGACTCCGATATGAATCAAGTCTTTCTCCACGAGCTTGTTGGCGTCGAGGGGAATGAAGGAATCCCCCAACGATAAAGCTGAACCAGCTGGAGAGTGTTGAGGTCATCCTCGGTGTAGACCTCGAGCTTGGGGGCAGGGTCCGCCACAACCTCCCATCGGGGCCATGGGACAGAGCTGTTTTGGACGAAGAAGTAATACTTCTTCCATCCGCTATTGTCGGACCCCGAGTCACGAATCAACACCCGATCCTTGTGGAACTTCCAGGTCTCGCTATCCCAACCGAAACGTGAAAGTTGCTCCTTTGTCCACTTGGGGAGTCGGGGGGAGAAGGAGCAAACACCAGCCTTATTGCACTTCATTCCGTAGAATGTGCGGAAGAGCAGCAAACTGTATGTCCACTGCTGGCGGAGGCACAGAAGCTGGAAAGCGTTCCACACGCGGATGGCGTGTGGAGAGAAGGTACAGGGGTGCATCTTGTAGAAGTTGCACATCTCCACCAGGCTCCCGCAAAAAGGGAATCGAATCCCAGCACTTATCTGCCCGGCGGAGACGAACACTTCCCCCTCTCGAGGACGCGTGACGATATGCTTCCTCCTGGTGGTGGGCTGAGACTCGTAAGGGAAGCGGGGTTCCCAGTCCGAGGTAATGCAGCCTTCTCGGAGAGCAACCTCGTACGAGGTCTCAGAAATCTCGTTAACGGCAAACTCAAAGGTAAAAGGGATCCTTGCCCCAGAACTAGCTTCGTCTAAAAACGGTTACAAACAAGGAAACTTGAGAAAAGAGGAGAAGATAACATCAGCAAATCATGAAAACAGAGAAGGAAATCCTTACCAGACATTGTTAGTGGTTGCTTGGAGAAGATGAAAAAAGGATCGGAAGGGTTGAAGGCCTTGGATCACCTGAAGAGCAGAAGAAACTTGGGGAAGAAGCTTCGAGTTCGAAAATGGCAGAACTTCCAGAAATTGAGACGGTGAAGAAGAAGTGAATAATGCCAGGGTTTTAGCATTTATAAGCAGAGGGACAACTGGATGGATTCGATCTTGACCGTTGAAGACGAAACGATTCAATCTTGATCGTCGAGATTAGGGGGACGGTACGGAAGAGACGTTGGTGACGTAATGAGTGCTTTTTCAGAAAGCAGCAGTCACGCCCATTTGAGCGTCGTTTCATAATCCCCAGCATTTAATGTTACAGTAACCGAGGAGTCTCCTCGGATTAGGAAACTGCCCATAAGAGTCCAGTGGGCCCAAGGCAGTCATGAGTGAGAAACTTTGTTATTCAATAATTACGTGCAAGGCAAAAGCCTCCGATGGCACAATATCGGGAGGTATGTACATAAAAGCCTCCGACGGTGAGGTCGGGAGGTCTGGAACTGGAAGACACGACGGACTGCAAGTCCCCCATGTCTTGGGGGCAAATGATGGGTTCCGATGTAATCGTTAGCCCCGTTAACAGTCATTAGACGGCGAATAAGTCCAGTGGGCCTCGTGAAAGGCCGGGAAGGCCCAAGAGCCCAGTACGAAGGGTTCCGACCCTAGCGGTCCCGATATACGAGCTGAATGCTCCCGACAAGAAGCCTCTGAGTAGGCCCCGATATGCCTTTGTAAAGGCCCCGATAATAAAGCCCTGCGGAGGCTGGACCTGTCTCGTGAGACAAAGGGTCCTGGGTGGTGACCTAGAATGAGACAACTCTGGAGTCCCCGACGGAGTTGGGACTTATGATCTGAGGATAAGGCCGAGAAACCCGCCTACTAGATAAGAGTAGTGGGAGACGGCTGAGATATAGATAACCTCCCCCGAGATACGCAGGGCGTGCCCGAGATACGCGGAGTATGGACGAGATACGCGGAGCGTGGGGCGAGATATACGGAATCCCGAACGAGATATACGGAATCATGGGTAAAACGGCCAGCCACGGTCACAGGTAACTGAGTAACTTCCCCTCCTATATAAAGGAGGAAGTTACCTCAGAAAACACATTCTCTAATACGAACTTAGATTACTGCTTACCACCCCATTGATCAGATACTCATTTAGGCATCGGAGAGGGATTCTGGGTCACCACCCAGGTCATCCCCTTTTGCAGGATTACGCGGAGCCCAGGAGTTTGAGCTTTCCGTCAAGAACATAACGGAGCTTCGCCCGTGATCCAACACCGGAGAGGACGCGGCGGTTCTTAATTAGCTCGGCAAAGCCACGACGAATTGAGGAATGGTCAACAGTCATATGAAAGAATCAGAATTAAAGTAAAACTCGCAAGATTGACCTTGCTTTCCTTTATGAAGTATGTTTCCGTAAATTGGAAGTTAGAAGCAACTACGATCCGGTTAAGTCGTCGGAGATGACCACTTTGAAAAATCCAAATTCCTTGCTGGACCTCAAGAGCTTCAACCGAAGATGTTCGGTGACTTCGACAAGTCTTTCACTGGGATTTTCATGACAAATATATGTGGCTTGGATGTAGCCTTTTTAAAGTGGTTGTCTCGAAGAAAGGATGAATAATTGATCAATGTATATATATTGAAGGAAGGATTGGACGGCTGCTTGCCTTTTGCTTGGGTTAACCCCATAAAAAAACACGAATGATATATATTTATATACATAGAAGGGTGGTCGTTGCTTTTTCGACAGATGATATATATATATATATTATAAAATAAAATAAACCATTATATGGTAGTATTACTAGTCCATAAATGCATCTAATATATTATGCATATATTATATATACTCTTGCACAAATCAACATATGCAATGTATCTTGACACAATTAGAATATGTAATTTCGGATTGCATAATTAGACAACGGTTAATTTATCGTTTTGCAGAACCGGACCTGGGTAAGGTACTTCAATTACAATTCATAATTTAAGTGATGGCCCAAATGCCATTCACTATGACTATTGGGTCACTGTTAAGCCCAATTGTCCAACAATCCTAACTAGAATCTTTTCATGGTAGGATCAGATAGTTCACTGGATCAAATGGTACATAAGATTCTATAAAATTTATAAGCTAACATATTATATATGAATAACCTTCTATGATATGTCCTACAATATACATTAATTTCAAGTTAATCTACAACAACTATATAGAAAAATTCATTTAATACATCCAATGATTTATAAAAATCATATTTGATATAAAATAACACGATAAATGATTTAATTCATTTATACATCCAAATATAAGAATACTTTAAATTGTGTTATACATAACACGATAAATGATTATGAATAATATGACACACTACATTGATTAAGTATGTTTCTGTATTGCAACAAAGAATATAGATACATATGAAAATGAAAATGTTGATGGACAACGTGCCCCCACGAAATTTTTAAATAGCCTAAAAATCATTTTTAAAGTTATGAAAAAAAAAATTTGCCACCCTAAATTAATAAATATATAATGGAGATGGTAATTTGGTTAATCCGAAATGAATTCTCAACTTTATCCTTACTATGGAGATTTTATGTGCTAACCTGAATCGAAGGATCGCATGATCGTTTTACTTAACTGGGGTAGTAGGATCGTAAGATTAGGATCATGATCCTTTAAGATCTTAAGAGATTAAGATTTTACAAGGGATCTAGATCGTTTTACTTCATTAAGATAGTAAAATCGCAAGATTCTAAGATTCAGATCATAATACTTAATGAGCTTGTTATTTCCAGTGTTGTAACTTACACATGATTAATGAATGAGCTTTATCTATGCCCGCTCGTATAAAAAGTACATAAATTCCACAAATTCAAAGTTACATAGGTAGTGACTAAAGAGAAATTAAGGAACCCTAGTTAGCGAATTAATTTTTTCAATGAAATTGAAAGCATAATTATATTCCATCTCTTATTGATCTTATGTATATATCCTTAAATATATTTATGGTGGAGATACATTAATAGTGGTTGTTGATCTCTGATAGTCATTTATCTCTAACATACATATATATATTTTTTATATCTGACAAATTACCCTCAGATCTTATTACTCTTTGCACTCAGGGAAGTTAACGCTACAGGCTTGTGCAACCCTCTCAGCGTTTCCCTTGTTAAACCAGGTACTAGCTAAAGGTTCGTCGTCTTCTTCTTCTTCTTGCTCTTGTTTTCCTTTGAAGTAACCGCAAAGGCATTCCTCCTGCTTCTGCATTATCTCGCAACACTTCTTCGATGGCCGTTTCTTTGGTGACTTGAATGCAGATTTGCACGCCCTCATCAACGGTTTCTTGTTGCACGTCTCCCCTGCTGCCGCTACCACTTCCGGAGGTCCTGCCACTAGGAATACAACCAAAGCCAATGCAGCAACCACAAGAAGGAAGGTCTTCATTTTCAAGATCAGGCGAAATAATTATTTTTAGAAGAAAGAAAGAAAAAAGGAAGCTTGAGGGCAGTGGGTTTCATGAGGAGGAGAGGTTGCTTATTATTTATAGGAGAGGTTGTTAGGAGTAGGTACATGATTTATGAACTAATTAATAAAATATTTCATTATTAATTTTTTAACTTAAATTTGTGTTCTCTTACCAAAAATTGTTTGGACAAATTCACGTTTCACTTAGCACTTTACATGTGAATATCTGGGAAATGACAATAATAAGTGGAGATAATTAATTAAATATATTTTAGAATAATAATTTTTTTAAATAAAAAAATAAATGCCCTAACTTCTACCTATTTATAAACTAATATTTGAATTTTTAATTTTTAAATAGACTACCAAAACTTTGAATATACAAACAAATTATTACCAATATTATAATCTTTGTCAATTTGAACAAGAAACTGATGTCGTTGTCTCTGGGTGTTGCCCATCTTCTGGATTGATGAGAGTCATGACGATATCTCCTCTGGATTTATTCTAGTAGGAATTCCACCTCTCAAATGAGGTAGAGACAGTCCCTTGTACTATGTCCCACTTGATGGTAGTAGGCACAATATCCTTCAATGTGGTCTCTCCTTCCAGATAGATTTAGCGCGAATATCTCCTGTTAGACTTGCTGGAAGAGTCTATCGTGAGAGCTCGTGGGCTCATTTATTATTGGAGCATCAAAGGTATCCTGACCAGGAAACCCCCTTGACTTGATGGGAATTTCCTAGGATTGCTATTCGCAGATGAACTGCCTGACCCTAACATGAGGTCTTCCCATATTTGCACGAGTTCTACACTCCTGCGATTTTTAGAGTGCAAGACTGAGGTCCCGGGCCTCTGAAGAATGCTCGCATGAAATCACCTTTGGTGTACTCTTCACTTATCTAATGATGAACTCTTTCTAAATGATCAAAGTAGCTGGGTAGGGTTTCTTAAGTTCCATGGGTGACTCTTTCTATTCTTGATCCGTCTCTTCGTGGAGACATGACTTTTTTTTTTTCGGATTTCCAACACAAGACACCAAATGTTGGATCACAAATTATTGGCCTTGCTTGGAGTTAACTCTTTTGGTTTCACTTAGGACGTCGTCTTGGATGGTTTCACTTGAACTTGAATACTTCTTCAGCCGGGACATGCAAGAGGGATTGTGTGGGGTATTTCCATTAATTCCACTCTGAAGCTTAAATTAATATATGTGGATTGTAAAATAAAAATATTTTTAATGAGTGTAAATGTCTTACTATTTATAGGGTTTGTAAACCAACTCTAAGTGGTGTAAAATAGGAATCTCTTTAATAAATGTAAATGTCTTACTTTTTATAGGGTTTGTAAACCAATTCTAAGTGGTAGCCGCCTTTCACCGATAGGCGGAAATGAAAAGCAAGGATTCAGCTGGTGCCAAGCAGGTCACCACCTTTCCTTCCTTAGGAGGAAGTGTTTTCTTCTCAACAAGTGACAAGAAGGTCGTCACCTTACCTTCCTTAGGAGGAAATGTTTCATTTGGTGCCACCTCTATATCTTCTTTTCTCTGTATCCCTCTATGTTGCCTCCTTAAGTCGTCGATTGAGTGTTAAACTCTAGGGTTGATGCGTTATGTCTTTCACAGGAGTCATTTTCTCTATTTTGTTGACGACTTCATCAACCTAGAGTTATATTTTTGGGATAACAGCCTTGTCGAGCATGGTAATTAAGTGACGTCTTTACTTTCCCATAGGTTTTACTCTGGCTCATCTATTTTAGGGACAAGTTCTTTTAACGTCCTCATATTCTTTTTATTTTATAATGGTTCCAAAACGTCCATTTTCGTTTAAGTGTTGGCATGGTAATTAAGTGCGTCTGCAAGCTCTACTTGCAGTTTTGCTAATGTGGCAGATGCAGAAGCTTCTCTTTGAGTTAATTCTAGGTTATGTTGCTACACCAATGCTACTTTTATCTTCAATTACTGAGCCCTTTTATTTCTCTGCAACTGCATGTCATTGTGCTTCATTAGTTAATGGCTCTACTCGCCTTGCCCTCGAATAAAGTTTTTCCATATTAACATCTAAGTCATCCCCAACCGTCCCGATAATTAATGTTTGAAAGTGTTGGGTAGTGTTTCTTTTTTTTTTTTTTCTCTTTTTTTTTTACGTAGCGCTTGGTCTATGGTAGCGTCCAACTCTATAGCTTGTGCATTGAAAACTTGGTCAGTTTCTTCCTACGAAATTTAATTAATTAGTTGTAATATCTTAATTTCCAACCACCCCATAAAAAGTGAAAAGGTAAATCATATCATAATGACCTTCAAGCGTATATCAATCAAGTCGTCATTCTTTCTATCATAAACACCATAAGTTCTGGGATATTCTAATCCCTTCTCCTTAATTTGTAGGATTTATTTTAATAGTTTAGCTAAATAAAATTAATGATGAACTCATATAAGTTGATCGATGAAATTATCACGTATCACATTAACATTTTAACTTTGCTACTTGTACCCGAGGCGTCCAAATTAATATATTTCTATCTATTTATCTTACTGCATTGACTTAAAAATACGAAACTAAAGTTATTTTGATGACAATACAACCAAACATAAAGTAAAATATTTTAGATAAGATATGCAACAGGGGTTTCTCAATAAAAAAATTTAAAAAACGCAGGGGGAAAATCTTTTCTAGCTTGCACACGATTTCAACTATTTTTTGTTTCAACTTTTCAGACGATCTACACAACAACCCGTGAAAAAAATCTTTAAAAAATCATGTTAACTCGGTGAGAACTTTCATACTGTATTTGTCACCATATTAGGAAGTGCCGTAAGTAGAAATACTTGTAGCAAAACGTGACAATAAAGACTTTTCAATCTTGTGTCGCCCCTTGAAATTGTTGACCACTATCAATCGGGAAGTTTGAAACTCTTAACCCATATATAAAATAGGGTTAATACCCTTGGGAGAGGTCTGAAGTTTGGGCCATAAGAATTTGGGAGGTCTGAAGTTTAAATTGGTGATAATAGATGTCTGAAGTTTTGACTTTTAGATAATACAGGTCTCCGTTAGTTTTTTCCGTTAAAATTAACGGAAACTGGTCATGTGCTTGACATGTGACCAGAAATAAAATTAAATTCCAAAAATGCCCTTCTTCCACCTCACATGCTTAAATGAAAAGACGAAAATGCCCTTAATGCCACCACCAACTCCGGCGAACACCACCCAACTCCGGCGACCACCACTCAGCTCCGGCGACCACCACCCGCTCCGACGACCACCACCCAACTCCGGCGAGCACAACTGCGGCCCCGATTGGGCTCAAATCGGAGCCATCGGCCCCGATTGGGCCCACAAAGCTCCGATCGGAGCTCGGTGGCCCCAAATCGGAGGCCCGGAGCTCCGATCGGAGCTCGGTGGCCCCGAATCAGAGCCACAGAGCTCCGATTGAAGCTTTGTGGATCTGATCTGGAGCTCTGTGGCCCCAGATCAGAGCTCTGTGGTTCCGATCTGAGCTCTGTGGCTCCGATCTGGAGCTCTGTGGCTCCGATCTGGAGCTCTGTGGCTCCGATTCGGGGCCACCGAGCTCCGATGTGGGCCCAATCGGGGCCGATGGCTTCGATTTGGGCCCAATCGTGGCCATTGTGGCGGTCGTCGGAGTTTGGTGGGGTCGCCGGACTGTGAGTGGTGGTCGCCGGATTTGGGTGGTGGTCGCCAGAGTTGGGTGGTGGCCGGCGGGAGCCGTAATGGTGGCCGGAGTTGGGTTATGTTTTAATTAGTGAAAGGGGTATTTTTGTCATTTCATGTTCAATTAATTAAACTTTAATTTGTTTAAAATATTGTCAGGGGTAAATATGACAATTCACGTGATTCTGTTAAATTTGACAGAAAATTTGGACGGAAAACCTAAAGATCACAAAGTCTAAACTTCAAACCTCAGTTATCACCATTTCAATCTTCAGACCTCTCAAATTAACAAGGTCCAATCTTCAGAACTCTCTCAGGTTATTGACCCCATAAAATATCACGTTGTTTTCTCCTAGTAAATAAATAAGTTGTTTTTGTTTTATACTTCTTACCAGACTGTTCATCTAACACATGTTTTGGACGGTTGCATAATATCACCAAATCCATCCTTCTTTTAAAAACCTAAGTAGTTTAATGAGGACCCGGAAAGGACGCGGCGGTTCTAAGCTCGGCAAAGCCATGACAAATTGAGGAATGACCAACAGTCATATGAAAGAATCGGAATTAACGTAAAACTCGCAAGCTTGACCTTACTTTCCTTATGAAGTATGTTTTAGAGATTGAAAGTTTGAATGGTTGTTAATGGTGGATTCCATATCATTATTACGAGGGTCCTTAATGGAAATGATTAGGCTCTATGGGACCTACGTAACTTAACACAAGTGGTGGATTCTAAATTTCATTTTGTCGTTTGTTAGATATAGAGCCTTGAAGCTTCTGAAACTATGTTAAACCGGGAAATTTGAGGCCATAAAATTCGTATTTTTACTGATTATTTCTCGAAAAGAAATCTAATAACTTGTTGATCATTGTAAGGCATTTCTATCGACATCAAGAACACCCAAAACAGCGCTCGGATAAATGAAAATGTTACTCACAAAATAGGAGTTAAATTCAGTTTATCTGACATTAGGTTGAAAATGAAGTTGATTACTCCCGACCAACTTTGACTGGCTGGTATGAGCCACCCTGATGTCGCATCGTGACGCCTTTTGCAGTGTCAGACAAATAATCGATACAACTGCGTAAAATAATTTTATACATTTTTCTATGATGGTTAAAAATATTATTAAATAATTTTCTTGGGCCAAAAATCAGTAAAGAAATGTATATAAGGATTCCGTAACCATCTGAATATTAATTAGAAACCTGAATCGGATACTAGGAAATGCTAGTACTGAATAGATGACTAAATGTATTTTCAAATTTTTAGTTTAGATGAGAAGAGCTTATTCTCTTATTCATATAAGTTTTAGATCATTTAGATTAACGGAGTTATCGACAAGAATTTTTTTCGTGTTTTTATTAATCGAACCCGTCTAAAACTCAAATATTAATGGGTTAGGTTATACTTGTATTTTTTTTAATTTATACACGGGTATTTAAAATATATATAGTTCTTTGATAAATTACTCGTTATAGCACATACAAGGTTTTCATTATGGAAATCCTTGTTGGAAAAACGTTGGTCGATACAGGGGTAAAACAGTAATTCGGAAATATGTAGGACTAAAGTCGAATTAATTTTTATTCGATAATCAACATAAAATTAACAAGTAATCTGTATGTGTATGAAAATCGAAATTGCGATCCATAGATCGAATGGGAAAGACGAATTTTTAACTGAGGCACGTGCGGATCATAAATCCATCAGGTTATTGGCCATAAAGACATGACTTTTTTTTTCCGGATTTCCAACACACGACACAAAATGTTCGATCACAAATTATTGGCCTTGCCTAGAGTTGACTCTTTTGATTTCACTTAGGACGTCGTCTTGGATGGTTTCACTTGAACTTGAATACTTCTTCAGCCGGGACATGCAAGCGGGATTGTGTGGGGTAGTTCCACTGATTCCACTCTGAACCTTAAATTAATATATGTGGATTGTAAAATAAAAATATATTTAATGAGTGTAAATGTCTTACTATTTATAGGGTTTGTAAACCAACTATAAGTGGTGTAAAATAGGAATCTCTTTAATAAATGTAAATGTCTTACTATTTATAGGGTTTGTAAACCAACTATAAGTGGTGTAAAATAGGAATCTCTTTAATAAATGTAAATGTCTTACTTTTTATAAGGTTTGTAAACCAACTCTAAGTAGTAGCTGCCTTTCACCGATAGGTGGAAATGAAAAGCAAGGATTCAACTGGTGCCAAGCAGGTCACGACCTTTACTTCCTTAGAAGGAAGTGTTCACTTCTCAGCAAGTGACAAGAAGGTCGTCACCTTACCTTCCTTAGGAGGAAATGTTTCATTTGGCGCCGCCTCTATATCTTCTTTTCTCTGTATCCCTCTATCTTGCCTCCTTAAGTCGTCGATTGAGTGTTAAACTTGAGGGTTGATGACTTATGTCTTTCACAACAGTCATTTTCTCTATTTTGTTGACGACTTCATCAGCCTAGAGTTATATTTTTGGGATAACGGCCTTGTCTACCATAGTGACGTCTTTACTTTCCCATAGGTTTTACTCTGGCTCATCTATTTCAGGGACGAGTTCTTTTAACGTCCTCAAATTATTATTATTTTATAATGGTTCTAAAACGTCTATTTTCGTTTAGGTGTTGGCATGGTAATTAAGTGCGTCTGCAAGCTCTACTTGCAGTTTTGCTAATGCGGCAGATGCAGAAGCTTCTCTTTGAGTTGATTCTAAGTTATGTTGCTACACCTATGCTAATTTTATCTTCAATTACTGAGCCCTTTTATTTCTCTGCAACTGCATGTCGTTGTGCTTCATTATTCAATGGCTCTACTGTTGGATTACGGGGACGTAATACTACGGAATGCTAAACGTGTACTTGTAAGTAATATAATTACGCAGCGGAATAATCTACACATACCTCAATAGCTTTCCTGCCCAAGAAAGTTGCGGAGGGAGTTCTGATCCTCCGATCGGAACCCGTACAAGTTCTTCGTGTGAATAAGTCATACGCGGTATAAGCTCCACGGCAAATCCTTTGATCGATTCTTCAACGGGGACAGAACCTCGGACTGAATGCTTGTAATAAATTTGGCACACCAATAGTGGTGTTTATGGGGCCGGCCGAACTCACTATAGAGAGAAAGTATTTCTCTCAAATCACAACTTCGGAGGAGTTGTGACCAATGTGTGTTTTGGAGGTGACCCCAAGACCTCCTTATATAGTGGTGGAGGAGAAAATCTTCCCCCTTCCCTTCTAGGGTTTCGGCCGACTTATGTGGTGGGGGAGGCCTAATTTTGGGCCTCTCATGTCAATGGGAATTAGGTCTGGCCCAATTAGCCCTAACGTGACATTTACCTAATTATGTTAGGTAACCACATATATTAACGGGCTACCAATTACGGCGCCACGTCACCATATGCTAACAGCTCTCACTCGCCGGAATTGAAGGGTGCCTGTTAATGTATTTCCATCCAATAGCATCAACATTTCAGTCTTCAGTTATTGTCTCCGTCTCCGAATACTTCATACGAGGTTTGCCGTGCGACCGGCGGATACGACGGGCATCGTGCTACTCATCAGTTAAGAGTATTGTAGCGCCCGCAGAACGTTGATTCCCTGTCGTAAATCAATCCATTTAAAACCAAAATATGTACCGCACTGTATCCTTGGTCAACTGATAATTCTCCAATAGCCCAGTTTTCCACCTAGGAATACTTCTCCAGGGCATCCGTACAAGTGTTCACAACCTTCAACTAATATCCTGTTGGTTCCCACCTTTGAACACAAGAGTCAGTGAATTATAGAAGAACATGACCATCCCCATAGCTTAAACCCTTAGTCTAACTCAACCGGTTTCCAAGATGTGGTCACTTGGCCGTTTTCTTTGGCTCTACGCTCGTACGCCGAGAAGCGAACATTGAGCTAGACCTTAGGTATAAGTTATGAGTCTGAGAGGATACTTTGGGTGCCTCTTCATAATGCACCCGGGATCAATCACACGCTCAAGATGAAGAAGTATGCACCCTTTGAATCACAAGGATTCTAGCTAGCACAACCGAGCATGACCCCGTGGTCGAACATGGCACGCGTAGTATGAAGCACGTGTCGATAGCACACCTGGACAAGCCAGGGATGGGATATGTCAATCATGCTATCGCAGAGTATTTCATCTGGCCCTGAATGTGATTTTAATGATGGACAGAGTCCAACACGACAATTTACAAAATGAAGATTTAGTCATGGTATAAGCGTGACCAAGTTATCGTTTCGTTTAACCAGGTTTATCCCCATGGTTCTTAGCCAATCTTGTTGTGGAAGAGGTCCCCCTCTCCTACAAGATGACCGTGCCTGTGTGACGAGGCAAGGTTCACATCCGACATAATTTTGGTGGAAGAGTTTTACCTCTTCCTACGACTTAGTTTATAGACCGTAAAATCCGATGTTATTTATCATTATGAAGTCGCTAGATCATATACTCAATTTGCAATTCTTTTATTCAATCGAAATATCATTTCAAATGTCAAAATTTCATCACTCTTACAAGCCACTTATTAAGCTCTGCGTAATCCAAGCAGTTTTACGTGCTTTTCGAAAATTTCTCTACGTAATGGCTTAGTTAATGGGTCTGCGACCATATTGTCTATGGAAAAGTATTCTAAAGCGATTATATTGTCTTCCACAACATATTTGACATAATAGTATTTCACATCAATGTGTTTGATTCTACTATGGTACTTTGGATTCTTAATTGCTGTAATGGCTGCCTGACTGTCGGAGTATACCTTCACAGGTTTGCTCTTCTTGTCAGTGCCAATTAATGCAGTAGTAAGCCTTTTCAACCAGACTGGTTCTTGTGCGTTTTTAGAAAGGTCAACGAATTCTGATTCCATAGTGGAAAGCGCGACACATGATTGCTTCTTGCTTTTCCATGATATGGCAACATCATCAAGGAGGAAAACTCCCCCTGTGGTGGACTTACGATCTTCCGGATCGCCACCGTGGTCGGCGTCACTATAACTAGTCAATTCAATATGCCTGCCCTTATAGCATAGAACATAGTTGGCAGTACCTTTCAGATATCTTATAATTTGTTTTACGGCCTTTAAATGTTGATAGCCAAGATCAGATTGGAATCTTGCTACTAGGCCCACAGTGTAACAGATGTCCGGCCGAGTACATGGCATGGCGTACATTAGACTTCCTACCATGCTTAGATACTCTGCATTCTTCATCTGTTCACGCTCCTGCTAGTTCTTCGGGCCATCACGCTTTAACAGCGCGCACCCGAACACAACCGGCGTATCCACGGGTTTGGCATCGAGAATTCTGAATCTTTTCAACAGTTTGTTGATATCTGATTCTTGAGACAGATAAAATCTCCGGGTGGCACGATCTCGGGCAATTTTAATGCTTAAGATGTACTTGGCCTCTCCCATGTCTTTCATCTCAAATGCTGATGCTAACCAGGACTTTGATTCGTTCATGAAACTCACATCGTTTGCAGCAATGAGTATGTCATCCACGTATAAGGTTATGATGATATACTTAAACCCGGAGGTCTTGGTGTAAATGCAGGGATCCTCGTGAAGGTTCACAAATCCGTTTCCGACGATTTCCTCGTGGAATCTGCGATACCATTGCCGAGACGATTGTTTAAGACCGTTAATAGATATTTGGAGTTTGCAAACTTTACGTTCTTTTCCAGGAGTAACAAACCCTCTAGCTGCTCCATATAGATATCTTCCTCCAAGTTTCCATGGAGAAATGCGGTCTTTAACATCCATTTGATGCAGGCTCGTGATCGAGGCTTGCAATAAGGGCAAGGATGGCCCTAACTCTGTGGTGAGTATGTTTCATCAAAGTCCACTCTGTGAATTTGGGTATATCCTTTCGCAATTGTTCGAGTTTTGCACCACTCAAATTTTCCATCAGTAGTGAATTATAAAATTTCAATTTCTAGCTCTGTGATTAGTAGGTAAATCAACTGAAGACCAAAACCGAATACATTCTAATTTAGGCATTTTCATCCTCCATTGTTTTCCTCCATTCCAACGTTGGAGGTTCTTCCAATGCTTGCCAAACCGTCACTGGTTCGTGAACGAATGTCTCACTTGATGGGATATTTCTTAAAAGAAGTTCGTTGACTTAGACTAAGTCTAGGCTCGATAATCTCATCTTAAGTCTGATCGTTACTCCCACTCGGAATAATGCTTCTTCTCGAAGCATTACTCCCAATGGGAACAATGGTGGTGCTAGAACTTTGGTCTACAACTTTCTTAGAATGACCTCTTGGTCTCATGATTTTACCTCCGAGATTTATTCCTTGATCACTGGGATCTAGGATCAAGTTAGTCATTTCCTCCCACTAGGAATAATGGGCAGTTGCGACTATTTGATTTTCATCCAATGGTTCAGCATTATGATTATCAGGTCCGACTTGATTCGCATTAACATTTAGTGATGATTATGTGAGGGGGAGTAAGCCCTCCCACTGGAATTATTATGAGGACGTTTCCATCATCATTTACCATGTCATTCACTAATGCTATATCATTCTCCCACTCGAAGTAAGTGGGACCTGAGAATCTCCGTTATCCATTTTAATTCGATCGGTACTTTATTTCGTTTCGTTCCTTAAACGGGTAAATGGGGATTCTTAACAAAAATAATGACAAACTTTCCGGATCAATAACTGCAGCCAAGACAAGGAAAGTTATATAAGGCAGGTAGTCTTTAACCACGTTTGAGCAGCCCACCTGAAAATAAATTCAAAACTAAGTTATGTCAGATGTTTATGCATCAGATAAAACGTTTCACCGTTTTATGTATTGTGGTAAACGAGGTGTACCTTTTACAGTACATAAATCAACAGTTGTTGTCGCACCGGATTATCGTTTAGACCTTTTATTGTTGGGTTTATCCAAGCAATTCCGAAGTCCAGCAAACCTGGCATTGGAGAATTCGGGCAGTTTGAAGATCTTTTCATCTTTATGGTCGGCATCGTATAAGTCAATTGCCGTTTTAATTGCTGTGATCAGACGTGTAAGTCCGTTATCATCAGCAAACCATGAAAGAGGAAACATCTCTATTACTTTCTGAATTCCTTCCCATTCATCGGCGTCGAGAACGGTTTTTATCCCATTCTCCTTGCATAGAATTTCATGGTATGCGGCCATTAATTCTCTTGTTTCGGCTGCCTTTCCCTCCCCGTAATGAAGGTGTAAGGTGCTCCAAAGATGCAATGCGCTCTTTTGAATAGTCCTTTCCTCTATTTCAGCTATCAGATGCGAGCATATTATTTTTCAAGCTCTTTGATCCCTCCATAACTTGTCGTTATTATTGTATTTGTAAGGTTTCCCTCCCTCGTTTGTATGTATACGTTGACCTTTTCGATCGATACGATCCTCGACTCCCGCAGGTATCAGGTCACATTCAACACTAATTTTCCAATCATCATAATTAATATCATCCAGTTTGCATATTTTCTTAAAACGATCCGATCGAGCCATTAGAACTACAATGACAATCATGCAAAGTTAGGAAGACTAAAAAATTTTGACAGAATTGCAAACATCGGATTATCTATTAAGATGGAATACGACAAATAGTGATCCTTCAGTCACTAAACCAAACTGACCGACAGTAAACCGAGGGAAGGAGGTGTTGTGAAAGAGTTCACACTATTTTCGTCTTCAATCCAATAGATCAGTCTTTTGAAAACGGCTATTATTTTGCAAATTACCGGAACGGGAATTTTCAAACAAGCATACCCGATCTTGGCTTTCACATGGCCCTTTTTGATTTGTAAAATTATCCGATAATTTACGCATGCATAATACTATATCACGCCATAAACATAGAACAAACCAAAACAACATGCTTACGCGTCATGCGTCTAATGTTCCTTAGCATACATAATTCTACTTAAAGTAAATTATCACATGCTTTCATTCATGAGCATTCTAGCATACGTGTCAAAACATGAAACTTCCGCATACATCATGCATAATTGGCGATTGGTATTTTCTGTTTTGAAAATATTAGGGGCTGACTTGCAATTCATGCTTACAATCAATCATGCGAAATTTCTAGACATGGATTCTAAGCATTTTCAATCAGCATAGCATGTCTATCCTATTGCGCATGCCATATATTTAAATCCCAGAGCTCAATGCTCGCAATTTATTATCCAGCTAGCTTGACTAAGTCAAGACGACAGTTCTAATATATGTTGCATAAAGTAAATAATTGCAATTCTGCCCACTAATTTAATCAAGTCCCAAAAACATGCATATCTGAGATCCATCCCTATAATCGTAACCAGGTATTAGGCTTTTATCTGAAAACGTGTTAAAACGTAAACCCTAAGAGCACTGTTTAGGTTAACTTTTAAAGTTCGAAAACATTTTGGATTTAAAATATGACATCCTATTTTATTGAAAATTTAAAATTTCCGAAAAATTTTAAAATTTGGTTCGGTCCAATTTAAAATTCGGTCTGAGTCAGTCCAATTTTAAAAATTCGGTTTGATCCGGAACGGTTCAATAAAATAAGATTGTGGTTCGGTTCATCACTCGAAACTGGTTCGGTTTAGATTCACTTAGTTACTTTGGTCCAACCCGACCCGACTAGGTCGACCTGATTAAGAAAAACCCGAATTGGTTTAACCCGTTCCGGTTTTGCAAATTGGACCGGCCCAATACACCCATAGGGTTTAGCCGAAATATATCTCGTGGGCTAAGTAGAGTTTTAAAATCAACTAAAAACTTATCTTAGCCACCAAGAAATATTAATTATTTATAATAATTTCCAATATTGCATATATATATATTTCGGCACAATAATTAAATAACATATATATAAATATTGTCAAGATTTTATCTAGAAGATGTAAATCAATTAACAATATAAACATATATATCCATAATTTCGGCCACACACACATATATATATATATATTATTGTCAAATATATCTTTATAGATTAAAATATATGTTGACAATATTTTTCCTAATCCTTTTAAGTAACTAAATCCTATCAATATATTTTTATCCATATATTTTAGCTAAATATATTGATCGTTTATATATTTTAATATATAATGTGAATATTTCCTTATCTTTCCAATTTATAGATATATTTTTTCCTTTTAATAAATTAAAATATGGTAACAAATATATCCACCATGCTAGGCCCACTGAATTTTACTTACTTGCACCCCAAGAAATTGAAAATTTTACCTATTAATTCACCTAGGGTTTCGGCCATAACAACAAATATTGGAAAAAATTGTCAAATTTCAAGATCAATCACTAATATGATCATGAATCCAAATATTGTTCTTGATAAAAATTATCGTGTTCTTGAAGATCATGAACATCAAACTCAGATTTAAACATGAATTTTCGGTTTTGATCTATAAAAACATGAAAATTCCGAAAATTTTAAGTTTTTAAAGATCAAACATATGAAATTTGTTTAAAAATTTTGGATTACTCATGGTGTTCATCATAAAAATTTCGGTTTTTATAAAATTTTCAAGAACATTAGTTTATCAAAATTTCAAGAACTCCTAACACAAGCTCTGATACCGCTGTTGGATTACGGGGACGTAATACTACGGAATGCTAAACGTGTACTTGTAAGTAATCTAATTACGCAGCAGAATTATGTACACATACCTCAATAGCTTTCCTGCCCAAGAACGTTGTGGAGGGAGTTCTGATCCTCCGGTCGGAACCCGTACAAGTTCTTCGTGAGAAGACGTCCTACGCGGTATAAGCTTCACAACAAATCCTCTGATCGATTCTTCGACGGGAATAGAACCTCGGACTGAATGCTCGTAAGCAATTTGGCACACCAATAGTGGTGTTTATGGGGCCGACCGAACTCACTATAGAGAGAAAGGGATTTCTCTCAAATCACAACTTAGGAAGAGTTGTGACCAAGGTGTGTTTTGGAGGTGACCCCAAGACCTCCTTATATAGTAGGGGAGGAGAAAATCCTCCCTCTTCCCTTATAGGGTTTTGACCGACTTATGTGAAGGGGGAGGCCCAATTTTTGGCCTCCCATGTCACATGGGAATTAGGTCGGGCCCAATTAGCCCTAATGTGACATTTACCTAATTATCTTAGGTAACCACATATATTAACGGGCTACCAATTACGGCGTCACGTCACCATATTCTAACATCAACTCGCCTTGCCCTCGAATAAACTTTTTCCATGCTAACATCTAAGTCATCCCCAACAGTCTCGATAATTAATGTTTGGAAGTGTTGGGTAGTTTTTTTTTTTTTTTTTAAGTAGCACTTGGTTTATGGTAGCGTCCAACTCTATAGCTTGTGCATTGAAAACTTGTTCAGTTTCTTCCTACAAAATTTAATTGATTAGTTGTAATATCTTAATTTCCAACCACCCAATAAAAAGTGAAAAGGTAAATCATATCATAATGACCTTCAAGCGTAGATCAATCAAGTCGTCATTCTTTCTAACATAAGCACCATAAGTTTTGGGATATTCTAATCCCTTCTCCTTAATTTGTAGGATTTATTTTAATATGTTAGCTAAATAAAATTAATTATGAACTCATATAAATTGATCGATGAAATTATCTCGTACCACATTAACATTTTAACTTGGCCACTTGTACCCGAGGCGTGCAAATTAATTTATTTCTATCTATTTATCTTGCTGCATTAACTTAAAAATACGAAACTAAAATTATTTTGATGACAGTACAACCAAACATAAACTAAAATATTTTAGATGAGATATGCAACAGGAGTTGCTCAATAAAAAAACTTAAAAAACGCAGGGGGAAATCTTTTCTAGCTTGCACACGATTTCAACTATTTTTTTGTTTCAGCTTTTCAGACGATCTACACAACAACCCGTGAAAAAAAAATATTTAAAAAATCATGTTAGCTCGGTGGGAACTTTCATACTGTATTTGTCACCATATTAGGAAGTGCCATAAGTAGAAATACTTGTAACAAAACGTGACAATAAAGACTTTTCATTCTTGTGGCGCCCCTTGAAATTGTTGACCATTATTAATCGGGAAGTTTGAAACTCTTAACCCATAAATAAAATATCACGTTGTTTTCCCCTAGTAAATAAATAAGTTGTTTTTGTTTTATACTTCTTACCAGACCGTTCTTGTAACACATGTTTTGGACGGGTGCATAATATCAACAAATTCATCCTTCTTTAAAAAACCTAAGTAGTTTAATGAGGACCCGGAAAGGACGCGGCGGTTCCAAGCTCGGCAAAGCCACGACAAATTGGGGAATGACCAACAGTCATATGAAAGAATCAGAATTAACGTAAAACTCGCAAGCTTGACCTTACTTTCCTTTATGAAGTATGTTTGTAGAGATTGAAAGTTTGACTGATTGTTAATGGTGGATTCCATATCATTGTTACGATGGTCCTTAATGGAAATGACTAGGCTCTATGAGACCTACGTAACTTAACACAAGTGGTGGATTCTATATTTCATTTTGTCGTTTGTTAGATATCGAGTCTTGAAGCTTCTGAAACTATGTTAAACTGGGAAATTTGAGGCCATAAAATTCGTATTTTTACTGATTATTTATCGAAAAGAAATCTAATAACTTGTTGATCATTGTAAGGCCTTTCTATCAACATCAAGAACACCCAAAACAACGCTCGGATAAATGAAAATGTAGCTCACAAAGTAGGAGTTATAATTAGTTAAATTCTGACATTAGGTTGAAAATGAAATTGATTACTCCCGACAAACTTTGACTGGCTGGTATGAGCCACCCTGATGTCGCATCGTGACGCCTTTTGCAGTGTCAGATCAATAATCGATATAACTGCCTAAAATAATTTTATACATTTTTCTATGATTGTAAAAAATGTTATTAAATATTTTTCTTGGGCCAAAATTCAATAAAGAAATGTATATAAGGATTTCGTAACCATCTGAATATTAATTAGAAACCTGAATCAGATACTAGGAAAATGCTAGTACTGCATATATAGATGACTAAATGTATTTTCAAATTGTTAGTTTAGATAATTTAGATTAATGGAGTTATCGACATGAATTATTATTTTCATGTTTTTATTAATCGAACCCGTCAAAAACTCAAATATTAATGGGTTAGGTTATACTTGTATTTTTTTAATTTATACACGGGTATTTAAAATATATATAGTTATTTGATATATTACTCGTTATAGCACATACAAGGTTTCCATGATGGAAATCCTAACTAGGATCGTTTCATGGTACGATCAGATAGTTCTTAGATCAAATGGTTCATAAGATTCTATAAAATTTATAAGCTAACATATTATATATATAACCTTCTATGATATGTCCTACAATATACATTAATATCAAGTAAATGTACAACAACTATATAAAAAAATTCATTTAATACATCCAATGATTTATAAAAATCATATTCGATATAATTTATTAAATATTTTTATCAAATATAAGAATACCTTAAATTATTTAATACATAACACGATAAATGATTATGAATAATATGACACACTACATTGATTCGGTATGTTTCTGTATTGCAACAAAGAATACAGATAAAGATGACAATGAAAAAATTAGTAGATGATGGACAACGTGCCCCCAATTTTTTTTTTTTATATAGTTTGAAAAGCATTTTTAAAGTTATGAAAAAAAAAATTTGCCACCCTAAATTAATAAATATCTAATGGATATGCTAATTTGGTTAATCGAAAATGAATTCTCAACTTTATCCTTACTATGGAGATTTTATGTTTTAACCTGAATAGAAGGATCACATGATCGTTTTACTTAACCGGGGTCGTAGTATCGTATGATTAGGATCATGATCCTTTAAGATCCTAAAAGATTAAGATTTTACAAGGGATCTAGATCGTCTTACTTCACTAAGATAGTAAAATCGTAAGATTCAAATCATAATACTAAATGAGCTTGTTATTTCCGGTGTTGTAACTTACACATGATTAATGGATGAGCTTTCTCTATGCCCACTCGTATAAAAAGTACATAAATTTAAAGTTACATAGGTAGTGACTAATCAGAAATTAAGGAACCCTAGTTAGCGAATTAAGTTTTTCAATGAAACAGAAAGCATAATTATATTCCATCTCTTATCGATCTTATGTATATATCTTTAAATATATATATCTTGTGGGGATACATTAATATTGATTTTTGATATCTGATAATCACTATTCTCTAATATACATATATATTTATTTATTATATCTGACAAATACCCTCAGATCTAATTACTCTTTGCACTCAGTGAAGGTAACACTACATGTTTGTGTAACCCTCTCAGCGTTTCCCTTGTTAAACCTTGTACTAGCTAAAGGTTCGTCGTCTTCTTCTTCTTGTTGCACTTTTTTCCTTTGAAATAACCGCAAAGGCATTCCTCCTGCTTTTGCATTATCTTCAACACTTTTTTGATGGCTGTTTATTTAGTGACTTGAATGCAGATTTGCCCCCCCCCCCCCCCCCCCCTCATCAACGGTTTCTTGTTGCACGTCTCCCATGTTGCCGCTGCCACTTCCGGTGGTCCTGCCACTAGGAACACAACTAAAGCCAATGCAGCAACCACAAAAAGGAAGATCTTTATTTTCAATATCAGGCGAAATAATATAATTATTTTTAGAAGAAAGAAAGAAAAAAGGAAACTTGAGGGTAGTGGGTTTCATGAGGATAGGCGGCTTAGTATTTATAGGAGGAGGGGTTGGTAGGAGTAGGTGCATGATTTATAAACTAATTAATAAAATATTTCATTATTAATTTGTTAACTTAAATTTGGGTTCTCTTACCAAAAAGAGTTTGCTCAATTTCACGTTTCACCTAGCACTTTACATGTGAAAATCTGGGAAAGGACAATAATGGGGTGAGATAATCAATTAAATATGTTTTAGCATAATAATTTTCTTTAAATAAAAAAATAACTACCCTAACTTATGTTGGATTACGGGGCAGATTACTATGGAAACATAATCACAGGTACATGCTTGTAATCAGAATTACAAAGCAGAAGATGTGCACATACCTTAAACCTTTTCCGTAGTCCCAAGGATCCAGGTGAGGGAGTTAACAATCCACCAGACGAAACCCGTAGAAGTTCTTATTAAGGAAGTCCAACACGGTATTAGCTCCACAGCAAAGCCACTGATCGATTCTTGGTAGGAACGGATCTCCGGAGTAATTTTCTCGAAGCAAATTGGCATGCCCTTGGTGTAGTATATGGTTCGGCAGAACCAAGTATTTTGGGAGGAGGGATTTTCTCTCAAATCACCACTTAGGAGGAATTGTTAATTACCCTTAATTAAATCCCTAACACCCCTTATTTATAGGAGGAGCAAAGTGGACTGATGGATATGTGCCCAATTCGAGTTCGTATTTATATTTCGGGCCTCGTAAACACGCCAAAATTACATCTCGACTTGAAAAACGTCTCCCAAAGGGTCAAAACGGTCTGGTAGCGCGTTACGCGCGTCCGGGTTGCTTGCAATCCGGACGTCCGGATTGCATTGCGGGGATCGGGCGATTACCGTTTCCGCGATTACCGTTACGTGTAGAGAAGTCAAGTTCGCGCATTGCCGATATGGATGACGGTTATCACTTGCTTTTGAACCGTCATCAAACCGCTTTAAAACCGGGTCCGGTCCCAAGGAAGCCTATAAATAGGAGGCCTTGGCCACCCATTTTGACACATCCTCTCATTTGCCCAACTTTGGTATTTTGAGCTCTGACTTCTCTCTAGAAATACTTTCTCTCTCTAGAATTACTCTTTTAGCCCTATAGTGACTTAAGCATCGGAGAGGGCTCCGCTAGCACCACCCGCCCCCCTCTCCGTGATAGCATCGGTCCTTTGTGCAGGAATCGACGCCCCAGACATCCGAACTTGTGCACAGTCCACCGCCTTTCGAGACTCAGACGCCTCCTTAGACACAACCGCCTTTTTGGGACACAGACTTTCCGAGACTCAACCGAACACTCGTCAGTGGCACAAACCTCTTTCAGACGAAGGGTTACAACCAAAAACCCGTTCAACCATACGAACAGACGCGTCCCCACGACCCAGTTCATCCAGGACGCAACATTGGCGCCGTCTACGTGATTCGAACAAGAAGCTATTGTACTGCAAAATCATGACGAGTGATCGCAACCCTCCCGAAGAGGTTAATGCGAAAAACACAAGGAAAAGGCCTGGACGTCCCAAGAAGTCCCCGGCAAACAAAAGAACAGGAGGCCAAATGCCAGCTGGGAGCCAGTCGGGACCCTCCCACATTCCAATAGCTACTTCCGTAGCTTCATCCATGCCGACTGACAATGTGCCCGACGGACACCACAAAGAGCCAAGGGACAAACATCACGCACCTCCACCTGGTTTCGAGCCAGAGGTGCATGAAGATGAATCTCAGACGGAAATGCCGCAAGGCGAACAAAGAACGGAGGCAAACCCGATGCCCACCATTACTCCAGCGATGATGGCTGCGCTGGAAGAGTTACTCGCATTCCGCAAGTCTCTAAAAAACTAAGGATATGCGGCTCAACCACCTCTGACCAACCAAGAGTACGCCGCGCCAGCAAGAGAGGTGTCGCAAGACACTACTCGTTACGGCAATCTTTTCCAGGGCAGAAACCATCACGCAAGATATGAAGCCGCACGGTCATACACTCCTTCCCAAGGAGCCCGTCATTGGAGGAATGAAAGGCAGCCCCCATCCTACCACCCACAGCAGCCAACGAGGGATGATCCCTTCCAGGCCACAAGCAGAGATCAATCTGACATCTACCACAACAATGGTCGGCAAAATCCTTCAACAGGTTACGCTGAACCTGTAAAAGGGTTTACCGCCGAGACGTTAGAAGAAATGGTGGAGAAGAAGATGAAGGAAGCAAAAATGAAGGGTATGCACGCACTTGAAGAAAGGGCGTCACATCCGTTCGCGGACCACCTTGTGAACAGTCGCGTCCCAGACGCACTGTACAGAATTGGAGGAGACCTCTACCGCGGAAAAGGAGATCCAGTGGAACACGTGCAAAAGAACGAGGCCTCTCTGCTAGGCAGAACGAAGAACCCACACCACTTCGCAATGACGTTTTCACAAACTCTTGCCGGGACTGCAGCACACTGGTTCTTCTCACTGCCATGCGGAAGCATCACTTCATTGGCGGACCTGAAGGCTAAATTCATTCAACGATACATGGGCGAGCGCACATTGCTGAAGGGGTCAAATGCTCTGGACGACGTCCAACAACAAAACGAAGAATCTCTCGCCGACTACTACGTCCGCTTCAATCAGAATATCTCTGATATTCAGGGGAACCTGACGGAAGGAGAGATTGTTCGAGCGTTCATTCAAAACCTCGGATGAAGAGGCTATGCCCTAGCAGAAAAGATGGCAAAGCGCCCAGCTGAGACCATGGAGGAGTTAGCCGCAAGAGTTAAAGAATACGTGGACCTCGAGAGATTCAGAAGCCAGAACAAGGCAACAATCTCTGCGGCAAAGGCAAAAGAAAATCCAAAGCATAACCAACCAAAACCACACTCAAGTGGTCAACAAGGAAGAAATTGGCAACCTCAGCCAAAAAGACCTTTTCAAGGAGATTTTCAGAAGCCAAAAGAAGTAAATCTTGCTGACTGCATTCCTTTGAATGCCCCGCTGTCCGTGATATTGAGAGAGATGAAGGACGCGAACATGTGGAAAGAGCCGAACAATTTCAGAAAAGGCCCGCTGGGGAAAGACAAAGACAAGTGGTGTGAAAACCACGAGGTCTTCGGCCACGAGACGGACAGCTGTGTCAGCCTACGTTTCCGCATTAACAATTTCGTCCTCAAAGGCGAATTGAAGCAATTTGTCAATCAAGGCAACAACCCCCCGAAAAAGGCTCAAGCAGAGTCATCAAAAAGAGGAAACAAGGGAAAAGAGAAAGTCAATGACAACCCTCCGCCAGCCAAGCGAGGTGTAATCAACGTCATCCACGGAGGACCTGCCGCCGGAGGACATGTGTCTAATGCTCGGGACATTTATGCATCCCAAGTAGCAACATTGTCGAAATACGGAAAGCGCAAGCAACCGGAGCAAGAGGACGCGGTCATCCAATTTTCCAGGGAAGACTTAAAGCATATCGTTTACCCTCACGATGACGCTTTAGTCATAACCATGGACATCGACGGGTATGATGTGAGAAGAATCCTCGTTGATGGTGGAAGCTCCGCTGACATTTCACATGTCAAAGTCCTAGAGCAATTGGGAAGATTAGTCAAAGACTTGAATCCGGGAACCTTCTCGCTAGTCAGCTTTGCCGGAGCAGCTACACACCCCCTGAGAACAATCACACTTCCTGTCATCCTTGGCGAAGGGTGGAAAGCATTGCATGTCAACGTCACTTTCGTCGTTGTAGAATCTCTCGGGGCCTATAACGGAATTTTGGGGCGAACAACGATCAACCCTTACGTGATCGTGCCCTCCACTGTCCACCAAAAGATGAAGTTCCCTACGGACCATGAGATTGGGGAAGTGCTAGGCGACCAGATAACTGCAAGACGTTGTTACGTCAATGCCCTAAGAGCAAAACACCATTTCCATGTGGCAATGATAAATTCTTTCAAAAGGCAGAAAATTGTTGATGAAAGGCGGGAACAAGTTGTGGAACAAGCTGCTATATTTTGGAAGCCACAAGAGTACATTCAGTATTCGTCATGGAACCAAATATGGCTCATCAAGCAGGGTGAAGGCGAGCCAATCATGGACTACTTCATCAGATTTGCTTCTAACGCCTCCTCGGCAAAAGCAACAAGAGAAGAAGTGATAAGCGTGTTCTATGCAAACATGAACGCCAGATCTTTCCTTCTCTTCGGACGAACTCATGGATGGCGAACAACAAAAACCATGGCAGATCTAAAAGATAAGCTTGAGACAGCAGACTTGTGCGAACAAGAACTGAGGTGGGGTACACCCCTCAGTTGGGACAAAGGAGTTCGAGCAAAAACGAACAAACAGGAAGGCGCAAGCATCGATATCGACAACATCTTCACACCGCTAAACACGGTTGCTGAAGACATTTACGTCAACCTACTTGAAAACAAGCTCCCAAGTCCACTTGTTCCGAAGACAGCTTTCTTGGGCAACAACATTAGGGAATGGTGCAAGTACCACAAAACCTGGGGGCACAACACAAACATGTGTCTTCCACTAAGATGGGAGATTGAAGAATGCATCGCGCTAGGCGCATTAAGGAGATTTGTTGCAACCGACTCCGCGACATCGTCATCAAACCAGCCATAATGAGACGGGAGAAATAACTATCTTTCAGACTACTTTGCGCATTTCTATTCCAAGTGTTTCTATTATAATTTCATTTACATGTTTCAAGAAGGAATGATCGGTTGATGCCTTCTCGAAAAAACAATGTAAATACGCGCAAGTATCCAATAAAGTCAATCTACATTTGTAGGTACATATCCATGCCTTGCATGCTATTTTGGATTAAACGCGAAGCAACAAAACTACGCGCCTATTATCTACATCAATAATCCAAGATATTATGCCATGTGCAAGAAAAAATCTATTACGCGTTATGACAACGCTTATCATCAACAACAACTCACTCATGTTGACGACTACATCAAAAGGCATCATCATGGAATCAAAAACTTGGAAGTTAAGACCAAGATATTTTCAAAGTCAGCATGCTACAACTACATATAACGGATGATACTTGGAAAAGCCACATTCCCAATATATGCATACCTATCATGATCCGCACTTATCGCGTCCGCACTCAAGGAAGTTTCCTACACAAACAAGGAATCCTCGTATCAAATTCCTTTACTTCATTTATTATATGCATGACTAAAAAGAAAGTTTCATGACTCCATACTTTTGCAAACTTATAAAAATGGCAATTATCTGACAAAAGTAACTCTGCTCGTAGGTACATGCTACACTACGATTACTACTCAGGAATTACGCCAAGTAGTAACCTATGCACAAAAATCTACTTCAACAATACAAGCTAAGCATTGTGTTCAAGAAGGAATTTATGGTATACAACACCAACATATCTATTATCTACACCAACAGGGAGTTTATTTCTCCATTCATAACATAGGTGTCTATCTCAAGAAGATGCCGGCAACACAAAGCCATCAAGCTATGTGCACAATCAACTTATATGCCGCAATGACAACCTGCAGATTATTTATCAAAACGACGACTATTCAGAGACGTCATCTATAAGCAATATCTTGGATTAACACCAAGATCTACTATCAAAATGACGACTATTCCAAAGGCGTCAACTACAAGCAATATCTTGGATTAACACCAAGGCCTACTATCAAAATAGCATGTTGAGGTATCCTCTTTTTTAAAGACAAACCCCATGTTTACTTCTAAAAAATGATATGCTGTGACATCTCTGGTTAAAGGCAAATCCTCATGTTCATAGCCATTCCCTGGATTCAGAACAGGATGGGCAAATACAATACGGGACTGATCACCCCATAAGTGGCGGAAGTTCTCTGGTTAGACAACGACCCCACACTATAACAAGTGTGAATTCCTGTTTAAAGGGTTCACTCTTTATGGCGAATGTCCTCTTGATAGACGACAATCCCATATTATAAATTCCTGTTTAAAGGGTTCACTCTTTACGGCAAAAGTCCTCTTGTTAGATGAAAATTCCGTACTACAGATTTTCAAACCGTGTTGCATGGTTCCTGGACGCAGAAAGCATGCATCACAATTCATATTTTCAAAAAGTGTTACATGGTCCCTGGACGCAGGAATCATGTTTCACAAATATTTTTTCAAATATTTTACCAAATATTTTGTCAAATATTTTGTCAAATATTTTATGTATTAAACACCTTTCCAAATATTTTATCAACACGGTTTTTTGGATGTATCACATTCAATGCCAAAATATTTTTTCAAATATTTTATCAACAAGCTTTTTAGGGTTCACAAAATACTTCTTCAAAAACTAAAATGTTTTTACGTATGCTCCCCCAACGCGGGTTGATACACGCTGGCAGGTGCGCACCCTGTTTAAAACTCATAAAATTTACAAGTCGAGTCTTGTACAACGTCGCCTTAGAGTGGAACTAAGAGACAGTATAAACTAGTATCTTGCTTAGCCAAGATAACACCTTTCAAATACTAAAATGTTTTTACGTATGCTCCCCCAACGCGGGTTGATACACGCTGGCAGGTGCGCACCCTGTTTAAAACTCATAAATTTACAAGTCGAGTCTTGTACAACGTCGCCTTAGAGTGGATTTAAGAGACGGTATAAACTAGTATCTTGCTTAGCCAAGATAACACCTTTCAAATACACTACTTGTTAAGAAATATTGCTATACGCAAAATACTTGGCAGGTTGCAACATATATAGCGGCAAGCTATTCAGGAAAGAAGGGCAATATGCATAATGCATTATGCAAGCAATCAGGAGAGCATCTCAACTCATCAATCAACAAGTGGCTATCGGTCACGACTATGGGGACTATGTCTATGTTACTAGTCATCCACATTCAATAAACACAGTAAGTGATAACGGTATGAAATATTACGAACAAGTTATCATGCAAACTACTATGTATAAAGCAGGTTCAAACGACGTAGTTCAAAGCGAACAAGTCGTAAGCAACAACTAAGGAACAATTACAACAAGTTTCCAAACATAGAAGCCGGGGGGCAAACAGACTCAGAAACGAGTTCAACATATCCAAAATATGGCACAGATTAAAGAATGCCATCATCTCTGACAGGACTCGGCGGAACAGGCAGAAGTTGCACATTAGTGTTGCCACCGTCTTCTCCAAACAAAACCTACAGTGCGCAAGTCGCAACATCCTATGCTCTACCCATCTCGCCATGCCTTGGAGTCTAACCAAGAGGGGCGATCATAAACAATGTGCGACATACAGTCGCAACTACGGACATCATGTTCATCATCTAAGGATATATATCCTATCTTTCAAGTCCAAAGCATATGGACAGCATAGATAACTCAAGGTATGAAATATTACTAACAGGTTATCACATAATTATTATTGAAAACAGGTCCAGGTGACAAAATATCATACAAGCAAAGGCATGAACAGAGAGTTATCAACACAACATCAACCCATTCACAAAGGGTTCAACATGCTGGAAGCAAACAGCCATACACTAACCAAGAGTGAACATCATCTCTAAAGTCCTATGGCAAAAAGTTCATAATGTCAACATCAAATGCAATGTCGTCATCCACACAAAGGTCACGACAAGGATGATTGTTTCAACTTTCAGCACAACATAGCTCTTCAACATAAGGGCGACAATCAGCAATCAACAAATACTTACCTCAGTAGGAGTAACGCTCCTCCTTGGGCCGGTCCCTCGACCGGGGGGCAGAAGACACCACTGCACAACCCTCAACTCTATTTCCTTTATCACAAGAAGGAATTAGCACGGTCATGCTCGACATAAAGAACTAAGAATCGCTCGAGGAACGCGCCCCTGCGTCGGATCTTTCGAGAATTATGCTAAAAACAGAAACTGCAGCCAGCGATAACTTGAAAAATTAACAAGTTCAAAGAAAATACAATGAGACGTCTTACTCACAAGCCCTTTACCGCCACCGTGTCCAAAGACTCCAGAGTAGCGGGGGCACTTGTATGGACATTCCTCTCAACAAATGGATTTCTGTACACATCAGCTATCCGCAAAGACAAGCTTTTTCCCATCAAGATGGAGATAATGGAATTACTCACGGTAACAGCCGTGGGAAGACTAATTCTGACAAGAAGACAACAAGGTCGGATATCCTGGAAAATGCAACCAACAATCCAGTTAGTGCGTGAACACACACCAACACTTATACAAGCATCTATGCAACAGACGCTCCATGTGAGACAACCATATACGTAAAAGACTCGTCAGTCTTCGTACAACAAGTAACAAGCATCACGCAAGGGGACAACCTCTTCAACACATTAACCTTGCATGACAACATCTAGCTCATACTCGCAGCGTACAAGATTACAATGGCGGAATATTTTCTAAGTACTTTGCCCAGGATGACAGTCAGCATTTTGCAAGCTGTCAGCGTACAACCACGTGTCAGCATATTATCAAGAGTTGGCATATAACTTGTGTTCGCATCAAGCATACGGATACAGCATACATAGCCAGAGATGGTGAAAAGATTCTAAATGCGGGAGCAAATACGCACATACAGTGTACGTACATACATGTCGACAAGGATGCATGTCGACAAAGAGAAAATATTTTCTAAGTATTTCCATGTACGTACATACATGTCGACAAGGATGCATGTCGACAGGGGGAGAATATTTTCTAAGTGTTTCCATGTACGTACATACATGTCGACAAAGAGAAAATATTTTCTAAGTGTTTCCATGTACGTACATACATGTCGACAAGGATACATGTCGACAGGGGGAGAATATTTTCTAAGTGTTTCCATGTACGTACATACATGTCGACAAAGAGAAAATATTTTCTAAGTTTTTCCATGTACGTACATACATGTCGACAAGGATACATGTCGTCAAGGAGAAAATATTTTCTAAGTGTTTCCATGTACGTACATACGTGTCGACAAAGATGGGTTGCATACAACAAATAGCTATGCCCCCTAAGCACACCTACGACGCTTATCGACAAAGCTCATACGACGACATTTATGGTAACAAGCATTAGATATCGTTTAAATATTTTCTAAGTGTTTTAGCATACATGCAGGCAATGACCGACAGTCTATACCTGATGCTCGACCATTAAAGTCAACGCGCGTAGCAAAAGTCAACGCGCGTAGCCAAGTCAACGCGCATAGTAAAAGTCAACGCGCATAGCCAAGCCAACGGGCGTAGCAAAAGTCAACGCGCGTAGCAAAAGTCAACGCGCGTAGCAAAAGTCAACGCGCGTAGCAAAATTCAACGCGCGTAGCCAAGTCAACGCGCATAGCAAAAGTCAACGCGCATAGCCAAGTCAGCGCGCGTAGCAAAAGTCAACGCACGTAGCAAAAGTCAACGCGCGTAGCGAAAGTCAACGCGCATAGCAAAGTTGGTACGTGCAGTAAAAGTGGCCAACATCTCAAGAAGCTATCATGCAAGCGATGCGACTAATATGACGAACCGCGAAGAGCAAATACGACAACACTTAAGGAAATATTTCTCTAAGGCATCAAAGCAACAAACGACTACTTCCAAGACACTCCTTGATGATAAGGATCAAAGGAGTAATGCACCTACAAGTACTTACGGTATACTCCGCCCTCTTCTAAGTATTTATCTCTACATGCATGATTGTTTTGGTGTTACACGTATTGAATCCGTTATTTTACATGCATGCTTACATATCGCATGATTCATGATTTAATAATCGCTAAGTCGTTTGAGAAGTATACGGATTATATTTCTAACATCGCGTAATTACGTTCTTGCCATGATCGTTACTTATGCACACACGTTGATAAAAACATGTCCGCATAACGTGTTCCTAACGGTAGTCATGTTTGCACGTTATATATGCGCATTCTCTATTGCACTAACCGTAATGACAGGAAATAAAGTCACTCGGTCGGAAAATCAAAGGACGGACGAAATCAAGACTCATACGTCCAACCAACAATCAAAACTGGAAGGTTAGCGTCAAACTCAAATTGGACACGTATCCTAACTTAAAATAGAGTCAAGAAAGGTTTTAAACCGTTACTTGACTCGGGGGCAAGTGATGGATATGTGCCCAATTCGAGTTCGTATTTATATTTCGGGCCTCGTAAACACGCCAAAATTACATCTCGACTTGAAAAACGTCTCCCAAAGGGTCAAAACGGTCCGGAAGCGCGCTACGCGCGTCCGGACCGGACCTCCGGATTGCATTGCGGGTATCGGGCGATTACCGTTACGTGTAGAGAAGTCAAGTTCGCGCATTGCCAATATGGATGACGATTACCGCTTGCTTTTGAACCGTCATCAAACCGCTTTAAAACTGGGTCCGGTCCCAAGGAAGCCTATAAATAGGAGGCCTTGGCCACCCATTTTGACACATCCTCTCATTTGCCCAACTTTGGTATTTTGAGCTCTGACTTCTCTCTAGAAATATTTTCTCTCTCTAGAATTACTCTTTTAGCCCTATAGTGACTTAAGCATCGGAGAGGGCTCCGCTAGCACCACCCCCCCTCTTCGTGCTAGCATCGGTCCTTTGTGCAGGAATCGATGCCCCAGACATCCGAACTTGTGCACAGTCCACCGCCTTTCGAGACTCAGACGCCTCCTGAGACACAACCGCCTTTTTGGGACACAGACTTTCCGAGACTCAATCGAACACTCGTCAGTGGCACAAACCTCTTTCAGACGAAGGGTTACAACCCGAAAACCCGTTCAACCATACGAACAGACGGGTCCCCACGACCCAGTTCATCCAGGACGCAACATGGACAAAAGTCCACTTTGTCCACACTAGTAATACTAGGCCGCCCATGTATAAGGAGACCCAATATTTTGGGTCTGTCATGTCAATTGGGATTTATATCAAGCCCAATTTTCCTAATGTGACTTTTACCCAATTTCTTATGCAACTTATACATATTAATGGGCTTCCAATTACGGCGCCCAATCACCATAAGCTAACAGCTCCCACTCGCCGGAATGGGAGGGTGCCTGTTTATGTATTGTTATCAAAATCGAATCAACATTTCACTCTTCTGATCTTGCCACTGCTTCCAAATAGTTCATACGCTTCCAAATAATTCATACGAGGTTTGCCGTGCGACTGGCAGATACGACGGGCATCGTGCTACTCATCTGTTAGAAGTGTTGTAGCGCCTGCGGAACATTGATTCCTTGTCTCAAATCAACTTGTTAAAAACATAAATTTGTATCGCTCTGTATCCTAGGTCAACTGATAATTTTCCAATTGCCCAGTTTCCACATAGGAATACTTCTCTAGGGCATCCGTACAAGCATTCACAACCTTCAACTGATATCCAGTTGGTGGCCACTGTTATGTCTGCTTCCACTTGGGTAGCTTCGGGCTTCTTTTTCACAAAAGGGCTCGGGATGTGTGTATAAGGATGGGAACGCCGCGATCCTTGAAACAGAATCCACGAACTAATCTTCAAGTCCTCGACCTCGAACTCTCGAACTTCGGATCCTGCACGAGGGGGCAGTAACCAGCGTGGGAAAGGGGGGAATGCTGGTTGGGCCTTCTCCGATGCTCAAGTCAGAATTTCTAGAGAGAGAATGCCTTTTTAGAGAGAAGTCAGAGAATCCAAAGTCCAAAAATGAGGGGGTTGTCTAAAATGAGAGACCTAGGCCCCTATTTATAGGGAACCTAAGGATCATGCCCAGTTTTGAACGGTTTGATGTCGGTATGGAGGAAAACGTATACCGTCATCAAGGTGCGTGCACCGACTTCTCGCAGTTGGCAAAATAATCGGGATGAGCGTGGAGAACGTCAGTAATTCGGACCTCCGGATTGCCTTGTGGCAATTCGGAAGTCCCTCGGTCCGGTTACGGCGCGTATTCTGGACCTTTTTTTGGACTTGGGTGTCCGCGGAAGAGTTCTTTTACGGGTTTTGGAGTATTTTGCGAGGCCCGAAATGTAAACACGAACCCGAATTGGATAGATATCTAACACTTTCCCCCGAGTCAAGTAGTGGTTTAAAACCCGTGCTTGACTCTTTTTAAGATAAGATATTCGTCAAATTTAGGTTTGGTACTGACCTCAGGGGTGGCCTGTTTGTCAATTCAAGCGTAGGGATCATAAATTTGACCAACTTAAATTTCCTGCCATACGTACGTAATCTGTTTATAGGGCTAGCGTAGCAGATAATATATGTATAACAACATGCAATTATATTCGCAATATCATGTAATGAATGAAATACTTGTAATAATAAAGAATCATACAACGTGATAATATCATGGTATATGATGTAAGCATATAACAAGTTGTCAACATGTAGATGACGACATAGTAAACGGATGACGTAATCATGCAATAAGCAAAACACTTAGAATAATATGAAATTGGAGAGCATATATGCAATCATGAAGCATGGTGTAAACGTTACACATGATGTAAACATGAAATTCATACTTAGATTATAAAAATAATCATGTAACGATCATAAATAATAAGCGTGTATGATAAATTCTATGTACGTAATATGTAATAGTAATTACGTGTAGTGTGTCATGAAGCATTGTGCGATATGTATGCAATATGGACATAGGAGAGATGCAAAGATGCTTGTAAAAGTTGCTAAGGACTTATATGAAAATATATGAAAGTTTAGTCCTTAGCACATGTTGTAGGCACTATTAATGAAAATTAGGAGAGAGAATACTCATTATCTTACATCATTCATAGATAAATCTCCAAGAAGCTCTCTATTCTTGATGAAGATGAAACTTTTGAGATCATAGATTTGGAGTAGACACACCATAGTTGATATCAATTGGATTCCGGTGTGGCACATGTCAATTCGGACTCGCTTCGTGTTGGTGAGTTCAATTTCATACATGGTTGGACCTTTCGTAACTTCGTTTGGCCTTGATTTAGTCTTGAAATCACCATGTACCTAGCTTAGCCTCAAATCGGTCAAAAAATTTCTAAGTGCTGAAAATTTTAGAAAAGTGTAAATGAATCGTTATACTTCCCTTATGCATAGTGTTCATTGCCGACATGTTGTTCCATGCCTTAGTCGTTGCTTTAGTATGCTCGATGTTGATAATCGGTAGTTGTACGTACATGGCCGTCAATGGTTGTATGTTGGTAATGATAGGTTAGGCAATGTACGTTGAGTTTCATGTATAGATTGTCGGTCATTGTCTACAAACATGCTAAAACACTTAGAAAATATTTAACAATTTCTAATGCTTGTTACCATAGATTTCGTCGTATGAGCTTTGTCGATAAGCGTCGTAGGAATGCTTAGGAGGCATTGTGTAGAAGTTGATAATAGCTACTTGATGCATGCAATCCATCCTTGTCGACATGTACGTACGTACATGGAAACACTTAGAAAATATTCTTCACTTGTCGACATGCATCCTTGTCGACATGTATGTACGTACATGGAAACACTTAGAAAATATTCTCCCCTTGTTGACATGTATGTACTTACATGGAAACACTTAGAAAATATTCTCCCCTTGTTGACATGTATGTATGTACATGGAAACGCTTAGAAAATATTCTCCCCTTGTTGACATGCATCATTGTCGACATGTATGTACGTACATGGAAACACTTAGAAAATATTCTTCACTTGTCGACATGCATCCTTGTCGACATGTATGTACGTACATGGAAATACTTAGAAAATATTCTTCACTTGTCGACATGCATCCTTGTCGACATGTATGTACGTACATGGAAATACTTAGAAAATATTCTTCACTTGTCGACATGCATCCTTGTCGACATGCATCCTTGTCGACATGTATGTACGTACATGGAAATACTTAGAAAATATTCTTCACTTGTCGACATGCATCCTTGTCGACATGTAGGTACGTACATGGAAACACTTAGGAAATATTCCTTGCTTGTCGACATCCATCCTTGTCGACATGTAGGTACGTACATGGAAATACTTAGGAAATATTCCTTGCTTGTCGACATCCATCATTGTCGACATGTAGGTACGTACATGGAAACACTTAGGAACGTGAGAACGTCTTGATTTCTTTCTTGTCGGCTTCGGCTTGCCTGCACCTGCCTTCTTTGGTCGTCTTCCAGTCATAGCTTGTGATACGGCACGACTTTTTGTTCGAATCCCACAGACGGCGCCAAATGTTATGTGTGCTTCCACATGGGTAGCTTCGGGCTTATTTCACGAGCGGGCTCGGGATGTGTGTATAAGGATGGGAACGCCGCAATCCTTGAAACACAATCCTCGAACTAATCTTCAAGTCCTCGACCTCGAACTCTCGAACTTCGGATCCTGCACGAGGGGCAGTAACCAGCGTGGGAGAGGGGGGAATGCTGGTTGGGCCCTCTCCGACGCTCAAGTCAGAATTTCTAGAGAGAGAAAGCATTTTTAGAGAGAAGTCAGAGCATCCAAAGTCCAAAAATGAGGGGGTTGTCTAAAATGAGATACCTAGGCCCCTATTTATAGGGAACCTAAGGATCATGCCCAGTTTTGAACGGTTTGATGTCGGTATGGAGGAAAACGTATACCGTCATCAAGGTGGACTATGCGTGCACCGAATTCTCGCAATTGGCAAAATAATCGGGATGAGCGCGGAGAACGTCAGTAATTCGGACCTCCGGATTGTTTAGCAATCCGGATCGGGTCCAGATTGCCTTGTGGCAATCCGGAAGTCCCCCGGTCCGGGTACTGCGCGTATTCCATACCGTTTTTGGACTTGGGTGTCCGCGGAAGAGTTCTTTTACGGGTTTTGGAGTATTTTGCGAGGCCCGAAATGTAAACACGAACCCGAATTGGACAGATATCTAACAGCCACCTAATGAATACAAGAGTCGGTGAATTATAGGTGAAATTGACCATCCCCATCGCTCATACCCTTTGTCAAACCCAACCAGTTTCCAAAGACGTGGTAACTTGGCCTTTTTGTTCAGCACTGCGCTCATACGCCGGGAAGCGAACATTGAGCCTGACCTTAGATATGAGTTCTGAGTCCATGAGGATACTTCGGGCGCCTCTTCATAAGGCTCCCGGGATTAATCATACGCTCGAGGTGAAAAAGTTTGCGCCCTACCGAATCACGATGATTCTACCAAGCACAACCGAGCATGACCCCGTTGTTGAACATGGCACACGTAGTATAAAGCACGCGTCGACAGCATACCCGAATATCGTCAGGCATGGGATATGTCAATGATGCTATCACAGAAATTCATCTGGCCCAGAATGTGGTTAATGACGAACGGAGTTCATCACCGGCGAAGGGAAAAATGATCGTTTTGCGTAACCAAGTTTCCTAACTAGTTCTTAGCCAGTCTTGTTTCGGCAGAGGTACCCCTCTCCTACAAGACGACCGTGCCCGTGTGATAAGGCAAGGCCCACATTCGACATAATTTATGCAGAGGATTGCGTCCTCCTACGAATCAGTTTATAGACCGTAAAATCCGATGTAATCAAACATTATGACGTCGATGAATCAAAAAATCGAATTGCAATTCCTTCATTTATCAAAAATGTAACTTTCAGTTATCAAAATGTTATCACATATTATACGCCCACTTTTAAAACCTACATAATCCAAGCAGTTTAACATGCTTTTCAAATGTCTCCTTGCGTAGTGGTTTAGTTAATGGGTCCGCCACCATGTCATTAGTGGACGAGTATTCTAAAGTGATTATATTGTATTCTACCATGGATTTAGCATAATTATATTTCACATCAATGTGTTTAGTCCTACTATGGTACTTTGGATTCTTTACTTCCGTAATGGGTGCCTTACTGTTAGAGAACACCTTCACAGGTTTACTCCCAACATCGCCACCAAGCAGCGCAGTAAGAAGCCTTTTCAGCCAGACCGCTTCCTGTGCATTTTTTGAGAGAGCAACGAATTCCGATTCCATTATAGACAGCGCGACACATGATTGCTTCCTTCTCGTCCATGAAATGGAGGCATCAACAAGGAGAAACACTCCTCCTGTGGTGGACTTACGATCGTCTGGATCGCCACCATTGTTGGCGTCACTGAATCCGGTCAATTCTAACTTCCAGCCCTCATAGCACAGTACGTAGTCGGCAGTACCTTTTAGATATCGCATGATCCGCTTTACAACTTTTAAATGTCGATAGTCAGGGTCTGATTGGAATCTTGCTACTAGGCCCACAGTGTAAAAAATATCCGGACGAGTGCAAAGCATGGCGTACATGAGACTTCCGACCATGCTTATATACTCTGCACTCCTCATTTGTTAACGCTCTTGCTGGTTCTTCGGGCCGTCGCGCTTTGCAACGCGCACCCGAATACTTCTGGCTTTTCCACGGGTTTGGCATCTTGTAATCTAAACCTTTTCAACAGTTTGTTGATGTAGGCTTCCTGAGATAGACCCAATATCCGGGTGGCACGATCTCTAGCAATTTTAATGCCCTAGATGTACTTAGCCTCTCCCATATTTTTCATCTCAAATACAGATGTCAACCAAGACTTTGATTCATGCATGAAACTCACATCATTTGCAGCAATGAGTATGTCATCCACATATAAATTTAAGATGAAGTACTTAGACCCAGATGTCTTCGTATACACGCAGGGATCCTCGTGAAGATTCACGAATCCGTTTCCAACGATCTTCTCGTCGAATCTGCGGTACCATTGCTAAGAGGATTGTTTAAGACCATAAATGGATCTTTGAAGTTTACAAACTTCGTTTCCAGGAGTAACGAAACCCTCCAGTTGCTCCATATAGATCTCTTCCTCCAGTTTTCCGTGGAGGAATGCGGTCTTAACATCCATTTGGTGCAGCTCTAGATCGAGGCATGTGACCAGGGCTAGGATTGCCCTGACTGTGGTGTACAGCACAGCCGGTGAGTATGTATCATCAAAGTCCACTCCGTGAAGTTGGGTGTATCCTTTCGCAACTAGTCGAGCTTTGTATCACTCGACATTTCCATCAACAGTGAATTTCAGTTTCAGAACCGACTTCGCCCCTATGGCCCTGCGGTTAGCAGCTAAATCAACTAACCATACCGAATTAGCTTTCATTGAGGCGATATCTTCCTCCATTTCTTTCCTCCATGCCTTCGCTTGAGTTCGTTTGAACGCTTCTTAAACCGTTACTAATTCGTCAAAAGAAGTTAGGTCGAATATTTCACCCTTCTCCATGGGATACTTCTTGGGAGAAGTTTGATGCCTTTGACTTCGTCTATGCTCGTTAATCCTATCTAGAGTCTGAACGTTGCTCCCACTCGGAATAATGCTTTCTATCGGTGCATCACTCCACTGGGAACAAGGGCAGTGCTAGAACCTTGACCTACAACTTTTCTTGGACGACCTCTCGGTCTCGGGATTATACCTCCGAGATTAATTCCTTGATCACTAAGCCATGGAACCAAGTTGGTTGATCCACTCCCACTAGGAACAATGGGTAGTTGTGGCATCATTGGATTTTCATCCAGCGATCCGGCTACGTGATTATGAGGTTCAACTTGATTCGCACCTGCAGCAACAGTGAATTGTGTGGTAGGATTGGCTACTCCTATTGGATTTAGTATGAAAATGTCCCTATCTTCATTTACCATTTCATTCACTTGCGTTGGTGCCTCGAATCTCCCACTCGAAGTAAGTCGGACCTGACTATCATCGTTATCCTACTCCTATTCGATCAAGACTTCGTCTGTTTTCATTTCACCAAGCGTTGGAAATTCATCCTCAAGGAATGTAACGTCTCATGTTCGACCATTGCACCATTATCACAAGCTAATTTAAACATGTATCCTCTAAGAGTAATTATCATAATCTCGGTTCAAATAATTGTTTAATACGCAAGTTAATGTCGCATGATGATAAGATTTAACTCGTTGTCATTCCTTTTAGCTTTTATGGCGTCGTGTTTGACCGATTTTGTTGGAACATAGTTCTATATTGATGTGAGTCAACTGCTTTTCATCCCTTAGGGAACGTCCGTTGTTGAACTCTAACATTATGTTTATAAACTATGCCAATTGAAGTGTGTTATCGATATGAATGTCTTGCCTAACTTCTCGTTTAAGGCATTTAGTAGGAGAGTCATTTTACAGACATCATCATTTTCATTATATAATTCATATAAAAGACTTATCCATCTCTAAACGGTGTATTGGGCTTTCGCCTTATGCGTCAGTTGATACTTTACGAGTTCGTGGTAGCTCATGGAGCATACCTCTTTTCATCGTGAAAGTTTTTAATGAATTATTCCCAAAGGGAGGCAAATGAAAATTCCGACATTCATTCATTAAAACACTTCATCATTAAATTCGTACTCTGAAAACGATGTGTTCTGTCTTTCGAGGTACATGCACCCGTGGCGCCTAGTTCAGGTTTAACCCATGGTATTAATCGTTTCGTTTCCAAAATTCAATTTAATTTAATCCAATCAGTGTCAAATATGTTCATCATTACGGAATTTATCATATAATCAAGTACTAATAAATAAGGAATGCTAAATCGTTCAATCTAGCCACGCAATCGACGGGTTAATTCAGTTATCCCAACTGAGATGACGGAGTATGTGAATCGTTTCGTTTTATTTGACGAATTTTATCTGGCCGAAATTTTGGTTCTAACCCGTAAGTTTATATTTTCGTTTCGGATCGTTCCCTTTTGCCGGACTGTTAAATTGATAAGCAAATCGTGCTTCGATTCGAGCTACAATTACTTTATTCAATAACTCCAAATCTCGAAATAACCAAAATTTTATTAATTCACATGAACATCGAACGATAAATGACAATGGTATGGTTCTTGGTCTGAAAGTCGCGTATTTGATCCATGTTTGTCGCACACATGGTCGAGAACTTTGAGTCATGTTGAACATCACATCTGAGTAAATTCACGAGTGAATCACATCAAATGATTTGTGTCCACATAAAACATATTCCAGTTTTATACTCATGACATACGAGGCGTTCTTGGGATGCACTTTATCAACGGGGTTTAGCCCACCGGATTATCGTATTGGATCTACTCGGTCCAGTTCTCTTCTTGACATGCGGATCATGGTTGGCTTCTTTCGAACCACTATAGTGAGCAGATAAGGTTGTCCCTTTACTGATGTGGTTACTGTACTTGACTAGATTCATGGTAAGTGAGTCTCATCAACGTCAGACAGCCATATACATCTCTTCCATGTTGACCTTTCATCGCGAAGGTCTTGAGCGGCTTTTACACTATCATCCATGGAAAGAGAGAAGACAATCACATTCAACCAAAAATTTCTAGCTTTAGCATCCTTGCTTCCACCGAGGCGGATGCAAAGGGATACCAAGCCGTAACATTGTCTGGTTGCAATTGAATTCTTCTTTAACCCCTTTTGACCAAGGTCGAATGTATCACCACATACGCGTTCAGATCTTCAGATCATCAAAGAACCTACTCCCATTCTTGAGAAAAAAAATTATCACATTCATCTCTCATTGTCAAATTTATACAGACTACAATATTCATCCGTAGTTGACCTCTCCGCTTTTCGGAATCGTAGGAGAGAGTTCAACACATACTCATTTATTCATCATAATCCGTACCATCAAGATTGCGAGGAATATCGAATCGCACTCATTCAACCAACCCATTCGAACACATTGATAATCATGCTTAATCAGGGAGACAATGACATTTTGAGAAAGAATTGCATACATCATATATCTATTTAGATGAAATACGACAAATAATGATTCCTCATCCATCAAAACCAACCGACCGCCATTAATTCGAGGGAAGGGGGTTCGTGAAAGAGTTCACATCACCGTCATCTTCAATCCAATATATCAGTCTCTTAAAACGGTTTTATTCGCAAATTACCGGAACGCGAACTTTGAAATAAGCATACCCGATCTTGGCTTTCCCAAGGCCCTTTTGTATTTGAAAAATGTTCTGATGAAATTACGCATGCATATACAATTCTACTTCACAAGTAAATTACTATAACAAGCCAACTTCATCAACCAAACCACACATCATGCATACGCGTCATGCGTCTAATGTTCCGAGGAACTCATGCTAGCACATATATAATTATACTTTATATGTAAACTATCACATGCAGCTACATCCTCAACATTCAAGCATACGTGTCATACATGAAACTTCCACATCAAACATGCATATTTGGTGACTGGCTTTTGTTTTGAAAACATTTTAATTATTAGGGGCTGACTTGCAATTCATGATTACAGTTAATCATGCGTGTTTCTAGACATGAATCCTTGGAAATCACAACCATCACAGCATGTCTGTCCTAGTGCGCATACCATATATTTAACCAGGGATTTTCCCCCAACATCCAGCTAGCTTGACATAGTCAAGACAACAGTTCTAATAAATACATGTGAAAAAAAGTAAATAATTTCAATTCAGCCCTCTAATTAATCCAGTCCCTAAATCATGCATTTCCGAAATCCATCCCCATAATCGAAACTAGGCTTTAAGGTTTAATAAAAAAAAATGAAAGTTTTAAACCTTAGAGCACTGTGTAGACTATTTAATGTTCGAAAACATTTGGATTTTAAAACCTGACCATCCCATTATAATTGACTTGAATTCGATTTTGAAAATCCGATTCGGTTCAGTCAATTTCGGTCCGGTTCGGTTCGGGTCCAATAAATCTGGTTCGGTTCAGCCCTGTTTAATTTCAAAAATCTGGTTCGGTCTGAACCGGTCCAATAAAATAGGGTTTGGTTTGGTTCAACAGAAAACCGGTTCGGTTAGGTCCACTTAGTTACACCGGTTCGACCCAATCCGACAAGGTCGAACCGATTAAAAAAACTTGGTCCGATTTAACCCAGACCGGTTCAGCATATTGCACTGGCGCATTAACCCTAGGGTTCAGCCGAAATATTCTTGTGGGCTAAGTAGGGTTTTAATGTTCACTAAAGACTTAACTTAGCCTCCAAGAAATATTAATTTCCAATATTATATATATATCGGCACATAATAAACATATATATATTTATTGCCAAAATCCTATCTATATGACAAAATCAATCAACAGTATATATATCTTTATACCAATATAAAAAGTGAGGGTTGTCCTCACCCCAATAGGTACCTTTTCAACATTTTTCATTTTATTATTATTATTATTATTATTATTATTATTATTATTATTATATAATATTTAGTTCCAATAACTTTATAAATTGATGATTTAGTCATTATTATCTTTGAGACCCATCTATTTATCTTTACTATATTACTTAAAAATCATTTCGTTAAATTTTTTTATTTTTATTTTTTAAGTTCGTTTAATTGACAGGCCGCCATAGTTATTATTAAATTATCAATCCAATAAACTTATCAATTAGGGATGCATATTTCCTGCCCCACTCTTCTTGTTCCAAATCGTGTGTCACTGTTAAGATTTTGACACGTGTTCTGTGTGTAATTAATTTTGCGGTTTTTTTTCTCTAAAACCCTACTGGGATTGGTGAAACCTAGAAGGAAAATTAAACTTAAGGACACGTGTCAAAATCTAAATGGTGAGGCACAATCTGGGGCACGAAGAGTGGGCAGGAGATCTGAATCCATCAATTAGAGTCAGCCTTAACATATGATATGCATTCAATATGTGCAAATGTCGGGTGCATGCATTGTTTCATTTACCATATCACAGATTTGGGGATGTTCCGCCCGTTGACATTTTTGTATCACATAAATCAGTCACTTGCCAACTCATATAACCTATCAAAATATGGATCAACCGTAGTTCCTGAAGTTTGACTTTACATATACCATGTTACTCAATGTCCAATACTTATTGACTCGAACTATTGATTTAGTTCTTGTGTCTGTAAATTCAATCATATTAGGTATATACTAATTAGTAGTTGAATAAATATTTATGGTGAATTCAATAAACATGATTTAAAAAATTGATGATTTAGTCCCTACTATATTTAAGTGTTACTAAAATTTTCATTAGTTAAATTGTATTAATTTTTTTGCTAAGTCACTTAACTTACATGTTACATTAATTATCATTAACTTCTTAATACAATATAACTATAAACTCGAGTCACCCCCAAAGTATGATATGTATTCAACTCGTGTATACTTAGAGTACATGTTGAGATTTTTTTGTATATGTGTCGAAAAGGTTCTTGAATTTTGACCTTCATCGTCCATCATTTAGGGTCTCTAACTATTAATTTAGTTCTTCCATCTGTCAATTTAATCAAATTGTGTACAACCTAATTAGTATTTAAATAAGTAATTGACGTAAAGTCAAGTATAAACTTTTGATTTTAATGAATTGAATTTTTCTTTAGCGTTAAATCAATTTTGTTGGTATTATGGTATAAAATTGCATGGAAAGTGTATAGTTACGATTGTATAGGTCAAACTGTTCCACTAATAACTCTAAGTTGTTAAGTAAGGGTTTACATTCTTCACTCCTCAAGTTGATGAGTTAGATACAACTTTGTCGTTAATAACTCATGCCATACGCGATGTAACTCATTATTAGTTCTAACCGTAAAGATATATACATGTAAAGCTAATTTAGTACTGTAATGGAAAACAATAGTTAATTTTGTACCTAATTATCATCTTTCTATTTTTTCATTGTGAATTACATTGTGTCGTTCTTTTTTTCTTCCAGTCCCTCAAGTTGCTAAGCTTAAGATAAATTATATATCTTGAAATTTAGACGACCAATACGCGTGCAACGCACGCGTTAATAACTAGTATATATATATATATATATATATAAATAAATTTCGGCTAATATATATAAATATATATTTTATTAATTGTCAATATCTTTAATAGGGAAACAAATATACTTAAAATATATTTTCTCAATCTTTTAGGCAACAAAATCTATCAATAATATATTTATCCCTATTAATTATCTAGATATATTGATAGTTATATATATTTTTATATATTAATGTGAATCTATCCTTATGTTTCCAATTATAGATATATTGTTACCTTTAATAAAAACTAAAATATGGTAAACAATATCCCTAATTGTTCCGGCCGAAATACACATTATTTGGGGCCTAAGAAATTAAAAAATTTACCCTGTTAATTTACCTAGGGTTCGGCCGAAACACATAATTGGAGATAAATGGCCAAATTTCAAGATCAAATTTTAATAAGATCTACAATCCAATGTTTGATTTTGATATAAGTCCTATTTTTCTTGAAGATCATGAACATCAAATTTTACTAAGAACATCATGAAAATTTCAGCACTAACAATTATAAAAATTGGTAATTTTAAATTTTCACTTTAAAAAAATTTTGGCCAACTATGTCAAAAATCAAGAACACCAATTTATCAAAATCATGAACTCCTAACACAGGCTCTGATACCACTCTTGGCTTACGGGGCAGATTACTACAGAAACATAAACACAGGTACATGCTTGTAATCAGAATTACGCAGCGGAAGATGTGCACATACTTTAAACCTTTTCCGTAGTCCCAAGGATCCTACTGAGGGAGTTCACGATCCAACGGTCGGAACCCGTAGAAGTTCTTGTTAAGGAAGTCCTACACGGTATTAGCTCCACAGCAAAGGCTCTGATCGATTCTTGGCAGGGACGGATCTCCGGAGTGATTTGCTCGAAGCAAATTGGCACACCCTTGGTGTATTATATGGTTCAGCCGAACTAGGTATTTAGGGAGGAGGATTTTTCTCTCAAATCACCACATAAGAGGAATTGTGAATTACCCTTAATGAAAACACTAACACCCCTTATTTATAGGATGAGCAAAGTGGACAAAGTCCACTTTGTCCCCACTAGTAATATTCAGCCGGCCATGTATAAGGGAGGCCCAATATTTTTGGCCTCTCATGTCAATTGGGATTTTGGTGAAGCCCAATTTCCCTAATGTGACATTTACCCAATTTCTTAGGTAACATATACATATTAATGGGCTTCCAATTACGGCACCCAATCACCATATGCTAACAACTTCTACCTATTTATAAACTAATATTTTAATTTTTTTTAATTTTTAAATACACTACCTAAAATTTAAATTTACATAAAAATTAGTACCCCAGAGACAGACCCTTGTACTATTTCCCACTTGATGGTGGTAGGCACAATATCCTTCAATGTGGCGTCTCCTTCCAGATAGATTTAACGCGGGTTGGGTTACGATTATAGAGGACAAGCCAATGGGTAGTCGAGAGCATATAATTCGAGACTCCAGAAAGAGAGTCGACGAATAATCATACTCATAATGAAGAAACATGGACAACTAGTCGACACCAAATGTTGAGAAAGTCGATCACTATGGTCCTTCTTGAAGACTGGCGACAAGTCCACTCAAAACTCTCCCTCTTAAGGTAAGATTCGAGTCGGTAGCCAAGCTCTATTAAAGAAACCTTCCTCCTAAGGAAAAGACAACTGGCAACCTGCTTGCCGCCTCCGAGAAAACCTTTCCTCTTAAGGAAGGGGCAGGTGGCAACCTATTTGTCACCTGTTAGCTAAAGAAACATTTTATCTTAAGGAAATGACAAGTTGGCGAACTGCTTCTGCCGCCATGAAGGAAACCTTCCTCTTAAGGAATGGTGAGAGGGCGACCTGCTTCGACCGCCAGAGGAAAACCTTCCTAGCTATGGAAAGATGAGATGGCAACCTTCTTGTCACCTACTTATACCGACTCTGGACAGAAAACCTCCAAGAGGGTAGCCTCCATATAAAGTCGGTAGATTTCCCCTATAAATAGGGGAACACTTTCATTATTTACATAAGCTACATTCATATACTTTTACAGTATTCACTCAAATTTCATTACTGATTTAAGCTTCGGAGTGGAATCAGGGTAAAATCCCCAACCCCTTTTCTGCTTCTTGCCTACCAGACGCTCAAAAGGAGACTAAGCACCCCTCGTGGTCATGAAAGATACCTAGAAGAACAAGTCGAAGGCGAAACCTCGTAGTCCATTACCAGAAGCTTCAGGCCACGTCAATTTGATCCCAACATTTGGCGCTGTCTGTGGGAACGGTGATAAAAAAGTCATGGCTCCCAACAAGAACCTAAAGAAGGTAGCAGCTGTTGCAGGAGAGATGGAAAAATCTCAATCAAACCCTTCTAGCTCAAGACAAGTCAGCAGAGAAGAAAGGAGAGCTCGTCCCCACCAAAATAATGGTGAGCATGAGGAAGAACAACCTCTCCACCTGATCCACCTCTAAATACGACGGATCCAGAGGAAGGAGCTGGAACGACTCCCATCGTCGTCCCCCAAGAAGTAATGGCGACGTTGATAGCGTTCTGGAATCAATCCCAGGAGGGAACCATCCCAAAAGGTAAGGAGCCAGAACTCGAGACTTCACAAAAGGATGAAGTGGCCTCCAGCGTAAAGACTGTTGATTCAAGAGGCGAGGGAGACTCAAAAGGCCCCTGGGTTCGACGCTCCTACTAAAGAACCTGTTTGATTCACTATAGGACAGGTAGAAGAACTGCTCGAGAAAAAGAGAAGGGGAGCGAGCGACATGCTGACTGTTCGTGATCACACCACTCACCCCTTATCCAAAAGACTCTTCGACACTCGAGTTCCCCCGCAAGTATTTGCAAGGAACATCAACGACTAAACCGGTGAAGGAGACCCCGTTCGCCATATCTACACCCACGACTCTTCCCTCCTAGGATGAGGGGCAACAACAGACCATTATGCAGCTCTCTTCCCGACAACTCTCAAAGAAGAAGCCTCCACATGGTTTTATGGCCTTCCCGACAATTCAATAGATTTGTGGGAAGAGCTAAAAACCAAGTTCATAGAGGGGCACATAAGCCAGAGACAACGCTTCAAGAACATGGACTTTTTGCATAATTAAGCAAGGTCCTGATGAAACCTTGGCCTATTATTATACCAGATATCATAAGATACTCTAGCAGCTGAATGAAGATGCCACCGATGGCGAGCTGATAAGGACCTTCTGGAGAGGTCTAAGAGTCCAAATTCAAGCTCTAAAAGATAGCGTGGTGATGAAGCCCGTGCGAAAGATTGATGCCCTTGCCGTCAAATTTAAGAAGTATATCGACCTAGAAAGGTCACATGAAAAGTCACCGGCAAAATAGAGGAAGCCTCCGCTTCTCGACCACAAAAGAAAGAAGAACGTTGAGATGAGAGCTTCTGATAGGGGAATCGCCAAATCCACAAAAGGGATAACAACCCTCAATTGGCAAGATTTACCCCACTCACACACAACGCCACTGTCATGCCCCAAGAAATGGAGAAGCTCAGATTGGACGACCCACCACCCACAAGGCAAAACCCAATGGGTCATCAAATAAACGACTATTGCCGATATCATCGTGCCAGGGAGAACGATACAGATGACTACATAATTTTGAAGCAGGATATTGAAACCCTTATCCAAAGAGGCAAGTTTATGAATTCGTGGACAAACCAGTCAAAACTCCGAAGAAACGAAATAGGAGCCCGAAAAGAGATTCTCACTCAACCCTGCACAACAATCCGGCCCCTATCCGAAGGGTGACTGTCAATGTCATCACGGGAGGATTCGCATCGGGGGGGCGAGACAAATTCCGCTCGTGAAGTATACGCCGCTCAGACATCTACGGCGGTAATAATGGTAAAAAGGCCTCAAGAGCCTAATCTGGAGACTATAAGTTTTACGCTGAATTATCTCACAACGGTGATTCAACCCTATGAAGATGCCTTGGTAATTACAATTGTTTTATCATAATATGAAGTAAAAAGAGTTCTCATCGACAGTGGAAGCTCAACCGACATCCTCTTCTACGAAGCTTTCCTAAAGATGCAATTTACTAAAAAAGACTTAAGAAGGGTCGATTTCCCTTTAAGAGGTTTTGTTGGAGAAACCATCTACCCCTTGGGCGCCATTCGACTACCCATAACATTGGGAAAGAAGGAGATAATCTTAAAGATCGATATACTGTTCGTAGTTGTCGACGTTGCCTCTGCCTACAACGCCATTATTTGCAGGACAACCCTCAATCCCCATCGGATTATCCCTTCAACGGCTCATCAAGTCATGAGGTTTCCGACGCCTCAAGGAATAGGGGAAGTTAGGGGAGATCAAACCATGTCACGACGCTGCTACTACACGTCAACACGACATCAAGAGAAGTCATAAAAACTCCCAAATAGATGTTATATTTCTTATGAAACTAATTTCGTAAAATTCTCCCTTTTTGTGTAATGATCAGGAAACGATGAATAAATGTAGCCCCTCGAAGTTCCTTTCCACGTAATCATCTGAACATTCCGCTAAAAGGTATTGACAATCAGGCGCCAACCATCTCGATTGACGACACAATGTGCCCAAGATGGCGACAAATCCTAGGTACAAAGACAACTCGATAAGCCGTCTACAAATCGATTGTCGACATTATGTGCCGAAAATGGCAACAATACCTAGCTACATCGACAACTCGATAAGCAGCTCAACGTCTACAAATCGATTGTCGGCATTATGTGCCCAAAATGGCAACAAAGCCTAGGTACGTCGACAACTAGATAAGCGGCTCAACGTCTACAAATCGATTGTCAACACAATGTGCCCAAGATGGCGACAAAGCCTAGGTACGTCGACAATTCGATAGAAGTTCAAAGTCAACCATCTCGATTGTCAACACAATGTGCCCAAGATGGCGAAAAAGCCTAGATACGTCGACCATCTCGATGGTCAACACAACGTGCCCAAGATGGCGACAACGCCTAGGTACGTCGACAATTCGATAGAAGATCAGCATCTACAATCTCGATTATCAACATTATGTGTCCAAGATGGCGACAAAGCCTAAGAACCTCGACAATGCGATGGAGGATCAACATCTACGATTTCGACCACTGGCACAAGATGCCCAATAAATGTTAGACAGTAAAACTAAATCTCTTTCCTTATTCGATAGTTGACAAGTTAGAAATCTAAAATTAGTCATATCACTTAGATTGGTCAATAATCATAATAGAAAGGAAAAAGAGAAGGATAAACAGATAATAAGGATAAACATTCACAAAATTAATTAAGATAAGGCGTTTTTGTCAAAACTAACTAAAGAAAGTTTATTACTCTCGAAAATCAATCGTCAGCATGATGAGCCCCAGATGGCAATAAGGCCTAGGTTTGTTGACAACTAGATAAGAAGGATAAATATTCACAAAATAATTTTCTGTAGAGATAACACTCTTAATACAGGGATGAAAATCCAAGTAATTCTTTTATTAAGAAACAAACAAGCTACAGAGACGCAAGTACAAAAAATGCTTTGCTATCTAAGATAGCTTGGCTGAAGTTCCCCTTCTTTTCGAAAAAGAAGTAGCAAGACCCTCATCCTTCTCAGCAGGAATGTCCATATATTGTTGAAGTAGAGGAACTCGAGAAAAATGGAAGTAGGGTTGATACTCCTTTATATTCGCCACGGTCTCCTTTAAAGAGATGAAAAGCAAATAAGAGGCAGCCACGCAACATCATCTTGATAGGCGGAACTCGCCTTATAATCATCAATGGCTCTAGCCACCACATCTTTCAAACCTTTCACCTTAGCCTGCATGGCCTTAACTCTCTCTCGAAGAGTAACTCCTTAAGAAAAAAGGGTATCGTTTTCCGCCCTCATTTTCTCCGACAAAGTACGAAAATATTTGATTAGAGAAAAGGAAGCCTTGAGAGACTTGCTACTTTGACGGTAATCCCGCTTAAGGACCTCAAAAGCCTCGGTCGTCCGTGCCGAATCTTCTTTCAGTTGGGTATTTTCCTCTTGGAGGTGTCGGACCTCTTCCGCATCACCTTTGGTCGAAATGGTTCGAAGCTCCTCTTTAGTCGAGTGTAGTCTCCATAAAGGTCAATCAACAACTGAGACAATCGGAGGGAGTCCCGGGAGGCCTATCCAACAAAGGAGGGTAAGATAATAAATAACTAAAAAAGGGAGAGGGCATAAGAAATCAAAGGAGAGACCAGAGACGGTACATACTTTAGACTGCCTCAAAAGAAAAAGAAGTATGACATTTTTCGCCTCAAGACTCTCCTCTCCCAGGTGGCAACGATCTTGGGGAGGGACCAAAGTATTCAACAAATGAAGTGCCAGATCAGGATTGGCGATGGAGTGTCCTTCTTTAAGGGGACACCCTTTTAACTCGCTCAGAGTATCCCAATCCTTCAAAGGATCAAGAGGAGGATTCAGAAACATCTCCAACTCAAAAGGTGGACCTTTGTATTCCTGAGAAATACTTGAAGGAATCGCAGAAGAAGAATGAGATGTTTGATCTGAAGATGATGAGGAATCCTCGCCTCTTTTCCTTTTTACCGAAGAACCTGAATGGGCAATACCCTCAATCCTAGGAGAGTAGCAATGGGTAGCGACTTTAGCTTTGCCCTTATCTCCGGAAGGCTCAGTAGGCAATTCTTCGAAAGAAAGCATGGTCTTGACATTAATCAAAGTATTAACGGTCGCTCCTTCTTCGGTTTCTTTAGGCGGAGAAACAGAGGAGGAGGACCCAGCCATGGCTCGACGATGATTTTGAAGTATCATCTTGATGAATTTTGAAAATAATTCTCGTCATAAAAAAAAATATAACCAAATATTGATAAAATCCGAGAAGAAAAACTCAAAAAGAGATAGTCTCAAACACCTGAAGTCGGATTGGCAGAAATGGATACTCCTTACTCTTGACACTCCAAATCTGAAGTACGAACAAGATAAAGGGAGGGAAAGATTGAAGAATGGGTTGGAAAATTACAGAAGGGAAACTCCGTTATTTATACTAAGTAATTACTGGGATCCTTCCTGGAGAAGCTATGGCCAAATGTATTTCATTGTGCAGTGAATATGGAAATAGCCGTTGAAGATGCATGAATGACCATTGAGCTTCTATGAATCACCCTACAACTGTCAAAAAGTGAAAAACTAGGGTCAACAACCCGACTAAAGGGCCCAATCTCGACTCAAGAGGTCAATCACAAGACTCAAGACTACAGCTCAACTAAAAACGAACGCCGGAAAGCCTTCGAATCATTACTCGACTTAAGACCTCTTCTTCATAATGAAGCCGACGACTCAAGTCTCGGGGGCAAGTGTTGGGTTACGATTATAGAGGACAGGCCAATGGGTAGTCGAGAGCATATAAGTCGAGACTCCCGAAAGAGAGTCGTCGACTAATCATACTCAGAATGAAGAAACAAGGACAAATAGTTGACACCAAATGATGAGAAAGTCTACGACTGAGGTCCTTCTTGAAGACTGGCAACAAGTAAACTCAAAACTCTCTCTCTTAAGGTAAGAGTCGAGTCGGCAGCCAAGGACTATTAAATAAACATTCCTCCTAAGGAAAAGACAACTAGCAACCTGCTTACCGCCTCAGAGAAACCCCTTCCTCCTAAGGAAGGGCAGGTGGCAACCTACTTATCACCTGTTAGCTAAAGAAACCTTTTCTCTTAAGGAAAGGACAACTGGTGACCTGCTTCTACTGCCATGAAGGAAACCTTCCTCTTAAGAAATGGAGAGTTGGCGACCAACTTCGACCGCCAGAGGAAAACCTTCCTAGCTAAGGAAAGATGAGGTGGCGACCATCTTGTCACCTACTTATACCGACTCCGGACAGAAACCTATCAAGAGGGTAGCTGCCATTTAATGTCGTTATATTTCCCCTATAAATAGGGGATCACTTTCTTTATTTACATAAGCTACATTCATATATTTTTACAGTATTCTCTCAAATTCCATTACTGATTTAAGCTTCGGAGTGTAATCAAGGGAAAATCCCCAACCCCATATCTGGTTCTCGCCTGCCAGACGCTCTAAAGGAGACTAAGCACCCCTCGATGTCAACAAAGATACCTAGAAGAGCAAGTCAAAGGCGAAACCTCGAAGTCCATTACCAGAAGCTTCGGGCCACGTCATTTTGATCCCAACATCGCATATATCCTTTGTTAGACTTGTTGGAAGCATCTATCGTGAGAGCTCATTGGCTCATTTATTATTGGAGCATCAAAGGTATCCTGACCAGGAAAACCCTTGACTTAATGGGAATTTCCTGGGATTGCACTTCTCTAATGAACTGCCTGACCCTTAGACGAGATCTTCCCATATTTGCACGAGTTATACACTCTTGCGATTTTCAGAGGGCAAGACTGAGGTCCCAGGCCTCTGAAGAATGTTCGAATGAATTCACCTTTGGTGTACTCTTCACTTATCTAATGATGAACTCTTTCAAAATGATCAAAGTAGCTGGGTAGGGTTTCATAAGTTCCTTGGGTGACTCCTTCCATTCTTGATCCGTCTCTTCATGAAGACCTAAATTTTTTTCGGATTTCCCACACTCGATGCCAAATGTTGGATAAAAAATTCTTGGCCTTGCTTGAAGTTAGCTCTTTTGGTTTCACTTAGGACGTCGTCTTGGATGGTTTCCTTGAATACTACTTCAGCCAGGACCTGCAAAAGGGATCGTGTGGGTATTTCCACTAATTCCACTCTGAAACTTAAATTAATATATGTGGATTGTAAGATAGAAATATCTTTAATTATTGTAAATTTCTTACTATTTATAGGGTTTCTAAACCATCTCTAAGTTGTAGCCGCCTTTCACTAATAGGTGGAAATGAAAAGCAAGGATTCAGCTAGTGACAAGCAGGTCACCACCTTTCCTTCCTTAGGAGGAAGTGTTTTCTCCTCAGCAAGTGACAAGAAGTGTTTTCATTTGGCGCCGCCTCTATACCTTCTTTTCTCTGTATCCCTCTATCTTGCCTCCTTATGTCATCGATTGAGTGTTAAACTTGAGGGTTGATGTCTTATGTCTTTCACAAGGAGTCATTTTCTCTATTTTGTTGACGACTTTTCAGCCTAGAGTTATATTTTCGGGAAAACGTCCTTGTCTCCCATAGTGACTTCTTCACTTTCCCATAGGTAATAGGAGCCTGTTAATTAAGGGAATTACATAAGTTAATTAGGTAATTGTCAATCTGGGCTAATTGGGCCAAATCCAATTAGTAATTGACAAGGGATGCACAAAATTGGGCATCCCCCTTATACATGCAATTCAGCCAGCCACCCTATACCACATTGGTTGGAGTTGCCTTTTGGCAACTCCACCAATACTATATATAGGGGTGTCTGCTAAGGCTTTATTCACTCATTCAAAATAACAAGGATCTCCATTTAGAACACTTGTTTCCCTTAGTTAAATTTCGACACCAACACATCTGGTCTGAGGTTCCATTTTCGTTGAAGAATCGATCAGAGGTCTTGTTGTGGAGCTACATCGCGTGGGACTTCTTCTAACGAAGAACTTGCACGTGGTTCCGACTGAAGGATCAGAACTCCCTCCACATCGTTCTTGGGCAGGAAAGCTAAGAGGTATGTGTACTAATTCCGCTGCGTAGATTAGATTTCTTGCTAGTACACGTTTAGCATTCCGTAGTATTACGTCCCCGTAATCCAACAGTGGTATCAGAGCCAGGTTAGGAGTTCTTAAAATTTTGATAAACTAATGTTCTTGATGTTCATAAAAACCGAATTTTTGATGTTCATGAACACCAAGAAGAATCTGAAATTTTTAAGTAGATTTCATCTGTTTGATCTTTAAAAACTTAAAATTTTCGAATTTACATGTTTTTCTAGATCAAAACCGAATTTTTCATGATCAATTTAAGTTTGATGTTCATGATCTTCAAGAACACCTTGAGTATTATCAAGAACATGTTTTGGATTCATGATCAAGTTAGAGTTTGATCTTAAAATTTGACAACTTTTCCAATTTTCTTGTTAGTGCCAAAAACTCCTAGGGGTGTTTTAGGTAAAAAAAATTAATTTTCTTGGCCACCAAGTAATTAAAAATTCGGCACAATCTATAATAGATATAGATTGCCATTTTTAAATTTTATTAATAGGTAACTATATCTAGAAGTTGGAAATAAGGATAGGTTCTAATATAATAATGTAAAAGATATTAACTATCAATATATATGGATTAAAATAGGGTTAATATATATATTGATAGATTTAGTTACTATTAAACAATTAAGAAGATATTGTCTACATATATTTATATTGTTGATTGATTTATATCTTAAAGATAGAATCTTGACAATATTTATATATATATATATATATATATATATATATATATATAATTCGGCCAAAATTATATATTTATATTGTTGATTGATTTACATCTCAAAGATAGAATCTTGACAATATTTATATAAATATATATACATATGCCTAATTTTTATATATATATATATATATATATATATAAGCATTATTGGAAATTATTTTATATAATTAATAATTCTTGAATGCTAAGTTAAGTTTTAAAGTGGATTTTAAAACCCTACTTAGCCTATAGAATTATTTCGGCCGAACCCTAGGGTTCATGGGCCGGTCCAATTGCTAAACTGGATCGGGATAAACCTATCCAGGTTTTCTTAATCGGGTCGGGTCGGACCATAGTAACTAAATTGAACCTAAGCTAACCGGTTTTGAGTGATAAACCGAACCACTATCTTATTTTATTGAACTGTTTCGGACCAAACCGGAATTTTAAAAAACAGATCGAGTTAAACCGGATTTTAAAATTTGGACCGAACCTCTTTAAAATTTTCGGAAATTTTAAATTGTTCAATAAAATAGGATGTCAAATTTTAAATCCAAAATGTTTTCGAACTTTAAAATTAGCCTAAACAGTGCTCTTAGGGTTTGTGTTTTAATACACAGTTTCAATCAAAATCCTAATGCGTGGTTTCGATTATGGGGATGGATCTCGGACTTGCATGTTTTTTGGACTGGATTATATTAGTGGGCTGATTTGCAATTGTTTACTTTCTGCATCATATATTTTGATATAATTAGAACTGTCGTCTTGACTTAGCCAAGCTAGCTGGATATTATATTGCGAGCATTGAGCTCTGGGATTTAAATATATGGTTTGCGCAATAGGATAGACATGCTAGTGCTTAGAATCCATGTATAGAAATTCGCATGATTGATTGTAATCATGAATTGCAAAACAACCCCTAATATTTTCAAAGCGTTTTATAAAACCGAAAATTCCAGGCGCCAATTATACATGATGTGTGCGGATGTTGGATGTTTTGACGCGTATGCTAGGATGTTCATGATAGAACGCATGTGATAATTTACTTTACGTAGAATTATATATGCTAGGAACATTAGACGCATGACGCGTAAGCATGTTGTGTTCGATATTTATGGAATGGTATGATGATTTGCTAAATGTAGTATAATTATAAATATGCATGTGTAAATTATCGGATAATTTTACAAAATCATAAGGGCCTTGGGAAAGCCAAGATCGGGTATGCTTATTTGAAAATTCCCGTTCCGGTAATTTGCAATAAAATACCGTTTTAAAAAGACTAATCTATTGGATTGAAGACGACAATAGTGTGAACTCTTTCACGACACCCCCTTCCCTCGGTTTACTGGCGGTCGGTTTGGTTTAGTGACTGAAGGATCACTATTCGTCGTATTCCATCTTAATAGATAATCCGATGTTTGCAATTCTGTCAAAATGTTATTGTCTTCCTAAAACTGCATAATCATCAACGTGAGAGTTGGTTCAATTAGTGCGATTCGATATTACTCGCAATCTTGATGGTATTAATTATGATGAGTAAAATTGGAGTGTGTGTTGAAGTCTCCACTACGATTCCGAAAAGTGGAGAGGACAACTACGGATGAATATAGTAATCTGTATGATTTTGACAATGAGAAATGAATGTGATAATTTGTTTCTCCAAGAATTGGAGTAGGTTCTTTGATGATCTGAACGCATGTATGGTGATACGTTCGACCTTAGTAAAAAGGGGTTGATGAAGACTTCAATTGAAACCACACGATGTTATAGCTTAGTATTCCTTCGCATCCACTTCGGTGGAAGCGAGAAGGCAAACGCTAGAAATGTTTCGGTTGAATGAGATGGTCTTCTCTCTTTTCATGGATGTCGGCGTAAAGCCCGCATCGGGTCTTCAGGATGGAAGGTCAACATGAAAAGGATATATATGGTTGTCTGATATTGACAGGACTCAATAACCTTGAGCCTAATCAAATACAGTAACCACAGCAGTGAAAGGGAAACCTTATCTGCTCACCATAGTGAGTTCGAAAGAAGTGAACCATGATCCGCATAGCAAGAAGAGAACTGGACCGAATAAGTCCTATGCGATAATCCGGTGGGTTAAACCCCGTTGATAAAGTGCGTCTCAAATACGCCTCGTAGGTCATGTGTATGAAGCTGTAAAATGTTTTATACGGACACAAATCATTTGAAGTGATTCAATCGTGAATTTACTCAGATGAGATGTTCAACATTACTCAAAGTTCTTGAATATATGCGCCAGAATCATGGATCAAATATGCAAACTTCAGATCAAGAACTATATCATTGTCATTTATCGTTCGTCGTTCGTTACTAAAATTTTGGTTATTTTGAGATTTGGAGTTATTGAATAAAGTAATTGTTGCTCGATTCGAAGCTCAATTTGCTTATAAATATAACGTCTCGGTTAAACGATAACGATCCGAAACGAAAATACAAACCTACGGGTTAGGAATACAAGTTTAAGATTAGCAATACTTTGTGGAACGAAACGAAATAAAGTACCGATCGAATTAAAATGGGTAACGGAGATTCTCAGGTCCCACTTACTTCGAGTGGGAGAATGATATAGCATAAGTGAATGCATTTGTGAATGACATGGTAAATGATGATGGAAACGTACTCATAATAAATCCAGTGGGAGGGCTCACTCCCCCTCACATAATCATCACTAAATGTTAATGCGAATCAAGTCGGACCTGATAATCATCATGCTGAACCATTGGATGAAAATCCAATAGTCATCGCAACTGCCCATTATTTCTAGTGGGAGGAAACGACTAACTTGATTCCAAATCCTAGTGATCAACGAATAAATCTCGGAGGTAAAATCCTGAGACCAAGAGGTCATTCTAAGAAAGTTGTAGACCAAAAGTTAAAGCACCGCCATTGTTCCCAGTGGGAGTAATGCTCCGAAAAGAAGCATTATTCCGAGTGGGAGTAACGATCAGACTCAAGATGAGATTATCGAGCCTAGACTTAGTCTAAGGCAAACGAACTTCTTTCAAGAATTATCCCATCAAGTGAGACATTCGTTCACGAACCAGTGACGGTTCAGCAAGCATTGGAAGGACCTCAAACGAAGGAATGGAGGAAAACAATGGAGGATGAAATTGCCTAAATGAAAATAAATTCGGTTTTTAGTCTTTAGTTGATTTACCTGCTAACCACAGAGCCAGAAAGTGAAATTTTATAATTCACTACTGATGGAAAATTTGAGTGGTGCAAAACTCGAACGATTGCGAAAGGATATACCCAAATTCACGGAGAGGACTTTGATGAAACATACTCACCAACTATGCGTTACACCACAGTTAGGGCCATCCTTTCCCTTATTGCAAGCCTCGATCACGAGCATGCACTAAATGGATGTTAAAGACCGCATTTCTCTATGGAAACCTGGAGAAAGAGATCTATATGGAGCAGCCAGAGGGTTTTATTACTCCTGGCTAAAGAACGTAAAGTTTGCAAACTCCAAAGATCTATTTACGGTCTTAAACAATTGTCTCGGCAATGGTATCGCAGATTCCACGAGGAAATCGTCGGAAACGGATTTGTGAACCTTCACGAGGATCCCTGCGTTTACACCAAGACCTCCGGGTCGAAATATGTCATCATAACCTTATATGTGGATGACATACTCATTGCTGCAAACGATGTGAGTTTCATGCACAAATCAAAGTCCTAGTTATCATCAGGATTTGAGATGAAAGACATGGGAGAGGCCACGCACATCTTAGGCATTAAAATTGCCCGAGATCGTGCCGCCCGGAGATTGTGTCTATCTCAAGAATCATATATCAACAAATTGTTGAAAAGATTCAGAATGCTCGATGTTGAACCCGTAGATACGCCGGTTGTGTTCGGGTGCGCGCTGTCGAAGCGTGATGGCCCGAACAACCAACAGGAGCGTGAACAGATGAAGAATGCAGAGTATCTAAGCATGGTATGAAGTTTAATGTACGCCATGCTATGTACTCAACTAGACATCTGTTACGTTGTGGGCCTAGTAGCAAGATTCAAATCAGATCCTGGCTATCAACATTTAAAGGCGAAATATAAGATATCTGAAAGGTACTGCCGACTATGTTCTGTGCTATAAGGGCAGGCAAATCGAAATGACTGGTTATAGTGAAGCCGACCACGGTGGCGATCCGGACGATCGTAAGTACACCACAAGGGGAGTTTTCCTCCTTGCTGATGCTGCCATATCATGGGTAAGCAAGAAGAAATCTTATGTCGCGCTTTCTACTATGGAATCAGAATTCGTTGCCCTTTCTAAAAACGCACAAGAAGCAGTCTGGCTGAAAATGCTTCTTACTGCATTGATTGGCACCGACAAGAAGAGTAAACCTGTGAAGGTGTACTCCGACAGTCAGGCGGCCATTGCGGCAGTAAAGAATCCAAAGTACCATAGTAGGACTAAACACATTGATGTGAAATAGAATTATGGTAGGTCGGTTCTGAAAGACAACATAATCGCTTTAGAATACTTGCCTACAGACAATATGGTCGCAGACCCTTTAACTAAGCCGTTACGTAGGGAAATTTTTGAAAAGCACGTAAACCTGCTTGGATTACGTAGGGCTTAAACTGTGTGGCTTGTAAAATTGATAACATTTTGACATTTGAAATTATGTTTCAATTGAATAAAAGAATTTCAATTTGAGTTTATGATTTATCGACGTCGTAATGATTAACAACATCAGATTTTACGGTCTATAAACTAAGTCGTAGGAAGAAGTAAAATTCTTCCACCAGAATTATGTCGAATGTGAACCTTGCCTCGTCACACAGGCATGGTCATCTTGTAAGGAGAGAGGGACCTCTACCATAACAAGATTGGCTAAGAATCAGGGGGATAAACCTGATTAAACAAAACGATAACATATTCACTTAACAGCATGACTTAATCTTCGTTTTGTAAATCGCAGAGTTGGACTTTGTCCATCACTATATCACATTCAAGGCCAGATGAGAGATTCTGCGATAGCATTATTGACATATCCCATCCCTGGCTTTACCAGGTGTGCTATGACACGTGTTTCATACTGCGCGTGCCATATACGACCACGAGGTCATGCTCGGCTGTGCTAGCTAGAATTCTTGTGATTAAAAGGGCGCATACTTCTTCACCTTGAACATGTGATTGATCCCGGATGTCTTATGAAGAGGCATCCAAAGAGTCCTCATGGACTCAATACTTATACCTAAGGTCTGGCTCAATGCTCGCTTCCCGGCGTACGAGCGTAGTGCCAAAGAAAACGGCCAAGTGACCACGTCTTGGAAACCGGTTGAGTCAGACTAAGGGTATAAGCGATGGGGATGGTCAAGTTCACCTTTAATTCACCGACTCTCGTGTTCACTAGGTGGCCGCCAATCGGATATTAGTTGAAGGTTGTGAACACTTGTAAGGATGCCCTGGAGAAGTATTCCTTTGTGGAAAACTGGGCAATTGGAGAATTAACAGTTGACCAAGGATACAGTGCGGTACATAGTTTTATTTCAAACAGGTTTGGTTCATGAAAGGCAATCAACATTCTGCGGGCGCTACAATACTCCTAACAGATGAGTAGCACGATGCCCGTCGTATCCGCCGGTCTCACGGCAAGCCTCGTATGAACTATTCGGAGACGGAGACGAAGACTGAAGACTGAGATGTTGATATTATTGCGTCACCGTATAGATTAACGAGCACCCTCCCATTCCGGCGAGTGGGAGCTGTTAGCATATGGTGACGTGGCGCCGTAATAGGAGCCCATTAATTAAGGGAATTACCTAAGTTAATTAGGTAATTGTCAATCTGGGCTAATTGGGCCAAATCCAATTAGTAATTGACAAGGGAGGCCCAAAATTGGGCCTCCCCCTTATACGTGCAATTCGGTCGGCCACCCTATACCACATTGGTTGGAGTTGCCTTTTGGCAACTCCACCAATACTATATATAGGGGTGTCTGCTAAGGGTTTATTCACTCATTCATAATAACAAAGATCTCCATTGAGAACACTTGTTTCCCTTAGTTAAATTTCGGCACCATCACATCTGGTCTGAGGTTCCATCTCCGTCGAAGAATCGATCAGAGGTCTTGTTGTGGAGCTACATCGCGTGGGACTTCTTCTAACGAAGAACTTGCACGTGGTTCCGACCGGAGGATCAGAACTCCCTCCACATCGTTATTGGGCAGGAAAGCTAAAAGGTATGTGTAGTAATTCCGCTGCGTAGATTAGATTTCTTTCTAGTACACCTTTAGCATTCCATCGTATTACGTTCCCGTAATCCAACACCAACAACGTCTAATTTTTTTTAGGCATTGGCATTGTAATTAAGTGCGTCTGCAATCTCTACTCACAGTTTTGCTAATGAAGTAGATGCAGAAGCTTCTCTTTGAGTTGCTTCTAGGTTCTGTTGCTACACCTATGCTAATTTTATCTTCAATTATCGAGCCTTTTTATTTCTCCGCAACTGCATGTCGTTATGCTTCATTAGTCAATGGCTCTACTCGCCTTGCCCTCGATCAAGCATTTTCCATGCTAACATCTAAGTCATCCTCAACAGTCCCGATAATTAATGTTTGGAAGTGTTAGGTAGTGTTTCATATTTTTATGGCGTAGCACTTGTTCTATGGTAGCGTCCAACTCTATAGCTCGTGCATTGAAAACATGGTCAGTTTCTTCCTACGAAATTTAATTGATTAGTTGTAATATCTTAATTTTCAACCACCCCATAAAAAGTGAAAAAGTAAATATATGATATTCAAGCGTAGATCAATCGGGTTGACAATCTTTCTATCATAAACGCCATAAGTTCTAGGATATTCCAATCCCTTCTCCTTAATTTGTAGGAGTTATTTTAATAATTTAGCTAAATAAAATTAATGAAGAACTCATGTAATTTGATCGATGAAATGATCACGTACCATATTAACATTTTAACTTGGCTACTTGTACCCGGGGCGTGCAAATTAATTTATTTCTATCTATTTATCTTGATGCATTGACTTATGTCTTGTCATTTTTAATATGATAAAAATACGAAACAATAAAAACATAAGTAAAAGAATTTTGTTGACAGCACAACCAAACATAAACTGAAATTTTTTAAAGGGTTAACGGGTGTTTTGGTCCATGATGTTTGACAACTTTTGGGTTTTGGTCAATGATGTTTTTTTTACCTAGTTTTGGTACCATATGTTTGCAGATTTTTTCTAGTTTTGGTCTAACCGGTACATTCCGTCCATTTTCTGACATGTTCAAGTCACGATATCCACTCTAAACTTTAAATTTAGTCCCTCTAATACTTTCTTAACATTTTTATTGTTCAATTTAGTCCCGAAGTTTCAAAATTGACCCCAATTGGACAATAGGTCCAATTGAATTTTTGAAACTTCGGGACTAAATTGAACAATAAAAAGGTTAGGAAAGTATTAGAGGGACTAAATTGAACAAAATTGAAAGTTTATGGTGGATCACGTGACTTGTACATGTCAAAAAATGGATGGAATGTAACGGTTAGACCAAAACTAGAAAAAATCTGCAAACATATGGTACCAAAACTAGGTAAAAAAAAACATCATTGACCAAAACCCAAAAGTTGTCAAACATCATGGACCAAAAGACATGTTAACCCTTTTTTAAATGAGATATGCACCTGGAGTTGCTCTCTAAAATTTAAAGGGGAAATTTTTTCTAGCTTGCACACGATTTCAAATTTTTTTTTTTAGCTTTTCAGACGATCTGCACAACAACCCGTGACAAAAAAAAACTTTAAAAAATCATGTTAGCTCGATGAGAAGTTTCATACAGTATTTGTCACCATATTATGAAGTGTTATAAGTTGCAATACTTGTAGCAAAACGTGACAATAAAGACTTTTCATTCTTGTGGCGCACCTTGAAATGTTTGACCACTATCCATCGGGAAATTTGAAATTCTTAACCCGTATATAAATATTACGTTGTTTTCCCCTAATAAAAAAATAAGTTGTTTCCGTTTTTACTTTTTACCATACCGTTCTTGTAACACACGTTTTGGACGGTTGCATAACATCGCTAAATCCATCCTTATTTTAAAAACCTAAGTAATTTAATGAGGACCCGGAAAGGACGTGGCGGTTTCAAGCTCGGCAAAGCCACGACAAATTGAGGAATGACCAACAGTCAAATGAAAGAATCATAATAATTAACGTAAAACTCGCAAGCTTGACCTTACTTTCATTAATGAAGTATGTTTCTAGAGATTGAGAGTTTGAATGGTTGTTAATGGTGGATTCCATATCATTGTTATGATGGTCCTTTCTGGAAATGACTAGGCTCTATAGGACCTACGTAACTTAACTCAAGTGGTGGATTCCAAATTTCATTTTGTCGTTTGTTAGATATCGAGCCAGCTTAAGAAACTATGTTAAACCAGAAAATTTGAGGCCATAAAAGTCGTATTTTTACTGATTATTTCATAAATAGAAATATAATAACTTGTAGATCATTGTAAGGCCTTTCCTTGACATCTAGAACACCAAAAACAATGCTCGAATGAAAGAAAATGTAGCTCACAAAGTAGGCGTTATAATCAATTAAAATATGATATTAGGTTGAAAATGAAGTTGATTACGCCCGACCAAATTTGACTGGCTGGTATGAGCCACCCTGATACCGAATCGTGACGCCTTTTGCAGCGACATACTAATATTTGATACAACTTCTTAAAATAATTTTGTACATTTTTCTAAGATGGTAAAAGAATATCATTAAATAATTTTTTTGGGCCGAAAATCAATAAAGAAATTGAAATAAGGATTCCGTAACTATCTAAATATTAATCAGAAACCTGAATCGGATACTAGGGAAATGCTAGTACTGTATTGGTGACTAAATTTATATTGAAATTTTTAGTTTAGATGAGGAGAGCTTATTCTCTTATTCTTATAAGTTTTAGACAATTTAGATTGACGAAGCTATCGACATGAATTTTTTCTTTTTTCGGATTATTATTAATCAAACCCATAAAAAACTCAAATATTAAAGGGTTAGGTTATACTTATATTTTTTTAATTTATACTCGGGTATTTAAAATATATATAGTTCTTTGATAAATCACTCGTAATAGCACATACAATGTTTCCATGATTGAAATCCTATCTATTATTGTTTCATAGTAAGATCAGATAGTTATTTGGATCAAATGGTTCATAAGATTCTATACAATTTATAAGCTAACATATTATATATGAATAACCTTCTATGATATGTTTTACAATATACATTAATATCAAGTAAATGTACAACAACTATATGTAAAAAGTTTCATTTAATACATGCAATGATTTATAAAAATCATATTCGATATAAAATATTAAATATTTTTATAAAATATAAGAATACCTTAAATCGTGAAATACATAACACATTAAATGATTATGAATAATATGACACACTACATTGATTCGGTATGTTTCTGTATTGCAACAAAGAATACTGATAAAGATGTAAATGAAAATGTTAGTAGATGATGGACAACGTGCCCCCACGAAATTTTTAAATAGCATGAAATCATTTTTAAAGTTATGAAAAAAATAATTTTGCCACCCAAATTAATAATTACATAATGGTGATGCTAATTAGGTTAATCCGAAATGAATTCTCAACTTTATCCTTGCAATGGAAATTTTATGTGTTAACCTGAATCGAAGGATCGGATGATCGTTTTACTTAACTGGTGTCGTAGGATCGTAAGATTAGGATCATGATCCTTTAAGATCCTATAATATTAAGATTTTACAAGGGATGCAGATCGTTTTACTTCATTAAGATAGTAAATCGTAAGATTCTAAGATTCGGATCAAAATACTTAATGAACTTGTTATTTTCGGTGTTGTAACTTACACATGATTAATGAATGAGCTTTCGCTATGCCCGCTCAAATAAGAAGTACATAAATTTCATAAATTTAAAGTTACATAGGTTGTGACTAAAGAGAAATTAAGGGACCCTAGCTAGCGAATTAAGTTTTTCAATGAAACAGAAAGCATACTTATATTCCATCTCTTATCGATCTTATATATATATATATATATATATATCTGGTGGAGATACATTAATATTAGTTGTTGCTCTCTAATAATCATTGATCTCTAATGTACATATATATTTATTATATCTGATAAATTACCCTCAGATCTAACTACTCATCGCACTCAGGGAAGGGAACGCTACAGGCTTGTGCAACCCTCTCAGCGTTTCCCTTGTTAAACCAGGTACTAGCTAAAGGTTCGTCGTCTTCTTCTTCTTGTTGCTCTTGTTTTCCTTTGAAGTAACCGCAAAGGCATTCTTCCTGCTTCTGCATTATATTGCAACACTTCTTCGATGGCTGTTTCTTTGGTGACTTGAATGCAGATTTGCACGCCCTCATCAACGGTTTCTTGTTGCACGTCTCCCCTGCTGCTGCTGCCACTTCCGGCGGTCCTGCCACTAGGAACACAACCAAAGCCAATGCAACAACCACAAGAAGGAAGGTCTTCATTTTCAAGATCCTGCGAAATAATTATATTTAGAAGAAAGAAAGAAAAAAGGAAACTTGAGGGTAGTGGGTTTTATGAGGAAGAGAGGCTGCTTATTATTTATAGGAGGGGTTGGTAGGAGTAGGGGCATGATTTATAAACTAATTAATAAAATATTTTACTTATAATTTGTTAACTTAAATTTGGGTTCTCTTACCAAAAAGAGGTTGGTCAAATTCATGTTTCACTTAGCACTTTACATGTGAACAATTGGGAAATGACAAGAATGGGTGGAGATAATTAATTAAATATATTCTAGAATAATAATTTTTTAAAATAAAAAATAACTATCTTAACTTCTTCTTATTTATAAACTAATATTCGAAATTTTTTATTTTTAAATAGACTACCTAAACTTTAAATTTACAAACAAATTATTACCCCTATTATAATCTTTATCAATTTAGACATAAAATAAGTATGTGTCTACTATATGAGGCCTTTGGATGTATCCATAATAAATTCAACAAGAATTAAAATATATTGTGTTGAAATACGTTAACCTCTTCCCAATTTGCTCATTGTCGATTTAACTATTCGTATTAGTCTATTTTTTGGTTCAATGACTCATATATCAGATAATAGTAGTTATCTTATGACACATCTAATTGATTAGTTTCTCACTCTTGATCCTAATTTGTTATTTCAACAATTTGTACCCTAAACTGTCGAACTCTTGCACTACTCAACCAAACACGTACGTATCTTCTTAAATAGTGATTATAGAACAATTATATATTATAATAATAATCCTATCCAATGTCATCATAGAGAATGCATCTGCATTAGAAAAATAGAGGAATTATGATACCTCTTACATTAGTACATTTTGATATGATGTAGTTGAAGCGATTGCAATTCTAAAAAGGTCGCGTTGCGGGTAGTCGCGCCGTACAAAAAATGTCGTCAAGCAACTGTCAGACCTAAAATCTGACCTAGAGCGATATTACGTCTTGAAAACGTGCATTTTGAAACACTAGTTAATTATTAGGCTAACTAGGAACCTAAATTACCTAAGTAAATAACGAATTAAACACTTAAGTATTGAATCGGTCTACAATTAGAAATTTGAGTTCGAGGGTTCTGTTACTAATTAAAAATATAATTTTTAACTACACCCTTTCGGTACTCAATTCACTTAATTTGCCAATTTTATTATTAATTAATCTATTATGAACTAATCTTAACAAATAAACTTAATCGCACTATCGAACATATCAACACATAACTTAGCACGTTCACGTAAATACAATTTGAGTAATCAAGTTTCAATTAGTGTAAATTAGCTAGGTTTAAACAAACTAAACTACATCTAATATAATAATAAACAATAAATAATATAATAACAATATAAAATAAAAAACGAAGAAGGAACTTACATACAGAGGACGAAGGAGGGCAGCGACCTAGTATCAGCGGCGGACGACGCCGACGAAGTGCAGCGGAGCAGCTCAGGCAGGAAAGGGCGCAACGGTGGGGCGAAGTACAGCACGGGAAGCGAGGTGGCATCACGGGTCCAGTCGTGAGCGGACTAGCGAGGGAGAAGGTAGGTCGGAACCTGGAGCGAGAGGGCGTGGACGACAGGACGGCCAACGGCGCGGTCACCAGTGGCTGAGGGCGGACAGCGAGCGTGGTGGCGATGTGGAGGACGGAGCCTTGGAGATCCGGCGGACTGTCATGGAGAGAGAGAAGTGAGAAAGAGAGAGAGATGGACGGGAGAGAGAGAGAGAGAGAGAGAGAGAGAGAGAGAGAGAGAGAGAGAGAGAGAGAGAGAGAAGAGAGAGAGAGAGAGAGAGAGAGAGAGAGAGAGAGAGAGAGAGAGAGCTCCGGTGGCGGTTGGACGGGGACCGGCGAGAGGTGGTCGGTGTTGCGTCCGGATTGAACAAGGTCGTGAGGATGCGTCTGTGGTTGTGCGGGCTGTGATCCTTCTGTCGGAGGTTGAGCCACTGACGAGTGTTCAGACTTGCTCCCGTATGAGGATTATGTCACGGTACGGCTGTGACTCGGCAAGGTTGTGACCCGGCGAGGTTGTGACCCGGCAAGGTTGTGACCCGGCAAGGTTGTGACCCTGGCAAGGTTGTGACCCGGCAAGGTTGTGACCCGGCAAGGTTGTGACCCGGCAAGGTTGTGACCCTGGCAAGGTTGTGACCCAGCATGGTTGTGACCCGGCAAGGTTCTGACTCGGAAAGGTTGTGACGCGGGCGTCGGATCCTGCACAAAGGACCAATGCTAGCACGGGGAGGGGGGGGGGGGGGTGGTGCTAGCGGAGCCCTCTCCGATGCTTAAGTCACTATAGTGGCAAAAAGGTAATTTCTAGAGAGAGAGAATTTCTAGAGAGAAGTCAGAGCTCAAAATACCAAAGTTGGGTAAATGAGAGAATGTGTGAAAATGGGTGGCCAAGACCTCCTATTTATAGGCTTTCTTGGGACCGGACCCGGTTTTAAAGCGGTTTGATGACGGTTCAAGATCATGCGGTAACCGTCATCCATATTGGTAATGTGCGAACTTGACTTCTCTACACGCAACGGTAATCGCGGATACGGTAGTCGCGCGATACCTGTAAAGTAATCCGGACCTCGTCGAATTTGGGCAATTCGGCGAGGTCCGGATTGCCGCGCAACCCGGACGCGCGTAAAGGCGCTTCCGGACCGTTTTGATACCGCGGGAGGTGTGTTTTTAAACCGAGATGTAATTTTCGACACGTTTACGAGGCCCGAAATGTAAACACGAATCCCGAATTGGACATTTATCCATCACTTGCCCCCGAGTCAAGTAACGGTTTAGAACCTTTCTTGACTCTATTTTAAGTTAGGATATTTGTCCAATTTGAGTTTGACGCTAACCTTTCGGTTTTGATCGTTGGTCGGACGCAAGCATCTTGATTTCGTCCGTCGCTTGATTTTCCGGCCGAATAGCTTTGTTTCCTACCGACATGGTTAGTGCAATAGGAAATGTATATGCGCGAATATGATTATCGTCGGAGACATGAGCAAACGGTAATGCGCTATGCGAACATGTATCTATCCACATGCGTATATAAGTAATAGCCATGGCAAGATTGTAATTACGCAATGCAAGAAATAGAAATCGTACGTTTCTAAAATGACTAACTGATTATCGAATCATTAATCATGCGATTGCAACATACGAGTTTAGTAATGGACTTGATACGTGCAATGTCCAGACATGTATAGGAATAGATATTTTAGGAGGAGAGGGTAGAGTATACCGTAGGGGTTTAGTCTTGAGTGTAGGTAAACTAATCATTTGATCCTTATCCACAAAGCATCTCTTTGGGATTAGTAAATACACACATCCCCATTTATCCTTCCAGCATCCTAGGAATTCATCATTCCACTCCCTTTGCAGGTAATTCATTCACCCTTTCCCGAAATTGCTTTTGTGTGCAAAATTTCTTTGCCGTCGTGGAGCCTAGATACTTTTTGACAATTTCGAGTCTGATTCTTGGCTTGTTTTTGGAAGTTGACACCATCATTCGACTCGGTTCGTCCCAAGGATTCCAGCGCCACCTTCGGAGCCGCCAGAGGACCCCCGCACGCGCCCTCACGCGCCGCCGCGAGTGGAGTGGCTTCGCCGGAGCGTGTGGCCCACGCGCCGCCTTCCCGGGCTCGCCTCGTTTCGGTCCACACCTTTCCGGAATCGTCTCGACGAGGGGAGTCCATTGGAATACCTTTCGTTACGTTTTGAGGTACTTTGGAAACTCGAATTCTTAGGACAGCTTCGACTTGAATGTCGATGTCACCGTGTTGTTGCTTGTTTAAGTCATTTTTCGTTGTCGGCATGTGGGACTGCTTGCTGAGGTTTATACGTCGAGTAATTGCTGATTGATTGCCATCATTATCGTCGTTTGTCCATAATTTAGGCGATTTTCCATTTCCATGGGTATTTGATATAGAATTCCGCGTATCTTCGTGTAGAAGCTTTTTTGGTCGAAATGCATGATTTTCCTTCTTGGCGGGTTTTTTGATCGACGGGGATTGCCCAATAACTTTGGACATAGTCACTTGTTGTCTTGACGCCTTAGAGAAAAAAATTTCCTTAAGCGTTGCCGTATCCGATTCTTACGGTTTATCGCGTTACTCCCCCGTTTGCATGATAGCCCCTTAGGATGCTAGTCCCTCCCATGGTACGTACCAATTTCACTATGCGTGTGAAACTTGGTCATGTGCGTTGATTTTTTGATACGCGCGTTGACTTTTGATACGTGCATTGACTTTTGATACGTGCGTTGACTTTTGATACACGTATTGACTTTTGATACGTGCGTTGACTTTTGATACGTGCGTTGACTTTTGATACGTGCGTTGACTTTGATACACGCATTGATATTGATATGCGCGTTAACTTTGATACGCGCATTGATGTTAATACGCGTGTTAACCTTGATACGCGCATTGACGTTGATACGCGCGTTAACCTTGATACGCGCATTGATGTTGATACGCACGTTAACTTTGATACGCGCATTGATGTTGATACGCGCGTTAACCTTGATACGCGCATTGATGTTGATACGCGCGTTAACCTTGATACGCGCATTGATGTTGATACGCGCGTTAACTTTGATACGCGCATTGATGTTGATACGCGCGTTAACCTTGATACGCGCATTGATGTTGATACGCGCGTTGACTTTGATACGCGCATTGATGTTGTGCAGGTTGTGAAGTCGTAGTAGCTTCTTGCAGAATCCCCCTCCTTTCGGCTGAGTTGTTGCTATGAGTAAACCCTTCATTCTTTCTCTGAACGTTTTTTGGGCATTTTGATACTCATGATGGATAGCTTTTCGAATGGCATTATGCCTTTTGTGAATTCATATTGCAGGTTGGTTTGCTGGAAAGAGTTCGTCGCTTCATGCAGCGGCCTCGCGTATTGCTTCCCGTGCCGATCCGGCTTTGGTGACCCCTGCCCCCGTCACTCCTGCCAACTCAGGGCGTGATCTTGGCAAGGGGACTTCTACTCATGTGGTCGGGAATACTCCTCCCGTGTCTGATTCTCGCGTGTCTTCCAAGCGAACTGACACAGTGGCGCGTGGACCGACTGATCCCAAGCGCTTGAAGCCAAATGCGACTGCTTCCACTCGTAAAGGCAAGGAAGTCGCGAGTCGCAATGTAGCGTCATCTGCCCCCCAGTCGGGAAACCGACATGTGGAAGGCCGCAGACTTTGTAAGTACACTTCGATGAGTGTGTTTCGCGGTTTTGTCCTTTATTGTTAACCACTTTTCTTTTTTTGTTGTAGCGGTTCCCCCTCTCAGGCGCGACCATTTGGTGTGTCCCGTAGGATTGGACATTACCGGGGACACTTGGGCACCCTTTGACAATGGTGGAATTTATTTCCCCAAGGAGTCTTCACTTCGCACTCCAGAGGTTGGAGTTCGCGTGTTGCGTAGGTGTGTTCCGCCAGGTGATAGGCATTCTTGCCCGACAACTGATGGGGAGGCTGAGGCGTATGCACGTGGTGCCTTATCCCGATTTGCCCCTGTTAGTAACTTGATTTTTCTGCCAAGTTTGTTGCTTTTCGCGATTTATGTTTAACTTATCGCGTTGATATGTGCAGGTTGTAGCCGACATGGTGAACATGTCATCTTTTGTCATGGAGTTGGTGAGCGCGAAGCAGGCGGCTATGGATAAGTGTGACGCTGTGCGCCAAGAGTTGCTGCGAACCAAAGAAGAGGCTCGCGTGTTGAGTTTGAAAGCTACAGCTTCTGAGAGTCGTTATGAAGCGCGCCATACTCGCTTGTCAAAGCTTGAGTCTGAGATGATTGCTCTCGAGAAGAAGGTTACAGATGATCTTCATTCTCAAGGAGCGGAGCTAGCTGCTCTCGGTAAGGAGAGTCGGGAGAAGGGCGTACAAGTGGGTTTCACTAAGTACTTGGGAACTTCAGATTTTAAAGCTGCTGTTGAGGAGAAGATAAACAACCTGATGAGCGAGCGTTCTGAAGATTATTTCACCCGTGTGAAAGATCTTGACCCTGGGTTTCCTTTTGGCGAGTTGGGGCCGTATGCGAATTACGCCCTTTCTCACATTGAGGCGCTGAACCTTTTGGAGTGTGGTCGTCCAAACTACGAGGTTTTGGTCGATGATAGCGGAGATGTGAACGTCATTGTCACTTCTCCCGAGTTTATGGAGGTTGCCCCCGGGCCTCCTGGTGGTTCTGTTATTTGAACTGCTCGTTTTGCATTGAGCATGTTGGACTTGTTTATGAGTTCGCTTGTCTCGTGGCTTCTATGTTTAGAAACTTGTTGGAGTTGTTGTTTGACTGGTGCTTGTGACTTGTTCGCTTTGAACTACGTCGTATGAACCTGTTTTATACACAGTAGTTTGCATGATAACTTGTTAGTAATATTTCATACCGTTATCGCTTACTGTGTTTACTGAACGTGGATGACTAGTAGTGTAAACGTAGTCCCCGCAATCGTGACCGATAGCCACTTTTGATTCAAGGTTGTTTGTACGATGCGTTGTGCATGTGGTACGTCTTCCTGCATAGCTTGACACTATATCAGTTGAAACCTGTCAAGTGACTCGCGTATAGCGACTTAACAAGTAGTATGTTCGCAATGTGTCATCTTTGCTTGAGCAAGATACTAGTTTATACAGTCTCTTAGTTCCATTCTAAGGCGACGTTGTACAAGACTCTACTTGTAAATTTTATGAGTTTTAAACAGGGTGCGCACCTGCCAGCGTGTATCAACTCGCGTTGGGGAAGCATACATAAAAACTTTTGGGTTTTTGAAAAAGTGTTTTTCGAACCTTGAAATTCTTGTTTGATAAAATGTTTGGCAAGGTGTTTGGTACATAAAATATTTTATAAAGTGTTTGACAAAATATTTGGTAAAAATATTTGTGATACATGATACCTGCGTCCAGGGACCATGTAGCACTTTTGAGAGTATGAATTGTGATGCATGTTTTCTGCGTCCAGGAATCACGCATCACGGTTTTGAAAGTCTGTAGTACGGCATTGTCGTCTAGTAAGAGGACTTCCGCTGTAAAGGGTGCACCCATACCAGGAATTTGCAACATTGGATTGTCGTCTAAACAGAGGACATCCGTTATGCAGAGTGAACCCATTAAAGGAATTCGTACCATGCGATTGTCGTCTAGACAGAGGACATCCGTTATGCAGAGTGAACCCATAAAAGGAATTCGTATCATGGGATTGTCGTCTAGACAGAGGACATCCGTTATGCAGAGTGAACCCATAAAAGGAATTCGCATCATGGGATTGTCGTCTAGACAGAGGACATCCGTTATGCAGAGTGAACCCATAAAAGGAATTCGCATCATGGGATTGTCGTCTAGACAGAGGACATCTGTTATGCAGAGTGAACCCATAAAAGGAATTCGTATCATGGGATTGTCGTCTAGACAGAGGACATCCGTTATGCAGAGTGAACCCATAAAAGGAATTCGTATCATGGGATTGTCGTCTAGACAGAGGACATCCGTTATGCAGAGTGAACCCATAAAAGGAATCGTATCATGGGATTGTCGTCTAGACAGAGGACATCCGTTATGCAGAGTGAACCCATAAAAGGAATTCGTATCATGGGATTGTCGTCTAGACAGAGGACATCCGTTATGCAGGGTGATTAGCCCGTTATCGTATTTGCCCATCCTGTTCTGATTCCAGGGAATGGCTATGAACGTGAGGATTTGTCTCTATCCTTGACATGCTATTTTGATGGTAGGCCTTGGTTTTAATCCAAGATATTGCTTGTGGTTGACGCTTGTGAATAGTCATCGTTTTGATAGTAGGTCTTGGTGTTAATCCAAGATATTGCTTGTAGATGGCAGCTTCCTGAATAGTCGTCACTTTGAGCAGAGAATTGCTATAAGTTCCTTTTTTGTAGGTATTCCGCAAGTTGTTCTTGCGTCATATAAATTGGTTGTGGGGATAGCGCCATTGCTTTATGTTGCCGGCACCTTCTTGAGATAGATGTCAATTTAGGAGAAATAAACTCCTTGTTGGTGTAGATAATAGTTGTTGTAGTTACTTTGTTTTGTTTCCAAGTAACGTACATAAAGTAGTCGTGTTCCTACGAAGCTAGAATGACTTCATTAGGTTTGTGAGATTATTACAGAGATGCCACTTTATATAAGGGAGTGGTCTTTTAAAAGAGTAGATGCATTATGGAAATAAGAGCAAAAGGGCTTGATACAACAGCTCCTTTTGTGATAGAAGATTATCCTTTTATCCGTGGAATTTCTTCAAATGTCCTCCACTAAATGTATTTGTAGAGACATTGCCATCTGCATCTTCAAGGCGATATGCGTTGATGTATGGGATGGATACGACCTTGTAAGGGCCTTCCCATTTTGGAGACATCTTGTTGATTTGATCGAGATGTGAGAATTCATTCCTTCTCCACACCATTTCTCCAACATGAAATTGCCTTTCTTTCACCTTCCTATTGTAATATCTTGCTGTGATCAAACGCATGCGTGCCTGATTGTGTTCGGAGTTACGCCTTTTTTCTTCAGCCAAGTCTAAATCTAGACGCATGTCTACTTCGTTGGCTTGTGTGTTGAAATGGGTTGTGCGATAGGATGAGACAGCGATTTCGATGGGAGCGACTGCTTCCGTTCCATACACCAGGCTGAATGGTGTTTCTCCAGTTGACTCCTTTGGAGTTGTTCGAAGTGCCCACAGAACACTGCTAAGTTCTTCTGCCCATCCTCCTTTTAATGCGTGCACTCTTTTCTTGAGACCGTCTAGGACGGTCTTGTTGGCGGCTTCGACTTGTCCGTTGGTTTGAGCATGGTGGACTGAGGCGAAACGGTGGTTAATGTTGAGTCTTTCGCAGAATGTTTGAAGCCTTGAGCTCTTGAATTGTGGTCCGTTGTCGCTGATTAGGACCTTCGGAACTCCATATCGCGCGATGATATGATTTCGAATGAAATCCATTATTTGTGCATCAGTTGTTTGTGCCAATGCCTTTGCTTCGATCCACTTTGAAAAGTAATCGATTGCAACGACAATGTACTTGGTTTGGCCTTTTGACTTTGGAAGTGGACCCACCAGATCGATCCCCCACTGTGCGAATGGCCATGAGCTTGCAATTGGGCTTAGCTCGGCGGCTGGTGCCGTGATGCTTCTTGAATAAAGTTGGCATGATTCGCATTTTGTGACCAAGTGTGTAGCTTGGTTCTTCATTGTTGGCCAATAGTATCCCAAGCTCAATGTTTTGCGTATTAAAGATCTCGCCCCTTCATGGCAGGCTGCTTGGCCTTTATGTAAATCTTCTAACATTTTTTGTCCGTCCCTGAAGGTGATGCGCCTTAGGTATGGGGTTGAAAACCCTTTCTTGTAAAGCTCATCATCTATCAACGCGTAATTGACGGCTTGTCTCTGTATTTTTTGGGCTTGGACTTTGTCGTCGGGGAGCTTGTGGTCTTTGAGGTATGCCAATATTGGGGTCCTCCAATCTGGTTCTGGATCGATGCACAAGACTTCGAATTTGTCAATTACTGACAAGATTCTGTTTTCCACGAAATGTGTTTCTTTGCCTTGTTCATTGCCTTGTGCGAATTTGCTCAAGGCGTCAGCTTCTTGATTTTCTTCTCTAGGCACTGCGCTGATGTCGAAGGTATCGAAGCTTGTGATGAGGTCTTTTGCTTGCCCCAAGTACTTTTGCATATTTTCTAACTTTGCCGCGTATTCGCCTTTAACTTGATTGACGACTAATTGTGAATCGCATTTTACTCGTAGATGTTTAACTCCAACACCTTTTGCAATTCTTAAGCCAGTTATCAATGCTTCGTATTCCGCCTCGTTGTTTGTCGCTCTAAATGTTAAGTTTAGAGCGTACTTCAACGGATTAGATCCATCGGGAGGTATTAGGAGGAATCCGGCACCTGATCCCCCTACATTTGAAGATCCGTCGGTGTACATTTGCCATACTTCGGTATGTTCTTCAATTTGTCGAGGTCCCTCTTGGGGATCTGGGTCGAGAGTTATCCCGGTGAATTCTGCAATGAAATCTGCCAACGCTTGCCCCTTGATTGCCGTTCGAGGGGCAAAGTGAATGCGGAATTCACTTAGCTCTACCGACCACTTTGTTAGCTTTCCTGACATATTTGGCTTTGCCAGGATGTGCTTCAGGGGTTTGTCTGTTAAGACTGTTACTTCGTGTGCGTGGAAGTATGGCCTCAGCTTTCTTGCTGCTATTATTAGCGTGTACAGGTATTTTTCGATTGGCATGTAGTTTATCTCGTACTTTGCAAGTATCTTGCTCACGTAGTAGACTGGGAGCTGGGTAGTTCCCTTTTGTTTGACAAGGACTGAGCTGACAGCCGTGTTGCTCACTGATATGTATAGGAAGAGGGGCTCTCCTGGTATTGGTTTTGCCAATGCCGGCAATGTGCGCAAGTGTTGTTTTAGCTGCTGGAAGGCCTCTTCACACGCTGGTGTCCATTCGAACTTCTTGTTTGCACGCAAGACTTCAAAGAACGGGAGTGCCTTGTCGCCTATTCTGGCAAGGAACCTGTTTAAAGCAGCTAGGCGGCCATTTAGTTGCTGGACTTCCTTATGTCTCCTTGGGGACACCATTTCTTCAATCGCCTTCACTTTCTCTGGGTTAGCTTCTATCCCTCTCTGGCTCACCATGAATCCAAGGATTTTTCCTGATTGTACGCCGAAAGCGCATTTTGTTGGATTTAGGCGGACTTGATATTCGCGCATTCTTTTGAAGATTGCCCGCAAGTCATCAACATGATTGTGCCTTTTGTTTGACTTCACTACCATGTCGTCCACGTATGCCTCCATTTTGGTTCCGATTAGATCGCCAAAGATGGTATTGACCATTCGCTGGTATGTCGCTCCCGCATTGATTAGGCCGAATGAGATCACCGTGTAGTTGTATATTTCGCTGTCTGCATAGAATGCAGTATGCGGCGCATCATCCTTGAACATCGGGATTTGGTTGTACCCTGAGTATGCATCCATTACGGACATTAATTCATGGCCGGCAGTGGCATCGACTAGTTGGTCGATTCTTGGGAGAGGATATGAATCCTTTGGGCATGCGTTGTTGAGATCTCTGTAATCGATGCACATTCTTAACTTCCCACTTGACTTAGGAACCAACACCGGGTTTGCGACCCATGTTTGGTATCGTGACTCTTCGATGAATCCAGCATCAAGCAGTTTTCCCACCTCTTCTCTGATTGCCAGTTTCTTGTTGCCCCCGAGGGGTCGAAGTTTCTGGGCTATTGCTCGAGTTCCTGGCTTGATGTTTAACTTATGGGAAATGACTTCTGCACTGATTCCGGGCATATCGCTTGGTGACCATGCGAATAGCTCTTTATACTCTTTGAGGAGTGTTGTGATCTCTATCACTTCATCTTCAGACAGGGATGCTCCGATTTGGACCATTCTGTCTGGCTCTTCGATCTTTATTTGTTTTAACTCCTCAACTGGGGCCGGTCGGGCACGGCCTTCTCTTGGTTCATCATCAATGATGGGCATGTCATCAGGCTTGACGTTATTTTGGATTGCCACGTTGTAGCAATTTTTTGACAACAGTTGATCTCCTTTGGCTTCACCGATTCCGGATGCAGTTGGGAATTTGATCTTCTGATGAGCTGTGGATGGAACCATTCCCCACGCATTCATGGTTGCGTATCCTAAGATACCATTGTATGCGTCAAGCTTTTGCACTACCATAAATGGTATTGCAATTTGGAGACGTGAGTTGCCTTCTCCCAGTATAACTGGCAGTGTTATGGACCCCAATGGGTAACTTGCATCTTCCATGAACCCCACTAAGGGTGAATTCATTTTGTTGACGTCCTTCTTCCTTCCCAAAGCTAGGATGACGTCTTTTGTGATGATGTTGGGCGAACTTCCTCCATCAACCAAGATGCGCTTGATGTCCATGCCGTCGATTGTCATGGTTATGACCAAGGCGTCATTATGTGGAAATGTTATGTGTGACTTGTCTTCCGAAGAAAAGTCGATGGCGTCTTCTAGGACAGCGTTTCCCTGCTGACTGCCCCTAGATTCATGGATCATCAAGGAAGCGTATATTTCTCTCCCGTATGATGTTTCGCCTCCTGCCCCGAAACCTCCATGTATCACGTGGATGCCTGGAAATTTTGGACCGTGCTGTGCGGAAGGCACACTGCTTGTTGGCACTGTTGTCATTATGGATCTTTTATGGCGTCTAAAGCGCTTCCTGGTTTTTGACGGATTGACCTTAGCGAGAGCGTTGTGATCACTCGTCATGATTTCTGCGGTACGGTAGCTTGTTGTTCGAATCACTCAGACGGCGCCAATGTTGCGTCCGGATTGAACAAGGTCGTGAGGATGCGTCTATGGTTGTGCGGGCTGTGATCCTTCTGTCGGAGGTTGAGCCACTGACGAGTGTTCAGACTTGCTCCCGTATGAGGATTATGTCACGGTACGGCTGTGACTCGGCAAGGTTGTGACCCGGCGAGGTTGTGACCCGGCGAGGTTGTGACCCGGCAAGGTTATGACCCTGGCAAGGTTGTGACCCGGCAAGGTTGTGACCCGGCAAGGTTGTGACCCGGCAAGGTTGTGACCCTGGCAAGATTGTGACCCGGCAAGGTTGTGACCCGGCAAGGTTGTGACTCGGAAAGGTTGTGACGCGGGCGTCGGATCCTGCACAAAGGACCAATGCTAGCACGGAGAGGGGGGGTGGTGCTAGCGGAGCCCTCTCCGATGCTTAAGTCACTATAGTGGCAAAAAGGTAATTTCTAGAGAGAAGTCAGAGCTCAAAATACCAAAGTTGGGTAAATGAGAGAATGTGTGAGAATGGGTGGCCAAGACCTCCTATTTATAGGCTTTCTTGGGACCGGACCCGGTTTTAAAGCGGTTTGATGATGGTTCAAGATCATGCGGTAACCGTCATCCATATTGGTAGTGTGCGAACTTGACTTCTCTACACGCAACGGTAATCGCGGATACGGTAGTCGCGCGATACCCGTAAGGTAATCCGGACCTCGTCGAATTTGGGCAATCCGGATGTCCGGGTTGCTATGCAACCCGGAGGTCCGGTCCGGACGCGCGTAAAGGCGCTTCCGGACCGTTTTGATACCGCGGGAGGTGTGTTTTTAAACCGAGATGTAATTTTCGACACGTTTACGAGGCCCGAAATGTAAACACGAATCCCGAATTGGACATTTATCCATCAGTCGGTATGGTGACCGGAGGGAGGATGGGCACACCCAAGAAGACGGGAAGCAGACCAATGGAAGAGAGAAGGAAAAAGCAAAAAGCAAAAGAAAAAATAAATAAATAATCAAATACTGCACGCAGATTGAGGCATTTATTAATTTTCTGATGTATTTTCTGTCTGTTTATAATGTAGAACTAAACCCCTATTTATAGTAAAAACCTAGCCTATATTACAGATAAAATCTAAATAAAAAATGCTAACAGACAGATAATTCCTGGGGATATATATCTCAACAGATAATTACCTTTAAATAAAAGATAATATCTCTAGATAAATACCTTACAGATAATTGTCTAAAAATTAAAAAACACTAATTACTATATATATTTTTAAAATATTCCGAAAATATTAAATATATTCAAAATATTTTAAAATGTATTTATAATAATTTCCTAATATGCACTAAAGCATTTCTTGGAGACTTCGTGGCTTGACGCGTTCGGAATTGACGTATTATGTGTAACTACGTCCGGGTCAAAATCGAGTGTTTACAGTTCACCCCTCTTTGGACGGACTCCCGTAGAACTTGTTCAAAGGGGTTTGTTTAAAGACGAAGAAACACTGATTTTGGCCAGAAAGTATATCCTCTTCCAATTCTTCGATGTCTTCAAGGTGGCTCATATGCTTATTCTGGTGCAGGAAAGTAGAACCTTGGTCGGCGGTGCCCCAGTTAGCGGTGCCTCTGTTATTGGTGCAGAAAGTAAAACATTTAGTGATGAGTGGTAACGAAAGACCTCTACGTCAGGCGATACCAACAAAACCTCAGGTGACGCCTCTGGTGGCGAGTGGTAACGGAAGACCTCTACGTCAGACCGTACCGGGAAACTTCTGGTGATATCTCTGGTGGCGGAAGACCTCTATGTCGGACCGTACCGGAGAACCCTTGGTGATGCCTCTAGTGGCGAGCGGTAACAGGAGACCTCTACGTCAGACCGTACCGGAAAACCTCTGGTGGCGGAGGACCTCTACCTCAAACCGTATTGGAGAACCCTTGGTGATGCCTCTAGCGGCGAGTGGTAACGGAAGACCTCTACGTCAGACCGTACCGGAAAACCTCTGGTGATATCTCTGGTTGCGGAAGACCTCTACGTCAGACCGTACCAGAGACCCTTTGGTGATGTCTCTGGTGGCGGAAGACCTCTACGTCGGACCGTACCGGAGAACCCTTGTTGATGCCTCTAGCGGCGAGTGGTAACGGAAAGACCTCTACGTCAGACCGTACCGGAAAACCTCTGGTGATATCTCTGGTGGCGGAGACCTCTATGTCAGACCGTACCGGAGACCCTTTGGTGATGCCTCTAGCGGCGAGTGGTAACGGAGGACCTCTACGTCAGACCGTACCGGAAAACCTCTTGTGATATCTCTGGTGGCGGAAGACCTCTACGTCAGACCATGCCGGAGACCCTTTGGTGATGCCTCTAGCGACGAGTGGTAACAGAATACCTCTACGTCAGACTGTACCGGAAAACCTCCGGTAATATCTCTGGTGGCGGAAAACCTCTACGTCAGACCGTACCGGAGACCCTTTGATGATGCATCTAGCGGCGAGTGGTAACGGAAGACATCTACGTCAGACCGTACCGTATAACCTTTGATGATGCCTCTGGTGGCAATGACTAAAACGTCGTCTTGAATCGATGCCTGGAGTGGCATGGCAACTAGCAGGGTAATCAGGAAGCTGCTGGAGACCGCCTGGAGTGGTGTTTGGACTGGCATGGCGACTGGCATATCTCAATTGTGTTGTGCCATAGAAAATACTCGTACAATCTGTTCATGAAATATGTGTTCCTAACTTTTGCCTAAATTGTGCATAGTGCGACAACTTAGCGGGATTTTTATTTTTTAATCTCTCAAATTCTCTCCTTATGCCACGGTCGACTTTGAGATTTACGACCGTGCCCCTCAATTTTATTTTCTCTCCTTTTTCCATGACTGCAATTTCTGAATTTGCAACCATGCCCCTCATTTCGTGATCTTGCCTAGGCCGCCCTCTCGGGTTTTCAACCTAGCGGAAGCACTCTTCATTTGGTAGCCGATTAAACAGTGGTTGTGACCCGTACTTTATTTTCCGTCTCGATGCGAGTGTATTTGTAGCCGTTTGGAGGGTGGCTGTGGCCCTTTCATTTATTTCCCTTCATCGATGTTCCGGGAGCGCTCTTTATATGTAGCCGTTTTAAGGGTGGCTGTGTCCCTTTCAAATGATATCCCGGCCTCACAAGATTCACGGGAATACTCTTTATATGTAACCGTTTTTAGGGTGGTTGTGGCCCTTTCAACAATTTCCCCTTCTCGCAGGATTCGGAGAACACTCTTTGTATGTAGCCTTTTTAAGGGTGACTGTGGCTCTTTCACTCATTTCCCGCCTTCGATGTTGCGAGAGTGCTCTATGTCTGTAGCCATTTGAAGGGTGGTTGTGACCCTTTCTTTGTAGTCGTTTTAGGGACGAATGTGCCCCTTTTTATCTGTAGTTGATTTAGGGACAACTGTGACCCTTTCACTACTCTCACGGGGTTTGCATGAACACTCTTTTTATTTTTCTGTAGCCGATTAAAGGCAGTTGTGACCCTACAAAAATGAGATTTTTTTTTTTTTGCTTTATTTTTAGCTCATCTTTTGCCATGACTGCCCTTGCGGGTTTTCAATCATGCCCCTCTCCGTAACTTTTGCCTAGGTCGCCTTTACAGGTTTTCAACCTAGCGGGAATTTATTATTTCTCTTTTTTTTCTGCCTTTTTTTTAAAGAAAATTTACTAAAAATAATTAACGACAATTATTTACATGCCCCTAGTGGCAGATTGGAAATTTCTAATTCAAAAAATCTTCTAGAGAATGACTCAGTTGATTGAGTTACAATACGTCGGTCATGTCGACGCCCTGAACGGACCCTACGACCAATGGATGACATAGTCAACGATTTCTTCTCTCGGTTTCTCAAGTACCTTGACTATTGCTCAACCTCGTCTGAGGATGCCCCATGGCTAACACCTATCGAGTTAGGCTCGTCGCATGCTGGACGAATGGCCTGATTGATGAACACACATGGATGACGTGGAGTTTGGCCAGGCATGCCACATATGGAAATTGTCTGAAATATTTGGGAAAAACTCGGCGGTTGACCTCAAAACGGTCGGCGAAGAAAGGGTCGTGCGCGAGATGTGCTCTTCAGGGGCCTTGATTCGAATGATTATCCAAGCTACAAAATGAGTAAGGAAAGACTCAAATTCCGGGGATAAAACTGATCACAACTTCTCTTACCTGGGCGTTTGATATCTTTAATGGCAACATGTTCCATATGTGAATGGACATGCTGCATGTTCAAACTTTTTCTCCATCTGGCTGTTGTGCTCGATTTGAACGAGTGATGTCTTTTGGTTACCCCTGACCGGTTAAGACCTCACCGTAAAACGGCGTAAAACGGATGTACGACTTGGTTCGGGGACGCGTATGAATTCCACACAAGATAAGTAGAATTTTGAAATGAAAGTTCTCTGAAGCAGTCACGTTTCACGTGGTTGCGACCTCGGTCGAAGTAGTCATATGATCTGCAAAAAGAGTAGGGACACTCAAATCTAAAGAAAAAAATCAAGTACAACTTATCGCACCTGAGCGTTGGATATCCCGAGTTCGCAATTTGTTCTTCATGCAACTGCATGTTCCTTTTATGTTACCCCATTTGGCCGGAAGAAATTATATGTACATGATACCTAATCAAGGGTACCTGAGAAGAGTGAATGAAAAATCAGTGTAAAGAATATGAGAACTTATGCATGATTTTTTTTTTTTTTTTGAAAACTCTAATGTCATTCATTTCACAATTTTGATTACTTTTTAAAAGGAATCAATTTTTATGATCTAAGGTATTTTGCACCGTCGTGGAGTTTACTGAGTTTGCTGAGTTCACTATCTGGCTCGAACGCAGGACAAATGCTCAAAACAAAGTTTTTTTTCAAAAATATTTTCTCGTCCTTTGTTTAAACTCGAATAGTCGCACTCAATTGCACAGTTGAACTATATTTTCTCGAAAAAGTATAATCAAATCTTTTTTTTAAACGATAACTCATGCGAAGGCTGAGACGATCTTGCCGAAAAAGTGCAATACATCTTAGATAAAAACGAATGACACTTTGAGTTTTTTTTTAAATGCTCATGCATGCTCGAAAGTTAAAGTTCTAATGTTAAGGACCTACAACTTACAACGAGTTCACCTGAATAATGCACATGAAATGTATATTTTGAATGAAAATTTTATGTGGATTTTTTTTTAAATAATGCAAATGCGATGTATGTTTGAAATTAAAAGTTCTATGACTAAAAATGTGTACAATCTATCTAGAATAATTTTTCATAAATCAATGCATATGAGATGCACGTGAGATGTGCATGAGATGCACGTGGGATGCATACTTGAAATGAAAACTCTCAAATTAAGAAAATTTACAGATTACGTGAAAAGTTTTTTTTTATTTTTTGTTTTTTAAGAGGAAAAAATGTACCTTGGTTGCTCAAAACTGATATGGAATTTATTTTTTCTGGAAAATAATGCATATGATATGCACAAAAATAAAATGCAAACTTAAAAATAAAACTTCTACAACTAAGAAAAATTACAATTTACCTGAAAGGTTTTTCCGAAAATAATTCATATGACGCAAAACTTAAAAATAAAATTTTATGACTAAGAAAAATTACAACAATTTAGCTGAATTTTTTTTTTCGAAAATAATGCATAGGAGATGTATTTTCGATTAAAATTTAGTAAAAATATTTTTTTTTATAAGTAATGCATCTATGATGCAAGTTTGAACCTAAAATCTCTAATAGCAAAAAAGAGATTGATTTTTCCGAAAAAAGTTTTCCTGAAAATAACGCATGTAGGATGCGCTAACAGAATTTACAACTTACCTGAATAGTTTTTTTTTTTTTTAATAATGTGTACGAAACACATTTTTAAAATAAAAAATCAGGTAAGAGGTTTTTTTAAAAAAAATTGTGCATGTAGAATACATGTTTTTAAAAAAAATAATTCTATTACTAATAGACTAATTACTTAGTCGAAAAAAGTTTTTTTGGTATTTTTAAAATGCAATGAGATGCAGGCTTAAAAATTAAAGTTATACAACTAACAAATTACAGTTTACCTGAAAATGTTTTTTTTTTTAAATAATGCATATTAGATGTATGTCTTTAATTGCAATTCAAGTAAAAAATTTAAAACATAAGAGCCCTAAAACTAAGGGAGCCTACGATTTATCTAAAAAGTTTAAAAAGAATTAATGGATACTGGATGCATTGTTAAAATAAAACAATTCAGATAATTTGTTTTTTTAAAATGATGCATATGGAATGCACGTTTGAAATTAGAAGCTCTAATAGCTAAATGGGAATAACTAGAATATTTCCACAAATGTTTTTTTTTAAGTAATGCATACGTAACGCACTAACCAAAATTACAAATTATCTGAAAAGTTTTTTTCAAAAATAATGCGTACGAAATACATGTTTAAAATAAAAAATTCAGGTAATAGGTTTTTTTAGAAAAACAATGCATATGAAATGCATGTTCGAAAAGAAGCTCTAATAGCTAAAGAAATTAATTTTCTTAAATGTTTTTTTTTTTAAATTAATGCATACGTAACGCACTAACCAAAATTACAACTTACCTGAAGATTTTTTTTAAAATAATGCGCATGAAACACATATTTACAATAAAAATTTAGGTAAGAGGTTTTTTTTTAAAAAACAATGCATCTGAAACACATGTTTAGAAATAAAAATCTACAAAATGCATTTTGAAATTAGAAGCTCTAATAGCTAAAAATGAGGTAAATTTCTAATGAATTTTTTTTTTGAAAATAATGCGCGAATGATGCGTTAATTATGAATTACAACTTACCTGCCTTTTTTCAATAATGCGCATGAAACGCATATTTAGAACAAAAATTTAGGTAAGAGATTTTTTGAAAATCATGCATTAGGAACATATGTTTGAAAATAAGTGACCTAATGCAAAGATAATTTTGTTTTTTTTTTTTTTAAATGCAATGTGATAGCATGATTGATATGTCCCATTCCTGTTGACCCAAAAGGTTCAGGTATGCTATCAACGCGTGTTTCATACTACGCGTGCCATGTTCGACCACGGGGTCACCGCTCGGTTGTGCTAGGAAGGAATCCTAGTGATTCTGGCGGGCGCAAACTTCTTCAACTCGAGCGTGTGATTGATCCCGGGAGCCTTATGAAGAGGAACCTGAAGTATCCTCATGGAGTCAGAACTCGTACCTAAGGTTAGGCTCAATGCTCGCTTCCCGGCGTACGAGCATAGTGCTGAACAAAAAGGCCCAGTGACCACGTCTTTGGAAACCGGTTGTGTTTGAACAAGGGTAAGAGCGATAGGGATGGTCAATTTCACATGTAATTCACCGATTCTTGTATTCACTAGGTGGCCACCAGCCGGATATTAGTTGATGGTTGTGAATACTTGTACGGATGCCTTGGAGAAGTGTTCCTATGTGGAAACTAGGCAAATGGAGAATTATCAGTTGACCTAGGATACAGCGCGGTACAATATATATATAAATGTTCTTTATAACAGGTTGACTGGAGAAAAGGGAATCAACGTTCCGTGGCCGCTACAACACTCCTAACAGATGAGTAGCATGTTGCCCGTTGCATCCGTCGGTCGCACGGCAAACATCGTATGAACTATTCGGAAGCACGGAGCATATCAAAAGGGAGAAATGTTGATGCGGATTTGGACAACAATACATTAACAGGCACCCTCCCATTCCGGTGAGTGTGAGCTGTAAGCATATGGTGATGGGCGCCGTAATTGGTAGCCCATAATATGTATAGTTTACCTAATGAAATTGGGTAAATGTCACATTAGGGTAATTGGGCTAGACCCAAATACCAATTGACATGAGAGGCCCAATATTGGGCCTCCCTATACTAATGGCCGGCCGAAAATTATAGTGAGGGTAAAGTGGACTTTTGTCCACTTTACTCCTCCTATAAAGAAGAGGTGTTAGGGAATATTTTAGGGTTAATCATAATTCCCTCACAAGAGAGTTTTAGAGAGAAAAACCCTCATCCCACACCACACTAGTTCGGCCGAACCCTTACCTCACCGAAGGTGTGCCAAATTGCTTTCGAGCAAACTCTCCAGAGATTTGTCTCTGACCAAGAATCGATCAGAGGCTTTGCTGTGGAGTTGCACCACGTAGGGCTTCTCTAACAAGAACCTCTACGGGTCCCGACCGAAGGATTGTGAACTCCCTATCGAGAAGATCTTGGGTCTACGGATCATCTTAAAGGTATGTATGAAACTTCCGCTGCGTAATTAATATTACTAGCATGTACCTTGTTTATAGTATCCGTAGTGATTACTCCCCGTAATCTAACAGGGAGGAGGGTTTTTCTCTCTAAACCTCTCTTGTAAGGGAATTATGATTAATCCTAAAATTTCCCTAACACATCTTATTTATAGGAGGAGTAAAGTGGACAGGTCCACTTTACCCCACCATAAATATTCGGCTGGCCTATGCATTTGGGGATGCCCAATTTTGGGCCTCCCATGTCAATTGAGATTTGGGTCTAGCTCAATTACCATAATGTGACATTTACCCAATTACGGCGCCCATCACCATATGCTTACATGGCGACCTACTTGTCACCTGCTCGTCGTCTATGGGTTTGAAGAAACCCTTCTCATGAGGTTAAACTTAGGTGGCAACCTGCTTGTCACATAGTTGGAGAAACCTTTGACAGTAAGGAATGCTGAGGTGGTGACCTGCTTGTCACCTACTAACCCTTCACCGTCTCCCTCAACCAATCAGACAAAGGCGGCTACCGCCACTAAGCAGCCAATCAAAACACAGCTGCCGCCACTTAAAGTCGGTATAAACCTCCCTTATAAATAGGGAAACACTTTCATTATTTTGACAATTACATTCTCATACTTTTATAGTATTCTCTTAAATTCCATTACTGACTTAAGCTTCAGAGTGGAATCATGGGCCATCCCCACCCCTTTTCAGGTCCTCGCCTACCAAAAGCACCCTAAAGGAAACTAAGCACCCCCGAGATCGAGATAGACACCTAAAGGATCTAGCTACTGGCGAGACCTCGAAATCCATTACCAGAAGCTTCAGGCCACGTCATTTTGCTCCCAACACGTAGAATACCATCATACTCTAAAGTGAGGTATCCAACTTCAACCGCGTTTCTTTCACCAAAGCGAAGTTGCCAAGTACACCAAAGGTGTAATGCACTGACATTCATGAACTGTTCAGCAATTTATGTTGTTAAGGTCAAAAAGATCAACCTTGCTGCTTTTTGATCTTTACTAGTCCTTTCATCGTCCCGGAAGCGCGGACTACCATATTCATCCGTCATCATCCTATCTCCGTTCGGATTCAAACAATCCTCAACCTCTGATGCATAGAGGATTTTCCACACATAATTTCTCCATTCATCATATCTCATACCATCAAGATCGTGAGGAACATAGAATTGAACTCTATCAGCCATCTAAATTCACACATTGACGATCATGCGACAATCCGGGAGACAAAAACATTTTGGAAAAAGAATTTCATACATCGGATATCTATGAGATAGATGGTGAGAAGCATTGACTCATCAGACATCTAACAACCCGACCACAAGTAAACCAATTGAGGGAGGTCGTGAAAGAGTTCACACTACTAACGTCTCTTTTCTAATAGATTAGTCTTTTCAACAGTTTAATCGCTCTCACCGGAACGGGTAATTTTAACATACACCCGATCTTGGCTTTCCCAAGGCAATTTTAAAAACTTTTCGAGGATTCATGCAAGCATATACAATTCTACTACACAAGTAAATCATCATACGCAGCCACATCCAAGAAACAATCCAATCACATGCATATGCGTCATGCGTCTAATGTTCCGAGGAACTCATGCTAGCATATATAATTATACTATCCAAGTAAACTATCACATGCGGCTACATCCTCCACATTCATGCATACACGTCATGCGTGATCACTCCATAATAAATATGCATATTTGGCGACTGATTTCCAATTTTAAACATTTGGGGCTGACTTGAAATTCATGCTATCATTCAATCATGCGAACTTCTAGACATGGATTCTAGGCAATAACAATCATAAGAGCATGCCTATCCTAGTGCGCAACTCATTAATTGAAATTCGGGGATCTGCCCACAACATGCAATATCTAGCTAGCATGACATTGTCAATACACAATTCTAATCATGCAATAATATCAATGAAAATAGCAATTGCAATTCAGCCCACTAAATGACTCAGTCCTAAAATCATGCAAATCTGAGATTCATCCCCATAATCGAAACTAGGCATCAGGTTCGATTAAAACGTGAAAATTTCAAATTGATTAGCACTTTGTAAGTAATTTTAAAGTTCTAAAAAATTTGGTTTAAAAATTTGACCATCCTATTTTCAGTTGACTCGGGTCGGTCCGAACAAAACGGACTGCTTCCCGTCAATTCGGTCTGACCGGTCCGGTTCAGAAAAATAGGTTCGGTTGGTTCGGTTTGGTTTGGTTTGACCCATTAGTTACCCGGTCAGACCCGACCCGAGTCGGGTCGGACCGATTGAGAAAACCCGGATTGGTTGACCCGCTCCAGTATGACCCGTGGAACCCGACCCGGTTCGGTTGGCCCGGTTCGGGTTCCCATTGTCCTCTGGATCAGTTGACCCGACCCGGATGTGCAAAATTGGACTGGCCCAATACCCATTAGGGTTCAGCCGAAACTTATACTTGGTGGCTAAGTAGGGTTTTAAAATCCAATAAAAACTTAACTTAGCCTCCAAGTAACATTATTTATAGATATAATTTCCAATATTTTGCACAACATATATATATATTTCGGCCTCATCTATATATATATATATATTTATTTATTTATTTTCAAGATTCTATATTTAGAGATATAAATCTATCAACAATATATTTCCTCAATCTTTAAGGCAACTAAATCAATCAATATTATTAATATTCCCAATATTGTGCTAAAATACATTGACAGATATTATCACAATTATCATGTGAATCTAGCCATAACTATGGCCACATCCATTCCATTTAGACTTGGCCGAATTTTGACAAAAATCTTGACAATAATTTCGGCCGAAATTTGTAACTTGGGGCCTGAGAAATTAAAAAATTTACTTTGTATTTTCCATGTGTGGTTCGGCCGAAACACCAATTAGGGCTAGTGGTCAAATTTCAAGATCAAATTTTACTAAGATCAACAATTCAATCTTTAATTTTGATAAAGGTCACGTTTTTTTTTGAAAATCATGAACACCAATTTACCGAAGAAACACTCACTTTCATGAAAAGTTTACCAAAAACTTCAAGAACACCAATTTTATCAAAATCAAGAATTCCCTAACACAGGCTCTGATACCACTGTAGGATATTATGGGGATGGTGACTACGGACAAGAAACACGTGCACATTCCAGGTAACTGATTACGCAACGGAATAGGGACACATGCCAGTTTCTCCTTTTCCGTAGTCCCAAGATCTTGCGGGAGTTCGCGGTCCACCGGCCGGATCGTGTAGTGATTCTAGATAAGGAATCGCCTACGAGGAATGGTCTCCACAGCAAAGCCTCTTGTCGATTCCTCGCGGGGATGGATCTCTAGGGTAATTGCTCAAAGCAATTTGGCACCTCCTTTGCTATAGGGTTCGGCCGAAACTCACAAATAGGGAAGAGGGATTTCTTTGTCTCAACACTTAGGAGAAATGAGTGGTTAACTATTAACCCTAAAAAAATCCTGACACCCCTTATTTATAGGAGGAGCTGGGAAAATCCCACCTCCTTAAGTTACAAGTTTCGGTGGGCCTACATAGGAGAAGGGAGGCCCAATTTTGAGCCTCTCATGTCAATTGGGATTTTAGGCCCAGCCCAAAACCCATAATGTAACATTACCCAGTTACCTTAACTTTTGGGCTTATATTAAAAGAGCTCCTATTACGGCGGCCCATTCACCAAATGCCAACATGCTTTCTCAAGGCCCTTTTTTAAAAAAATTCTGAGGATTTCTCATGCAAGCATACATAATTCTAATACACTAGCAAATTACCATATGTGGCCACATCCCAAAACTATCATGCATACGCATCACGCGTAATCACACCACATTTATCATGCATATTTGGCGACTGAATTTCAATTTAAATAATTTGGGGCTGACTTGTAATTCATGCTATCAGTCAATCATGCGAACTTCTATACTTGGATCCTAGTCAAGATCACTCAGCATAGCATGTCTATCCTAGTGCGCAACTCATTAATTGAAAACAGAGCTCCGCCCCCGACATGCAATATCCAGCTAGTTTTACATAGTCAAGACGCAATTTTAATCATGCATTTATATTAACATATATAACTAACAATTTCAATTCAGCCCAAAAAATGATTTAGTCCCTTAATCATGTATTTCTGAGATCCATCCCCATAATCGAAACTAGGCATCAGGTTTGAATAAAATGTAAAATTATCAAACCAATTTGCGCTGTGCAGGTAATTTAAAGTTCTAAAACATTTGGATTTTAAAATTTGACCAGCCTATTTTCAGTTGACTCGGGTCGGTCCAACTAATGTGGTCTGGTTCAGTCAATTTCGGTCCGAACAGTCTGGTCCAGTAAAACCGGTATGGTTTGGTCCAAATAGGTAATTCGGTTCGGTTCTTCACACAAACCTGGTCGATTTGGTTAAACCTATTAATGTACCCGGTCCGACCGACCGACCCGAATGCGTCAGACCGATTGAGAAAACCCGGGTCGATCGACCCGACCCGGTTGAACCGGTGGAACCCGACCGGACCTGGTTGGATCGATTTGGGTTCCACTAGTTATCAAGGTCGGTCGTACCGACCCGGATGTGCAAATTGGACCGGCCCATGTACCCATAGGGTTCGGCCGAAATACTACCTAGGGGCTAAGTAGGGTTTTAAAATATACTATAAACTTAACTTAGTCACTAAGTAATATTAGTAATAATAGATATAATATCCAAATATATTTGCACTATATATATATAATTTTCGGCCACTTCAATATATATATATATATATCAACAATATATTTTCTCAATCTTAGGTAACTAATATATATCAATAAATATTTTAACTTCCCTGAAATCATGCTAGAATATATGGATAATTAATGTCACAATTTTCATGTGTACCTAACCCTAAAATTCGGCCAAATACATTAGCATAGGGCCGAAATATTAAAAAAATAAACAAAATTTATATGTTAATTTCGGCCAAAAACACCAATTTTAGGGTTAGTGATCAAATTTTACTAGGATCAATAATCCAATGTTTAATTTTGATAAATTTCATGTATTTCTTGAAGATTATGAATACCAAGTTTTACTAAAAAGAAAAATCATGAACTATCAGTTTTACCCAAAACTCAAGAACACAATTTTATCAAAATTATGAACTCCCTACACAGGCTCTGATACCACTGTTGGAATTAGGGGACGAATACTACGGGAAAAAAAAACCACATGGTACATGTAACAAATTACGCGACGGAAAGAAGGCACATACCAATATTGCTTTCCATAGCCCAGGAGCGTCACGGGGAGTTCACGATCTATCGGACGGGTCCTGTTGGAACTCTTGTGAAGGAGCAATCTACAAGCTATAGCCTCCACAGCAAAGCATCTTTTCAATCTGGTCGCTGAGATGGATCTCCGGGGTAATTTCTTGAAACAATTCTGCACCTCCTTGTGTATAGGGTGGTTCGGTCGAACCTCACTAGAAATAGGGAGACTGGTTTCTTTTGTCTCAACTTAAAGTGAGGAAGTGATTAACCTTAAAGAAATATATAACACTCTCTATTTATAAGAGGTGGTGGGTTAAAACCCACCTATGGAAAATCCCTAGTTCGACCGGCCTAGTATAATTATGGAGGCCCAATTTTGGGCCTCTCGTGTCAATTGGGATTTAGGCCTAGCCCAAAATCTCTAATGTGACATTACCCAATTATGCTTAGGATGTTGGGCTTATATTAAAGGGCTCCTATTACGGCGACCCATTCACCAAATGCCAACAGGTGACAAGCAGGTTGTCACCTCACCATTCCTTAATGAGGAAGGTTTCTTCATGGCGGTAGAAGCAAGTGACAAGCAGGTTGCCACATCACCATTCCCTTAATGATGAATGTTTCTTTAGAGGGGCGGTGGTAAGCAGGTGACAAGCAGGTTGCCACCTCACCATTCCTTAATGAGGAAGGTTTCTTCAGAGAGGCAGTAGTAAGCAGGTGACAAGCAGGTTGACACCTGGACCCATTTCTTAAGAGGAAGGGTTTTCTTAATAGTATTTGGTTGCCGACTCGACTCATGCCTTAAGACAGGGAGTCTTTGTCGAGGCTTGTCACCATCCTTAGTATGTCAACATCCTAAAACATGGGGGCCGACTATCTGTCTTTAATTCTTCATTCTGAGCATGAATATTTGTCACCTCGTATTTTGGAGTATCGACTTAGGTGCTCCCGATTATCAATTAGATGTCTTCTTATCTTCTATAATCTTAACCCAACAACGGGCACAGAACTTGTGGCCCCATGTGCCTCTGGGAATATCTCTTTGACAACATTTAATATACCATTGTGACGATTAGATATTACGTATACCTAACATGCATCCTTTGTCACGTGGTCGCACAGACATCATAAAAACCATGTTCACGTCTCTTATGTTCTCATTTTCACACAATGAGAATGCCAAGAATATTTAATTTTCAGCATCGTACGCCCTACAAGAAGTTTTTCTGTGTATTTTTCATATAGACGTGTGCCTATGATGTTTATCAACAGTCAACGGTGTGGAAAACCATTTATTAAGGCGTTTACGCCCAAAAAAAAATTAACAGTCGCAACCATCCTACCATTATATTGCCACTAGAAGTCGAACTCCATGCTTGGATTGTAATGCATTATAACCACGAAAGATTTTGGAATCTTGCAGAGGAAGTCTCATGAGTTCCGTATATTTTTTCTACAACATTACATTTGGCTTACCATTTCTTATATTTGTCTTTTACATCTTGTTGCAAAGTGCAAATCTTTACGCTGCTCTAAAAATGTAAGGAAAAATCAAGTCTTTGATTAACTTGTAATCAAGTTGTCTATGATGTGTGATCGGCTTAACACTGAGACATGAGTGCGGAGCGCCAACCCTCGTTATCTTCCACGATCCAGACACCTCCTACTTTGAGCGTAGCGACCAAAGCAAGAAACATCATTGCATGCGAAGATGATCTTCGTTTTAATGGATCTTGGGATACGAAATTGTTAAGCATTCTCGATGTGTCATTCTTTAACGTAGACTTGGAATTTACCAAAATAAGCATATTATAGTACAAAAATAAAAGATTGGGCAAGTCAAGTTCGAAATTAGATATATAGGCAAATCCTCGACTCGACCAAACCCTCACTCCACTCCCGCCCCTTGTCCCATGAATCCCATCCGTCCCCGCCCCTCTCCTCTTCGTTCCCGCCGCCGTTCGTTCCCGCCGTCCGTCGTCCGCCGTCCTTCGTCCGCCGTAGATCTCCGCGCGCCAGGGTCCCAGCTCCGCCGTAGATCTTCGCCTCCGCTCCACTGGCCTGGGTCCTCCGCTCGCCTGTGTCCGCCGCTCGCCCGGGTCCGCTGCTCGCCCAGGTCCGCCTGGGCCTCCACTCGCCTGGTCCGTCGTCCGCCGTCCGCCGTGGCAGCAAGCTCGCTCGCCTGGTCTGAGCTCCAAATCCGAAACCCTAATTTCGGAATTTGGGGCAATTACTCAAATTGAGGTAAATTGATGATATTTTACTTAATTATGAACATTTTTAGTGTTAAATTGATGATTGGTTTGCATAATTGCGATGAAATGCGCATTATTTCGATAATTATTAGTTGATAGATTGATAGATTTAGATAATTGAGATAAATATAGATAATGTAGTGATTAATTATGATTAAATTTGATATGACCAAAATAAATTGATGATATTTACTTAATTATGAACATTTTTTGTGTTAAATTGTTGATCGATTTGCATAATTGCGATGAAATGCACATTATTTAGATAATTATTAGTTGATAGATTGAGATGAATGTAGAACGATTTACATAATTATTAGTGATTAATTATGATTAAATTTGATTTGGCCAAAAAAAATTTGAATATTTTTTGTACTTAATTAGTAGTTAGTTAGATTATTTTGTCAATGAGATTGGAACTAACTTAATTATTGAAAAAAATCCATGGTTATTAATACATTGAAAATTAATAAGCTAAGCTTTGTCTTTGCTTTTTCTTAAGACATGGTGAATCTATTGTGTCATTACGGTGGAAGAGTTAGACGTGATGGAAGAGTTGTTGAATATGTCGATGGTCGTTTGGTGATAGCTCAGACACCAAAAGACATAACATTGTTCCAACTGAAAAAGGTTTTTATTGAAGAGTGCCAGTTGATTAGTTCTCATGTTGATGTTGAACTTGAGTGGAAGATGGATGACAACAAAGTTATCCCAATCAATAGTCAAGCCGCAATGAATGCAGTTTTTGAAACATGTCATGACAAGTTTATAGAGATCTATGTGACCACACGAGTCGTGCAAAGAGATATGTGTGCCGACAACGAAGAAGATGATGAAGAAGATGACGATGACGATGATTCAAATGATGATGAAGAAGAGGATTTCGATGCTATCCAGAATGTTGAAATATCCTCATCAGATGATGATGATGATGTTGATGGTGATGGTGATGGTGATGGTGACACCCAACATAATCAATCTGTGGTCATTGGCTCCTCCAGGGAATCCCAACAAAATAATTTTAGGAAACCTCTTCCTGAGCATGTTACAGGTGATTGGATTCGTAAATTTGACTGTAATGATTGGGAGGTTAACCGAGGGCAATCGTCATTTGTCACGGATGATTTCCAGAAGGGTGCGTCTTTTGAGAACAAAGCTGCACTCAAGACTGAAGTGAAGTTGTGGCATATTAAGAATTATCGAGATTGCTACACTGAAAAATCAACAAAAACTACGGTCAATTTCAAGTGTCGTAATGCTGGTGGAGTACCTTGTATATGGTCCTTACGAGGATCTCAGAAAAAGTTAGGGAATTGGGAGATTACAACAGTTGGTGCTCCACACACATGCACGAACGCTACTAGTAGGAAGAAGCACAAACAACTAGATTCAAGTGTTATAGCAGATTTAATTTATCCATATCTGTATAATAACACATGGATAAAAATCTGTGATTTGCAAGAGGTAGTGAAAGATAAATTCAAACAGAAGGTGTCTTACCGCAAGACTTGGTACGCCAAACAAAAAGTTCTTGAAAAGATGTTTGGAACACATGAGAGTGCATTTCAAAAGTTGCCCCATCTGATGGTTGCGTTGCGTGAATCCAATCCATGGACGGTGTTTGATTATGAGTGGAAGGGGACACCAACTCAAGATGTAGCAATCTTCGACAAGTGGTTTTGGGCATTCAGAGCTTCTATTGAAGGATTTCATCACTGTCGGCCATTAATCAGCATCGATGCCACCCATCTTTACGGAAAATACACAGGCAAGTTGCTTATTGCAGTTGCATACGACGCGAGCAACGCGATCTTCCCTTTGTGTTTTGCTTTTGCAGACTCGGAGAGTGCCAATAGCTGGACTTGGTTTTTAGAGCGTCTCCGACAGAACGTGACAAAGGATGAGAGGATGGTCTGCATCATCTCAGATCGTCATGCTGCAATAAAAAGTGCGGTTGCAAAAGTGTTTCCGGAGCCTTGGGGGTTGCATCGGTATTGTGCGCGCCATATGGCCAGCAACTTTAACAAACACTTCAAAGATCTAAACCTGAAGAGTAAGTGGTCTGAAATGGCGTGGACAACCTCTATGAAGAAGTTTGACAATTTGTATGAGGATTTCAGGAACTTGAACGATGGGAAGTATCGAAAGTGGCTTACTGATTGCGGTGATTTTAGTAATTGGGCACAATCATACAACACAGGTTATCGATATGGTGTCATGACTACGAATCAAGCAGAGGTGTGTAACAAGGTTTTGAAAGGAGCACGTTCTTTACCTGTGACGGCATTGGTGGAACTAACCTTTAATAGGTTGAACACGTATTTTGTTGACCGTCGTAAGCTGTATCAAAAGAAAGTTGACAAGGGATACGTATGGCCAAGGAAAGTGCGGATGCTGTTGGCAAAGGCGGATGAGATGTCTCTTACGATGGGGGCATTGACCTATTCGTACGGTGAAGAATACGGAGTTTTGACTCGTGGAGGACGACGTTACACTGTTAACGTCATAAATAAGACATGTAATTGCGGTGAATGGACATTATTTCATCGTCCATGTGCACATGCTATGTGTGTAATACGTGAGGCCAACTTGGATTTGACTACATTGGTCGATCCATTTTATGGTTTAGATGCGTATAGGCGCACTTATAGTCCCAAATTTCACCCCCTCCCGGACGAGCAGTGGTGGACTGGGTGGAATGGGCCTGTGGTCAGTTGTCATCCCGATAAGTTAATCTCTAAACGTGGACGGAAGAAAACCAGAATACACAATGAGATGGACTCTAGAGAGGGACGTCTAAAGAGAAAATGTGGTAAATGTGCCCAACTAGGGCATAATAAAAGATCTTGCAAAAACTGATGTACGTTAGTGTCCGGTGCATATTTTTATGTATTCAGTAATATTTATCATAACTACATATATTATACAAATTCATATACAACTGTTATATTTTGTAGATCATGGATCGTGGAGGGGGCAGTTCTAGCCTCTGGGCGGTTCTAGAGAGAGGACCTATTGATCCATCATTGTTGTATCGTCAATCTCGACATATGTCAAAGAGAGCCCATTTAGATACTGTAATTTCTCCACTTTTCAAACAATTAAATTAAATGAATCACTTGTTTTTTTTTATTCCTTTTGAACTAATGTATTGTGTTGTATTCTTTCAGGTTGGTGATGACCTCCCGGATCGTCAATGGAGGGCGAGTAAGTGTTGGGAGTTAGATGATCGTACACGATGCTATGTTGATTTAGCTGGATTTGGGTATGCTTCAGAAATCTCCCGGATCAAAGCTGATCTGGGATTACTCCATGCACTTCTTGAGAGGTGGCGTCCTGAGACTCACACCTTCCACCTTAGATGGGGAGAGATGACAGTGACCTTACAAGATGTTCAGTTGTTACTAGGATTACGAGTTAATGGTCCGCCGGTGACAGATACATACACACTTCGTCCCGATGAGGAGCGCGTTAACTTGAAACAGCTTTGCACAGACCTGCTCGGTCATACTCCGCCATCTTCAGACGTCGTCGAGTTGTGTTGGCTGAAAAAGAAGTTCAAAAGGAAGGCTGACAATGATGATTGGGTTCCACATACAGAAGAACTAACTTTGCAGAGAGCTAGAGGGTACATTCTGCATTTGTTGGGTACATTTCTATTTCCCACATCGAGCAACACAGTTTCTCTAGAGTACCTCATATATCTCGAGGATTTGAGTCAGACAGCTCGGTACAGTTGGGGTTCGGCCACGCTGAGTTATCTGTATAGTGGAATGTGCAAAGCTGTTAAGGATAATGTCAAGACGGCCAATGGGTGTGCTATATTACTGCAGGTAAAATGACTAATGTTTAGTTATGTAACCACTTAATTTTTTTAAAAAAACTAAATACATATACTCATTATTATGCTTGGTAGTTGTGGTCGTGGGAGCATTTGCATGCTGGTCGCCCAACGATTTGTGATGGGGATGAAATTCAAGGGCCAGCTCCATTGGGAATGCGGTAAATTGGGCAACTGTTAATTGTTAACTTTGTTGTTTTATTTGTTTGTACTAAATGAGTGTGAACACTGTTAATTAGGTGGACGCCACCAAAGACATTCAAGAGAAATCTGAAGCCTAACGTTCGTCAATTCTACAGAGACGAATTAGAGGCACTTGAAGAGTACCAAGTATGATATTTATTAACAGATCATAATATTAATTTATATTATTTTTTTGTTGCATTAACACAATTTTTTGTATAACTCAAGGTAATGTGGGCCCCGTACACACCTCGACGCTTGGAGAACATACCTGCAGTATGTACGGAGGATGCAGAGATTTGTTTGGAAAAAGTGCCGCTTATCCACTTCAATATTGTTGAGTGGCATCTTGTTGATAGGGTACTGCGACAATTTAATTTGAATCAGCATATTCCTGAGCCTTTCAGTGATATTCAAGAATGGGAAAGGTTGCACTCGTTGAGGTGGATCAAAGGAGCGGGTTGGGTGACAACACATGATCTATATATTAGGCTTTGGAATGAACGTGGACAACATATTGTACGTGAATCTGACCCTCACTTTCCTCGATCTGATTATTTGGCTTGGCATTTCAAGGTGAGAGTTGGTCTTTTTAAAGACATTAAGAGACTGAGTGAAGAGATTGTTATGGAATCAACCATGCAGTTTGAGCCGCACGGGGAAAAAATGATGTTATTGGTAAGTTCTAAATTGAATTATAGATATTTGTGTTGATTAGAATTGCATTAATGATAGTTGAGACAGTTTGAACAAGTTGAGACAGTTAGAATTGCTTTATTGATAGTTGAGACAGTTAGAATTGTTTAGAATTGCTTTATTGATAGTTGAGACAGTTAGAACTGTTTAGAAATGCTTTATTGAGATAGTTGAGATATTTGTGTTTCTTAGAATTGCTTTATTGATAGTTGAGACAGTTTGAACAAGTTGAGACAGTTAGAATTGCTTTATTGATAGTTGAGACAGTTAGAATTGTTTAGAATTGCTTTATTGAGATAGTTGAGATATTTGTGTGGTTTTGAATTGCTTTATTGATAGTTGATTACTTTACTTACAATGAACCAGATGAGACAATTTGAACAAGCCACTCGGCATACAAGAAAGATCCAGAAAAAAGGAATTGCGGAAATTGAAGATGATGTGAATGGTCTTATGGAAGTGTGCCGTATCGCTAATGACATTACAGGTGGACTCGGGTCGTTCAACCGTATTCTACAAGAAGGAGATGAAGAAAATGACGTCATGCCTGACCATTTAGACGATCAGAGTCATCAAGAGGATACAGCCCATCTACAGTCACAGCTCACTCAGGAGCCAGCCGAGACTTCCAGACCATCGAAGAGAAGAAATGTGAGAGGACGTAGGGGTGGGAGAGCGGCCAGCCAAGGTGGGAGAGCGGCCAGCCAAGGTGGCAAACCATGGAGAATTTGACTATGTAGTATTTGATAACGCCTTTTGTATTTGAACGAACAAGATTTATGGAACTTATGAATTTGTGTGTAGTATTTAAATGTTGGAATGATTTCTTTTTAATGTTGGATTTTTTTAAAAAAATTTCAGCCATTTTATTAAAAAAAAAAAGATTTGACCAAAGCTACGGTCAAATCCTCGACTGGGAGTCGAGGATTTGCTTAAAGTTGGAATTTCCAACTTCACGTGCTTACTTTCGTAATTAAGATTAAAAATATGCCTACTAAGAAAAACGAGTCATTTATATTTATCATCATTTGCAACGCAAGACATATTGGAGAGGGAGTCAGCTTGAACATCTCAATCATTACACTCCAATCCTTCTTCCTAGTTCCCAAGGTCCACTACTCATCATGTTAGTGATAATTCGCATCATGGTTCTCCAACAGGCTCTGCCTCAGAAAGTGATGAATTGGACTCATCTACCTCTTTTGGCACGGCTCCACCCACTATGTGCTCGTCACTGGGTGGGTGATACATGGGACGATGTTTTGTTTGTATCGCGTCGGTTTCAGAATGCCGAACCAAAATAACGCAAGGAAGAGGTGGCGGACGGACGGAGATTGTAGACGGTTTAGATCCACTGTTCCTTTCCTCTCCTTGGAAGATCCACACTGTTCCTTTTCTCTGCAAACCCTCTACTGCTCAGCTCTCACTCTGTCCGTCCGTACAATTCTCGGTGACTTGTTATTTTATTCTTCTTTATTTATTTATTTATTTATAGAATAAAAATATCCTACCTTTCTTGAAAATAAGATGGGGTCATTAATAACTAGTACCAGTGTTATCAGAACCGGACCGGTCATCGAACCGGAGAGAGGTCCGGTTCCCGGTTCATTCGGTCGGACCCGGTTCGAACCCGGTTCGACTGCTGCAACACATTTTCCCCTAGTAACCTTCCTCCAGAAGCTTCATTGAAGAGAGGTATGGTCCTTTACCTCCCACCTTCACCTCACGTAATTCCTCTTATATAAACGAATCTGGACTATTGATTATGGAAGAGACAAGGATGGAAGATCTGGTTGTTGATGGAAGGGATGGAGATGGAAGATCTGGATCTAGATGCAAGAGATGAAGATGGAAGAACTTCCATTGAAGAGAGATGAGTGAATCACCATCTTCACATTCCACTTCCAAGTAGTCCCTTCCCTTTATAATATTCACAGATCTGGAAGTTGAAAAGATGTCAGATCTGGACGTGAAAAGACGAGGCGGCGGCGTAAAGCATTCTCCTAACGAGGCGGCTGTAACCATCCTCCAGACAGCAGCGGCGGTCTCTCCATCTTCTCCCTCTCTCTCATCCAACCAGATGAACCTCTACTCTTTCTCTCTATCTATTCTCCCGTCTCTATCCATCTCTCCCCTCTCTTCTTTCCCTTCCTCTCTACCACCGTAGCCCAACCATTCCCTTCCCTGTAGCCCAGCCTTCCCTTCCCTGTGGCTGTAACCCATTCTTCAATTTTTTTTTTTTTGTTATTATGAGTACGAACCGGTGAACCGGAGAACCGGCCGGTTCTCTAAAAATCGGCCGGTTCGTTGAAAACCGGGATCTCGAACCGGGTTCGCCTACATCCTCCGGATTTAATAGAACCGGACCGGTGGAGGCACCGGTTCCGGTTCGAACCCGGTCGGACCGCCGGTCCGGTCCGGTTCTGATAACACTGACTAGTACTACTAAATGTGAAATTTAGAATGAAAATAGTCTTTTTCTTTTTATTTAAACAAGCACTTTGATTATCTCAACAAAAAAAAAAATCAATTATTTCCTCATAAAGTAACATATTTCACTTTCACTTTAAAATGTTAATAACTTATGAAAGATCTGAATTTTGACCCATGTTAGTCGGAGATGTCTGAATTTTCAAAACTTAATTAAGAAGGTCTGGATTTTTAACTTTGTTGAACTTTGGTTTTCCGTCCATTTTTATGGTTAAATTTAACAGAATTGTGTGAAATGACACTTTTACCCATTTTAATATATTATTTTATTTAATACCTTATTTGAGAAAGTATGAAATGACAAAATTACCTATGAAGTCAAATTAAGAAAATGTTTTTTTTTTTTGCTTTGAGGGGCATTTTCTTCTTTTCAAGTCAAGCATGTGAGGAGCACACTTTGGTCGGAGGGCATTTTCGGGATTTCAGTTTATTTCTGGTCACATGCTTAGCATGTGACCAAATTCCGTCAGTTTTAACGGCAAAAATTGACGAAGACCTTTTATATCAATAAAGTTGAAAATTCAGACCTTCCAAATTAACTTTTGAAAATTCAGACCTCTCCGGTTAACATGGGTCAAAATTCAGACTTTTTATAGGTTATTAACCATTTTTCGAATAATAATAATCTACTTCCGACCGATAAAGAGATGTTTACGACCTTCATCATTGATGGATTCCGATGTAATCGTTAGCCCCGTTAACAGTCATTAGACGGCGAGTAAGTCCAGTGGGCCTCGTGAAAGGCCTGGAAGGCCCAGAAACCCAGTATGAAGGGTCCCGACCTTAGCGGTCCCGATATATGGGCTGAATGCTCCCGACAAGAAGCCTCTGAGTAGGCCCCGATACGCCTTTGTAAAGGCCCCGATAATAAAGCCCCGAGGAGGCTGGACCTGTCTCGTGAGACAAAGGGTCCTGGGTGGTGACCTAGAATGAGATAACTCTGGAGTCCCCGACAGGAGTTGGGACTTTCAGAGGATAAGACCGAGAAACCCGCCTACTAGATAGAGTAGTGGGAAGACGGCTAAGATACAGATAACCTCCCCCGAGATACGCAGGGCGTGCCCGAGATACTCGGAGAGTGGGCGAGATACGCGGAGCGTGGGGCGAGATATATGGAATCCCGAACAAGATATGCGGAATCATGGGTAAAACGGCCAAGCACGGTCACAGGTAACTGAGTAACTTCCCCTCTTATATAAAGGAGGAAGTTACCTCAGAAAACGAACATTCTGATACGAACTTAGATTACTGCTTACCACCCCATTGATCATATACTCATTTAGGCATCGGAGAGGCATTCTGGGTCACCACCCAGGTCATCCCCTTTTGCAGGATTACGCGGAGCCCAGGAGTTCAAGCTTTCCGTCAGGAACGTAACGGAGCTTCGACCGTGATCCAACATTGGCGCCGTCTGTGGGAAGATAACGAAAAGCCAAAATAGTTTCTACCAGATCAATGGCCGGTGGTGGCAAGAAGAAGCAAGTCCAGGCCGGCAGTTCTCGCCCCGCTGGAACTATGAATTCCCCGTTGTTGGAGCATGCTGCTGAACAAGGTGAGCACCCTGCTGTTTCTCAGACAGGGGGGCATGGTGATGATGAGGTCTCGGTCCGAGACACGGCTGTGAACAGGCAAGATATCCCGCGAAGAGAGGTGGATGCTCCCCCAAATCCGGTGGGGTACAGAGAGGAAATCCCGCGGAGGGAAGCAGGTTCTTCCTCAAACTCACAGTTGGCTAAAGCAGTAGCAGATGCTATGCCTATGTTCTTGGCGGCCATGGAGGCTCTGTTGGACAAGAGAGAGGCTGCCAGGAGGGCAGAGGAGTTGCCTCCGCGAGAGGAGTTGCCTCCACCTCCTCCAAGGGTGGTTCCAGAAGAACAGGAGGTTCAGGAGATTCAGCCCAGGAATAAGGGTAAGGACCTCGCGCACTCGGAGAAATTTGTGGTGGATGGCCCCGGACCAGTACAACACGGGACCATTCCCCTGAATGGCCCCATCACCCCCGATCAGGTGGTGAAAATTGTTAACATCTGCATGGGCGACCAGAAGCAAATGACATTAGAGCTGAGGGATCGATCCAGTCATCCTTTCGTTCCACGACTGCTAGATACCGTTGCCCAGCCAGGGCTAGGCATCCCGACCATCAAGGAGTATGATGGTGAAGGAGACTCGGTCCGCCATGTTCAGAGACATGTCCAGGCTTGCATGGGTAGAACTTCAAATGATGATCTCATATGTTCGTTGTTCCCGATCACCTTGGGAGAAAGAGCCATGACGTAGTTTTTCAGCCTACCGCCGGGAAGTATTACGTGCTGGGCTGATGTGCACGATCGCTTCATTAAGCAATATCAAGGTCGAAGGCGTCTCCTGAAGAGTGTGAGGTCCCTGACCCAGGTGGTGCATAGATCCGACGAGTCGTTGGCATATTATTACCAACGATTCACTGCTAGTGCTGCGGAGATCGATGAGGAGATATCGGAGGGAGAGACCATCCGAACTTTCCTTCGGAATCTAACTGCTCCGTATGGTTCCGATTTGATGCACAGTGTAGCCGCGAAGGCTGTGTGGAGTATGGAGGCTTTGCAAGCGAGGGTGAAGCAGCAAATCGACGTCCAGGAGTCGAAGATTGCTGCCGGAGAGCTTGATCCTCCGAAGTCGGGAAGAGGAAAGACATCGTCCAAGCTGTCGGATGATTGCAAAGGGAGCGACAAATCAGAGGAAAGTAGGAGTCGTGGTCGCCCCGAGAGAAGGGAGGACAAGCGTCCTCCGAGGAAGGATAACCGCGAGGGTCGTAATGTTCCCATCAACAGTTCGATGACCTCCGTGCTAGCGGTGATGGATCGGCAGGGTCTCGCTCGATACCCCCCGAGGAAGGAAGGAGAGTTCTTGGGAGGCCGCTCTGATCGTTATTGTCGGTACCATCGAGCCAATGGTCACGACACAGATAACTGTCGGGAGCTGAAGAAGGAGATAGAGAAGCTAATCCAGAAGGGGAAGCTGAAGGAGTTCGTCGGAAGGGGAAGGTGCCGATCCCGTTCCAAAACTCGGTCGCGGTCCCGTTCCAAGTCCCGTGATCGATCTCCAAAGAAGAAGAAGGTTTAGCCGGAAGCCTCTGGTTCTGGTGCCCGTAAGGAGAGGCGGGGGACCATTAACGTCATTCACGGAGGAATGGCGGCAGGAGGTTATACCTCCGCATCTAGGGAGAATTATGCTTCCCGCATCTCTGCTGCTGTGGTGCTAGGCAAGAGGTCCAGGTCGTGGACTGTGAAGGAAGAAATGGTTATTTCTTTCTCAGCTGAGGATTTGATAGGCGTGGAGAGCCCTCACGATGACGCCTTAGTCGTTACCCTGGATGTGGACGGATTCGAGATGAAGCGGATCCTGATAGACGGAGGGAGCTCCTCCGACATTCTTTTCATGGACGCCCTGGAAGCCATGGGAAAGACGAAGAAGGACCTGACGCAGGTGAACTTCCCGATGGTGGGATTCTCTGGATCGACTTCCTATCCGGTGGGAATGATTACCTTACCAGTAGAGTTTGGTAGTGGATGGAAGATGGAACGGCGGAACGTGGATTTCGTCGTGGTAGAATCGGTGGGAACGTATAATGCTATTATCGGGAGGACCACCATTAACCCTCTCATGGCAGTTGCTTCAACCGTCCACCAGAAGATGAAGTTCCCGACTGACAATGGGGTCGGAGAGGTCAAGGATGACCAGGTGGCGTCGCGAAGGTGTTATGTTAATGTCACCCGAAGGAGAAGAAGGGAAGCCATGGCTGTCCTGCAGACTGATGCCGATCCTCGAGAGGAGTTTGGGCGTCCCGCCCCCATGGAGGATCTGAAGGAGGTTGAGATTGATGGACCTCGAAGGAAGGTGAAGATCGGGTCTGCTTTGTCGGAGGAAAGAGCCCGAGAGTTGATCGAGCTTCTGAAGAAGTTCAAGGAGCTGTTTGCCTGGTCCCCGAGTGATATGCCAGGAATCAGCCCCGACGTGATAGTGCACGAGCTAAAGATTGATCCCGCAATCAAGCCTATCGCGCAGAGGAGGCGTCCGATGGGCGCGGATAAGAGGATCGCGATTCAACAGGAGGTGGGCAGATTGCTCGACGCCGGATTCATCAAGGAGCTCCGATTCCAGACTTGGGTCGCTAACCCTGTCCTGGTAAGAAAGAGTAATGGGAAGTGGCGGATGTGTGTCGATTTCCGCGACTTGAACAAGGCCTGCCCGAAGGATTGCTATCCGCTCCCGAGGATTGACCAGTTGGTGGATGCCACATCGGGACACGAGCTGCTGAGCTTCATGGATGCCTATTCTGGTTACAACCAGATCAAGATGGCGAAGGAGGATGCCCCTCATACAGCCTTCTATGCTGATAGTGACGTCTATCACTACGACGTCATGCCCTTCGGACTGATCAATGCTGGAGCAACTTACCAGAGGATGGTGAACAAGTTGTTCGGGGACATGCTGGGAAAGACTATGGAGGCGTATGTGGATGACATGCTGTTGAAGTCCCGACAGGCAGGAGACCATGTCCAAAACATGGCGGCGGCGTTTGAGCGGATGAAGTTTCATCAGGTTCGTTTGAATCCGGACAAGTGCGCTTTCGGGGTGAACTCGGGGAAATTCCTAGGGTTCATGGTGAGCCAAAGAGGGATCGAGGTGAATCCCGAGAAGCTGCGAGCAATCGAGGAGATGCAGTCTCCGAGGACTCATCGGGAGGTTCAAGTGTTGAATGGCCGGTTGGCCGCGATGAATCGATTCCTATCCAAGGCGAGTGACAGAGCCATGCCATTTTTTGATGTGCTAAGGGCCCACAAGAAGTTTGAATGGTCCGACAAATGCGAGGAAGCATTCCAAGCACTCAAGCAGCACCTCCGTACCCTCCCGCCGTTGGCAAAACCGGTTCCAGGTGAGCCGCTTTATCTCTATTTGGCTGTTTCTGAAGTTGCTGTTAGTTCTGTTTTAATAAAGATTGTCAAGGGCAACCAAGTGCCTGTTTATTATGTAAGCAAGGCGTTTGCCAAATCTGAAATGAATTATCCCGCTATTGAGAAGTATCTCTTTGCGTTGATTGTTGCTGCTCGAAAGCTACGACCTTACTTCCATGCCCACGAGGTTACGGTGTTAACTAATCAGCCATTGAAGCACTTTTTGAACCGACCGGAGGAGTCGGGGAGATTGGTGAAATGGGCCATCGAGCTTACGGAGTTCCGTATTCATTTTGCTCCGAGAACTGCTATTAAGGGCCAGGCATTAGCGGATTTTATAGCTGAGTCTACGGCACCCGATCTGGAAGAAGCGGGTCCCGCAGAGGGGGCAACCATGGAGGTCCCGATAGCAGAACAGCCAGAACAGCCAAAAGAGGAGAACACTTGGGAGATGTACACTGATGGTTCATCGAGTGTAGCAGGATCAGGGGCAGGATTCGTACTGATACCGCCCGGTGGAGGCTAGCCTTTGCGATATGCCTTGGCCTTGACGTTTAAGGCCACCAACAATGAAGCTGAGTATGAGGCTCTCATCACGGGCCTTAAAATTGCCAAGGGAACGGGAGTCGATCATTTAAAAGTGAAGTGTGATGCCAGCTTGATCGTGAATCAAGTCCAGGGGAACTATGAAGCCAAGAGCCCAACAATGAGGAAGTATTTGCACGAAGTGCAGACTTTGAAGGGAAGCTTCAAAAGCTTCGACATCGAGGCAATCCCAAGGGAAGAAAACGCGGAGGCAAACGACTTAAGCAAGTTTGCTCTAGGAGTGGTCCCCGAGGAGAATCGGAAGGTGCACTTTCTGGAGAGAGTAATTATCTCAACCATCGATCCGTCGGAGGTTTGCGCTATTGAAGCAGGATCGTAGGTAGAAGAGAAACCCACCTGGATGACCCCGATGGTCACATACCTGACAATGGGGGCACTCCCCGATGATGAAGTGGCAGTTCTTAGGTTGCGTCGAATCGCGAGCAACTACGTGATGGTGGACAACCAGTTATACAAGAGGGGGCATTTAAAGTCTTTTCTGAAATGTGTGGCGGAGCCTGATACGAATCAGATCCTGAGAGAGCTGCACGAGGGAGTCGCGGCCTGTCATGAAGGGGCCCGATCCATTGTGAGGAAGGCGTTGAATCTAGGCTACTATTGGCCTTCGATGAACAAGGAAGCGACAGCAATGGTTCAATCCTGTAATGCATGTCAGAGGTACACTCCGAATATCGTGGCTCCTGCCGCGGACTTGATGTCCATCAGGAGTGCTTGGCCCTTCGCGCAGTGGGGCATTGACTTGGTGGGACCTCTTCCACAAGCGAAAGGTCAGTGCAAGTATTTATTCGTGGCCATCGATTACTTCTCGAAGTGGATAGAGGCTAAGGCGTTGGCCAAGACAACGGGGCAGCAGATCCTCAAGTTCCTTCAAACTCAGATCATATCCCGGTATGGGGTTCCTCGAGTGTTGATCAGCGATAATGGCCCTCCGTTCAATGGGGCTCAGTTGAAGGAGTACCTGGAGGAATTGAACATTGAGCATCGGACAACTTCCGTCCACCATGCTCAGACTAATGGCCAAGTATAATCAGCCAACAAGATCGTGATGGATGGCTTGAAGAAGAGAGTCTACGCCTTGCAGGGTCATTGGCTAGATGAGCTTGAAAACGTGTTGTGGGCTGTTAGAACGACACCCAAGCAGTCGACAGGGGAGACTCCGTTCGGCCTTGTCTATGGCACGGAGGCAGTTGCCCCCGTAGAGATAGCGGCGGCGTCCCATCGCAGGAGGTATTATGAGCCTCTAACAAACGAGGAAATGAGACGTCTAGACTTAGACTTGCTCAAGGAGAAAAAGTAGAAGGATGATGAAGTTCAGGCTCGGATGCGTCTGGCGACAGCCCGATATTATAATCGGCGTGTCAAGTCCCGACAATTCTTCGTTGGAGAACTTGTCTGGCGGAGGAACGAGTTCGTTCATCAAGATCGGATAAACAAGCTATCGCCGAAATGGGAGGGACCTTACAAGATCGTGGGGATGCCAGCCCCGAATGCGTACAAGCTAGAAGACCTTGATGGCAAGACGTTAAAGCATTCCTTCAGTGGCGCACACCTGAAGAAGTATCATGTTTGATATTAAGTCGCCACGAATGGCGCAAGTTATCTATCGATCCGATGTAAGCAAAGCTTTGAGTTATTAGTGAATAAAAGAAGTTGCTTCCGATCAAATTGCTTTTTAGATTTATTCTAACTGTTAGTAAGACGTCCTGAAGGACGCGACAAAAGCCTTCCGAGGTACGATAAAAGCCTTACGAGGTACGGGTAAGTCGCCTTTATGGCGCGACAAAAAGCCTTTCGAGGTACGGACAAAAGCCCTATGGGGTATGAGTAAGTCGTCTTTATGATGCAACCAAAAGCCTAGGTACGAAAAAGCCCTAATGGGTCCGCGTAAGTCGTCTATATGATGCGGCAAAAAGCCTTAAAGGGTACGAAAAAGCCCTGACGGGTCCGCGTAAGTCGTCTATATGATGCGGTAAAAAGCCTTAAAGGGTACGAAAAAGCCCTAACGGGTCCGCGTAAGTCATCTATATGATGCGGCAAAAAGCCCAAACGGGTATGATTGAGTCGCCTAGAATGGCGCGATAAAAGCCTTAAGAGGTGCGAAAAATCATCTTAAGTGATGTACAAAATTGCCTTAAAAGGCATGGATGAGAAACCTTAAGTGGTAAAGTCCGATGTATGAAGTCATCTTAAGTGATGCATCGGAACGTTTTAAGTAACGGATCTAAAGTCACTTTAAATAGCGCAAACGATTATCGGGACCAAAACAGATGAAATAAATTTCTTATATAAAGGCTCAAAGGCCTAAAGGTTCCGATACAAAAGATAAGGAGGATACAAGGAGGAAAAAATTATAAGGACTTAAAGAATAGAGCATTAAGCTTGGTCCTTGTTGGAAGTTGGGTCCTCAGCAGCGTCGGAGGGAGTAAGATTCGGAGGGGCCTGGACAGAAGGCTCCGCAGTCCTCGGAGTCGGGTCCGCGACATCAGCCTCATCACTCTCCGCGGGGAGGTTGAAATACTTCTCCGCGATAGGGGCAAGGGTCTCGGACTTCTTGAAGTCGATGGAATCCTCGTATGTCGTGTAGAGCTCCTCGACGGCATTGAACATAATGTTCTCCACCTCGGTTTTGCAGAACTTCACGGCATCCGCCTGGAAATCATCGGAGTTCCGATACTCCTCGCGACCCTGAGCCTTTGCCTCAGCCAGTTTGGCAGGAAATTCAGCATTCTCGGCTTCAAGTCTCGCCTTGGCCTCCGCGAGAGCTTCCGCGAGAATGTTCTTCTCGCGGATGAGCTGCCCCTTCTCCACCTCGTGCCGCCGCTGTTCCTCCTGGAGCATCCTCCGCTCCCGACGCAGCATAACCTCATGATCCTGGACCTGCTTATGCAGGCCTAGAGCCTTCTCGCCAAGGAGGGCCTGCTCCTTGGCTATCTTATTCTTGGCCGCTACAGCCTCGTCGAGGTCCGCTTGGAGCTTGGCCAACGCGTCGGGGTCCGACTTGGCTTGTGCCTCCTCCAAAGCACCCTTGAGAGCCAGGATGAAGCCAAAGCAGCGCTGCTGGTCCGCGGTTTCCTAAGACAAAAAGAAAAAAAAATATTAGAATCCGATAATCGAAGGCAAGAACAATGAAAAGAACAAAGCAAAGGTAAAGTTTTACCTCCATCCGACGGATAGCCATATTGCGGAGCTCCTCCTCGATGTCCTCCCGCGCCAAGGAGATTGGACGCCTTAGAGCCGGTGGAATTGACCCTGCCAGCAGATGCAGGGCCAATTCAGGCTGAAGGTCTCCCCGATGGAGTGAGACCCCCTGGAGAGACTCGATCGGGTTCCAGGGAACCGTCTCCTGGTCGGGGGTGAAAACCTTGTAAAGATTCTCATCCACGAGGAGAGGAGGGATGACCCTGGAAGCCTCAGCTGGAGGAGCCACCTCGGTCGGAGGCTCGGGAGTCGGAGTGCGGAGCTCTAGAGGAGGACTCTGAGACACGTCCTCCACGGTCGGCCTCAGGGTGCTTCGACCTAGCCTTCGGCGGGGAAGCAAGCCGCCTTCATCAGGCTCCTCAGAGGAGGGAGAAGCCTCCAAGACAGTCACCTGACGGAACTGAGCTTCCGTCGGAGTATCCTCCATCATCGGCGCCTGTGGAGTCGCGGCCCGTGCTGGAGTAGCAGCCTTCCTCGGAGTGAGGGCCTCCGATGGACCTGCGGTTGCGGGACGAATAAAGTCAGGAAGAGTATCATGGGGGCACCAGATGATTTGGCGCTCAAGATGTTGGTCCTTTCCAAAGAAGTTGTAGTATCCCGCCTTGAGAACGCGGGGGGTTTCTCCTCGAAGGATGTATTTGATTTCTCGGACCCGCGATTCCCGATCAGCGGGGATAAACTCCTCAGGGACCAGCTTCCTATATTTCTTAATAGCACGACGAACAAGCTTACCTTCCTCGGCGGTAGTGACCCCGAAGGCTTGGTCTATCTCCTCCCTTCTGGCCCGCTTGGCCTCGGTCCGCTCTTCAGTCGGGGGAGCAGCAGAAGAAGAAGTTCCCTTCTTCAGCGACTTCCACTTCCGTTTGGAGCCACCCTGGACGGCATCAGTCTCCCCCTGCTTCAACATGAGATGGGTCAACAGAGATGTTTTCTTGGCTGCAAAAATGAAAAGACGAAGTGGTTAGAAGTGTTACCCAGATGACCAAATCCTTGGGGGCAGGGTCCGCCACAACCTCCCATCGGGGCCATGGGACAGAGCTGTTTTGGACGAAGAAGTAATACTTCTTCCATCCGCTATTGTCGGACCCTGAATCACGAATAAGCACTCGATCCTTGTGGAACTTCCAGGTCTCGGTATCCCAGCCGAAACGTGAAAGTTGCTCCTTTGTCCACTTGGGTAGTCGGGGGGAGAAGGAGCAAACACCAGCCTTATTACACTTCATTCCGTAGAAGGTGCGGAAGAGCAGCAAACTGTACGTCCACTGCTGGCGGAGGCACAGAACCTGGAAAGCGTTCCACACACGGATGGCATGTGGAGAGAAGGTGCAGGGATGTGTCTTGTAGAAGTTGCACATCTCCACCAGGTTCCCGCAAAAAGGGAATCGAATCCCAGCGTTTATCTGCCCGGTGGAGACGAACACTTCTCCCTCTCGAGGACGCGTGACGATATGTTTCCTCCTGGTGGTTGGTTGAGACTCGTAGGGGAAGCGGGGCTCCCAGTCCGAGGTAATGCAGCCTTCTCGGAGAGCAACCTCGTACGAGGTCTCGGAAATCTCATTAACAGCAAGCTCAAAGGTAAAAGGGGTCCTTGCCCCAGAACTAGCCTCGTCTAAAAACGGTTACAAACAGGAAAACTTGAGAAAGGAGGAGAAGGTAACATCAGCGAATCACGAAAACAGAGAAGGAAAACCTTACCAGACATTGTTGATGATTGCTTGGAGAAGATGAAGAAGGATCGGGAGGGTTGAAGGCCTTGGATCACTTGAAGAGCAAAAGAAACTTGGGGAAGAAGCTTCGAGTTCGAAAATGGCAGAACTTCCAGAAATTGAAACAGTGAAGAAGAAGTGAATAGTGCCAGGGTTTTAGCTTAAGCAAAAGGACAACTGGACGGATTCAATCTGGACCCTTGAAGACGAAACGATTTAATCTTGATCGTCGAGATTATGGGGACGGTACGGAAGAGACGTTGGTGACGTAATGAGTGCTTTTTCAGAAAGTAGCAGTCACGCCGGTTTGGGCGTCGTTTCATAATCCCCAACATTTAATGCTGCAGTAACCGAGGAGTCTCCTCGGATTTGGCAGCTGTCTTTAGAGTCCAGTGGGCCTAAAGCAATCATAAGAGAGAAGCTAAGTTATTCAAGGATCGTGTTCAAGGCAAAAGCCTCCGATGGCAATATCGGGAGGTATGAAGACAAAAGCCTCTGATGGCAGTATCGGGAGGTATGGAAACAAAGCCTCCGACGATGAGGTCAGGAGGTCTGGAATTGGAAGACACGACGGACTGAAAGTCCCCCATGTCTTGGGGGCAAATGATGGGTTCCGATGTAATCGTTAGCCCCGTTAACAGTCATTAGGCGACGAGTAAGTCCAGTGGGCCTCGTGAAAGGCCTGGAAGGCCCAGAAACCCAGTATGAAGGGTCCCGACCTTAGCGGTCCCGATATATGGGCTGAATGCTCCCGACAAGAAGCCTCTGAGTAGGCCCCGATACGCCTTTGTAAAGGCCCCGATAATAAAGCCCCGAGGAGGCTGGACCTGTGTCGTGAGACAAAGGGTCCTGGGTGGTGACCTAGAAAGAGATAACTCTGGAGTCCCCGACAGGAGTTGGGACTTGTGATCAGAGGATAAGACCGAGAAACCCGCCTACTAGATAGAGTAGTGGGAAGACGGCTAAGATACAGATAACCTCCCCCGAGATACGCAGGGCGTGCCCGAGATACTCGGAGAGTGGGCGAGATACGCGGAGCGTGGGGCGAGATATATGGAATCCCGAACAAGATATGCGGAATCATGGGTAAAACGGCTAGGCACGGTCACAGGTAACTGAGTAACTTCCCCTCTTATATAAAGGAGGAAGTTACCTCAGAAAACGAACATTCTGATACGAACTTAGATTACTGCTTACCACCCCATTGATCATATACTCATTTAGGCATCGGAGAGGGATTCTGGGTCACAACCCAGGTCATCCCCTTTTGCAGGATTACGCGGAGCCCAGGAGTTCAAGCTTTCCGTCAGGAACGTAACGGAGCTTCGACCGTGATCCAACAATCATGTCGTAGTAGGTGTATATATATATATATATACCTCAGAATCACGTTTGTTTTTAAATCCGTTAAGAGTCTCTCTTGTTGTTATGAATTATAATGATGCATTTCCTTGGTAATAAAATACGACAAAAGACTTAACCTTGTAATTTAACTTCCTTCCTTCCTGTACTCTGTTGTGGTGATTACGAATGCAATCAAAACTGGTGTTGGTCGTCTGCTTCCTCGACCTGATGATGGATGGAATGTTTTGTATTCACTTACTTGCACGTAGTAGTCATACAACTATCTTATTACAACCTGGTATGGTATGGTATGGATGTTAAGATCAACATTGACTTACCATCATGGACCAAGAAGAACTCACTATCATGGGCTAGGACTAACTTACTATTATTGGGCCAAGACTTAAAGATTTAGGCTAAGATAGTTGGCCCAAGTTGAAGAAATATCTAGAGATGAATACTTAACTTAGCTTATGTGTCTAAATAATTCTAGGAATTAAATAATTGTAGGAAGTTCTAGAGAGTTTCTAGGTAGTTCTAAGTCTAGAGATTTCTTTAGTCTAGAGATTTCTTTAGTCTCCTATAAATAGGAGTGAAGTCATTTGTAGTGAAGCAAGCAAGAAAACCACCACAACTAGATTCACCACCACAAGTTGTAAAAGTCTCCTATCATATTTAGAGTAAGAGAGTTATATATATAAGAGTTCGTCATTAGCTACTAGATACGGTCTTGGGCAAGTGCAAATAGGCACTTTGTTTCTTTACATGGTATCAGAGCCAATTTCGCATTAACGTGGAACGATTCAAGATCGGGATCGAAGAACTCGGGTACTCTAAATATGGATGTTGCCGGTCGCGTGATTGGACAAGGAATGAAGCTGCTGAACTCGTCTAATTACCGGATTTGGAAGTCCTGCATGGAGTCGTATCTCGTGAGCGAAGACTTGTGGGATATCGTTGGAGGCAGTGATACAACCGCCCCGGAGGAGACCGCCAAAAACGGTGAAGAGGTCAAACGCTGGAAGCGGATGAATGCCAAGGCGGAGTTTGCCTTGAAGAGGTCGATATCGTCAGAGGTGTTTGAGAATATTTCACGATGCACCTCTGCCAGTTCGATCTGGAAGACGCTAGACCAGCTATACAACAAGAAGAACGAGGCGCGGTTACAAATGTTGGAGACGGATCTGGCGAATGCGAAGCAGGGTGAGTCGTCGATTTCACAGATCTTTTTAAAGGTTAAGAACTTGTGTTCAGAAATTAATTTACTCAACCCGGAGGAGCCAATTTCGGAGGCGCGGATAAAACAGTCTATTATTCGGGGATTACGTTCCGAGTATATACCGTTCGTTACGTCGATTCAAGGGTGGGTCCTGTTGGATCACGGTGGAACTCCGGTACGGATCTTGACGGCAATCCTAGCTCCTTTGCTCCACGCAATCCTGCAAGAGGGGATAGACCGGGCGGTGACCCAGAATCCCTCTCCGATGCTTAAATGAGTACTTCGTCTGACTGGCAAGTAATAGATATCAAAGTGTATTCAACTCAACGTAAATGATCTGAGGTGACCTCCTGCCCTTTTATAGGCAAAGAGATGCCTCAGGTACCTGGCGAACCGTTAGGGGTGGTTAGCCCGTATCCCGTATATCTCGTACGTGATCTCGCGTATCTTAGCCATGCCCCGCGTATCTCGGCCACGCTCCGTGTATCTTAACCACGTTCCGCGTATCTCGGCCACGCCCCGCATATCTTGGCTTTTTCCTCTGATAACGAGTCCCGACTCCCGTCGGGGACTCCAGAGTTATCTCGTTGTGTCACCGCTCGGGGCCCCTCGTCATCGTGACAGGGCCAATCATTCTCAGGGATTCATCATCGGGGCCTACTTAAAGGCTTCTCATCGGGAGCTTCCAGCTCCACTGTCGGGACCGACTCTGTCGGGACCTTGCTTCGTCGGGACTCCCTTCATCGGGACCCTCCTCCTAGGTCATCTTGACCCTTACTCTGGGCCTGGTGGGCCTGTTTGCCGTTTCCTCGCCGTTAAAGGGCCTGACGGCTGTAGTCGGACCCATCATTTGCCCCCAAGACATGAGGGACTTTTAGTTCGTCGTGTCTTCCAACTCCCGATTTTCCAATACTAGAGTCGGGGATCTGTTCCTTGGTTCAGTTACTTAATTTATCAGTCTTCTCCTCTACGTTTCCTCAGGGTTTTGTAGATAACTGCTATATCCCAAAGGTCTCTTCGGTTTTCTAGTGCATTAAATGCAGCAGATAATGGAGTGACGTTTTCGACCCACGTGCCTGATAAGGAAACCCTCTTCGTTGCTTGTTCGTCTTTTTCTTTCTAATTTTCCCAGAGTCCCACTGTATTTTCTTGCCCTGGTTGCTTTTCAGACAGCGGTTCCAGCTCCGAGGGGAGAAAACCCTTTAAATTTGACTATGCTCCAAATGAGATTTCTACTACTGCTTATGATGCAGCTCTCCGAGAGGGTTGCATCACCATCACCTGGGAACCTCGTTTCCCGTATCCTCGACATCGTCCCTCGAGTGACCCTGAGGTTACTCGTCCCCAGAAAGGGGAGGTATTTGTTTCTACGGGACAAATATCAGCGGGGATCAGGTTCCCCTTTTGTGGTAGCCTGGTCGAGCTGTGCCATCATTACCGAACACACCCCACTACCTTCTCTCCTCATGCCATCCGTATCTGGAACGCCTTTCAAGTCCTCTGTCTTCGACAAAAATGGGTCTACAGCCTCCAACTCTTCCGGACCTTCTATGGGCTGAAGTGCAACGAGGCGGGGGTTTGCGCCTTCTACCCTCGGATGCCCAAGTGGAGTAAGCAGCAGCTTGCCCGGCACGGTTGGACCAGTGACACCTGGAAGGTGGTCAAGGGTCGGGGACTCTTGATCGATACAGGGTCCGACAACAGTAGCTGGAAGAAGAGCTACTTCTTCATCCAACATTCTTCTATTCCTTGGCCTCGGTGGGAGGTGGCAGCAGATCCCCCGCCTGCTTTCCATACTTATGCCGATGAGGACTTCGAGACTCTCCAACTAATCCAGCTTTATCGTTGGGGAGAGTCTTACACTCCTCTCAATGCTAACTCTCTGGTGGAGCGGGACCTGGTGCAGGCCGGGGTCCGACTCCTCAGTATTGTCTCTGGGGGGCAACTCTTCGACGGCCCTTCCAACGTGGTCTCTTGGGTAACCTTCTAACTTTTCTTTGTTTATTGTTTGCAGCCAAGAAGGTATCTGTGCTGACCGATCTATTCCTTAAGCAGGGGGAGACTGATGTTGTCCGCCCCTCGCGGAAGAGGAAGTCTGCCAAGAAGGCTGCTGCCAGGTCGGGGTCTCCTTCAGCGGAGTAGCCCAAGCGAACGAGGGTGGATCTGGACCAGCTCTTTGATGTCCAGAATGCTGAAGAAGGTAAACAACTCCGACTTGCTATTAAATCGTATAAAAGGATGGTCCCGTCGGACTTGATTTCCTCGACCAAGAAAGGCCGCATTGCTGATGTCAAAAGAATCCTTCGAGGCGAAACTCCCCGAGTCTTGAAGGCAGGCTACTATCATTACCGCGGGAAGGATCAATACGTCTCCCGACGTATCATTTGGTGTAAGAATCCCGATGAACTTCCTGACTACCTTTCTGAAGCTCTTCATCCTCCAGGTGCAGGTCGCTCGGGAGCTTCCTCGGGTACCGCAGCTTCCGCAGATGCACCGCCTCCAGCGGGGGTGCCTTCTTCAGCTGGAGAGAAGGCACCATCTGGCGAACAGTTTCGTCAGGTGGAGACTCTGGACTCCTCCGAGGAGACTGGCGGGGCTGACCCCCCTCAACAGCGTCGGAAGGCGGGGCAATCCCCCTTGAAACCAACCCCTCAGGGGCCGCCTCCTTCGTCTCCTCCGCAGCAGCGGGAGCTCTCACCTATCCACGACTTCTCTCCCTCCCCTGTTCGGGCCGAGACGGAGGCGTGCCCTTCCCTTCCTCGTCCTATCTCTCCCCTTGCTCTCGATGGGGACTTCTACAGGCCCTTCAATTCTTCACAGGCGAATGCCCCTTGGACTCCTATCCAGACGCTTCAGGGAGTCCCGCTTACACAAGGGGAACGGGACCAGGAGTTGGCCCTACATCTGCTGGCGGGTTCTATTCTGCCTTCTATGCGGCATCCGATTTACCTCAATCGGACACATATGCAGCGGGATATCAGGGATATGGCTGTGCGTCGCGTAGAGGTGAGACTTTGCTTCTTTCTTGTTGATGGTAGATCGAGTCGTTTGTTCATTAACATTTTTCCTTTTTACTGCAGGAGCTCGGGGACTACAACCGCCTCATCGGGTATATTATTGCCTATGATGAGGCCCGGGAGCGGGACCGAGGGGTCCGCGAGCAGCTTCAGGCGGATCTCAAGGCCTTCCAGTCTCTGGGGGGGAAGTTAGTCAAGGAGCAGGCTGCCCTTAATCAGAAGATTCGGGATCTTCAGCAGCAGATCGCGGACTTCGAGGGGCTCTTGAGGCAAGAGCGGCAGGAGCGGGGGGTGATTGTGGACAGGCTGGCTTAGGAGAAGAAGGCTGCCGAGGACCAACTGGTTCTTGAGAAGAAGGCTTTGGAGGAGCTAATCGCGGGGTTTCCTGCGCAGCTGGCCGAAGCGGAGGAAAAGGGCCGGGAGGACTATCGGAGGTCGGCGGGTTTTCAAGCTGATGCCATGAAGTTCTTTGGCGCAGAGGTGGAGAACACTCTCTTCAACGTGGTTGAGGAGCTCCACCTGGAGTATGGCGACGCCATCAACTTCGACAAGTCTCCTTCCCTCGCTCCCTTCGCGAAGAAGTATTTTACTCTTTCCGAGGAGAGTGACGGGGGGAATACTCCCGTAATTATCGAAGACGCTTCTGAACTTCCAAGTGCGGACGCCCCGATAACTAATCCTCCCGAAGCCAATCCTGTGGATCCCTCTGCTACTGACTCCGCGGACCAAGCTGCTGCCGATGCTGCCGACAAGGACCAAGCTTGAATATTTTTATCTTTTAGGGTCCTTGTATCTTCTTCTCTTTTGTCATCATCGGGCCTTTGAGCCCCTTATCAATATTGGACTCCTTTAATTTCGATCTTTTGTTGTCTTCCGTCTTTCCCGACGATTTAACAACCTGCACCACTTAAGGCGACTTAGCATCGAGTGCATCACTTAAGACGACTTAGTTCTTAGCAGTCGAAACTTCGATACTTAAGAATTTCTCATACGTCCTTCCCGACGATTTAATAACTTGCACCACTTAAGGCGACTTAATATCGAGTGCGTCACTTAAGACGACTTAATCGTTATTTAGGATAAGCCTAAAGATCGTACACCACTTAAGGCGACTTAATCCCACGCATCACTTAAGACGACTTTTGGATACTTAGAATAAATCTAAAGATCGTACACCACTTAAGGCGACTTAATCCCACGCATCACTTAAGACGACTTTTGGATACTTAGAATAAATCTAAGTATTGTGCACCACTTAAGGCGACTTAATCTCACGCATCACTTAAGACGACTTTTGGATACTTAGAATAAATCTAAGTATTGTGCACCACTTAAGGCGGCTTGATCTCGTGCACCACTGAAGGCGACTTTCATCGTGCACCACTGAAGGCGACTTTCATCGTGCACCACTTAAGGCGACTTTTCAGTTTGCGCCGCTTAAGGCGACTTAATATCGTGCACCACTGAAGGCGACTTTTAGATACTTAGAATAAATCTAAGGGTCGTGCACCACTCAAGGCGACTTTTCTCGTGCACCACTCAAGGCGACTTTCATCGTGCACCACTGAAGGCGACTTTCATCGTGCACCACTGAAGGCGACTTTCATCAGGCACCACTGAAGGCGACTTTCATCGTGCACCACTGAAGGCGACTTTCATCGTGCACCACTGAAGGCGACTTTTACACTTAGCATAAATCCAAGGACAACTCTTATTTGGAAGCAACCTCTTTATTTATTGATGGCATAAGATTGGCTTACATCGAATTAAACGATAAATAGCATACACCACTTAAGGCGATTTTACATCGGGCACCACTTAAGGCGACTTTTTCGGGCACCACTTAAGGCGACTTTATCGAGCACCACTTAAGGCGACTTTCTTCAAGCATGGTGTTTCCTCAAGTGTTCGCCACTTAAAGAATGCTTTAATGTTCTGCCATCGAGGTCTTCCAACTTGTATGCGTTCGGAGCTGGCATCCCCACGACCTTATAAGGTCCTTCCCATTTTGGTGACATCTTGTTGATTCGATCCAAAAGGGTGAACTCGTTGCGACGCCAAACCAGCTCCCCGACAAAGAATTGTCGGGACTTCACTCGCCGATTGTAGTATCTGGCCGTCGCTAAGCGCATTCGAGCTTGGACTTCATCGGCTTCCCGCCTTTTCTCTTCGAGTAGGTCCAAGTCCAGACGTCTCACTTCATCGTTCGTCAGGGGCTCATAATATCTCATCCGATGGGACGTCACAGCTACCTCCACAGGGGCGACAGCTTCCGTGCCATATACGAGGCCAAACGGAGTCTCCCCTGTTGATCGTTTGGGTGTCGTTCTAACAGCCCAAAGTACATTTTCCAGTTCGTTCAGCCATTTGCCCTTCAAGGCATAGACCCTCTTCTTCAGGCCATCCATCACGATTTTGTTGGCTGACTCCACCTGGCAATTAGTCTGAGCATGGCGTACGGAGGCGGCCCGATGCTCAACGTTCAGTTCTTCCAGATACTCCCTCACCTGAGAGCCGTTAAACGGTGGGCCATTGTCGCTGATCACCACCTTAGGAATCCCGTATCTGGACACGATGTGGGTTTGGAGGAACTTGACGATCTGGTTCCCCGTTGTTCTGGCCAATGCCTTCGCCTCTATCCATTTCGAAAAATAATCGATAGCTACAAGTAAATACTTACATTGTCCTTGTGCTTGTGGAAGAGGTCCCACCAAGTCGATGCCCCACTGCGCGAAGGGCCAAGCGCTCTTGATGGATGTCAGGTTAGCAGCCGGAGCCACGATACTCGGGGCGTACCTCTGGCACGCGTCGCATGATCGGACCAACGCCGTTGCTTCTTTGTTCATCGTGGGCCAATAGTAGCCTAAGTTCAACACCTTCCTCAAAATGGATCGGGCCCCTTCGTGACAAGCCGCGATCCCCTCATGCATTTCCTTTAGGATTCGGTTGGTGTCGGGTTCTGCTACACACTTCAGGTACGGAGTCGAGAACCAGCCCTTCTTGTACAGCTGATTGTCTAGCATCACATAATTAGACGCGATCCGACATATCCTGTCTGCTGCTACCTTATCCTCGGGGACTGCCCCCGTAGTCAGATACGCGACTATCGGGGTCATCCAAGTGGGCTCCTCCTCCGATTTTGCTTCAACGGTGCACACCTGCGTGGGGTCGATGTTTGATAAGATCACCTTCTCCAGGAAGTGCACCTTCCGACTTTCTTCTAAGGGTGCCCCCAGGGCAAATTTGCTCAAGGCGTCTGCCTCTACGTTCTCCTCCCTCGGAATAGCCTCGATATCGAAGCTTTTGAAGCTCTCTCTCAGGGCTTGTACCTCTCGCAGATACTTCTTCATTATCGGTCTCCTTGCTTCGTATCGCCCTTGAACTTGGTTTACGATTAACGCTGCGTCGCACTTCACTCTCAAGTGATCGATTCCAGTGCCTTTAGCAATTTTCAGGCCCGTGATAAGAGCTTCATACTCCGCTTCGTTGTTTGTGGCCTTGAATGTTAAAGCCAAGGCATATCGGAGAGGTTCACCTTCACCTGGTGGTATCAACAAAAAGCCCGCTCCTGACCCGTCTAAACTCGCGGAGCCGTCCGTGTACATCTCCCAGGTATTTTCTTTATTTGGCTGTTCTGATTGCTCTGCCCTCTCTGGTTGTTCTTATGTCGGGACCTCCATGGTTGCCCCCTCTACAGGGCCCGTTTCTTCTAGATCGGGGGCTGTAGATTCTGCTATAAAGTCCGCCAATGCCTGGCCCTTGATGGCCGTTCTTGGAGCAAAGTGTATTCGAAACTCACTGAGCTCTACTGCCCATTTCACCAATCTCCCCGATGCATCCGGTCGGTTCAAAAAATGCTTCAAAGGCTGGTTCGTTAGCACAGTGATCTCGTGTGCGTGGAAATATGGCCTTAGCTTCCGAGCAGTAATTATCAACGCAAAGAGGTACTTTTCAACGGCGGGATAGTTCAATTCAGATTTGGCAAATGCTTTGCTTACATAATAGACGGGGACTTGATTACCCTCGACAACCTTTACTAACACAGAGCTAATGGCAAATTCAGAAACAGCCAAATAAAGGAAGAGCGGCTCGCCTGGAACCGGTTTTGCCAGCGGCGGGAGTGTGCGAAGGTGCTGCTTTAGTGCTTGGAATGCCTCTTCACATTTGGCGGTCCATTCGAATTTTTTGTTGGCCCTCAAGACTTCAAAAAACGGCATTGATCGGTCGCTGGCTTTGGACAGGAAGCGGTTCATTGCAGCTAGTCGGCCATTCAGTACTTGCACCTCCCGATGGTTTATCGGAGACTTCATCTCCTCGATTGCCCTCAGCTTCTCAGGGTTCACTTCAATTCCTCTTTGGCTTACCATGAAGCCCAAAAATTTCCCTGAGTGGACTCCGAAGGCGCATTTCGTCGGGTTCAGACGAACTTGATGGAGCCTCATCCGCTCAAATGCCATGGTCAGGTTGTGCACGTGATCCTCGGCTTGTCGGGACTTCACCAGCATATCATCCACGTAGGCTTCCATGGTTTCTCCCAGCATATCTCCAAACAGCTTATTCACCATCCGCTGGTAGGTTGCCCCGGCATTGATCAACCCGAAAGGCATGACATCGTAGTGATAGATGTCGCTGTCTGCATAGAACGCTGTGTGGGGGGCGTCTTCTTTGGCCATCTTGATCTGGTTGTAGCCTGAATACGCATCCATGAAACTTAACAGCTCATGTCCCGATGTAGCATCCACCAGCTGGTCAATCCTCGGGAGTGGATAGCAATCTTTTGGACAAGCCTTGTTCAAGTCGCGGAAGTCCACGCACATTCGCCACTTCCCGTTAGTCTTCTTCACCAGCACTGGGTTGGCAACCCAAGTCTGGAATCGGAGCTCCTTAATGAAACCAGCATCGAGCAACGGACGCCTTCGGACGCCTTTTCTGTGCCCACCTCCTGTTGGATCGCGATCTTCTTATCCGTGCCCATCGGACGCCTTTTCTGTGTGATAGGCTTGATCGCGGGGTCTATTTTCAGCTCGTGTACGATCACGTCGGGGCTGATTCCTGGCATATCGCTGGGGGACCAGGCAAACAGCTCTTTGAACTCTTTCAGCAGCTCCACCAATTTTTGGGTTGTCTCCTCAGTTAGAGCAGACCCGATTTTCACCTTCCTCTGGGGTCCATCGATCTCGACTTCTTTCAGATCTTCTACGGGGGCGGGACGCCCAAACTCTTCTCTGGGATCTGTGTCTGTCTGGAGGACAGTCATAGCCTCTCGCCTCCTCCTCCGGGTAGCATTGACATAGCATTTTCGGGACGCCACCTGGTCGCCTTTGACCTCCCCGACTCCGTGGTCGGTCGGGAACTTCATTTTCTGGTGTACAGTCGAGGCAACCGCCATCAGAGGATTAATGGTGGTTCTCCCGATAATTGCATTGTAGGTCCCCGCGGAATCAACCACGAAAAACTCCACGTTCCTCCTTTCTGATTTCCACCCGCTACCAAACTCCACTGGTAAGGTGATTACTCCTAGCGGGTAGGAGGTTGAGCCAGAGAACCCGACCATCGGGAAGTTTGCCTCCTTTAGATCTTTCTTCGTCTTCCCCATAGCCTCCAGCGCGTCCATGAATAGGATGTCGGAGGAGCTCCCCCCGTCGATTAGAATTCTCTTCATTTCGAACCCGTCTACATCCAAGGTTACCACCAAGGCATCGTCATGTGGAGTCTCTACGCCTATGAGGTCCTCCGACGAGAAGGAGATCACCATCTCTTCTTTCAAGGTCCAGGATCGGGACCTCTTACCCAACACCACTGCCGTAGGGATCCTAGAGGCGTAGACCTCTCGGGCGGATGAGGTATCACCTCCAGCAGCAAATCCTCCATGAATCACGTTGATGACTCGTCTCTCTTTGCGAGCACCGGATGACTCTGGATCAGTTCTCTTCTTTTTCGGGGACCGATCGCGGGATCGGGAACGGGACCGTGATCGGGACCGAGAGCGGGACCGGCATCGTTTGTCCCCAACGAACTCCTTGAGCTTTCCCTTCTGGATTAGCTTTTCAATCTCCTTCTTCAGCTCCCGACAGTGATTGGTGTCGTGGCCATTTGCGCGGTGAAATCGACAGTAGCGATCTGTGCGGGACCCCAGGAATTCTCCATCTTTCTTCGGGGGGTACCTGGAGATACCTTGTCGCTCCATGACCGTCAGCACTTCCGCCATGGAGCAGTTGAGAGGAATGTCAAAATCCTCCCGCTTATCCTTCCTCGAAGAACGTCTGTCGTCCCTTCGATCCGGACGACCTCGATTCTTGCCGCTGTCGGGTTTACCCTTTGACTTACGATCGTCGAAAGGTTTACTCGACTGCTTCCCCTTGTTCGACTTTGGGGGTTCTAGTTCTCCTGCGGCTATCTTTGACTCCTGGACATCGATCTGCCGCTTCACCCTCTTCTGCAATGCCTCCATATTCCACACAGCCTTCTCAGCCACGCTGTGCATCAAGTCGGAGCCATAGGGGGCTGTCAGGTTCCGAATGAAGGTGCGGATGGTTTCGCCCTCCGAGATTTCTTCATCTATCTCTGCTACGCTGGCTGTGTACCGCTGGTAATAATGAGCCAGCGATTCGTCGGGCCTCTGCACCACCTGGGTCAAGGACCTCACGCTCTTCAATAAACGCCTCCGACCCTGGTACTGTTGAATGAATCGGTCGTGCATGTCTGCCCAGCAAGTGATGCAGCCTGGGGGCAGACTAAAGAACCAAGTCAGGGCCCTTTCTCCCAGTGTGTTCGGGAACAACGTACACACTATGTCTTCACTTGGGGCTCTTCCCAGACACGCCATAAGGTGCTTCTGGACGTGGCGAACTGGATCTCCTTCGCCATCATACTCCTTTATCGTGGGGATGCCTAGCCCAGGCGGGGCTAGGGTGTCAATGAGTCGGGGGACGAAGGGATGAGTGGATCGATCCCTCAGTTCCGACACCAGCGGCTTCTGTTCTCCCATACAGATGTTCACGATCTTTACCACCTGGTCGGGAGTGATGGGACCATTCAGGGGAATGGTCCTGTGCTGTATTGGTCCTGGCCCATCAACCACGAACCTTTCCGGCTGACCAGTTGCCCTGCCTCTGTCCTGGCCTCGGGGCGGGGCTTCCTGTGCGTTCCGACCCTCTGTCGGCAGGGTCGCTTCCTCCAACGGGGGCATCTCCTCCTGCCTCCTCGCAGCCTCTCTTCGATCCAAGAGAGCCTCTACAGCCGCCAGAAACATGGGCATGGCCTCTGCCATGGCCTTCGTCAAATCTGCAGCTGGGGGAGCCTCCTGCCCCCTGTTGTCCTGGTGCTGAGGGGCAACATTTTCGGGATGCGATCCATTGTGCCCTCCTGACTGGGAGAGCTCAGCCGGAGGGTGGTTCTGGTTTTCCTCTTGTTCTGGTACTGAATTCAGATTCGTTGCAGCAGGGTGACGGGAACCACCGGATTGTCCCCTTCTGTTCTTGCCAGCCGCCATCGATCGAGTAGAAGGCATATCAGCTTTTTGTTTGATTCCCACAGACGGCGCCAATGTTGGATCACGGTGGAACACCGGTACGGATCTTGACGGCAATCCTAGCTCCTTTGCTCCACGCAATCCTGCAAGAGGGGATAGACCGGGCGGTGACCCAGAATCCCTCTCCGATGCTTAAATGAGTACTTCGTCTGACTGGCAAGTAACAGATATCAAAGTGTATTCAACTCAACGTAAATGATCTGAGGTGACCTCCTGCCCTTTTATAGGCAAAGAGATGCCTCAGGTACCTGGCGAACCGTTAGGGGTGGTTAGCCCGTATCCCGTATATCTCGTACGTGATCTCGCGTATCTTAGCCATGCCCCGCGTATCTCGGCCACGCTCCGTGTATCTTAACCACGTTCCGCGTATCTCGGTCACGCCCCGCATATCTTGGCTTTTTCCTCTGATAATGAGTCCCGACTCCCGTCGGGGACTCCAGAGTTATCTCGTTGTGTCACCGCTCGGGGCCCCTCGTCATCGTGACAGGGCCAATCATTCTCAGGGATTCATCATCGGGGCCTACTTAAAGGCTTCTCATCGGGAGCTTCCAGCTCCACTGTCGGGACCGACTCTATCGGGACCTTGCTTCGTCGGGACTCCCTTCATCGGGACCCTCCTCCTAGGTCATCTTGACCCTTACTCTGGGCCTGGTGGGCCTGTTTGCCGTTTCCTCGCCGTTAAAGGGCCTGACGGCTGTAGTCGGACCCATCAGGTCCAACAACCATCCTTGGAGGAGTTTGAGAACCTTCTAGCTTCACAGGAGTTGCTGGCTAAGCAAATGGCTGGGATCAAGCTGGAGGAAGATCAGTGCGCGCTCGTGGCTCAGGTAAAAGAGTATGACGCTAGGAAAAAGGTTGGTGGGAATGCGGAGTCGTCTCGTAAGAAAGATTTCAAGTGTTATCGATGTGGGAAGCCTGGACGTCTGAAGAGAAATTGTCGGACCAGACTGAAGGAGAGTAACATGGTGGAGCCTAAGACCTCAACAGAAGGTGAAGAGTGGGCTAAATGTTTTCTAGCCAAGACCACTCCCACATGTGCATTTTCAGCTCGAGACTTGGGAAAGGAGTGGATTGTAGATTCAGGTTGCGGTCATCATCTTACCGGAGACGAAGATCAGTTCTCTACTATTCGTCTTCATGGAGGAGAAGAAGTTATACTCACGGCGGATGACACAGTTCACCATGTTGAGAAGGAAGGCACTGTTGTGATCAACAGTAGCGATGGAACATCGATCAAGCTCAATAATGTTTACCATGTTCCAGGCATGAATAGAAATCTCCTTTTAGTGGCGAATGCTGTCGATTCAGGTATGTACGTTTTATTTGGTCCGAATGATGTGAAGTTTCTCAGGAATGTTGAGATGATCAAGGCGGACGTAGTTCACATCGGAGAGCGAGTAGACGACATGTTCGTGATACCGGCTTCAAGTAAGAAAACTTCTTCAAAGAAGGTTCATGGAAAAAGGGGGAGTTCGAATCCTCGCGAAGACGTCCATGGAGGAGCCGATGATAAACAAGTGGTGAAGCAAGGATTGGGAAGATCGATCACTAAGCCAATTCGTGATCGGGTTAAAAATCGTATATGCGCTTATTCTTGCTTTCTTGCAAGTCCGGTAGTTGAGCATCAATCTTTGTCTCAAGATGAAGAGAATGAACAGCCGGACATGAAGATGTCTAAGGGAGATGAAGCTGTGCTGCCGACGACGGGAAACAAGCGTCGACAAGTTACTTTGTCGCTTGCTAAGAGTTCAGTCCTCGATAAAGGAGGAAGTGCTTCAAAACCACAAGTTGATCAAGACAGAATAGTGCGACAGAAGTATCGAGAGCGGCTCAGACTAGAGCGCAACATTGATAAGAAGAAACATGAAGGAAAGTCAATGTCGAGGGGGATTGTTAATATCAACATTGACTTACCATCATGGACCAAGAAAAACTCACTATCATGGGCTAGGACTAACTTACTATTATTGGGCCAAGACTTAAAGATTTGGGCTAAGATAGTTGGCCCAAGTTGAAGAAATATCTAGAGACGAATACTTAGCTTATGTGTCTAAATAATTCTAGGAATTAAATAATTGTAGGAAGTTCTAGAGAGTTTCTAGGTAGTTCTAAGTTTAGAGATTTCTTTAGTCTAGAGATTTCTTTAGTCTATATAAATAGGAGTGAAGTCATTTGTAATGAAGCAAGCAAGAAAACCACCACAACTAGATCCACCACCACAAGTTGTAAAAGTCTCCTATCATATTTAGAGTAAGAGAGTTATATATATAAGAGTTCGTCATTAGCTACTAGATACGATTTTGGGCAAGTGCAATAGGCACTTTGTTTCTTTACAATGGACAGGTTAGTAAAGTTAGGGTAGGGGATGTAATTTGCCTGTCACGGTAAAAAGAAGATGGTAGATGAGCAAGGGCATCCATGCTAGTGGTGAAGTTGGACCCGACAATGTTGTTAATGCTAGGTAGGTAACATGACTAGTGTGTGTGATAGTGTTTTGCTTTTCTTCTTCTGCAACTATTCAAGAATAGACATCATAAAGGGCCAGCTGAAAGTTGAAATCTTTCTTCAGCTACCTATAAATCTTACATTTAAGCAAATTCCAAAAAAAAGGACCAACATTCTAATACTGCAACACAAATCCTAATGTCTTGCACCAAATCACGCACTCAAGAAGCCGAAACCCATGAAAGATTAAGGTTGTTGCTCGGAATGTTGTTCAGTTACTGAGTTTGTGGGTTGATCAGCTACTGAGTTTGAGGGTTGTTCAGTTACTGAGTTTGATGGCTGATCAGTCTCTGAGTTTGAGGGCTGTTCTCCACCACCATCAACGATTTCGGTTGCCTGATCAGGTAAGGGAGATTGTTCGCTACCATTTTCAGTGTCTTCTGGGTGGAAGTTGATGGGGAACTTTGTGACCCGAGGTTTATCAGAAAGAATGTTCCTTTGAATCTTCTCAATGATCACTTTCTGAGGAGGTTCCTCTCTCAGCTGCTCATCTTCATAATCATTGTTCACGTAGTAACCGACTCGGATGAATTCTTGGCCAAGGTAAGAGCAGGTTAGAAGAAGCACCGTGACGCCAATGATATCTTCTTCCCGGATTTTTGATGGATCTGGTGAGTCCGCCTGCAAAAATCAGGCCAGTTCAGGATTCAATCTGAATCTAGGGTATTATAAGTGAAAGAGTATGATCAAGGTTAAAAAGAGATTGCCTGTAATACAAAACGGTAGTTTCCAACATTAACAGGACCAACAAGAACACTTTCTAGTAGTTGGTCGTAGGTCTCATCCTCAGCAGAACCGACATAAGTGAGCTTCCATTCCAAATCTGGAGAATTAGAGCAAGAACAACATACAGGGTCATTTCCAGAATCCAGTCTAGCATTTTTAACAAGAAAAATGTGATCTGGGCATCAGCTAAACTTAAAAGTGCATCATCAATTGTACATACAATCATTTTCACACTTCAGATGAATAATCTTTGGAGAAACCAAAGGAAGCCAAATTCTCAAATCCAGTTGAAGGTGCATGATTTTCCAAACAGTAAATAACAAAGGGACCCATAACCAATTTATTAAATTTAACATCCTAAAACGAAAAACTAAGATTCAGGCATCTCAGCAGACATGGTCGCCAGTTTGGATAGAGAACTGTGATGCTATAGACAATCAATAGGCAAAAATACTGCAGAACAAGGACCCTTCCAGCAAGTTGAGCATTACGGAAGAGACACAGTATCCAGAGAATATAATACAACAATTGAAGAAATATTCAAAGGTCTCATTATGTTAACTTAACTGGCATCTTAATACTTGCTTTGTTTCAAAGATATAGAGCAATCTAAGCAATGGCATTGAGATGGATATGCTTGTAAAATTTGACAGATGTATGACTTGGATGCACATAGAAGTTGGACTAAACCAAATTCTTCAGCATAAATTAGCTCCCCCAGCAATACGATACCAACAAAAATACGAATTTTGAATCCAGATTAACAAAAATACAGTGCAAACTTTCTGACAGAAAAATAACTAAAATTTAATTTTCTAAAAGAAGTAAAAATCTGAAACACGCAGGAGATTCAATCGAAAACCCTAGGTCCGGAACAATCAAAGAAACGCAAAAACTAGTGATATTCACAGAGCATGAAAAAGACAAGTAAGTTACCGTCTTTTAGCGGCGCCAAACACTCGTAGGAGATCTCGAACTGGAAAGGCGCCGAAAATGGGGCTGGATTATCTAACACAGCAACGTTTGTAATATTGACGGCACTCATTGGCTGGCGTATGTTGGTCCGAAAACAACGTGGGTTCTGGCAAGGACCCTAACGACGCTCCAAAAATGAAGATCCGCCGCTACGCATGAAATTTGACCCGGAGAATTTGGGGTCGTGAAACGCGGGCGGGAGGAGGAAGAAGAATTTGATACGGAGGGGAAACGGGGGGATTTAAGAGTGCCTGTGCGGAAAGTTACCGGGTGTAGCCGGTTAAAACACTTGGCGGGAGAATTGGTGGAATAAGCTCTGTGGAGCGGGAACTAACTGGTTGTGAATACCATGTTGGTCCATTGGTTGGACCAACTGTTAAATTGAATTGTGTTCTCCGTGGGCGACCCGAGGTCGAAACCCGTCGGAGATGCCACCTTGAAAGGACTTTAACTTTAACGCTTCTAGTCCGAATTTGCGAAAGCAAGGTAAATAAATAAATAAAAATAACTGGTTGTGAATTGCAACCCCCAATGTTTATTTAGATTAGATAGATCATTCGTCCTCCTATCATATCCTATCCTATCCTACTTAAAATAATGTAGCAAGGTGGATGTTGGATCACGGTCGAAGCTCCGTTACGTCCTTGACGGAATGCTCTGGACTCCTGGGCTCCGCGTAATCCTGCAAAAGGGGATGACCTGGGTGGTGACCCAGAATCCCTCTCCGATGCTTAAATGAGTATATGATCAATGGGGTGGCAGCAGTAATCTAAGTACGTATTAGATGATTCGGGTTTTCTGAGGTAACTTCTTCCTTTATATAGGAGGGGAAGTTACTCAGCTACCTGTGGCCGTGATTGGCCGTTTTGCCCATGATTCCGTGTATCTCGCCACGATTCCGTATATCTCGTTAGGGATTCCGTAGATTTCGCCCCACGCTCCGCGTATCTTACCCATACTCCGCGTATCTCGGGCACGCCCTGCGTATCTCGGGGGATTTATCTATATCTTTAACCATCTCCCACTACTCTATCTAGTAGGCGGGTTTCTCGGTCTTTGTCCTCTGATCACAAGCCTCGATTCCTGTCGGGGGCTCCAGAGTTATCTCATTCTAGGTCACCATCCAGGACCCCTTGTCTCACGGGACGGGTCCAGCCTCTGCGGGGCTTTTATCATCGGGGCCTTTACTAAGGCATATCGGGGCCTACTCGGAGGCTTCTTGTCGGGAGCATTCAGCTCATATATCGGGACCGCTAAAGTCGGGACCCTTCGTACTGGGCCTCTAGGCCTTCCAGGCTTTTCATGAGGCCCACTGGACCTACTCGCCGTCCATTGGCTGCTTAACGGGGCTAACGATTACATCGGAACCCATCATTTGCCCCCAAGACATGGGGGACTTTTAGTTCGTCGTGTCTTCCAGTTCCAGACCTTCCGACCTGGCTGTCGGAGGCTTTGGTCTTCATACCTCCCGATATCGCCGTCGGAGGCTTTTGTCTTCGTACCTCCCGATACCGCCGTCGGGGGCTTTTATTTTTTACGTTTCTTGATACCTCAGTCGGAGGCTTTTACCTTGCGCGTGGTTGTCATATGACAGAGTCTCTCACTCATGATTACTTCGGGCCCACTGGGCTTTGTGGGCAGTTGCCAAATCCGAGGAGACTCCTCGGTTATCGCAGCATTAAATGCTAGGGATTATGAAACGACACCCGAATCGGCGTGACTGTTGCTTTCTGAAAAAGCGTGTATTACGTCACCACGTCCCTTCCGTACCGTCTTCCCGATATCAACGACCACGATCGAATCGTTTCATCTTCAACGGTCAAGATGAAGTCCTTCCATTTGTCCTTTTGCTTATAAAAGCTAAGACCCTGGCATTATTCACTTCTTCTCCACCTTCTCAGTTTCTGCCGTTCTTGCATTCGAAGTTTCTCCTGCTGTTCAAGTGATCCAAAGCCTTCAACTTTTCCGATCTTCCTTCATCTTCTCTCAACGATCATCAATCATGTCTGGTAAGGGTCTTCTTCTCTGTTTTCCTGATTTGCTGATGTTTGCTCTTCTTTTCTCAAATCTTCTTGTTCGTGGCCGTTTTTTAGACGAGGCTACTTCTGAGGTTAGGGCCCCTTTCACCTTTGAGTTGGCCATTAATGAGATTTCTGAGGCCTCGTATGAGGTTGCTCTTCGAGAGGGCTGCATTACCTCGGATTGGGAGCCTCGTTTCCCCTACGAGTCTCAGCCTGCCGTCCGAAGGAAGCACATCGTTACGCGTCCTCGAGAGGGTGAAGTGTTCGTCTCTGCCGGACAAATAAGCGCAGGGATTCGATTCCCCTTCTGCGGGAACCTGGTGGAGATGTGCAATTTCTACAAGACGCATCCTTGTACCTTCTCTCCACACGCCATCCGCGTGTGGAATGCCTTCCAACTTCTATGCCACCGCCAGCAGTGGACGTACAGTCTATTACTCTTCCGTACCTTTTATGGAATGAAGTGCAACAAGGCTGGTGTCTGCTCCTTCTCCCCCCGACTCCCCAAGTGGACAAAGGAGCAGCTTTCACGTTTCGGCTGGGATAGCGAGACCTGGAAGTTCCACAAGGATCGGGTGCTGATTCGCGACTCGGGGTCTGACAATAGTGGGTGGAAGAAGTACTACTTCTTTGTCCAAAATAGCTCTGTCCCATGGCCTCAATGGGAGGTCGTGGCGGACCCTGCCCCCAAGCTTCAGGTCTACACTGAGGATGACCTCAACACTCTCCAAATGGTTCAGCTCTACCGTTGGGGAGACAACTTCATACCCCTCGACGGCAACAAGCTCCTGGAGAAGGACTTGATTCACATCGGAGTCCGACTCCTCGACTCCGTTTCCAAAGATTTAGTCATCTGGGTAACGCTTCTAACCATCTTGTCTTTTATTTTTGCAGCCAAGAAGGCATCTCTGCTGACTAGTCTCATGTTGAAGCAGGGCGAGACTGACGCCGTCCTGAGTGGCTCCAAGCGGAGGCGGAAGTCTTTGAAGAAGGGAACTTCCTCTTCTGCCGCTCCTCCGACCGAGGAGCAGGTCGTGGCTAAGAAAGCCAGGAGGGAGGAGATAGATCAGGCCTTCGGGGCCACCACCGTCGAGGAAGGTAAGCGCGTTCGTCGTGCTATTAAGAAGTATAGGAACCTGGTTCCCCAGGAGTTTATCCCCGCTGATCGGGAATCGCGTGTTCGGGAAATCAAGTACATCCTTCGAGGAGAAGTCCCCGCGTTCTCAAGGTGGGATATTACAACTTATTTGGGAAGGACCAGCATCTTGAACGCCAAATTCTCTGGTGTCCTCGTGGAATTCTTCCTGATTATATTCGTCCTGCCACCGCAGATCCATCGGAGGCTCCTGCTCCGACGAAGGCTACCACTCCAGCGGAGACTGCGGCTCCGCAAGAGCTGATGCTGGAGGATACCCCGACAGAAGCCCAGTTCCGTCAGGTGACTGATTTGGAGGCCTCTCCTTCCTCCGAGGAACCCAATGAGGGTGCCCTGCTTCCCCGTCGTAGGTCAGGACAAAGCAGCCTGAAGCCCGTCGTGAGGGACGTGTCCCAGAGCCCTCCTCCCGAGCTCCGCACTCCTACTCCTGAGCCACCTCTGACTGAGGTAGCTCCTCCCGCTGATGATGCCGAGGTTATCCCTCCTCTTCCGATGGATGAAAATCTTTACAAGATTTACACCCCCGACCAGGCGACGGTTCCTTGGCGTCCGATCGAATCCCTCCAAGGGTTTTCGGTTCAACGGGGGAATCTTCAGCCTGACTTGGCCCTGCATCTGCTGGCAGGGTCAATTCCTCCCGCTTTGAGACAGCCGATCTCCCTGGCGCGGGTGGACATCGAAGAGGAGTTCCGCGCTATGGCCGTCCGTCGGATGGAGGTAATACTTTATCCTTGCTTCTGTTTTCTTCATTATCTCTGCCTTCAACCATCGGGTTCTAATCTTTTTTCCTTTTGCCTTAGGATACCTCGGACCAGCAGCGTTGTTTTGGCATTGCCCTGGCTCTGAAGAGTACCTTGGAGGAGGTTGAAGCTAAGTTGAACCCTGACGTGCTGGCCAAGCTTCAGGCAGACCTCGACGAGGCTGTGGCGGCCAAGAATAAGATGGCCAAGGAGAAGGCGCTCCTTGACGAGATGGCCAAGGGCCTGCTTAAGCAGGTTCAAGATCATGAGGTCGTCCTGCGACGGGAGCAGAGGATGATGCAGGAGGAGCATCGACGGCACGAGGCGGAGAAGGAGCAGCTCCTCCGCTAGAAAGGCGTTTTCGCGGATCTTCTCGCGGAGGCCAAGGCGAGGTTTGAGGCCGAGAGGGCTGAGTTTTCTGCCAAGCTGGCTGAGGCAAAGGCTCAGGGCCACGAGGAGGGTCGTCTGCGAGGTCGCGAGGAGTATCGGGACTCCGAAGATTTCAAGGTGGATGCCGTGGGGTTCTGCAAGGCCGAGATGGAGAATGTTCTATTCAACGCTGTCGAGGAGCTTTACACGGCGCACGAGGGTTCCATCGACTTTAAGAAGTCCGAGACCCTTGCCCCCTTCGCCGAGAAATACTTCAACCTCCCTGCGGAGAGCGATGAGGCCGACGCTGTGGACCCGACTCCGCAGACTACGGAGCCTTCTGCCCAGGCCCCTCCGAATCCTGCTCCCTCCGATGCCGCTGAGGACCCGACCTCCAACAAGGACCAAGCTTAGTGCTTTATATTTGTTAGTCCTTGTAGTTTTTCTCCTCGTCTTCTTTATCCTATGTATCGGAACCCTTAGGCCTTCGAGCCCTTATATAAGCAGTTTCTTTTCATCTGTTTTGGCCTCGATACTCGTTTGCACTTATCCAAAGCGGCTTTAAATTCGTTACTCAGAACGTTCCGATGCACCATTTAAGATGACTTCATACGTCCTTCCGACGCTTTACTCGAGATTTTACCACTGGAGGTTTCTCGTCTAATCGGGACTTCACCACTTAAGGCTTCTCGTCCAATCGGGACTTCACCACTTAAGGTTTCTCGTCCAAACGGGACTTCACCGTTTAAGGTTTCTCGTCCCTGGCTTTCAAGGCCATTTTTCACACCTTTTAAGATGATTTTTCACACCCCTTGGGGCTTTTACCGCGCCAAATCGGACGACTTTAATCGTACCCTTTAAGGGCTTTTATCGCGTCTTTGTCGGATGACTTTCACGGACCCGTTAAGGCTTTTTCGTACCTGTTAAGGCTTTTGGCCGCATCATATAGACGACTTACGCGGACCTAAGGCTTTTTCGTACCCGTTAAGGCTTTTGGCCGCATCATATAGACGACTTACGCGGACCTGTTAAGGCTTTTTCGTACCCGTTAAGGCTTTTGGCCGCATCATATAGACGACTTACGCGGACCCATTAGGGCCTTTTCGTACCTAGGCTTTTGATTGCATCATAAAGACGACTTACACATACCACGTAGGGCTTTTGTCCGTACCTGTTAAGGCTTTTGGCCGCATCATATAGACGACTTACACATACCTCGTAAGGCTTTTTATTGTACCTCGGAAGGCTTTTTGTCGCGCCATAAAGGCGACTTACTCGTACCTCGGAAGGCTTTTATCGTACCTCGGAAGGCTTTTGTCGCGTCTTTCAGGACGTCTTACTAACAGTTAGAATAAATCTAAAAGCAATTTAATCGGAAGCAACTTCTTTTATTCATAAATAACTAAAGTTTTGCTTACATCGGATTGATAGATAACTTGCGCCATTCGCGGCGGCTTAATATCAAACATGATACTTCTTCAAGTGTTCGCCACTGAAGGAATGCTTCAACGTCTTGCCATCAAGGTCCTCTAGCTTGTATGCATTGGGTGCTGGCATCCCTACGATCTTGTAAGGTCCCTCCCATTTCGGCGAAAGCTTGTTGATCCGATCATGATGAATGAACTCGTTCCTCCGCCAGACAAGTTCTCCAACGAAGAACTGTCGGGACTTGACACGCCGATTGTAATATCGGGCTGTTGCCAGACGCATCCGAGCCTGGACTTCATCAGCCTTCCATCTTTTCTCCTCGAGCAAGTCTAAGTCTAGACGTCTCATTTCCTCGTTCATCAGAGGCTCGTAATATTTCGCGCGATGGGACGCCACCGCTATCTCCACGGGAGCGACTGCCTCCGTGCCATAGACCAAGCCAAACGGAGTTTCTCCTGTTGATTGCTTGGGTGTTGTTCTAACAGCCCACAACACATTTTCAAGCTCATCCAGCCAATGGCCCTGCAAGGCGTAGACTCTCTTCTTCAAGCCATCCATCACGATCTTGTTGGCTGATTCTACTTGGCCATTGGTCTGAGCATGGCGGACTGAAGCGGTCCGATGCTCGATGTTCAATTCCTCCAGGTACTCCTTCAACTGAGCCCCATTGAACGGAGGGCCATTGTCGCTGACCAACACTCGAGGAACCCCATACCGGGATATGATCTGAGTTTGGAGGAACTTGAGGATCTGCTGTCCCGTCGTCTTGGCCAATGCTTTAGCCTCTATCCACTTTGAGAAGTAATCGATGGCCACGAGCAAATACTTGCACTGACCTTTCGCTTGGGGAAGAGGTCCCACCAAGTCAATCCCCCATTGCGCGAAGGGCCATGCACTCCTGATGGGCATTAAGTCCGCGGCGGGAGCCACGATATTTGGAGCGTACCTCTGGCATGCATCACAGGATCGGACCATTGATGTCGCCTCCTTGTTCATCGAAGGCCAATAGTAGCCTAGGTTCAGTGCTTTCCTCACGATGGATCGGGCCCCTTCATGGCAGGCTGCGACTCCCTCGTGTAGCTCTCTCAGGATCCGATTTGTATCCGGCTCCGCCACGCATTTCACGAAAGGCTTCACATGCCCCCTCTTGTATAACTGGTTGTCCACCATCACGTAGTCGTTCGCAATCCGACGCAGCCTGACAGCTGCCACTTCATCATCTGGGAGTGCCCCCGTAGTCAGGTATGTGACCATCGGGGTCATCCAGGTGGGTTTCTCTTCTCCCTCCGATCCTGCTTCAATAGCGCAAACCTCCGTTGGATCGATGGTTGAGATAATCACTCTCTCCAGGAAGTGCACCTTCCGATTCTCCTCAGGGGCCACTCCTAGAGCAAACTTGCTTAGGGCGTCTGCCTCCGCGTTTCTTCCCTCGGGATTGCCTCGATATCGAAGCTTTTGAAGCTTCCCTTCAGAGTTTGCACCTCGTGCAGATACTTTCTCATCGTCGGGCTCTTGGCTTCATAATTCCCCTGGACCTGATTCACGATCAAGCTGGCATCGCACTTTACCTTCAAATGATCGACCCCCGTACCCTTGGCAATCTTGAGACCCGTGATGAGAGCCTCGTACTCCGCTTCATTGTTGGTGGCTTTGAATGTCAAGGCCAAGGCATATCGCAGGGGCTCGCCTCCACCGGGCGGTATCAATACGAATCCTGCCCCCGATCCTTCTACACTTGATGAACCATCAGTGTACATCTCCCAAGTGTTCTCCTCATTTGACTGTTCTTGCTGTTCTGTTATCGGGGCCTGTTCTGCTATCGGGACCTTCATGGTTGCCCCCTCTGCGGGACTCGTTACTTCCAGATCGGGTGCCGTAGACTCAGCTATAAAATCTGCCAATGCCTGGCCCTTAATAGCAGTTCGTGGAGCAAAGTGGATACGGAACTCCGTAAGCTCGATGGCCCATTTCACCAATCTCCCCGACGCCTCCGGTCGGTTCAAAAAGTGCTTCAAGGGCTGATTGGTCAACACTGTAACCTCGTATGCATGGAAGTAAGGTCGGAGCTTCCGAGCGGCCACAATTAACGCAAAGAGATACTTCTCAATGGCGGGATAATTCATTTCTGACTTGGCAAATGCCTTGCTTACATAATAGACAGGCACTTGGTTGCCCTTGACAATCTTAATCAAAACAGAACTAACAGAAACATCAGAAACAGCCAAATAGAGATAAAGCGGCTCGCCTGGAGCCGGTTTCGCCAACGGCGGGAGGGTACGGAGATGCTGCTTGAGTGCTTGGAATGCCTCCTCGCACTTGTCAAGCCATTCAAACTTCTTGTGAGCCCTTAGCACATCAAAAAATGGCATGGCTCTGTCACTCGCCTTGGATAGGAACCGATTCATCGCGGCCAACCGGCCATTCAACACTTGAACCTCCCGATGATTCTTCGGGGACTGCATCTCTTCGATTGCATGCAGCTTCTCAGGATTCACCTCGATTCCTCTCTGGCTCACCATGAACCCTAGGAACTTCCCCGAGTTCACCCCGAAAGCACACTTGTCTGGGTTCAACCGAACCTGATGAAACCTCATCCGCTCAAACGCCGCCGCCAAGTTTTGGACATGGTCTCCTGCCTGCCGGGACTTCACGAGCATGTCATCCACATACGCCTCCATCGTCTTTCCCAGCATGTCCCCGAACAACTTGTTCACCATCCGCTGGTAAGTTGCTCCGGCATTGATCAATACGAAGGGCATCACGTCGTAGTGGTAGACGTCACTGTAAGCGTAAAAAGCTGTGTGCGGGGCATCCTCCTTCGCTATCTTGATCTGGTTGTATCCGGAATAGGCATGCATGAAGCTCAGCAGCTCATGTCCCGATGTGGCATCCACCAACTGGTCAATCCTAGGGAGCGGATAGCAATCCTTTGGGCAGGCCTTGTTCAAGTCGCGGAAATCAACACACATCCGCCACTTCCCATTACTCTTTCTCACCAGGACCGGGTTAGCGACCCAAGTCTGGAATCGGAGCTCCTTGATGAATCCAGCATCGAGCAGTCTGCCCACCTCTTGCTGGATCGCGATTCTTTTGTCCGCGCCCATCGGACGCCTCCTCTGCGCAATAGGTTTGATCGCGGGGTCAATCTTCAGCTCGTGCACAATCACGTCGGGACTGATTCCTGGCATATCACTCGGGGACCAGGCAAACAGCTCCTTGAACTCTTTCAGAAGCTCGATCAACTCTCGAGCTCTCTCGTCTGACAGAGCAGCTCCGATCTTCACCTTCCTTCGAGGTCCATCAATCTCAACCTCCTTCAGATCCTCCATGGGGGCAGGACGCCCAAACTCTTCTCGAGGATCAGCATCGGTCTGCAAGACAGCCATGGCTTCCCTCCTTCTCCTTCGAGTGGCGTTAACGTAGCACTTTCGTGACGCCACCTGGTCGCCCTTAACCTCTCCGACACCATGGTCAGTCGGGAACTTCATCTTCTGGTGGACTGTCGAGGCAACCTCCATGAGAGGGTTAATGGTGGTCCTCCCGATGATAGCATTGTACGTTCCCGCGGATTCCACCACGACGAAATCCACGTTCCGCCGTTCCATCTTCCAGCCGCTACCAAACTCTACTGGTAAGGTAATCATTCCCACCGGATAGGAAGTCGATCCAGAGAAGCCCACCATCGGGAAGTTCACCTGCGTTAGGTCCTTCTTCGTCTTTCCCATGGCCTCCAAGGCATCCATGAAAAGAATGTCGGAGGAGCTCCCTCCATCTATCAGGATCCGCTTCATCTCGAATCCGTCCACGTCTAGGGTCACGACCAAGGCGTCATCGTGGGGGCTTTCCACGCCTATAAAATCTTCCGCCGAGAAAGAAATCACCATTTCCTCTTTCAGAGTCCACGACCGGGACCTCTTGCCTAGCACCACAGCAGCGGAGATGCGGGAAGCATAATTCTCCCGTGAAGCGGTGGTGTCTCCTCCCGCTGTCATTCCTCCGTGAATGACGTTAATGGTCCCCCGTCTCTCCTTACGGGTTCCAGAACCAGAGGGCTCCGACTCGACCTTCTTCTTCTTCGGGGATCGATCACGGGACTTTGAACGGGACCGCGACCGACTCTTGGAACGGGATCGGCACCTTCCCCTTCCGACGAACTCCTTCAGCTTCCCCTTCTGGATCAGCTTCTCTCTATCTCCTTCTTCAGCTCCCGATAGTTATCTGTGTCGTGACCATTGGCTCGATGGTACCGACAATAACGATCCGAGCGACCTCCCAAGAATTCTCCTTCCTTCATCACAGCTAGCACGGAGGTCATCGAGCTGTTGATGGGGACACTACGACCTTCGCGGTTATCCTTCTTCGAAGGGCGCCTGTCCTCCCTTCTTTCGGGGCGACCACGGTTCCTACTCCCCTCCAACTTGTCGCTCCCTTTGCGATCATCCGATGGCTTTCCTCTTCCCGACTTCGGAGGATCAAGCTCTCCGGCAGCAATCTTCGACTCCTGGACGTCGATTTGCTGTTTTACCCTCGCTTGCAGGGCCTCCAAACTCCACACAGTCTTCGCGGCTACACTGTGCATCAGGTCGGAACCATACGGAGCAGTAAGGTTCCGAAGGAAAGTTCGGATGGTCTCTCCCTCCGATATCTCTTCATCAATCTCCGCGGCACTCGCAGTGAACCGTTGGTAATAGTATGCCAACGATTCGTCGGGTCTCTGCACCACCTGGGTCAGGGACCTCACACTCTTCAGAAGACGCCTGCGACCTTGGTACTGCTTGATGAAGCGGTTGTGCATATCGGCCCAGCAGGTGATGCTTCCCGGTGGTAGGCTGAAGAACCACGTCATGGCCCTTTCTCCCAAGGTGATCGGGAACAGCGAACATATGAGATCATCGTTCGAAGTCCTACCCATACAGGCCTGGACGTGTCTCTGAACGTGGCGAACTGGATCCCCTTCACCATCATACTCCTTGATGGCCGGAATACCTAACCCAGGCGGGGCGACGGTATCTATCAGCCGCGGAACAAAAGGATGACTGGATCGATCCCTCAGCTCCGATGTCATCTGCTTCTGATCGCCCATGCAGATGCTAACGATCTTCACCACCTGATCGGGGGTGATGGGGCCATTCAGGGGAATGGTCCTGTTTTGCACTGGTCCCGGACCGTCGACCACGAATTTCTCCAAGTGCGCGGGCTTCTTACCCTTGTTCCTGGGCGGAACCTCCTGAACCTCCTGTTCTTCTGGGACCACCCTCGGAGGGGGTGGAGGTAACTCTTTTCGCGGAGGCAACTCATCCGCCCTCCTGGCAGCCTCTCTCTTGTCCAGCAAGGCCTCCATGGCAGCCAAGAACATGGGCATAGCATCTGCTACTGCCTTAGCTAACTCCGAGTTCGAAGACGACCCTTCTTCCCTTCGCAGGACTCCTTCTCCTCTACGCCCCACCAGGTTCGGGGGAACCTCGTCCTCCTCTCTTCGCGGGATATCTTGCCTGTTTATCTGCGTGTCTCGGACTGAGACCTCATAACCATCACCATGCCCCCCTGTCTGGGAAAGAGCGGGGTTCTCACCTTGTTCAGCAACACGTTCCGGCAACGGGGAATTCACAGTTCCTGCGGGACGAGAACTGCCAGCCTGAACCTGCTTCTTTTTGCCACCACCGGCCATTGATCTGGTAGAAACTATCTTGACTTTTTGTTCGTTCCCACAGACGGCGCCAATGTTGGATCACGGTCGAAGCTCCGTTACGTCCTTGACGGAATGCTCTGGACTCCTGGGCTCCGCGTAATCCTGCAAAAGGGGATGACCTGGGTGGTGACCCAGAATCCCTCTCCGATGCTTAAATGAGTATATGATCAATGGGGTGGCAGCAGTAATCTAAGTACGTATTAGATGATTCGGGTTTTCTGAGGTAACTTCTTCCTTTATATAGGAGGGGAAGTTACTCAGCTACCTGTGGCCGTGATTGGCCGTTTTGCCCATGATTCCGTGTATCTCGCCACGATTCCGTATATCTCGTTAGGGATTCCGTAGATTTCGCCCCACGCTCCGCGTATCTTACCCATACTCCGCGTATCTCGGGCACGCCCTGCGTATCTCGGGGGATTTATCTATATCTTTAACCATCTCCCACTACTCTATCTAGTAGGCGGGTTTCTCGGTCTTTGTCCTCTGATCACAAGCCTCGACTCCTGTCGGGGGCTCCAGAGTTATCTCATTCTAGGTCACCATCCAGGACCCCTTGTCTCACGGGACGGGTCCAGCCTCTGCGGGGCTTTTATCATCGGGGCCTTTACTAAGGCATATCGGGGCCTACTCGGAGGCTTCTTGTCGGGAGCATTCAGCTCATATATCGGGACCGCTAAAGTCGGGACCCTTCGTACTAGGCCTCTGGGCCTTCCAGGCTTTTCATGAGGCCCACTGAACCTACTCGCCGTCCATTGGCTGCTTAACGGGGCTAACGATTACGTCGGAACCCATCAGTGGACTCCCTAAATCGGCCGGCCACTTCCCGAAAGATGTGGGAATGAATGAATGAGCAAGGAAAGGATTTCTCCCTAATATCGTAAAACCAAACTTTTGGTCCGTGACTGAACTGAACTGAAGAATATGATGGTATAGAATTAGGTCGAATAAAATATATGAAGTATATTACATGAGATTAGAAATATAAATAAATCATATTATTATAACGTAAAGTGACAACTTACCCATGTTACTATTAAAATTAATATATAATATATATATATATATATATATATATATATATATATATATATATATTTTTTTTTTTTTTGAAAAAATATAATAGCCAATGCTATCGGCAACCTCAACATCCTCAACACAAATTCAGGGTCGCGTGAGCAATGTAGGGTAATTGCCCGTTATCATACATAAGAATGGCTGTCAACGTCGTTGGAGTGATCCAGAAATTATGGTGTAAGTGTCTTTCTTATACAAAATAATGGGAGTTTTTTTTATCAAAATAGGGTTACATAGACAACCAAATACTAATATATGCTAGAAAAATAACCAATTACAAATATAGGGCTGGCCGGGTCCTCCCAACCCGGCCAACTGATTTTTTTTTTCAGAAAAAAAAAAATTGGAACTCACTTTGCCGGGTTGGGGCAACCCGGCCAAATATATATATATTTTTTTTTCATTTTTTTTCTGTTTTTTTTGTTTTTGCTTTTTTTTAATAGAAGAATTAAAAATTAATGGTTTTGTAATTTTTTTTCTAAAAAACCTATTGGCAAATTTATGTCGATTTGCCCTCTAGAGTTCACCATGTCCAATAGGTTTTTTAGAAAAAAAAATTAATCATTAATTTTTACAATTTCTATTAAAAAAAAAAATTGGCCGGGTTGCCCCTACCCGGCCAAGAGAGTTCCAATTTTTTTTTTAATTTTTTTTTTTCAGTTTTCCGGAAAAAAAAAAACATTAGGGACGTAGGTACGCCATTGGTGGGGTAGTTGCTAGTGAAATGAGGGATGAGATAGTGAAAACCAAGATCGTCATATTCCATATGATCTAACTCAACTATTACACCGCTCGAGTCTCCTCAACATTAATCGCATGTCTAAAAACCCTTGCCTTAACGGTGCAATCGATAAAGTTAAGGCTTTTCCATTAGGAAGATAATGATGCTAGGGAAAGAATACGCGTGAGTGGGATAAAGGGGATGGGGTTTAGGGTTTTGGAGAGGGAATTGGTTAATGCAAGTTTCATATAGGCAGGCTTGATAAAACAAACACGTTCGATAATAATAATAAATTAAAGGGTTAATAACTAAAATTCCAAGGTTTATATTAAAAGTAAGAGTCTGAAGTCTGAAATGTTAAAATGGACTGTCTCAATTTTTTTTTTTTTTTTTAAAATTTGGTGTATGCGCGTTTTTTTTCATCTCCCTTCAATCATTTTCATCAACTCACTCACTCACTCATAATCCATCACTCCTTACTTTCACAAAATCGTCAAATTTCACTCAAAAATTGAACATCCAAAAGAAAAGATCTCTAGCAGAGTGGTGTGGAGCGATTTCCAACGACAATGGAGCGGGATTTACTTGTGCGGATGTGGTCGACTTCTTAGGTGACGGTCCCGACAAGATGAAGAGAAGGGAGTGTGTATGTGAGCTCGAATTCGACAGTCGGTTTAGTCGGAATTGACTTCTCTAAAGTAATCACACTGAGACACCATATTTGAACAAAATTGAAACATTGGACACGACAGTTTAACATTTGAAACTTCAGACACCTACTTTTAACATAGGGTAAACCTTATACACTTTTTTAGTTATTAACCGTAAATTAAATATAGGGTTAACGGTACTTTTGGTACCACTTCTTTGATAGGAATTGGCTTTTGGTACCACTTTTATTTTTGTGTATACTTTTGGTACCAACCATTTGCACTTTGTATCATTTTCATACATCCATTAAATTTCTGTCCAAAACAGTCGTTAGTTGGTCACGTGCAATGCACGTGACCTCTTTAAAAAAAATAAAAAAACAAAAGAACTCACCTGAATTGACGGAACTGCCCTTGTCTTTACCATTGACATACAGAGAGGAACCTCCGGCGAGAACTGCCCTCCGGCGGGAGCTCCCATGTGTTGATAGAAATTGATGGCATTCTCATTCCAATCCAGCACCGCCCAATCCACCCTCCTATACTCCATCTTCACAGCCAGCTCCGCTACAGCGGTAATTCAGCACGAATTCAGCAACCCAAACTCCTTCCTCCGTCCCAAATGTATTTCATTCCGAATCGTTGATCGGCACATCGAGATTCACCTTCCTTGTGATTGGCGCGTACGCTGGGTTCAAATTAGGGTTATGGGCGAAGGGGCGGTCGGAAACCTCGACCCTGAAGACGGTGAAGGATTGGAACGGCGGGGAGGTGAATAGAGTGGCGGAGAGGGAGGCCTCAGTGTCGATGCACTGATCGGAAAGACGCTCGAAGGCAGCCATTTAGTAGATGAGATTGTGGATTCGAGGGACGTCGCTTAGGGAGGCCAGACGGATGCGGATGAAGAGAGGATGGGTTGGTACCACTCAGTGGGGTGAGGCTGAGTTCCCGCCGGAGGGAGAGAGAAGGGAATTTCCGCCGGAGGTTCCTCTCTCTATGTCAATGGTGAAGACAAGGGCAGTTCCGTCAATACAAGTGAGTTTTTTGTTTTTTTTTTAAAAGGTCACGTGCACTGCACGTGACCAGCTAACGGTTGTTTTGGACGTAAATTTAACGGATGTATGAATAGAATACAAATTGCAAAAGGTTGGTACCAAAAGTATACACAAAAGTAGAAGTGGTACCAAAAATCAATTCCTGTTAAAAAAGTGGTACCAAAAGTACATTTAACCCTTAAATACACCATTCCTGGTAACTTAATCAAATACCATAAAAATTAACAAATATTAACAGATGAGCAAAGTTAAAAATATCTAATACAGAAACTGATCATACTAAGAATAATAATAAACATTAGATGTACAGACAACAACCAACAAGAGGAGGTTGCATTGCATTCACCTCCATCCATCTCTAATTCAATTCTGCTCTGGAATGATTTCTATTTTGGGAGAAACCATTTCCTCATTACAATCTCTTTCTCCACATCCGAAATGGAAACAGGATCGGTTTTTACTGCCTCCTCCTCGGAAATGGTCTTATTCCGTTGCAGCTCTTCCTTTAACCTTTTCACTTCATCATCCCTCTCTTCAACCTTCTCTTGGAGTATAACCACCTACACTCACTCATTGTTATCATCTCAGGTTAAATTTCTTCTTTTTTGTAAAACATAAACACCCTCGTCAACAAAGTTTTACTGGATTAGACAAACCATTTCATTTGATCTTTCCACCTCATTTGACAGCCCTTCCATGTGTTTGTAGAGACCTGCATTCAAACACACAGTACAAAAGCGCGCAAATGTATAATTTCTTTAACAGCTTTCATCGATGCAATATAAGCATACGACACCAGTCGACGTTACTTTCCCTAATAATTAAATTACTGAGCTTCAAATTGACTTCGGAGTTCTGCATTCTGAGATTTCTGGGAAGCGAGTTTCATAGCTAACTCATGAATCTGCAAGCCAAAGACGACCCAGGTTTCTAACAGTTGAATGGATAACTTGCAGTAAATTTAAAGAATTAACTAAACTTGCAAAAAGTTAAAAGGCACCTTCCCCTCAGCAGCTTGGTTTCCAATCTCCTCGTTTTCTTCTTGGAGGGTCCTACATTTAGCCATCAGCATCTTACCCATCTTGCTTTGTGGAGTGAAACTAACCGCAGCAATATTATCTTGCAACTCTTTCACTTTCTTGTCTTTCTCCTCCACAAAATTCTGTCATATTGCATTTTACGGAAAGAAACCAATGAAAATCCAGAAATTGAAACTGAATATGCCGTCCATTTTGCAGTTGCTATCATTGGATCTCATCACGTTCTTTATTCTATTACTGTTATATAGAAATAGGAAATCAATATCAAGTACTGAGCCATCGTACTTAAGTAATTGTGTCAAGTCTAGGTGCAAAAGTATAGTAAGGGGACGAGAATATGATACTACGGACCATCATAGATATATATTGCAATACAGTGGCAAGCAATCTACAAGAACAAAAAGATCTATAATTGGAAAATAAGTAAAGCAGGATATACCTTTAATCGAATGAAATCTTCATGGATTGCTGGGTCTAATAGCAACCTCCTTGCCTGTGAGGTTAAAGAAAAACAGTTACATGTTATATAATGAATGGTAAACAAGTCCAAAACTTTCAGAAACAGAAACATGTATAAATATGAAGAAAAGTTTGATTTGCCTCCATTGTAAACTAAGAGAAATAGGTTAAGTGAGAACTATTTTTAAATACTCTTTCTTTGTCTAACCCACTAACTTTAAAAAAAAAAAAAAAAAACAAGAATGTAGTCTCCAGATGTGTAGAATGGGGCCTATGTCAGTATATAACAACCAGGAGTTGAAGACAAAGAGTCAAGTTCTGATATAGGGTTTAGGGGCTTCATGGATAGATAGAGCTCTAGGTAATCAGTTTTTGACGCTTCACCTAAAATCAATCTCTCTTGCAACACACTTACATACTACACTACGCTCTACTCAGTCACAGTATTCTTCATATTGGTATGCCTCTTAAGCTGTATTATATAAATAAAACACACAGAGGAGCTAGAAGCATGTTACAGAAAAAAGAAAAAAAAAACGAGGCCATTATAAAAGCGGAAATCATAAATCACAATACTTTAGACTACAGAAAGAAATATGGACTCTGATAAGGATGCTGCATAAGTTCATGACTTCAAAATACCTGCATTGATGGTGGCTTCAATTGTGCTTTCAAGTCTCGCACTGCCGACTGAAGTTGGAAGGAAATTATTGCATTAGACAGCCTATTCATCCGTAATAAATTAAAAAATATATTTACCAAAGTGAATATAATTTTGCATGTGACATAGTGAAACATTAATGTAAAAGTGATCACACCGTAAACTCAGCTATCTCTTGCTCTCGTTTTGCAAATGTTACAATGAATGAAGCTTCCTTTTTCTTTGCTTTCTCCAGCTGTTGGAACAAAAAATATTTTTTTTATCAAAGTAATAATATGAAGCATAACCAAACGAACGAGCAATCAAGATTTATCAATAGACTTTTATGTCCGATTAGTATCAAAATCAATAGACTATAAGAATCATTATTCAAGATCCAATCTGTTCTCTCAATGACTCTTCTGAAGCTTTTAGAGATTGCAGATGGCTGATTAACATTCTGGGCTCTGCAGCATGGAAAATCACTTTTATTAATATAGGAAAAAAAAATCACACAAACAGAACAAAACAAGCAAAAACGAACAAAGTAGTTTCATTGAGGGAAACATAGTGTAAACCAAGATATATTCAGAATAACAAAATGACAACCAGGAGATGCCCCAGGGGGTATGAAGGACTCGTTCTGAAATGAAGAATGCCATTTCTGAATCTCTGATCTGGCGGCTTCAAGATCAGCCTATCAAACAAATGGAGTCAAACTCAATCAATCAAATTTCACAAGTATAAACAGAACATGCATCTACAGCAGGAAGATAATAGAATAATATGATTTACAAATCTCATATAAAATTGCACCGGGTTAAATAAGAAGCATGGATACAATGTCCCTAGTAGGAGGGGAAATGCAATACTTTAAAAATGAAGAGGAAATACTAACAAAGAAGTACATACTTGGCAGGTCTCAAGTGTGTCCTTACAGTTCTGAAGACTGAAAAAGAAGGTAGGAATTAGGAAAACATGAAGACTCTGAGATAAAAATAATACAGAATGAACTTTGGGCAGATCAATAGTGCATTTCATGGAATGATGATCACATTCTATCGATAAAGATACCTCTCTCGAAGAGCCAATATCATTCCTGTTGCAGCTCCAGGAGCCGTCTCTTCAACTTTTAATTTCTCCTGCAATGAAATACCACCAACGAATAAGACATAGTTGTTCCAACATCGAATAGTAGTAGAAGATGCATCATTCATAACAAATATTGAAAAATAGGCTATCAGTTTGTGCCAATTTTATCTTTTTCTAACCTATCAACCCTTTTAACCAGTAAAACGCAAATTTGAGCTTATTAGCACCAGTAAACACCACAAGCTATGACCAAGCAAAAAAAACATTTGCCATAGCATTCCCTTCAGTCCACCCAATAGTACACATGCATTATCAATACAATCTGACCCAGATGCAGCAATTGAGCTGTCCCCTCACTTGAAATTAAATTGCCTAAACTAATTGCTTATCCTCAGTAACTTATCGAGATGCCAACAGCAAACAACATATTGATACCTTCTTGAAGCCAAACAAGTCATCCTCATCGTCTTCAATGTCACCGAAAGGTCTCTTACTACCTGTTACAATTCTACAAAAATCAAATACGAGAAAATATCCCACCCAAAAGAGATTGAGTAATGAATCGAAGTAAAATCCGCCTGAACGCGCAGTACTGTGGGTCCCTGCAAAGTCGCCACCAAAGTCGTTGTCCTGGTGCAAGACAGCAACATTACAAACCGAAAGCTAAAGTTATGAATTTATCTGAATTGTTTTATTTCAAATAATGCATCCAGTATGCATTAATTTTAAAAAAACATTTTTAAATAAATCGTAAGCTCTCTTAGTTTTAGAGCTCTTTGTTTAAAAACATTTTACTTGATTTTTTTTTAAAAGATGTGCATCTCATATGCATTATTTTCGAAAAAACCTTCCAGGTAAGTTGTAACTTTTCTTATTTGTAGAACTTTTATTTTTTAAGTCTACATATTGTATTTATTTTGTGCATCTCATATACATTTTTTTAAAAAAACTTTTCACTTGTTTTTTTCAATTTTGAGCGACTATGATGCATTGATTTTATTGCCCTCATAAAAAAACAAAAAAAAAACTTTTCAGATAACTTGTAAATTTTCTTAACTGTAGAAATTTCATTTCAAGTATGCATCTCATGTACATCTCATAGGCATTGTTTTAGGAAAAAAAAATTTTTTTGGATAGATTGTAAATCTTAGTTGTTGAGCATTGCATTTGCATTTGTTTTTATAAAAAAATTTACCTGGATTTTTCATTTTGTACATACATTCCATATGTGTCATTCAGGTAAACCGGTTGTAAGTTGTAAGTTTCTTATCAGTAAAACTTTAACTTTCGAGCATGCGTGAGCATTTAAAAAAATCAAAGTGTCATTCGTTTTTATCCGAGGTGTATTACACTTTTTCGACAAGATCTTCATTTCAAACATTCGCATGAGAAAGTGTTTAAAAAAAAAGAGATTTTGATGCTAATTTTTGAAAATAGTTTAATTGTGCAGTTGAGTGCGACTATTCAAGTTTAAACAAATGATGAGAAAATCTTTTTGAAAAAAACTTTGTTTTGAGCAACTGTCATGCGTTCGAGCTAGATAGTGCACTCAGCAAACTCAGTAAACTCCAAGCTAGTGCAAAACACCTTAGATCATAAATTTTGATTCTTTCTGAAATGTAATCAAAATTATGAAATGAATGACATTAGAAGTTTTCCGAAAAATCATGCATGACTCATTTGATTCTTTATACTAACTTTCGTGTCTGGTCTTTTCAGGTACCCTTGGATAGGTATGTTGTACATACAAGTTGTGTCAGCCAAAAGGGGCAACATAAAAAGAACGTGCAGTCATCCAGTAGCACGAAGAACAAATTGCGCACTTGGAATATCCGACGCTCAGGTACAGTGAATTATACTTGATTTTTCCTTGAGATTTGAGTGTCCCTACTCTTTTTGCAGATTAGACGACCACTAAAACGAGATCGCAACCACGTGAAGTGTGACTGCTCCAAAGAACTTACATGTCAAAATTCCACCCACCATATGTGGAATTCATACGCGTCCCTGAACCAAGCTGTACATCTGTTTTACGGTGAGGTCTAAACCGGTCGGTGGTAACCAAGGGGCATCTCCTATTAAGATCGGACATGTCCGGAGGTGGGACAAGAGATCACCGAGAATCCGTTAAGATTCAATGTGCCGATCAATGATCATTTGAGATGTCAAGCAAATGAAGCATTATTGTTGGTACCTTCCGTCAGAGGTCCAGGGGCATGTACTTTCCGGCTGGTGTTCATATACAAGTTGTGTTTTCTAGATGGAGCAGGAAAATCAGGACATGCAACAGATCCATTCACATATGGAGCAAATTTCCATTAAAAATGTCAGGCACCCAGGTAAGAGAAGTCGTGATCAATTTTCTCCCCAAAATTTGATTTTTTTTCTTACTTATTTTGCAGCTCGGATAATCATCCAATTCAAGGCCCCTGAAGAGCACATCTCGAGCACGGCCCTTTGATCGCCGACCATTCTGAGGTCAACCGTCAAGTTTGTCCCGGATATTTCAGACAATTTTCATATGTGGCCTGCCTGGCCAAACTCCACGTCATCCATGTGTGATCCTCAACCAAGTCATACATTCGTTATACGACGAAGTCTAAACTCGTCAGTGCTAACCATGGGGCATCCCCAGATGAGATTGAGCAATAGCCGGGGCACATGAGAATCCGAGAGAAGAAATCATTGCATATGTCATTTATTGATCGTAGGGTCAATCCAAGGCGTCGACATGACCGACATATTTTGACTCAGTCAACTGAGTCCTTCTCTAGAAGTTGTTTTGAATTAAAAAATTCAGATTTGCCACTAGGGGCATGTACATAATTGTTGTTAATTATTTTCGTTAAATTTTCGTTTTCAAAAAAAAAAAAAAAAGCAAGCAAAAAAAAATGAAGCAAAAAAAAAAAAGCAAAAAAAAACTTTTTTAGGGTCACAGCCGCCCTTTAATTGGCTACCGATAAAAATAAAAAGAGTGCTCTTGCATATTTTGTGAGAGCGGTGAAGAAATAAAAGGGTCACAGTCGTCCCTAAAACGACTACAAAGAAAGGGCCACAACCACCCTTCAAATGGCTACAGATAAAGAGCACTCCTGCAACATAAAAGTGGGAAAAAGGTGAAAGGGCCACAGCCACCCTCCAAACGGCTACGAATAAAAGAGTGACCCCGCGAACCCTGTGAGGGCGGGAGAATAAAAAGGGCCACAACCACCCTTAAAATGGCTACACAAAAAGAGTGATCTCGCGAACCCGGTGAGGGCGGGAAAATAAAAGAAAGGGTCACAGTCGTCCCTCAAACGGCTACGGTCAAAAGAGCGATCCCGAAACATCAATGACGGATATTAAGTGAAAGGGCCACAACCACCCTCAAAATGGTTACATACAAAGAGTGTTTCCCGGATCAGAGACGAGGAATGAAGGGCCATAGCCACCCTCCAAATGGCTACAATCAAAAGAGCTCCCGCAACATCGAAGTCAGTGAGAAAAGGGTCACAATCACCCTCCAAATGGCTACAAATACTCCCGCATCGAGGCGGAAAATAAAGTACGGGTCACAGCCACCGTTTAATCGGCTACCAAATAAAGAGTGCTCCCGCTAGGTTGAAAACCCGAAAGGGCAACCTAGGCAAAATCAGGAATGAGAGGCATGGTTGCAAGTCCAGAAATTGCAATCATGGAAAAATGAGAGAAAATAAAAACCGAGGGGCACGGTCGGAAATCTGTCAATCGACCGTGACAAAAGGAGAAAAAAAAAAGAGAAAAAAAAAGAAAAAAGAAAAAAAGAGAAAAAAGATCCCGCTAGGTTGTCGCACCATGCACAATTTAGGCAAAAATTAGGGACAAATACTCATGCGCAAGCGAATTTTCTACGACACAGCGTCTTCCAAAGTCAACTTCACGGCAATCGAGACGGTTACAGTCTGCTCTCGCAGGTCGCATTCCAAGGATGAGTAGGACTGTTACAGTCTGTTCCTACGAGTCAACTTCAGGGCAAGCGGGACGGTTACAATCTGCTCTCGTGAGTCACCATTCAAGGGCGAGTAGGACTGTTACAGTCTGTTCCTACGAGTCAAATTCACGGCAAACGGGACGGTTACAGTCTTCTCTCGCGAGTCACCATTAAATGATGAGTAGGACTGTTACAGTCTATTCCTACAAATTACATCTGACGATCAGGATCTGAAGTTTTCCATCTTTCTGAGAGTCACCCCCGACGAAGGAAGCCTTAGTATTCAGCCATCGCAAGTCACGCCACTAGAGGCACTTCTCCAGCGGATGCCACAAGAGGCTCTTCTCCGACATACGCCGCTTGAGGCATCGCCAAAGGGTCTCTGGTACGGTCTGACGTAGAGGTCTTCCGCCACCAGAGATATCACCAGAGGTTTTCCGGTACGGTCTGATGTAGAGGTTTTCCGTTACCACTCGCCACTAGAGGCATCACCAAAGGTTCTCCGGTACGGTCTGACGTAGAGGTCTTTCGCCACCAGAGATATCACCAGAGGTTTTCCGGTACGGTCTGACGTAGAGGTTTTTCTGTTACCACTCGCCACTAGAGGCGTCACTAGAGGTTGTTGGTACTGTCTGACGTAGAGGTCTTCTGTTACCAATCATCACCAAAGGTTTTACTTTATTGCACGTCACTGGAGGCTTTTCCTTGTCGCTCGCCACTGGAGGCAACGTCGATTGAGGTTTTACTTTACCGCATGCCACTGGAGGCTTTACTTTTCTGCACGCCACTGGAGGCTTTACTTTTTTCGCACGCCACTGGAGGCTTTACTTTCTGCACTACCAATGGAGGCACTGCCAACAGGGGCACCGCCGACGGAGGTTCTATTTTCTACACGACCAATGGAGGCACCGCCAACAGGGGCACCACCGACGGAGGTTCTATTTTCTGCGCTACCAATGGAGGCACCGCCAACAGGGGCACCGCCGACAGAGGTTCTACTTTCTACATCGCCAACAGGGGCACGCTAATAGAGGCACCGCCAACAGGGGCACCGCCGACAGAGGCTCTACTTTTTTGCACTTTCCGAAATAAGCCGGGAGCTCCCTTAAAGACTCGAAGACTCAAAAGAAAGACAGACTTATCATCCAAAATTCGGCGTTTCCTTGTCTTTGGACGAATCCCCTCGAACATGTTCTATGGGAATCCGCCCAAAGAGGGGCAAACTGTAAACACCTAATTTTGGACCACGCGCGACTCGGGTGACGTGTGGCGCACCTAAATGAAAAAATGTCTAAATATGGCAAGTCGCGAAGTTTCCAATAATGCTCCGGTGCAAAATTAGGATAGTTTATATATTTATTGTTGTGTATATTTTCTGAATATTTGTATTAAATATTCAGAATATTTAGAGTATATTAAGAGAATAAATCAGTATTATTTACTGCTTAGATTAGACTAGACCTAGACACTATATATAGGAGTTTACGTAGAAAAAAAAAAAAAAAACTTCGAGAATTACATTGCATATTTGGAGAAGTCATATCGTGGATAGCAGTATCATTTGCTTAGTTTCCTATTGATCAATCTGCTTATTTTGACTTTTGTTACTATATTATTATTATATATATATATATAGATTATTATTATATGCATCTACTTCATCTACATCCATATTTCTACACCAAGTCCTTCACTGCTCCTTGTCTCTATTCTAGAGTCCAGCGACCCAGCTACCATGGTCCGACACCCATAACCACCGTTGCTTGCTCTGTCTTGCCTGATTGTGGCACCCGGACCTCCAGCGACTTCACCTCGGATTAGCGGTGTCCGATGATCCACCAGCAACGCCTCAGCCATCGTAGAGACCCACCTGTCGCAGCTCTGCTCAGGTAGCCATCCCCGACGTCCATTCGCTGTCCTCCGTCCACGATCGCTTTCCCGGTTCTGTCCACACTCCACCCCATCCTCCATCGAAGGTACCCACAACCATCATCTCTTTCCACTCAAACCCGGAGCATCGTCGGTTATCGCCATTCACCATTATCAACCACCACCATCGATCGTCCATCCCTCCATTATCGATCCTCAATCTCAGACCACCACGTTCTCAGTAGCCACAATCGTCACTAGACGCGACGCCCCTCTTCTCCAGCAACCTCCGATCGGAAACTCCATCTCCCACGTCTTCCAAGGCGTCCAATCTCTGATTTCTACCATCCCGGCATCGCCAGTTTCGCTCCAATCCTGAGCTCCGACATCTACTTTTTCTGTCGACCATATCTCCAGCCGGGGGCGTTGATTGACCGTTCCCAATGGAACAGAACGTCGTTTCCAGTTTGCTTGAAGTTGTCATGTAATTCTGCCACTTTCATCTCATTATATTGAAGTGGGTCAGCTGGTTTGATTCAACTTGTTGAAGGATATGCTTTTGGTTCTTAATGGCAGCATGAATAAGGCCAAATCTCTCCTGTGCAGTAATTGCACCGATCGAGCTCCCTCTTCACCGATCATTCCTCGAGCTCCCTCTTCACCAAGCAACAACAACCAATTCAGATCCAGCAACACAACCGTGATCCATGTCGCTGCGATCAGACGCCGCCCATCACCCAGGCTCTCTCTCTCTCTCTCTCTCTCTCTCTCTCTCTCTCTCTCTCTCTCTCTCTCTCTCTCTCTCTCTCTCTCTTCTTTCTCTCTCTCGTTTTTCCGATGACCATCGTGGTCAACCAGACCGGAGCCCCACCTGGCTCCGTCCGCCGCGCCCTCTCACTCCGCCCGCTTGGCCACGGTCGTCCGTCCCTATCGTCGGAGCTTCGCCCACCACGTCGTCGTTCCACCGTCCGCTGTATCGCCGGGAATTTGCTGTCCACCTCCGCCCAGCCGTGACCGTGATCTCCATCAGCTCCACTCGCCCGAGTCCCCTCGTCCCGGTTGCGTCGCCTTCGCCCTGCTGCTGCTGTCTGATTTCCGCCGGAGCTCCGCCTCGCTGCTGGGCTGAACCTTTCCTCCCTCCCCCGCAGGTAAGTTAATCACCGGTTCCTCTGTTTTTTTTTTTTTTTTATTTCATTTAATTAATTATTATTGTTAATTTATTTAGTAATTGTTTTTTTTTTTAATTTATCATTATTAATATAACTATGTTGATGTTAATTTAGGTATGAATAGATAATTTTAATCACATATGGTAACATTGTCTATCTTATTTTTTTTTTAGTATATCCTATATATTAGTAGAATTAATTTGACGTAAATAGTGTTTAATTTTGATTAATTAGATTAATTAAATGATAATGTGTTAATTGTGTATATTCGTCATGTTAATTTCGTCAATTTAGTTATATGTTATACTCGTTAACATTATTAGTTTTTTTATTGTCATACATGCGTATAGTTAATTTATAGTTGATTAATGATAAAGTTGGCAAATTAAGTGAATTGAGTACCGAAAGGGCGTAGTTAAAAATTATATTTTTAATTCGTAATAGAACCCCCGAACTCGAATTTCTGATCGCAGACCGATTTTATACCTAGGTGTTTAATCCGTTTTTCGCTTAGATAATTTAGGATTCTAGTTAGCCTAATAATTAACTAGTGGCGACTCTTTCAAAATCCAAAGGTTTTCAAAACGTATATCGCCTTAGGTCAGATTTTAGGTCCAACAACAGTGCTATGTAAACGCTCTATGGTGTAAACAACAACTCTCCATCGCCATGATAAGGCAGGGTTTTCCCGAACAGGAAGAGGATAAGCAAGTGGAAGAGGTACGTCTTGAACAACTCTTTGCGACTATACGGCCAACCAACTACCAACAAGCCCTAACACTGCAAAGTGTTTGGGACATCATGCAAGAAGAAAGAGAACCAACTCTCGAATACTTCAAGCGCTTCGCGCTGAATGCAGCTTGGCTAAAGGCCACAAAGGAGGCAGTGATCAACGTGTTCTTCATGAACTCGAATGCGCGATCCTTCCTTCTACTTGGAAGAGAGTATGGTTGGAGGACCACTCAGTCAATGAGTGACCTCAAAGAGAAACTCGAAAGAGCAGTCGCTTATGAACGGGAGCTCGGGTGGAGCAAACCACCCACAGGTGAGGGAGGAGCACTCTTTCAACAACACGAAAGCAGGAGCACACTTGATGGCCCAGAATATGCATTCACGCCTCTGGACACAGAGGTCGAAGAGATATTTGTGAGCATCCTGCAGACTGCCCTCCCCAACGGAAACACCACATGCGTTCTTGGGAGCCAACATCACGCATTGGTGTAAATTCCACAACACCTGGGGTTACAACACAAAATAATGCCCCACTCTGCGAGTGGAAATGGAAGAGATGATAACCCTCAGGGCCTTACAACACCGCGTGGCGTGTAGCCATCACACAATGTGAACAGACAGTCCTCATCACAACATGTCGGGAGGCGACAATCACATCCCTTCCACATCACTGCGATACGCATAGCTTTATGCATCAATCTACTTTCAAGCTTTACTTTTTTAAGTGCTTATTCTTTTAGTATATTATTTACAAATGGGTAATCAGGTTACCCCATCTATCCAGCATTGTAAATATGGCAATAATCTAATGAAGTTATTGTATTTCGTAGGTACATTACTCTCATACAATCCCTGCTCTGGAATAACACCAAGTAGTGGACTCTATGCATTAACTTTGCAACAACACTACAAGCTCAAACGCTTAATACAACAAGAGGCTTATAGTATACGCCACCAACATGTCAATACTCGACATCAACAACGAACTCGCGACACACTCTCTTTCACGACATCTATTATGTCTACTCTATACAACTACATCCTGGAAATTTTTCTAAGGATTATCTACAAGTAACATGGCACGACATCCCCACTCGGGGGCAACCCAATGATTACAACAACCATTCCTTGGATTTTTCAACCAAGAGGAGATCATCTATTAAGTAGCACGACATCCTCTATTTGAGGGCAACCCCACACAAATACATGGCGCGGCATCCTCTATACGAGGGCAACCCCATGATATCTTACTGAGGAACGAGACACCCAGTATAGATTACTAAACACTTGCATGGCGCGACATCCTCTTCACGAGGGCAACCCAATGACATCTTACTGAGGAACGAGACACCCAGTATAGATTACTAAACATATTCATGGGACGACATCCTCTATACGAGGGCAACCCCATGAGAACCTACTACTACCCACAAGTAGCGTTCATTATTACGTAACAACACTCTACGCCGGCAGGAGCGTAGACAACAATCGCCGCAATACGCAATGCAGCGAAAAACTCACCAAACATACAAGTCGAGTCTTTTAAAACGTTATCTTGTCCGTGAACAAATAACGGAAATAAAACACTCCAACCAAGAAAGTAGTGTCTTGCCACAACGTCACCTTGGAATGGACCAAGAGACGTAAAAAACTACAAGTTGTGCAATACAAACTTGTACAGCCCCCTGGAATAACCAAAACGAGGTGTAGTAGCATCGCAAGGTCAGTACAAGGATAGCCAAGTAACACCTCCCCTTAACGCTATAATGGGGGTACCCAAATAGCGGATCAAAACACATCCAAAAATTGGCAAGTCGTGTCTTGCTACAAAGTCGCTTCGGAATGGACCGAAAGACAGAATAAACTACAAGGCGTATCACACGACCTTTTTCACGTCCCTTTGATTAACAAAGTGGAGGCGTACTAGCATCACAAAACAAGTAATTGGGTTAGCCAACAGAACGCCTTGCAACAACGTTACGCGGGGAGTTCCCAACTAACGGATGGAAAAACGCACCAAGTTAACAAGTTGCGTCTTATAACGTCGCCTTAGAATGGACTAAGAGAGGGTAAAAACTAAGGTGTCGCCTCATCGAGACGACACGCTCGCATGTATACAAGGGTCTTGTGCATTACTACTCACAAATGCCAAGTACCGGGAAAACGACCTTGTGCATTACTACCCATAAATGCCAAGGATCACTCTAAGAACTTGCGCATTACTACCCACAAATGCCAAGTGCCGGGACATTGGCCTTACGCATTACTACCCACAAATGCTATGCGTCACTCTTAAGTCTTGCACATTACTAATCATGGAATATTGCAAGCATACAACATATGTATACAGCACACACTCATCTCGCCATGCATTTGTATACCCAAGAGGGGCGCGTGATACAAAGACGTATGTCTAATATCAACAACTACAGATGCCACATCCAAAAAGAGGACGAGTCTCAACTCTATTCTATAGTCCACACCACATGGACAATCACAAAACACAAAGGTATGAAATATTACTACCATATTACCATACATTACTAAACAATTTATGATAGGTCTCATACGACAACGTCAAAGCATGGAAACATAAACATAAAGAGTTCAAAGGGATAACACCCCAACAAGCAACCTCAACCCAAACATGGGAGCCAAAACTATATACAAAGAGTTTGTAAAAACAAACACTAAACCTGACGCCACGTTGAGCACCACGAACAACGGCATCTCCGCATGCCCCGGGAGCAACCTCTCCAAGAGTAGTACCCTCCACAACAATCGCGTCTCCAACATCATTGAACGCCAACTCGTACTCACGAGTGTCAGCCTCGATATCCTCGGGGGCATCCACATAAATAGGGACGGGGACATACTCCTCAACAATAGGGGGGACATCCGCCACAACAGGCGGGGCAGCAACCCCGTCTCTAAGTCTCAAGGCGGCCACATGCCCAGTGGCAAACTCAGAGTACGAACCCAACTGATCAAAATGCAAGTTCGGAACAAAGGCATATACCTGCTCATTAAGACCCTCAATGGAGTCATAAAGCACATCGTCCACACCCGCCAGAACTTCAGCACGATAAGACTCGGAGGCCTTGTACTCTGCAACACCTCTAACCTTGCCATCCGCAAGGGACTTCTCCTCCATGGCTCGCAAGGAAAGATCATGCTCCGCGCTATCTGCAACGGCCTTCGCCTGAAGGGCAACAATATCATACTCAAGTGCCACAATCCGAGCCTGACGGGAGGAACTCTCCGCCTATAGGTCAACAACCTTCAAGCCCAAGATGCGTGCTTTCTCCTCTGCACGCTCAGCTTCGAGAAAGCAACATCACACTTCTCCATAAATGGCTTCTTCTCCTCTGCGAGTTCAATCACAATGGAGGAGAGGTTGGCCATTTGAATGGCAACCTACAAGAATAACACAAAGAGCAACAACAAGTAAGTTGTAGCAACGACGACAAGCATACATACAAGGTATAAAGGAGTAAGAATAAATACTCACAGGAGCAAGGCACGATAGTGCACCCTCAGCACATGCCTGCGCACCCTCAGGATCACTCGGGTGAGTCCTCCGATCCTCGGGAGGAATAACCTGCTGGAAGACACGAACTCCCACCTCGGGAGTGGTCAAGCTAACCTCTTTTGAAAAACGAGGTCCTCCAGCAGAGAAAGGTTCCCACTCATCGCCAACAACATAGTCCTTGGAAGGACAAACCAACTCGGCCCGAGTAAGGGCGGCAACAGGCGGAATAGCTATACACATACACAAAGATGAACAAGAATATCCAAATACACTAGGTATAGCAACAATAACAAGATCAACCAATATACTTGTGCGAGGAGGCTCCTCCTCCGATGTCCGGTCCCTCGACCGGGGGGCGGATATCACAGGTGCAGCAGGCACGCGAGCCTCAACTCCATTCCCTTTGCTAAGAGAATGAGTCTCCGACGCTTCCCCGATGCCGGACTTAGAGCGCTTGGGATCGCTCGAGGGCCGCACCTCGGAGTCGGGAAGTTTCGCCTTGGCCCGAGGCGCAGTGACGGCAACCGCGACAACTCGTTCCGTTAAGAGCGGGGATCGACCTACAGACAAGAACAAAGCAAGATAAGAACAAAGGCATTGAACACAAACAAGCAAAGCAACCTTACAAATATACAACTTACCCGCACTCCCTTTGCCACGTCCATGCTTCATGCCCTGGAGAACAGTAGATACATCCGTGCGACCACTCCGTGCAGGAGGAACAGCACCACCTCGAGAGCCCGCCTGCAAGCGGGAAGTTTTTCCATGACACCAGCCTACACCACAACACAATGAAGTTATAAAAGTTCATAACATACCGAGGTATCTCCCGAAGGAGAAGTGCAAATCCCAATCACAAGACAAGGCCGTGTATGTACGCGCCTTGTGCGCCCGATACACCTTCTTCATCGTCGCTTTATCAGACTCGGAGAATTCACGAAAAGCCGGCACGGGGTCGGGCCTCGTAATCCGAATGATAGATCAAGTCATCCCAGGGTCTTCAGTGAAGAAATGGTGTCCCTGCCAATGACTCTTCGACCGATCGACAACAGTGACAAAGCGAAGGGTGATATCCCACTTTACTTCGCCTAATCCAAGATCAGCAAACTTCTTCCCCCTCATAAAAGGCCAGCGGATAGAAATAGAACATAATCCCGACGAATTCGGACGCTGGAGCCGGAAGAACATTGAAAGAGTAAGGTCTAATAACTCCAGGACTGTCTATGGCATAGTACTCGGAAGCAAACCCAGTACCGTATCGCGGCAGGTGCAAGATCAAGAGGGGAGATCCTGTAATAACGACACAATTTCTGCAAGTCCGAGCAGTAAGGGAAACGCAACCCCATTCGAATCTGGGATGCATAAATAGCCGACAAATTTTCCGGAGGTGTGGGCATTCCCGGACTGGCATCAGTGATAATATCAAATGGGAAGAATTCCTCTCCCGAAGGACAAAGCCCAGAACGAATGACGAGACGCTGATATTCATCGCGATCCAATTTGTTAACCGCAAAGGTTTGCACTAAGTCCCCTGACTCCACGCGAGGCTCCAACTCGGGGGAAGAAGGTGTATCATCCATAGTCTCCGATTCGGAGGAATCAGTAAATTCCGAAGACTCAGACTCGGAATCAGAATCTGAATCAGAACGAAATCTAACAAGAGGAGTGGGAATATGGGACTTACTCATGTTTACAAATCCGGCAAGTCGGGAAGGTAATCCTAAGGATAAACGCGCCACTTCCCCACGCTACAACTTCTACGAGGACACAACAACAACCCATTCAATACATGCGCGTGCACCTAACGTGTTGAAGACTACTATGCCACGATCACCCCCCCCCCCCCCCCCCCGGGCAACATCATGCTTACAAATCTATAAGTGTTCAACTACTACAAAGGGAACATCCTCTATACGGAGGCAACTCTATTTTAGTAAGGGCCTCGTCCCAACACTTATACGATTTACATATGCGTATACACAACTACGTTTGTCTATGTGCACCTACATATCCACGAGTACCTACACACACCCGCGCCCAACTATGTGTGTTAGCATACACTAGTATGTGCTCATGCATAACTACATATGCCTATGTGCAACTATATGTGCATACTTGCACTTACATGTACCTATGAGTGTCATCATGTGCATACATGCACCTACACATGATCATGTGTGTCTACGTATGCTTACATGCATCTTCCTTCGCCTACACGGCCCAAGACGGATTCCCAAGGTAATAAGTGCAAATACATGTGTAGCACTAATACCTATATGCATATGCTTGTCTAACATGTGTAGGATATGGATACATACATACAAACACTTCCTTGGGAATACAAAGCTTAACCATAGCTACAAGCATCTCTATGTCACCAAAGATATACATACATGTCAAGCCAACATCTCAAGTATTCAAGAATTACAATCTACAAGTGAAGTGATATCCCTACTCTATACATACTAGTGGTAAAACACTTAGTCATTTTTATGCTCTTTTTGTCATACTAAACTATGCTGGGCATTTCATCAAACACTTGGTGGGCATGGATGATCAAGTTCAAAATCAAGGCAAAGATTAGCCAAATTGATGCAAGTAAAGACATCACCGTACCTGGAAATGGTTTTAATCAACCCCAAAAAACCGAATCACCTCAAAAAATGAGGTTACATACCCGAGACCGTCGCCGGAGTACCGCCCGAAGCTCCGCCCGCTGTTCGTCGATGCTACCTCCGTCCTCCGCCGTGCCTGCTGCCGCCGGTCCCGCCGCCACAAGCTGGTTCCTCCGGGGAGTGGTGGTTGGCCGGTGGTGAGTGGATGTGGGAGGGTTAGTGGTTTGAGTGTTAAGTCACTTACTCCCAAAGAAATGGAGAAGACAACTCTAAAAAGGAGGAAGACTAACTGTGGAGATATTTGAATACACTCCATTATATAAATCTATGGGTAACATTTTTCCCCTTCCATATTTTTTCTATCTCCTTTGGAGGGAATCCCTAACACTTATGCATGTTTACATATCTATGCATACACGCACGCGTCTACATACACACGTTTGCATACCCATGCTACGTGTTTACGAATGCAACCCCGATATGCATATACTCTTATCCATGTTATCGCATATATACATGCCCATACTTATATGGTTTAATTTCATAACATTGCGTATCGTATGCCGATCCTCGTACGCGCACACATCATGATCACATATATGTTAGTAAATGATGGATATACACCCACTTAGACCCGTTTCGACACGACAAAACCCGAACTTAGAGAAAATCACCGCCAAAGACCCACGAGACAAAGTTCGGCTAGGGACACCCCCTAACCGAACATTGTTCGGTTAGGAGGGCCCTAACCGAACATTTTTTGGTTAGGACACCCCTAACCGAACATTTTCGGCCCGGGGGGTCTCCCCCCCGGGCGGCGCATACCCCGAACTACCAAAATCGTTCCCCACACCTCCGATGTTTAGCTTGGCCTAATCCCTACTTATCTTAGTTAAACGCGTGATTAACAGACTAATTTTGCGATTAGTCGACTAATGGCCCAAGAGCCCTAAAAATAGGACTCTTGCCATTTCATTTGAACAACTTGAGCTCTCATGCATTTTGCACTCCCTTCTCTCTAGACTTTCTCTCTCTAGAGCATATACTTATTTAGGCATCGGAGTGGGCTCACCGAGCACCCCCCCCCCCTTGGTGCTCGGTAATCCATTTGCAGGTACTCGGAGCATAACGGAGATCGGAGATAGGAGAACGAGGACAACCCTCTCACTCGACGTCTTTAGGTGGAACATCGGAGCAATGACTACCTTTGACGTATTTAGGTGGAATATCGGAGCAAGGACTACCTTCGTCGTCTTTAGGCGGAATATCAGAGCAAGGACTACCCTCGACGCCTTTAGGTTGAATATCGGAGCATGGATTACCTTCGGCGTCTTTAGGTGGAACATCGGAACAAGGATCACCTTCGATTTCTTTAGGTGGAATATCAGAATGAAGACAATATCCAAACGTCTTTAGGTGGATCGCCAAATCGGAAATCATTCCTACGAAAGGAAACGCACTCCAAAGATGGATATTTTTACAGGTTCATACATTTATGTCGGATACCGACCGATTGGTTTACGTGATCCAACAGTGGCGCTGTCTACGTGACTCGAACAAAAAGCCTAGCGATCACTCGAGGAATGGCCGCACGAAGCGAACCACCACCTAGGGAACGGCCACCCAACGGACATGAGGATCGTCCAAGGGTAAACATCGAAGTACAGGGACAGGTACAGGAGAACAGTCCGGCGGAGCAACAACACCAACAACAGAATATGCCCGTGGATGCATCATCGGCATCAAGCACCGTCGGACCTAAAATCAGACCTATGGCGATTTACGTTTTGAAAACGTGGATTTATGAAAGAGTCGCCACTAGTTAATTATAAGGCTAACTAGAATCCTAAATTAGCTAAGCGAATAACGAATTAAACACCTAGCTATTAAATCGGTCTACGAACAGAAATTCGAGTTCGGGGGTTCTGTTACGAATTAAAAATAATAATTTTTAACAACGCCCTTTCGATACTCAATTCACTCAATTTGCCAATTTTATTCTTTAAATGCATGTTACATCAGATTAATCTAACGATGTCAAAATTGAATTGATTTTTTATTATACAAAAATATTATCAGATATTAACTTAAGTCTAAAAATTAATTATGATTTAGAACTCTTAATTAACACGATATCTAAAACTTACAAAATTACCCAACATGCTAAATACATACACAACCTAATATATTTATTCAACATATACACATAATTACTTGAGGAATCAAATGTCCCACCCAAAAAATTTAATAATTACATTTAAATTACCTAATTTTAACATAACAAAATAAAAAGAATAATAATAATAAAGTAATAATAATAATAATAATAAATAAAATAATAATAAAATAAATAAAAAACGGGGAAACTCACCTGCAGAATGAGAAAGCAGGATGAATACCTGCAGTGGCCAGCAGCAGGCACCGGCCGGCAGCGAAGGGAAGGCTCCGGCGAGAGGTGGCTTGGCCGGCGGGGAGGACTGCAGCGACAGCGGCCGGCGAGCGAGCAGGCAGTGCGGCGGCGTCCTGGTCGGGATCGGCAGCAGCAGCAGGCGTCGGTGGATCTGGGCGAGCGGAGGAAGACGGAGGTCGCCAGCGCAACAATGGATGGTCTCGAGGCCGACGGTGAGGTTTCGGCAAGTACGGCGGACGACAGTGGGGCGTCGGACTATGGCGGCGCTGGTAGCCAGGCTGGGTGGTCCGGCGGGGAGAAGAGATTAAAAAAAAAAAAAACTTTTTTACTAAAAGACAAAACTGCACGGGTTCCGAGAACTGATTTATTATTATTGCTGGTGGTTCCGAATTTACATGTAAAAGAACCCTATTTATAGCTAAACTAGAACTCCTAAACGAGGAAAATAAAATCTGAAAAAAATATGCATTTAATATTCCGAAAATATACATATATATTTATGTATTTCACCATAAATACACATAATATATTTTCTAAATATTTTACAATAAATAATGCATATACACTATCCTATTTTAAGCCAGTCCTATCTTTAGAAACTTCGCGACCTTCCATATTTAATACTTCCTTTTTTTTTTTACGCGTCACATATGACATTTTGAACGTGCTACGCGCGGACCAAAATTAGGTGTTTACAGCTTGCCCCTCTTTGGGCGAATTCCCGTAGAACAAGTTCAAGGGGATTTGTCCAAAGTCGAGTAAACACTTATTTTGGTTGTGAAGTATATCTTCTTTCGAGTCTTCAAATCTTCAAGGAAAATTCTGGCTTATTTCGGAAAGTGCAAAAAAGTAGAGCCTCTGTCGGCGGTGCCCCTGTTGGCGGTGCCTCTGTTGGCGTGCAGAAAATAGAACCTCCGTTGGCGGTGCCCCTGTTGGCGGTGCCTCCATTGGTAGCGCAGAAAATAGAACCTCCGTCGGCGGTGCCCCTGTTGACGGTGCCTCCATTGGTAGTGCAGAAAATAGAACCTCCGTCGGCGGTGCCCCTGTTGGCGGAGCCTCCATTGGTAGTGCAGAAAGTAAAGCCTCCAGTGGCGTGCGGAAAAGTAAATCCTCCAGTGGCGTGCAGTAAAGTAAAACTTTTGGTGATGATTGGTAACAGAAGACCTCTACGTCAGACAGTACCAACAACCTCTGGTGACGCCTCTAGTGGCGAGTGGTAACGGAAAAACCTCTACGTCAGATCGTACCGGAAAACCTCTGGTGATACCTCTGGTGGCGAAAGACCTCTACGTCAGACCGTACCGGAGAACCTTTGGTGATGCCTCTAGTGGCGAGTTGTAACGGAAGACCTCTACGTCAGGCCGTACCGGAAAACCTCTGGTGATATCTCTGGTGGCGGAAGACCTCTACGTCAGACCGTACCGGAGACCCTTTGGCGATACCTCTAACGGCGTATGTCGGAGAAGAGCCTCTAGTGGCGTCCGTTGGAGAAGTGCATCTAGTGGCGTGACTTGCGAGGCAGAATACTAAGGCTTCGTTCGTCGGGGGTGACTCTCAGAAAGCTGGAAAACTTCAGATCCTGATTGTCGGTTGTGACTTGTAGGAACAGACTGTAACAGTCCTACTCATCCTTTGAGTGGTGACTTGCGAGAGCAGACTGTAACCGTCCCGTTTGCCGTGAAGTTGACTCGTAGGAACAGACTGTAACAGTCATACTCTTCCTTGAATGGTGACTCGCGAGAGCAGATTGTAACCGTCCCGCTTGCCATGATGTTGACTCTGGAAGACGCTGTGTCGTAGAAAATACGCTTGCGCATGAATGATTGTCCCTAATTTTTGCCTAAATTGTGCATGGTGCGGCAATCTAGCGGGATCTTTTTTCTTTTTTCACTTTTTTCTTTTCTTTTTTTTTCTTGGAGAATTTCTCTTTTTTCTCTCCTTTTGCCACGGCCGATTGAGAGATTTTCGACCGTGCCCCTCGGTTTTTATTTCCTCTCCTTTTTCCATGATTGCAATTTCTGAATTTGCAACAATGCCCCTCATTTCCTGATTTTGCCTAGGCTGCCCTTTCGGGTTTTCAACCTAGCGGAAGCACTCTTTATTTGGTAGCCGATTAAACGGTGGCTGTGACTCGTACTTTATTTTCCGCATCGATGCGGGAGTATTTGTAGCCATTTGGAGGGTGACTGTGACCCTTTTCTCGCCGTCTTCGATGTTGCAAGAGCTCTTTTGATTGTAGCCATTTGGAGGGTGGCTGTCGCCTTTCATTCCTCGTCTCTGATCCGGGAAACACTTTTTGTAAGTACCCATTTCGAGGGTGGTTGTGACCCTTTCACTTAATACCCGTCGTTGATGCTCCGGAAGCGCTCTTTTGATTGTAGCCGTTTGAGGGACGACTGTGACCTTTTCTTTTATTTTCCCGCCCTCACCGGGTTCGCGAGATCACTCTTTTTGTGTAGCCATTTTAAGGGTGGCTGTGGCCCTTTTTATTCTCCCGCCCTCACAGGGTTCGCGGGGTCACTCTTTTATTCGTAGCCGTTTGGAGGGTGGTTGTGGCCCTTTCACCTATTTCCCGCTTTGATGTTGCAGGAGCACCCTTTATCTGTAGCCATTTGAAGGGTGGCTGTGGCCCTAAAGAAAATGCTTTTTTTTTGCTTTTTTTTGTTGCTCTTTTGCTTTTATTTATTTATTTATTTTTTTGCTTTTTTTTTTAAAGAAAATTTAATGAAAATAATCAACAACAATTATGTACATGCCCCTAATGGCAAATTTGAAAATTTTAATTCAAAACATCTTCTTGACTCAGCTGATTGATTCGAAATATGTTGGTCGCGTCGACGACCTGGATTGACCCTATGACCAATGGATGACATCTGCAATGATTTCTTATCTCGGATTCTCAGTTATTGCTCAATCTCGTTTGGGGATGCCCCATGGCTAGCACCTACCGGGTTAGGCTTGTCGCATGCAGGATGAATGACCCGGTTAATGAACACACATTGATGGTGTTGAGTTTGGCACAGTAGTCCGCAAATGGTAAATGCATAGATATCGTCAGAGGTATCTGGGATAAATTTGACAGCTTGCGGTGAGCAAAGGGCCGCGCACGAGATGTGCTCTCCAGGGGCTTTGATTTGGATGATTATCCGAATTGCACAATGATTAAGGAAAAACTCAAATTTCGGGGATAAAAATGACCACAACTTTTCTTACATGGGTGTTGTATTTTTTTAATGGGGAAACGTGCTCGCTATGCGACTGGACCTGCTGCATGTCCTGATTTTCCTATGGCGATTTACGTTTTGAAAACGTGGATTTTTGAAAGAGTCGCCACTAGTTAATTATAAGGCTAACTAGAATCCTAAATTAGCTAAGCGAATAACGAATTAAACACCTAGCTATTAAATCGGTCTACGAACAGAAATTCGAGTTCGGGGGTTCTGTTACGAATTAAAAATAATAATTTTTAACAACGCCCTTTTGATACTCAATTCACTCAATTTGCCAATTTTATTCTTTAAATACATGTTACATCAGATTAATCTAACGATGTCAAAATTTAATTGAATTTTTATTAAACAAAAATATTATCAGATATTAACTTAAGTCTAAAAATTAATTATGATTTATAACTCTTAATTAACACGATATCTAAAACTTACAAAATTACCCAACATGTTAAATACATACACAACCTAATATATTTATTCAACATATACACATAATTACTTGAGGAATTAAATGTCCCACCCAAAAAATTTAATAATTACATTTAAATTACCTAATTTTAACATAACAAAATAAACAGAATAATAATAATAAACAGAATAATAATAATAAAGTAATAATAATAATAATAATAAATAAAATAATAATAAAATAAAATAAAAAAAATGGGGAAACTCACCTGCAGAATGAGAAAGCAGGATGAATACATGCAGTGGCCAGCAGCAGGCACCGGCCGACAGCGAAGGGAAGGCTCCGGCGAGAGGTGGCTTGGCCAGCGGGGAGGACTGCAGCGACAGCGGCCGGCGAGCGAGCAGGCAGTGCGGCGGCGTCCTGGTCGGGATCGGCAGCAGCAGCAGGCGTCGGTGGATCTGGGCGAGCGGAGGAAGACGGAGGTCGCCAGCGCAACAATGGATGGTCTCGAGGCCGACGGTGAGGTTTCGGCAAGTACGGCGGACGACAGTGGGGCGTCGGACTTTGGCGGCGCTGGTAGCCAGGCTGGGTGGTCCGGCGGGGAGAAGAGATTAAAAAAAAAAAAAAACTTTTTTACTAAAAGACAAAACTGCACGGGTTCCGAGAACTGGTTTATTATTATTGCTGGTGGTTCCGAATTTACATGTAAAAGAACCCTATTTATAGCTAAACTAGGACCCCTAAACTAGGAAAATAAAATCTGAAAAAAAATATGCATTTAATATTCCGAAAATATACATATATATTTATGTATTTTACCATAAATACACATAATATATTTTCTAAATATTTTACAATAAATAATGCATATACACTATCCTATTTTAAGCCAGTCCTATCTTTAGAAACTTCGCGACCTTCCATATTTAAATATTTCCTTTTTTTTTACGCGTCACATATGACATTTTGAACGTGCTACGCGCGGACCAAAATTAGGTGTTTACAAGCACCCCACGGAGTAGGCATCAATCAGGAGGAGTGGAAAGGAGACATCGCAGGACCTTCTCACATAGCTCCCTTTACGGGATGCCCCCACACGGTTTTCACTATGGTTTCCCACCATATGGCATGCCTTTCGCTGGTCACTCACATGTACATTCATCCTACGATAGCCGGTTCTACAACCGGAATGCGTATGACATACCACCACAGGAAGTTCCCCATGCAAGAGCGGCTTACGCCCAAGAAGGAGGATGGGTGTTTCGAGATGCAAACAACCACCATGATGAAGAGGCCATGCCACCCCCAAGAAACGAACGATTTTTTGATGATGAACAGGTACCACCGCCACAAGGCTTCCATGAAGAGGGGTACCCCCAACCCCCGACAGGATATGAACAACGTGCAGGGAATGGTAGAGGCTACCATGCACAAGCGGAACACGCCGGCAACAACGATAACCGCCAAGTCCCGGGAGGACATGACCACCACGTCGAAAACAACGAAGGACTCCAAGCCCCACGTGAGGAGTTACGAGAAACAAGAATCGGAGTAGGCGCCGACACAACTCCGTACACAAACCCGCCAACAATGACCCCAGAAGAGGTGGAGGAAATAATAACGAAAATGATGGCGGAGGCTAAGGGAAGGGCCATGCATGTCCTCAGCAACAAGGCATCCCACCCATTCACACAAGACATAATACATAGCCACGTGACAGATGGTCTAAATGCAGGAAGAGAGAAATACAATGGCAAAGGGGATCCGATGGAACATATACAACAACATGAGGCTGCGCTCTTCGGAAGAACCCACAATGAGAACATAGTCGCTCTATTGTTCGCAACCACTTTAATAGGTCCAGCGGCACATTGGATCTTCGGCCTCTCGAGGAACTCCGTAACCTCTTGGGAATACCTCAAGAAGAAGTTCTTGCAAAGGCACTTGGGTGAACGGAAACTAAGGAAAAGCGTAGGATCCCTGGATGATGTACGACAAGGTAACGATGAAACCTTGGCTAGCTATTATACCCGATTCAATCAAAACATTGCAGATATCGACGAGGAGTTAGAGAATCGGGAGATAGTTCGGGCATTCATCAGGAACCTTGGTAAGAACAGCAGCGCCCTAGCGGACAAATTGGCGATAAAACCGGTAGCATCACCGGAGGAACTAGCAGCCCGCGTGAAACAATACATCGACTTGGAGAGAGATAGGCACAACCGAAAGTTAAGGACACCCCCCAGACGAACGTTGGAGGATCGATGAGGCAAAACAAGCCATTCGAAGGCAGGCCACCAATATGGCAACAACTATCAATGCAACAGCAACAGAGGCCTCAACCTGTCAACATCGTGAGGGAGACCAACCAACCAACAACAAGGCCCCCACTGAATGCAACGCCCTCCGTGATCTTAGGAGTGATGAAAAAAAATGAATATCTGGAAGACACCACTAAGGTACAAGGACGGACCAATCGGGGGGCAAGCTAGACCAATGGTGTAATAACCATGAAGTGCACGGACATACGACAGACGAATGCTACACCCTCCTCTCGAACATACACCACATCAGACAAGGAGGGCTACGACAATTCGTGGACAATCGAAAAAGGGGTAATGGAAGCACACCACAAGCACAAGGCACTCAGAACAAAGGAAAAGAGAAGGTGGGCGAGCGCCCACCCCCGATCAAAAGGGGAACCATCAATGTCATCCACGGAGGACCGGCCGCAGGAGGAGGAGTATCAAACGCCAGGGAGGTATACGCCTCCCAAACTAACATGGAACTTTATGGCAAGCGCCCAAGGATCGACGAGGAAGAGGTCATCCAATTCTCGAGAAAATACATGGAGCACACTGTATACCCGCATGACGACGCATTGGTCGTCACCTTGGAAGTGGATGGCTTCGACGTCAAAAGGATCCTCGTCGATGGGGGCAGTTCGGTAGACTTACTACATGTAAGAGTGCTCGAACAATTGGGAAAGAGGAGACAAGATCTAAAACAGGTGAACTTCCCACTTGTTAGCTTCGCAGGTGCAACAACCCACCCTTTGGGCACAATCGTGCTCCCAGCCACGATGGGGGCACAATGGGCACAAATCCAGGTGAACGTCAACTTCATGGTGGTAGAGGAACTAGGGGCTTACAATGGTATCTTGGGTCGAACGACCATCAACCCGACAGGAATCATCGCCTCCACAGTCCATCAAAAAATGAAGTTCCCAACCCCAAACGGAATAGGTGAAGTATGGGGGACCAAGTGACAGCTCGTAGATGCTACCTAAATGCCATGAAGCCTAAGGCACACCGACACACCTCGATCAATATGATCAACATACGAGAAGAACAGGGAGAAGAAGAGACGGGAAAGGAAAAGAAACGAAGGAGGGGCAAAGCAAAATTCCTCACAGGCTCACTACGCCTAAGTAGGTTACTATGCTTCGCTCCGTCAAGGAAGGCACCAGCACAAGAAGAAGAGGAGGAGACAATCGAAGTTGACATTATGCAGGTGCCCCAGGAGTCCCCACCTCATGCAGGGACTCGCGAAGAAAGGAGGGAGGAACAAGACAACCCAAATATAACAGGAGACGTGATCAATATAGACGCGGTCGTTCAAAGGAAAAGGGAAAGTATTCGTTCTTTTTTTCGCAGGTTTAGCAAGAACGCGGCAGACGCAACCCCAGGGGAGGTCATACGAGCCTTCTATAGAAACTCGGAATTCCAGAAAAGCAGGTTCTTCGGAGGAGGCTATGGAATCATGACAACCCAAACAATGAAAGATTTCAGGGACAAGCTGGCCTTCGCAATGATGTGGGAGGAGGAGGAAAGCACACAAATATGGGAAGAGGTCATGGGACATCCATGTGACACGGACGAGGATGTCGACACCGACAGGGCAAGCAATGAGACGGCTAGACTCGAAAGTTATACACCATCTTACGACTTCACGTCGCTCAAAATCGGAGTGGGCGAACTATTCGGGGAGCACCTTCAAGGTCTCATCGAGCCACCCTTCCCCGAAAAATCCTTCGTCGGACCAAATCTCGATAGGTGGTGTGAACATCATGAGAAATGGGGGCATGAGACCGACGACTGCCTCGCCCTAAAAGACGAGATCGAGACAATGGTCCGTCACGGACAATTGAACCACTTTAAGGCATGACGCGCCCTCCGCATGAAACACATCCACCAACCCCCCCCCCCCCCCACCACCCGACAAGGGGCATACCCATATGCACTTGTCCACTATCCTTTTTCTTATTATTATGCTAAGCTATGTAGCAAAGAAAACACTCCATGTGTGGAGCTTAGAATAGTTTACATTCCTATGCAAGCTTTTGTAGTATCATGTCCAACATGTTATGACGCCGCCATCTAATGAAATTATGTATGTTGTTTGCATGAGTAAAGCAGGTACCAAGACAAGCAACAAGGACCAACAAGCAAGCATAAAGACTCCAACGAATTCGAGTCTAACAATACGTGTCAGTCCAAGAGTTGTAATATAGTCTTTAGAACAAAGAGTCAAAAACCGGCCGGTATAAAAATGAGAAACATCAAAAAACGAATGAACCACCTTAGCGCTTGCCATGTCGCTGGACTTTGTACCTGACAGTGGCCTACAACCAATCACTCCGGAGTTCCCACTAGATGTTGTGTTGGCCTTTACGCCAGGGGCGAAACTGGGTAAAGGTTCTAAAGGAACAACCCTTGAAGGAGTTCACACCTTCTAGCGTGTTGGCCCCATGTTAAACTGGAAACTTGGTAGGGGTTACGGATAAACAACCCTAACCTGGTTATAGACCCAGTTTAGCGTGTTGGCCTTGCTTGGGAATATGTCCAAGTGAAGGTTAAAACGTAGTTGGATTACCACCAACTAGCGTAAATGCCATATATTGGAAGAAAACCAAATAGAGGCATGAACAAGACCAGTTGGTATATAAACGATATCCCATTTCCAATACTCCATACCAACATCAAACATACCCAAACACATTCGGCCACATCCCAATCCAAACAACCATAAAAAACCAAGCCTTAGCCATGGCAACCTCCGAGAAAACGAACGCAAGTATACAATAACGAGAACAACAATACAAGATAACGTGAAATACGCCGCAAACCATAGGCGACAATCATATATCGGGGAAACACATAATGACATGCGTTGTGACCACGAGGCACAACAATGTACGTCGCATGTTATAATGAAATATCCATAACGCGAGTTCAACTATGATCCATATCTACACCCTCAAAAAAAGGGGGGCATACCGAACATGCTGCCTCATTGACACACCATGTCGGAATATCTCGACACATAATAAAGAAGGTTACATCAAGCTGTCTCATTGACACAGCTAACCAGGTTTTCTATACAATGAAAGTCTAGAAGAAAAGATCAGATGCAAGGGCACAAACTGATATAGCCAAGGGGGGCAACAACATTAACAATTTCGTTAAAACCACAATATGCATAATCAAATTCATCCGACACACATAACATGATAAGGAAACAAGTACAATCAAGGCGTCTAACATGACAAGCGCAACACCCCGGTCAAATCCAAGCAACAAGTCCACGATATACGCACAAAGTCTACAAGATAAAGGCATATATTCAACAATACATTAAAAGAGGTACAAGAAGGTCTAAACAAACACGTAAAGCAAACAAGTCTCAGATATGACCAGTCGGAGGATCCCCAGCGCCACCTCCCTCATCATCGGAAACCACAATCCCAGTACCATCAAGGGCAGGAGTCGAGCCCTCCGCCTCATCGCCAACGGCCATGTCCCCGGCACACTCACCCTCTAGACAGGCATAGTGCTTCCCAAGGCACTCAAGATCACCTATCTTCGCAACGGGGAAATCGGGACAATGCTCATAAATAGTATGTACTAGCTCATGTCCATATTACATCAACATCTCGGAGTTCGCATGTTGAGCATCATCAATAAAGGCTTCCGACGCCTTATATTCGGCCACAGCCTCCGCCTGTGCCTTCGCAAGGGCAGCATCCCTCGCAACGATAAATTTCACGTCATACTCAACCCTCAGCTGCGAGAGGCGCTCCTCGAGCTCAGATATTTACTTCATCTTCTCCGACTCGGACAGCTTCAGATTCTCAACTTCGACACCTAAGGTCTGCACATTCGCCTTGTGCTCCGCCAGGGTAGCATCGGCCTTCTCCGACCGAGCACAAGCAGCATCCCTTTCGCGTGTCGCATTGAGGGCAAAGAACGACAGATTCATTATGTGGGCGGTAGCCTGAAAAGCAACAACATAGACGTCAAACGGATATACCAATAACAGAACAAGGAAGAAAACCCATCTACACTTACTGTAATATACTCGGACAACATCCCCTGAAGGGCGGTCTCCATCTCGGCGGAATCAGAGGGCATAGGCAGTCGATTGGAGGGAGGAATCATGGCATTAAACACCCTAATGCCAACCTCGGGAGCAGACAACGAGCAACCTTTAGGAAAGTGGAAGTCGCGGGTCGAAACCATCGGATGCCATGTCATGCCACGAATGTCGCCCTCATAAGGATGAACGAGCTCTTCAACGGCCACGGGAGGAAGACTAGCCATACCTACATAATGCAAACACCTCAATAAAGACAATACATGATAACCATGAACAAATACAACAACTAGAAGCATCTACATACCGGGAGAGGTAACGGTCGGAGGAATCTCGGCCATCTCAGCATCATTATCAGCCACAAACCCATCGGCCAACACCCCCTCGACAACGCCTGAATCGGGAGCCTTGCCCCTGTCACGGGTAACCTTAGGAGAAGGCCCAGTAGCCTTTCCTCTATTACAGAAAGGCGCTCTCAAGCTCGGGATGGCCAATACAGTCTTCCTCTTGCGAAGAGAAGCATCGGAAGACCTAATCTCGAAGTCGGACTTCTTCATAGGAGGACGAGAAGACTCCGCTTTCTGCGAGGCACCTGACAACACCAAAAAAGAGTAAACCGTTAGAAAGGACATGTATACATAAGCCATGAAGAATCGAGAAACAACAAAACCCACATACCAACAACACTACAGCTGGCGCGAGTAACTCTAGAAGATCCCGGAGACGCATAGGGAGGAGTCCTCCTCCCATCATCAACAAGCTCGTCTACAGGTCCAACCCCCTGAAAAGAAGTAGCCTTATCATAGAACCCACCTACACGAAAAGAAACACAACCATGTGGAACATCATTAACATACCAAGGGAGAGGTAGCACATATCTCCTTCGCATACAACTCCTCGTCAGTCACGGCCTTAACGGTCTTATATGAACGATCTCAATGAGAACAACAAATAGCCGCCAAGGCCTCACAATCAGAGGGTGACAACTCTTCGAAGCAAGGAGGCATGTCCGCATGACCCCTACTACGCAGACTCCAGGAAGTATGACGGTCGAAAATGAAAAAATACCGCTTAGCCCACACCCCACGAGAAACATCACTACCAACAACAAACCAATAATGTTTATCCCACCTATGGTCAATGAAACCTAACGAGCGAAACCCACCGGCATCCATGATGGAAAGCGGCACACAAAGGAGTACATGTCAGACGAACTCTGGCATCTAGGGAAATAGAAGAGTCGGAACAAAGTAAGAGAATACGCCCAAGATTTCCTATGACACAAGACGCGAAACCCCACCCAAGCAAGATGAGCGCTAGGCACTAATTTGAGAGGAGATATTCCATAATATCGACAAAGGTCACACAAGGCGGCACAATACGGAAAACGCAGCCCTGCCTTGACCTGACTAGGGTACACAACAGACCACCCTTGCGGAGGAAGAGTCACACATCCAAGCGGCAAACCCTCAGGAAGCGAATCGTACGGATAACAAGGCATGTCCTCATACTGCAAACCAGCCATCCTAATAAGACTCCTATATGTGGAAAGCTTAAGATAGTTCCTTAAAAATTCGGCTACGGTGACATCGGAATCCGAGTTATATGACACATTAGAACCCCCACCAACATGCAAATCATCATCAGACATATCGGCTAAACCGGAAACGGACAAACGACTAGACTTCAAGGTAACATTCTCTTCATCCGAAGAGGAAGGTATGAGGGGGCAACGAGTAGACTTACGAAGCTTTGGCATGATGAACGCGATCCTTAATCACAAGCGACGAACGAAGAATAGCCCGAAGTAGGCTGCAACTAGAAACAAAATACCATCAACAACTACATAACACCAACAAGTCAACGATATAACCCAATGATACGGTACAACGAAAAAGAGGGGAGAATTCCAAATTCTCCACCTAGAACTTTTCCAAATAAGAAGTTACACAAGTGTGCAACACATTATAAAAGGAGAGGAGCCAAATATTCGCGAAGTTGAGAACTTCCAACAAGACGTCACACGAGGACGCAACGAAACACCAAAAAGGGGGGTAGCACCGCTACCTCGACTCGGAAAATTTTCCGACGTTAAAAAGGGGGGGTATAATCATTACCTCGCCTAAAAATTTCTCTAAGCATAAAAAGGAGGGTATCGGCCAATTTTCCGCAAATTTTTTTTCTAAGTCCAAATAGATGGGGTACCATCACATTTTCCACCAAAAACCTTCCTAAGTTCAAATAGGGTGGTATCATCACATTTTCCATCGAACTTTTTTTTTTCGAAGGTTAAAAAGGGGGGTATCAGCCTATTTTCCGCAAAAAAAAATTCTAAGACCAAATAGATGGGGTATCATCACATTTTCCACCAAAAACCTTCCTAAGTTCAAATAGGGTGGTATCATCACATTTTCCATCGAAATTTTTTTTCGAAGGTTAAAAAGGGGGGTATCGGCCAATTTTCTGCAAAATATTTTCTAAGACCAAGTAGATGGGATACCATCACATTTTCCATCAAAAGCCTTCCTAAGTTCAAATAGGGTGGTATCATTACATTTTCCATCGAATAAATTTTTTTGAGGACCAAAAAGGGTAGTATCGACCAATTTTCCGCAAAAAAAATTCTAAGCCCAAACAGGGTGGTATCATCACATTTTCCATCGAATTTTTTTTTCGAGGACCAAAAAGAGGAGTATCGGCCAATTTTCCGCAAAAATTTTTCTAAGCCCAAATAGGGTGATATCATCACATTTTCCATCGAATTTTTTTTTGATGACCAAAAAGGGGAGTATCGGCCAATTTTCCTCAAAAAATTTTCTAAGCCCAAATAGGTGGGATACCATCACATTTTCCACCAAAAACCTTTCTAAGCCTAAATAGGATGGTTCCATCACATTTAATATCGAAAAATTCTTTAAGGGCCAAAAAACGGGGTATAGTTACATTTTCCATCGAAAAAGAAAAAAAATTCGAAGTCTAAAAAGGGGGCTACCATCAAATTTTCCGTCGAAAATTTTTTCGAAGTCTAAAAAGGGGGGTACCATCAAATTTTCCGTCGAATTTTTTTTTTCGAAGTCTAAAAAGGGGGGTACCATCAAATTTTCTACAAGAATGTTCTAAGTCAAAAAAGGGGGGGTCTAGTCACTTCGTTGCTTCAAAATATTTTTTCCAAGACCAACACAATACACGATAGGATATTCAACAAGCACGTATCAAAGCAAGGCATCACCAACAATCATCAAATCGAAACTCATACAAGGAAATATCGGAAGAATTCACGAAATCGAACCTCGGAAATGGAGGGCAAGAAGCCAATAATCAACCCACCCCGCGCGAACCCGACCCGCACGCTCCTCCCGACAAGCCCCGCCGAACCCGACCCGCTAGCGCTCCACCGGCCCCGCCACGAACTGCCCTCCCCCACCGACCCACCACCCACCCTCCGCTGTGCCACCGGTGGTCGACCCGCCGCCGCCGTCGAGCACCTCCAAGCCGCCGGAACTCTCCACCCTTTGTGTTGCTCCACCCAAGCTAAAACAAGACCAAGCTCTAAATCAAAGCACACCAACCTCTAATGTTAGCTCCATGGAAGAGAAATGGTGATGGAAGAAGAGGAGATGTGGAGAGGAATGGTAGGTTGGAGAAGAAGAAGAGAGAAGGTGGATAGTAAAATGAGGAGAATGAGGACAAAAATGGTGGGTGGGGGTATAAAAAGGAGGGTTGATGGTTTTTTATGGTGATTAATTCACAACCACACATTTCCAACACATGGTAAAATTCAAATGCTAAGGCATGGAGGTAACATATCTATTCAAAATATCATCATGTCATCTTATACATGTCATAAAAATCGGACCAAAGGAAAAATCTCACGATTTGGAAAATTTTCTGCAAGACAAATTAAAGGGGGCATATACATGAAAATACCACATACAGTTCTATATCCGTACTAGCGTTTTCAAATATGACAATCTCGTAAGACAGGAAAGACGAAGACAAGGATCAACGAAAATATCGACATGGAAAGCACCGAATGAGGTAACCCGTTTTGAACGGCTCCAGGTTGAGTGTCTATGCCGTCTAAAAATAGAGTCAAGAAAAGGGTTACGCCATTACTTGACCCGGGGGCAAATGATGGATATACACCCACTTAGACCCGTTTCGACCCGACTTACTCACCACTCGGACCCAAAAAGGTCTTAGACCGACACACGACAAAACCCGAACTTAGAGAAAATCACCGCCAAAGACCCACGAGACAAAGTTCGGCTAGGGACACCCCCTAACCGAATGTTCGGTTAGGACACCCCTAACCGAACATTTTCGGCCTGGGGGTCTCCTCCCCGGGCCGCGCATACCCCGAACTACCAAAATCGTTCCCCACACCTTCGATGTTTATCTTGGCCTAATCCCTACTTATCTTACTTAAACGGATGATTAACGGACTAATTTTGCGATTAGTCGACTAATGGCCCAAGAGCCCTATAAATAGGACTCTTGCCATGTGAACAACTTGAGCTCTCATGCATTTTGCTCTCCCTTCTCTCTAGACTTTCTCTCTCTAGAGCATATACTTATTTAGGCATCGGAGTGGGCTCACCGAGCACCCCCCCCCCCCTTGGTGCTCGGTAGTCCATTTGCAGGTACTCGGAGCATAACGGAGATCGGAGATAGGAGAACGAGGACAACCCTCTCACTCGACGTCTTTAGGTGGAACATCGGAGCAAGGACTACCTTTGACGTCTTTAGGTGGAATATCGAAGCAAGGACTACCTTCGTTGTCTTTAGGCGGAATATCAGAGCAAGGACTACCCTCGACGTCTTTAGGTGGAATATCGGAGCAAGGATTACCTTCGGCGTCTTTAGGTGGAACATCGGAACAAGGATCACCTTCGATGTCTTTAGGTGGAATATCGGAATGAAGACAATATCCCAACGTCTTTAGGTGGATCGCCAAAGCGGAAATCATTCCTACGAAAGGAATCGCACTTCAAAGATGGATATTTTTACAGGTTCATACATTTCTGTCGGATACCGACCGATTGGTTTACGCACGACCCGAACCAATTGGTAGCGTGATCCAACAACATCCACATTCATGATCGCATATACGAACTAGAATTGGCATATACGCATATGTCATATATACATGCTTGTTGCACTAATTATGTCGCAGATACGATTACTCCCGTCCAAGCCCAATGAGGGATACATCACAATAAGGTCCACGTGCCGACGGACAATAAGTCCACTCCGAGGTAACACCCGAACTCAAATCGAACGTATACTCTATCGAAAATAGAGTCAAGACGGGGTCATGCCACCACTTGACTCGGGGGCAAATGAAGGGTATACGTCTGATTCGGGTTCGTTTTATATTATTCTGACTTCGTTTACACGTCAAACCCACCAAACGGTCTCGAATTATTCACCCGCGAACACTAAAAATTCCGGGGCACGCGCGTACGCGCCCCGGACTTACATCGCATCTGGATTGTCATCACAATCCGGACCGGGTCCTGATTATTTGACAATCCGACCCTCCGGATTGTCCCGACACCCCGGACCTCCCGGGATCCTCGCGATACTACGGGACGGTCCGGATTACTCCTCTTGGTGACGTACAAACCCCTACGCAAACACTACACGTGCAGACCCTCCCGATGTAAGCTTTACTCCCGTCTACGCCAAGTTCATACTTTACGTTAAACCGACGTTGGACCGTTCAAAACCGGGTTCGAGTTGGAAAACTCCTATTTAAGGGACTCCACTCTCCCATTTTCCGAATAAGTTGACAGCGGAAGCTACCCCCCTTGTGTGGTGTGCGATACTGCCCCTCTTGCAGAGACGCATGAGCCCCGACACGTGCAAAGCCCCGACAAGTGAATAACCCGAGGCATCTTCCCGAGTCAATACCAGGATCCGACATTCAGTCCAGTCCAAGTCCCAACAGTACCAAAAAACATATGGCATGAACAGTCGATTTCGTGCAAACATGTGGCATAAAAAGTATAATTAACCCGCATTACCGAACCGAATCAATCATGTAAGTGCGTGCCTAAGTGGAAGCGGTGCTTCTGGAGGGAAGAGAGAGATGAATTATTGTGAGGCAGGCAGGACAACCTGATTGTGTAAATAGGAAGCTTTTGCTTCTTGGACTTGTCAGTAATAGTATTTACACAATTGTTTGTGTAAATCATAAGATTCAACATACAACCTTATCTTCCACCAATTTTATAAACACAAAACGACGATCAAATTCACATTTGCCACCACACATATTCTTGATTCATTCACTAAATTATAGTCAATGCCACCACACATAGTCCCCCTCCCTACTTAAGTGAGTGCACTACACCCAACACAAGTAGATCAAATCAAAAAGAAGAAGAAATGGTGAAACTTAGCCTCTTCATTGCAGTCTTCACCCTCTTTACCCTCCTCTCCCAGGCAACTGAATCCCCACGCTACTCGGTGGTTTACATCGACTCCGATTTCGAGGTCAGACTCTACAGCACATCGACATGGATGTCATCTTTGGCCAAATTCATCTCCTTCGAGAAAGCTACCATGGCTGGCTTCCACAGGTAGGTTGTTTCTCTTCTCTCTTCCCCCAAACAAAACCTCTAATTCTCCCTCTTCCCATTGATTATTTATTAACTCACTCCTCCTTGCACTTGCAGGCTGTCACAGTTTATCCAAGGAGCGAATCTCAACTGCTCCCGGTTTTCAATGACTGTCCCCATTCTGACCAGCATCATCCCCGGAGCAGGACCCCTCCACTCCTCCGCCTACTCAGTCCGCTCCTACCTCCCCCAGAAATACCAGACCACACCCCCCCTTCCCCTGCCTGAGCTCCACCTGAAAGCCTTTAACTGGAGCAGCCACTACGTCGCCGTCAGGAAGTTCTCTGGATATGCCCTAGACGCAACCATTGTTGACGAAGCAGAGCAGCTCGCCTTCAGCTTGCTCAGATCTCCATGGGCCAATGCAACCTCCTCAACTAACACCCACTATGCTTACTCCATTGCTCAGTATAACTCTCCCTTTCACCTCATTGGTCGCAAAAATGAAATTTGGGTCGATGTTAACGCTTCCGCTTTCGATGCCAGCAGCTTAGCTGGTGGTACAGCTGCATACTGATTGAATCGCAGTGTTATTCTTCTGTACGCACCTGAATGTATCTTTGTTAATTATTATAATAAACATCTATAAGTTACGCAATGTACTACTAACCACATGAATGAAGATTATAAAGGTGGTAGCTCTTTATCAAAGTCAGTACTTACTTTCTGGACTAGAAGTATTTGTCCCACCAATTCACCTCTATTGAGCTACACCCAGCAACCTTACTCAATTTCCCTTCTCCTCTTGTATTACTTGCATCCTTGATCCTCCCAGCAGCAGCATAAGTACTAGAAACAAGGATCACATCGGTTGGATGTTCTTCCCATGTCTCAACCAAAACCTTCTTCACCACCTCTCCCAACTCAACCTCTCCATACACTCTGCACCCGGCAAGCAAAGTCCGCCACGCAGTCTCATCCGCCTCAAGAGGCAACCCTTTGATGAGCTCATACGCTTCATCAAGAAGCCCTAACCTACCACAAAGATCGATTAAACATCCATAGTGCTCAACTTTAGGCGAAATGTCGTAACCTTGAACCATCTTGTGGAAGAAACACTTGGCTTCTTCAACCAATCCTCCATGGCTGCACCCACTTAGTATTGCCAAGAATGCAACCTCGTTCGGCTCAAAACCTTCCCTTTCCATCTGGGCGAAAAGTGTAATGGCCTTCTGTGCTTGCCCGTGGTTCCCATACGCCGAGATCATAGCCGTCCAACATTTCACATCCTTGTATCTCATTTTGTCAAATACATCGACTGCCTTCTGCAGAACCCCGCACTTGGCATACATATCGATCAGAGCTGTCCCCATGATCGTGTCTATTTCCAGTCCCTTGGTTTTTGCGTACTCATGGATTCTTAATCCAATTGTTAAAGATCCAGAGGCAGCACAGACCGAAAGCAATCCTGCTAAAGTTGATGAATTTGGAGAAATTTTTTCAATTTCCATTAGCTTAAGCAGAGACAGCGATTCTTCTAGCATGTTCTTTTTGGCATACCAATGTATCAGACAGTTCCACATTGCAACGTCCCTTTGAGACATTTGATTGAACAGGTCCCGTCCAGCTTGTACATCCCCAACCTTAGCATATGTATCAATGAGGGCAGTGGATAAGTTTAATCTGGAAGCAAGACCGAGTTTGATGCAATGTCCATGGAGGGACTTTGCTCTCACCAGATCTTGCAGCTCGCCTGTAGAAGTTAAGACACAGAGCATCGTGGTTTCAGTGTGTTCCAACCCATTGCTGCATAATCGTCTAAATAAATCAAAGACGGTGTCTGGCTGAGAATGGTTCAAGTAGCCGCCCATCAATGTATTCCATGATACAACATCATTCCTTTGAGGAATTTCTTCGAACACCTTGTGTGCATATTGGATACTTCCACAGTTGCAGTAGAAATGCAGAAGGACGTTCCTCACATCAGTGAGGCATAAATGCCCGCATCTTAGAGCGACTCCATGGATTCCAACACCGAAGCGGAAATACCGCAATCGAGCGCAAGACTTAAGAGTCGTGATGAACGAGAACTGATCGAGCAAAACACCGGTGGTCCTTAAGTTATTGAAGATGGTCAAAGCGAGCAAGGGGTTGTCACTTGAGGAGAAGCCTCGCAGAATGGTGTTAAACATGAAGAGGTTAGGGTTAATGGTAGAGTGAAAGATGGAGGCTGCATAGTGTATGTCGACAACGGAAGCAGCGAGAAGCTTGCTCCGGAAGAAGGAATCATGATGGAGACCGATTTTGAGCATAGATCCATGGATCTGGGAGACTTCTGAGAGAGTTCTGCATGATTTTAGCAACGACTCGAGGTTGTGATTCGCAGAAAACAGAGAAGAAAAACAAATATTACTTTGCCGGAGAGAAGTGGCTAGTTTGATCATTAGCCAGCCGCAGGGAGACGTATAGGAGAGGCTCTGCTCTTGTTTGTTTATTTTGGATTTGGGTTACCCCTTCCGTGACCTACTGTAATATAACCTGGGAGAGTTATCGAGATTGGACCTTGTGAATTTGAGAGGTCTGAAGATTGAAATGATGATAACTAAGGTCTGAAGTTTGGACTTTGTGATTAATAGGTTTTCCATCCAAATTTTCTGTCAAATTTAACAGAATCACGTGAAATGTCATATTTACCCCTGACAATATTTTAAACAAATTAAAGTTTAATTAATTGAACATAAAATGACAAAAATACCCCTTTCACTAATTAAAACATAACCCAACTCCGGCCACCACCACGGCTCCCACCAGCCACCACCCAACTCCGGCGACCACCACCCAACTCCGGCGACCACCACTCACAGTCCGGCGACCCCACCAAACTTCGACGACCGCCACAATGGCCACGATTGGGCCCAAATCGAAGCCATCGGCCCCGATTGGGCCCACATCGGAGCTTTGTGGGCCCAATCGAGGTCGATGGCTCCGATTTGGGCCCAATCAGGGCCGCGGTTGTGCTCGCCAAAGTTGGGTGGTGATCGTCGGAGCGGGTGGTGGTCGCCGGAGCTGAGTGGTGGTCGCCGGAGTTGGGTGGTGTTCGCCGGAGTTGGTGGTGGCATTAAGGGCATTTTCGTCTTTTCATTTAAGCATGTGAGGTGGAAGAAGGGCATTTTTGGAATTTAACTTTATTTCTGGTCACATGTCAAGCACATGACCAGTTTCCGTTAATTTTAACGGAAAAAACTACGGAGACCTCTATTATCTACAAGTCAAAATTTCAGACTCTATTATCACCAATTTAAACTTCAGACCTCTCAAATTCACATGGCCCAAACTTCAGACCTCTCCCAGGTTATTAACCCTTCTAACTAATATGAGAATTTGGCCCCAAAAATAAACTAATAATGAGAAAGTACATTTTACAAATGATTAGAAAATTTAACTATAATATATATCTAGATAAGCTGGAATAGCTCAATTGGGTAGAGTGTGTGGCTGGCCGTTAACCACAAAGTCGGAAGTTCACACCAGTGTTATCAGAACCGGATCGGACCTCGAACCGATTAGGGGTCTGGTTTCCGGTTCGTCCGGTCGGACCCGGTTCGAACCCGGTCGGACCCGGTTCGAACCCGGTCGGACCCGGTTCGAACCCGGTCAGACCGGAAATTCACATTTTTGCTATATGGTATCTGATTCACGGCTTCTTACTCTGGGCTTGTAGTATAAGAGGAGTTAATTTGGGCTGAATTGACTTTAAAGGCCTAAATTTTTATAACTAGAGAAGTAGAGATGGGCCTCCCTCAAACCCTAAGCATATATATATATAGATGAACAAAAAAGCTGCCGTCTCATACAAAGGTGAAATTAGCTCATGCTGGTCTCCTCTCTTCTTCAAGTATCCAAATCTCTTCTTCAACTATCCAAATCGAGTCCCGGAAGTCACTCATTTCCTCTCTCCCAACTGACTCTGATCATTACCTTCCATCTCCGCCCAGAACGGCCGCCACGAGAATCCTTCCGCTCATCGTTGGACCTCCCAACGAAAATACCCAGCTCAACCTTCATTCTCAAAGAAATCGAACCCTACAAAGGCGTAATCCCTAGATCGAATACGACAAATCATTGAAATCTCTAAACATTTGATTATCAAGCAAGGGACACGATTCTTCTCGATCAAGCCTAGGCTCACTCGGGGACGGACGCATGAATCCATATCTCGAATCGATCTAAACCCTCAAATTACAGAGAAAGCAGAAATGAAAATAAGGGGACTTGACACACTGAATCACAGCTGAGAAACTGCCGAACGACGGGATCGTGAGGGCCGAAAAAGACGTCGATTCCGAGAGAAGTTATCTGGACTGGACTTAGACAAGCAAGTAACCCAGACCTGAAGCGTTCATCTTAATTTGATGATTTTTTTTTTAAAATGCCGAACCGGCGGACCGGAAGATCGACCGGTCTGCTCAAAACCGGCCGGTTCTCTAAAAAACCGACTATCGAACCGGGTTCGCCTACATCCTCCGGATTTACTTGAACCAGACCGTTAGAGGCACCAGTTTCGTTTTGAACCCGGTCGGATCGCCGGCCTGGTCCGGTTCTGATAACACTGGTTCACACCCTCCTTCTAGTGTTTATTTTCCTTTTTTAATTTTTTCTTTGCCTTTTGTTATCATTATGATAGATAAAAAATATAAATTTATTTCATTTTTTGTATACTTTTTGCTATCATTATCGTAGATTTTTATGTTTACTTTTTGCTATCAATAAACAATAAGAGCAACACACTCTAGTTAATTCTCAATAGATTCATCAATATTTGTACTTAAGAATTCATCAATGCCAAGACAAAACAACAGAACCAACCATACCAAGCCGGTCCTAGGGAAATTGAGGCCTAAAGCAACATTTTGATTTAGGGCTTAATATTAACTTTTTTTTTGCTAAACATGAAAAAAAAATTGACTACCCATAATAAATTTTTATTTAATGTCTATTCTTCGAGCTTTTATAAAAGAAAAATCACTAACTAAATTTTTATACTCAATTTTTTTTTCAATTGATAATATAAATAATCCTTTTGCAAGTTAAAAAGAATTATAAGTTTAAAGATTATATAATATTTACAATGAAGTGAGCTAATAATTTATAAAAAGAATATCTAAAAGAGAATAAGAAATTAAAATGTATAAATACTATCTAGTTACAAGATTTTATGCTATTTTAACTTAATACTATCTCTAATTAATTAGTTGGTTTGTTTGGCTAGTTATTTAGATGGTTGATTAAAAAACTTCCTATAATTTATTAAATTAACATATAATTTTTTTTCATCTTAATTTAGAACTTGGAAATGGAAATAAATGTCATAACCAACATTAATGATTATTAATTTATGGAGCAATCTTTATTTAATTAGTTCATTACAACCTTAAATGCTATAGAGGGACCCATTATTTATTTATTTATTTTTGTCATCACCCGGCTCACTATTGAAATACCTATGATTATGAGGTCTATAATGAACAAAGGCCTAAAGCCCTAGTTTTAATTGCCTTACCCATGGGTCGGCGAAGAAAGACCATTATAATGCCTAAAGACCAAATAATAGCACTTGTCTACTAAATCTGATTAACCACTTTATATGAATAGAAGACGGATCATGTCCAGAAACATAATCTTAAGCAACGGTTCAACACACACCACTAACACTCAAAATCATCACCGCTCCAAAAGCTTCTTAGCAAGAGGAAGAAGAGCCACCGTTCCATGATCCATACTCGAGTATTTCCTCTGAGCATCTTTGAGCTCGAGTCTTTAGCTCCTGAGTTTCTTATTGAATTTGATATTGTTTTTCTGTAATTAATAAAAGAAAGGAAAAAAATGTAACAGAAAAAGGTCTGATCAAGTGTGCACTGAGTAACATAAACAGCTGAAGTAGCTATCATTGATTGACAATAGGGAGCAACTGTTGGGTAGTATTGAGACCTAATTCAGCAAGGAACGGAACCATGTTTTCCATTTGCAATTTCAACCAGTCAAGAATTTTTAGTACCAAAATCAAGAAACGAAACAAGCATTATTATGTTATGTTTCTAGATTATACCTCAGCGGATGGAGTAGCCTTGATGTATCTGACAAGGAAAGCATACAGAGTACGAACTCTTAGATACCATTCAAGCTTCTCCAGAATTTCCTTCTCCATGACCAGTACTTGTTCCCTCACATAGGCATTGTCTGATATCAAAACAAAGTCATTCACCTGTATTTTTTTACTAGCTGCATCAGACCAAGTATTAGGTTAATATTGTAATAAACATAAGCAAGAAATATAAAGATGCTTGATTTTGATATTTAAATCGAGATTGAGACCTCTAGTGCCTAGATTTCTTCATATTTTGATGCAATGAGCATTGAGCTTATCCCCACCAATTGAAGCTCTCTTCTGCGAATCAGTTTCATGGAGAGGAAGCGATCCACGATGTTTATGGTAAGGCAAAGTGTCTCGGGGTTAAGATTGAATTTGCGATGCTGAGATACTATGTAATCATGGACTCTTCCATCACCCTATACAAAACAAGCAATGAGAGGGGTCAAGAAAATGAAGAACACCTCATTAATTAAAACTTCTAAATTCTAGAAACCGTGCAGAAACTTACTTTGGTCTCCTTATAGAATTTGTAGAGACCATCTTCACATTCAACCACAAAAAGCTCATTCTTAGCATCTTCTTCATCGATGTCCAGTAATAAATCCTGAAACTTATTAGAAATATCACTAGCAGCCTGGGTGGTGGGAAGATTCAGATATTCAGATCAGTCCACAAACACATGTAAAACAACAACGATCAACAATTGATGAACTAATATCAGCAAACCCTAATCAACCTTTCTTTTTACAAGAGAGAACTGCGGCGAGAGCCTTCATTGTGGAAGGCCATTCTTTTACTGTTTTGCTGGCTTTGAGGTTTGTTTAATCGATGACATTATTATCCTTCACAGGAGCTTTACCGTCTAAAACACCTATGTTTGGTTTCTGTGAAGCAATAAAAAAATTGGTCTTTAAGTAAAAGCGAATTGCAGATATAAGTCACACACTATAATGAAGAATGGACATACAAAAGTAACATCAAACATCATCAAGAACACAATAAAAGAGACATGTACATATATATTTGACTCATATAATCTCCTTAGTCATTTATTACCATGGTATGAGCCACTGCCTGTGATTTAGCAGCCACTTTTTGTGCCGCAAAACTTCTTATAACTGAGCGAGAGACGTTAGGTAAGGGTTTTGCCTTGGCAGCTTGCTCCTTTCCAAGATTCCCAATATCTTGAAGAGCCCTCCTACTGTGTCCTTCTATCATCGCTTTCCTGGGTTTCGCTCCTTCTGCAGTAGATAAAATAGGGCTTAAGAACCTATTTTGAAACATAAATATCCAGTAAGTGACAAAAAAAAGAAACGCTAAATCCTCATAAAACATCTCATGATCAATGAGCCGAACACATGACAGACGATTCAGAAAATACAAATAAAATAAAAAAACCCATGGAATTCATTAAAAAAAAAGTTTATTAATTATTTTCGAATAAAAGGCACCTTCAAGTTTTTTTTTTTGTTGAATCGCTCATCTGATCGGCATACCCTACAAACGACGACCAAAACTCACCGTTGTTCGTTTCTCCTTATTTGGAGCTCACCACCTAGTGGCAGACTTACACGTAGTTGAGAAGTTCAGCCGCACCCCTCAACTTTATATAAATTGTATAGGTATAATGTATATTGTACTAGATATGTAAATTTCGCACATCATCACTTAAGTATGAAAAGAATGCTTGTTGCACCCATCACTTAAATACGAAGGTAGTGCAATATTAAATAGAAATTTTATGTATAATACTATTTAGGGACTACTATTTAATATCTTATATTTATTTTTTATATATCACTCGTATGTATTAGTATATATCTAAACATATTTCTATCTATATAAGATTTTAAGTAATAATATATAATATTCATTTAAATAAACTAATGCAAAAATATTATCAAAGTAATCTGCAATAGTCTTTTTGTTCGTAGTTTAGTTTAACGAGGATAGTTTGATCAACGATTTTTATGAAATGCTTAATCAACTGATTCAAGCATGCTAATGACATGCGAATCTGTCTTGCAACATTTTTAACCTCATTATGTCTTTATGAAAAAATACGTGTCTTTTTTAGTTAATATTAAAGGCCAGTCATCCCACATATACATAAATTTTGAAATTATGGTTGCTTGATAACTAGCGCGGGGTCTCAGTTATTTTCACATTTTAATTCATAGTAGATATTTGGTGGTAATACGTAATATCTATGTATTAGTAATCGAAATTACGCAGCGAAAGATTCGTACATACCTCTACAGTTGTGCGTAGTCCCAAGATCTTTGCAGGAGGGAGTTCATGATCCTCCTGTCGGCACCCGCAGGGGGTTCTTGTGAAGGAAGCCCTGCGTGGTATATTCTTCACAGTAAAGCCTCTGGTCGATTCTTGGCAAGGGACAGATCTCTGGAGTGTTTGCTCGAAGGCAAATTGGCACACCCTTGGTTAGGTAGTGGTTCGGCCGAAATATGGTGTTCTTGGGGGAAGCGTTTTCTCTAAAAAACCACTTAAAGGGAATTGTGATTAACCTTAATAAAACCCCTAATTCCCCATATATATAGGAGTAAAGTGGACAAAAGTCCACTTTACTTCAACCCTAATTTCGGCCGGCCATGTATAGTATAGGGAGGCCCAATTTTGGGCCTCTCATGTCAAATGGAATTTGAGTCTGACCCAATGTCCTAAAGTGACATGTATCCAATTAACTTAGGTAACATATACATATGATGGGCTTCCTTTACGACGCCCATCACCATATGCTTACAGCTCCCACTCGCCGGAATTGGAGGGTGCCTGTTAATGTATTATCGTCCAAATTTGCATCAACATTTCACTACTTCGAGGTTTGCCGTGCGACCGGCGGACACGACGGGCATCGTGCTACTCATCTGTTAGGAGTGTTGTAGCGCCCGCAGAACGTTGATTCCCTTTTCTCCAATCAACCTGTTATAAACAACATTTATATAGTGTCGCGCTGTATCCTTGGTCAACTGATAATTCTCTATTTGCCTAATTTCCACTTAGGAACACTTCTCCAAGGCATCCGTACAAGTATTCACAACCTTCAACTAATATCCGGTTGGTGGCCACCTTAGTGAATACAAGAGTCGGTGAATTACAGGTGAACTTGACCATCCCCATCGCTCATACCCTTAGTCAAACCCAACCGATTTCCAAAGACGTGGTCACTGGGCCTTTTTGTTCAGCACTACGCTCGTACGCCGGGAAGCGAGCATTGAGCCTGACCTTAGGTATGAGTTCTGAGTCCATGAGGATACTTCGGGTGCCTCTTCATAAGATTCCCGGGATCAATCACACGCTCGAGGTGAAGAGGTTTGCGCCCGCCAGAATCACGAGGATTCCGTTCCAAGCACAACCGAGTTGTGATCCGTGGTCGAACGTGGCACACGTAGTATGAAGCACGCGTCGATAGCATACCTGAACGTTTAAGTTCAAAGCAGTGGGATATGTCAAATCATGCTATCGCAGATTCTCATCTGGCCCAGAATGTGGATTAATGACGAACGAAGTTCATCACGACGATCTTCAAATCGAAGATCATGTCGAGTTACTTCAACACTAGATGATCGTTTTGCGTAATCATGTTTATCCCTAGATTCTTAGCCAGCCTTGCTTGGTAGAGGCCTCCCTCATTCGCACGCGACGGGTAAGAAGAAAGCTTGTAAGCATTTTCACCCCCACTTTTATGTAGAAGCAGGGCAAGGTTCAAGAGCTATACACACGCCCCAACAAATGAAGGAAAATGTCACACCTGTCAAAAGCCGAAGTTAAAAGACAACGCTTGCGTTAGTACAAGGAAGACAGAACGCTGTTTCCCATCGAGGGACAGGGCTCGCACTCTTGGATAAAAGGGAGTCTATACTCTCACCCTTGCACTTATGTTCATATTTATGATTTACACCTACAAGTACACCAATGCAATCACTCACGCTTATGCTCACATCCCTTCCATGCATACATACATGTTTATGCTTATGCTCACATGCATGCCCACATACACACTCCTATGTGCTCAAACACTTAGACATCCATGTACATGGTTGCCATATGTTCCTGCATACATTCGTGTCCACGATTGCAGCATGTCCACACCCACTTCCATGCTTGTGTTTTTACTTGCATGTATATTAGTACACACCTTCATGTTCATGATATATCCATGTTCACTCAAATTAGCTTTTTTCATATGTGTTAGGTTCCGAGTCTAGAGTCAACGGGCAGTCGACTCAAGTCTCGTTCCTCACTGGAGATGTTGTGGATTCGATACTCTCGGGTTACGCTGTCCTAGCTCGCTTCCTTCTGTCCTTAGCTTCTCTTCTCCTTTCGCCCTGCAGAAGGGGCAATACCAGGCACAGAGGGGGGGGGTGGTGCCTGATGAACCCTCTCCGATGCCTAAGTTAGTACGTTTCTAGAGAGATAAAGCTAGAGAGATGTCAGAGCAAAATTATCCAACTTGCCAAGATGATCAAATGAATAGTGGAGGTGTTGTATTTATAGGCAACGGTGTCATTAAGGTGGCTTAATGACATCGTTAACCTTTAAACACAATTAATTAACCTTTAAACACGTAATTAAGACCTTAGGATACGGAGAAGGTTGGCGGAATAAACCGAGTATGGGAGTCCGAGAATGGTGCCGGGGCCCTTGGGGGGAAGGAAAATCCGACCCCCAAGGGTAGGGGTTGGGTGAGGCCACCCAACCCCTCCTAGGGGAGATAGGGTTGGCCAACCCTATCTCCCCTAGGGGAGATCGGGTAGGCCGACCCGATCTCCCCTCCTAGGGGAGGTCGGGTGTGGCCACCCAACCTCACCTAGGTGAGTCTAACTCGGCCGGACGGGCGCGTCGGCCTCATCCGGACCGTTGGTGTTTTCGCGAAGTGTTCGGGTTGAAGTTTCGATTTACAATCATTAACGGGGTGATGAAAATAAAACGATTCGGAAGTCAACGGGTTCAAATTGGGCGTATATCCATCACATGCCCCCGAGTCAACCAATGGCCTGGCCCTTGATTGACTCTATTTTAGGATAATATGACACGCGCAATTTGAAACCGGGATTTTACCTTCTTGTCTGAATGCTTACTTACCCATGGATGTGTGCCTTTGACTCTGCCCCCTGCCTTAGTTAGCCACCATAGCCATCCTTTTCCCTCTTTTCTCACCCTTGGAGAGCAAGAAAGAATTTGGAGCACACCCAAGGAGGAGGCCGGCCAAAATTCCGGCGAGGAGCCAGCAATTCCGGCCAGCAGCTCAGGCGGGACGGCGACGGGAGGAGGCCTAGCCGGAGACGACGACTTGGCCTCAGGCGGACGGCAGCTGACAGTGGTGCGGGGCACGACGGAGGCGACAGGGGCCGCCATTCACGACGTTGAGGGACTCCACAGCTTCGACGGGCGGCCACGGCGGCGTGGAGGCGAGACGGGCTAGCAGACCAGGACGACGGCAAGGCTGCCGTTGACGGAGGCGACGTCTGGTCCGGCAAGGGCGGGCGACGGCGAAGTTGGACGACTCTGACGCGACGAGGAACGACCTCCGGTGACGACAGGGTCCGACCTCCGGCGAGGGACTGATTTCCGGCGGTCTCCAAACTCGAAATCTGGACCCGTTTATCACATCGGGTTGGGTTTTCCGAAGGTCCACTCTTTTCCTTTCCGTTGTCGTGCAAAATGTTGATTTTTGAATTGTCGATACTTGATTGCTGATACTTGATTGATTGCCATGGATAGCCGTAGATAGTCGTGGATTTGGGAAAAAAATTTGGCCGGTCGTCCGGAGATAGTTTTTTGTCCGATTAAACTATCCCCATTTTGAATTTGATGTCGAGTCGCCATTTGTGTGTTGATTTCCGTTTGGAGGGCGTAATGGTAATTTTGCCCGAAAACCGACTTTAGGTTCGGACAAAATTGTTCGATTTGGTTGTCGTGGTGTCCTTGGCTCATGCTTGTTATCTTTGTTGGGTGTTTTCGAATCCTTGGTTGTTGTCGTTGGTCGAGCGCCGGGGTATTCCCGGTTTTTCGGAAATTTTCTTGTTTTGACATTTGTCATGTCGTGGCAGGTACTGTATTCCTGGTGGTGTCCCCGTACACAGACTCTGCAGAGGCGTTACATCCTCCGAAGGATGAGTGAGCTCCTTTTTTCTTCTTTTCGTCGCATTATTTCCTTTCCCATTAGCTTAGTGTTGCGATCTGAGCTGGGGTGTTAGTCGGGACTTGATTCGAACTTTGGGATTTCCTGCTACCTTTGACTTAGGTCTCGCTGCTCTTTCGGAGAACCACCTGACTAGGTCTGATTACAATGAACACGTTACCTTAGGTGATATCTGTCCCTTAGATGAGCCTCTATATCCTTTCCTCCCTTCCTTGGGGAATACCCGCGAGACGGTGACAGAGCCCCCTAGGGGGAAGGTCGTCGTTTACCCCTCCCAGATTCGATTTGGGTTGAGGATGCCTTACTGCGATGATCTCGTAGAGTTGAGTAGGTTCTTTAGGATTTCTCCTGTGAACCTTGCTCCTAGTGCCCTCCGCGTCTGGGTGGGCTTCCGGGTGTTGTGCCACTGGTACTCCTGGAAGTATTCGCTGGTTCTGTTCCGATGTTTCTACCGGTTCCAATATCAGAGGAAGGTAGGCTTTGCGAGTTTCGTAACTCGCCATCCGTCCCTCAAGGATTCCCGATTTGCTGATTTCGGGTTGAGTGGGGTCGAGTGGGATACCTCTCTTCGCTTCGTGGCCCGGAGTGACAACTCGGCAAGTCACTGGGCCAAGCATTATTTCTTCATCACGGATCGATATGTCACTTGGTCGGTCTTGAATGAGGATCGGTCGGATGGTTGGCCTGCCTTCGGGGAGTTCTCTCCTGTGGATTTAGAGACTATGAAGACGATTTATGAGAGTAACAGGACCCGATCATACTGCCCTGTGTCCTTAGTGACAGAGACGGATCTTTATGAGGCAGGGATCAGTTTGACTCCTGACTCCGGGGGTTCGGTATGTTACTTAGTCTTCTCATCTTTATTTACTTTCTGCTTTTCCTTTGTAGGTTGGTTTCACGGAAAAACCTATAACGTGCAGGGAGCACCGGTCGATCTGAGCAAGAGGAAGGCTCCATCTAGCTCTACTCTGAAGAAGTCCCCCATGCTTGGGAGGAAGGCTGGGGCCTCTGGTATACTTCCTCCTGTTTGCTTCTTTACGGTATACTTGTGTCTTCCTTATCTTGTTTTTCTTGCATTGATAGGGCATTCTCCCCTGGTGACCGAGAGGGTTGTCTCCGTAGGCAAGGGCTCTGGACCTTCTAAGTCCAAGTCGCGGAGGTCTGACTCTGAGGCCGGGGCCTCGGCTGTCAAGAGGAAGAAAGCTGCGGATCCTCCTTCGCCTGTTGTTCGTCCCCCACCCTGTCTCGCGATAAAGAGATGGTGGTCGAAGAGGCGCCTTCCCGAGCTGATAAAGGGAAGCGACCTGTTGGTGATGGTTCCCCTGCCCCCCAGCCGAGGGCACGGTCATCAGGTTCGATCTCCACCTTATCACTGATGCTTCTATGTTTATATTTTCCTTTGACTTGCTTTGTTTGAATAGGTGGGCCTCCGGCTTTAAGTCGGAAGGATTTCGCACGTCTTACGGACAAAGATGTCGTTGGGTCTGAGTGGACTCCTTTCGCTGGTTTGAAGGAGTTCCACCTTGATAGCGGCTCCTCTTTGCGGACTCCTGAGGTTGGCATCCGCGTACTTCGCGGTGCCATCCCCCCTGGCGATCGTGTTGCTCAGCCTAAGTCTCCTGGGGAGACTCGGCGCTTCGTTCAGGGTGTACTCTCTCGTTATGCGCCTGTGAGTTGTTCCTTGCTTTCTCCTTTTTGCTTTTATGTGGTTGGTTTTTCGGGTACTCATCTCTTGTTTAAATTTTCAGGGTATGTCTGACATGGTGAACATGTCATCCCTCGTTCTCGAGCTATCTGACGAGAAGAAGACTCTAGAGGACAGCCAGGTCTCCCTAAAGGCGGAGCTCGCCACTGCTGCTGAGAAGGCGCGCCTATCCGATCTGAAGATGCATGAGCTCAGTAACCAAGTGTCCTTACTTGAGACTACCGTAGGTAGCTTGCGCCGGGAGGCTGAGGTCGCATCTTCACTCCATTCCGAGGAGTTGCGGAAGTTGGAGGCTAGGTGTCGGGCAGAGAAGAGGACTGTCGCAGTGTCTGAGTACAAGGCTTCTTCTGCCTTCACTGCTGACTATAGCGTGCGGCTCACTCAGGAGATGAACCAGTTTGGTGAGTATCTGGTTGATCATATTTTCCGCATTGATCCTCAGTTTCCAGTTGGCGATCTTGGTGATTTTGGACCATACGCTACTGGCTACATGGCTGTCCTTAGGGGTTAGGCTGTTGTTGCAGACGAGCCTGCCCCTACACAGGTGGATGCTACGCCTGTGGATATCGATACTTCAGACTCCTCCTCTTCCTCCATCTCTGCCGGTGGTTCAGTTTCAGGGGGTCAGGGTGACTCTCCCGAAGGCTCTGATTGATGTATCTACATCTTGCTATCTTTGTATATATAACCATACTCTTTCTCCCCTTTGATGGGTTGAGTATCTTTTGGGATTGTTGTGGGGTTTTGTGTTGCTTTCCTTTGTCGTATTTTGTCGTTGGTTGTGTGGTTCACTTGCCTTTATATTAGTACTTCATATGCTTTTGTATGTACTCCTTTGATTATGGACTCTTCTCTTGGTGTGTTTCCTTTACTTATCCTTCTTTCGTGTTTTCCTTCATGCCATACCTGTTATTTCATTCAAGAAAAAACATTATGTGTTCTTCATAGCACTTTACTTTGAAATTACTTTCTCATGGGATCCTTCTCAGTATGGTGTAAAGCTCTCTTCTGATACCCTTTGAATGGTATGTATGGTATTGTTAGACCAAAGATACGCTCTTGGTGGGCGTCGAAATCAGTTCACGAGACTGGCTCTCGGAGGGCACTTAACGTTTCGTAGGATAGGCTCCCGGAGGGCACAGGTTAGACCAAAGATACGCTCCTGGTTGGCGTCGAAATCTGTTCACGAGACTAGCTCTCGGAGGGCACTTAACATTTCGCAGGATAGGCTCCCGGAGGGCACAAGTTAGACCAAAGATACGCTCCTGGTTGGCGTCGAAATCTGTTCACGAGACTGGCTCTCGGAGGGCACTTAACGTTTCGCAGGATAGGCTCCCGGAGGGCACAGGTTAGACCAAAGATACGCTCCTGGTTGGCGTCGAAACTGGTAGTTTGAAATCTACCTCAAGATACGCTCTTGGGGGCGTCGAATCTGGTAGTGTTTTTTCTACCTCAAGATACGCTCTTGGGGGCGTCGAATCTGGTAGGTTGCAAATCTACCTCAAGATACGCTCCTGGGGGCGTCGAAATTCGTAGTTTTTGGAAACCACTTTCAAGATACGCTCTTGGTGCGTCGAAGGTCGTAGTATGAACACTACTCTCAAGATACGCTCCTGGGGGCGTCGAAATTCGTAGTTTTTGGAAACCACTCTCAAGATACGCTCTTGGTGCGTCGAAGGTCGTAGTATAGAAACTACTCTCAAGATACGCTCTTGGGGGCGTCGAAGGTCGTAGTATGAACACTACTCTCAAGATACGCTCTTGGGGGCGTCGAGGGTCATAGTATAAAAACTACTCTCAAGATACGCTCTTGGGGGCGTCGAAATTTGTTCGCGGGATAGGCTCCCGGAGGGCACAGGGTTCGTAGTTTTTAGAACTACTCTCAAGATACGCTCTTGGGGGCGTCGAAATTCGTTATTGACTTGAAGTCATATCTGTGTAAGGATAACTTCATGATTATATCACCACATTCATTGGAAAATACCTTTGAAGGAAAATATACTCCCTTAAGAGCATTCATGTTTTTTGTACACATGGGGTGCCTTGGGGGGATCCAGACACCCTTTGGAGGAAATCAAAGATAGTTGTAGAGTTGGAGTAACTTCGTGAGTTCTCCTTCTCAAAAGTTGTTTTTTGGAAAACTTAAAAAACTTGAACATGCAGAGTGCTAAATATGAAACTAAGGATATGGGATGGTCAATTTGTCCATTGCCACGTACTCCTTTAGGCCTCCATTGTAAATCATATCCTCCACTTCTATCTTCAGCACCATGCAGTTGTTGGTTTGATGCCCCAAGTTCCATGGTACTCACACCATTCCTGTGCATCTCTTCCTAGGAAGGCCTTGCCCTCCTCCCTGCATGCGGGTAGCTCTTCCTTGAGGTACTTCTGAAAAAGTTCTTCTATGCTCACTGTAAGGGGTGTGAATTTGAAGTTTACACCTCCTTGCAGTGTATCAGTCTCTCCTTCTTTCTCCGGATCTTCCTCCGGCTGCTTCATCTCCTTTGCAAATGCCTTGTCTAGCTTTTCTTTGAGCTCCCTCATCGTACTTGTCATGACCATCTCATATAGCCCTCCATAAGCCTCAAATGAGTTTGGATGCATGTTTCGAATGAATGCTTTGACGGCTTCTCCTCTTGTGATGTCCATATTGGCACCATAACTGGAGAATCTCTGGAAGTAGCTTGATATTGGCTCCCGCGGCATTTGCTTGATATCATCGATGTGACGGAAGCCTCTTATGATGGAGTCCCTTGTTCTTTTCCCTTCTATGGTTTCTGGCTGCCAAGGTATGGTTGTCACCTTCACGGCCTTGCTCATGTGTCTCTTTTTAGGCATTGTTTGAAAAAGCTGTCTGCTCAGGCGGAGTGCAACTCCGTTCTTAATTTTTCTTTGCCTTTGTTTCCTCATCACCTTCTTGTTGTCTTGGTCGGTTCCTACCATGACCATTGCCACTGTGTCTGTCCTGAGTGATCCCCGTCTCATGGAGTTGACGTAGCACTGCCTTGCAGTGCGTTGGTCACCCAGGACTTCTCCCACTCCATTCTCAGTGATGTACTTCAGTTTCTGGTGTACGGTGGATGGCACGATTTCATATGGGTTTATGGTTGTTCTTCCTAGGATCCCGTTGTAGGCTCCCAAGCTTTCAACCACCAAGAAGTTAATGTTCACCTTCAGCTGTGTCCATCCTTGGCCCATGGTCACTGGCAGTGTTATCATTCCCAGGGGGTAACTTGTTGCTCCTGAGAAGCCAACCAGAGGGAAGTTGACTGGTTTGATGTCTGCCTTTGTTTTCCCTATCTCCTCTAGGACCCTTAGGCTTAGGAGGTCTGCTGAGCTGCCCCCATCTACCAGTATTCTCTTTACATCGAATTTATCAATGTCTATCGTGATGACTAACGCATCGTCATGTGGGAAGACAATGTGGCTCTTGTCCTTCTCCGAGAATTCAATCTTCATCTCCTCTCCTTCTCGTGGCCTTTTCCTCCACCTTGGCACTGAACTCAGTTTTGATGCGTAAACCTCCCTTGCATTAGCAGTTGGGCCACCTGATGCCACTCCTCCGTGTATCATGTTTATGGTTCCTTTCTTGTTGGGTGGAGGATTGTAGTCTACCTTGCTCTTGCCTTTATCCCTGTATGATGGCCCTAACTGTATGCTGTTGCCCCCATGATCCACGAACTGCTTTAGTTCTCCCCTTTGGATGACATTGTTGATGCTTAGCTTTAGGCTGAAGCATTCGTTCGTGTCATGTCCGTATGCTTCATGGTTATCACACCATCTATCCTTGTGTGTCCCCACCATTGGGGCTCTCCACCTTGCAGGGGGTGACCAGAGTTTCTGATTCCGCATCTCTCTGAGGACAGTAGCTGGAGTGGCGTTCAATAGGATGAACTTGATGACATTGATTTCCCTAGCTTTCAGTGGTTCGCCCATTTGATTTCTTTGCCGGGGCGGACGCCATTCCTGTTGCCTTGTGTGTTGAGGTGCCTGAGGTGGCTTTCCTCTGTTCGGCTTTGCATTGTCTTCCTTAGCTGCTTGGATCTTGGCTTTCTTATTTGCCCTGTGCCTCTCCAGGTCTATATGAGTTTTTACTCTTCCTGCAAGATCCTCTAAGGTGCTCGCTGGTTTCTTGGCCATCTTTTCTGCCAGCGTTGACCCGAAGCGGCCTAGGTTTCTGATGAAGGCTCGTATTATCTCACCCTCAGTGATGTCGCCCTGGATGTCTGCTATGTTTTGGTTAAACCTAGTGTAGTAACTGGCCAATGATTCATCATTTTCTTGCTTCACGTCATCGATGGAGCCTGTTCCTTTGAGGAGCTTCCTTTCTCCTAGATATCTTTGAAGGAACTTCGCCTTTAGCTGCTCCCATGAGTGGATGCTCTCAGAGGGTAGGCTGAAGAACCAGTGTGAGGCCACCCCTGATAGGGTGTTTGGAAATAGGAGTGCCTTGTATCTTTCATCAGTAGTTCTTCCAAATAGGGAGGCTTCATGCTGTTGAATATGCTCCAAAGGGTCTCCATTGCCATTGTACTTTGCAATCTGGACTGTATGCAGGGAGTCCGGCACCTTGCTCATCTCCAATTCCCTCGTGAAAGGGTGGTTCGTTTTGTCACTTAGACAGTGCAAGCCGTGTTTCTTTGACTCATTCATTTTCCTTGTTATCATTGCCTCTATTTCTTCCGGAGTGATCAATATCGGTGTCGGAGTGTAATCTCTCTGATAGCCTCCGTAGTTATAGATTGGGCTTGCCGGGATCCCTTGTCCGTATTGATACGGACTGTAGGTGTATCCTTGGTGTCCCTGCTGGGGTGCTTCATAGAATTCTTGCCTCCTTGGAGGTCTTGCTTGTCTGTCCTCCCCCAGTGGGGTGTAAGCCCTGGCGTTCCGCTGTTGCCTAGGAGGCACGAATTGTTGCCTTCCCTCTGGGGGTGGCTCCTGGTAATTTCTTCTTTGCTCCTCTCGCTGTCCTGCTCGAGGGTGCGAGTGGTGCTCTTCCGTTGGGATCTGTTCCTCTTCATGAGCTTCTGTATGTGTCCCCTGGGTGTATGCCGGCCTTGTGTATGTTGTGTGGGCGCGGTTGTTATTCCCTTGGCCCGGCATCCCATACGGGTATCCTTGGGGTTGCGCCTCGTAGTAATATCCCTCAGGAGGTGCTGTGTGTTGGGATGGCACTCCCTGTTGCTCCCTCTGTTGCTCCCTTTCTCTCTGTGGCCTCCTTGCCAGAGGGGTTGAGGCTGTGGAGGACTCAGCCCCAGCTGGGCGTGAGGGTCCTCCCTCCTGGTGGTTGTGTTGAGGAGGCTGTGGGGTTCCTTGATGTTCTGGTTGCATTGGCATTTTCCCTGGGTTAGGCTGTCTCCCTGGAGGTATAGGCTGCCTCCCTCGCCTATTGCCCCCAGGTGGGCGGTGGTGCCTAGACACCCTGCTGTTCGTCATTGCTCTTGTTATTTCCAGGCTTTCTGTCCGAAGCCCACTGACGGCGCCAAGTGTTAGGTTCCGAGTCTAGAGTCAACGGGCAGTCGACTCAAGTCTCGTTCCTCACTGGAGATGTTGTGGATTCGATACTCTCGGGTTACGCTGTCCTAGCTCGCGTCCTTCCGTCCTTAGCTTCTCTTCTCCTTTCGCCCTGCAGAAGGGGCAATACTAGGCACAGAGGGGGGGGGGTGGTGCCTGATGAAACCCTCTCCGATGCCTAAGTCAGTACGTTTTTAGAGAGATAAAGCTAGAGAGATGTCAGAGCAAGATTATCCAACTTGCCAAGATGATCAAATGAATAGTGGAGGTGTTGTATTTATAGGCAACGGTGTCATTAAGGTGGCTTAATGACATCGTTAACCTTTAAAAACAATTAATTAACCTTTAAACACGTAATTAAGACCTTAGGATACGGAGAAGGTTGGCGGATTAAACCGAGTATGGGAGTCCGAGAATGGTGCCGGGGCCCTTGGGGGGAAGGAAAATCCGACCCCCAAGGGTAGGGGTTGGGTGAGGCCACCCAACCCCTCCTAGGGGAGATCGGGTTGGTGGACCCGATCTCCCCTAGGGGAGATCGGGTTGGTCCACCCGATCTCCCCTAGGGGAGGTCGGGTGTGGCCACCCAACCTCACCTAGGTGAGTCTAACTCAGCCGGACGGGCGCGTCGGCCTCGTCCGGACCGTTGGTGTTTTCGCGAAGTGTTCGGGTTGAAGTTTCGATTTACAATCATTAACGGGGTGATAAAAATAAAACGATTCGGAAGTCAACGGGTTCAAATTGGGCGTATATCCATCAATATGCATATTTATACATTCCCATACTTAGAATTTTTTTTGGGCATGATTCAAATATTTTTTACACACGGAACCACTCCTCACGTGCACCCATTGATTACGATAACATGGAATTTGATTATGTTAGTTCATATTCATGATTGCATTGCATTTCCATGCGTACACGTATTTTTAAAATGCATGTATAATAAGATTGGATTTTTATATCCACATTTCATGGACACGTGTCTAGACACGTGCACGTTTACTTTAACGTTTATATTTCCTCTATTTTGAGGAACTGAGGACAAGGCACGGAAAATGCGCCTACGGAAAAGCAAGGGATTCGTCGAGAGGTAAAAACGTGGTTTCAAATTGTGCGTGTCATCGCATCATAAAATAGAGTCAATCAAGGGTTAAGCCATTGGTTGACTCGGGGGCATGTGATGGATATACGCCCAATTTGAACCTGTTTCCATTCGGATTGTCTTATTTTGGCCACCCCATTCACGATTATAATTCGAAACTTTGACCCGAACACTTTACCCACAGCGCAAACGGCCCAGACAAGGAAAAATACTTGCCCGGACCTGTCCGCTGACCCGATCTCAACTAGGTGAGATCGGACCAGCTGGACCGATCTCAGGGCCTAGGGGTCGGATTTTTCATCCGACCCCGAAGGTCTCGAGACCCTGTCCGGATGTCGTACCCCCCCCCCCCCCAGGGGCGTGTGCGACATCCCGAACCTTGTCACATGGACCACCCTCCGTGGAGTCCCGACATCTTTTTACCCGACTCACACTTAGACATTTTCACCAACCACTCTGTGACGTTAAGGGTTTAATCCTGTCTTTATGTGTTAATTAAGTGCGCTTAGGGATTAACGGTGTCATTAAGCCACCTTAATCTCCCCGAAACCTATATATACTGCTCAAGTTCTATTCATTTACATCATGTTGCATCTTTACTCATTTAGCTCTGCCTTCTCTCTACTTTACCTCTCTAGAATACCGAACTTACTTAGGCATCAGAGAGGGCTCACGAGCACCACCCCCCTCTCCGTGCTCGATATCGCCCCTTGTGCAGGTTGGCAAGGAATGGGACGACAGACTACTTAGAGCTAACTGATCACTTTTACGAGCTATCGGATCACGAGGAAGGACATTTTACCCGTAAAGAGTGTCATTCGGATCGAAGACCCGCCGACCCGATACACACGACTTAACAACAGGTTTACTCCCGACGTCACCATCTGCGCAGTAAGAAGCCTTTTCAGCCAGACCGCTTCCTATGCGTTCTTAGAGAGAGTTACGGATTGTGATTCCATCAGACGTCACCATCTAGCAGCGCAGTAAGAAGCCTTTTCAGCCATACCGCTTCCTGTGCGTTCTTATAGAGAGTTACGAATTTTGATTCCATCGTTGACAGCCTGACACAGGTTTGCTTCTTGCTCGTCCATGAAATGGCGGCATTAGCAAGGAGAAATACTCCTCCTGTGGTGGACTTACGATCATCCGGATCGCCACAATGGTCGGCGTCACTGTAACCGGTCAATTCTAACTTCCCGCCCTCATAGCACAGCGCATAGTCGGCAGTACCTTTCAGATAACGAATTATTCATTTTAAAGCCTTTAAATGTGGATAGCCAGGATCTGATTGGAAACGTTTTACTAGGCCCACGACGTAACAGATATCCGGACGGGTGCATTGTATAGCGTACATCAAACTATCAACCATGCTTAAATACTCTGCACCCTTCATCTGTTCACGCTCTGCCAGGTTCTTGGGGCCGTCACGTTTTGACAGTATGCGCCCAAACACCACCGGCGTATCCACGGGTATGGCATCCTGTAATCTGAACCTTTTTAACAGCTTGTTGATATAGGCTTCTTGAGACAGACACAATTTCCGGGTAGCCCGATCTCTAGCAATCTTAATGCCTAAGATAAACGTGGCATCTCCCATGTCTTTCATCTCAAATACAGATGCTAACCAGAACTTTGACTTATTCATGAAACTCAAGTCGTTTGCAGCAGTGAGTATGTCGTCCACGTATAAGGTTAAGATGACATACTTAGACCCGGAGGTCTTATAATATACGCATAGATCCTCGTGAAGATTCACGAATCTGTTTCCTACGATTTCCTCGTGGAATCTGCGGTACCATTGCCGTGACGACTGTTTAAGACCGTAGATGGACCTTTGGAGTTTACAAACTTTACGTTCGTTACCAGGAGTAATGAAACCCTCCGGCTGCTCCATGTAGATCTCTTCCTCCAGGTTTCCGTGGAGGAATGCGGTCTTAACATCCATTTGGTGCAGCTCGAGATCGAGACTTGCGACCAGGACCATAAATGGCCCTAACCGTGGTTTTACGCACAGTCAGTGAGTTTGTCTTGTCAAAGTCCACTCCGTGAAATTGGGTAAGTCCTTTCGCAATAAGTCGGGTTAACCGACCTTTTCCATCAGTGTTGAGCTTTCTTTCAGGGCTCACCTTATCCTTGTGCCCCTGTGGTTAGCAGGTAGATGACTATAGACTATAATGGCTTTCATTTAGGCGATTTCTCTCTTTACTATTTTCCTCTATTTCTCCACTTGAGGTCTTTCCAATGCTTGCCAACAATTGTTAGAGCGAGGTTTTCACCTTACTCGATGGGATACTTCTTTGAGAAGTTCGATGCCTTTGACTTTCGTCTAGGCATGATTAATCCCATCTAGAGTCTGATCATTTCTCCCACTCGGAATAATGCTTCTTATCGTAGTATCACTTCTATTGGGAACAATTCTCCCACTCGGAACAATGCTTCTTATCGGAGCATCGTTTCCTTTGGAAACAAGAGCAGTGCATGAACCTTGACCATCAAATTTCCTTTGACAATATCTCGGTCTCGGGGTTTCACTTCCGAGATGAATTCCTTGATCACTAGGATCTGGAACCAAGTCTGGTCGAATCACTCCCACCGGAAACAATGGGTATCACTCCCACTGGAAACAATGGGTAGTCGAGGCAGTTGTGGCATTCCTGGTTCAGCAATATAACCATTAGGTTCAACTTGATTCGTCTCAAGAGCAACAGTGATTTCGTGTGGTAGGGTTTATTCCTCCTGCTGGATTTATTATGAAAATGTTTCCATTCTCATTTACCACGCATTCACTTGAGTTGCTGGTTCAAATCTCTCCCACTCGAATTAAGTGGGACCTGATTGTCAGTGTTATCCTGATCCGTTTTAATCAATACTTTATTTTTTTGAAACTGTCCATGCATCGAAAAAGTCGTCCTCAAGTATGTAATGTCTCATGTTCGACCACGGCACCATTTTTCCGAAAACTGTAAACAGGTATCTTCTAAGAATAGTTAACATACTCTTGTCCTAAATACGTGTTTAATGCCCAAATTAATGTCGCATGATGATTTGATTTAACTCATTATCATTCTTCAGCTATTAGGGCGATGTCTTTTACCGATTTCATTGGAACACGGTGTTACATAAATGTGAATCTATTTTCATCATCATATAGGGAACGTCTGATAGAGTGACTCCAACATTATGTTTATAAACTGTGCTTCCTGAAGTGTGTCAGTTGATTTGAATGCCTATCCTGACTTATCGTTCAAGGCGTACGGAAGAAAAATAGTTTAACCGACTTCATCTTCTTCGTTTGCAAACTTATCTCAGAGATTTTATCCCATCTCCGAACTGAGCGTCTTGGGTTTTCACCTTATGCGTCAGTTGATACTTTTACAAGGTCGTGGTAGCTTTCGAAGCCTACTTCTTACCGAAGTAAATGGTATCAATAAGTTGTTTCCAAGGGAATGCAAACAAAAATTCAGCACATCATCATTCAGACACTTCATCATCAAATTCGTATTTTGAAACGATGTGTTCCGTCTTTCGAGGTCCACACGCGCGTAGCGCTATTTACCAAATTTTTGACCCTTGGTTAAATCGTTTTATTTCTGAATTTAATTTAATTTAATCCAATCGGTTTCGCACATGATCATCATTACAGATTATTTCATTCAATGGAGTACTTAATAATTAAGAAAGACTAAATCTTTTGATCTAGCTATGCAATCGATGTGTATGTTCAGTTCAGTTGACCCGACTGAGATGACGGAGTACGTGAATCGTTTTGTTTTATTCGACCACTTACCTGTCCGAAATTTTGTTTCGGATCGATCCTGTTTAAATGGGTTGATTAATTTTGACAAGTAGATCACATTTCGAATAGAACGGAAACTACTTTATTCAATAAATCCGAATCTCGAAATAACCAAAATTTTAGTTACTCAAATGAACGATAAATGACAATGGTAGGGTTCTTGATCTGAATATCGCGTATTCGATCCATGATTGTCGCATATATAGTTGAGAACTTTAAGCCATGTTGAACATCACATTTGAGTAAATTCACGAGTGCATCACGTTAAATGATATGTGTCTGTATAAAACATTTTACCGCTTCATACACTTGACCTGCGAGGTGTACTTGAGACGCACTTTATCAACATGGTTTAACCCACCAGATTATCGTATAAGACCTTTATGGTCCAGTTCTCTCTATAATATGCAGATCATGGTTGACTTCTTTCGAACCCAGTATGGTGAGCAGAGAAGGTTTCCCTTTTACTGCTGTGGTTACTTTACTTGATTAGGCTCAAGATCATTGAGTCCTGTCAATATCAGACAACCATACATCTTTTCCATGTTGACCTTTCACTCTGAAGATCAGATGCGGGTTTTACGCCAACATTCATGAAAAGAGAGAGAAGACCATCACGTTTAACTGAAACATTTAGCTTTTGCATCCTTGCTTCCACCGAGGCGGATGCAAAGGGATACTAAGCTGCAACGTTGCTTGGTTTCAATTGAAGTCTTCTTCAACCCCTTTTTACCAAGGTTGAATGTATCACATCATACGCGTTGAGATCATCAAAGAACCTACTCCTATTCTTGGTGAAACAAATTATTACATTCGTTTCTCATTGTCAAAATCATACAGACTACCATATTCATGTGTAGTTGTCCTCTCCACTTTTCAGAATCGTAGTAGAGAGTTCAATAGGTACTCTATTTATGCATCATGATTCACACCATCAAGATTGCAAGAAATATCGAATCGCACTAATTCAACCAATTCATACTAACACATCGATGATTATGCAAAAATCAGAGAGACAATAACATTTTGAGAAAGAATTGCATACATCAAATATCTATTAAGATGGAATCTGACAAATAATGATTCCTCAGTCATCTAAACCAATTGATGGATATCTGCCCAATTCGGGTTTGTATTTACATTCCGGACTTCGCAAACACGTCGAAAACCAAAAGCGGATCCGAAAAACAAATACCCGAGGAATAAAACGATCCGGACGCACTTATGCGTCCGGATTGCCCTAGGTAGTCCGGACCACGCCGGATGTCGAATCCGACGTGGTCCGGAAGACTAATGGGTACCGCGCGCATCCTTTTTTATCGTCCGAACACTGAGTAAAAGGGTTCTCCTAGGCCAAACTTAAACAAACCAGACGAAGGTTCTTACTTTCCTTTAAACCGGCGTCGAACCGCACAAAAACCGGGTTCAGTTCTAAGGTTGCCTATAAATAGGAGACCTTGGCCACCCATTTTGACACATTCTCATATATATTCTCAAGAGATTTGGCCTGGAAGCTCTGACCTCTCTCTAGGATTTTCTCTCTCTATACTCTCATTTAAGCATCGGAGAGGGCTCAACCAGCACCACCCCCCGCTCTCCGTGCTGGTTATTGTCCCGTGTGTAGGTGAAGTCGCGCGAAGGAGATAAGCTTACCTTACCGACAAGCTTTCCCAGCTGTCAACCGTCAATCGTCAACCGTCAATCGGCAGTCGTCAACCGTGCACAGCCGACAACCGTCAACCACACACCGGTCAACGACCCCTTGCCGTCATCAAACAATCCGCTTCTTACACCCGACGTGTCCCCATACCCGAAGTTCCGAAGAGTCCGACTACCCGGTTGGATTTGGACGCAACACTTGGCGTCGTCTGCGAGATTCGAACAAAAAGCTGTATCGCACCACGAGCTATGGCAAGCAGTCAACCTCCTCCGGATGATGTCAACCCGCAGGAGAAGAAGAGAGGCCCTGGCAGCCCAAAGAAAGCTGCAACCACAAGCAAGAAGCCGATGAGATGTCAGCCTGGACCTTCGAACATCCCCCAAGCTACTTCGACCACTGCTTCCTCCATGCCAACCAGAAGCGTGCCTGCCACACAGCACGGTCCGGAAATCCAGAACGCAGCACGCATAACACCCCCTCCCAAGTTCGAGCCTAGGGCGCACATCAATGAAGAGTTCCCTTACGGGATGCCAGCTTAAGGAGTTCAGCAACAAGAAGGAGGTGCAAACCCACTGCCACCAGTCATACCCTCCATGATGGCTGCACTTGAAGAGTGGTTAGCATTCAGAAAATCAAGGATATGCTCCACCACCACCGCCACCTCCGCCGCAGTCTACGGACAGGCCACGCAGGCAAGGGAAGTGTCACGCGACACTACTCGACAAGAGACACCGTAGCAAGGAGGAGGAAGACAGTATTCTGAAGGTACATACCAGTACCAACAACCAAGGCATGAAGCAACGCACTCATACACTCCGTACGTAGAAGCACGTCATCAAGAAGAGACATGGGGACAACCTCCACATCCACGTTCACTTCCTGCCAAGGATTCCTTTACGATCATCAAAGAATCGCATCCGTACTGATATACCAATCAAGCAACGTTAAAGTGCACAGACATGCGCATTTCCAAAGTGCGCGCATTTCAAGGGTGCGTACAGTTCCAAAGCGCATGTAGCCCCAACTTGTGGTGTACCCTAATCAATACCTGGCAAGCACATGCATCCGCATCCTTACAACAAACCCAAGTCATGGGTATACGAGAGTTCGACCTCCGACGATGCGCAAATAGGAAACTAAAATGCAACACTTTCTACGAAGGATGTTCCAACACTCGATAATCAAAGATAGCCTCAATACCGGGAGAAGGAAATTGTAGCACAACACCTCACCCGACGCGTCCGCTCCTTACAGGTCCGTTCCCGACGCGTCCGCTCCCGACGTGTCCACGCCCGACGCGTCCCCACTCGATGTGTCCGCTCCCGACGCATCCGCACAAATCCCGGATTTTCCCGAAAATCCACAACGAGGGCATGCACCAACTACACCTATGCAATGGAGCCTCAAGCGTTCTATGCGCACAAGACTAAAAATCGCGCTGCAGTAATAAACAAGGCGGGGGCATCACCCAAGTGACAACACCACCACTATTGCGGAAGATAGGAATTCAGGAGGGACTCCTATGTTATACGCATGCCTGTGCCAAAACCATCACGTGAGAAGAGTTAGAGAATTATTTCCAACATCCAGCAAGTTTACCCTTGTCAAGCACACAAGAAGGGTCGTACCACTCAAAACGTACGTTGACAGCAAAACATCATCTTCGGCCACAACAAAGGAGAAGAGGAGGATTCCACCAGTTTAACATCTCTCAACCATGTACACAATCGTCACACAGACACAACTCCGTGAAAAGTCACAAGTGTATAAAGAAACACATCAAGTAAACTCAGGCCCCTTGGAAGTGAACACATGAAGCATACAACGCAAAGCGTACACACTATATTCAACAACGCGCGACACGCATATGAGAAGGGAAGGATTACTCTTACCCACTCCTAGCAACAAACAAACTTGCATTAAAATGCAAGAAGAGAGGTGAGCGAATTTACAAGTCTTCCTCAAGTATGAGCACGGATGCATGACAGCCACCAAGAGACACCCTCAACACTCGACGCAAGAGCGGGGGCATCTTGCTGAACCCCCGCATATAGAACACAACATCCCCCATACAGGATACAATCATTATACTATATCAAGAAACAACGATAAGACTACCAAGCGACTTGGGGGGCACCAAGATGACAAGTGCTTGGCATTCCACCGAAGTGAAAAAGCGAATCATTGCAAGAACACGCAGTACCGCTTCTCTAAGAAAATGCACCAACGAGGAATACAACTTCAACATCCTATACGGATTGGTCCCAAGAGGGAAACACCAAGCATCGCCCTCAAAAGACGATCTCTTCTACTTGAACAAGGTCCAGGTAACACGCGTTAGTGCCAAAGGTAATCTCAGGTATGAGGTAACAACTCCACAACAACACTACTATGAATAAAGCAGACCACTCGAGTAGGACATCTACTTAGGGTAGCCTGATTTAGTAAAAACAAAATCCAAGCTGAGCGGAACATGCTAGTCGCGAATAGTCTGATCCAGTCATATTGGCATTGCAGGCGATAGAGCCATATGAGGAGACTTATAACTCCATTCTATTCCCTAACCAATATATATCTCAAAGTATTGCGACTAATTTGAGACAGGTTATATGTACATCCAAGAGATGTCTCAATGACACACCTTATCTAGAGAACAACACTAGGTGGAGCTGTATGCAACACCCTCTGGAATTCTCTATCTATGGACATTCTAGTTAGGCATCAAAGCCAAGTAATGGTCGCGTATATATCATTTGCATCATCGCAACAAGTCTCCAACTATAACTCGCGACATCTCATCGAATATTCTAATCAAACATCACCTCTTCCCTTGGAAACAATACCAAGCAACGATCATATATACGTATGGGCATCACGCTAAGGAAGCATCAACGCGTATCGACTAATGGAAACATACAGCAATGCATAGTCTCTCTTTGTACGTACATATTCACAAACACATATAGGGGTGGTACTTGAAAAAGCTCCGCTCCCGACATGTGCGCACCTGTCGCGTCTGCACCTATCGCGTCCGCACTTAGGGAAGTTTCCTGCACAAAAGCAGTCCTCGTATCAGACTCCTTTATTCTATCTATTATATGCATTACTTAAAAGAAAATTCATAACTCCATATTTTTGCAAACTTGTAAATATTGCAACTATCTGACAAAGCGCAATCCTCTTCGTAGGTACAAACTCAACTATCAAAACAGCAATGTATTGTACTCAGAAACAACATCGAGTATTGATGCAATCTATATCCAAACAACCACAATCGCCATCAAGCCAACCACGAAGACGGCAAACATATCATCCATCCCTTTATCTTCATTTTTGCATATCTACTTTAAGTCTTCTTAGATTAAATACAACTAGCACTCTAAGTGTAGTTTATGCTTATTAGCCTTACCACATTTCGGAAGGAGCGATCAGTTGATGCCTTCCTGCAACCCATTGTACATACTCCAAGTATCTAATGAAGTTAATCTACTTTCGTAGGTACATTACAATATTATGCACCCTACATTGGAATTATGCGAACTACGCGCATATTGCTCACATCAACAACACAAGCTATCGCGCTACGTGCAAACAATCAACTTATATTAGGCAATATATGGGCATTGTCAGCAACAAAGAACATATAAAAATTATCTACCCATAACGGCGGCTACGCCAAAAGCGTCATCGACAATACAAGCTATCGCGCTATGTACAACAAACAGCTTATATCATACAACGCCGACACGTCTATTATCAACACCAACGAGGAACTTATATGTGTTCTCCATCCATATCGGCGTTTACTTCAAAAAAGTGTCGACAATGCACTATGTCTTGGAAAAAACCAAATTTACTCTCAAAATGGCATGCTGCGAAATCCTCTTGTTAGAGGCAAATCCTCATGTTCATAGCTATTCCCTGAACTCAAAACAGGATGCGGCAAAACTCAAAGGGACTGATCACCCCATCGTGGCGGAAGTCCTCTTGATAGACGACAACTCCACAAATCGACAAAGTATGAACAACCAATCACGGAATCATACTTCATGAAGACTTATTCCTTAAGTGGGCAGCTTCATGTACTCTAAAAGTATGAACAACCAATCACGGAATAATACTTCATGAATACTTATTCCTTAAGTGGGCAGCTTCATGTACTCTAAAAGTATGAACAACCAATCACAGAATAATACTTCATGAAGACTTATTCCTTAAGTGGGCAGCTTCATGTACTCTAAAAGTATGTATACTCACTCAAGGGTTCATACTCCGTGAAGACGTATTCCTTGTTAGGATAACTTCACGTATATACGCTAGCATGAGCGCACCCCTGTCAGGAAAACTCGCCAAACATACAAGTCGAGTCTTGTACAAAGTTATCTTGCCAGCGAGCACATAACGGAATAAAACACACCAAATTCAGCCAGTAGTGTCTTGCCACAACGTCGCCTTGGAGCGGACCAAGAGACAGTAAAAACTGCAAGTCGCTTCAACGCGGTCTTGTGCAACCCTTCTGGACTAACCATGGAGAGGTTTAGTAGCATCGCAAGTCAAGTACTGGAATAACCACGGAAAACCTTGCAACAACGTCACGCGGGATGTGCCCAAACTAACGGATGGAAAAGCGCATAGAGCAAGTAGCGTCTTGCCACAACGCCGCCTTGAAATGGTTCAAGAGACGGTAAAAACTACAAGGCGTGATCATACGACCTTTGTCCCGCCCCTTGGATTAACTAAGTTGAGGCGTAGTAGCATCACAGGGTAAGTACTGTGTTAGCCACGGAAAACCTTGTAACAAAGTCACACGGGATGTGCCCAAATTGACGGATGGAAAAACGCACCAAATACAACAAGTAGCGTCTTGTCACAACGTCGCCTTAGAATGGAACTAAGAGACGGTATAAACTAATATCTTGCCTCGTCAAGACGACTCTCCTATATGTCAAGTGCCAGTGTCGAGTGCCAAGTGCCCGCGCCGAGTACATTATTACTTAGAACGCCACAAGTACCTAGTGTACGCATCTTGCCATGCCTTGGAATCTAACCAAGAGGGGCGCTCATAACACTCAACAATGCGCGACATACAGTCACACCTACGGACATCATGTTCATCATCTAAGGATATCTATCCTATCATCCAAGTCCAAAGCATACGGACAACATAGATAACACAAGGTATGAAATACTACTAACGAGTTATCATGCATTTCTACTATGATCATGACAGGTCTATTCGACGACATCAAACATATAAAAGGTTCAGGGAACAACACCCGGCGTAACCTCAACCCCAACATGATGAACAATAACTATGTACAAAGCTTGGTAAAGCACAATCAACTTCATACAGGATGCAAGTGAAATATTCCACTCAACATCTACATGCGCAGCCATGCGGCCCTTATAATGCAATGTACAATCACGCCTTAAGTGCGCGAAGGGTGCCATACAATCAATGGCAGACTTAGCAAAATACCAAGTTAACAAAATGAGGACACGGGGGCAAAAATGTACACACCCTCCATAAATCATACATCAAGACGCCAACGCTTGTCTAGATATCATCACAGCGTAATTGCGCACCTCGCTATCATCAGCAACCTTCGTACGAAGGATAGTTACCTTGGAATCAAGAATAACGATTTGAGCCTATCAAACAAAGACAACAGTCTCCAATACAACAACCTAAGCACATAAGTTGCATATAATTAGCGTGAAGAACAAGACGCACACCTTCAGCATGCACGCAATCTCTTAACACTCGCGTAACCCCTTAGCACGCGCATGACACCTCAGAAATATTACCATCAAACAAGCAAGAAAGAGGGATAGATGCAAAATGGAAGATCATCAATATAAGCAGTATGCTTGCTTCAAGCGACTCCTCCGCCAATATCCGGTCCTTCGACATGGGGGCAGATGGGCAAGTCCGCTGGCAGTAAACTAAGATCACTCGAAGTTGCTCGAAGGACGAATCTCGGAGTCGGATCGATTTATTCTGGATCAATTCAAAGCATCGCTAGCGACGGCGACGGTAAGTCGACCTCGATCCTGACTTGGACTCAGAAAGACACGTTATTCACAAACTAAGTATGAAGACGCTAAGCGCAACGCGTGTGTGTCGACGCGTTGGGAAGCGGAGATGACACTTCTTGTTCAAAAACTAAAGATAGTGGCAGCAAACAGGATATAGTATGCTCATGCTTCGACACGTCGACAAGAGGTGTAACAATTCATTTTCAAAGTTCTAAGTATAACTGCCATGATCGTGAGAACGTATGCGCGAGTGTCGACATACCCGCGCACGTTTACTACTTTAGGAGCAAGCAGCTATCATGTCTACACGCCTCTAAGCGGCTATTATGTTCGCAAAATCAGCTAAGTCTGGATGTGTACTCTGGAAGACACATTTTGACAACTCAGTCTACAAGGATAAACAACAACTCGATCAACGCATGTATACTCAACTTCTACAATAATCATGTTTATGATATCGAAGAGGACGCATGCATAGTCGACATATGACGAAGTATCAACTGTCGAAGAAATATTTTCTAAGTATTTCCCCATGATGGCAGATGTCAGATAGCAGGTGTCAACAATCAAGAAATATTTTCTATGTATTTCACCATGATAACAACTTCGACGAAGGAATCAATACAGACCAAAATCACTTCAACCTTGCAACCACAATCGACAGTCGAGCCAATGTTCGTTAGTTTACAAACGACAAACGAAAAACACTTTACTCATGACAATCACCATGAAAACATAACCCTATGTCTACATCAAGCATATGGATACAACGTACATATCAATGGATAGAGAAAAGATTCTAAATGTGGGGGCAAGTGCGCACATACTAGCGCGCACATACGAGCACGCGCGTACAGCTGTCGACATACAACGAGATGCCGGCTGTCAGAAATATTTTCTTAGTGTTCAAACCCCATCAGCTGTGAGCATACAACGAGATGCCGGCTATCAGGAATATTTTCTAAGTGTTCTACCATGTCAGCAATCAACAACCGTCAACGCGCGGCAAGTTGACGGCAGTCAACAGCCGTCAACGCGCGACAAGTTGATGGCAATCAACAACCGTCAACGCGCGACAAGTTGACGGCAATCAACAACAGTCAACGCACGACAAGTTTACGGCAATCAACAACCGTCAACGCGCGACAAGTTGAGGGCAATCAACAACCGTCAACGCGCGACAAGTTGATGGAAATCAACAACCGTCAATGCGCGGCGAGTTGATGGCAATCAACAACCGTCAACGAGCGACAAGTTGATGGCAATCAACAACCGTCAACATACAACAAGTTGACGGCAATCAACAGCTGTTGACATCTAACAAGATGTCAACTATCAAGGAATATATTCTAAGTATTCTCCTATGTCGGCAATCAATGGCAGTCAACAAGGATCAAATAGCAACAATCGTGGTAACAAGCATTAAATATCTCAAAAATATTTGCTATGTGTTTTATCTTGATTGCAGACAGCATATGAGCTCAATGTACAATAATCAATATAACGACAGACTACTATGTCCTGACACCAACTAACAATCAACATTGAGCATGCCAAAACATCACTCAAGCCATAGTGCAATGTGTTGACAACAATCACAATGCATAAGGGAAGTTTAACAACTTATCTCTATTTTTCCAAAAATTCCAGCACTTAGTAAAATTTTGGCCGATTTGAGAAGCTAATTATCATTGGGAATTTTATCGAACACCTTATTTGCGTGTTAATGTAATCTAATTCATGAATGTTTCAAAGGTAAATCAAGACTAAGCAAAGTCACGAAAGGTCCAGCCATACCCGGAATTGGACTAACCTCACCGAGCCGATCAAAACCCCGCGCGAATCACCGTGAACCACCGCCGGACCGACCACGCGTCACCACGGATCCACCCACGCGCCGCTGCTGGTTGCTTCACGCGCCGCCGCTCGGTTCAGCCACGTCCGCCCTTCCTTCACCGGAGTTACACTGGTGACGACCACAATGTGATCACTCCGAAATTTCTTGGTCTCCAAGTGTGCTAGACCCCAAATTTGTCACTCCAAATTTTTCTTCTTCTTCAAGAAAGGAGAGAACACTAAAAGCTACTAATGGTGAAGGATTAACTAATGGATATTTTCTCTGCTAAATCTATCCATCATTATTTATGGGTACATCCTAAAACTTTAATTATTTCTTACTAAGTCCTCAAATAGCATGTTTACATGTTGTCATCTCCTTATTTCAACACTTAGAATTTTCTAAGTATGCTATGACTATATGCTATGCACACATGATTTAGTACACACATGACACAACATACGCATGACTTCACACACGTTATATCATCTTAAATGCATGATTCGTGTCTTTTATTATTATCACATGATTATTTGCATGATTTAATTATCAATCGTCTATTCACATCTTTCACATTCATGTTGACATCACATTCATGTTGACGTCATATATCATGTTCGCATGCTTCCATGATGATTATTGCATAAGTTCATAAGCATGTGCGCATTGTTTATTGTTCACTGTTAAATGTATATTACTGGTTGCGCTAATCATGTCAACAGTTAACATACCTCTTGACAAAAATTAAAGTGGAGCGAAATCGAAGCCGTCGCGCTCAATTGTCAAACAAGCCACCCCTGAGGTCAACTCCGAACCTAAATTGGGCTTATATCCTATCTTAAAATAGAGTCAAGTATGGTTTGAACCGTTACTTGACTCGGGGGCAAGTGATGGATATCTGCCCAATCGGGTTCGTATTTACATTCCGGACTTCGTAAACACGTCGAAAACCACAAACGGATCCGAAAAACAAATACCCGAGGAATAAAACGGTCCGGACGCACGTATGCGTCCGGACCGGAACCTCCGGATTGCTCTAGGTAGTCCGGACCACGCCGGATGTCGAATCTGACGTGGTCCGGACTACTAATGGGTAGCGCGCGCATCCTTTTTTATCGTCCGAACACTGAGTAAAAGAGTTCTCCTAGGCCAAACTTAAACAAACCAGACGACGATTCTTACTTTCCTATAAACCGGTGTTGAACCGCACAAAAACCGGGTTCGGTTCTAAGGTTGCCTATAAATAGGAGACCTTGGCCACCCATTTTGACAAATTCTCATATATATTCTCAAGAGATATGGCCTAGAAGCTCTGGCCTCTCTCTAGGATTTTCTCTCTTTAGACTCTCATTTAAGCATCGGAGAGGGCTCAACCAGCACCACCCCCCGCTCTCCGTGCTGGTTATTGTCCCGTGTGCAGGTTAAGTCGCGCGAAGGAGATAAGCTTACCTTACCGACAAGCTTGCCCAGCTGTCAACCGTCAATCATCAACTGTCAATCGGCAGCCGTCAACCGTGCACAGCCGACAACCGTCAACCGCGCACCGGTCATCGACCCCTTGCCGTCATCAAATAATCCGCTTCTGATACCCGACGTGTCCCCATACCCGAAGTGCCGAAGAGTCCGACTACCCGGTTGGATTTGGACGCAACACCAACCGACCACCAGTAAACCTATGGAAGATGGCTGTGAAAGAGTTCACATTATCGTCGTTCTCCATCCAATAGATCAGTCCTTTAAAACGGTTTTAATCGCAAATTACTGGAACGTGAATTTTAAAACAAGCATACTTGATCTTGGCTTTCCCAATGCCCTTTTTATTTTGGAAAAATAATCCGATGAATACACTCATGCATATATAATTCTACTATCCATGTAAATTATCATACGCCAGTAACATTCATCATACAAACCACCACTCATGCTTATGTGTCATGCGTCTAATGTTCCGAGGAACTCATGCTTGCATATATAATTCTACTTCCAAGTAAATTATCAAATGCGGCTACATCCTCAACATTCTAGCATACATGTCAAACATGTATCATTCACATCCATCATACACATTTAGCGACTGGTTTTAGATTTTAATTAATTTTAAACATTAGGGGCTGATTTGCAATTCATGCTTATATTCAATCACGCAACATTGTAGACATGAATCCTAGGCATTTCCAACCATCACAGCATGTCTATCCTAGTGCGCATTCCATATATTTAACCAGGGCTCCGCCCACAATATGCAATATCCAGCTAGCTTGACTCAGTCAAGACAACATTTCTAATCATGCATAAATATATATTAAACAATAAACAATTGCAATTCAGCCCACTAATTTAACCAGTCCCAAAACATTTATCTCCAAGATCCATCCCCATAATCGAAACAAGGCATAAAAGTTAGCAAACCTTGAGCACTGTGTAGGCCTTTTAAGGTTAAAAAACATTTGGATTTTAAAACTTGACCTCCCTATTTTAATTGACTTGAATTCGGTTTTAAAAAAATACGGTTCGGTTCAGTCAATTTCGGTCCAATTTGGTCCGGTTCGGTCCCGGTCTGAAAATCCGATTTGGTTCGGTAAAATCCGTTTCGATTCGGCCCGGTTTTAATTTTAAAAATCTGGTTCGGTCCGAACCGGTCCAATAAAATAGGGTTCGGTTCAACACTCAAAATTGGTTTGGTTATATCCACTTAGTTACCCCGGTCCGACCCAATTAGGTCGAACCGATTGAGAAAACCCGTTTAATTTAAATTCGTCCCGGTTTGACATACTGGACCGGCCCAATAATTAAAATTTAAAAAAGGTTGGGCCGAAATGTTTACTTGTGGCCCAAGTAGGGTTTCAAAGTCCAAAAATATTTAACTTGGCCACCAAATAACATTAACTATATAAAAATAATTTCCAATATTAAATATATATATATTTCGGCCAAAATAATTACATATATATATTTATTGCCAAGATTCTATCTTTAAGACTAAATAAGTCAACAATATATATATATATATGTATATGTATGTATGAAAAATTCGGCACATACATATAAATATATATTTAATTTATTGTCAATATCTTAAATAGGGAAACACATATATTAACAATATATTTTCTCAATCTTTTAGGTAACTAAAATATATCAATAATATCTTTAACGTATTAAAATGTTTAGATATATTGATAGTTATATATATTTCTATATATTAATGAGAATCTATCATAATGTTCCCAATTATAGATATATTGTTACCTAGTTTAAAATTAAAATATGGTAAACAATATTGTTTAAAATTTCTGCCGAAAATTTTATCCCTTGGTGCCTAAGAAATTAAAAATTTTACTTGTAAATCACCTAGGGTTTCGGCCAAGAACACAAAAATTGGGAACAAGTGGTCAAATTTTAATAAGATCTGCAATCCAATGTTTGACTTTGATAAATATCACCCTTTTCTTAAAGATCACGAACATCAAATTTCCTAAGAACATCATGAAAATTTCGGACCTCACATAAACCCTAAAAATCGAAATTTGTAAAATCCCCTTTCAAAATTTCGGTCCAAAGTTTAAATTTCAAAAACACCAATTTATCAAAATCATGAACTCCTAACACAGGCTCTGATACCACTGTTAGATTACGGGGAGTAATCACTACGGAAACTAAATCTTGGTACATGCTAGTAATCGAAATTACGCAGAGGAAGATTCACACATACATCTACAGTTGTCCGTAGTCCCAAGATCTTTGCAGGAGGGAGTTCACGATCCTCCGGTCGGCACCCGTAGGGGTTCTTGTGAAGGAAGTCCTACGTGGTATATTCTTCACAGCAAAGCCTCTGATCGATTCTTGGCAATGGACAGATCTCTGGAGTGTTTGCTCGAAGGCAAATTGGCACACCCTTGGTGAGGTAGTGGTTCGGCCGAAATATGGTGTTCTTGGGGGAAGGGTTTTCTCTCAAAACACCACTAAAAGAGAATTGTGATTAACCTTAAAACCCCTAACTCTCCATATATATATATAGGAGTAAAGTGGACTTTGTCCACTTTTCTTCAACCCTAATTTCGGTCGGTCATGTATAGTATAGGGAGGTCAAATTTTGGGCCTCTCATGTCAAATGAAATTTGGGTCTGGCCCAATATCCTAAAGTGACATGTACTCAATTAATTTAAGTAACACATACATATAATGAGCTTTCATTTACGGCGTCCATCCATATGGTTACAAAAATAACCAAACCGAACCGGAATATTCCATAGACAATTCAACAATGTGTATTCGGAGGAAGGTAATGAATTAGAAAGGAGCTTCAGTTCATTTAATATTGAGTCAAATTCCTTTCTTTCCTTATATGTGCCCCTAACGATCTTATTCTTTAGCGAGATACCAGCCGTTGGACTTATGCAATCTACACGGTTCAAAATTGACATTACCTATGGTGCAAATCGTTTCTCATTACCGACTCTACTACCTCAAACTGACTATAATAATATTTTAAAAAACAAACATTTTATGAGAAATTGATAATTTCTCAATTCTTCTTTAATTGATAACATAATCACAAGAGACTTCTTTTTTAAATTATGGCAAATTTGTATTGTCAATTATGTTTAGACTATAAATCAACTATATACTCCCATTTCTCCCAAAAAAAAAAGAGATTATATGCTCCTAAAATTTACGTAATATATATTTCTCAATTAGTTTAATTTTCTCCTTTTTTTATGTCAAATTTGGGATTAATTTGAACTATTCAAATTCACAATACTGGTGTTGACTGTTGTTCCTCTGATCGCCTCACGAGATTTGAGAAAGTTGTTTTCTTTTAATATAAATAATCAAATTATCCACCATTTAGCTTTTGAGTTTAAGAATTAATTTTTTTTCGATATGATGGGAATTCAAATGTAATCTAATTGAAAATTGGAACTGATAGAGAGCATGTTGTCGCCATTGATATTGCTAACCTAGTCTTTCTTAGCATCAAGATAATGAAGCTTCATATGGGGCTTGATTGATTATATCACTATTTTTTTAAAAAGAATTCGTTAAAAAAAACTTTAAATGAACTTTTTTTTTTTACAAAATTTAATCCGTATGATAATAATTTAATAAACAACATTTTATGAGAAATTGGTAATTTCTCAATTATTTAATTTAATTGAATGTGTAATAGTTTCATAATAATAATAACCAAAAATAGTTCAACCAAAAACACTTAAAAATTTAAGTCACTGTGATGATGTTAACAATGTAACTACCATTGATACGACGGAGGGAAAAAAATAGCTTCTTTTAAAGGCGGCAATCTCCTCAATGATAGGAAGAGGAGACCAGTTCGCGCCGACCTAATTTACTCCGCCATCTTCCGACAACCCACGATGAGTTCCTCTCTCCAGGTTGGCACCGACCTAATTTCCTTAGATCTCTTCGATTTAGCTATCCATGACTAGGTGTTTTTGGTTATTGGGTGCTCAATTCATGTCTTGGAGTTTATTCGCCACCGATCGTGTCTTTGAAGCTCCATTGGCGTAGATCTTTCTGGTTTGATAGGTTTGGTTTATTGGAATCTGAAAATCACGCTTGCGGTCCAACTGAGTAAGGGATCTCTCTTGATTTTAGATCATGGCTCATTCTTAGTTGCTCTCAATTGGAGATAATATTAGCTCAAGGTTACTATTATCTTGAAGCTTATTTCTTGATTTGGATGAACCCTACTTTGTAATGGGGCTCACAGGAAAAAAAATAACAATCATCATCATGAAACTCAAAGATCATGGTTTTGTCAGTAGTGGGATTTGGGGTGTTAATTCATGCTAATTGTTGAATCAATAAATGATTTGCTTTCACTGCCGTGCTTCTTTTAGGATTTTTGCTTCAGATTCTCTGTCGTTAGGCAACTGAAGTAGGCATGGAAATAGTGAGGAATCCGTGGCAGGTAATTTTGACAATGAGGAGGCAGCATAGATTCTTTTGCTTGAGAGCTCTTAGTTGAAAGTTGGTTATTTTTTGTAGAGTTCTTACAAAGGTTTGGCACTGAAACAACCTGGTATATCCTTTCGCACATCAAAGTGCCATTTTTGTTTAAGGTACTCATGTTTTATCTTATGCTGCAATTATCAAATTCATCTCATAAGATTGAGATATCATCATCTATCTGTTATGAATAATTGAAATATTTCAATATGCAGAGCACAATCTCCTCAGTTTTGCTTCCAAAATGTCACGTCTTTAAAAGTCTCTGCTTTTAAAGATAGTCATGTGAATGAGGGTTTAAGACCTGCAACAGTATCACAAAATTACGTCAAACCTTCCTATAAACCAAACAAGAATGAGGAAACAGTATCTGAATCTCCAAAAGCTCAAGAAATTCCAATGTCAGCTGCTGTTCACAGCTTATTCAAGAAATGGGTAATGGCATTATCTGCACAATCTTCTGATGGTAATTTCTTGAGAGGAGTCGGTCCAGAAGTAGAGACCAAGGCTCAAGTGACAAAGAAAATTGGCATTATGAAAAATTCGTGGTGCTACTTTTGGAGTCTCGATGCTATACTGAAGATTAATATGCTGATATTGTAAGTGCAATACCTTTTTTTGTTGCTTCATACAACTTCCTAATTTGCATTGCACTAATTACCAAAAGTTACATCTTGAGCATTTTTTTTTAATAAATCTTCTACTATGTCGATATAGTTTTTACTTTCTCTAACTGCCGATACTGTATTTGTACAAATGGCTAGAACCTACTTATTTTGCAGTGAAAATTACATCTTTTTAGAGATTTGACATAGTCTGTTACGGATGCATTTGTGGGTCGGCATTACACTAGGAAGAACCGACTGGTTTAGGGATTCTAGAATTTGTTGGAGTAGGAAAAATCTAGGCCTAGTTTGGATTATCAATAAAAGCTTAGATTTGAATAAGTTTAAAATAAATATTAGTTTCTTAATAAGGAGTCAATCAGTTGAATTATGATTAGGTTTTCCTATTTGAGTATTTTCTATTTTGTATGATCTAGTCCTTTATAATGACTAGAAGATTATAATAAAAAATAAGTAGAAATTTTACCTCAATTGTTGAGAAGGGGTTCTCCTTCAAATCGAGCTCAACAATTGCGCGTGGCAAGAAGGCCATTCGGCCGGCACAGACACATCATTCGTATTCTCTCCGATCTTGTGACCTGGGACGTAACAATTTGGTATCAGAGCCAGACAAGATGGGATATAACTTCAGTTCAGTTGTAATGGCTGAAAGGGAGAAGAATGAGGTCGGATTCAGCAGCGTGGAGGCCAAAGTAACATATGTGGAAGAAAGTCTCAAGAATCTCCATACGGCCGTGGAGCAGCTGACCGTGGCATTCCACATGGACAAGGCCAACTCAGACGCGTCCCCAACTGAACCAACCAGCCCTCAACTACAGCCTCCGAGTGAGTAATCTTCCCGAACCAGGGAAATGTCCAACCAACCCTCAGCTCGGTCTCAAATAGGGATGCTGGTGCCGAGATACATGAAGTTAGAGTTCCCCACTTTCGATGGATCCGAAGACCCGTTAGTATGGCTGCATCCCTGTGAGCAGTTCTTCAATCACCAAGGCACCGAAAAGTCAGAAAGGGTCAGAGTCGTAGCCTTTCACATGTTAGGCGAAGCACAATTATGGCATTATCAAGAGGGGCTAGAGAAGCCGGAGCTTTCTTGGGACGAATTCAGGAAGGCTTGCTCATTAAGGTTCGGACCTCCGGAGGGACACAATCCGTTGGGCGAATTGGTGTGTTTAAAACAAACAGGAACAGTCGAGCTGTACCAACGACAGTTCCAGGAGAAACTGGCAAGGGCGGGCCGACTCGTAAGAGTCGATCAACATGTGAACCTCTTCATGGCTGGGTTGAGCGAGTCGTTACGGCTGGATGTCCAGTTAAATAAACAACTAGATTTAGCAACCGCCATGAGCCTAGCCCGGGCCTTCGAACAACGGCTGCAGTCTAAACGGACCGAGCAGAGTCGAAGAGAATGGGCACCTAGGAACAAGCTGGCAGCATTGACGACTGCTCCCCATTCCAAGCCAACAGGGACAACGGCTAGCCCTCAGTTCGTGCGTCGGTTGAGCAGATCTGAGATGGTTGAAAGATGGGCTAAGGGTCTTTGTTACAACTGTGACGAACAGTACTCTATCGGCCACCAGTGCAAGAAGCTCTTTTGGCTGGAAATCGAAGATGAGATGATCGAGGAGGGAAAGGAATCGACCGAGGAGGAGCCTACAATCTCGCTTCATGCCATAACAGGACGCAGAAACATGGAAACGATGCAGCTGGCAGTCCGTCTTGATGGGCATGTATTGCTGTGCTTGGTCGATTCAGGCAGCACGCACAACTTCATTAATGCCAGGGCAGCAAAGCAAGTAAAGCTCAGTGGCAGCCAAACATCGGGAGCAAGTGTGGCCATCGCCAACGGGGACCGACTCAACAGTTTCGGAGTCTGTCGACAGGTGAAATTTTCTGTTGACACAATCAACTTCACAGCTGACTTCTATATCATTCCACTGCAAGACTTCGATATTGTCTTGGGAATCCAATGGCTGCGACTGTTAGGGTCGATCGTGTGGAACTTCGTTGACCGCACCATGCGGTTTGTGTGGCAAGAAAGGGCAGTTTTACTGCAGGGGAATGAGGCGAAAGCAGCCACGAAGCTTTATCAGATGAAGATCGAAAATGTAGACCACCGAATATTGGAGCAATTGTTAGGAGAGTTAGACGATTTATTCAGGGAGCCGACATGATTACCACCACTTCAGGAATGCGATCACCGAAGTTGCTTGCTCCCTAACACGGCTCCGGTGGTCGTCCGACCCTACCGCTACCCTCATCGACAAAAAGATGAAATCGAGCGACAGTGCGCCCAACTGCTCCAGCAAGGTGTAATTCGGACTAGCCGCTCCCCGTTTTCTTCTCTGGTTCTATTAGTTCCTAAACAAGACGGGTCGTGGAGGCTCTGCGTCGATTACCGCGAAATGAATTCGCGGACTGTGAAGGATAAATTTCCGATTTCGGTGGTAGATGAACTTCTCGATGAGCTCAAGGGTGCGAAGTACTTTTCGAAGTTAGACCTGCGATCAGGTTTCTTCCAGGTCCGTATGAACAAGGGCGACATTGAAAAGTCGGCTTTCCGAACACACCATGGCCACTTTGAATTCTTAGTGATGTCGTTTGGCCTCACGAACTCACCATCCACATTCCAGGCTCTAATGAACGAGGTTTTTCGGCGTTATTTACGTACGTGTGTACTCGTTTTCTTTTACGATATTCTGGTTTTCAGCCCCACGTAGGAAGCACATATGGAGAACCTCCGGAGGGTGTTGGAGCTGTTGCGAACACACCACCTTTATATTAAGGCGTCCAAGTGCGAATTCGGCAAGCTTGAAATCGCGTATTTGGGACATGTCATTTCAGCCGCAGGTGTGGAGGCTGACCGCTCGAAGATTCGAGCAATCGATTGCTGGCCGCAACCACATAACACCACTACGCTAAGGTGTTTTCTGGGGCTGGCAGATTACTACCGGAAGTTTATCCGGGATTTCGGCATTAAAGCAGCTTCGCTGACAAAGATGTTGAAACGCCAAGCATTCCAATGGGACGAGGAGGCACTTGTTGCTTTCCATGACCTCAAGTTAGCTCTCTCATCAACACCGATGTTGGCCTTGCCCGATTTCGACAAGGAATTCGTGGTGGAATGCGACGCATCAGGTTTGGGAATTGGGGCCGTGTTGCAGCAGGATGGCCACCCAATTGCATTTTTCAGCCGACAACTAGCTCTGCGACACCACAAACTAACCGCCTACGAACGGGAATTAATCGGGTTAGCCAAGGCTGTGCAGCATTAGCGACCGTACTTGTGGGGGCGGCAATTCCGAATCCAAACCGATCACTATAGCTTGAAGTACCTCTTGGAGCAGAGTCTGACCACGCCTCCTCAGCAGCATTGGCTGAGCAAGCTTCTGGGCTACGACTTTACGGTGGAGTACCGTGCCGGAAGGTTGAACACAGTGGCCGACGCATTGTCTCGACAATCGGCCGAACCGTCCCTATTTGCTCTAAGCCAACCCAAGAGCAATTTTGCTAGATACTATTAAAGAAGAATTGCTCTGATCGCCTCATCTACAAGAGATCATGGAGCTGGTTCACCGAGGCGAGCTGGAGGCACCATGGTTGATCCAAGACGGGCTACTATTTTACAAGGGACGGTTGTACCTCCTATCCTCCTCCGAATTGGTGGCTACGGTATTATCAACATACCATGACTCCACTCATGAAGGAGTACAGAAGACATTGCATTGTATTCGGGCCGACTTCTATTGGAAGGGGATGAAAAAAGATGTCGCGGCGTATGTCGCTTCCTGCCCGACCTGCCAAAAACACAAATCCGAGCACCTTAACCCGACAGGTCTGCTGCAGCCTTTACAGCTGCCGACACAGGTATTTGCTGATGTATCCATGGACTTCATTGATGGTTTGCCGAAATCGTGGGGAAAGACTATGTTGCTCGTCGTCGTAGACCGTTTCTCAAAGTACGCCTACTTTTTTCCAGTGGCGCATCTGTACACAGCTGCCCGAGTATCTAATGTGTTCTTTGAACAAATCATTCGCCTACATGGGATTACGGAGACCATCACTTGTGATCGTGATGTGGTGTTCACAAGCTCGTTTTGGCGTGAGTTGTTCCGTCTATGCGGCACCAAGCTGCACTTCTCGACAGCCTATCACCCGCAGACGGACGAACAGACAGAGGTGGTAAACCGAACCATCGAAATGTACTTGCGTTGTTTGGTTGGGGACTTCCCGAACAAATGGGTATCATGGGTTGCTTGGGCCGAATTCTGCTACAACACCTCGTTCCATACGTCCCTACAAACAACTCCCATTTAGGTGGTTTATGGTCGCGATCCACCTCGCTTATTGTCCTACAATGCAGGTTCTTCTAGGGTGGATGCTGTCGACTCTGCATTGCAAGAGCGAGATGAAGCCCTTCATGTAATCCATCAACGTCTGCAACTGGCGCAACAGAGGATGAAAATACGTTACGATAAAGGTCATAGGGAGGTCGAATTTGCTCCAGGCGCCATGGTGTGGCTCCGTCTACACCTGCATCAGCGTGCACACTTGGAAGCTTAGCCGCATAAACTCTCGCCACGCTACTATGGACCTTTTGAGGTGTTGCGCCGCATCGGAACAGTAGCATATGAGCTGCGTCTACCGGAAGGAAGTCGTATTCACAATGTCTTCCACGTTTCGTTACTCAAGGAGTTTAAAGGAGAACCACCAGCCATGGCGTCGGTTCTGCCTTCCACCACAGAGGGACCAGTAACTATCGAGCCAGATTCGGTGATACGAGCCAGACTTAACCGAGGATTAGCCGAATTTTTGGTACAATGGAAGGGTCTGCTACAAGAGGAAGCGACTTGGGAACCAGTGGAAACCTTTCGAGCTGCTTACCCGGACTTTGAGCTCGAGGACGAGCTCATTTTGCAGGCAGGAAGTAGTGTTACAGATGCATTTGTGGGTCGGGTTTACACCAGGAAGAACCGACAGGTTTAGGGATTCTAGAATCTGTTGGAGTAGGAAAAATCTAGGCCTAGTTTGGATTATCAATAAAAGTTTAGATTTGAATAAGTTTAGAATAAATCTTAGTTTCTTAATAAGGAGTCAATCAGTTGAATTATGATTAGGTTTTCCTATTTGAGTATTTTCTATTTTGTATGATCTAGTCCTTTATAATGGCTAGAAGATTATAATAAAAAATAAGCAGAAATTTTACTTCAAATCCTGAGAAGGGTTAGAGCTCTCCTTCAAATCGAGCTCAACAATTGCACGTAACAAAAAGGCCATTCGGCCGGCACAGGCACAGCATTAGTACTCTCTCCAATCTTGTGACCCGGGACTTCTAATACAGTATCTGTTGTGCAGCATACCTTTGTATCTGACAATCAAAATGGTTTATGGAAACGAAATCTCAAAGGAAATGACGCCATTGTATATGGTGGGGCCCCTTATCGTCGCGCTCTACATCAAGATGCTCCAGGCCTTGTGCTCCCTTTACATGTTCACGTTCAACCAGACCGTAACAGTAATCAGGAGCATACCTGTGTGCTACAAGTACGTGTTTCATGGGCAGCTCAAAAAAGATATAAAGGCTATGGTTTGGCATCCATTGGTGGGCTTCAAGAATATGGACTACGAAAGTAAGCAAGGGGAGTTTCGGGTTTGGTTGGGGGAGAAGTACTTGGACTTTATCGAATCGGTGTGGCCCTTTTATTGCAGAACTATTCGCTTGCTAAAGAGAGCACATTTTATCTAGTCCTTCACTTTGAGACATCTATAATTTATTATTCATTTTGTACACTGTCTTTGTTATTGAATTTGGGTTATATAATCAAAGGGAGAGAATATATTTTATTTTTAGGGTTAACAACTTATAAACAGTTTTCCAAATTTAGTGTTTCAAGTCTGAAATGTTAAATCAGGCATTCTCAAGTTTCATTTTTATTGAAATTTGGTGTCTCGGTGTTGATTACTTTAGAGAAACCAATCTCGACGAAACCGATTGTCAAATTCGAACTCCCATGCATGTTCCCTTCTCGTCACCTTGTCGGGACCGTCAACTAAGAAACTGGCCACATCCGCCAAGTACATCCAATTCCTCTGCTGGAAACCTTTTCTTTTAGTCGTTCAAGTTTTGAGGGAAATTTGGCGATTTTGTGAAAAATAAAGAGTGATGGATTATGAGTAGTTTGATAAAAATGATTAAATTGAGATGAAAAGACGCGTAGAAACCCCAAATTTCAACAAAACTGAAATATGAGACTGTCTATTTTAACATTTCAAACTTCAGATATCCAATTTCAACATTTGGCAAACATTGCACTGTTTATAGGTTCTTAACCCTTGATTTTAAGGTCTGATAAACTTTGGGATTGGCGCAATAAAAAAATTTGTATTGTCAAATAGTCATTTTGTGAATAAGATTGTTTGTCATTCATTAGACTTCCAATGGTGAGTTCCTAGTTACTCCACTATCTCTAATGTTGGAGATCAAGTTCCACTTTTATATTGAGATCCACGTAATTTCATACTCCTAGTGCGTTTTTTATTATTAAAAACACTATATATAAATTAAATATTTATATTTAAAAAAATACAGATATAAAAACACTAATAAATGTTGATTCGAGTTCTGGATCGGCTTAATTAAGATAATTAGAAAAATTATGTCTAAAATTATAAAAATCTAATGGATGTTTAAATTTTTTTTTTTCAAGTACGTCAAAGTTTGTCAATTTTAGTTTAAATGTTCGGATTCTAAATTTGACCGACGTGTTTGTCCTTCCCGAAAGTTGAAAATCGACGTCGTTATTGTAATAGTTCAATTATTTACCTATTATAATTTTTAAACAATTTACGATTCTTCTGTTATTTTAAATTTTTTTACAAAAAGGTACAAATATATATAGACCTAAATCTAACCAAATATGATGTTTTGAAAAAAAACATGATTTTTTAGAGGCGCCACTAGTTAATTATTAAGCTAATTAGAAACCTAAATTAGCTAGAGAATAACAAATTAAACACCTAAGTATAAAATCATTTTACTAACAGAAATTTGAATTCGGGGTTCGATAACGAATTAAAACGATGATAATAATATCATCATTTCGGTACTCAATTCACTAATTTTGAAAATTTAGATTTTTCATCCAATCTCGTACTAAATGGGGAAATAAATTTGCGACTCTAATCTTAAGCTGATAAGTAATAATAGAGTAGATCTCAAAGGAACGTGGCGATGGGTAATATATAGGGCCGACAATGGTGCGGTGAAACTCAAATAACCATGGTTATTCGCACCATTTACCGAAATGGTTAACCGCACCATTATTTTGAGGGACGATTATGGTGATGAGTTTTGTACCCACAATGGTTATGGTTATGGTTATGATATTAAGTCCATAACCACGGTTATAACTATCACCGCTATATATATATATTACTAATATTTATACATATACAATATTATACTATATAAGTATTAATCTTGTAACAAAAAAAATATTAATCCAATTATCACATATCTCAATTCCCACCATTCTTTTCTTTGTGGCCAGAGATCCCACCATTCATTCATTTGGTATCTTGACCATTGTGTACCCAAGATTGGATATGGATGACACTCAAAAATGTATATTTTCTAATTATAACTTATATTTCTCCAGACATTATTTTCCTTCTAAATTGACGTATGACGTTGCACATGCAAACTTCTACTATACTATAGAATTCCTCTGTTTATGAAATTTTTTATACCATTTTCTCAATGTGTACTAGTTCATATATTTTATTTCATTGTTATAGTTGCATCTAAAAAGTTAATAAAGCTTAATCAATTGATAATGTAGAGGAAGACGATGAATCGACAATAACTGAGGTAATTAATATTTTTTTAGTAAAACTGAGAGTAGTTAAATTAAATGAATATGCCTAATCATTATGTCTATATTTCTTATTATTAGGTTACCTCTATCGGAAGTGATGACCATTGAGGATCTCAAGTGATAGGCAATTGAAAAAATGTTCTTTAATTAAGTAAAACAATGACATTTTGTTTAATTTGGATTTCGTGTATGAAACAATGAATGTATGTTTAATTTGGATTGTGTGTATGATATAAATGATGGTGTATAGGTTTTAATGTTTATGGTTAAATGGTTTAACCGCGGTGAAAAACTATGGTTATAGTATGAAGAATCATAACCACAATGGTTATGATATAAGTGAAAAAAATATGGTATGATTATGGTATTAGTGGTACCCTCACGGTACCCTCGCCATTGTGTTTATAATAAAATATGTTCATTAAGTCAATCAATAGTAGAAATCAAATCAATATAGTTGTTATAATAATCACAGATCTTCATGATGAAAACGAGACTCAGACTGGGCAATAGAGACAAAAGTGTACCGTAACTCTCAATCTAAACATGATCCCTACTAAAGCTGTTTTTATTGGGAGTCTCTTTCTCTTATGTTTTTGTTAGGTAGATGTGAAAATTTTCCAAATTTCCTTTTATAGAAATTATTGATTAATTAACCCTCTAAAAAAATTAATCACAAATTCGTCCTTAGTTGCGGTCGGTGTATGGTTGCGGTATGCGACCGCAACCTTCAATTAACAGAGTTAATGAAAAATTAACCATGTTAATTAAGGACACAGTCTTGTTGACCGTGTCCTATTAAAGGTTGCGGTGGGGAACCGCAACCATCCTCATGGTTGCGGTTTCCATTAGAACCGGCCGGACCGACAGTCTAAATAGAGTTTGAATTGTCAGATTTTGCATGCTTATAGAGTTTTCATGTAGAAATGACACTCTGAGCATTACCCAGTGCTAGAAATGGCCAAATTCCTTCATCTAGAGGGTCAAAATTATAGTTTATGTTACTTTAGGTCGTATTTGCAATTTGTCGGTTTTGTTTAATGAATTATCAAGGATGGCTAAAAAAATTTTAAATATTGTAAGTAAAACCCTAAACCTATAAAAAATCTGAAATAGCAAATAGGTTCTAACAAAACCGAAAAAATTGCAAATACGACCTAAAGAAACATAAACTGCGATTTTGACCCTCTAGATGAAGGAATTTGAATGAAAAACATTGTACTTTATAGCTATACTATGGGTATTGCTCAGAGCGTCATTTATGCATAAAGAACTCTTTAAGCGCGTCAAAATCTGACAATTCAAACTTTATTTAGACCGCCCGTTCGACCGGTTTTGACAGAAACCCCAGCCATGATGATGGCTACGGTGGGGAGCGACAACCATTATGGAGGCTGCAGTTCACCACCGCAGCCATCTTTATGGCTGCGGTTGGGAACCGCAGCCTTTATTAGGACACTGTCTTAATTAACAGGTTTAATTGTTTATTAACTGTTGGATCACGGTGGAACTCCGGTACGATCTTTGACAGCGGTCCTAGCTCCTTCGCTCCACGCAATCCTGCAAAGAGGGGATAGACCGGGCGGTGACCTAGAATCCCTCTCCGATGCTTAAATGAGTATCTTGTACGGACTGGCAAGCAGTAATCTCAAGTAGCGTATCTCAAAACGTAATGTGCTCTGAGGTAACCTCTGCCCTTTTATATGCGGAGAGGTACCTCAGTTACCTGGTGAACCGTTGGGGTGGTTAGCCCGTATTCCGCGTATCTCGGGCACGATCCCGCCTATCTAGGCCATGATCTCGCTTATCTCGGCCACGCCCCGCGTATCTTGGCCACGCTCCGCGTATCTTAGCTACGCTCCGCGTATCTCGACCACGCCCCGCGTATCTCGGCCTCATCCTCTGATAGCAAGTCCCGACTAATATCGGGGACTCCAGAGTTATCTCGTTGTGTCACCGCTCGGGGCCCCTCGTCATCGTGACAGGGCCAATCGTTCTTAGGGATTCGTCACCGGGGCCTACTTAAAGGCATCTCATCGGGAGCATCCAGCTCACCTATCGGGACCGACTCTGTCGGGACCTTTCATTATCGGGACTCCCTCTTTCGGGACCCTTCGCCTGGGTCATCTTGACCTCCATTGATGGCCCAGTGGCCCTATTCACCGTTTGCTCGCTGTTAAAGGGCCTAACGGCCACAACGAAGCCCATCATTTGCCCCTAAGACATGAGGGACTTACAGTTCGTCGTGTCTTCCAACTCCCGACCTCCCGACGTCGGAGTCGGGGACCTTTCCCTTGGCATAGTCACTTGATACAAATCTTCTCGTTCACGCTTCCTCGATGCCTTGAGGATAACTACCAAATCCGAGAAGACTCCTCGGTTCCCCTGCCATTAAATGCAGCAGATAACGAAGCGACGTCTCTGGTACCCGTGCCTGATTTTTCGCACCTGCTTTTTCTGAAAAAGTGCTTTTCAGGCCGTTTCATCATTGCACCCGTTCCCATTCTGCATGTTTCATCTCAATGGCTCAGATCAAAACGCTTCGACTTCGACGATTCAGATCAGAACGTCCTTTCAACTGTCCTCTTTGCCTATAAAACCCTCACCCTGGGTACAGTTTCCCTTTTACCGTCTCCGAAATTTCAAAAGCTCTCTGCAACCTCTCTGAGAATTCAAGCTCTGCGATTTCAAAGACCCAAGTGTTTCTCCGAACAACTTTCCGGCCACTTTCAGATCATCCTTCCTTCCTCAAGTCATCATGTCTGGTAAGGATTTTTTCCTTCCTTGTTACTTGTGTGTCTTTTCCTTCCTCTTTGCTTAGTTCGTTCGTAATTTCCCGGAAAACCCACTGTGCCTTTCCTTGCCATGGCTGATTTCAGACAGTGGATCTAGTTCCGAGGGAAGAAAGCCCTTCAACTTTGACTATGCTCTGAACGAGATTTCCAGCACTGCGTACGATGCAGCTCTCTGGGAGGGATGCATCACCTCTACCTGGGAACCTCGTTTCCCGTATCCCTGGCCCCGCCCCTCGGGTAAGGTTACCCGTCCCTGGAAAGGGGAGGTGTTTGTCTCTACGGGGCAAATATCAGCGGGGATTAGGTTCCCTTTCTGTGGTAATCTGGTCGAGATGTGCCAGCACTACAAGACGCATCCGACCACCTTCTCTCCCCACGCCATACGCTTGTGGAACGCCTTCCAGGTCCTCTGCTTCCGACAGAAGTGGGTTTACAGCCTCAAGCTCTTCAGGACCTTCTACGGGATGAAGTGCAACGAGGCGGGGGTTTGTGCCTTCTACCCCCGTATGCCGAAGTGGAACAAGACGCAACTCGGGTTGTGCAACTGGACTAATGACACCTGGAAGGTGGTCAAGGGTCGGGGACTCCTGGTCGATACGGGGTCCGATAACAGTGGGTGGAAGAGGAGCTACTTCTTCATCCAAAACTCCTCGATCCCGTGGCCCCGATGGGAGGTGGAAGCGGACTCTCCTCTCGCTTACCACACTTACACCGATGAAGACTTCCAGACTCTTCAACTCATCCAGCTCTACAGATGGGGGGAGTCCTACACTCCCCTCGACGCCAATTCTCTCGTGGAGCGGGACCTGGTGAATGCCGGGATCCGACTCCTCGACATAGTCTCCAGGGGGCAGCTCTTCGACGGCCCCTCCAATATGGTTCCCTGGGTAAATCTCTAACCTCTGTTTTTTACTGTTTGCAGCTAAGAAGGTATCTGTGTTGACCAATCTGATCCTTAAGCAGGGGGAGACCGATGCTGTCCGCCCTACGCGGAAGAGGAAGTCAGCCAAGAAGGCTGCTGCTCCATCGGGATCTCCTTCCGCGGAGCGGCCAAAGCGGAGCCGCGTGGAGGTGGACAAGCTCTTCGACGTCCAGACCGCTGAAGAAGGTAAAAAGCTCCGCCTCGCTATTAAATCGTACAGGAAGCTGGTTCCGAAGGAGTTGATTCCTTCGACCATGGAGGCCCGCATCGCCGATGTCAAACGTGTCCTCCGAGGGGAAACTCCTCGTGTCCTGAAGGCGGGCTACTACAACTACCGCGGGAAGGACCAATATGTCTCCCGACGCATTTTTTGGTGTAAGGGCTCTAATGAACTTCCTGATTACGTTTCTGAAGCCTCCTCTCGTCCTCTAGGTGCAGGTCACTCGGGGACTTCGTCGGGTGTTGGAGCCTCAGCAGGTGCACCACCTTCTGCAGGGGCACCACTTTTCTCCAGTGGAGAGACCCCGACCGGCGAGCAATTTCGTCGGGTGGAGAGCCTGGACTCCTCTGAGGAGACTGATGAGGGTGGCTCTCTTCGCCATCGTCGGAGGACGGGGCAGTCCCCGCTGAAACCAACCTCCAAGGGGCTGCCCCCCGCCTTCTTCACGACAGCAGCGACAACCGTCGCCCCTCCACGACTTCACTCCTTCCCCAGCCCGGGGTGGGTCGGAGGCACGCCCCTCCACGACCCAAGTCGGCCCTTCTCCTCTTCCCCTCGACGGGAGTTTTTACAAGGCCTTCGACCCCGCACAGGAGGATGCTCCCTGGACCCCGATCCAAACGCTGCAAGGGGTCCAGCTCCGACAAGGGGACACATACCCGGAGCTGGCTTTACACCTGGTAGCAGGCTCAATCCTGCCTACTATGAGGTATCCGATCTCCTTGGATCGGGAGGACATGCGCCGGGATGTACAGGAGATGTGCATGCGTCGGATAGAGGTAAGACTTTCGCTTTTCTTTTCTTCATCAATAAGACCGGTTGCTCATCTACTAATACTTCTCTTCCTTCCTTCGCAGGAGATGGGGGACCTCAACCGTTCCATCGGGTACCTCTTCGCCTTCGAGGAGACCCTGGAGCAAGAGTGGGCGGTCATAGCCAAGCTTAAGGAGGATCTCGCGGCCTCCGAGTCTTCGCGGGGAAAACTGGCCAAGGAGCAGGCCATCCTCGATCGAAAGACTCGGGACCTCCAAAAGCAGGTCCATGACTTCGAGGGGCTCCTGAAGCGGGAGCGGCAGGAGCGGCGGGTTGCCGAGGACAAGATGGTCCTCGAAAAGAAGGCTCTGGAGGAGCAAGTTGCTGGGGTTCCCGCGCAGCTGGTCGCGGCCGAGACCAAGGGTCGGGAGGATTATCGGAGGTCCGAAGACTTCCAGGCTGATGCCGTAAAGTTCTGCAGCGCGGAGGTGGAGAACACCCTCTTCAATGCAGTTGAGGAACTCCACCTGGAGTATGGCGACGCCATCAACTTCGACAAGTCTCCTTCTCTCACTCCCTTCGCGAAGAAATACTTTGTTCTCTCGGAGGAGAGTGATGAGGGGAGCACTGCCGCGATTGTTGAAGACACAGCAGAGCCTCCAAGTGCTGATGCCACGATAATCGACCCTCCAGCTGCTGAACCTGTGGAGCCTTCTACCACAGACCTCGTGGACCCTGCTCCCGCTGATGCTGCCGACAAGGACCAAGCCTAACTGCTTATCTTTAGAGTCCTTGTACTTTCCTCATTTTTGTAATCTTCGTGCCTTTGAGCCCTTATGAATATATCTGACTTTCTTAGTTCCGATTTCCCATTGCACTTCTCAAAGCGACTTTACTTACTTAAGGCGAGACTTCGACACTTAAGATATTTTCACACATCACTTAAGACGATTTAACTCCATGCACCACTTAAGGCGACTTTAACAACACTTAGAATAAATCTAAGAATCATGCATCACTCAAGACGACTTAATCTCGTGCATCACTTAAGACGACTTTTTCTCGTGCATCACTTAAGACGACTTTTTCTAATGCACCACTCAAGGCGACTTTTCTCGTGCACCACTCAAGGCGACTTTTCTCGTGCACCACTCAAGGCGACTTTTCTCGTGCACCACTCAAGGCGACTTTTCTCGTGCACCACTCAAGGCGACTTTTCTCGTGCAACACTCAAGGCGACTAAATAACGTTTAGAATGAATCTAAGGATAATTCTGATCGGAAACAACCTCTCTATTCATTGATGGCACAAAATTTGCTTACATCGAATCAAACGATAAATAACTTATACCACTTAAGGCGATTTTACATCGGGCACTACTTAAGGCGACTTTTCATCGGGTACCACTTAAGGCGACTTTTCATCGGGCACCACTTAAGGCGACTTTTCATCAAGCATGACATTTCTTCAAGTGTTCGCCACTAAAAGAATGCTTCAATGCTCTGCCATCGAGGTCTTCCAACTTGTACGCATTCGGAGCTGGCATCCCCACGACCTTGTAGGGTCCTTCCCATTTTGGTGACATCTTGTTGATTCGATCCAAAAGGGTAAATTCGTTGCGACGCCAAACCAGCTCCCCGACGAAGAATTGTCGGGACTTAACTCACCGATTGTAATACCTGGCCGTCGCCAAACACATTCGAGCCTGGACTTCGTCGGCTTCCCGCCTCTTCTCTTCGAGCAAGTCCAAATCCAGACGTCTCATTTCATCATTCGTCAAAGGCTCGTAATATCTCATCTGATGGGATGCCACAGCTACCTCCACGGGAGCAACAGCCTCCGTACCATAAACAAGGCCAAACGGAGTCTCCCCAGTTGATCGTTTGGGTGTCGTTCTAACAGCCCAAAGCACGTTTTCCAGCTCGTTCAGCCATTTGCCCTTCAAGGCATAGACCCTTTTCTTCAGGCCATCCATCACGATTTTGTTGGCCGATTCCACCTGGCCATTAGTCTGAGCATGGCGGACAGAGGCTGTCCGATGCTCGATGTTCAACTCCTCCAGATACTCCTTCACCTGAGACCCGTTAAACGGGTGGACCATTGTCGCTGATCACCACCTTAGGAATCCCCTATCTGGATACAATATGAGTCTGGAGAAATTTGACGATCTGGTTCCCCGTCGTCTTGGCCAACGCCTTTGCTTCTATCCATTTCAAAAAATAATCGATAGCTACAAGCAAATACTTACACTGGCCTTGTGCTTGCGGAAGAGGTCCCACCAAGTCGATGCCCCACTGCGAGAAGGGCCAAGCGCTCTTGATGGATGTCAGATTAGCAGCCGGAGCCACAATACTCGGGGCGTACCTCTGGCACGCGTCACAGGATCGGACCAACGCCGTCGCCTCCTTGCTCATTGTAGGCCAATAATAGCCCAAGTTCAGCACCTTCCTCATAATGGATCGGGCTCCTTCGTGACAAGCCGCGACTCCTTCGTGCACCTCCCTCAGGATTCGACTTGTGTCGGGCTCAGCCACACACTTCAAGTACGGAGTCGAGAACCAGCCCTTCTTGTATAGCTAATTGTCCAACATCACGTAATTAACCGCGATCCGACGTATCCTGTCAGCTATCACTTCATTATCGGGGACTGCCCCCGTAGTCAGGTACGCGACTATCAGGGTCATCCAAGTGGGCTCCTCCTCCGATCCTGCTTCAATAGCACACACCTGTGTCGGGTCGGTGGTCGACAAGATCACCTTCTCCAAGAAGTGCACCTTCCGATTTTCCTCCAAGGGTGCCCCCAGGGCAAATTTTCTCAAGGCATCTGCCTCCATGTTTTCTTCCCTCGGGATCGTCTCGATGTCGAAGCTTTTAAAGCTCTCCTTCAAGACTTGCACCTCGCGAAGGTACTTCCTCATCATCGGGCTCTTCGCCTCGTATCGCCCTTGAACCTGGTTCACAATCAGGGCCGCGTCACACTTCACTCTCAAGTGAGCAACTCCCGTACCTTTGGCAATTTTCAAGCACGTGATAAGAGCCTCGTACTCAGCTTCGTTGTTCGTGGCCCTAAATGTTAAGGCCAAAGCATATCGCAGCGGCTCACCTCCGCCTGGTGGTATCAATACAAACCCTGCTCCTGATCCATCTGAACTCGAGGAGCCATCCGTGTACATCTCCCAAGTATTTTCCTCGTTTGGCTGTTCTGATTGCTCTGCCATCTCTGGTTGTTCTGCTGTCGGGACCTCCATGGTTGTCCCCTCTACAGGGCCTGCTTCTTCCAGATCGGGGGCTGTAGACTCTGCTATGAAATCCGCCAATGCCTGGCCCTTAATAGCCGTTCTTGGAGCAAAGTGTATGCGAAACTCACTAAGCTCGACTGCCCATTTCACTAATCTCCCCGACGCATCAGGTCGGTTCAAAAATGCTTCAGAGGCTGGTTCGTCAACACAGTGATCTCATGTGCATGGAAGTAAGGCCTCAGCTTCCGAGCAGTAATAATCAACGCAAAGAGATACTTCTCCACGGCGGGATAATTCATTTCAGATTTGGCAAACGCCTTGCTTACATAATAGACGGGGACTTGATTACCCTCGACAACCTTAACTAATACAGAGCTAATGGCAAATTCAGAAACAGCCAAGTAAAGATAGAGCGGCTCGCCTGGGGCTGGTTTCGCTAACGGCGGGAGGGTGCGAAGGTGCTGCTTGAGTTCCTGGAACGCCTCTTCACACTTGGCGGTCCATTCAAACTTCTTGTTGGCCCTAAGGACTTCAAAAAATGGCATTGATCGGTCACTCGCTTTGGACAGGAAGCGATTTATTGCAGCCAGTCGGCCATTCAGCACTTGCACCTCCTGATGGTTTATCGGAGACTGCATCTCCTCGATCGCCCTTAGCTTCTCGGGGTTCACCTCAATTCCTCTTTGGCTCACCATAAAGCCCAGAAACTTCCCCGAGTGGACTCCGAAGGCGCATTTTGTCGGGTTCAAGCGAACCTGATGAAGTCTCATCCGCTCAAACGTCGTGGCTAGGTTGTGCACATGATCCTTAGCTTGTCGGGACTTCACCAGCATATCATCCACGTAAGCCTCCATGGTCTTCCACAGCATATCTCCGAACAGCTTATTCACCATCCGCTGGTAGGTTGCCCCAGCATTAATCAGTCCGAAAGGCATGACATCGTAATGATAGATGTCGCTATCAGCATAAAAGGCAGTGTGGGGGGCGTCTTCCTTAGCCATCTTGATCTGGTTATAGCCCGAGTACGCATCCATGAAGCTCAACAACTCATGTATCCACCAGCTGATCGATTCTCGGGAGTGGGTAACAATCCTTCGGGCAAGCCTTATTCAGGTCGCGGAAATCAACACACATTCGCCACTTCCCATTGCTCTTCTTCACCAGCACCGGGTTAGCAACCCAAGTCTGGAATCGGAGCTCCTTGATAAACCCAGCATCGAGCAACCTGCCCACCTCCTGGTGGATCGCGATCCTCTTGTCTGTGCCCATCAGACGCCTTTTCTGTACGATAGGTTTGATCGCGGGATCGATCTTCAACTCGTGTACGATCACATCAGGGGCTGATTCCTGGCATGTCACTCGGAGACCAGGCGAACAGCTCCTTGAACTCCTTCAGTAGATCGATCAATTCTCAGGCTGTCTCCTCGGTTAGAGCAGACCCGATTTTCACCTTCCTCTGAGGCCCGTCAATCTCGACCTCCTTCAAGTCCTCTACGGGGGCGGGACGCCCAAACTCCTCTCTAGGATCAGCATCAGTCTGGAGGATAGTCATAGCCTCTCGTCTTTTCCTTCGGGTGGCGTTAACATAACATTTCCTGGAAGCCACCTGGTCGCCCTCGACCTCTCCGACTCCATGGTCAGTCGGGAACTTCATCTTCTGGTGCACAGTCGAGGCAACTTCCATTAGGGGGTTTATGGTAGTTCTCCCGATAATCGCGTTGTAGGTCCCCGCGGACTCAACTACCACAAACTCCACGTTCCTCCTCTCCGATTTCCACCCGCTACCAAACTCCACTGGTAAGGTGATCACTCCTAGCGGATAGGAGGTAAAGCTAGAGAATCCGACCATCGGGAAGTTCGCCTCCTTCAGGTCCTTCTTCGTTTTCCCCATGGCCTCCAGCGCATCCATGAACAGAATATCGGAGGAGCTCCCTCCATCGATCAGAATCCGCTTCATCTCGTACCCATCCACATCCAAGGTCACGACCAAAGGGTCATCATGCGGAGTCTCCACGCCTACGAGATCCTCAGACAAAAAAGAGATCACCATCTCTTCCTTCAGGGTCCAGGATCGGGACCTCTTACCCAGCACCACAGCAGCGGGAATTCTAGAGGCATAAACCTCCCGGGAGGAAGAGGTATCGCCTCCCGCGGCAAATCCTCCGTGAATCACATTGATAGTGCCCCGCTTCTCCTTACGGGCACCAGAAGACTCCGGGTCAGACCTCTTCTTCTTTGGGGACCGATCGCGGGATCGGGAACGGGACCGGGATCGGGATCGAGAACGGGATCGACACCGCTTCTCCCCGACAAACTCCTTAAGCTTCCCCTTCTGGATCAGCTTTTCGATCTCCTTCTTCAGCTCCCGACAATGATTGGTGTCGTGACCATTTGCGCGATGAAATCGACAGTAGCGATCGGTGCGGGATCCCAAAAATTCTCCTTCCTTCTTCGGGGGGTACCTGGAGATACCTTGTCGCTCCATGACCGTTAACACCTCCGCCATAGAGCTGTTGAGAGGAATGTCATGATCCTCCCGCCTGTCCTTCTTCGAAGAACGCCTATCACCCCTCCGATCAGAGCGACCTCGACTCCGACTGCTCTTGGATTTATCCTTCGACTTGCGTTCATCTAAGGGTTTGACCGACTGCTTTCCCTTATTCGACTTCGGGGGCTCAAGCTCTCCAGCGGCTATCTTCGACTTCTGGACATCGATTTGCCGCTTCACCCTCTTTTGCAGTGCCTCCATATTCCACACAACCTTCTCAGCCACGCTGTGCATCAAGTCGGAACCGTAGGGGGCTGTTAGGTTCTGAATGAAGGTATGGATGGTTTCACCCTCCGAAATCTCCTCGTCAATCTCCGCCACGCTGGCCGTGTAACGCTGGTAATAGTGCGCCAGCGACTCATCAGGCCTCTGTACCACCTGGATCAGGGACCTCACACTCTTCAACAGACGTCTGCGACCCTGGTACTGCTGAATACAGCGGTCGTGCATATCAGCCCAGCAAGTGATGCAGCCTGGGGGCAGACTGAAGAACCAGGTCAGGGCTCTCTCACCAAGTGTGTTCGGGAACAGCGTACACACGATATCTTCATTCAGGGCTCTGCCCAGACACGCCATAAGGTGCTTCTAGACATGACGAACCGGATCTCCCTCGCCATCATACTCCTTAATCGTAGGGATACCCAGCCCTGGCGGGGCGAGGGTGTCTATGAGTCGAGGAACGAAGGGATGGGTGGATCGATCCCTCAGCTCCGAAACCAGCGGCTTCTGCTCTCCCATGCAGATGTTCACGATCTTCACCACCTGATCGGGGGTGATGGGACCATTAAGGGGAATGGTCCTATGCTGCACTGGTCCTGGCCCATCAACCACAAATCGTTCTGGTTGAGCGGACTCCCTACTCCTGCCCTGGCTTCGGGGCTGAACCTCTCGCACATTCTGAACTTCTGCTAGTGGGGGCGCTTCCTCTTCTAGTGGGAGCATCTCCTCTTGCCTCCTCGCAGCCTCCCTCCGATCTAAGAGAGCCTCCAAGGCTGCCAAAAACATCGGCATGGCCTCCACCACAGCCCTCGTTAGGTCCGCATTTGGAGGAGCCTCCTGCTCCCTATTCCCCTGGTGTTGAGCAGCAGTATCTTCAGGAGCTTCATTATGCCCCCCTGTCCGGGAGACCTCCGCGGGAAGGTTCTGGTCCTCAGCATGCTCCGGTGGTGAATTCATAGTCATCCCAGCAGGATGACGGGAACCACCAGATTGTCCTTGTCTTCTTTGCTTGCCAGCCGCCATTGAACGAGTAGAAGGCATATCAGCTTTTTGTTACGTTCCCACAGACGGCGCCAATGTTGGATCACGGTGGAACTCCGGTACGATCTTTGACGGCGGTCCTATCTCCTTCGCTCCACGCAATCCTGCAAAGAGGGGATAGACCGGGCGGTGACCCAGAATCCCTCTCCGATGCTTAAATGAGTATCTTGTACGGACTGGCAAGCAGTAATCTCAAGTAGCGTATCTCAAAACGTAATGTGCTCTGAGGTAACCTCTGCCCTTTTATAGGCGGAGAGGTACCTCAGTTACCTGGTGAACCGTTGGGGTGGTTAACCCGTATTCCGCGTATCTCGGGCACGATCCCGCCTATCTAGGCCATGATCTCGCTTATCTCGGCCACGTCCCGCGTATCTTGGCCACGCTCCGCGTATCTTAGCTACGCTCCACGTATCTCGGCCACGCCCCGCGTATCTCGGCCTCATCCTCTGATAGAAAGTCCCAACTAATATCGGGGACTCCAGAGTTATCTCGTTGTGTCACCGCTCGGGGCCCCTCGTCATCGTGACATGGCCAATCGTTCTCAGGGATTCGTCATCGGGGCCTACTTAAAGGCATCTCATCGGGAGCATCCAGCTCACCTATCGGGACCGACTCTCGGGACCTTTCATTATCGGGACTCCCTCTGTCGGGACCCTTCGCCTGGGTCATCTTGACCTCCATTAAGGGCCCAGTGGCCCTATTCACCGTTTGCTCGCTGTTAAAGGGCCTAACGGCCACAGCGAAGCCCATCATTAACCATGTTAATCGAAGGCTGCGGTCGCATACCGCAACCATTTACATATGGTTGCGGTCGGTGACCGTAGCTAATGGCGAATATGTGATTAGTTTTTTTAGAGGCTAATTTGTTAACGGTTTCTATAAAAGTGGCAATTTAGAAAAAAAAAATCGGTAGATGTTGAAGTCCCAATTTCCTTAGAATACCGACCCCTATTTATACTAGCTTGGCCTAGAGTTTTCTAAGAAATTGTCCTACTTATTCCGGACACTTGTAGATAGAGATTTTAACAATAAATAACTATAGATATTCTATAATCAACTGATAATATCTATAAAAAAATTCAAAATTTACCATGTAGCAGAAAATATTAAAAAAAGTACTATTTGGTCAATTTTTTTTTTTTTTTGACAAAAACGCCCCAATCCACGACTCCATGTCGTGGATTCACACTAATAATCCACGGCTGAGACATTGCCATAAAGGGGAGGGAAAAATCGGTCCATCCCTACCTTTATAAACCCATCTCATCTGAGTAGATATATAGTCCCTCTCGCTTGTTCGATTTTCCCAACCCGTTATTTCATAAATGGAATAATATACTTGTGAAAGATCATCACATGGGCTTGTGCAAGCTCCATCAGACGGATACGTAAAAGACATGCATTAGAGGCGACTTGTAATAGGTCTGTGATCAAACTGATAAACAACACAGTTTTCTACCAAAATAATCTCATTTCTCAACATGCTGTTGTAGCTACGGTAATTTTTATCACCTACTACTTTTATTGTATATTTGTCTTTACTTAATAATGTTTCTTAGGTTTAAGTTTTGTATTAGAAATAAACATACATTTATAATAATGATTAAACATAAATACTGAAGTTGTTTAACTTATAAAAATAGATACATATAAATATATGTAATTTTTAAATACTATGATATTTAATAATAAAAAATTTGAGTTTAATATTTGATCCAAACTCGACGTGTTAGAAGAGCAGTACTTGCAATGGTATGCGACTATCACTTGTAAATTAATCCATCAAGGTCCTCCCCATCTACAAGAGGTTGATCTAGAAGCCCTTATAACCCGGGTTATTTCCAAGAACATGGAAAATGTAGGAAATATGAGATATATACTACGGAACAAAACAAGTGTACATGCCTAGTAAATTAATTAAACAGCAAAATAGGGACACATCCCAGTTTCTTGCTTTTCGTAGACCCAAGATCTTGAGAGGAGTTCGTGGTCCGCCAGACGCCTCCTGTAATGATTCTTGTTAAGGAATCGCCTACATGGAATGGTCTCCACAGTAAATCCTCTTTCAATTCTTCGGCAGGATGGATCTCCAGGTTGATTGCTCAAAGCAATTTGACACCTCCTAGGTATATGAGGTTCATACGAAACTTATGTGGTGTGAGGGAGAGGGATTTCTTTAGTCTCAACTAAAAGGGAGAAAGTGATTATCCCTAAAGAAATCTCTGACACTCTATATTTATAGAAGAGGTGGGCAAAACCCACCTCATCCCTAACACCAAGTTCGGCCGGCCTATGTGTTAAAAGAGAGGCCCAATTTTTTGCCTATCATGTCAACTGAGATTTTAGGCAAGGACCAAAATCCCTAATATGACATTACCCAATAACTTAGGTGTTGGGCTTATATTAAAGGGCTTCTATTACGGTGGCCCATTCACCAAATCCCAATAGCTCCCACTCGCCGGAATGGGAGGGTGTCTATTAATATGTTGTCGACCAACACATAAACATTTGTTCTTCGATCCCGTCCAGCTTCTGAATTGTTCATACGAGATTTTCCGTACGACCGGCAGATACAACGGACATCGTGCTACTTATAGGTTAAGAATGTTGTAGCGTTCGCGGAACGTTGATTCCCAACCTGTTATCAACCTGTTACTTCTCTATTCCACACTGTATCCCTTGTCAACTGTTATTCTCCAATTGTCTAGTTTCCACATAGGAACACTTCTCCAAGGCATCCGTACAAGTATTCACAACCCTCAACTAATATCCGGTTGGTGGCCACCTAGTGAATACAAGAGTCAGAGAATTACAGGTGTACATGACCATTTCCATAGCTCATATCATTGGTTAAACTCAACAGGTTTCCGGTGCGTGGTCACTGGGCCTTTTTGTTAGGGCACTACGCTCGTACGCCTAGAGGCGAACATTGAGCCCAACCTTAGATACGAGTTTTGAGTGATAAGGATACTTCGGGTGCTCCTTCATAAAGCAACCGGGATGAGTTACACGCTCAAGGTGAAGAAGTTTGCGCCCATCAGAACCTCGAAAGATTCCATCAAGCACAACCGAACCTGACCCTGTGCTCGAACTTGGCACGCGCAATATGAAGTGCGCGTCGATAGCATAATGAGCTTACATATTGTCAGTAGTGGGAAACGTCATATGCTATTGCAGATTTTCATATGGCCCAGAATGTGGTATCCGATGAACTGAGTTCATCACGGCGATTCGCTAAACAATAATCATGTTGTGTTACTCAGAAACCAAATGATCGTTTTGCTTAACCAGGTTTATCTTTTGAAACACCGTGGTTCTTAGCCGCTCTTGACATGATAGAGGTTCCCCCTCCATCAAGACGACCGAGCCTGTGTGATGAGGCAAGGCCCATATTCGACATATTTTATTGGGAGGTTCTACACTCCAACGACTAGTTTATAAACCGTAAATCTGATGTAATTCAACCATCATGACATCGTAAGAATTATAAACTCAATTGAAATTCTTTTATTTAAAAGCTCAAAATGTTATTAACACAATACAAGCATCTTAAACCCTACGCAGTCCAAGCGCTTTGACATGCTTTTCGAAAACTTCCCTGCGTAAATGTTTGGTCAATGGGTCTGCCACCATACTCTCTGAGTACAAGTATTCTAATGTGATTAATTTGTCTTCTACCATACTTTTCGCATAATTATATTTAACGTCAACGTGTTTCGTCCTACTATGGTACTTTGGATTCTTAACTGCTACTATAGCTGCTTGATTGTCAGAGTAAATTCTCATGGGTTTACCCCCGTCCTTGACGTCAAGCAGAGCAGTCAAGAG